>OW121812.1:988509-3690068 GCA_933228885.1 Leistus spinibarbis
AACTGTAACATGGTCGCCGCAAGGCGCCGCCTCAGCACCCCCAAGCACGGCCCCCTCACAACTATCTCCAGCCCCCCCAAGACCTACTCCCCCTTTACCTCAAAACATGCATACATTTCCTGCCCCTATGTTTGCCCCTCCCCCACCACCCGTATCCACCGCTAGTCCGTTAGGCCTACCACAAAATCAAAACCCGAACCCTAATCCATTTTCAGCCGAAAGTCTATTTCAATCAAGTAAGTTTATTCATCGATCTTGTTTTTGAGAATGGTTGAATTGTAATGTGTTTTTTTTTTTTAGATCAAACCGATATGTTGCGGCGCGAGTTGGACAGCCGCTTTTTGGCGTCGCAAGACCGAAGCATCAATGTGGGCCCGCCGCCGTATCTGCGGACGGAGATGCACCAGCACCAACACCATCACACGCATGTGCATCAGCATACGACGCCGTTGCTTCCACCGCCGCCATCCAGTGCCCTGTTTCCAACCCCAATGGTATTTATATCCGCCATTTTGTAAAATTATGTGTGTTTATGTTGTTGATTGTGTTGCAGCAGCAGTTTAAGGAGATCCCGAAGATGGGCAGCGTTGATTCACCGTTCTATCGCCAGAACATCGGGTATCCGGGATACTCGCCCGGATTACTGCATCCGGGCATTAGTGGACCAACGCCATTTGTACCGCCTAACCATTTGCCGCCGTTTCAACCGAAGGTAAACTAATCGTAACTAATTGTGATCAACACAGTGATTCATTTGCATGTAATTTCGTGTGTAATAAACACTTGTGTTTTACTCCACAGCAACCAATGGGTGATGCTCCAAAGCCTAAGCCTACGATGGTATGTTCACAATTAATCAGCATGTTCATGTTCATCGACTAACTATTATGATTTATATTTGCAAATACACTCGTACCTCGCCTAGTGCACCCCCTAATCCTCGCCTAGTACACCGGCGTCACGTCACCCCTCCGAGTTTCCCCACTCCGACCGTAGTGTCGCGCGCAATGTTACAAACGGTATTCCGAGCATTTCTTTCGAATAGCGTGGTGCACTAGGCGGGGATTTCTGAATTTAATGCCGTGCACTAGGCGAGGTACGAGTGTATTATGTTTAATTGTTTTTTATTGATGTAGAAAACGGGTAAATGGAACGCGATGCATGTGCGAGTGGCCTGGGAGATCTACCATCACCAGCAGAAGCAGCAGTCGGAGGTGAAAGCGGGCGCGAAAGCAGACCTGCTGCGGCCGCCGTCGCATATGTTCCCTGGCAATTTGATCCATGCGGCGCGACCGCACGAAATGTTCCCCCCGAACCTGGCGGGGCATCGACCACCCGGCTTCGATCATCAACCGCATCCGGGCTCGTTGTTCACGAATCCACCTTCGCATCTAGGTAACACTTCCCCAGTCGTCCTGAATCTGAACATTTTATGCGAATATTTTGTTTTGTTGCAGTAAATGGCACTGCAGGCAGTGGAATATCACCGTTTACCAGATATGGAACTGCTTTTAATGCGCCAGGGTCTCCGTTCTCTATGGCGCCGTTTCCCTCGGCTAGGGATCTGCCTCCGATGGGGCCGCTGCATGATCCGTGGGGCCGATTACAACGGTTTCCTCCTGCCCCTGTGCCACAACCTCCTTGGAGCTTGAAACCTGATCCAGCGGTGTTGGAACGAAGGGAACAAGAGGAAAGGGAACGGGAACGAGAGAGAGAAAGACTACGAAGGGAACGGGAGGAACGGGAACGACGAGAGCGCGAAGAGAAGCAACGAAAACAGTTGGAACAACAGGTAAATAGAACAATGCATGATTATATTATAAACTAGGGTCACCCGTGGGCACCATGTGCAGACTGAACTTCAGTAGAGAAGTGATTGTTTTATTTCAGGATTATTTTTTGTAACATTATTAGCAGTCGCCATGGTGCAGTGGTTAAGAATCTTGCCTTTCTACACACACACTCACATACAAACAAACATTTCTGGGTAATTATATTAATGATTGAATTGTAGCAACAAGAACGTGAACGTGAGCGTGAACGGCGTGAGAAGGAGCGACGTGAACATGAACGACGGGAGATGGAACGAGAGCGGGAACGTGAACGCGAACGGATGTTGCATCAACAACGGATACAGGAGAGTAAGCAGCATGCGGCAGCAGCGGCGGCCGCGATGGCGGCGCGCGACCGGTCGCCGTTGCGCAACGGTGAACACCATGAAGTGCGTGTTAAAGAGGAGCCGCGCTCGAACAAGGACGACGATGTGGTGATGCTGACGCGAACTGACCACCGCGATCATCGTTTCCATCCGTATATGAGCCGGCATCCGCAGTCGCCGATGCACACGATGCTCGACCGCTCCAGAGGGATGTTGCCGCCGATGCCTTCGCACTTCCCGCCGCCGCCGTCTAGCCACTGGCCCGGCCCCGACCCCTTCCGAGACCCCTATCGCTTTGAGCCGTTACGGTATAATCCGTTAATGGAGGCGGCGATGCGCGTTGAGGAAGAGCGCGCAAAGATGTTTAGCGCGTACGCGAACCACACGGCGCACATGCGGGCGAAGGAAGCCGGTCCGCCGCCCGGCATGATGCACATGCGCGGCGGCCCCGGCCCGGGCCCTGGCCCGCCGCCCACCGTAGACATGCAGCACGTGCACAAAAAAGACGATTCGTCGCAGTCTCGATAGCGAAGTGACTCTATTTATTTATCATTATTACTTTTATAAATGCGACGCGGTACATATATATTTATTTTTGATTCGAAATGCGCGAAATGCAAGTGGACCTTCAAATAAATCGCAATGTGGCAACGTTTCCTCCTTTCTTATTTATTTATTTTGTGTGTGTTTTGTAAATGAAAATAAAGTATCCCCGTTTTGTCCAGTTCTCCAATGTTGCTGCATTTTAGTGACTCGAATCCACTTTGCGTGTGCGTATATGGACATAGTACAATGAGGAACGACTGGGCTCCACTAGTCAACCGCAAAATTGTATTTCGTAATGAATTTGTATTTGAAAATATTTTGATTTTTCCGGACCTAATCTCGATTCCATCTGTCCTCATTGTTAAAAAAGCGCTTTTGAACATGACTGCCTATACATTTTGTACATAGTAGCTTATAAAAAAAACGACGTATGAATGGATCTGGTTTATTATTTGCGCAACCAATGATTCAAAATCAATCTCCCACAAAACCTTTTCGTTTTTAAGTTCCGGTGCCTTAATAATACGCGTTTTTGTTTAAATTCGGTTTTATTTAAATAGGTATATATAAATCATTGGTTGATTTCCAAGAACATCCCAGACAGAATAATATATATATATATATAGCTTGTACATTTGATGATTGTCGTGTGCATGATTATTGTTATTAATTGATATTTGATTTATTTATAATTATAACGACAATTCGCAATGTTGAATTGAATATCGTTATAGTGTATTTTTAAAATTAATTCATGAATGTTCTTTAGGGAAGCAATTTTTTATGTGTGTAACAAAATGATTCGTTACGAATCGACAAGTGATGTAATATATTGTTTCTATCAATTAGAAACTTCAATCAAATATTTTCCATTGATTGTTTTATATTAAAAGAACGTTTAATCCAATTCAATCTTTTTAGCTCGCCGTGTACGTAGTACCGAACAAGCTTAAGCAATCGGTCGTGTGTCTGTAGCATTCTCGGTACAAAAAATGTCATTAATAAAAAGTGTTAGTCTCGTCGACCTGAATCCAAAAATGTATATATATAACTTATATACTTGGATGTTAGTCGTCGCTCGCTCGACCAAATTTGTGCTTTCTACTCCTCTGAAGGTACCGGAGCGATTCACACCAAATTTGGTACACATACTATTTAACATCCTATTTGAATCCGCTCGCAGTTTAAATCCAATCGCTTGTATACGTCCCGAGTTATAGGGCCCCAAAATTTACAACCCCCCTTAATACTGCCCTTATAAAAATAATTAAAACACTCAAAAATCCTACTGAAAATTCTAAGATATTTTATGTCGACAAAATTTTTCATTTTGTTAACCCAAAGCCCAAAAAAAATTAAATTAAATATAATTTTGAATTTCAACAAAATATATATTTTTTAGCTCGCCGTACGTAGTACCGAAGAGGCTAAAGCATTCGGTCGTGTGTCTGTAGCATTCTCGGATCAAAAAATTTCATTAAGAAAAAGTGTTCGTCTCGTCGCCCTGATTCCGAAAATGTATACAACTTATATACTTGGATGTTAGTCGGCGGTCGCTCGTAAGACCAAATTTGTGCCCTCTACTCCTCTGAAGGTACCGGAGCGATTCACTCCAAATTTGGTACACATATTATTTGGTATCCCATTTGAATCCGCTCGCAGTTTAAATCCAATCGCCCGTATACTTCCCGAGTTATAGGGCCCCAAAATTTGGAGCCCCCCTTAATACTGCCCTTATAAAAATAATTGAAACACTTAAAAATTTTACTAAAAATTCTAAGATATTTTTTCTCTACAAGATTTTTTCATTTTGTTAACCCAAAACCCCGAAAAAAATTATTAAATATTATAATTTTGAATTTCAAAATTTGAACAATTTTTTTTTAATTTTTTAATATAATCTGAAATTAAAAGTAAGACTTTTTATATCTATAACATTTTTTCAATTAGTTAACCAAAAGGCTATAATTATTAAAAACTGCTCGCATCGCATATATTACTTATAAGGCGAGCTGGACGCATAGGTGCGTTGTACCTAAGCTTGTTTAATATAATCTATAACAAATTGTTAACGAAAAGGCCATAATAATTAAAAAGAACTGCTTGCAACGCATATTTTACCTAAAGGCTCTACGCGTTGGTGCGTTTTACGCGTACCAAATCTTGTTACTTTCTTTTACAGAGTAATAAGTAAGTATAGGGATCACCAAAAAAATCGAACTCGAGATTTCAACGGATATACACGTTTTGAGCTTCCCTGAATCGAATGTGACTATTTTCGGAGTGACGTCTGTGTGTGTGTGTGTGTATGTGAACGCTCTAGAGCCGAAACTGTCCAACGTAAAATTATGAGACTTCAAACTTAAGACTTGTATATGGTCTAGTTGTGCACCTCCTATTTTTGAAAAGAATATTCAAGCCGGCAGTGCATGTTTACTCTATGCATTTTTTGTTCAATCTCCAATATCACTAGAACGGCTTCACTTACGGCAAAAATAGTTATGTTCATAATGAAAGATATTAATATTTCGCACAACTTTTGTTTGAAAAGTTTCTTCAATAAATGTACCAGTTACGAGAAAACAGCTACCGAAAATTTTAAGATTCTTGTTTACGTTGTCATGGATTTGAATGTAGCTTAATTAATCGGATCATCTGCGCCTGTCAATATTTCGACAAGAAAACAAAATGGTCTGAATTAGATAAATGACATTTCAGAATATTTCTGTAGAGTATTGGTTAGTTTTGATAGTTAGTACTTCAAAAGCATTACAAATTGGTATTGGTATAATTTTCAACCCATTCATTTATATAAGGTAAGCTTGGTTTTCATATTGTTTCTGTTGGATTATTATTTCCTAATATTATATTTTTATAATCAATATTGATGAAAACTACGTAAGAGAAAGTCCCGCGTTGGCCACAACCCATTTTTTTTTAGTCAATTTGGGTAATAATTCTATTCTTTATTAAAATTACATTTATTTATTTACAAAGTAGCTACAATTTCGCAATTTATTTCCGGTACCACATTTGAATACTACAGTTCCGTTTCACTTTCTTTTGCAATTGCAATATCCCGTACATTAGTGCTTCGGCTGTGGGTGGGCACCCAGGCACATAAATATCCACCGGAACAATGCGATCACAACCCCTAAAACCTCAATAAAATAAACCAAAATAACTAATTAAAAATAAATAAATTTACCTAACAACTGAGTAAGAATAATGGTAATATCCGCCGCCGTTCGCGCAGCTGCCCATCGAGATCACCCACCGGGGCTCCGGCATTTGATCATAAACTTTCCGTAGCGCAGGCGCCATTTTGTTTGTTAATGTCCCAGCTACGATCATCACATCGGATTGGCGGGGCGAAGCCCTAAAGACAACACCGTACCGATCCATGTCGTATCTGGGTGCCGCAATATGCATCATTTCCACGGCACAACACGCCAAACCGAATGTCATTGGCCATAGGGAGCCTTTGCGCCCCCAGTTTAGGAGATCGTCGAGGCGCGCGGTCGCGTAATCGCCCCAGCTTTTCGTGTTTTGGAACGGGGAGTACGGCCGCTTCTTCTCGTCCTTCGTGGCCGATTTGGGCGCTGCTGGCGCTGGGGCAAGCGAAGCGAATCTTATACTCACGGTTCGCACTGCGTTGTGGCAAATTGGGACCACTGCTGCAGAGCGCAACATTATTGTTTTTGTACACGTTTTACGTAACGAATCGTTCAAATTTATAGAGAAATTAAATAGTACATTGCTGTGAATTGAACTACAAACACAACGGTATAGACAGTGTTACCAACACGCTGATTTAAGCGTGGCTGCCTTCATATTTCATTCTTTTGGGATTTATTCTTATGGGATCTGTAACAATATTTTCTTTATGTTTTTAGACGTCCACTATAAGAATGACCTGCTCGAAGACGAAACCCCCATTAAATATTATTATTTATTGCATAGATTTTTAAATATAATAATTTTGATATTTAGCAATGTAATATTAATAACAAATAACTGTTTTTCTTTGTTATAGTTAATTAAGGGGGCATAAAAAGCCCTTAACAAATGTAATAAAGGTTTAAATAAATGTATTAAACGTTATATGATGCTTTTTATTCCTAAAAAGAATCCTATTATCCTTTTGTTTATATTTTCAGCTGTGTACAATATTCATCTAGACCCTAAAGGACTCTACAAAATAAGGTAATATTTTATATTGTTTATAAAACCCTTAAAAAAATATAAATAAATCAAAACCATTCTTATTTTGGACCAAAATCTTAATCAAGGGTACTTATTTCTAAAAAGAAATTCACCCATAAAGAGCTGGGATAAACAGCTTATCCCGGATCTTTATGGGTGCATTTCAATTTCTTAAAGTTGGACCAAAACCTAATAGACGGACACTTATAACGAAAAAAAATCTTAATAATGAACAAAAATCTTAACAAGTGACACAAAATTTAAAAAGAAATTCACCCATAAAGAGCTGGGATAAACAGCTTATCCCGGATCTTTATGGGTGCATTTCAATTTCTTAAAGTTGGACCAAAACCTACAAGACGGACACTTATAACGGAAAAAAATCCTAATAATGAACAAAAATCTTAACAAGTGACACAAAATTTAAAAAGAAATTCACCCATAAAGAGCTGGGACAAACAACTTATCCCGGATCTTTATGGGTGAATTTCAATTTCTTAAAGTTGGACCAAAACCTAAAAGACGGACACTTATAACGAAAAAAAATCCTAATAATGAACAAAAATCTTAACAAGTGACACAAAATTTAAAAAGAAATTCACCCATAAAGAGCTGGGATAAACAGCTTATCCCGGATCTTTATGGGTGCATTTCAATTTCTTAAAGTTGGACCAAAACCTAAAAGACGGACACTTATAACGGAAAAAAATCCTAATAATGAACAAAAATCTTAACAAGTGACACAAAATTTAAAAAGAAATTCACCCATAAAGAGCTGGGACAAACAGCTTATCCCGGATCTTTATGGGTGAATTTCAATTTTTTAAAGTTGGACCAAAACCTAAAAGACGGACACTTATAACGGAAAAAAATCCTAATAATGAACAAAAATCTTAACAAGTGACACAAAATTTAAAAAGAAATTCACCCATAAAGAGCTGGGACAAACATCTTATCCCGGATCTTTATGGGTGAATTTTTTATTTCTTAAAGTTGGATCAAAACCTAATAGACGGACACTTATAACGAAAAAAAATCCTAATAATGAACAAAAATCTTAACAAGTGACACAAAATTTTAAAATAATTTCACCCATAAAGAGCTGGGATAAACAGCTTATCCCGGTTCTTTACGGGTGAATTTCCATCCCGGATATTTACGGGTGAATATTTTTTACGTGCTTTGAATCATACTGTCTAACGTTTGGGCACAATTTATTTTTAAATTCTAACGACTTTTGTTATATTTATATTCGTTTTATTTTCCTTAGTAATTGTTATTGTTTATATGTATTTAAACAATATATACAGTTATTTATTATTAATATTACGTGTTTTAAGAATTATTACAATTATAAATAAACTGTTTCTATGGGCATTTCACGCAATTGTTATTAATTAATTACTCACAGTATAAAATCCCTTCTTTTAAGGGATTTATAAACAATATGCAATAATTACCTTTTTGTAGTCCTTTAGAATCTAGATGTATATTTCACACAGCTGAAAATATAAACAAAAGGATAAAAGGATTCTTTTTAGGAATGATAAGTCATCATATAACGTTTAATACATTTATTTAACCCTTTATTACATATGTTAAGGACTTTTTGGCCCTTTAACACTATCTTAAAATTACAATTAATTATCTAACATGTTCTAGATTAAATGTACCCATTTTAGACATACTTATTATTATATTTTAATACTTTTGAGGTAAATATGTATTTATTATGAATATATATAAAAACAATTATAATTTAGAGATGTTTTTACGGCACAAATTCTTCCTTAAATATTTATTAACAGTTTTCTAAATAAAATGGGACTCTTTTGAGTAAACATTACACAAAATAGCTACATAAATGTTAAATTAAAAGTAATATCCAGATTATTTCACTAAAGATTCATAATTATATAAAGAAAAACAGTTATATTAATATATTTAAAAATAAATGGAATTTATATAATTATAAATAAATTATTTTGGGGGGCATTCGCTGGACGTCGCGACGCCTTGGTCTTGTACGCAGGAACAATTGTCTAAAAACATAAAGAAAATATTTTTAAAAGATCGTAAAGTTATTATTTTAGGATTCTAAAATGTAAATGTGATTTGGATATCTTAAATAAAATACAACAATAACATTTATATTATTTATTTATTGCTCTTTTCTTTTATTTAAACACCTTTATCATACAACGGCACTAATTAAACTAAAACCCAAACAGTTACCTGCTTCCGCCGTGGCCTCGGTATTACGGTAAACAGGATGTTGCGTAACAAATAAATTCAATATATTATTGTTGTATACTAAAAACAAGAACTAAAGTTGCAAATATTTGTTTACGTCACTAATTCTTAACATTAAAATAAAATAAAAATATTTAAGCGAAATAAAATACATATTAGTTATATTTCATAAAAATACAGGGGCAATATTAAATGTATTATTATATTACAAATTAGCTGTAATCCAGTTTAAATAACTCTGAACTCTAACATAAACACCGGGTATAGTTGCGTTAGCGCAGCCAATGCCCCACGCAACGAGCCCCACCACCTGATACCGCCCTGCAATACTGCACATAAGGGGGGAACCCCCATCACCCTTTATTAAAAAAAAAAAACAATTTAAAATGTCTTGCAAAATATAAATATTGTTATTAATAAATAACAATAATAATATAAATAACCCAGAGCTTACAACGCATGCGTCAAGTCCTGCCTCGCCGCCAGCGCAGATGAAACTCCGCGTATCGAAATTATAATTTGGCCCAAGACGCGTGGTCCTTAATCGTGCCTGACAAACACTCTGCGGCAGCACTGATACCTGAACTTCCCTTATTATTTCCTGGTAAACACCTGTAAACCCATTCTTACCCCACCCAGACACAATACACCTCGAAAAATACACGAAAATCAATATAAAATACATATAACACCTTAGGGTACCTAAAATACCTCATATTATCAAAATTGGTAGTTGCACTTGGTAGACATGCGGTATTAATTGCAGGGTTTACATGAACTGCAATTACTATAGGCGTAGCTAATTTAAGTATAGCTAAATCATTAGTTAAACTTTTTGCGCTGTCTATATACCCAGGATTAAAAATTATTGAAGAAACCATGCTAGTTTTATAATATAGTTCAACATCCCGTTTAGCGTCCCATTCGCCCATACGAACTTTAATTGTCGATGCAGTTCTATTCAAATTATTCTTATGATATTCTTAGTTGACGCAGTAGTTAAATAAACAAACCTTCCAAATACTTTATGCGCGGCAGTCAATACTGCAGTGCTACTAAGTAGAACGCCACCCGCTAAATAATTATTAGCTGTATCCAAAATAACGGCTTGCCATGGCTGACTACCGTACCTGCCTTGCCCGACACCTGGTGTTGTAGCTGGGGTAACCGGTATATTGTATCGTAGTCCGCAACCCACAACACCAGGGCCAGTGCAACATTGCTGCAGGTCCGCTGAACAGGGCGAGGGCGCTACGACCAAAGCCTCTGAACCCTAAACACCCCAGAAATAAAGATGCAATGTCATAGAATCATAGTAGCTTATATAACTGCTTGGTGGGCGTGGCATAATCAACCAATCAGAGCAGAATGTTTAAACAATCACCCCTAGCAAAATATACACAAAATTGTTGTCTATTGCATGCGTCATTGTAGGGAAATGATGCCCAAAATTGGAAACGATTCCTTTTATAACTTTAGTAAATGGGCGTGACACCATTATCCAATCAGAGCAGAATGTTTAAACAATCACCCCTAGTAAAATATACATAGTATTGTTGTCTATCGCAGGCGTCAGTGAAATGATGCCCAAAATTTGAAACGATTCCTTTTATAACTTTAGTAAATGGGCGTGGCACAATTAACCAATCAGAGCAGAATGTTTAAACAATCACCCCTAGCAAAATATACATAGCATTGTTGTCTATCACAGGTGCCAGTTAAATGATGCCCAAAATTTGAAACGATTCCTTTTATAACTTTAGTAAATGGGCGTGGCACAATTAACCAATCAGAGCAGAATGTTTAAACAATCACCCCTAGCAAAATATACATAGCATTGTTGTCTATCGCATGTGTCAGTGAAATGATGCCCAAAATTTGAAACGATTCCTTTTATAACTTTAGTAAATGGGCGTGGCACAATTAACCAATCAGAGCACAATGTTTAAACAACCACCGCTAGCAAAAGATACACACGAATTTCTTTTATACCCTAATAACTGTGGTGGATACGTTAAATGTATTTTAATATTTTTCAGTCTGAAACTATAAAACCATTAAAGATTTAAATACGTAATATATTTAATGGGCAAATTACTAATAATATTTTGATAGTTTTTATATAAATAATTTTCACAGATATCAAAAAGTTAAGAGGGTTTTGGAACTATGCTTTAATTAATTTGTTAGGCCGCAATAAAGAGACCTTTCCAAAAATTGACATTCATCACTATAAGCTAATGTGGCACTATAAATATATCAAAGACGATATTAAAATAATGGTTATATTATATACACTGCGATATCAAATAGGAGATATAACAAAATGTAGGGTTTAACAGAGACATCTATGATCACTTTTTAGACGTAGACAAGCAACCCGATTAACATGCCTGTGAGCCAGGTTAAGGGCTGGCAAGGTTTAAATATTACGTGTAATTCAGCAAATAAAGTTGGATACACCTAGTCAAAAATAATATTATTTGATCTAGTACAGATTTTATTTTGGAATATAGCATTATCACTTTATGTAATTTTTATTATGTTACATTCAACACCCCGGGTGTTAGTAAATTTGGCGGGCAGTGACGGCCCATCAACCGGTCTATATTTTATAAGCGCAGCTACAAATACGAATGAGGGAAATAAGTTGTATATATATATATAGATATATATATATATATATATATATATATATATATATATATATATATATATATATATCTATATATATATATATATATATATATATATATATATATATATATATATATATATATATATATATATATATATATATATATATACCGTAGTGGCCAGATAAAGGTTACCACTATAAAATTTCTTGAAGATAGTATGACTATCGCTTTGTTTTTCAACTTCAGCAATAATTATAATTATTTTTCTAAAGTGCAATATCATATAACAATTACGCAACATTTATTTGGTAAGTTATTAGGTCTTAACGTGTTCAGTTTACATTTGTTGGTAGTGCAGTAAACATGGCGCGCCAGTTAACTGATAATCAAAAGTGTGTAATTGAAGCTTTAAATGCAGAGGGTTTATCCACGAGGCAAATTTCTTTAAGAATAGGATGTAGCCATGTCACAGTTGGCAAATTATTAAAAAAAAACGGATTTCTGGCACCACGAACAGAAAATTTGGTACAGGAAAGATGAACAAGCGGACAACTGAACGAGAAGATCGATTTTTAAAAAATCTTTGCCTAAAAGATAGAAAAAAAACCTCTCTGCAATTAAAATGTGAGTTATCTGAGGTCACTGGCAAGAATTTAAGTGCCAGAACTATAAGAAGAAGACTGCAAGATAGCGGTTTAATGGCTAGAAGACCCAGGAAAAAGCCACCACTAACGCCTAAAATGAGATCTGCCAGGCTAAAATTCGCAAAAGATCATTGCAACTGGACTATAAATGATTGGAAAAGAGTCATCTTCACTGATGAATCTAAATGCAATTTAAACCAATCAGATGGATTGCACTACATTCGTCGAAGGAAAGGAGAAGAATTTAAGGCGAACTGTATTGTTTCGCGACATAAATTTCCGGTCAGTTTTATGATATGGGGCTGCATTTCATATTATGGAACTGGAGAAATGACCTTTTGCGTCGGTTCTATGAATGCAGAAAATTATATGAAAGTCATTGAAAACTTCCTTGTTCCGTCCATAGAAATGCTATTTCCGGTAATAATCGACCCTATTTTTCAAGACGATTCTGCACCGTGTCATCGAGCTAAGAAAGTACGTTAATTTTTTTTTTGATAAAGTCATTGTCAAGCTATATAATGAAAACATAAAAGTTACGATAAATATAATATTTGTTTGCAGGTTAAAAATTTGCTTTCAGAAATGTAATTAAAGACGCTCGATTGGCCTGGGAACAGCCCTGATTTGAACCCAATAGAAAATTGCTGGGCACTTCTAAAATCTAAAATAACTAAAAGAACCTCAAAAACAAAAGAAGACTTCAAATTAGCCATACAGGAGGCATGGAAAAATGATATTTCCGTAGAATATTGCCAAAATTTAATATTGTCCATGCCCAAAAGAATTAACGCCGTAATCAAAGCCAGAGGTGGACACACAAAATATTAATTTATTGTTTTAAGTTAATTTTAGATGTTTAGAAACATATTAATGCCATATTTTCTTTTTATAAATATTCTATGTACTAGAAATACTTTAAACTAAAATTAATTTTTTTCCAATAAATGAGCATTATTCAATTTACTTCAAACTTTTAGTTTAATAAAATTATATATAAACCTTATTTTATGTATTCTGCTTTAAATAATATAAAACAAAACAAAAATTATTTAAAAAAAAATAGATTTCTTGTTTTATAGACATTTAAAGTGATTTTTGCAGGTGGTAACTTTTATCTGGCCACTACGGTAGATATATATATATATATATATATATATATTATTATTATATTAATATATATATATATATATATATATAATATATATATATATATATATATATATATATATATATATATATATATATATATATATATATATATATATATATATATATATATATATATATATATATATATTAATATAATAACCCAGAAATGTTTGTATGTGAGTGAGTGTGTATGTGTGGAACGCTTTTTTTGTAAAAATGCAGATTGGCATAGACGGGGATCGAACTCACGACCTCCAGGGTGAAAGGCATGACACTTAGCCACTGCACCATGGCGACTGTTAATAATGTTATAAAAAATAATCAAATAGTTTATACTGAAATAAAACAATCACTACGATTCTGTTCAGTCTGCTTTGAAATAGACAAAAACGAATCAAACGTCAGAATGAAATGTCAAAAAAGTTTTTGTGATTAATCTTCAATTCAAAGTTTAATCTTAAGTTTAAGGGGAGTAGCATGCTATAATTTCAATTTTTAAGTATATAATATGAAATAAGTGCATATTATTGCCTAATTATCATATATTTTTAGCAAATACGTGTTTCTGTACATTTATTTTAATTCATAGTTAATATTTTTCACTTCAAAATGGCCAAGAAGCAGTGATTTTTGAAAATATGAGTTGCGGTAAGATTTTATAGTTCGTCAAATTATAATAACTGCAAGTAAGTAAATTTATAATTCTGATTATTAGAGTAATAAAATCTTGAAGAGATAATTCAAACATATTTAGAAACATGTTTAGTTGGCAATTTTATTCTTTTATTTTTGATGGCACAATCCATTGTATTTTAGCATATAACTAATTATCATCACTTTTAAAACTGCCGTTGTGACACTGCATCAGATTAATACTGCAAAATTCAGAATCTAGCCTGATTATTTAATTCAAAAACAATAATGAATCAAATGTCAAATCATTAAAAATGTTGTGTAAAAAGGATTTGTAATACATATTATTTGAATAATCGATTCAAATAAGAAACAGCAATCGTAAGTAAATTTATTATCCTGTTTTTTATATACAATCATAGAAACTGTCTAAATGATACAACACATATGCACCATACAAGGTTAAAATCAAAGTTAAACAAAATTTTGTTTAAATTTATCGCATGTTACACAGTGCATGATAAGCGATCGATTAGTTAATCTCAGCATCTAAGAACAAAATAACGTTCAAAGAAAGAACTCGATTTTTTCTTTATTATTATTTGCGATGTGGAAATTTGTATTACTATTATAGTCAAACGATACAAAATAAAGAAAAACCGTGTTATTATTATTAAATTACATGAAAATTCGCCATCAGTCAAAACTGACCTATGTTCTGTATACCATATGGGCACATGGTGCCCACGGGTGACCCTAGTATATATATATATATATATATATATATATATATATATATATATATATATATATATATATATATATATATATTTAATTTTACACTAATGTTACCAGCTGGGTCAATAAACCATGTGGATAATCCGAAAAGATACATATAAACATCTTCACAGATATCGAAATCGTGTTTTTACGATAAAGTTAAGAGAGTTTTGGGACTATGTTTTAATTAATTTGTTAGGCCTCAATTAAGAGACCTTTCCAAAAATTTGTTAAGAATCGACGATCATCAATATAGGTGCATGATTATTTCAACGGCAATAATAAAATACTGATTATATTATATTCACTGAGGTATCAAACAGGAGATATAACGAAATGTAGGGTTCAACCGAGCCATCTATGATCACTTTTTATAAATAGACCAGCAACCCGATTAACGTGCCTGAGCGGCAGGTAAAGGGCTGGTAAGGTTTAAAATATTACGAGTAATTCAACAAAGTTCTAAATGCGAGCAGCGGTGTTTAATTATTATGCCCATTTGGTTAACAATTTGAAAAGATGTTATAAATATATAAAAAGTAAAAATTATAATATTTAATATAAATTTATGGAGTTTGGGTTAACAATATGTCATTTATGATCACTTGTTGTAGAAACTAAACTCTCTCTGTCTCTCTAATTCCTTCGTATCTTTTTCTAAAGACTACCAGCAACCCGATTAACGTGCCTGAGCGGTTTAGAATATTACGTGTAATTCAACAAGCAAAGTTGATTTAGAATTAGGAATTGCTTTTATACTTGATCTTATCAAGGAATAAATTTATCTCAATTGTGATTGGTCGACGTACCACGGAACTAATAAGCCTTGCTATAGTTTAGTGTTTAAGCATTTAAAAAACTTACCTGATTAACTATACGTATATCAATACCAGTTGGAGCTGTAGGTATTGGCTGATAACACGTATTAGGCTTAATACAAGTACATGTTTGTAAACCTTAAAAATATATGGTAACAGTATAGTTTAAGTTTTAGTTAACTTAATAAACTCACCTTGACTGTTAACAAACTCTATAAATAAGAAACTTAGCAACAATTTCGTATACATTACGCTGTCTAGTTATGTATAAATATATAATCTGATTTTGTTTATATATATAGTGGCATATAATATATAATTATGCCCTTTTTTTATGGGTAATCCCGGACAATGATCCACTTTTTTGAACAAAAGAGCGACAAACCTTGAGATTCAACAATTATTTATGCAATTTATAATATTGCATATTTTATTACTGAAAATTGAGTGATTTATATATTCATAGAATAACTTTATTTATAAACGACTACAAATTGTTAAAAACATCCTGTTTATTAATAATAATTTGATAGATAATGTAGAAAAAAATTGTTTACGTTGCAGTATTACAAAATCATAGAAAAATTAGATCAAGGGAAATTATTATAATTATCATTTTTGTACACATTTTAAAATAAGTTTTTATTTTTAAACAATACATTTATTGATTATTTTATTAAATTAATAATTTCGTTCTTACGTCACTTCCGGTTCCAGGTTCGAGCCCTGACACATACACATAATTAGTTTGGTTATTAATAACCTTTGATTAAGTTAAATAATAAATATCTTTATTATAAATTACGAAAATAATATTATAATATATATATATATACACACAAGAAATTAAAACAAATTTTGTTGAATCCAAGGTATAAAACTTTGAACTCTAACATATACCCCGGGTATATTAGCTGCTGCACAACCAATACCCCATGCAACCAACCCTACAACTTGGTATCGCCCCCCCACAATGCACGTTAAAGCCGAACCACCATCTCCCTAGGAAAATAAATTTATTTCTTATTAAATTACCTATCACAAACTTGGGTATAATAGACTCGGTTATACTAGATACGGTTATAATGGACTCGGTTATAATGGACTCGGTTATAATGGACTCGGTTATACTGGACTCGGTTATAGTGGGCTATGCTATAATGGACTCGGTTATAATGGACTCGGTTATAGTGGACTATGTTATAATGGGCTCGGTTATAGTGGACTATGTTGTAATGGACTCGGTTATAATGGATTCGAGTGTCAAATGCCGTGCTTACCACGCATGCGTCGCGCCCCGATTCCCCTCCAGCGCACATAAAACTGTTGGTGTTCAGGACGTAAGCGGCTCCCAAACGGGTTGTACGTAAACGGTTCTGACAATCGGCCTGTGCAATCACTGGTACCTCTACCTCTTTTATAATAGACTGGTAGACCCCAGTAAACGCGTCTTTACCCCAACCCGATACGATGCATCTATTATAACATTAACAAGATATTAATATATATATATATAAATAAATATATATTAATATTCTTGTTTGTTATAAAATATCCCATTTTTTGGGCAATTATACCTCATATTGTCATAATTTGTGGTCGCCAATGGCAAGCAAGCAGTATTTATCGCAGGATTAGGAGCCGGCCCTAAGGCAATCGGTGTTGCCAATCGTAAAATGGCAATATCATTCTGTAAGTCTGTTGGTACATAACTAGGGTGTATTCTAATCTGGGCAACAGCTACCTCCTGAACCGGATAAGGTTCGATAACTCGGTTCGAATCCCATTCGCCCATCCGAATTTTTATATTTAAATTAGTTCTGTGGCAAATTAATTAAGGCTATCAAAATTCCCTTCTGAATTAAAATGTAAATATTTGGGAACCAAACTAATACCTATTAGCCACTTTATGAGCGACTGTTAAGACATTTAAAGAGTCAAGAAGGACGCCTCCGCCGACGTAAGTGTTATCTGTCCCCAGGATAACGGCTTGCCACGGCTGACTCCCATACCGGGCTTGCCCTACAGCTGGAGTAGTCGTTGGAGTTAGCGGGATGTTCCAACGAAGGCCACAACCGACCACCCCAGTGCCAGTGCAACACAGCTCTAAACCAGCGGCGCACGTTGTGACAGGAGGCGCTATAGTCGGGGGGGCGGCTGTTCCCCCCTAGAACCAATAATATAAATTTATTCTAATTTTAAACACTATTTCATCATGGACATCCTACGTATTGAGTTGTTTAATAAAAATATACTTACATTATTTACGATGCGTATGTCTATAACCCCGGTGGTACTTGGTAGAGGTTGGTAGCAGGTGTTCCGGGTAACACATGTACAAGTTTGCGCGTAAGCGTAGCTTAGTGTTAAACTCAAGATAATTAAGTGCAACATTGTATCACTGATCTATGAACGCGAATGATTCGATCTCAGTGGACATCAATGCATTTAAAGCTTGTGATAAATGCGTCACATTTGTCATTTTGAATAACCTCGCCGAAATTAGTTAAAAGTAATTTTTTTCCGTGCCAACTATGCAGAAATTGCTATTATACCATTTAATTGGGGTATTCCCCAATAAATAGATTACAATTTCAAAACATGCGTAGTCACAATTGATTTTAAAATATATTGTCAACAAATAAAAATATTAAACAAACTATTATTAAAAAATAAATAAATAAACGAAGACAGTTTTGTTTATAAATAAATTAAGATTTTTATAGCGACATTAATTGTTTTTCCCTTGTATGTATATATATATAAATAATATATAATAATAATGCGTGAATTTAGTACACTTTTCCTGTTATTTGTCACAAATTTTGGTTCAATGAAAATTACCGCTATCAATCAAACTATTTGAAATAAATATAATTATATTGTCAAATTGTCAATGGTTCTTTATATTCATCATATGTTATACATACAACATAAAATGGCCCTCGAAATTTTAATAATAATATTCGGTTCCTAAATCTAATAATTTCGCAATGTATGAAATTTATATATATATATGCAAACATTTGTGCATATAAATGTATTTTGATTTATATATATATATGTATATAAAGTTACAGTTAGTTCCAAATGAGTTAATTTCAACCCGGGCAGAGTTCTACAGTGAGTAGTTCTTTTGATAAAGGCATGGCTAGCCTGGACACCGGAGTAAAAGCGATCTGTCTACGGACGTAATAAGACGGGGCGAGAAGCGATTATTTTGGCGGCCGACGCGCTGTCACTAACGCATATAATAGCGGTTGCGCACGCGATTCGCTGTTTGATATTGTGTCTTCAGTACCGACAGATACGGCGCGCACATTCGACGCGGTTTAGAATGCTCTGCGAATATGAGTTTAAAAGTGCTTTTAAGAGCGGTTTTAAGTGCTACCCTTTTATAGTATGACAGTTTACGTGAATTGCTAGCAATGAATTATTCGACCATTTGGTAAAATATTAAGTGTTTTATTTATTTTGTACAATGGTTTCTAATAAATGGGGTGACAGATTACCTGTTTGTTTATTTATTTATTGACTTATACTTTACGTTCTTTCTAACATCTGGAGTGGCCTCGACTTGCTTATATATTAATATATATGTTTGCTTAGAATGCATGTTTATTTTATGATTTATTTAAGGAGGGCTAAGAGCGCCCGATACAGGGGACCCTAAATTTTTAATAGCGCCTAGGGCCATCAAATATTTAAATAACCTAACCTAGCATCTGGAGTGGCCTTTACTCGACTTATTTATATATTAATATAAATGTTAGCTTAAAATGCATGTTTATTTTATGTTTTATTTAAGACCCCTGTCTGTAGGAGGGCTAAGAGCGCCTGATACAGGGGACCCTAAGTTTTTAATAGCGCCTGGGGACATCAAATATTTAAATAACCTAACCTATTATCTGGAGTGGCCTTTACTCGATTTGTTTATGTATTAATATATATGTTTGCTTAGAATGCATGTTTATTTTATGATTTATTTAAGGAGGGCTAAGAGCGCCCGATACAGGGGACCCTAAATTTTTAATAGCGCCTAGGGCCATCAAATATTTAAATAACCTAACCTAGCATCTGGAGTGGCCTTTACTCGACTTATTTATATATTAATATAAATGTTAGCTTAAAATGCATGTTTATTTTATGTTTTATTTAAGACCCCTGTCTGTAGGAGGGCTAAGAGCGCCTGATACAGGGGACCCTAAGTTTTTAATAGCGCCTGGGGACATCAAATATTTAAATAACCTAACTTATTATCTGGAGTGGCCTTTACTCGATTTGTTTATGTATTAATATATATGTTTGCTTAGAATGCATGTTTATTTTATGATTTATTTAAGACCCCTCCCTCTAGGAGGGGTAAGAGCGCCTGATACAGGGTACCCTAAGTTTTTATAGCGCCTGGGGCCATAAAATATTTAAATCCGGCGCTGTGCGCGTAAACACTGAGACTACAGTTAGTTATAAAACTAAAATCGTTAGGAAATTATTTCCATCTAATTAAAATTCTTTATAAACTTTACCCGCTTATATTTATCCAACTTCTCTTTGTAAACATTTTAAAATTTGCAATGTGGATTGCGTTTTAATTCATTTTAAAAGATATTATTATTTTAATAAGCTTTGAAAATAATATTTTTATTTAAAATTTATTTTTGTGTAAAGAAAAATAATAACAGGTAAAAATAATTGGTGAGGTAATTTAAAGCAATAAACATAATTTTTTATGTTCAATAATGACATAGAAAAGGTACATAATAGCCGGTATTATTGTAAATGGATGCAAAAAAATTAAATGGAATACTTGAATACTAGGAAAAACCTATGAGATCACCAAATCGAAATATAATTTTAAATTTAATTATTTTTAAATAACAAAAGGGATATAAAAATACCCTAAATTCACGAAACTATTATTAATGTCACAATCAGTGATTATTTATTTGAATATTTTCAATAATGCCATTGCTAAACTTTGTAAAATAGTTTGTATACTGTTTGTAGGATATTTAATTGGCGTAATCTCGAGTTAAGCCCTTAAAACTACAGATTAAATTCTTATGAAATAACTTTGTAAGTGAACATAGCTGCTATGTAAGCTGCTGTATATAAAACGCCCCCTCAAAAGAAAATATATTGAAAACATAAAATGTATGTTTTTGACAAAAAAGATTGCATTCGCAGTTATCAAATGTCAATAAAATATGTATTTTATATATTTAAATTCGCAATTTCTTGTTCAAATATACATGAAACGTGTGTATTTGCGTATATATATATATATATATATATATATATATATATATATATATATATATATATATATATATATATATATTAGTTTTTTTTACAACTAATGTTTAAATCAATAAACCAATTTATAACCACTGCATTTCGAACTTATAAATTATAAATAATAATAATAGCATTGTTATTGATTGATTAGTAACAATTATTTAGATCAAACACACTGTGAGAATCGTCCGCAGGATTGATATTAGTTGGCGGACAGTGCCTTGGGTGTTACCGCCATAATTATATCCAGTTAATGTGATCGCTACAATATATAATAAATTTCAAAATTATTATTACAATTTTGTTTAATCTGATAATGTTACAGACACACAAGCGATTACAGCTCTATAGTATACATTCTATAGACAACATAATTTGAACAACTTCAAGCGATTAATTTGTTCTCAAAAGGTACAAAACTTTTGTTAAAACGTCGATATCATTAAAACTTTTTGTCAGATATCTGAATGTCTTTCAATTAAATAGAGAAACGATACCGAGAACTATCCAAATGCAAGTGTTCCTTATATGGAACACCGAACACGCAAGGTCAACTATATTTATTGATTACGGCCGAAATTCTCACGGTGTATTTGATCTACATAATTGTTACTAATTAATAACGTTTCGTGGCTTACGGAATAAATAGCCGTCACGTCACTACTAATTTTGCCACACATGTATTCATTGTTTTTTAACAAACTACAATTTATTTTAATGGAGAATAAGAGAAATCTCGATAAATATGCATTAGTTTTTATACGATCAATTTTTATATATATATATATATATATATATATATATATATATATATATATATATATAATTATGTATAAGTATTCGCCTGAATTAAGTATATAAATATCTGTAAGTAGGTTAATGTTATGAGATCTTATAAACAATCCAAATACCTTTTTAAAAATGATTACCTTCACAATTACGTAATATATGTTAACATGGGCGTAATCGGGCTGTATTTGCAGGTAGGGGCACTCCAATAATATTTGGGTATCATTAATATATGTTGTAATCATGTTGGTAACACTGAATCCACGAATTTAATATATTTAAATAATATTCCGAAATATTTGCATATTTAATACAATACATAAATGATTAGTTTGAAATTTCATTGTAATTGAAAGCCGAAAATATATTTAATTTTGAAAATTAGGTCAACAAATTTTTATTCAGTGCCAAAAATATATATATTATGACAGTCTGTTATAAATATTTTCCAAATAAAATAAATTAACTGCAAATTGAATACAGTATTCAAAACAATTTGGTTGACCTAAAAATAACTAATCTAATTTTAATAGTGTATTAAGGGCGTATACATAGGTTAACAATTTGAAAAAATGTTATAGATATAAAAAGTAATTACAATTTTTTGTAGATTAAATTGATAAAAAAAAATTTTAGTACCGTATTTTAAAATTCAAAGTTATAATATTTAATAATTTTTGTAGGGCTGTGGGTTAACAATATGAAAAAATCTTGTAGATATAAAATATCTTAGAATTTTTAGTAAAATTTTTGAGTGTTTTAATTATTTTTATAAGGGCAGTATTAAGGGGGGCTCTAAATTTTAGGACCCTATTACTCGGGAAGTATACGGGGGATTGGATTTTAATTGCGAGTGGATTCAAATAGGATGTTAAATAATATGTGTACCAAATTTGGTGTAAATCGCTTTGATACCTTCAGAGGAGTAGAAAGTACAAATTTGGTCGAGCGAGCGACGACTAACATCCAAGTATATAAGTTATATATATTTTTGGATTCAGGGCGACGAGACAAACACTTTTTGAGAATGCTACAGACACACGACCGAATGCTTTAGCTTCTTCGGTAATTCGTACGGCGAGCTAAAAACACGTCAATCCTATGTACGCCCTTAAATTATGTTTCTGTGTTAATGTTGTAAAATTGTTTAACAAATTCACATCTACAGTAAATGTGTTAATTGTTATAATATAAATAATAAACATATATGTACTAAAATAGTTTAAACGTAAAATACGTTGTAATTTAATACAACAGCAAAGCCCGATGTTTCTAAATGTTGGCCGTAAGTGACGAGGGGCTAGCCGCCAAATTATTACACATATTATTTATTAATAAAATATTTATATCTACAATTTTGTAAATATTAAATTATATTTTATATTTCAGGGCGTTTATAAGTGTCTTATGCTTACTACCATTTGGGAAAAATGCTACACCGTGTCTAGAGTTAAACGATGGTACCTGTGACTACTCAGACAACAGTTTGAGGTGTTCTGGTGTAAAGAGATTAGTGCAAAACGTAAATTTAAAAGAATTAACACTATGTAATTATCCTGAGAATATTTTTGAAGTTACGGATATTATACCATTGTTTCCTAAACTGGAATTATTCACGCTTATGTCCTCAAATGTTACTGTTGTTAGAGGGGAGTTTGCTAAGAGCTCCACACTGAAGGTTGGTCGAACATTTAAACCAAATATTTTAAAGCTGGATTCCGTTTTTTACTTTGTTAAAATTTTCATTAAATTAAATATACTTTTGAACAAACTAATTATCCTAATTGTTGTTTTATAACAAAACAATGTTTAAAGTACGAATAAAGTTTGCGAAGTTTGAAAATGTACAAACACTGTTTCGGAATTCGTCCGCAGGATTGATTTTAGTTGGCGGACAGTGCCTGGGGTGTTGCCGCCATAATTATAACTTGCGGGAATCTCAAGTTTTAATAAATTCATAATTAAACTATGGACTATTTATATATATAATTATTATATTGCAGGTTTTAAATTTCACTGATTTAGTTATAGAAAAAATCCGAAGCCATGTATTTGCAGATTTAAATTCATTACAAACTTTAGACCTACGAAATAATAGATTATCCCGATTACACATTTACGTAATTAATATTGCAAATAGATTAAAAAAATTATATTTACAAGGTACGTGTTGTTACAAACAATTTAATTACTAGAAAACAGGAATATTGTCTTTTTATTTAAGGTAATGAATGGGATTGCGGTTTGGACCTAGATTGGGTTCTATTTTTGAACGAATCTGTAGTTCAAGATATGAAAAATTTAACATGTTACAATAAACCCTATCCGTATAAACCCTTAAAACCCGTCGCTACATTTTTATCTGTAAGCACATACTTTATGAAAAATAAATAATGTTTTTAATTTAATTTTAATTTAACGTAGAACTTAAAAGTAGAATGCCCAAAGCTATGCAAATGTACAATGCCTAATTTGGTGGCAATCCCTTTGGAGAAAGGCGGTGGACTTATTCCGGTGATTCAAGTTAATTGTTCCGGGCTTGGACTGAAGAAATACCCGGAAACGTTGCCGCAAAACACGACGATTTTGCACTTGCAAAGGAATAGTGTACATATTATTTAAAAATATATATAATTTGTGGATTTATAATGTTTTGCATAATTCTAGTTAACTAATGTAGATGCCCTAAGGAATAACAAATTTTACCGAAGAGTTGCAGATATATTTTTAGACTATAATAACATTTCGAGCATTGACAACTTAGAAGGGGCGTATTGGTTATCACATTTTCGAGTTTTTAGCTTGAAAGGAAATTTACTCACTCAGGTAAAGCAAAAAGAAAAAAAAACAAGAACTGGCGCTAGCTGAGTTTACGTATATAATTCTAAATCATCGACATTATACTCACAGTGCCCACTGAACCAATCCAACCAATTATGATCCCGAGATTTATTTATTCCTGGTATTTAAATTTTGGGGCCCTATAACTCCGGCCCTGTATTGGCGATTGAATTTAAAATACGACGGGAGCTTTACGGGTGTATAAATTATATGTATATCAAATTTCATTAAAATCGGCCCGGTACCTTCAAAGCAGTTGTGGTCACAAACTCAGGTCTTACGACCGACCGAGCGAGATACATACATCCAAGTATATGGAGTAATATATATTTTTTTGGACACACGACCGATCACTATAGCTCTTTTGTACATTCTGTACGGCGAGCTAATTACGTTCTGTACTCAAAATGCCAAATTTAGCAAATTATATTCCAATGTTGACGCCCAGCAAAATGTTGTGTTTAATTAAAATTTACAAGTCCATTTAAAAATATTCCTTGTAAGTCTAAAAATGTTCAAGCCCGGAAATTCTAACAGACACACAGACGCATCAAACCAATTAATTGCAGATTTTAATTAAACATATCAAACAGAAACCAATTGATAAAAACTTTTCATTTGTATTTAACGCCACGTGTATTTCACTAGCTTGCGCTAAATACCATTCTTGATGAGAATAGTAAATTAATATTATCAAGGTGTTAAATATTTGTGATAAGAATTAAATATAGTTTGTGTTCTCATTCTTAAAAATAGTAATAATCTATTACGTAAAAGCAAGCTGAATGCAGGCCACGCCACATTAAAGCAAAAACTATTATTTTATATTGAGTATTTAAATTATAATCCTATTTTAAAAGGTTCCCAGCGTTCATTTATTTTGACGGCCAGCGACGAGGGGCTGGCCGCCAACTTATCACTAAAGTTGGGTTCATGTTTATACACAATATTCAATTTGAATGTATCAAATCAATTGTGCTTGTATGCACTAGTTCTTATTACATAATTGATGACCCTAGTGTATGATTTAATCGATTTCAGGTTCCTACATACGCTTTAGACAATGCACTGGAGCGTAATCAAAATGCGGTTCGAATATTTCTCGGTCAGAATCCCTGGCGATGCGATTGTTTGTTTACACCGAGTTTTCAGGTAATATTATGACCAAGGCCACGCAAACACATTTTAACGTAAATATTTGCTCACTCACTTATCATTTAACCCTTACGCCAATAAACGAGTACCCGTAATTTAAACAAGTCTAGTAAGTTGACATTTTATTATTTTATTATATTATAGGATATTTTAGTGAAGTATGAAGCCCTGATGACCGATAAAATTGAAGTCCGGTGCGCCCTAGATAAAGATGATGAAAATTCGTTGATGCCTGTACGTAAAATATAATCGATTGTACCATATATGGAACAGATGTTAGTGACAGCAATTGTATTCAACAGATAATCAAGTTGTCTCGAAGTGCAGTGTGTCGAGACCCAGACGAGTCTTCGATACATTTCTTGGATTTATTAAACGGAGTACTCGCCAGTTTAATCGTATTTATTTTAGGAAAGTTGGCGTATGATTATTATAAATTTAAGAGAACTGGTGAATTACCTTGGATTGTGACCAAAATACCATAACAAGATCTGTGCTACATACCTCAAGGACAAATCAGGAAAGACATCGAGAAATACACACAAAATTTAATAAATTATTTTAAATAAAATACATATCAATATTTTGTACATATTATTCGCAATATTAATAATATAAACATATTTTATTCATTACTAAAATCAGTCTCTTCCTCATGCCCATCGTCTGTCACTAAAACGTAAAATAACACACCAGTTTAAACATGCCCGCAATACACCTAAGTAACGCTGGTTGCTTTAAACCAAAGCAGTAACTCTTAAACTGTTTAAGGGGCCCCAAAAACAATTTAAATATTCAAAAATGTTTAAGAATTTTAATTGATTTTTTAAAAGAAGAAAACTGATTCATTACTAAAATCAGTTTCTTCATCATGCCCATCGTCAGTCACTAAAACGTAAAATAACACACCAGTTTAGACAAGCCCGCAATACACCTAAGTAACGCTGGTTGCTTTAAAGCAAAGCAGTGGCTCTTAAACTGTATAAAAGGCCCCAGAAACAATTAAAATATTCAAAATTGTTAAGAATATTAACTGATTTTTTAAATAAAGAAAACTGATTCATTGTTATTATGAATCCGCAAATGTTACAGACATACGCAGACTTACACAGCGCTATGGATTTTTTCAGTGCTAGTTGCTTTACTCGCCGTATTAAGCTAGACGTCGCCACATTCAAAGTGTGTAGCTGTTCCAAATCATTTACATGTTTCTGTAATATCGGTCCGGCTACCGACCAGTCGACATCTGTAACCGGAAGTTCCGGCTCTGTCGCACAGAGGTCTACGCCGGTTTGGAGACAATCCGGAATAAACTCAGATCTATTATTATCATCAATTTTAAATATCAAATTTATTGTTTAGGGGGTTGTATTGGTTTTATTTTACCCGGTTAGGAATTTCTCTGAGGGACCATCTCCCTTTTCTAACGTGTTGCATTCATTGTTATATTCGTAGATATCTTTGTCTAAGGGGATTTATTTGTGCAAATATAATTTTGAAATTACTGTATTTACATTATTTTCGTAATAAAATAAGAATGAGTCCGATAATCAGTGGCGTAGCTAGCTACCAAAATAGGCACCAATTTTTTATATGTTTATATATTTTTTATAAAATGACATAGGACTATTAATTTGCATAATGAAATACACACTATTGGGGTGTAAAATTGGGCCATTTTTGAATTAATGCCATTTTCATATCATTTTAGTTATAAATATTGTGTTTTCGGACGTTTTTCTTTAAATAGTTCCACGAATTACCAATTACGTTTAAGTCGGGGGATTTAGGTGTTTCTTTTGGACAGTAATACAATATATAGTACCCAATTTTTTTAAATATAAGCTTTGTGTTTGGAGCCGTTGTCTTGATAAAACTTAATATGATTTAAAATCCCTAATTTTTGGGCAGTTATTTTCAAATTTGTTTCAAAAATAAATAAGTAAACATGTTTGTTTAAAATGCCTTCAATAATGTGGAGTTTGCCTACACCTACTACGAACATACAGCCTCAATGTTCGCAGTAGGTATGGTACAAGAATTATCTGTTATTAAATGTTATGATTTATTTTTATTATATGTTTATTGTTACTATAAATGGTAATAAACATAATAAATGTGTTTTAATTTATTTTCAGGCTTATGTTGAATGAAATAGAAATTATTTCGTGGTGTGCTAGTTTCACTTTGATACAGTATAAGGGGCCAAAGTCTCGTAATTTACGTAGGTGGGTCTGGGGACCCACCAAACCCCCCAATGGCTACGCTACTGCCGATTGTAATATATTTATATTGCTTAAACAATTCAAGCAATTGTTAAAAATATGTTTCTCACCTCCATCCTGCTTATGTTGCAAGTCGATGTACTCATTAATATTTTGAATCAGATCGTTTAACTCACATTGTATATTTTCAATACCTATATCTTCGGTAGGCTGAAATTTGATGGATGTTAGTTTCAGGGGGATTACCGTGTTCATGAAAATAAATACACCTTAACTATAACCTCTTGGGAATTTACGTTTTCAGCCATTTTCCGTTAAACTTGAACTCTCCTGTGACTTGAACTGGCAAAATTTTGTTTTAACGTGAAAATGACATATACAAGCTACTAGATATTTGACAGAATATTCAAATGTATGAATTGTGCTATTAAAATGATTAAATAATAAATAATACATCCACAACGAACAGACAAAAATACATTTGTACTTGTGCTTCAAATATTTATTTTATGTTTATTTTTATTTTATTTTTGTTTTTTGGATGAAGACACACAGCGAAGCGACTGCCCATATGCCACTGTGTGCCTCAGGGGCGAAGGTGAGAAACATTTACAAACATCCTCGGAGCGGGGACTCGAACCCTAACCGCCCAGATCTAGCATGAGTCACTAGGTAGCTCTAAGCCTCACGGCCACGTCGCTTGTCCTTACTTTTATTAATAACTACGTTGAAATGTGCCCTTATCATATACAGAACTGATTTATCTACCTAATTATAATATATAGTATATAATAATGTGTAAATACGTATGTTACTTAAAATAGCAGTTAAATTTGAAACAATATGAAATGTAGAATTTTCACGCACAGCAACGCGGCAACTTTTACCGCAGAATTACCAGCCAGCTAGCAGCAGCCCCTTATACTAAAATTGGCAAACTTTATATTATTACTTAGCGAAGTTTAAATGTTCGTATATCTAGTAAGTTTTGCTCGCAATCATATAGTATATAAGTTTCGCTAGAAAACAGTACATAACTATTTTTCTCGCCTCGGAAACTTTTCTACTAAATTACTTAGGGCCTGGCATACGCATTAAAAACACCAGGTGCGCCCTAAAGCCCGGATGCAACCCTCTTCACACCCTTTAAGCCAAAAACCATTTATTTAAATACTAAGAACTAAAATATTAAATACGAAATACTTTATCGGTTTATTAGAAACCAAATACTTTAAAATGCCTTCAGCTCGCCCTGGTATATATATATATTATTAATTTGATTCGAGAATGTTTCAGATACAGATTGGTTAATTTTAGTATTTGATTCGTAGGATAATTTACAGGGATGTGCGGGTCACGTTCACACTGTGTGTCCGCTCTAATTGGTCAGTTCGATCACAGCCGGCAGCGTAGTTCGTTTAGAGTTACGACTATATGTTTTACATTGTGATTTATTTCAATATTCTGCTTTATCTAATAAGATAAATGGGTAAATCATAGCGCAGTTGGAAAAACAAAATATGAAACTGACAAATGAAAGTTTCGCAAACAGATAATACGTATATACAGCGTATTATATGTATGTTTCGTTAAAGTTTGCCTGAAACTGTCCCATTCATTTCCATTACAAAGTTGGTATGACACGGGTCGCGGTTATACTGCTACTCTGCCCCCCCCCGCCCCCCCAAAAAAAAAACATATATATGTACACGGCGTAGTGGACAGTGTTGCTGATTGAAATATTAATGAGTAGGTTACAAATTCTTACCCTTAAACCTTTAGCATAAATTATACATTTTTTATTTCCAAATTTCCATATATTATCCAGTTGAAGCATATACAGAAAAGGGACAACTTATATTAAAAAATCTAGAGTGCCCTTCACTCATCTTATACTTAATTTGCACTATAAATACTTATATAACAAGATTTAGTACGCGTAAAACGCACAAATGCGTAGAGCACGCCTTTATGTAAGATATGCGACGCACCTATTCCTTCTGCTCTCCTAATACATTATATGCTATGCGAGCAGTAGTTTTTTTAATTATTATGGCTGTTTGGTTAACAATTTGAAAAAATGTTATAGATATAAGAAGTCTTGCAATATTTTTGTAGCTTATTTTGATATAAATTTTTTTTAGCGCATATTTTAAAATTTAATAATTTTTTTCGGGCTTTGAGTTAACAATATGAAAAAATCTTGTAGATATAAATTATCTTAGAATTTTTAGTAGTATTTTTGAGTGTTCTAATTATTTTTATAAGGGCAGTATTAAGGGGGGTTGTAAATTTTGGGTCCCCATAACTCGGGAAGTATACGGGCGATTGGATTAAAACTGCGACCGGATTTAAATAGGATGTTCAATAATATGTGTAGTAAATTTGGTGTAAATCGCTCCGGTAACTTCAGAGGAGTAGAAAGCACAAATTTGGTAGTGCATATTTTAAAATTCAAAATTATAATATTTTTTGGGCTTTGGGTTAACAATATGAAAGAATCTTATAAGCATAAAATATCTTAGAATATTTAGTAGAATTTTTGAGTGTTTTAATTATTTTTATAAGGGCAGTATTAAGGGGGGTTGTAAATTTTGGGGCCCCATAACTCGGGAAGTATACGGGCGATTAGATTAAAACTGCGAGCGGATTCAAATGGGGTGTTAAATAATATGTGTAGCAAATTTGGTGTAAATCGCTCTGGTACCTTCAGAGAAGTAGAGGGTTTTAAGTATATGAATTATATGTTTAGACTCAGGGCGACGAGTTGTTTGATCTAAGAATGCTACAGACACACGACCGATTGTTTTAGTATCTAAACATGTAAAATACTTAAACAATTTCGGGTAGTTGTGAAATGATGGTAAACGCTCGAAATCGTAGCGCGAATCAGTTGACAGATCTCTCGTGACATTTTGAGTGAAATAAATCCTGCTCGAATATCAAGGTATTCAATTAGAACCTCTAGATTCTATTATTCACTGATTACGAAGACATTGAGGTGCGTGAAAGTGATGCAAGCAGGGGGGGTGAAAGGGGTGGAGGGGGGCAGGATGAAGAAGACTCAAGTTTCCCCGTTTTCCGATAACCTTTCGTAGAATTTCTCGAACTTATCTTGTTACACGTAGTACACAGTTGAACGGTTTGAAGTCGTCGTTGAATTGAACCGAGAACGTGCGAAATACGTAACATAGACTATTTTACATTTATGGAAATAATGTTGCAGCGTCAACGAGACATTGTACACGCAGAGGACACTTCACACAATACACAGTGACGCTAGCTTGTTTGGAGATTTCGCGTGAATACACACACGAAATCGCCCCTTAATGCAAATTATGACACTATAACCATATTTATTAACTAAAATCACATATATTGGCTCAATAACATTGAATATTCGATTATGCGCTGACCGTCTTATACAATAGTAACATAATTAAATTTGGTTAGAAACCAGATGGGATTCCCGATTACCATACATATTTATTAACACAAATTATTATTTAATTACATTAAAACATCCAATCTAAATTATGGACAGGGTACACAATTTATTACCACTATATACAATATTGATATATTTCGAATCAAGGCAAGAAAAACACAAAAATATTGTGTAAATATAAAGAAATTGACCATATAGCGAATAGCTAAAACTTCTCTATCTGTTCTTTGTCCAGAATAGAGAAAAGTATGAGGTGTTTATTTTTACTTTAAATGGAAATTGTCAGGCAACACTCTGTAACTGTTGAAAATTTTATTCGTAGTTTACGAGAAGTCCGCACTAGTGCACAAAACTAGATTTGCCAGACAAACTTTTCTTGCAGACTCGTTTTCCATTGAAATATACTTTATATTTTACTTTAGAATATGCGAAAATGTATGAACAACTTATTTCACCCATGCTGCTTATCGGTCAGCGTTAAATATAACCCCGATCGTATAAAATATAGCCCGGTTGATGAGCCGTCACTGCCCGCCAAATGTACTGGTTGCATATAAAATATCATAGCTTTCACGTTAATCGGGTTGCTGGTAGTCTTTAGAAAAAGATACAAAGAAACTAGAGAGAGAGAGAGATGATATTCTACTTCTAAATAATGATTATAGATGACTCTGTTGAACCCTACATTTTGTTATATCTCCTGTTTGATACCTCAGTGTATATAATATAACCAGTATTTTAATTTCGTCTTATTCCATGCTAATATTTATGAATTTTCACCTGCTCTTAGAGGCGGTGCTATTTTATTACTAATTTTTGGAAAGGTCTCTTTATTGAGGCCTATCAAATTAATTAAAACATATTCCCAAAACCCTTTCAACTTTTGTGAACACACACAATTTTGATATCTGTGAAGATTGTTTACTTATCTTTCCGGATTTTCCAAATAGTGTGTTTATTGAACGAGCTGGCAGCATTAATGTAAAATTCAAATATATATATTTATATAATACTTTATAGACTATGTGAAAATGTGTGTACAATTTATTTCCCCTATTCGTATTTCTAGCTGCGCTTATAAAATATAGACCGGTTGATGAGGCGTCACTGCCCGCCAAATTTACCAACACCCGGGGTATTGAATGTAACATAATAAAAATTACAAAAAGTAATAATGGTATATCCGAAAATAAAATCTGTTCTAGGTCAAAGAATATAAATAAAATTTTGTTTGCTGAATTACACGTTAGATTTTAAACCTTAATAGCCTTGTACCTGCATTTCAGGCATGTGCATCGGGTTGCTGATAGTCTACGTTTAATAGATGATCATAGATGTCCCTGTTGAACCCTACATTTCATTATATCTCCTATTTGATACCTCAGTGAATATAATATAACCAGTAATTTAATTTTGTCCTTTTATGGATAGCTCACTACACCCCTTTATGGTGTTCCGTTTTTGGTCAATTTTTGGAAAGGTCTCTTTATTGAGGCCTAACAAATTAATTTAAACATAGTCCCAAAATTCTCTTTAAATTTCTTGTAAACACAAAATTGTTTATATGTCTTTCCGGATTTTCCAAATGGTGTTTTTATTGCCCGAGCTGGTAACATTAATGTAAAATTAAAAAAATTATATATATATATATATATATATATATATATATATATATATATATATATATATATATATATATATATATATATATATATATAATACTTTAATAGAATATATGAAAATGTATGTACAACTTATTTCCCCTATATGTATTTCTAGCTGCGCTTATAAAATATAGACCGGTTCATGAGCCGTCACTGCCCGCCAAATTTACCAACACCCGGGGTATTGAAAGTAATATAATAAAAATTACAAAAAGTGATAAAATCTGTATTAGGTCAAAGAATATACAGTATTTTTGACTAGGTGTGCCATGAGCACCTTGTGCCCATATCTTACACAGTATACAAACCACTGCCGATATTATTATATCTACATTTCAATAACATATACATATTTAGATATATCTGTAACTCTTACGAACTAACGTGCAATAATATATAGTCAGGCAATTGTTAACATTATTCTGAATGTTTATATATATATATATGTGTAACGCAAGTGATTAAAAATAGTACAAGGGTGTGTAACTTTGCAATTGACGTCATATAAGGGGACTAAAAACTCGTCTAGCATGGTGTATTCTCTTTCAGAGAGGATAATTGTATGTCCTGGGGCATCGTGCGGTCGTTGTGTGTGTGTGTGGGGCGGGGGGGGGGAGGCAGTGGGTGTTAGACGGGGGTGACAGTGTGCTTGCGTAGCACTAGTAACAATGTCACTTGTTACTGTCCTGCTCCTTGGCACTCCATACAAGTCACTGTCCGATGCTTCGTTACTTCTCTCAACTATATAGGCTTTGTCTTATTTTAGAATCTAGTGCCTATTTGCTGACTGAGGCAATAACTACCCGCTTTTGTTTCGGCCCCATATACTCATTTATTTGTATTAGAATATTGTCATTTTCAAACATATATGTATATTTTGATTGTGTTTTATGGCAATGGAATAAATTTAAATGACAATATATATATATATATATATATATATATATATATATATATATATATATATATATATATAAAGTGAAAACTAAGGCCACTCCAATTGTGTTAACAATAGAGGATATAACGTTTTAAACAAATTCGAAGGAATATTGCTGTGAAGTAAAGAATATATATATATATATATATATATATATATATATTACTTTAAATGTCAGAGACCAAATATTTCTTATGCGAAAAAAATATCCTATAGGCCTTTCTTGTCTGCCGAGAGGGAAGAAGAAGAAAAAAGGGAATATCATTCATTTGTTTTCGTGAACAGCGGTGCGGTGGGCGCAGTTTGTCAAACCATCAGGTGCAGACACTGCAAAATCGGCGATTTTAAAATGGCCTGAATTGGGCCAATTTTTTACAAGAATTATATTATATTTCTTTGAAATTAAATTTGTGCTATTACAATTTGAAAGCAACATATATATTTATGAATATATATATATATATATTTAAGCAATAAAAAAGTCGATTAAAATTAATTAGTTTCATTTTTTTTTTACTGCGAGTTCAGTCTACAACATAGATGTTACCCCATGTGCTATTTCCACTGTATCGAACCTCATTATGAAGCTTTTGATCAATCATGCCGAAACTATCAGAAAAGCTCGATTTTTCTGTGCTTTGATTACACCGTGTCTCTATATAATTAAAAACTAACTAAATAAAAAAACCGGTAAAAAATTTAATGATATACACATTCGCCGATTCAGGTAAATACGAAACATAAACAATTTATTTAAAATTTATAACCCGAACTGTTTAAAAACAAAAAAAAAATTAAACTATTTATGAACGTTAAATTTCAAAGCATATAAAAAAATCGGAAACATCAAACGAATTCTAGTGCTATAACATGATTTCGATCAATTTGCAGTTCACCTCCCCCTGAAGCCCCCTCGCCCACAATATCAATAATGTAAAAGGGGACACACAGGCAGCTTTTGGCAAAATCATGGCAATCGATTATATTTCAGAATTCAGCGGCAAACACACCCCTTGTCTGAGTGTCACAGGACTGGTGACGTCTCTATGCGGTCTGGCTGTCACTAATGATGACATTTCAAATAAAAAGGGTGGAGTGGCCTGCACTTGACTCTCTTCCACATAACGGTCAATAGAAATATGCCCGGTTAAGACTTTGAATAATAGATTCAGAACGGCCACAATTGTGGGCAACATTAGTGCATTTCGAGCGTGCCTTGGCAGGGAACGCGTGACGATTTGCTGATTCCACAAATTCGTGAACCATCAACCCTCTGCTGAGATGCGACTGACACTGAAGCCGTGTACCAAGTTAAAATTTAATTCGCGTCTCAAATTTCACGGATTCCTCTTACGACGTGTTTATCAACTAATTTATTGCGTCATTAACTAATTTCACATTATTTGGCGACGCCATGTTTTGCTGCCGAAGGCACTTACAAGGCAACGCAGGCCTGGACTTAGGAAATCATTGCCCTTTCATTTTTATTGCCCCTAATACGAGCAAATATTTTCTAATATTATTGAAAGGGAGTTAATCAATTTAATTGAAGCCCTTTTGATAAAGGCTTCAATTCCTATTGAATTCTAACGTATTTGTTACGCAGTATGAAACAAATGGTGTAAACGGATGATTGAAATTAGGACACCCTATTTGATGCATCCTTAGCAAGGGTAATAAGTCGAATGAATTGAAGGTATAAAGACAGTCCTGCACCCCCAGTGGCGTAGAATAACAGGAGGGGAGTGAAAATATTCAAATTGATTTGTCGCTTACGGGTGTATTTGAATCAGAGGTTGGCAGGCCTGTAGGTTGAGGGTGCTCAGCGGGGGGTTAGAGGGTTAGAGAGTGTGTATCAAGTGTGATCAAACAGATCTGCCGAGTAAATCTTATGAAGGGCTTAAAATGTGTATTCCCCAGCGGGCATATCAAGAGATAACCGTAATCTTATAGCTATCTCATCTGCGCCGTGTTTCGCTCACCCTGACACCGACGCCGACGTCGACGTCTTGGATTTCTATTTGCGATGAAATTAAGTGATTTTAGACCCATCACTACACATGTACACTCAGTTTTACTGCCTTAGACAAAGTCACACATAATTATTGTAATAACTAGGGTCACCCGTGGGCACCATGTGCCCATATAGTATACAGAACATACGGGTGGCGAATTTTCATGTAATTTAATAATATTTACACGGTTTTTCTTCAATTTGTATCGTTTGACTTTAATAGTAATACATATTTCCACATTACAAATAACAATAAAGAAAAAATCCTATTAGCTCGCCGTACGAAGTACCGAAGAAGTTAAAACATTCCATCGTGTGTCTGTAGTATTCTCGGATCAAAGTGTTTCACTCGTCGCCCTGAATCCAAAAATATATATAATTGGATGTTAGTCGTCGCTCGACCAAATTTGTGCGTTTGAAGGTACCGGATCGATTCACACCAATTTTACTACACATATTATTTAACATCCTATTTGAATCCGCTCGCAGTTTAAATCCAATCGCCCGTATACTTCTCGAGTTATAGGGTCCCAAAATATACAACCCCCATTAATACTGCCCTTATAAAAATAATTAAAACACTCAAAAATTCTAATAAAAATTCTAAGATATTTTATATCTACAAGATTTTTACATATTGTTAACCCAAAGCCCGAAAATAATTATTAAATATGCACTAAATTAATTCTTTATTAAAAAATCTACAAAAAATTGTAAGACTTTTAATATCTATAACATTTTTTCAAATTGTTAACCAAAAGGCCATAATAATTAGAACGCGTACCAAATATTGTTTTTTAATAATGAGTCGAGTGAGGACCACTCCAGTTTCGTACAATATATACAAAGATAGTATTTTCATCTATGCGCCTGTATCTAAATCCGTATTTGTGTGGAAAGCCCCAAATCACATACACAGTGTCAGCTTTTATACGAAACAAGTTAAAAAAAGGAGAAAGGGCGCTGATAACATTTTTTTGCAGGCCATACAATCACACAGAGAGCAGACTTTCGTTCCGACTCAAAGAGACAGACAGAGACAGCGAAAAATACGCGTTGATTTTCTGTCCTTTTCCGATTGCTTTCTGCTGACTTGAAACTTTGATAGATTGAAAATAAATACTTGCAAATGTATCTGTTTATATTTATACAGTATATATAAATATAGGAAGTTATATTTGCCAAAAAGCAATTTAGATTTTCATACATTTCTGTCATCTCCATAACGTCGCCTTTTGCTTTAAAAACAAGATTCCATTAAATTGAATTTATTAAATATACAACTCATTTCATAATTAAATATAATATTTAATTTACTGAGGAGGAAATATTTAAAAATCTAGTACAACGTGAAGATAGAAACAAATGTATGTCGTTGCTAATGTCAGCACGAACGTAATTCGTAACAAACTGTCAACTGTAACTAGGTCCTAAATCATATGAAATTGGCTGTAACAAGGTATCTGTGCCCGTATGCGAGCATTCCACATTATTGGACACTCAATTGTCATACATAATACTTGATTTTGCCCCGTTACATTCGACAGAAAAAATAATAACTTATTAATAAAAATGCTACCGAGAGCTAAAGTGATTGAAAATTGTTGTTCCTAAGGTTGACTTGGCCCACAGATCGATTCAATCTAGAAACTTTACTTGTCAAATATAATTTGCCAAAGTTACCAAAGGTACGAGACTTGTGGTAAAAGTTCTAATCAAGTAAACCTGCGCCCAATAAATCGCCACGGCTTGCCAACTAATCGCATCTAAGATTTACTTTTATTCTTCTTCCGAAACCGATAGATAACTTATTCATTGCTATTAAACAGTTTTAGCTTGTACAAAAGACCTGTGTGTCTGTTACATTCTCGCATTAAAAACGATTTGTCTGAATCCAAAATATATAATAATTATCGTTTGCTCGTAAGACCAAATTTTTACTCTCTACTGCTCTGAAGGTACCCAAGCGATTTGAACCAAATTTTCTACACATATTATTAGACATCCCATTTGAATCCGCTTGCAATTTAAATCCAATCGCTTGCATACTTCCCGAGTTATAGGGCCCCAAAATTCAAAACCCAACTTAATACTGCCCTTATAAAAATAATTAAAACTTTGAAAAATTCTACTAATAATTCTAAGATATTTTATATCTACAAGATTTTTTCATATTGTTAACCGAAAGGCTATAAAAAATTATTAAATATAACACTAATTATTTTTCAAAATAATTGTTAACCAAAACTGCTATTCGTAAGGCGAGCTGGATGTATAGGTGCTTGTTTAAATGATCAACAGTTGCAAATTATATTCAAGGCCCTATTACTTTACCAATGATATGTAATTTGCATAAACAATAAAATTATTGATTGTTTATAGTATAAATTGGCTGTTTGATATTCCATATTAATGCGGTTTCTGGAATTCGACAATAAATATCCGTTATTATATGTTGTAAAATTTAATGTGTACTACTAACATTTATATTCAGAGAGCCACTAGCAACTTTAGTGCATATTTAGTGCTAACAATTATTCAAATTGTAGCATTATTCAACGCTAATATATTATTACTTCCGGTTATCAAAATTAAAAACAAAAATTTATTACATGTTTTGTGTATATTATAATTTAAGATTTACATAACGTTCCGGATAGAAATCTAGATACATAGGTATATAATCTACATTATTATAATATCGAAGAGGACGGCAGTATTCTGTATATGAGCTGGGCACGTGGTAAATATATATTAAAATGTGTAGTAATTTTTGTTTGAATAAATAAATAGATCAGTGGAAATGAAACATTTTACAGACGCTTACAGATTCTGTAAAATATGTAGTTGTAACCCTATTATGACCGTTGAGAGTAAGGGAGACCCTTTCTGCGCCAGGTATACACTGAAATATTTATAGTGTCCTTTTGCGGTTCGCCTAGAACTGGGACAAAGAAGTATCGGCGGTTCTAGAGTGGTTAGAATCACTTTTCCATGGCCGCAAACGGGTGAAGGAAGCTGTAAGCGGCTTACAGAACGGGTGCAGCTTGTAAAGTTCTAGTATTAAGGCGTAATTACGAACCGACACACACCTGACATAAATACAACTTGTTCTAACATGCATAAACGTAAATGCATCATATATACATGCGTCCTTTGATGTGCCAGGACTTCGCCGGTAATTGGCCGGTGTTCCCGTTGCCGAAATTCAACTGCAATTCACCCACAGACTACACAACATTTTGTTCCGAGCGAAAATTCGTTTTAGTGTGTCGATCAAATAAATGCGCTTATTTGATTGGTACACTGGTTTTCAATTCGCTTTTATGACCAATCATAAGTGGGCACACATTCAGCGCGATATTGCACGTGCTCAAAATATTTATTATATACTAGACGAATTTGTTATAATTTAAAAAGAAACTGCATCACCACAAATATCAAAATTGTGTGTAAAAATTAAATTAATAGAGTTATGGAACTATGTTTAAATTAATTTGTTAGGCCGCAATAAAGAGACCTTTCCAAAAATTTACCAAAAACGGCTCACCATTTCTACAATGCGGGGTAGCAAGTTAGTTATATAAAAGACGAAATTAAAATACTGGTTATATTATATTCACTGTGGTATCAAACGGGAGATATAACGATTTGTAGGGTTTAACAGAGTCGTCTATGATCTCTATTTAGAAGTAGACAAGCAACCCGATGAACATGCCTGAGAAGCAGGTAAAAGGCTGATCAGGTTTGAAATCTTACGTGTAATTCAACAAGCAAAGTTGATTTAGAATTAGAATATTATATTTACTAACTCAAAATCTATGAGTTCTACATCAATTTCATCGGTAAATATGAAAAATAATGTATATTCTTTGACCTAGTACAGAGTTTATATTGGGATATTCAATTATTACTTTTTGTAATTTTTAATATGTTACATTCAACACCCCGGGTGTTGGTAAATTTGGCGGGCAGTGACGGCTCATCAACCGGTCTATATTTTATAAGCTAAGCAGCTAGAAATAAGCATTGGGGAAATAAGTTGTACAAGCATTTTCACATATTCTATTAAAGTATATATTTTAATTACACCAGCTCGTTCAATAAACACACCATTTGGAAAATCTGAAAAGATATATAAACCATCTTCACATACATAGAAATTGTGTGTTTACAAAAGAGTTCAGAGGGTTTTAGGACAATGTTTTAATTAATTTGTTAGGCCTCAATAAAGAGACCTTTCCAAAAATTTGTTTGATATTGACAGTCGTCTCCATGGTCTATGTGGCACCATAACCATATCAAAGTTAAAATTAAAATAATGGTTATCTTATATACACTGAGGTATCAAACAGGAGATATAACGAAATGTAGGGTTCAACAGAGTCATCTATGATCACTTTTTATATGTAGACCAGCAACCCGATTAACGTGCCTGAGAAGCAGGTAAAAAATGCTAGTAAGGTTTAAAATATTACGTGGTAAGGATTGTTCACAGCGAAACAATCAGTAATTAAGCTTAGAAAATTACAAATAACAATCTAGTTTGTATTATGGCAAGCAATGCTAGCATTCCAAGCAACAAAATTAACACAATGTTTGATAAATTTTGTTGCTTGGAATGTTAGTATTGCTTGTCATAAAACTAGATTATTATTTGTAATTTTCTGAGCTTAATTACTAATTGCTTCGCTGTGAACAATCCTTAATTCAACAAACCGCGTTAATTCTAATTATATGCGAGCAGCGGTTATTAATTATTATGGCCATTTGGTGGACAATTTGAAAAAAAAATTATAAATATATAAAGAATGTCAAAATTATAATATTTAATATTTTTTTATGGCCTTTGAGTTAACAATATGAAAAAATCTTGTAGATATAAAATATCTTAGAGTTATTAGTAGAATGTTTAGGTGTTTTAATTATTTTTATAAGAGCAGTATTAAGGGAAGCTTTAAAGTTTAGGGCCCTATAACTCGGGAAGTATACGAGCGATTGAATTTAAACTGCGACCAGATTCAAATGAGATGCTAATTAATATGTGTAGCAAATTTGGTTCAAATCGTTTTGGTACCTTCAGAGTATAATAATTAAATATAACTATTTTTAAATTTTATGTGTAAGCGCGCTGAAGGCATAGGTGCTGTGCGTAAGCCTGTTAAATTCTGCCACAATTATATTTAGGAATACATGTAGAATTGAGGGGTATTGAATGACGTATTTGAAAAGCTCCCTCTGCAAGTTCAAAGCATAGAAAATGCATATACTACTTTTCTGCTGTGCTATGCATGGATAGAGAGCTTTATATTGAAGGGACTAAACAAACTCCTCAAAGCTCCTCCCATCCTGTTACCGGTAGATGGTGAGGCCGGGGGTGGGGGGGGGGGGGGGTGTGTAAAGCTCGGCTATGTATGCAATAATGGAGAGCTTTGTGCTTATAAACTTGATTTAATTTCGTGTTTGTATTGATACCGGAATGCGCGAGCTTTCTCCTATGCTTTTGAACTTCAAATGGACAACTAGAGCTTTGATATAATTATTTTTTAAATGAAATTGTTCCCGTTACTTTATTTATACAGCCAGTACATTATATATTTAAAATTCTGTTGGGCCAACAAACATTTTAATTAACTAGAAACTTAAAGTTCAAATCTTTATACAATTATTCCCCCCCTCCCCCTCAAAGCGCCAAAAGTAACTCCAGCTCAGCGCATATATCCATTTAATGGTACCGCGCGCTAGTCCTGAAAATCCTCTGAAAGAAACTGGGTATATATTGTGGTTGTTTACGATTTTTCGCGGTGCTGACGGCTTTATCCGTCCAATTTTCACCGCCTTCTCTCTACACTTGACCCGTTTTTTATGATTTTTGGACGCACACAGTACGACGATACGCCATATGCAGGGGTGTATTACCTATAAATTGGATCTGTTCTTCATTATATATCATATTCGATTTACGCTACACGATACAGGGCCGGACTCACCGCATTTTGTCATTAACACAGTTAAATTTATTCTAGATATAATATAGTATATTTTCAATGTGAATCAATATATCAAAAATAAACAGAAATCCTTTAATAAATTCTTATTGAATCTTTATTAAGCGGATATCCGTGATTTCTGTGTATATGATTGGTGATAGCAAAAAAAAATGGTGACAGGGTACATTGGGCCGGTGTATGACGCCACTTATTAAAAAGAATCTTCGCACAGGCACGTTGTACGAAAGGCATAAACGATGCCTAGAATATTTTAGCATATCTTAGTCTCATTTGGCCCGGCTGGTAACATATTGAATAAAAATCGCAATTTACATACATTTACATGCATTACTCAGCCAATGTACATTATTTAGTTAAGGCCTCGCATGGGATTCTTAAATCTTTTTGTAAATAAAAATTTAAAAACAGTCTTTTTGTGCTCACTACTTTCCAAACTAGTTTACACTAAAATACTGCAAATAAAAGTTGTAGAACATTAAATTCTGCGTAAGAATCATTAATTAAAATGAATTTTGTATGTCTTAAAACTGTGCTCAAAGTTTTCAAGGTGAGAAAAACATTTGGTATTTATATGCTTACATACAATTTTCATGATAACATGATTTGTTACGCGTAAAACGCACCAACGCGTAGAGCTCGCCTTAGGTAAGAGGCACCTATACCTCCTGCTCTCCTAATACAGTATATGCGATGCGTGCAGTGGCTTTTAATTATTATGGCCTTTTGGTTAACAATTTGTTATATATAAAAATGTTATAGATATAAAAAGGCTTACAATATTTTGTACATTATATTGATAAAAAGAAATGTTTAGTGTATATATGTTAAAATTCAAAATTATAATATTTAATAATTTTTTTTGGGCTTTGAGTGAACAATATGAAAAAATCTTGTAGACATAAAATACCTTAGAATTTTTAGTAGAATTTTTGAGTGTTTTAGTTATTTTTATAAGGGCAGTATTAAGGGGGGTTGTAAATTTTGGGGCCCTATAACTCGGGAAGTATACGGGCGATTGGATTTAAACTGCAAACGGATTCAAATAGGGTGCTAAATAATATGTGTAGCAAATTTGGTATGAATCGCTTTGGTACCTTCAGAGGAGTAGAAAGCACAAATTTGGTCGAGCGAGCGACGACTAACATCCAAGTTATATATATTTTTGGATTCAGGGCGACGAGACAAAGACTTTTTGAGAATGCTACAGACACACGACCGAATGCTTTAGCTTCTTCGGTACATCGTACGGCGAGCTAAAAAGGTTCTATTCGACTAGATACTGTTTAAAACTTGTTATATGTGGCATTAAATTATTTGGGAATTGTACATTTAGAAATAAATTATTTTCGAATGCATTGCTCCAATTTACAATTCCCAAATAATTTGATGACATATATAGCAAGTATTTAGGCTAATAGGACCTTTTCATCATGAAATTCTTATGTATTAGGTTGTTAAATCTACATTTGAATACCAAAATGTAAACCAATTCGGTATAATATAAGCGCAATTATTGATTGTTTAAAATGAATATATTGTTTATTTTGTGAATGCGATATAATACTATATATTTACCGAAGCATTTGACTGAGAGAGAGGTAGTTCCCTCGATTTATCATCATTACTTACCCCCGTAATGCCTCTCCAGGGAGAATCCCCATACTTATGCTGTCTTACCCTCGAAAACTAAGAATCACGAGAAGGGAACTTCAAATATTTGACTTTATTATTTGGGGAATTGAGGAACAAAGTACCCTTATGCCGTAATTTAACGATGCAAGTATTATTCACGAAATTATAAAACTTGCAGATTTTAAAATCTTTGCTGTATTTACAAAATACGAAATAATGGAGCTGGAGGCACTATTACTGACGATGCAGTTAATATAATGTGCAGTTTTATCCACCCCATTTTCAATGAGAATGAAAAACCTTCGCATAAACATGAAATGATCTCTAAGGAAGGCCCGTATGTTGTATGAAAAAGCAGATTTTAAATTTTAAAACCCCGATAATAACTGCACACTTCCCCCACCATGTCCAACGTCTAGCCGGGACAAAGATGCGCACTGATCAACTGCGCAGCGCCCAGTTTGTATACCACACGCTTCACACAGCGGTAGTTAGTGTTGCATGCTACGCGCCCGGGTACACCACATCGGCTACAGAACGACGTCCGCCGCGTCTCGACGCATAAAACGTGCTAATCCGACGGCAAATCATCGCTCGGCCCATACCTACAAATCGGGTGTCCAGTGTCGCTTAAATCAAACGATCTTTGGCGTATTGTTTAATATTTAAGTGAGACTTATTTGTGTGGATTTTTCACTGGGTTTAAACTAAACAAAGTAAGTGAATCTTAGGGCTGGATTAACTGCTAATCTTGCCCTCAACTAAACCGGCGTCGATTGGTTGCTTGCTAAATGCACCAATGCTTGCTGCTCACCATATACACAATTTTACAGCCAGACATATTTTTAATAAAGAAAGACAACGTACGAAGTACCGAAGAAGCTAAAGCATTCGGTTGTGTGTCTGTAGCATTCTTGGATCAAAAAATGTCATTAACAAAGTGTCGCCCTGAATCAAAAATGTATATAACTAATATACTTGGATGTTAGTCGTCGCTCGCTCGACCAAATTTGTGCTTTCTACTCCTCTGAAGGTACCGGAGCGATTCACACCAAATTTGGTACACATATTAATTGACATCCTATTTGAATCCGCTCGCAGTTTAAATCTAATCGCCCGTATACTTCCCCAGTTATATGGCCCCAAAATTTACAACCTCCCTTAATACTGCCTTTATAAAAATAACTAAAACACTCAAAAATTCTACTAAAAATTCTAATATATTTTATGTTAACAAGATTTTTTCATATTATTAACCCAAAGAACGAAAAAAAATTATTAAATATTATAATTTTAAAATATGCACTATTTTATTAAATAACCAAAACGAATATTTTGAATTATTTATTGTTATTTATATATATATATATATATATATATATATATATATATATATATATATATATATATATATATATATATATATATATGTTGTAAGTATCTATGATATATTTAAAATAATTCTAAGGTCCGTATGAAGGGGAGGTTCATTTTTCGGGCCCTATAACTCCGGAAGTAAACCATCTATGGAATTCTTAATTAGTTAAGCTTCAGAACTTAGTAAACACTAAAGTATATAAGTTATATATATATATTTAAGGAAACAGGAAGACAAGAAACGACTTTCTGACGCATGACTGAATACTATAGCTTTTTTGTACTGTTGTACGACGAGTTAAAAATTGTGAAAACAATAAAAAACTATACAAGAATGAACTGTCTTTTGGGAAAGTGTTTTTTTTTTTAGTGTATTTATTGCTTGATCAGCATATCACGAATAGGAGATACGGCCTTCTAGCCTTGTTCTTTATTCGAGCACACTTGAATGAATAATACGCATACACTAGACGGAACGTTAACGGAAAGGGACGTAACGTAAGACTTTTGATAACACACAAGACCAATATAACTTTACGTATCAATCGTAAGCAAAAAAAAAAAAACAAACAAACTATAGAACTGTTCTTATATTGGTCAATAAGTCTTGTCCAGTGTTGGTGATTTCTCAGTCCAGCTTCCGGTGCTGTGACCAAACATTGACCATTTGTAAAATGTCCCAACTTTTATTCAATAGATAACTTTATACATATATACTTAGAAAAACAATATATTTAAAGTATTATTGTGAATTTTTAAATTTTGATTTTTACATAAATGTATTCAGTCTTTAAAAATAGTTTTTTCACCTTATCCGAACTGAGACGGATAAATCAGATAACTGAACAAAAGATGGGTGCTTAATTATTTAAAAAAAAAAAAATGTTAAAGACAAAGAATTATTATTTAAGAAATAATTTTATATTATACGTAATATGTAAATTAAATTCTATATAAAACGGAAATATCCGTGCTTAGGCCTCTGAAACCATTGTTATGTCCATATATATATATATATATATATATATATATATATATATATATATATATATATATATATGTATATATCTGTGTGTGTGTGTGAACGCTCTATAGCTAATACTGAACATAGAAAATGGATGTTTAATATTTAAGATCGAAAGTAATGATGTCTTATTCTTATTTTATTAATATCTCAAAAACAGTATGAGTTATAAAAAAAGTTATTCTTATTAAAGTTGAAGATATTAAAATTTCTAGTAATATTTGCTTGAAAAGATTTTACGAAAAATGTACCATTTATTAAAAAATCACATTTGAAAATAATTAAATTAAACATATATTTAAAATATGAATTTAATTATAAAATTATAATATTTTATTATGTCTAGACTTTGAATTCGAGTGGAAAAGTTTTTAAATAATGTGTTTTGCAGTCATAAACTGTATAGATGTGTATTTAAATATCTTGTATTACGAATAATAAATATATTTGAAATTGTTGAAATTTTTAATATATTTTATCAGAGTTGAAATGGCGCTTCGCCTGGAAGTGAACTACGAATATTAACATTTTAAATTACACACATTTTAATAAGATTTCCTTTTTCTTCCAAGGAATTTTTATTATGCGAACTTTATTGGTATTAAAATCCACATTTAATATACGCAGAATAAACTCATTTTTATGCGGCAATCATTGCGACATTGTCCTAATATTCAAACGTATATATATTAAAAGATTAAAAAGCTGAAGTGGCCCTCACTCGACTGAATGTATCGGCGTAACAATAATCGCAATGAATCTTAGTAAAATTAATTTTAAATTGTTTCTGGACAAATCGACAAACTTACAAGTCATTAGAACCGAGAATTTACGTTCTGTTTCTGATTTGAAACTGAAACTTTTGCCGGGGCAAAACGAGATACCGTAAAATCTGGAAAGCACCCAATTTATTAATTAATAAGTCGCGCTTTTCTCAACTCTTGGTTTAATAGCCAGCAAAAGAAAACTGTCTTCGACTTTACGTAATTAACATTCGCCCACTGTGAGACGTTTTTCTGCACATTATAAACGCTTCACCTGTGGCCACCATGTGCCCATATCATAAACAATTATTACTGTAGACAGTAGCAAACTATTTTAATTAATTTTTCACATAATTAAAAGTGTTTAAAATAGAAATGGCGCCCAAGAAAATTAATATATCTATGTGGCATATAGTGTGAAAATTTGATAATGAAATTTTGAAACCGCTGCGCAAATATATGCATAAATTAAAATAATTTTTCGCGTATATCTATGCGGATAATTATTCATATGAATAGAAGTGTTGAGTGTGAATTTAGTAGTTGCGGCCCATGAATATTTATCCCGTTATTACAGCAATGGTCAATTAGGTGCAATGTCCAGGTAGACCAAAAAAAAGGAAAGGATTGAGATGAATATTTAGCAGTGTGTGTATCTGGGGTGGCCGCCGGTCGACTGATTGTATAAAAATGAGTGAGTGATCATGTTATTATCAATCATATGCAGCAGCGTGTATGCTGTGTGTGTGTGTGTCTTTAGAAAAGCTGAGCTTTTTGTGGCAAAGTTTCCGATGCAATCGATACGCAGCGGAGGCAACGGAGGCAACGTTGGCAAACAGCGATTTCTTTCGGCATACAACTCGTGGTTCGTTAGGCATCACATTCACAATAAGTTTCGCTACCCGATCTGCCTGCTTCGTCTTCTTCTTCTTATTCTTTTTGTGGCCTTGTAATTTGTTGGCGAGCCAACTAAATACTTAATGGATGATTAAATTAACTGATAGCTATCGATACGCCTCGTTACAGAGACGCATTTTTCAATCAAAACTGGGCCAAACAAAAACAGTTGATTATATACACAAAATCGGATAAACAAATTAAACACGGATATCGTATAATTTTTAGCATAATAAATTGAGTCTATAAAACGTTATCCATTTGTTTTAAGAACCGCGGGTCGTAAGTAAAAAATAAAAAGCTCATACAAAGAAATGGGAGAAAGTTGACACAGCGATATACATAATTTCCAGTCGATATAAAACGGGCATTTTACGCATTTTTTTTTCTTTTTTACAGCACATTGCACAGGTACCATATTGGATATATAAATGCGGTCTATACGTATTTCCCGACGAATTAAAGTACCGTGGCTGGCCGTGATTTAATCTGTGGCCACCCCAGTTGAATCAATTCAATCTACATGCATTAAGGCGAATTGGAATTACGTGCTGTAGAATTACATATTCTTCAGGGTTTTCGCATTTTTACTTGACTCTCTCGTATATATATATGCCCGTCACGTCACTACTAATCATTTTATGCTAATAAAAACGACCATTTATCTCGATACTATTATACCTATATATCTACAGTTTAGAATTATTAATTAAATATTCATTATATGTGGGTGCTTTCATAATAAATCGCATACAATTATTTATAGACTATAGTTTCATAACTTTCGATGAAAGGGCACAAATCACAATAACACTACCACTCTCTGTGAACAACTAAACTATACTGAAAGAGCAATATCATAACCGATAGGTACTACGTAATCCCTTCGACCGCCTCTGGTCAGGTTCCTTACCCATCATTTCTTACAGGAAATAAAACGCATTGCATAAAGCTATATTAAAATATCTGGAGTGGCCTGCACTCGACTTTCTTTTACGCAGTTTTCACTAGATTAGTTTAGATAGCTCTCATGCATGTTAATCGGGTTGCTGGTTATCTTTAGAAAAAGATACAAAGAAATTAGAGTGAAAGAGTTGAGTCGCAACTACTAAAAAGTGATCATAGATGACTCTGTTAAACCCTACATTTCGTTATGTCTCCCGTTTGATACTTCAGTGAATATAATATAACCAGTATTTTAATTTCGTCTTTGACATGGTTAAGTACCTATATCAATTCTTATAGCTGATTGTCAATTTTTGAGCAATTTTTGGAAAGGTCTCTTTATTGAGGCCTAACAAATTAATTAAAACATAGTCCCAAAACCCTTATAACTTTTGTGTATACACACAATTTCTATAACTGTATAATATATTGTCCAAATGGTGTGTTTATTGAGCGAGCTGGCAGCATTGATGTAACATTTATAAACTATTTTTTATATATGTGCAAATGTACTACTTATTTCCCTATTAGTATTTCTAGCTGCTTAGCTTAACCCCGACCGTATAGCATAGACCGCTTGATGCACCGTCACTGTCCGCCAAATTTACCAACACCGATGCCCTAGTCGGTAACGGCTTGGGTAGGTGAATTAAGATCCATTTTAAGCGAGAAACTTGGGTTCACTTCGGTCTTCTTTCCAAATGAAAAGAAGGCCGAGTAATGTTAATGAAAATAGCTGAAGGCAAATTTTATTCTAATTTGTTTATATGCCAATTCATAATTGCCGATGAAATTGTTGATATAAACTTGTAGAATAGGAGTTGTTTGATGTTTTTAATCATTGTTTCAATGCAAGTGATATTAATATGTGTGGCTGTGTGGGCATAAAAAATTAAAATGTGTACGAGATGAGACAGCGCGGGGCTAGTCTCAATTTATACGGTGACCACAACACTCACGATCGCTACACTCGGCGAGCAATAAAACACACGGTGTGTGGTCGACCAAGTATCGCATTGGCTGTGGTAGAGCTACGCGCTGTGTATTATTCGCACGTATAATTCCGCAGTAAAAACGGTGCCTGACACCAGAATTCGTTACACTCATATCAAAACTAGGCTTTATATTCTCTTCCTCTGCTTTTATTCTTATAAAACAACGGATGAAAGCACCAATGCCTTTAACTATTTTGTATAATTTGAATTAAAAAGAATAGTTGTCCTTGGTAAAATAATGTTGCCAATTTCATTTAGTTTAAGTACAGCGAGAAAGCGGTAAATTTGAGTGCGACAAGCGAATTGTTCATATGTTTCAGCGCAGCGTAGACATTATATTAGTACAGCAGCACCGGCCATAAATATCGCCTACACATACGGGGTGTTTACTGTGCAGTGGCGTATAGGGAAACGAAATCATATTTGAATTTATTGACTAGGAATTCACGATAAACGTTCCTCACTTATATAATATTATTAACAACGTGTATTTTATTCACGTTATCGTTAACAATTCGACGCGTATTGTTCAAATTGATGGAATAACTTATGTGTTACTACATTTAATTTGCTCGAAAATTTAATTGGAATATAGATTTATTGCTATACGCGGGAATTTAATCAAAATTATATTTCTATGCTTGCCGGTTTCTGATAATTTATTTAATATATACCTATATATATATATATATATATATATATATATATATATATATATATATATATATATATATATATATATATATATATATATAAATACATTTTAGTACCGCTGTGCCTTCTAGACTAATAATGTGAGTTATTTAAACAATGCACAATTAATATTACTAGATATTATTTAATTTCAAAGATGGCCCAAATGTGTATTTTCGTTAAAAACTCAACTTTGACCATTTTAATAATGACTAAAAATAAAAATAAATTCATTTATCAAATATTGCTATTTGTCCACCCCTGGGCAAGTTGAATACGGTGGGGCGATGTAACAAGCTTGATACTAATTGCACTAAGCGTAGTGCAATGTCAGCGCCAATTCCCCCAGCTGAAATTTACTACCGAAACAATAATAAAATGTCTGTTTTTATATACGGCCACAAAAAGGCTCCCCTTCGCACTATACAGCTCGAACTCTCGTCGATAGACGATCGATTGGTGGGCAATATGCGGGGGAAGGGACGGAGCAGGCATATTGTGTTCGCGTTGTTTTTAATAATAAAAAAAAATATATATATATATAATAAAAAATGGTATTGTACATCTGCGCGGGATTTAAGGAAAGAGCCATGGATTCCAGGCTAGTACACATTGTCAAACGCATGTTAAAAAAGAAGAAGAGTAAATTTTGTTTTCTTGCGCCCTGGTATATGCCGTCGAATACAAATCGAAAATTGATTAGATTAACCGGAATAGCTGGCGGTCGGAGAACAAAGACACACGAAACGATGATTCTTCACAACATCGGAACATGGCGGGTGGGGGAGGGTTTGGGAACTTGGTTAGGGAAATAGGGTGGAAGGTAATTTATTTTAAATTCAAACAGACACGAATATTTATAACGTGGTGACAGTCTGTGAGACAATTTGTATTCTACAATATAAAACAGTATATAATTTGTAGTACATTTGGTTTAAATTGCACTGGTACCTTCAGTATTAGTCGAGAATTGATCTAAAATTGTTCTCTCTACTTTGAAATATATATATATATATATATATATATATATATATATATATATATATATATATATATTTGTATAAAGCAATTTCTAATTATTTAAAATTATAATTACATATGCAGTTTACTACTAATTTATTCATAGTTGATTAATAAGATATTTATAGCAATTTCCGTAATGACAGTTTATTTCAATCAAATTAGAATTTATTATGTATTAAACAAATATATATCACAGTATATTTACATTTTGCTCGATGATTTGCTATTAAAATATTTAAAGGTTGCAATATTACTCAGGACATGTCACCTATGCGCTCAATTTATGACATATGGACACTTTATGTTGGAGTTAATAATTTTTCAGTAACTGTGCACTGTATAAAGGGTTGAAATAAATCGTTTGCAAATATATTTCAACTTATTCAAAGTCGGCTGACACATATGCGAAAAATTTAATGGCCGTTTTCTAGGGGAAATGTACTAAAATAATATATGATGAATGGGGCTTCGCTCTGTAGCGATTTATTTTGTCGCGTTTACTGACTTTCATATTGCAAATGCTTAGTTTTAAGGCAAATATTGAATTACGACCTGACTATTCACTAGGCAAATTTGTTTTATGACTTATTCGAAATATATACACACATATATATATATATATATATATATATATATATATATATATATATATATATATATATATATATATATATATATATATATACATATATATATATATATATATATATATATATATATATATATAAAATATTTCTAAGTATAGTAATCTATATGAAGGATCATTGTTAATATTAGAGATAAGTACTGAAATGTTGAGTTTGGACAAGAAATACGAAAGTTTTTTGTAACTCATATTATTTTTTATACATGTAATAGTTTATTTGTTAGGAAAAAACCAAAAATTACTTGGAAAGAAGTTTTGTTATATAATTATGTACCATTAGAAAACTTTCCATATTCATATACATATATAGATGGTAACCAAACTTTTGGTTAAGATTTATGTGACAAATACGCCTGTATGGAAATTTATGAAACTACGACAAAGAATTTTGTCAAACTAAAGATATATATAGTCACATATCACGTTTGCGCCCCAAGGAATTCTATTTTATGTTAGTATAAAACAAATGTATATCACCCTCATTCGTACAGAATAAGAAATTATGGGTATATATATATATATATATATATATATATATATATATATATATATATATATATATATATATATATAAATATATATATATATATATATATATATATATATATATATATATATATATATATAAATATATATATATATATATATATATATATATATATATATATATATATATATATATATATATATATATATATAAATGTTAAAAGAATTTTGGGACTATGTTTTTATTAATTAGTTAGGCCGCAATTAAGAGACCTTTCCAAAAATTTGTAACAAACATCATCAAGCACACTGTAATTTCTTCGTTTGTAAAACATACAACATTACAGCTTGCCAATTCTGAAAAGAATAGCAACAGCCCTCGCAATAACAGAATCAAATCGATCTGGGGCCGATTCTGGAGACACGTACGCGGGAAACCGCGTGGCCCTGTATCATAAGGGCGTTATATTTCGATTAGGGGGTCCGCATGTGCGCCGAATGGGGCCCCAACTGAATTGGGACCAACCCGAGCCCCCCACGCACTAATAGAAAAATAATTCGACGATCACACTGTGTATCACACGCGCGTAGAATTAGTTTTTAGATTACACTTTTATGGTGTCGATATTATCAATAATGTTTTATCAGCTGGGCCCTTTATTATATTTGGACATTGATATATAACATACATGGAACGAATATGTTTTAAAAGTGACATGCCATTATCAGCGGATTACATCTTTTAGAATTCACATATATATATTTATACTTGAAGCTAACAAGCATAGGCTACCACCAATGCCTTCAGCGTACCACCCCCTAGTACTTAGTTAAATATACGTTTTAAACTTTGCGATTTTTTTACAACGAATCTATCAAAGATACAATTTTAAAATTTACAGGGTCAAACAGCCTATATTTTAGTTATATTGTCCTAAATTTTCAAATGGACTGAGCGAAAATTTCAAGCTCTAATGAAGACTATAAAATAGGGCGTTTTTTTAGTTAAATATACGTTTAAGGACACAAACTTTGCGATTTTTTTACAACGAGACTATCAACGATGCAATTTTGAAATTTACAGGGTCAAACATACTATAATTTAATTATATTGTCCTAAATTTTCAAACGGATCGAGCTAAAATTCCAAGCCCTACTGAAGACTTTATAAAATAGGGCGATTTTCGCAATATATATTTTTTTGCCATTGGAAATAAGACTTTGCCCAATTAATTTTTACTACTTTACATTTAATATACTTAAGGTAACATCCTGTGATAATTTCAAGTCCCTAACTTTGTGCATAAATTAGCACGATAATATTAAAAATGATTTCATGAAAATCGTAGATATGAAATATTAGAGTGGTCTAAACTCGACTTAGTTATGTGAATAGAGTTGGGTATATGTGGCCTATCATGGCCAATTGTAATGTGGGCCCATTACAGTCTTGTAAATTGTAAAGGCAAGTTTAAACTGTCACGTAAGCATGGCCAACTGCCTGAATACAGTGTATAATTAAGTTTATTCAGCAGAATATATCTGTAACGTGTGTAGCTTGCACGAATTGGGAATTCTCACTAGTAACTTTTCTTCAAACAATTATTAGAAGTTTCTGCCGGCACGCGGTGGGGGGGAGGGGGGGGGGGTAGTTGTACAAATACAGGAGCCACAAGAGTAAATAATGAATTGAGTTTAATACGGCGTCATAATTACTGTGCGCTAAATACACATAGTTATTTTCGAAAATTAACAAATTTGAACAAATTCTGAAAGGTAGCACAAGTTTAATAAACTCCTCGCCACCCTCTCGGCCCAGCCAGTGGTGACGTACGCTAATAAAGTGTCGTTGATGCGTCGCGCGGGCCTGTCACAGCAAATGACAAAACTTATTGTATTAAAGTAATGAGTAAAGTAAGTCTTTGTACTGAAGCTTCTTTTCTCGTTACGCGAAAGGGGTTGCAATTAAGTAACGCTACCTCTCTCCCCCCGCCCCCCCCCTTCTAACCCCTTCCCTGTATCACCTAAGGGGGTCTTTGTTTTCCATCTTTGATCAAAGCCAAAGATTGGTTTAGTGTGGAAATTTCAGGGCCTCTGACATTTATCACTATTTATAACTAAATATAGGGATTTTACTGCTTCCGGTATATGTATAGAAATTGGGGAGTGGCCTGCACTCAACTAGAAACTAAACAATACTCCACAGTACAATTGTACAATTTAGTTAATTATTTTATTATCATAAAAAATAATTGCTTTTTCAATATGAACTGCCTACAGTTTAAGAGCCACTGACATTATAAAAATTAATTTATAACATATATTACTTATTCTGCGATAATTTTAAATGAAATTTAAATTCATGTAATTTAAATCTGTCAATGTATATAATTAAAATACAAATATTTTGCTGAATAATTTGTGAAAATACAATAAATGTATAAATAATGGGGCTTGCCATTCCGATGTATAAAATGTTTTTATTTTATTATGGAATGTTCATTTTGATGAATTTTCTAGCGAATTTTTTTGCTTGGCCTTAATGTAGCCGTATTTTCTTGGGGCGTATCCACTGTTCGTAGCTTCGTGCCCGAAATTTTAATACTTTTTTAATACGCTCTTTTGTTTTTCCTTATTTTCTTTGGCTTATTACTCATCATTACGTTTTATTCTTATTCTTTTCGCATTTCCTTATTTACTTTATCCGTGTACGAAGTACGAATTCAAATCAGTTTCACTATAGAATATTTTCTTGATTATACAATACTTTTATTTTAGTATGCAAAGCGAATAGAATATTACAAATGTTTGTATTTGTATTGTTGCAAAAGCAAAACCATTTAGATGTAACCTGAAGGGTTAAGGGATGCTTAATCTTAAGAACTTGAGAGTTTAATATATATGTGGAGTGGCAGGTCGGGTTAAATATATACACACACGAAGGACTAGAATAAGGGTCGAAGGTCATGACACCAAGACGGACACTAGTACCGTTTGCGGCCGGAAACTCAATTAGCATTATCCTTGTCTCACAAACACACACACACACATACACACAGATTTCGATGTGGTCGACTTTATTTGTCTCTTTTCATCTGTATTTCTCGTAAATAGATTTTATAGTTCTGCATGCGCCAGAGAATTTACATTTAGCCTCACAATGGCCTGCGTTATAATTTCTCTTTCCATTTCTTTATCATAGCTCCAGATTTTTTTCTTTAGTCGCGGAAACTGTTTTCGGTACGAGTACTTCCGCATTTCATAAATCGTTACGATTGTTAAACGTCCCGATTGTTTAGGACTTTACATATTTTTTTTACTACAAGAATACTAGAACTGTCGCATAATTTTTACACGGCTTTAAACGAAGTTCTACTGGATATGTCACCCTTGTGCTCTAACACTGGCATATATATATATATATATATATATATATATATATATATATATATATATATATATATATATAACTTATTTTATAAATTAAGTATGATTGCGGTATCGTATTTGTCCTCGAAATAAATATAGAGAAAACGAGTCCGGCGTGCATTAAACTTGGCCGAGAGTGATGAGGGGCTGGCCGCCAACGTATTCCAATTGTTTGGGTGAATTAATGTTGGTATTAAAATTGTTATTTCTAATGTTACAGCTAGTATTACTGATGTAAATTAATATTATATGTAATCTAGTGTTGCACACGTAATGGTGTACCAGTAAATGAACGTAAATTTGCATTCCAAGTATAATAAAATAATAATCATATTTGTTCATGTATTGAATGTTGGTGTATAGTCGCAATTATGTTAGGGAAACACTATCACACTATATCTATATGGAATCTATAACTAATATCTGTATTCTATTACAGATTATAATGGTTTGATTATTCTGCCGCGTTTGTACATTAGGTATACCAGGAAATGCACTTAAATTTGATTGATATAATTATTCAAATTCTGTTTTTTTGTCATGAACAACCAGTGTAGCCACCAATGGCTCCAGCTGGGAGTATATGAAAGTAAATAAATCCACAATTGCGTGTTCAATCGATAGGTTTTGGCATCTCGAGTGATTGTTAGTACAAGGACGCACTAACAAGCATCCAGCATATATAGAGAGAAGATTTGTGGTTGAAAAGTCTCAATGTAAGAGCGCTTTTGAAGCTGGCAGCAAGCATGAAATAAATCACGACAACAATGCCGCGCGCGATTTCTATTATAATTACATATTATAATGATTCGGCGCTTTGAAAATATTAATCATTGAAATTCATATGTGAGACAAAGCGTACACACACGCGAAGCAGTCTTCGTTTGAGGGGCGTCTTTCACCACGGAATTACCCATCACAGTCGGCTATTACAGTAATTATTCTATATATTCGTGCGGTGACGTGAAACACACAGAAAGAAAAATACAAATCTGCGCGTCTACGAGTTAAAACACCTTTTTTAAAAGCATTTTTTTACGAATTCCTTTGAGGCACGCAGACATCTGTCTGTGTATGTGTGTGTGTGTGTATGTTATATTACAAACCGACAAGTGATATATTATATACTTATACACAAAAGAGTATACCGTGTTTCAGTTTGCATGCATGTATGTATGTATGTATGATTGTAGATTGTAAAGAAAAAATACGTTAAGCGTATAATAATGTGATGAAAATGTATACTATGTATCAAGTTACTTAACATATTGCTACATTTTTCAAGATTTATTTTCATAATTCGGGAATTTTGCTTCGTTTTACTTACGTCACTACTAAACCTAGGCAACAACTAATATCACCACTGTATGTATTCTATTTTATATATATATATATATATATATATATATATATATATATATATATATATATATATATATATATATACTGAGAACAAGCTTAGGTCCAACGCAGCTATGCGTCTTGCTCTCCTAATAAGTAAATGCGATTACAAGATTTTGCGCATAATTTGAAATTAAAAATTATAATATTTAATCATTTTTTATGGCCTTTGGGTTAACAATATGAAAAAATCTTGTTGATATAAAATATCTTAGAATTTTTAGTCGAATTATTAAGTGTTTTAATTATTTTCCTAAGGGCAGTATTAAGGGAGGTTGTAAATTTTGGGGCCCAATAACTCGGGAAGTGAACTGGCGATTGGATTTAAACTGCTAGCGGATTCAAATAGGGTGCTAATTAATATGTATAGCAAATTTGGTGTAAATCGCTCCGGTACCTTCAAAGGAGTAGAGGGCACAAATTTGGTCTTACGAGCGACGACTAACATCCGGGTATATAAGTTATATGTATATATTTTTGGTTTCAGGACGACGACTTTTTAGCTCGCCGTACGTAGTACCGAAGAGGCTAAAGCATTCGGTCGTGTGTCTGTAGCATTCTCGGATCAAAAAATTTCATTAAGAAAAAGTGTTTGTCTCGTCGCCCTGATTCCGAAAATGTATATAACTTATATACTTGGATGTTAGTCGTCGCTCGTAAGACCAAATTTGTGCCCTGTACTCCTCTGAAGGTACCGAAGCGATTCACTCCAAATTTGGTACACATATTATTTGGCATCCCATTTGAATCCGTTCGCAGTTTAAATCCAATCGCCCGTATACTTCCCGAGTTATAGGGCCCCAAAATTTGGAGCCCCCCTTAATACTGCCCTTATAAAAATAATTAAAACACCCAGAAATTTTACTAATAATTCTAAGATATTTTTTGTCTACAAGATTTTTTCATTTTGTTAACCCAAAGCCCGAAAAAAATTATTAAATATTATAATTTTGAATTTCAAAATTTGTTTTTTTTTTTTTTAAATATAATCTTAAATTAAATGTAAGACTTTTTATATCTATAACATTTTTTCAATTAGTTAACCAAAAGGCCATAATTATTAAAAACTGCTCGCATCGCATATATTACTTATAAGGCGAGCTGGACGCATAGGACACAGCTTCTTTGTTACTTCGTACAGTATATATATATATATATATATATATATATATATATATATATATATATATATATATATATATATATATATATATATATATATATTTTATCACTAATTATCAATGTATAGTGAAAACTAAGTAATAATCGATTGTAGGCCACTCTAGATGTGTCTATAGGTAATAAATTTAACGTAAAATAATATATATATAGGGATTTCTTTGATCGATCTTAGGAGTTTTGAATTGATCGACGATATAAACCCGGTTCAATTTGGCAGTTAAATCTAGACGAGTGTAACATACACAGTTTGTGTTATAAACCCTGATAGCTCCTTAATCCATCTAAAACAATAGTTCTAAATCCTTACACCACATAGTGTGAATATCTAAGTAAGCCCTGGAAACAATTGAACAACTATTCCAATTATTCTGTAGCGAATAATCGCAACACCTCTGCGTTTGTTTAAGCATCAAGCGTATATGCCAGGAATTAAATTAAATTTCGAGAGTTGGCCCAACGATTGAGCGGCATAGCCTAACAAAAGAGTGAATCCAGCGGCGCTGATTGGATAGCCCTACGGCGCACAAAGGACGGACGCCCTTCTAGCCCTTGATTGCTCAATTTTGCATCTAAATAGTTATTATAGTAAAAATGCAATTGTGCTTTCACGTAGGCGCCAATGCTTCCACACTCAATTATACGAAAACATTCAATATAGGCATATGTAAGTGAAATATATTGGAATCCGCGTAGTTCGTGATCTCTGGGGGGGTATTACCCGTCGCCCCAACGGGTGCCCACCCACTTTCACTTGTTTCCCAGAGTAGAGTGCACCGGGTGTCACCATAGCAACGGGAGAGTTGTTGCAAATGGCCCTGACAAGATTCCATTCGTGTCATACTATACGTAATGGCACCCAAAAGTAACATTATATTTGAAATATGATTCGCCACCCCCCACCCACCTATTTAAAACCTCTGGTTGCGCTATGGGGGCACATAAAAAGTGCCCAGATTTGTGCCAGATAGAAATTATACGAATGACAACTGGATAAATTAGGGTATTTAGCTTTTGTGTGTTGGTATCAGTGTGAATTTAAACTCATTTAGTACGACTGTTTTCACAGTTTTTTCACACTGTCGCATACGCAGCGGTTCATTAATTGTTGGGTCTTTACAGCTCAACAGACATTTAAAATTATTAATCCGTGTGTATATTTACGATTTTACATATTTATACTAACAGGATATGATGTGTGAACAATTATATATTCTAGACTTCATGAGGTTAAGGGCCCTAAAATTTGGAATCCCCCCTTAATACTGCCTTAATAAAAATAACTAAAACACTTAAATATTCCACAAGAAATTCTAAGATATTTTATATAAACAAGATTTTTGCGTATTGGTAATCCAAAAGCCATAAAAAATATTAAATATTATATTTTTGAATATCAAAATAAAATTGTAAGAATAATATCTATAATATTTTTTTAATAATAATTAAAGATATTTAATTTCGCACATATTACTTATAAGGCGAGCTGGACGCATAGGTGCATTGCACCTAAGCTTGTTTTATATGTTATAGGTTAGTATACACTGTAAAAAATTTAATCAACTTCCAAATTGAAAATCATGCAATTCTACATAATTATATTAAAATTACATTAATATTTTACAGTGTATAAAGAAAATGTAGTATTAACGTGAATTTAAGAATATTTTACTGTTTTACCCAATTTTTCCTTCTTATACGTAAGTTAAGAAAGTATTGTGATTATAATAAAAATCGACGAATATTTAATTTTAACAACTTATTCGATTAAAATTTGTAATTGTGTATAGAAATTATAAGAATAATATCTATAATATTTTTTTAATAATAATTAAAGATATTTAATTTCGCATATATTACTTATAAGGTGAGCTGGACGCATAGGTGCATTGCACCTAAGCTTGTTTTATATGTTATAGGTTAGTATACACTGTAAAAAATTTAATCAACTTCCAAATTGAAAATCATGCAATTCTACATAATTATATTAAAATTACATTAATATTTTACAGTGTATAAAGAAAATGAAGTATTAACGTGAATTTAAGAATATTTTACTGTTTTATCCAATTTTTCCTTCTTATACGTAAGTTAAGAAAGTATTGTGATTAAAATAAAAATCGACGAATATTTAATTTTAATAACTTATTCGATTAAAATTTGTAATTGTGTATAGAAATTATAAGGTAATTTAAATTATAATTTTGTAGATGAAATTTTAATAAGGTCATTTATTATACGAACCTTTTGAAAGAAGAAATTTGACAAAGGCTATTCAAAATTTTTTCATAAACATTCATAAGTTCATTTATTTTTATATTGTATATTTTACGTAGTATGTTGTGCCACATAAATTATAAAGTATGTTAGCGCACCTAACTATACGAGTCCTCAACAAGAATAACTTTTGTGGAAATATTACAATTAATAATAATTGTAAATAAAAAATATGAAATATTGATTATGTTGAGGCAGATATCCTTAACAAGATGAATAAAAGTGTCAATATTGAAAATAGAATCTAGCAAATATGATTAATATTAGCATAAAATGGCCGCCTATACATTCTTAATTAGAACATGTCCGATTTTCCTTTATTTATTGTACATATAGTGTGTGTTGACGATTTATAACACTTGAATGTCAGTCAGTGTGACCCCCTGCCTCTCTTCAGGCGGCGCGGGTGTTGAATTTGCATGAAATACACTGAATTCATTTGTTCCCCCGAATATATATGACCAACCCGATCGATCGACCGACTGTCTGGGTTATTGTTACATTTTGCAATGAATTATATCATTTTCACGTATTTCTACAAAACACCGATCCGCTGTTATCCAGCAAACCATGGCTGTGTGCGTGGTGTGTTATTCCAAATGTAATTGTATTATTAAAACTATGTGCATTTGATCCGTTTTAATGACATTTCATAGCCTATTGGGCTTCAATGACTGCATAATGGGTCATTTTCGAATTACTACCATATTATTGTATTAATCTATTCAATACGAATAATTTAAGATTGCCCAATTAAATTATACTACATTTGTTCATTTACTGGTACATCTAAATTACAGTATATTATATAAGTAATATTGTAAATTAGAATTTAAATTTTGTATGCACCCAAACAATTAAAGTTGGCGGCAACCCCCTCATTGCTTTGGGCCAAGTGAAGCAAAACAGCGGCCAGTGAAATCTTTTAAGAAAGTTGTATAAAATATTTTTACATTGCAAATGTTCAACTTTTCATTAGATAAAGTAGCAAAGGGCCTAAGTGCGACGTGAATTTACGGCTGACACTAAATTATTCTTTTGTATTGTTTGTTTTATGGCCAAAGAACGCGTCGATAGTGTTGCACAAGCTTTAGTGAACCTAAAGTCGTTACAAATAAACGAATACATGGACTTTGAAGGTTTTTACAGCCCCACTTTTGTACAAATAATACAAATTAGTTTTTAAAATTACTATAAACATTGTAATTTAGTTAGATTTGGTTTTATTACGAAATAAAAATTGTTTTACGACTGTTATATATTGTAACTGTGATTGCACATGTTCGGACAAATATCTTACACTGGACATAGTATACAATGGCAGCGACGAGTGAGAACGACGCCGGATTCCGAGATAAATAAAGATGGGAAGGAAAAATCGACAATATTGGAATCCTTAGTAAATATTTGTTTTACCCACACACACACACACACACATAGAGAAGTAATTCGGAAACTAGGCTTATTCGACCAAACCTTATTTTCTTCTTACACAGATAATATGAATATCTTTTTAACAGTGTACTACTGAAACAATGTATATATATATTAAATATAAATGTGTTATTTAGGGATGTGTTGCTGTCTGTTGTGATGACATCTGCAAGATAATAAAAAAAGGTTCTATTTTTTGAAACGCAATAATACTATAGAGGTCGCCTTTTGTGTATATCTTAAATAATCATTTTTCATAAGCGATGACGTGTACACACACACATACATACATATCAACGAAGGCTGTCAAAAGCGGTGCTCGGCGGGTGGCTGCCGTAAAGGCGCAATCATAAATCATTCGCGACAAACTGACAAAATGTTCGTCTCATTCGTGATATTAAGTACGCATCTGTATTGTGATCGCTTGCCGAACACGTCCTTAACTTATCGCTTAAATCCACAGTTAGGTGTGCTTCATTTCAATAAAGGGTGTAAATCCATTTGATTATGAAAATAATTCTATTATTCCATCATATAAATAAATTTGAATGGTAATTTAACTGGTGCACATATTTACAAAATTAACCACCATGATAATGGCATTTAGCGCGGTTTTGTAGCAAAACCACACATTACTGCAAATATATAAACCTATGAAATACTGTATTTGTACCACAATTACACCTATATTACATTCGTCATACACATTCACACATAATTAGACATTTCGTTTTTTTTTTTTTAAACATTTTTATAACCACTGTTTGTTGCTCCAATGCTTGTTATAAATAATGTTTTTATAACAAATTGTAGCATTTAAAATACGCTATTTAAAACCATATAGTTTATTTACGAAGTTATAAATTAATAAATATTCCATTTGTATTATTATTTCGTCGTATTGCAAGCTGAAAGCATTGGTGCTTGCACCTGTGCCTATTATAATTAAAATTATATGTATTAGGTACCAAATTGTAGCATTCAAAACCATCATTTATTCTTTACGAATTTATAAGTTAATACATATGCCATTTGTATTATTAATATCGTCGTATGGCAAGCTGAAAGCATTGCGGCTTGCACCTATGTCTGTTATAATTAAAATTATATGTATTAGGTATAAAATTGTGGCATTTAACATTAGCTATTCAAAACCATAATTTGTTTACGAATTAATAAATTAATATATGTTCAATTTGGATTATAATCTCGTCGTATGGCAAGCTGAAAACATTGGTGCTTGCATGCCTATTATAATTTAAATTATGTGCAATAGGTATCAAATTATAGCATTTAGAATTCGTTGCCTAAAACCATAATATATTTACGAATTTATAAATTAATAAATATTAAATTTGTCGTATAGCAACGTTAAAGCACTGGTTATAATTAATATTATGTATTTTTGGTACCCATTTTTAGTTATTAAAATTAGCGAATTTATAAATTTCATACATTTTGCTAGTAAAAAATAATTTACCGGCAAAGTAATCAACCTAAAATATGTTTTTGTTTAAAAGTCTGGGAAATAATTTCGCTAAAATACTAACGGAAATTCCTTCGCCATTGTTGCATTCTCATTTGATTATTTCGTCTACATGAATACTCGTAATCCTCTAGAGCCCCCAATTCCCCCCCACCCTACTACCCCCCTTTACCCATCAACGCTCTGTACTAGATTGGATGTACAACCTGATAATTTTCAATGCATTGTTGCACAAAACGCAATGTACTGTCACATAAGATTTGATTAATTGTTAATAACACACTAGGCTTCAGATTCAACAATTGACGCCCCCAACATTCATTGAATATTCTAAACAGACTTGCATTATATTACAACTGTCAACATTCATCTAACTTTACAGGGCTATAACTCCTAAACTATTATAGCTATAAAGCTGTAGTTTACGCCGATCGATAGCTCGTACTTTTTTAATTATGTTGCATTAATTTGAATTAAATTACATAAAAAATACGGCCCTAGTAAATTAAATAGTCAAAAATAAAAATATAAAAAAATATTATATATATTACAACTGTCAACATTCATCTAACTTTACAGAGCTATAACTCCTAAACTATTATAGCTATAAAGCTCTAGTTTACGACGATCGATAGCTCGTACTTTTTTGTTTATGTTGCATTAATTTTAATTAAATTACACAAAAATTACGGCCCTAGTAAATTAAATAGTCAAAAATAAAAATATAAAAAAATTGCATCAAAAATAAATCAGTTTTTATTTCAAACTTTAAAAAATCATTGCCAAAAAACTAATATAGATAAAAAAAAATCCTTTGTAGGGATTTATTAGTAACGTATTGTGTATTTATAAATAAATTTTCAAACATATTGGATATAAACTATGGCTTGTACAACCACATATGTAAAAAATCGAATTTTAGGAAAACGTAAAAATTTTAGCGAAAATTATTTGGTAATGTTTTAGTTATAAAACAGTTTAAGAATTATGTATATTTGGATCAATAATAAGTACAAGCCTATTTATGTAATAATTAATCTTCCGAAAGAGAAATAACAGAGACTGGATGTTTGAGAGAAAACAATGTATAGAAAGAGGTTTGGCCCCGTCTTTTGAAATTAAGTATTCATTGGCAGTAATTTTTCAACAGTGTAGCGTACACTGTTATTGTAGTAGAGAGAGCAGAGCGATGATTTGAATACCTGTTTTGTATGCAAAATGTATGTTTGGCAGCGGAGTGGTGAGCCGATGAACGCAAAATTTAATTGTGCCGCTGGCCACGCCGCCGCGGCGCTGTGCGGCCGTGTATCGAATTACACCGACGACGAGATGCGAGTTGACACACACAGTTTAACAATTTTAATCGCTAAATTGACAAACGTTGGACACAACGCTTTAAAATTTATAATTTTGTGAAACAGATATCGCGCGCGCCAACACAAAGGTTACATATACATATATAATTTTCAATTGGGCCTTAAATTCATTAGTTCACCACGCTTTGGCACAGCTTTTCCACTGAATTTCTTGTTAGGCTCCAATCTAATTAGGGGCGCTAACACAGTATTCCATATTATGTGCTCACGTCCTCAATTAAAATAAAAGTATACGCATTTATTTGGCAATTTATATATATATATATATATATATATATATATATATATATATATATATATATATATATATATATATATATATATGTATATATATATATATATATATATATATATATATATATATATATATATATATATATATATATATATATATATTGGCAAATAATTCGATTAATCGATTTTAAATCAATTTCCATAGATACTTTTCAGTTTATCTCGATTTCCATTAATTAATTAAATCGAAACATGCACTAATGTAAGCACCAATGCCTTTAGTTCCCCCTACGGCTTCTCAAATGTAGTATGTGTATTTGTTAAGGACATAGCTAGTAAGCTTCCATGACTAAGTATTGTATAATTCTTAATTCTTCGCTTCAATTAACATAATTTCCGCCCTATCCGTTATAAAGTGGTATAAATTATTAACAAGTACAAGATTATTCAATTTAGCTCTAAAACAGACTGTATTTTAATTGCAGTGGTACTAAAACGTGTAAAATTCGCGGCATACTCTATATGCGTTGAACCCTTGACGAATGGTTTAAAAGGGCTGTGTGTCCTAATACTTGCGTTTTAGCATAGCCGTCAACCCCCTAGCATCCTTGCAGGCCCTAGGGGCGCAAGGGGGGGGGGGGGCGACTTCCTACATCCGGCCTTACGCGCGTTACGACACCGTTGCGTTTACGCATTACTTTAATTAACTTTACGTACTTAAATATGTTCACACCTTGGTTTTAATTTACATTTTGAAAGTTTGCGTTCGTGTTTTGGAAGCACTGATTTTGGAGGCCCCTAGTCGTTGAAAAATTGTTCGTTTTACAATGTGCTGTGCTGTACAAATATGTCAGGTTGAACTGTGTGAGTTTTTTTGTTCATTTTCCAATTTCAACTCAACAATGCACCTTTTTCCCGAAGCTTTTTTCTTGTTTTTTGTTCGATTTTTCATTCATTATTCAGAGCAGAGAGTCTTTCGTTGCAATTATGCTTTGTTGTATTATTGACGTATTATTCTTATTATTCTCTGTGTATAGATTGCACGACAGCTGACTGCGCGCTGGATTGTACTATGTCCATTTCGTGTTGAGCCCACCAACGCATTACAACAAGGTAAGATAATTCACTACTCGAATTATAGTCTAAGGCGCAAATTAAAATATCTGGAGTAGTCTGCACACGACTTTCTTTTACGCAGTTTTCACTAGATATATATATATATATATATATATATATATATATATATATATTTATAACTAAAACCAGCAATCAGACTAACCAATACTCTACAGAAATATTCTGAAATATCATTTATCTAATTGAGTGTATTTTGTTTTCCTCTCAAAATAACTGATGATTCGATTTTATAAGCTACATGCGAATCCATGGCAACGTAAACAAGATATTTATAATGTTTCGCAGCATTTTTCTCGCAACTGGCACATTTTTTTAAGAAACTTTTCAAACAATAGTTGTGCAAAATATGAATATCTTTCATTATGAACATAACTATTTTTGCCGTAAGTGTAGCCGTTCTAGTGATATTGGAGATAGAACAAAAAATACATAGAGTAAGCACTTCCGGTTTGAATATTCTTTAAAAAAATAAGAGGTGCACAACTAGACCATATACAAGTCTTAAGATTGAAGTTTCATAATTTTACGTTCGACAGTTTTGGCCCTAGAGCGTTCACAGACACAGACACATACAGACGTCATTCCAAAAATAGTCACATTCGATTCAAGGAAGGTCAAAACGTGTATATCCGTTGAAATTTCGAGTTTCATGATTACAAGACCTACTTATTACTTCGTACAAGAAAGTAAAAATTATGCGAAATATTAAATTTATATGAATATATTTATTTTTGCCATAAATGCAGCCGTTTGAAAGTTTCCCAATTGTTTAAGATTCAAAATGTGAAACAAGATAATAGCTAATAATTTAGCCGCAAGACCGAGTCAAATATGAGAAATTGTTCTACGAAATTAATTTCCCCACCCAAAGAATCCGGTAATAAATACATTAATCTTATTTTCAAAAGCGCGCGCTTCCATTAAAAGCACTTCCGGTATAATAACATGCCGCCGCCACCTATTCAGTACCGCAGCGCCCTTTTTACATTTTTACTCGCGATCCATTTATTAAAATAACAAATTTATCTTAACCCCAAAACTTTTGTTCGTATATTTAATTAATTTAGCATAATGGTGGGGGGCTGCCGCCCCCACCGGCCACCCCAACACTACGCTCGTGCTAATATTTCAAGCATTGATCTGTCTGCTGCGACAAAGCTCTTTCGGCAGCTTTTCGTGTGCTAAGATGAATTCATTGAGTGCTTTAAGAGACAACTTGACATATTTCGAAAGTTTGCTCACTACACCAAGCGCATTTTCGACTTTCTCCACTAATTATTTAAAGAGAATCATTATGAAATTTTAGTTTTGTTCGCTGTTGATCAAATCAGTTAAGATTTAGTTCGAAAAATACTCGCATGGCCCCCAGGGGGCATTAGGAAATTAATAATAATGTTTAAAAGAAGGCAAACAGTTGTTTTGATGAGCACATTTTTATCTGCCATCGATTTTGGAAAGAACAAATATTTTTATCTGCTCCGAATCTTTGAGAGCTTTATTTATCCGGATATCCAGCTGTCGAAGCGGTTAAGAATTAAGGTGAGGCGATGTGTTTGCGCGAGCAGAAAAAAGATTTATAATTTTCCGGCACAAAGATTTGCCAATGTTGGAAAACTGTGGCGGTTGGAAAAGGCAATGCCTATTGAGGCAAAGTGTCGGAAATACATTTTCCGGTTTACAGGAGAGACTAGCGTCGATCGACGCGTCCAAACTGACATTTCTCGCCTTTTTCTCACTTTTTGACAACTTTCATTATAAACCCAAAGCTACTCGACTTCCTGCTACTTTTTTTCTCTCCTTCCCAACAAAGGACAACCTTATACAATGTCTAGTTGTTAATTGTATTATTGTTTTAAAGTAGATTCGTATTATAGCAGTATTGGGCCCGGCGTTCACTTTGCTTGGCCGCAAGTGACGAGGGAGTTGCAGCCAACTAACCTAAGCGAGGACGTTTGACCAAATCTACATTTATTTAATTATTTAATAGTAATGATATATTAATAATTAATAAACGTTAATTTAGCTTGTTTATTACCGGATAAATAATCATTTAGCCAACCAAATACATTAATTAATGTATTTTTTATTAAACTAATAATAATAATGCAACAAATATATATTAAAATGTAATGTAATGCATTCAAAAGTAATTTAAAATAATAAAATATAGATGTATGCATAAAATAGGTCGAGTTTTAATGATTTCGTGACAAGCAGCAATATTGGCTTGGCCATAAAAACGAAAATAATAGTTCAGTTAATCAAGTCGCACAGCAATTAATATTGAGCAATGTTATTTCGGCCATTTTGATTTGACAAATAAGTGACGATAGTTCATCGTTATCTCTGACATCTCCCATAGAGTTGGCCAACTTCTCTATATAGATAACAGAGGCTAAGAATAGCACCAAAAACAATGCCAGTCCATTTATCGTGTTGCCTGCGCAAGAAAACAGATTTTCCAACTAATGCGCCTAAAACACATTGTTAATGGCGCACTGTAACCCTTTCCCGGCCAAACCATATTAAAATTGATCTCGCTAAATTAAATATATATATATATATATATATATATATATATATATATATATATATATATATATATATATATATAATTCTACAGAATCCTACGTATAAGTCGAGTGGAGGCCACTCCACAAGTAGTGTGATTAATAAAGTTTTAAATATATAAGTATTTTTAGATATTTTATTGAATTTGTATCGAGAAAACTTTCAATTTCGTCGAAATTGAAAGTTTTGTAATATATATAATAAGAAAACAGATTTTCCAACTAATGCGCCTAAAACACATTGTTAATGGCGCACTGTAACCCTTTCCCGGCCAAACCATATTAAAATTGATCTCGCTAAATTAAATATATATATATATATATATATATATATATATATATATATATATATATATATAATTCTACAGAATACTACGTATAAGTCGAGTGGAGGCCACTCCACAAGTAGTGTGATTAATAAAGTTTTAAATATATAAGTATTTTTAGATATTTTATTGAATTTGTATCGAGAAAACTTTCAATTTCGTCGAAATTTCGGACGGTATATAAACAATAATAAAAGTCGAATATCTGGGGTGGATTTCAGGCAGGTATCTCTTGCTGCCCGTGTGTAAACACAATGAAAACAGAATGAATGTTTAAGTCCCTAGTGGGATAACGTCAAATATTTGTTTTGGTGATATTTGTTGTTATTAAGATGAACGATCTGCACCCATCTACAACAACAGCATATATACTCTGTCATACTCGGATTACATTTGGTTTTTTTTTTACTTTTAAAGTTGGTAGTCTGTATACTGACAAGTATTGATAACTGTGTGCCCCCTAGCGATGCGCGCTACTGTCAATCTAATTGAATTTACAATATATATCGGTAGCGCCAGTGCTACCAGCTCGCCGGCGAACCCAATCACAATAAATACAATACTAATAGCGATAGCAATTCAATATTGGAACATATTCAAATGATTGTTTTATACAATAATGTATATATATATATATATATATATATATATATATATATATATATATATATATATATATATATATATATATATATATATATTGTCTTGCAAAGGACAATCTATATTGTGAACAAGTCAAGAAGGATGAAAGCTTAGGGGCCCCGTTAGATGTATCATGTAGTGGAATAGGCTATTATTATACAGATTGATACGCTTAAAGCTGTAATGAAGTGCTTTGTAGGGGCAGTGTTTTCTTATTCGCGGTGCAGAGTATGCTTAAGGTGGCGCCGCCCCCGACGGCCTGATTACTTCGCCGATTATTTTGTAATTTTAGATAAAAATATATATATAAATAGCAAGCCGTAAAAGGTAATTTGTTATACATTAATTTTGCTTAAACCGTTGCACAAAAATTGCATTCAAACTACATAATTCCTGTGTACATTATATTTATAGATGTTATCTAAGAATATTTCCGACACATATTGTGTATCTTGCGATTGCATGAAAATAAATAAGAATGTCTTGTGCAACGTAGAAAAGATACGTTGCAATTCCACGCCAATAAAACACTGTGAAATGAAAAATAATCCTCATCTGAGCAAACTGTTTATCCGTACAAATACGAAACACTCGCGACTTGAAAACTGTATTACCCTGTTTTCAATGCTTGTTTGTTTGAAAGGAAAAACATTTATTTGCACTCTACAAACAGTGGATCTATGATAGAATATTTGTCCAATTTTTGTTACTGTGTACACGTTTGTAGCGGGGCGCCACACTCAGATAAGTTGGCGGCCACTGCCCACTCACACGCCGCCAACTTTACATTACAAACACGTACTACTCAAAATAATGCGATTGCAACTGTCTCACTGCCACTGCATATGCTATGGGCATGTAATTGATACATACTATATTTAATTTATGTATTTCAAAAAATAAAAAGCTGGAGTGCCCTTCCCTTGGCCCTCTTATACATAGTTTTAAATATAAATTATATATACTATATATTTTAAATTAATGTCTGTAAGTCTAAAGTTAAAAAAACTGGGCTGCCCTTCACTCAACTTTCTTATAAGCACAGATAACATCACGTATCTATTATTAGATTGACGTCAAAATAGCGACAGTTTGTTGCATATTGAGATTGATTTTATAATTGTATTATTACAAATATAAAGTTTTCTATTTATAGAATTCTAACGGTGAAACCAACGAAAATACAAAAACATGTCGACACAAGGAAAACCATGTAAGGGAAATGCTTTATTTATACATCACTAACTAGGATTTCCAATTACAGATGGACGGGTGCAAAGTGGACAGTATTTTGTGTAGGATATGGGCACAAGGTGCCTATGGGTTAACCTAGTTTGTAACGAGTTACAAAAATAGCAGTTCTTTTAATTTGTAGCCAAAGTTTGTATAATATCTGGCTATGTAATCGGCCAATAAAACCATAAATTGTTCATGCAACCGTTGATAATGAAGGAAACAAACATCCTGAAACAGCTGAAAACTGAAAAACGTTCGTAAAAGTTCCATGCGATGTTTGGCCAGACATTATCAACGGAAAACATCAGGAAATATATATATATATATATATATATATATATATATATATATATATATATATATATATATATATATATATATATATAACGCAACGTATTCTGACGTAACGTAAGCGGGTAACCGTAAGGGTGCAGAATGTTGGCTACTTAACTTTTACAACTGCGCAATTCTATTTCTACTCTGTGCCGTCGATTCCTCTGCACTCATTTACCGCTATTGTGCACTCGCCTTACACTGAGATTTATAATCTTAAGTGGGGGCAACTCTGCACCCACCCCCTGCCACTTCTTTTCGTTAAACTTTACCTATTTGTTAAGTCTTACTGCGTTCAACAACACTATTTGTTTTTATTCGTTGTTTAATACTATTTCTTAGTTTACTAATCAAATTCCGAATAGACTAAGAAAATTAAAATCACGTTTGAATGAATTTAAAACCCTATATGTATAAGTGCAAGAAAGTGGAGTAGAGGCCACTCCAGTTGTGCGTTAAAGTTATAAATAATTGTTTGAAAAATAATGGCTTGACGTGAGGGTGCTGGGTGTTTGGGCAACAGTTGTTTTAATGGTTTGGCAGCTTCACAAAAAGCTCATTGTGTCGCGCTTTCCATAAACAAAGCTCCTGGCGTATGCAAAATGTCATCTCGCGTAAATGTAAGCGCTTACCAACACCAAATTGTTTCGCCAAACAATATGTGTGTTGTTATTAGTTGTATCTAGAAAGTTGGCAATCCCCGTTTTTAATAAAAACTATCAAAATACACAAATCAACTTTGGTTCTGTTGAACTACATGTAACATAGCCCTACCTGCCTCTCAGATATGTTAATCGGGTTGCTGGTTGTCTTTAGAAAAAGATACAAAAACATTAGAGTGAGAGAGTTGAGTTTTAACTTCTAGAAAGTGACCATAGGTGACTCTATCGAACCCTACAATTCGTTATATCTCTCGTTTGATACCTCACTGAATATAATATAAGCATTATTTTAATTTCGTCTTATGCTATGCAATTGTATACAAACTTAGCCCCTTCTCTTTGAGGCGGTCCAATTTTAATACTAATTTTTGGAAAGGTCTCTTTATTGAGGCCTATCAAATTAATTAAAACATAGTCCCATAACCCACTTAACTTTGGTGTATACACACAATTTCGATATCTGTGAAGATTGTTGATTTTTACCGTTGCGTATTTTCTAAATAGTGTGTCTTTTAAGCGAGCTGGCAGCATTGATGTATTCGAATTTGAAAATTTTCATGATTACAAGACTTACTTATTGCTTCGTTAAAGAAAGTAAAAATTGATTCGATATTGTAAGAGAAGTATCAATCTCTCAATAAATCGTGTTCACACAAATCAATTTTAAATATCTGGAGTGGCCTGCACTCGACTTTCTTTTACGCAGATTTCACTAGATATATATATATATATATATATATATATATATATATATATATATATATATATATATATATATATATATATATATATATATATCGTGTAAATATATATATATCGTGTAAATATATATATATATATATATATATATATATATATATATATATATATATAAAAGTTACAAGAATTTAGGGACTATGTTTTTATTAATTAATTAGGCCGCAATAGAGAGACCTTTCCAAAAATTTGTAACTATCAATGTTACGCACACTTAAGATGTGTAGTTACTTTGGCAATAACTACGACGATATTAAAATAATAGTTATATTATATTCACTGAGGTATCAAACAGGAGATATAACAAAATGTAGGGTTCAACAGAGGCATCTATGAACACTTATTACGAATAGACAAGCAACCCGATTAACATGCCTGAGAAGCAGGTAAATAACTGGTAAGGTTTAAAATATTACGTGTAATTCCAAAAGCAAAATTGATTTAGCATTAGATTATTTGTGTACTTCGAGCCACTAACTCAAAATCTACAAGAAATTAAGAAATAGGACCAAATAAGACTTCGTAAAAGAAAGAAAAATCTAGAATTAAACTTCAACTCCTAATTATGATGGTACTTATACGGTAGCAAATTTTTGGAAAGGCCTAACAAATTAATAAAAATATAGTCCTAAAACCCTCTAAAAAAAATCACTTTAGTTGTAACTCTATTAAGTATATAATTAACGTAAACTAAAGGAGAGGTTTAAATATAAATGGTAATTAATAAGACACATAAAAACAAAGTGTCTACTTGAGCGTACGCCAGTTGTGGACGGTTAAAAAGGTGTACTGCATTGCACCAAAAATGCAGTCGCATTTGAAAAGTTACAGCGAAGACGGAGCAAAATTGCCGATGCATCCAAACCATTCTACATATTATTCTGATATTTGCGCCGTAGCAACGATAGTTCTTAAATTCAGATTAAATTCACAGTGTGTAATGTACGACTGTTTGCTTACGGGATTATTTTCATAGTGCGGTTTAGAGAACTTTGGTCTAGCAATATAATAATAATATATATGTATCTGTGGTTATTCGCTGTGAATCGATATCAATGTTTTGTTAATAATCCGCAATGTCAAGCTACAAATGGGTTAATCCGGACTTGCGTATACGTAATTATTCCAACTTGCTTCTGGGTGAAAACGCACACAATCAACTTTAGGACGGATTGGAGCGCTAATCCGCTCCAAAGTCAAGCCCCTATATTTATCTTTGTGGGTATAATTGGGAGATGCAAGCATGCAGACCGCACGTCACCACTTATTCTCTAGTTCGTATTTATCATTGGATTTATATTAATACCGATTTTAACGGGAATACACGTTTGGGCCATTCTAGGAATCAAATCACTGTATGTGTGTCCGTGTTTTTCACAGTGAAAAAGTTGGGTAATTTTCTGTAGGACATTTTGTACTCAATCCAGAGACATCAGGCGTTTCAGGATCACTGAAAGTTTTATGAAGTTACAGACTGGCCACTAAACGATGATTGTATCGACTCTGCGCCAACGTACAATTTTTTTTTGTCGTTTACCAAAGTTTACTAAAACCATATATTGTTTGAAATTCTTTTTGATTATAGTTTCACAAACACATGTCTGTATTTGAATAATTGATTTAATGTTTGTTTCCATATATGAGCTTAATCAGTGTTTTTATCCTAGGGAAATTACCCGGTGTGCCCAAATCGATACGCTGTGATTAAAGTCAACATATTATATATGAAACACATTATTAATTTGTCCTTGTTTTCTCCTCATTTGTACGCGCAAATACACACAAATTGATTACGTACACAAATTAATGAATAACACATATCACTTTTGTGCCGTACGAACAAATATCTTAATTATAAAAACAAACTGTTTCCAAACTAAATTTGTGATGTCAACAAAAAGATATATGTAGGCAAGTCACGCTTATAGGGCGGCCAGATGCCTCTAAGGCTTTGCCTATTTGGCGTTGGCCATAGATCCGGTCTTTTGCCTACCTAGGGAGATCAATTTCAGAGCTGATATGTGTCATATCCCGTGTCCAATTTGGCAGAATGGTTTGACGCATGTAAAAAGAACTGTACAGTTTGCTACGTTATCGATTCGCCAACGGCAGCCTTTTAAACGGGGACTAAGACGGGTAACGAGGCCTTTTGGGACCAGCAAACACCGATATACTTATAATCATTACCCATTCATAATTGTACGCGATTACAATATTGTATTAAAAATTGGTGCTTGTACACTTGTTATTTAATTGAAATTAGACGTTTAAGTGCATTGTAAATGGTTATAATCTGGGGGGTAGTATTTTATAGACCCCGCAGTTTGCTTAGACTGGCCCAGAGTGACGAGGGAGTTGCCGCCAGTAAATGGCATTGCGATTAATACATGTAAAACGATTCTTTAAATGATAAATTGGGTAGGGACAGCTTGGTAAATGTGTCCCTGACAAGAAAGGCTGTTAGGTGCGAATAAATCGTGGGTTTTTGTCGGTTCACACCCAAATATAATAGAATCTGATCGTTTGATATTCTCTCAGTGAGTATTTTGAGCTTAGTGGGCCATCGGGTGTAAAGCTGCACGAATAAAAATGACGAATCGAGCCGGGCTGGCCGGAGACACTGACTAATTGAGTACCGCTGGCGTAGGATATCATTCTATACACCGTAGCGACTAGCGAGAAATGACAAAGTCGCGAATGTGTATAGAATAAAATAAAATACTGTTTTCGATATCTAGAAGATATCTTTTGTTTGTCGGTTGCCAATGTTCACATGTTCACGTGTATATATATATGTACGTCAACAGGGTTTATTGATTAAAACACACCGATTCTCAGTGCGCCAACCTTTTGTTTCTCTTTCGAAACAATTGATGTATACAAGTCTATTGTTTATATTTATGTGTAGAACGCTTTTTGCTTGTGAACCAAAATATTATAGTACGGATTTTTCCGTATGTTTATTCTATGGATTAACCGTTTGTTTGTGTCTGTGTAAGTTAGTTTACGAGTTATAGGTCTTTGCCGAACAAAAAGCCAATGAATATCAGTGAATAGTTGTGCCCGACCACAGAATGCAAAATTGAGTAAAGTTCTCGGTAAGGGCTTCAAGTTCCCTGTGGCTCTGGCCCCGCCGTCGCAACTTCCCCAACTAGAAACTATGTTCATTACAGCTCATGATTAACCGTTTTTAATGGGGGCGCTACTCGGCGCAATAAACCCTTATTGTTGCTAATGATATGGATCATTCTGCCCCGAATTATTATCTTACGCCATTACGGGGCGACGGAACTGTTACTATAGCGCACTTAAATATATAAGGTGTTACGAGATCAAATTAAAATACTACAAATGAGCTGGGGTGGCCTGCACTCGACTCACATGCTTTAAATTTGATATCAATACGAAGAAATTATATACACGGATAAATAAATCTATAGGGCATTAATTTGCAGTGGCCTGCACTCGACTCACTTGTTTAAAATTTGATCTCATTAAATTAAGTTCATACAAATGAGCTGGAGTGGCCTGCACTCGACTCACTTGCTTTAAATTGGATATCAATATGAAAAAATTATATACACGGATAAATAAATCTATAGGGCATTAATTTGCAGTGGCCTGCACTCGACTCACTTGTTTAAAATTTGATCTCGTCAAATTAAATTCATACAAATGAGCTGGAGTGGCCTGCACTCGACTCACATGCTTTAAATTTGATATCAATACGAAGAAATTATATACACGGATAAATAAATCTATAGGGCATTAATTTGCAGTGGCCTGCACTCGACTCACTTGTTTTAAATTTGATCTCATTAAATTAAATTCATACAAATGAGCTGGAGTGGCCTGCACTGGACTCACTTGCTTTAAATTGGATATCAATACGAAAAAATTATATATACGGATAAATAAATATATAGGGCGTTAATTTGCAGTGGCCTGCACTCGACTCACTTGTTTAAAATTTGATCTCGTCAAATTAAATTCATACAAATGAGCTGGAGTGGCCTGCACTCGACTCACATGCTTTAAATTTGATATCAATACGAAGAAATTATATACACGGATAAATAAATCTATAGGGCATTAATTTGCAGTGGCCTGCACTCGACTCACTTGTTTAAAATTTGATCTCGTCAAATTAAATTCATACAAATGAGCTGGAGTGGCCTGCACTCGACTCACATGCTTTAAATTTGATATCAATACGAAGAAATTATATACACGGATAAATAAATCTATAGGGCATTAATTTGCAGTGGCCTGCACTCGACTCACTTGTTTAAAATTTGATCTCGTCAAATTAAATTCATACAAATGAGCTGGAGTGGCCTGCACTCGACTCACATGCTTTAAATTTGATATCAATACGAAGAAATTATATACACGGATAAATAAATCTATAGGGCATTAATTTGCAGTGACCTGCACTCGACTCACTTGTTTAAAATTTGATCTCATTAAATTAAATTCATACAAATGAGCTGGAGTGGCCTGCACTGGACTCACTTGCTTTAAATTGGATATCAATACGAAAAAATTATATATACGGATAAATAAATATATAGGGCGTTAATTTGCAGTGGCCTGCACTCGACTCACTTGTTTAAAATTTGATCTCGTCAAATTAAATTCATACAAATGAGCTGGAGTGGCCTGCACTCGACTCACATGCTTTAAATTTGATATCAATACGAAGAAATTATATACACGGATAAATAAATCTATAGGGCATTAATTTGCAGTGGCCTGCACTCGACTCACTTGTTTTAAATTTGATCTCATTAAATTAAATTCATACAAATGAGCTGGAGTGGCCTGCACTGGACTCACTTGCTTTAAATTGGATATCAATACGAAAAAATTATATATACGGATAAATAAATATATAGGGCGTTAATTTGCAGTGGCCTGCACTCGACTCACTTGTTTAAAATTTGATCTCGTCAAATTAAATTCATACAAATGAGCTGGAGTGGCCTGCACTCGACTCACATGCTTTAAATTTGATATCAATACGAAGAAATTATATACACGGATAAATAAATCTATAGGGCATTAATTTGCAGTGGCCTGCACTCGACTCACTTGTTTAAAATTTGATCTCGTCAAATTAAATTCATACAAATGAGCTGGAGTGGCCTGCACTCGACTCACATGCTTTAAATTTGATATCAATACGAAGAAATTATATACACGGATAAATAAATCTATAGGGCATTAATTTGCAGTGGCCTGCACTCGACTCACTTGTTTAAAATTTGATCTCGTCAAATTAAATTCATACAAATGAGCTGGAGTGGCCTGCACTCGACTCACATGCTTTAAATTTGATATCAATACGAAGAAATTATATACACGGATAAATAAATCTATAGGGCATTAATTTGCAGTGACCTGCACTCGACTCACTTGTTTAAAATTTGATCTCATTAAATTAAATTCATACAAATGAGCTGGAGTGGCCTGCACTGGACTCACTTGCTTTAAATTGGATATCAATACGAAAAAATTATATATACGGATAAATAAATATATAGGGCGTTAATTTGCAGTGGCCTGCACTCGATTCACTTGTTTTAAATTTGATCTCGTCAAATTAAATTCATACAAATGAGCCGGAGTGGCCTGCACTCGACTCCCTTGTTTTAAATTTGATATTAATACGTAAATACGATATACCCAGAAAAAATAAATCTATAGGGCATTAATTTGCAGGGAAATAATGACATGAGTTGCGTGAGTGGGAGACAAAACTAGTAGCTAATGTGTATTTGATTACGGTCTATAGTAGTGTTGTCGAAACAAACTTCTATGCATAAAACAAATGGATGTCCATTGCTAATGTTTCTATTTATAACAAAATTTAAACATACTACACTGAAAAAAAAAAAGGTTGTGGCCAACGCAGGATTTTCTTTTACGTAGTTATATATATATATATATATATATATATATATATATATATATATATATATATATAATTCAAAAGAAAGTAAAAATTCCAATGCAAAATTACATAAAATTACCAATTAAAACGATATACACGTAAAGTTAGGGCAGCTTATTAAATGCAACCCACACAAGTTTCCTACATAAATAAACGCAATGTTTCTAAGTATACATTGCTGGAAAACAGGCAATTTTTAAGATATCTTCTTGAAGTTTACGGTTTCACCGCAAAATATTTTATCATTCATGAAGTACGGGGGGGTTTGAGGGTGGGGGTGGGAGGGTATACACGCAAAGTGTATATACGTTGTCGAGCGAAAGGAGGCCGTACATACAACTTACCAAATTAAAGTTTAACATTTGACCGACATTTCGCTGCAAGATGTGGGATACGGTGGGGGTAGGAAATAGGAAGCGACGCCTCAGGCTGTCTTTCGCTTCGATCACTCACCTTCCTTAAACCTGAACGCAGATCCGGACTTAGGCACAATGTCCTAGCTAGCGAGATATATATATATATATATATATATATATATATATATATATATATGTATTTATTCGCAGCAAATAAATGATATTCCTGACAGTAACACGGATTCTCAATTCGCGTCTCATCCAGCTCAGCTTACAATCAAACAATGGTGCACACCATTCGATGTAAATTACCAATTACAAAGCAAACAAAAGGCTGTGTTTCCCCTCCGTACCCCCGTTCCCCGTTGCCGCCCTGACAAACAAATTCGATTCGTTTTTATTTCTTTCGTTCCGACTCTGTCATTGATTCAGGAAGCGTTCATTTACAAGAAGTCGATTTGAAATGCTTTAAAATTGTGTTCTGTCGTAATGAAACGCGCATTTTTAATTCCTACATTTGTAAGGGTTGTCCATAGATTAGAAAAGGATTTGTTATTGTTTTGTCTGCATTACTTAAATAATTATATTTGTTTTAGAATAATTGTACTATTAACAAAATGGATTAATCTTGCAAATTTTTAAATATCTCAATTACTACTTTTGTTTGAAAAGAATTTAAAAAAAAATTGCTATATATAGTGGAAAATCGTGTTTTAAACAAGAACTGGCGCTAGCACCAGTGCTACCAGCGAGCCCAATCGCAATAAATACAATACTAAAAGAGATAGCAATTCATTATTGGAACATTTTCAAATTATTGTTTTATACAATAATGTATTAATATACGAGTCTTTAAAATTTGGTTTATGTTGTCTTGAATGTTTGATGACATTTCTTCTGCATTTAATATGAAATAAATGCATTTCTGACTTTACGTGTATAATTCTAAATCATCGACATTATACTCACAGAGCCGACCCAAGACCAAACACTATAGCTGTCTTGTATGATCGTACGACGAGCTAAAAGGACGTTCTGATATGGTACATATAATTTAGTGGCGGCGTATTCTTTTATAATAAATGTTAAGCCCTAAAAACCGTAAATTTTAAAGCAATAAAGTTAGAGCCCTTTTTCGTATGGCAAGTTAAAATTAAAACGGCGCCCAAAACAAAAACATCGCCAGTGTCAGCCCGCCGGATGTTTGCATAATGAAATAAATTAACATATTTTATTTTTATGGTTGTCTTTTACAGTTCACGCCCTTACAGACGACCGAACCGCCGTGCCGGTGTCTCTGTTATCGAATTTCCATTAGTATTTTATATACCGAATAAATAATACGAATCGATATTTACAATAAAAACGGCGTGTAGACCAAATTCTGTAAGTCCGTATTGTAATCGCAAGACAAGACGTTCTCAGGAAAAGCGGCGCGGTTCATTGTTGCGAAGGTGTACCTTTGTGCCACCGATAAAGGCCTTAAGCTCTTAGCAATCACATTAAAAATATCGGATTTTTTACCCTCCCTAACTTCTAAGGGCTTGAATAAATATTGAAAAATATATATTTGAATAAACTGTCACCACTTAGTAGTGGCGTGCAGAAATTGTATATTCGCGACAGATAATTGTTAAATTGATAATCCTTCTTTGAAACGGATTAACATACATGAAATATATACTTCAGACTGGATAGGTACATAAATGCATTCAGATTGATATATTTCAGTGGATGACTGAAACTGAAATCCCTCTGTTGGCGACAGACTGAAGTATAAAGCGCAAATCTGGTCAACTGATCAATTTAATATTGTGAATATAAATTCGAATAAATTCAACGGGATTTCCATTTGTCGATGATGAAAATAAAATTGACCCTTTTTCCCCTATCTGTGTCACACACACACACAGCCATGGATAGCAGGATCGCTTACACACACACACACACAGACAGAAAGACAAAGAGCAATATGAAAAAATCTCTTTATTATTCCTTCAGCAGTCATCTGTTTATTTAACTGCTGACAGTTAAATAAATGATTTGAATATTTCAATATTTGTATTAAATAACTCGGTTTAGGTTTAACCCAGACTTAATTCTATCAATTAGGAGAATGGCCTGTCATCTAGTTTGGGTTAAGAAACTATATGTTAATTAATTCATTAGGCCATTAATTCACACTTAACTATCGATTCCACCTAACCACGCTATTAACTGTTTAACTCTTTGTTGATTAGTAGTATCTCCATCATCGTACAATACACACACAAACCCCGGTTAACAAACAATGTGTTAAACTAGTATCAAACATGGTCAAATATTTAGCTAAGCAAATAATATAATTGCTAAATTTCGTGCTTGAATACTCACAGATATATTTCGTGTTTAAACGTTTGGTGAACTTAAATATTGAACTAATTACCATTACGGCATAAGATATTTACGCTAGTTTAAACAAAGTATAATTTTAAAATAATAATCTATGAATTCAATAAAAAAATCGTAGGGCCATTTTAAGTGCGTGTTTAAACAATTTGCATAGTAATTTTATTTAATGTGTTTATTTGACACAAATTTATATTCGCCAACGAGTTTAACGGCCGTATTAAATTTCTATTACTTCAACAGTAAAATTTTATATTCTTAAAATATAAAATCACGAGAATGCTATAGGTATATTTTGTTTTATAACTTTGGTATTAATTTGGCGACTGGCATAAAATGCATGGCATATCACAATATTTACATTTATATTAATAAGAAAAGTTCCTATCTCCGGCCAACTTGATATTTATTCATAAATATCACGAGAAACTTTCATAAATACTGTCATAAATTTTATACATGTCAGAAAAATAGTCGAATCACAATATTTATTATTGTCCTCCTAAATATACTTTGTTTAAATTATTTAAATGTCTTTATTTATATTATTCAACCAAAAAAAAAAAGCCTAATATTTATTTAGGACACGAACAACTAAATTTACTCAGAGTTTTTATATACACCCATTAAAGCTATAGTTAATTACGTGCGACCAAACCAGTGGTTTGCTTCGCTGCTTTTGAGTACCGCTGTCTTGTTTTTCTTTTCTTTTTTTTATCGAATTCGGGAGTCACAAATATTATACAAAGGATATACATTATGTCTACTGAATATAAAAAGTATAATAAGATTAATTATTCTATAAACAACAGGGAGGGTTTTAAATTTTGGGGCCCTATAACTCCGGCCCTGTACTGACGATTGAATTTAAAATGCGACGGGAACTTTACGGGCGTGGTAGTTATATGTATATCAAATTTCATTAAAATCGGCCCGGTACCTTCAGCGGAGTTGCAGTCACAAACTCTTACGACCGACCGAGCATACATCCAAGTATACACACATATATATATACATATATATACATATATATATATATATATATATATATATATATATATATATATATATATATATATATATATATATATATATATATATATATATATATATATATATATATATATGGATTCAGGGCGAAAATACAAGGACTTTTTGTTCGATCAGAGCATGTTACAGACACACGACCGATCACTATAGCTCTTTTGTACATTCTGTACGGCGAACTAACAACCCAAACCCGATATATTTACCTTATTTTGAATAAATCCGCGTTTTCGCGTATTCAAATTGTAATTAAATTAAAAACTAACAGTTTATAATAAGTGAACAAGGCACTAAAGTGCCAAAATGAAGTCCACTTACCTTTGCACCTTTTTAGCAACCACGAAAAAACAATTTATTGAATTCAAGCAAAGACAGAATTATTGGGCTTATTTGTGCCAAGACGTAAATATAAATGTGGACAATGTATTTTACTAGTAAAATAAGCCTAGTATAAACAAGTTTCTATAGAAACCGGCGCGGCGATTCGATAGAAATATACGTAAATATTGAGTGAGCGAACCAAGAAAAAACATGTTCAATTAAGGCAATTAATAATTTATCATTGCAGTGAAACCTTTCTGCTGGTTTTAAAGGCCCCAAATAAATAACATTGCGTTCCTATGTAACAAAATTAAAATATGTGCAAGCACCAATGTCTTTAGCTTGCCACATTTTTATTTGGGGAATGTTTTAATTTTTTTATTTATATACAAAATATTTCTTTTACGTAGTTTTCATTAATATATATTCTTTTAATAAACGTACAAGAAAGTCACATCTTGATGAAAGAACCCCGTAGAATTAAATAAAATTCTCACATCATCGCAAACTTATTTCGTAAAAAATAAAAAAAAATAAAAGAAAGGTTCTCATTCTTTGAAGTCAAAGCTGCGAATGAAAAATAAATAAAACTGTTAAATAGAAAACGGAAAAACTCGATAAATAAAATAAAATAAAAAACATAAAATCGGGCAAGTAATCGAATTCAGTGTGGCGCGGAGCGTCGCGGCGCTGTATTCGATTTGACGCACGTTTCAGTCGTACCACTACAATTCGAACGTTGTTATTTTCATGTCATTACATTTCAATTTTTAAAATTGATATTTTATTCGATTGCAAGCACGAGCCATGGATAACCGTGCTGAATCTAAATGCCTCGCAAGGGGGGGGGGGGTTAAAGGGGAGATACATTAGGGTGTGGGAGACCGCACGGTTGGGGCATTACCATATGATGCTCCAACACACCAATGCGAAATGAAATATGGAGCAGAGCTGAGTTTCAACATAAATATACGCATTTGCCAGGGGTTTAACGTGTTTTTGAACATTCACTTCATTTTAAAGCTTTCTAGTGTGTTAAGGACCCCTCTACTAAGCTGCAATAACACACAACATATTTGTATATATTCATTATGGCAAAAGTCGGTTCGGTACATTATCGCCCGCTTTTGGAACACAATGCATCCGTATTCATTTGTTTCGGCTCCGTTTGCGCGCGGTGCGCGTTAACCGCAGTAATCACATTACCAGTAACAGCGAGGCCCCTGCTAGATGGCACAGTGACTGATTGCCTGCGCCTCCAACGGCCAGAGATCAATCAACCACTGCTACGTATACTACCTACGTCGTCTCGACCCACAAATTATTTATTTCAACTTGCCAAACACTCATTACACTAATAACTGTACTGTGTGCTACTGTTTTTAAACTGAATTGTTCAAATGCCCGCACAATTGCAAATACTTGGCGGCCAGTGCCTGCTCGCTGCCCGCCAATACTCATCGATACTGCGGACTTTTTACAATTACTGTTTTTAATTGTTCTACACTATTTTGTACAGATGTTATGATTATTTTAACATAATCCAGTGATTGTGTAATTAGTTTCATCAATAAATACAAAAACTGGAGTGGCATTTACTCGACTTTTTAGTCATTTCACTATCTGCATGCTTTATTTTGTAATTTATTCAACTTTTAGTTGTTTTAAAATAATATTAATATGTTTTGTAAACAAGTAAATGTAAATATATAAAAACTAAAGTGGCCTACACTCGACTTCCTTGTCATTCCACTATATACATTCATAATTATGCTGTATATTGTAATAAATTCAACTTTTGGTTGTTTTTAAACAATATTAATATGTTTTGTAACCAAGTAAATATAAATATATAAAAATTGGAGTGGCCTACACTCGACTTTCTTATCTTTTCACTTTCTACATTCATAATTATGCTTTATATTGTAATAAATTTCACTTTTGATTATTTTAAAATAATATTAATATGTTTTGGAACCAATTAAATATAAATATATAAAAATTGGAGTGGCTTACACTTGACTGTCTTATCTTTTCCCAATCAGCATTTATAGAAGTTCTAAATTTTGTAATAAATTCACTCTACGGTTGATTTGAAACAATTTTAATATGTATTGTTATTAAACAAACTTAAATATATAAAAGCTGAAGTGGCCGTCACTCAACTGTCTTGTCTATTTCTTATCTACATTTATAATATGGGTTTAAATTCGAAAATGTTCATGATTACAATAATTCCTTTTAGTCTATGTCCAAGAAAGTAAATATATGATTACTATAAAAATGTTTTCCTTATTCCCATTAGGTGAGCGCTGACGGCTTTTGTTAATAATAATAGTTTGCACGAGCTACCAATACTTTTTGGTCATTTTGCATAGTTGTGCCCGGAATTTGCGTGTATGCTCGTTAACTGTGGGTGCCCGGAGCCAGCTTTAACACCGCCGATGATGATTTGTTTTCCAGACAAGCTCCAGTCAAACCGATGGATCGTTAAAAAGTACTGTACAGTTATTGAAATTCCACGAAATAGCTAACGCTAACTTTACGCAATCAATATTATATTAAATATAGTATTTATTTTGGTGGTATGAAAGCCGTTGGCTCGGAACGAATTTATTGCGGGCAGTAATGTTTGAGAACCCCTTTATTATATTTCCAATAAGCTGGGCTCTTGACCGCGCGCGCGCCTGCGGCAGAATTTTCCAGCAATTAGACTTTTAGTGGTCTTGCACGTAATTTGCCCGGCGGCGGCAGCGGCGGCCATCTTTTAACTGACTGCCGCTTTTTGTTTGTGCGGGAGCATAGAAAAAGTGATCTGGAGTGGCCCACTTTTTGTGTGTCTCGAGAGCGAAAGCACAAAGCTATGTATCTGTGTGATTTAATTCAAACAATTGAGGGGCAGCTCGTCCACGTTGTAAAGCGCCTACAAGCTACGGGGGCGGTTTTAAGCCTCTGATTTATACAAATGATTTATTATTTTGTTTGTTGGATCTTGTCGCCGGGTTTGTTTTTTACCGTGACGGGCAGGGTTGCCATGTTTTAAACATTTTGTTAATTTAAAACATGTTTTTATGAATGGTTTAAAACAAATTATAAGATAATAATCGTGTATTTCCGTAAAAATCGTGAGTTTGGATGCGGCCCTGTTCGGGCAGTAATAAGTAATTCATGGCACTGTAAAAATTCCGTGTAGTCGTATCTTTTTCATGTTTTTGCGAATATTGCTAAGTATTTCAAGTGGAAACACGCGTCTCTGTGTGTGTGTGTGTGTGTGTGTATCCAGATATCTGTGTCTGTCTGTGCTTGTATTTGCAAATGAATCATTTTTCTGTCTGTGTCTACCGCTCCCGCCCCCCTTCTCGCCCTCGTTATTTATGGCTCCCGGACTTTATACCACAAAATTCACATAAATCGCCAAATAAAAAATGCGTTTATTGAAATGAACCATTTTTGGAAAACGTTCCTATATATTCACTAGTACATTTGGTTTTATAAATATATAGAGAAGGGGCAGTGATCAAAATGCTTGGCACGTTTGCAATTATTCATGAGATTTCGAAAGATTTATATCGGTTTAGTTTCTTTTGCGAAAAACTTCTTGTGAAGCGCACTCAAGGGATAAAATGATATTGTTATTGATTGACAAACAATAACTGTCTACGAAGTATATATAAAATTAAAAAGACATGCTAACGAGCGTTTAACAAAAACTGTTAAGTATTTCAAATATGTCTTCGCGTTTTTTGCTGGTGCCTGTTGTCTCTCTCTCTCGCTCGAAACGATTAAATTTAATAATATAGAAGCTTAAGACATGGTAATTAAATACCGGAATTAGGAAGTGGGCGGGTGGCAGTGGTAACCAAACAATTTTTAACACGTGTTTTGAGAGAAGTGGTAAGATTAGCTGTTCGCGTATACCAAGAGTATAAATGTATGCAAATTTATTTTACTAGCAAGTTGAAATTAAGTAATTTCCCTTGCGTTTATATCTAGATTACAGCAGCAACCTTACAGACAGAAAATAACTAGTCCGAAATGCACAATTTCAAATGCTAATTGCCATACGAATATTCTTTGATATTTCAGCACGCCAAATTGACTATAAATTAAGCGATAGCGCGCCACGCTTAAGCACTGAACTTTAAGAATAAAGCACATACGTTCCACCGCTTTTTATTTCCATATTTTTCTTTTTCTTCTTCTTCTTTTAATCGTATAAATCATTTTATATTAAATTTATGGACATGCACTTTCTTTGTCTACTGTTTTAAACGCTTTTAAATGAATTCAAACTCTTAATACTCTCTTATACGTATTAAATAAAAGAAAGTGGAACCACGTATTTTAACAGAAATACACGAAAACAAAATATGTTTTTATTACTTTTCGTATACGTATTAATAAGTCTTATAATTATAATATCAACGTATATACACGTTTTAACCCTCCCTGAATTGAATCTGACTATTTTTAGAATGCCGCCTGTGTGTCTGTAAACGCTCTAGAGCCAAAACGTTCTCATTTACGTGAAATATAAAAGAAAGTATTCTAATTATTTATATATATTTTTAAACTAAACAATTTTAACAGAAATACACGGAAATAAAATATGTTTTTATTACTTTTCGTATACGCAGTAATAACGGGTATACACGTTTTGACCCTCCCTGAATGGAATCTGACTATTTTTAGAATGACGCCTGTGTGTCTGTAAACCCTCTAGTGCCAAAACGTTCTCATATACGTAAAGGATAAAAGAAAGTATGCTAATTATTTATATATATTTCTAAACTAAATAATTTTAACAGAAATACACGGAAACAAAATATGTTTTTATTACTTTTCGTATAAGCAGTAATAACGGGTATACACGTTTTGGCCCTCCCTGAATGGAATCTGACTATTTTTAGAATGACGCCTGTGTGTCTGTAAACCCTCTAGTGCCAAAACGTTCTCATATACGTAAAGGATAAAAGAAAGTATGCTAATTATTTATATATATTTCTAAACTAAATAATTTTAACAGAAATACACGGAAACAAAATATGTTTTTATTACTTTTCGTATAAGCAGTAATAACGGGTATACACGTTTTGGCCCTCCCTGAATGGAATCTGACTATTTTTAGAATGACGCCTGTGTGTCTGTAAACCCTCTAGTGCCAAAACGTTATCATATACGTAAAGGATAAAAGAAAGTATGCTAATTATTTATATATATTTCTAAACTAAACAATTTTAACAGAAATACACGGAAATGAAATATGTTTTTATTACTTTTCGTATACGCAGTAATAACGGGTATACACGTTTTGACCCTCCCTGAATGGAATCTGACTATTTTTAGAATGACGCCTGTGTGTCTGTAAACCTTCTAGTGCCAAAACGTTCTCATATACGTAAAGGATAAAAGAAAGTATGCTAATTATTTATATATATTTCTAAACTAAACAATTTTAACAGAAATACACGGAATCTAAATATGTTACTTTTTGTATAAGCAGTAATAGGTCTTATAATTATAATTTCAACGGATATACACGTTTTGACTCTCCGTGAAGCGAATGTGACGATTTTCAGACTGATAACGGTGTGTCTGTGAACTTTCTTATACGTAATATATAAAATAAGGTATTCTAATTATGCAATGAGAATATAATGATGTAAGGAATAAATGTATTTGGTGTAAAAACGCGTGAATAATATTGTGCAGCGCACGTAGTCGTTTTTGAGCAAGAAACCCCTTGTTCGAGTTTGTGAATATTTGTTTTCTTTCGGTTGATGTACCTTTCATGCCCTCGACTGCGTTACTCCGAACGTCTAAGATCGATCAAGTTGATCGGATATGTAAAACAAGACACTTGAATCCGCTTTCAAGTCGGTTACAGCCACTGCACTCATCACTATCCACGACCAACGATAAAACTAGTCATACACTTGACCAAGCGACGTAAAAGAAGAATTCTTACTTATACATATACGCCTGTCACGTCACTACTAATCATTCCTCTTGAAAAATACGTGTATTGTTCGTGACAGAAATGGTACGCTAAATCCGGATAATACAATATTCAAACATGATTTTGTGTTGTGTCAATCATCGAGCGAAATGATTACGCGCGTCGTTCGTATAATCATTTAACGGACAGCGCTTCCATTGTTACCAACTGAACGCAGTATCTAAACTGTCATTCGCGACAGCGTACAATAAGCGATGCTCATTTTATAATCACTCAAACATGTATATCCATTTCTGATTTTTCATTCCCTACATTTACATAGTAAATAGACTCGATTCGTTGACATTTCTACATGCGACGCATTAAGGGGGGACCTCCATTTTTAGCACTAATTGAATCATGGACTCATTATAATTCAAACACTGAATTGAAAATATACTAATGAAGGCAATTAGTTAATTCATATAAGGGTTTGTTTTACATCTCCCTGAATCGTTGCTGATGACAAAATGATGAAATATACAACGTTGGACAATATTAATTAACTGTCAATCTATTAACAGACGCAAAAAAAACTTTCCCGACCAAAAACGAAAAGAAATTACGTGTGCAAACATAAAAGGGGTCCCCTGCCACCCCCATTTCTTAGCAAAACTTAATAATTAATGATGATTCTTATATCAAAAGCAACAGTTTCCCCAAGTAGAACATAATATTAATTTATTTTGTACACCTGGCCCCATAATGGGACCCCCACTGGCTTACATCACCTTGTACTATAGAACAAAGCACCCTCCCCCCCTTTACACCTCCCTGCCACCCCGCCATTTTACCTCTAATGTCTAGATAGCTCTCTGAGATCGTGCTCATCATCATCGATGCTCCTTTGTTCGGTTATCCATACAGTTTAATTGGACGACGTACACTTGATATTACAGAGATAACGGATGCGGATAAGGGGGGGCTGGCGACAATAGGGGACAGAGGGGGCCATTTTAATAAAAAGAAATTGGTATAATTTTTCATCTAAAACTAATAACTAGGTGCACTCGTTGGCACCATGTGCCCATATGGTATACAGTTTGTCTAAATACGAATGTAACGGAAATACACGTTTTGACCCTCGCCATGATGCTTGTGTGTCGGTAAACGTATAGACAATTGTTAAATTATGCGTTTGAAGAATCGCGGGGAATCTTTATTTTGGCGGAGAGTGCGCAGGGGCTAACCGCCAAGTAATTGTGAGGGGCGGGTTAGTAAATATATACAAATTCAACACAAAGGAAGCAATTTTAAAATGCAACCACGAAAAAGTAAATGAAAGTCGTAAACAATTCGCACCTCTTTCGTTTTAATCAGAGTCAACAGACGACAGGAGCATGGAAAAAAAGTTGTTCGCAAGGAGCAGGCAATTAATTTGAATATAATACAGTGTGCTGCTTGATGATACTTTGAGAATAAAAGACGATGCGCGCAAACAAAAATAATAAAGGAAATTTGTGAATCACCTCTCATTAGGAGGCGAATTTGATTGGGAAAATACAAAGTAATTTCGCATTTTATTTGAATTTGGCAATTGGTAAAGTTTGAACGCAATCTCCTGTGGTTTCTACTACTCGTTGCGAAAACATTCGGCCATGGAAATACAGGCACGAAACATCTGAATGTCACGTTTTGGCGATAGCCGTTTGCCCGGCTCCGACAGAAACGGCAAAAGGGACTATAACTATACAAAGATAATTGCGCACTTGCTATATTCAAATGTGGTCTCCGTAATGCATTTTAATACACCGGATTTTCGGGTTACAAACTTATTTTAATGGGAAATGACGCACATATTTGAAATTCAAACATCTTTTGGGCATTCATCCGATAGGTGTTTTAGACACATATATATATATATATATATATATATATATATATATATATATATATATATATATATATATATATATATATATATATATATATATAAATTCAAAAGAATTTGTCGCAAAACTCTAGAAATTAATTCCAAACATTTTCCATTAGAAAATACAATTTTCCGGGACTGGGAAATTAAATATTAAGACCAGTTTTATCCCTTAATTACTTTCAGGTTGAAATTTTACAATATTTTACCTTTCATAAAATGTCTACAAAAATGTCAAGTTTACAAAATTAATTAATTTACGTGTAGCGGGTCGCACCATTCATAAGAAAATTATGAGCTGAAAATATATATATATATATATATATATATATATATATATATATATATATATATATATATATATATATATATATATATATATATATATATATGTTCTCCGACACACACTATACAACGTATACATTTAAATGTTTATGTAGTTGTATTATTGGGGGGTTGTATATGATATGGGCACGGTTTAGAGAATAATGCAAGTGACAGAGGATGTACAGTTTCAGACAGGCGGAAACGAGTTGCTGAAACTCCTGAAAGGGCTCTCTGCTCCAGAATATTACAATGTGCAATCGGTAGATCATTTTCAGCGGCGGCTAAATCGACTGCAAATTAACAAAACTTTGGCACACGCTAAAATCCGTGTGTTTCACTCAATTGAGCGCAAACTTTCTGCGTGTGTTTAATATAAACTATTACACACAATACACCTTTAAAATGATGTGTTTGTGTGTGTCGGTTCTTTAAAGTGCCGTTTCGCAGTGGCGCTGCTAATGTTTAGGTAACTTTGTCCCAAACACACAATTTTCTCGTCACACAATGGGCAAATAAAGTAATGTACCTCTACCTTGGGCAACGAACTTTGGCCAACTTCATGTTTCATGGCTGAGAAACTTTGCAACAAATTTTAAACGATATATACGCGACCTGATAAACCAAACTTCCGACTAAACTTTATAAATATATAATAATTGTTTATGAAGTGCTTCAGTACATTAAGTACCCACCCGAAAAGTTTAAAGATTATAATACCAAATCTAAATTGTACATTTTTCTACGAAATTATTTTATTATTATATATATGCTGCCAATGGCAATAATTGTGAGTCGCTATTAAGCATTTATATTAAAATAACAGACCAAAGAACAAATATAAATAAAAGTGCTACCACAAGGAAGCGTTAAAAACAGTATTTCAATGTGCATTAGTGACGTACGAGTTACGGAAACATTGTTTGAATTGTAAATCTTAAGTTTAAGGGGAGTCACATGTTATTAAATTCAATTTTGAAGTATTTAATATGAAATAAGTGCATATTTTTTGCCTAATTTGCATATATTTTTAAGCAAATACGATTTATTTTAATTCATAGTTAATATTTTCACTTCAAAATGGCCAAAAAGCAGTGATTTTTTGAGAATATGAGTTGCGGTAAGATTCTATAGTTGGTAACTGCAAGTAAATCGATTTTTTCTTTATTAATATTTGCGATGTGGAAATTTGTATTACTATTATAGTCAAACGATACAAACTGAAGGAAAACCGGGTAATTATTATTAAATTACATGAAAATTCGCCACCCGTATGTTCTGTATACCATATGGGCACATGGTGCCCACGGGTGACCCTAGTATTATAAATATCTAATTGTAAGTGGCCTTCGCTCGACTTATGCATAATATTTGGAGGGAATAAGGGGTAGTAATAAATCTTTTAAAAATAATAAAGGTAACCTGTATAGATAAATGTCCCTTTCTGCGGTAAAGTAAGCCACTCTCACAAGCCCTAAGAAACTGAATATATTAAAAACATACAGAGAGAGAGAGAAGTAATATGTCTGAAGTTGAGGCTATAAAATATATTGCATTAATATTTCACGCGCTCAGTGTGCTATGGAGTTAGTGGTAAAAAAGGGCAATCTTGGGAGTGTTTCATTTAATATATCGGCCGTTTTGAGTGTTCGTTATAAATGTACGAGTCCCACCCACCACGTCCACCGCATATATTGATGACTGGTGTACTTCATTGCCCCAAAAATGTTTTATTTATTTATTATTTTTGCCAATATTCCTGAAAATCCGGTAAGGAATTGGAGTATAGTAGAATGTTTAAAAACTTATACGATCTTAAGTGTTCGTAGCATTTTATTCCACCTCCGGGATTACGCGTCGCGCGTCCTCCGGCCACCCCCGGACTAACTTACTTTTAATACCGCCCGGAATACTTTACGACACGAAAGATAGTTAGGCGGCCGCTAGATGATTCGGTTTCAACTTTATTCTAAAGAAAGAGTGTTTTTGTGTCACACTTCATATTGTGTGTTGGAAAAGTTTATTGCTTTCTACACAATTTTTAGACGCGAAACACAAACAGTAATTGTTTGTGTAATTGCAAGTTTTTTCATTCAATTACTTTTAAAATGGCATCGCATAGAAAAGTGGGTCTTTGTTTCATTTGGAATTCACAGAGAGAAAATACTTTTCATTTGCTATATTGGCAAATGTCAAAGTTCAATATTGCTATATTTTATTCCCTTTGTCCCTACACGGTTATATGTCAGCTATATTGATAAAAGAATAACTTAACAGTTAACACTCACACAGCCAATGCACAATTGACATATTTTCACTGTACATCGACTCTAGAATATATATACTATTTTTTTACGATCAAATTAATTTAATCTTATGTAAAAAACTATAAGGAAACCAGTGGTGACGTTGCCATTACCCCTAAACCATTAGTAGTAACGTGACTGGGTCATATATCGGGAAAGAAATATGTTTTTTACCTAAAGTACGTTTTTATTTTTTTTTTTGGAACATCCGGTATCGAAACCGATATCTTTAAGGGGTGCTGGGGGGTGCAGGGGTATGACTGTAATGAGCGGACGTGCAGGACCTGCTGACTGCGCTCAGGCGATAAGCGGAAACAGTCAAAAAGTTTGTGTGTTTTCCGGAAGTAAAGGACATTTTGAATATATTGTTTATAGTTCATATATTTTATTGAATCGATTTTTTTATTTAAAAAACAAGCACTTATGCGTCCAGCTCGCAAATTATTTAGTAGATTATTATGAAAAAAAAGACAATTTCAATGCATATTTTAAAATGCAAAATTATAATATTTAATAATTTTTTATGGCTTTTGGGTTAACAATATGTAAAAATCTTGTAGATATAATTTAGATTATAATTTTTAGTAGAATTTTTGAGTGTTTTAATTATTTTTATAAGGGCAGTATTAAGGGGGGTTGTACATTTTGGGGCCCTATAACTCGGGAAGTATACGGGCGATTGGATTTAAATTGCGAGTGGATTCAAATGGGGTGTTAAATAATATATGTAGCAAATTTGGTGTAAATCGCTCCGGTATCTTCAGAGGGCACAAATTTAGTCTTTTAGCTCGCCGAATGCTTTAGGTTCTTCGGTACTTCGTACGACGAGTTTAAAAACTAAATTTAAACGTTTTACTGGACAGTCAATAGATTTAAAATATTCTGGAGAGTCGCAGAACATATTTTAAATTAAATTTAAGTAGAAAAGCGATTTATTAAAATAATATTCTGCTCGGATGGTCTCTAGAGAGCTTACAGAGTCCAGCACACTAGATAAAAATATAAAATCCCCAGCGGGCATTTCTAGAACTCCTACATATAACTTTATTTTTGGCAAATCTGCATATATTACCAATACTTGCCCGACAACACATACAAAAAATCTATAGCTATATTACATATATATACATATTGAAAACTAGGTATAAGTCTAGTGAAGGCCACTGTAGATTGATATGATATTGTTATAGTTTATTTAAATAATGCCAAATAGTTGATTGATTTGTTGGCATTGTGAAACCTGTTAGTTGCATCAATCAGTATTTATTACGATAATAGTGATTGATCCGTCAGGCCGACAAGGCAGGGGCCCTGCCCCTCCCTGAATCCCCTAAGACGTCGTTAATTACCCATTTTATTTATTATTATTATTATATCAAATTAGCATTTAAGTTTAATTTATACATGAAATAATATCGATCGTAATTTATTTAAAATTTATTATTTATTTAAGTTACCATTTATTTAGTACCTCTGCTGTAATTTGATTGCATCAAATTAGAATTTAAATTTAATATATACATGAAATAAAATCGATCATAAATTATTATTATTTATAATAAAAAGTGCATTTAATATTTTTTATTAATTTAAGTTACTGGTACAGAACCATTTATTTAGTACCTCTGCTGTAATATTATATCAAATTAGCATTTAAATTAAATGTATACATGAAATAATATCGATCGTAAATTATTATTATTTATAATAGTAAAACATTTAAAATGTATTATTAATTTAAATTACTAGTAAAGAGCCATTTATTTAGTACCTCTGCTGTAATATTATACCAAAATAGAATTTAAATTTATTTAATACATGAAATAACCTCGATCGTAAATATAATCAACAATATATATGTAATTACATTTAAAAATTAAATGTAATTTATTATTTATGAAATAATTTTATGTTAAGTTCACGTAATCAATTTTTATTCTGAACAGAACATGTCACCTTTGTTCTCTACTTAACAAATACGTAATCCATATTTAAATAAATTATATGTCATATTTGTGCTCAAGGGAACAAATTTTTAAATATTTCAATGATTAAAATATCGAAAACCTTAAAAAATATTTAGAACATGTCACCTTTTTGCTCTAATAGTTAAAACATATATACATTATAATATATATTAATTGAAGAGGCACCAAAATAATCCCCTACTATTTAGAACCACTGGAAATAAATTATTTGCTCATATAGCTCAGGCCAATTATTTTTATTTAATTTAAAATTGTATTTAATTTATTAATTATTTTAGTGGATATTTTATATATATATATATATATATATATATAATTTTTCTAATTTATCAAAAATGTCCACTAATTTTAATAAAATGACGAATAAAAAAGTTTCCACTATTTAAATCCACTGAAAATAATTTTAAAACCCCCTAAACTTCTATGCAATTTAGGTAAATCTATAAATTAACTAAATGTATCTAAAGGTATGTGTTTGAGGACCACTGGTTGGGTTCATGTTGACGTTTAAATGTGAGGTTATGTTCATATATATTCAATTAATTTTATTTAACCTAAATGTGGTAAATAAAGCGCCGAAAAGTTCGATTTGAGCTCAAAAATAATAAAAAGTATTTATTATTGTTGATTTTATGCATAAATTGTAAGTATAAATAATTTTATTTCTTATTTTGTCGATTGAAAACATATTTAATAAAAAAAAAATCCTTTTCTATTTAAAATATAAATATTTTATAATAATTAATTATAAAATCAAAAGATGACTAAAATTTCACCTAAAATATTCGAGCGGGAACATTCAGTAATTTTAGCCGCGAACGAGGCATCAGTTCCCGCCAAGCATGAACGAAATGTCCCCACAATTCACACACACAAATAATGTATACACACATTTATTAACACAGGGTGGTGGGAGTGGGGGAAGGGGAACACAACAAATATAAATACAATATTATATAGAAATAAATAAATATTCAACAACACAGTTCAAAGATTTTATTAAATAAATAATAATTGAAAGAAAATAACTTACCAGATGTATGAATTCCAGGAATGTCTCCGCCAGCAACGTGTAGGCCACTCCAGATGATTCCTGCAACAATAAAAATAAAATTCGATTAGTTATTGTATAATTAAAACATATATATTGTTAGTTAAACTAGAAGAAAAGTGTTTAAAATTGTGTGAAATTTGTATATGAAAATAGACGCTTACCGAAAAATGCAAGTCACCATTGATGCATTTTTTTAACACATAAAGGGTGAAAGTTTCACATCAACATATTAACATTAATTTCGCGGATGGTGCGCTAATTTTACGTTTAAAAGTTTACGCGAACGATTATTAATCGATTAGCGACAGTTATTTCGCGATTCTAACAGATTTAACAACGATTTTCAATAAAAAATGCACGAGCGTCTTACAACACAACCACACCATAGAGAAAGCAACAATCATCTAACATGCCGCACGCTGATTGGTCGACACCTAAAATATGATAACGGATTCCAAAGCTTGCTGTGATCCATGCGTAAAAACTTCGATAAAATCTCTTTTCTTACCAAATTTCATGAAAAAATTATGCAAAACTAACTTAACAGTAAAATTGCTCATATTTCAAAACCCCTATACACAATTTTTCCCGAATTTTAGCTATTTTCTAAATATATGAAAACTGTAAATGAAATATTTAATTTGTCAAAAATTTATTTTTGCTTTATTCGATCAAAATTCGATCTAAAATATATCTCTAACTGAATCAGGGATGTTTTAAATATATTTAAACGTCTTTTCCCTGAGTTATTTGCTAGTTTTGTAACATTTCTCATTTGACCTAATTTGACATATATGCAAAATCGATATAAACCATTTTCGCTAGTGTTACTCTTTAAAACTAACATATAACTAGTAGAAATGATGCAATAATCGATTTTATATAAATATTCATCGATTCCCTAGCATAAATCCTTAATTCATTACTAAATAACTGTATATTGCCAAAGCTAACATATACCCAGTTATATATTATAGAAAACTACATATAATATAATATATATCGATCCAATTTAATAAAATATATCTAAAACAATGTGTACCAATGCTCTATACAAAGTTACAATTAAATCGATTCGTTATTAAATGAGAAAATCATATTCATACAAAACTTGGTCATCCGAAGCTAAATCGCACACATTTTGCGCTGACGTTTTCTTAACTAACGATTATGCAACCGGTTGCATTTTAAATTTAAACACAAATATAACTAAAACATGGTTTATTGAACGTTTATACCAATTTACAACAAAATCGGTTCATTAATAACAGAGAAATAAATTTTATTCCTCAAATTTTCATCATTCAATGTTTTCTTAACTAGCGATTATGCAACCGGTTGCATTTTAAATTTAAACTCAAATATTAGTAAAACATAGTTTATTGAACGTTTATACCTATTTAGAACGAAATCGATTCATTAATAACAGAGAAATTAATTTTATTCCTCAATTTTTCATCATTCAATGTTTACTTAACTAGCGATTATGCAACCGGTTGCTTTTTAAATTTAACCGCAAATATAACTAAAACATAGTTTATTGAACGTTTATACCGATTTAGAACAAAATCGATTCATTAATAACAGAGAAATAAATTTTATTCCTCAAATCTTTATCATTCAACGTTTTAACCGGCAACGATGATTGCACAACTTTTGCGGCGCAGCGGAAAGGTACGTTTTTTTTGTTCGCATAACTGTAAGGGGAGTTGCATACATTTTGGGGGCAAGAAAGTGCTTATAATGGATTATAATCCAACAATAACTGTAAGAATAATCTTATAGCAACAAAACAATTAATTAATAACGAATCCATCAATACTGTGTTTTATATATATTATATAACTTCTAATTAAATTTCTATACTGTATAAAATAAATTATAAGATGGAGTGGCCTCTACTAGACTTCCTAATACATTGTAACGCAATTGCCTAGATTGTTCTAGAGCCTTGTAGAGGGACGTAGATGTTCTCTAGAAGCTTTCTGTTTTAATATATAAGCGTAGTATTCTAACAGTTGGTTAGAGATACATTTACAGTGAGTCAGCCACAAATCAATAGTCAGAGAGAAGTATACTGAAGTGAATATTGTTGCTAAATAAATACTTTATAAAAATAAATATTATTGTATTATGTTATTAATAAATTATTGAAGTAAAAATAAGTGTTTTTAATTGTCTAACGAGTCTATTTGGGAAGGAAAAAATTGTAGCATGCGATTTTGTTATTAAATGTGGCGATCCCGTCGATAAATCAACGTCACCACCAATGACACGTCTAGTGGTGGCCAATATCGTTTTATTAACAAATAAATCACAAAAACCATATTGTAGTATATATATATATATATATGACGTCGTTTTGATCTATGAAGGCCCGTTGTTGCCACTACAAGAAACCAATAATTTTCCGATTTCTTCCCGGTGTTATTTGCCCCCGCCTAAGGTTCAAGCGGTGACAATTTATTGCCATATTTTGTAAACCAGCCGTTCTAAACTGGCACACAAATTATCACTATAGATATCTGAATTTATTACCTGTTTTGAATTATATATATATATATATATATATATATATATATATATATATATATATATATATATATATTCTTGTTAGATCACAAACCGTTTAATTTCAAGTAGGTTGAAAACTAGGCGAATGTGTAATTTGCCGGCCACCGACGGTGCACTGACGGTCAACTAAAACTACTACCGCGCTCGATATTCTTGTTTTATGAAAAATATAACTTTATATTCGTTTATACAAGTTTTAAGCCACATTTAGCATTAGATTTATTAACGAGCATAGGTGCCATCAGCTAAATTTGTTTGTATCCGCCAATGCTACAAGCACATAACGTATGTAAAATAGTTTTTTGTGGCTAAATCATATATAATTTTTTGCTGACGCAAAAAATGATGAATGAAAATAAAACGAAGTGAATTTTCCAATAACTAATTAAAGGAAAATGCCATTTCATAGATTTTTCATTAAATCAGAGTTAAACAAGTGACATTTTTTTAATTAAATATTTAATTACTATGTAACAATTTCGCACGAAAAATCAGCAAATAATTAAAAATGAAAACTTAATCCAAAATTGAACAAAATAGACTGTTTCCAGTAAAACAAGGGGTCATAGTGGGTTGCCTAACAGGGCGGGGTTGTGCCCTGACCGGAGTCGATTTGTAATCCAGTTAGCTGGACACTGGAGCTATGGGATTCAAACCGGAACTAGTTTTCATTGTGGCCAACCACATTGTATTATCTATCTTAAAATAGGATTTAAAATTTTCGTTTGACTCGAATTATGCACTTAATTCACCGTTAAATTGCCTGGTTTACCAACATATACGGCTGTTTGTTCTTTCTTACCGTAGTTTAGGGGGAAATTGTGTAGTATATGTGTCGTATATTTGCATGTGGTTGATTATCTGAAGTTAGTGCATAGACTGTAGATGTTTGTGGGAACGTTGTATACATTTCCATAATACAAGGAACAGTATGGCCTTGAATTGGCCTTTACATTTGTGGTTTCGAATGCTCCAAGTCATGTTTGTACTCGCTGTTAAACGTACATTCGCTGGTGCATCATTAACATGCTCTGCACGTCACCACTAATCCGTTAGGGTAACGCATCCTCGTTTCCAACACGTGATATACACTGGAAGAACGATATAACTCCAAATATTTGAGGAATTAAATCGTTCTCATGTAAAATAAATTATATTAATTGTAAAATATTATTTAATAGTACGCTAATTTTTTTAGCACGCCGGTTGTGTGTCTGTAGCATTCTCGGATCAAAAAATGTCATTATCAAAAAGTGTTTGTCTCGTCGCCCTGAATCCAAAAATATATATAACTTATATACTTGGAAGTTAGTCGTCGCTCGCTCGTAAGACCAAATTTGTCCCCTCTATTCCTCTGAAAGTACCAGACCGATTCACAGTAAATTTGGTACACATATTATTTGGCATCCCATTTGAATCCGCTCGCAGTTTAAATCTAATCGACCGTATACTTCCTGAGTTATAGGGCCCCAAAATTTACAACCCCCCTTAATACTGCCCTTATAAAAATAATTATAACACTAAAAAATTTTACTAATAATTCTAAGATATTTTATATCTACAAGATTTTTTCATATTGTTAACCCAAAGCCCAAAAAAAATTATTAAATATTATAATTTTGAATTTAAAAATATGAACATTTTTTTTTATCTACAAATAATTGTAAGACTTTTTATAACTATAACATTTTTATATATAACAAATTGTTAACCAAAAGGCCATAATAATTAAAAACCACTGCTCGCAATGTTACCTAAAGGCGACTTGTACGCGTTGGTGCGTTTTACGCATACCAAATCTTGTTTTTTTAATATATTATAAAATAATTATTTACGACTATATACGTAAATATGAGTTCGTTCTGCCAGTATTTAATTTCCCACCAATGTGAACATTTGTAGCATTATTATAAAACCATTTATAACTAAATTTTGATTAAAATGAAAAATATTTTATAGCAAGTGATTAATTCTTTTGTTGTGCGATAATTAAAATGCCCATTGTTTTAATAATTGAACCATCACTCAACATATTTAAAAATATGTTCCTAAATATTGAAAAATAATTATTTATATTTATATTAAATATATTCTATAGCCAAATTTTAATAGCAAATATTTTCCCGGCGAGATTGTACAATATAAAAAAAAGTTGTGGTTGCCGAAATTTAAAACCATCATAAATAAAAACAGTTGCAACGAAATTGCAATGCGAAATAAAAACAAACATTTAATGGATGGCCAAAAATTCCGTCTGCGCGTATTCCGTTTAAAATCACATAAACAGAAATGTAATGAAAGTTTGGGAACCGCAGATATACAATACCCTTTAATTATCTTTCAAAATATTTAAATAAATAATTATGAAAATTATACAGGACTAATAATAGGGTAATTTCGTATTAAAGATTGAGTGGGCCTAATGGAGAATTGGGCTTATTCCCACCCTGTCAGGGGGTGTTATACATTAGGTAGTCCCTAAGAACAGGGGAATTGATATGTCGCACCTAACGTAAACTACAATACAGGCACCTACCACTAGTGTATCGATTATGTGTCCTGCGGCTGTGTGTGTGTTAGCTTGTAACCGGTTAGTGAGTAACTGGTTAACCGGTTACTCATTTATTAGTTAGGGGGTTAACCGATATATAAATATAAATTTGAAGCGCCCCTAATTCTGTTCTTAGAAAAAAAAATAGTGTTGCGTTAATTTGAATTATGTTCAATTAAACTGCAGTAACAATACGCAATGCAGTATAAGTAATATGATAGTGTTGGAAAACAGATGAAAATTATACAGTAATTTAAAACACGCCAGAAGCCGCTTTGGGGAAAAAAACAAGTGTATGTTACTTTAGTTACTTGATACTTCTAGCACCAGATACATTACTATCCGTGTTGGAAAATAATAACAGGTTAGCGCTCTGCTAAACCGTGTGTATAGTAATTTATTTTAAGTGCTGCACTATTTATACGTTGCACTATATTTAGAATTTACCCCCGATTAAAATAGCTGCACCCACGAACACATAAGATGAACTAAAAATTAGAATGTCCAGCGTAGACCACCGCAGATTTCAGTAGGAATTTATATAGAATTTGTAAATCCGATTACGAAGCATCAATTAAACGACGATCAGCTTTCGAAAGTTTACGAACGTTCGACCGGGCCATTTACATTATTCTTGGTAGTGATTCCTTCAAAGTCGCCCCGTTTCGTTCATACAATCAATAACACTAAAAGGAAATTCAAATTCGTCGAACAGGTCATGCATTTTGTGAAAAGTTCAAGCGACTGAGCTTTCGCAGGCGAGAAAAGTTTAAAAATTAACTGGAGCCTGTAAGAAAACACTCCCAATCTACAGCTGCATTCATTTCGAAACTAACTCGATTATAATTACGCGTAATTCGAAATCAAATATAATAATACAAATTACAAATATCCCCCACATAAATATATTTCTGGGGCATAGACTTTATTTTATTTTAAATGCATTAATTTGCCGATTAAAATGCCCTTAATATAATAATATCTGTATATGTCCCATATGAAGCGGGGGTTGAAGTTTCAGTTGACCGTCAATGCACCGTCGCACAGTGGAGTATTTGTATGAAATATCCGGACAAAATTATTTTATAGATTTTATTCAAATATTATTAAATAAGAAACAATATTATATGATAATAAGCTGTATATTCAAAAATTTATATACGTATTACAATACTTAGGGTTTTTTTCTAGTGCTAATACCGTATAATGAGATCTTTTTTTAAATCGATGCCAAATGAACAGGAATAAAGATAGAGACACGATTTTTGGTACACATCTTTATTATATGTGATATTTATGTATTATATTAAATTTCTTCCCTTGAGATTCTTGCATAATAACGTATAATACCTTTCTGGTCACATTCGAAGTATCTGAAGAAAATGGTGATGTCAAGGAGATAGAAATGAATGAATTAATATATATATATATATATATATATATATATATATATATATATATATATATATATATATATATATATATATATAGGTATATATACCTGCAGGGTGGTGGTGAATCGAAATCGAGAACATAGGAATTAACATGCTTTTTATAACATACGTAAATATTATCTCCGCAATACATTTTACAGACAAAGTGTAAAGTTTATTTGCAGTTAACAGTTATCAAAATTTTACAAAGTACAGTTTGAGCTACTATATATTGCTTTAATTTGGTTCATGGCACATATTGAAAAGTATTTTTTAAATTAGAGTTACGACTATTTGAAGAGCGTGATCTTTTCAGGGTTATGTTCAATTGCACCTAACATTAATTGTATCTCAGCAACGATGAGCCTAAACAAATTTTTATTTCATGAATTATTTTTGTAATTTCATATGCTAACTTTTATGTCATGGTAAACATTTTCGAAAATGTGATCCTCTTTGAGTAATTTGCTAATCAGTGTTTTTGCTTGAAAATCAACGTTTTCAACCCCCTGTAACTAGGAGGGTATTAAACCAAAATTAACGTTATAGGGGTTTTTTGGATTAGAATTCGACGATCGACACGTTCCCATAGTCAGTTTCTTTCTTTCTTTTTTGAACCCCTGAGTTGGGGTGTAACTCACCCACCCCCAACGAGAAAACCAACTAATTATTTTTAAATATTTCATATTTGTCCCATTTTTAATCAAATTATACAAAAAAAAAATTAAGTCTGAAGTGAAACGACCAAATGACTGTACAATATATACTCTTTTACTCTTAATATTTATACTAATGGTACACAAAATGGCGGAAGAGTGCGGAAGATTTTTCTTCGAAATTGATTAAAGAATAGTCTGAATATTATGCGTGTACAAAAGAAATAACGCGACAAGACGCGACAGGTACTCAAAAACACTTTTATACGAAAGTTTGATGCAAAAAATATCACACATTTATAAGACTTGCAAATATTATTCGTAAACTTAATATTTTAATTGCAAATTAAAAATTGATTCAAAGTAAAGTACATACCTTCTCCTACCATATCAAAATCGTTTTTGTTTTTCAAAAATTCAAATACTAACAAACACAAATTACAAAACAAATGCGTACTGTATTATAGCCTAGTCGTTCCTCGGCGCATTCGCTACTTACAATGACTGGGTTCTGATTTAATTTACGTATGTAAATAAACATTTGGCGCCCTTATATGGTAACAGTTTGACGGGCCAGTCATTCTTCTTTAAGAAAATACCGATTTGTTTATATTTCGACTAGATTTGTGATTTCGACTTTTGACCGGGTTTTTTCATACAAATACTCCACTGTGCGTCGCACAGTGGTCCCAATCGACGAATCGGTGGCCAAAAGTCAAAAGTCTAAAAATTTTTTTTACGATATTTCTTATATCCTATCTTGTTAAGGATAGATTAGATAAGAAGAAGCCATATATATATTAATTTATTTTTTACTGTGGTACTTGTTATAAATTACTGAACATGAAACATTTTTAAATCGAAGAAATATAATATTTTCTATGTGAAATACAAAACGCTATAACTTTTTTAATAATAAACTGATTTTTTAAAATGAAGCAGATTTAGATAATTACAACCTTCTATTTGAAGAAAAAAAATTAAAATGTATACTTTATGAAACTGATTTTACACTACAGTATCAAACATGGCGACATATATTTTTTTCTATTTTCATTTCTTCTATGGAATAGAAGTGAGTTGGCGCTGCGAGGCGCCGCTCCAATTTTTCTTCCAATAAATACTAGAAGTATTAATAAAGAACGGTGTATTGAAAGAAAATCCACCTTTTGACCGCTAGTACAAAATATTTACATTTTAAGTGAGCGCGCGCAATAGTCGTAAGGCGTTACACAGGTTACGCTGAGCAACTAATATCTCCCTATGAACAATCTCTCACTATGCAATTTAGTTATTTCTACATTTATTTGTTATATTCATATTATCCTACCTGATTTCTTTTATATTATGCTATTTACGTGAATGAGGGAATTTAATTCTAGAAAATGTAGCCGTCAAACAACAAATGAAGATTTACTTCATAATTTTCTTTTCACCTCTGATCCATACATAACAAGTTTAAGACATAAGTTAATAATTAATAAAGATAGTTTAAGTGACGATGCAATACATTTTTTATTAAGTTAAATTATATTAAAAATGTTAAATCTTTAGTTATAATTTGTATATATATGTATGTTGTTCTAATGTTTAATTATTAAAAATGTATTGACTAATTGTTATATAATGTATTTACAATGTTTTTATTTTTATTTTTTAACAATAGTAAATATAGTATTTAAAAGTATGTAATTTTATAATAACTCATGTCAGGGCTTGTAAAATATGTAAATTTCATATTTATATATTAAGTCATTGTTTAAATTATATACGTACATACATATACATCATCATAAAATTAATTCAAATAAAATAAGTACGGTATAGAACGTGTAATTCATTAAAATATTGCTTTTTTCTTCTTTTCTATTTTTTAAACCTAGTATGAAACATATAGAAACAATTAAAAATATACATATTCTTGCAAATTTAATACAGATTAAGATGCAAAAAAAATAAAAAATCTATCTCTTGTAATAAAATAGTTGTGTGCCCGTGGCCACCAATTCATCGATTGGGACCACTGTGCGTCGGTGGCCGGCAAATTACACGTTTTCCGCCTACTTGAAATTTAACGGTTATTGATCTAACAAGAAAAAAAATATATATATATTTATACTTTTGTTCATTGGGTAATTAGTATCCAATTTTAATTAAATCCAGTATATAGCAAATGTAAAAAGTGTAATGATGAAATTTTTATTTGTTGAAAAACGTTGGTATTAATATTATATTTACATTGTACATATTAACGAGAAACTAATTAAAAAACTTGGAGCAGTAATTTTCTCATTTTATGAGGAATGTTTGTCACTGGTCGCGTAGTTCAGGCCACAGATGTGTCATTGGCACCAATGTGACTACTCTCGTATATTATATGCAAACGTTTATGATGGCAAAGTGCATTTTGTAATAAACATACACACTTCCATTGTTCTTCTTCGTGGCTCATTAATTTATTATTAATGGCCATGGATTACAGGACAAACTGGCAATAATATTAACTTATGCTTCTTTTTTGGACATTCAGAGAGGGTCAACATTTATTTTTTTAATGCAGATATATGTCTGTGTTTGTTACACACACACATATATATACAATGTGTCTTTGTTCAACACGAAACAAGTCATAGGACATGACAACATATCAACCTTTATGTACCTCGTAAACTAGGAACTAATGTCCTCGGTAATCAGGAGATTAACCGGTTGTGGTTAACCCGGTTGCAGTTTACATACAAATCCATCCCTAAGCCCTTCCACCCACACACACACACACACACAGTAAAAACCATTTTTTCGACACGCTTTATGAGAATTTAATTATTTTAGTTTCATAACCGATTTGATTCGTAAATAATTGTATATTTCAGGTTTAATTTGAATGAGTAGTTAATCCTAAGTAGCAATTAGAGCTGCAGTGAATTTGAATATGTTATCTTATGAGTGTCAGCCCCATCAGTGTTGTAGAAAATTTAGCATAAAGTTGGGTAATCTGTCAGCAGGCACAGGACCAAGGGATTTTATTGTTTTGAAAATAAACGGGCGTTTTGGGTGTAAACTTTTTGGCGGCTTGTCAAAATGACAGTTTGTTCTAACTAAAAGCGACTAAGTTTTGTTTTTGCAATGATGTTGCCATGTAGACAAACACTTAACTTATTAAACTTTGTATAAGAAGACGAGGCGATGTTGCAATGTAGTCCTCCAGTGTGTGTGTGTTGCAACATTGCATCGAAGAAGATTACTTACATGTCGAGAATTATAATTAATAGTTGTGCTCCAAGTTTGACAGCTACACAGTCGTAAATTGTGGACAGATTCGCTGCAGCTAACGCAGACGGCATCGTCCTAAGTTTATTATTGTTTGGATATGAATTGCAAACAACGTATATTGAGGGCTTAAGCGACCCAACAAATACAATGCCCAACGAAAAACAAGCATTGGCTTTAAGGTGCCATATCTATGAGGAATGACTATATTTGATTTCTATTACTCGGCTTTCTTTCTGTTTTGAAAGAAGGCCGAATAGATCGACGAAGACAACCCCAGTTTCTCGCAAATAGAGTAAAGCTTTCGCTTAAAATGGATCTTAATTCACCGACGAGGGCGAAATTGTGTGTCTACTCAAAAATTACGGGGGTTTTAGGACTATGTTTAAATTAATTTGATAGGCCTCAATAAAGAGACCTTTCCAAAAATTGGTACTATAATTTCACCGCCTCTAACCTCAATTGGGCAAGTGGAATATAGTTAATTTATGATATAACATGAATCGAAATTAAAATAATGGATATATTATATTCATTGAGGTATCAAACGGGAGATATAACGAAATGTAGGGCTTAACAGAGCCATCTATGATCACTTTCTAGAAGTTAAAACTCAACTCTCTCACTCTAATTACTTCGTATCTTTTTCTAAAGACAACCAGCAACCCGATTAACATGCCTAAGAGGCAGGTAAATATATATATATATATATATATATATATATATATATATATATATATATATAAATAAAGATTGTGTTCCTAAATAGGAGCAAAGTGCATGAAAGGGTTAACAAAACTGTATCAGAGAGTTTACAATACATATTTTTAAACGTCCGTTGCCTGTGTATGAGTAATTAAAAGAATGACCGTCATTAATTCAATAGCGTTATTTACGGGCAATTTAGCGCTATCTCCATCAAGCACAGCTACTGCGAGTTAACCCCATTTTGCTGAACAATTTATAAAACTATACAAAAATCACGTATGTGTAATATTAACTGTTTCCCCCTGAAAAAATGCTGAACAAACATCATTTAAAATTTAATGATATCGCAAATAAAATTTCTTATTTAAAAAGACTTTATATGTACATAAAGTTGAAAATCAAAGACTTATTATGATTTTAAACAATAGGTTTAATCAGACGGGCGTCGCACGAGCGCACTTTCGTGGTGACCTATTTCAGAGAACGTTCTCAGGTGTTTTAAGTTTTTCATTTCCTGTTATGATGTTTATGAGTACAAACCCAGCGTACATTTTTGTTTATTAACATTTGCTAAAGCACACAAGCATAAATGGGGTGGGACAGACCCCCGAGGTACATTTGCACCACCCTATCAACTTTATACAGTTTAGAATATATTCGATTGTAGAAAAAATCGTACATTAACGGGTTGGGTACCGCTGGTAAAAAATAGAGTGTGAATTTAGTGTATAGTTAGAAATAAAGGTACATATATCAATTAACCGTCTGTATTTTCCCAGCATAAACAGATACGAGTACAGCAACAACCCTAGTGTTGTACGCAGGCATTTACAGAACAATAAAATACCTTTCTGTCCATTCCCTGGGGCAATGGACAACCCCAAATGTCCCCGATACGGATTTCATCAGTTTCACACACATATCCGACCCTCATTCAAGCGTAGCGAGTGTTTAAAACAGAACACCCTTACACCAACTTTCCCTTTGCGCTTCGAATAACCTTAGGCATTTCTTTTTAAAAATCTACTCACATTAACCATTGTATTTCACTTGAAATTGGGTAAAAATGGTTTTCCTCAGTATATGTATACGATATGGGCACATGGTGTTCACGAATGAACCTAATTTAAAATACTAACGACTCTAAATATATAACAAAACGTAGTAGAGCTTTATATATATATATATATATATATATATATATATATATATATATATATATATATATATATATATATATATATATATATATATATTATAAATACAGATTGTACAAGAAAGTGAAGGCCACTCCAGTTTTTTTGCAAAAGCGTGTGTGTATATAATTTAATAATATAATATGTAAATGATATGGGCACAAGAGTGAACTTAAATTAAAATACTAACGACTCTACGAAACACACGAAATATTTATATATATATATATATATATATATATATATATATATATATATATATATATATATATATAAATACAGATTGTAAAAGGGCAAGAAAGTGAAGGCCACTCCAGCTTTTGTACAAAAGCGTGTACAATTTAAATAAAGAATAAAATTACATTTACATTTTTTAATAGCATTGATTTAATTTGCAGGAGATGCCACTGTGGCGCTGGTGTTTGACGGCGGCGACGCTGTTAGTGGTGACCGTCGGGACGCCCCCACCCGACGTCACCACTAGCCCCAGCACCGAGGAGCCAGTACTGGACTTGGGCGTGCGAATGTGTCGCCTGTCCGAGCACAGGTGTTCGAGCGGGGGCTGTATCGCTTTAGACCGCTACTGCGACGGCTTAGACGACTGCGGCGACAACAGCGATGAGCCTAAATTATGCTCACGTAAGTAAAAACACTTTTCAAGGTTGCCTGAATTTTTTTACAGTTAAATTAAGAATCGAAATGTTTAGATTGGCCTAAAAGAATATTATTTCAGATAAGGCCCTTTGCGCATTCTTTTCCGAGCTTAATGTATTTCGTTTTAGTGTTATGGGTTTCTTTAAGTCTAAGTGTACACATTTGTTTTTAAATTAAAAACAGTTTGCTTGTGCTTTGTTTGAAATCGTTGCGCCAGTTGTTTTCTTGCAACACAGTATTTAAGTATTTTGCAATTAAAGATTTAATTCGTTTTACTTAATGATGGATAACTGGTTACTACGTTTTGTATTGTGAATTCTAATTTGAACCTTTTATCCATGAAAATCTTATGGTGCAATAACGAAATAATAAAATAATATTAATAAAAAGGAAATAATATTTTTTATTATTATTATTATTAATAATAATGTTTTATATAGCATAATATTGCACCTGTGACAAAGTCCTTAAATATTTCTAACAGTGTACAAAATTAATAACAACAGTGTAACCGAAAAAAATTCTGTAACATTTAATTGTACACAAATCATGTATGATTATTTTCCCTGTTTATTAAATTTATTTATAACAATACTACTTTTTATTAAACAATCAACAAACATGTTTAAACACGTTCGCAACATATTTACGTTTGTTTCTATGGTTATGCAATCAGCATTACACCACTGTACTAAGAATTTTTAACTGCAAACTTAGAGGTCATTGAACTATGTAGTCAGGTAATACGACCGGATAAGACAGTTTGCTTTATAACTCAAAAACTATTCAAGATATCGTTTTCAAATTTTAAACATATATCTGTTGTGGCCTGTACTACACTTTTAAGTAAAAAACTAATGTTTAAATATGTGTCATTGTAAAAGTGGTTGTTTTACCTGTTTGTCTAATTTATTTATAACAATACTCTCACTGCTTTTTATTAAACAATCAACGAACATGTTTAAACATGTACTTATCTACGCTAACGCAACATATTTCAATGGTTATGCAACCTAGCATTACACCACTGTACTAAGAATCTTTAGCTGTATACTTAGAGGTCATTGAACTATGTAGGCTGGTAGTAATGCGACCGGATAAGACCGTTGGCTTTATAACTCAAAAACTATTCAAGATATCGTTCTCAAATTTGAAACATATATCTGTTGTGGCCTGTACTACACTTTTAAGTAAAAAACCAAAGTTTGAATATGTGTCATTGTAAATGTGATGGTTTTACCTGTTTGTCTAATTTATTTATAATAATACTCTCACTGCTTTTTATTAAACAATCAACGTACATGTTTAAACACGTACCTGTCTACGCTAACGCTATTTACGTTTGTTTCTATGGTTATGCAACCCAGCATTACACCACTGTACTAAGAATCTTTAGCTGTATACTTAGAGGTCAGTGAACTATGTAGGCTGGTAATAATGCGACCGGATAAGACAGTTGGCTTTATAACTCAAAAACTATTCAAGATATCGGACTCAAATTTGGAACATATATCTGTTGTGGCCTGTACTACACTTTTAAGTAAAAAACTAATGTTTAAATATGTGTCATTGTAAAAGTAATTGTTTTAAACCTGTTTATCAAATTTATTTATAACAATACTCTCACTGCTTTCTATTAAACAAACAACGAACATGTTTAAACACGTACCTGTCTACGCTAACGCTATTTACGTTTGTTTCTATGGTTATGCAACCCAGCATTACACCACTGTACTAAGAACCTTAGCTGCGTACTAAGAGGTCATTGAACTATGTAGGCAGGTAATAATATGACCGGATAAGACAGTTTGCATTGTAACTCAAAAACTATTCAAGATATCGTTCTCAAATTTGAAACATATATCTGTCGTGGCCTGTACTACACTTTTAAGCAAAAACGGATGTTCAAATACGTATATGGTTGCTATAGAAACGTTTATAGAATTCAAATGCGTGTTTCTTACAAATTATACACTTTCTGAGAAAACTTTTCTAATATAAAAGTTGTAATATGCTTTTCGCTTATATATATTAGGGGAAATTATGAAATTTTGTTGATCAATTAAAGAATTATAAATATGTTTAGCTCGTATATTATACAGTTAAATAAATGTTGGAGAATTATTTTATGTTGTGTCCATTTATTCGAATCACGCAGTTTTAAAATAGTGCTTCTTACTGTAGTGTAGGTAGCTTACATATATTACCTCCCCTTCTACTGAATATAAACTACCCCAAAAGGTTGAACCATTCGTATGGAAATGTTACAACTTTTGTTTAGATTGAAATCAAATTGTACCTGTATGGAATACTGCATATTGCACAATCTACATTTAGGCAGTTTACCTACTTGTATCCCTAACAAGAAAAACTTTTTACTTCCCTAGACAGTTTTAAAGAACACGTTTGTTTCATAACAATAAATATAGATATGTATTTTATTAAATCTATGCAAATGATAAATAAGAATATTTAGGATTTTCCGTAGTAGTTTTCTCGTAACTGGTACATGTTTTTAAGAAACTTTTCAAACAAAAGTTGCAGTAATTTGAATTTACTAGATATTAAAAATAATTTAATGCATACTGTGACTGTACAAATGAATTTGTAGTGGGAATAAAAAGTGTAAAATTGAAATGATGCTTTAGTGTCGTATATTAAGGCAATAAGTTAGGACTAGCTGTCAAACAATAAAACAGACCGAAACAGAATATGGTTCATGTATTATGTATGAGCAGGAGACAGCCTAGCCACACGAAATTTACGGTCATATTATAATTTAATTATCTGTGTTTGGTTTTATTGTGCAGTGTGCTACCACTGGTATTATATTGGTGGCCACTGTTTTATACACCCTGAATTAGCATGCGCCCGGTTGGTCAACATTCATTAAATATATTCATTTTAAGCTGTCCGATTAGTTTTATCTCCATTCACGAACTCGAAAAAGCAATAATGTAATTGCTATTGCAATAGCACCATTGCGCTCTAAATAATACACATATTCAATTAGATGTACTTGTATATGATATGGGCACATAGTACTCATGGGATAATTTAAAATAATAACGCTCCTATAGATAGAATTATATTTTTTGAATGAGCAACTTTTTTATTTTATATCGTGGGGTCGTTTACGTAAACTTTTAAGCTCATGGTGAATTTAGGTCCTTGTTGACCTCTCACATTCGGACATTATCAATTATGTAAAGTTCGGAGTCCGGACGAGCTCACATCCTGAAATATCGACTGGGTTCTCCTTGATACTAGAGTCACGTCACGTAGGACACGGTGCACCCATCCCCCCTCAGCCCCCCCCCCCTCGACCCCCCTTACACCCTCCGGACTCACGGACGTTCAATGTTTTTAATAACACATGTGGGTTTAAAGTTCTGATACTGTGCGCAGAATATTTAGAACCTTATTACTAAAATATTATGTGCTCCTCCCCCTGCGGGCCCGGGTGAACTGAGCGCGCCCAATCTTATCGTATTCACAAAAGGTGGACAGCTAAACTAATAGTTGCTTAATTGCCGTTGGGGATCATTTGACCGCTAGATTATCTCATCACTAAAGCAGTAAATCATGTAAACCATTTTCAAATTAGAAGAAAGACAAAAGTTTGTATGGTTCTTGTTGGGGATAAAATATGCAAGGTGCCCAAAGGTACCGTCGAGGACAAACACGTAGCCCCTTTCCACCATTTAACCCCTTAGGGACCGTGACAAAAAAGGGTACATACGAAATGAGATGGTTTTTTTATTCAGATGTGATTTAGAATTGATGGCCCAATTCTTTCGCCTGAAATCGCGGTCAATTTTGATCGTGTAACTTCTTTTGTTTACCTAATCGTTATATTCATTCTCCGCGTAACTAAATCGCAGTTTAATTTAACCCAAACAACCAAATATTTCTAGATTCAAACTAAATTACATTATTATATTAAAATTGGTCTGTATATGATACGGGCACTTGCCTAGGTGGTTACAAGTCTTTTAATTCAAGTTGAAAGTTCGCTGAAGAGAAATAGGTACAAATGTACTTCTTAACAAACTTTAACAGTGTCGCTATAGTTTTAGGGTAAAGCTAGCGACAGTGGTTACGAGTTGATTTGGACTTTGCAACAGTGCAGAGTCGGTAAGATAGACAGCATGATAAAGTAGAGGCCAGATTAAAACTCCTTCAGCCCTTTTTAACCCCTTACCTCTTGCCCCTCCTTTATACTTGTCCTGGCGACGTGTATTCGTCGTTTTCAATCGTCCACACACGTGGTGGCGGTCGCTAAGCCCGCTATGCTCATTTTCCTGCAGAAACTTTTGCAGGAAAACCTTTTTTCCTGCTACATTCTAGAATTAAACGGGTGGAATCTTTTATATTCAACTGCGGAACTTTTCCACGACCGGTAAGGATTATTCCTCAACTTTAAGCTAGGGTTAACGTGCTGGCCGTTATTCATGTGCGCTGTATGCGTTAGTGCTTGCTTTATATTATTCATTTGTTTGAATTAAATATTACTTTGCAACTAGTACACAATTTATATTAGGGTATGTTTCTTTTTAGCTCTAATGAATATTTAATCATTTATTTGGAGCATAACTGTGTTCCTAAACAGGAACAAAGTGCAATACGATGTATATGTGTGTATATAAATGCAATTTACAATTAGGTTTAGGTATAGGTATAGTTATTTATTGCAATTTCTGTTTTATATAGCGAAATAGCTTACAGCAATAAACCGTTTTTTTTTTCATTTTCCTATTGAATTTGTCGGACAATAGCCATAGTCCAGTATATATATACATCATATTGTATTATTGGAAAAAATCTAGATAGTGCCGTGCAATAACTGTGAATCATATTTCGCCGAGAACGAAAAGACTTTTCACGGAACAGCGTAAAAAAATCTTGACGTTTCAGTTATCTGCAAACTCGTTCCAGTATGATATGTTGGCCAATTCGATCTTCAGAATTATATATATATATATGTTGCCATAACAAAACACGCGAAAACATTAAACTGTCAATAGCGTTATGTATGTGTGACTATCTTAACTCGTGGACCCATATCACACACAGAATAGTCCTCACAAATAATTAACTTTTGCTTCTTTGTCAATATCTCGAAAACAGCAAGAGTTATAAAAAAAGTGAATACTATAAAAGCTAAAGATATTTAAATTTCCAACAACTTTTGTCTGAAAAGTTTTTTTGTAAACTCAACCATATACTAGAAAATCGCTATTAAAAAATTACTTATAGACATGTTTTAAAAGCAATCGTAGATACAATTTAAATCAAAATTTTGACAGTATAAGTCTAGTGCAGGTCACTCCAGCTACTACATGAAAAAAAATGGGTTGTGGCCAACGCGGGACTTTCTTTTACGTAGTTTTCATCAATATTTATTGATTATAAAAATATAATATTAGGAAATAATAATTCAACAGAAACAATATGAAAACCAAGCTTACCTTATATAAATGAATGGGTTGAAAATTATACCAATACCAATTTGTAATGGTTATGAAGTACTAACTATCAAAACTAACCAATTCTCTAGGAAAATATTCTGAAATGTCATTTATCTAATTCAGACCATTTTGTTTTCTTGTCGAAATATTGACAGGCGCAGATGATCCGATTAATCAAGCTACATTCAAATCCATGACAACGTAAACAAGATTCTTAAAATTTTCGGTAGCGGTTTTCTCGTAACTGGTACATTTATTGAAGAAACTTTTCAAACAAAAGTTGTGCGAAATATTAATATCTTTCATTATGAACATAACTATTTTTGCCGTAAGTGCAGCCGTTCTAGTGTTACTGGAGATAGAACAAAAAATGTATAGAGTAAACATGCACTTCCGATTTGAATATTCTTTTCAAAAATAGAAGGTGCACATCTAGGGCATATACCAGTCTTAAGTTTGAAGTTTCATAATTTTTCGTTCGACAGTTTTGGCTCATATACAGAATAAAGTCCTCACCAATAATTAAATGTAAAAATTTATTTTTGCTTCTTTGTCAATATCTCGAAAACAGCATGAGTTATAGGAAAAATAAATACTATAAAAGTTAAAGACATTTAAATTTCCAACAACTTTTGTCTGAAAAGTTTTTTTTTTAACTCAACCATATACTAGAAAATTGCTATTAAAAATTACTTATAGACATGTTTTAAAAGCAATCGTGGATACAATTTAAATCAAAATTTTGACAGTATAAGTCGAGTGCAGGTCACTCTAGCTACTACATGAAAAAAAAAGGGTTGTTGTGAATAAAAAACAAGTGTGTTATCCCTGGGGCAATCTTTTTGTGTGGCCCTGAAAAAAGTGTTTATTAAACCACGAACGATAATCGAATTAAAATTCAGATACGCGAAACTGTTATACTGAGGCGTCGCTCATGGCAGCCACCAGGAAACAGTAATAACAGAGTATAAAGTACTCGGGGGAGGGCGACTGGTGGGGCAATAAAAGTGGCGGGGAAACGAGCGCTTGCGATTTATGGCACGCAATTTCGATTGTGCTGCCACCGTTGTGAGTGTGTCGCACAGAAGAACTAGTCGTCGCTCAAATAACCCTTAACAAAAAATGTTACACATATATACCCATTATATATATATATATATATATATATATATATATATATATATATATATATATATATATATATAGCTATGGATACCAGGATATTACCAACCGTGAGAGTAGGTATTATTTATTACCAGAATGTAATCGCGATTCATACTCTAGAAGAACAGAGCTCTTTATATATATATATATATATATATATATAGTGTGTGGAGAATGTGTTTTGGTTTTGTTAATTCCGGTGTGACGCTTCTCCCGGAGCCCGGAGCCCGGAGCAAAGATACACCTTCACTAAAGAGGGGAGCAGGGACGGGTTGTGTATGTGGTTAGGTGATTTAGGTGACAGGTCGCCCAAAATTTATGTTATAATGAAATAGGACAAAAACTATACAAGTCTTTGTACTACAAGTAAACCATTATTACTTTCTTTTAAAGATAGTATATTTCACAACACCAAGAAATCAATCAATTTAAGCCTCATTGCAAAAGCTGAAGTGTCCTTCCCTCGCCTTTTAAATGACTGCCATGAAAAGTGTTAAGAATTCGTTGTAACACAAATAATGATAATTCGGGCTAATTCCAGGCGCCGGTAGGTGCGCTGCTCTCCGGCGGGATGCTGTGAAACACTCGGGCGTTATTATCTCCGGACTCGCTGTTATAATTCCGGGTAATAAAGATTATATACCGGCTACAGATTTATCTAGAAGCGCGTGGACTTCATTCTAATTGGACTTATCTGATGATACCCCCTCCCCCCCCCCCATGCGACCGCTCGCTTGGTTCTGCATATTTGGGTTTCGTAGCAGACCGAAATCTAATTTGTTCACCTAAAGCTTCGTTTACACCATTTAATTTTTGCGCCGAATTAGGGATAATGCTAATATTATTAGATACAACTTGGTACACCAACGCCTTTCACTTTTAAGACGGCATTTTAGAACGATTCATAGATTATTTCTTGTAGATTTTTATTTTAAACGTAAACTCGAATTTTGAATGGAAATATTAAATTTAAAAACGACTGATATCAATGTGAGAAATTTAAAAAATCGTAACTTTTCTCTTAAGGGATGCAACAAAAATATTCAAACTGGATTATGTCAGTCACATACTAATCTATAACAAATATAAAAATTGGGGTGCTACATGATCTGGGGTGGAAATAATTCTATATAAAACAATTAGACAGTTTTGAGAAATTAAAATAATCATAACTTCTCCCTTAAGGGTTGCAACAGAAACATTCCAACTGAATTATATTAGTGACATACTAATCTATAAAATATAAAAAATGGGGGTGCTACATTATCTGGGGAAGATATAATTCCATATAAAAAATTGAACTGTTTTGAGAAATTAAAAAAATTATAACTTCCCATTTAAGGGTTGCAACAAAAAAAATCCAACTGGATTATATTAACCACATACAAATCTATAACTTATAAAAGAATTAGGGTGCTATATTATCTGGGGTGGAAATAATTTTATATAAGAAATTGAACTGTTTTGAGAAATTTAAATAATTATAACTTCTCCCTTAAGGGCTGCAACAAAAAAAATCCAGCTGGAATATGTTAGTGATATACTAATCTATAACATATAAAAAAATAAGGGTGCTACATTATCTGGGGTGGAAATAATTTTGTTTACAATTGTGGTACTGTTTTGAGAAATCTAAATATTTTTTAGCTATCAGAGCTAAGCTAGTATAAAGGAATATTTAATCTACGCAAGTAAAGGACAATTAGAAAGAGTTATTAGGCGGTTATTATTAAGAAACAAAATGGAGGAATAGTGTGGTTTCCGGTTCCAAAGCTTATATGGAATTGGAATCGTATTTTAATTGTGTATGGCCTTGTATGTGTTTGTGTGTAATTCTAAATCCTTCTAATTAGTGCAGGACTAAACACAAAACATTGTATTATTATTACATTGTTAAGGGTAGTCCCTAATAATTCATTTGATATTACACTTTGAATTTCATTTGTATATAATAATATTTTACGTAATTAATTAGAATATTGGTTCAATATTCTTATAGCTCGTTATTTGATTTGAACAGTGAGGAAATTCTGTCCTTTACATGGGGTGAATTAGAACAATAATGTTATATATAGACAATGAATTAATTTGTATAATGCGTACATGAACCGATGTGAATAGTTCGAAATAATAACACGGCTATATTGTACGACTGCCTGTGTTGTTTTTCCAAAACAATTGTGGAGATCCCTTGCATAAACCCTGACATCCGGCTCCGGATATTTTCACTTCCGGTTTATACATTATAATGCTAAGATAACTCATGTACGGATTATACTACGAATTATGCGACTATAACAGTGACATATTTAAATTAATTTCTAGTCCTTTTGTGAAAATCGATCATTTTCACCCTTTTTTCTTTGGAGCTTGTAATTTTGATTCAGTCAATTTGAAAATTTAGGAAAATATAATCAATATATAGTGGGTTTGACCTTGTATTATTCAATGTTTTATCATTAATGGTTTGCTTGGAAAAAATTCGCAAAATTTAATTAAAATTTCGCGAAATGTGACCAAAAATTTTTTGTCTCCAGCAAGGATGAAAATTTGTTTATAAAGTGCTTAAATATTGGGGATTAAATATCTGTATACTGCGGATCGATTAGTTGTATCGTTTTCGAAATATATGGCAAAGTCAAAATATGTTTTTTTCCACCAACTTCAAAACCGCCTAACTCAAAATCTATAAATTTTTCACCAATTTAATCGCCAGTTATGGAATCAGCCTAGTCAAATTAGTTTAATAACATGTTAAAATCGAAAAATGTTATATTCCCTTGCCGTTTTTGCGAAAATCGATCATTTTCACCCAATTTTCTGTGGAGCTCGTAATTTTGACCCTGTTAATTTGAAAATTTAGGTAATTATAAACAATATATAGTGTGTTTGATCCTACAATTTTAATTTTTTTATCGTTGATGGTATGCTGGGAAAAAATTCGCAAAGTTTGATAAAAATTTCAATAAAGAATTATTATAAATACAGATAATGAAAGTCGAGTGAAGGCCACTCCAGCTCTTTTTTATTTAAATAATAGATGGTGACCATTTCAAAAAATATAAATTTATTGAACTTGGCTACTTACTGATATTTTAGTCTAAAATATGTACGACAAACTTTCAAGTAGAGTTTTCTATCTCATTCTTTAAAAACTTTTTCATATAGATAAACTTTTAAAAATGTAAGCTCCCAAAAAGCACTTCGCTACCCCTTGCTTTATGATCTAAATACAAAGTTTTGATGAATCTTCATTAAAAATAAAAAACAGTCATCACAGTTTGAAAACATTCACCTACCGGAAATTAGAAGAATATTGATCGAGTAGTGGACTGTATTCTGTATACGATACGGGCACATAGTGTGTTATTTAATATGATGTGTTTATTTTCAGCTTGTAACCGGACTTATTACGGTGACGTGGGCCGGACTTACGAACTGGAAATCAGACGGCCCCGGGAGGACCGGTTACCTTTTGTGTGCCACCTGAACTTTACAGCAGGGGGCGACGCCCTAGGGGACCTCATTCAGGTAGGCCTCCATTATATATCTAGCGTTTATTATTAGTTTAATAACCATTTAGTTACAAACTAGAAATTATTTTTATTCTTACAAAATAAAAGTGTGTTTATAATTATTAAAATGGCTTTTTATTTTCTATTGATGCAATAAACATTTGTTATATCTTGAAAAGAATATTTGTATAAAATAATGAGTGTTTCTGGTTGGTAGTATCGCGGAACGTGAAATTAGTATTCTTGTTAGCATACACAGATATACACTACTTTGTTATCTGTTCGTATTAAGTTCGGGTAGTTTGGGCTAGTTGCACAATTGGCCACGGACCACAGCTACATGTTATCTCACATATTAGAACGTGCATTATGCATGACCTGCATCATAGGGCCGTGTAAGGGACCCAGTGGCAGCCCACAGCTATTTATATCATATAAACTATCATTAAACTACTATCTAATTAGCTATATATATATATATATTTATTAATTTGGTACATATGACACAAAAACCGTTTAATTTCAAGTAGGTTGAAAATTATGCGAACGGAATATTTGCCGGTCATCGACGGTGCACTGACGGGCAACTGAAATTACTGCCGCGTTCAATATTATTGTATTAAGATATATAAGTTAAAACTTGATTTAAAACGGGTTATATAATTTTTAAGCCACGTTTAGCTTTAGGATATTTATATATATATATATATATATATATATATATAAGTAAAATAGGTGAAACTAGTTGAAAAAGCGAGCGGGCAATTAAAAGTTCTGACAAGTCGACTAATTATAATTTGCAACAACGATATGGTTGCTCTATCTCTTAATGACTCTTGTCGAAAAAAAGAAACGTACATAAAAAGAACGGGATGAGCACGCTGACCAACATAACAAAAATGTAATTTATACCCGGACTGTAATTAAAAGTGATGGTAAATAGTTGTCGCAAGGTTGGCCAGCCTGATATGAGCCTGCGAATTACTGCTAATTTATGCAAGCAATATAATATAAACGGGACATGTGCTGCTAGAACCTGTATTTATAGAAGTTCCGGATGGGACAAACTCCCTAAACGTAAATTGCAATCTCGTATTCATTTCGAATTTTTAATTCTATCTAAATATTTATATATATACTTCCAGAATTATTGGGCCCTAAAACAACATCAGTAGCTATATAAATGAGTTCATTTTCAAAATAAATAAAATTACTCAGGTGCTAAATTATTACTAAAAAATAAAGCATGGCTATTTTAAGATTTTGAAAAATTAAAAATTGTTTTATAATGTAGTGTAAATTATATTTCGTTTTCACTGTTAGTTTTTCGAATAAACTATTACGTTTAAAGAACCTGGGGTGGTTAAAATTTATAATATATATTGTTGAAAGTTGGGCTATATATGATATGGGCACAAGGTGCCCACAAGTTAACTTATTTTGTTTTAAATTCACCCTAAAATTACCAAGAAAGTAATAAAATCAGTATTAAAAAAAATTATTACATATTCATATTTTATGGTATTACGAGCTGAAAGCATTGGTGCCTGTATCTACGCTTGTTTAAACATAGACTCATTTTACATTTTAGATGTTATAAATCAATGGTAAATTTAATGTTCAAATAAATAATAAATAATTTATAAGTGAAATAAATGATTTTATATTAAATATTTCATCCGCAAACATTTATTATTCGTTTGAATTGCATGAAACGTATTGATTTTTATTACCAACAATAATGTAAACATACTCAAAAATTGCTAAATAAAATAAATAGCACTATAGCCGTTCTGCGACAGTTATAATAAATAATAAAACCGATTTATATTTTATATGATTATAGGGGTTCATTTGATGACATAAACGTTTAGAAATATTAATAAAACAATCGCGTGTGTAAACCTAATGAACTCCCTAGACGACTGCGATTGTATAAAACTGTTGTCTGGTTATATTACATCAAATAGTAAACATAGGTGCATGCACCAAGGCCAGCAGGTCACTGTACATGACTTATAATCAGCGAAATTGAAATTAAAATTATTTAACCGCAACTATTTTTGATAAAATAATTCAAACTTTATTGGCACAATTAATAGTTTTATTTTTTATGGCCATAAGGACCGTAATTTAAATAAACTTTATAGATTTAAATAGTCTTATATTTTGTTATATTCAATATATTTTATTTGAAGAGAATTATTAAATTTAAATTTGTATTAATATAATAAGTAAATTTGGTTAATCTCGGCCAGGTAGCTTCGCAGGAGGTCAAGTATTATATGTTTGGCATTAGGAAGACAATACAATTTCGTTGGTCACCAACTTAACAGTATACGACATGCTGAAGAGGGAACATTCTTAAAAGTACATCATAGTACGTCGCGTATATAACTTTAGCAATTTCTACAAAGCGAATTCCTTCACAGTGCAGAGGTGCCAGGAAATTAAATCCGGCCCCGGAGTTTAGCGAAACTATGCGCAGGATATTTTATTTCGCACCTGATAACTTGCGCGACAAAGACCGACATGTACCGCGACACACCGACCGACCGACAACACAGGAAATTATATATATTGCATATACACGCCTAATTACCATATAGGGTCATACGAATGACCTTATGTTTGTTTAATTATTAGTGAAAACTATGAATAAGAGATATATATTATTTTCAAACTTTAAAAAATTATTCCCGTGAAACCAATTAAGGTAGAATTTTCTCCTAAACAAAGATTAATAACTAACTAATTGTTAGTCCAAAAATAAATTTTCAACAATATTTATTGCAAATTAGGGCAACTGCAGTTTAAAACGTGTTATAGCGTTTTGAACGAAACTGGGAAAACAGTGGATAATATGAAATTACTTAATAATTCAATAAACTTTTCCAGTAATAAATAATCACTTAATTACTCAACCTGTAAACATAATTAAAAAATTAATCTTAAACAAAACCCATAAAATTATTTTTTTCTTGTCCAGAAGCTTGTAGAAATAATTGCTCGCTCGTGAGTCGCCAAATCTTGCATAGAATCCAAAATATACACCCCCCTCTCTCAGTTCCCCTCCCCTGCAATAGCATTTTCATAATAATTCGTGCATAAGACATACGCGCGATTAAATTTGAAACAATAGTATTTCGCTTTACCCGGACTTTAGCCGTAGTTTCCGGGGCTCCGGAGGGTGCCCGGACGCACCAAAGGGCTGCAGCGTATCTGCTCCGTGGCCTGAATACAAAGTAACACGTGCGAGTCCGTGTGTGACAAATTGGGACACATAAATTGCCGATCTAACATAAATCCATTTTTCCTGTGCGCTTGTTAATGTTATTTGTATTCGTGTAACATGCGTACGGCCATGTGTGACAAGTGGTATATAGGTGTGTGTGTGTGTGTTCGATTATCTATAAATCCGGTTTTATACTTTTTGGTTGACGTCTGTGCGATTTTGGGTCCGATGTTTCGGTTATTTGTATTCTTGGTGTGTGTTTCAGGATGGTTTTTAGTTCACGTCATTGCCAGGAGGGCCTGAAAAAGCGCTGTGGTCGCGGGTTACATACTAATATCTGTTTGTGTTTTAAATTTTCGTTGTGAAATAGATATATATGTTGCAGACACACAGTGAAACTGTTGGTTTTGTAAAACGAGAAGGGTTGTTTTTAATGTTGACTCGCGTCCTGAAAGGCGCTGAAAGGCACTGAAAGATTGTGTGTGTACAAAGAAATATATGTTATTCTGCACAATTCACCCGAGACTCTCTAATTTATAATTGAATAATTTATGAATCATTTAAAATGATAAACTTCAAAAACTAATTATCTTAAGATAACAAATTATGTGTAACTTTTACCCGCAGCTATGAAAAATAATTTATTTTTAAATCCATTCTGGTCTGCTGGGAATACAAAATTTAATATTCAATTAATTACAGAATCGATTAAGCTAAGAAAACAGAACGCATTTTGTTGAAAACTGTCAGTTTTATATTTAAACTTTTAAAGCCTCATATTTTTAAAACTGTATCGTAGCTGAAGGCACTGGTGCCTGCGCCTAGTTATTCAAACTTTCCTAGAACTTTTATAGACTATAAATGAATAAAATTAATAAAAATATGGTTGTAAACAAATCAATTAAACTTTTAACTCAAATATTCGATAACTTTGATATATGTAAGAAGAAGTAACGAGTCTTGTAGCAGGAAAGTCGCAAGTCCCCTATTTTATAGTCCCCCATATTCTATATACATAGATAAACATCACATAAAATTCTTATAGCGGTTTTTATCTCCCCAATTTACGACAAATATGCAAATAAACATTCTTAAATTTCAAATCGGAAAAAATAATAATATTTTTCCATAGTATATAGATATTGAGCTAAGACATAAAAAGCAGAGATATATATTCGTATTTCTTTTAGTATATTTCATGTATTATACATATATGTTTGTTTTTGTTATATGTAGTTGACTTTCGACACGTTTACTGTGGGCAAATTCGTGTCATTTACCACGGCAGGCTGCCCAGATGGGCACATGTCCATCCAGGAGCAGGACAGGCCCCTGACTGGGGGCCAGTGGTGCGGCAGCGCCTGGGGCTACACGGTGTACTACAGCGAGACCCGCAGCCTAAATTTGAGCCTGCAATTGGACAGACTTTCCCAACAAGTACGCATTTTAAACATATTATTGTTGTAAAAGTATTAGAATTCTTGGAAACGACAGCTAAAATAGCATCAATCGTAATCAATCAAGTATAACTCGGTATTTATTGATGTATGGGCTTTACGATTGAAATTGAAATAAATAGATTACGTTAGTTTATTGAATTATTGATGTTTAAAAGTACCACTCGCTCTACTCGCGCTTGTTCAAAGGTTAAAAGCGCAATCTCGAACAAACAAAGTACTTTTACATTTATTCCATTTATCCGGTATTTATTTTTATTTCTATTGAGATTGATTCACTTTACAAGTATTTGCTTGAATATATTTTTTAATTTAAATTGCAATATAAGCGAAGTTAGGGCCACTCTAGTATTTTTACATGTATTACATTTATCCTTTATTTATTTGTATTGTAATACAATTTTGTTTAATTATATTTGTGATTTAAATTACAATAAATGTCGAGTGAAGGCCACTCTAGCATTTTTTATGTATATTCTGAAGCAGTAATTTTTTTTGGTGCTACAATCGAGCAATAACAATTGCTGAAACAATGTGTATTCTCTGAGAGCTAAAGTGAGTCCGGGAGTTGATTTATGTTGGCCGAAAGGCACGAGGGGGTTGCCGGCAATTCATGCGCGAGCGCCGTACTATTAAATCACATCTTATTAACGTCTCAAGGACTTCTAAGAGGTTTCATATCAAAGACTACTACTGTGTGTGTGTGTGTGTGTGTATTATATACTCTCTTAGACATCTTAAGACGGTTAACTGGACATTATATCAACGACTATTAATGGCTGTGCGGAAATGTTTAATGAAATCAGGGCTGGTTTCAGGAGCGATTATTTTTCTATGTAATTTGCTATGAAGTATGCATACGCTGGGCTTTAAATATCTCGGGAGCATTCGCATTTGGGCCACGGCAACAGCTGTCTCTGCAAAAGCTCGTTTCAACTCTTTTTCAAAGCTTAAATAGCTTTTAAATTTATTTAAATTATGAATGAAAAATGTATATTTTATTTTGACATGGAAATAAGTATTTTAAAACGATGTCATCATAACTCACTACAATTTATTGTATTAAACAAATCATATACATTCATTTCCAAACACATTATTCACTCTGACAACTATTAATAATTGAATATTTATATTTAGTCATACCGTACTACGTTGTGTATCTGTAACATTTGTGCACTCAATAATAATGAGACTTTAAATTAATATTTATTTTAAACCAATATTTTTGGAAACTAAATTTAAATCGATTGGTTACACCTGCTATTGGAGGCATTGGTACCTACACCTATGTTTGTTATTTATAATTTAAGGTACATTAGCATAAAACAAAAACAATTAAATTTTAAATTTATTTATTTTAAGCACTATGTTAAAATACAATATTTAAATCGATGATTTACTCCTGCTGCTGCAGGCATTAGTGCACCTATGCTTGTTATTTATAATTTAATGAACTTTGACAAGCCGAAAAAATAATTAGACTTTAATTTTATTTATTTAAATCCACTATTTTTGAAAACAAAATTTAATTCGATGGTTTACTCCTGCTATTGCAGGCATTGGTGGCTACACCTATGCTTGTTATTTATTTTTTAATGTGTATAATTTTAATTTGTGGAATGTAATCAAGAAATTATGCAAATGCGTGATTTTTGTCGCCGTACAACAAAGCAGTTTTATTGTCTGTTGAAATCTGTCGTTTTAACAGATTAATAAAAAAGTAACAAAGATCTAATGGCATGTTAAACAAATAAATCTGGCTTTACAAATTAACAGGCAGTATTTTCCGGTTATGGTTGATAAACCCCGCCCACAATTCAGCGGCAGTGATAACACCAACATCCGATGTGTCGGCCATCAAGCTGTTAGTTAAGCCTATAGTGTGTTATTTAAATTGCGCCCTCCACGTATGTATGTATGAAGGGCTTAAGTAATTTCGGACATTTTCAAAAGCCCTACACTGACATTTTCTACATACACAATTCGGGATAAATCGTACAGTCCTGTAAACGGTTATATGCTTTGAATGGGGCACTTCAATCAAGTCTTTTGTGTGAATATACATGAAAGAATATATGCAAAGGAATCATTCCAGATGTACAGGGTGATCGATAACTAGTGCCTTGGTCACGTTCCTTCCATACATCTAGAATTGTGTAAATATTTACTGCATTTCAGATAATTTGGTGTTGCCTCAAACTTTCAGCATGTCTCAACGCGCTCAAATAACGAACTCTGTTATTGCACAAAGAAACTTTGTTTCTAGTAACTTTAAAAAGGCAACTCGGTACACACTAATATACTATAACATCCTTTGTAAACTTTATATTTTGTTCCACATTCAATTAGAATTTCATATAAAATTAAAGAATTTTCAAAGCATTTTAAAAAATCGATTTTTCAGGAAATAGTACAGCTTTTGAAAAAACTTTTCAAACAAAACTTACTACAAATTTAAATATCTATAACTTTTATAAATACCATTTTTTCTCTAATTGTAACCGTTTTTGAGATATTAAATCAGCAATTAGAATTTAATATATTATATAATTAACAAAACTCTTAGAAATCGATTTTTCAGGAAATAGTACATCTATTGAAAAAACTTTTCAAACAAAATTTACTAAAAATTTAAATATCTACAACTTTTATAAAGGCTATTTTTTCTCTAACTATTACCGTTTTTGAGATATTAAATCCGCAATTAGAATTTAATATATTATACAATTAACAAAACTTTTAGAAATCGATTTTTCAATAAATAGCACATAATTAAAAAAACTTTTCAAACAGAACTTGCTAGAAATTTTATTATCTACATCTTTTATAAGTACCATTTTTTCTCTAACTGTTACCGTTTTTGAGAAATTAAATCTGCAATTAGAATTTAATAAATTATACAATTATCAAAACTTTTTGAAAACACTTTTCAAACAAAACTTGCTGGAAATTTTATTATCTACAACTTTTATAAGTATATTTTTTCTCTAACTGCTACCGTTATTGGGATATTAAACCAGCAATTAGAATTTAATATATTATACAATTATCAAAACTATTAGAAATCGATTATTCAGGAAATAGTACATTTCTTGAAAATATGTTTCAAACAAAACTTGCTAGAAATTTTATTATCTACAACATTTATAAGAACCATTTTTCTCCAACTGTTACAGTTTTTGAGATATTAATGCATCCATTTTTATATGTAGACTTGAGTTTTTTTGCAAAATATATCGCAACAAACAGAAATAAAGCCATTATTACCGAAATAAACGTAAAGGAACGACAGAGCCTTAAGAAATACGAGTAAGAATGTTAATGATTTTTCAGGCTACAGCGTAGATTTGTTGGCGGCAACTCCCCCGTGACTCTCGGCCAAAATAAATAAACGCCGGACTAGTACATAAATATCCACATTTTGTTTCACGTACAGTCCCAATGTTTTATTTTATCTCCGCTAAACTATGTAGTGTTACTAGTGACATATTTGCCATTAGGGCCGTAGTATTAATAATCGGTTCCCCGATGTCTATTAATTATTCTGATAGAGTTAATTGAGGAATATATTATAGGGTATTGGGTATAACTTCGATTTCAAACTATCGTACAAGTTCCTGCCGAGGACTGAGGCGCGCCTAAGGTACGGTAACAGTACCCTGAGCACCTGGAGGGGTGAATTGACTCCGGGGACATATTGTGACCGGATCCTCGACGACTGCGGCCAAAGAGCATGCAGGTATATTTATTGCAGGTGTATAATATTTAAGCAGTTTTGACAGTTTCCCGTTGTCGCAGAATTCAGTCCCCTAACTATCCAGGGGTGTACCCGAGAAATGTTACGTGTCGTTATCGCATTCGAGAGCCTAAACCGCCACCAGGAAAACATGCTATGTTGGCAGTTCGTCAGACTAATAGCCATAAAATACACATTAAGGATCAGATTGTTAAATACGACCGAAGTCAACGTGTTTTAAGGTAAATTAAAACAATTTATTATTATAATTTTTTTTAGCTATGTACCAGTTACGAGAAAACTGCTACCGAAAATCTTAAATGTCTTATTTATGTTCCCATAGGTACGCATATATTAATTTTATTTCTCGGTAATCTAGAATGAATTTAAAACAACATAAAACAATATTATATTAAATAAATGGTGAAAGTATAAAAAATTACGTAAAACATCAAAATTAGTAATGACTTCAACTATGTGTTTAAATATTAATGCGTAATACAATTTTACAAACTGAAAAACATCCAGTTATATATATTTTTGGATTCAGGGCAACATTTATTGGGATTTTTTTTTATTCGAGAATGCTACACAACCGATTGCTTTAGCTTCTTCGATGAGCTAAACATGTATTTTACTTGTTTATTAGGGTTTGGGACCAGTGTAACGTTGTCCAGGATCACTTGACAGTCTACGACGGTCTTGACGGTGATTCCCCGGTGTTAGTACGTCTGTGTGGCGGAGATGCAGTCCCGGAAATAGTCAGTAGTGGGCCGTACATGTTGCTCGAGTTTCATACCTCGCAATTTGATAACCCATTTCATCCGGTCCCATTGTCATACTTACCCGGATTCGAACTTGAAGTTCATGTAAGTTTTCACAATTTCTTGCCAATTTAAAATGATTATTAAATATGCCTCATAGCTCATCTACGTCGACCAAGACTCCCACAGCTACGTCCGCGAGCCTAACAAGTGTGAATTCCTCCTGACTACCTTCGACGCGCCATCAGGAGTCCTGCAGAACCCTCGCCACTCCCTGGCGCCTAACACCACCTGCCGATACCACTTCCAAGGCCGTCCTCACGAGGTCGTCTGGATTTCCTTTGTGAAATACCACGCAGCTAGCGCTGAACCTTCTGTCTACGATATGGGTGAATGTAACGCCCAATTACGGGTGTGGGACGGCAGGATTGGGACGAAAAGCAGTGGGCCCCCGAATAACGTCACGAAACTAGGGGAATTCTGCAAGGACGACGTCCCAAAACTCTGCGATCATTATCTGCTAAGCAACGCGTCCAGGAAAACCAGACCTTGCTCAGTCGAGGAGAGCTATGTGTCCTCTAGTTCAGAGATGACCATTGAACATTTTGTCCGGCAAGGTTCCGCCTTGTATCCAGTGTCATTTTTGCTTAAATATGAGTTTGTTGATGTTTCCTTCGACGGGGTTCACACCACCGGGTCTCCACGATTGTGTGATCGCACTTTTACTATTGGTAAAGGTAGATTTTCATCTCCAAAAAGTACTTTTTTGTATGGACGTGGTGGAAGACCCAATCTGACTTGCCTGTACCGATTTATATCACCAACTGGTGAACGGGTCAAGCTTACCTTTCACAAAATGGCGTTTGGGGACAAGGAATGCTTCTCCAGAAAGGATTCAAAGACGAATCGGTGGAGATGTGATCGGTATTTACGGAAATCAAAGCCTAAAGTAGTGGGCATGGCCCAAGTGAAAATCAGTGAGTTCCCGTGGTCAGGCATTTATTTACCCAGAGATTGTATATGCTCCAATTCCTCTGAAATGCTTTCAATTGCAAGTCTAACTGCACAAATAGTTGAAGTTAATTTTACGGTGACTGAAATGAACATAACTCAAGATTTCAAAGACTTCTACTTTGAGGGAGAATACGAGTTTATATCAGGAGACTCTGAACAGATATGTAGTTCGAACTGGGGTGATCGTAGGCTTAGAGGAAGCAGTGGAGAAATCGCATTGCGAAGCCCAAATCCAGCTTTCAAATCCGACAATAAAGACTCTGGACATTCTCAACATTTGCAAACACCGCTAGACTCTTGTGTCCATCAACCATGGCTCATAGAACCAGAGGATTCAGTGAATAATTATCTATATTTAAAAATCCGTGGTCATGAATTAAACCCAATACAAACATGCCCAACTAGTAACAGAATAATGGTTTATCCGGCCGTAAATTCAGGAGTAGCTCGGATAATATGTCCAGCTTTGCACGACCAAGACCTGCAGGTCGTGGAAGTCTTTTCTGAAGGATGGAAACGACCTCCAGAAGCTGCAGAACTTTTAATGGAGCATGCACGTAGTTTCGTTGTGGAATTCTTGCAGAAAGAAGCAGGGAATTATGTAGTGACGTGGATTGAGGTGTCTAAACGGCCAGTGGTGACGTCCTCGAGTAGTTTTACAATGACTGGACCCCCAGATTGTCCGTATCGGTAAGTTATTTCAATATTTAACTAATGCAGACAAAAACAGTTCTATTTTGTGGTTGTCGATTTATGCGAGTGGTTTTTACTAGTTAGTGGAGTACTCCTTTGTGAATTTCGGTTTAAATAAGTGTTGGATGTATAGCGTAACATTTTTTGTGAAATAAATGGGGTAGCAATGCAAGATTTATCTTTAGCAGGACGTTAGTGGAAAGGTAATTAGTGCGTCAGATGGTGCAGTTTAATTGGGGCTAGTTAGTACAGACATGTTTGAAATTTAGTAGCTAGGAAAAAGAGTATCGATTGGTCAGTACGTTACAAGAAAAGTTTCAAGAGCTTCGCCACGCAATTGTGAGCTCTATTCGCAATTAATTATAACGCAAAGTTTAGTATTCTTCTTCTATTTCAATCTAATAATATTAATTAACATTTATATATAACGGGAGATGCAAAAAATATTGAGTAATAAGTTTGGTGGCGAGCTGAATGCGTTTGTGGCTGCAGCAGTGCTTGTTTGAGTTACAGATTGCAAACTGTAGGAGAATATAAATCAAATATGAGTGATTCAGTCCTGTGAACGACAGTTTTTTATCTTTGCTCAATTTTAAGTTATGACTGCTCAAAACTGTGATGTATTAACTTAAATATTTATATTATTCAGCGTGTATATTTGATAAAGAATACGAAATGTTGTAGCGTTGTTTTTATCTGGTGGGCAAGAAGCGCGTTAGGCTAAATCTGTTAGTTCTGCGGGCACAGAAATATGCAGCAACTGATATGAAGCAGTTGAACATATGTATGTTGTGTCAGAGATATGCACAAACTTTTATTTCGCTTTACTGCGACTATGATAAAGTATTTTTTATCATGCGACGTTGTATACCAGCCCCGTGGCTCTTCTTATAACTTCCCATCATCGTAAAATTTCTTTAAAATTTGTTTCCAAGACATATTTATTATTTGCCTTTCTTATGCTTGACTTTAAATTAATCTAGAGCTTAAACCAGCAAAGATGCACATTTTTACTTAGCACCAAACGATTATTTACAGTTTTTTCTATATGTAACTATATTTACGTAGTTATTCTATGAATAATTCAACGAATAACTAAGAATTCCTAACTACATATTATTCGTAAAATTTTATATTTATCAGTGTCTAGTTTAAGTAAAGCTAGTGCTTAAACCAGTTAACATAGAGACTTCTACTTAGCACCAAACGATTTCTTACAGTTTCATCTATATGTAACTATATTTACGTAGTTATCCTGTGAATAGTTCAACGAATAATTAAGAATATCTAACTACATATTAGTGGTGCAAAAATTTGTTTATATTTATTAATGACTAGTTTAAGTTAAACTAGTGCTTAAACCAGTTAACATAAAGACTTCTACTTAGCACCAAACGATTTCTTACAGTTTCATCTATATGTAACTATATTTACGTAGTTATCCTGTGAATAGTTCAACGAATAATTAAGAATATCTAACTACATATTAGTGGTGCAAAATTTTGTTTATATTTATTAATGACTAGTTTAAGTTAAACTAGTGCTTAAACCAGTTAACATAAAGACTTCTACTTAGCACCAAACGATTTTTTACAGTTTCATCTATATGTAACTATATTTACGTAGTTATCCTGTGAATAGTTCAACGAATAATTAAGAATATCTAACTACATATTAGTGGTGCAAAATTTTGTTTATATTTATTAATGACTAGTTTAAGTTAAGCTAGTGCTTAAACCAGTTTACATAAAGACTTCTACTTAGCACCAAACGATTTCTTACAGTTTCATCTATATGTAACTATATTTACGTAGTTATCCTGTGAATAGTTCAACGAATAATTAAGAATTTCTAACTATATATTAGTGGTGCAAAAATTTATTTTATATTTATTAATGACTAGTTTAAGTTAAGCTAGTGCTTAAAATAGTTAAGATAATGATTTCTACTTAGCGGCATTCGAATTTTTGTAGTTTTTTCTATAAGTAACTTAATTTTTGTATTAATTCTATGAATAGTTTAGTGAATAACTAGGAATTATTCGTGGAGCAAAATTAAATTTTACTTTTATTAATGTATAGTTTAAGTTAAGCTAGTGCTTAAACTAGTTAAGATATAGAATTCTATTTAGCGGTATTCGAATTCTTGTAGTTTTTTCTATAAGTTACTACATTTTTGTATTTATTCTATGAATAGTTTAGTGAATAACTATATGTATTATTTGTGGAGCAAAATTTTATTTTATATTTTATTGACTAGTTTAAGTTAGCTTAGTGCTTAAACTGTTTAAGTTAGAGACTTCTATATAGCGGCAATCGATTTGTCGTAGTATTTTTTATATGTTACGTATATTTTGAGTTTTATTCTACGAATAGTACGACTGATATTATTTAAAATGTGATTCGTTTTTAGATGCCCTGAACTGAACGCTTGCATTTCTGCAAGCTTGTGGTGTGACGGCCTTTCGCATTGCCCATCAGGCTTCGATGAGCAGGAAGTCAACTGTTCGTTCCAATTCGGACTTCCGGTTATCTACATAATAACCGGAGCTTGTTGCCTAGCGTTTTTGACCCTATTAATAACACTAACAGCGTGCATACGGTGTTGCCAGCATCGCAGGCGTGAAAAGAAAAAATTGTTGGCTCAGTTGGCAAACAGAAATAACCATATGCATATAAACCATCATCTTCATCACGCTGTCGGCGATTCGCGGGGCCTAAGGTACCATCCAGCCAACGAAGACCTTTTCACCGATGGCAAAGATAGTTTATGTTGACGAATACCACCGGAGGTTGTAATGGAAACTACTGTTTAAAAGTGATAAGTTTCGACGAGTGTAAATATAATGTTATGGCGGTGTAATAAGGTAATTAGTGTTTACGTTTTTTTTTTTAATATAGTTTAATCGTGTTAATATACATATTTTGTTGGTTTTAATTATAAAGTGGGACAGGACATGTTTGGGACTTGCGTACACCACGCCAATGAGGTTGTTTTTTATGGAGATTAGTGCGATATTTCCTAAAAACTCAATAAATTAATTCAAACTGCCAAGTATTTTATAGCAACGGACAATTTGTGATTTCTTAGTATATAGACTGATATAAAGACAGTATTCGAACTATTTGGATTTCGAAATAAAGTTGGAAAGACTGATTACTCATGGGTGGACAACCAGCAGTCATCAAACTATAAACAAAACAACCCCTAGCTTCTTATTTTAAAACTACGTAATTCTAATTATTAAACCAGCAATAATTTCCGCAATTTTAATTTTATTTTTCACGGCCTCATTGTTTGGTGACTGTTGGGCCACCGTGTGAAAGCTCATGGGCCACCAGCAGTCATCAAACAATCTAAATTACTGTAAAACAAACTAACATTTTACTATTTAACCAGTAAAAGTATTTTAATATTAATTATAATTTATTTTTCATCCAGTGCGCTATTGTTTGATGACTACTGGTCTATTGGGCCCCCAATATTGTAAAAACTTCTCTTTATTAGTGTTGTCACTATTCTGTGAGTGAAAAATCATCTTTTTTATTAGCTAAAATTGTAGAATATATATGTTATAGAATAATTATAGATTTAACTGGAAAATATAACAATCCTAATTTAGTATTACGTATAAACGAACGGGAAAATACGTCACGAGGCACTAGTACTCGTTTTCATATAAAATACTACGTTTTAAATTAATAATCGTAATTTATTTATTATTTTAAAGATTCAAATTCTAAACAGTTGTAAAATTGAATTCTGATTGATATATTTTCCCAAAAAAAAAAAATAATAATAAAAATAAAACGAATGACTATCATGCCCAAGCTGTGCGCGCCATTCCCCATCAATATCAGGTTGTTAACTTTATATAAAACTAGTTATATTACGCGTACTAATCAATAAATAATTTTATATACAATTTTTGTGTTTTTTCTTTCGTTATTTTTACTGTAGAATTACAGGTATATTAATTTTCCACTGCTGGATACACTGGCGCTTGCCAATTAAGGTAAGTCAATATATTAAATACACTAAAGTATTTTAAAACACTAAATAAACATATCTCTTTTTTAATTAAATCTAAAAGAACGTATTTGTAATCATAAATAAAAACTCGACAATAAAACGGAAATACACGTTATTATTATGCTCAGAATTACGTTTGTGTATGTGTTTGTGTGTGAAAGAGAGAGATAATCAATTATCCACTGAATTATTTTATGTTTTACCCTATTTTTTCCAATTTAGTTAACAGGAGTTTAAAATTTATTTTATTTTATTTTCCAATAATGAATTTACCTAAAGCATAATTAACAATTACTTTGTACTAGTTAAAATAAGAATAATAAAAGTATTTTGTTTTACATATATTCTAAAATCCCCTAACGACCCTTACAGAGGTCAAGAGCGACCTACAAAGACAAATAAACACATATCTTACCTTAATTATTCCATTTTTAAGATTAAACTTTACATTTTATTAAATTTATACGCACGAAAACACGCACTTTTGTACTAAATGTCTTTGATTATAAATCGGGTTTTTTTTATAAGTAATAACAAACCTAATTAAAACGTTGTATATTTAAATTTAAAAGATATATTGCACCAAATTATTTATACAACAAGCTGCAGGCATTGGTGCTTGAATCTATATTTTTTATTAGTGTATTATTAATCCTGATTAAATTCCCGTTAACCTAAACTCGATTTATTTATTTTAATATATAATATTGTACGATCCGCGGAATAATTTTAAAGGTGTTAATTGATTTTTACATCTAATAATTAGGGAACAAGGCACTAACGTGTAAAATAATTACTTTTGGACCTGTTTGCTGACACTGACACAATAGTTTTATTAATTTTCTAGCAAATACAAAAATTGAAAGACGAAAGTATTAAATTTACGTATATATAAATGTACAAATAGTCTGTGACCCCCAATACACACCGTGGCTTACGAATTTATAGAATAAACGACGATGCAACAGGAAAAAACAGAAATATATTTGCAATATACGATTATTCTGTCAACAAACCAAATAAAACATGTTTCATTAGTCCAATTAAGAATTTATCATTGCTATTAAGACTTCTTGTACGTTTTAAGACCTTGAAATATTTAGCATTGGATTCCCATATAAAAATAATAATATCTTAATAATATTTACACAATTCGGCAAAATGATTCAAATAAAAGTTATAAACAATAGTTAAATAAACAACTTTTATTTATAACTTTTATTGATATTTGTTACTGTTTCAGAGATATTTAAATGTATTAAAACTCATGCTATATGTATTCAATCAATGAAATAAAAACCTAAAAAATATGACTAAAACTTCAAAATATAAAGAAATGTTTCAAATAAAAGTTGTAGATATTGATTCAATTACCAATTATTATTAATACATATTGCTTCTATGATCGACCATTTACGAGATATTAATAATAATAATTAATATAAACCCAATTTTTATAAAAAAAGCAAAATTTAGTAAATTGTTTCAAATAAAAGTTATATATAATAATTAGTTAAACAACGTTTAATTATAACTTGTGTTGATATTTCTTAATGTTTCAGAGATATTTAGTAAATTATAAATGTGATAAAACTTATTCGTGCTATATGCTGCATTCTAACGGCAAACTTGAAAACCTTTAATTAAATCTTAAACATTAAAATATCGAAAAATGTTTTAAATCAAAATTGTAGATATAAATTCAATTAATAATTATTGCTTATAACAAATGTCTCTATATAGTACCGTTAAAAAGATATGAATTAAATTAATTATTTAAAAACTTTAGATTTCAGTAAATTATTTCAGGTACTAGTTATAAAAAAACAGTAAGCAATTATTGGTAATAGCAATAATCTCAATTTAATTAATATTAATTGTTTATTGATTTTTATTTAACGCATTTTTTGATATCTTGCAACTTTAACTTAAAATTTCTTGATTTAAAATTTAATTTAAACATGAAATTAAATTAGTATATTATTAGGGGGCTATTAATATGATTACTAGACGTTTAGTGCCTATGTGGCATGGGCCAAATCGCCTCCTTTTATAACTTAAACCCGCTCCTGCATAAGGGTGATATTAATTTTTATCTCTGAATACTTACGAGTCTTTTTATAGGGCTATAAAATTTAGTTATACATTATTAAATTGTTTTCTGACATCAGGTAATTTATTACACGAAATAAAATAGCTTCTTGACTGCAATGTATTTTTAAACAATTTTTTTATACCAGGAACAGTAAAATGGCATAAAAATAATTCTCACGTCACTACTAATGGTTTTCGAGTAATTTAAATATCACCACTAGAATCCTTGAACTTCTTCACATAAGTTTACATATTTATAATTACAATTCGATTGAGAATTTAATTAGTTTTAGGGGTTTTAAAATTTTACCTAAATTACAAATTTGGAAGTTTAATTAAATAATGAATTGAAAGTGTTAATTAGTTATTTATTTGTGCATAAATAACAAAATTCAAAGCTTAAACATTTATTTTTGTTATATTCTGTAGAATTTAACAGTTAGGGTGCTGCAGGTTGCATGCATTAAGGGGCAAAGAAAGCTTAAATTATGTTTCTTTGTTTATTGCAGTGATTAAAAGTTCCCCTCTCCCCTCTATAGGTAGAAAGACTATTAAAAATTCTTTCCCTAGTATTTCTAAGGAATTAATATGTTTGGGTTGTCATATTCTTGCTGTGGGATGTCTTCTGGTGACAGTTGATATTGGGGTCTTTTAATATCTGCGCCCCTTAGTGACAGGTTCAATAAAGGAACAATAGAAGTTTTAAGAGTGACACAAATATGAAGAAAAATTGTTTTTTTGCATTTATATTAGGGCCATTATGTGTGACAATTGTAAATAAGAAAAAATCTAAATAAATACATTCAAGTAAACAAAAAACTGACATTATTCATCGTCCTTGACTTAAGGGGCGTAAATACAATTAATTATTAACGTTTATGGGTACAATTTTCCACGCAACTCAATATTTATTATGTGACATGCGAATAATATGTTGTCATCTGTACACCAGATACTTATAAATAATTTGTTAGTCGCACAGAAATTATTTATGCCATAGTGTGCTAAGCAACGCTTAACTTATAACACCATAATGTATTTTAAACAATGCATACTAATAATAATAACCTACAGCCATTTAAACTCAAGTTTAATTATTCAAAACTTAAATATGTCTGCACAAAATTTAATCTCGGCTAAAATAATATCACAATTCGCGGAATACAACATAATTTACCACTACCAAAATAAATATAAGTGCTACTTAGACTCAATTTTATCGAATACTCGCTTAAGCGGCACTTATCTCATGGCCAACTACGACTTACACTCAGACACCTCGAAGATAATCCTAAGACCAACAGGCTATAAATATTTACACGTCATTTTGTTAGAAAATTACACGGATTTTTTCGATTATACGAGCGCTAATCAATTTCCGCTAAACTACGTAGATGTATTATTGTTTTTAACAAATTTGGGCTCGGAAGAATGGCAAAGCTTCGAGCTTTGGGATGACAATAGTTTGGAGCGTGCCGGAGGCTTATTCATACTAGATTATTGGGCAATTAAATTGTGTTCAGTATGTTTTTACTGTGGTGACCTTGAAGGACAATTGCGGGTTGTTCATCAGTTCAAAAATGGGTCAACTAACGTACCAGAGCTTCAAGGATATGTGAATAACTTTACTAATTTCCATAATCATGTTTTTAATGTTGGATACATTGATTATAAGCCGTTTTTCTGGGCAGAGTAAGTATCTTTGGGTCGAAAAACCATTTTATTTTACATTTTCTCAGGAACTACTGGACCGATTTGCTTATTTTTTATATTAAATGAAAGTTTATTCTATTTTTTGAAGCTAATATTAATAATATGTATACATTTTGATAAATAACTATTATTTATAGTGCCCTAAAGTGAAAATTAAACTTGGAAAAAAATACTTCTATCTTTACATGGGCGCCATTTTGTTAAAAATTAACTTTATATATTAAATGTTAATGCAAACTCTAGAAAATTTTATACTCTTTAAGAATCTAATAATAAAATTGGATTTAGATGATTCGTTCATGAGATACACGAGTTTGCCCGTTTAGTGGTGACCTAGTCATACTTTCCGTATTATCTATAAAAGTTTCATATATTTTTTTTAAAAAAAATTATGTAATGTAGACAAAAAGACGAGATATTAAATGGTTTTAGTTTCAAATTGATACCTTTTTCCTAACCCGAGAAAAAAAATCATAAAAATCATGCTTTTTTTTAACCAATTATTGTTAATATTTCCTTAAGTAAATTTGCAATTTGGATTAATTTAAGAATAACTAAGGTTTAATTGTCCATAGTATATTAATCCAGAGACCCAATTATACATTATACGATGTTCAAGGCTCTGAAGGGGAACTCTTAGTGTTATTGCATGAGCAATTAAATGTAGATTTTAAAATGACTCAGTTCAGTGGGTCAAGCGATGTTTGGGTCAAGATAATCGAGGCTGTCCAAAACAGGACAATCGATTGGGCCGTTGGTGGCATCACATTAACGATCCAACGATCGGAAATCGTTGATTTCACTGCGTCAATCCAATCTGAACCTTATACAGTTTTATACTCAGTGTACACTGACCCTTGGATGGCCTGGCAGAACATAATATTACCTTTCCAGTTCCTAATATGGGTCACACTAATTGGGGCCGTTGGAGTAATTGCCTTATTATTTTTTCTGGCATTTAAAATGACTGGGGCCGTAAAAAAAGTTAATTTTTGGTATTTTATACAGGTAAAGCTTTTTTAATTCTGAAAATGTGTGGAATAGGAAGCATAGGTGCCTTTAACTATGTTTGTTTATTGTTATTAGAGTTGTATAAGGTTCCTGGTTGAGCAACCATTACCAACAATGAATAATATGTTTAAAACAAGATGGTCAACGATTTGGTTGATGAGTTTATGGTTGATGGTTGCTGTAATTGTAACGACAGCGTATAAGAGTAAACTTACATCGTCCCTAATTAGTTCAAGAGCAGAAGAACCGGATACTGTCGATCGTTTAGTCGATTTAGGGTATAATTTCGAGGTTGGTTGCCGATTTCTTTGTGGTCGAGTGTTAAATTTTAGATTTTTAAGATGAGCAATGAAGATTCGTCGGTACTGCAGGAGTACTTGCGTTCTTCGGCTGACCAGAAGTTCTTAGAGGCGCTGAAACGTAGTACGAACAACACAGATTTCTGTACGTCTGTACTACAAACAGTCGGGAATAAAATTGCTGTGATTGACGAGGAAACTACTATACAATATACTGTAAGTATTTCTAGGGTTCTACGGCGTAATACAGCAAAATGTTTTAAATAAAAGTTATAAATAATAATTAGTTTAACAACTTTTATTATAAACATTGGTTGATATTAATTACCATTTCAGAAATATTAGATAATTTAGGTAAAGACTAAAATTTTAAAATACAAGGAAATGTTTCAAGTAAAAGTTGTAGATATTAATTGCATTAACAATTATTATTAGTAATAAAAGTCTCAATATTTTACAGTTTATGAGCAATTAATTAAAATAGTAATTAAATAATCAAATTTAAAAAAATCAAAATTCAGAAAAATGTTTCATATAAAAGTTATAAACAATAATTAGTTTAACAACTTTTATTATAAACATATGTTGATATTAATCACCATTTCAGAAATATTTAATAGATTTTGGTAAAAACTAAAAAATCAAAATACAAATCAATGTTTCTTATAAAAGTTGTAGATAATAATTCAGTTAACAATTATTATTAATAACAAATGTCTCTATGTTTTACCGTTTACAAGATATTAATTAAAAAATTAATTTTACAAAAAACCAAAATTCAGCAAAATGTTTCAAATTAAAGTTATAAATAATAATTAAATAAACAACTTTTATTATAAACATTTGTTGATATTAATTACCATTTCAGAAATATTTAACAGATTTTGGTAAAAACTAAAATTTCAAAATACAAAAGAATGTTTTAAACAAAAATTGTAGATTATAATTCAATTAACAATTATTGTTTATAACAAAAGTCTCTAAATTTTACTGCTTAGAAGATATGAATTAAAATAGAAATAAAAAATTCAATTTTGAAAAAGTCAAAATTCAGCAAAATGTTTCAAATAAAAGTTATAAACAATAACTAAATAAACAACTTTATTTATAAACATTTTTTGCTATTAATTACCATTTCAGAAATATTTGACAATTTGAGTAAAAACTAAAACTACAAAATACAAAGAAATGTTTCAAGTAAAAATTGTAGATAAAAATATAGTTAATAATAATTGTTTATAATTATAGCTTCTATAAACTACCATTTACGAGATATTAATTATAATAATAAATAAAAATCCAATTTTTTTCAAAAAGGCCAAATACAGGAAAATGTTTCAAATAAAAGTTATAAAAAATAATTAAATAAACAACTTTTATTTAATACATTTGTTGATATTTGTTAGCGTTTCAGAGATATTTAGTAAAATATGATTGTAATAAAACTCATACGTGCTATATGCTGCATTCTAACGGCAAAATCGTAAACTAAAAATAAATGAATTTTTTTTGATAATAACTTAAACTTTAAAATATAGAAAAATGTTTCAAATAAAAGTTGTAGATATAAATTCAATTCATAATTATTGTTAATAACAAAAGCCTCTATATTTCACCGTTTAAAAGATATTAATTAATCTATGTACAAAAATCATAAAATCGTTTTTCGGCGTAATTATATAATGTAATTTAGGATTTGTGGGTGTTCTAGGTTCAGGAGGAGTGCCGGAGCCTAATGAGCCTAGAAGACCAACAAAATCTACGTTTGGTCAGGGACGTATTATTCCCAAGTCAACACGCATGGCCCCTACAATTAGCAACTCCTTATCGTACTAGATTTAATTATATTATAAGCCACTTAAATGCAGCCGGAATTTTTATAAAATGGAATTCTGATTATGCGTCTGCTGCCCAAAAGGTCCCTAAAAGTCATCAACATCGTCAAAACCCTAATAATCGAAAACCTAAATTTACAATTGGGTCTATACTAGGGCCAGCTATTATCTGGACCCTTGGCATTATTGCAGCTATGATAGCATTTGTATTAGAGCTCCTAAAGGGGCCTAAAGTACCCTAAAAATCCTCCATAAACATAATAATCTTGTAAATATATAAATAAAATAGTACATTATTTGTACAAATGCGCTCTTCTAATGTGAAAATGTGATATTACCAAAAATTGCTGGCAATTCTGAGAATTCTCACTTTTTCAACTTATAAGAACGCAAGTGCGCTCTTTTAGTATGTATGCGTGAGTGTTCCTAGAATATTGAATTCTAGGAATTCTCACTTTTCTAGATTACAAGAGCACACTGCGTTCTTTCTGTAAAAAGAATGCAATCACACAATCTGTGCTTTGACAGTATGAAAATGTGAAGCAAAATTCTCAGATTTTCCCCGTTTTTACGCAACTAGGAACTCTCACATATACATATTAAAAGAACACATATGTTAACCTAACATTTTTTGTAGTAAAATTCACGTTTTTAACAATAAAAGCATGTCAGATCATTCAGATACAGAGGATTTACCTCATTTATCCTCCGAAACGTTCGCAGTTTTACAAGAATTCTACAAAGAACAAGAAATACGTGAAACGAAGCTAAGTGAAGTATTGGCAACGCAACAAGGGGCCATAACTCTAGATTTCGATGAAGATTGGGTAAGTTTTAGTGCTCTAATTATTATTTGGATCATTTATTGTGTAGTTTATAGCAATTAAGCCAATTTTGGTACGATGAGGCGACAGTAAACCACTTTTCAAAAATTATTTTTGATTCAGTTGGGCCTGACGGAAGTATAGCGCTTGTTTCATGTCCAACTTTATATAAAAGCGTTAAAAATATGTGTAAAAATGGTGTGTGTGTAGTTTTATTGCCCCTAAAATGCCCCTAATTTATTATACAAATGTATTTTAGTAAAATTATTTGAATACGACCAACGGTTCGCGGCGTACGGCTCCGATTTTATTTTTTATGATTATAAATCGCCCCTGAATGTCCCTAGGCACCTAGGGGGCAGTTTTGATTTAGTTATAGGGGATCCCCCGTTTTTATCAGATGAATGTCTGACGAAAACGGCGGTTACTCTAAAATTTTTAGCAAAACATCGACTTATACTAAGTACAGGTATTAAATGCGAGTTTTGTCGCCTGATATGTCATTTAACAGTTGTTTTTATTAGGTTCTGTAATGGCGGATTTGGCGGGGAGACTTTTGGAGGTTAAAAAATCCAAATTTGTGCCTCAACACAAACATAATTTAGCCAATGAGTTTTGGTGCTTTTCTAATTATAATATTGATGATTTTTTATAATAAATTTTATTTAAATTGGTTTAATTTTATTTAAAACTATTCGTTTTTTTTTTCTTTGAATTTTAATTTAATTTTAAATATACAGTTTTTATGAACAAAATGGTTTTTTATTGAATATTTAACGTATAAATGCGTTATTAATTATTTATATTAGTTTATGTACATTTTTAATTATAGTATTACGTCATCACTTGTGGGCCTATTTAATTTTTAAATCCAATTTTTATGAATAATTTACGCCAAAATGATTTTTTTATTGAATTATAAACGTATAAATACGTTATTAACTACGTATTCATATTAATTTACGTATTTTTTATTTACCACGTCATCACTAGTGGGCCTATTTAATATTTAAAATCCAATTTTTATGAACAATAAACATCTAAATAATTTTTATATTAAATAATAAACGTATAAATGCGTTATTAACTACGTATTCATATTAATTTACGTATTTTTTTTAATAATTTTCGTTACATTACTACATCACTAGTGGGCCTATTTAATATTTAAAATCCAATTTTTATGAACAATAAACATCTAAATAATTTTTATATTAAATAATAAACGTATAAATGCGTTATTAACTACTTATTTATATTAATTTGCGTATTTTTTTTAATAATTTTCGTTACGTAACTACGTCATCACTAGTACGCCTATTTATTTTAAAAAATACAATTATTATAAACAATATACATTAAAATGATTTTATATTGAATAATAAACGTATAAATGCGTTATTAACTACGTATTTATATTAATTAGCGTGTATTTTTAAGAAATAATTTTAAAATTTAGTTTTATTAAGTCGTCATTCTGAACCCGGCGTTGCTGACAGGGTGGGCTTGTCTTCTAGCTTATTTTTATTTAAAAGTGCATTTTCAACCATAAAAACGTTATTAATTTACGCGAAAACTAGTTACACGAATCATTTTTGTATTGTTTTATTACACGGTGTAATTGTATCATAGCAATATGATTCAAATACGGTATACACGTAACTTGTTTCTTCGCGTTATCTGTGTCGTGTATTTGTTTGCGTTTCTATCGTTTTATATACAAATACCAGGTTTGTTGCTTATATATTATGAAATACTAATCAGTTTACAATTAATTATCGATATTTTTGGGCTATTGATCATTGCTAGTTGTTCAGTTCAATGACCTTCCTATATTTTTTTATACGATTCTAAACGTATTACCTTACATATAGTATTAATTACTATACATGATACATAAATAATTTTATTATTGTAATTTAAACCAGATTTTTTTCTTCGACCTTATATTACCTTACAAACAACATAAACCTCTCCTAAACACCTCAAAACCTATCTTTAACCTAGGCGCCTCTCAAATCTATACATTTCTTATTAATTTACGATCTTATTTTGCGCTAAATACATTTTTTACGCAATTCTAGGGAACTAAAACTAACTATTAAGAGCCTTATGTACCCTAAACGCCCCTTAAACCCATGATAAACCATATTTTACGCAATAATTGGTCCCCTAAGTAATTATGCACCCTAAACGCCCCTTAAACCTATGAAAAACCGTATTTTACGCAATAATTGGTCCCCTAAGTAATTATGCCCCTGAATACGGCACGAGTTTCACCCAAACATATTAAACGAATTATTTATAGCCGTATTAACCGCACCTAATTCCCCTAAATCTATAAAGAACCTCAGGTTCCCTAAAAATTGTTGGAAAATTGATAAACGTTTTTTTACGCAATTCTACTTTTAAAATTGGCACTAAACTACATTTAGGGAACTTAAACTAACTATTAAGAGCTTTATACACCCTAAGCGCCCCTTAAATCTATGAAAAAGAGCCTTATTCACCCTAAACGCATCTAAATTTTATGAAAAACCGTATTTTACGCAATAATTGTTCCCCTAAGTAGTTATGCTCCTAAAAACGGCACGAGTTTCATCCAAACATATTAAACGAATTATTTATAGCCGTATTAACCGCCCCTGTTTCCCCTAAATCTATACCTCAGGTTCCCTAAAAATTATATGAAAATTGGTAAAATTAATTGAAAAACGTTTTTCTACGCAATTCTACTTATAAAATTGGCCCTAAACTACATCTAGGGAACTTGAACTAACTATTAAGAGCCTGATACACCCTAAGCACCCCTTAAATCTATGGAAAAGAGCCTTATTCACCCTAAGCGCCCCTAAATCCTATGAAAAACCGTATTTTACATAATATTTGGTCCACTATGTAATTATACTCCTAAGAACGGCACGAGTTTCACCCAAAAATATTAAACGAATTATTTATAACCGTATTAGCCGCACCTATTTCCCCTAAATCTATAAAATACCTCAATTTCCTTAAAAATTGTACGGAAATTAGTAATATTAATTGAAAAACGTTTTTTACGCGTTTATACTTTTAAAAATGGCACTAAACTACATCTAAGGAACTTAAACTAACTATTAAGAGCCTTATACCACCCTAAACGCCCCTTAAACCCATGAAAAACCGTATTTTACGCTATAATTGTTCCCCTAAGTAATTATCCTTTTATAAACGGCGTATGTTTCGCCTAAACATATTAAATTAATTATTTATAGCCATATTAACCGCCCCTATTTCCCCTAAATCTATAAATATTGGTAAAATTAATTGATTCCGGCGTTTTTTGGGCATATTTAGGACTGTATGGCAATAATGGTATATTACCAGCGCGTTTGGTGCTGGAAAACAGTAAACATAACACGCTCTCTGCCAAAGTGCACTATCAACCCACGTTGTTATGGCTAGCGCCTTATTTAGGGCTCGATGTTCAATATATGATGGATTTATTATCGCTATTAGGCGCATTTTTAGCGTTTACAGGGTAAATTTTCAAATTAAACAAACTATTATAATTTTGTTTATTTTGTAAATAATTTTTGATTAGATTTGTGTCCCAAAAGTTCTGCACTGTCCCAACGTTGGCTGGACTGTGGTCATTATATTTTTCACTTTATCAAGTTGGTCAGACGTTCATGTCTACACAATGGTAAGTACGATCCATGGCTGTGTGTCGAATTTATATTTATTGGGATTTTTTTTGGGGAATTAGGGATGGATTATTATTGGAAGCAGGTTTTTTGAGCCTTTTAGTCGCCCCATTTTTGCCAGGGAAGCGCCGAGGCTCCAAGGGGGTGCCTAGCGACAATATTAGCTTCTGGTTGGTTCGATGGCTCTTTTTCAGGTTTTTGTTGTCTTCGGGCGTTGTTAAATTGTTAAGCGAATGCCCGAAATGGTGGGAATTAACTGGTAATTCATTTTAAATTGAATTACTTATTCGGTTTTAATTTTTTTTGTATGTTTTTATAGCATTGAAATATCATTTTGAATCAATGGTATTACCCACCCCACTCTCATGGTACGCTTACCATTTGCCCATGTGGGCATTGAAACTTACAGCCGTATTTACCAATGTGGTCGAGATGGTCTTACCATTTTTGTTCTTTGTACCTGTAAGAAGTGTTCGTATTACCGGGTTTACCATTCAGGTAAGTTTGCCAAAATCCTGAATTTCCTAATCCTTAAAATAAATTGTATATAATAAAATATTGGACTGGGTCAAGCGGCCCTATAGTCAAACTTGGCGGCTTAACCCACCGCACTTGCCGCAATCAAGTACGAACTTAGGGGGTTACAAAAAATACTCAAAAATCTAGTATAATTATTTAAAACTTTAAACTAGACTTAAATACACGTTTATTTACGTAAAACTGTACCTTACAAATTTATTGTACGTAATTATATATTAAAAAACTATAAATAAAATATTGGACTGGGCCAAGCGGCCCTATAGTAAAACTTGGCGGCTTATCCCGCCGCACTTGCCGCAATTAAATACGAATTTAGGGGCTTTTAAAAAAAAACTCAAAAATCTAGTCTAATTATTTAAAACTTTAATCTAATTAATAAACTCGACTTAAATACACGTAAAACTGTACCGCACAAATTTATTTTACGTAATTATATATTTAAAACTACAAATAAAATATTGGACTAGGCCAAGCGGCCCTATAGTAAGACTTGGCGGCTTATCCCACCGCACTTGCCGCAATTATATACAAATTTAGGGGGTTACAAGAAAAACTCAAAAATCTAGTCTAATTATTTAAAACATTAATCTAATTAATAAACTCGACTTAAATACACATTTATATACGTAAAACTGTACCTCACGTAATTATATATATAAAACTACAAATAAAATATTGGACGAGGGCCAAGCGGCCCTATAGTAAAACTTGCCGGCTTATCCCACCGCACTTGCCGCAATCAAATACGAATTTAGGGGGTTACAAAAAAAAACTCAAAAATCTAGTATAATTATTTAAAACTTTAAACTAGACTTAAATACACGTTTATATACGTAAAACTGTACCTTACAAATTTATTGTACGTAATTATATATTAAAAACTACAAATAAAATATTGAACTGGGCCAAGCGGCCCTATAGTAAAACTTGGCGGCTTATCCCACCGCACTTGCCGCAATTAAATACGAATTTAGGGGCTTTTAAAAAAAAAACAAAAATCTAGTCCTAACTATTTAATACTTTAAGCCAGACTTAAATATATATTTTGCGTAATTATTTTAGATATTTTTCCAAATTTGTGTGGTTTTAACTGGCAATTATAATTTCCGCGACCTTTTACTGGTCACGCTAAGTGTGTCATTGTTAGACGACCAATTTTTCTTTGGACGGTCCCGTCGCACAAACTCAACAAAATGGACGATTTTGTCCCAAATTTGCAATATTGCTATTCACGCTATAATCATTTATGGTGTTTACATTTTATACGGAATGAAAATGAATGGAAACCAAATTGACACTAATATTGGTAAATTATTTTATGCACAACTGTTACTTAAAATTTAAGCTCAACTTAGTCACCCAGTTTTATCGTTAGGGACATTAAAATATATATATTTTTTTAATCTATGTCGAACAGTTTATTTGATACATCCTTAACAAATTAAATGGGTATAAATAAATATGATAGGTTTAGCTTAAAATTTTAAGCTAGTGCATATTAAAATAATAAACCCCAATATTTAATTACCGAAAAATAAAATTTTAGCGTTCACAAAAGAGCAATTCCGAAATGTGTTGCGTCAAGCGATTCCAATGACCATTTTCATTGGAATCATTTCGCTCGGCATAACAATTGCGCGTGCAGTCGCATTTGCGGCGACCGAAACCACTAGTTTGCCCTCAAAATTGGGCAATTTACTGGTTACGGTCCTGTACGGCTTTATCGCCGTGCTAATATTCACGGCTAGCACCGTTCCCCTAACCGCTTTGCACTCGGCGACAAACGCAACCGTAATTCCATCCGTGCGAACATTGCACACACGCTTGGAGCGTTTGCACGTTGTGAATTCATACGATTTGTTCAAACGGATGAGCGGCGGCGCAAATGGCCGGCCCGAAATCGTCCTGGAGGGCTCAAACCATGTCGAAGGGCCCTGGAATGATTACCAATTCTTTTATAAGCCCAGCAACGCCAATCATTCGTTACCTTTTGTTGGTAAGTATTGTAGAAACAATATTTCATGATTATTATTATTTTAGTGTTAGACAATTTTATTGCTTCATATTTGTGTGTCGGGGACCCCTAGTACAGCTGTACTAACGTAAAATCATTAATTAGCTATAAAATTATTTTTTTAACCATGTGTGTCATCATCAGGAATGTGTTAGTTACTAATAAAAATATTATATAGTTATTTAGGCAATTTTCTACTAGTTTGGTATGTTAGGGACACCCCAGTAAGCTGCACTAATTGATATAAATATGTCAGTTATTTAACACATTTCGATACCATGTGTGTCATCTTCAGTAGTTCGTTGGTCGTCAATATAACATCTATATATATATAACAATAATTTAGGCAATTTTCTACTAGTTTGGCATGTTGGGGACGCCCCAGTAAGGTGCCCTAATTGATATAAATATGTCAGTTATTTAATTTAATATTTTATTAACACTTATTGATACCACGTGTGTCATCACCAGGAGTTTCTTGGTCGATAATGTAATATAACAATAATGTAGGCAATTTTCTACTAGTTTGGCATGTTAGGGACACCCCAGTAAGCTGCCCAAATTGATATAAATGTGTCAGTTATTTAATTTAATATTTTATTAACACTTATTGATACCACGTGTGTCATCACCAGGAGTTTCTTGGTCGATAATGTAATATAACAATAATGTAGGCAATTTTCTACTAGTTTGGCATGTTAGGGACACCCCAGTAAGCTGCCCAAATTGATATAAATGTGTCAGTTATTTAATTTAATATTTTATTAACACGTTTCGATACCACGTGTGTCATCACCAGGAGTTTCTTGGTCGATAATGTAATATAACAATAATGTAGGCAATTTTCTACTAGTTTGGCATGTTAGGGACGCCCCATTAAACTGCCCTAATTGATATAAATGTGTCAGTTATTTAATTTAATATTTTATTAATACGTTTCGATACCACGTGTGTCATCACCAGGAGTTTCTTGGTCGATAATGTAATATAACAATAATGTAGGCAATTTTCTACTAGTTTGGCATGTTAGGGACACCCCAGTAAGCTGCCCAAATTGATATAAATGTGTCAGTTATTTAATTTAATATTTTATTAACACGTTTCGATACCACGTGTGTCATCATCAGGAGTTTGTTGGTCGATAATGTAACATCTATATATATATATATATATATATATATATAACAATGATTTAGACAATTTACTACTAGTTTGGCATGTTAGGGACGCCCCAGTAAGCTGCCCTAATGGAAATAAATATGTCAGTTATTTAACAATATTTTATTAACACGTTTCGATGCCACGTGTGTCATCTTCAGGAGTTTGTTGGTCGTTTATAAAAAAGCTATATATATATAACAGTAATTTACACAATTTACTACTAGTTTAATATGTTAGGGACGCCCCAGCAAGCTGCCCTAACTGATATTTAATATTTTGTGTATATTGATATTTAATATGTACATATTTGGGGGTTTTTAGTACCTTATGCGCCTAGAATCGATTGGCAAATGTGGTTTGCCACCCAAACAACATATCAAAAGCAGCCATGGCTAATGTCTCTAGCTTACCGAATCTTAAATGGGCAACCAGAGGTATTAAACCTGTTGGACAAAGACCACAGCCCATTTAAGCAAACTGCCCCTAAATATTTAAGGGCCAGTTTATATAACTACAAGTACACTAAATGGACTCAGCGGTAATTTTTATTTAAATTTATACTTAACTTTCCATTCCCCTTAACATATAAATGCTTTTCCAACCCTAATTAATAAAGAAAAACTCATTTTCTTTGGTTATGCAATTCTGGTTACAGTATATAACCGGAATTACATAACCGTTCCTAACTGTTTTTGTAATCACGTCGTAACCTGGTTATTATATAACCGCAATTTAATACGGAACCGGTTATAACCTCGTAACCCGGTTATTTTATAACCGCAATTCAATACGGAACCGGTTATAACATGTAACCAATTGTTTTAACAATTCGAAACGAATTTAATACGGTTATTAATTCAGTAACCACAGTTACGCTATTTGCGCTAATAAAATACATATTTAATTCTGGTTGTAAAATGAAACCAATTTAATACGATTAGTAACCTGGTTAATAAATAACCGCAACTATACATTTCAAAACTGGTTATATAAAGTAACCAATTCTTCTCACGGTTAGCAAAACGATATGTTATTGAGTAACCACAATTAGAAACTGGTTATAAAATTAACCACTATTTATTACGGAACCGGAACAATTCTAAACGAATTTAATACGGTTATTAATTCAGTAACCGCAGTTACGCTTTTTGTGATAATAGAAAACTTATTTATTACTGGTTATAAAATGTAACCAAGTGTATTAATGGTTCGAAACCAATTTAATGCAATTAGTAGCCTGGTTAATATATAACCGCAACTATATATTTCGAAACTGGTTATATAACGTAACCAATTCTTTTCACGGTTAACAAAACGATACGTGAGTAACCACAGTAAGAAACTGGTTATAAAATTTAAACAATTCTTTTCACGGTTAGCAAAACGATTCGTTATTGAGTAACCACAATTAGAAACTGGTTATAAAATTAACCCCGGAACCGTAATAATATGTAACCAATTGTTTTAACAATTTTAAACGAATTTAATACGGTTATTAATTCAGTAACCGCAGTTACGCATTTTGCGCTAATAGAAAACTTATTTATTACTGGTTATAAAATGTAACCAAGTGTATTAATGGTTCGAAACCAATTTAATACAATTAGTAGCCTGGTTCATAAATAACCACAACTATACATTTCGAAACTGGTTATATAACGTAACCAATTCTTTTCACGGTTAACAAAACGATACGTGAGTAACCACAGTAAGAAACTGGTTATAAAATTTAAACAATTCTTTTCACGGTTAGCAAAACGATTCGTTATTGAGTAACCACAATTAGAAACTGGTTATAAAATTAACCCCGGAACCGTAATAATATGTAACCAATTGTTTTAACAATTTTAAACGAATTTTAATACGGTTATTAATTCAGTAACCGCAGTTACGCTTTTTGCGCTAATAGAAAACTTATTTATTACTGGTTATAAAATGTAACCAAGTGTATTAATGGTTCGAAACCAATTTAATACAATTAGTAGCCTGGTTAATAAATAACCACAACTATACATTTCGAAACTGGTTATATAACGTAACCAATTCTTTTCACGGTTAACAAAACGATACGTGAGTAACCACAGTAAGAAACTGGTTATAAAATTTAAACAATTCTTTTCACGGTTAGCAAAACGATTCGTTATTGAGTAACCACAATTAGAAACTGGTTATAAAATTAACCCCGGAACCGTAATAATATGTAACCAATTGTTTTAACAATTTTAAACGAATTTTAATACGGTTATTAATTCAGTAACCGCAGTTACGCTTTTTGCGCTAATAGAAAACTTATTTATTACTGGTTATAAAATGTAACCAAGTGTATTAATGGTTCGAAACCAATTTAATACAATTAGTAGCCTGGTTAATAAATAACCACAACTATACATTTCGAAACTGGTTATATAACGTAACCAATTCTTTTCACGGTTAACAAAACGATACGTGAGTAACCACAGTAAGAAACTGGTTATAAAATTTAAACAATTCTTTTCACGGTTAGCAAAACGATTCGTTATTGAGTAACCACAATTAGAAACTGGTTATAAAATTAACCCCGGAACCGTAATAATATGTAACCAATTGTTTTAACAATTTTAAACGAATTTAATACGGTTATTAATTCAGTAACCGCAGTTACGCTTTTTGTGATAATAGAAAACTTATTTATTACTGGTTATAAAATGTAACCAAGTGTATTAATGGTTCGAAACCAATTTAATACAATTAGTAGCCTGGTTCATAAATAACCACAACTATACATTTCGAAACTGGTTATATAACCAATTCTTTTCACGGTTAACAAAACGATACGTTGAGTAACCACAGTAAGAAATTGGTTATAAAATTTAAAAAAAAAAATCACGGTTAGCAAAACGTTACGTTATTGAGTTACCACAATTAGAAACTGGTTATAAAATGTAACCAATTCATTTCACAGTTAGCAAAACGATACGTTATTGAGTAACCACAATTCTAAACTGGTTATAAAATGTAACCAATTACGATTCACAAACTGAATGATATTTGAAATATATTAATACGGTTTAAAATAAATAGTTAGTGTTCTATTAAAGTGTAAAATGTAACCAATTCATTTCACGGTTAGCAAAGCGAGTAACCACAATTCGAAACTGGTTATAAAATGTAACCAATTTGGTTTTTACGATTCACAATCTGAATGATATTTGAAATATATGAATACGGTTTAAAATAAATGGTTAGTATTCTTTTAAAGTGATTATAAGTGGTCAATAAACTGCGCAAGTTTAATTAAAATTATAACTCGTGTTTTAAGTGAGAAATCGAATGCTATAAAGTGTTTTAAAAGTGCTCAAGATAAACCAAAGCTTATTGAAGACCAATCCTTCCATTTCCTAATGCATGAGTGTAACTATGAAATTAATTTTTACTAGAAACAGTAAACCAACTAGGAACATAATGACTTACCTTTTATGTAGGTGGCAACAGCCCTGGTGGACGCGCGAGCGAGTATCCGAATATTTTCCAGTATTCACAAAAGATAGTCCGACTTTAATCGAATATTTACGCCATACAAACATTTTATCGACAACTGTACCAGTGAAATTCACTGTTCACACAACATGGAAATTGATTTTAGATCAAATTCGATTAATCGCCAATAAAATCGAGGCTAGCATACTGTTGTGGTCAGTGTTCACTGCTGGTTGTGCAATAATCATGACAACCTCAAGAAGTAAATAAGATTTTGCTTTGAAATACGTAATTTTGAGTTTTGATTTAGGATTTATAAAACTAAAAGTTCAGGGGTATTAAAATTGAGAGCCTAACATCTAAATTTGGTCCTAAATTGATAATAATAACGTTTTTAGATTAGATTTATTTATTTGTATTCATAAATCTTGTTGTTTTGTTTCTAAATTAACAAAATACTAATTTTTATACTGCTTTTTTTGTAATTACTCTTTTATATATGATCAGCACTTATAGTTTTAATCATAGAATCTTTTTATACTGTTTTTTTATTGAGAATTTATCGTAAATATTGTTATTATTTCATTTGTATTTGTAATTAATAATAATAAAATGAACGTTTTTTTGCACAATTATTTTTAGGTATTTTATATATATATATATACTAGGTGGGCACCGTGTGCCCATATCATATATAATTAATTTTTCATCGATATATATATATATATATATATATTTGGGTAATTATATATAAACTAGGGTTACCCGTGGGCACCATGTGCCCATATGTATACAGAATATAGGTCAGTATTGACTGATGGCGAATTTTCATGTAATTTAATAATAATTACACGGTTTTCCTTCAGTTAGTATCATATTTTATTTCTCTAATAATCAGAATTATAAATTTACTTACTTGCAGTTATTCTAATTTGACCAACTATAGAATCTTACCGCAACTCAAATACTCAAAAAATCACGGCTTTTTGGCCATTTTGATGTGAAAATATTAACTAAGAATTAAAATAAATGGACGGAATTTCACGTATTTGCTAAAAATATATGCAAATTAGGCAATAATATCCACTTATTAAATTAAAAATTGAATTTAATAACATGTTACCCCCCTTAAACTTAAGATTTACAATTCAAACAATGTTTCCGTAACTCATACGTCACTAATGCACATTGAAATACTGTTTTTGACGCTCACGTGTGGTAGCACTTTTATTTATATTTGTCCTTTGGTCGGTCATTTTAACATAAATGCTTAAAATAGCGACAAACTTCAAATTAGAATAAATAAAACTTCATTTTATTAACTAACAATTATTTATATTTCTCCATTGTCATACTTAATCAATATAATATAGCAGATGCCACTCTGTGTAAAGTACACAACACACTAAATACACTTCAAATCATCAAATTAATTGAAGATTTACCGCACAAAAACTTTTTAGCCATTTCATTCTGACGTTTGATTCGTTTTTGTCTATTTCAAAGCAGACTGAACTTCAGAAAAGTAGTGATTGTTTTATTTCAGTATAAACTATTTGATTATTTTTAATAACATTATTAGCAGTCGCCATGGCGCAGTGGTTAAGAGTCTTGCCTTTCACCCGCCTATGCCAATTTGCATTTTTACAAAACGTACATTTCTGGGTAATTATATTAATAATAATATGCCCAGATGTATGTGTATGAATGAATGTATGTGCAGAACGCTATGTGGTGCAACTCTGGCTAGGTGTAACGGAAAATTAGGTTTCTAAATGTGATAAAAATAACAGAATGCGTTATATATCATAAATATATTTATTAAAGTACAAAACAAATAACCTTCAGTCTTAACATAACTATATATTATTTATTAATTTAAAAAAAACAACAACAAATTAAGTTTTTAATTAAACTTCAAACCATTTACTAACAAAATAAGGGCTTAATTAATCTTCGGTTTCTTTTCGGGGCTTAATTCAATAATGTTCCCATTATCCAGTGTTTCTTCCATTATTTTCCGTTTCTTATCCAATTTCGCATCGTTTACTGGACTCGTATTTTCATCCGGTTTCTTTTCGGGGCTCAATTCATTAATGTTCACATTATCCAGTGTTTCTTCCGTTATTTTCCGTTTCTTATCCAATTTCGTATCGTTTCCTAGAGTCGTATTTTCATCCGGTTTAATTTCTGGAATGTTCGGTAAATGCGATAGGAGACACGGCCATTTAAACAATACGTAAAAACGTTCCCAAAATATTTGCCGTTCCCTAATAATTTGCTGTTTTTGTTCTTTTGGCAACGATTGTAAATATTGGTGTATTTTCGCATTGCATAAATGGTAACCTCGCACTTTCTTGAATAAGGCTGGTTGGTCGTATGCGTAATATAGTCCTTTCATTTTTTCCCCTTTTGCTTGGCTCCTCAATTGGGGGGTCAACAGCCATAACCCGCGGTATCCAACTAGCGTTTCTGGCGAGGGTGGCATCGTCATTCGCCACATATGGTTCGTTTGAATGGGGGATTCTCTTAATTTAGACAGTATTTTCACGTCGTACTCATCCAATTTTGGATGATTTTGTAGTACTTCCAAATTTGGTATTTCTAATTGTACGTTTAAGTACATCCAAATTAGTTTAATGCGTTCAACGGTTTCATCTAGATGATTCTCTTCGTTTATGTCTTCTGGAAATGTATACGTTGTTTTAAAGTAATCTACTAATAATCCATCCAATGTTATGTTTTTGTTCGGTTTGCGTCCTTTTATAACTTTTTCCGGCAAAATCAATTCAGATTGTTTCTTTAACTCATTTTCTATGTATGTTAAGTTTAATATCTCGCGATTATTCGCATGTTTCCTTGCGTCTAATGTGAGTTGATCAACTACTGGATCTATGATGTGTGACCGTTTCTGTAACCGGACCTTGTGGTGATTTTTATTACGCCGTTTCATATCCTCTATTTTCCCGTCTGGATTCATTTCCATCCATTTTTTAATATAATTAAACCTGTGCCGTACACACGCTGGATTTTGCCCAAGTTCAGACAACAGTTTCCAGTCTTTGTCCCCGTGTGTATGCACATGCAGTATAATCGCCTTATCGTCCTCTAACGTCCAATCGCGTATTTCCCCAACCATTGACCGTAACCGATTACGCAATTGTTGTATATCGCGATTTTTAAAATATTTACTAATCCTCATCAAGTCGTTACCGTAGAGGTTCGTTAATGTTAACAAAAGTACGTTTTCAGCGTTGCTAAACGTCCCTTTTTTAACAGGCGCTAATACGTATCGGTAACGATTGTACACTTGGGTACGAGATCGATTCTGGAAATAGAATTCGACTTTGCTCCACGATATATGATTGTTGATACGGCATAATTCTACGATTTTCTTTAATGTTTCGTCTTCCTCCGGCGTCCAATTATCGGCATTAAGATTGTCGCGTAATTGCGCATGGAAATGGGCACAACATTGATACGCTGATTTGTTAATGTTTAAGTGTTGGGCAATTAAGTCCCAATTTTCAAAATTGTTTTCTTCTGCTAGGCGCTTTAGTGCTTCGTCTTGGACGATCGTCCAGAGGTTTTTAGTGAATTTGGGGTTTAGGTAAACGTTCCATAGTGCTGCGCATTCATAGTCTTCATAGCGCCCTTTCAAAGAGATTTTATACCAATCAATGTTTTTGCTGCTCCATTGCGAAATACAACGTAATATGGTTCTTTTATTTTGTAACGCGATTAATTCCTTATTTTCGGGTGGTTCATAATACGAACATGTTAAATCTTTGGGGGCATCTGAGTCCAAATCTATGATTCCGAGACTCTCTGAGTCCAAATCTGTGATTCCGAGATTCTCTGAGTCCATATCTATGATTCCGAGACTCTCTGCCTCCAAATCTGTGATTCCGAGATTCTCCGAGTCCAAATCTGTGATTCCGAGACTCTCTGAGTCCAAATCTGTGATTCCGAGATTCTCTGAGTCCATATCTATGATTCCGAGACTCTCTGAGTCCAAATCTGTGATTCCGAGATTCTCTGAGTCCAAATCTGTGTTTCCGAGAATCTCTGAGTCGAAATCTGTGATTCCGAGATTCTCTGAGTCCAAATCTGTGATTCCGAGACTCTCTGAGTCCAAATCTATGTTTCCGAGACTATCTGAGTCCAAATCTATGATTCCGAAACTTTTTTCACATTTAGACTCATTCGGTTCTGATTGTATTTCGATGTTAGAGGCATTACTTCCGCCTTGTTCATCATTTGTATCAACGATAGTGATATTAAAACTGCGCGGAGATTCGTTTGTGTTTTTGTTTTCAATTATTTTATATTTTAAACCAGAATTTGCATTTTTTAACGTAGACTCAAGTTTCTTATTGTTTGCCGGTTTGTTATTAGTTTCGCTAGAAGTACTCGGTTCTAAATCCAGATTTAATCTCGATTTTTTTACTTTATTACCAGAAGTACTTGGTCCTGAATCGGAATTGAATCCCGAGTGATTCCATTTGGAACCAGAAGTACTTGGTTCTGAATCGACATTAAATCTCGGTTGATTCACTTCAATACCAGAAGTACTTGGTTGTGAATCAACATTAAATCTCGATTGATTCTCTTTATTACCAGAAGTACTTGGTCCTGAATCAGAATTGAATCCCGAGTGATTCCATTTGGAACCAGAAGTACTTGGTTCTGAATCGACATTGAATCTCGATTGATTCACTTTAATTCCAGAAGTACTTGGTTGTGAATCGACATTAAATCTCGATTGATTCTCTTTATTACCAGAAGTACTTGGTCCTGAATCAGAATTGAATCCCGAGTGATTCCATTTGGAACCAGAAGTACTTGGTTCTGAATCGACATTGAATCTCGATTGATTCGCTTTACTACCAGAAGTACTTGGTTCTGAATCGGCATTAAATCTCGATTGATTCTCTTTACTACCAGAACTACTTGGTTCTGAATCAAAATTGAATCCCGAGTAATTCCATTTTGAACCAGAAGTACTTGGTAGTGAATCAACAATGAATCTCGATTTCTTCCCTTTAATACCAGAAGTACTAGGTTTTGAATCAATTAATTCCGATTGATTCGCTCTAATGCCAGATTCCGAATCAGGATTTAGCGCATTAGAATCTGATTTAATTTTCGCGATTTTCTCCTCAATATTATCTAAGGTCTCCTCCTCCCAGTTTGTAGCTAAATCCTCAATAACCGACTTATTGCCAAAAATATTTTTTAATTCTAACAAATCTGTATCCGTCGAATTTTGAATTAACCGCTCAATTTGCGCTAGCCGCTGCTCGCAAATATCCGTGTAAACCGTAACGGCTAGTTCCGTTTTTTCGCCGCAACGCCAAGGCAAATATTTAGGGGTAACTTGCGGCGATTTTTTGGCGGTATACATTGCTAAAGCGTCTGCATTTAGCGGACTTGGAAAATATTTTTTATCCTTAAAATACGGCGCGTCTAAACGCATCCTAAAACCGCATCGACGCGGATTAACTGAATTAATTTTACTCTTTTCTATATCCATAAAATATTTATCCAATTTCTTTAAATGCGCCGTTAATATTTTATACTGTTCACACAAAATTTGACGCTTTTTCCGGTTTAAAAACAACGCTTTGCGCAAATTTACATCGCTACAATTATCAAGCGTTTCCTGCGCAATAGCGGCATACGGATCATTTACCTCAGCGTCTGCTTCATCCGAACTGGAATCCTTGGATGTAGACGGCTCATCCGAACCAGGGACCTTTAATGGGGGCAGCCCCAGATCATCCGTGTGCACGGAATCCGAGTCGGAGTCATAATTATTCTTAAATCGATTTAAAATTAATTAATTTATTCACAATTGAAGCGTTTTTCGAAGTACCTGATTAGCTAAATACTCATCTAACTTTCTTATATCGTCAAGTATACCCATTTTTAGCCGTTGCGATCAAAAAGTTTAAAAATAATGGTTAAACTCCTTTCAAAACTCGGGAAAGTACCGGATATTTTTGTAGCGAAGCGGCTACATTTGCGCATCAAGCGTTAGTGCGGTATTAACAAAATAAAGTATTTTTGTGTGCTCGACTATCAATACAAATTAATATTTAAATAGCGTCACACATAGTATTTAAATACAGTACAGATTATATAATTTATTTATTTCGGCGTGATAGCGTTGAGCGCGCAACGCGCCGCGTTTTTGTGTTTAAAGTTTCCATTTGCATCGTAAACCGATTGGCGTTATCGGCTACGCATCAAGCGTTAGTGCGGTATTAGCAAAATAAATCATTTTTGTGTGTTCGATTATCAATACAAATTAAATGTTTAAATAGTGTTATACGTAGTATTTAAATAAAGTACAGTTTTGCGTGAAAGCGTTGAACGCGCAACGCGCTGCGTTCTTGTGCGTAAACGCTGCGTATAAAGTTTCCATTTGCATCGTAAACGGATTGCCTTCGCTTGTGCATTAAGCGTAAGTGCGTTATAAGTAAAATATTAAATACAGTACAGATTATTTAATTGATTAAGTTTTGCGTGATAGCGTTGAGCAACGCGCCGCATTCTTGTGCGTAAACGGTGCTTACCGCTTTGCACCGTAAACGGATTAGTTTCACGCATCAAGCGTCAATGCGTTATTAGCAAAATAAATTATTTTTGTATGCTTAACTATCAATACGGATTAAATATTAAAATAGCGGCACACGTAGTATTTAAATACAGTACAGATTAAGTTTTCCGTGATAGCGTTAAGCGCGCAACGCGCCGTGCTAATGTGCGTAAACGGTGCTTAAAGTTTCCATTTATATCATAAGCAGATCGGCTTTACATGCATATCAAGCGTTATTAGCAAAATAAATCAATTTTGTGTGCTTGACTATCAATACGGATTAAATATTAAAATAGCGGCACACGTAGTATTTAAATACAGTACAGATTAAGTTTTGCGTGATAGCGTTAAGCGCGCAACGCGCCGTGCTAATGTGCGTAAACGGTGCTTAAAGCTTCCATTTATAACATAAGCGGATCGGCTTTACTTGTATATCAAGCGTTATCAGCAAAATAAATCAATTTTGTGTGCTTGACTAATCAATACGGATTAAATATTAAAATAGGGGCACACGTAGTATTTAAATACAGTACAGATTAAGTTTAGCGTGATAGCGTTAAGCGCGCAACGCGCCGTGCTATTGTGCGTAAACGGTGCTTAAAGCTTCCATTTATAACATAAGCGGATCGGCTTTACTTGTATATCAAGCGTCAAAGCGTTATTAGCAAAATAAATCATTTTTGTGTACGGATTAAATTTTAATATAGCTATTAATGGGCATTTATAATCCAATTTTTCCACGGCGCGTTACAGCAAGTTAAATAGCTATCTTTATCTAGCGCACACGAATGGCTTGCACACTAAACTTGGTGGAAGTAGGACAGGTTGTCTATTTTGGTTCGTTAGATAAAGATAGCCAATTTTTACATGGAAAACTTGCCGTAAAGACGAAAAACAAGGCGATTATAAACAGTCCCTTACGGTGCATTTATAATAGTCTTCCCATATAGCACAGAATGCCTAAGGAAGTAATAAAGACGTCCAATAGACGTCATATTTTAAGATGTCATCCATTGGACGTCTTTAGGCATTTTGTGCTATATGGGTTGCTTTAAGTCACGTTTTCCGTGTAATCCTTAAGGATTGTTCACAGCTAATGAATTAGTAATTAAGCTTAGAAATTATAAGTAATAATTCCAGTTTGTTGTAAGACATACAAAGTTAACGTTCACAGCAACAAAATTTATCATACATTGTGTTCATTTTGTTGCTTGGAATGGTAGCATTGCTTGTCATAATACAAACTAGATTATTATTTGTAATTTTCTAAGCTTAATCATTAATTGTTTCACTGTAAACAATCCTTTAGGATCGTCCTACGTAGTGTATAAATACAGTACTGATATATACATAAATTACTTGAATTAAAATGTATAGCGGGTAGCGTTGAGTGCGCGCCGCGTTGCGCGCGTTTGTGTAAACGGGGCTTAACACTGACGTATCTACCACGTAGTGTGAATGTCAAAAATGGATTTTTTAGTGCCATGTTGCCTGTCAAGTGGCATAGTTTCATTTTACAAACAGTATTTGATAAAATGCGATCAAATTCAACGTAAACGAAATAGTTTCCTTATCTAATTTATACAATAAACAATTGTTGTTGTAGTTGTAAATTACAAAAACATTTGTGCAAATGTGCATTTATAGTTGTCGGTGATCAAAATGAAGAAACTATTCTCGAAAATCGAAACGAAAATAGATAATACGAGTAAAGAAATTAATCATTTCGTTGGGAAAGCGTTTGTGGTGGGCAGGGTGACTGTGACCGTCGAAGATGTGCTCGCCGAAGGTACGTTATTTGCATAATTTCGCACTTATCTTTGATTCATATCTATTGCAATCAATTCTCTAATCGATTTATCATTGAAACTAACCGTTTTTTTTATTTAATTCCAACGGATTTTGACATTATTAACCACTTTTTTTTTGGATGTATTCTAGGTGGTTTTGCGATGGTTTTCCTTGTTAAAGCGAATAACGGCACCAGATATGCCCTAAAACGAATGTACGTCAACAACGATCACGATTTAAATGTTGCGAAACGAGAAATTCAAATTGCTGTAAGTTTTTTTTATTAATTTATAATTGTTTAATTTGCTCTAAAATGTATTCTATTGATCACAAACGAAATTCCCATCGAAATTGCACTGTTTTAAACCATTTTACAGCTATTCTTGTTAGGGATGCATCTAGCAAGCTTCCCTAACGTATTCCATACCCTATTATGTGAAAATGTACACTAATTACTGCATTTTCCCATTTTTAAACCGTTAACTACTTGTTATTATTGTTGAGGATGTATCTAGCAAGCTTCCCTAACGCATTCCTAAATTTAAGATTCCCTAATAAGTGTTCTGCCATACCCAATTGTGAAATAATCTCATTTACAAAATTACTTCGTTTTATTATTTTTAAATCGTTAACTACTTGTTATTATTGTTGGGGATGCATCTGGCAAGCTTCCCTAACGCATCCCTAATAAATGTTCTGCCATACCCAATTGTGAAATAATTTTATTTACAAAATTACTGCGTTTATATATTTTTAAATCGTTAACTACTTGTTATTATTGTTCGGGATACATCTTGCAAGCTTCCCTAACGTATTCCTAAAATTAAGATTCCCTAATATGTGTTCTGCCATACCCAATTGTAAAATAATCTCATTTACACAATTACTGCATTTTATTATTTTTAAACCGTTAACTACTGGTTATTATTGTTTGGGACGTATTTGGCAAGCTTCCCCGACGTATTCCTAAATATATAATTCCCTAATAAGTGTTCGGTCATACCCAATTGTGAATTAATCTCATTTACAAATTTACTGCATTTCATTATTTTTAAATCGTTAACTACTAGTTATTATTGTTGAGGACGTATCTAGCAAGCTTCCCTAACGCATTCCTAAATTTATGATTCCCTAATAAGTGTTCTGCCATACCCAGTTGTGAAATAATCTCATTTACAAAATTACTGCGTTTTATTATTTTTAAACCGTTAACTACTAGTTATTATTGTTGGGGATGCATCTAGCAAGCTTCCCTAACGCATCTCTAATAAGTGTTCTGCCATACACAATTGTGAATTAACCTCATTTACAAATTGATTGCATTTTATTATGTTTAAATCGTTAACTACTTGTTATTATTGTTGGGGATGCATCTAGCAAGCTTCCCTAACGCATCTCTAATAAGTGTTCTGCCATACCCAATTGTGAAATAATTTTATTTACAAAATTACTGCGTTTATATATTTTTAAATCGTTAACTACTTGTTCTTATTGTTGAGGACGTATCTAGCAAGCTTCCCTAACGCATTCCTAAATATAAGATTCCCTAATAAGTGTTCTGCCATACCCAATTGTGAAATGATCTCATTTACACAATTGCTGCATTTTATTATTTTTAAACTGTTAACTATTGGTTATTATTGTTAGGGATGCATCTAGCAAGCTTTCCTAACGTATTCCTAAATATTTGATTCCTTAATAAGTGTTCTGCCATACCCAATTGTGAAATAATCTCATTTAGACAATTGCTGCATTTTATTATTTTTAAACCGTTAACTATTGGTTATTATTGTTAGGGATGCATCTAGCAAGCTTTCCTAACGTATTCCTAAATATTTGATTCCCTAATAAGTGTTCTGCCATACCCAACTGTGTGATAATGTACACTAATAATCTAAATTTATAAAATTACTGCATTATCACATTTTTAAACAGTTAACTATTCGTTATTATTGTTAGGGATGTATCTAGCAAGCTTCCCTAACGTATTCCTAAATATTTGATTCCCTAATAAGTGTTCTGCCATACCCAATTGTGTGAAAATTTACACTAATCACATAATTACTGCATTTTAATATTTTTAAACCGTTAACTACATATTATTATTGTTAGGGACGCATCTAACAAGCTTCCTTAACGCATTCCTAAAATTAAGATTACCTAATAAGTGTTCTGCCATACCCTATTAAGTGAAAATGTACACTAATCTCATTTATTATTACTTTTAAATCGTTAACTACTTGTTATTATTATTGGGGACGCGTATATATGTTTTAAAAGCTGTGAAAATGCTAGGGGCGCCCCTAAAAACGGGCGCAGCCTAGGGTGTAAAGAGGACTGTATGTAACACTAGATTTTATGTTTTTATGTTTAAACAGAGCAATTTGAGTGGACATAAAAACATAATTGGTTATGTAGACGGTAGTTTGACCCCAACGGGGGGCGGCGTCTATGAGGTGTTACTTTTAATGCCCTTTTGTCAACAAAACGTATTGGGCCTGATGAAAATACGGGGCAAACCGACTTTTACCGAACCTGAGGTGCTTTCGATATTCTGTGATACCTGTGAGGCTGTTTCTCGATTGCATCATTGCCAAACGCCTATTATACATCGAGATTTAAAGGTAGGCTCACATTTTGCCCCTAATCCTGTTCTGTCCCATATAATAAAACAATATTTACTAAATAAAAATGTATTACAATTTATTTCTAATTATATATACTACAACTAGGGGCTGTGCCCCCTTTAGGGGGCAGCGGCATTTTACATGACCGAAGTTTAATCGTTTTAAAAATATCGGGCTCAGTTTTACGTTTATTATAGCAAGTATTAATATCGGAAGAAGTCTTCTTTAATTTTTCGGTTTCGCTAATCGGGGCTTCCCCCGTTTTCTTACATGCGCAAAATTTCTCAAATTTTCGTAAATCTTCTCGATAAATAGGTTTTTCTTCTGATTTTCGGCAATTCGGGCAAATAGACTCCGATTTTTCGGATGATTCCGATTCGGTACTGTTTTGTTGCGATTTTAAACAAACGCGATAATGTATATCGCATATTCGGCCATTAATTTCGTTCAATTTCGATAATATTTCTGCGCAATTACAGTCGTGCTCCCCTAATTTAGGTTTTTGAGGATTTAGGCATGGAGGAGTTGATTGATTAGTTTTCCAACATAGGCAATTCCATAATGATCCTTTGGATTTTTGAGTTTTCTTTTTTGTCGATTTTGCCGTTGCTGGCGCTTTTTCGTTCTGTAAACAATTACATTTTGTTCGTTCTAAGATTTCCTCCAACGTTTTAGTCATAAATTGGTCTTGCTCTTGTTTGGAAGTTAGAAATTTTTCGTATCCTAACAACAAATTGATTTATATACATTTTATTTGCCGTCTAAACGTTCTTAAAACCTTTTTTTTTTACTTAGAGAATTAATTACCTTCAAGATAATAACAATATAAATAATTATTTATTTTACAATATTCACAATTATTCGATTTATCCTTTTTATGTTTTTTGGTACTACAACTTTTATCTAATTTTTCTTTATGATGACAATTTGATTTATTTTCTAAAACATTACGCCAGTAACATGACCGGCAGTAATTATTTCGGCTGTTACTGTCCATAATTAATAAAAAAATAACAGCCGAAATTTAAATTAAATCCTTCGAAAAAGATTTTAGACGATTATAAATCGTATTTCTATAGTTACTATATTCATATTATTGCTCAATAATTAAATATAAACCACTGGTTTGCGCTCTATATTTATTTTGGGGCACCTATTAGGCTCCAATCATTTTTTTCCGAAATATCCTAGCAACATATATTTTAAAAGTCAAAATATCGCTTTAATTGTTTATATTGGAGCTCAATAATTAAATATAAAGTAATAGTTTGCGCTCTGTGCTTATTTTGGGGCACCTATTAGGCTCCAATCATTTTTTTCCGAAATATCCTAGCAACAATTATTTTAAAAGCCAAAATATCGCTTATATTGGGGCTCAATATCAATATTATTGCTCAATAATTGAATATAAAGTAGTAGTTTGCGCTCTATGCTTATATTGGGGCACCTATTAGGCTCCAATGTAGTTAGGGGTCTCAAATTTTATCAGTAACATATTTTTTTCGTAATATCCTAGCAACAATTATTTTAAATGCCAAAATATCGCTTTAATTGTTTATATTGGGGCTCCTTCAACAAGTTAGGAGCCTCAAATTCCACCAGAATTATTTTGCATTAAATTCTCTCAGAAATATTAAAACTGCTCAAAAAGAAAACTACTCTATTGTTTAAGGGTAGAAAATATCCGCATGTTCCAATTAGGCTCCAAAACAGTAAGGGGCCCCATAAATATTGTTAACATATGTTATTTATGTAAAATCCCTTCGAGAAAATCAAAACTATTCCAAAACAGAAAAAGATCCTATTTTTTAATTGTTTGAAGATTAGATAGTTGTTTTTTGTGCGCCTAGGTTGAAAATATATTACTGGGCGATACAGGCAACTATGTCGTTTGTGATTTCGGGTCTGCAACCGGCCGGGTACTGAATCCGGCGACGCAAGGAGCTGCGACAGTTGAAGAAGAAATAAAACGATATACAACGCTATCGTATCGGGCTCCAGAAATGGTTGATATGTATTGTGGTAAAACAATTACAACCAAATCCGACATTTGGGCGCTTGGGTGCCTGCTGTATAAGCTCTGCTTTTTCACTTTACCGTTTGGGGAAAGTACTTTAGCGATTCAAAGCGCTAATTTCAGTATTCCCGACAATTCCCGTTATTCGAAAGGATTACATCAATTAATACGTAAGTCGTTACTGTCGACCGCCATTTTGTTCTACAAGTATATTTCTATTAGGCTATGTGTTGGAACCGGATCCAGATAAACGACCGGATATATACCAAGTGTCCTCAGTTGCATTTCCTTTATTTGGAAAGGAAAATCCGGTCCAAAATTTAAACGTAAGTTGTCTTTCGTAAACACTAGTATTGTATAATGTCGATAATGTGAATAATGTAGAATACGTCGGCGCCTAATGTGGACGATCTGCCGCACCCACTGTACGAGTCTGAGGCAAAACGAACTTGCATAAAAGTTACCAAAGCCACCGTGGCCCCAATTGTCGAAGGCACTAGCGTTATGCCCCGCCAGCGTCCCAAGGGGTCTAGTCAACCCCTAAGTTGCGCATTACCAATCGCCCTAAACGCGAGCCCCACAAACATTCCTAAACGCACCCAATCCCCAATCGCTCCTCAACCCGACCCCGTATTCCCCCCAAACACGTTCCAACCGTTCCCCCCAGCTGCAACCGTGTTTCAAACATCCCCACAACAACCATTTCCGGCTACAACCGTTGGAGCCCAACCAAATTTCTCAGCTGTATTTAAAACATCGCCCGACCAACCCACAGTTGTAACTCAACCAAATTTCGGAGCAGTGTTCCAAACTACCCCAGAACAACCATTTGCGGCCCCTACCGTTGCGCCTAATTTTACCGCGGTATTCCAAGCTTCCCCTGAAACGCAAACCCAAACGAATTTTAGCAATGTTTTTAAAGCCCCTGAAATTCCTGCAACTGCTCAATCGAATTTCGGTGTGTTCCAAACATCCCCAGACAAACCGTTTGCGGAAGTCGCCCCATTTTTTGGGGCTGCGCCCCCATCGCCTTTAGACAAAAAATTAGAAACATTATTTCAAAGTTCCGTTTATCCGGACCCGTTTCGGGATGATTCCGTTAAACCCACAGAGCTAGAGCCACACAATTTGAAAATTGCTACATCGATTAATAATTTACAAAAGGGCGAAGCCCTAATCTTACCGGAAGTCTCACATATTTCCACTTTGAGCTATGCGGCGGAAGTATCCGCGGAGCGGTCACCTATTACTGAAATGCCACCGCAGTCTATGCATAGTGGGGCGAAGTCTTTGGGGGGCAAAGCGGACTCCTCCAGCCAAAATTCAATGTCTAGTATCACTGGGTCTCCGACATTAAGCGCCCCTAAGGGGCATAGAAGAAACATGAGCGACACCAGCGCTTTCAACAAGTAATTTAACTCAAACTAATAAAAAAAAACTTAATCCCCCTCTAATAAATCAATTTTATTAGAGCCTACGCTTCGGAAACAACACAGTTCCTAGCACCTTACGAATCATCAATGAAATCGCGATGTTCCGATTCGCCGCCTAATCAAATGTTGGAACTAGGCGCAGGGCCTATTGCAGGCGCTGGGTGCTCCGTCTCCACATCAGACGTTAGTCACTCGGCCAGTACTGACAATCGATCATTATCGGCGGATATCGCGGATTGGAATCCATTCGGAGAGACACCGTTCAATCAACTAACGGAGGATCATATTTTTGGGGCAGAGTTTGATAAAATACGACGGGGCAGCCAAAGTAGTAAGTTAAAACCTTTAATCAAAATGCTATATTGTATTTTTAACGTAAAAATGGACCCAATTATTTGTCCGGCGGTGTTAGTTTCCTATGGCGGTAACTGACGAGGGGGTTGCCGGGGAATTTTAGTGGAGCCCCGGCTCTAACTAATTTTTTTTTTTTTGCATTTTAGTTGTTTAAAAGTGTATATATGTATAAATAAAATATTTTTTTGGGGTTTTGAGACAGGAAAGTGTGTTTTTTGTAGGTATTCAGGGGGTAAAGTCGCGGGAAAGTTTAGTAATGTCCGTTTCCGAAGACCCATTCGGCTCGGCGCCGTTTAGCCTTCCAGTGCGGGCAGCTCGCGACCGTACAGTGGTTAAACCGACAGGTAATCAATCTTAAGACTTCCTCAACTTTCGGTAGCACCATTATTATAGATTTTAGGAGCAAAAACACATTTAATGACGAATTTTCTCTTAAAATTTGAGTAGTTTTATACGAAATGGCAATGTTTATGAGTAAAATTGCTCAAAATAGCAGTTAATTCGTTAATTCTTTATAGTACCGCTTTATGATATTCACAATAACAATATATACAGATTATAATAATATAATCGACAGGATAATAGCACATGTGATAAAGAAATAATGCGACGATGTTTATAATGAATATTTGGTGTATTTCTTTCAGTTTACGTGTTGATGTAAATGTTTTTGTAATATGGTGCTTTTAATTCTTCGAAAAATTGGTATTTTCATTCGTTAAATCAGCGATATTTCACAATAAAAATGCTTGGTTTAAATTAGATTAGAATAGTTTAGAAAAAACAACACTATAAATAGATTATTTTTTAAACAAAAATATTCCATTTAAAAAACGAATTGTTAAATATTATATATATATAATACTAGTCAAAATAATTAGATTATGAATTCAAAAATAATTGTTTAACAAAACGGAACAATACAATATACAGGTATCTCACATAACACATTTTGTTTTCCCAAAATATAATTATTGTGAGACTCCTGTATTTATTTCGGCTTTTAGTATTTTTACACAATTACCCTTAATTTTAAACATTTAAATAATTAATAAGCATGGTATTAGTAAAGTGAGAAACTATTTTTACAATAGGGTACCAAGATTAATAATTTAAACCAAATCTACTTCGTTCCCCCCAAAAAATACATTATTTCTTCTATATTTAGTGAAAATTTGATCAATTTCGATCGAAAACTACTTAATACATAACTCATAACCTTACTTTCTTACTCTACTATTCATTTCTAGTACACATAACCCTAGTTTTTAGTTTAGTGCTGTGTTTTAACAAAAATCTGTGATATCTTGGTACCATGGATAAGAAAGGTGTCTTTTATATGGGAAAGCGTGTACATTTAACCCTTCTATTTCTGGAACAGCTTTTAATGAACATAATGCTGCTCTTTTTGGGTCTTTCTAGGCTATTTTCTATGTTTTTCAACCTTTCCTAGAACGATTCTAGCTTCCAGAACACTTCTACAGTATCTAGAATAAGTCTAGAATATGTAGAATCATCTCTAGTAAAGCTAAAAGATGTTTAGAATATTCTAGAACACTTCTAGTACACCTAGGAATATTTAGAATACGTCCAGAATATTCTAAAACATCTCTAATAAATTTAATACACGTTTAGCATATTCTAGAGCACTTCTAGTACACTTAGAGCATATTTAGAGTATTTAGAACACGCCTAGAATATTTTAGAGCACTAGTAAATTTAAAATCTTTAGAATATTCTATAGCATCTCTAGAAAATCTCTAATATAACTATACTAGAGATATTCTATAGTATATCTACAACATTCTAGACATCCGCTACTATTCTCGGGCTATAGCATATCTAGAAAATTCTAGAGAGGCTCTAATACAATGAGCTCTTCTATAATTTATAGCATATTTCATGACCATTCTAGAAGTCCTTGTACAACTTGAATATTCTATAACATATTTGGTATAACTAGAACATTCTAGAGGACCGCTAGTAGAGCGAGAGTATTTTATAGGTCTTCTAGAATATTCTATTGTGACTTAGGTATATATATAAATATTCTAGGGAGCCGCAATTAAACTATAATATTCTTAGAGCTCTTCTAAACGAATTTATAATACCTCTAGTACAGCTAGAGGCATTCTAGTACAGCTAGAATGTTCTAGGGCACTTCTGGTACAACTAGAGTATTCTATACAGCTATAGTATTCTAGGGCATTTATAGTACAGCTAGAGTATTCTTAAGCACTTGTAGTACTGCTAGAGAATACTGGAGCACTTTTAGCTCAGCTAGACTATTCTAGGGCATTTTCTAGTACAGCTAGAGTATTCTAGGGCATTTCTAGTACAGCTATAGTATTCTAGGGCATTTCCTAGTACAACTAGAGTATTCTTGAGCTCATTTGGTGCAGCTAGAGTATTCTAGAGCACTTTTGGTGCAGCTAGAGTATTCTAGGGCATTTTCTAGTACAGCTAGAGTATTCTAGAGCACCTTTGGTGCAGCTAGAGTACTTCTAGTACAGCTAGAGGATTCTAGAGCACTTTTGGTACATCTAGAGCATTTCTAGTATAGTTAGAGTATTCTAGAGCACTTTTGGTGCAGCTAGAGTATTCTAGGGCATTTTCTAGTACAGCTAGAGTATTCTAGAGCACCTTTGGTGCAGCTAGAGTACTTCTAGTACAGCTAGAGGATTCTAGAGCACTTTTGGTACATCTAGAGCATTTCTAGTATAGTTAAGAGTATTCTAGAGCACTTTTGGTGCAGCTAGAGTATTCTAGGGCATTTCTAGTACAGTTAGAGTATTCTAGAGCACTACTGGTAGTTCTAGAACAGGTCTAAATCATGTATAATATGACGGAAAATAATTTACGCAGACATATCGTTAGCAAAAATATATATTCTTATTTTAAATATATTATAAATTGGTTCTATCTTCCTTAATATATATATATTATATATCGAATGTTCTGGGAGATGTATGTTAACTATACACGATGTGTTATATTAACAGTAAATAACAAAATAATTTCAGGTTTTCTTCTTAATAAACATAAATGTAAATATCATATTTTGTTTCTGGTGCTTCAATTTACCCGATCATATCAATAATACATTCATTATTGGTTAGACATCGATGAATTCTAGAAATGAAATACCTGTATATTGGATGATACATATAAATATTTTTTTAAGTGTAAGACGAAGTTTAAGTACTTCAAAATGTATATGTTATTGCAATAAAGTTGCGAGTATTAAATACATGTATTTCTTTTTTTCAATACTACAATCATTTATATGTTACGTTTTCTTGTGAATTGTGTATATTTGTTTTTATATGATTATTTTTCTAAATTTTGCAAAACGGGCTGTTCCAGTAAGGTGAAGGCACTTTACTAATACCATTACTAAATTTACTAGTTCCGTTCTCTCAAAAACTATTGTTTCTATATGTCAAATTATATACTGTAAATACGCCTTAAACATCACTATAATGTAACAGCCCTAAAAATTCTTGCTTTTACTACTACTACTAAATGTACAAATTTTGCACACAGCCCTTAGAGCACTCAAACCAACCACTCATTTTGTTTTTGTTATCTGTGCAAATTTCCAACTTTCAGCGCCTCTTATAACAAAACGACTGCAAACCGAACTAAAACTATCCCCAACATACGAATACTCACCAGAATCACCAGCGATTTTCTCTGAGGGCGAAGCCCCACTCATCGAATCCACCGACATTATTACATCACCCCCGTTCATTCGCATCCCCTTAGAAGATCGCTCAAAATACGAGAAACTCAATCAAGAATACGCGAGCTCTGACGGCAGTTCAGGGGATGAACAATTCAATAACAAAGGGAAAAAACGGCGCAATTTAAAACATGCGCCAGAAAAAATGGTTTCGATTGTTAAAACTCTTAGAAATTCGGAGAAAGATTACGAATCGGATGACTCAATTGGGTCTGCGAGTGATTTGCGCGCGAATGAAGACCCAGATTTGAAAATCCCGAAAAAACTGGATGAGATTTCGGAGACAATTAGTGAAAGTATACACACGTGTGGTTCTTCAGCTTACCACGCAGAATGCGAAAGTTTGGCAACTAGGGAGGAAGACTGCATTAGCCGAGTCCTCCGACTCAAGAAGAACATGCCTGAACTTGTCGATGAAGATATGTTGTTTGTAGGGCATCAATACGGCGAAAAACCACTGCTCTTAGACGATGAATTAGATTCGGATTGCGAATTGAAATTAGACAATTCCGTTTGGTCTATTGAAAAGAAACCTAAACCGGATCTGTTCAGCGACGTTCCTAATATGGAACAATGGACGTCTACGCCGTTTAATGAACCAGACGACGTATTCTCGCAAGCTCCATTCTCCAAAGCTATCCAAAGACCTACCAAAAAACCAAAAACTAAAATTTCCCCATTAGAAGAAGAGTTATTTGATGATACCCCAAAAATATCGCGCGATCAAAGCCCCTTATTGCTTTTATCCCCTGAACGAACCTTAATTAAAGATGATTTCCTCTTAGGCGCCCCAAATTTAAACCCTTTCTTTGAGGGGGTCGCCGCCCCGTTTGCCACAATTCAAAGTTGCTCGAATTACGGGATAGTTACAGTAAATAGTAATATAATAAACATCGAAGTACCTGATTTAGCTCAAACTGACTATGCGGCTCAAAACGATTTGGCAACTCCATTTATTTTAGCTCAAACTGACTCATTTAATAGTACAACTCCGTTCAACGAGCCGTTCACTTCACCTCAAACTGGTTTGAGCAACAATGACGCATTTGGTTTGGCTCAAATTAGTTTGAGCCAAAACGAGTTAACGCAAAATGACGCATTTGGTTTGGCTCAAACTAGTTTGAACACTAACTCATATAGTTTGAGCCAAAACGAGTTAACCCAAAATGACGCATTTAGTTTGAGCAAAGTTGAGCTAAAACCGTTTAATTTAGCTCAAAACGAGAATGAATTGCAATTTAGTTTAAGGCAAAAAGATTTGAAATTCAGTGCTTTTTCGCCCCTAGGGGCGAAAGAGCCCCAATTTGGGGTACAATCTGATATTTCGCCAGTTTATTACACTTTTGAGGATTGCGAGCGAAATGTGAGTGATAACTCAGCGATTTATGAGAACGTTACGTTACCAGCGATACTTAGCGACGAATCGTATGTTTTCGTTCGAAATTCGATTGATTTCGATGAATATTCTGAATTAGATAATTCCAAATTAGCGCCTTTTGGTAGTTCAGTTAGTTTAGACTTAAAATCGATTGATACTGAGAATACTTTACGAAATAAAGATGAAAGTTTGTCGTTCCCTGAAATTGATGATAAATTAAACTTGTTTTCTGATGGGGCGAAGCCCCAATTTTACAATAAACATAGTTTAGAATCAAAGACTAAAAAGGGTAAATCGAAATATCAATTAATTGATATTGATTCGGGTGATGCGTTAGTTGAGGAGTTTACCGCGAAAAATTCGGGTAAAGTTGGTAAGAAAGGGGTGTCGAAGCCCAAAAAGGGGGGTTCGAAGCCCCCTAAGCGACAGGTGGGGTTTAGTAATATGAGTTTTGAGGATTTCCCGTCGGATGAATCGGAGAAAATTCCAAATTTAGCGACGACTCCTTTTGAAGTTGTGCGAAAATCGTTTGAGGAAGAGAAAAAGACGGGCAGCTTAAAGCGAAGGAGTAATCCGTTTTCGTAAAAGAGTAAACTTACGGCAAAAGTATTATTTTTGTTTTAGATTAGATTGCAGAGATTTAATAAAAGTTATCGGATATTGTTAACACGTTGCTTGCTAAACGGTATCAATTTAAACACGGAAGTGTGGTAAATTCTAGTAATCCGAATTTTAATAGACTATGAAACTGATATAACGAGTATTACTGCCTTATTTAATAGTATTTAAATAGAGTATTTTAAAACATTTCTAGGCAACTATTTAAACAAATATTCCAATAATTTAAACGTAGTTTAAAGTTTAGTGATCACATTTTTTAATTATTATTTACACACTTTGTTATATATTTATTACCAGATGCGCATTTAATTTAATCTAAATAGTGCATTAATTGGCCCATATTTGGGCCAATATTTTAATATATAAGTACGAAACTAAATATAGTCTACGCCCAAACTGGGCCCAATTTTTATTCATAATTTTTCCGAAATATTAACTAAATATGAATTTTTAAGTATTGGGCCACTTCGGCTTAATATTGGGCCACTTTTAAGGTATCTCAGTCTCCAATAAACTGAAGAAAATGCATTTCCGTTCAATATATTATTGAATATTATTGTTTTACAATGTTTAATTTATTTGTTATTGCTATATTTATTATTATTGATTTTTTTGATACAATTGCATAGATTTTATTTAACTCCTAACATATTATGTCATATATATATATATATATATTTATTGCTTTATAGCAATTTTACCAAAAAAATAATAAATTCTGTATTTATAGTCCGGATTTTATTAATTTTTATTCTATATATTTTTTCAGGCTTAAATAACTTAAAGATAAGTATTTGCGGTACCAAATATGGGAAATACGCGACACAGCGGTTCTAAACCTAATCCTGTATCCAAACCATTAATACTAACATAGTTATACACACACACACGTTATTCCCCACCAATGTGGGACTAAAACTAGATGTATAGAAATAATTACGAATAAATGCAAAGGTAAGTTTTTATTATTTAATAAGAAAAATTAAAAAAAAACAATTTAATTTCTAATTATATACTAATTATTTTAAATTTCCGCAATTCACAATAGTGAAATTGCACACATAATATGTTTCAGGTGTAACAAAAACGTAAATCCATGATGTTTAGTTGTAAAAAGTTGTGTTATCCTGATATCCATAGCTTAGTTATGTGTGGGGACGTCTACAGAATTGTAAGTATGTTTTAAACGCTTATCTTTGATTTTAAAACATTATTTCGTGCAATTTAGTTGCATAAATTAATTATATACGTAATACGTTCTGTTATCCTGATATTTATGGCCCCATTTTGTGTTTTGAAACTTACAGAATTGTAAGTACGCTTTAATTTTAAGTTTCTGTTGACTTACGAAATTTTAAAACTTAAATAACGCATTTAAAAATAGTTTAATTCCGTACGAACTTAATATTAATAATCGAGGCTCCAATCAGGCCTAATAGAGTAGTAAATGAGGCTAATAAGCCTATGATTAGAGCGACTGCAGTATTAATAAAGTTGTCGCGGACAATATTACCGACCATTGGCTGTAAATAATCCATAAAATCAAAAACGGCGTTACACGACAATCGATTATGAATTACAGCCACCGCTGATCCACTTTGCCCCAGCACTTTTATAATTTCCCGGCGATATTGGTTGCAACTGTGAAGGTATCCATCGGCAAACGTCGCAAAATGGGCTAACATGTACACGGCACAAAATACGGATAGCGTTGACGCGATTATCCAGTAAATCCGGGCGACGGATTTCATTTCTGGCGTCCGGATTTGCATATGGATCATTTCCCCTGATCTAGAATCAATTTTGACGTATTTTAAGAATAAATTGCGTTGGAATTGAACTATCCTGTTATCCATAGTTAAGGGGCATTTGGATTGCAAAACGAGTGTAATAGAATGATTATTTAACTATTCTGTTATACATGGTTATACTTAGGGGCCATTGGGAAAAAGGGAGAACTGCCCCTAATTATATTATAGTTAACGCTAAACGTAGTTTAATTTATTTGTATTACCTTTTGAAATAGATAAACTAATCTTAAGTGCTACTTACTCATTTTTGGTCATAACTGAGCGCGTTGCTTCGGTGCGAGGGCCGAAACAGGACCGTACTCCATGATAAATCGCAAGCCCAACAAAAATTAGCACAATTAAAATAGGGCCAAAACTAATGTAAATACAAGTATAAATGCTCCCCCCTAAAAAGTGCGTTGGGGTACTTTCCCCATATAAAATACAGCTACAATTACGGCCGGGACATTGGTCCAAAGTCCAGCGCCAGTAGCCCCAAACAACCCCTGACGTAATGCTGGATATGCCCGCACAAATGATACTTAATACGTATAAAATACATAAGAATTTTTCCCCTTGTCTCTGATCCATTCTAAAATAAAACATATTTAGTTTAATGTATATTTCTTGTTGGGGACGTGTATATGTAAGCAACCCTAACTTAGCTGTTCATTTTTATGGGGCTCTACTGCCCTAATTTATTATGAAATTAAATATATGTAAAAACATATTGCTTGTTGGGGACGTTTAAGTAAGCTTCCCTAATTTAGGTGTTTAATTTCATAAATTAAGTTATTTATTGAAATAATAAATGATTTAATCAGATTAGATAAGAATGTAGGTATTAGAAAATATATTTACTGCTTCGTACCCCATTTTAGGGGCATTTGCCCCCCTGTCTAAGCATTAAATAATATTTAAATATTATTTATAAACAATAAACGCTTACCTGTTGTTTATATAGGTTAAATATTCAGGTATTTATACACGTAAAAAGTTGTTTACGTTTAGATAAAATCTAACTGTAAATTTATAACAGTGTTAGCAAATAGGCGGTTCCTTATCTGCGAAACCACTGGAATATCGCACCGATTACTTTAATCTATCACATATCCAAAAATAGGGCAGATATGTTGATTAATATTAGAGATATTTGCAAAAAAGGGGTGACTAATACCGGGCATGATATTAACGTCGTTCCCAATAAATAAATAAACAAATATATAAATCTACAAAAATTTTATTAAATATATTGTGAAATATGTACATGGCATTTAATTAATTATCGACAAATTGTATTAATCGAAGACAATTTTAATTAAATTATATTTATTAACAAAGTAGTATAAATAAAAGCTAATATATAATCTATGTTTGAAAGATAATTCTTCGTTCCCCATTATCTACTGGATCTAGTAAATAAAATCATAAAAATAAATTAGTTTTTAAGGTATTAAGGGGCCCAGAACTAGGGGCGAAGCCCCTTACGTAAAAATACTGGGTGCACTATTAGTTTCTGACGGTTTTCTACTACTGTATCAAAATACAATGGAGAGGGTGAGTCAAATTCACCCTCTCCGTTGCATTTTGACCATAATCCTTTTTTTTACATTTCAAATTGAAATATAAAGAGGAATTGGAATAGAGGTTCGCGTAAATAACCGCCAGGAGCTATTGGTGCACAAAAAAATATATATATTTCCGATTAATTGAGAATCCCCCCCAGGTAATTAATGAAAAACACCATATATTTTCAAATTAGTAATGTGTATTTACTAAATTAATCACAGCATAAAATATATACAATTGGTTTTAAGAACTGTGACATTTTCGGCAGTTCTAAATTTGTTTAAATAATAATAGAAAAAACCACAATTTTAGATACTGCAGCGCCTCTAATAAGGTTTTTTTTGTTGCCGCAAATTCATAGTTGATGAAATAATAAAAAATTCAACTAATATTACAATAAAAAAAACGGGGAAGAGTTCCTAATATGGTACACAAAACACATAAATATGTGCTCGTAAATGTTACGCAGTGTTAGTGGTTCAATTATACTATGTCCTTACGCTGGATTAAAGCGTCCAATGTCTTGTAACTTGTCCTTGGCATTCCACAAACAGTACATGCCCGATAGGCCTAATCCAATCGCTCCTCCGATACCACATTTTCTTAATCCGGCTGTAACAATAAATTAATAACTCCGTTAAAACACTCATTATGTAGTTTCTCGTAGGGAATTCCCCGATTTGCGGGTTTTACGCTTAGTATTTTTAAATAAAATTTATTTAGTATAGTGGCGAGGTTAAACGTTTTTAGCCGTACGTAGTACCGAAGAAGCTAAAGCATTCTCGGATCAAAATATTTCGCAAAAAGTGTTTGTCTTGTCGCCCTGAATCCAAAAATATATATAACATATATACCAAATTTGTGCCCTCTACTCCTCTGAAGGTACCAAAGCGATTTACACCAAATTTGCTACACATATTATTTAACATCCCATTTGCATCCGCTCGCAGTTTAAATCTAATCACCTGTATACTTTCCGAGTTATAAGGCCCCAAAATTTAAAATCCCTCTTAATACTGCTCTTATAAAAATAATTAAAACACCCAAAATTTCTACTAATTATTCTAAGATATTTTATGTCTACAAGATTTTTTCATATTGTTAACCCAAAGGCCATAAAAAATTATTAATTATATATATATATTTTGAATTTTTAAATATGCACTTAAAAATTATATTTTTAAATCAAAATAATTACAAAAAATTGTAAGACTTTTTATATCTACAACATTTTTATATATAACAAATTGTTAACCAAAAGGCCATAATAATTAAAAACCACCACATCGCAACGCTTATCTAAAGGCGACCTGGACGCATAGGGGCGTTGTACCTAAACTTGTTTTAAATCAAAATAATCTACAAATAATTAATACGACTTTTTATATCTATAACATTTTTATATATAACAAATTGTTTACCAAAAGGCCATAATAATTTCACATCGCATTACTTATTAGGCAAGCTGGACGCATAGGTGCGTTGTACCTAAACTTTGTTTACATCAAAATAATCTACAAGAAATCGTAAGACTTTTTATATCTATAACATTTATTCAAATTATTAACCAAAAGGCCATAATAATTTGGCATCGCATTACTTATTAGGCGAGCTGGACGCATAGGTGCATTGTACCTAAACTTGTTTTACATCAAGATAATCTACAAGAAATTATACGACTTTTTATATCTATAACATATGTTCAAATTGTTAACCAAAACGGCATAATAATTAAAAACCCTACTCGCATTACTTATAAGGCGAACTGGACGCATAGGTGCGTTGTACCTAAACTTTGTTTACATCAAAATAATCTACAAAGAATTGTACAACTTTTTATATCTATAACATATTTTCAAATTGTTAACCAAAAGGGCATAATAATTAAAAACCACTACTCGCATTACTTATAAGGCGAGCTAGACGCATAGGTGCGTTGTACCTAAACTTGTTTTACATCAAAATAATCTACAAAGAATTGTACAACTTTTTATATCTATAACATTATTTAAAATTGTTAACCAAAAGGGCATAATAATTAAAAACCGCTAATCGCATTACGTATAAGGCGAGCTGGACGCATAGGTGCGTTGTACCTAAGCTTGTTTATTATCAAAATAATCTACAAGAAATTGTGCAACTTTTTATATATATAACATTTTTACAAATTGTTAACCAAAACGGCATAATAATTAAAAATTGCTGCTCGCATCGCATTACTTATAAAGTGAGTTGAACGCACAAGTGCGTTTTACCTAAGCTTGTTTTTTATTTAAATTGTTTAAAAGGAAAAACCTGTATTTTGCTAAACTTGAAAATGAAAGAGAGAATGAATTTACCAGAAGACTTGTAGAGCATCCCCGTCGCGGTGGCGGCAGCGAGCGTGTTAAGATCGTCGTCCGCCCCCCGGGCCCACGACAAAATCACCCCAAACGACGAATACATGACCGCGACTGTACCCAGCGTATTTGCATTGGCGCTGCCTTGCTTCATTATATGATTTAACAATCTAAACAAAAAATATGATTTAACACTAGCGGTTCACACGTGTGCCGCTCGCTACAAATCACATACTGTGTTCTACGCAGTTTCCCAGTCTGTCCCGCCAACGTAGTCGTTTTCATCCCGTTATAAAAGCCCGAAATGCCCCCAATTGCCGCCCCAATCATGCACGACCCCCCTATTTGCCCGAAGGCAAGCTCGAAACGGCCCCGCTGCTTATTTTGCCCATCCAGGAAAATAAACTCGGGCTGACTAGCTGGGATATAACCCGGGTCATAGTTTAAATACGGGGATAACGGTGCCAGCGACTTGTAACCAGCTAAAGTTACACAATGTAGGGTTAAAGTTAACACACGCATTTTGTGTCAGGGCAACTGATAAATACCTGGCAGTTCGGTTGAGCTACTCGTGCCGTAATTTTGCGATAGAAAATCGGTGTTATTATCGTTATATGTACTCATTTTTTGTTAATTTAAAGGCCAAATTTCACAAAACTTTCATTAACCTAACATAGATTATAAATTGAAGAAGAAGAAGAACAATTGACAATCGCCAACGGCTCATTTAATACTAAACATGTCACCATTTTGTTATAAAATTAACGTATTAATAATTAAATTACATCCATAACATCAAAACCCTGCAATTTAAGCTTGCCCCTACCTACAATATAAATATTTATAACCATGCGTAACTTTTATTATAATTTCTAATAGTACTTAGAAAATGGCATCGTCATAGAAACTTTTCAAAGTGATTGCTTCGTCATGTCAGCTATTAGTACAGTCACACACTTTTGTTTGGTGTAAAATCAGCTGCATGGCGCAATGCAAATGTCAAAAATGTCAGAAAAGTCGTTGAAATACCGGTAATTTAAATCATAACTACACGTTATTATTGATTTAACGTGATATATTCGAATTGTGTGTTAGTTTTGCTAATTTGAATCGAAACTAGTTTATCTATAGTGTGGTATTGTGCAAATGGTCGTAATGCGATCAATAACGTTTAAAATGTTATGATTCATCAATGTTTTGATTAAACTGTGATTACATACAATGGTTTTTATTAAATATGCCGATACTATGCTCCCAGATCCGGACGAATTTCATAAGAGTTTTCATGAGTTATTTAAGCAACCTACAGAGAACCAAAGGTAATGACTTTATTTTGATTTTTTTAATGAAAATCTACGGTTATTTATTGTATAATTGGATACATAATTATATTATATGTGTGTAGTACATTATTTAATAGTTGACATGGCAATGCGCGAAATCTATCACCTTAAAATCATAAAGCAACGTTTTTTTGCTATACTAGGTTAACTTGTGGGCACCATGTGCCCATATCATATACAGAATATAGCCCACTCACCGAACCATCTGTCTAATTGAATAATTTTACACTATAAATAAAGCATTTCCCTTACAATAGCAATATACATATAAACAAACAAACATATACAATCAAACATATAAACAAACACACATGTAAACAAACAAACATATAAACAAACAAACATATAAACAATCAAACATAGAAACAAACACATAAATAAACACACATATACAAACAAACATAAACAAACATATAAACAAACACACATTTAAACAAGCAAATATATAACAAACACACTTATAAACAAACAAACATATAACGTACAAAATAACAAACACATATAAACAAACAAACATATAAAGAAACTAACATATATAAACAAACTCACATATAAACAAACAAATATATAAACAATCAAACATATTAACAAACATATATAGAAACAAACACACATATAACCAAACAAACATAGAAATAAACACATATATAAATAAACACACATATAAACAAACACACATATAACAAACAAACACATATAAACAAACAAACATATAAAGAAACTAACATATATAAACAAACACACATATAAACATACAAACATATAAACACACACCCATATAAACAATCAAACATATTAACAAACATATAAACAATCAAACATATTAACAAACATATAAACAAACAAACATAGAAATAAACACATATATAAATAAACACACATATAAACAAACAAACATAAACAAGCAAACATATAAAGAAACTAATATATATGAACAAACACACATATAAACAAACAAACATATAACCAAAGAAACATATAACAATCTAACATATAAACAAACAAACCTATAAACAGACACACATACAAACAAACAAATATATAACAAACAAACGAAGATATAACAAACAAACATATAAACAAACAAACAAATACAGTTTAAATTATATTGTTAAATATATTTAGGAAACGCATTGAGTTAAAAAAGCTAAAAAAAAAGACGTCAAAATGTAAAGACAAGCGTAAAAACAAACTGGAGCTTTTAAGCGAGACCGGTTTGTGTCCACCGGAAATTGAATTGCCGGGCAACGCTTCCTCTTTTGCGGTATTTGCCTCTGTGAGGCTTGCAGTTCTTGAGCGTTGGATGAGATCCGCCACTCAGGAGTACTTACAAAGCAGCTGGAGTGTCCCATTACATGACACCAGCGAAATCGATAGCGACACCGAAGATAATTCGCAAAATAGCACTTATCTTCCGTTACGCGTCTCTAAAGTGAGTTTTATCTAGTTTTAGGCAATCAAAACTTAATAGTTTTGACCTTAAAACTAAATAAAACTTGCTTATTTCTCCGTTAGATTGTCGGATTAGGGCTCAGATCAGTGTTTGAGCTAATCCGAGAATCGAGATCATCGCACCCAGGCCTTTGCACAAAGGCGCTACGCGCCCTATTAGACGTACTACAGGGCCAAACGCCCGAAGGGCTCAAATCAGAGCCCCTAGATGTAATCGACCCTCTGTTTGACCTATTGCTCGACCTAGCGACCCTACATGGACCTGAGACTAGCGTCGCCAATGATGGCGCTCATCTTACAGCGATTGCATGCGCCTGTTTGTTAAGTTTGGTTGTCGTAAGGGGCGACACTGGTAAATTTTTGAGCGCTATTGCAGCCCTACTGATGTGCCCAAGGGCCTTAGCCGCCCAAAACATCCAGGTCCGTTTTTACTGTACAGCCAGGGCCGTCTTTAGCGGAACTACAAAAAAACTAAAATTTTAATAGTAGCCCGACTGTTTAATAAGTTGGCGGCTACCGCCGGTGCACTAGCCGGCATCTAAAATCAATCTACGGGGTCAAAATATTTTCTTATGTGAAACCTATACTATTAGCTTAATTATGATTATTGTACGTATTTTTTTATTAAATTATTTAATATTACAATGTTTCCACATAAAATTCGAGCCCCTAGCGCCTAAAGACGGCCCTAAAACCGTTAGAAAAGAGATTGTTTGTGATATTTTCGGCGTATTCGTTTTAATTTAGATGCCAGCCGTTTTGACCTCATTGCAACGTAGTGTTCACGGCGTTTTGTTGGGTAAACTAGTAAGGCCCGACTGGATTACCCATGGTGTCCCCTTAAACGCAAAGATCGATTCGTTTTTAATAAAAATGCCCCCTGAAATACAAAACGCTGTTCTAACACCAAAATCGTTGACGTCTGACGGCCAATTTCTATATTTGTTCACGAACCGGGGCCTATTTAAAATAGGCTCCGGTTTCGGGGGCACCCTTAAGGGGCATGTGTACATTTGGAAGCCGGAGTTTTACCCGAACGATCGCGGCTGGATCGGTTTCTGTAATGTACGAATTATCGCACCCAAAATTTGTTTCAATTGTTTTAAAATAGTTTAAATTTAAATTTTAGAATAATTTGTATTTAAAACTGGGTTTACGGCGTGGCACAGAAGTTTTAACAGTCGAACGCCAAGGTTTACATATCGTGGGTACCGTAACATTAGATTTACGCGATTTTAGCGCTTGCGTTATCTTTTCGGACGGCGACAATCTGGGGACAATTACACCAGCGAAAGATGTAAGTATTTAGGCGCAGAATAATCATAAATTTAATTCCTGGACCGTTTTTGAACATGCGACAGTCTATCTAAATATATCCTACTATTGATATTTGAATACCGCCTTTATTTTGATTATTTGTTAGGCAGAAGAATCATAAATATTATTTAATTTCTGGAATAAACACTACTTAGTGCCCCTAATTTAATTCCTGGGCCGTTTTTGAACACGCGACCTATCTATCTATATCCCACTATTGATATTTGAATACCGCCTTTATTTTTATTATTTGTTAAGCAGAAGAACCATAAATATTATTTAATTTCTGGAATAAACACTCCTTAGTGCCCCCAATTTAATTCCTGGGCCGTTTTTGGACACGCGACCTATCTATCTATATCCCACTATTGATATTTGAATTCCGCCGTTATTTTGATTATTTGTTAGGCAGAAGAATCATAAATATTATTTAAATTCTCGATGAAACACTCCTTAGTGCCCCCAATTTAATTCCTGGGTTGTTTTTGAACACGCGACCGTCTATCTATCTATATCCCACTATTGATATTTGAATACCGTCTTTATTTTGATTATTTGTTAGGACGGCTTTATAGTAAGAACTTTAAACCCTAATACGAATCCTGCAGCATCAATTAATGAGTTACCTCTTAAGTTAGCGAGAAAATGTATTGATGTATTAGGAGTTGCTCTATTTGAGGAGGATGGTTCTCCTAATATCGTCAATACAGAGGAAGAGGTCGCCGCTATCGCCGCAGGCAAAGAATTCGGTTTAATTCGTACCACAACCGGCAAAGTATTAACAAAACCGCAAAATATCCCAAAACAATATTAAAATTTGTATCAATTCTTAAGGTTTTATACTGCGGAAAAGCGTCAGCGTTAGGGATTAAACAAGCCGGAATCCGTACTTCGAAATGGTCGGAGTTATCGGTGACAAAAGCGCCGAAAGTCACCCATATCGCGGTAGGGCACGATGGGTTACATGCGGTTCTTTTGACTGAAGATGGCTCAGTGTTTTTTACGGGTACAGCCCGCAGAGGGGAGGATGGGGACCAGAATAAGGCCCGGCGGCAACCGAAGCCGGTTAAACCGAAGAAAATGATCAAAGTTGATGGGCAATTTATTGTACATGCCGCTTGTAATAACGGTTCTACTGCGCTGGTTACTCGAGACGGCGAATTACTGATGTTTGGCAAAGATACGGCCCATGCTGACCACATCACAGGTTTGATTGCACCCGTTTTATAATTACTAATTAATATTAGTCTATTTTCTTGTGTTTCTTAATTAATTTTAATCAACACAACGTTTTGGCATCCGTTATGCCATCTTCAGGTGTTAGTAAATTTAAAATAACATCCTGATGTACATAAAATATAAAAACTATCTGAGTTGGTTACCTCGTTTCAAGCCCCTGAAGATGGCATAAGGGTTAGATTCAATATAATTATTAAAAAACGAAGAAACTCATTTTTTTCTTTTATTATTAATTGTATTCAACCCAACGTTTCGGCATCCGCCATCCTCAGGTGTTTGAAATACTACATAAAATATAAAAATTATTTCAGTTGCTTACCTCGTTTCAAACTCCTGAAGATGGCATAAGTGTTAGATGAAATAAAATGATTAAAAACCGAAGAAACTCAATTTTTTCCTTCATTATTATTATTAATTGGCCCATTTAATTACACTTTACAGTCTTCATCAGGTGTTATGTAGTGCCTGATGATGACTAAAGGGTTGAAACGCGTCGTTTAATAAAGTAAACAATAGTGTATTAATTTTATAATTAATATTAGATATGAAAATATGAATCTAGTTTGTTTTATAACTATTAATGCTAGCGTTCACATTAGCAACATTTATAATTGCGCTAATTTAATTGCTTTGAATGATAAACTGACTTAATTGTAATTTCTAATCCTAATTACTTATTAAAGTGTATTCACAGCGAAACAATTAGTAATTAAGATAATAATCTAGTTTGTCTTATGACAAGCAATGCTAACATTCACAGGAACATAATTATACAGCGTTCACATTCGCAACATTTATAATTACACTAATTTAATTGTTTGTAATAAAATAAACTGAATTAATAGTAATTTCTAATCCTAATTACTTATTAAAGTGTATTCACAGCGAAACAATTAGTAATTAAGATAATAATCTAGTTTGTCTTATGACAAGCAATGCTAACATTCACAGGAACATAATTAACGCAATTAATTATACAGCGTTCACATTCGCAACATTTATAATTACACTAATTTAATTGTTTGTCATAAAATAAACTGAATTAATAGTAATTTCTAATCCTAATTACTTATTAAAGTGTATTCACAGCGAAACAATTAGTAATTAAGATAATAATCTAGTTTGTCTTATGACAAGCAATGCTAACATTCACAGGAACATAATTAACGCAATTAATTATACAGCGTTCACATTCGCAACATTTATAATTACGCTAATTTAATTGTTTGTCATAAAATAAACTGAATTAATAGTAATTTCTAATCCTAATTACTTATTAAAGTGTATTCGCAGCGAAACAATTAGTAATTAAGATAATAATCTAGTTTGTCTTATGACAAGCAATGCTAACATTCACAGGAACATAATTAACGCAATTAATTATACAGCGTTCACATTCGCAACATTTATAATTACACTAATTTAATTGTTTGTCATAAAATAAACTGAATTAATAGTAATTTCTAATCCTAATTACTTATTAAAGTGTATTCACAGCGAAACAATTAGTAATTAAGATAATAATCTAGTTTGTCTTATGACAAGCAATGCTAACATTCACAGGAACATAATTAACGCAATTAATTATACGGCGTTCACATTCGCAACATTTATAATTACACTAATTTAATTGTTTGTAATAAAATAAACTGAATTAATAGTAATTTCTAATCCTAATTACTTATTAAAGTGTATTCACAGCGAAACAATTAGTAATTAAGATAATAATCTAGTTTGTCTTATGACAAGCAATGCTAACATTCACAGGAACATAATTAACGCAATTAATTATACAGCGTTCACATTCGCAACATTTATAATTACACTAATTTAATTGTTTGTCATAAAATAAACTGAATTAATAGTAATTTCTAATCCTAATTACTTATTAAAGTGTATTCACAGCGAAACAATTAGTAATTAAGATAATAATCTAGTTTGTCTTATGACAAGCAATGCTAACATTCACAGGAACATAATTAACGCAATTAATTATACAGCGTTCACATTCGCAACATTTATAATTACACTAATTTAATTGTTTGTCATAAAATAAACTGAATTAATAGTAATTTCTAATCCTAATTACTTATTAAAGTGTATTCACAGCGAAACAATTAGTAATTAAGATAATAATCTAGTTTGTCTTATGACAAGCAATGCTAACATTCACAGGAACATAATTAACGCAATTAATTATACAGCGTTCACATTCGCAACATTTATAATTACACTAATTTAATTGTTTGTCATAAAATAAAGTGAATTAATTGTAATTTCTAATCCTAATTACTTATTAAAGTGTATTCACAGCGAAACAATTAGTAATTAAGATAATAATCTAGTTTGTCTTATGACAAGCAATGCTAACATTCACAGGAACATAATTAACGCAATTAATTATACAGCGTTCACATTCGCAACATTTATAATTACGCTAATTTAATTGTTTGTCATAAAATAAAGTGAATTAATTGTAATTTCTAATCCTAATTACTTATTAAAGTGTATTCACAGCGAAACAATTAGTAATTAAGATAATAATCTAGTTTGTCTTATGACAAGCAATGCTAACATTCACAGGAACATAATTAACGCAATTAATTATACAGCGTTCACATTCGCAACATTTATAATTACACTAATTTAATTGTTTGTCATAAAATAAAGTGAATTAATTGTAATTTCTAATCCTAATTACTTATTAAAGTGTATTCACAGCGAAACAATTAGTAATTAAGATAATAATCTAGTTTGTCTTATGACAAGCAATGCTAACATTCACAGGAACATAATTAACGCAATTAATTATACAGCGTTCACATTCGCAACATTTATAATTACGCTAATTTAATTGTTTGTCATAAAATAAAGTGAATTAATTGTAATTTCTAATCCTAGATACTTATTAAAGTGTATTCACAGCGAATACAATTAGTAATTAAGATAATAATCTAACTTGTATTATGACGAGCAATACTAGCATTCACACCAACAAATTGAACGCAATTAATTATAAACTTTGTAGCGTGTTCACATTCGCAACATTTATAATTGCATTGAATGGTAGCAACTGGACTAACTGTAATTTCTAATCCTAATTACTTATTAAAGTGTATTCACAGCGAAACAATTAGTAATTAAGACAGTAATCTAGTTTGTATTATGACAAGCAATGCTAGCATTCACAGCAACTAATTATACATTTTGTTGCTGTGAACGTTAGTATTGTATGTCATACAACAGACTGGAATTATTACTTGTAATTTCTAAACGTCGAACGAAAATACACGTTTTGAGCCTTCCTGAATCGAATGTGAATCTTAATATTAATAAAAACTGTGTTATAATGAATTAGCGCTACGCGCATTAACACTAATCACTATTTCAGGATTAGTATGCAACCTGAAAGGCGAATTCGTGACCCATGTTGCCTTGGGCAAAGCCCACGCGGTAGTATTAACTAGCAAGGGGCATGTTTTTACATTCGGTATCAACAATAAGTACCAATGTGGCCGCGATTTTATACCCCCAACAAAAGAGGGTAACTAAAGCCTCTTTTTGAGACCTTTTGGGCATTATTGTAAATATTGTGTTTGTTAGAATCAACTTGTTCTGCGGTTGTAGCAATGGAAACCCAAGGCGAGGAATTAGACAGTTACGATTCTTTAGGTGACGGCGCTTTATCGGGCGAGGAGTTCGCCCCGGTCGCCGCTAGCGGCTGCGGCGACGGTTTAGGGCAAGATGGGCAAGACCCGATGCGCGAACATATTTGCCTGGCAGGCAAACACGTTTGGAAACATGATCAGTGCATGGTTTGCACCGTTTGTCGCGAATGCACTGGGTATTCGATTAGTTGCTTGAGTTCGATGCGGCCGGAACGGAATCCGGGACAGTAGGTTTCATTTTGTTGAAGGTGCATTCGTTGGATGAATGGTTTGTTTGTGTTTAGGGAGTGTGGATGCGGAGAAGGCGATAGTGGATGCGCTGTTTGCGGATGTTGTCGCATTTGCGCCCGGGAATCGGTGGATAACTCGGAATTGGCGATCTTGGGGCCAAGCGGCGCTGGCGATCTAGCAGGCATGATGAGATTGGACTTGATTTTTAGAGGTAGACCCTGCTTTCCTCTCCGACACATATCCTCACACACACATTCGCGTTGCGGCAGAATTTTTACCGTCTATCTACCTATATCCGACTATTGGTCTATTAATCTACAATATAATTAATTTGTAAACTATTTGAGTTCCATGAGTTAGATAAAAATTCTGCCGCTAATGTGAATAAGTATTTAGTTTAAAATATTTATTGCTTAGTTGCAAAAGTTTCACACTTCCTAGTTTAGTTTTAACAATTTTTATAAATACATTTTATAAAATAAGGAAATCGTTAGCCAATTCTGTAAATATTAATTGCTTCGACGTGTTTTAATTATTTAAAAACAACGTATTTCTAAAATATAGTATTACTTTCTTTTACGAAGTAATAAGTAAGTCTTGTAATCATTTCAACGGATATACACGTTTTGACCTTCCCTGAATCGAATGTGCCTAATTTCGGAATAACGTCTGTCTGTCTGTAAAGTAATAAGTAAGTCTTGTAATCATGAAAAATTACGAACGGATATACACGTTTTGACCTTCCCTGAATCGAATGTGACTATTTTCGGAATGAAGTCTGTCTGTGTGTGTGTATCTGTAATCGCTCTAGGGCCAAAACTGTCGAACCTAAAATTATGAAACTTCAAACCTAAGACTTGTATATGCCCTAGATGTGCACCTCCTATTTTTGAAAAGAATATTCAAACCGGAAGTGCTTACTCTATGTATTTTTTGGCTCTATCTCCAATATCACTAGAACGGCTACACTTACGGCAAATATAGTTATGTTCATAATGAAAGATATTAATATTTCGTACAACTTTTGTTTGAAACATCTCTTCAAAAAATGCACCAGTTGCGAGAAAAATGCTACGAAACATTATAAATATGTTGTTTACGCGTTGCCATGTAGCATGTAGCTTATAAAATCGGATCATCTGATATTTTGACAGGAAAACAAAATAGACTCTATTAGATAAATGACATTTCAGAATATTTCTGTAGAGTATTGGTTAGTTTAACAGCTTGTTTTGGTTATATATATATATATATATATATATATATATATATATATATATATATATATATATCTAGTAAAAACTGTGTAAAAGAAAGTCGAGTGCAGGCCACTCCAGCTATTTTTTTATTTGTATAATAATATTATTGTTTCTTCGGTTTGAATTCGCAAAAAAAACCGTTTAACATTTACAGAATCTAAGTAAAAGGGACGGTTTGGTTCTTTTACTAGTTTTTAATTTCTGTTTTGTAATTTTAAATCTATTCTAGTTTTTCTTAAGCAATAGACTTGTAGTTACTTAGAATTGGCAGTAAGTTAGTTTCAGGGGCGATTTGGCGGACATTAACATTTACAGAATCTAAGTAAATGAAACGGTTTGGTTCTTTTACTAGTTTTTAATGTCTGTTTTGTAATTTTTAATCTGTTATTCTAGTTTTCTATAGCAATAGACTTCTAGTTACTTATAATTGGCAGTAAGTTAGTTTCAGGTGCGATTTGGCGGACATTTACATTTACAGAATCTAAGTAAAAGAAACAGTTTGGTTCTTTTACTAGTTTTTAATGTCTGTTTTGTAATTTTTAATCTGTTATTCTAGTTTTCTATAGCAATAGACTTCTAGTTACTTATAATTGGCAGTAAGTTAGTTTCAGGGGCGATTTGGCGGACATTAACATTTACAGAATCTAAGTAAAAGAAACGGTTTGGTTCTTTTACTAGTTTTTAATGTCTGTTTTGTAATTTTTAATCTGTTATTCTAGTTTTCTATAGCAATAGACTTCTAGTTACTTATAATTGGCAGTAAGTTAGTTTCAGGTGCGATTTGGCGGACATTTACATTTACAGAATCTAAGTAAAAGAAACAGTTTGGTTCTTTTACTAGTTTTTAATGTCTGTTTTGTAATTTTAAATCTGTTATTCTAGTTTTTCTATAGCAATAGACTTCTAGTTACTTATAATTGGCAGTAAGTTAGTTTCAGGGGCGATTTGGCGGACATTAACATTTACAGAATCTAAGTAAAAGAAACGGTTTGGTTCTTTTACTAGTTTTTAATGTCTGTTTTGTAATTTTAAATCTGTTATTCTAGTTTTCTATAGCAATAGACTTCTAGTTACTTATAATTGGCAGTAAGTTAGTTTCAGGGGCGATTTGGCGGACATTAACATTTACAGAATCTAAGTAAAAGAAACGGTTTGGTTCTTTTACTAGTTTTTAATGTCTGTTTTGTAATTTTTAATCTGTTATTCTAGTTTTCTATAGCAATAGACTTGTAGTTACTTAGAATTGGCAGTAAGTTAGTTTCAGGGGCGATTTGGCGGACATTAACATTTACAGAATCTAAGTAAAAGAAACGGTTTGGTTCTTTTACTAGATTTTAATGTCTGTTTTGTAATTTTTAATCTGTTATTCTAGTTTTCTATAGCAATAGACTTCTAGTTACTTATAATTGGCAGTAAGTTAGTTTCAGGGGCGAATTGGCGGACCTTAAAGCATTTTTTTGGTGTGTTTTAGCGATTTTCAAAGTTTAAACATCGATTATATTGATACATCATCTTGTAAAATCAATATTTCGAGCCAAAGTCCCCCAATTCGCCCCTGATTAATACTAGTGGATTTTCTTAAACAATTGAATTGATATATTTTTATTTTTCTGCACTACACTCAATATAATTTTTCCCGCACGTAAAATCTTTGCCCCTAATCTATAATTAATCTCTTAAGCGCTAATCTGTTTGCTTTATATAATCCTCATGCTTAAATTTGTATAATAAATAATCTATACGTAAGTACAATAATTACAATTAAATAAATATGCCAAAAATCAACGATTTGGCTTCAACAGTGAAAGATTTACCAGCGACGGCCGGAAGACACGCAGTTAAGCTCCAAGAACATCTTCAACGCCGTTTAGACGAACGTAAAATACGCCAGCGTAAATCTGCGTCAGGTTCCAGTAAACAAAGCGTTTTGAAATTCAAACAACCGAATGGTCGCACAGTACCAATGGTACCTGTAGTGTTTTCCCACAAAGGCGCTAATGGGGCCCAGGGGAGCAAGCAGGGGGGCCCTCAAATATCTGTTAATACTTTAAGTACGGACGATAAAATATTACTAGCTAAAAAACCAGCTATAAAAACTTATTTTTCAGTTAAAGAACAAGGTGGGTCAGATGTGGAACGCGACCCAGCGCGGGTCGTTTGTTTCCCTCCTGCCCGATTACATTTGCCCGCTGAAAGTCCAGTGATTCAGATCAGTTGTGGTTTACATCACACCGTTTTGTTGCTGCAAAATGGGCAAGTTTATACGTTTGGCTCGAACCAGTATGGCCAATTGGGCTGTGGGGATATTTTGGCCCAAGCTGGGATACAATTAGTTAAGTTGCCATGCGTTGCCACTTATATTGCCGCCGGTAGTAATCACTCCGTAATATTAACGTGTAAAGGCGAAGTCTACACGTTTGGCAACTACCAGGTTAGTCGCCTGTATTTTTAATATTATTTCTCAATATTTTGCGCAACTTTTATTCCCCAGCAACATAAGTCTATCTCGTCTAGAAACATTTATATAAAATTCCAAACATTTATCCGATAAATTGCATTAAAGTATACTCATGTTTATCTATACAAATTTTGAGAACCACTTCAGATAATTATAACCTGTATTTTTTATATTATTCCTCAATATTTTACGCAACTTTTATTCCACAGCAACATAAGTCTACCTATTCTAGAAACATATATATAAAATTCCAAACATTTAGCAAATTGCATTAAAAGTGTACTCATATGTTTATTTATACACATTTTGAGTACCACTTCAGATAATTATAACCTCTATTTTTTATATTATTCCTTAATATTTTACGCAACTTTTATTCCACAGCAACATAAGTCTACCTATTCTAGAAACGTATATATAAAATTCCAAACATTTAGCAAATTGCATTAAAAGTGTACTCATATGTTTATTTATACACATTTTTAGTACCACTTCAGATAATTGCAACCTGTATTTTTTATATTATTCCTCAGTATTTTACGCAACTTTTATTCCCCGGCAACATAAGTCTATCTATTCTAGAAACGTTTATATAAAATTCCAAACAATTGGCAAATTGTATTAAAAGTGTACTCATTTGTTTATTTATACACATTTTGAGAACCACTTAAGATAATTGTAACTTGTATTTTTTATGTTATTCCTCAATATTTTACGCAACTTTTATTCCACAGCAACATAAGTCTATCTATTCTAGAAACGTTTATATAAAATTCCAAACATTTGGCAAATTGCATTAAAAGTGTACTCATATGTTTATTTATACACATTTTTAGTACCACTTCAGATAATTGCAACTTGTATTTTTTATATTATTCCTCAGTATTTTACGCAACTTTTATTCCCCGGCAACATAAGTCTATCTATTCTAGAAACGTTTATATAAAATTCCAAACATTTAGCAAATTGCATTAAAAGTATACTCATATGTTTATTTATACACATTTTGAGTACCACTTCAGATAATTATAACCTGTATTTTTTATATTATTCCTCAATATTTTACGCAACTTTTATTCCCCGGCAACATAAGTCTACCTATTCTAGAAACGTATATATAAAATTCCAAATATTTGACAAATTGCATTAAAGTGTACTCATGTATATTTACACACATTTTGAGTACCACTTCAAATAATTGTAACTTGTATTTTTTATATTATTCCTCAATATTTTACGCAACTTTCATCCCTCGGTAACATAAGTCTATCTATTCTAGAAACATTTATATTAAATTCCAAACGTCTTGCAAATTACATTAAAGTATTAAAGTTATCTTTTATGCGAAGATCTAATAATAGTATAAAATTAAAAGCGCCCCTAGAAAATCCTTTTTTCTCCTCAGAAGGGGCAGTTAGGTCGTGACGCCCCTAACGCACCCCAATGTATCCAAGACACTTCCCAACCGGGGCAAAGCAGTACTAGACACAGCAACCCTAGGAGCCCTTGGTACTCAACCCCAGGCCCCATTCCAAGCGTAGGGCCTCGCCACGGGCGTAGGGCTACCTGGGTAGGGGCTTCCGCTGATCAAACCTTTCTAAAAATCGACGAATCTCTGATTAACTCAGTCAGTTTAGGCAAATCTACTGTTATAGCCAATAAGAACAGTATTGGTAAGTTTTAAACAGTTTTGTAGCTAAGGCCCTGTTTTCTGCCCCTATTACACCCAAACAGACATTTCCGTTATATATCTTTTATTATTTTGTTTGTATACTGTGTATCGGAGAATATATCTTCCGCACACTTAAAACAGGGCCGTAAAGTTTAAATACAGGCCCGTATTAATTTTAATTTCGGTTCCAACAACAGTTTTATTGCCTAATCAAGTTGATTCATCAAACGCATTTAAATGTTTGGTAATTAATAAACATGACGGCAGCTGCAACTCGTTTAGTGGTGACGAACAAGTGAACTTTTGTTCCCAAACCACTTGTATGGACCCATTATACAACGTACTTTGGGCCTATAATCCAATAAACCACGAAGTGGTCTGCTACAACATCGTCTCAACCGATATCCAAACAAACTCAACCCCTAGCGATAAAAAATGTGTAAACCCCCTAAAAAACAATGAAAAACTCATAACATCGCGCTTAATCAACAATTTCGATCTAAAATCTGTATTGAGCGCCGAACTAGCACTTCCAGTTGTGTCAAACTGCTTTGTAACTCGTCTACAAGCCGCGATCCACTTATTAAGCTGCCTCGACACACTAACAGTCGCGCACGACTTTAAAATGACGGCAATTAAGGAAGACATTGAAGACCGGCAAATTGTAACCGGTAAAACGTATAATCGGGATGATTTCCAATCAGTAAACCGGTTTGAGTCACATGGGGGTGGCTGGGGGTACTCTGGCCACTCTATAGAAGCAATTCGGTTTATGGGGGACACTGATATATTGCTAGGGGGTTTTGGGTTGTTTGGGGGACGTGGGGAGTACACTGGCAAGATTAAATTGTTGGATATTGGGCCGGAAGGCGGAGAACAGGAAGGGGATGGAGAAGTGCTAGCGGAAACGGAAGAAGTTCCGTATGAATGTGGACCACGCCAAAAGTATCCGATGCTGTTCGATGAACCTGTGTCCCTGCAAGTAAGTACCTAGCGTTAGTGCTACCAGCGAGCCCAATCGCAATAAATACAATAGTAAAAGCGTTAGCAATTCATTCAATCCAACCAATTATGATCCCGAGATTTATTTATTCACTTTAGCCCTTTTGTACATTCTGTACGGCTAATACAAATGTCTTTTAGGCTCATCGGTGGTATGTCGCATGGTGCCGCATAAGCGGCCCGTCAAGCGATTGTGGCTCATCCGGCCAAACAATGGTCACTACAGAAGACCAAGTATTATTCAATTTTAAATCATCAAAAAAATCGAATAATGGCACCGACGTCAACGCCGGACAAATACCCCAATTATTATACCGCGTTATTACCCCCGAAAACCAAACCCCTAACCGCCCCATCGACCTAACCGAACCCACTTATATCCTAAGCAAAGATTTCTCCAGGACCGTAACTAAAGAATGTTTCCAATCATTATTAAGTTTACTGCAATGGTCCTGGAACACTTTTAAACTCGGTATAGTCGATACACAAACACAATTGTATTCAACATTAGAGTTAGAGCGTTTAGTCTATATATCGCGTGCGACTCTACGTTTAATCCGGATTTATACGAACGAAGTGTATCCGAATCAAGTGACACGTAAAATACCGTTAGAAAGTGTACACTTAGCGGAATCGGTGGGTGATGTTCGGGTTTTATTGAAACAGATTTTATCCGATAATTTGCCGTATGTAATGTCTAGTAAGAAAGGGGGGAAAATGAAGGTGGTTAAGGGTAATGGGGTGTTTGTTAAGATGATGACTGGGATTTTGGATGAATGCCATTATACGTTTGTTGCGAGTTTCCATGCGTTTTATCCGACCGCGTATTTGAAATGGAATTGCTTATGCGATCTTCTAGCCGATATGGATAAGGTAAGTTGGCTCAATTAATAGCGAATCGGGGAAATAAATCAGTATTTCTAAAAGGAGAAAGAACGCAACGGAGCCGTCAACAGCGAACGGTTATTAAGCGCAGTATTATTTGCGCTTTGTGGGCCATCAGTGCGTTTACGCAGTACGTTTCCGTTACTTGTCGGGTCCTCTAGTACCGAAAACTCGTTGCATCGCGGATTAAGCCCTTCAGACAATACAGGTCTCCCAATGATGTCTGGGGGCGATATCCACCATTACCCAGTTCTTGTCGAACAGATGAGCTACAGAAGTCAAGTTAGTTTTACGTTTATACGTTTTTATCCGATTTAAACGTGTTTTTTTTATCAAGGTTGAAGGTACAGGCTCCGGTTTAGCGTGGTCCTGGCGCGAAGTCCTGGAACGGCTCCTAAACTTAGTAACCGATCCGGTAAGGCAAGCTTTATTGGGCAACAAAATAGTTGCCCTACCAGGATTAACGCGCAATTGTTGCCATTTATTAGCAAGAGTTGTAGCTGAACTAGTTCACCAGTGTAGTGCGTCTGATGTAAGTTATTTGTTTAAAAACTAAAGGGCTTCCACGCATTCACTATTTAAAAAAAATTATTCTGGCCTCAAAAACTACGTAAATGAAAGTAGAGTCCAGCCACTCTAGCTTTTTAATACACTCTTAATTAAAATATGTATAACTCTTTTATTTATTTAATCGCCTGAAATGTGATAACACAAGGTTTTTCGGGTCGCAGATTACGAATCTAGCTTCAAAAACTACGTAAATGTAAGTCGAGTGCAGTCCACTCTAGCTTTTTTAATACACTCTTAATTAAAATATGTATAACTCTTTTATTTATTTAATCGCCTGAAATGTGATAACACAAGGTTTTTCGGGTCGCAGATTACGAATCTAGCTTCAAAAACTACGTAAATGTAAGTCGAGTGCAGTCCACTCTAGCTTTTTTAATACACTCTTAATTAAAATATGTATAACTCTTTTATTTATTTAATCGCCTGAAATGTGATAACACAAGGTTTTTCGGGTCGCAGATTACGAATCTAGCTTCAAAAACTACGTAAATGTAAGTCGAGTGCAGTCCACTCTAGCTTTTTTTAATACACTCTTAATTAAAATATGTATAACTCTTTTATTTATTTAATCGCCTGAAATGTGATAACACAAGGTTTTTGGGGTCGCAGATTACGAATCTAGCTTCAAAAACTACGTAAATGTAAGTTGAGTGCAGTCCACTCTAGCTTTTTTTAATACACTTAATTAAAATATGTATAACTCTTTTATTTATTTAATCGCCTGCAATGTGATAACACAAAGTTTTTGGGGTCGCAAATTACGAATCTGGCCTCAAAAACTACGTAAATGTAAGTCGAGTGCAGTCCACTCTAGCTTTTTTTAATACACTCTTAATTAAAATATGTATAACTCTCTTATTTATTTAATCGCCTGAAATTTGATAACGCAAGGTTTTTCGGGTCGCAGATTACGAATCTAGCTTCAAAAACTACGTAAATGTAAGTCGAGTGCAGTCCACTCTAGCTTTTTTAGATACACTCTTAATTAAAATATGTATAACTCATTTATTTATTTAATCGCCTGAAATGTGATAACGCAAGGTTTTTGGGATTGCAAATTACGAATTAGGCCCCAAAATCGGTGTAAAAACAAAATGGCGTCTACAAAATGAATCTTTTATTCACTTATTTAAAACTACTTAATTGTAAGTCGAGTGAAGTCCACTCTAGTTTTTTTAATACACTCTTAATTAATATATGTATAACTCTTTTACTTATTTAATCGCCTGAAATTTGATAACACAAGGTTTTTGGGATCGCAAATTACGAATCAGGCCCCAAAATCGGTGTAAAAACAAAATGGCGTCTACAAAATGAATCTTTTATTCACTTATTTAAAACTACTTAAATGTAAGTCGAGTGCAGTTCACTCTAGTTTTTTTAATACACTTAATTAATATATGTATAACTCTTTTACTTATTTAATCGCCTGAAATTTGATAACACAAGGTTTTTGGGATCGCAAATTACAAATCAGGCCCCAAAATCGGTCTAAAAACAAAATGGCGTCTACAAAATGAGTCTTATTCACTTATTTAAAACTACTTAAATGTAAGTCGAGTGCAGTCCACTCTAGCTTTTTTTAATACACTTAATTAAAATATGTATAACTCTTTTATTTATTTAATCGCCTGAAATGTGATAACACAAGGTTTTTGAGATCGCAAAATACGAATCAGGCCCCAAAATCGGTCTAAAAACACAATGGCGTCTACAAAATGAATCTTTTATTCACTTATTTAAAACTACTTAAATGTAAGTCGAGTGTAGTCCACTCTAGCTTTTTTTAATACACTTAATTAAAATATGTATAACTCTATTACTTATTTAATCGCCCGAAATGTGATAACGCAAGGTTTTTGGGGTCGCAAAATACGAATCAGGCCCCAAAATCGGTCTAAAAACAAAATGGCGTCTACAAAATGAATCTTTTATTCACTTATTTAAAACTACTTAAATGTAAGTCGAGTGCAGTCCACTCTAGTTTTTTTAATACACTCTTAATTAAAATATGTATAACTCTTTTACTTATTTATTCGCCTGAAATTTGGTAACACAAGGTTTTTGGGATCGCAAATTACGAATCAGGCCCCAAAATCGGTGTAAAAACAAAATGGCGTCTACAAAATGAATCTTTTATTCACTTATTTCATTTTTTTGTATACGAAATTGCTTGTGGAAGCCCTGAAACTGGAAATGGAGCCTAATTTTTTTTGGATATATTAGGAGGAACTGCAAGGCGCTTGTGGTCGGGTTTTACACACAACACCGTCTAGGTTCACTAGAACGAACCAATCTAGAACCTGGAACACTGGAAATGGATCCCCAGACGCTATTTGCTTCCAGGTTGATAGAATTGGTGTTGTTATCGCTGGGGTTGGGGTATATGGGGGTCTTGGGCACTATGAGTACGAATTAGAATTATTGGAGGATGTAAGTATATTTATTTAAATATATCGTGTTCTTAAAGTTGCCAATTAATAAAGAAAATTAAAAATTACAAATAATGCAGTTGGTTTTATAATGAAACTTTTATTTTACAACTTGGCTAAAATAATTTAACTTGGCGGCGTGTGGCGGTGCACTTGCCGGCATCTATAAGCAACCTGCGCGCTTATAATGAAAACATTTTTGGGTTTATTTAATTTGTGGGTTTTTACAGCAAAGTACGGTAGGGGGTGTGGAAAACCATGCGCATACACAACGCTGGAATAATCTAGAGATAGTCCGGGGTTCATTTGGCCCGGAGGATTATAACCCGGATATAATGGAGATTAAATTTGATAGGCCTGTTCCTATAAAAGTATAAATGATATCTTAGCGCCTATTATTATTCCTCATAATTTATGTATTAATAGGAAAATGTTAAATATGCATTTCGACTTCGAAACCACGGAGGTCGGACTAGTAATGGCGACGGCGGCTTGAACACAGTCAAAGGACCAGACGGCACTACGTTTACATTTTCTACATGCTCCTTAAGCTTTAATGGAACGACCCAAACACGTGGACAAATTCCACATATATTATATTATAGGTAACAATGTTGGGGTGTCGCTCACCCCACTTATACGTTTCATTCTTTTTTTTTTGTTATGTACTAGTAATCCCCAAGACTCTGAATCCCAGCATACAAGTCGCGCAATGGCCGAGTTGCAAGCTCGTAAGTGTACGCTTGCAATGACCGCAACAGTGGTCCAAAAATGTTCATCTTTGTTCGTAACAGCGCGCGAACGTGCCGAAGATGTGTCTTCTGCAGACATTTTGAGTGACTCTTGTATTGTTAACACTCTCTTACCCCTGGTTTTAGCCCATATTAGCCCGTTAGTTACCACTGATCCACGAGTAAGTATTAATAAAAATGAAATAACGCCGCTTTATTAATTAAATTTCCAACTTAGAGCGGCGTTCAAGTTTTAAACTTAATCCAAGATATGTTACCACATGTGTCGGCATTAAATTTAATGTCAGGCTCCGCCGAAACGTCTTTAGGCCCTTCAGGGTGCCAAGACTCCTTTGAAGGAGGCTATATTAACACAACATCCGGCCATTACACTTGGGTCCAAAGCGATCATCCGTACAAGCCAGCTACAGTCTCAAACTATCGGTAAACTACTTAAAACTATTAAAAATATATATATATATATATATATATATATATATATATATATAATCCCAGCTTTACATATTTTGGCCGCTAGACCCCCGGCGGTTACCGCCATAACATTAATAACCCCATGGAACTCTCAAAACTTCGTAAAAACTATTTAAGTCAACAAATCTATATTGAATATATTTTTTTTAAAGTCCGGCTTTATATATTTTGGCCGCTAGACCCCAGGCGGTTACCGCCATAACATTAATAACCCGATGGAGCTCCCAAAACTATTTAATTCAACCACAAATCTATATTGAACAAAAATTTGACAAAGTTCGGTTTTATATATTTTGGCCGCTAGTCCCCCGGCGGTTGCCGCAATATTTTGTAAACACCGTGCTATTTTGTAGCGTCGCATTCCCTGACTCAGTCAAATGGCTCTCGTTAGAGTTTGACCCAACTTGCGGCACTGCCCAGCCGGAAGATTGTCTTCAGTTGTATGTCCCCAGTATAAATGGGGCCAGCTGCGCCCCCCAAATCATCCCAGGGCTGCGCGTTGTCGAAAACGACGACGTAGACTCAACACCGATGCCGTATTGGCCTGTTTTGCACAAATTCAGTTCTTGGTAAGTTATTTGTTTGTTAGTTTTAAGTACATTAGGGCCTAAGGTTTTTATTTTAACTTGTAGTAGTTCACAATGGCCTCAAACTGCAGTGATTTTGCCCGGAAACGAAGTGTTATTCTCTTTGGAGACTGCCTCAGATTATTTAAAGGATGATCGGGCCAACACGTTTGGATTTCGGTGTTTAGTAGTGGGGTATGAGTGGCCCTTGCCGTCCACCGGTGGGCCAATCAGTGGACTTCGCCATTTAGAAGCCGAACTAGCGTTTTTGGGCGGTATGTGCGCGGCCAGTCTCATGAAAAAGGATTTACAACTATTTACGCTTGGAGGTTCGTTTTATATACATATATATAAATATATATATATATATATATATATATATTTGTGTTCTGTTTAGGAGATGAAGCCGAGGGGGATGTAGAAATCGCAGAAATTGTGGCCCAACAAACCCTGACGGCCCATGGGCCCTTATTATCAAAAGGATTGGCCCTAAGCAGTCCACCTTCAGTCACGCAGGCCCTAGACGGGATTTTGCCTTTTAGGTGAGTCATTTATATATATATATATTTTTAGGGTTTACAGGGCTTCCACGCATTTACTATTTCCATTTTTTCCGAAATGGGCACTATTTTAAAATTTTATGCAGTCATAAATGTATGAAAAGTATTAAAGACGCTAAAAATTCGTCAATGTGTTCTAACTTCGTTGACCCTAAACCGATTTTTAACATTTTTGTATTTCGGCAAAAGTTTTTAGAAAAGTTCCCCCATAGGTAAGAACAACACCTTGTGCTTTTTATTTTTTCAATTATCAATTAGCAAATAAGTGTTTCTACTTTCTTTTACAAAGTAATAAGTAAGTCTTGTAATCATGAAAAATTACGAACGGATATACACGTTTTGACCTTCCCTGAATCGAATGTGCCTATTTTCGGAATAACGTCTGTGTGTGTGTGTGTGTGTATCTGTAAACGCTCTAGGGCCAAAACTGTCGAACGAAAAATGATGAAACTTCAAACTTAAGACTTGTATATGCCCTAGATGTGCACCTCCTATTTTTGAAAAGAATATTCAAACCGGTAGTGCTTACTCTATACATTTTTTGGCTCTATCTCCAATATCACTAGAACGGCTACACTTACAGCAAAAATAGTTATGTTCATAATGAAAGATATTAATATTTCGCACAACTTTTGTTTGAAACATGTCTTCAAAAAATGTACCAGTTGCGAGAAAAATGCAACGAAACATTATAAATATGTTGTTTACGTTGCCATGGATTCGCATGTAGCTTATAAAATCGAATCATCTGCTATTTTGACAGGAAAACCAAATAGACTCAATTAGATTAATGACATTTCAGGATATTTCTGTAGAGTATTGGTTAGTTATACATATAACTATATCTAGTGAAAATTGCGTACAGGAAAGTCGAGTACAGGCCACTCCAGATATTTGCTGTGGAAGCCCTGGGTTTACATGTTTTGTGACTGATTGGGCCTAGCGTAATCTATAATAATGTTACTACGAAAGCAATTAAACAATATATATATATAACAAAGTTTATTTATTTCGTTATAAATTAAATAATGGCACATAAGAAAATATAAATTAATTATTTCTTAAATAATTAATACTATGAAATACACTGGTGGTTCCATGTATGTTATTAAATAATACTGGCAAGTTGGTATGATTAGTGTATGATATGGGCACTTGGGCACCTACTACTAGATCCAATAAACATATTTGAAACAGGGCTTCGCCCGATTACAATTCAGTTGTGAGCAACTCAGCCTTTTCAACAATAACATGCAACTCAGTTTCCCTATACGTCCGCCCATCTGGGACAATCATCCCAACATTCCCATTGTGGGTGCTCCGCCCCCTATTCACATATTCTTTATGTTTCTGCCGCTTAATTCTACAATAAACATACCAAATCACCCCAACTCCAACACTTAATAACACTAATAACCCAAATAACACTGAAACAACAATCACCCATGTACTTGTACCAGTTTTACACTTTTCTTGTACGTAACTTAACACTTTTACACTTGTCTGCAATTGGTAACACTGGATATATTCTTTCCATTCAGTATTTTTAATCCAAATTTGGGTTTCAGCGCAAGCACAAGTTTTATTTATGATAATTGCGCCAAATTTGGGTTTAAAACTTAAATCGAATTCGATATATTGGAAATCGTTGAAATTATTGTTTTTAAATAGTAGTTCTTGTTTAAATTGAGCGCTTCGCGCGTCCCTGCTCACACTTATCCCATTAAACGCCCCGACACTAATTTGATTAAAATAATTATTATTAATTTCAACCACTTTTTTAACTGTTATTTGGAATGCCTGTGTTTCTAAATTATTAAATTTTGACCCATAAATTTCTCCTTGATACGGTCCATCTATTTTAAAAGCTCCAGAACGCACTGTTTCGAATTCACTATTAATTATTTTAAAAGTTTCTGCCACTGCGATTTCAGAAAAAGCTCTACTAGGTAAATCGCCGAAAGTTGAGTTTGAAATTAAAAAATGTTTCACTTCCACTTTCTTGAATGCCTGTGCGTTTATTTTATCAAAACGCGAATTTTTTATTTCAATTAAATACACTTTAGATACACTAGACACTGCGAAAGCTTGCAATTCCTGGATGTGAACATTATCTAAATGTAATTCGTCCAATTTGTCTTTAATTGTAAAAGCTGGAAGCATTATTATATTGGAATTACGTATAGTAATCGAAACTGCAGGTTCTTCGCCATTGTTACTTCCATATTTGTATCCAGTCCAAATAAAACTCCCTTGTTGTAAATTTAACTCTTGAATGTTTTGAATTACTAAAGTTCGAAGACTCGTGAATTCCTTTATTGAATTATTCCCTATATAAACTCTTTGGCAATTTTGTACCGTGATTTTCGGTGCATTATTATGTATATTTGGTAGTTGGAACGTAGTAATATTTAATACCTAACAAAGAAAGATATATTAGATAACATAAATAATATAATCAAACTCTATTTAAAAATCCATTTAATTTGAGCCCAAACACGGTTTTTAACTCTATCACTAATTAGTGCTAACTATATTACTAATAGTAATATCACTAATGCATAAACTTGCAAACAATCGTAAATATATTAAAATTTAATGTACTATTCTACCCTCATCACTAATCTAGGTATTTTAGTTAGTGCTATCACTAACTGGGGTCATTCCCCAAGTCATTTAAACGTAATAGTCGTGTTTGGGCTAAAAATATTAGATAATATTTAACTTATATGCCTGTGAGTTAAGAAACATAAATAATATAATCAAACCCTGTTTAAAAATCCATTTAATTTGAGCCCAAACACGGTTTTCAACTCGTATCACTAATTAGTGCTAACTATATTACTAATAGTAAAATCACTAATGCATAAACTTGCAAACAATCGTAAATATATTAAAATTTAATGTACTATTCTACCCTCATCACTAATCTAGGTCTTTTAGTTAGTGCTATCACTAACTGGGGTCATTCCCCAGGTCATTTAAACGTAATAGTCGTGTTTGGGCTAAAAATATTAGATAATATTTAACTTATATGCCTGTGAGTTAAGAAACATAAATAATATAATCAAACACTGTTTAAAAATTCATTTAATTTGAGCCCAAACACGATTTTTAACTCTATAGCACTAATTAGTGGTAGCTCTATTACTGATAGTAATATATATATAATAAAAAAAACTAATAGTATATATATATAATGCATAAACTTTAAAACAATCGTGAATATATTCAAAATATTGCACTATTCTACCCTCATCACTAATCTAGGTCATTTATTTAGTGCTATCACTAACTGGGGTCATTCCCCAGGTCATTTAAACGTAAAAGTCGTGTTTGGGCTTAAATTACAGAGAATTTCTTACTGGTTTCAAGTACACTAGTTAAGTTTCTTAACTCTAATACAATGGAGAGTTACAATATTGTATTTTAATTATGTATGAAAGCGAATTTAATTAAATTAGTATATATTTACCTGTTGTCCAAGCGGGCATTCACAGATTACATGTGAATTTACTTCATAGCAGCTATTACGGGTTAATATAGCGTTGGTATTCGATAGTACGACCCAAAGGGTTATTATATTTAGGAGTAGCGGTGATTCTCGTACCATGATTCGTTTTTATTGTTCGACATGGAAAATAATCTGTATTGAAATAAATAAAATACAGGTTAAATAGTGGAAAACTAGAATATAGGTGCCAATATTAATAATTATCTTATCTATGTTATCAGTTATCATATGTTTGTTTTTTGATAAAATACCAACATATTGGGGGGAAATGTGGTTTATATTGAATATCAGTACTGAATTAAGGCTTTTAAGGCCCTTAGGCTGATACTAGAATTACTCCAGGTCCTTTTAAGGGCTCTAGGTCTACTTGACCTATACGTAATTCCGGGACTATGGAATGTAGGTCAATTTAGTGATTAAACATTTTTTAACGAATTGTTTAGATTTTAAACGGATATTTACGCAATATAAAGCATATTTAACCGGGTTTTCCGTATGATTACAGTCAGAAAAACCACAAGTACACCCACATTACGCGTAATTAACATAACGTAAGATATCCGGTCCAGAAATGGTTTTTAAATGGAATAAATTCGTTTTAATTTTGTGGTCACATGTCTAGCAATTTAAACTTATTATATTACTACATATTTTACTTTAGTGTGAACGCTCTAGAGCCTAATTATGTTTATGATATATTAAATTTAAAAAAATAGGTTTCCTTGCACCATGAGGTCAAATTAGACCCAATATTTGTTTTAAATATCGGAATAATATTTATTTAAAAACGGGTACCAATGTTTAGGTTTGTAGTTGAGATTATCACTTTTTTGTGATGCACACATCTTTTTTTATATTTTCTATTTACATAAACGTCACTGTATATTTATTTAACTTAAATATTTGTACATACATACATACATTATGATTCTTTGAAATTTCTCATACAATTACCAGAAAAAATGTAATATAAATATTACATATATCACAAAAGTGTAATATGATTTGTAAGTGACTCAGTTTTTATTTTTTATCCCGTTCAACTGACCATACCTAACACTAAACCAAGCTTAAATCACTTCTATTATTACCTAGTAATGCTTAACTTTAAGTAGGGCTTACATTTTGTCGTATTTTGGTACCAAAATAATATTTAATAATCATTTAATGATTTTAGATTAGTTTAGGGTTTAGTTGCGCTATAAACGGGTAAATTGGCACTATTTAAGCTACGCTTAGCGTTAAATGTAGGCCGTTATTATTTTATCGCAATCTTAAACAACTTAATTCAAATATTTAATCAATTTGAAGTATTTTATTGACTAATTTGTTTTATTTAAATTTTATACGCAACTAAACCATGCTTAAGTCACTTATATTATTACCTAGTTGCGCCAGTAATGCTTAACTTAAAGTAGGGCTTAAATTTTAGTTGTATTTTGACACCAAAATAATATTTAATGATTTTAGATTAGTTTTGGGTTTAGTTTCGCTATAAACGGATAAATTGGCACTATTTAAGCTACGCTTAGCGATGAATGTAGGCTGTTATTATTTTATCGCGATTTATTGCGCCAGTAATGCTTAACTTTAAGTAGGGCTTAAATTGTGTTGTATTTTGGCACCAAAATAATATTTAATAATCATTTAATGATTTTAGATTAGTTTATGGTTTAGTTTCGCTATAAACGGGTAAATTGGCACTATTTAAGCTACGCTTAGCGTTAAATGTAGGCTGTTATTATTTTATCGCGTTCTTAAACAACTCAATTCAAATATTTAATCAATTTAAAGTATTTAATTTACTAATTTGTTTTATTTAAATTTTATACGCAACTAAACCATGCTTAAATCGCTTCTATTATTACCTAGTTGCGCCAGTAATGCTTAACTTTAAGTAGAGCTTAAATTAAATCTATTTCTACTACCAAATATATTTAAACAGTGAATAAAATTGTTTTTCTAAAATATATTTTAACTTTAGGGCCATCTGGGCTATTATCCCTATTTGTAAGGGCTTTATGGTAGGGTAACAGAGGACCCTTCGTAAAATACACGTGTTTTACATTAGTTACCCTACATTTACTTTATCTATAGTACAATTCATGTTATTATTATTATAAATAGTAAAAATCCGTTCATAGCGAATTACAATTCGAAATTACAATTAATAATTATTAAATGCAGTTTATTTATAAGAATTCGAATGAATTAACGTATTTAAGTGCAAAATATGCCCAATGTAAGCAATATAATAATTTATTTCTAAGTGATATCGAATGTTTTGAGTTGGAAGGCGTTGACCTAGTCGATTTGTTGGTAGTATTTCATTGTTCTTGTTGCACGAAGTTTTATTTGATCGATAACGTATAGGTAAGGTTTGTTTTGACCGTTGCAGGCATTTCGTGCGATACCATTATTTATTTCTGGGCACTTACGTTGCCTGTTACCAATTACACTACTGTACAAGCCAATTTGTGTGTCTGTAACTTTATTATTTATTGCTTTAAACAATCAAACGCGTTGTAATTAACTTTTCTTGTTTATACAATTATTATGCGATTATAAAACAAATAAAATAGTTTTTATTATCTGAATTATGAGTTATGATAGTTAATAACAAATTTCACAATAAGAAAACATTGCCTAATTATATATTAAAATTGCTTTTTGAATGCAGTGTGTACCACATTAGTACACATGCCAGACAACGTGTTATCACAGGAAAAGCGATATTTTATTTATAAAACTATAGATACTTATTTAATAAAAATTATAAATTGCGTTTTAACATTTTGGAATATAGTTTTACGAGTATGTGTGTATCACATTGGTACACATGCCAGGCAACGTGTTAAACCGTATACAACACAGGAAATGCGCTATTATATTTATGAAACTATAAATACTTATTTAATAATAATTATAAATGGCGTTTTAACATTTTGGAATATACTTTTACGAGTATTGTGTGTATCACATTGGTACACATGCCAGGCAACGTGTTAAAACATATATATCACAGGAAATACGCTATTATATTTATAAAACTGTGAACACCCATTTAATAATTATTATAAATAGGTTTTCAACATTTTGGAATATAGTTTTACGAGTATGTGTGTGTATCATCTTGGTACACATGCCAGACAACGTGTTAAAGCGTATTTATCACGGGAAAAGTGTGTATTTAAATTAGATGAGATCCACTTAAATATTCCAAACTCTTGCCAATATTTTCCGTTTGATATTTCTATTTATAATCAAAACTGCATAAATTTGACATAATCAATTGTATTGTTGCGTTCATACATATTTTTAGCGAGTTACGTTATATATTTAAATGTTATAGGCATATAAAAACGTATATAAAGCATACAAGGTCCTATCATCTACATAAAACCTTTTATGATCACGTCAAACGAATTTCTACTACTCAATAATAAACATAAACAGAATTAAATCTATGCCTAGAGAACAAGACTTAGATATGTAACTGATACATATATTTTACGTTGTATTTGTTACTTAAATCCTTGTCAAGTCGCTAGTAAATCCATAATTTGTTAGTTTCTAATACTTTTACAGTTGTAGTATATATTACGTAACAGAGACATAACATTTATAGAACAAGACTCAGCAATGCAACAAATATGTTTTACGTTGTAGTTATTGTCGTTTCGACAACAAATTACATAGTTTCTTTTTGCACTTTTTAAGTCACATATGTATATATTACGTAACTGATACATAACATGTACCAGATATGTAACAAATACATGTTTTACGTAGTTTAACTCCTTATATACATATACAGTTATCCTTTTTAGGGCATGTATATATTACGTAAGTGATACATAACATATGTATCAGATATGTAACAAATACATATTTTACGTTCTGTTTATTCGTTTAACTTAAATATTACATACAGTTATCCTTACGTAAGTGATACATAACATATGTATCAGATACGTAACAAATACATATTTTACGTTGTTTATTGGTTAAATTCTTTATATAACGTATACAATTATCCTTTTTGGGTTTAAGTACACACGCATGTATTTATTACGTATCTAATACATAACAAATGTACCAGATATATAACAAATACATGTTTTACGTTGCGTTTATTAATTTAGCTCTTTATATAATGTATACAATTATACTTTATAGGTGTTAGTACACACGTATGTAACTATTACGTATCTGATACATAACAAATGTACCAGATATGTAACAAATACATGTTTTACGTTGCGTTTATTAATTTAACTCTTTATATAATGTATCCAGTTCTACTTTATAGGTGTTAGTGCGCACGTAGGTAATTATTACGTATCTGATACATAACAAATGTACCAGATATGTAACAAATACATGTTTTACGTTGCGTTTATTAATTTAACTCTTTATATAATGTATACAGTTCTACTTTATAAGTGTTAGTGCGCACGTAGGTAATTATTACGTATCTGATACATAACAAATGTACCAGATATGTAACAAATACATGTTTTACGTAGTGCATATTGGATTAACTTCTTATATAATGTATACAGTTATACTCTTTAGGTCTTAATACATACGCATGTATCAGCTACATAACACATGTATCAGATATGTAACAAATACATGTTTCACGTTATTTTTAATAGTTTAACTCGTTATATACGTATACAATTATGCCCTAATCGCCCAATTCCCTAAAATAGGGTGCCTAAAACTGCACTCACCTGCCAAAACTTTAGGTATCCAAGCCGTATCCGTAGAAAATCCATAAATATCGCACGGTATCCCAGAAAACATTAGATTTAAGTAAACTTTTAGCACTGTTGAAGTGTTGTAAGAACATTCGCGCAAGTAAAATCTTAATGGGAAATTGTTCGTTGGCGATAGACAATAACAAGGTCTGTTCCCGGGCGTCAAACGATTGTGAATGAGTGTTTGTATGTGTTTAAATTACGTGTTACTATGCGTCTTTTCAAAGCTAGACCGTTTCCATGGTAACACGAGATGCATCTGCGAATATTACGGTTTTGTGTGTCGTGATTTGTCAGCATGTGGTGTCCGGACACTGCGTCGTCTTGTACCACAGAGCTGTAGGGGTCGGTTCTCTTATTAAATTGATTATACGCGATGAGCTGAAGGCATTGAGTCCTGTATCTATGCTTGTTTGTTTTTTATTTATGGATTTAATAGGTTTTTGTTACTTCTAAAGGGGGTACTTTAATTTATAACAATTTTTATAATTGTTAGCGATGTTTTCAAGTCGCGGTACAATGCTTTTTAGATCACTTATCTAATGAGTCAACACATACTTTAATACGTGTTTGATAAGTGAATAATGAATGCATTTCGTTGCAAGATTAAAATACCGATGCGTACTTATTCTAAATATTCATATTTTTAGCTCGTACAGAATGTACAAAAGAGCTATAGGGATCGGTATGTCTGTAACAAGCTCGGATCGAACAAAAAGATCTTGTATTTTCGCCTTGAATCCAAAAATATATATAACTCATATACTTGGATGTATGTAACTCTGAAGGTACCGGGTCGATTTTAATGAAATTTAATATACATATAACTTAAACGCCCGTGAAGTTCCCGTTGCATTTTAAATCCAATCGTCAGTACAGGGCCAGAGTTATAGGGCCCCAAAATTTGAAACCCTGCTAAATACTACCCTTAGTCAACTTTTAAATTATTTAGAATTTTTTACTAAATATTCTAAGATATTTTATGTCTATAAAGTTTTTTCAAATTGTGAGCCCATAAGCTTAAAAAAAATAATATAAATATATTTTGAAATATATCAGACATTGAACGCCATCTGAAGCTACCGGGTCGATTTTAATGAAATTTAATATACATATAATTTAAACGCCCGTGAAGTTCCCGTCATATTTTAAATCCAATCGTCAGTACAGGGCCAGAGTTATAGGGCCCCAAAATGTGAAACCCTCCTAAATACTACCCTTAGTCAACTTTTAAATTATTTAGAATTTTTTACTAAATATTCTAAGATATTTTATGTCTATAAAGTTTTTTCAAATTGTGAGCCCATAGGCTTAAAAAAAATAATATAAATATATTTTGAAATATATCAGACATTGAACGCCATTTAAAGGTAGCGGGCCGATTTTAATGAAATTTAATATACATATACTTTAAACGCCTGTAAAGTTCCCGTTGCATTTTAAATCCAATCGTCAGTACAGGGCCAGAGTTATAGGGCCCCAAAATTTGAAACCCTCCTAAATACTACCCTTAGTCAACTTTTAAAAATATTAGAATTTTCTACTAAAAATTCTAAGATATTTTATGTCTATAAAATTTTTTCAAATTGTGAGCCCACAGGCTTAAAAAAAATAATATAAATATATTTTGAAATATATCAGACATTGAACGCCATTTAAAGGTAGCGGGCCGATTTTAATGAAATTTAATATACATATAACTTAAACGCCCGTAAAGTTCCCGTCGCATTTTAAATCCAATCGTCAGTACAGGGCCAGAGTTATAGGGCCCCAAAATTTGAAACCCTCCTAAATACTACCCTTAGTCAACTTTTAAAAATATTAGAATTTTCTACTAAAAATTCTAAGATATTTTATGTCTATAAAATTTTTTCAAATTGTGAGCCCACAGGCTTAAAAAAAATAATATAAATATATTTTGAAATATATCAGACATTGAACGCCATTTAAAGGTAGCGGGCCGATTTTAATGAAATTTAATATACATATAACTTAAACGCCCGTAAAGTTCCCGTCGCATTTTAAATCCAATCGTCAGTACAAGGCCAGAGTTATAGGGCCCCAAAATGTGAAACCCTCCTAAATACTACCCTTAGTCAACTTTTAAAAATATTAGAATTTTCTACTAAAAATTCTAAGATATTTTATGTCCATAAAGTTTTTTCAAATTGTGAGCCTAGAGGCTTAAAAAAATATATATATAAATATTTTAATTTATATATACTTTAAAAATGTGCACCGATTACTCAAGTTCTCGCATAGCTAGCGCAATAGTTGCGTGACCTAAAATAACTTTGTTATGTTGTATATAAGGGGTAAGGGGCTAGGAAAGGATTCAGGGGTAAAAAGGAATAAAATAAACTTTAGTCAGACAGTAAAAAAAAAAAAAAAATGAAGGCGACCTACGAATATAAGTTAATTTGGCTCAATTCCAATGTTTATTTAAGTATTTTACGAATGTGTTGGTTTCTAGATGTAGATTTTATTGTTGTTTTTAACGAGTTTTTAATCGTAAAATCAACGATTCCCTCGAATTTAAAAGATTAGGCCATTTGTTCTTTATAACAAAACAAATTGAATAAAATTTCGTTCATGAATTTAAAATGTTAGTTTTTAAGATTAAATTGTTCTGAAGGTACCAGCACAATTTGAACTAAATTGAATTATTAACTTAGTTATATATGTTGGTGATTTTATTTGTATAATAAACTATGTTTTTTTTATCGTACAATTTACATAGAATTAAAATTAATTGTGCTAAATACAAAATATACAAAATTGTAGTAATTATATTATATAGCTCAGTGATGTCTCCTACACGAAACATTGTTACATAGAAACAGTATCACAGTTACGGCAAGTTTTAAATGTAATTTCGTTTTAAAAAAATATTTGATAATCCGTTTTTAATTGAAAATTTAACAGTAAGCAAAATTATAATAGTGAATAAAATTATTTAGTTTCTATTATCACTGAAGCACACAGTTTTTTTAGCCCCCACTGCATATTTATCAAATGTTTATAATGTGGCAGAGATCAAAATTTCGTAGAAGGCCCCTCACCCGGGTCCGTCCGATCCGGTTTATCAGGCAGCGGCCGATACGCCATCCGGCTCCCAGTCGACCGATTACTCAAGCTCTCATTTATCTCATTCTGTTCCCCTTCCTTCACCCCATTCTGTGGCAACTCTGAATACAAATGAACTTCCGCATCAGTCGGTTCCGAATATTCAGACGCCAGAACCGATGCAACCGGAACCGGCTCAATTGGAACAAAATTAAACCGTTCTTCAATCAACCGCAAGAAACTAAAAGGTCTTGTTGGTAAATTCTTATCTTCCAGCGCTGGTAAATTCCCCAACTCTTCATACAAATGAAGTTCCTCCTCCCGATTATTATTCGTATAACTATCTTCAATTATAAAATGATCGTAAAGTTTCTCAATCATTTCCCGCGCCTCGTTATACGTTATCGGATCCTCCAGTTTTTCACGCAACGTCTGCAACAAATCCTGTGTTAACTCTTCAGGAATAGTCTCCACTTTGTCAACAGTTACCATTATATCTTCAGCATCCGTGCTAGTTTCTTCAGTTCTATAGTGTATATTGTTAAACCGTACACAAAGCCCTTTCCGTTTCAACCATAACCCACCGTGAATTAACAGAATTATTGAAGTTCCTATTACTGCTACAAGGAATACTAAACCTAGGATTAATCCGAGGATTAAATGACTGTCGTCCGGATCAGCGGAGAACTTTCGATTAACCGCATTAGCATCAACATCGAAAACTTTACACTTAATTACTGCACCATTATCGCAAAATGTCTCGGTGAAGTTCCTCATGCGCATTTTTCCCTCCGTGATTTCGTAGCATTTTGCTACGATTGAATCGATAGTGCAAAAGTTGTGATTGGAGAATTGAGCACAGTTTGAGCCTAGGATCTCTTCGAGCCATTGCTCAATCTCGCAATGGCACGTGTACTCGAATTGGTTGTTGTCGAAGTGGGAATTGGACATGTTTGGGCTTATGTCGGAGAAATAGGCTAGGGCGTTTTGCTCAACGATGCCTAGTGAGTTGTAATTGAAATTGAATTCTAATGAGTCGAGAAATGGCGAGTATTTAAATGGTACGTTCATGCTGTTTGGGTGCATGTGTTCGAAGTAGTTTTGGTCGATTGTTATTGAGCTCCAATCATGGATGGCGAAGCCGTGCGATTGGAGGTCGCTGATTGTGTTGCCGTGGATGTGGACTTTTGCGATGGTTGCGTTTATAGCGCCTGGGTGAATCTTTTGAATCCTGCAATTTAATTATTTAATTATTTTAATACTAGTTGTACCCCGGCTGCGCCTTAAGTTGGCGGCTAGTGCGTGCGCACTGGCCGGCAACGTATATCTTACTTGGAATGCTGTATAGTTAAGTTAGTGGTAGCGGATAGTAAAGCATCACTATCCAGCTCATGTATTTGACTATCATTTATAAATAAATTATCCAATTGGGTGCGATCACTGAAGGCCCCCGTTCGAATCCGGTGCAACGACGTATTGCGTATACTGACTGCTGCGATTGTGTTACCACTGAACGCGCCTGTAGCCACTTCACGCACTTCAGACCCCACAAACGACACTTCAGCCAATGACGACTTGAACACATCTTTCGGAAGTATTGGCATCATTACCTCACGGAACCTTATCTGCGCACAAATAAAATCATTACTGTAACAACGACCAATAAATCAAAATCAATTAAACCGAGAACTGTACTGAAGGTTAAATAAGTATAAAAATAAACTTGGCCCGTATTCATAAGATTCTTACCGTGGTGACAGCCCCGTGATGTCCAAGCGCCCGCGCCGGAAGTGTGAAGGCCTCCTCTTCTAAGTCCAGACGGCGGATGTCGCTGAAGATGGCATCCTGCAGGAAACTGAAGACGGCTCGTTGGATTACGACCGACCCGCATCGCGACACTTCTGCTGTTACGGGGCCCTGCGACATAAACACAGGATGAAGGTGACTTTCGTTAATTCTGATTCCATTATTTAATAATCGGGCATCCGGCCACTGAACCACACTACAAGACTATATAAAAATGACTCATACAGTTTTCTATTGATTAAAAACAGGATGAATCCAAAAGAGCCGTTTAAAATTAATAATATATACGATATGGGGTGACAAATACCCAATAATCCACTAACACGAACGTTTTTACATCTTATAACCAATTAGTAATACTTATTAACATATATATATATATTTAGAAAATCGTTTTGGTTTAATTTCGCAAAATTAGTGCCAAAATAGCGAAAATAACGTCTTAATTCGCTATTTAAACACCCATATTTATGCAACCCAACTTACATGAACGTATTGCGGGCTACAAAAGTCTATACTATATAAGAATTAAGTTTTAATGTTTAAAGAGTTTATTTATGTTAAACTCTGTATAAATTGTGGGTCCTTGAGGATTTTTGGGGTCATTTAAACAACTCACCTTCATGTTCTTGAACGCAGCAGTTTCTAGAACTAGAGAATTACTCCCAGTCAACTGTACTAGTAAACTATTGACGGTAACATTTAAAAACGCATGTTTTTTAATAATGACTGCTTGGATTCCGTCTGTGCGAAGTCTCTGGAAGTTTGGTAGTGTTGAAAATAAATTCGCGTGAAGTTTCACCTCTTTGCCCCCAGTTATTGATAGCTCGATTACGTTTGGAGATAGAATACCGGGCCGCAAATCTACCTGGAATTAAATTAAATATATTTTACGATGGACGAATAGTTCTCTGACCCTCTGGTACCTGCAGATTTCTTACGGTCTGCAGGTGTTCAAAACTCTGTAAGAGAGGATAAGGGCCCTTTGTCTGCGTTACCTTTTTTTTTATGTGCTCTCAGAATACTTATAGGGGTAAAATGGTCACATTCGTTTTCTTAAGTCTATATTACTCTCCTTTATCAATAACAATTTAGGTCACAAACTAGATGCAAATTGCGACCTTGTACAATTGTTTATTCACCGGATAATTTCTTAGACATACACAATAAAATACATCGGTAAGATTAATGTAGCGAATCTAAAACATTGTAGGCGTATATATAGTCATCTTGAGGGTGTGTGGGTGTAACTAGGGGCTAGGGGGGGCATAAATACACTAGGAACATTTTGCAGTAACGTTTTGATAATTTGGGAATTAAATAAAAAAGTCTACATCGATGGGTGTGGCAGGTAATCTGTCACACTAGTAATTAAAACAGTGCGTGACTTTGAGCCGAGGGAATATGGGGTCATATCTACTAGTATTAATATTTTAAGAGCCCAAAAGTGACATCGACAATGCATATTTACACAATGAGTCTTAGCATCTAAAATAGGGGGGCTCGAGTGGTAATTAATACTAAATTGAGGGATGCTAGAGGTCATATCCGGTTCGTTTGATGTGGGTACCCCAAATTTTTTTCTGGTTTCATTTTGTTTGGACCACTTGTTGGCGTATTTAAATTAGGGGTTTTAATGATAACACTGTTGAGTTATCAGAGGTCAAACGAATGACCCATGACCTAATGGTCAGGCCGGTGTCGCGCTTATTTAATTCCCTTAACAACTTCTATTGGTTGATTGCCGTTTGTGTAATCTTGCACGAAAAATTGTAACATCCACACACACAAAGAAACGAAATATGCAATTCTAAAAATATCGCTGTTAAAGGGGGGTAACGGGGGGGGGCACATGCATGACTCACACACGGTCATCCTAACAGTCAGTCACCTGGTTATCCAGTTGGCTTCTGGACAACTATAACTTAACATATATAAATAATAATAAATATCTAAAATTTTTTAACTGTTTATTTCAAGTCGGTTGCGAATTTGGTATTTGGCCGTCAGCGACGGTGCACTGACGGCCAACTACAACTACTGCCCCGGTCAAAATTATTGTTATAAAATATATACTTGTTTCAAACGGGTTTTTAAGCCAATTTAGCTTTAGGCAGTATATATATATGTATGTATATGTAGAACGATTTGTTAAATCATGCAAAAATGATACTAGGAAGTTGTTTCACAGTTCATTGCAGTTTGAAAGTTATTTAGATCAATAAGTATATTTGTTTAATACAAAAATAATTATATTTAAAATTCAAGGTGTCTTAGTCATTGCGAATAAAAAATTAAACAGTTCAATTATTAAAAAATGATTCAGTTATCCTTGGAATAGTAATTATACAAAAAATTGTGTTAAATTTCGGTGTAAAAACAACAAACTGATCTGTTAGTAGAAATTTTAATTGTTTACTGTTCGTAATACGTATACAGGCGATGAAACCAACGCCTAATAAGGCCCTTGCGGCTTATATGGTGTGTATCGCGAAGTTTAAATAGATTGACCACTGACGGCTTAGCTTTTTCTTCATCAGGCCAGCAAGTATTTTTTTTTTTTTTACCATCTTAGTTGTGGTAAACAGGTTGTGCGAGGTTGCCAAACGTTACCAGCGATTGACCGCAGAGGAAATCTGTTAAATATGACTCAGATTCGAACTGTGTGCATTTTTTGAGGCTCTAACATCGTTTTTTGCCACTTTAGTTTTCTGGGACGAATATTTTATACGACTAGACTTAATAAATATAATTCAGATACATAAAAATGATAAAATAGTGTAGTATATATTTTTTTAGGCTCTAAAATATTAAAATTATTATTGTTTAAGGGCCTATTGCCACCTTAGTTTTCTGGGACGAATATTTTATACGACTAGACTTAATAAATATAATTCAGATACATAAAAATGATAAAATAGTGTAGTATATATTTTTTTAGGCTCTAAAATATTAAAATTATTATTGTTTAAGGGCCTATTGCCACCTTAGTTTTCTGGGACGAATATTTTATAAGACTAGACTTAATAAATATAATTCAGATACAAAAAAATGATTAAATAGTGTGGTATATTTTTTTTAGGCTCTAAAAATTAAAATTATTATTGTTTGAGGGCCTACTGCCACCTTAGTTTTCTGGGACGAATATTTTATAAGACTAGACTTAATAAATATAATTCAGATACAAAAAAATGATTAAATAGTGTGGTATATTTTGTTTAGGCTCTAAAAATTAAAATTATTATTGTTTGAGGGCCTATTGCCACCTTAGGTTTCTGGGACGAATATTTTATACGACTAGACTTAATAAATATAATTCAGATACATAAAAATGATAAAATAGTGTAGTATATATTTTTTTAGGCTCTAAAATATTAAAATTATTATTGTTTAAGGGCCTATTGCCACCTTAGTTTTCTGGGACGAATATTTTATAAGACTAGACTTAATAAATATAATTCAGATACAAAAAAATTATTAAATAGTGTGGTATATTTTTTTTAGGCTCTAAAAATTGAAATTATTATTGTTTAAGGGCCTATTGCCACCTTAGTTTTCTGGGACGAATATTTTATAAGACTAGACTTAATAAATATAATTCAGATACAAAAAAATTATTAAATAGTGTGGTATATTTTTTTTAGGCTCTAAAAATTGAAATTATGATTGTTTGAGGGCCTATTGCCACCTTAGTTTTCTGGGACGAATATTTTATACGACTAGACTTAATAAATATAATTCAGATACAAAAAAATGATTAAATAGTGTGGTATATTTTTTTTTAGGCTCTAAAAATTAAAATTATTATTGTTTGAGGGCCTATTGCCACCTTAGTTTTCTGGGACGAATATTTTATAAGACTAGACTTAATAAATATAATTTAGATACAAAAAAATGATTAAATAGTGTGGTATATTTTTTTTAGGCTCTAAAAATTAAAATTATTATTGTTTGAGGGGGTCTATTGCCACCTTAGGTTTCTGGGACGAATATTTTATAAGACTAGACTTAATAAATATAATTCAGATACAAAAAAATGATTAAATAGTGTGGTATATTTTTTTTAGGCTCTAAAAATTAAAATTATTATTGTTTGAGGGGGTCTATTGCCACCTTAGGTTTCTGGGACGAATATTTTATAAGACTAGACTTAATAAATATAATTCAGATACAAAAAATTGATTAAATAGTGTGGTATATTTTTTTTAGGCTCTAAAAATTAAAATTATTATTGTTTGAGGGGGTCTATTGCCACCTTAGGTTTCTGGAACGACCATTTTGTAAGACTGTACGTTTAACTAAACAACATGACATCATATAATCGCGAATTAACGTTCAATTAATCATGTTAAATGTGTTTATTTAATTATTTGATTAACCGAAACGTCTTGGTTTTAATTAAATAGTAATTATTACTAATGACTACGTAATAATTACTACGTAATAACCCTTTCGTAACCATTGAAGAATAAAAATTATAAATATAACTTACTGGAATTAAACATTAGGTTCGGTTAAAAGAAAAAAACAGACGTTGGGAAACGGTAGACAAAACATTAGGGCCCTTTGTATATTTGCTTTATATACCGCAGACGGTTTAAGGGTAAAAATAACTGTTTTCGTGTATTTTTAGTTTCGTTTTTACTAAATAATTCTAAATATATTGCGAATTAAACGTTTTTAAAATGATTCATGGGTGTGGCAGATCTAAAGCTTGAGATAAAATATATATAAATCGCTCTGTAAACAATTGGGCATTGTCAATCTTAGTTAAAACAATGATTTCCGGTCGGGGGAACCCCCTACATAATTAACAAAAGGGCACTACCAGTCCAATGTAGAATTTGAAGCAAATTAATACAAAATGAACGTTTGATAATGATTACTTTATTAAATAAATATTCTGCACATAGTTAACATAACATTACTCAGTCATTTACTTAGTAAAACTTGCAAATCGGTAATTTCCTAGAAATTTACCCACTAGAAGGTAAACTAGTGACTAATTGTGTACTTAACTTAAAATATGCTTAGATAATAAGTATTCCCTTTGTAATAAACTGAGTAATAGTTTATTCACAAATAGTTTTAGTAAATAATTGAAAAACAATAAATACATTACAAGAAAGTTGTAATAAGTATGTCGTTAGTGCAACAAAACGATAAGTACCGTCTCAAGAGATAGTTCTATCTGTTTTACGTCACAAATTCTAGTTTTTTTCTACGTTCAAACGAAAACTATGCAGCTCGGTAGCCATGTGTTTATCATATACTACCATTAAAATATATCTAAGCATTCACAAACATATTTAAGGCCCTTTTCTAGTCAAATAGGGGGCCTTAAGTTATGAAATAACAATGAGTGACCATGAACTTCCGGTTAAGCATCAATAAATCGTTTTTATTTGTAATAATTTAGTCTGTTATACATTTTATGCCCCTTATTACGCGTGTACCGGATGTTTTACATTTTTATACATCCGTATTTTGGTAAACCGGATATATCTTTCGGTTTAAACTCCGAAATTAGGGTAAATAAGTCTGGTTTTATTCGTTTATACATATTTTGTTTACATTCCGTGGATTAAAATAATAATCTGTGGTATCTAAACAGATTTAAATCAAAATTCACACGTAGATCGATTTAAATTTAGACTCCCTTTATACATATATATATGTAAACTATATAATATATACAAAATGTGTGTAAAGGACATGGAATAATGAGAATATATGTGAAAGTAAATGAAATACCAGAAACATTAAAAGATTTTAAAATGCCAGCGCGTTAAATGTCATATTTTATTAAAGAAACGATTTTTCTGGGTCATTTATACCCCGAAATATACTATCTTATAAAGAAAGTATAGAGAATGGATGCAGTAGTTTCGATTTAATTATTTTATAGCTAGCCGAAGTACCGTAGAAGCTAAAGCATTCGGTCGTGAGCCCCCCTTAATACTGCCCTAATAAAAATCATTAAAACACCCAAAAATTCTAATATATTTTTTGTCTACAAGATTTTGTCATATTGTTAACCCAAAGACCGTAAGAAATTATTAAATAGTCGTCGCTCGTAATACGAAATTTGTGCCCTTTACTCCTCTGAAGGTACCGGAGCGATTCACACTAAATTTGGTACACATATTATTTAACATCCTATTTGAAACCGTACGTAGTTTAAATTCAATTGCCTGTATACTTCCCGAGTTATAGGGCCCCAAAATTTACAACCCCCCTTAATACTGCTGTTATAAAAATAATTAAAATACTCAAAAATTCTACTAAAAATTCTAAGATATTTTATATCTACAAGATTTTTTAATATTGTTAACCCAAAGACCGTAAAAAATTATTAAATACTCGTCGCTCATAAGATTAAATCTGTGCTTTCTACTCCTCTGAAGGTACCAGAGCGATTCACACCGAATTTGGTACACATATTATTTAACATCCTATTTAAATCTACTCGCAGTTTAAATCCAATCGCCCGTATAATTCCCGAGTTATAGGGCCCCAAAATTTACAACCCCCCTTAATACTGCCCTTATAAAAATAATTAAACTACTCAAAAATTCTACTAGAAATTCTAAGATATTTTATATCTACAAGATTTTGTCATATTGTTAACCCAAAGACCGTAAAAAATTATTAAATAGTCGTCGCTCATAAGATTAAATTTGTGTCCTCTACTCCTCTGAAGGTACCGGAGCGATTCACACCAAATTTGGTAAACATTATTTAACATCCTATTTGAAACCGTACGCAGTTTAAATCCAATTGCTTGTATACTTCCCGAGTTATAGGGCCCCAAAATTTACAACCCCCCTTAATACTGCCCTTATAAAAATAATTAAAACACTCATAAATTCTACTAGAAATTCTAAGATATTTTATATCTACAAGATTTTTTCATATTGTTAACCCAAAGACCGTAAAAAATTATTAAATTGTCGTCGCTCGTAAGATTAAATTTGTGCCCTCTACTCTACTCTGAAGGTACCGGAGCGATTTACACCAAATTTGGTACACATATTATTTAACATCCTATTTGAAACCGTACGCAGTTTAAATCCAATCGCCGGTATACTTCCCCAGTTATAAGGCCCCAAAATTTACAACCCCCCTTAATACTGCCCTTATAAAAATAATTAAAATACTAAAAAATTCTACTAAATATTCTAAGATATTTTATACCTACAAGATTTTATCATATTGTTAACTCAAAGACCGTAAAAAATTATTAAATAGTTGTCACTCATAAGATTAAATTTGTGCTTTCTACTCCTCTGAAGGTACCAAAGCGATTCACACCAAATTTGGTACACATATTATTTAACATCCTATTTGAAACCGTACGCAGTTTAAATCCAATCGCTTGTATACTTCCCGAGTTATAGGACCCCAAAATTTACAACCCCCCTTAATACTGCCCTTATAAAAATAATTAAAACACACAAAAATTCTACTAAATATTCTAAGATATTTTATACCTACAAGATTTTATCATATTGTTAACTCAAAGACCGTAAAAAATTATTAAATAGTTGTCACTCATAAGATTAAATTTGTGCTTTCTACTCCTCTGAAGGTACCAAAGCGATTCACACCAAATTTGGTACACATATTATTTAACATCCTATTTGAAACCGTACGCAGTTTAAATCCAATTGCTTGTATACTTCCCGAGTTATAGGGCCCCAAAATTTACAACCCCCCTTAATACTGCCCTTATAAAAATAATTAAAACACACAAAAATTCTACTAAATATTCTAAGATATTTTTGGTCTACAAGATTTTTCAAATTGTTAACTCAAAGCCCCAAAAAAAAAAATTAAAATATGCACTACCTTATTTATTTATTAAATAATCTAAATAACCAAAAGGCCATAATAATAATAACGCATATGTTACCTAAAGGCGAGTTGTACGCATTGGTGCGTTTTATGCGTACCAATTCTTGTACAATAATGTCTCAGTGTGTTTGTATATATGTGTGTGCGAACGACGATTTGTATTTTATAAGAGTAATATGATTTATAATGATATCAAATCGCAATTACTAAAGTTAAACTTTGACCTGTGACAATAATAACTATTATTCATAGATAATTATGAATAATATAGAATTGATTATGGTTCTAGTGGTACATAGTTGTCGGTATTGTCGATAACAGTTTGGCAGACAGTGAGTAAAGAAGTGTTATGGTCTGTTTTTGTCTATTTTTGATAAGCCATTGCATTCAGAATGAAACAAAGCTAAAGCTGGCCTGATGGAGATAATTTTAGATTATGTGGCCGCATGCATTCTATATGGACAACATCCGTTGAGGCACACACGCACACACACACACACAGACATTCATTCGTTGTGTATGAATTCCTACAATTTTATATTTAATAGATTCCGCGATTTTGATTTCATAAACCAACACTACTACTACCTACATATTCTATTAATAAAACAACTTTCCCTTTATTCGTTCAAAGGTTTTTAAACTCCAAATAACTAATTAATCCCCGCCTGAAACACATTCGTTCCTCTAACATCGTTTAAAGACTTTAAAACTCCAAATATCTTATTAATCCCCGCCTGAAACACATTCGTTCCTCTAACATCGTTTAAAGGTTTTTAAACTCCAAATATTATATTAATCCCGGCCTGAAACACATTCGTTCCTCTAACATCGTTTAAAGGTTTTTAAACTCCAAATATTATATTAATCCCGGCCTGAAACACATTCGTTCCTCTAACATCGTTTAAAGGTTTTTAAACTCCAAATATTATATTAATCCCGGCCTGAAACACATTCGTTCCTCTAACATCGTTTAAAGGTTTTTAAACTCCAAATATTATATTAATCCCGGCCTGAAACACATTCGTTCCTCTAACATCGTTTAAAGGTTTTAAAACTCCAAATATCTTATTAATCCCGGCCTGAAACGCATTCGTTCCTCTAACATCGTTTAAAATTCTAGAATCGTTTCAAATTTCTGTAAATTTCCAAGAATCAGCCTCACGGCTGTTTGTAAAGTAAATGATTAAATGAGATTTTAAAAACGATAAAAACTACATTTTATTACTCTCGACCCTCATGAATTTCTACTTTCCTATACGCAATGTATAAATATATACATATATAGTAACTTTTGTTTCAAAAGTTTACTAATAATCGCATTAGTAACAGTAAAAAAAATAATTAAAAATAAATCTATTACATATATATATAATGATAACTAAGTAAAAGTTGAGTGTAGGCCACCCCAGATTATATATTTAAGGTTGTGCGACATTTAAATGAATCACACATATTTAAAAATATTTTAGATGCCAAATAGTCGAAACTTCCTTATTGCCAATTTGCTAAAAATACAAAATAAACATATAATAGTTATGCGAATTTTTATATAAATATCTGACCGCTATTGTCCTTTACACATACATTTTATAACAAAGTCCGTAAATTGTAAACTACCCGCAAGTGCCGGTGCACTGTCCGCCAACATTCAAACATGCGGGGTCTCCAAAAAATTGTTGAATTAAATCATTTATTTTTATACGTCTAGTTTTTTAATGACTTAAGTTTAACTTTAGCCCCTGTTCAGCTTATATAAAAATAGGTATCCTGCATAATTTAAAACGCAGAATAGTATAATTTCGTATTTAATCTTAAGATATATTTGCGATAATAAATACAGTAATTCATTCTACATTATTAATAAAACGAGTTTTCAAACTCTATTTGCTAACTGTAGTTTCACAAGGTAATATTATCTAGTTGTAGAGTTGTTGACTTTATTTGTTAATAGAAGCATTTGATTAAAATACACAGTTATTCTTTTAACAGTGTAGATACCGTTTGAACAATGACATCTTTTAGAACATATATATATATATGACAAATGTATATTTAATATAACGTGACTTGATTACCCAAATTCGTATAACAAACTAACTGTTTATAGTTTTCGGAATGACAATTTGTCATATTTTACTTTAAAATGGGGGCAGGACCTTCAAAATACTGTAGCACCTTAGTTTTAGGATACAAAACTCGTTTAAAATAAAATAATCCCCACAGTAATTCAAATCTCTCTAATCCAATTGTACATTTTTGGATAATACATTTATGACTGAAAAATAAATAAAATCTTACATGTTTATTGTCAAAAGAACAATTGACAACCTTCCAGTAGTTGAACGCCGTCGAACAATTGCATCCGGTCATCTCACAGATTGAGTTAACATTTTTTGCAGACTCTGCAGCGACCCCAAACTTAGTAGCCGCCTCCAAATTCGCCTGATGCACCAAACACCATAACACGCACACCACAATGCACCAGAAATCCAACGGAAATACACGTTTTCGCTGGTAAACACAACAATCGCAACACCATCTTGGTATACAAGCCATTGTTGCTTGCACATTGCTAAAAACTAGCTTTTTTATTTGTTTAAATCCTATCCATTGTATAGCACAGTCCACCTTAGATTATATTGAACAAGCATTTTTGCAATTGATCACTGAAAACGAATGAATATTTATATATATATATATACGAGCGACAAAACGACCTTCCTCCGCGGAAGACTACTCGCGACTAAACTCTCCGAATGGGATCTAAGTGATCCTGATCGCGTATGATGTAATCGGGGACCCCATACTAGGCTACTGCCCAGAGTCTGACCCCCAAAAACCCTAAAACACACCTCTAAAACAAAAAATCTGTATTTAAAATCCTCAAACTGATCGAAATTTTAAAATCCGCATTTAATTTAGGGCCCCTAAAACGAATTCCTAGAGATTTAAGTTGAACTTAAGGCATACATAATTACAATTAATGACTAAAAGTTCGATATATCGTCATAAGAATAGTAAACCTCGGTTTACGCTGCAGTTAAGTTTCGGAATGACCTTTCGCAAATCGAATCAGCGTAAAATCAAACTAATTATACAATGTACACTATAAGACAAGTCTACTTCGCTGTGAAACACCTTAAATCTCTTAAAAATAAAAATAAACGATCCGAAAACATTGAATTCATAACTTTAAAGTTTTATTTAAGCGCTAATTATAGCTGCAGACGAACATTACTCTAATTAACACCTACATAATTAATATTTCCGAGAAGACAATTAGCAGATGCAATGATTAAACTAAGTACACTCGAAACAAAATTGTTAACACATTTTTTTTATACATCAAACCGTAGAAACATTAGTGCTCGAAAACAATGGACATAGTATAAAGAAGACATTTATTTCAGTGTCCACTCAAATGAACGCCTGTTCCTTCGTGACTTCGTTGGATGCGTTGCTGGATCGTCTGGGGGTCGTTTGGCGCAATGGCTGCAACCTGCGAGTCGCGTAGACCCGGGTCGTTGCCAGGTGCTGTACAACCGCGAAGAACTCCGCTGTGGATGGCCTGCAATTGTCACCGTATTAACCAGAGACCAATACGGCGACTTAGTTCACGTGAATAATCTTAAAGTTAGTGGAATCATATTTATTTTGTTGATAATTATTTATTTTTAAACTGTATGATAACGAATACACAGGAGCGCATTTAGCGATTCGCCCCCGAATACTAGTTTGGGGTTTTTAGGACCCCATTTAGCTAACTATATATGTGAATTATTAGGTTGAAGTCAAAGCGGTACCAATCGACAAGAAGGAGTTGGGCGAGTGTGACCCGGGTCGTAAAATGCGTCGATTGAGTCAACCAGACCCGTTAACATTTGGGGGGCATCCTGCACCCCCATTGCATCAACCGTACGAGCCTACGATTCGCGATAAAATGTGTTTTCACTCTATAACAATTATGAAAGTAATTTCCAGAATATATCTCAATTTTTCTATTCATTTACAAATTATTTTTATTAATTTAGCCGTATCAAAATTACTCATTTGAGGAATTAAGGTATGCTTCACCCCCTGTGAAGCGTTCTAGTGAAAATATGTTGGTAAGGCCCAATGGGGATGGGACTTATAGTGCTACTTGGACCCCAGCGTCTGTGGGGTGTTATTCTGTTCTTGTAAACATCGATGGCTACGATATGGAGGAGGTGTGTTTAAATTTAACCCACAGAAGAACATTAATATAGTAATAAATATTTTAAAAAGGTTTATAAAGTCGAGGTGCGCGAGCCCCCGCAAGGGATGACGCCCCCAACGCAGAACCTCGTCAAAAAGCCCACCCACCAACCCTCTAAATTACGCAAATTCGTTGCGAAGAACAGCGCAGGCCTCCGAATCCGCGCACACCCATCACTACAATCCGAACAAATTGGGATTGTTCACGTTAACGGGACTATAGCGTTTATAGACGAAATCCACAATGATGACGGAGTCTGGCTGCGATTATCTGCAGATACCATCAAGGGGTATTGTCAGACACCTGTTGTAGAAGCGTGGTGTCTTCAATACAACCAGCATTTAGGCAAAACATTGCTACTTCCGGTTGAAGAACCGAAATCTATCTTAGATCAAGTTATTACAGAGACAATTCTACGGAAACTTCCCGAGATACACGATCGGTAAGTGTTAATTATGAGCGAAATTTTAGATGATGTTGTTATTTGGTTTTGGTGTTAGACGGAAGACGTCTTCGGGACACCCAGAGGGTTACCAGGTGATAAAATGCGGGGCCTCTGGGCATAATGTTCGAGCTCGCCCTAGTTTAAAAGCGCCCCCGGTTGGGATGCTAGTTTTAGGGAATCAAATCGGGGTCACTGAGTATATTGTCAACTCGGACGGGTGTTGGGTGCTTTTAGACCAAGCGACTAGGGATAAATATTGTTTTAACAATGAAGGCGAAGCGTGGTCGCTTGCCATGGGGCATAATAACGTTTTGTACCTTGGAACTTTAACCGACGTTGAAAATGGTATATCAATTGAGCTTAAATTAAACATTTTAAATCCGACTAATTTAGTTTGTCTAGATTACGCCGTGGAATTACAGCCCCAATTACCTGAGCATAGTTCAAACAAACGTGGTTTTGATTTCTCTAATACGCAACTTCCTGCAGTCAAGGATTTAGAAACTACACCGTTTTTATTCGGTAATGCCCCAGCGGCTGCAGCATCTGCGGTTAAGACTCCACCAGTGTCTGCGGACACATCAGCGACGAACCCCTTCGTCTTTGGCGATTCTGAGCGACCAGATTCGCCCAAAGTACCTCGACGAGACAAACTGACCGTTTTACCGAAATGGTTAAAAGCAGAAGATTCGAAATCATCTGATAGGGAGTTTAGTAGGGAAACTCCTTCGGAGTTGTCTGGGGTGTCAGTGAAGGAGTTAGTGAAAGCGTTGGGTGAATCTCGTGCGAATGGGAATGGGATAACTCCTCCGGATACCCCTAGGAGATCTGCTAGTCCTAGAAGTGGGCCGTCGCCGAGGCCCATGACGCGTAGCTCCAGCCCAGTGCCAATTCCAGGTAATATTAGTTTAACCGGGTTATAATTCTGGTTACGTAACCAATATTGTTGGAAGCTCTCTTATTTATATGATAGTTAAATAATTTTGTGTGTGATAATATGTATGAAATTAGCAATGGTCCGTGTCGCTGTGGGCCAATCGTCAGTGGCCCTCGGCCCATCTGTAACTACTACATCAGTAGTCACAGGTACGCAATAATCGCAAAATATTAATGGGAATGCGAAGTATATTGCGCGAATCGTCACATAATTGCATTTTATTTCATTTGCACCAGATTTATGAAATATATTTAGTAGTTTTGGTTTATTTTTATTTCAATACGAGGGCTGTCCGACAAGTACTTAGCCTCACCGGCGCCTATGGCGCCACTGTCGCAAGAGACATCACCTATTGTGTAGTACATTATCTTAGACCGGCTACTGTTAAAATTTCAGCCGAATCGGACTCGTAGTTTTGTTTTGACCGCGGAGAGACGAGTCCGATTCGGCTGAAATTTTAACAGTAGCCGTCTAAGATAATGTACTACACAATAGATTATGTCTCTTGCGACAGTGGCGCCATAGGCGCCGGTGAGGCTAAGTACTTGTCGGACAGCCCTCATATGTCCATATTTACCCCATTACTGTATTTATTTATAATTTATGTAGAATGCACTTATATTACATGAAACTGAGATATAATGCTTAATTTTATGTTATTGTAAATATTGCTTGACACACACACACACACATACACAATAACTATCGATTCTATAGAGCGAATAATTTTTATTTTATAAGGTGGTCGCGGATTGGTGAGTTTTTTACAAGACAGTGCAAGTAGCAGTCCTCAAGCTTACGGATCTTCGCGTAGTATTGGTCTTTCACCTTTAGGTAATTTAAGTGTGGTCTCAAAAATTGCTTATTAGTTTATAAAATTGCTAACTTCAACCGTTAATACTAATTCTGCATTGTACTGTTACTTGAATTAAACAATTAACACCTAATCATCCCCAATATTAATTAACCACCGATTAACTTCGTTTTCCCTCAGTCTCAGGAACTGGAGATCCAATGTCTACCAGACGAGGCTCAACGCAAAGCGATACTAGCGCCCTAGTAAGTAGTTTAACCCGAGATTTATCACAATCGCCTAGTCAAGCAACGCATCCTCGAGATTTAACCCCAAGCCCTAGCGGTAGCTCAATCCACACTAGATCAGAGGCAAGTCCGCCCCAAACCCCAAACAGTCGCCGAGAAGTAAGTCCCGTACTTACTCACTGGATTAATAAATTAATAAATCTATTTCAAGGAACATGAAAGTCCGCGTAAACTAATGCAAACTGGGACCCAAACGTCCCCAGAAAACGGGTCGACTTCCTCAATGCGAAGCCATTTTTCTATTGGCACTTCAGGGAAGGATCCGGGTAGAGTCTCTCCGAAAATGGCTCGGAAAGACCGGGGAATGGGTGGTTGCAAGTCGCGGCCCAAACGGGCGATATCACCCGCTAATATGGCCCAGTTGCCCACGACGTCTAAGCTGACTATACCAGCGAATGAGCCTATTAAACAGGCTATTAGTCCGTCGGTAGCTGAGAGCCTTAGGGCTGTCTTTGCTGCTTTTCTCTGGCATGAAGGTAAGACAATTTTTATAAGGGGGGGGGGGCTGAAACACTCACATACATACAAACATTTAATTAATGATTGCATAAACTAAATATTAGATTTTGAATAAATATGCACAACCCGGGCAATTCTAGTTTAATATGCCCGTAACTGACGCATTGGTTGCCGTATACAAAACATTACTACATGGGAGAAACATGCAAATTTATTTTATCGTACAGGTATAGTTCATGACGCAATGGCTTGCGCTTCCTTCTTAAAATTCCACCCAACTCTACCCAAAAAGGGGGCTTTAGTCGTAACGCGACACGGCGGTCACTATTCAGAGTCTATTGTCGATAAACGTCGTACCGAATTAACACGGGAAGAACGTGCACGGCAACGACACTCTGTTGAAGTATCAACCGCTGGAAACTATTTACATATCCAACCATCGACTTTAGAAACATTAACACGTTCAGCGGCCAACGCTAACGCAAATCGCAACCGGAGCAAACGCCCAGAAGGTATGATTAAAGAACACGAGGAGATTAAACTATCTGAAAAGGGTATCCGCAAATTTGTTGAGTTTCCTGATGAAGACAAAAAAGGAATATCGACAGAATCTAAAATGGTGGACGATAAAACTCCCGATAAATTTCCAGAGACTTATCATACGATAACAGTACTGCCTCCAGCGTTGAAATCTTTAGTGTACCTCTGGGAGGAATTGACCTCTAATTGTATCCAAGCCATAATGCAAACGGTTTCATCACCGACAAAGAATAAAAAATTAGATAAATCCTTGCAATCTGCTAAGAATGATTCGAAAGAAATCCGCGAACGTAATACGACATTAGAGAAAGAAAGCAAGAAGATGGGAAGGAAGAAGAAGGAGTGGAAACCGATGAGTCGCGCCAATTATTTAGAAGATTTGGCGCTAGCAGGATTCTTGCAATCTACTGACGGAGATTCTGCGTGTGAGTTATGTGGCGAAGCTTATCCGCATCCAGTCACTTACCATATGCGAAGTGCGCATCCTGGATGTGGCAACCATGCGGGTGGTAAGGGGTATAACTCCAGCGGGAATTTCTGTGTCGGCTGGGCTGGTAATTGCGGGGATGGCGGTGTTGGTAAGTTAAATAATTATGTTTAATATACGAGTTATTACGTCTGTCGGTGTTATAGCAGGAAGCTCATGGTATTTAGTGTGCGATATTTGCCGGGAGAAATATATGAAGACTGGCCGTTCGGCTGGGGGGCGCCAACATGGGAACCGGAGCAGGATGGGCCGCAAAAAACCGATCATAATCACTCCGTCTATAAAACCGGTACTGTCGCCTGCGACTAGCATCGGATCAGTTGATGCTCACCTAATTATGAAGAATAACGCGATGTTTTTGCTAGATTTGGCTAGTTCTGCTAATATAGGTATATAAATTTACTAAATACTATTTTTAGCTCGTACGTAGTACCGAAGAGGCTAAAGCATTCGGTCGTGTGTCTGTAGCATTCTCGGATCAAAAAATTTCATTAAGAAAAAGTGTTTGTCTCGTCGCCCTGATTCCGAAAATGTATATAACTTATATACTTGGATGTTAGTCGTCGCTCGCTCGGTCGCTCGTAAGACCAAATTTGTGCCCTCTACTCCTCTGAAGGTACCGGAGCGATTCACTCCAAATTTGGTACACATATTATTTAACATCCTATTTGAAACCGTACGCAGTTTAAATCCAATTGCCTGTATACTTCCCGAGTTATAGGGCCCCAAAATTTACAACCCCCCTTAATACTGCCCTTATAAAAATAATTAAAACACTCATAAATTCTACTAGAAATTCTAAGATATTTTATATCTACAAGATTTTTTCATATTGTTAACCCAAAGACCGTAAAAAATTATTAAATAGTCGTCGCTCGTAATACGAAATTTGTGCCCTTTACTCCTCTGAAGGTACCGGAGCGATTTACACCAAATTTGGTACACATATTATTTAACATCCCATTTGAATCCGCTCGCAGTTTAAATTCAATCGCCCGTATACTTCCCGAGTTATAGGGCCCCAAAATTTGGAGCCCCCCTTAATACTGCCCTTATAAAAATAATTGAAACACTTAAAAATTTTACTAAAAATTCTAAGATATTTTTTGTCTACAAGATTTTTTCATTTTGTTAACCCAAAGCCCGAAAAAAATTATTAAATATTATAATTTTGAATTTCAAAATTTGAAAAAAATAATTATTTTTTTTATAATATAATCTTAAATTAAATGTAAGACTTTTTATATCTATAACATTTTTTCAATTAGTTAACCAAAAGGCCATAATTATTAAAAACTGCTCGCATCGCATATATTAATTATAAGGCGAGCTGGATGCATAGGTGCGTTGTACCTAAGCTTGTTAAAACCGTTTTATACGTATTTTTCACTAGTTGTGGCTTAAGGTCTAACATCAAGCTCGCAAAAATAAACCTACCGACTAATCTTTATAAAAAAAATATACCCACATCTAGGGTATATACAAGTCTTAAGTTTGAAGTTTCATAATTTTTCGTTCGACAGTTTTGGCCCTAGAGCGTTCACAGACACACACACACACAGACAGACAGACAGACGTCATTCCGAAAATAGTCACATTCGTATATCCGCTGAAATCTCGAGTCCGAAATTTTCCATGATTACAATACTTACTTATTACTCTGTAAAAGAAAGTAAATATTAGTATAAATATAAATTAATATCCTAAGGAATATCGCACCAGAGGCGGCCCTCGACTAGTAACATGCCCTCGGTATCCGAAAACCAGTCGCCGCCAGATTTTGGCGGCCCATTCGGCCCGTCCCCCCCGTTCCAATGCTTGCGCACCTTAGGCGCAACAGCGCCCCACGACGAGCCCCCCTTTTACGAAGAAGTGCTTCACCGGCAAAGTTTTCAAGACAGCAATTTTCCTGGGCCGTCCCATTCGGGCCAACGGGTAAGTTACCCCCCCAAAGTTTACACGAACATAATCAAAATCACATAATATTTAGCCATTATCCGAAGTATCGCTATCGGATAACGAGAATGACCCAACGCGAGGTCTTCGTTTCCATAGATCTATATCAATGGGCACTAATGGAGTACCGTGGGCCCGGACGGGCCAAGATGGCCGCATTATAATGATGCGTAAACGGAATAACTCTAGTTGCGAGACTAGCAATGGTATTATTGTTGTTAATTACGTAAGACAAAACGATAATTCAGTTAGTATTTAGAAACAGGTTCTTCTCTACTTTGTAATCCGTCGGCGACTTTACAAAAGTTAATTCCAAGCATGGATAACTCTGCAATTGTGTCACAAGAGATGGCTCATGATGGTTTATCACTGCTGCAAAGACCTGTTATGTCTTTTGTCCTCCAACAACACGATCTAGAAGCTCTTCAATTAGCCATGAAGCAAGCTTTACGCAAGGCTATGTGCAGAGTTTACGCCATGCAGGTACACAATTCTGTAAAATAAACCATGGATACATCATATAAATGCTATATATTTGAAATCTTAAGGCTCTAAACTGGTTATTGCGGTCAGTAACTCAACCAGTGTGTTTGCACGATTTACTTTGGTGGTTTGTGACGTCATTGACACCGTCCGACTTGGAAGCTGAGACTGACGACGATAATAAACCGCAGCGCAAACCTGATGACCAAGTACGTGAAATTTATTTATAAATTAAGTAAATGTGACTTAGTTATGATTTAATATAGGATTTAAATGTGTGTGAACATCCCCTATCGGATATTACAATCGCTGGGGATGCTGTCCACCCATTGCCGTCAACATTCCATGCGCTTCTGCAGACAATTGCAGACTTGATGGTGCTGTTACCGATGGGGTCTTCCCTGCAGCAGATGGCGGTTAGATGCTGGGGATTGCGGTTCACGCAGGCAGATCACACCTTCTTGCATCGGTCCCAAGTTTTTAGTAATATTAGTAAGATTTTGTCGCGAAGCGAAGAACTGGAGGATTGTTGTTTGTCTATGCATGAGAGCCATCAAAGTATGGTGTCGCAGGTAAGAGATTTTTTTTAAATTTAATTAAAACGTATAATAATGCTCAGAGTATATTTTGATTAAACTATGTAAAAGCCGGGAGATTTGGTTTACGTTGGCGGGCAGCGCGGCCTCACTGGCCGGGCAATTATCAAACTTTAGCGAGCTCTAACATATTTTATATTTAATTATGTTTTTGTTGTTTCATAGTTCGATTTACATACAAATAAGTATTTTACTAATATATAAGGCCCCAAATATAGATTTAACTACTATATATATATAGTTTGGCGTACTAAAAATGTACAAAATAGTATTTAACGTCGAATTAGACATAAAAAACTACATAATGCCCCTTAGATCACAGTTACTGTTGAATGTATATTTATATAAAAGTCGGGAGATTGGGTTTAAGTTGGCGGGGAGCGCGGCCTCACTGGCCGGGCAATTATCAAACTTTGCCGGGCTCTAACATATTTTATATTTAATTATGTTTTTGTTGTTTCATTGTTGGATTTACATGCAAATAAGTATTTTACTAATATATAATGCCCCAAATATAGATTTAACTAATACATATATATAGTTTGGCGTACTAAAAATGTACAAAATAGTATTTAACGTCGAATTAGACATAAAAAACTACATAATGCCCCTTAGATCACAGTTACTGTTGAATGTATATTTATATAAAAGTCGGGAGATTGGGTTTAAGTTGGCGGGGAGCGCGGCCTCACTGGCCGGGCAATTATCAAACTTTGCCGAGCTCTAACATATTTTATATTTAATTATGTTTTTGTTATTGCATTGTTGAATTTACATATAAATAAGTATTCTACTAATATATAAGGCCCCAAATATATATTTAACTACTACATATATATAGTTTGGCGTACTAAAAATGTATAAAATAGTAATTAATCTCGAGTTAGACATAAAAACTGCATAATTCCGCTTAGATCACAGCAACTGTTGAATGTCTTCGTGATTTCACGGCATCCGTTGAAATAAAAGCCTCAAGCCGTCAGGCCATGGTTGGAAGTCTTACAGACGGGTCCACCGAGACCTTTTGGGAATCGGGCGACGAAGACCGCAATAAAACAAAAAACTTAACTATTGCGTCTTCGCCACATCATCATCCAAGGATGATTTGTCTACACGTCGACAACTGCAGAGATTTAGCTGTAAGATTTTAAACATTTCCAAATATATAATTCTGTATCTGTTACATATTTTCCATTGCTTTAACAGAATAAAGTATCAAGTATAACATTTTTCTCTGGTCCAAATTCGGACGAGTTAACAAAACTACGTACAGTTGAGGTCGAAAGTCGTTTATTAGGCGGTTGGGTCAATTGCCCAATACAAGGTTCGTTTTAGGCTCCGAAATTTTAGCTTAAAACCCTACATGTATATATTTAATTATAGAGTTGCAGCATTCTGTAGTACGATTAGAGTTAAAAGGGCCGGATAATTCGCTTCGCGTGCGACAAATACGCGTTTTAGGCGAAGTTTCGAATGAATCTATACGAACTGGTAAACAGTATAGTGCGTTGACAATACAACAACGTAATTGCGAAGCGGAAACGTTGCGAGTCTTTCGTTTAATTACGTCGCAAGTGTTTGGTAAATTAATAATCGGAGAACCGGATTCGCATAATAATTTAAATCAACTTGATGCTGCATTGAGTGTGAATGAATTGAGCGAACCGTTAGAGGAGAGTAATGATTTAAGGGAGCATATGGTTGGGATCCTTTTTAGCCGGAGTAAATTAACGCATTTACAAAAACAGGTATAAATGCTCTCCATTATTTACAGATAATTATCAATACAATTTAAATATAATTTAGGTGATAGTCCATATAGTCCAGGCGATTCGGAAGGAAGCGTTGCGTGTCCGGGAAGAATGGGAATCGATCCTGTGCTCCGCAATAATCGGATCGGGGAGTTCGGGCCAAAGTCTCGATTTGGCCAAAACCACCGATACGTATTGCTTTGAAATGTTATCTATGGTGTTAGCCTTATCAGGCTCTAGCGTAGGCAGAGCCTATTTGAGCCATCAATATCTTTTGTTAGCAGATTTGTTGAGTTTATTGCACACTGGTTCCGCAAGAGTACAACGACAGGTAATGTGGATTTTATATTTTATTTCCCCGTTTTTTATATTATTGTGTTTCAGGTAACTTCCCTGTTGAGGCGAATGCTGCCAGAAATCTCACCTGAGTCTTTAGCGAAAGTTATGAATGTTAACCATTTACCTCCAGCAGATTTTAGCATAGTTTCGGTTGCGAATAAAGATTCAGATCATGCAGATGAATTTGATGTTTATAGGTAAATATATACACAATATATGTGTAACAATCGGTATTGAACCTCTACATTTAATATAAAATGCTTTAGGATAGTTTTGAGCCTATTTAATCATTAAGCATCTCTTAAATTGATTTTTAATATTCGTCAATAATTTTAGTATCCTTTAAATACGTTTTTAATCAATTAGAATAATTTTGGAATCTTTTAAATTTGTTTTTAAATATTTTTAAATCAATTAGAATAATTTTAGAATCCCTTAAATTGTTTTTTAATATCCTTCAATAATTTTAGCATCCTTTAAATATGTTTTTAATCAATTAGAATAATTTTGGGATCCGTTAAATTCGTTTTAAATATTTTTAAATTAATATGACTAATTTTAGAATCCCTTAAATCGATTATTAATATTCTTCAATAATTTTATCATCCTTTAAATATATTTAATCAATTAATATAATTTTAGAATCTCTTAAATTCGTTTTAAATATTTTTAAATCAATAATTTTAGAATCTCTTAAATTGATTTTTAATATTCTTCAATAATTTTATCATCCTGTAAATATTTCTAAATCAATTAGAATAGTTTTAGAATCTTTTAAAATGGTTTTAAATATTATTAAATCAATTAGAATAATTTTAGAATCCCTTAAATTGTTTTTTAATATTCTTCAATAATGTATCATCCTTTAAATATTTTTTAATCAATTCGAATAATTATGGTATCCCTTAAATTGGTTTTAAATATTTTTAAATCTATTAGAATAATTATACAATCTCTTAAATTGATTTTTAATATTCTTAAATCATTTTATCATCCTTTAATATGTTTTTAATCAATTAGAATAGTTTTAGAATCGCTTAAATTGGTTTTAAATATTTCTAAATCAATTAGAATCATTTTCGAATCTCTTAAATTGATTTTTAATATTCATCAATAATTTTATCATCCTTTAGAATTCGTTTTAAATATTTTTAAATTAATTAGAATAATTTTAGAATTTAATAATAATATAATAAATAATAATAATTTATTTTAAATATTTTTAAATTAATATGACTAATTTTAGAATCTCTTAAATCGATTATTAATATTCTTCAATAATTTTATCATCCTTTAAATATATTTAATCAATTAATATAATTTTAGAATCTCTTAAATTCGTTTTAAATATTTTTAAATCAATAATTTTAGAATCTCTTAAATTGATTTTTAATATTCTTCAATAATTTTATCATCCTGTAAATATTTTTAAATCAATTAGAATAGTTTTAGAATCTTTTAAAATGGTTTTAAATATTATTAAATCAATTAGAATAATTATAGAATCCCTTAAATTGTTTTTTAATATTCTTCAATAATTTATCATCCTTTAAATATTTTTTAATCAATTCGAATAATTATGGTATCCCTTAAATTGGTTTTAAATATTTTTAAATCTATTAGAATAATTATACAATCTCTTAAATTGATTTTTAATATTCTTAAATCATTTTATCATCCTTTAATATGTTTTTAATCAATTAGAATAGTTTTAGAATCGCTTAAATTGGTTTTAAATATTTCTAAATCAATTAGAATTATTTTAGAATCTCTTAAATTGATTTTTAATATTCATCAATAATTTTATCATCCTTTAGAATTCGTTTTAAATATTTTTAAATTAATTAGAATAATTTTAGAATTTAATAATAATAATATAATAAATAATAATAATTTATTTTAAATATTTTTAAATTAATATGACTAATTTTAGAATCCCTTAAATCGATTATTAATATTCTTCAATAATTTTATCATCCTTTAAATATATTTAATCAATTAATATAATTTTAGAATCTCTTAAATTCGTTTTAAATATTTTTAAATCAATAATTTTAGAATCTCTTAAATTGATTTTTAATATTCTTCAATAATTTTATCATCCTGTAAATATTTCTAAATCAATTAGAATAGTTTTAGAATCTTTTAAAATGGTTTTAAATATTATTAAATCAATTAGAATAATTTTAGAATCCCTTAAATTGTTTTTTAATATTCTTCAATAATTTATCATCCTTTAAATATTTTTTAATCAATTCGAATAATTATGGTATCCCTTAAATTGGTTTTAAATATTTTTAAATCTATTAGAATAATTATACAATCTCAAATTGATTTTTAATATTCTTAAATCATTTTATCATCCTTTAATATATGTTTTTAATCAATTAGAATAGTTTTAGAATCGCTTAAATTGGTTTTAAATATTTCTAAATCAATTAGAATCATTTTAGAATCTCTTAAATTGATTTTTAATATTCATCAATAATTTTATCATCCTTTAGAATTCGTTTTAAATATTTTTAAATTAATTAGAATAATTTTAGAATCTCTTAAATTTATTTTAAATATTTTAAAATCATTATAACATCTCTTAAATTGGTTTTAAATAGATTTAAATTATTTAGAATAATTTTAGAATCTCTTAAATTCATTTTAAATGTTATTTAACCATTTACTGAATCTCTAAAATCGGTGTTTAAATAATTTTAGAATTGGAATTCTGGACGTATTTTTAAGCGTAATTGCAAAATCTTTAAGCGTACAAGTTAAAGTAAAATCGAAAGATTGTGGCGGATCTGGAGGCCTGAAAGGTATAAGTACAGTTACTTTAGCAACGTCTATTCATCCGAGAGATTATATTGGGGACCGCTGGTGGTTAAGAGGTACTGTTAATCGAAAATTAGCAGAAGTTATCATACATTTACTAAAGGACATGGCCGCTGTAAGTACCATTAACGGGCTCTATTCATATTTTACCCGTAAATGCCCCGTCACTATCCGCTAACTTAAAGAAACTTCGCAATAAACCTTAAAATTAATTAATAATAAAAAAATAATGTGTATTGAGATCCCGCCATTTGTCTAACTTGACCGTGACCGACGCGCCATCGACCGTCAAAGCAATGCACTTTCCCGCTACGACTTCTAGCGTAATAATCGCGTCTCATTTAACAGGGCAAACTGTCTGAATCATGGGCAAATGTTACCAAAGGGGCAGTAGCTGAAAATATCTTAAATTTAACTAGATTGTCGGATGACCAAAGATCGCCAAGCATATGTTTGCATACGCCAACGTTGTGGTTGTCGTTAGCCTCACTTTGCGTACTAGACCGTGATCATGTTGAACAATTGTCGTCTGGTCAGTGGAGCGCCGCTGAGGGCCCCTCGGTGCCACGCCCCACTTGCACCAATCATGATGACGGCGAAACGAATGCCATCATCCAGTGCAACCAGTGCGGCAATTTGTGTGCAGATTGCGATAGATTCTTGCATTTGCATCGCAAGACACGGATGCACCAGCGGCAGGTGTGCAAAGAGGAAGAGGAAGCTATCAAGGTAAAATGTTTTACAAATTGATGATTTGAGGAGATATCTCTTAACCGGTTAAACTTAGAGGCTTTTTGTAAAGAATAAAAGTTACTTAGAAATCAATTTCGAACAACTTTTGTCTATACTATTTTGTTGTATTACGTCTGGTTTACTAGGAAATTAACTTCAATATTTGGGGTTATGTCTTGAAATGAAGATTAAGGGCGTTATCTCTGTACTGTTTAAACTTAGAGACTTTTTGCAAAGAATAAAAGTTACTTAGAAATTAATTCCAAACAACTTTTGTCTAAACTATTTTCTTGTATTACGTCTGGTTTACTAGGAAATTTACTTCAATATTTGGGGTTATGTCTTGAAATGAAAACTAAGGGCGTTATCTCTGTACTGTTTAAACTTAGAGACTTTTTGCAAAGAATAAAAGTTACTTAGAAATTAATTTCGAACAACTTTTGTCTATACTATTTTGTTGTATTACGTCTGGTTGACTAGGAAATTAACTTCAATATTTGGGGTTATGTCTTGAAATGAAAACTAAGGGCGTTATCTCTGTACTGTTTAAACTTAGAGACTTTTTGCAAAGAATAAAAGTTACTTAGAAACAAATTCCATGCAACTTTTATCTAAACTTTTTTGTTGTATTACGACTGGTTTACTAGGAAATTAGCTTCAATATTTGGGGTTATGTCTTGAAATGAAAACTAAGGGCGTTATCTCTGTACTGTTTAAACTTAGAGACTTTTTGCAAAGAATAAAAGTTACTTAGAAACAAATTTCAAGCAACTTTTATCTAAACTATTTTCTTGTATTACGTCTGGTTTACTAGGAAATTTACTTCAATATTTGGGGTTATGTCTTGAAATGAAAATTAAGGGCGTTATCTCTGTACTGTTTAAACTTAGAGACTTTTTGCAAAGAATAAAAGTTACTTAGAAACAAATTCCATGCAACTTTTATCTAAACTTTTTTGTTGTATTACGACTGGTTTACTAGGAAATTAGCTTCAATATGTAGGGGTTATGTCTTGACATGAATCAGGGCGTTATCTTTTTACTGGATAAACTTAGAGACTTTTAGCAAAGAATAAAACTTTCTTAGAAATCAATTTCGAACAACTTTTATCTAAACTATTTTGTTGTATTACTTCTGGTTTACTAGGAAATTAACTTCAACATTTAAGGGTTGTCTTGAAATGAAGATTAAGGGCGGTATCTGTTCACCTACTAGACTTAGAGACTTTTTGTAAAGAATAAAAGTTACTTAGGATTCAATTTCAAGCAACTTTTATCTAAGCTATTTTCTTGTAATACAACTGGTTTACTAGGAAATTAACTTCAATATTTAGGGGTTATGTCTTGACATGGTTTCAGAGCGTTATCTCTTTACTGAATAAACTTAGGGACATTTTGCAAAGAATAAAAGTTTCTTAGAATTCAATTTCAAGCAACTTTTGTCTAAACTATTTTCTTGTATTACGACTGGTTTACTAGGAAATTAACTTCAACATTTAGGGGTTGTCTTGAAATGAAGAATAAGGGCGGTATCTGTTCACCTACTAGACTCAGAGACTTTTTGTAAAGAATAAAAGTTACTTAGGATTCAATTTCAAGCAACTTTTATCTAAGCTATTTTCTTGTAATACGACTGGTTTACTAGGAAATTAACTTCAATATTTAGGGGTTATGTCTTGACATGGGTTCAGAGCGTTATCTCTTTACTGAATAAACTTAGGGACATTTTGCTAAGAATAAAAGTTTCTTAGAATTCAATTTCAAGCAACTTTTGTCTAAACTATTTTCTTGTATTACGACTGGTTTACTAGGAAATTAACTGCATTATTTAGGGGTTATGTCTTGACATGGATTCAGGGCATTATCTTTTTACTGGATAAACTTAGGGACTTTTCGCAAAGAATAAAAGTTCAAGCAACTTTTATCTAAACTATTCTGGTTTACTGGGAAATGTACTTAGGTGGAACTACATGAAGGTTGCGGCCGCACCAAATTATTTTGGCTGTTAGCCTTAGCAGATGCACGGACCCTTAAGGCTCTTGTAGAGTTTAGGGAGGGTGGCACCCGTACTAGGATCGCTGGAGCATCCGGGGTTTGTAGATTTTGTGGGGCGACCGGAAACTCTGGATTACTAGCGATTGGTAATGTTTGCGCTGACCACGAATGCCAGGTTTGAGCACATTTGCACTTACCATCGAATTTGAGTTTAAAAATGGAGCATTTTAGGAATACGCAAGGACCGCTTGTAATAAAATCCATAATTGTGGGCATATGTGTGGGGGGGTACAGGGCGAAGCCTCCTGTTTACCATGTCTGCATGGGTGCTCTTCAGATGTGATGCTTCGCCAAGACGCAGACGATATGTGCATGGTTTGTTTTACTGAAGCCCTATCTTGCGCCCCAGCGTTACAGGTGCGAAGCCCTAACTTAATTCACCGGCCATTTTTAACACTTTATTTGTGTTTTAGCTGAAATGTGGGCATGTATTCCATTTACACTGTTGTAAAGCCGTTTTAATGAAACGGTGGGCAGGTCCACGTATAACTTTCTCATTTTCCTTGTGCCCTATTTGTAAAGCGAATATTCAGCATCCCTTGTTAACCGAACTACTCGCCCCTATCCTTGATTTATACAACGACGTTAAGCGAAAAGCGTTAATGCGCCTAGAGTACGAGGGGCTACACACTACGGAAGCAATAACCGCGCAAGGCTCCCGATTCTTCAGCGATCCGACTGGTTACGCGATGGATCGCTACGCGTATTACGTTTGCTATAAATGTAATAAAGCGTATTATGGGGGCGAAGCCCGATGTGATGCGGAAGTCGGGGAGCAATATGACCCAACCGAACTAGTTTGCGGCGCTTGTTCTGATGTCGCTCGAGCGCAAATGTGCCCGAAACACGGAACAGATTTCTTGGAGTATAAATGCAGATATTGTTGCTCGGTTGCTGTGTTCTTTTGTTTTGGGACCACACATTTTTGTAATCCCTGCCATGATGACTTCCAACGGGTTACCAATTTGCCCCGGAACGAATTGCCGAATTGCCCGGCGGGTAAGTGGACCCTTAGTAAATAAATTCGTGTATATATTTATAATTAATTATTTAGGGCCAAAAGCGAAGCAGTTAGAGGGTGAAGAATGTCCTCTTCATGTTAAACATCCTCCAACTGGTGAAGAATTCGCTTTGGGCTGTGGAGTCTGCAGAAACGCTCATACATTTTAATCACGTTTAATTACTCAATCACTTAAATCATTGTTTAGATATTCACTCAAAAGCTCTTTTAGACGATTTATTTATTTAACTTATATTAGGAATAAGGACCGTTATTTTACGCCTTAATAAAGGGCACCTATTTTGTGTGTGTGTTAAATGTATGTGAATAATAAAGAATAATTGGTATATTGAAATAGGGGTGAGTATTATTTTGTTTAATATGTAATTTTTTATTGTTATTAATATTACATATATTATTTATTATAAAATTATGCTTGTATGCTATGACAGGTATCCCAGGCTTTGGCATTCACTTGTTTTAAAATCGTTTTTAAAGATGAGCCAGGGCCACACTCAAAAGTTCGAGGGAAATGTTGCCCTTGGTCCCTTTCGTACAACACATGCAGCGTCTGCTCCCATTTCACCGATTTAATAATCTAAACCCCCCAAATTGCACAATTAAAATTAATTTATTAATAAATAAACTCTGAAATTTATTAATAAAACATATTTAATTAGTTATAAAACAAAATAATTTTAGTCCGGCGTTTTGTAAATTATATCGGCCAGCGACGCATCGCTGCCCGCCAAGCCGGCAAGGTTTTACCGGGCTTTTAACTCAATGTAAATATCTCACTAATTCAGAATATAAGCACAATTAACCTGTTTGGGAAGTTGTTTTTTGATATGATTCGCGTCTCGATACCGCTTGCCATCCACATTAGAGTGAACACTGATCATTGGGTCGCTAATTTCCGAGTTTTGAAGTGCCCTTTTGAACGGTTCAACTGCTGGCAACATCAATTGACTGTGGAACGCCCCCGATACGGGTAATCGCTTCAGTTTGCGGAGTTTGAATTCTTTCAGGTTCTTCTCTAGGAATTCTATCGCCTGGAAAATATAAAAGAGCCTAATTGAAATTAAATTAAAAAGGCCTTATTCATTTCAGAAATCTATTGGATAGGTAAGTTTGAGAAAATTATAAATTGATTCATAGGTGTAAGCACTAATGCCTTCAGCTTTAAAAGTACTTACTTCAATATTTCCGGCAACAACTTTGCAGTGTGGATATAAATAGCTTGCGATTTTACATTCGGGGTTCTCAACTCCTGCTTCGACACACCATTCTTTGGCCTTAAGGCACGCATAGTTAAGTTTGCTGTCAGGCCCGTAAATAACTGTTGCCATTGCGCCTTGATAGGCCTCCCCTGCGAGCTGCATTGCCTCCGCTCGAATTTTTACTAATTGTAAAGCTAAACAATTATCAAAAAAAATTGCTTTATTTATAGTTTCTATTTTTTTCGTTCCGTTTTAATAAAAAAAAAAAAAAAAAATATATATATATATATATATATATATATATATATATATATATAAGTTTGGCTCCAGAAAAAATAGTTATTTGTCTTTAAATATGTTTGTATTAAAATATATATATATATATATATATATATATATATATATATATATATATATATATATATATATATTTTACTTTGTTTTATTATTTGTTCCTAACCGAAATGAACCGATATTATTTTTCGGTTCAGTTCCGGTTTCCTCTCCGACAAAAGAAAACATTTCTTTCCGGTTTTCGATTCACTTCAGATTTGAAGCGCTTTTACAGATATAAATTAAATGGTTCTTAATTTATTTAATGTTTAAAAGTGAAAAATAAAAATTAATCGTAAAAATATATACAATTTTGAGTGTGTTAAGGGAAATTTCGGGTAAAATTCAGTTTCTGCTTCCGTTCCGACAAATAAGAACGGGTTTTTCCGGTTTTCGGTTCATTTACGATTCAAAGTCCTGCTTTTCCAGTTGTAAATTAAATATTCCTTAATTTATTTATTGTTTAATAGTTAAAAATAAAAATCAATCGTATAAAATATACAATTTTGAGTGTGTTAAGGGAAAATTCGGTTTCTGTTTCCGTTCCGATAAAGAATGACGTTTTTCTCCGGTTTTCGATTCATTTCCGATTCAAAGTCCTACTTTTACAGTTGTAAATTAAATGTTTCTTAATTTATTTATTGTTTAAAAGTTAAAAATAAAACTAAATCGTATAAAATACACAATTTTGTGTGTGTTAAGGTAAAAATTCGGTTTCTGTTTCCGTTTTAACAAAAAATAACGTTTTTTTCTAGTTTTCGGTTCACTTCCGGTTCTTTTACAGGTATAAATTAAATGTTTCTTAATTTATTTATTGTTTAAAAGTTAAAAATAAAAATTTATCGTATAAAATATACAATAAAGGATTAATTGATTTATATTTTGAGAGTGTTCAGTTCCGGTTTCCGTTTTAACAAAAAATAACGATTATTTCCCTGTTTCCGATTCAAAACCCCCTGGTTTTACACATATAAATTAAATGTTTCTTAAGTTATTTATGGTTTAATAGTTAAAAATAAAAATTAATCGTATAAAATATACAATAAAGGATTCATTGGTTTATATTTTGAGTGTGTTCAGTTCCGGGTTCCATTTTGACAAAAAATAACGGTTTTTTCCCGGTTTCCCATTCAAAACCCCTGCTTTTCCATATATAAATTAAATGTTCCTTAATTTATTTATTGTATAAAAGTTAAAAACAAAAATTAATCGTATAAAATATACAATAAAGGGTTAATTGGTTTATATTTTGAGTGTGTTCAGTTCCGGTTTCCATTTTGACAAAAAATAACTGGTTTTTCCCGGATTCCGATTCAAAACCCCTGCTTTTACAGATATAAATTAAATGTGTCTTAATTTATTTATGGTTTAATAGTTAAAAATAAAAATTAATCGTATAAAATATACAATAAAGGATTAATTGGTTTATATTTTGAGTGTGTTCAGTTCCAGGTTCCATTTTGACAAAAAATAACGGTTTTTTCCCGGTTTCCCATTCAAAATCCCTGCTTTTCCATATATAAATTAAATGTTTCTTAATTTATTTGTTGTTTAAAAGTTAAAAACAAGAATTTATCGTATAAAATATACAATAAAGGATTAATTGGTTTATATTTTTAATGTGTGTTCAGTTCCGGGCATTAAATTGGGGGTTTTGGTTCACTTCCGGTTCAAAGTTCTACTTTTACAGTTGTAAATTAAATGTTTCTTAATTTATTTATTGTTTAAAAGTCAAAAATAAGAATTAATCGTATAAAATAAACAATATAGGATTAATTGGTTTATATTTTGAATGTGTGTTCAGTTCCGGCCATAAAATTAGGGGTTTTGGTTCATTTCCGGTTCAAAGTTCTACTTTTACAGTTGTAAATTAAATGTTTCTTAATTTATTTATTGTTTAAAAGTCAAAAATAAGAATTAATTGTATAAAATATACAATAAAGGGTTAATTGGTTCATATTTTGAGTGTGTGTTCAGTTCCGGTCATAAAATTAAGGGTTTTGGTTCATTTCCGGTTCAAAGTTTTGCTTTTACAGTTGTAAATTGAATGTTTGTTAATTTATTTATTGTTTAAGTCAAAAATAAGAATTAATCGTATAAAATATACAATAAAGGGTTCATATTTTGAGTGTGTTCAGTTCCGGTCATAAAATTAGGGGTTTTGTTTCACTTCCGGTTCAAAGTTCTACTTTTACAGTTGAAAATTAAATGTTTCTTAATTTATTTATTGTTTAATAGTCAAAAATAAGAATTAATCGTATAAAATATACAATAAAGGGTTCATATTTTGAGTGTGTTCAGTTCCGGTCATAAAATTAGGGGTTTTGTTTCACTTCCGGTTCAAAGCTCTGCTTTAACAGTTTTAAATTAAATGTTTCTTTATTTACGGTTTAAAAGTTAAAATTGTGGGTATGTTAGGGGCAATTTAGGGTAAATTCACCTCTTTCGAACTGTATAGCGCCAGCGAACACCAACGCGGTAATTTCCCCTAAACTAAATCCAGCGGTTGCAACACAATTATCAATCGCATTCGGCCGTTCTTCTTTTAACCGTTCCAACGCCGCCAGAGAAGTCACCAACGTCGCAGGTTGGCAATGTATCGTTTTATTTAATTCCGATTGGGGCCCATTTAAACATAACTTCAACAAATCGTATCCCAGCGTATAATTTGCCAATTCAAACAGTTCTTTTGCCATCGGGAATTTCATTAATTCCGTTGCCATTCCCACGAATTGGTTGCCTTGGCCCGGAAACATTATAATTGTCGTTTCTCGGGGGTCGACACTTGGTTTTACGGCATAGGCGCCCTGTTTCCGGATTTTGGTGCCGTCTGTGTACGGCAACGTTGCCCATATGTGGTCGGGGTCTTCCGGTTTAACGTCTTCGAAGCCGGCCGCGTCGTCTAGTAACGTTTTTAGGGGGGTTTCATATTTTTCCGCCGCTTTTAAGTGCTCAATATTCGGGTCTTTCGTTTGCGTCGAATAATGCGCGATTTTTGGCAATAATTGCCGTTTTGTTAAATAATTCGTGGTGCAACGCAGTAATTTATTCATTTTAAATCATTTATATACGTGTATAACTCGACAGTTTTTTACAAGAAAACGTTTAAATTAAATGTGTTAACTATTACAAATATACTTTAAACTATCTACAAGTACAGAAACATAAATAATCTACGTAAAACTCATTAAATATAGTTAATTTCGTGTAAATTTAGGTTGTGTTTTCGAAAAAAACAGCTAAACAGGTAATAAATAAAGGCAAAAATTAGGTACATTATTAAATAAATAAATCATGCATTAATAATGAATTTACATACATTTATATATATATATTAACTGATTCTAAAGTTTAGTATTTAAAGCACAGAGTCGTACTGGCCCTTTACGCGTTTGACAGTGCTGTTAGTTTTTATTTGTAAATACAGGACCGGCTTCGCCCTTTTTGCTGTAAATATGCTAGTTCTTTTTCGAATCAGACCATTTGGCCCTTAAAGGCAACAAAAATTACAGCGCATTGTGGAAATCAATCGCTATTCTCGAAGCGCAAAAGGCTAAAGCCATTAAAGTATTTTTTTTTGTAAATACAGGACTGGCTTTGCCCTTTTTGTGTATTTCTTTTTCGAATCAGACCATTTCTCCCTTAAAGGCAACAAAGATTATAGCGATTTGTGGAAATCAATCGTTATTCCCGAAGCGCAAAAGGCTAAAGCGATTAAAGTATTTTTTTTTGTAAATACAGGACCGGCTTTGCCCTTCTTGTGTAATTTTTATTTCGAATCAGACCATTTAGCCCTTAAAGGCAACAAAGATTACAGCGCATTGTTGAAATCAATCGCTATTCTCGAAGCACAAACGGCTAAAGCGATTAAAGTATTTTTTTTGTAAATACAGGACCGGCTTAGCCCTTTTTGTGTATTTCTTTTTCGAATCAGACCATTTGGTTCTTAAAGGCAACAAAGATTACAACGCATTGTTGAAATCAATAGCTATTCTCGAAGCGCAAAAGACTAAAGCGATAAAAGTTTTTTTTTTTGTAAATACTGGACCGGCTTAGCCCTTTTGTGTATTTCTTTTTCGAATCAGACCATTTGGCTCTTAGAGGCAACAAAGATTATAGCGCATTGTTGAAATCAATCGCTATTCTCGAAGCGCAAAAGACTAAAGCGATAAAAGTATTTTTTTTTTGTAAATACTGGACCGGCTTAGCCCTTTTGTGTATTTCTTTTTCGAATCAGACCATTTGGCTCTTAAAGGCAACAAAGATTATAGCGATTTGTTGAAATCAATCGCTATTCTCGAAGCGCGAAAGACTAAAGCGATTAAAGTATATTTTTTTTGTAAATACTGGACCGGCTTTGCCCTTTTTGTGTATTTCTTTTTCGAATCAGACCATTTCTCCCTTAAAGGCAACAAAGATTATAGCGATTTGTTGAAATCAATCGCTATTCTCGAAGCACAAACGGCTAAAGCGATTAAAGTTTTTTTTTTGTAAATACAGGACCGGTTTAGCCCTTTTTGTGTAATTTTTTTTTCGAATCAGACCATTTGGCTCTTAAAGGTAACAAAGATTACAGCGCATTGTTGAAATCAATAGCTATTCTCGAAGCGCAAAAGACTAAAGCGATTAAAGTATTTTTTTGTAAATACAGGACCGGTTTAGCCCTTTTTGTGTAATTTTTTTTTCGAATCAGACCATTTGGCTCTTAAAGGCAACAAAGATTACAGCGCATTGTTGAAATCAATCGCTATTCTCGAAGTGCAAAAGGCTAAAGCGGTTAAAGTATATATATTTTTTGTAAATACAGGACCGGTTTAGCCCTTTTTGTGTATTTCTTTTTCGAATCAGACCATTTGGCTCTTAAAGGCAACAAAGATTAATCGCTATTCTCGAAGCGCAAAAGACTAAAGCAGTTAAAGTATTTTTTTGTAAATACAGGACTGGTTTAGCCCTTTTTGTGTAATTTTTATTTCGAATCAGACCTTTTAGCCCTTAAAAGCAACAAAGATTATAGTGAATTGTTGAAATCAATCGCTATTCTCGAAGCGCAAAAGATTAAAGCGATTAAAGTATTTTTTTGTAAATACAGGACCGGTTTAGCCCTTTTTGTGTAATTTTTATTTCGAATCAACCATTTGGTTCTTAAAGGCAACAAAGATTATAGCGCATTGTTGAAATCAATCGCTATTCTCGAAGCACAAACAGCTAAAGCGATTAAAGTATATTTTTTTGTAAATACAGGACCGGCTTTGCCTTTTTTGTGTAATTTATTTTCGAATCAAACCATTTGGCCCTTAAAGGCAACAAAGATTACAGCGCATTGTTGAAATTAATCGCAATTCTCGAAGCGCAAAAGACTAAAGCGATTAAAGTTTTTCTTTTTGTAAATACAGCACCGGCTTCGCCCTTTTGGTTGTAAATATGGTAGATCTTGAGGAAAATGAACTGTTTTTTTTTTCGAATCAGACCATTTGACCCTTAAAGGCAACAAAGATTATAGCGCATTGTTGAAATCAATCGCAATTCTCGAAGCGATGAAAGTATTTTTTTTTTGTAAATACGGGACCGGCTTCGCCCTTTTGGCTGTAAATATGGTAGATCTTGAGGAAAATTAACTGTTTTTTTTCGAATCAGACCATTTGACTCTTAAAGGCAACAAAGATTATATAGCGCATTGTTGAAATCAACGCAATTCACGAAGTGATTAAAGTATTTTTTTTGTTAATACAGGATTGGCTTCGCCCTTTTTGTGTTAAAATGGCTGTAAATATGGTAGATATTGAGGAGAATGGGCTGTTTTTTTTCGAATCAGACCATTTGGCGCTTAAAGGCAACAAAGATTATAGTGAATTGTTGAAATCAATCGCTATTCTCGAAGCGCAAAAGGCTAAAGCGATTAAAGTTAGTTTTAATCAGTTAAATTGATGGATATTTATTGTAAAACTATTTATTTTTAAGGATGTTGATCGATTGATTGATATTAAAAATGATGCGTTAAAGAATCCTCAGGGATTTTTGGAGAAATTGAGGAATAATGTTGATTTAGGGGTACCGGTACCCCAAACGCCCGCTTTGGTAAATTAATTTTTAAAATAATTGTCATTTATGCAATTAAAATTGATTGTATTTATTAGATTCCTAATATAAATTGGGATAAATATAATTGCCTAATACCTGAGGAAGCTTTTAAGCTTATAAATTCGTCTAAAAGTACGGAAAAAGACGTTAAACTATTTATAAACCCGTTAACTTTAAAAAAAGAAGGCCATACGCATAAAAAGGTACTTTTGCCTAAATTGTACTTCTCGTATTCACCAAATGATTTATTTAGCATTGGAGTTCTGACGAACAAAAGCGTCTGGAGGAGCTTTTGGTAACTTTTCCGCCGGAGGCGATAGAAATGAGGCGATATAAAAAAATTGCGGAAGCTTTAGGTAACCGGACCACAAAACAAGTGAATTCAAGAGTACAAAAGTATTTCTTGAAGCTGCATAAAGCTGGACTTCCAATTCCGGGCCGGATTCCAAAGACTAACGATCGAAAAGTACAATGAACACAATTTATTTGGAATAAATAATGTTTTTGTTTGTTTTAGAAAAGTTATATTCACAAACATCAACGCCATAACTATTATTTATATAAACCTAGTACTTTTTTCCCTGAATTAGAAGTACCAGTGGTTATGCCTGAAAACGACGATGATTTGCAACCAATGAATGAACAATCCAACCGAATTCTTCAGGAATCCAGTAGGGATGAAGTAAGCATAAAAAAACTATTAGTTTAAATAAAATATAATAATATAACATTTTTTGACCAATAGAAATTACAAAAGGGTTCTTGGAAAGGGCGCAAATAATTTTTATTAAAGAAATAAATGCCTTAAATATATATTTTCTTGTTCAATATTTATTATAAAATAATTTAGTACAAATTTTAGTTAAAAAAAAACGGTTTAATTTCAAGTAGGTTGAAAATTAGGTGGATGCCGGGCACCGACGGTGCATTGACGGCCAACTGAAGCTTTTACCCCGCTCAATTTTTGTTTGTTTGTTTTATATAAAAATATGTTTCAGCCAAAAAACGAATTGCAGTTAAAAATCGACCTGCTCCGAAAATTGAAGTTAGAAAAATCCAAGGACCTCGAAGGGCCTTTATTCGAGCATATAGGATATAAGGTACTATTTATTTAAGGCCCTTTCCTTACATACCACCCTTTAAACATGCCCTAAATATATTATTAAAATATGTAGTATTTACGCTAATTAAAAACATTCCAGGTATTATAAGTGTGGTTTAAAATTGCTTCTTATTTTTAAATATATTAACATATAATTTGTGTGCTCATTAGAGCTTAAAGGTGACTTATCCATATTTGTATACTAAAACAAATATGAAATAATTATTTTTTGATGTTGTAGTTATATTATATGCTTTGCGCTTTAGCCATAGAGCACATTAGTGACATGTCACACTTAAAATACGTAGTTTTATTTATAATTGAAATTTTTTGGGTACTTTTGAGTATATATGTGTGTGTTTAAATATGCGTTTTTATGTTATTAGTGCGATATATGTCAAGAAGAGCCTATTAGGGGCACCCGTTGGCATTGCTTCGATTGTAAGGCAACATCGATTGATTTCTGTATCGATTGTGTGATCACTCAGCTGCATTCGCCGAATCCTCATCCCCTGTCTCATCATCTAAGGCCCGTAAGGAGCGAAAACTCCGGTCCGAAACCGGAGGCTGCGCAACCCTCGACTTCAACACAAGATGACATCAAATCTGAACTGAACTCGGATTCAGACTCGTTATCTTCGGATTCGGATGAGGAGCAAACGGATTACGACCAGGATTACGGCCCTAATAATTTTACGAACGATGTTGGCACATATAATTATTTAGATCCGAATTTTTTACATGAATAATTGCGTTTTTACACAGTTGTCTAGGAGAAAACTACCCCTTGCCCCCCAATATAATTTATTTATAATTATGAATTGCATTGATTATTAAATATAATAATTTTGATATTTAGCGATGTTTTTCTTTGTATAATTATGAATCTTAAGTGAAATAATCACTTTTAATGTTGGAAAATTGTTTCATATTTTCCGGTTATCGACAATATTATATTTTTGTACTGGATATTGATTATTATTCCCATTTAGTGTCTAGACTTATATATATATTGTATTTACAATATTGTTTGTTATTTCCGTGTCGTTGGTTTAAATTTTTCACCCATACGTAAGAAACCTGTATTTTAAATAGAGAATTATTTTTATAGTATCTGCAACATTGCTTGTTATTCCCATTTATCAAATATGGGATGACCCACAATATGAATTCAATTTATAAAATTGTTACTAATAATCATATATATATTCTAATTAATATATTTGTTTGATATTGATTTCAATTTTTCACCCATAAGTAAAAGAGCTGTATTTAAAATAGAGAATGATTCTCTAGTAACTGTGACATTGCTTGTTATTCCCTTTCATTGTTAAAATATGGGATGATTTGCAATTGAAAACCATAATATAACTCAACGTATAAAATTGTTTCTAAAAATCATTTAAAATATATATTTGTTTCACATTGATTTCAATTTTTCACCCATAAGTAAAAAAAGCTGTATGTAAAATAGGAAATAATTTTTTAGTATCTGTTATTTTCTATTATTGTTAAAACGGGATGATTTGTATTTAAATCAAAACACATTTCCTTTCAGTGTCTTGAAAATAACATATATTTTGTGTTTGCGATATTATTATTCCCTTACATGTGAAAATTGTTCTTATATTGTTTAATATTTCCGGTTAGTATTCGACAATTACCTATTTTTGTACTGTATAATTGATTATTATTGCCATTTAGTGTCTCGATTGTATTTGCAATATTGTTTGTTATTTCCGTGTCATTGGCTTCAATTTTTCACCCATACGTAAGATACCTGTATTTTAAATAGAGAATTATTTTTGTAGTATGCTTGTTATTCCCCTTTATTGTTGAAATGTGGGATGACACACGCAATTAAAACCCATAATATAAATGCAACTTATAAAATTGTTTCTAAAAATCATTTTATATGAATAATATAACTATTTTTCTTTATATAATTATTAATCTTAAGTGAAATAATCTGAATATCTCTTTTTATTTAACATTTGTGTAGCTATTTTGAGTAATGTTTACTCAAAAGAGTCCCATTTTATTTAGAAAACTGTTAATAAATATGTAAGAACGAATTTGTGCCGTAAAAACATCTGTAAATAATAATTGTTTATATATATATTCATAATAAATACATATTTACCTCAAATGTATTAAAATTTAATAATAAGTATGTCTAAAATGGGTACATTTAGTCTAGAACATGTTAGATAATTAATTGGAATTTTTAAATGGTGTTAAGGGGCCTAAAAGCCCTTAACAAATGTAATAAATGTTTAAATAAATGTATTAAACGTTATATGATGACTTTTATTCCTAAAAAGAATCCTATTATCCTTTTGTTTATATTTTCAGCTGTGTACAATATTCATCTAGACCCTAAAGGACTCTACAAAAAGGTAATATTTTATATTGTTTATAAAACCCTTAAAAAAATATAAATAAATCAAACCATTTTTATTTTGGACCAAAATCTTAATCACGGACACTTATTTCTAAAAAGAAATTCACCCATAAAGAGCTGGGATAAACAGCTTATCCCGGATCTTTATGGGTGAATTTCAATTTCATAAAGTTGGACCAAAACCTAAAAGACGGACACTTATAACGAAAAAAAATCCTAATAATGAACAAAAATCTTAACAAGTGACACAAAATTTTAAAATAATTTCACCCATAAAGAGCTGGGACAAACAGCTTATCCCGGATCTTTATGGGTGAATTTCAATTTCTTAAAGTTGGACCAAAACCTAAAAGACGGACACTTATAACGAAAAAAAATCCTAATAATGAACAAAAATCTTAACAAGTGACACAAAATTAAAAAAAAAATTCACCCATAAAGAGCTGGGACAAACAGCTTATCCCGGATCTTTATGGGTGAATTTTTTATTTCTTAAAGTTGGATCAAAACCTAATAGACGGACACTTATAACGGAAAAAAAATCCTAATAAAGAACAAAAATGTTAACAAGTGACTCAAAATTTAAAAAGTAATTCACCCATAAAGAGCTGGGACAAACAGCTTATCCCGGATCTTTATGGGTGAATTTTTTATTTCTTAAAGTTGGATCAAAACCTAAAAGACGGACACTTATAACGGAAAAAAATCCTAATAATGAACAAAAATCTTAACAAGTGACACAAAATTTTAAAATAATTTCACCCATAAAGAGCTGGGATAAACAGCTTATCCCGGATCTTTACGGGTGAATTTCCATCCCGGATATTTACGGGTGAATATTTTTTACGTGCTTTGAATCATAATGTCTAACGTTTGGGCACAATTTATTTTTAAATTCTAACGACTTTTATTATATTTATATTCGTTTTATTTTCCTTAGTAATTGTTATTGTTTATACGTATTTAAACAATATATACGTTAATTTATTATTAATATTACGTGTTTTAATGATTATTACAATTAAAAATAAACTGTTTCTATGGGCATTTCACGCAATTGTTATTAATTAATTACTCACAGTATAAAATCCATTCTTTTAAGGGATTTATAAACAATATGCAATAATTACCTTTTTGTAGTCCTTTAGAATCTAGATGTATATTTCACACAGCTGAAAATATAAACAAAAGGATAAAAGGATTCTTTTTTGGAATGATAAGTCATCATATAACGTTTAATACATTTATTTAACCCTTTATTACATATGTTAAGGACTTTTTGGCCCTGTAACACTATCTTAAAATTACAATTAATTATCTAACATGTTCTAGATTAAATGTACCAATTTTTGACATATATATTTATATATATAAATCCTGTAAAGAAAACTTATTAATTAATAAATAAAAACATATTTAAATACTAATCAATAACTTTATTAATAATTCGAATAAAATTCATATCATTTATTACATATCTATATAACTCTATAGTAATAATAAATAATATTAAAACAAATAAGTGATTGATTGTTCGACTGGGCTAAAACATTTGTACACTATAATAATTTATTACAATATTATAAATAATCAAGAATATATAAATGACATATTTCGTGTGTACTATTTGGTATAATAAAATATGTTTGCAAAAATGTCGGAAGCATATTATTATATATTTAAAAAATTCGCACACCAAAACACAAACAGACAATAGTTTTTAAAAATATTTCATTTTTAGGCCACGATTCTGAATATTCTGAAATATTTACATATTTATTATTGCACAATTTGCATTAATAAATAATAATTAATAGTAGTTACTGTACACAAACGCTCAGCAAATTGCATTCTGGTGCATCTCTGATACATCTCTGGTACATCACGAGTTTTTGTAACTGTTATGTTGTAGAAATAATAAAATATATATATCAAAGACAGTTAAATTAAACAGAAATATAAATACATCGCTGATACATCTTATTGTTATGTAATTGATACATAAAATAAATAAAATGCATTCACGTTATTGTTATATCACTGATACATCTCAAAACTATATATGAAATATATATAATACATCTCTAAATAGTTCTCTGATGTGTAAAGTCTTTGATACATCCCAAAAACATCACTGATACATAAGAACTAAATAACGAAATGTAAATAAAATCCCGTAAAATTGTATATGCTATATAAATGTAACATTTAGATAAAACTAAGCATTAATTTCATGTAATATAATTTATATATATACACAGAGACATATCAGAGAGGTCCCAGTAACATATTTAATATCGATTCAAAATGCTAAATATAAAATAACATTGTATATGTTCATTATGAGCAAAAAAGATTCAAAAAATTCAAGATAGAAGGTAGTTTGATTACGTTTGGACACTTTGTCCCGGGTGAGTTTGGGTTAATTACCCGCCCCCACCCCCCAATTCGTCTTCGTACTGCTTTCTGAAACAGTCTCCTACGGGGAAGAAGTCCCAGCAACGTTGCTGGTACATGTTCCAAACGTAGGTTTCTTGACCCGTGTATTCTGTGTCTGGTTTGTTGATCAAATGCATCAGGAAGAACCTACAGGGCAAAAAACATTCATAGTTAGTGGTTAATGCCGCGGCGGTAGCCGCGAACTTATTCAAAAGCCGGGGTTTTAAAAAAATTACGGCAAAAATAGTTTTCCGCATTAAAAACGTATATTATTTATAAATAAAGCTAAATGTGGCTTAAAAACTACATTGAAACAAGTATATATTTTAAACCAATAATATTGAACGCGGCAGTAGTTACAGTTGACCGTCAGTGCACCGTCGCTGACGGTCAAATAACAAATTTTCAACCGACTTAAAATTAAAAGTGCATACATATTTAATCAATAAATAACATATATATATATAAATAAATTTTGATGGCTTAAAACAAGCTTAGGTACAACGCACCTATGCGTCCAGCTCGCCTTATAAGTAATATATGCGATGCGAGCAGTTTTTAATAATTATGGCCTTTTGGTTAACTAATTGAAAAAATGTTATAGATATAAAAAGTCTTACATTTAATTTTAGATTATATAAAAAAAAAAAAAGTTCAAATTTTGAAATTCAAAATTATAATATTTAATTAAATTTTTTTCGGGCTTTGGGTTAACAAAATGAAAAAATCTTGTAGACAAAAAATATCTTAGAATTTTTAGTAGAATTTTTAAGTGTTTCAATTATTTTTATAAGGGCAGTATTAAGGAGGGCTCCAAATTTTGGGGCCCTATAACCCGGGAAGTATACGGGCGATTGGATTTATACTGCGAGCGGATTCAAATGGGATTCCAAATAATATGTGTACCAAATTTAGATTAAATTGATAAAAAATAAAATTTTATTACAAATTTTAAAATTCAATATTATAATATTTAATAATTTTTTTCGGGCTTTGGGTTAACAAAATGAAAAAATCTTGTAGATATAAAATATCTTAGAATTTTTAGTAGAATTTTTTAGTGTTTCAATTATTTTTATAAGGGCAGTATTAAGGGGGGCTCCAAATTTTGGGGCCCTATAACTCGGGAAGTATACGGGCGATTGGATTTAAACTGCGAGCGGATTCAAATGGGATTCCAAATAATATGTGTACCAAATTTAGATTAAATTGATAAAAAATAAAATTTTATTACAAATTTTAAAATTCAATATTATAATATTTAATAATTTTTTTCGGGCTTTGGGTTAACAAAATGAAAAAATCTTGTAGATATAAAATATCTTAGAATTTTTAGTAGAATTTTTTAGTGTTTCAATTATTTTTATAAGGGCAGTATTAAGGGGGGCTCCAAATTTTGGGGCCCTATAACTCGGGAAGTATACGGGCGATTGGATTTAAACTGCGAGCGGATTCAAATGGGATTCCAAATAATATGTGTACCAAATTTAGATTAAATTGATAAAAAATAAAATTTTATTACAAATTTTAAAATTCAATATTATAATATTTAATAATTTTTTTCGGGCTTTGGGTTAACAAAATGAAAAAATCTTGTAGATATAAAATATCTTAGAATTTTTAGTAGAATTTTTTAGTGTTTCAATTATTTTTATAAGGGCAGTATTAAGGGGGGCTCCAAATTTTGGGGCCCTATAACTCGGGAAGTATACAGACGATTGGATTTAAACTGCGAGCGGATTCAAATGGAATGCCAAATAATATGTGTACCAAATTTGGAGTGAATCGCTCCGGTACCTTCAGAGGAGTAGAGGGCACAAATTTGGTCTTACGAGCGAGCGACGACTAACATCCAAGTATATAAGTTATATACATTTTCGGAATCAGGGCGACGAGACGAACACTTTTTCTTAATGACATTTTTTGATCCGAGAATGCTACAGACACACGACCGAATGCTTTAGCCTCTTCGGTACTACGTACGGCGAGCTAAAAAATCGACTTACATGTAATTGGCAAGATTGTGTTCTTGCTGACAATGTGTATCGAATCCGTGCGGCACTTTATCGAAATAATCTTTGCCAATGCCACAAATGAAGCAATTCGATTCCATGTTTTCTTTGACGCTGTCCAATTGATCACGAAGCTCTCCAAACGCATCGATGATCAAACCCTGAATGATAGCCAACAAGATGACAATAACGAAGAAGAAGAAGGTGATGTCGAACATGATACGATACACTTCATAGTCATCACCATCTGGAGGCTCGATTTCATCACCAATACCTCCGCCAGCTCTAACACCTTTGTATAAATGAAACACGAAACACTATCCCCCCAAAACATTAGTTAAATCATATTAAAATCGACCCTTAAATATAAATTACCGTCAACATATCATGGCACTTTTTATCGACATTATCATCCTCTTCCGATATATAAAACTTCCGGAAGAAATTAAAAGCAATTACCGTATAAATATACACAATAATTGTTAATAACATTACTGTTAAAATAAGCTGGAAAACAAAACAAATTAATTATTCTGTAATTGTACATTCACTTTAATACGTCTAGCTTAAATATTTCAGGCGGGCTGATGTACGATGCCGGCCAGTGCACCGTCGTCAGCCGCCAACTTAATTCGCATAGCCCGGATATAAAATATTTAAGCTACACGGGGGCTTTATTACTTGTTTCCCGTTGTGCGTAACCGATTGTAAGATGGTGCGAAGTGTCTTAAAACCGACAGCAACATCTAACAAATGGGCAGCGAAGAAGAAATTGTTAAAGTTGCCAAAAACAGAGAAGATGAAATACCATAATGAGTATAAAAATGCGTTGTCAGTGATGGTCACCCCAGATTTCCAGATTTGGTATCGCCAATCAATGTTTAAAATGCTACAATTGAAGAAATTTAATTGAATATGTGTGTGGCAGAATATATAGTGTTTTTTATAAACTAGACGATTTAGAATGCTAAAATAGTTAGTTTAATTAGAATTGTGGTGTGTCTAGAAGAAATTGTGCATTGTAGAATTAATATAATAGTTAAAAACTATTCCAGATTAGCTTTTGTGAGGATTTGTGGTGTTTCTTGAGCAAATTGAGTGCTACTGTATTTGTAGGATAGTAAAAGTCAGGAATTAATTGTTGTATGTGATTTAAAATAGTAAATGAAATTTTAATGTAGCTAAGAAGTAAAAAAAATGGTGTATCTAGGAGTAATACTAATCCAGATGAGCTTTAAGATGCAACGTTGAGGACCTATATTATAATTTAGAGGATTTGTGGTGTTTCTTGAGCAAATTGAGTGGTTTTGTAGTATTTGTAGGATAATAAAAGTGAAGGATTAATTGTTGTATGCGATTTAAAATAGTAAATGCAATTTTAATGTAGCTAAGAGGTACAAAATGGTGTTTCTAGGAGTACTTAAAGTGTTATAAAAATTATAAACTATTCCAGATGAGCTTTAAGATGTAACGTTGAGGAATTGTATTAAAATTTAGAGGATTTGTGGTGTTTCTTGAGAAAATGGAGTAGTATTTGTAGTATAGTAAATGTAAGGGATTAATGCATGTGATTTAAAAAGTAAATGCAATTGTAAAGTAGCTAAGAGGTAAAAAAAGGTGTTTCTAGGAGTAAAAGTGTTATAAAAATTATAAACTATTTCAGATGAGCTTTAAGATGCAACGTTGAGGAACTATATTAAAATTTAGAGGGTTTGTGGTGTTTCTTGAGCAAATTGAGTGGTTTTGTAGTATTTTTAGGATAGTAAAAGTGATGGATTAGCTTTAAGTTGCAACGTTGAGGAACTATATTAAAATTTAGAGGATTTGTGGTGTTGCTTGAGAAAATGGAGTAGTATTTGTAGTATAGTAAATGTAAGGGATTAATGCATGTGATTTAAAAAGTAAATGCAATTGTAAAGTAGCTAAGAGGTAAAAAAAAGGTGTTTCTAGGAGTAAAAGTGTTATAAAAATTATAAACTATTTCAGATGAGCTTTAAGATGCAACGTTGAGGAACTGTATTAAAATTTAGAGAGTTTGTGGTGTTTCTTGAGCAAATTGAGTGGTTTTGTAGTATTTTTAGGATAGTAAAAGTGATGGATTAGCTTTAAGTTGCAACGTTGAGGAACTATATTAAAATTTAGAGGATTTGTGGTGTTTCTTGAGAAAATTGAGTGGTTCTGTAGTATTTGTAGGATAGTAAAAGTGAAGGATTAATGCATGTGATTTAAATGTAGCTAAGAGGTTAAAAAATGGTGTTTCTAGGCGTGATAGCGTAAGTGGAAAAGATGCTACAATATATTCACCTGCTGAGAAAATTCCTAGTGCAATATAAATAGAAGATAGAAATTATTTGATTAGAAGAAGAAAAGAAATCATTTTAATAAGATTATAAAATCTACTAAATGTTATAAATAGTATAAAACCCTTACAAATGTATTAATCCTTTGCCTTCCTCAGAATCCTGTGCAGCGAAGCTTGTCTTCTCCATCCCCAACAAGCTGCTAATCGAATCAAAATCATACGTTTCACTATACTTCTGGCGTACTTTCTTCTTAACGAATTTATCCCAATAATTCACCGGGAACGACCTACACACCAACAAAATATTCCAGAACATTCCCAAAACCATTTACAACCAACTTACTTCGCCGAAATGACAAGTTTATCCCAATGCGATTTAATATCATCATCTTCCGGTTGCTCTGCAATGTACAAACCATCAAACTCCAACCGTCTAGCGATTTCCTTCTCCCTCTTGAAAATAGCTAACGGCACCTTCAAATGGTAATACGCGATTAACATGGCTAAAGACACAAGACTGTGCAGAGCAGCAGCTAATCGCATCACGTGCTCCATATAAAAGAAATCCTCATCAACGTGCACCAATTCCAGTGGATCCTCCTCATCTGACCCTTCCCCAGAGCCTGCCCCAGAGCCTGCCCCTGAGCCGGCCCCTGATCCAGACCCAGACCCGTTCAACAGTTCAGATAAATCGTCTTTGGCGTCTTCATCGTCTTCCCCAATTACAGATACCTAAAAATCCAAATAGTTTTACGAAAATATTCGACTGGGTTTACAGGAAATTGTACTTTATAGAAGAGGAGCATAAAGTTGATACAGAAAGCAAAGACAAGTGCAACGTATTTCATGTTGTAGAAGTTACGCGCTAAATAGGAAACAATGCGTTGGGTGTAAGAGTTGAAATCGATTTGGGAAACTGCTGATGGCTCCGAAACTGTTTCTTTCTTTTGGTCGGTCTCCACAGCTAACATGGCGGCCTGTTGAGCTTGTTGAGCTTCCGCTTTTTCTTGCGCTGCACGCTTGGCGGCTTCACCACTATACAAACATAATGCGTATATTATATTTAAATATGAGCGGGGGTTTATCTGTTTTGGCGGCTTATGCACCGTCGGTTACGGTCAAGTCAAGTAACTACTGGGGGTGTTATTTAATTTATTTAGATTTACAAGTAAACTTACCCCAGTAAATCTGAAAGGGAAATTGGTGGTTCACCACCTTCACCTTCATGTTCTGCTCCTTCTTCAGGACTGCTTTCACCACCTTCCTCAATGGAAGTTTGTGGACTGCTGTTCGGGGATTCGTGAGGTGCTACCTTAAATCTACAGTAATTGTAAGTAACTTTATACTCTAAATTGAAGATAATACTTACTGCCCATTGTCCTCCTTAGTTATATCCAAACCAAAAGCTTGTAGCTGTGTGTTTGTTTCATCCGGCGTTGGTGGTAAAGCTGGTAAAGCTCTAAAATGAGTCTTTTCTTCCTCTTTAACTTCTTCCACTGGTTCTTCAACTTGTGATCCACGCATTAACGACAATAAAATATTTGCAAAATAGCTGTAATGATTTAAAAATGGAAAAATAAATGGTTTCAATTAAACTATTGATTGATTTACCCTATAATTAATGAAACACCGTAACCGGAATAGTAAAAAGAGTAAAATATCATTCTAAAGAATCCGGTGATTAATTCTGGAATAGTCATCTTTTGCATTTCCCCTATTTTCTGTTTGATATTCGATGGACTTAGCATCGATAGGCCGAAGGCAAGTCCATCTTTAACTGCTTGGATTGTCCGACGGATAGGGTCCTTACCAGCGCTACAATCACATAAGTTAGAACTCCAACCTTTTCCTAAATTAGTCAATTACCGTTCTTCGTCGTCAGTCATATAACTATAGCTAGCCTCTCGAGCTTTCCCGCCGCCCCCCGTTTCTTCAACCGCCATAAGTCCGCTAGCGTGCTGCATTTCAAAGATGGCATCCTCACAGAAGTTAATAAACGCCTCCAATTTCTCTTTGTCTCCTCCTTCTGTCACAATTGAGTAAAAGAACGCTCGTTTCGACTCCTTGATTTGCGGCTTTTCCCATTGCTCGATATTCGATTCTTTGATCTCGAAGTAAACGCGTTCAATGCGTTTACTTCCGCCCATGATTTCAATACGGCCCAAGAATGGTTCGAAGTAGTTTAGGACGGAACCAGCGGTTTCTAGGAATCGGGCCAGTCTGGGCTCATTTGGCATATGTTCGGATAAGTTGGTTAATAGGACAGCTAAGTTGAAACCGATTTCTTTCGCTGGTTCGTGGAATCGATCACAAAATGAGACATAATCGATTTTTCCGTCGTGGTTTGGTACGCAGCATGAGATCAAAAAGTTGATTTCTTCACTGTTAAAAGAAGACACAAATATTGTAAATATAGAAACAACAAGATAGAATCATTAATATAATAACCCAGAAATGTTTGTATGTGTGAGTGAGTTTGTATGTAAGTTTGTGTAGAACGCTTTATTTGTAAAAATGCAGATTGGCATAGACGGGGATCGAACTCACGACCTCCAGGGTGAAAGGCATGACACTTAGCCACTGCACCATGGCGACTGTTAATAATGTTATAAAAAATAATCAAATAGTTTATACTGAAATAAAACAATCACTACGATTCTGAAGTTGAGTCTGCTTTGAAATAGACAAAAACGAATCAAACGTCAGAATGAAATCAGTCAAAAAAGTGTTTGTGAATCTTCAATTAAATAGATTTGAAGTTTATTTAGTGTGTTGTGTACTTTACACAGAGTGGCATCTGCTATATTATATTGATTAAGTATGTCAATGAGAAATATAAATAATTTAGTTAGTTAATAAAATTAAGTTTTATTTATTCTAATTTGAAGTTTGTGAATGTCGCTATTAAGGTCAAACATCAAGCTCGAAAAAAAAAAAAATACCGACTAACCCTTATAAAAAAAAATATCAGTGAATTCGTAATTGCATAAATAATGCCTGGTAAAAATATTAATTTTTTTGATCGTACAGTTTCGAAGATAAAAAATAAAAACTATAAAAAATGACCTATTTTTGGGATTTTTATTTTTTATCTTCGAAACTGTGCGATCAAAAAAATAAACATTTTTACCAGGCCTTATTTATGCAATTACAAATTCACTGATATTTTTTTTTATAAGGGTGAGTCGGTTTTTTTTTGCGTAATTGAGGTTTGTTTAATCATGATAGATTTTGAGTAGTTTTATGTAATTAAGAAATATAACTTTGACCAAAAGTGTAACAATGTGTCCGTAATACCTTCATATACAATAAACAGTCATTGTTCGGCAGAATTTCTTCATTTTGGAGTAAAAACAGGTAATTTCTGATCTGGAGCATTTTTCAGCGTTTTAATATGCATCGAATTTACATAGCTTTTTATTATTATTTATTATTTATGTTTAAATGACCGACCAAAGAACAAATATAAATAAAAGTGCTACCACGTGAGTGCCAAGAACAGTATTTCAACGTACGAATTACGGAAACATTGTTTGAAGTTTAATCTTAAGTTTAAGGGGAGTAGCATGTTATAATTTCAATTTTCAAGTATATAATATGAAATATGTGCATATTATTGCCTAATTAGCATATATTTTTAGCAAATACGTGTTTCTGTACATTTATTTTAATTCATAGTTAATATTTTTCACTTCAAAATGGCCAAGAAGCAGTGATTTTTGAAAATATGAGTTGCGGTATGATTTTATAGTTCGTCAAATTATAATAATTGCAAGTAAGTAAATTTATAATTCTGATTATTAGAGAAATAAAATGTTGAAGAGATAATTCAAACATATTTAGAAACATGTTTGGTTGGCAATTTTATTCTTTTATTTTTGATGGCACAATCCATTGTATTTTAGCATATAACTAATTATCATCACTTTTAAAACTGCCGTTGTGACACTGCATCAGTTTAATACTGCAAAATTCAGAATCTAGCCTGATTATTTAATTCAAAAACAATAGTGAATCAAATGTCAAATCATTAAAAATACTGCGTAAATACGGTTTGTAATACATATTTTTTGAATAATCGATTCAAATAAGAAACAGCAATCGTAAGTAAATTTATAATCCTGTTTTTTATATACAATCATGGAAACTGTCTAAAAGATACAACACATATGCACCATACAAGGTTAAAATGAAAGTTAAACAAAATTTAGTTTAAATTTATCGGATGTTACACAGTGCATGATAAGCGATCGATTAGTTAATCTCAGCATAGTGATCTAAGAACAAAATAGCGTTCAAAGAAAGAACTCTATTTTTTCTTTGTTATTATTTGCGATGTGGAAATTTGTATTACTATTATAGTCAAACGATACAAAATGAAGAAAAACCGTGTTATTATTATTAAATTACTTGAAAATTCGCCATCAGTCAAAACTGACCTATGCTCTGTATACCATATGGGCACATGGTGCCCACGGGTAACCCTAGTCATTTAGAAATGAATACTTACGGAGTATACGACTTTTGTTGTTCCATTTTCTCCTTAAAGTCCTTCGGGTACACCCAGCCATCATTATTAATATCGATCTCTTGAAAACTCGTCGAACTAGTTAAATCTTTCAATTTTAAGAACATGTCGAAATATTTCAAGATTAACTCAACATTTGACGCACTTTCCACCAACGTGTCAACCATCTGTTTACCAATTGTACCATTCACCACATTACCTTCCAACATAGACAACATCATCGTAATCATATCTTTCTGTAAGTTCAATAACTCCTTTAACAGATCAACTTGACTAGAATTTCGCGATAATTTGTCTTGCATATGCGAGAATAAGAACAGGAAACCACCGACAGCGTCCCACAACCTAAACAAAAAGTGCGCACATTCATATAGCACTTGGCGGCAAGTGACGGCGCACTAACGGGGCGATCATTAATACCTGGAATGTGCTAAAGCCTGTTGATTCTGCGTACAGGGGCCTTGGATAACTTCTGTAAGGGTGTTAAATACTTGACTGGCGACACCAATAGCTTTAAAAAAGTTTGCTTTTCCTGCAGGATCAATAAGTTCCTTGCTGGAGTAATGCCAATAAAAATCCATGATTGATTCTTGTAAACGCAGCAAGTAATCAACAGTGCAAATAACTACGTTGACTGTAGTAGTGTTTCCAGCTTGCGTACGCAAATAATTTTGCCATTCTACCAAACAAATCATATATTTATTTATTCTAACTCAAATAATTGACGATTATTTACCTAAATTATGGCCTTCACAAGTCAATTGAATAAATCTAAATAATGCGCAAGTGAATTCAGCATCGTGCATATTTTTTTCCCCGGCAGCGCCTAAACCATACAATTTTTTTAATTAAATTATTAATAAAATCAATTAACAATTACCTTCTGAGCCAACGCCAAGGCCTTCAGCTTTGGTGTTGCGCTCAAACGCGTCCAAGTCGAGCACAGTGCACAAGTTCATAAGTCCAGCGATACTAGTGAAGAATCCAACGTCTTTCTTCTCTTTCAAATGGTTTAACATCCCCATTTGGATGTCAGAGTTACCACCGCGAAGAATTGATATACCTAGCTGTAGTGTTTTCATTACCATTTCGGATGGAACTCCTTTGCAGGCTGATATGTGTAGAAGTACCATTTCGGCAACACCCCGATTAGCTAAACGGGCTTGGTGGAATAATAGTTTTTGTTTTTCCATTTCTTGCTCCTAAATTAGAACATTTGCTTATTAATTTTTAAGTATTTGTTGGAATCACCAATTAATTGGGACTTTTAAACAATTGGGGGCAAACCCCAATGCGCCTAGTTTGCTGTACATAGTTAAATATAGTAGTTATATTTTTTAATGATGTTAGTAACGTACCATAAGTTTATCCATGGTCATCTGTTAGCCGTAATATTAAAAATAACAATTATATATATATATCATTAATATAATAACCCAGAAATGTTTGTATGTGAGTGTGTATGTGTGGAACGCTATTTTGTAAAAATGCAGATTGGCATAGACGGGGATCGAACTCACGACCTCCAGAGTGAAAGGCATGAGACTTAGCCACTGCACCATGGCGACTGTTAATAATGTTATAAAAAATAATCAAATAGTTTATACTGAAATAAAACAATCACTACGATTCAGAAGGCTCAGTCTGCTTTGAAATAGACAAAAACGAATCAAACGTCAGAATGAAATCAGTCAAAATTGGTTTTTGTGTGATAAATCTTCAATTCAAAGTTTAATCTTAAGTTTAAGGGGAGTAGCATGCTATAATTTTTAATTTTTAAGTATATAATATGAAATAAGTGCATATTATTGCCTAATTATCATATATTTTTAGCAAATACGTGTTTCTGTACATTTATTTTAATTCATAGTTAATATTTTTCACTTCAAAATGGCCAAGAAGCAGTGATTTTTGAAAATATGAGTTGCGGTAAGATTTTATAGTTCGTCAAATTATAATAACTGCAAGTAAGTAAATTTATAATTCTGATTATTAGAGTAATAAAATCTTGAAGAGATAATTCAAACATATTTAGAAACATGTTTGGTTGGCAATTTTATTCTTTTATTTTTGATGGCACAATCCATTGTATTTTAGCATATAACTAATTATCATTACTTTTAAAACTGCCGTTGTGACACTGCATCAGATTAATACTGCAAAATTCAGAATCTAGCCTGATTATTTAATTCAAAAACAATAATGAATCAAATGTCAAATCATTAAAAATGTTGTGTAAATACGGTTTGTAATACATATTATTTGAATAATCGATTCAAATAATAAACAGCAATCGTAAATAAATTTATAATCCTGTTTTTTATATACAATCATAGAAACTGTCTAAATGATACAACACATATGCACCATACAAGATTAAAATCAAAGTTAAACAAAATTTTGTTTGAATTTATCGGATGTTACACAGTGCATGATAAGCGATCGATTAGTTAATCTCAGCATAGTGATCTAAGAACAAAATAGCGTTCAAAGAAAGAACTCGATTTATTCTTTATTATTATTTGCGATGTGGAAATTTGTATTACTATTATAGTCAAACTATACAAATTGAAGAAAAACCGTGTTATTATTATTAAATTACATGAAAATTCGCCATAAGTCAAAACTGACCTATGTTCTGTATACCATATGGGCACATGGTGCCCACGGGTGACCCTAGTATATATATATATATATATATATATATATATATATATATATATATATATATATATATATATATATATATATAGCTTAAAGCTAAAGTGGCTTAAAAACTCATTTGAAACAAGTATATATTTTAATACAATAATATTGAACGGGGCAGTTGTTTCAGTTGACCGTCAATGCACCGTCACTGACGGCCAAATAAATAAATTTCAACCGATTTAAAATGAACAGTTCAAAAACGCAACAACAACAATACTAACATGAATCGAGGCTCCGCCTTCCTCCCCTTCCGCCCCTTCCTCTTCCTCCCCCTCTTCCTCCTCTTCCCCGCACGACTTAGCGACAATTTCTGCATAACTCATATACAGAGGGTCCTCCTGAAGAGCGCCTGACCTCTCTGTCATAGCACCTCGACAAAACGTTGTCACCAATTGCGTTAACGGATCCGGTTTACTTTCATCCTCCTCTTCATCCGTTTTCTTCAGCTCTGCATCTTCGAAGCTTTGCGTTAGATCTTCGATCATAACTTCTTGGCCAACGTTCTCCTCTTGCAGCCACATTTCGTGGTAGGTACGCACGAAGATGTTGATGGCGCGATGTCTGGAATTTCGATATGAACGGTAAACAAAAACAACGAATGATTTGGAGTTTAGTGCAGTTAGCGAGCGGTAGCACTATTTAGCAGTTTTACACAGTATCGTATTTTTTTTTTTTAGTGAAATACGATAATGTGTGCGGCGTATTTACGGCATTAAAGGCATATCTACGACACATGGCAGTTACGTCTGTGTACCAGGAAGAAGAATACAACTAACCTTATGTGTGCAAAACTCCACAATAGATAAATTGAAAATTGCACACAATAAAGAAACAATTATTACTGCAAAACTATTAGAAAAAAATAAGAGGAAACTAGATATAGAAAATAGATCAATTAAAAAACGTAGTATTTTGAGTAAAACTATGCGCTTTTTACCTGCTTATTTTATAGAGGGGCTTGCTTAGTAAACAGGCCATTGCAGAACGTTTGCGCGCTTCGCACAAGATTTTCTTCCAACCCGATCGACTTGTGCGTGGTTTGTTAGCCTGTTAGATGGGTTAGCACACAAAAAAAAACACACAAATTATTAATTTAACACAATTATAACACAGAAATTATGTCATTCGCCTAAACTTTTTGCTTGTACCAAAAAAAAATGCATGAAAATAGGCTACTTTTTAAACATGGCCTACGAAAATGGGTGTAGGGGGCGGAATAAAGAAGTTACAGGAATGAAAAAATTGTTTTTTAAAAGAACAATACATGCTCTATAAACTACAAAAAGTTTCATTTGTCTAAACATTTTTCTTGTACAAAAAAAAAATGCATGAAAATAGGCTACTTTTTAAACATGGCCTACGAAAATGGGTGTAGGGGGGCGGAATAAAGAAGTTACAGGAATGAAAAAAAATGTTTTTTAAAAGAACAATACATGTTCTATAAACTGCAAAAAGTTTCGTTCGTTTAAACCTTTTCCTTGTACCGAATAAAAATTCATGAAAATAGGCTACTTTTTAAACATGGTTTACGGAAATAGGTGTAGGGGGCGGAATAATAGAGTTACAGGAATGAAAAATATGTTTTTTAAAAGAACAATACATTCTTTATAAACTGCAAAAAGTTTTGTTCGTCTAAATTAGTTCCTTGTACCAAAAAAAAAAAAGCATGAAAATAAGCTACTTTTTAAACATGGTTTACAGAAAAGGGTGTAGGGGGTGGAATAAAAGAGTTACAGAGATGAAAAAAATGTTTTTTTAAAGAACAATACTTGTTCTATAACTGTAAAAAGTTTCATTTGTCTAAGCCTTTTTCTTGTACCGAATAGAAATTCATGAAAATAGGCTACTTTTTAAACATGGTTTACGGAAATAGGTGTAGGGGGCGGAATAATAGAGTTACAGGAATGAAAAAAATGTTTTTTAAAAGAACAATACATTCTTTATAAACTGCAAAAAGTCTTGTTCGTCTAAATTATTTCCTTGTACCAAAATAAAAAAAGCATGAAAATAAGCTACTTTTTAAACATGGTTTACAGAAAAGGGTGTAGGGGGTGGAATAAAGGAGTTACAGAGATGAAAAAAATGTTTTTTTAAAGAACAATTCTTGTTCTATAACTGTGAAAAGTTTCATTTGTCTAAGCCTTTTCCTTGTACCGAATAAAAATTCATGAAAATAGGCTACTTTTTAAACATGGTTTACGGAAATAGGTATAGGGGGCGGAATAATAGAGTTACAGGAATGAAAAATATGTTTTTTAAAAGAACAATACATTCTTTATAAACTGCAAAAAGTTTCGTTCGTCTAAATTATTTCCTTGTACCAAAAAAAAAAGCATGAAAATAAGCTACTTTTTAAACATGGTTTACAGAAAAGGGTGTAGGGGGTGGAATAAAAGAGTTACAGAGATGAAAAAAATGTTTTTTTAAAGAACAATACTTGTTCTATAACTGTGAAAAGTTTCATTTGTCTAAGCCTTTCTCTTGTACCGAATAGAAATTCATGAAAATAGGCTACTTTTTAAACATGGTTTACGGAAATAGGTGTACGGGGCGGAATAATAGAGTTACAGGAATGAAAAAAATGTTTTTTAAAAGAACAATACATTCTTTATAAACTGCAAAAAGTTTTGTTCGTCTAAATTATTTCCTTGTACCAAAAAAAAAAAAGCATGAAAATAAGCTACTTTTTAAACATGGTTTACAGAAAAGGGTGTAGGGGGTGGAATAAAGGAGTTACAGAGATAAAAAAAATGTTTTTTTAAAGAACAATACTTGTTCTATAACTGTGAAAAGTTTCATTTGTCTAAGCCTTTTTCTTGTACCGAATAAAAATTCATGAAAATAGGCTACTTTTTAAACATGGTTTACGGAAATAGGTGTAGGGGGCGGAATAATAGAGTTACAGGAATGAAAAAAATGTTTTTTAAAAGAACAATACATTCTTTATAAACTGCAAAAAGTTTTGTTCGTCTAAATTATTTCCTTGTACCAAAAAAAAAAAAAAGCATGAAAATAAGCTACTTTTTAAACATGGTTTACAGAAAAGGGTGTAGGGGGTGGAATAAAGGAGTTACAGAGATGAAAAAAATGTTTTTTTAAAGAACAATACTTGTTCTATAACTGTAAAAAGTTTCATTTGTCTAAGCCTTTTTCTTGTACCGAATAGAAATTCATGAAAATAGGCTACTTTTTAAACATGGTTTACGGAAATAGGTGTAGGGGGCGGAATAATAGAGTTACAGGAATGAAAAAAATGTTTTTTAAAAGAACAATACATTCTTTATAAACTGCAAAAAGTTTTGTTCGTCTAAATTATTTCCTTGTACCAAAAAAAAAAAAGCATGAAAATAAGCTACTTTTTAAACATGGTTTACAGAAAAGGGTGTAGGGGGTGGAATAAAAGAGTTACAGAGATGAAAAAAATGTTTTTTTAAAGAACAATACTTGTTCTATAACTGTAAAAAGTTTCATTTGTCTAAGCCTTTTTCTTGTACCGAATAGAAATTCATGAAAATAGGCTACTTTTTAAACATGGTTTACGGAAATAGGTGTAGGGGGCGGAATAATAGAGTTACAGGAATGAAAAAAATGTTTTTTAAAAGAACAATACTTGTTCTATAACTGTAAAAAGTTTCATTTGTCTAAGCCTTTTTCTTGTACCGAATAGAAATTCATGAAAATAGGCTACTTTTTAAACATGGTTTACGGAAATAGGTATAGAGGGCGGAATAATAGAGTTCAGGAATGAAAAAAATGTTTTTTAAAAGAACAATACATTCTTTATAAACTGCAAAAAGTTTCGTTCGTCTAAATTATTTCCTTGTACCAAAAAAAATAAAATGGGTTGTGGCCAACGCGGGACTTTCTTTTACGTAGTTTTCATCAATATTTATTGATTATAAAAATATAATATTAGGAAATAATAATCCAACAGAAACAATTTGAAAACCAAGCTTACCTTATATAAATTAATGGGTTGAAAATTATACCAATACCAATTTGTAATGGTTTTGAACTAACTAACTATCAAAACTAAACAATTCTCTACAGAAATATTCTGAAATGTCATTTATCTAATTCAGACCATTTTGTTTTCTTGTCGAAATATTGACAGGCGCAGATGATCCGATTTATTAAGCTACATTCGAATCCATGACAACGTAAACAAGATTCTCATAATTTTCGGTAGCAGTTTTCTCGTAACTGGTACATTTATTGAAGAAACTTTTCAAACAAAAGTTGTGCGAAATATTAATATCTTTCATTATGAACATAACTATTTTTGCCGTAAGTGCAGCCGTTCTAGTGATATTGGAGATAGAACAAAAAATGCATAGAGTAAACATGCACTGCCGGTTAGAATATTCTTTTCAAAAATAGGAGGTGCACAACTAGACCATATACAAGTCTTAAGTTTGAAGTCTCATAATTTTACGTTGGACAGTTTCGGCTCTAGAGCGTTCACATACACACACACGCACACACACACACACACACACACACACACACACACAGACGTCACTCCGAAAATAGTCACATTCGATTCAGGGAAGCTCAAAACGTGTATATCCGTTGAAATCTCGAGTTCGATTTTTTTGGTGATCCCTATACTTACTTATTACTTCGTAAAAGAAAGTAAAAAGCATGAAAATAAGCTACTTTTTAAACATGGTTTACAGAAAAGGGTGTAGGGGGTGGAATAAAAGAGTTACAGAGATGAAAAAAATGTTTTTTTAAAGAACAATACTTGTTCTATAACTGTAAAAAGTTTCATTTGTCTAAGCCTTTTTCTTGTACCGAATAGAAATTCATGAAAATAGGCTACTTTTTAAACATGGTTTACGGAAATAGGTGTAGGGGGCGGAATAATAGAGTTACAGGAATGAAAAAAATGTTTTTTAAAAGAACAATACTTGTTCTATAACTGTAAAAAGTTTCATTTGTCTAAGCCTTTTTCTTGTACCGAATAGAAATTCATGAAAATAGGCTACTTTTTAAACATGGTTTACGGAAATAGGTATAGAGGGCGGAATAATAGAGTTCAGGAATGAAAAAAATGTTTTTTAAAAGAACAATACATTCTTTATAAACTGCAAAAAGTTTCGTTCGTCTAAATTATTTCCTTGTACCAAAAAAAAAAAGCATGAAAATAAGCTACTTTTTAAACATGGTTTACAGAAAAGGGTGTAGGGGGTGGAATAAAAGAGTTACAGAGATGAAAAAAATGTTTTTTTAAAGAACAATACTTGTTCTATAACTGTGAAAAGTTTCATTTGTCTAAGCCTTTTTCTTGTACCGAATAAAAATTCATGAATATAGGCTACTTTTAGGCGTTAGGTATATACCCCCTTAATAGCATTGTTAAAATAGCTAAACGAATATAAATTATTTAAAACATATTACAAACAAAGAAAATAATAAATAACACATAAAAGGATCGTTAAAAATTATAACTAACATAAAATTAATAAATTAAAACAGGAAACATTCAAAATAACAAAATTATAAACAAACCTTGGTAAACTATGCAAAGATGCCTGTCTAAAACATGATAATACAGCTCGTTTACGTTGTGTGGAAACACATGAACGATACACACTTTTGTTTTGTTGTTGGGGATGGTCAATCTAAAGTGCCCCGACATAAACAACTCATATAAACCATAAATAACATATAAAACCAAATAACTTAATTATAATTGCGTTTAAAATAACTAATAATACGAAATATAAACTAACAATAAAGAAAACAACCGATATTTAAGGTCAAAATTCATATTTAAGTGAAGTTTAGATTGCATTGACGGAGACCGCAAGCTCACTTGCGTATACCGGGGAGTTCACAAAAATAATGCCGGCAACCGACGCGGCACTAGCCGCCAAAATATTAAAACACTGTCGCACTATTATAAACGTTGTTTTAAACTAGATTAACGATTGCAACGTAGTAAATAAATATTGTTTAACACTTAATTAGGTTTAAAATGTTGCTTACCATATGAAGTCCATATAAAACTTTGCTCATAGCGACAATTCGTTCCACCGTTTCTTCTAAAATATTTTTCCCTTTGTCATCGTTAGTTTGGGTAATTTGGGCACTCTTTTTACTGCCCAATTGACTGTATAGGTAATGTTGCCAGGACATTTCGTCCGCTGGATCAATTTTATCCGGAAGCGTTAGTTGGATTTTGGCAAAATCGTTTATGTCGTATTCAGGAAGTTTCTAGAAATAATTAAACACGTTCTTTAAAAAGTTTAGGCATATTAATAGTAGTTAATCTACTTTTTGATGACTCTAACGTCTTTATTGGGTATAAAACATATTATAAGGCTTATTACGAATGTATAGTAAGCGTTATTATCCGTATACTAGCTACAGCCAAACGTTTTCTTGTCCCCTATCGTAATAGAAATTCTTATATCTGTTTCAAACTGAATTCAAACTCTGCCACACCCAGCATACCTTTAAGAAGCGATCCTTGCAATGTTGGACTAATTCTTGTTCTCTTCCGGCGAAGAGATTCAATCCGACCGGAAGTAAACGTTTTAAACAAGCCACCATTAAACTAGCTGCAACTTCTTTGTCTTTGTCACGCTTTTTATCACGATTCTTCTTCTTTTTCTATAAATTTACAATCATTAATATAATTACCCAGAAATGTTTGTATTTAGAACGCTTTTTTAGTAAAAATACAAATTGGCATAGACGGGGGATCGAACTCACGACCTCCAGGGTGAAAGGCAAGGCTCTTAACCAGTAAGTAAATTTATAATTCTGATTATTAGAGAAATAAAATCTTGAAGAGATAATGTCAAAAAATAATTACCTTTCCGACCGTCGGTTGATTCCCGCCTTCAGCAACCGCTGATCTCCGCGTCGCCGACGGCATAATAAGCACCATATTATCAATTTCGTTCGCAGAAATAAAGTTCTGTTCCTCGCGCAAGAAATACTGCGATTTCGACCAAATATTAAATATTTCTGCTACATAATTATACAATTCTTCAGCGTCCGGGTCGTTTTGGCGCAGCCAGTGGTTACGTTGCAAATCCACGTATTTTATTAACAGTGGATAGAACGAATAAATATCACGGACTAGGAGTTGCCAGTCTTCCTGGATTTGCGCCTCGATTTGTGATGTATCATCCGTGGAACTCTTGATGAACCCACGTAGACTCTCTTCTTTGTGGTACATTGCCTCAGTGCGTTTCTTTACGCGTTCCGCTAGCGGAAGGAATGGATCTTTAAGCAATTCTTCACTGGAATTGATGATGATTTGTCCGGTGTAAGCTGCGATTCGGGTCATCCATGGCGCTGCTTCGTTGCCGATGTTCTTTTTGATAAGTTTCAATACGTTTTTCAGGAGTTGATTCATGTGCTCGGCTGTGACCATCGTTACATGGGTTCTAGAACCGATATTTTATGTATAAACATTCAGATGTATGTGTTTATCTGAATGTATGAGGCTCAAACTCCTGAAAAGCTAAGAGCCTCCTTAAATATGCTCAAACCCTCCCAGAGGCTCAACATTCAGACACTCAAATCCCCTTGGGAACTCAGAGCTAATCTAAACTACAAACATTTCAAGAAGTTCAAACCTCGTCAGGGGCTCTAACCCCTGCATTAACTGTTAGCTTCTCCTTAAATAAGCTCAAAACCTCCCAAAGGCTCAATATTCAGATACTCAAAACCCCTTGGGAACTCAGAGCTAATCTAAACTACAAACATTTCAAGAAGTTCAAACCTCGTCAGGGGCTCTAACCCCTGCATTAACTGTTAGCTTCTCCTTAAATAAGCTCAAAACCTCCCAAAGGCTCAATATTCAGATACTCAAAACCCCTTGGGAACTCAGAGCTAATCTAAACTACAAACATTTCAAGAAGTTCAAACCTCGTCAGGGGCTCTAACCCCTGCATTAACTGTTAGCTTCTCCTTAAATAAGCTCAAAACCTCCCAAAGGCTCAATATTCAGATACTCAAAACCCCTTGGGAACTCAGAGCTAATCTAAACTACAAACATTTCAAGAAGTTCAAACCTCGTCAGGGGCTCTAACCCCTGCATTAACTGTAAGCTTCTCCTTAAATAAGCTCAAAACCTCCCAAAGGCTCAATATTCAGATACTCAAAACTTATTGGGAACTCAGAGCTACTCTGAACCACAAACAGTTCAAGAAGCTCAAACGTCGTCAGGGGCTCAAACCCCCGCAAAAGCTGTTAGCTTCTCAGAGCCTCCTTAAATAAGCTCAAAACTTCCCAGAAGCTCAACATTGGGAACTTAGAGCTTCTCAGAACACAAACAATTATATTTGTAAACTTACCCTCCTGTAGGGCTGACATTATCAGGTCCTTGGTTCCACCAAAATGGCAAATATGAGCATAATAAAGGCATAATACAATCTATAACGTATGGAGCCTCCATATAAGTTTTTTCGCTATCCACAAACTGGTCAACTTCAGTTAAAATTGTTTCCAGTGTAGGCATAGAGCTCTCCATTTTTGTCATAATATCTATCATAAAAATACAACCATTACTCAAAAAATTAATAATACAAAATAATATATATTCAACTTATTTTGAGTTTAAACTAAAAATAGTTAGTTGGGGTGATAAATACCTTGCGCTTCCAATGAATGATCAGCAATCCGATTCAACAACGAATATTGATTATGTTTATTTAAATGCGGCTCTAAAAACGCTACAGGGAAACACGAACTGAACGCCCCTAAACATGAGCCTAAAAACAATGCACAAACATTAATATTCGACCGGTTTGAGCCAATTTTGCGCCAATTACCTAGAGCTGGTTTATGTCGCTCAATCTCAGTTTTGAGATACTTTCTATCATGTGTTAAAGTTGGGTCAGTTCCTAAAGTGTATAAAGACGCTAACATTTTATACGATGCTACCTGAATTTCATCCACTAGAAAGAAAATAGTTTTATAGGTTTCCTAAACTCCTAATAAGAAAAACTTACATAGTAAATCATTTCCGTATTCACAATTCGCTAAATGGTCAAACATTGACGTTAAAACTGGTAACACAACGCCATTCACATAAAACAATGATGTTGATGTCTTCAGATGCGTCCCTCGAAGGTGGCTGTATTTACCCTGTGAGAACCAAACCGGAAGTTACTCAGAGCCTCGTCTGTTATTGCCTAAAGACTCATTGGGAACCTCAAATTCCTCAAAGAAGTTTAATCCGTCTCAACATTCTTAAAAGGCTAAGAAGTTTCTAACTCACCTCTTGCAGATTCAAGATGGTATGTCCTAAGTCATCTGCAGTATTGTTGAAGAATGTTAACATTGACGTTCTGATAAACTCTGGGCAATTTTTAACTAGAGACCTAGCATCAATGCCGTTTACAAGAACTTGCAGACACCTTACGGTGATTCTGACATCAGCACCAAAAGCCGCAAGACGACTACGTAATAAACTAGCAAGTTTACAGAATAATGCAGCTACCATTTCCTTCTCCTTTAAACTAGCAGCACCTACGTTATTTGTAGCAGTTGCTACAGCAATAAAGTAGTTTTTATGGGTTGAGAAATATTTTTCCATTAATGGTAAAACGACCTAATTGAAATAACAATGAATACGATTCGTATGTTGTACTTAAGAGGAACTTACCTTGGAGAAGAACTTGATATCTCTGGTAGAAGTCTTAAAGGAAGTCCTCCTACTAAACGTAGAGCTCGGCTTTAACAACTTCATGTTAATTGTCGCTCGATCCAAATACTGAATGAGTTTCTCAAGCAGACTATACGCAAATCTTAGTTCGACTTGAGCTCCAGCTGACACTGGTTCATTCTCTGAAGTCCCACCACGTGATGGCCTATGCAATTTATACCCTTGGTACTGCAAGTACTTCAAGAACTCCTGTGACCGCTCCCTGTCTTTCCGTTTCTCCTTATCCGTCAACAAATCATATGGGACTAATTGAGGATGAATCCCTCCACCACAAGTCGTCAACTCCTCCTTCTTCTTCTTAGCCCAAATATCATGCGCATTTTCGGCCATTCGTTCCGCCATATTTTGCATTTCACGCGACAACGTTAAATTAGTCATATCCACCGGATGAGGATTATAATTAAAGGGAGTCGCAGAATCCCCAGGAGCTTTAGACTGTCGACGGGTTGAATTACGGTTCGATGATGGTACATCGACCTCTGTATGCTCAACAGACCAACCAATAGCTAAAAGTGCTTTTAGGGATTCACGAACAGGTTCCTTATAACGTTCCTTTTCCTAAACCCAAGAAGAACAGACATTAAAAACCCTAAGATATTTATAGTCGTAAATATTTACGTAATCATTGAGCATGTTGTATGGTTTGAGCCTTGGATGAGTTTTGGATGAATCTGACCACGTTTCAGCGTACGTCCACGAGTTTTCCAATTTCCTGGAAGCCCAAGCGTCGTGGTAGTGTTCAGAAAACTTTTGCACTATTACATTCAGGTCGTTGTTTAATTGAACGTTTGAGGTGTTTATGGGCTGGGGTTCGTATGGGCCATCTGGGCCAGACGCAGCTGCTTTTGCCCCGTACCATTCATCGTCATAGTTTTTACTTAGGGAGTAATCGGGAGGCAAAGCACAACCTAGTTTAAAACAAATGTTTTGATATCTCAAATAAGGGGAGTTATTGCTGTCGTTACTTACCGATAGCAGTAAGACATGGCAATGCTTTGCCGAATAACTCTGGGTCGTAGTCCATTATTGCTAAGGAATCAAAGATATTCGAGAATAACATCATGGTTAATCGTTTCTCTTCATCGGAAGCAGCTCCGTATAAACCTTGGCCGGAAGTTGACCCATAGTATTTCGCGCAGCGATCGTAATGATTGGTCAATAACTATAAATTATTAGCAATTACATTATTCTTCGTTTAAACTAGGCGCACGTATATCACGGATTTTACTATGTTGTTAGGTTTACCGAAAAAGGGTAAATCAAAATTTTCAGACCCCTAGGTCATCAGGGTCACCATTACGGGTCACTTAAATAGACCAAATTGGGTCTCAACTAAATGAGACGTCCATGAGCTCATTTTTATTGTCATACCCTCTAGAGTAAGCATTAAAAGTAAAATTGATGCCAAAACAAGCCCTTATGACCTAGGGCCTTAAATTTTGGTATTGCTATTCTAGAGGATATGACAAAAAAAATGAGCCCATGGACGTATCATTTGGTTGAGAGGGCGCTGATATATGAATTTTTAAACTTAGACCCAAATTAGTCTATTTTCGGGCATTTAAGTGACCCCCAATAGGGAGCCTGATGACCTAGGGGTTTGAAAAAATGTGTATGAAGTTTCCTCTTTATATATATAATCAACTCCTTAAAGGATTTCTTTGGGAATCTTTTCTGTCCAAAACTGTAAAGCTTTAAAAATTGCAATTTTCGAGTTAAATTACATTTAAATTGTTAATCGGTTGCCAGGATCCGGCCATTGTAACCTAGGGCCTTAAATTTTTGTATGCTTATTCTAGAGGATATGATTAAAAAAATGAGCCAATGGGCGTCTCATTTGGTTGATAGGGCGCTAATATTTGAAAATTTTAAACATTGGCTTATTTTTGGGCGCCTGATGACCTAGGGGTCTGAAATTTTGGATTTAACCTGTTTTTGGCAAGCTTAACAACATGCTAAATTTTGAGTTAAATCCGTCACACACGAAGGGTAATGGAACTGCTCCTATATATATTACTTACACGTAGGGCTACTGTAGTGTACTCAGACAGTTTGGAGACATCCACAGTCAATTTGCGCAATAATTTTAGCAACATTGACGGCTGTAACTGACTGGTTAACGCAACCAAAAAATCAGAAACAGCTTCACGTTGTCCTTTTGTTAACATTCTGTTCTTAGATAATCTATATACGGTATGTAACGATGCATCTAATAGACTCGCATAATTTTCTGCTTCGTTATAAAATTTATTATGGGTAATTAACAGTGGCAAAATAGAATTACCAATGTATCGGTTCATACTTAAAGCCATGTCACTCTCAGAACCGTCGTTCTACAAATCAAATATTTCAGAATCTGAGGATTTGAATCCCTAATCTAACTTACTCGATCCAACATAGTCGCGCATCTCAAATCGGGTAGGAAAGCTTCCTCAAGCAACTTAAAGAACAATTCCTGGGTTTCAATACCATATACTCGTTCCAGGAATAGAACAATAGACTGTTTATGTCCAGGAATTAAACCACTAGGCATATCAGATTTAGGTCGTTCTTCGCCAGCTGCTGGATTTTGCAAACAAAACCGAAGACTTAACACCCCCTGTAAATCTTCTAGTGGCACCAACGATCTTAAGATAGCTCGGGCCCTAAGTGACTCATTCTTACCCTAGAACCACCACTATTACCATCTTCAGTAGAAGACTGTTGCAGTAAACTTACCAATGCAATGACTGCAGAATCTGGAGCACAACGACCTAACAAATCTACTAAAGTGCAGTAGAAGCACAATATAGCTGCACCAGTATCAATGTAGTCTTCGTCGTCATCGCCCTCTGGAAGCGGGTGGGTAAAGGCGGCCATGTTGACAGTGCCTTCGGCTTCGTCCATCATTTTACGCCGATCAGCGATGCGTTCCGACATTTTGTTGGCATCGATAATGGCGCGTAGCAAACCCTCACCTTCGCCTCTAAGCGCTGGGCCAAGGCACTCAGGTCTTCGGATTAAAAGCCGGATAACTAAATTAGCGTTTTCTTCCACGCTTTCCCCATTTACCCAAACACAGAATCGCAAGAAATCTAAATATCGTTCCCCCTCTACAGGATCCCATCCCAAATCTGGATATCCTTTTTCAATCAACTCGGAATTAGATTGTAATCCACAGCGACTTAAATAAATCGCGATTTTTTCTAAATAATGTTCACGAAGTGCTAACGCAAGTTCGGTATTCTCCATTAAGGAAGAATACGCAACATCTAAAGGAGTAGAACCACGTAAACTTGGACGTGACAGTAAAATGTTGGAGTTATCCAACAGGAAATCAAAATGGTCGAACATTGCCTTTTGGTTTTGGCGCCCAGTGCGACAAAAATAGCATAAAAAGCGACAACAAGCGACAACCATTTCGTGCGAAGTGTCCTTTTCCTTTCCAGTCGTCTCCCCGCCTTCTGTCGGTTGCGTTTGAGCGCTGGCGTCGGATTGAGCTTGCTCACGCCTACTCAACGTATTCATCATCACCGCCATTACGTTTTCATGAATACGCAAAATGCGAATCAAATCTGGATGTTGAAAGAATGTATGCGTGTTGACTAGTTTCCAAAGTCTTTCTCGCATTAGTTGCTCTTCCTCCAGCGACATTTGGACCGGTAATAACGCACGGATTTGGCTCAAACCGACCCACATGCCTGCTACATCATCCTTTGTCTTTGCATTGATGACATACGTTTTTTGTAAAGCGCGAATTAATTCGCCCACGCTGTCGTATTGTCGGACTAATAGGCTGAACATTTCGCGCACTAGTTTTGGGGTTTCTATCTGGGATTCTTCGGCCCAGCCGACTACGGTTGCAATTAAGACTTTGCGGAAGATTTCTTCTGGGGTTTTGTACTCGGGTTCTGGTTCTGGTTTTGGTTCCTCTTCTAGTTCTTTGACGGCGTTGATAAAGTTATAGAGACGTTTAATTGCGTTTGGCTTTGCTAATGCCTCGTCAGCGCCCTAAAGAATTTTTTTTGATTGGATACATATTCAGAAAATTAAAGGTTTTGAGATACGTTTAAGGTATTCCTAGGAAGGCTAGTTATGCAAAGGAGACTTCCAGAGTTGATAAAGGATTTACGAAATGTTTGAGCCATTTCTAGATGAGATAGAATATGATTATTCTTCCCAAATTAATTTAGTTTGAATTACTGAGTATAAACAACAGTTTGGAGGTTTAGGAGCAAAATTGGAGAGCTAGTTATGAAATGGAGACTTCCAGAGTTGATAAAGGATTTAAGAAATGTTTGAGCCATTTCTAGATAAGATAGAATATGATTATTCTTCCCAAATTAATTTAATTTGAATTACTGGGTATAAACAACAGTTTGGAGGTTTAAGAGCAAAATTGGAGAGCTAGTTATGAAATGGAGACTTCCAAAGTTGATAAAACATTTTTATATAGGATTTATGAAATGTTTGAGCCATTTCTAGATGAGATAGAATATGATTATTCTTCCCAAATTAATTTAATTTGAATTACTGGGTATAAACAACAGTTTGGAGGTTTAAGAGCAAAATTGGAGAGCTAGTTATGAAATGGAGACTTCCAAAGTTGATAAAACATTTTTATATAGGATTTAAGAAATGTTTGAGCCATTTCTAGATGAGATAGAATATGATTATTCTTCCCAAATTAATTTAATTTGAATTACTGGGTATAAACAACAGTTTGGAGGTTTAAGAGCAAAATTGGAGAGCTAGTTATGAAATGGAGACTTCCAAAGTTGATAAAACATTTTTATATAGGATTTAAGAAATGTTTGAGCCATTTCTAGATGAGATAGAATATGATTATTCTTCCCAAATTAATTTAATTTGAATTACTGGGTATAAACAACAGTTTGGAGGTTTAAGAGCAAAATTGGAGAGCTAGTTATGAAATGGAGACTTCCAAAGTTGATAAAACATTTTTATATAGGATTTAAGAAATGTTTGAGCCATTTCTAGATGAGATAGAATATGATTATTCTTCCCAAATTAATTTAATTTGAATTACTGGGTATAAACAACAGTTTGGAGGTTTAAGAGCAAAATTGGAGAGCTAGTTATAAAATGGAGACTTCCGAAGTTGATAAAACATTTTTATATAGGATTTTGGAAATGTTTGAGCCATTTCTAGAAGACATAGAGTATGATTATTCAACCCAAATTAATTTAGTTTGAATTACTGGGTATAAACAACAGTTTGGAGGTTTAGGAGCAAAATTGGAGAACTAGTTATGAAATGGAAGGCTTTCAGAGTATTTAAGAAATGTTTGAGCCATTTCTAGAAGGGATAGAATATGATTATTCTTCCCAAATTGATTACTTGACTATAATAAACAGTTTGGAGGTTTAAGAGTAAAGAGGGAGATGTTTGAGGTGTTTCTAGACAAGCTAGACTTACTTCATCAGCTTGTTCTTCAGCTAGAGCATTTAAGGACACTTTTCCCATCAACGTATGATGGAATCCTTTCATACGATCTATAAGTTCTGTCCCACATGGGATATATTCTGGGTCTTCCTCCTCCATATTCATATTTTTAAAACCTAGGGAATTTCCACTTAAACTTAATTTAAATCAAACAAATTTGTTATAATATCGTAAATAAGTGAACCCTAGTGTTGGTTAGACTTGGCGGCAAGTGCACCGTCAGTGGCCGCCAAGGAATTATCCACTCACCGATTTAAATAATACACAGAACTTAACATTTATTATATATTTTGAGTAATTTTGTCGACTTACTGAGGATGGCATTCATTTGTTCACGTGGTGGACACCGGAACTCACGAGTTTTCTTCGCAGCAACCGCTGATGGTAAATCAGACGCTTTAATATCGACATATCGACGCAATTGATCCGATTGGATATCGTTAACGTAGTCATGGCTAAAGCAGATTATAGATTCGACTCTATGTCGCAACTGAATGTCGTTTAAATGTTGGAGCACGTAGCACATTTGCAACTTTGCACCTTCAGCCATCTTCATATGCAGCAGTCCTTTCCTATGCTCATCTTTACCGTCTGTTAAATGAAGAAGGGTTTAAAATACTCCGGTTAAACTAACAAATATGTTTACCTTTCTCAAACGATGGGTCCCACGTTTCCGGATGCGACATTATGAGTAGTTTCTCAATGTCGACATCTCTTAACATACCTACTAAGAGTAAACGGTCCACTAGTTTCAGCAGGGGCCTATGGAATAAAACCAAGAAGTATTTAAGTTACACTTAGTAGTTTATTAAACTTACAAAAATAGATTTTCGTTCGATCCCCCAATTGGGTCTCGGTTATGCACTTGATTCGTTTCGACGGCTTCGTTTAGAGCGCTCATTACGTAATCCCTGACTACGTCTAATGGAAACGATGGCGAATATAACGTTTTAATATTTTCAATGGTTTCGCTAGAAAAGTGTATCACGTTAAAACACGTTCTTTCTCCTCGAGCGAATTCCACTTACGTAATATCGGTCATTTTCATTGTAGGTCGTACAGACTCGGTTTGCTGGCTTCGCAAACTGTGCCCCATTTCCGGTTCTTGATATAAATCAATTAACTCTTGCCCAAGCGGTATAACAAACTCATTTTTACACACTTCCCTAATAAATGCAAACAGTAAATCAACTAATCGTCCCTTAAGGGGTTAAACGCAGTCAGGATTTTCAAAAAATCGTTTCTGTTTCGTAATCATTAATATAATTACAATTTCAATGTGCATTAGTGACGTACGAGTTACGGAAACATTGTTTGAATTAGTAAATCTTAAGTTTAAGGGGAGTCACATGTATTTAAGGGGGCATTCACCTTTTGCGGATTCAAAAAATCGATATATTTTTTTTTTGCAGAATAGGACACTTTGAAGTGTTGACTATAAGTCTCTGAAGCCGTTTTTTTGAAATTCGAGTTGGAAATATGTGAAATTGCGATTTAAACAAAACAATGTTTCTGCTCAAGCACGGCGTTTTCGCGCGCGTCAGTCTGAAGGTGAAACTTTAAACGCGTTTTTCTCGAAACCATATTTTTTAAGTCGCGCGGTAGAATATCTCGACAACAAATTAACCGATTTAACTCTTGATAAGTGCATCTTAAAGGTAATAAAATTCTCTAAGAGTTGATCCTCGACGAAGTGTGTCCGACAGTTGTTAATATTTTTTAAGGCCCGCCAAAGGAGAAAAAAAGTGGCAAAACATAACTTTTTTCGTACGATGGTCGCCATTTTGCTAATTATGGTCCAAATGGACCACCCGAGAATCAATTCCTAGACAATTTAATATACTTTAAAACCCTTATTTCTTATTTTTTTTCAAACAACTGGGATCAAAGTTATGCTACCGCGCGCCTAAATTGAGCTGCCCACTTTGGACCTGGACATCTTCGCCGGAGCTAAACGTACCCGACTTTAAAAAAATACCTTATGAAAGAGAAAAGTTGAATAAATACGATACAAAAAACCGCATGCGAATATCTCGAACGTACCCTGAGAAAAAAAATGTTAAAAAACAGATTTTTTTTTTCTGCCCAAAAGGTGAATGCCCCATTAAGTATTTAATATGAAATAAGTGCATATTATTGCCTAATTTGCATATATTTTTAGCAAATACGTGTATTCCCGTCCATTTGATTTAATTCATAGTAAATATTTTCACTTCAAAATGGGCATAAAGCAGTGATTTTTGAAAATATGAGTTACGGCAAGATTCTATAGTTGGTCAAATTATAATTACTGCAAGTAAATCGATTTTTTCTTTATTATTATTTGCGATGTGGAAATTTGTATTACTATTATAGTCAAACGATATTTATATATATATATATGTATAGGGAAATTGCATAAAAGAAAATCGAGTGCAGGCCACTCCAAATATTTCATTTTAAAAGATCCAGTCCAGATATATCGTGCACACACCGCAAAACCCCCTTTTTAGAAGAGCTCCAGTAAATCGGCCCTGGCAGCTTCAAAATTCATTATATCAACAAATAAAAAATATCAATATAAAGCTAAAAGCTACCATTATATATATATAAATTTTTACATTAATTAATTAAGGGACCTTTCCAGGAAAAAATCATGAAAATCGCTTTTATTCGGCGTCCTGACTGCGTATAACCCGTTAAACCCTCAAACAACTTACATCGTTGTAGCATGTGATTCCAGATGTAAGGAGATTAAAACATCGTAAAACCCTTGCCGAAGTGGCCCAGACATATATTCGGTTTTAATCGCGTATAATAATTGTTTTTGGTCAACATGTCGACATAAAGCATGTGCAGCTCTATAGTTCGATTGGTAACATAACGCAGCATATAAAGTTAAAGTATGGGCATGGAATGATAACAGTTTATCCATTTCAATAAGTTCCAAAATATCTATGCAACGGTCTTCCTCTGGAATATGTAAAGCTAACATAGAGATTGGATCCTCGCACAACATTGACCAACCCCGGATATCAGAAAGCTTCAACGCGTGTACTTGCAAACTTTGGTTTGGCACCTAACGGAACACCTAATATTAATATATGGTCATAACTCGGTCACATTGTGACGACAAAATGACCAAGACCCTATTTTGTGTTAGTTGAAAACTAACGTCATAACTCGGTCACATTGTGACGACAAAGTGACTCACCCTGGCCCATTGGTGAGGTTTGAGGCACTGGACTTTGAGCCTAGGCGGGAATTGGGGCACTACGTGTCGCTCTGAATTCTGCAGAACTGCTGCAGACAATGGAAGCGTGGTATTAGTGCGACCTAACTCAATTTGCAGTACTTCCTTTGAGGTAGCTTCGACGAAGATAGCCGGGAAGAGCTTCGTTTCCGGTTCCATCTAACAAGTACATTGTTTTTCGTCAAATTGACAATAAAACGACGTGACAATTTACCTTCCATTTGTGGCTGGTCTCTTTTCCTTCACAAGTAAAGGAAATCATTCCAGTTGCAGCATCTGCAAAGCACCCCACAAACATCCCCTGACTTGCCCCTTTACCGGAAGCGTCTTGGGTGACTTCGTTGTATAATTCGTCGGCTCGGACCATATAACAAGATTGACGATCCACGCTATTTAAATCATAATGATAATTGAAGACCAGAAAACGTGTAAATAAATCAGGCAATTAACTATATTCTATATAAAACCCTAAGCAACCAAAAGACGTCATAATTACGTCGTATAACGTTTAATTTTGGTCATTGTTGAACAAATGTCGTCTTTCTAGACGACTTTAGTGTATTTTTAGTCAATTATTCGAAGTCCTTTATAGACGTCCGTGTGACCATGTTATAAATGGTTCTATGACCCAATTGTGACGTTAATAATAATTTAATTATATGTGGCTGAAACATAACGACATAACTTGGTCACATTGTGACATAATTCGTGACGACAAAATGCCCAAAGCACTTAATGATAATATGTAGCTGAAAATAACGTCATAATTCGATTGTGACGACAAAATGACCAAGAAGTTCTTTTGTGTTATTTAGTTGAAACATAACGACATAACTTGGTCACATTGTGACATAATTTCGTGACGACAAAATGATCAAAACACTTAATATTAATATGTAGCTGAAAATAATGTCATAACTCGATCACATTGTGACGACAAAATGACCTAGACGTAATTTTGTGTAACTTAGCTGAAAACTAACGTCATAACTCGGTCACATTGTAACGACAGAATGACCAAAACGTAATTTTGTGTAACCTAGCTGAAAACTAACGTCATAACTCGGTCACATTGCGAGGACAAAATGACCTAGACGTAATTTTGTGTAACTTAGCTGTAAACTAACGTCATAACTCGGTCACATTGTAACGACAGAATGACCAAAACGTAATTTTGTGTAACTTAGCTGAAAACTAACGTCATAACTCGGTCACATTGTGACGACAAAATGACCTAGACGTAATTTTGTGTAACTTAGCTGAAAACTAACGTCATAACTCGGTCACATTGCGACCATAAAATGACCAAAACGTACTTTTGTGTTACTTGGGTAGTTTTAATTGCTAAATAAGGGTTTACCTATCGATAACTCGATCGTATTCATCAAGAATGACTACCGACGATTTGCGAACACGTGACTGATTGAAATCTTTACTAAAATAATGGTACTGAGTTGTAACCCAGCCAATATAAACATGTGTAGGGTCTTGCCCAGGGAATATCCGAATACCTGTAATAAAATTACGGGTTAATTATGAATAAATAGTTTTATAGTAAATAAATTACCATAAAAGTATTCATTGATTAATTTTAGGCATTCTGCGTCAAAGATCTCATTGCCAATCGACTCAACGCCTGTAGGTGCTGGGATCGATAACTGTTTCTGTCGATCAGGCACAGACGAAGCCGTTTTTAGATCAGTCTAAAGATTTTAATCAATGATTAAATTAGTGGGGGGGCGTGGGTGGAAATGGATAGTTACATTTGATATCCTGACGGTGGGGTTGCGCGCTAGCATCGCGTTAGTCGGGGGGGTGAACCCTAGGGGTTTTGAGCGTTCAGGGGATAGTTCGTTGGGGTCCGGGGTTTTACTTTTCGCTTTGCGGTCACCGCTTTGCTCTCGGCGGCGGGAAAAGAATCTATAGAATGCAACTAAGATAATATTACATAATAACGATTAAATATGCTAATTGACTAAAAGCAGTTTTCTTTTTTGTGTGTATAGTAGCGGCCACTCTAGATTGATCTACAGGACTCATAGAAAGCTACTCACTTTCTACAGAAACCATGTTTGCTAAATTAGAAGTAACGCCATTAAATAATCAGCCGTTTTGACTACTAAATAAAAATTAAAAACCTTTTAACATTTTTTAACAAAAATGAAACTTACCTGAAAGGTGAACGACCTCGTTTTTTCTTATCGTCGAGTTTATCAACGTTATTCGTTAATCCGTTTTCATACGAATTCATATCTAACGCGCTGTTAGATCGGTTCATAGTTTTCCCGACATCTAAACCTAATTTAAACAAAAAAAACAACAAGATTTGGTACGCGTAAAACGCACTAACGCGCAGAGCTCGCCCTTAGGTAAAATATGCGTTGCGAGCAGTGCTTTTTAATTATTATGGCCTTTTGGTTAACAATTTGAGCAAAATGTTATAGGTGTAAAAAGTCGCACATTTAATTTTAGATTATATTGATAAAAAACTTTTAGTGCATATTTTAAAATTCAAAATTATAATATTTAATTAAATTTTTTTCGGACTTTGGGTTAACAAAATGAAAAAATCTTCTAGATATAAAATATCTTAGAATTTTTAAGTGATTCAAATATTTTTATAAGGGCTGTATTAAGGGGGGCTCTAAATTTTGGGGCCCTATAACCCGGGAAGTATACGGGCGATTGGATTTATACTGCGAGCGGATTCAAATGGGATTCCAAATAATATGTGTACCAAATTTAGATTAAATTGATAAAAAATAAAATTTTATTACAAATTTTAAAATTCAATATTATAATATTTAATAATTTTTTTCGGGCTTTGGGTTAACAAAATGAAAAAATCTTCTAGATATAAAATATCTTAGAATTTTTAAGTGATTCAAATATTTTTATAAGGGCTGTATTAAGGGGGGCTCTAAATTTTGGGGCCCTATAACCCGGGAAGTATACGGGCGATTGGATTTATACTGCGAGCGGATTCAAATGGGATTCCAAATAATATGTGTACCAAATTTAGATTAAATTGATAAAAAATAAAATTTTATTACAAATTTTAAAATTCAATATTATAATATTTAATAATTTTTTTCGGGCTTTGGGTTAACAAAATGAAAAAATCTTCTAGATATAAAATATCTTAGAATTTTTAAGTGATTCAAATATTTTTATAAGGGCTGTATTAAGGGGGGCTCTAAATTTTGGGGCCCTATAACCCGGGAAGTATACGGGCGATTGGATTTATACTGCGAGCGGATTCAAATGGGATTCCAAATAATATGTGTACCAAATTTAGATTAAATTGATAAAAAATAAAATTTTATTACAAATTTTAAAATTCAATATTATAATATTTAATAATTTTTTTCGGGCTTTGGGTTAACAAAATGAAAAAATCTTCTAGATATAAAATATCTTAGAATTTTTAAGTGATTCAAATATTTTTATAAGGGCTGTATTAAGGGGGGCTCTAAATTTTGGGGCCCTATAACCCGGGAAGTATACGGGCGATTGGATTTATACTGCGAGCGGATTCAAATGGGATTCCAAATAATATGTGTACCAAATTTAGATTAAATTGATAAAAAATAAAATTTTATTACAAATTTTAAAATTCAATATTATAATATTTAATAATTTTTTTCGGGCTTTGGGTTAACAAAATGAAAAAATCTTCTAGATATAAAATATCTTAGAATTTTTAAGTGATTCAAATATTTTTATAAGGGCTGTATTAAGGGGGGCTCTAAATTTTGGGGCCCTATAACCCGGGAAGTATACGGGCGATTGGATTTATACTGCGAGCGGATTCAAATGGGATTCCAAATAATATGTGTACCAAATTTAGATTAAATTGATAAAAAATAAAATTTTATTACAAATTTTAAAATTCAATATTATAATATTTAATAATTTTTTTCGGGCTTTGGGTTAACAAAATGAAAAAATCTTGTAGATATAAAATATCTTAGAATTTTTAATATAATTTTTTAGTGCTTCAATTATTTTTATAAGGGCAGTATTAAGGGGGGCTCCAAATTTTGGGGCCCTATAACTCGGGAAGTATACGGACGATTAGATTTAAACTGCGAGCGGATTCAAATGGGATGCCAAATAATATGTGTACCAAATTTGGAGTGAATCGCTTCGGTACCTTCAGAGGAGTAGAGGGCACAAATTTGGTCTTACGAGCGAGCGACGACTAACATCCAAGTATATAAGTTATATACACTTTTGGATTCAGGGCGACGAGACGAACACTTTTTCTTAATGAAATTTTTTGATCCGAGAATGCTACAGACACACGACCGAATGCTTAAGCTTCTTCGGTACTACGTACGGCGAGCTAATAAACAAGATTTGGTACGCGTAAAACGCACCAATGCGTACAAGTCGCCTTTAGGTAACATTGCGAGCAGTGGTTTTTAATTATTATGGCCTTTTAGTTAACAATTTGACATGATCTGAGAATGCTACAGACACACGACCGAATGCTTTAGCTACCTTGGTACTTCGTACGGCGAGCTAAAAAACAAGATTTGGTACGCGTAAAACGCACCAATGCGTACAAGTCGCCTTTAGGTAACATTGCGAGCAGTGGTTTTTAATTATTATGGCCTTTTAGTTAACAATTTGACATGATCTGAGAATGCTACAGACACACGACCGAATGCTTTAGCTTCTTTGGTACTTCGTACAGTGAGCTAATAATAATAAACCTACCATTCGAGTCCATGTCGTACTGGGATATATTGCGCGATAATGACCCTTTTCGCGGTGGGCGCGAAGGGTTCCGTCCTTTCATTTTTGGGGTTTCAGATTTCATGATTTCATCCGCTTCTACCGCATCCTCTGAGTAATTACGGTGTAAGCCTTTTATGTCACTCATCGAAAAGCCACTTTTTATTATATGTTCTATATTAGGTGAAGTCGATTGATCGGCTTCCGCTTTTAACCGATGTTGACGGATTTTGATTTCTTGCCAACGGCGCAGTTTCTCATTTTCACTACAATGCATATTATTTAACCTGTAGCCGGCACACTGGGGTCCGTTTGGACCCCATCGTGAAAAAAGATACTCTTAAAGTTTCCAGTAGTTTAAATAAATAAATAATTAATATAAGTTTATAAAAAAAATCGATTGTTACTTAAAAATGTATAACTTTTTAATTTATTGATAAAATGAGCTGAGAATTTAAATTTTAGATACTTAAACATAAGATCTACGAACGTGGGGTCTTGTCGACCCCACAGTGACCGCTAAAGGTTAATACGACTTACTCAATGAATTCCGAATGGCAAATAACTGGTAAACTAAGTCGTAAAAATTCCCAATTTGCCTTTTCCATTGTCTCAAAAGTATTATGGCTAATTTTCAAACATGGCGGCGAATCTGACCCAGCTAGAATATATGTAAAATGTAAATGTAATATATTACAGCTGTAATAAGTAGATTGTACCTAAAATACGTGTTACATCAATTCTAGTATCGATCATATCGTCAGTATTTTCAAATATTGGCTGATCTTTGGTGTACCAATACGTGACGGCACGATTCATGTTTCTAAATGAACACAATTCAAACAATATAATCATAGTTGTATACACGCGTAAAGCATACACTTACACACAGAATGGTTCGTAACCTTCTTGCAACCCGCAAGTAGTGAACCATTTCAGTTGAGTCACATCTTGCCCAAATATTAATTTTGCCTTTTGCCCAACGCCTAGCGTAAAGGCAGGGACAAAATTTTCACCTTGGACATCGGCAAACGACGTTTCACCGCCTAAGGCGTCCATGAGTAATTCGCCGTTTAAGGAAAAGCCTAAAATATTCCATTTTTAATCAATATTTTTAAGTTTAAGTTTAAGTTATAAAAATATGGCATGCGATAATACAATATTTAATGCCTAGTAGTAAGCTTAATCACTTTTGTACACAAGGAAGCTGGTCGTCTACTCTACCAACTAAGCAACGAAATCCTATTGCACATAATTTTCTAACTGAACAAAATTACAATTATATATTAATTAACAATACTAGTTTGTTTTGTAAAACTGTTGCTAAAAGTATAAATTAAAATAGTAAGCATAGTTACAGGCACTAATGCCTTCAGCTCGCCGTATAATCTATTTTAATTTTATATATATATATATGTAGAAAAAATATTTAACCACTGATTCTTGTAATAACTAAACAATATTTATAACTACTAATTTTTTAAGAAGAAGAAATCAATAGCGAAAAAGTTCGAAAAAATAAACCTACCAACTAATCTGTATAAAAAAAAAACAGTGCATTTGTAATTGCATAAATAATGCCTGGTAAAAATGTGAATTTTTTTGTATGTACAGTTTCAGAGTTAAAAAATAAAAGCCTCCAAAATAGGTAATTTATTACAGTTTTCATTTTTTATCTCCGAAACTGTAAGTACAAAAAAATTAATATTATTACCAAGCATTATTTATGCAATTACGAATACACTGTTATTTTTTTTATAAAGATTAGTCGGTAGGTTTTTGCGTAATCGAAGTTTGTTTAATCTTGCTTAGTGGATGCATCAGGCATAAATATAACATAAGTGATAGTGATAGCAACTAGGTATTAAAACTAGTGATGAATATTAAAATGATAAACGAATATATAAAAAAACAAACCCACAAACCATGCAATTAGTATAAAATAAAGCATTGGTGTTACTTACAAATGGGAAATATTCACAGTGAAGGCAATGGTAATGATATAACTACTAAATAAATATTTACTAATCAAAGCAACGAAATACTGAACGTTCCAGCGCTGAAGACGCCAATAGACGTCTTCGGCCATATAGATAGGCAGCCAAAGTGTTATGATTGAGCAATACTTGAAGAAAATAACACTCTTAAATAAATATATATATTTAATTATATAACAAAATATAATAAAATGCAAAACTAATTTTATTATATATATATATATTCTTACTGATTGTGTGATCAATTAGATCAAGAAATACTCCAACAACATCCCCAACTTGCCACTGTTTACCAAACGATTCACCGGTACCGCAATAAACCTTTTCTTCCTACAATCACCGTAAATTCATCACCAATTACCCACACCGTACTGAGTTCGCCGCTATTGCACCACTACTTAAACCAGCCATTCTCTAAATAACTCAGGTCTATTTAGCGCACGTCCAAAAAGAGAACGTCCATTTAGAGAAGGCTCAATTAGAGAACGTTCATTTAGAGAACGCCCAATTAGAGAACGCCCAATTAGAGAACGTCCATTTAGAGAACGTCCATTTAGAGAATGTCAAATTAGAGAATTTCCATTTAGAGAATGTGAATTTAGAGAACGTCGGTTTAGAGAACGTCGGTTTAGAGAATGTCTGTTTAGAGAACGTCTGTTTAGTGAATGTCTGTGTTAGGAAACGTAAATTTAGAGACCTGTGCCTTTAAGAATGCCTGGTTTGAGCACTAGTTGTGTAGTAACCCAGCTGACTCGAAGATATGTCGATAATGAATCAAGTTAATTACATTGTGACACATAAATGGTACATACAGACAGTAGTGGGTTATATTTACATAGATAAAGAAAGTGAAACAAATGTTCGGGTACGTCCAAGTGCTTGGTTTGTGTAAATAAAACTACAGATATAATATGTGTGTTTGGATGACAAAACAAAAACGAACGCAATTCAAAACGAGTCCCAATCAAAAAAAACTAATGTGTGTTCTATAATCAAATGCAAAACATCCTTATCTAACATTGATTGAAAACGACACATTATAGACAGGGCTGTCCAGAAAACGGGCGCAACTCACTGATAATTCTATCGTTTGCATCTAGCAGGCAACCGACGACATCGCCAACTTTGTACCTATGCCCAAATGATTCCACCGAACCCCCATGAATTTTTGTCACCTAGTTGTGAGTTTAAGGGTTCAAAAACATTCTTTTTAAACCAATATTACACAAACATTTAGCCGATACTGGTCCATTGAACGTATTCATTTTATCATATAAAAGTGTACTATACATTTTAAAGTAGTTTAAACAACTTACGTTATAACCATCAAAGGCCCACGAGCTTTCATCGCAGCCCAGCATGTTCCCAGGGGCACAATCGGCGTGGGCCCAACCCACACGCATCGGGCCAGCCGTTAATATTTCAAACTCAAAATACCATTTACCAGAACTAACTGCATAATTTTTCTCCGCCCTATAAACGTTTAGAAAACGTCAAATTAGAGAACGCTCAATTAGAAAACGCTCAATTAGAAAACGCTCAATTAGAAAACGTCCATTTAGAGAACGTCCATTTAGAGAACGCCCATTTAGAGAACGTCCAATTAGAGAACGCCCGTTTAGAGAACGTTTGTTTAGAGAACGTCTGTTTAGAAAATGTATCTTTATTACCTATAAGTTCGGAAAAATGTCTGTCGCATCTTGCTGGCCTCCGCTAACATCGCCTCATGTTGTTCCCCGGTCGGAGGGTCCAAATTATATCCATAAACTAACAAAGTCCGGACTGTCTCCGACGCCGTGTCCCTATTAGCCTTTTTAATTGCCTCATCGACTTTACAATACGGGACCAGATGTGGACTACGCCTCATATCTGGATCCTAATCATTTAATAATAACATAAAACTCCCAAACATACATTTGAAGTTCCCTTACAACACTTCATAGAACAAATATATATGTGTGTTTATATGTATATATGTGGAGAACTCTATAAAGTGTTTTAAGGGGCTTTAGGGGCAGAAGTTTTACTTCGTTTAAACCGTAAGTCCAGTCTTGCTGAATTCGCTCTTTCGCCCATAAGTTATGGGTGTTTTCCGCTAGTTGGTCGACTAGTTCCTCCATTTTTGGGGTCAATGCAATGGCGCTTAAATCTAGGGGCGCTGGTTTGTATCCGTTTGATTGTAGAAATGGTTCGTTCGGCAAACGAACTGATTTTATGCGAGATGGTGGTTTGTCCATTGTTATATGATAGCCTAAAGCTATGATTGTTCTAGCAAGAATAAACAAAATATATTGTTTAGTTGTACCGTTTTTAGTAAAACATTAGATCGTCTACTGGTTTTTAAATTTAAGATTTTTAGTTGTAAATAATGTCTTAACCGGAAATATCTCGTAAAACTCACGAGTTAGAGTAAAATGACTTATATAAAAGCTAAAGATATTAAAATTTCCAACAACTTTTGTTTAAAAAGTTTTTTCAATAATTGTACCATTTACGAAATAATCGCTTGCGAAAATATACCTTTTCCTAGTTAAAGTTTTACAATTTTGTAAACCGGAAATATCTCGCAAAACTCACGAGTTAGAGTAAAATGATTTATATAAAAGCTAAAGATATTAAAATATACAACAACTTTTGTTTAAAAAGTTTTTTCAATAAATGTACCATTTACGAAATAATCGCCTGCGAAAATATACGTATTCCTAATTATAGTTTTACAATTATGTAAACCGAAAATATCTCGTATAACTCACGAGTTAGAGTAAAATAATTTACATAAAAGCTAAAGATATTAAAATGTCCAACAACTTTTGTTAAAGAAGTTTTTTCAATAATTGTACCATTTACGAAATAATCGCCTGCGAAAATATACGTTTTCCTAGTTATAGTTTTACAATTTTGTAAACCGGAAATATCTCGTAAAACTCACGAGTTAGACTAAAACGATTTATATAAAAGCTAAAGATATTAAAATTTCCAACAACTTTTGTTTCAAAAGTTTTTTCAATAATTGTACCATTTACGAAATAATCGCCTGCAAAAATATACGTTTTTCGAGTTATAGTTTTACAATTTTGTAAACCGGAAATATCTCGTAAAACTCACGAGTTAGAGTAAAATAGTTTATATAAAAGCTAAAGATATTAAAATTTCCAACAACTTTTGTTTAAAAAGTTTTTTCAATAATTGTACCATTTACGAAATAATCGCCTGCGAAAATATACGATTTCCTAGTTATAGTTTTACAATTTTGTAAACCGGAAATATCTCGCAAAACTCACGAGTTAGAGTAAAATTATTTATATAAAAGCTAAAGATATTAAAATTTCAAACAACTTTTGTTTAATAAGTTTTTTTAATAATTGTACCATTTACTAAATAATCGCCTGCGAAAATATACGTTATCCTAGTTAGTTTTACAATTTTGTAAACCGGAAATATCTCGTAAAACTCACGAGTTAGAGTAAAATGATTTATATAAAAGCTAAAGATATTAAAATTTCCAACAACTTTTGTTTAAAAAGTTTTTTCAAAAAATGTACCATTTACGAAATAATCGCATGCGAAAATATACGTAGACGATTCTCTTAAAGTTTAAGTGTGAACAAGTATAACTTACTTTAAAGTTTGCACCGCCAACTGCGAATCATACCGTTTCTCCGCCGTAGGCAACCGTTCAAACTGAATAATACACGGATGAATTTTATGCATATCATCCCTACGCTCCCCATACAACCAACCAGCTTCAATTTTGTTCATTGCCCACATTTCGTGTATATTCTCTGCCAATTTATCACGAATACTCTCAATATAACTAGGCAAGGATATCTACATACAAAGCAATGTTAAAAAAATTGTAAAATCGATTTATATATACTTGAATTACCATAGAAGTATCGACTGGTGTTGGCACAAAAGCGGTGTCGCCTTCAACTAGCCACGGCCCTGCTAAGACCACCTTAGCCATGTTACCAAAATAAAAGCAGGGGTCTAAGCTAAGATTTTGCTGGGGGAGCAGCGACTCGACGAGCGGGGAGAATTCCTCGGGTGGCGCGTACTTGAGGCGGCCGTGATCACCGCCCAGAAGGAATCGGCAACTAATCATTCACATTTATTATGCAATCAAGAACTTCTAGAATGTTGCCGTTTGTGGCGATAATAAATATTATATGGACTGATTAATAAGTATATATTTTTCTAGAAGCTCCTGTAGTGTTCTTTTGTTGATATATAAATATGTAGATATATATTAAACGTTTAGATAATATTAATTTTCTAGTAGATTCTAGAAGGTTCCAGAGGATTTTTCGTTATTATACCAATGTAGAGATATAAATTAAATCAATAGGTATACATATAAATTAAATCAATAGGTATACATCTAAATTAAACTGACATTCCACAACATTCTAGGAGATTCTACAACAATCTAGGATATTCTAAGAAATTCTACAACTTCCCTGAGATATTCTAGGGCATTCTAGGAGATTTTGCAACATTTTAGGAGATTCTAAAATATCTTAGGAGATTTTACAACATTCTAGGAGATTCTACAGCATATTAGGATATTTTACACAATTTTAGGAGATTCTACACAATTCTAGGAGAATCTTCTAGAGATTCTAGAGGATTCTGCAACATTTTAGGATATTTTACAATATTGTAGGAGGTTTTACAACATTCTAGGAGATTCTACAGCATATTAAGAGATTCTACTCAATTCTAGGAGAATCTTCTAGAGATTCTAGAGCATTCTGCAACATTTAGGAGATTCTACAATATTGTAGAAGGTATTACAACCTTCTAGTAGATTCTACAGCATATTAAGAGATTCTACACAATTCTAGGAGAATCTTCTAGAGAATCTAGAGCATTCTGCAACATTTTAGGAGATTCTACAATATTGTAGAAGGTATTACAACATTCTAGTAGATTCTACAGCATATTAAGAGATTCTACTCAATTCTAGGAGAATCTTCTAGAGATTCTAGAGGATTCTGCAACATTTAGGAGATTCTACAATATTGTAGGAGGTTTTACAACATTGTAGGAGATTCTACAGCATATTAGGAGATTCTACTCAATTCTAGGAAAACCTTCTAGAGATTCTAGAGGATTCTGTAACATTTTAGGAGATTTTACAATATTGTAGGAGGTTTTACAACATTCTAGGAGATCCTACAGCATATTAAGAGATGCTACACAATTCTAGGAGAATCTTCTAGAGAATCTAGAGCATTCTGCAACATTTTAGGAGATTCTACAATATTGTAGAAGGTATTACAACATTCTAGTAGATTCTACAGCATATTAAGAGATTCTACTCAATTCTAGGAGAATCTTCTAGAGATTCTAGAGGATTCTGCAACATTTAGGAGATTCTACAATATTGTAGGAGGTTTTACAACATTGTAGGAGATCCTACAGCATATTAAGAGATTCTACTCAATTCTAGGAGAATCTTCTAGAGATTCTAGAGCATTCTGCAACATTTAGGAGATTCTACAATATTGTAGGAGGTTTTACAACATTGTAGGAGATTCTACAGCATATTAGGAGATTCTACTCAATTCTAGGAAAACCTTCTAGATATTCTAGAGGATTCTGCAACATTTAGGAGATTCTACAATATTGTAGGAGGTTTTACAACATTCTAGGAGATTCTACAGCATATTAAGAATTCTACTCAATTCTAGGAGAATCTTCTAGAGATTCTAGAGGATTCTGCAACATTTAGAAGATTCTACAATATTGTAGGAGGTTTTACAACATTGTAGGAGATCTTACAGCATATTAAGAGATTCTACACAATTCTAGGAGAATCTTCTAAAGACTCTAGAGGATTCTGCAACATTTTAGGAGATTTTATAATATTGTAGGAGGTTTTACAACATTGTAGGAGATTCTACAGCATATTAGGAGATTCTACTCAATTCTAGGAAAACCTTCTAGAGATTCTAGAGGATTCTGCAACATTTTAGGAGATTTTACAATATTGTAGGAGGTTTTACAAGATTGTAGGAGATTCTACAGCATATTAGGAGATTCTACACAATTCTTGGAGATGTTAGAACATTCTCAATGCTATTAATAGTTGATAAAGCAGAAACACTATGTTTAATTATTGTTTTTCTGTATTATTACCTAAGTTTGGAAGAACAACTGATGGCTGGAAAAAACATGCCGTCTAGATTGAAATCTCGGAAGCTTCCTTGTACTTTAACACCATTAAACATGAATGAAATCATTGGTACAGTTAAATCCATTGCACAACCAATTACATCAGCTAAAAAAAACATTTACCATTGCACATTGTCACTTCAGTGAAGTTGTAAAATAAAGACTAACTTTTACGAATATAAGGGGCATGTGGGTTAGCTATAACTTGCGTAGAACGACCACCGCACCACAAATAGGCGCCATCAAAACCAAACGAGTACAAATCGTCTCCAACACCATTTCCGCCCCATTTCTCACCGCCGCCCGGATATGGCACATACCTAAACACATACATACATACATATATATATATATACATACATTTATTTTTGGTTTTTACCCGCTAGTATTAGCCCAGCCAATCCGCAAATGTGGCATCATATGCGTAGTCTGCTCAATATGGTCAACAGTGACTTCAAAGTACCATTTTTGGTAAATGGCACTGCCCTCGACGCGGCCCACAAAAATATTGGGCCGAACACTAGCGACATGGTCCACTAATTGTGATTGCAACAACAGATTTTTGCCCGGCAGCAAAAAATCACAAATATTATTCTGTGAGCTTCGCACCGCGACCCCGTTACCGACACACAGTGAACACAGAACGTCTAGAACTTTAGGGTCGCGTCCATGTTTCTCCAGCAACGAAATAATTACTTTAATATGCTCATCCTGAAAGATAATCGATTAGAAACTAGACCAAGTTAGGGGCAAGTAGGCGCAACGAACCCTCATCATATTTAAGGCCTCTGGTGAATCAATAAGCACGCAATGCAACACGTCTAACATGCCTGTACCTTCGCTGGAGGCTTGAGAGCCTAATCGGGAGAATAACCAATTCAGGCGGTTGGAATTGGCGAATTGGGCGCAGTTTGTATGGTTTCCCTTGATTATTGCAGCTAAATCGTAATTGCATTTTTAATTAGTTTGCCTATTGTTTTTTAATAATTAGGGGAATCACCTAATAGTTGATACAAGTAGCCGGAAATCATATCAAAGCGGGAGCCTTTGTCGCCCCCGGTTAACGCGGCTAGGAATCCTTGCGAGGTGATTATATTAATCTTATCAATTGCTTCCAAGATTAAATTAAGAATGCCTTCTTCTTGGAAAAGGTCTTGTCTGTTACGTAAGGCACGGAGTTTATTTTGCTTTTCTTCGTGTTCTAAAAGTAATGCGGTTTGAATATCTCAAAAACAATACGTGTTAAAGAAAAAGTCTTCGTATAAAAGTTAAAGATAATTAAATACCTAACAACTTTTGTTTGAAAAGTTTTTGCGAAATATGTACCATTTACTGAAAAACTACCTTTGAAATTAAACAAATTTTATATACGTAATAAACGTAGGAGTCGAGTACAGGCCACTCCAGCTTTTTTAACAGTCAATTAATGTTTAACAATTAAATTTATAACGCTAAAGTTAATAGTTATTATATTAATATAACGATTATAAATGGGAATATGTTGAGCCCGCAGATTGAGTTTAGATGCCCGTTAGTGCACCGTCGATAGCCGGCAACTTGACTCACTGTTGGAGTGTTATTTACCTACTAGTATTTTAATATATACTTAATATAAACCTATTTTTGTAATGTTTTAACCAAAAATATCTCGTAAAATTGACGAGTTAGAGAAAAATGACTGATATAAAAGTTAAAGATATTAAAATTTCCAATAACTTTTGTTTAATAAGTTTTTTCAAAAAATGTACCATTTACTAAATAATCGCATGCGAAAATGGTCTCAGAATAAAACCAATTTGTAAATAATGTCTTAACCGGAAATATCTCGTAAAATTCACGAGTTACAGAAAAATGATTTATATAAAAGCTCAAGATATTAAAATTTCCAACAACTTTTGTTTAAGAAGTTTTTTCAAAAAATGTACCATTTACTAAATAATCGCCTGTGAAAATATACGTTTTCCTAGTTATAGTTTTACAATTATGTAAACCGAAAATATCTCGTAAAACTCACGAGTTAGAGTATAATAGTTTGTATAAAAGCTAAAGATATTAAAATGTCTAACAACTTTTGTTTAAGAAGTTATTTCAATAATTGTACCATTTACGAAATAATCGCCTGCGAAAATACACGTTTTCCTAGTTATAGTTTTACAATTATGTAAATCGGAAATATCTCGTAAAACTCACGAGTTAGAGTAAAATGATTTACATAAAAGTTAAAGATATTAAAATTTTCAACAATTTTTGTTTAAAAAGTTTTTTCAAAAAATGTACCATTTAGTAAATAATCGCCTGTGAAAATATACGTTTTCCTAGTTATAGTTTTACAATTATGTAAACCGGAAATATCTCGTAAAACTCACGAGTTAGAGCAAAATAATGTAGATAAAAGTTAAAGATAATAAAATTTCCAACAACTTTTGTTTAAAAAGTTTTTTCAAAAAATGTACCATTTAGTAAATAATCGCCTGTGAAAATATACGTTTTCCTAGTTATAGTTTTACAATTTTGTAAACCGGAAATATCTCGTAAAACTCACGAGTTAGAGTAAAATGATGTATATAAAAGCTAAAGATATTAAAATTTCCAACAACTTTTGTTTAAAAAGTTTTTTCAATAATTGTACCATTTACGAAATAATCGCCTGCGAAAATACACGTTTTCCTAGTTATAGTTTTACAATTATGTAAACCGGAAATATCTCGTAAAAATCACGAGTTAGAGAAAAATGATTTATATAAAAGTTAAAGATATTAAAATTTCCAACAACTTTTGTTTAAAAAGTTTCTTCATAAAATGTACCATTTAGTAAATAATCGCCTGTGAAAATATACGTTTTCCTAGTTATAGTTCTACAATTATGTAAACTTTAACCTTATACATTTATATTTCCTTAGCAAGCTGGAAGCATTAGTACTTGCTACTACAATTTTTAAACATGTTAACACTTACCCATATCTTCACCTGGTTGACAAAAATAGTTAATTAAGTCTTCTAAACACATAACCATTTCGTTTAAATTAACATTTTGAAAAAACATCGAGTGTCTACGGTTACTTTGGAGTGTTTCAAGGCCACTAGAAAACAATATACATCTTCTAGAAACACCACACACACGCCCGCTGCAGATACAAAACTTACTTAATAAATTGTGTAAAAAGGGAACTACATTTGCGAATTACGCGCGCAGTACGTGATTCTTCTTCCTGTGACCTACTGAAATCTAAACCGTCGTCCATTTTACCTTCTTCATGAAGAACTGCTTGCTTCTCCTCGACTTTTCCTACTCCCTTCTTTTTCGTTTCGTACGTCTATACAAAAACCAGATACAGTTATTCTGTAACTCAGACTGCTATTCTGTATGTTTAGGGAAGAATATAATTACTTTATACGAGAGCCAAAGGCCAGATTCAGAGTGTTGCATTATTACAGTGGAATCGCCATATTTGATAATTGGTGCACCAATTATTTCAAGGTCTTTGTCTTCTAGGACGACTTTTTGGTCATCTTTCTCTTGCCGAAGACAAAATGTCGACACTGCAGTCGTTGCTGTATCTCTGCATTATTGAAAACAATTAAATTTCCAACTAATTAATTTTTTACAAACGAAGCAATTCGATTTACCGTTGTACAAGATACAATTCGTTATTTTCGTTAACGGCCAAATAGCGTCCAGTAGTGATATGTCTAATTCGCATTGGATGGTACCAGTTAATGAACCCTCCAGACCATTTCGTTCGCGCCAACTCCAATCGCCACAGAGAGCGGGCTTGTTGCATTACAACACCCCCCTCATACACCACAATACTATCAATTCAAGAAGAAGTTATTGAATTAACTCCACGATTAATTATACCTTGTTTTACCATCACTTAAGTGTGTAAGCAGAGCTTAAATTTTATTGCATTTCCCAACCATATTGAGAATAATGTTGAAATTAGTTAATTTTCTTAGTTTATACTAAGCACCAATGCCTTGAGCTCGCCGTATAAACATTTAATTGATTATTATTTATATAGAAAACATTCATTTAACCACTAATATATAAATATTTATACGCATTTTGAAGAGATAAAATAATAATATATATATACAATATTTAATAATTTTTTTAAAGCCCTTAGACTCAAAATTTGAGAAAATTTGTTAGATATAAAATATCTTAGAATTAATTGAAATATTTTTTGGTATATTCAAAAAGTTTGTAACGGCAGTATTAAGGAAGGCTTTAAACTTTAAGGCCCTATAACTCCGGACGTATATAAGCAATTAAATTAAAACTGTAGCAAAAACTACTTGGGTATTCCAGTTATACGTATACCAAATTTCAGTAAAATTGGACGACTAACATCTAAGTAATTAAATGCAGGACAGTATTAAGGAAGGCTTTAAACTTTAGGGCCCTATAACTCCGGACGTATATAGACAATTAAATTAAAACTGTAGCAAGAATTACTTGGGTGTTTCAGTTATATGTATACCAAATTTCAGTAAAATTGGAGCACTAACATCTAAGTAATTAAATGAAATTATTTTTGATTTACTAAAGCAAATTATAAATATATGCAATTTTTAATAATTTTTTTAAAGCCTTTAGACTCACAATTTGAAAAAATGTATAAGATATAAAGTATCTTAGAATAATTTTTAATATTTTTTGGTTTATTCAAAATATTTATAAGGGCAGTATTAAGGAAGACTTCAAACTTTAAGGCCCTATAACTCCGGACGTATATAGACAATTAAATTTTAACTGCGGCAAGAATTACTTGGGTATCCAAGTTATATGTATACCAAATTTGGATAAAATTGGACAATTAACATCTAAGTAATTAAACGAAATCATTTTTGTTTTACTAAAACGAAATTATAAATATATACAATTTTGAATAATTTTTTTAAAGTCTTTAGACTAACAATATAAAAAAAATTATAAGATATAAAGTATCTTAGAATAATTTTTAATATTTTTTGGTATATTCAAAATATTTGTAAGGGCAGTTTTAAGGATAGCTATAAACTTTAGGGCCCTATAACTCTGGACGTATATAAACAATTAAATTCAAACTGTGGCAAGAACTTTTTGGGTATTTCAGTTATATGTATACCAAATTTCCGTAAAATTGGACGACTAATATGCAAGTATTTATTTTTTGGAGTCAGGACGACGAGACAACGGTTGTTTTGAGCTTGTTACAGACACACAACCAACCACTATAGCTGTCTTGTACTGTACGACGAGCTATAAAACAGTATACGACCAATATAAAATATAATCTATAAGGAGAATTGGCGCAAATAATATTTAAGCTACGCTTAACGTTAAGTGTAGCTAACAGGCTATTAATGTTACTTATGGGCAGCCTCTCGTGTCCAAGTGGAAGGAATTGTAAGGCATTCATCGCCCCCATGAAAAAATCGTAGGACGTCACCACCAAAGACGTAACCAACATATTTCATTTTCGAAATACCAGTACCGTAAGGTTGCACGGACCAATGGGTCACGTGGAAGCTTGCGTTTACGATACTGACTTCGTTCTCTTTGGCAGTGTGCTAGTTAAAATGGAAAATTAATTAAAATTATGGGAAAATTGTATGGGGTTTATAATATTTGTACCAAATATCTTTCAGTAGCTACAGATACTAGAATAAGATCGTCGCCAACTCGTACTTTTTCGCCCTCAGATCTACACAAATAATTCTTAGTATATTGCATTTTATTCCCCTTTAACGCTCGTACTTACCTTTGCTTACTGGCTGGGTGAATAGTCCACCAGCAAGACTCGCCCTGGCTATGTTCTTGTAAACCTACGTCGAACGCAAGTTTGTCATTACTAGAACTTGTTGACAAACACGCCAAATACTGTAAAAAAATATATAAAATATAACTGGGCTAATATATGCAGTAATAGTCTTGTAATCATGAAAAATAAAAAGACTCATTTATAAAAATACGCAACCTGCATGGCTTAAAAGTTGTGCAAGTTGCAAACATAACTGACATAGCTTTTTCGTTTATTTCTGCCCTTTCTGTTATTTTTAAATCCAGAATACAACAAAATATCTTAAGTATAGCTTAAATATTGGATGCAGTTTTGTAGCGAATAAGTTTTTAATGCACAGGTGCTCAACTTTATTGGAATTGAATGTATAATTATTTTTAAATATTACCAGTTATTTGGCAAAGTAAATATTTTTATTCTAGAATCATTTAAAAATGTTTATAATCAAAATAGCATTAACTGGGCTAATATACGCAGTAATAAGTCTTGTAATCATGAAAAATAAAAGGGCTAATTTATAATTAAACGCAACCAGCACGGCCTAAAAGTTGTGCAAGTTGCAAACATAACTGACATAGCTTTTTCGTTTATTTCTGCCCTTTCTGTTATTATTAAATCCAGAATACAACAAAATATCTTAAGTGTAGCTTAAATATTGGATGTAGTCTTGTAGCGAATAAGTTTTTAATGTACAGGTGCTCAACTTAATTGGAATTGAATGTATAATTATTTTTAAATATTACCAGTTATTTGGCAAAGTAAATATTTTTAATCTAGAACCATTCAGAAATGGTTAAAATCAAAATAGCATTAACTGGGCTAATATACGCAGTAATAAGTCTTGTAATCATGAAAAATTAAAAGACTAATTTATAAATATACGCAACTTGCAAGGCCTAAAAGTTGTGCAAGTTGCAAACATAACTGACATAGCTTTTTCGTTTATTTCTGCCCTTTCTGTTATTATTAAATCCAGAATACAACAAAATATCTTAAGTGTAGCTTAAATATTGGATGTAGTCTTGTAGCGAATAAGTTTTTAATGTACAGGTGCTCAACTTAATTGGAATTGAATGTATAATTATTTTTAAATATTACCAGTTATTTGGCAAAGTAAATATTTTTAATCTAGAACCATTCAGAAATGGTTAAAATCAAAATAGCATTAACTGGGCTAATATACGCAGTAATAAGTCTTGTAATCATGAAAAATTAAAAGACTAATTTATAAATATACGCAACTTGCAAGGCCTAATAGTTGTGCAAGTTGCAAACATAACTGACATAGCTTTTTCGTTTATTTCTGCCCTTTCTGTTATTTTTAAATCCAGAATACAACAAAATTACTTAAGTGTAGCTTAAATATTGGATGTAGTCTTGTAGCGAATAAGTTTTTAATGTACAGGTGCTCAACTTAATTGGAATTGAATGTATAATTATTTTTAAATATTACCAGTTATTTGGCAAAGTAAATATTTTTATTCTAGAATCATTTAAAAATGTTTATAATCAAAATAGCATTAACTGGGCTAATATACGCAGTAATAAGTCTTGTAATCATGAAAAATAAAAAGACTAATTTATAAATATACGCAACCAGCACAGCCTAAAAGTTGTGCAAGTTGCAAACATAATTAAAATAGCTTTTTCGTGTTTTCTGCCCCTTCTGTTATTTTTTAATACAGAATACGACAAAATATCTTAAGTGTAGTTTAAATATTGGATGTTGTCTTGTAGCGAATAAGTTTTTAGTGTACAGAGTTCAACTTAATTGAATGTATAATTATTTTTAAATATTATTACCAGTTATTTGGCAAAGTAAACATTTTTCTAGAATCATTTAAAAATGGTTAAAATCAAAATAGAATTTCAGGGTCGCTCAACAAATAGATTCTTTGTTATCATAACGATCTTTTGCAGACACGCAGGAGTGTATTAAGGGTAAATCTATGATTCGTAGCTTACCATATCACTGTTTTGATGACGCAGAAGTATAGCATTGCCATACAAAAGTGTTCGATGTCCAGAACCTGTCCCTTTGCCCTAACAAGTAAAAAAACAATAAAAATCACTAAATTATATACATATTTGTAAAAGTAAATTTTTTTTATATAATTAATCAGTGTAATTGTGTGATGAAAATAAATATTATTACCTGCAAATAATCTTCATTTGCCCCAATTTGGTAAATAGAACGCCAATTTTTAATTGTTTTTGTAATTACTTAAATAGTTTTGTTAAATTATAAATTTTGTTAAACTGCTCTACGCAAACTAACTAAATGATTCAATGCTAAGTGTAATTACAAATTTTAATTCCAATTCGATTCAATTCGTATCGAAGCAGAAATAAATTTCGTAATTGTTTTGTTAATTTACTACAGTTATAAAAGGCCATAAGTATAAATGAATAAATGAAGTGCTTAGGAGCAAAATAGTACAAGTCCCTGTCGCATGCCTTTCGACCACTGGTGTCATCATCAGGTTTCTCTACCAAAGTCATTAAAAATTCCTAATAATCGGCAATATTTAATTAAAATGTACAATATTATTATATCAATGTACTGTATGTGGTATGGGCACATGGTGCCCACAGGTTAACCTACACACTTGTACTACTTTGCTGCTGAACCTATTTAAGTTTAATTGTGTTAGAAATGTTTGAAATTAAGTCAAGAATTAGGCAAAACATTAACATTTTTAACTTTTAATTAAATATAAATAAAAAATCAATTTTCTAAAAGCTATCATTATTGAAATAAGCATATAGCATTGTAGTATCACACTGCACGCGTAAATATATATATATATATATATATATATATATATATATATATATATATATATATATATATATATATATATATATATATATATATATGAGCATCTATAGGGGCCAAATATGTTAATAACATAAAACAGTCAATTCACAGAAGCCGAAGTAAAGTATTTTACTTACAAGCGAATCCTGCGCCTGGAAATTATGGAAAAGGGTTTAATAAACAAAGGGAATAATTATTTACAAACATAAAATGATTTAACGAGTGTCCAATTGGTCGGTGAGGGGTAGGGGGGGTTGCATGAAATGAACCTATGGCCCTTTATGTATATATAAAAAGGCGAGGTTTTTATTTAAACAATAAAAAACAAAATAATACCAAGGAAATTCAACAGGTAAAATGTTTAGCCACGATTTGATGCCAATTGAAATGTTTTGGTAGAATATTTGTTTGTTGGCTAAAGTTGTGGTTTGAAATTTCCATATTTATGTATTTTTGGTGGTATCAGTTGTGTGTAAATTTAGGGGAACTTACAGTTTCGGAGCCGGCCGCTGTGACCAGTTCTTGTAAGGCCCGTACCGACAGGGCCTGCTCTATTACGAACACACATTGCGAAAGGTCCGGTGGTATATTCTGCGAAATGAGATCATAGAACATTCAAGGAGATTCTAGAATATTATAGGAGATACTCCAGTTATACCTTATCTGCAATATTTTCAAGGAAACAATGTCTGTTTCCGAATCCTTCTGCAGCCAAACAAACTCTTTCACCAGTGGCTGTACACGACAGACATACCATGTCTTCCTGCAATACGTTAACAATTACAAATTATAGGCAACCCGCATGACCAAAATGTTATACAGGTTGCAGATTTTTTCCCCTGGCGTCGAGAAATAATTGCACTTTCAGTGTCATTTTTATTTTAACTACAATTTAATCTATGTTACACTAATAAATAATTGATTTTTAATAATGCTTTTTGTACGGTTTAGTTACTAATTGTGATCTTTATGCATATTATAAGCTAAGCTTACAGTTAAGAGGTACAAACTATAATTATAGTTACACAAAGTTATATGATTGTTTTAAAATACATATATTTATTTTAATTATACATTTTTTTATGTATCTTAAAATTTTGAACTGTTAATTTCAACTTATTATTTGCCCGTCATCGACGGGGCATTGACGGTCAATTGAAACAACTGCCCCGTTCAATATGAATGTTTTAAAATACACTTATTTAATTTAATATAATTTCACTACTTATGCAATGTTCACTAGTTTAAATTAGCGCTAGATTTAATTAATGAATCAAAATCGATACAAAAACAATTTAAAAACGATAAAAATCGCTTAATTATCAGTAAAAAATTATTTAAAAGGGAAATTTAATCGATTTAATAGATTATATCTTTGAAATAGTTTAATTATTGATAAATAGATTTTATGGGATTGACTTTTTGCCAGGTCTAGTTTAAGTATGTAATAAAATACATACGGCCTTTTAATTAACCAAATGTGTGCATACAAAAAATTCTAATTAACATGTTTACTGAATTATAGATTATATATGTAGTCCGCTAGTCTGAGGGTAATCCTGAAAGGACTAATCTAGGTTATATACCTTATAACTCATATTCCTATCGCTTGCATTTAAAAAAAATGGGAAATTCATTTTTTAAACGTATATTTTAAATAAATTGTAAACAAACATGGATGCATCAAAGGATATAGCTTACCGTGCGCAAAAAGGAGACATCGTCCTGTTCCGAGCCCCCCTCGGCCTCCGCCATGGCGATAAACGCGTTAAAAAACTGAAATTATTTGATAATTCAGCCCAATTGTAACATTTCGATCGCTAATTTTCAAAGGGATTTGACATCCCAAACACGCTGCAGTTGTAATCAAATCGATGCAACTATAGGGGAAAAACACACCAAAATCAACCCCAACAATCCCTAGACACTCGAGGGGTAGTTTAAATTTAAATGCAAACCACTGAAACACAACCGCAATTATAAAAAACTTGTATTTTTGTAATAATTTAACACAGTTTTGATTCACTACACTCTTAAATATGTTTTGGTATTAATTTGAGAATTAATTTAATAGAATTTACCGTGTATTTCACCGGAAATTGGGAATAATAACATGCGGTTATTATATTTCGATTGACCCAGACTTGTAAGAAGTGTCGCTATTTTTAAACAGCTGAGCGGTTGACTATTTTTAGCGTCTTTCAAGGAAGTTATTTTAGAAGGTTCCATCCCTCAGAAATATTTGTTCGCGACGCGCGACCATGATTGATAATTCAACAACAATAGCGAACTCCCATTTCCGAATACTTTCCCCATAAAATATACATTTTATACACATAAATACATTTAATATTCGTTAAAGTTTAGATAAATGTATATATATTTAATATACTTTAGTTCTAAATCTATTAAATATCTACGTAATGCTACAAATGTATTTTATTACATGAAAAATAGCATAGGTAAATATACACCCGCGCTTTCCAAATTGGCCGCCACTGCCGCGGCACTTGCCGCCAAGTCAGGCGTAGCCCAGGCCATATTTCAATAATAAATTAGAATAATAATTCTAAGGAAATTTTGAATGAAACTTATATTTAGGGCCATAATTGTACTTTTTACATACATATGTTGATAAAAACACAATTATTTTGCATTTTTACGACTTATTTGACCAGTTTTTATACTAGTAAAACAGCTACGCTTCGTTTAGCGAATATATTTTTATAAATTACTTACTAATTGTTTATTTTAAAATGGTAGACTAGCTGCTATGACAATAGAAAGCGAAAATAACCAGTAATTTTTGGGTATTTGGACGTATTCCAGTAAAAGTCAACGATTTAAACAACACATTATATTTCGTAACTTTAAAATTGTATTTGCCTGTACATAAACATAATACAGAATAATAATAAAAAAAAAATTGTTAAATACGTCACAGACAAGTAAAAAGAACACATTAATTAATAAATACATTTCCCAATCAGGAATACTCAATAATTAATCAATATAAAAAAACGTACGTTTATTTTGTTATAAAAAATCTTGTGACATTTAAGGCGCATCAGGACTTAATTAAACGGGGCTTAAAATATTAAACCTGAAGTTTAAAACGCATTTTTTGATAATAACGTATATTACGGCAGCTAGTCCAGCTTATCCAAAACAAGAAATACATATATTTTTTGTGACGCGCGTAAAATTAACGCAGCTAGCCGAACTAATCCCAAACAAGAATTTAAATACAAAATACGATGTGTACAAATTATACGTGTCATCTAGCTGAGTTCATCCCTAACAAGAAATACATGTAAACTGTGTAATTGTAATAAAATAAATATATCAAAAATAATACACTTTGATAATAATGTTGAGGCAGCTTACCGAGCGAGTCCCTAGCAAGAATTGCTGTTTAATATAAATATACCTTTGTAAAAAATTACTAAATAAAAGTGTATGTTTAGACAGTTCCCCGATTGCATCCCTAACAAGAAATACATGTATTTACACAAAAAAAAACTACAATATTTCAGTACGATGCACGTTAGGGCAGCTTTTCAAGCGTATCCCTAGCAATAAATATGTATATTTAAATATAATAGTCACTGGTATTATTTTAAAAGACAAGTTTAAGTTTTAAACGCAAGTTAGGCAAGTCCTGAATTACCCTAATAATACAAATTGTTTTACTTAAAACCAAGGAACCTATCCATAAAAAATAATTTGGTATATTTTACTGACACATTCAATAATTTTAATTTACACTATGTACAGTGCCGGACTAAGTCTATTTCAATTGTATTTTTTTTGTTAACTTAGTTTTAGCACTTAAAAAAAAGATAATGACACAGCCATGCTGTTTTGACTATACAGTTTTAAAATACAGAAATCATGAATGCACTATGCCGCTACTGGCGCGGCACTTGCCGCCAAATCAGGCGTAGCCCCCCGGACCAAGAATAGTAAAAATTATTATTTTTAATAATTTGTTTATATAATTTCATGATTTCTGTGGTTTAAATATGTTAAAGTTTACAACATAAAAATAAGTTAAATTAATAATTATTTAGATTTCTTTCAAAGACTCGAAACAGCTAAGCACAAAGCTAAGAAGAATAATGTCTTTTTTTTTAATTTATTTATATATATAAATTTGTTAATTTAGTGTGTATGTTTGTGTGTTTGTATTAGAGGTGTTTTTTTTATTAAGATGAGTGACATTTTCAGTACTGTAAGGAACTGGTGTTTTAGTTAAAAAAATTAATAACTAGCTTCATGTCCTGCTAGGATATATAAATCATGTCCTTCGTCACCACCAGATGTCAGCGTCGCTGTCCGTAATAAATGACTCTCCAATACTACAACCCTATTCAAAAAAAAGGCGTTTTTTTCAAAATTTCGTAGCTAATAAGGAATTGTAGTTCCGAAATTATAGAAAAATAAATTTATTACATCTATTAGGGCTTCCACAGCAATATTGTATACAAAATATCTGGAGTGGCCTGCACTCAACTTTCTTTTACGTAGTTTTCAATAGATAGATATTAATATACATATATATCCCAAACAAACTGTCTACATATATATATATATAATCTCAAACAAAGGGTCAAACTAACCAATACTCTACAGGAATATTCTGAAATGTCTATTTTGTTTTCCTGGCAAAAATGGGCGCAGATAATAATTATTATTATTAAGTGATAACAAAATCTTTTGCTGACCAATATAAAATGAAAATGCAAATTAAATTACTATAACTTAATAATAACTGGATAATTAAACCAATTTATAATGGATCTGTATTTGAAGTACTTATCATATTCACTCTTAAACTGTCAAACTCCACAGTAAAACTCTGAAATTGTTATTTCATTATGTTAGCAAATATATAATATAAATTGATTCTATAATAATTTACCTTATATAATGTATTCTAATAAGAAATCAATATTTTAAATATTAATTCATACAGATAACTGTCAAAGTAATGCTTGTTTGTTTTCAATAAACAAGAAACAAATGTAATGTAACTCATGGTTGATCCAATTTAAAAATAATAAAATTTGTCACAAGTGTAGCTATAACTATGGCAACGTAAATAAGATATTTGAGTTTTTTCGTAGCAGTTATCTCATAACTGGTACAAATTATGAAGAAACTTTTCAAACAAAAGTTGTGCGAAATATTAATATCTTTCATTATGAACATAACTATTTTTGCCATAAGTGCAGCCGTTCAAGTGTTACTGGAGGTAGAACAAAAAATGCATAGAGTAAACATGCACTACCGGTTTGAATAATCTTTTCAAAATAGGAGGTGCACATCTAGGGCATATACAAGTCTTAAGTTTGAAGTTTCATAATTTTAGGTTCGACAGTTTTGGCTCTAGAGCGTTCACAGACACACAGACATACAGACAGACGTCATTCCGAAAATAGTCACATTCGATTCAGAAAAGATCAAAACGGGTATATCCGTTGAAATCTCGAGTTCGAAATTTTTCATGATTACAATACTTACTTATTACTCTGTAAAAGAAAGTAAAAAGTGAAATAGTGTAGTTTTTAAAAAATAAAAGTGAAATAAGTGACGCCATTTTGTTTTTAAACTGATTTTTTTTTTAAAATAGTGACCACTTCGGAAAAAGTGAGTATGCGTGGAAGCCCCCTGTAATTAAAAGGGAATGTTAAATCGTATAAACTCACTTATCCGAGCCTAAAAGTTTGTATGTCCGTGACTCATCGGTGATTTCTTGGGTAACATCGCCATTTTTCAGCGATTTGCCTTGTACGCCATGTTTATGAAATGCTAATACACTATCATGCAAACAAACTGAAAAAACATAACTTATTAAACACACATTCAAAAACCAATTAAAAATTAATTGAAAAATACCTATACTCTCAATTTTAAAATTAAACTTAAAATCGGATACTTGTTTCTTAGTTTCCCTGATTTTCCCCTGTTGCGTTAATACTTTTATAACGTTATCATAGCACACTACGATCGCATCCTTGTCTAATTGTGATACATTTATTATATTTAAGTTCTCTCGTCGTGGTATCACTGTCGCAGTACCATCCATATCCGTTAACTCATCCGAATGGAACCAATTCGCCCCTAGAATTAAAAAACCCCAATGCCTTACTCTGTAAATCTTCGGTTAAAGCAAAATTACCTGAGTTAACATTGATAAGGTCTAATTTATACCTATTAGGTGTATACGCTTGCTTAACAGACACACAGAGCATTGGAAATTCTAACTCTGGTGTAATTACCATTTCAAAAACATTTAAAGGGTTCGGTAAAATACATTCACAATGCTAAAAGAATAAACAATACATTTAAAATCGTTTATTGTACCATTAAATTACCTTATTAGCCCTAAAAGGCGAAAAAAGTAAAATAATTTTTTAACCCCCCAGCATTGTATTAAGATGCCGGGAAGTGCACCGTCGCTACCCGCCAATAGAAATCAAAGTGATGTTATAATTTGCGCCTTGTAGAGTTAATAAAACCATTATTTTACGTACTTTTAGCAACATAAATTTATTTAACGGGTCATACCACTGCATTAAAAATATACCCATGGATAACGCTCCGCATAAATACTTATATCCGTTATACGGATTTCGCCCAACACAACACCGAGTACACCCCTTTGTATCCGGTACTTTTGTTGTTAGGGCGAATTTGCGCGGTACCAACTTTTCGGGTATTCGATTCATATGCATACTAAACCTATGCGACTGTTTACTATGTAAACCTAACAAATCGTGCCGGTAAAGTTGAGGTGTTTTGCCTAAATAAACATTTATTTACACCTACTATATAGTTTTGAATAGTTACGTAACGCTTAACCACCTTTTTTTTTTTTTTTTGTACCCCGGCGAATTGTTAAATGCCGGCAAGTGCGCTGCCACAGGCCGCCAAGTTAAATAATCTAGCCTGACCAATATTATTTTTTATTTTATTATATTAATTGTTGATTAAAACTTGAAAAGCAATTAGGTGTTTAATAGACGTTATCGATGGTTAAGCGCTATTTTTATTGAATATTTCGATATATTCAATAAATTCGTACTCACCTGATAAGGTCATTAACACATCCTTGATCACATACATCCAAACTGTCCTCCTCGTATATAACTGATCTATTGCTGCGTCATGTAACTCATTTAAATTTAAATTATAAATCCCTTCTTCAGCCCCTAATAGAATATGTTGATCCCGTGTCTCAGGATGGATCCACGAAGCCGTACAATGTATCCGTAAGGGGCAGCCATTAAAAACTTTTGAAAAACATGCGCCCATATGTACTTTAGGTGTGGGGGGCAAACCGTTACTAGGCGGCCGTGGCGGTGTGTGTCTCCGCCGGTGTTTTCGGGGCGGCACTGGCGGGCATGCTACTAAATCTGGGGTGGAGGCGTCGTTTAACGTTTCTTCTGTGCCTAAACCAAGTTTAGTCCACAATAACTTAGGCCCTATATAGCTCAACCCTCAAAATAGTTCACGTTAGCGAGATTTTTGTTAGAACTGGCAGTTGTTTACAGAACAGGGTCATGCAATGTTATTAAGTACCATTCTACATAGTTCAACCCTCAAAATCACAAACTGATAGTTTAAACCTTTAAAATAGTTCATGTTAGCGAGATTTGTTTGGAACTGGCAGTTGTCTACAGAACAGCTGTGATTTTAAGGGTCATGCAATGTTATTAAGTACCATTCTACATAGTTCAACCCTCAAAATCACAAACTGATAGTTTAAACCTTCAAAATAGTTCATGTTAGCGAGATTTGTTTGGAACTGGCAGTTGTCTACAGAACAGCTGTGGTTTTGAGGGTCATGCAATGTTATTAAGTACCATTTTACATAGCTCAACCCTCAAAATCATAAACTGATAGTTTATACCTTCAAAATAGTTCACGTTAGCGAGATTTTTGTTGGAACTGGCAGTTTTCTCCAGAACAGTTGTGAATTTGAGGGTCATGCATTGTTATTAAGTACCATTTTACATAGTTCAACCCTCAAAATCACAAACTGATAGTTTAAACCTTCAAAATAGTTCATGTTAGCGAGATTTGTTTGGAACTGGCAGTTGTCTACAGAACAGCTGTGGTTTTGAGGGTCATGCAATGTTATTAAGTACCATTTTACATAGCTCAACCCTCAAAATCATAAACTGATAGTTTAAACCTTCAAAATAGTTCACGTTAGCGAGATTTTTGTTGGAACTGGCAGTTGTCTACAGAACAGTTGTGATTTTAAGGGTCATGCATTGTTATTAAGTACCATTTCACATAGTTCAACCCTCAAAATCACAAACTGATAGTAGAAACCTTTAAAATAGTTCACGTTAGCGAGATTTTAGTTGGAACAGGCGGTTTTCTCCAGAACAGTTGTGAATTTGAGGGTCATGCATTGTTATTAAGTACCATTTTACATAGTTCAACCCTCAAAATCACAAATGGATAGTTTAAACCTTTAAATAGTTCACGTTAGCGAGATTTTTGTTGGAACTGGAAGTGATCTACAGAACAGCTGTAGTTTTGAGGGTCATGCACTGTTGTTAAGTATCATTTTACATAGTTCAACCCTCAAAATCACAAACTGATAGTTTAAACCTTCAAAATAGTTCATGTTAGCGAGATTTGTTTGGAACTGGCAGTTGTCTACAGAACAGCTGTGGTTTTGAGGGTCATTCAATGTTATTAAGTACCATTTTACATAGCTCAACCCTCAAAATCACAAACTGATTGTTTAAACCTTCAAAATAGTTCACGTTAGCGAGGTTTTTGTTGGAACTGGCAGTTGTCTACAGAACAGCTGTGGTTTTGAGGGTCATGCAATGTTATTAAGTACCATTTTACATAGTTCAACCCTCATAACCACAAATTGATAGTTTAAACCTTCAAAATAGTTCAAGTTAGCGAGATTTTTGTTGGAACTGGTAGTTTTCTACAGAATAGCTGTGGTTTCGAGGGTCATGCAGTATTGTTAAGTACCATTTCACATAACTCAACCCTCAAAATCACAAATGGATAGTTTAAATCTACAAAATAGTTCATGTTAGCGAGATTTTTGTTGAAATTGGTAGTTTTCAACAGAACAGCAGTGATTTTGAGGGTCAGGCAGTGTTTTTAAGTACCATTTAAACCCTTTTCTTTGGTACCACCACTGTCGCTGAGTGATCGCTGTCTTTGCCCATTTAAATTCATCGAACTCATCAATCCGAAGATCTCGTCAACGGAAGAGTGTCTTCGTGGTGAACTGTTGATGGATTCTTCGTCAACTAGTGATGTGTGCGTAGATTCAGCGTGGATATCACATTTTATGTGCGTATCTGGGTCTGCCATTGGCAACGTTGCCCTAAAAAAATGGCCAATCAAACATATTCTGGGCAATTTCGTCCATATTTAGAAATGGTTATTGCAATATACAGCAAATAAAATAGAGACGAATCTAATAGAAATAAAGAGTCACTGGGTGTAAACACCAATGCTTACAGCTTATCAATAGATAATTTTAGTGTGTATGAAGAGAATATTAGATAGAACCAGTAGTATTTAATAAATAGATTATTTATAACTGTTTTAAAAATACTAATGCTTCCAGCTTGCTTTAATTGGCTTAATATACCATTTCCCGATTTATATTATGTACAAGTATGTTAAAATAAATATTAGTGTAAGAAGCAATGCTTCCAGCTTCACCTGAAGTAGTTTAAGTATGTGGCAAGCTTAAAAACGTATAATTATGATTAAATTAATCACAAAAAGCTGGAGCGTAATAAATGGTTATTAGAGAATACTTACTGTTGCGAATAGCTATCCTTGCCTTGGTATTTGATGGTTCCCCTAAAGTACCAAAGCATAAAAACAAAAAACAAAACACACAATAAACAAATTGGTTATTTAGTGTAACTACTTGGCTGCGCTATGTGCAACATAGTTATAGTACAGTGAAGCCGCGATTCAGTCAACTATTTTCAAAAATATTCACTATTTAAATTCCAAATTAGTAAATTAAACGAAATCGCGAGTTCATTGTATGTTCAAAATTATTATTAAAGAACAAAAAATAAAACAGGGTGAAGCATAACACAGTTCATAATAAATAATTTTTAAGGTTTGTTAGTTTTGATGCACATTCGATTTACAATCAATTCTCTAAGCAATATTCGTTAATTACGAATATTTACACAACAAATAATTTAATTTGTACATAAAATGTAAATTAATAAACAATTACGCTTAGAGCATTGAATAAACATTATTTTCTATCAATTATTACCTCATCATTAACTCTTCGTCAATGTACTGCAAGAGTGTCCTATAATACAACGAAAAACAGAAGCATTTAACAAAAAAGAAATCATGAAACTAATTATAAATAATAAAAAAAAAAACTGTTAAACAATAAAAAACTACATTTATATTACATGCCCAAACTGCTGTAACGCTTCGACTGATGTAACTAGTTGAAAAAGACGTAATTGAATCTATTAATCAAATGATTTAATAAGATTTTATTACATTTACACATTCATTGTTATCGCTCTCAATTGTAATATGTACACTTCTCGTCATAGAATTAATTTAATTACAAAATTATAATATTTAATCATTTTTTTCGGGCTTTGAGTTAACAATATGAAAAAATCTTGTAGACATAAAATATCTTAGAATTTTTAGTAGTATTTTAGAGTGTTTTAATTATTTTTATAAGGGTCGTATTAAGGGGAGTTCTAAATTTTGGGGCCCTATAACTCTGGAAGTATACAGGCGATTAGATTTAAACTGCGAGCGGATTCAAATAGGATGCCAAATAATATGTGTACCAAATTTGGTTCAAATCGCTTCGGTACCTTCAGAGGAGTATAGGGCACAAATTTAGTCTTACGAGCGACGACTATTTAATCATTTTTTTCGGGCTTTGGGTTAACAATATGAAAAAATCTTGTAGACATAAAATATCTTAGAATTATTAGTAGAATTTTTTGTGATTTAATTATTTTTATATGGGCAGTATTAAGGGGGGTTGTACATTTTGGGGCCCTATAACTCGAGAAGTATACAACCGATTGGATTTAAACTGCGAGTGGATTCAAATGGGATGTTCTTTAATATGTGTACCAAATTTGGTGTAAATCGCTCCGGTACCTTCAGAGGAATAGAGAGTAATAATGAATTATATGTTTGGATGCCAAATAATAGGTGTACCAAATAGAATTAATTTAATACTTGTCTCTCTTCCACAATGAATACAAAATCAAAATGATTAAATTTTTAAAATTTGGTTAAAACAAATTAATAATTGAGAGCGTCTAAGGGCGCAAAACGGGTAAAAACGTCATGGAAACAGTCGAAACGTCGGTAATGTTAGTAATACATAATAAAATAACGAAAATATTAAATTATGAACTGTTTAAAATGTTTACACTTAAATTAAACAGTCGAAACGTCGGTAATGTTAGTAGAATTAAAAATACCAATTAGTTAATAAACAACAATATTAAATTATGAACTGTTTAATAAAAAACAATATTTTAAAAGCATAAAACCGTAATTTATTAATTGTAAAACCAAAAATAATAATTAAATGTTGTCCCAAAATTCAAAAGCACAATTTGCACGCTGAAATAAATGATTTATTTATTTTCTATCTCTGAATAAAGTTATTCAATGATTAAATATATTTTGAATTATAACGATATTCAGATATAAAATATTAAAAATTTAGTAAATGAAAATGAAAAACGCCATTAATTTTCGAATAAAATAGAAAATTTGCACTCGTTTCTGACCTTAGAGACATTCGTAAAATTTCTGTACCGGTTTTGCAAACATGGAGTTTCCTTGAATCAAAAATATTTGAAAGAATTAAATTTGTCTCGCATGCCCCAATTTATCCCCGTCTTAGGACCGGTATTAAAACTATTATTTATTTATGTATATCGAAGTAAATTCTGGGGTGAATTCGGATAAACGAAAACTGAAAACTTACTTTTCTCTTGACAGGGAATCAAACGCGGTCCCAATGCCGCATTGCTTATTTTGGTGTTCAGCGCAACTATGAACAGATGTAACATTATTCATAATGTCCATAATGTCCCAGGCTTTGCTAATATCGTCCTCGGAAGATTGAGATGGGCCTTAATTAAACGATTAGTAAAATAAATGAAATTTAAACTAATAATACATACCTGCCCGGTGTATTGTATTATTGGATTCATCACACGGTTGAATTTCGGTTGAAATCTGGGAATTTCGGGACGATTTTGGCCGCGTTGTCAAACGCGAGGCTATTCTTTGCGGACAATTCGGGACAGACTAATTAAAAACACACAAAAACGTCCTACACATAAATATTAATTGTACAAATACTTCCAACTGTTTACTAATTATTAGATTTTGTAAAACGCATGTTTACAAATATAAATTTAATTTATCTAGTTGATTAGATCCTAATTAAGTATTTTTAAGAATGTATAAATAAATAATAACGTTAAACTCAATAATTCATTAGTTATAAATTATAGAATATTTTGACCCCGCAGATTGATGAAGATGCCGGCAAGTGCACCGTCGCTAGCCGCCAAGATAAAACACAGTGAGTTTAGTTAAAACAGTAGGCGATTCTCTTGATACGACAAAATTAAGGGAAATACAGTAATTTAATTTAGTTTTCAATTGATTTAATGGCAACTTACGCCTTCTTCGTCCGGTTCCAAGTCGGTGAACATGTGCGAAGGATTGTTGACTTTTTGCAGCAGTTCAATGGACAGTCTTTTATGCATGTCGCCTTGGAAGAATGCATGCTAAGTTTAAATGAGGAATTTTTAAGCGTATATTTATGAGTAAATTTGTTTGGTTGAAGTACCTGTAATATTTTATCGGAAGTTGGCCGTTTTTTTGGGTTTTTTGTCAGCGCAACTTTAACAAAATTATGAAATACCGGACTCCTAAAATTATCAATCGCATTTATGTTAGAAAAGAGTTAATTTTTTTGGTTTTAAAAGTCAAAAAAGTACCAATTAAATAGTAACGTAGTATTAAAACATTTTGGAGTAAATTCGTTCCTGAAAAGTTTTAGAGGCAAAGTAGTACAAGTATCGCGGTTCTAAAGAGTTTTTGAATATATTTGCCCTTTAGAACCGCGATACTTGCATTACTTTGCCTCTAAAACTTTTCAGAAACGAATAATAAATTAAATTAAATATTTACAATAATGTTTCGCCCTGAAATAAAAATATTAGCGCACCAAACCAATTTATTTCAATTTCACAAATTACGGTAAAACATGATTTGGTACGCGTAAAACGCACCAATGCGTTGCGAGCAATGCTTTTTAATTATTATGACCTTTTGGTTAACAATTTGTTATATATAAAAATATTATAGATATAAAAAGTCTTACAATTTTTTGTAGTGCATATTTTAAAATTAAAAATTATAATATTTAATAATTTTTTTCGGGCTTTGAGTTAACAATATGAAAAAATCATGTAGACATAAAATATCTTAGAATTTTTAGTAGAAATTTTGAGTGTTTTAGTTATTTTTATAAGGTCAGTATTAGGGGGGGTTGTAAATTTTGGGGCCTTATCACTCAGGAAATATACAACCGATTGGATTTAAACTGCGAGCGGATTCAAATAGGATGTAAAATAATATGTGTACCAAATTTGGTGTAAATCGCTCCGATACCTTCATAGGAGTAGAGGGCACAAATTTGGTCTTACGAGCGACGACTATTTAATATTTTTTTACGGCCTTTGGGTTAACAATATGAAAAAATCTTGTAGATATAAAATATCTTAGAATTTTTAGTAGAAATTTTGAGTGTTTTAGTTATTTTTATAAGGTCAGTATTAAGGGGGGTTGTACATTTTGGGGCCTTATAACTCAGGAAATATACAACCGATTGGATTTAAACTGCGAGCGGATTCAAATAGGATGTTAAATAATATGTGTACCAAATTTGGTGTAAATCGCTCCGGTACCTTCATAGGAGTAAAGGGCACAAATTTGGTCTTACGAGCGACGACAATTTAATAATTTTTTACGGCCTTTGGGTTAACAATATGAAAAAATCTTGTAGATATATAATATCTTAGAATTTTTAGTAGCATTTTTGAGTGTTTTAATTATTTTTATAAGGGTCGTATTAAGGGGAGTTGTACATTTTGGGGCCTTATAGCTCTGGAAGTATAGGGGCGATTGGATTTAAACTGTGGGTGGATTCAAATGGGGTGTTAAATAATATGTGTAGTAAATTTGGGGTGAATCGGTCCGGTACCTTCAGAGGAGTAGAGGGTTTTAAGTATAATGAAATTTTGTGATCCGAGAATGCTACAGACACACACGAGCGTATGCTTTAGCTTCATCGGTAAGACAGTCAAACTTACCATTTGTCTTTATCTTTAAGCGTCGGGGGTTTAAACCCACTTTTCGACATTAAAAATAGGGCCCTCATCGGGTGCAAATCGAACATTGGGGGCTGTAATTCCGCTAATTCAATAGCAGTGATGCCACATGCCCAAATATCACATAATTGATTATATCCCCCCTTTCGTTCAACGGCAGCAACCTAGCACCCAAAAATAAATAAAAATTAAACCATTAATGGCGTAAATTTAACAATTTAAGTAAACCTCTGGAGCCATCCAATACGGGGTGCCAATAAACGATTTCCGCTTATTTATTGTCGCTGTAATCTGGGCAGAAACGCCAAAATCGGCTAATTTTACATCGCCTGTTTCAGTCAACAATATATTAGCGCCTTTGATGTCTCGATGCATTTTGCCCATTGAATGCAAATAGGATAAACCTAATAGTGTCTCGCGACACATGTACGCGATTTGTTGTTCGGTTAAAGGGCCGGTGACTAGAAAAACATGTTACAATTACAATCTAAACACATGTATGCAATAGTTTTGAATAGTTATACTGTGATAAATGTCTTGTAGGGAACCCCCGCCGCAATATTCCATGCAAATCCATAATTTGTCGCGGCGTAGATAGCTACCGTAATATGCGATTATATTTGGATGTTTACAATCTTTCATCATTAATATTTCTTGTTGGATGATTTGGAAATCATCGCCTGTAATAATAAACGAACCTAAATACGATCAAGTTCCACTATTTTACCCCTAAATTATTTGTTAGTTGTAAGAATAAAAGATAGTATTCAGGTTCCCCTAATTTTAATTATTAATAACATTTATTATTATAATTAAAGCGTAGACGATAAAGTTCAGGTTTATTTTGTATTTTAACAGTGAATATATGTATAATAATAAAATTATAACGCTAAACTTTTCTTTAGTCACATAGGGGAAAATGATTTTAAATGCCGGCAAGTGCCCTAGCGCTAGCCGCCAACCTAAATCACAGTCGAGGTATAACTTTATTAGTTAAAACAGTATACAGATTCAGTTATTGAATTTGTTTTCAATTTTGATTTTAATAGTTTCTTATTATTAGAGAATAAGACAGAAATAAATTCAGGCTACGCTGATTTTATCCTAATTTGTATTAATAGTAGTCTATTATTATTAGGAGAAGAATAGAGGACAAAACTAAGTTCAGGTTCCACTGATTTCCCTCTAATTTTGATTATTAATAGTTTATTATTATTCAACGAAGCGTAGAAGACCGATTTAGATTAAAGTTTCCCTAGTTTTAATTATTAGTAGTCTATTATTATTAGGAGAGGAATTAGGTTCAGGTTCCACTGATTTCCCTCTAATTTTGATTATTAATAGTTTATTATTATTCAACGAAACGTAGAAGACCGAATTAGTTTTAAGTTTCGCTAGTTATAATTATTAGTAGTCTATTATTATTAGGAGAGGAATTAGGTTCAGGTTCCACTGATTTCCCTCTAATTTTGATTATTAATACATTGTTATTATTCGGAGAGAAGTAAAGGACAGAATTAGAATTAGGTTCCGCTGATATTGTCCTAAAATTTATTAATAGAAGTATAGAGGACAAAATTAGGTTCAGGTTTCACTGATTTCCCCCTAATTTTGATTATTATTAGCTTATTATTAGGAGAACAGCACATGAGATTCAGTTCCGCTGATGTCCTAATTTATATTATTAGTTGTCTATTATAATTAGGAGAAGAATAGAGGACAGAATTAGGTTCAGGTTCCACGGATCTCTTCCTAATTTTGATTATTAATAGCTTATTATTAGAACAGGACAGAATTAGATTCAGTTCCGCTGATGTCCTAATTTATATTATTAGGAGAGGACAGTATTAGGTTTAGGTTCCACTGATTTCCCCCTAATTTTGATTATTAATAGTTTATTATTATTAGGAGAACAGGACAGAATTACATTCAGTTCTGTTGATGTCCTAATTTATATTATTAGTAGTCTATTGTTATTAGAAGATTAGAGGATAGAATTAGGTTCAGGTTCCACTGATTTCCCACTAATTTTGATTATTATTAATTTATTATTATTCGGAGAGGAGTAAAGGACAGAATTCGAATTAGGTTCCACTGATTTTGTCCTATTTGTTATTATTAGTAGTCTATTGTTATTATTAGAAGATTAGAGGACAGAATTAGGTTCAGGTTAAACTGATTTCCCCTCTAATTTTGTTTATTAATAGTTTATTTTTACTCAGTGAGTAGTAAAAGACACAATTAGATTTAGGTTCTACTGATTTTGTCCTAATATTTATTATTAGTTGTCTATTATTATTAGAAGATTAGAGGACAGAATTAGGATCAGGTTCCACTGATTTCCCCCTAATTTTGATTATTAATAGTTTATTATTATTCGGAGAGGAGTAAAGGACAGAATTCGAATTAGGTTCCACTGATTTTGTCCTAATTGTTATTATTAGTAGTCTATTGTTATTATTAGAAGATTAGAGGACAGAATTAGGTTCAGGTTAAACTGATTTCCCCTCTAATTTTGTTTATTAATAGTTTATTTTTACTCAGTGAGTAGTAAAAGACACAATTAGATTTAGGTTCCGCTGATTTTGTCCTAATATTTATTATTAGAAGATTAGAGGACGGAATTAGGTTCAGGTTCCGCTGATTTTCCCCTAACTTTGTTTATTAATAGTTTATTATTATTTTGAGAGGAGTAAAGGGCAGAATTAGAATTAGGTTCCGCTGATTTTGGCCTAAAATGTATTATTAGGAGAGGAATAGAGGACAAAATTAGGTTCAGGCTCCACTAATTGCGATTATTAATAGTTTATTATTATTATTCGGAGAGGAGTAAAGGACAATTTTTCCCCTAATATTGATAATTAGTAGGTTATGATTACTGTTAGGAGATTAGAGGACAATTTTCCCTTAATTTGCACTCTTTAAAGAGCTGTTTTTCTCAAACTAATACGAGTTTTAGTTAAATTTGTGAATCAATGGTTTGGAACCTTAAAAGGTGCAAAATTTGAGCTATGGGTAATGTTTTAATTGTTAAAATAGCCGTTTTGAACCCAAATTAGGGGGAATATGTATGCATACAAATATAGTTATGGGGCACAAAACATGTAAAATGGGAAATGTAAAATAGAGAATTTAAGAGTTATAACGTTTTTTTTTTGTGACAGCATGGTTCTAAGAACTGTGTCACCTTACCTGGTTCAAGTTTGATGACTTTTATAGCAGCTAAATCATTTGTAGACAGTCTTTTCGCCTATAAAACACAATCGTAGCACTCAAATAGCCGCAAATTATTGGTATAAAACACATTTATTGCCCAATTACTTTGTATACATCACCGTAAGTGCCACTGCCAATCCGTTGTATCAGCTCGTACTCATCCTGAGGATTCCTCCGGGATATGTCCGAGCTAAGAACACCTTGTGCCATATTTACTTATATTAAATTTGAAACAATCACATCATAATCATTGTTAAATATTAATTAAAATAATGCTAAATGTTTATCCCAATTTGACATACGCCTTCCCAGACATTTTGGTTACTAAATGTTCAACATCTACCAATTTTGCAACACGAAATTCACATCATTAAACACACTTCAATACATACACAATTTATAATAAATCTAATCATAATCTAAACAAATAATACCACAAAGCCAAATCAACAATATTACAAGTGTATTTACGATTACAATATGACATAACAATTATGATAAAGTTGGTACTATTCAGCTAAACAGAGACGGCTTATACATTTTAAGGCCCCTGGGCTCATTCAGCTTAGGCTCTAGTCCCTTAATATTACAAATCCGGGTTTAAAAAACATATAAATTAGTTCAACATGAAATAATTTATAGTTTTTTACGGTGTATAAATGCTATTTAGATTTTAAGGCGAGCTGCAACTATCATGGCGGCCACCGATGAGGTGTAAGCCGCCATCGAAAGTTACACCCACGGTTAAAATGTTTTATTTAACAAATTGTACTGATACATGATTAATATTTAATGTAATTGGGACTTTTCAATCATTTTAAATATAATATTTAGGCCAAAGTGTATTATAATAGGATATATAGGAAAATAAACAAGTTTTTTGTAGACAACATGCAATAATTTATAGATTTTTATGTTTTATTTAACTAATTGTAGAGTATTTTGGACTGAAATATGATTAATATTTAATGTAATTGGCACTTTTCAATCATTTTAAATATAATATTTAGGCTAAAGTGTATTATAATAGGATATATAGGAAAATAAACAAGTTTTTTGTAGACAGCATGAAATAATTTCTAGATTTTTATGTTTTATTTAACAAATTGTAGAGTATTTAGGACTGATATATGATTAATATTTAATATAATTGGGACTTTTCAATGATTTTAAATATAATATTTAGGTTAAAGTATATTATAATAGGATATATAGGAAAATTTAGGGTTTTGTATACAGCATGAAAGAATTTATAGATTTTTAGGCCCCTGGGCTCATTGAGCTTAGGCTCTAGTCCCTTAATATTACAGATCTGGGAATTAGGGAACATATAAAAAAATATAAATTAGTTCAACATGATATAATTTATAGTTTTTTACGGTATAAATGCTATTTAGATTTTAAGGCGAGCTGTAACTATCATGGCGGCCACCGATGAGGTGTAAGCCGCCATTGAAAGTTACGCCCGGGGTTAAAATGTTTTATTTAACAAATTGTAGAGTATTTATGACTGATATATGATTAATATTTAATGTAATTGGGACTTTTCAATGATTTTAAATATAATATTTAGGTTAAAGTATATTATAATAGAATATATAGGAAAATTAAGTAGTTTTTTGTCGATTTAGTTGTTTTAATAAAATAATATATTATTATTACACCCCCCATATACATACAAATATTTATTTAAATAACAATTAACAAGCGAACATATAAATGAACATATTTAATCATAATTATATATCGTGCAGAAGCACAAATGGAAAAATGTGCATTATATATATATTAAAATATTTCAAATAAAATATACAATATAAAAATTGGGATATTATTAATATTTATGGCTTAATGTTACATTATTGATTTGATTTATATTAAAATAAAATTTATACAAAATAATTCAAAACTACAATTTTAAAACCGTATCAAATAACACAGATATCAAAATAATAAATAGCATATTCATCACCATTTTTTTTTTTTGACCATTCAAAATGGCATTTAGGCCCTGTTAGAGCACAAAGGCAACATATTCGATCAATATTTCTAAGAAATATCTATCAAATCTCAAACAGCAGGGCCGTAATATGTTAAATTCTTAGTTATTATCAATTTAGGGCATTTTAAATAATATTTAGGCCCGTACTAATATTTCAAAAACTTGTTAAACAGAGCCCTAATAAGTTTGAAATGGTCCTTTTAGCTAGATTTTTAGTTATTATCAATTTAAAAACATTGTAAATTATATTTAGGCTGTGATTTTGAAATGGTCCATTAGCTAAATTTTAAAAGTTAGTATCAATTCTCCTTTAAAACATCTTTTAATATCGAACTAGAATTCCTATTTTGAGCAAAATCGGCAAACGTCGGCAACACTACGTCGCTTAGTAACGTGTTTTCCCGTTTAGTCGAGCTAGTGCTCGCGTTTGACTCCGTCGACATTTTACGGACATTTATCAGGGGCGGCTGCGTTTGTTTCGGTTGCGATTCATTTTCTAGAAAACGCACAAACGCCTCCGACAACGATTGTTGCGAAATATTTGTGCCAGCCATTGGGTGCAAAATGGCGCCTAGCCACGAATTAGTTTTTTGCAATTTTAATTTGTCGGAGTCTTGCGGCGTAAAATCCAAAACGGTTGAGATAATTTTTAGTATTTGCGTTTGATCCGTGTTTAACTGGTTTTGATTTGAGCTTATGAAACCAATGATTAAATTACGGATTAGGATTTTATCGACTTTTGCATCGGTTTGGTTTAATAAAAATTTATATTTCTCTTCGGTTTTTGAGAGCTGATCTTGGAGTTTTACAACTGAAATATAATTAATGTGTTACAAGACGATTTAAAATTAATAAAATTAAAGAGGGAAATCGCTAACATATATTTTAATACTTAAGGGGCACTAAAAGCGATTTCCAACTCATTAAATCTTATTTTGAGCATTTTAAAACCTCTTACAGGGGCACATAATAATGAATGTGTTACAAGGCGGTTTAAAATTAATAAAATTTAACGAGGGAAGTCATTTTTGTGTGTAAGGGGCACTAAAAACGATTTCCAGCTCATTAAATCTTATTTTGAGCATTTTAAAACCTCTTACAGGGGCACATAATAATGAATGTGTTACAAGGCGGTTTAAAATTAATAAAATTTAACGAGGGAAGTCATTTTTGTATGTAAGAGGCACTGAAAGCGATTTGCAACTCATTAAATTTTATTTTGAGCATTTTAAAACCTCATACAGGGGCACATAATAATTAATGTGTTACAAGGCGATTTAAAATTAATAAAATTTAACGAGGGAAGTCATTTTTGTGTGTAAGGGGCACTAAAAGCGATTTCCAACTCATTAAATCTTATTTTGAGCATTTTAAAACCTCTTACAGGGGCACATAATAATTAATGTGTTACAAGGCGGTTTAAAATTAATAAAATTTAACGAGGGAAGTCATTTTTGTGTGTAAGGCGCACTAAAAGCGATGTCCAACTCATTAAATTTTATTTTGAGCATTTTAAAACCTCATACAGGGGCACATAATAATGAATGTGTTACAAGGCGGTTTAAAATTAATAAAATGTAACGAGAGAAGTCATTTTTGTATATAAGGCGCACTAAAAGCGATTTCCAACTCATTAAATTTTATTTTGAGCATTTTAAAACCTCATACAGGGGCACATAATAATTAATGTGTTACAAGGCGATTTAAAATTAATAAAATTACATGGGAAGTCATTTTTGTATGTAAGGGGCACTAAAAGCGATTTCCAACTAATTAAATCTTATTTTGAGCATTTTAAAATCTCCTACAGGGGCACATAATAATTAATGTGTTACAAGGCGATTTAAAATTAATAAAATTTAACGAGAGAAGTCATTTTTGTGTGTAAGGGGCACTAAAAGCAATTTCCAGCTCATTAAATCTTATTTTGAGCAGTTTAAAATCTCTTAGGGGCATATATACCCTATTTATTTTAGAATAAATAGGGTATATATGCCCCTAAGAGATTTTAAACTGCTAGGGGCCCTAGGGGGCCTAGAATGAATTTATATTCGTTATTTAAAATATATAATAGTCATTTTAAGGGGCATGTACGTGTTAGTTTATTATGTTATAGTGACCTTTAGGCTATTAATTGATTAAATAATATTAATAATTGATAAAAATAGTCAAACCAGAACATCCAGCGGTTATTGTGGTTGTGAAATCGGTATCAAACTGTAAATATTACTCAGGTTCTGGTTATCAAAAATAAACTACCAGTACCTGATGTAATACTCATAGCATAAACCGGCAAATAATAAATACATGCTGTATTTCATTCGGCATCAAATCATGCTAAATGGAAATTAATAAATAAAAGTAAAATTCTGTAATTAAAAATAAGTTAAAAATTATAAACTAGCATTGGTTACAATGGAATAACATGCAAGTGGCACAAATGCTGTTAATGAAACAATGGAGCAGTTTACGTATAAATAAGTGTTTTTTGAGCACAATCATGAATTTTTTTAAATTTATTTATGGACTTAAAGTTAAAAATAGAAATTCGGCCACTCGTAATTCCATTGGGCTCGTCCAAAGACAAGGCAATGGTTGTGTGATTGAATGTTATTCCGTTGTCGCATGAAATAAACAATAAGAACAAAACGGATATTGACGAAACTAGCGATAACATTTGCAGAATCCCATATGATAACATGAGGCTCACAATATCTCACAGTTACCACATGAGATTAAGCAAACGCAATCAAATAAAGTAAAAGCGTGCCAAGAATAAGGGGCTGCAGTTGGTGACGAAATTGGTGCCAATAAACATATGAATTGTGAATGAGGAATAGTGCAAAATTGGAAATGTACAAATACAAATGCCACAAACATAATTTAAACTCGCCAGTATCATCAAATTTTGACGGACATTCGCAGATCGGACGATCCGACTTCATGATATCAGTTGATACTCTGGTGATCATGTATTCTACCCAGAATTACCAGCTGATATTAGAAGTGCAACATCGCAAATATAATGCATAAAACTTCATGCGTATTACAAAAAATCGCATTCCAAATTAATAAAACACATTCACATAATTGAAACAAAATACCTTCATCCTTCATAGTAACAACTTGCTGCTTAGATTTCTCCATTTGCTCCGTTAATCGTGCTGCCGCCTTCAATCCTTGCTTACTCTCCTCTAATTGACCTCGCAACGAATTAATCTCCTCCAATAACTCATTTTGCTTCTGTTTCTCAACATTAATTTGCCTTCGAATCCGCTCAGTTTCATTAATTATATCACTTTGTCGATCTAACATAATAAATCTCGTTAGAAGAACATTTTGGAGCCAGAAAATATGCATTAATGGACTGTATTCTGTATATGATATGGGCATAATTGTCACAGGTGCACATAGTTATTATTAATATCAAAAAAAAAAAATATATATATATAGGCAACCCCGCTGATTCTAAGATTTGGCGGCCAGCGACACGGCACTTGCCGCCAAGCCATGGCGAAGCCCGGGCTTATATTAAACTTAACCTGAACTAAATAATTGATATATTAAAAATTAATACCTCTTTGGAACACACTGCAAATTTTAAATTGTTAAATTGTGTTTTATTCTGGTTGAATTTCGATTCTAAATGATTTCTTTCATCTAATAAACTATCAAATTTTGATTTTAATTCGTTACAATCATTTATGGGTAGCGAATCCAACATTGGTGAATTTAATTCTATATTTATAGCTTTCAAATGTTCAATTTCGAGTTTTGAATCATTTAATAAAGTCTCAAAATTATTGTTTTCAAGTTGACAAGTTTCAAATTTCGATTTTAGGTCGTTATATTCGTCGGAGTTTAATTTTTCTGTTTGGGAATGTATAATTTGAGTTTCTAACGATACAATTTGACTTTTTGCGAGTTCTAACTCCTCGATTAGATTAGTTTGGTTTAGTTTAGTCAAAAGTTTCAATGTCTTGTTGAACAACGCTCAAATTTGAGTTTAACTGTGCATTTTGGGTTTTTAATGTTTCAATTTGTGTATTTGCGAGTTCTAACTCAGTTTGGTTGCATTTCATGATTGTTATTGCTCAAATGTGACTTATATTGTAAATTTTGAGTTTCTAATGATTCGATGCGAGTTTTTGCGATTTCATACTCATTAATCTCGTCCGATAATTCATTTTGTATCTGTTTCTCAATATTAATTTGCATTCGAATTCGCTCAGTTTCATTAATTATATCATTTTGTCGATCTAACATAATAAATCTCGTTAGGAAAACATTTTGGAGTAATTACACCAGAAAATATGGATTAATGGACTGTATTCTGTATATGATATGGGCATAATGCTCACAGGTGCACCTAGTTATTATTAATACAAAAAAAAAACATAGGCAACCCCGGTGATTCTAAGATTTGGCGGCCAGCGAGGCGGCACTTGCCGCCAAGCTATGGCGAAGCCCGGGCTTATATAAAAAATATATTTTATAATTGTATATTGATTCTAACTAAATAATTGATATATAAAAAATAAATACCTCTTTGAAACTGTTCTAGAACACACTGCAAATTCGTTAATGCTGCCACCTGCTTATGATTCTTGTCCTCAGCGTCTGAATTCTTCTTCTGGAACTCATCCTTTTGCGCTGTTACCAATTGCAGTTGTGTTTGCAGAGTTTCCACTTGTTGATTTGCCCGAATACTAACAGATGTATAAATAGTGCTAGAATCCCGTTCCCTTTGTTCTATCTCCGTCATTTTCGCAAGCATCTCCTGATTCTTTTGCTCCGCAAGGATTAACTCTTGCGTATACGTATCCTCAATCTCAACTAAATGAATCCTTAACCGTTCTAACTCCTTCACCAACAATTGCTCTTTCTCCGAGTTTAAATTACGCTCAGCCACAATTTTCTGTGTATTTGATTGCTCATTTAGTAAATTTTGAGTAAGTTTCTCGCATTTGTCTTTTAAGAAACTATTTTGGTCCTTAATTTTTTCAAATTCTTCAAGATTTAGCTCAGAATCTTTAGATAATTCAGTTTCAGTTATGACTGCATTTAAACGTTGTATTTCAGCATGATACTGTAAACTTTCCTGGTGTTTTACTGTAACTAAATTAACTAATTCGGCTCTAGATGCGTTTAAAGCCGTAATTTCAGTTTCAAATTGATGGAGTTTCGCCACCATTTCTGAGTTTAAATTATTTGAGAGTTTCAATTCGTTTAATTGTTGTTTTACATTGTTTAAACTATTTTCTAATACTTTTCGTTCGTCTAAAACCAGTTTAAATTTATTTTCAAACTCTAATTTAATTGATTCTAAATTTAAAACTTGCTGTTTTAAACTCTCTAAATTATTTTCTAACTCCACTTTAACTGATTGTAATTCAGCGTTTTCTAACTCAAGTGACAATAAGGCATCTTTCGTTGTCTGGGGTGAAGAATTTTTTAAATAATCTAATTTTTCAACTATATTTAAATCATCTAACGAAACTTTACTAACTTCCGCATATATTTGGAAATAACTTTGTATTTCTGTAAATAATTCACCATATTTATAATTTTCATTCTCCAAATTCTTAATTAATGACTTATGCGTTTCAATTTCACGGTTTAAAGCATCCATTTTTAATTCCAAATTCGTCTTTTGTAACTCTAAATTACTAGTAACTCCAGTGTTGTCAATTAAACTCTGTAACTCCAACTTTAAAGTGTCAATTTCTTGTATTTGTAAACTGATTTTATTGCTTAAATCTACATTTGTTTTGTTTAATATTAAATTTGAGTTTGTGAGTTCAACTGAGTGTTGCTTAGCTGTAGATAACTCTTCGTTTAAGGCTTCAAGATCGAAATTTGCTTCAGTAAATTTATATTCTGAATGTTCAACATCTGATTTAAATTTATCAATTGTTGAGTCTAGATCTGATTTTTCATGATTTAATTGCTCAATTTGAGTTTTGCTTTGAGTTAATTGTGAGTTTAGGTTTTGTGTTTCAAATTCTATTTGTTTAAACATATTTAAGAGTTCTAGGTGCTCTTTTTTGCTCTGTGATAACTCTTTTCCAGTCATATTCAATTGTTTTTTAATATAATCTAACTCAGATTGAGTTTCAAGCGCGATTTCTTGTTTAGCGTTTTCCATATCGTTAATTACGAGTTCTAACCCACGAACGCGCTTATTTGAGTTTTCTAATTGATTTTCTAATTGTAATAAATTGTCTTCGTTAGTTTCTGAGATGGTTTGAAGTCCGTTGTTTTTATATTTTTGTAATTCAGCTATTAATAAATCATTGTTTTTAATTAACTCAGAACATTCAATTTCGTAGTGGTTAATTGTTTGAGTTTTTGTTATAACTTCTTGACTCAATATTTCGGAGTTATTTAATAGTTTTTCAATTTCGTGGTTTTTTTCTGATACTGCAACAGCTTTCTCATGCGAAATTTCACACAATTTCTTTTCTAATGTCTCAGTTCGCCATTTAAAATCTAAAAGGAGTTTCAACACTGTTTCTACTTTTGAGTTAAACTCAGATAAATCATTATTGTCACGTTTTTGAATAAAATCATTTGGGATTTCATAATCAACGTATTTTTTAACGTTTTCAGTTAATATACTAACGTATTTTTTGTGCAATTCCTGCTTTTCTGAGTTCAAATCGTTATATTTCGAAACTAACTCATCGTATTTATCTTGCAAGTTTTTATGATCATCAGAGAAATTACTTTGTTTATTTAATTTTAATTCTTTGAGTTTTGATTCTAAATCTTTAATAGTATCTAAAGCTTCAACATTTTTTAACTCTACTTTTGAGTAAGTTTGCTCAAAATTATTCTTATTCAATTTCAACTCTGTAACTTCATTATTTAACTCACCAATTGTACATAATACCTCTTTATTCTTAAGTTCTAACTCAGAGTTTTTAATTTCAATTGCACTTTTACTCGTTTTTAAATCATTTAGTTCCTTACTCAAATCTTTGAGTTTACTCAACGTAGTAGCATTTTTTAATTCTAACTCCGTACATTTATGTTCAAATTGTTTATATTTCTGAGTATCAGATTTTAATACCTCAAATTTGGAGTTTAAACTATTAAACTCAACTTTTAAATTGTTAAATTGAGTTTTATTCTGGTTGAATTTCGATTCTAAATGATTTTTTTCATCTAATAAACTATCAAATTTTGATTTTAATGCGTTATAATCATTTATGGGTTGCGAATCCAACTTTGGGGAATTTAATTCTATATTTATGGCTTTCAAATTTTCAATTTCGAGTTTTGAATCATTTAGTAAAGTCGCAAAATTATTGTTTTCAAGTTGACAAGTTTCAAATTTCGATTTTAGGTCATTATATTCGTCGGAGTTTAATTTGTCTGTTTGGGAATGTATAATTTGAGTTTCTAATGAAACAATTTGACTTTTTGCGAGTTCTAACTCCTCGATTAGATTAGTTTGGTTTAGTTTAGTTAAAGTTTCAATTTCTTGTTGAACAACGCTCAAATTTGAGTTTAACTGTGCATTTTGGGTTTTTAATGTTTCAATTTGTGTATTTGCGAGTTCTAGCTCAGTTTGGTTGCATTTAGAGTTATTGCTATTGCTCAAATGTGATTTGTATTGTAAATTTTGAGTTTCTAATGATTCGATGCGAGTTTTAGCGATGTCATACTCATTTTTTAGGGCTGTATACTCAGTTTGTAGATTATCTTTTAAAGTAACTAATTTATCTGTGGTACTTTGACAATCTAAATCTAACTGATCTAGGCTTAGAGTTAATTCCTTTTTTTCGGTTTCTAATGTGGCAATACGGTGGTTTAGGTCGGATATTGTAGAATTTGTGCTGTTTTTGCGATGTTGGTCGATTTTTGGGTCGTCCGTGTCGGATGTGGGGGGATCCCAGAACCAATTCTCCCCGTTTGCGTCGCCATTGCTATCATGAACTGAATTCTAGAATATTTTAAGTTTGTTTAATAATGAAAAAAATGGAATAGTTGAGAGAATAATAAGCGTTTATAATGCCAAGTTTATTATTAGAAAAAATACAGTATTATTTTGATGTTTCAAGGTTTTTCGTATGGAAATTAATGGATACAGAAAAACTGAATTTCCCACGCGATTCTTTTCGAATATAATAAAAACATATTTTTAAATTCATTACGTATAGAAATTATTCAATGGTTTAAATAATACAAAATCTAGAGTGACCATCACTCGGATTAATTGTGTTTTTCCGCAAAATAGGCGCATTTTAGAATAGTTTCTACTGTAATGCAATTTTAACTATTTGTAACTAGAGTTTTAAGATTGCAAATGTACTTAAAGGTGTTTTTCGTTTAATTCAACGGAATGCAAACGTAATCAAGTTAATGTGATAAAACAGCAGTTTTTTTTTTATTTGTAGTGTATTGAAAGCTGAGCCATTCGTATACACATGTTCAAAAGTATATAAAACATTTGAAATGTAAAGACGGTTGGAATATTATAACCGTCGGTTTAAAGCGATAACGCTATTCTTATCACTATGGGACATTATTTACATAGGTTCAACGTATCGGTGTTACAACTACACCTCGATAATATACAGCGTGTCTCATAACTATTTTCTACTTCACTACGTAACCAAATTTACTGGTTATACACCAATTTTGGAAACGTAACCATTCTTGGTTTTATAGTCACACAATAACTTAAACCGTACCTATTTTAAAATGTTTCTAGAAGAGATATGCATAGAAGTCATTCCGAAAATAGTTAGATTCAATTCAGGGACGGTAAAACGTGTATTTCCGTTGTAATCTCATGATTATTGTTTGTTAATGTGTCTGGGGACGCAACTATGTTGAGAAACACTGGTCTACCGCCCGATTTTAAAACAAATAATAATATTTACTATCGCAACTGTTAACAAAACAAAAAATTATATATTTATTAGTTATAAAAATAGCAAATAATGTACGAGTATATTTAGTTTTGTTTGTGATTCTAAGAAATAAAATAATATAATTTGCCGCAATTTTCCCACGAAGTGCTATACTAACTACTTGTATTTTTTTCTATGAATACTGATAAAGGTGTATAAAGCCCCAATATTTGTATTAGCGATAAGAATAGGGCTAAGCCGCACCTGGCCCAATATTTGATAAGCTATCTAGTTTAGTTTAAAATATATATATATTTAGCTATAACGGCTTTTTACATCGTTATTAGACTTGAAATTGCGTTGAAAATGCATTTCTGATTTCAACGGCCCTATATAGAGTAAATTTTAATATATCAGTAAAACCCCGAGTGCTCTCAACTTGGCGGCCACCGACGCGGCACTAGCCGCCAAGTTGAGCAAGCTCCGTGGTTTACAACTAAAAATAATTCCATATTTAAAGTTTATTTCGTGTAAATTATCCTGCATTTTTACAATTTCGGCCCAATATTTAATAAGCTATGTAGTTTAAAGATATATTTAGCTTAAACGGCTTTTTATATCGTTATTAGTCTTGAAATTGCGTTGAAAATGCAATATAGGGTAAATTTTAATATATCAGTAAAACCCCAAGTGCCCTTAACTTGGCGGCCACCGATGCGGCACTGGCCGCCAAATTGAGCGGGCCCCGTGGTTTACAATTGAAAATAATTTAATATAAAAGTTTATTTCGTGTAAATTATCCCGGATTTCTACAATTTCGGCCCAATATTTGATAAGTTTAGCTTAAACGGCTTTTTATATTAGTTACAAGTCTTGAAATTGCGTTAAAATGCATTTCGGCTCTGTTAATATCCTCTATAGGGTACATTTTAATATATTAGTAATACTCCGAGTGCCTTAGCAACTTGGCGGCTACTGACGCGGCACTAGCCGCCAAGTTGAGCGGGGTCCGTAGTTTACAATTGAAAATAATTCCATATATATAAGTTTATTTCGTGTAAATTATCCCGGATTTTTACAATTTCGGCCCAATATTTGATAAGTTTAGCTTAAACGGCTTTTTATATTAGTTATTAGTCTTGAAATTGCTTTAAAATGCATTTTGGCTCTGTTAATATCCTCCATAGGGTACATTTTAATATATTAATAATACCCCTAGTGCCCTAGAAACTTGGCGGCCACCGACGCGGCACTAGCCGCCAAATTGAGCGGGCCCCGTGGTTTACAATTGAAATTAATTTAATATAAAAGTTTATTTCGTGTAAATTATCCCGGATTTTTACAATTTCGGCCCAATATTTGATAGGTTTAGCTTAAACGGCTTATTATATCGTTATTAGTCTTGAAATTGCGTTAAGGTCCTGTTAATATCTTCTATAGGGTACATTTTAATATATCAGTAATACCCCGAGTGCCTTAGCAACTTGGCGGCCACTGACGCGGCACTAGCCGCCAGGTTGAGCGGGCCCCGTGGTTTACAATTGAAAATAATTTAATATAAAAGTTTATTTCGTGTAAATTCTCCTGCATTTTTTACAATTACAACTATAACTATTGCATAATAGTACAGTAGTGATGTTGGGAGTTAATTATATATTATTTAATCATAATTGTGTATCAACAATAAATACAGACACAATTCTCAGTCTACGAACGTTCGATTTATTTAATTTACTGTCTTATACGTAAAGCGAAATGTATGTGTTATCATTATTCAAATATGGTGACGTCCGGAAATAATGTTATTTATTTATAAGTGTTTGCTTTTTCATACGTTTAGAACGGAAACTAGAAAGTGTTCGTAAATTTTTGGGTGCGCACGTAAATTAAATATTTAATTTGAACATTTTTACGGAACAACCTGTCCATTTTTAGTTTGTAGTCGCAAAGGTTTTATATATATATATATATGTGTGTTCGGGGCATCGTTTCCGTTGACCCCTATATGTATGAATATGCATTAAGCTATAAGTTAAGTCACTTTAGAAATATAAGCACCTTGTTTTTGTCTTTATTCAAATTATTTACCATATCATGTGTGTTTGAAATAATAAACGACCTACTTTACACACAATTTTCACATTATTGTGGGGGTAAATTCAAACACAATAGGGGAAAAATTTAACATTTAATGTTTTAGCTACGTAATTTTCTCATACGTAATAAGAAGAAGCACAAATAATATGTTTATCAAATATGTTAGTCTCAATATTATGACAATAGGAATTTGTATTTTAATTTTAAAAATAAATACGTGCGGTTTAATTATTAGAGAATTATAAACTTATGAATCATAAGTATTTAACTGCAAATTTGACATTAAACTTTGAGTTATTACGATTTTTCAATGAATCAGACTTCCTGCAAATATTAAAATTGCAGCAAATATTTCCTTATTATATTCGAACGAAAATAAAACACCGTTTAACCGGATCATATTTTCGGCGGTTTTATATATATATATATATATATATAATATGTAAATTATATATAAAATTGAATAGTTTTAAATATTGAGACATTTTTGTCCTATTTTAAATTAACAACTAGTAAATATAGGCAGGTGTACATTTATACTAGTTTTGTTTGTATGTATGTATGTGTGTGTGTATCGTCTAATGACGTAGACTTAGTGTTAATTACCGTAATGAAGATATTAACATCGAAGATTTCACAATAGTTGAAAGTTAAATATGTTTTTTCCTAAACAAACACTATAAAATGTAATTTAAACCATATTAAAACTACAAAAAACGAGATTTGGTACGGGTAAAACGCACCAACGCGTTTAGCTCGCCTTTAGGCAGCAGTTTTTAATTATTATAGCGTTTTGGTTAACAATTTGTTATATATATAAAAATGTTATAGATATAAAAAGTCGCACAATTTTTTAGTGCATATTTTAAATTTTAACATTATAATATTTAATTTAATTTTTTTCGGGCTTTAGTAGTAACAATATGAAAAATCTTGTAGACATAAAATATCTTAGAATTATTAGTAGAATTTTTGTGTGTTTTAATTATTTGTATAAGGGCAGTATTAAGGGGGGTTGTAAATTTTGGGGCCTTATACCTCGGGAAGTATAGGGGCGATTGGATTTAAACTGCGAGTGGATTCAAATAGGATGTTAAATAATATGTGTACCAAATTTGGTGTAAATCGCTCCGGTACCTTCAGAGGAGTAAAGGGTTTTAAGTATATGAATTAGATGTTTGGTCTATTTGGACACTTTTTGTTTGGTCCGAGAATGCTACAGACACACGACCGAATACTTTAGCTTCTTCGGTACTTCGGCGAGCTAAAAATATGTTTAGACTAATCGCTTTTCCTATAAGTTATTCAGAAATAAATTCTAAAGTTAATTTTTCTAAACGTCTTCATGTTTTTTTGGCCGATATTGTTTCACGGCAATCTTAGCATTAATTTAAACCGAAATAAAGCGTTATGGGTATTTTTATATCTCAAACCACAATAAAAATGTAATAATTAGTAAATGGCTAATGTAGAATAATTGGGCTAGGTGCTAAGGGGCTTAAAACAGTCTTGCATTTATATTCCCCTTAAATACGAACATATTGTTGTTTTACGGCTATCTTAGCATGAATTTAAACCGAAATAAAGCGATACGGGTATTTTTATAGCTCAAACTACAATAAAAATGTAATAATTAGTAAATAGCTAATGTAGAATAATTGGGCTAGGTGCTAAAGGGCTTAAAACAGTCTTGCATTTGTATTCCCCTTAAATACGAACATATTGTTGTTTCACGGCAATCTTAGCATGAATTTAAACCGAAATAAAGCGATACGGGTATTTTTATATCTCAAACCACAATAAAAATGCAATAATTAGTAAATAACTAAAGTATAATAATTGGGCTAGGTGCTAAGGGGCTTAAGACAGTCTTGCGTTTATATTCCCCTTAAATACATATTGATATTGTTTCACGGCAATCTTAGCATGAATTTAAACCGAAATAAAGCGATGCGGGTATTTTTATAGCTCAAACTACAATAAAAATGTAATAATTAGTAAATAGCTAATGTATAATAATTGGGCTAGGTGCTAAGGGGCTTAAGACAGTCTTGCGTTTATATTCCCCTTAAATACATATTGATATTGTTTCACGGCAATCTTAGCATGAATTTAAACCGAAATAAAGCGATGCGGGTATTTTTATAGCTCAAACTACAATAAAAATGTAATAATTAGTAAATAGCTAATGTAGAATAATTGGGCTAGGTGCTAAGGGGCTTAATACAGTCTTGGATTTATATTCCCCTTAAATACGAACATATTGTTGTTTTATGGCAATCTTAGCATGAATTTAAACCGAAATAAAGCGTTATGGGTATTTTTATAGCTCAAACCACAATAAAAATGTAATAATTAGTAAATAGCTAATTGGGCTAGGTGCTAAGGGGCTTAAAACAGTCCTGCTTTTATATTTTCCATAAATACGAACAATTGTATAGCGATTTTGTTAGATTAGATACAAAAATGGGCAATTGTTTTTGTTGGCAAATAAGTACAAGGCAACTCAAGCTGAAATTATAAAGTAACTGGCAAACATGTGCATTATTTGAATGTCCTTCGCAACAAAATACACGAATACCATAAATAATGTTTGTATGTATGTGTGTCTGTGTGATAAATAAGTTTGAAATACGTTTTAAAAGATTAGAAAATATATATATTTAACAATATAATAAGTGTGAGTTATAATAATTTCATTGTTTTAAGTGTAGTTTGTAGTTTATCAATTGATTTAAGCAGTGTTTCTCAAACTTGGGACATGCGCACACCCTGTTTAAGCCACTATTTACCGGTTAAAGCAACATTAAATTATTTAGCAACTTTGAAAATTAAGCATGTTGGATTTAAGGCGCCTAGTTACCTATTTTTACGCGGTACGGTCCTGGATTTTACAAAAAAAAATGTATTTAACCACCTGCACGGTAAAGGGCAATAAAATAATTTATTGACTCAATGAATATTGAAATTAGAAATAGTTTTACGAACACCAATGAATATTCTTTAAAATTATACATTTAAATATAAATTGCTGTGTCATTACATATTTAATGCGTAATAAAAAAATTATTCAACATAACCGAAATAAAAATACACAATATTTTCTTTTATATTTTACGTATAAGAACCCCATCGGATTCGAGGGGGGGTCAAAACGTGTATTTCCGTTAAAACCTCCAATAAACATTTATAGAAACTAATTTCTTTCAAAATTTAATTCGTACAATTCGTTTAAAATGACGAAAAAAGGATTTAAATCATCTTACCCGATTATTTTTAATATGTGTTGAACTACACACGTTCACACTGAAAACTTAACTAACCGAAATGCCGCTAAAAATGTTTGCGCTAAGTAGGGGAAACCTTAAGATATCCCCCCCTTTGGCGGAACTGACGTCATATGTGTGTTAAATACGGACATAGATACGGGGAATATTAGGCAGGAAGCCCCCTACCCCCCTTCCCCCCCCCCCCCGCACTTAGAACCCCAAGAAAATAGTTATATATTTTAATAATTTTAAGGCGAAGCCTAATATTATTTCATATTTAAACGTTTGGGTTTGAATTGAAAAATGACTTAAAAAGCCGTGCGCAAATATATATAACGTCATTTTACTAATATTATTTCTTGATAAGAACTATATTAATTATTTATTTGTTTTACGCATTGTTTTAATGGGAAAACCCGGTTTACACTGCAGAAATAGTTGTACTCATTAAAAAAAAAATTAATTCCTTTTTTGCTTTAATAAAAATTTAGACAATATTTCATAAAATTTAAAACTAAAATCTTCCTAAAACTTAAAAAAATCGCATTTAAGTGTCTTGTTTAGGACACATCCAATATGCTGCACGTATTGACGCATTAATTTAATAAACAAATAAATTCATTGTTATTTTGCAAAATTAATATTGCACTTTTCTTGTTAAGGATACCTTAGATAAGCTACACTAACGTATAAGCTTCAATTTGTCACTTAACTAATATAGATATTTAAATAAATGATATTTTTCTAATTTTACATATATTATATGCTTTTCTCTATGTAATAAATCAATTTCTTGTTAAGGATACCTTAGATAAGCTACACTAACGTATTGGCTTCCGTTTGACACTTTACTAATACAGATATTTAAATAATAAATGATATTTTTCTAATTTAAAAAATATTATTTGCTTTTCTCTATGTAATAAATGAATTTCTTGTTAAGGATACCTTAGATAAGCTACACTAACGTATTGGCTTCCGTTTGATACTTTACTAATACAAATATTTAAATAAATATTATATTTATTTAATTTTTTAAATATTATATGCTATTTTCTATGCAATAAATGAATTTCTTGTTAAGGATACCTTAGATAAGCTACACTAACGTATTGGCTTCCGTTTGACACTTTACTAATACAGATATTTAAATAATAAATGATATTTAACTAATTTAAAAAATATTATATGCTTTTCTCTATGTAATAAATGAATTTCTTGTTAAGGATACCTTAGATAAGCTACACTAACGTATTAGCTTCAGTTTGACACTTTATTAATACAGATATTTAAATAATAAATGATATTTAACTAATTTAAAAAATATTATATGCTTTTCTCTATGTAATAAATGAATTTCTTGTTAAGGATACCTTAGATAAGCTACACTAACGTATTAGCTTCAGTTTGACACTTTATTAATACAGATATTTAAATAATAAATGATATTTAACTAATTTAAAAAATATTATATGCTTTTTAGCTCGCCGTACGTAGTACCGAAGAGGCTAAAGCATTCGGTCGTGTGTCTGTAGCATTCTCGGATCAAAAAATTTCATTAAGAAAAAGTGTTCGTCTCGTCGCCCTGATTCCGAAAATGTATATAACTTATATACTTGGATGTTAGTCGTCGCTCGCTCGCTCGCTCGCTCGCTCGCTCGCTCGGTCGCTCGTAAGACCAAATTTGTGCCCTCTACTCCTCTGAAGGTACCGGAGCGATTCACTCCAAATTTGGTACACATATTATTTGGCATCCCATTTGAATCCGTTCGCAGTTTAAATCCAATCGCCCGTATACTTCCCGAGTTATAGGGCCCCAAAATTTGGACCCCCCCTTAATACTGCCCTTATAAAAATAATTGAAACACTTAAAAATTCTACTAAAAATTCTAAGAAATTTTTTGTTTACAAGGTTTTTTCATTTTGTTAACCCAAAGCCCGAAAAAAATTATTAAATATTATAATTTTGAATTTCAAAATTTGAATTTTTTTTTTTTTTAATATAATCTTAAATTAAATGTAAGACTTTTTATATCTATAACATTTTTTCAATTAGTTAACCAAAAGGCCAAAATTATTAAAAACTGCTCGCATCGCATATATTACTTATAAGGCGAGCTGGACGCATAGGTGCGTTGTACCTAAGCTTGTCTCTATGTAATAAATGAATTTCTTGTTAAGGATACCTTAGATAAGCTACACTAACGTATTAGCTTCAGTTTGACACTTTATTAATACAGATATTTAAATAATAAATGATATTTAACTAATTTAAAAAATATTATATGCTTTTCTCTATGTAATAAATTAATTTCTTGTTAAGGATACCTTAGATAAGCTACACTAACGTATTAGCTTCAGTTTGACACTTTATTAATACAGATATTTAAATAATAAATGATATTTAACTAATTTAAAAAATATTATATGCTTTTCTCTATGTACTAAATCAATTTCTTGTTAAGGATGCATTTGATAAGCTGTGTAACTGTATTTGTTTCAGTTTGAAACTTTACTAATATAAATAATTAAATAAATATTATATTTTTCTAATTTAAAAAATATTATATGCTTTTCTCTACGTAATAAATTAATATTACATCTAAATTTCTTGTTAAGGATACCTTAGATAAGCTACACTAACGTGACTTCAGTTTGAAAGTTTACTAATACAAATATTTAAATAAATATTATATATTTCTAAATTTAAAAATATTATATGCCTTTCTCTACGTAATAAATCAAAATTACATCTTAATTTCTTGTTAAGGATACCTTAGATAAGCTACACTAACGTACTGACTTTACTAGTACAGATATTTAAATAAACATTATATTTTTCGAATTTAAAAAATATTATATAACAAATTAATATTTTTCTAATGTAATAATAAAATATTCAGTAAAAATAATTCAACGTTTTTGTTAACAGTGTATTAAATTGACATACCTGAATCGGTTACCAGAAAACAATAGGTGAACCAATAACCGGATATGCAAATATATAGTTTTAATGGTAACCAATGGTTACTGATAAAGATAACCGCGTGGTATCAAATCGTAAACGCGATAATTTTTTGTATTATAATCAATTATTGATTTTCCATTATGAATTAATCAAAATATTATCATATACAAAAAGTTTTAACTTACCGACTTCTCACTAAACGATATTTTTTCATAAAATTCTGCATTTTGCCGTCTCAAACTAGCAATCTGCAATAAACACAATTTTATACATATTAATTAGTGCAAATATTTAGAAAACTATCGAAATATAAAATAAAAATCATCATTTTATTACTGAAAAATCACCACCAGTCAGAGATGAATCGGTGAGTATATGATATGGGCACGGGTGCATCTAGTTAATATATTAAAAAAATAACAGAAAAATATACCCCGGTGCTTGTACGATTTGGCGGCAAGTGACGCGGCACTTGCCGCCAAACTAGGCGAAGCCCGGGGTTATATATTAACTTAGTTAATAACAATAATGTCGCTGTACATATGTTGTAATTTAAGTTAAGCTTAATATTCTGACGAGTATAATACATATATTTTTAATAATTTAGCCACATGTGTTCGAGTGGATAGTAAACACTGCAATATTTAACATATAGATAAAATAAATGAATTATATTCGCCCAATATAAAACATAGATAAAATTAAATACTAGTGATATTGAAGAATTATTTGTGCCGCTGTATAGATAAAATAGTCAATATTTGATTTGCTGATAGTTAAAAGTAGGGTATTAACAAAAAAACCAAGGTACAGTTGTTCAAAAATATTAATTAATAAGAATATCGCAGAGAAAATACGTTCTGTTTCGTTTATATTTAATTTAAAATCGATTTTAGACCAATATCATTGAAAAAAAGACAATAAGCATTTTTATTTATGTAAATCTATCAATAATAAATACATTTTGCATAATTTAGTTGTGTAATTACTGAATAACTAAATAATAAGCTATATCTATCACGCGTGTAAGTCCCAACGATGCGAAAATGGCGGCTTACCCGCGCGCACTTTCCGCCATTTTAACTCAACCTGCGTAGTCTACGAAAAATGGTTCTAGGGTTGCATTAACTTATATCAATTTAATAACTGTGCATGCAAATGTAAAAACTGTGACGTATGTGCAAGAAAGTTTCTATATTTGCCGCTAGATGGCTAAATTATAACCTATTTACACTTCAGGAAAATAAATTACCTCAACTTCTTGGCTTGCGCATAGATTCTGCAGTTCTTGAATTTTCTGGTTAGCTGACGATAATTCAGTGAAAGGATCTATAATTAATTTAAATAAAAAATTAATTTAGTTAGGTTATAATGGTTAGCACAAGAGTAAATATTGCTTGTCAAAGTTTGCACAGTTTTCAAGCGATTTCCACCTTTAGCGCGAACGCGCTTAACGTTCATATTCCGTACCAGTATCATTGACAATTCCGTCTGCTAAAACACCACTAGCAAAATTTGTTAGTTGCCCTTTAATATTGTTTAAACTGTTTAAATTAAGCCACGACATTCTAAATACGCGAACAGTTTACATAAACTATCAACGAACTATCAAATGCACTAAAAACTAGCTGTTATTCGCTTATTTTACATTGAATTTCAACTATCAACAATACATTATTTTGCCAACACACTAATTCAGCCATTTGTATTGGCTATGTTTACAAATACACAATTAGTTCAGCTTGAAACAAGTGGGATTTAAATCCCAAGCCCGCTGCCTTAAATTAAACTATATATATATTATTAAATAATAAACTAATATACAACAACAATATGCAAACATTAGAAATAATAATTCGCTAAATAATTTGATTTACTTCTAACTTCACTTAACTATTACCAATTTAGTTATTTCTATTATTAAAACAACTAGAATAAACCCTTAAAATTGTAACATAATGCTTATTTTTTTTAATAATTAAACAAATTAATAAACGATTTAAAACTTTAGATTTAATGCATTTTAAAAACAATGTTTAAATTGATCAGTAGCGCTACTAGAAAAATATGGCATTCATGTCAAGGCTTTATTCAATGACGAATTTGAAATGTATTTAGTAGGGAGCAGTTTATATATGTGCCGCTCTATTGAGATCTATCTAATGACCTCTCATATAGCACATGCCTAAAGACGTCTAATAGACGTCTTCATTACGTTTATATAATATAAATTAAATTGTGGCATACACAAAATGTAAATTATGTATCTGTTACATAACTAATATGTATCTGAGTTATGTAAATGTAATGTTTCAGATATGTAACATATACGTTTATACGCTTATATAATATAAATTAACTACGTAATGTATCAGATATGTAACAAATACGTGTATTAAATCAGCGAATTAAGCATTTAATTTGCACCTAGTAAACATATTTCCCCTTGTGACTTATATGTGATGTTGCAGTGACTTAACAAGTGTATGTTACATCTCAGCAACATCTCAGATAAGTCACATTCTGCATGAACCAGTAAATCCATGGATGACGACTCCAGAATCCTAAATAAAATACTGTAGTGGCCAATATTCAGTTTATAGGGTTATACATGTGTATGTTACGTCTCAGCAACATCTCAGATAAGTCACATTCTGCATGAACCAGTAAATCCATCGATAACGTATCCAAAATCCTAAATAAAATACTGTAGTGGCCAATATTTAATTTATAGGGTTATACATGTGTATGTTACGTCTCAGCAACATCTCAGATAAGTCACATTCTGCATGAACGAGTAAAATATTCAATTTATAGGGTTATAGGTACATAGTCCGGATTCTAGAGTCGGATTTAGTAATCCGATTAATACGTATAATGCATCTTTGGGTGCGCAAAGTAAAATTACTCGTATTTTAGCACTGGTATCAAACTGGGGTGTTTATGATTATTTTGGGGGGGAATGCTGTGAATGCCCGTACTTATGGTACACCACTGTTTAGTTAGGTTAGTGGCCGTGGGAATAGATGGCGCAGAAAGTGTTATTATGTTCCAGAGTTCAGTTAACTCTAAAATCGTCACTTATTACATTTATGCTTAAACAATGTTTTTTTCTTTAAGTTAGGGTATTAATATTTAAATTTACTTCTTTAATTAATTGTAAGTACATTTTACAGTATTTAAAGTATATGGTTATTGAATTACTACAGTGGTTTTTGTGCTGGATACTGTGACAAGCATGTGGAAGTCATTCTTTGTGATTATAGGCTAGGTCATTAGAAAAATTATGTTTTGAAATATTAAACGTTTTATTCACGTTTTATCTACGGATTACTGGTAAATATTGTTGCGTTATTTTATCTATAACTAGGTTTAGTTTTACTTTAGATGCGTTTGACATTTTGCTTGTATGTTTCTATTTTCCAAATAATCCAGTTTGAAGCAGTCATAGTCAAGTAGGATCCGATATTATTACAAACCGCTTTGTGGAATATTTAATTTAGCCATTTTATTGTACTAGATAACTTACTTTGCACGGGACGCGCGTTTAACTGCTTCACGGCCAATTTTTTATTTATTATAATTATATTAACTACCCCGTTTTCTAATAAGTTTTTTTTTTACATTTCCGATAGAATTAATTCATATTTTTGGGGGTAAAAGTACTTACTAATCATTATATATATATATTTAAAATTAATTTCAAGTCGGGTGAAAATGATGGAAATTTGTTATATGCCCGTCACTGACGGTGCATTGACGGCCAACTGAAACTACTGCCCCGTTAAATATTGTTTTAAAATATATATTTGTTTCCAACGAGTTATACAATTTTTAAGCCATATATATATATATATATATATATATATATATATATATATATATATATATATATATATATATATATATATTATAGGTTTTTTTTACCTAAACTATTCGATAGATTTAATTCATATTTTTTTGAGGGTGAAAGTACTTATATCTTAAATTGTTTCGTTAATTTCAAGTCAAATGAAAATTATGCGAATTTGTTGTATGCCCGTCACTGACGGTGCATTGACGGGCAACTAAAACTACTGCCCCGTTAAATATTATTTATTTCAAACGAGTTTTTAAGCCATATAATTTTATATATATATATATGGCTAAAAAATTGTATAATTCGAAACAAATATATATCTTAAAACAATAATATTGAACGGGACAGTAGTTTTAGTTGGCCGTCAGTAACGGGGCATATAACAAGTCCACATAATTTTCAAGCGACTTGAAATTAAAGGATTGTTCACAAATCTGTAATTAAGTTTAGACATTATAAGTAATAATGCCAGTTTGTTGTATGACATACAAAGTTAACACGTTCACAGCAACAAAATGTATCATACATTGTGTTCATTTTGTTGCTTAGAATATTACAAACTAGATTATTATTTGTAATTTTCTAATCTTAATTACTATTTGCGTAAATATTTTTGAGTTTGACATATATTTAGATTAATTTGACTACGCTGATTCCAAAAATGCTAATTAAAGTGGTGAAAGACCGTTAGAAATTGCTGTTAGCGCGCTTTGAAGTTGATGAAATGCAAAAATGCATATAAGTCGAAAACGGTGCATCGAATCGAGCCGCTGTTAACAGATTTGAGTTCCCCGATATTTAATTACTCTAGAAACTTAGTTTCAGCCGGTTTGAAAATTTTTGGACACATTTCACGGAATTTTTTTAACTTTAAATTTTTATCAAACTTTGCGTAGGATTGTTCACAGCTAAAGAATTAGTAATTAAGCTTAGAAATTATAAGTAATCATTCCAGTTTGTTGTATGACATACAAGGTTAACGTTCACAGCGTTCTAACGGTCTTTCACCACTTTAATTAGCATATTTGGAATCAGCGTACTCATATTAATCTAAATATATGTCAAACTCAAAAATATTTACGCAAATAGTAATTAAGATTAGAAAATTACAAATAATAATCTAGTTTGTAATATTCTAAGCAACAAAATGAACACAATGTATGATACATTTTGTTGCTGTGAACGTGTTAACTTTGTATGTCATACAACAAACTGGCATTATTACTTATAATGTCTAAACTTAATTACAGATTTGTGAACAATCCTTTAATTTCAAGTCGCTTGAAAATTATGTGGACTTGTTATATGCCCCGTTACTGACGGTGCATTGACGGCCAACTAAAACTACTGTCCCGTTCAATATTATTGTTTTAAGATATATATTTGTTTCGAGTTATACAATATTTTAGCCATATATATATATATATATATATATATATATATATATATATATATATATATATATATATATATATATATATATATATATATATAAAATTATATGGCTTAAAAACTCATTTGAAATAAATAATATTTAACGGGGCAGTAGTTTTAGTTGACCGTCAGTGACGGGCATATAACAAGTTTTCAACCGACTTGAAATTAACCCTTAAACAATTTAAGTTATCTTAAATTGTTAAGACTGCCCAATAAAAGTCTTACTGCATACACTCAATAGACTATAAATGGAGTATGTGGTAAGATGGACATGGCGGTTATTAAGCATGTAGCCCTATACTAATATAATGTAAAATAGTAGTTTTCCTTCCCAATTTTAATCAAACCAGTAAACAAATAATGCTTATATATACATTTTGTTGTTAAATTACTTAAAACCCATTATGAATGGGCTGCATTTTATTTGCCAGATATACAAAATGTGGTCATCACAAAACACGAAAGCGCAACAGAAGCCAAAAGATGACGAACTGAAGACGTTGGGCATGACCTCGGCCATCTCGATGGCAATACCGCGAGCCCTCGACCTGTTACGCACCACCGAACTGGAGGAGGCGCTAAAGCCATTCGACGTGTTCGAAACGGAACAGGAACTAAACCATCGGATGGTTATTTTAGGGAAACTGTACTCTTTGGTCAAAGAGTGGATCAAAAATGTTAGCATATCGAAAAATATGCCTGAAAATGTCGCAGAGAACGTCGGCGGCAAGATTTACACATTTGGCAGTTATAGATTAGGTGTAAGTTGGCGTAATTTTGCAATCGAACTAGTATTAAGGGGAATTAAACCAATTTTTAGGTGCACCATAAAGGCGCTGATATCGACGCGTTGTGCGTCGCCCCAGTGCATATAGACCGGGCGGACTATTTTACAAGTTTTTTTGAATTACTAAAGCAACAACCTGAAGTCACAGAACTTAGAGTATGTTGTTTAAATGCTCAAGAAAAAATAATTGAGTTTTTATTTATAATTTAATGTGTTTTTGTGTTCAGGCGGTAGAGGAAGCATTTGTACCCGTAATTAAAATGAATTTTGATGGTATAGAAATAGATATGTTATTTGCGCGATTAGCCTTGAAAGAAATACCAGACGATATGGATTTAAAAGATGACAATTTACTCAAAAATCTTGATCCGAAATGTGTGCGAAGCTTGAATGGTTGTAGAGTTACAGATGAAATACTACGATTGGTGCCTAATATCGATAATTTTAGACTTGCGTTACGTGCGATTAAGCTATGGGCTAAAAGTATGTCCTATATTTATAATCGAGATTGTTTTAAAACCATCGTTAATCGAAATCTAGAGTTTTTATTATACGCCTATCGGGTCCTTGGCAGCTGCAGTCTCGCGTTTATAGTATACAGAAATCCAATCTCGATTATATATATCCATAAATATGGGGTGTATAAATAATAGTGTGGTGTTTCAGAGCACGGCATATACAGTAACGTGATGGGGTACCTAGGGGGGGTGTCGTGGGCGATGCTGGTGGCCCGGACGTGCCAGTTGTACCCCAACGCGGTAGCCGCGACTTTAGTCCATAAATTCTTTTTAGTGTTTTCACAGTGGAAATGGCCTCAACCAGTGCTGTTAAAACAACCGGATAATGTTGGGCTTGGCTTCTCTGTTTGGGACCCCAGGGTAAAAAAACAACCGCATTTCCTCTCCCAAAAATCACGATTAATTTTAATTTACAATTTTCAGGTAAATATAAATGACCGATATCATTTAATGCCGATAATTACGCCGGCGTACCCCCAGCAAAATTCAACGTTTAACGTATCTACGTCGACGCGGACGGTTATGATGGAGGAATTCCGCACTGGTTTGAATTCTACGTACGATATTATGCTTGGGAAAATGTTTTGGGACAAATTATTTGAATCGCCATCGTTTTTTACTAAATATAAACATTTTATTGTGTTACTGGCGAGTGCAACTACAAGTGAAGACCAATTGGAATGGTGCGGATTGGTTGAAAGCAAAGTTAGACATTTAATAGGTAAGTGAAAGCGTATTTAGATATTTTTAGCCCGCCGTACGAAGTACCGAAGAAGCTAAAGCAATCGGTCGTGTGTCTGTAGCATTCTTGGATCAAAAGTGTTTGTCGCCCTGAATCCAAATATATATAGCTTATATCGCTCGACCAAATTTGTGCTTTCTACTCTGAAGGTACCGGACCGATTCACACCAAATTTACTACACATATTATTTAGTATCTTATTTGAATCCACTCTCAGTTTAAATCCAATCGCTTGTATACTTCCCGTGTTATAGGGCCTCAAAATGTGGACCCCCACTTAATACTGCCCTTATAAAAATAATTAAAACACTCAAAAATGCTATTAAAAATTCTAAGATATTTTATGTCTACAAGTTTTTTTCATATTGTTAACCCAAAGACCGCAAAAAAATATTAATTAGTCGTCGCTCGTATGATTAAATTTGTGCCCTCTATTCCACTGAAGGTACCGGAGCGATTTGCACCAAATTAGGTACACATATTATTTAGTATCTCATTTGAATCCGCTCACCGTTTAAATCCAATCGCTTGTATACTACCCGAGTTATAGGGCCTCAAAATTTGGACCCCCACTTAATACTGCCCTTATAAAAATAATTAAAACACTCAAAAATGCTATTAAAAATTCTAAGATATTTTATGTCTACAAGTTTTTTTCATATTGTTAACCCAAAGACCGCAAAAAAATATTAATTAGTCGTCGCTCGTATGATTAAATTTGTGCCCTCTATTCCACTGAAGGTACCGGAGCGATTTGCACCAAATTAGGTACACATATTATTTAGTATCTCATTTGAATCCGCTCACAGTTTAAATTCAATCGCTCGTATACTTCCATAGTTATAGGGCCCCAAAATTTGGACCCCCACTTAATACTGCCCTTATAAAAATAATTAAAACACTCGAAAATTCTACTACATATTATAAGATATTTTATGTCTACAAGATTTTTTCATATTGTTAACCCAAAGGCCTTAAATAATTATTAAATATTATAATTTTGAATTTGAATTATTTTTTTCAAAATATTGTAAGACTTTTTATATCTATATCATTTTTTACCCTAAAGGGCATATATTACTCATGAGGCTTTTATTAATTAAATAATCTACGAGAAAATGTAAGATTTTTTATTTTTATAACATTATTAACTAAAAGGGCATAATAATTTAAAACCGCTGCTCGCATCGGCGAGCTGGACGCATTGGTGCGTTGTACGTATTGAATCTTGTTTTAAATGCATATCTATTTTCAAAACACTACAAATCAGAAGTGGGATTGTATGTTAATACATGTTATTAACACAATCCCACTTTTGAAATAGTATAGATGCAAATTTTATGTATTTTGAGAACTTTAAACGCAGTTTATTTTTAAACTCCAATTAATAATACTGATTATTAATCCCAGGAAATTTAGAACGGAATCAACATATAACCCTAGCGCACGTAAACCCGGAAAATTTCACGAATCTGGACACTCAGAGTGACCCAAACGTCCAAATGTGGTTTATCGGGCTCGAGTTTGAGAAATCCGAGAACTTAAACGTTGATTTAACATATGACATCCAGTCGTTTACGGAAACAGTAAACCGACAAGCGCACAATATAAAAATGTATAAAGAGGGCATGAAAATTGAGGCAAGGCATGTAAAACGGAAACAATTACACCAGTACTTATCGCCATCTTTGCTGAAACGTGAACGGAAAAATTCGGTAAACAACAGCAGCGCCACAGTGAAGAACGGAAGTAGCACAACTACGCCAGAGTCGCGGAAACGGCTGTCGGACACGCCGGCAGAATTTGTCGCTAAACGGGTCAAAGTTCCAGAGGAAATCACGTCGCAGGTATATAGTAATTTCGGTATAAGTCGAATGTGGGCCACTCCAGCGTTTTTTTTTTTTTTAATTTTAATTTCAGTTGGTTGAAGATGGTTCAAATAATTCTGTAACGATTCATTGCAATGAGGATTCAAACAGTTTAGGGGAAGATACGACTCGAACTGAGTCAGTCCCTGCGGGCGCACTTGATACCCCGACCCCATCCACCCCCACAACGCCGGTAGCGGCGGTTTCAGCCACCCCACCCCCAACAGCTCAACAGCCCCAGGCCCTGTGCACCTGATGCACCCACACGCGGGTAACTTGTTAAACAAAAATTAAAAAAAAAACGAAATAAGACGAAACAGAAAAAAAAACTTCTTTTTTTTTTTTGAATTCTACACAAAAACGAAAGTGATGACAGGCTGGGTTTAATATCAAGTGAATCGAGTGTAAAAGGCTCTACTTCCTGGGGGTCCCCTGGACCCCAGTTTATAATATAGACTATATAATCGCGTTTTTGATGTACATAAAATAAAAAAATGGGTGATGCGTGTAAATTATTATTTAGTATTTTGACATTTTTATTTAAAAAAAAAAAACATTCCAGCCTGTCTTATTTGTACTGTCCGTGACATTTGTTGTATTTGTGTAACATTTTTCGATGAAATATAGCGTATAATCGGGTGTAAATCGGTTTAAAATTGTGTAAACAAATCGCGCGATTGAAATAAAATTTAGATCGGGTATGCGTCAGCTGCAGTGAACATAATTTACCAAAACAGTACTGTTTGGGTAATTCGCGGTCATAAACGAGAATCTAAAACGGTTTTACAGCAAAATTCGGGCAGAATGACTCTTAAAACGATAAAATACTTGAATAATTGTGGAAACAAATCGCGAGAATTTGAAATAAAATTTAGATGTATCGGGTATGCGTCAGCTGAAGCTTCGTGGAGCAACACAGTGAACATAATTTACCAAAACAGTACTGTTTGGGTAATTCGCGGCCATACACGAGAATCTAAAACGGTTTTACTGCAAAATTCGGGCAGAATGACTCTTAAAACGATAAAATACTTGAATAATTGTGGAAACAAATCGCGAGAGTTTGAAATAAAATTTAGATGTATCGGGTATGCGTCAGCTGCAGCTTCGTGGAACAACACAGTGAACATAATTTACCGAAACAGTACTGTTTGGGTAATTCGCGGTCATAAACGAGAATCTAAAACGGTTTTACAGCAAAATTCGGGCAGAATGACTCTTAAAACGATAAAATACTTGAATAATTGTGGAAACAAATCGCGAGAGTTTGAAATAAAATTTAGATGTATCGGGTATGCGTCAGCTGAAGCTTCGTGGAACACCACAGTGAACATAATTTACCGAAACAGTACTGTTTGGGTAATTCGCGGCCATAAACGAGAATCTAAAACGGTTTTACAGCAAAATTCAAGCAGAATGACTCTTAAAACGATAAAATACTTGAATAATTGTGGAAACAAATCGCGAGAGTTTGAAATAAAATTTAGATGTATCGGGTATGCGTCAGCTGCAGCTTCGTGGAACACCACAGTGAACATAATTTACCAAAACAGTACTGTTTGGGTAATTCGCGGCCATAAACGAGAATCTAAAACGGTTTTACAGCAAAATTCGGGCAGAATGACTCTTAAAACGATAAAATACTTGAATAATTGTGGAAACAAATCGCGAGAGTTTGAAATAAAATTTAGATGTATCGGGTATGCGTCAGCTGCAGCTGCGTGGAACAACACAGTGAACATAATTTACCAAAACAGTACTGTTTGGGTAATTCGTTGTCATAAACGAGAATCTAAAACGGTTTTACAGCAAAATTCGGGCAGAATGACTCTTAAAACGATAAAATACTTGAATAATTGTGTAAACAAATCGCGAGAGTTTGAAATAAAATTTAGATGTATCGAGTATGCGTCATCTGCAGCTTCGTGGAACAAACAGTGAACATAATTTAGCAAAACAGTACTGTTTGGGTAATTCGCGGCCATAAACGAGAATCTAAAACGGTTTTACAGCAAAATTCGGGCAGTATAACTCTTAAAACGATAAAATACTTGAATAATTGTGGAAACAAATCGCGAGAGTTTGAAATAAAATTTAGATGTATCGGGTATGCGTCAGCTGAAGCTTCGTGGAGCAACACAGTGAACATAATTTACCAAAACAGTACTGTTTGGGTAATTCGCGGCCATAAACGAGAATCTAAAACGGTCTTACAGCAAAATTCAAGCAGAATGACTCTTAAAACGATAAAATACTTGAATAATTGTGGAAACAAATCGCGAGAGTTTGAAATAAAATTTAGATGTATCGGGTATGCGTCAGCTGCAGCTTCTTGGAACAACACAGTGAACATAATTTAGCAAAACAGTACTGTTTGGGTAATTCGCGGTCATAAACGAGAATCTAAAACGGTTTTACAGCAAAATTCGGGCAGTATGACTCTTTAAACGATAAAATACTTGAATAATATTAAATAAAGTAGTATCACGTTTATTCTGTAACTGTTAAGGTCCAAAATTAGTGACGAAAACTAAGAATTTGTCCACAAACATAAGTGACGAATAATTAAACTAATTTTAGGCGCTAAGAGTTACAGAATAGGGGTGAATATCGGTTAGATATGTACGAATTAATCGATATAAATGATTTGTTTAACGGAAACTATCACATTTTTTCAGATTTCATTGTAAATAATTTAGTTTCATGTAAAAATGCAATTAAATGTGTATTTTGTCTCTTTCAGTTATACAGAATTGCATCTAACTTTTAAATATTAATACTGTCGAAAAAGGTAACATATATAAAAAGAAATGAATTTTAAACAGCTTGAATATTTTGTTTAAAATCCCAAAAAAATAAATAAAAACTAAGCACTTATTTGTTTTAAGTTTAAGCTATTTGTAAATAGTTATACTTTGATCAAATGTCGCGTGCAATTTTCATAAAATACTGTAAAAAAAATCATATATGTCGTATAAATTTATTAAATAAAACTTTGATTACTTAAACAAAGGTAATTGTAGGTCTAATAAATTTGTATGACCTTTAGGGTCAGTTGTACCAATATAATAAGAAATTGTTTCTGCAAAATAATTTGAACTTCATTGGTACAACTTGTAAATACATTATTATTGATATATGAAAGAAATTTATAATCATTATATCATAATTTATTTGAAATCATCCATAAATGGGGGCGAATTTGTGACTGTTTAAAATTCATTTTGTTTAAAAAAAAATCATAGTTTTTATTTATAAAAAATAACATAAGCAGTGACATGTAATTTCTTTTAAATCGAAATAAATTTATTTAATTCCCCCCAAACTGAGTGTTGTTACCCCCTAAAAACCCCGAAATTTCAGTCTATTGATTGCAATGCTGCGCCTGCGCCAATGCATCCAGTGGATGCCTAAGCATCATTTGTATGTGTTTGGGAAACTGGGAAATCCCTGCCTACAGCCCCCCAGCAAAAGTGTGGCAGGCGTGGCCCAGTGATAATAACCACTAGTTGTTTGGCTTACTGGGCCAGCATCCAGATGGATCTCGCTGATATATCTGGGCTTTTTATATGCATTTTGCAATAAATATGCGATATTTATTTGTTATTTTGTGTTGCATATCTTCAGGATATTTTGCGCTAAGTGAGTATTAAGTACATTTTTAATCCTGGCTTTAAACTGCCTTTATTTTCAATTGTTGTCGTCGTTTAAGGCTTATTTTTTGGCGAATTAATTTACTTGTTGTACATAAACAAAATTATTAGTAATTTTCACCCAAATTTAAATATAAAATTAAAATAATGTTTAGTTCATTTTAGAATTAAATATTTAATTAAATTTTTCGATATTCTTTATATCATTAATTTTTTACATCTATAATCTGTGTGTGTGATAAGTATGTGGAGTGGCCTACCCTCGACTTATTTGTATCTCATTATTTTCAATTGTTGTTTTTTAAGGCATATTTTTTTTACGAATTAATTTACTTGTACATAAACAAAATTATTAGTAATTTTCACCCAAATTTAAATATAAAATTAAAATAATGTTTAGTTCATTTTAGAATTAAATATTTAATTAAATTTTTCGATATTCTTTATATCATTAATTTTTTACATCTATAATCTGTGTGTGTGTGATAAGTATGTGGAGTGGCCTACCCTCCACTTATTTGTATCTCATTATTTTCAATTGTTGTTTTTTTAAGGCATATTTTTTTTACGAATTAATTTACTTGTACATAAACAAAGTATTAGTAATTTTCACCCAAATTTAAATATAAAATTAAAATAATGTTTAGTTCATTTTAGAATTAAATATTTAATTAAATTTTTCGATATTCTTTATATCATTAATTTTTTACATCTATAATCTGTGTGTGTGATAAGTATGTGGAGTGGCCTACCCTCCACTTATTTGTATCTCATTATTTTCAATTGTTGTTTTTTTAAGGCATATTTTTTTTACGAATTAATTTACTTGTACATAAACAAAGTATTAGTAACTTTCACCCAAATTTAAATATAAAATTAAAATAATGTTTAGTTCATTTTAGAATTAAATATTTAATAAAATTTTTCGATATTCTTTATATCATTAATTTTTTACATCTATAATCTGTGTGTGTGTGATAAGTATGTGGAGTGGTCTACACTCGACTTATTTGTATCCCATTATTTTCAATTGTTGTTTTTTTAAGGCATATTTTTTTTACGAATTAATTTACTTGTACATAAACAAAATTATTAGTAATTTTCACCCAAATTTAAATATAAAATTAAAATAATCAGTTAATTTTAGAATTATTTATTATTCTTAAATATATAATTAAATTTTTGGATATTCTTTATATCATTAATTTTATTTTTTACATCTATGATCTGTGTGTGTATATATTAATATTAAAAAAATGTGGAGTGGCCTACACTCGACTTATTTATATGCCTTTATTCAATTCAATTGTTGTCTTTTTAAGGCTTATTTTTTGGTGTAATTTTTTTGCGAATTAATTTACTTGTACATAAACAAAATTATTAGTAATTTTCACCCAAATTTAAATATAAAATTAAAATAATGTTTAGTTAATTTTAGATTTAATAATTACTATATAATTACATTTTTTGGATATATTTCCGCCAATATTTTTTTACATCTATCTGTGTGGGTGTGATAAGTATATATTAATATTTAAAAATGTGGAGTGGCCTACACTCGACTTATTTTTATGCCTCTATATTCAATTGTTGTCTTTTTTAAGCTTATTTTTTGGTGTAATTTTTTTTGCGAATTAATTTACTTGTACATAAACAAAATTATTAGTAATTTTTACCCAAATTTAAATATAAAATGTGTGATAAGTATATATTAATATTTAAAAAATGTGGAGTGGCCTACACTCGACTTATACTCTTATACTTAAATTGTACCATTTAGCTAATTATTTAATTACGTTATCAGTAACTGTTTCTTTAATATATTCAAATATAATTATGTACTGAATAAATAATACGTGTACCATGGGGAAAATTGGCGCAAATATTTATTTTTATTTTAGGTCTACGAAACTCAACCAGTAGCAATGATTGGGGTGAATTAGAACAACACAAACCTTCATGGAATAGTTTTACCAGTTAATATTTAAATGTTACATATTTTAAACTAGAATCAACTAATTAACAAATTAAATATGGCTGTGAAAACATTCCGAAATAATTGATCAAAATTGCCCCAACACATTTTAATTATAATTTAAGGTGTTCGAAATTCAACAACGACTCGTAATAAAGAAACGAACGAAATCGAGGATTATTACTCGAATTACGACTATGAACTCACTGTTAACATGACCGAAGAAAACATTAAGTCTGATTCGTTGATATTACCGAATCCCGAATTTTTAGATCCGAAATTCAAGAATACAGTCGATTTGCTGCCTAATATCGATCTGCCTAGCGAATCGTTGGCCGATTCCGATTTGAGAGATCACGATTTTATTGATAATCTAATGTATATTTATTACGGTTCGAATTCGAAAAGCGGGTCGAGTTTTGGCTCCGAAATCATTATCGTTGGATCCGTTTTGAGCTGCGCTGCGCAACTATTAACCATTTTTTGCGCGTTAATGAGAAAAAATACGAATGGGAAACGAGATATTAGCAAGATTTTTATGCACATGATTGGCTCACTATGTTTTGCGAATTTAGTGTTCATGCTCGGAGTTTACGTAAGTTTTATACATAATTGTTGTGTATTTTTAGTATAATACTGCATTAAAATAGTTCGCCGTGTGTCTGTAGCATTCTCGGACCAAAAAAATTAATTAAAAAAATATATATATAACTTATATACTCGATCGCTCGTAAGACCAAGTTTGTGCCCTTTACTCCTCTGAAGGTATCGGAGCGATTTACACCAAATTTAATACACATATTATTTGGTATCCCATTTGAATCCGCTCGCAGTTTAAATGCAATCGCCCGTATACTTCCCGAGTTATAGGGCCCCAAAATTTAGAGCCCTCCTTAATACTGTCCTTATAAATATAATTAAAACATTCAAAAATTCTATTCATAATTCTAAGATATTTTATGTCTACAAGATTTTTTCATATTGTTAACCCAAAGACCGTAAAAAATTATTAAATAGTCGTCGCTCGTAAGATTAAATTTGTGCCCTCTTCTCTACTCTGAAGGTACCGGAGCGATTTACACCAAATGTAGTACACATATTATTTAACATCCTATTTAATTCCGCTCGCAGTTTAAATGCAATCGTCCGTATACTTCCCGAGTTATAGGGCCCCAAAATTTAGAGCCCTCCTTAATACTGTCCTTATAAATATAATTAAAACATTCAAAAATTCTATTCATAATTCTAAGATATTTTATGTCTACAAGATTTATTCATATTGTTAACTCAAAGGCCATAAAAAATTAAATTAAATATTATAATTTTGAATTTTAAAATATGTAGTAAAGAAACGTTTTTATATTAAAATAATCTACAAGACTTTTTATATCTATAACATTTTTATATATAACAAATTGTTAACCAAAAGGTCATAATAATTAAAAAGCACTGCTCGCAACGCATTACCTAAGGGCGAGCTGTACGCATTGGTGCGTTTTACGCGTACCAAATCTTGTTTTATTAGATTATTAATTACACGAATTTTATGCGTATTTGTATAACCATTTTGACTCTTTAGAGCACAATGCGCTTTGAATACGAAACTACACGTGTCGTGGACCCGATACACGCTCCCGTTATCACTATTGCGCTCTAATGCGTTAATTTTAATTACTGCATTATACGAACTGTGTATATATTTCTATTTTTAGGCAACAAAATCAGCATTAAAATGCCAAATAATTGCAATTATTTTACATTATTTACATTTATTGACTGCGTTTTGGATATTTTTACACTGTTATTATATTTGTAAGCGGTTTTCGGCGGAGTATTTACCGAAATTACGATACTTTTGCCTGTTGGCTTACGCGACACCGATTTTAATTGTTATGGTAAGTTATAAAACAACAATAATTGTATATAAACATCGATTTTATTTCGACTATAGCAAAAATCGATTGTAATATTTATAGATAAGTTACGCGATTTCGCCTCACAGTTACGAAACGAAACAATTTTGTTTTGTCTCTGTTCAAAAAGGGATGTTAATCAATTATATGCTACCTGTATCGATTTTAATTGTTGCCACAACATTCTTAGCACTAAACGGAATACGAAAAGTTAATCTAGAGTTATCTAAACTAGAATTAACTAGTTCCGAATCACTAAACGCGTTAAAAACTGAAGATGTGCAAGATGGCGACAAAAAACTAGATATTATCGCTGGGGAAGAAGAAGTTGCTAGTTTAAGAGAATTTAAAAATTCGCTGAAAACTTTGTCACTTGTTCAGACAAGTTACGATGTAGTTTGGTTTATTTCGGTGCTGGCGTTAGAGAATGGCTTCATTAGCAATGTCATGCCTATTCTGTATGCGATGTCCAGTTGTTTTTTGGTGAGTTTTTAGGGTAATAATAATAGAATGATGTTTAAATTGTGTTTTTTACAGAATTGGTATGTGTTTGCTAAATCAAAATCGTTTGTGCCGTCAATGTACGGAATACCGGAAAGGGCACCGGATGAAGATACCGAAAAAGGGGTTCCGGAGAAGCCAGTCGTCAACCCAATGCAATCGGTGTCGCGATGCAGCTCATCGGATAATATTCCGTTGTTAAATAACGCTGATTGTTATACGGAATTGCGCGAATTAAGGCTCGATACAATTAGTACAATAAGCAGTTGAACTTAAATGCAAATTGAAAATTTAAATCGATGTTTTTCATTAATAGATTTTAGAGAATATGTTATTTATCCGCCTGTTTCTTCGGTCGAACTTTTACTTCAGCCATTTTAACATTTAACTTCGAAAAGGCTCACAATAGGGCCCTAATTGTATTTATTTGTGGATTTCTTACTAAAATAACATTAATAATCTTGTTAAAGTTAATTAAATGAGTCTTTTATTTGGATCGTCGTGTGTTTCTAGTTTTAGCCTTCCGGGACTTTTACCGAAGTTAATATGTATGTTAAAAGTGACTGGAGTATTTGGCAAAAACGGTTTGACTGTTCGCAAAAGGGCCTTATTAATTTATGGATATATAGTTTCTCAGGTGCTGTATAAATTTAACTTAAAAATGAATGTCTAATTTAGTGTTAAACTGTTAATGAATTGGCCTACAGATGGTTATATACGTTGCTGTCGTTATTTCTGACTGAATTTATCATCGATAATATTTAAATAAATTACAAATATGCAATAAAAATTAATTCTCAACAATTATATTTATGTGTGATAAAAAGAAATCTTGTCTTTTATATAAGGTTTTAACTGTGTGTTTAGCTCAAATGTGAATATATGAGAATAGATAATGTTAAGAAATGAATTATATTATTTAGTTAATTTGTGTAAATTTTAAATAAATTATCTCGAGAAAAATCCTAAGCATTCATGCACTATATAGTGTTTTTAGCTCGCCATACGAAGTACCGAAGAAGTTAAAGCAATCGGTCGTGTGTGTCTGTAGCATTCTCGGACCCAAAAATTGTTTGTCTCGTCACCCTGAATCCAAATATATATATATATATATATATATATACACTCGGTCCCTCTACTCCTCTGAAGGTACCGGATCGATTTACACCAAATTTACTACACATATTATTTAATATCCTATTTGAATCCGGTCGCAGTTTAAATCCAATCGCCCGTATACTTCCCGAGTTATAGGGCCCCAAAATTTAAAACCCTACTTAATACTGCCCTTATAAAAATAATTAAAACACCCAAAAATTCTACTAATAATTCTAAGATATTTTATATCTACAAGATTTTTTCATATTGTTAACCCAAAGACTGTAAAGAAATATTAAATAGTCGTCGCTCGTAACATTAAATTTGTGCCCTCTACTCTGAAGGTACCGGAGCGATTTACACCAAATTTACTACCCATATTATATAACATCCTATTTGAATACGCTAGCAGTTTAGATATAATCGCCCGTATATTTCCCAAGTATAAAGGGCCCCAAAATTTGAAACCCTACTTAATACTGCCCTTATAAAAATAATTAAAACACCCAAAAATTCTACTAAAAATTCTAAGATATTTTATGTCTACAAGATTTTTTCATATTGTTAACCCAAAGGCCGTAAAAAAATATTAAATAGTCGTCGCTCGTAAGATTAAATTTGTGCCCTCTACTCTACTCTGAAGGTACCGGAGCGATTTACACCAAATTTACTACCCATATTATATAACATCCTATTTGAATACGCTAGCAGTTTAGATATAATCGCCCGTATACTTCCCGAGTTATAGGGCCCCAAAATTTGAAACCCTACTTAATACTGCCCTTATAAAAATAATTAAAACACTGAAAAATTCTACTAAAAATTCTAAGATATTTTATGTCTACAAGATTTTTTCAAATTGTTAACCCAAAGGCCGTAAAAAATTATTAAATAGTCGTCGCTCGTAAGATTAAATTTGTGCCCTCTACTCTACTCTGAAGGTACCGGAGCGATTTACACCAAATTTACTACCCATATTATATAACATCCTATTTGAATACGCTAGCAGTTTAGATATAATCGCCCGTATACTTCCCGAGTTATAGGGCCCCAAAATTTGAAACCCTACTTAATACTGCCCTTATAAAAATAATTAAAACACTGAAAAATTCTACTAAAAATTCTAAGATATTTTATGTCTACAAGATTTTTTCAAATTGTTAACCCAAAGGCCGTAAAAAATTATTAAATAGTCGTCGCTCGTAAGATTAAATTTGTGCCCTCTACTCTACTCTGAAGGTACCGGAGCGATTTACACCAAATTTACTACCCATATTATATAACATCCTATTTGAATACGCTAGCAGTTTAGATACAATCGCCCGTATACTTCCCGAGTTATAGGGCCCCAAAATTTGAAACCCTACTTAATACTGCCCTTATAAAAATAATTAAAACACTGAAAAATTCTACTAAAAATTCTAAGATATTTTATGTCTACAAGATTTTTTCAAATTGTTAACCCAAAGGCCGTAAAAAATTATTAAATAGTCGTCGCTCGTAAGATTAAATTTGTGCCCTCTACTCTACTCTGAAGGTACCGGAGCGATTTACACCAAATTAGATACACATATTATTTAGTATCCCATTTGAATTTGCTCGCAGTTTAAATCCGTTCGCCCATATACTTCCTGAGTTATAGGGCCCCAAATTTTAGAGCCCCCCTTAATACTACCCTTATAAAAATAATTAAAACACCCGAAAATTCTACTAAGTATTCTAAGATATTTTATATCTATAAGATTTTTTCATATTGTTAACCCAAAGGCCGTAAAAAAATTAATAAATATAATTTTGAATTTATTTATCAAAATAATCTACAAAAAATTGTAAGACTTTTAATATCTACAACAGTTTTTCAAATTGTTAACCAAAAGGGCATAATAATTAAAAACTGCTGCTCACATCGTATATATTACTCATAAGCGAGCTGAACGCATCGGTGCGTTGTACGTATCGAATCTTGTTTAAAATGTATATCCATCTTCAGATCTCTACAGTTCAGAAGTGGGATTATATGTTAATACATGTTTTTAACACAATCCCACTACTGAAATCCTGTAGATCTACGTTTTTAAAATGTATTATCCCACTTCTCATGCTACTATGAAGTAGGAAGTTAAAACTACTGGATATAACGAATAAGATAGACAAAGAAGCGGTATAGACGAAAAAGGGACGGATAACTGGAGAAACAGTTGCATATATTTAAATTAATTTAATTTTTGAGGCACGCCGCTACAATTTAAATAATTAAAATTCTCAGTTAGTTGAAAGATGAAGAAGATTCTGTGTTCTTTCGTTAAACGTACTGAGTGTGTTCCTTGAACTTTGCGTTGTGACGTCACACAATCGGTCTATACAAAATGGCCGCCCCAAGCACATGTGCAATCGGGGGTCTTTATGCGGTAGTATAGACCCCTACAGTGTGACGTCACAACTGAGAGTTCATGTGTAAGCATTACGCGTGTGTGTCGCACGCAAATTATATATATGTAAGGTTAGTGGCCGATGGCGGAAAGCACGATGTCAACGCAATACTCGAAAGACGGTAAATATTTCGCACAAATCTCTACTGATGGCAAATTGAAAATATGGGACACCGCAACGAGTACATTGAAGCAGGAATTCACACCGAATTTACACTTAAAGACGCCATGCACTTGCTTACATTGGATCCAGGGCAAAACGCAGGTAAGAGGAGCCATGTGCTTCCAAAAATTAGCCCCTAACTGGCGGACTGTTCATATTTTCATTTTTAATGTATCCTTGACGATTTTAACACTTTTTAAAAAAAATTATTACATTGTTATTGGTTTTCCATTCATCAATTTACAATATTGTATACATCAAGGATTTTTTTTGTAAATAGGTCAATGTTGGTTTTTTGTAATTTAAATATATTTAAATCACATTACTAGTGTTTATATGTAGTATTTTAATTACTTATTAATTTAAATACATTATTCATGTAGTGACGTCACGTGTGGACAGTTTACAAAGTCCCTTCTAGATGTCCCTAGTCTACGATTGTTATCTTACTGTGCTCTAATTTATTATAAATTTAATATCTTACTGCTCTAATAATAAAATCTACCATATTGTATAAATGGTATGGTTCTATACGAAATTATTTTAATATATCATATATAGGAAGCTAAAGCATTCGGTCGTGTGTCTGTAGCATTCTCGGTTCCTTAACGCAGTGTTTGTCGCCCTTAATCCAAAAATATATATAATTTATATACCCTGTCGCTCGTAAGACCAAATTTGTGCTTTCTACTCTGAAGGTACCAGAGCGATTTTCACCAAATTTGCTACACAATTTATTTAACATCCCATTTTAATCCACACGCAGTTTAAATCCAATCGCCCGTACACTTCCCGAGTTATAGACCCCCAAAATTTAACCCCCCCCCCCCTTAATACTATCCTTAGAAAAATAATTTAAACCCCTAAAAATGCTACTAATAATTCTAAGATATTTTATATCTACAAGATTTTTCCATTTTGTTAACCCAAAGGCTATAAGAAATTCTTAAACATTTTTTTTTGAATCTTAAAATATCAATTGCCCGAGTTATAGGGCCCCAAAATTGAAAACCCCCCTTAATACTATCATTAGAAAAAAAATTAAAACCCCCAAAAATTCTAAGATATTTTATGTCTACAAGATTTTTCCATTTTGTTAAATTTCTAAAGGCTATAAAAAATTATTAAACATTATAATTTTCAATTTCAAATATTATTAAAATAATCTACAAAAAGTTGTAAGACTTTTTATATCTATAAAATTTTTTCAAATTGTTAACGAAAAGGCCATAATAATTAAAAACCGCTGCTCACATATCGCATATAATACTTATAAGGCGAACTGGACGCATAGGCGCGTTGTAACTAAGTTTGTTTTTTTATCCAAATAATCTACAAGAAATTGTACGCTTTTTTATATCTATAACATTTTTTCTAATTGTTACCTAAAAGGCCATAATAATTAAAAACCGCTGCTCACAAATCGCATATAATACTTATAAGGCGAGCTGGACGCATATGCGCGTTGTAACTAAGTTTGTTTTTTTATCAAAATAATCTACAAGAAATCGTACGACTTTTTATATCTATAACATTTTTTCAAATTGTTAACCAAAAGGCCATAATAATTAAAAACCGCTGGTCGCATATCGCATATAATACTTATAAGGCGAACTGGACGCATAGGCGCGTTGTAACTAAGTTTGTTTTTTTATCCAAATAATCTACAAGAAATTGTACGCTTTTTTATATCTATAACATTTTTTCTAATTGTTACCTAAAAGGCCATAATAATTAAAAACCGCTGCTCACAAATCGCATATAATACTTATAAGGCGAGCTGGACGCATATGCGCGTTGTAACTAAGTTTGTTTTTTTATCAAAATAATCTACAAGAAATCGTACGACTTTTTATATCTATAACATTTTTTCAAATTGTTAACCAAAAGGCCATAATAATTAAAAACCGCTGGTCGCATATCGCATATAATACTTATAAGGCGAACTGGACGCATAGGCGCGTTGTAACTAAGTTTGTTTTTTTATCCAAATAATCTACAAGAAATTGTACGCTTTTTTATATCTATAACATTTTTTCTAATTGTTACCTAAAAGGCCATAATAATTAAAAACCGCTGCTCACAAATCGCATATAATACTTATAAGGCGAGCTGGACGCATATGCGCGTTGTAACTAAGTTTGTTTTTTTATCAAAATAATCTACAAGAAATCGTACGACTTTTTATATCTATAACATTTTTTCAAATTGTTAACCAAAAGGCCATAATAATTAAAAACCGCTGCTCGCATATCGCATATAATACTTATAAGGCGAACCGGACGCATTGGTGCGTTGGAACTAAGCTTGTTATAACAATGTAACCAATACTAGTAGATCAGTAACCTGGTTACGTGATATTTAGTATATATATATAATAAAGTATAATTTTCTATGGTTTATTTAGACGCCTCGGAAAAAGCGGAAACACAATTCAGACGGGGCTTTAGACGGCGGAAGTCCAGTTATTGCCCTAGGTACTAGTTCCGGTGCGATACTACTATATTCATTCGCCTCAGCAAATGTTGAAACAACCGTCGATAGTAACACAAGTAATTCTATCTCTTGCATAAGTTGGAGCAACGGCCAGGATGTCTACGCGGGCGCAGAACAATTTGTGTTACTATTCGATTTAAAAGCGAAAACAGTTAAAACGTTAGTCATTTTCTATATTACATATTGCAGATATGCTACAATGCTTTAAAGATATGTTGCAACGTTTTAAAGATATGTTGCAACGTTTTAAAGATATGTTGCAACGTTTTTAAGATATGTTGCAACGTTTTAAAGATATGTTGCAACGTTTTAAAGATATGTTGCAACGTTTTAAAGATATGTTGCAACGTTTTAAAGATATGTTGCAACGTTTTAAAGATATGTTGCAACGTTTTAAAGATATGTTGCAACGTTTTAAAGATATGTTGCAACGTTTTAAAGATATGTTGCAACGTTTTAAAGATGTGTTACGTTTTAAAGATATGTTGCAACGTTTTAAAGGTATGTTGCAAAGTTTATAATGTTACATAATTTTTAAGATACGTTGTAACGTTTTTAAGATGTTTTATAACGTTTTAAGATATGTTGTAACAACGTTGTAAGATATGTTATAACTTAACGTTTTTTAAATATGTTACCACATTTTTAAAAAATGTTACAATATTTTTGAGTTATGTTACAATATTTTTGGGATATGTTACTACTTTTTTGAGATATGTTGCAATGTTTTTAGGATATGTTATTGCGTTTTTAAGATATGTTGTAACATTTAAATGTTGTTTTAATATTTTTGAGATGTTATAACATAACGTTTTTAAAATATGTTACAATATTTTTGGGAGATAAGTTACTACTTTTTTGAGACATGTTGCAATGCTTTTAGGGTATGTTATTTATTTTTAAGATATGTTATAACGTTTTTAAGATATGTTATAACGTTTTTAAGATATGTTATAACGTTTTTAAGATATTTCAGAACATTTAAAAGTTGTTTTAGTACTTTTGAGATATATTATAACATTTTTGAGATATGTTACACCGTTTTTGAGATATTTGAGTTATGTTATGGATGTTTGGGTTCTAGAAAATGGAAAACTGGCACAGATAGAATAAATGCGATTCTAGTAGTACCAAATAAGGAACGATTATTAACTGCGTCTAAAACAATTAAATTATGGGATTTAACAACAAAAGAGAATGTAAAAACGTTTACAGGACACAGTTCCGATGTAACGTTATTACATTTTATTCCATCTACGACCTCAGACCCGTATTTCGTCAGTGGATCAAAGGTATTTTATTTTTATTAATTTATAACGTTTTAAATATTACTGTAATGATGATTCCAATCTAATGACTTTCGTTCTTCTGAGTTAAACATGCTGTTAATTTATAATCTGATTCAATTGGGTCAATTTTCGAATTGATGCGGTATTTCGATATGTATTTAGTAATGTATTTGTTTAGAGCGACCGATTGTTGAGTTGTTGGAGTTTAAATGAGAATGTGGAGGAGAAGAACGCCGTGGTTAGTTTATTAATGGAAGATATCGCGTTATCCGTAAGTTTAGTTGAGAAATCGGATAATACGACTAGTTTAGCAGCTGTTACAAGGAGTGGTGTAGCTCATATATACCAACATACCCTTAATGGGTAAGTGAAAATTAAATGAATTTAGAACACGCGCTGTTATATAAATGTTGTTATAGAAAATGCACAAAACCAATTAAACCAAAAGTGACCATTCAAGTCGCCTCGGACACGGGGCAGAGCAAATCCCTGATTACCCCAATACCTGTAATATCTGCATATTTCAACGATGAGGCCTCCGTTATGTTAGCATATGGGACTAATATATTTATTACGTTTGAAAATATTGTAAGTTACACGAAACTATTTTTAAGGATTTAAAACAAACATTAAGCTTTAAAATTTGATAGTTTTAGAGTTAAAAATATTGCTTAGACCAAAGATAAAATGATGATTCCTTTATAATGACTTTCGTTCTTCTGAATCAAACATGTTGTTATTTTATAATCTGATTTGATTGGTTACTAAATTATTTATTGGAGTTTTTAGTCTCCCAATTTTTGTATTATTTATTTAGGGTTTTTTTTAGTGTTAAAAGTGATTTTTTTTAAAATTAAATCGATGCCAAATAAAGATAGAGACACGATTTTTGGTACACATAATTATTATTCTTTTATTTGAGATATGCCATTACGTTTTTAGCTCGCCGTACGTAGTACCGAAGAGGCTAAAGCATTCGGTCGTGTGTCTGTAGCATTCTCGGATCAATAAATTTCATTAAGAAAAAGTGTTCGTCTCGTCGCCCTGATTCCGAAAATGTATATAACTTATATACTTGGATGTTAGTCGTCGCTCGCTCGTAAGACCAAATTTGTGCCCTCTACTCCTCTGAAGGTACCGGAGCGATTCACTCCAAATTTGGTACACATATTATTTGGCATCCCATTTGAATCCGCTCGCAGTTTAAATCCAATCGGCCGTATACTTCCCGAGTTATAGGGCCCCAAAATTTAGAACCCCTCTTAATACTGCTCTTATAAAAATAAATAATACACTTAAAAATTCTACTAAAAATTCTAAGATATTTTATGTCTACAAGATTTTTTCTTTTTGTTAATCCAAAGCCCAAAAAAAATTATTAAATATTATAATTTTGAAATTTAAAATATGAACTAAACTTTTTTTTATCAATATAATCTAAAATTTAATGTAAGACTTTTTACACCTATAATATATTTTCAAATTGTTAACCAAAAGGCCATAATAATTTAAAACCACTGCTCGCAACGCATATTTTACCTAAGGGCGAGCTCTACGCGTTGGTGCGTTTTACGCGTACCAAATCTTGTTAAGATATAACATTTAAAAGTTGTTTTAATATTTTTGAGATATGTTATAATATAACTCTTTTGGGATATGTTGCAATCATAAATGTATGAAAAGTATTAAAGGCGCTAAAAATTCGTCAATGTTCTAACTTCGTGGACTCAAAACCGATTTTTACATAGAGCAAATACTGTCAAACACGTTAAATTGTGAAACTTCAAACTTAAGAAACCAGAAGTGCCTGTTTACTCTATGCATTTTTTGTTCTATTCACAATATCACTAGAACGGCTGCACTTATGGCAAAAAAAAATGTATAACTCTTTTATTTATTTACACAATTGCCTGAAATTTAATAACACAAGGTTTTTGGGGTCGCAAATTACGAATCTGGCCTTAAAATCGCTCTAAAAACAAAATGGCGTCTACAAAATGAATATTTATTTATCTATTTCACTTTTATCCTTTAAAAACTAGACTATTTCACTAATTTGCTCGCCGTACGAAGTACCAAAGAAGCTAAAGCATTCGGTCGTGTGTCTGTAGCATTCTCGGATCAAAAAATTGCATTAACAATAAGTGTTTGTCTCGTCGCCCTGAATCTAAAAATATATAACTCATATAACTGGATGTTGGTCGTCGCTCGTAAAACCAAATTTGTGCTTTCTGTTCCTCTGAAGGTATCGGAGCGATTTACACCAAATTTGCTACACATATTATTTGGCATCCTATTGATATTTTAGGTCTATTAGATTTTTTCATATTGTTAACTCAAAGCCCGAAAAAAATTAATTATAATTTTGCATTTTAAAATTGCATTAAAATATTTTTTATCAATATTATCTACAAAAAATTGCAAGGCTTTTTATATCTTTAATATTTTTTCTAATATAATTAAAAACTACTGCTCGCATTGCATATTTTACCTAAAGGCGAGCTCTACGCGTTAGTGCGTTTTACGCGTACCTAATCTTGTTTTTTATAATACGTAAATTGCACATATAAAAATCTTTATTCCTCTTCATTTGGCATCGATTTAAAATAAAATAGATCCCATTTTACGGTTTTAACACTAGAAAAACCCTTTAAAACACCTTAAATCCTTTAAAAGTTTAAAGATTCTCCTTACAGAATAACTCAGAACCGCTCTTAAATTTAACTAAATTATTTTGAAGGTGCCTAGTACATACGAAAAAGTCCAGTGTTTAATCCGCAAACCGAATCAACCGCAATCGTCAACCTCTGAAATAACAAAAACAAAATCACCTCTAGTAGACAAACACGTCGAATACTTAACGCCGTTTGTCTCAAACAATTACAAAAGCAAACGAAAGGGTACCGAAGTAAACTCCGATGTGCCCATGGAGCAACGATTAGAAAACTTAACGTTAAACCGGTTAGATTCGGGTGTGCCGAAGCAAGATAACGTGGCGCAGCTGTTAGTACAAGGGCTGCACAGTAAGGACAAATCGATATTGGGACACGTTTTGTCCAAACGGGACGAAACTGTTATTAAGAACACTGTCCGTAGATTACCGATGCAAGTGATAGTTCCGTTGCTTACAGAACTATCGACACTAGTGCAAGGCAAGACGATGGCGTAAGTAATTTTTTTTTTAAATAGTGGCCTGCACTCGACTTATACGTTTATTGTTGCTAGGAGTCAAACCGGAGTACTATGGCTGCGATATTTAATCCAGACGCACGCTAGCCAACTGTTAGCGAACCCACATTTAGTAGATATGCTAGGGCCAGTTTTGGGCAGCATAGAAAACCGATTGTCCCTATTAACGCCGTTGTCTAGGCTCAGGGGTCGCTTAGACCTTTTAGTATCGCAAATTTCAGATTCTACGAAAGAAGACACTGAAAATGACGATGCATTACTTGTATATAAAGATAATGGTCAGTGTGAACGTCTTAACTCGTTAACATTGTTTTAAAATGGTAGTTTTGCTTTTAGGTTCTAGTGATTCGGATAGCGATGATAATATTGAATTGAATTTGCACTCGGATTCAGAGAATGAGTGGAATGAAGAAGAAGATAGCGGGAATGATTCGAATGCCGATGAAGAAATTAAAATAGATGAAAATAATGTATCTGACTCGGAAATGTCTATGTAATAAAAAGAAATGAACGTTTATTTTTGTTTTTTACTATTTTTTTTTTAATAATTACCGACATATTTTTAATGTTACGTGGAGAAAAATAAATATTTACTAATTTTACATATTGCGAGTTTATTTCAAATTGTCCTTTAACTTGTAAAATTTGTGTGTATTTGTTGCAAACGAATATATTTTGTCATTAAATAAATTATTATAATTTGTACACGAGAATTATTTAATAAAATTTTGCAATTATTATTTGGGTTTTATTTATCTTAGTCTTTAAACATGCGCCCTTTCAGTTAGGGTCAAATATCAAACTCAAAAAACACCAATAAATTCGTAATTGCATAAATAATGCCTGGTAATTCTAATTTGTGCCCTCTACTTCTCTGAAGGTACCGGAGCGATTTACACCAAATTAACTACACATATTATTTAACATCCTATTTGAATCCGCTCGCAGTTTAAATCTAATCGCTTATATACTTCCCGAGTTATAGGGCCCCAAAATGTACAACCCCCCTTAATACGACCCTTATAAAAATAATTAAAACACTCAAAAATGCTACTAAAAATTCTAAGATATTTTATGTCTACAAGATTTTTTCATATTGTTAACCCAAAGACCGTAAAAAATTATTAAATAGTCGTCGCTCGTAAGATTAAATTTGTGCCCTCTACTCTACTCTGAAGGTACCGGAGCGATTTACACCAAATTTACTAAACATATTATTTAACATCCCATTTAAATCAGCTCGCAGTTTAAATTTAATCGACTGTATAGTTCCCGAGTTATAGGGCCCCAAAATTTACAACCCCCCTTAATACTGCCCTTATAAAAATAATTAAAACACTCAAAAATGCTACTAATAATTCTAAGATATTTTATGTTTACAAGATTTTTTCATATTGTTAACCCAAAGACCGTAAAAAATTATTAAATATTCGTCGGTCGTAAGATTAAATTTGTGCCCTTTACTCTACTCTGAAGGTACCGGAGCGATTTACACCAAATTTACTACACATATTATATAACATCCTATTTGAATCCGCTCGCAATTTAAATCTAATCGCCTGTATACTTTTCGAGTTATAAGGCCCCAAAATTTACAACCCTCGTTAATACTGCCCTTATAAAATAATTAAAACACTCAAAAATTCTACGAATAATTCTAAGATATTTTATATCTACAAGATTTTTTCATATTGTTAACTCAAAGACAGTAAAAAAATATTAAGTATTCGTCGCTCGTAAGATTAAATTTGTGCCCTCTACTCTACTCTGAAGGTACCGGAGCGATTTACACCAAATTTACTACACATATTATTTAGCATCCTATTTGAATCCGCTCGCAGTTTAAATCTAATCGCCTGTATACTTTTCGAGTTATAAGGCCCCAAAATTTACAACCCTCGTTAATACTGCCCTTATAAAAATAATTAAAACACTCAAAAATGCTACTAATAATTCTAAGATATTTTATGTCTATAAGATTTTTTCATATTGTTAACCCAAAGACCGTAAAAAATTATTAAATAGTCGTCGCTCGTAAGATTAAATTTGTGCCCTCTACTCTACTCTGAAGGTACCGGAGCGATTTACACCAAATTTACTACACATATTATTTAACATCCTATTTGAATCCGCTCGCAGTTTAAATCTAATCGCCTGTATACTTTTCGAGTTATAAGGCCCCAAAATTTACAACCTTCGTTAATACTGCCCTTATAAAAATAATTAAAACACTCAAAAATGCTACTAATAATTCAAAAATATTTTATATCTACAAGATTTGTTCATTTTGTTAACTCAAAGCCCGAAAAAAATTATTAAATATACAAAAGTAGATGGACCTGATGGTTAGTCTTAAAAGGTATTAAAAGTGATTTTAATGCAAAATTAGTTAAAATTCCAGTAAAATTTTGAAACTATATGTAGCTAATAATTAGTTCTATTCATAGTAATAATATAATTGCGGGGAAATAATACTGGAATCAGAGGAATTCACGGTTCTGAACTTCACACAATTGTTGGGAAAAGCGTGAATTCGCTGCAGCAACGGTTGATTTATTTGCTCTGTTATCCATCCGTCATTTATTTCATTATGATTTCCATCTCTATGGTAATGAGTAAAATTGGCAATTGTTTCGCAAGAAACGGGCGAGCAGCTCTGTGTTCTGCAAATCCCTGACAAAATACGATCACTTTTAGTTCACACCGGCGACGCATTGAAGCGCTCGCGTGGTCGAATATTACATTCATTATGTTTCGAGACAACAGCGGAATTCACCCTGTATTCGCCAGGGACTCAGCTTATCTATTTTGTGGGTTTCTTTGTCTTAATACACCTTTTGAGGTCTCAAACTACAAAATTCCGGGTGTTTTTATTTTAATTTTGCGAATCATTTTTAATAATTATTTGAAAATCGTAATATTATTAGGGAAGAACTATTTTTTATTAATTTAATTTATTGGTGAATTCTCAGTTTAAACTAACCAATACTCTACAGATATATTCTGAAATGTCATTTATCTAACTGAGTCTATTTTGTTTTCCTGTCAAAATAGCAGATAATCCGATTTTATAAGCTACATGCTACATGGCAACGCGTAAACAACATATTTTTAATGTTTCGTAGCATTTTTCTCGCAACTGGTACATTTTTTGAATAAATGTTTCAAACAAAAGTTGTGCCAAATATTAATATCTTTCATTATGAACATAACTATTTTTGCCGTAAGTGTAGCCGTTCTAGTGATATTGGAGATAGAGCCAAAAAATGTATAGAGTAAGCACTACCGGTTTGAATATTCTTTTCAAAAATAGGAGGTGTACATCTAGGGCATATACAAGTCTTAAGTTTGAAGTTTCATCCTTTTACGTTCGACAGTTTTGGCCCTAGAGCGTTCACAGACACACACACACACAAAAATAGTCACATTCGATTCAGGGAAGGTCAAAACGTGTATATCCGTTAAAATCTCTTCGTAAAAGAATGTAATAAATTAAATATTGATGACAAACCGTGCAATTTAAAATAAATAATGTCTTTACTGTAAAATACGAATTAAATATGCATCAGTGCCTGCAGCGTGCATGCTTTTACGCTTAAACCTGAATATGCTCAAATAAGAGTAAACCGTACTTTCTGAGCATTTAGACGCCTAAAGGTCCCCTACAAGCTTAGAAAAAAAGCCCTAAATGCAGCAAAGGATAAAACAAATACCAAATAAAGTAACCAAAGTATAAATAACACTCGAGCTAAATTATTCCTGGAGGATTGCGATTCGTGCGCATGCGACTTTCGTCCTGCGTGCTTTGGGCAAAAGCTTTCACAAGCTGGAAAACTCAGTGCATATTTCGCGTGACAACTAACCGGTTCGGTCACGTCCATTCACTGGCCCGAAAATTGCGCGAAATCTCGTAGATCCGAATTATATTAAATCCAAATAGCAAAATATTTTGTACGAAATAAATAAATATATGAATTTAAAATATATTAATTTCTATTTAAAATATATAATTAATTAAATTAAATTTCTTTCGTTTATAAACAAGTGTAAAATGATTTGATTTTAAGATAAATTAGGGATTTTTGAATATGAGTGTAATATTTGAAAGAAATATGAACGAAAAGTGCTATAGTATTAAATAGTGCTACAGTGTTTGACCATGTTTAGTATTAGGGGAATATTTTTGGTGTACCTGTGCTTATTATTAATAGGTGTTTTCGGAATTTTGGGTGCCCCTAGCTGTATATGCGATACTAGTGACTGTGACGATGTAGAAAGTGAGGATTGCCCGGGATTAGGGATTGTTATATGGGATCCTTGCAGGTAATTAAGGATTATTTTATTATTTATGTATTTACCCAACGAATTTTACGAAAACTCTATTCTAATTGTGACTAAGAAGAATAAACAAGCAAAGGCACCATTGCGTTCAGCTTGCCGTATTAATAAAGCCTATTTATAAGCTATTGAATGATTGACGAACTTGTTGCAATCATGCGAATTCTTTTATTATTGCTTAGGGCGATTTTATGATTGACCGATTATTATATATATATTTCTTTTTTGTTTGGTTAACAATAATTAAACGAAGTTCTACGCCGTAGAGGCACCAACGCATATTTTTGGTGTATTATTTCACATCATTATCAAATATCAAAGAACGAAAAAAATATTCGAAACGAATTTGATGTAAAAAAAACAACGAATAGTTGACAAAACTAAATTGGTAACCTGAGGGAACCAATTACCAATATATTTCAGTGCTGAAATAGTCAGTTTCTGCTTTGGCTTTGTCATCAATACAAAAAAATACTGCATTTTTTCGCGAATGCGAATGTAAATTAATGATTGAAAAATACTATTTTCATAAAACAACAAATTAAACTGTGAGCAATGTCGCACTTTGGGTTTATTTAGATTTGGATCTAAATTAAACGTTTTTTATAACTCGCAACTAAAAATATAATAAAACTGTTTTATCTTCATGTACTAATTGGTACCTAAAATTTCGTTTAATGCGTGGTTTAATTAATTAATTAATTAACGAGGGTCTATAATTAAGACCACCAGCAAAATTAAATGCTAATATAAAAGTTTTTCGTACATTTTGAATAAATACATATTTTTGAACTGTTCATATCCAACAAGCTGCCCTAACGTAATATAACTTATTTATTAATTAGAAATTATACTGGTATTTAACAGTAAGTTTCTATGTCTGGAGATAAAATGTGCCCAGTTTGTAAATTAAATATTTGCATAGTACTTAATTAAGAAGTGAAAAATGAAAAATTTTGTTTAAGCACAAAGTTCCCATCATTTGCAGACAATATTTACCCACTTGAAAAGGCTGTTTGTTTCATTCAAATCATAATCATTTAATTTATAATTTTTACTTTCTTTTACAGAGTAATAAGTAAGTATAGGGATCACCAAAATAATCGAACTCGAGATTTTAACGGATATACACGTTTTGAGCTTCCCTGAATCGAATGTGACTATTTTCGGAGTGACGTCTGTGTGTGTGTGTGTGTATGTGAACGCTCTAGAGCCGAAACTGTGCAATGTAAAATTATGAAACTTCAAACTTAAGACTTGTATATGGTCTAGTTGTGCACCTCCTATTTTTGAAAAGAATATTCATATCAGAAGTGCATGTTTACTCTATGCATTTTTTGTTCTATCTCCAATATCACTAGAACGGCTGCACTTACGGCAATAATAGTTATGTTTATAATGAAAGATATTAATATTTCGCACAACTTTTGTTTGAAAAGTTTCTTCAATAAATGTACCAGTTACGAGAAAACCGCTACCGAAAATTTTGAGATTCTTGTTTACGTTGTCATGGATTTGAATGTAGCTTAACTAATCGGATCATCTGCGCCTGTCAATATTTCGACAAGAAAACAAAATGGTCTGAATTAGATAAATGGCATTTTAGAATATTTCTGTAGAGAATTGGTTAGTTTTGATAGTTAGTACTTCAAAACCATTACAAATTGGTATTGGTATAATTTTCAACCCATTCATTTATATAAGGTAAGCTTAGTTTTCATATTGTTTCTATTGGATTATTATTTCCTAATATTATATTTTTATAATCAATAAATATTGATGAAAACTACGTAAAAGAAAGTCCCGCGTTGGCCACAACCCATTTTTTAGTTAGCAATGAAGTTTTGTGTAGTTAATTAGTTTCAAACAGAAAGTATATTACGTTTTTGCACAATAACGCTGGCGTAAATAAACAAAAAGGCCCTTAACAATGTCTCAATCAAACGAAATCAATTATCGAAGTTATCGAACTTAATCCCCGATAGTTCCAGCGAACTTTTCTGCAATTCGCTGAAAAGCAATCATATATACACACTTCTTATCTTGTCAACTAATTTCGAAAGAATCCCCTGACACTCTAAGCTCATTATTAGAAAAATTCATTGAATTCGCTACGAAAACTAAACCTTTTTATCTCTGAGGCTCTGAGGGATAAAAAAAAAGTATTGTAATTACGCATAATTACGTTTTAAAATTAACGAAATTCGGTATTTCTTTTTACTATAGTAACCAATGCCTTCAGCTCACCATAGAAACTATGTTTTAACCAGTAGTTTTTAAGAAAGAATAACCACTGATTTTTCTAGAGATAAATATTATAAATCAATCAATGGATTAATTGACAATTTTGGAACCTGATTGAATAATCATTCAACATTTTTAATTATTTTAAAATTAAGTTTGTTCGTATTAAAAAACGAAATACGTTATTTCTTTTTACTATAGTAACTAATGCCTTCAGCTCACCGACTAACCACTGATTTTTGTAGAGATAAATGTTATAAAACAATAATAACAATAAAAGCAATGGATTAATTGACAATGTTGGTCCCAAAACTAATTTTTTCAATCATACGAATCAATCAATCAAATAAATAAATTTTAAATATCAAAATTATTATTTTTAATGTTTTTGTGGGTAACTCTTATAATTACTAGGGTCACCCGTGGGCACTATGTGCCCATATGGTATACAAAATATAGGTCAGTTTTGATGTTTGGCGAATTTGTAATTATTTTGTAAATCATAGTTACAATATATAAATAAGGCAATTCCTGTATACGGTTTTCCTTCAGTTTGTATCTTTTAACAGATAACAAATATATGAAAATATTAATAATTTGTAATATTTTTGCCAACAAATCAAGTGTCTAAATGTTTGGATTATTTCTACAAAATTTGGTTTATTATATTATTAATAATTAATTTAAGTAAAAAAAATAATTAAAATAATATATATATATATATATTTATACGGTTTTCCTACAGTTTGTATTGTTACACAGATAACAAACCAAATTTGTAAGTATATTGTAAATCATAGTTACAATATATAAATAAGGCATTTCCTTTAAACGGTTTTCCTTCAGTTTGTATCATTTTACAGATAACAAAACTACAAAAAATTAAATATTAGTTATTTGAAATATATTTGCCAACAAATCAAGTGTCTAAATATGGATTAACTCTACAAAATTTGGTTTATTATATTATTAATAATTAATTTAAGTATTTTTTTTTAAATAATATATATATATATATATATATATATATATATTTATACGATTTTCCTTCAGTTTGTATTGTTACACAGAAAATAAACCGAATTTGTAAGTATATTGTAAATCAGAGTTACAATATATAAATAAGGCATTTCCTTTAAACGGTTTTCCTTCAGTTTGTATCGTTTGACAGATAACCAACCTACAAAAATTTAAATATTAATAATTTGAAATATTTTTGCCAGCCAATTAAGTGTCTAAATAAGTTCGGATTAATTCTGCAATATTTTGTTTATTATTTTATTAATAATTAATTTAAGTAAAAAGAAAAATTTAAATTATATATATATATATATATATATATATATATATATATATATATATATATATATATATATATAAATGTCGCCTTATATCGGAGGTCGTGGTTTCGAATGGCCAATTTGCATTTTTTAGAAGAAAAAAAAGCGTTCTACTCATACATACTCACAAACATATACATCTGGGTGTTTATATATGTAATATATAGACTAATATATAAAAATAAATGAATATTTCAAATTAAAATATTGCCAACTCGAATCATTTCCAATATAAAGCAATCTGAGCTTTAAAATTATGTAATTAAACAAAAAACTATATATATATATATATATATATATATATATATATATATATATATATATATATATATATATATATATATATATGTATATATAATTGCAAAACCTAATCAGCAAATAACAATTCTAGAATAATTGGCTGAAATTTCGTCTTTTTTGATAAATGAAAAACCCAAACCAGCTGACAGTGAAATTAGTTGAAACACAACATAAGATAAATTAGTTTTTAACCCAAAAACGTATTTTTATTTCAAATTTAAACAAAATCAAATCCCATTCGCAATTAATTAATAATGCATTGAGGCATTGCTAGGACAACCGACTGTTCAGCTTACGTCAATATATAAACCAGTGGGGCGGTAATAGGGGGGCTAAAAGGGGGGACACTTCAGCAGGGAATTGAAAAAAAAAAAAAGTTGATCGAAGCAAAAAGAATTAAATAAATCGTTATGCTATTTTAAATTCATTCGTCTGTGAGTTTTTGCGATACGAAAATAAATAATTAGTAAAATTTCAGCTGAATAAATACTATTTAGATTGATTGATTCGCAGAGATTCGGTCAACTATTTACAGGGGGCTGCCGTACAGGCACGTATTAACACATTTTTATACAAATATTGCATTGTGTAATCGATTTTAATGGATATAGCCGTCTCGAGCACACGGGTAAATACGCATGTTCTTTATACGCTAACTAATGCGTAATGTGACACTTATAAACTAGTCTAATTTCTCTACTTAAGCCGGCTGTCTTCTTATTCTGAGCCGAAGAGAAATCAAGTCATATTTACGAATGTCTATGAACCGTTTAGATATAAATTTGGCGGACTCTCAAGTTTCAACGTGTTCAAACGTTCACAGTTTTAGACGTAACGCTGATATAAGTCCTAGCGATCCATCACTTGACTCTGCTTTAGGTACACTAAATACAACTGTATTTTTGTAACAAAATCCACCCTTTTAAGGGAACAAAAATCATTGTTACGCGCTTTTGTCGTTTCCTGATTTTAAATTAAAATATATTCGTTCCCAACGCATATAAATCGCTTAAGTATGAACTATTACACACGTGTACAGGCGCAAATTTACAAAATTTATTTATTTTACGTTTAAAAATAATTGAAATTGATTTTATAAATATTTTAAAAGTGTATTATAATGAATTGAAGAGTGATTTTCACAATTAACGCATGTACAAGCCTAGATTGAACGTTTAACTTGCATTTACTAACAGAAATATTTATTAAAATATATATTTTTAAGTCATTTTTTGAAAAATTGTAACAGCATTTTCCAGAAAACTGGTTCTTTCTACCAATTATCCTAATGTGTTTCAATATATATAACAAGATTCGGCACGTAGAACGCACCAATGCGTACAGCTCGCCTTTAAGTTGCGGTGGCTTTTAATTATTATGGCCTTTTGGTTAACAATTTGTTATAGATATAAAAAGTGCATATTTTAAAATTCAAAATTATAATTTTTAATAATTTTTTATGGGCTTTGAGTTAACAATATGTAAAAATCTTGTAGATATAAAATATCTTAGAGTTACTAGTAGAATTTTTGGGTGTTTTAGTTATTTTTGTAAGGGTAGTATTAAGGGGGGTTCAAAATTTAATAGATATTTAATATTTTTTTTTAATATTTAATAATTTTTTATGGCCTTTGAGTTAACAATATGTAAAAATCTTGTAGATATAAAATATCTTAGAATTACTAGTAGAATTTTTGGGTATTTTAATTATTTTTGTAAGGGTAGTATTAAGGGGGGTTGTAAATTTAGTGGATATTTTAAAATTAAAAATTATAATATTTAACAATTTTTTATGGGCTTTGAGTTAACAATATGCAAAAATCTTGTAGATATAAAATTTCTTAGATTTACTAGTAGAATTTTTGGGTGTTTTCATTATTTTTATAAGGGCAGTATTAAGGGGGGTTCTAAATTTAGTGGCTATTTAAAAAATTATATTTAATAATTTTTTATGGCCTTTGAGTTAACAATATGCAAAAATCTTGTAGATATAAAATATCTTAAAATTATTAGTAGAATTTTTGGGCGTTTTAGTTATTTTTGTAAGAGTAGCATTAAGGGGGGTTATAAATTTAATGGATATTTTATAATTTAAATTTATAATATTTAATATTTTTTTCTGGCCTTTGAGTTAACAATATGCAAAAAACTTGTAGACATAAAATATCTTAGAATTACTAGTAGAATTTTTGGATGTGTTAGTTATTTGAATAAGGGTAGTATTAAGGGGGGTTTTACATTTTGGGGCCCTATAACTCGGGAAGTATACGGGCGATTGTATTTAAACTGCGTATTAAAATAGGATGCCTAATATGTGTAGCAAATTTGGTTAAATTGCTCTGGTACCTTCAGAGGAATAAAGGGCACGTCCAAGTATATGAGTTATATATATTTTTGGAATCAGGGCGACGAAACAAACACTTTTCGGGATCCGAGAATGCTACAGACACACAACCGATTGCTTTGGTACTTCGTACGTCGACCTAAAAATATTGGGGGATAGAGTTTAGGCGGGGTCCAATTCCCGGCTGACAATCTAGCTAGCGCTGATTCTCTTTCTTCCCTGGGTGCACTTCGCACTTTCGCCGAACGAGATCCAATAAATAAAAGGATATATATTTTTGCAAGATGTCTCTTCTATTGTATCTGGCCGTACAGTACCGTGCCAGGAAATTCTACAATTTTATTTTCGGTACAAAGAAAACCACTTTATATCTCATATTTCAACAAAATGAAATTATTCGATACGTTCGAGACAAATGGGAGAGATGACACCTTTGTGCACCAATTCACAGTGAAAAATTGCAATTAATAAATCTAGTTTGTTTATGCAACATTTTTAATGTTTCACTTAGCGAAGATCGAAAAATGTATTAATAAGAAAACAAATTAAAAACAATGGACTTCTATTACGTTCAAAATGGGTCGAAGTTTCCGATGAAGGGGAACGAAATGAGTGTGACAGGGATAGATAAAAGTTGATGTTTGGCCATGGTTGATTCGGGACTCCGGCCGCCCGGACTCCGACAGTGTGTACGGTGTTAATCGGTTCCCTGTAGGCCTCATTCCGGGAGATTGAAGGTTCAGAATACGATAAACACGACGGAAAAAAAAGATAGCCACCATAGATATTAGAAAACGTGGACTAAAACGTTTAAATTAATCGAATTTTATATTTTTAAAATAGTAACAGATACACAATACATATAAATCAGTAGTGAAAGGAAACAAACTCACGACCTCCAGGGTAAGAGGCGAGAGTCTTAGCCACCATGCCTTAGCGACTGCTAATAATGTTATAAAAAATAATCAAATAGTTTCTACTGAAATAAAACTACTACTCTTCTGAAGTTCAGTCTGCTTTAAAATAGACAAAAACGAATCAAACGTCAGAATGAAATCAGTCAAAAAAGTGTTTGTGTGGTAAATCTTCAATGAATTTGATGATTTGAAGTGTATTTAGTGTGCTGTGTGTACTTTACACAGAGTGGCATCTGCTATATTATATTAACATTGTATTTCAATGCGAAATATAAATAATTGTTAGTTAATAAAATTCAGTTTTATTTAATCCAATTTGAAGTTTGTCGCTATTAAGCATTTATGTTAAAATGACCGACCAAAGAACCAATATAAATAAAAGTGCTAGCACACGTGAGCGTCAAAAACAGTATTTCACGGTGCATTAGTGACGTACGAGTTACGGATACATTGTTTGAATTAGTAAATCTTAAGTTTAAGGGGGAGTCACATGTTATTAAATTCAATTTTTAAGTTAATTTAATATAAAATAAGTACAAATACGTGAATGTCCGTCCATTTATTTTAATTCATAGTTAATATTTTCTCTTCAAAATGGCTAAAATGAAGTGATTTTTGAGGATATGAGTTGCGGTAAGATTCTATAGTTGGTCAAATTATAATAAGTGCAAGTAAGTAAATTTATAATTCTGATAGAGAAATAAAATACTACGATACAAACTGAAGAAAAACCGTGTAATTATTATTAAATTACATGAAAATTCGCCATCAGTCAAAACTGACCCATATGGGCACATGGTGCCCACGGGTGACCCCAGTAAATATATATTAATAATTCGAATATTACAATTGCCCCTATCCATATTTAACAATATCTCTAGTTTCCACGAACCAGAGGACCTTTTGTTCGTATTTTTTATGTAATAACCCCCCCCCGTTGCCCCGCTGTAATTGAAGGGTACCCTTGTTTTTGCGCCGTCTATAAGTTCTGCTTGGTGTAACCCAATATTTAACCAGGTTTCGATAAGAAGAAATTTAATTTTAGCCAACGGTTCACTTGAGTAAGTTTGAACAGTATATCGATGGGTCATTTGGCAGTGTATATGTTAGTTATCGAGGGACCGTTTGCATAGTTTTTAGGTGCGGCATGCGAAGCTGATGGTAGAATTGCTTAATTATTTGGTTCAATAAAAAGAAATGGTTTACCTGGTTAACCTGGTTACATTTGGTTACCGGGTAAAATGCATGCGCGGTGATTATGGTTACTGAATGCATAATGAAGTATTTCATATAATTAACGGGGCTTTAATGAAATTTTGTGTATAGAATATTAATGAAATGGCAAATTCAATTGAAATTTTCAAATACACTTGGGGGGGGGATTTTTAATAGTTTATTTTATGCATAAAATTAAATAACATGGAGTGGCCTCTTTTACACTATAGTAATTATTTTCAATATGAAATATAGATATTGAAATGTAATATTTAAAATGTGCCCGTATTGAAAGCTCCAATTTTTTGTTTTAACTTTTATTTGTACGTTTTACGCAACCGAAATACAAAAATATTTTTAGCCTTCTAAACCATACAATATGGAATACGTAATTTCGGGATTAATGCAAAAAAATCGCAAATATATTTCTACTTTTTAAGGGGTTTATTTGTTGTTGTTGAATATTTACATATTTTTCTATGTATTTACCGAACTTATTCAATATTCAGTAGGCAAATAGAACGATTTTGAATTTAAATAACATCGATATAATATGCTAATGCACTGGGGGTCTTGAGTTCGATTCAGATTCCTGCAAATTGGATCATTCCACCATTTATATATTGACATTTAAGAACGTATATACTCATATATTCACACAATTGACATTTAAGAACGTATAAACAAACACTGCCGCTAATATAAAATGATTAATATAATTACCCAGAAATGTATGTACGCTTTTTTTGGGTAAAAATGCAGATTGGTATAAGCGGGGAACAAATTCACGACCTCCAGGGTAAGAGGCGAGAGTCTTAGCCACCATGCCTTAGCGACTGCTAATAATGTTATAAAAAATAATCAAATAGTTTCTACTGAAATAAAACTACTACTCTTCTGAAGTTCAGTCTGCTTTGAAATAGACAAAAACGAATCAAACGTCAGAATGAAATCAGTCAAAAAAGTTTTTGTGTGGTAAATCTACAATGAATTTGATGATTTAAAGTGTATTTAGTGTGTTGTGTGTACTTTACACAGAGTGGCATCTGCTATATTATATTAATATTGTATTTCAATGCGAAATATAAATAATTGTTAGTTAATAACATTCAGTTTTATTTAATCTAATTTGAAGTTTGTCGCTATTAAGCATTTATGTTTAAATGACCGACCAAAGAACAAATATACATAAAAGTGCTAGCACACGTGAGCGTCAAAAACAGTATTTCACGGTGCATTAGTGACGTACGAGTTACGGAAACATTGTTTCAATTAGTAAATCTTAAGTTTAAGGGGAGTCACATGTTATTAAATACAATTTTTAAGTTAATTTAATATTGAAATAAGTGTATATTATTGCCTAATTTGCATAAATTTTTTAGCATTTGACATTTAAGAACGTATATACTCATATATTCACACAATTGACATTTAAGAACGTATAAACAAACAGTGCCGTTAATATAAAATGACTATAATAAATAAATAAATCATTAATATAATTACCCAGAAATGTATGTACGCTTTTTTTGGGTAAAAATGCAGATTGGTATAAGCGGGGAACAAATTCACGACCTCCAGGGTAAGAGGCGAGAGTCTTAGCCACCATGCCTTAGCGACTGCTAATAATGTTATAAAAAATAATCAAATAGTTTCTACTGAAATAGAACTACTACTCTTCTGAAGTTCAGTCTGTTTTGAAATAGACAAAAACGAATCAAACATCAGAATGAAATGTCTAAAAAGTTTTTGTGTGGTAAATCTACAATGAATTTGATGATTTAAAGTGTATTTAGTGTGTTGTGTGTACTTTACACAGAGTGGCATCTGCTATATTATATTAATATTGTATTTCAATGCGAAATATAAATAATTGTTAGTTAATAACATTCAGTTTTATTTAATCTAATTTGAAGTTTGTCGCTATTAAGCACTTATGTTAAAATGACCAAAGAACAAATATAAATAAAAGTGCTAGCACACGTGAGCGTCAAAAACGCAGTATTTCAGTGTGCATTAGTGACGTACGAGTTACGGAAACATAGTTTGAATTAGTAAATCTTAAGTTTAAGGGTAGTCACATGTTATTAAATTCAATTTTGCAGTATTTAATATTGAAATATTGCCTAATTTGCATATATTTTTAAGTAAATACGTGTTTTCCCGTCAATTTATTTGAATTTATAGTGAATATTTTCAGTTTAAAATGGGCGAATGTATTAATTGTGTAATTTGATTGGTTGTTGCAGATGTTGCCGTGTATGTGCGCGTACCGAGGGCGAGCCCTGCGGCGGTGTGCTCGGTTTCAGCGGTGAATGCGAGCCAGGGCTCACCTGTCACCTGCAGCACGTCACCAGCGACTTTGACCTGGACAGCAGCGAAGGCATTTGCCAGCAAGACCCGTAACCGCGGGCGATAAGGTTCGTTGTGTGTACAATTGCACTTTTTAAGCTACACTTTTAAGCGCGCTTAATATCATCAAAGGTTTATATGAATTCGTATTATGTGGTTTTAGGGTAAACGACTCATTGGAATTAATATTTTCATTTTGCCGATATATATATATTTCGTTTTTTTTAATTACATATATTTATAACAACGAATCGCAGGCACCAATGCCTCTAGCTTGCCGAGTTAATCCAATTATATGAGTTATATATATATATTTGGATTTTTTTTATTGATTTGAGAATGTTACAGACACACTATAGGTGTTTTGTTCATTGTGTAGGATCGGGGGAACTGAGGCGATTGATTTTAAAATGTTAGGAATGGATGGAAGAGGCATACACGGTTCAATGCGATCAAATAGAGTTTTAGAAATAACATTTTTGCGGAAAGCGATAGCATCTCATGCAATTGTTTGATCTGATACAAATTCAATAACCCACAATACGTATCAGAGTATTTTTACAGATTTTATACGTCGCTGGGGAGGTGGAATCGAACTTCAATTTCTCATTTTATCCAAACGATTTTCTATATCAGACATTACATTTTACTATATTTAAGTTAGCGATTCTAGCCATTATATTTCGTTACTTTCTTACACGAATGTATATACAAAAGAAATGGGAAATCGGGGAAATCTTGAATATGTAATAAGATTTTTCTGCGGTAGAAACTATGAATATTCTTATCCGTTTTGACAGTTGTCATAGAGTATTATACGAGTTGAATATGTGTACTTTGTAATATTACTCGACAAGTCACTACAAGTTCAAATGGTTTTAAACTTTCGCAGTACAAGTTTGTAATTAGCATATAATGTATTATGTATGCATATAATTTAAATAATTTCGCTGCAGTGAACCAATTAGTAATTAAAATAAGAAACTATAAATAACTAGGGTCACCCGTGGGCACCATGTGCCCATATGGTATACAGAACATAGATTTCATGTAATTTAATAATAATAACACGGTTTTTCTTCATTTTGTATCGTTTGACTATAATAGTAATACAAATTTCCACATCGCAAATAATAATAAAGAAAAAATCGAGTTCTTTCTTTGAACGCTATTTTGTTCTTAGATCACTATGCTGAGATTAACTAATCTATCGCTTATCATGCACTGTGTAACATCCGATAAATTTAAACTAAATTTTGTTTAACTTTGATTTTAACCTTGTATGGTGCATATGTGTTGTATCATTTAGACAGTTTCCATGATTGTATATAACAAACAGGATTATAAATTTACTTACGATTGCTGTTTATTATTTGAATCGATTATTCAAATAATATGTATTACAAACCGTATTTACACAACATTTTTAATGATTTGACATTTGATTCATTATTGTTTTTGAATTAAATAATCAGGCTAGATTCTGAATTTTGCAGTATTAATCTGATGCAGTGTCACAACGGCAGTTTTAAAAGTGATGATAATTAGTTGTATGCTAAAATACAATGGATTGTGCCATCAAAAATAAAAGAATAAAATTGCCAACCAAACATGTTTCTAAATATGTTTGTATTATCTCTTCAAGATTTTATTTCTCTAATAATCAGAATTATAAATTTACTTACTTGCAGTTATTATAATTTGACGAATTATAAAATCTTACCGCAACTCATATTTTCAAAAATCACTGCTTCTTGGCCATTTTGAAGTGAAAAATATTAACTATGAATTAAAATAAATGTACAGAAACACGTATTTGCTAAAAATATATGATAATTAGGCAATAATATGCACTTATTTCATATTATATACTTAAAAATTGAAATTATAGCATGCTACTCCCCTTAAACTTAAGATTAAACTTTGAATTGAAGATTTATCACACAAAAACCAATTTTGACTGATTTCATTCTGACGTTTGATTCGTTTTTGTCTATTTCAAAGCAGACTGAGCCTTCTGAATCGTAGTGATTGTTTTATTTCAGTATAAACTATTTGATTATTTTTTATAACATTATTAACAGTCACCATGGTGCAGTGGCTAAGTGTCATGCCTTTCACCCTGGAGGTCGTGAGTTCGATTCTCGTCTATGCCTATCTGCATTTTTACAAAAAAAAGCGTTCTACACATACACACTCACATACACACTCACATACTCACTCACATACACACTCACATACAAACATTTCTGGGTTATTATATTAATGATAATCCAGTTTGGGTTTAGACAAGCAATGCCACCATTCACAGCAACAAAATTAAACCAATTAGTTATAAAACTAGATTTATTAATTTCAACCGACTTTAAATTAACGCTTAAACAATTTAAGATCACTTAACTTGTAAAAGTCTTACTGCATACACTCAATAGGGACTTTATAAATTGAGTATATGGTATGATGGACATGGCGGTATTTATTATTTGTTAACAACATTTTTTGACCCAATGCTTAAGCTCTCTCTTTTACTTTATACAGCGAACAAAAAACACTACGTGAATAATTTACCGATAAATCACTAGTGAAAAACACGCAAAACTGTTACCTTAAGTAAAACTATACTTAACATACAATAAAAACAAAGTATTTTTTACCGTAAAAAGCAAACAAATACCATAATTATTTTCGCATGTCAAAATCGTAAAGTCGCAGCCACTGATTGGTATCGTCAAATAATATGTATATATATATACAGTCGAAATAACCCGGTTTATATTGGCTAGAAAATATTATCCGAGCGGGGCAAATAATAAGATGGGTCACGTGATCGCGTGATACGGAGTATCAGTGTTTCTAGGTCGCCGGATATGCGAGAGCTTCGGATACTACACTATAAATGTGAATTTAACCCAAACAAAATCATTTACTATCGATTGCATATTGTTCCTATTTAGGAACATTTGTTTTAATAATGCCAAATAGTTGATTGATTTGTTGGCGTTGTGAAACCTGTTTGTGGCATCAATCAGTATTTATTTCGATAATAGTGATTGATCCGTCAGCCCTGCCACCACGACAAGGTCGGCTTCACGTCGGCAGGGGCCCTGCCCCACCCTGAATCCCCCAAGACGCCATTAATTACCCCCATTTTATTTATTATTACTATGGTGCACCCAATTTATTTAAGGGCAATCTTTAAAAATTGTTTGGTGCGATTCGGTTGTGACTGAATAATCCGGCCTTAGAAGCGGGGAAAATGCATTCATACAACATACCAGACTTCGTTGGAGCTCCAACGAAGGGGGGCCTGTAGGGGGGTGGGGGGCGGTTAACATGAAAGTTAACAGTGTCCTGCGTTACGTCCCACAGGACACGCTACCAGATTAACCAGGACAACCAAACCGACCGGACAAATTGTAAAGATTGTATAGTTTAAGAAGTGATTAACTGATCTTAATGTTGTAGTTTGTGTTCCCCGATTTGTTTGTAATTTTAATAGGGCCAAGCAAAAAGGTCCTTAAACCTTTGTGCCTGGTCCTGTTTTATTTAAGATACCTTTACCACAGTATATATTTGTTCCCTTTCCCTTTGATTATTAGGATAAAGGTTTTGGATAAAGAACAATAATCCTTAATTTTGTTCATATATACATTTATTATCCTTTAAAGATGATTATTATAATGCGCCTCTAAGGATAAAAATTAGTTTAGCTTCAAATATGTTTTGGTCCATTGTTTTTCCTGTAACAGAAGATTATAATTTAGCTCAAAGTTCCAAAGTGAAGGAATGAATAAAATTACTTGTTTTTTGTGAATGGCTCGCCTCCCACTAGCACAGGACCTAGGACCAACACCTGTCCGTATCATAACGTTGGTCAAGCCTTAATTGGGACTATAGTCTATAGGGCCCTTATAGATATAGAGCAAATAAGGCCCTGCCAACGAAATGTACTTTTAGGCTCTCCTAGACTTGCCGGTGGTACAAGATCCAGGAATTCGGGCCTGGATCTTATGTGGAACATCTTTTATTATTATTATTATTATTATCCTGTTTTGACTCATATATTTGGTTTATGTTTTTTAATCTGTAAGAGAATCGGTCAAAAAGGTACTTGTGTACCTCCTTGGCTGTATTTATTAGGTCAAGGGGAAACAAAAAGGTACTTGACCCCTGTGTCTGCCATTTTCCTAGACCTTATCCGGAGAACATTGTCGAACTTAAAATTAATATCTTCAACTGAAATAAAAATCCGGAAAACTTAATTTGTTCTTAAAATTAATATCATCAACTGAAATAAAAATCCGGAGAACTAAATCTAACTTAAAATTAATATCTTGAACTGAAATAAAAATCCGGAGAACCTAATTAACTTAAAATTAATATCCTGAACTGAAATAAAAATCCGGAGTACTTAATCTAACTTAAAATTAATATCTTGAACTGAAATAAAAATCCGGAGTACTTAATCTAACTTAAAATTAATATCTTAAACTGAAATAAAAATCCGGAGAACCTAATTAACTTAAAATTAATATCCTGAACTGAAATAAAAACCCGGAGAACTTAATCTAACTTAAAATGAATATCTTGATCTGAAATAAAAATCCAGGGAACTTAATCTAACTTAAAATTAATATCCTGAACTGAAATAAAAATCCGGAGTACTTAATCTAACATAAAATTAATATCTTGAACTGAAATAAAAATCCGGAGAACCTAATTAACTTAAAATTAATATCCTGAACTGAAATAAAAATCCGGAGAACTTAATCTAACTTAAAATTAATATCTTGATCTGAAATAAAAATCCGGAGAACTTAATCTAACTTAAAATTAATATCTTGATCTGAAATAAAAATCCGGAGTACTTAATCTAACTTAAAATTAATATCTTGAACTGAAATAAAAATCCGGAGAACCTAATTAACTTAAAATTAATATCCTGAACTGAAATAAAAATCCGGAGAACTTAATCTAACTTAAAATGAATATCTTGATCTGAAATAAAAATCCAGGGCACTTAATCTAACTTAAAATTAATATCCTGAACTGAAATAAAAATCCGGAGAACTTAATCTAACTTAAAATGAATATCTTGAACTGAAATAAAAATCCGGAGAACCTAATTAACTTAAAATTAATATCCTGAACTGAAATAAAAATCCGGAGAACTTAATCTAACTTAAAATTAATATCTTGAACTGAAATAAAAATCCGGGGATCTTAATCTAACTTAAAATGAATATCTTGATCTGAAATAAAAATCCAGGGAACTTAATCTAACTTAAAATTAATATCCTGAACTGAAATAAAAATCCGGAGTACTTAATCTAACTAAAAAATAATATCTTGAACTGAAATAAAAATCCGGAGAACCTAATTAACTTAAAATTAATATCCTGAACTGAAATAAAAATCCGGAGAACTTAATCTAACTTAAAATGAATATCTTGATCTGAAATAAAAATCCAGGGCACTTAATCTAACTTAAAATTAATATCCTGAACTGAAATAAAAATCCGGAGTACTTAATCTAACTTAAAATTAATATCTTGAACTGAAATAAAAATCCGGAGAACCTAATTAACTTAAAATTAATATCCTGAACTGAAATAAAAATCCGGAGAACTTAATCTAACTTAAAATGAATATCTTGACTTGAAATAAAAATCCGGGGAACTTAATCTAACTTAAAATGAATATCTTGATCTGAAATAAAAATCCAGGGAACTTAATCTAACTTAAAATTAATATCCTGAACTGAAATAAAAATCTAGGATCCTTTTTCGAACCTAAAATTAATATCTGAAAATTGTTGAAGCTGAAATAAAAATGCTTGCCGGTGGAATCGATCGAATTACTCTGAAACTTCTGAAATGTTTATTAATAACAATATTCATTATAACATACACTTTTCTTTTCCTATGAAGATGATTTCTCATCTTAATTCGCCGCATAGACTAAAAAAGAGTTATACGACCAAGCATAACTCCCATTAATCCCCTTTCATTACTACTCTATATTCGCGCCTAAGTTTCCCAAACGGTTAGGAGCCTGCCTAATAAAATGACTCAGCTAATATGATGATAGCAGAGAGTTGTGCGTCCAAACACAACCTCCGTTTACCATTTACTTAATTCTAATCCCACCTTTGTTGCTTTAATTTCGTCGTTTTTTTTTCTGATACCTGCAAGGAGAAAACGGGTTAGGTGCAGTGGCAAGTCCGGACTTGCGCACCACGTGGCCACGGGTTGCCCTAAGGGCAGCCGCCCAGCAACCAGGACTGGACGACTTAGGAGTAGAGTGTTAGTGTACTTAAATTAGCTGAAAATGTGGTAGAAAGAACAGTTAGTAAATGTTGGGGTGGCACCTTCTCGTTGCTGCGGTGGCCCCAGCGAGATTCTACGACCAACGATTTGGGCAATCGACGTGACCCGTGTCTATACAGTTCCATAGTACGAAACGATGCCAGCACTTTTCAACTATAGCCTGGTTTTCTAGAATCAAGTACTAAACACCGCCAAGTATGTCTGGCACCCCGCCACTTCGCTAACTAGTCGCTACTAGTCCACTGCTTTGGCGTAATAGCTATAAATAGGATAAACACCGCAGAGAGCGGACTGCGGCAGTGACTAGCCGGCGAAGCTTTGAGGCTGTCGTAAGAACGGCTTCACTCAATTATTGCAATATACTGTTAAGTTAAGATTAATACAGTTTTTTTGTTTTGTTTATTTTGCAAGTAAACCCGATCCCTCCCACACACAACCGATAATGCAAACCCTCCCTCAACAAAATAAATCGAGGTAAACTGTAACTCGAGAGAGACTCCTAGCTAGATTCCCTCAGAACCCCCAATTCATTAGCCCCGGGGCAATTCGTCGTGCGCTGCTGAAGTTCTTGTAGTCTGGTAGTCCAACGACGGAAGTCTTGCAGTCATCGAGGTCTCCATGCTTGTGTAACCATCAAAGCGCATTTACGCGCTTTTGCCGGGGACACAAACATAGTTGCTCGGGTGTCCCAACGGTGGCAGTTGATGGACATTTCATTATTGTTGTTGCCTACTCTATTGTTTTTTTGTTTGTTTATTTCTGTGTTATTTATTTCTGTTTTTTTATTTATTTCTGTTTTTTGTTTATTTCTGTTTTTGATTTTATTTTTATTGAATTTATGATGAACGATTCGACGAACAGGCATTTCGAAGGGAGCTTGTTCAAAATGAGGTATAAATGGAACCTAGGCGCGTGTTCCTGACATATTATGTCTAATTGAAGTTAAAATTAATTGAAATTGAAATTAATTGAAGTTAAAATTAATTGAAGTTAAAATTAATTGAAGTTATTGGACATTTAGCAAAATATATTTTCTAATTTATTGTTGTTTTGAAACTGTAAATTGGGACTTGTTGAAAATAATAAATTATGGATTAAATCATTTAGAAATTTGAAGCAAACTAAATCACTGAAAATTCCGAACAAGCTTAGGGGTTGGGCATGCACCATTTTCGAACCAACTATTAACCAGTTGATTAGCTCCGTATGTTTGTTACCAGCTGTAAGTGAACCCTCTCCGAAAACGCGCGAAAACAGAAAGGGTCCGAATTAGGCACAGTTCTGGGCAACATGTGTGTGCCGGCAAGGTTTGTTGGCAGACCAGTACCTAAATGGCAAGTGGGTTTAGCAAATGCAAATGCAAGCAAATCCAATATAAATGTTTACTTTATGTTATACGTTACGTTACGTTTAAATATGAATAACCACCACAAATCACTGCCATGGGCAATCCTTAATTCGCAGTGGAAGTTACTAAGCTGCACTTCGTGGCTCGCTGCACTCAGCCGTTGCACTCAACCGCCGGTGCGTACTAACCACTTGCAGCAAAGATAACTAACAACTGCGCAAAAAAGACGCCTTTGCGATGTACATCAGTTAGAGACTTTTACCTCGACATTTCTATAAACTGATTTTGCTTATATATATTAAGCATTAATGCGAAATTATTATTGGGGTATTTTTTTTTTTTTTTTAAGGATTAGAGGATTTTTATTAAGGGTGGTGGTGAACTTTTACACTTGCGACATCAAATCTTTTTATATATTTTTCGAAGTGATTTCAAAAGTGCAAACATTTAATATTAATAAATAATTGAATATGATGTTTAAGAAAAGTTCAAAGCAAAGTCAAAAACCGTACTACATCTTTTCTAAGCTGGACACACAGAGATGGTGCATGGGGATACTCAAAAATTACTCACGGTTTACCCATTGACCTTATCCAGAATGCTGGAGTACAGGATACTGTTGACTTGTCTCAGGATACTGTTGACTTGTCTCTGGATACTGTTGACTTGTCTCTGGATACTGTTGTGATGACTCAGGATATTGTTGTGTTTTCTCAGGATACTGTTGAGTTGTTTCAGGATACTGTTGAGTTGTCTCAGGATACTGTTGTGTTGTTTCAGGATACTGTTGTGTTGTTTCAAGTTACTGTTGAGTTGTATCAGGAATTCAGAAAACCAGATATGGTGTAATTATATCTGGCAGTTGTTACTTTAACAATTCTGTAACAGCCTGGAATTAAAAAAAAACATAAAATTTAGTTGGATTCAACATTTGTGTGCGGCAATGAATTACCTTTTCGTGAAGAAGACGTCGCGGCGGGCGTATTGTCACCCCAACCCGCAAGGTTACAGATAGATGGCAGGTAGAGTTGTTTCAGGATACTGTTGAGTTGTATCAGGATACTGTTGAGTTGTATCAGGATACTAGTGAGTTATCTCAGAATACTGTTGATTTGTTTCAGGATACTGTTGAGTTGTATCAGGATACTGTTGAGTTGTATCAGGATACTGTTGAGTTGTTTCAGGATACTGTTGAGTTGTATCAGGATACTGTTGATTTGTTCGTTTTGTTGTTTGTGATTTTATCGATTTGGTAATTCTGTTTGAGCGACGAAGCAAAAACCCTTAGGCTACTTTCAGAATTGCAACAATTACAATATGATTTGTAACAACCGCTTTGGTTTGTTTAGTATGAAATGAAATGAAATGAAATATTTGCGAATCGAATTGTAATAGTATTGTATGGGTCCGTAAAACCCAACCTTTAGTACAATCGCACAATAACGTTGAGACACCCTAGGTTTAGGCCCATCCCCGGAACCACCGCCAAGCATTTCATAGCCCAGACGGAGCCCAGTCTGCGAACGGGGATACTAACTAAGTGAAGGTACAGGTCCTTGTAGCAAAGAATTGGGCACATCAAACATATAATACTATGACATTTACTTTAGATTTGAGTTGAGTTGAGTTGAGTTGTTTTTAATATGATACAAATTCGATTCTAGTTCTAATAGCATCATAGTAGCCCACTAAACCCACCTCTGGCTACAATCGCACAATAACGTTGAGACACCCTAGGTTTATGCCCATCCCCGGTACATACCGCCAAGCTTTTTATGGCCCAGACGGTGCCCAGTCTGCGAACGGGGGTACTAACTAAGTGAAAGTACAGGTCCTTGTAGCTAAGCATGGTTAGCATCAAATATATAATGCCATTACATTTAATTTATTTTTTTATTATTGTTATAACTCATATTTGCAATTCTGAAGCAACCTTTAAGCTTTGCTTTTTTAACATTTGATTGTCTTATGGCATTGTTGTTTCCGGAAGTCCATAAATTTTAATGTCTGAATTAAATAAATATATATAAATTAATATATATTTCTGAATTTCCGTTTAAATATAGTGTAATATTATTATTTATAATAAAGGGGCATTTAAAATTTATTATTTATTTAAATTACTAGTATATAGAACTATTCATTTAGTACCACTGCTGTAATATTATTATATCAAATTAGCATTTAATTTATTTTATACATAAAATTATATCGAACGTAAATAATTATTATTTATAATAAAAGAAAATTTAAAATTCATTATTAATTTAAGTACTATTTATTTGGTACCACTGTTGTAATATTATTATATCAAAACAGAATTTAATTTATTTTATTCATGAAATATTATCGTTCGTAAATTATTATTATTTATAATATAAAATGCATCTAAAATGTATTAATAATTTAAGTTAGGAGTATGGAACCATTTATTTGGTACCACTGTTGTAATATTATTATATCAAAATAGAATTTAATTTATTTTATTCATGAAATATTATCGTTCGTAAATTATTTTTATTTATAATATAAAATGCATTTAAAATGTATTATTAATTTAAGTTAGGAGTATAGTACTATTTATTTAGTACCACTGTTGTAATATTATTTTATCAAAATAGAATTTAATTTATTTTATTCATGAAATATTATCGTTCGTAAATTATTTTTATTTATAATATAAAATGCATTTAAAATGTATTATTAATTTAAGGCAGGAGTATGGAACCATTTATTTGGTACCACTGTTGTAATATTATTATATTAAAATAGAATTTAATTTATTTTGTTCATGAAATATTATCGTTCGTAAATTATTATTATTTATAATATAAAATGCATCTAAAATGTATTAATACTTTAAGTTAGGAGTATGGAACCATTTATTTAGTACCACTGTTGTAATATTATTATATTAAAATAGAATTTAATTTATTTTGTTCATGAAATATTATCGTTCGTAAATTATTATTATTTATAATATAAAATGCATTTAAAATGTATTATTAATTTAAGTTAGGAGTACAGAACCATTTGTTGTAATATTATTATATCAAAATAGAATTTAAAATTAATTTAAACATGAAATAATATTATTATATTATTTATAATAAAAGAAAATTTATTATTTATTTAAGTTACTAGTATACTACTATTTATTTAGTACTTTTGTTTTAAAATTATTATTTCATTAATTTATATATAAAAAGATATCGATCGTAAATTATTATTATTTATAATAATAGAAGATTTAAAATATATTATTAATTTAAGTTAGCAATATAGTATTATTTATTTAGTATTATTGTTGTAAAATTAGAATTTAGATTTATTTAAAAAATGAAATAATTCGATCGTAAATATAATCAAAAATTATTAATATATATAATTACATTTAAAATTTAAAAGTAATTAATATAATTTTTGAAATAATTAAAAAACAAATTGGTAAATATTTCATAAATTAAAAAATCGAAAATATTCAGGATGTCACCTTTTGGCTCTAAAGAACCAATATTTAAATAATCGAAATATTGCTTAAATAAATATAAATTTATGTTTCGCCAAATTTAAACCGATTACTTAAGCGCTTTGTAAATATACATATATTTTATTTAAAGTAGTACAAAAAAAAACCTACTATTTTGAATCACTAGAAATAAATTATTGAATTTAATATTAAATTAAAAAAATTAAATATAATTATATTTGTGCGGGAACATTCAGTAATTTTAGCCGCGAACGAGGCATCAGTTGCCGCCATGCCTGAACGTAAAGTCCCCACAATTCATATACACAATTATTAACATAGGGGGGGGGGGGCAATGGGGGGAAGGGGAACACATCAAATATAAATACAATATTATATAGAAATAAATAAATATTCAACAACACAGTTCAAAGATTTTATTAAATAAATAATAATTGAGAGAAAAATCACTTACCAGATTTATGAATTCTTGAAATGTCTTAGTCAGCAACGCGTAGGCCACTCCAGATGATTCCTGCAACAAAAAAAAATAAAATTCGATTAGTTATTGTATAATTAAAACATATATATTGTTAGTTAAACGAGAAGTAAAGTTTTTAATATTGTGTGAAATTTGTTTATGAAAATGGACGCTTACCGAAAAGTGCAAGTCGACGCCATTGATGCATTGTTTTACACACAAAGGGTGAAATGTTTATATCAACTTTTTAGCTTTAATTTCGCGGATAGCGATCTAATTTTACGCTTAAAACGTTACGTGAATGATTATTAATCGATTTGCGATAGTTATATTGCGATACTAATAGATTTATTAATGATTTTCAATCAAAATGCAGGAGCGTCTTAAAACGCGTCCACACCATAAGGATAGCGAAGTTCACTTAACATGCCGCACGCTGATTGGTCGAAACAAAACATCTGATAACGTTTTCCAACGCCAACTCTGATCCATACAGAAAAACTTCAATAAAATCGCATTTTTTATCAAATTTCATGAAAAAACTATGCAAAACTAACTTTACAGTAAAATTGCTCATATTTCAAAACCCCTAAATACATTTTTTCCCGAATTTTAGCTATTTTCTATATATATGTAAACTGTAAATGAAATATTTTATTAATCAAAAATTCAATTTGGCTGTATTCGATCAAAAATCTATCTCTAACTGCATCAGGGATGTTTTAAATACATATAAACGTCTTTTCTGTGAGTTATTTGCTAATTTTGCAACAATTCTCAATTGACCTCATTTGACCTATATGCAAAATTGATATATACCATTTTGCTAGTATTGCTCATTAAAACTAACATAAAACTAGTAGAAATGATGCAATAATCGATTTTATATAGATATTAATCGATTCCCTAGCCTAAAACCTACATTTATAACTAAATAACTGTGCTATTGTCAAAATTTACTATACCTAGATATAAATTGTACAAAAACTACCTATAATATAATATAAACCGAACCAAATTAATAAAATATGATTAAAACAATGTGTACTAATGATTTATACAAAGTTACAATGAAATCGATTCGTTATTAAATGAGAAAATTAGGTTATTCATGCAAAACATGAACATCCGATCCTAAATCGCAGTTTCAAAACCATATAAATCGATAATTAAGCTTTGTAAACGAATAAAACTGTACTTACTTTATAAATACACAATATTATAGCCAAAACAGGTCATTAAATGGGGCAGAATCATCTTTCTGAATGAAACACACATTTTGCACTAACGTTTTCTTAACTAACGATGATGCAACCGGTTGCATTTTAAATTTAAATTCAAATATCACTAAAACACTGTGTATTGAACTTTTATACCGAGTTTGAACAAAATCGATTCATTAATAACTGAGAAATTAATTTTATTCCTGAAATTTTCAACATCTAATGTTTCCTTCTTAAATAACGTTGATGCAACCGGTTGCTTTTTGAATTTAAACACAAATATTGGTAAAACATGGTTTATTGAACGTTTATATCGAGTTTGAACGAAATCGATTCATTAATAAGTGCAAAATTAATTATTTCATGAAAAGTTGACCATTTGATGTATTACTACATGAACAAAATGGTGGCGCAACGAACATGAGGCATCGAAAATTACGTTTTATTTTCATAATAAGTCGTTTCATTAATGCTAGGGGCACCTAACGGATAATTCGTGAGGTTTCGTACGTGTTAAAAGACAAAACAGTTTGCTTTCGAACCTAAGACGCATGATTATCGATTTTTCCCTACCCTAAATTCAGCACAAATCGTCTGACAACAACGTTATAACCTAATACTTGTTGCTTTGTCGATTAATGCGTCTAAATCATTTTAAAACAATAAGTAAATAACAATAACCAATAAACAATTGAAGTTGGTTGGGCTCCGGGTTCCATCGTCCTTTCTGGCGGGTTCCTCCGGTCGCAGCTCATCCTCGACATTTTTTTTCCGCAATTATTATTTTATTAAATTATTACAAAGCAGAATCCGATTATGCGAAGATTAACAACAACAGGTATACAAATGCTTCTAGAGTGTCACATATTCGTGGCACGCGGCTATTAACGTGTTACCATTCCCCGTACTAATCAAAACTAATCCCCCATTTAACCATATCCATAATAAATTAAGTCGTAATCCTGTTATTTAATTTTCTATTTGTAATAATTGTATTTTGTTTATGTAATAAATGAATTTTGCGCATATTTTTTTCAGATATTACTGGAGATAAATTAATAAGGTATGTATAAATTGTGTTTTAAACATTGATATACGTGTTGAATAATAAATATCGCAACAATGGTCGCTTTAAATATCGCGTTATTCCCCAAAATTAATATTTAGTCCCTAATTGGTGCCCTAATGTCAGATTAATTAATTAATTACTGTAAAATTACTTTAAAAGTACTTTAAGTACAACAATTGCCGTTAAAAATAGCTTTAAATATAGTAATATCCCCCAAAATTGCCCTAAAAATCCGATTCCGTACAATATTCATTGATTCAATTATAAAAACTTAAAATAATGAACCAAAATAGCGCTAATTATATATTTTGATTACGTTTTTGTAACTAAATGGCTGCAAAATTACTTTAAAAGTACTTAAAGTAACAATTGTCGTTGAAAATAGCTTTAAATATCGAGATTTTCATTGTGATTAATATTTCGTGCCTAATTAGAGCCCTAAAATCAGACTATTAATTAATTACTGCAAAAATTTCTTTAAAAGTACTTTAAGTACAACAATTTCCGTTAAAAATAGCTTTAAATATAGTAATATTCCCCAAAATTAATATTCAGGGCCCTAAAAATCCGATTCCGTACAATATTCATTGATTCAATTATAAAAACTTAAAATAAAGAACCAAAATAGCGCTAATTGTATATTTTGATTACGTTTTTGTAAATAAATGTCTGCAAAATTACTTTATAAGTTCTTAAAGTAACAATTGTCGTTGAAAATAGCTTTAAATATCGTGATTTACATTGAAATTCATATTTAGTGCCTAATTAGTGCCCTAAAATCAGAATAATTAATTAATTACTGTAAAATTACTTTAAAAGTACAACAATTGCCGTTAAAAATAGCTTTAAATATCGTAATAATCCCCAAAATTAATATTTAGTGCCCTAAAAATCCGATTCCGTACAATATTCATTGGTTCAATTATAAAAACTTAAAATAAAGAACCAAAATAGCGCTAATTGTATATTTTGTTTACGTTTTTGTAAATAAATGGCTGCAAAATTACTTTAAAAGTACTTAAAGTAACAATTGTCGTTGAAAATAGCTTTACATATCGTGATTTTCATTGAAATTGATATTTAGTGCCTAATTGGTACCCTAAAATCAGAATAATTAATTAATTACTGTAAAATTACTTTAAAAGTACAACAATTGCCGTTAAAAATAGCTTTAAATATCGTAATAATCCCCAAAATTAATATTTAGTGCCCTAAATATCCGATTCCGTACAATATTCATTGTTACAATATTAAAAACTTAAAATAAGGAACTAAACTAGCGCTTATTTTATATTTTGATTACCATTTTGTAAATAAATCGCTGCAAAATTATTTTAAAAGTACAAAAAATACTTTAAGTACAACAATTATCGTTTAAAAAATAGCTTTGAATATCGTAATATTCCCTAAAATTAATATTTAGTGCCTAATTGGTGCCCTAAGAATCAAATTCCTTTAATATAAAGCTCAGTGTCGGTTTTACTAAGCCTGCAGGACCTAGGGGCAGTAATTGGGTGAGGTACCGAAAATAGGGAACGTTTTTGTACCCAGATTAAAGAAAATAAGTTTATAATCCCCAAAAATGGCGAAATTTACCCAAAAACAAAATATTAATTGTATAATGCAAACTCCAAAATAATAAAATACTAAATTATTTTGATTTGTGACACAAATTTTAAATAAATTCTATAATTCCAAAAAGTTGCCTATTTTGTAGAAATTTTATGATTTTTAGTCATGTTTTAATATAATATTTCAAATATGATTTTTCGTACGTAGAAAATGAATGGTACAATTTTAACTTAATTTAATTATGAAAGATTAATTATTACTTCAACGTGAATTCACTTTTTATTCATCACAAAGTGAACAGTAATTAGAAATTGCTTGGAACAAATTTAATTACGCATTTTTTTGGCAGGTAATTACATATTTTCCATTTAATTTAACAAAAATCTTAGGTGGTCCTCACTGCACTTGTATACATATAATTGAAAAAGTAGTATTGGTAGTTTTAAAATTATAAATTAATGAATTGTTCAATGTAGAGTTTGAAAATGTTTCATAATTTTGTTTGACAAGAAATGAAAAATATTTCGAATCCTTGATAAGGTAATTTTAACAGTGTACGTGGTGGGGTCTTCCTATCCACCCTATCCACCTGACAAAGAAGTTCTAGAACAATGGAATCAAGAGGGACAAGGCGTTGCTGTATACCTTATCAAAGCATCTTAAACTTAATTAGTCTCCAAAATGTAAACCTTTATGAAACCCCTCTCGACACTTCCTATAACAAAGAGACCACCTCTTTACAACCACTGGTACACAAAACACAGATTGCGTGGTTACAACGACTTCGAGTATCCTATAAAACCAACAATAAACATGTTAAACAACTAAATTAAACCACAGATAAACTACATAAATATTATCGCGTTTTTTCCCCAATTACAGCGATAATTACGCTCGATAGTTTAGTCCTAGGGGTACATTTACTACATTAAACTGTAAACCATTGAAAAAAAATTAAATGTGGCCTAAAAATTGCATATATCTTAAAACCAAAAAATTGAACGGGGAAATAGTTTTTGTTGGCCGTCAGTGCACCGTCGATGACCGGCAAATATGAAAATAAACCCCCAGATGTATGTGTTTGTATTTACATACATGTAGAACGTAATATATATAGCAGGTTTTAGCCAAGTTAGGGGTGTCTTTAGATAAATCATGTTGTTTTTAATATATGTGGTGTCATATTCTTCCATTTATCAGGGCAGCTGTTGTATGTGATTGTAAAGAGATGTGAATATGTGTGAAAATAAATATAAAACTAGTGAAAAACGATGGTCAAGTGTATAGAGGGTTGCCATGGGCAACCGAATCCTGTCCGAGGAAAAAGGTTTGACACTAGATTTATGGGAATGTAACATAGCTGCCTCGTGCCCTGGCTATAAGCGTGTTAGTATTTATAAATCCAACGATTTATTTTAATATAATATCTACTGGTTTTCTATATATATATATATATATTTCTATAAGCAATACGTTCTTTATTGATGACTAAATCAAATTATTTAAATCTATTTTGTTTCCCTATCAAAATATTGAAGCATTTCTTAAATATGATCCATTCATAAATAAGAAATTAAAGAATTTCTGTAGTGTTTATTTTTATCTGCAGGCAAATTTCAAACTTAATCCCTGTTGCTTAGGCAATTGTGTAAGCACCAATGTAATGCCGTCGTTTTTGAGATAATAATTTTGTTTTCTTTTTCTATTTTAAGCAACGATTTTGCAATAATAAGAATGAATGATTATTTTATATATGTTTCTTGTGCAGAATATTAGTTATAAATATGGATTGTACTCTTGTGTAAGTAAATATTCTAATACTTGTTATAGCATTTCAAATACGATCTCTGTTGCTTAGGCAATTGTTTAATCACTAATGTAAAGCAGTCGTTTTTAAGGGAATGATTTTGTTTTATTATTCTTTTGTATTTTGAGCATCAATTTTGCAATTGTAAGAATGAATGATTATTTTATATGTGTTTCTTATGCGGAATATTAGTTATAAATATGGATTGTACTCTTTTTCAAGAAAATATACGAGTACTTGTCTTAGCATTGCTTAGGCAATTGTTTAATCACCAATGTAATGCAGTCGTTTTTGAGGGAATGATTTTGTTTTATTATTCTTTTGTATTTTGAGCATCAATTTTGCAATTGTAAGAATGAATGATTATTTTATATGTGTTTCTTATGCAGAATATTAGTTATAAATATGGATTGTACTCTTTTTCAAGGAAATATACGAGTACTTGTCTTAGCATTGCTTAGGCAATTGTTTAATCACCAATGTAATGCAGTCGTTTTTGAGGGAATGATTTTGTTTTATTATTCTTTTGTATTTTGAGCAACAATTTTGCAATTGTAAGAATGAATGATTATTTTATATGTGTTTTTTATGCGGAATATTAGTTATAAATATGGATTGTACTCTTTTTCAAGGAAATATACGAGTACTTGTCTTAGCATTGCTTAGGCAATTGTTTAATCACCAATGTAATGCAGTCGTTTTTGAGGGAATGATTTAGTTTTATTATTCTTTTGTATTTTGAGCATCAATTTTGCAATTGTAAGAATGAATGATTATTTTATATGTGTTTCTTATGCAGAATATTAGTTATAAATATGGATTGTACTCTTTTTCAAGGAAATATACGAGTACTTGTCTTAGCATTGCTTAGGCAATTGTTTAATCACCAATGTAATGCAGTCGTTTTTGAGGGAATGATTTTGTTTTATTATTCTTTTGTATTTTGAGCAACAATTTTGCAATTGTAAGAATGAATGATTATTTTATATGTGTTTCTTATGCGGAATATTAGTTATAAATATGGATTGTACTCTTTTTCAAGGAAATATACGAGTACTTGTCTTAGCATTGCTTAGGCAATTGTTTAATCACCAATGTAATGCAGTCGTTTTTGAGGGAATGATTTTGTTTTATTATTCTTTTGTATTTTGAGCAACAATTTTGCAATTGTAAGAATGAATGATTATTTTATATGTGTATATTATGCGGAATATTAGTTATAAATATGGATTGTACTCTTTTTCAAGGAAATATACGAATACTTGTTATAGCATTTCAAGCAGGACTCTTGTTGCTTAGGCAATTGTGTAATCACCAATGTAATGCAGTCGTTGTTATTATTGATTTACTTGTTATAGTATGAATATTTTAGCAAGTATTTCGTGTAATTGATTATTAAAGTATGCATTATTATAAAGTTAAGTACTGATGGTGTAACTGCGCATTAAATTATATATTTGTCGCTAAGTAATTACTGTTATATACTGGTAGTGCGATTCAACCATAAAATATTTTAGTGTTATTTAAGATTTATTTCATAGGTTCACATATGAAGTGTGCTTCAAACATATGGTGTATTATTATAGCGTATATAGTATATGTGATAAGAATTTCTGGTATCATCTTTTTATTACATCCGTTCGTTGGCGAACAAGGGCAAAACACAGCTCTATGCAACTCATCGCTACAATAAGGGCTACATTCGCGAAAAATACTATCTCCGGTTAGATTCTTTTATATTATTGCACATCCCTATAAGAATAAATCATTTATATATATATATATACTGAATTCGGTACGAGAAATATATGTTTCCTTGTCGAACCTAACATTTTCTACGATCTTTGAAACCGTATTACAAAATAAACAAAAACTGGAGTGACCTTCACTCGACTTTATTCTCCTTTCTCTATTTATATTGATAATAAATGCTATATATTATTTTAAATTCCCTCTACGATTGTTATAAAACAATTAATATGTATTATGACTAAAGTAACGTATATATAAACAAAGTCGAGTGCAGGGCACTCCAGTTTCTTAACTACAAAGCCAAATTTGTATGGGGGTCTGAGTATACGATCTAAAAATTGTTTTAAATATCTATAGTAACCATTATGTTTTAAATAATTCGTAAAGCTTTGACATTTTACAAATTTGGCAGTTCTAAAAATGTTTTCGAAAGACGATCCCCGCCCAAATTATAATCCAAGAGTTTTAAAAGAAGCATACGCTAAGGAAGAGCGAGCATCCAATGTTTATGAATCATTTAACCCCAGTTTGAGAACCCCCATCACTGGAAAATTTTATTCCAGATCTCAATTGATTGATCTATCAACTCCGAAACAGGTGATAATTATACTCAGGGGCTTAGAAAGCACCTAAAACACTTGCTTTTAGGAGTGGTTAACAAAAATTATGAGGTACAAATTATTATTACCAAAACAAATATATATAGAACCAGCGACAAGTACCCAAGCGTACGGATGGTATACGGAACCACTGGTTCCATTATTACGAAGTGACAAGAGATATTATAGACCCCTAAATCCAACAATAACTGTAGAACAATTTCCTGTTCCTAGGACATGATTATTTGAATGGATTTAAATACAAATTTTTGATTGCTAAAACATTTTATTGTGTTTGTAAGCTATTATTTTGTAAATCGTACAGTTTTTCTAAAAACTTTTCATACAAAAGTTGCTAGAAATTTTAATATCTTCAACTTTTATATATACCACTTTGCCTCTAACTCGTGTCGTTTACGAGATATGAGTAAACAAACACTTCCGGTTGAAATACCCTTTTCACAAATAGAAGGATTTATATCCTGGGATAATTTATTTGCGAGTACAAACAGAAAATAGTAAAAATGCATTTAGGGGCCCTCAAAACGTATATTTCCATTTAAGATCAATTTCCTATTGGTTATTTCAATATTTTTGGCCATATTGAATGGATTTAAATACAAATTTTTGATTGCTAAAACATTTTATTGTGTTTGTAAGCTATTATTTTGTAAATCGTACAGTTTTTCTAAAAACTTTTCAAACAAAAGTTGCTAGAAATTTTAATATCTTCAACTTTTATATATACCACTATGCCTCTAACACGTGTCGTTTACGAGATATGAGTAAACAAACACTTCCGGTTGAAAGACCCTTTTCACAAATAGAAGGATTTATATCCTGTGATAATTTATTCGCGAGTACAGACAGAAAATAGTAAAAACGCATTTAGGGGCCCTCAAAACGTATATTTCCATTTAAGATCAATTTCCTATTGGTTATTTCAATATTTTTGGCCATATTGAATGGATTTAAATACAAATTTTTGATTGCTAAAACATTTTTTTGTGTTGCTAAGCTATTATTTTGTAAATCGTACAGTTTATGTAAAGACTTTTCAAACAAAAGTTGCTAGAAATTTTAATATCTTCAACTTTTATATATACCACTTTGCCTCTAACACGTGTCGTTTACGAGATATGAGTAAACAAACACTCCCGGTTGAAAGACCCTTTTCACAAATAGAAGGATTTATATCCTGTGATAATTTATTCGCGAGTACAGACAGGAAATAGTAAAAATGCATGCAGGGGCCCTCAAAACGTATATTTCCATTTAAGATCAATTTCCTTTGTTATTTCAATACTTTTGGCTATGTTCTGTAGGTGCTAAACTAACTTTGCACGGTAATATGGGTCAGTTAGTTGTTATTGTTAGTTTGGGCATCTAATACAGAGATGCTGTTAGTTGTGCAAGGCTAATAGGATTCTAGAAACTATCCACATTCATATCCATTAGTAGTGAAATTCAGAACAGTGCTTTACGTTGAAACCCGAACAGTTAGGCAACCAACATACCATTCCTTTATTTATAGAAGCTCGGGATTTCGCGGCGAATGTTTAAAATTTATTTATTATATTAATAAATAATCGGGGGAAAACATATTTATACCAATATATACGTATATATATATATATAAACTTAAATACTAATTATTTAAAAACTAATATTTGAAACATTGGAGACACGAATCGTACGATAATATAAACTGAACATGTTTTTACCGAATTACGCATTTTATTTTAAAATTAAATTGAATAATTTACAAGTTTTTTCTCGTATAAAACGCCTGGCAAGGCCGAGTTTTTAGTGCATACGAATGTCGTCTTAATATGCTTTTGTTATAAGGGTCATTTTGCTTTACAGATGAAATGAAATGAATGACTAAATGAAACCTTATGTATCTTTACCATAAAGGCGATTTTGCTCGGTTTTCTGTTTTTATAAGTGTTCAACATGTATCAACCAAAATATTTAAATACATCGGAGGTTTTACATCGTTATTTAGTTTGTGAGGTGATGTTTCGTGGCATATTCGCGGTTTAAAGTGTTTTCTCGAGACTTTACACGGACTTTCGTGGATATTTAAAGACTTTCTGGTGTATTTTGTGAACCTGTAATCGATTAAGGTAGGATTTATAATGAATTTTTGTTTTGTTGATCTTATCTGGCGACGTTAATGCAACTAGGGCGTTGTACTGAAGTACAAAATAGCTACAGTGTTCAGTACAGGCGCCTATGCCTCCAGCTCGCTTTATAACTCTAACAGGTCGTCAAATATGCAATATGTGATGTATGTAGTTTGAAAACAAAATTAGTTTCAAGTTTCTAGCGTCCTTTGAGAGTCATTTGAACTATTAAGCACAACTTTGGTTATCAGTTTATAGTTGTGTGTACATTCAAAGACGAAATTACTGTTCTATTCATTATAAAGTTAAACTTGCCTTTCAGCAAAAACTTAAATAAATAATAAGTTATTTGCGGAAGTAGGATTTATTTATTTGCTAAACCAACACGTGGCCTATTTTCTTTGGGCACACTCTATATATATATAGACCGGTTTGTTTTTTCGGTTACATTTTAGTAACCGGGTCACCAAATCCGATAAGATACTTAACGTATTTACAAGAATAACACATTCACTAGGGAACTTGAGTATTTGGTATATTCGTAAATATTTACTCAATTGAATTATTTATGATATGGGCAAATGGTGCCCACGGGTTAACTTAGTTATTATAATATTACCATAGCAACAATTATTTATTGGATAATGTCACTTCAACATAAAAATGTTTTCAAAAAACGAACCCCGTCCCGAATACAATCCAGAGGTCCTTAAAGAGGCTTACATTAAGGAAGAGCGAACATATTCAATATACCAAACATTTAATCCAAGTTTAATACATTTACCGATTACCAGCAAATTTTATTCGACGTACGAACAAATCGATCTGTCTAATCCGGACCAGGTAATTACCTAATACGACAATTTGATTGAGAATTCGCGATTATTTCACGTTGCTTTAGGCAACGCTGGATCGGATAGTACTGTATCGGGCCGGAGTACCGAGAATGAAGTATATGGAACCGGTTACGGATAACCAAATTTACGGTTGGCACTCAAAACCTCTGTTTCCAGCGTTAAGAAGTGATTATCGATTTAATAGACCACGTGTGGCGAGTATAACGAAAATACAATTTATAGTACCTAGGAAGAAATCATGATATGCACATTTTATACATATACATGTATATATTATTAACGGTTTTAAATACAAATTATATACAATTATTTTTGTTATTCATTGAATGAAACGAAACCGTTGAAATTTGGTAACAAACACACAAAATTATAATATAAATAAGATATTTCGTAGCAGTTTTCTCGTAACTGGTACAGTTTTTAACAAAACTTTTCAAACAAAAGTTGTGCGAAATATTTATGTCTTTCATTATGTACATAACTATTTTTGACATAAGTGCAGCCGTTTTAGTGATATTAGAGAAAATATAAAAATGCACGTTGAAAATTTATTTTATACAAAACAATAAGATTTTCCGTAGCAGTTTTCTCGTAACTGGTACATTTTCTGAAGAAATTTTTCAACCAAAAGTTGTGTGAAATATTCATATCTTTCATTATGTACCTAACTATTTTTGCTATTAGTGCAGCCGTTCTAGTGATATTGGAGATAGAACAATAAATGAATAAATAAGAACATTAAAGATTTCCCGTAGCAGTTTTCTCGTAACTGGTACATTTTTTAACAAAACTTTTCATACAAAAGTTGTGCGAAATATTTATATCTTTCATTATATACCTAACCATTTTTGCTATAAGTGCAGCCGTTTTAGTGATATTAGAGAAAAGATAAAAATGCACGTTGAAAATTTATTTTATACAAAATAAGTTTTTCCGTAGCAGTTTTCTCGTAACTGGTACATTTTATAAAGAAATTTTTCAAACAAAAGCTGTGCAAAATATTCATATCTTTCATTATGTACATAACTATTTTTGCAATAAGTGCAGCCGTTTTAGTGATATTAGAGAAAAGATAAAAATGTACGTTGAAACAATAAGGTTTTCCGTAGCAGTTTTCTCGTAACTGGTACATTTTATTAATAAACTTTTCAAACAAAAGCTGTGCAAAATATTAATGTCTTTCATTTTGTACATAACTATTTTCGCCATAAGTGCAGCCGTTTTAGTGATATTAGGCAAAAGATAAAATGGCATGCATGTTGAAAATAATTTTTGTTACAAAACAATTAGATTTTCCAATATGTCTATAATGGACTGTATTCTGTATATGATATGGGCACATGGTGCCCACGGGTTAATCTAGTATGCGAATATAACTATAGTTACTATTATTTATTTCAAAATGCGTCAGCTTCAACAACAAAAATGTTTTCAAAATACGTCTATAGTGGACTGTATATGATGAGGGCGCATGGTGCCCACGGGTGAACCTTGTATGAAAAAAGTGAAAAATAATATTACTATAGTAACTATTATTCATTACTTCAACATAAAAATGTTTTCAAAGAACGAACCACGCCCATATTACAATCCGGAAGTCCTGAAAGAGGCATTCACTAAGGAAGACCGGGCATTTACATTATACCAAACATTTAATCCTAGTTTAATACAGTTGCCGATTAGCAGCAAATTTTATTCGGTGCACGAGCAAAGCGATCTGTCAAACACTGACCCGGTAACATTACCTAATATGACAATTTGACGTGAATTCGCGATTATTTAACCGTTGCTTTAGGACACGCTGCACCGGATAAAACTGTATCGGTCTGGAGTACCAAAAATGAAGTACGAAGAACCGGCTACAGAGAACCAAAAATATGGTTGGCACTCAGATCCTCTGTTTCCGGCGTTAAGAAACGATTACCGATTTCATAAACCACGGAAGGCGAGTATTACGAAAATACAATTTATTGTACCTAGGATGAAAAAATAGTTATATACATTTTTATATTATTTACGTATTTAAATAAATATTATTTACAACTAATTTTGTTAATCATTGAACGAAATGGGTAATAAATAAACAGAAATGGCTTATTTTGTAAGTTTATTTACTATAAAGACCAGTTTTCCTCAGTTTACATATAAATAACTGTTTATTTTAAGTACAAGGTTGAAAATTAGGCGTACGTGCAAATTTGCCGGTCACCGACGGTGCAGTGACGGCCAAATGAAACTACTGCCCCGTTCAATATTCTAGTTTTAAAATAAATAAGTTCATACTCGATTTTAAACAGGTTAAATAATTATTAAGCCACACTTAGCTTTAGGTTATATATATATACATGTATATCGACTTATTTTGTAGATTTATATTTTATATTACCGAAACTAACTAAATAAATAATGGCCCCGTTACCAAATTCAAAAATAAAAGCATTTCCGTGTGTCTGTCAATAAAATAAGACATCTTATTTAAGATAAAGGGTAGTATTACTATTGCAGCAATCTAGATATAGGTATAAATACAGGTTCAGACACGTCGGCCGTGTGGTATTTCTCACATGAAATGTCCCTTCCGCATTGTATCCAGAATTCAACCACTTGATGGCCTTGGGTGTGTGTGTGTGTGTGTATGTGTGTCAGTGTGTTGGAATTGCCGCAAAATAAGGGAATGCGGCCAACAGTGTACCCGGGCAAATAAAGGTAATAGGGAGAAAGGGATCCTTATTCTATCTTACTTTCCTTTTGTATCGTACAATTGCGTTAAATCGTGAACACACAGTGTGAACGTATGATACATGTAAAAGAACCGATGTACGCATATGTGTTCAGGCATACAATGGTTGTCAAAATGTTTTGTTCATGGCAACGGCTAATTTCATACAATTTACAACAATTATTTAAATTTCAACACTGTGAATATATTGTTTCATGTATTTTGTATGAATACAACGTGTACAAGTTAGAATATGTATATTAGGCATTTGTTACTTGTGCTCTGGATTATATAATAATTTAATAATAGGTTTTACTGTCTTAGACAAAGTCTAATGAAAGTATTGTAATCGTTAATTCACGTTTTGACCATCCCTGAAAAAGGTTATTTTATGTTTACGTTTCCCTAGTTACGTTACAATAGATTTTTACACTTGGTACAATTTCTCAGAAATGGCGTTAGTTAGAGATAAAGTAATATCTATAAAAGTTGAAGATATTAAAATTCTTAGCAACTTTTGTTTGAAAAGTTTTTTCGAAAAACGTACCATTTACTCTAAAATCGCCTTCGAAAATAGTTATTTTATATTCCCGTTTCCCTAGTTACAAAACAGAAGCAACTATTTACTCCTGCTACATTTTCTCAGAAATGGCATAAGTTAGAGAAAAAGTATTATTTATAATAGTTGAAGATTATAAACTTCTTATCAACTTTTGTTTGGATAGTTTTTTAGATAAACGTACAATTTACTCTAAAATTGCCTTCGAAAATGGTTTATTATATTCGTTTTCCTAGTTACAATACAGAAGTAACAATTTACTTCTGCTAGTATTTCTCAGAAGTGGTGTAAGTTGGAGAAAAAGTAGTATCTATAAAAATTAAAGATATTAAAATTTCCAGTAACTATTGTTTGAAAAGTTTATTCGAGAAACGTACCATTCACTCAAAAATTACCTTCGAAAATAGTATGTTTCCCTAGTTCGAAACAATAGATTTTTAAGAGCAATTTCTTAACAGAAGCAACAGTTTACTTCTGCTTCAATTTCTCAGAAATGACATAAGTTAGAGAAAAAGTGATATCTACAAAAGTTGAAGATATTAAAATTCTTAGCAACTTTTGTATGAAAAGTTTTTTCGAAAAACGTACCATTTACTCAAAAATTGCCTTCGAAAATAGTACGTTTACCTAGTTAGGTAACAATACATTTTTGAATACCAGAAATAACAATTTACATCTGTTACTTTTTCTCAGAAATGGTATAAGTTAGGAAGAAAGTGATATCTATAAAAGTTAAAGATAGTAAAATTTGTAGCAACTTTTGCTTGAAAAGATTTTTCAAAAAATGTACCAGTTACTCAAAAATTGTGTTAGAAAATGGTTATATTATATTTACGTTTTTCAAGTTATGTCACAATAGATATTGATTTTATTTCATACACTTTAGGTCTTTTGTACATATTGGGTGGGCTTAAAAGGAAAATATAAGGACGTCGAAAGGCATTGACGTAAATATTTAGTTTATCTAATGCATTTTGTGTCCACGTATGGCAACGGTCGATTCGGATTCGATTCAAACTAGACAATTCTATAGAATGAACCAATGTGGAATTTAGAGGCAAACGGGGAAAAAAAATGAACCGTAAAACGAAAAAATAAATGCTATGGACGGGAACCGGTAAAACATTTGAAGCGGAAATACGAACTGAATTGAAACCAAAGTTGGTAGCGCTAACTCAATGATAGGACACGGCTGCCAACCTAAATTCGATACTAATTTATTTGTAATCGAACTACAGGTAGCTATCTATATAGAATGCTGGCTACAATTTCGAAAACTTTACTTTTCTGTACAATGCCAAATTATTTATTTCGACAAGTTTGTATTCATTGTTCAATCGCTTACCAAACTTTCGTAACGACTCTAACAATACTTATACCTAATATATAAAAGAAAGTGTTGTCATCACAAAGAAATACGACCTTGAAATTTTATTAAAATATTCGTGGTAAACTAAATAAAACAAAATAGCGTAATATTTTATTATTAAAATAACTCCAGTTGGTTGTGAATGTACAAGCGATGTTCCTAAATGGGGGAATCCCCCATTTTCTTCGTATTCCGTATCAGATAGCTGTAAAATAATATATTTATATGTTTCTGTTCCGAAAACAAATGCGTTTGAAATTTAAGATGTGCAATAACTCAGAGTTGTTTAACGCGAGCTGCGCACTTCAGACTGAAGCTTTTCAGCATAAAAACGTATTAAGCCCTTTCTTCTTGCTGCGCTGCTGTATTATGGACTGAATATTAAAAAGTGCCCCGCCACCGCACCCCGCACCCCGCGCCACCTTATGTCTGCTATCTTTCATATGACGGCGTTCTTCTTCGCTTAAGATTAATATTTGAAGAATACGTGTATGAGCAGTTTTATTGAATAAATGCTAAATAAGTGGAATGCACACCGGCTTTTATGTATTCCGGAAGGCAAACGGAAAACTCCGGCACCTCCAACAAACAATGCGAATATTGTTCCGGTTAATTCCGTATTGTTTCTTCATTGTTCTTCATTGTTCTATGGCTCACTTGAATGATTAAACGAATATATCCTTATTTGCTACTAGGTTAACACGTGGGCACCATATGCCCATATCATATACAGTGGACTGTATTATAGAATGGATTCTATAACGATATAATAATATAAATATTGAGAATAATGATATCTTTTAGCCGTACGAAGTACCAAAGAAGCTAAGGCATTCGGGCGTGTGTCTGTAGCATTCTCAGATAAAAACAGGTCCTTAATAAAAAGTGTTTGTCTCGTCGCCTTGATTAGAAAAATATATATAACTTATATACTTGGATGTTAGTCGTCGCTCGCTCGATCAAATTTGTGCTTTCTACTCCTCTGAAGGTACCAAAGCGATTTACACCAAATTTGCTACACATACTATTTGACATCCCATTTGAATCCATTCTTAGTTTAAATCCAATCGCCCGCATACTTCCCGAGTTATAGGGCCCCAAAATTTACAACCCCCCTTAATACTATCCTAATAAAAATAATTAAAACCCGCAAAAATTCTACTAATAATTCTAAGATATTTTATATCTATAAGATTTTTACTTATTGTTAACCTAAAGGCCATAAAAAATTATTAAATATAATTTGGCATTTTAAAATATACACTAAATGTTTTTTAGCTCGCTGTACAAAGTACCGAAGGAGCTAAAGCATTCGGTCGTGTGTCTGTAGCATTCTCGGATCCCAAAAAGTATTTGTTTTGTTGCCCTGAATCCAAAAATATATATAACTTATATACTTAGATGTTAGTAGTCGCTCGCTCGTAAGAGCAAATTTGTGCCCTCTATTCCTCTGAAGGTACCAGAGCGATTCACGCCAAATTTGGTACACATACTATGTAGTATTTCATTTGAATCGGTTCACAGTTTAACTTCAATCGCTTGTATACTTTTCGAGTTATAGGGCCACAAAATTTAGAGCCCTCCTTAATACTGCCCTTATAAAAATAAGTAAAGCACCCAAAAATTTTACTAATAATTCTAAGATAGTTTATATCAACAAGATTTTTTCATATTGTTAGCCCAAATGCCATAAAAAATTATTAAATATAATTTTGAATTTTAAAATATGCACTAAATGTTTATTTACCAAAATAATAATAAGACTTTTTATATCTAAAACATTATTCACCAAAAGGTTATAAAATAGGGCGAGCTGGACTCATAGGTGCTTCTTTATATCCGTTGAAATAGGTTCCGTGTAGGACTGAATATTTTTTACAGTGTAAACACAAAAAATACTTGTAGAATATTAAAAATTTAGCACTCAGTGCAATTGTGGTATAAATTAAATATTTAAATATCAAAGAATTCATACACTTTGCGTGGAAAATAAAATTATGTCAGCTTTCAAAAATATAAATAAAAACACGTCTTATCTTTTCGCCCTGAGTAGCCAAAAGGAAAAAAACATTCAATTAACGTGCAAAAACTAAGGCCCGCCCGGTTTACATTCGGGTCACGTTTTCCCACAATACTTTTATGAACACCAAAAAAAAAAAAAAGAAATACTCGTTCATTTCATTACGGTACAAATTTTTGCTCAGCAGAATGACCGAAATAATCCGTCGGTTTTTACAAGCGTCTCGAGGCACATTTGGAAAAAATATTTTTTTTCAGTAATAAATAGTAATTTTTCCAATAATATTGGATAACAAAATCGAGTACAGGCCACTCCAGCTTTCACAGTTACATACGTACGAATTTATATAAAGTTCCCATTTGAAAACTTTACTATATAAAATGTACACGACAGTTTTAAAATTGTTTGTATATGTTGAAATATTGATTAGAAAACTTTTCCAACTATTTTACCCGAAAAACCAACACTTTTTGCTACGAAAGTTGAAAGCTGTCATCATAGTTATTTAACATTGCATTTTGGTGTCAAAAGCACTAAAAATTTAGTAACAACTAAATGATTTTACTTTTTTATACAAATATGTATTTTAATCACAATAAATTATTAATTTCTTGAAAGAAGTATTGTTGTAATAATAATTTTTGAACGGAAATATACGTTTAGACTATCCTTGAATTGATTTTGGCTATTTTCGTAATTATGTATGTCTGTGATCGCTCACAGTAAAATTACAAAACTTTCTTTTTGAAAAAATAATTAATCAGTTGTAGCGGTTTATTCTAACTATTTTCGTAATTTCTCGGAAATGGTATGAGTTGGAGAAAATATTATTCTTGTAAAAATTAAAGATATATAAATTTTAAACAACTTTTATTTAAATATTTTTTTAAAGAAAAGTACAACTAACTGTAAAATAATTTTTGAAAAATATAATTTAATCAGTTGTAGCGGTTCATAATAAATAGTTTCGTAATTTATCGGAAACGGTAAGAGTTGGAGAAAAAATTATTCTCGTAAAAATTAAAGATATATAAATTTTAAACAACTTTTGTTTAAATATTTTTTTAAACAAATGTACAATTAACTGTAAAATCATTTTTGAAAACACATATTGATATTGTTTCTCGGCAAACATTGCACAAATGTATAACAAATTATGTATGAGTTATTATTTAATAACAATAAAATACACAAGTACTTACCTTTAACAGGTGTAATTTGTCACTTTATTCTATGTCCTACACGTTGTAAAATACACAAATACATTTATTTTCGTTTAATTTTATAAATAATTAGTATTTTAGTTTACATTTTAAATTTTTGCATATATTTCGTTTAAATAAACAATTCAATAAACTGAATTAGTTTAAAAATACGTTAGGGCAAATATATGTACAAACCCCAACATGAAATACACATCGTTTGGAATAATATTATTTTATAGCAAAAATAAATAATATTTACTCTGTATTTTAAATACAATATATTATTTATGTTGAAAATAACTAAATAAAAAAAGAAAATTGATAAATAATCCTGTAAAATTAAATATTATATTATATTAAATAGTTGCTATATATTTTATTACTATATATATATATATATATATATATATATATATATATATATATATATATATATATATATATATATATATATATATACATATATATATATATATACATATATATATATATATATATATATATATATATATATATATATATATATATATATATATATATATATATATATATATATATATATATGTATATGAAAATAATTCGAAACAACTTAATACAATTCACATTACAGTGTTCACATTACGTTGCAGTGTTTGTTTGAGTGTTATTCCCAGTAATAGTAAAACTAGCAATAAATACATTGATAATTGTTACTAAAAATACACCAATAACAACAAAATTATTTGACCGCCTTGCATGTAGTGTTTTTGATTCGCCCCGCAGGTCACAGCGACCTTTAAAGATCAACGCAAGACCCACCGCTACTTGCAGGATTAGCGACAACGAAATTAAGATTAAATTGAAGTAAAACGTTTTGGTATTACTGGTGTATTCAACGATATAACGTAACTGGTTGGCATTGGCAGTAATCAGGGCTATGTCCATCATCCCTAGAAATATACATATTTTTGAAAAGAATATTTTAACCAGAAGTGTTTGCTTATTTGTGTTATTATTGGTATAACTCGAATACGGTATGAGTTATAGAAAAGTAATACTTATATAAGTTAAAGATATTTAAATTTCTAGCAACTTTTATTTGAAAAGTCTTTTCAAAAAGTGTACCTATTACATAAAAATCATATTTTAAAACAATTTAACCGGAAGTGTTTGTTTACTAGGGTTATTTTTTGTATAACTTGCAAACGGCATGAGTTATAGAAAAAGTAGTACTTATAAAAGTTAAAGATATTTAAATTTCTAGCAACTTTTGTTTGAAAAGTTTTTTCTAAAAGTGTATCAATTATCTAAAAATCACTTTTGAAAAAACCATTTATATATATATATATATTTTTTTTTTAAATGTAAACAAAGTATGAGAAAGTCCAGTGCAGGCCACTCCGGTATGAGTGTGTATAAAAATACCTTGTGCCACCGTCTTCTTTGCGGCGTACGTATTGGCTTGTCGGGTTGCCTTAAGTTTGCCGTCCGGAGCGTCGATGGGGATTACGAAAGTTTCTGAAGCAGGCGCTGACGTTAGGGCGCCAGGTACCACCGTATTATCCCACTCCTGTTCACCTGTCCAACATTTAATTCCTACAGATTAACCATGACTACCATACTATACTTAAAATATACTTTTAATCACTTTCATTCCATTATTAACACTTCCACGCACAATCCGCTCAATATTCAAATAGTTTTTATCCAGTTATTAACCGCATTTAATCTATTCAAATTCAAAATAGAAGCAGTATGTACATTTATAATTCTGATAATTGAATAGATAAAATGATACAGTTACCAAAAAATATATAATACTATAAATTACTTATTTATTTAATATTTACCTGGTACGACTGCTTTCAATTCAATTGAATTTGCATTATCGTTCACATCAATCAATGATTTTTCAAACTGATCAATATTTATCGCTAACGAGTCCCGTTCTAAGGTAGCTTCGTCGATTGGGTCCATTTTTGCCATATTTTAACACAAAATCACAATTAATAATTTAATTTTATAGTTAATAAATAATTAGTCTATTTAATTCCAGTTTTGATAATTTAGTTTTATATTGTTTGACCGACAAGTTAGGACTAGTTTTAAATGTTTAAGGAGACAACTATAGCTATATTGTTGTTGACATTTCTACATATTGTTGATAATGAAACCGCAAGACAGGAAGTTTTCACAGGAAAAAACTAACTGGGCTAAATTTAAACGCAAAACTATGATTATGTATTTACCTAATACGAAATATGAAATATGTCCTTTAATGTGGGGTGGTAAAAACCCTGGTCTTGGTAAAGCCAAATGTTTTATTGCGTCGTGAAATTTCTTTGGAAACATTATCAAATATAAAGTATTACAATACTTAAGTAGTGTACTACATATTTTTACAGTGTATACACATACATATATCATGGCAGCTTTTTATGTGCATCCCTAACATAATAATTAAAGTAGAAAATTACGTAAAAATGAAAATATTATAAAGTATTAAGTTTTAAAATACTCAAGAGGTTTATATATATATATTTTTGACAGTGTACACACATACATATATCATGGCAGCTTTTTATGTACATCCCCAACATAACCACTGAAATAGAAAATTACGCAAAAATGCAATCATTATAAAATATTAAGTTTTATTGCGTTTTTAACGTGAAATTATTTTGGAAACATTATAAAATATAAAGTATTATAATACTTAAGCAGTGTACTACATATTTTTACAGTGTATACACATACATATATCATGGCAGCTTTTTATGTATATCCCTAACATAATCATTGTGGTAGAAAATTACGTAAAAGTGAAAATACTATAAAATATTAAGTTTTTAAATACTCAAGGGGTGCTATACTTTTTTTTACAGTGTACACACATACATATATCATTGCAGCTTTTTATGTGCATCCCCAACATAATAATTAAAGTAGAATAATACGTAAAACTGAAAACATTATAAAGTATTAAGTTTTAGAATACTATATATTTTTTATAGTGTACACATATGTCATGACAGCTTATTATATGCATCCCTAACATGGTGTTAAAGTAGATAGACGTAAAGCGAATAAACGTAGAATAAATAATAGTTGGGTTTTAAATGTGTTATATTTAAAATGTGGAAAATATAATATATTTAAATTAATCTAATAAACAATTTTTCATTCCGTTAAAATGAAAGGTTTTGTGGTGTGTTCCGTCATTTTCTGGCGTGCAGTTTTACAGTGTAACGTATATTTAGGTTTGCTTGTTGAAAATGTAGTTTTTTCTCTGTTGCGCAAAGCAAAAGTACAATAAAAATGTATTATCTCCTCTGACTGCATATTGTACGGACATTTTAATTAAAATACTGTCCCATTGTCAACTCTAAGTTGCACCAGTGCAGCCAGTGTAGATCAAACAGAAATATTTTTAATGTATACAATTGATTTTTTTTTTCGCCCGTAGTTTGTGCCAACATGTCATTTTGCCATATTTTTTTATATCTTTGATTTCACTTCCATTAAAATTGCACCTACAGGACTGTATTAATTTTTTTAATAGTCTTGTGTAATTTAAAATGATTAAATTTTCTATTCTTTGGTTTATATTATATCATAATTATATATTTTTTTAAGTTAATGTTACGTTAAATAATTTTTAAAATTGCCGTAAAAAAATACAAGACTTTTTATATCTATAAAGTTTTTTCAAATAATGAACCTAAAGGTCAGAATAAATTATTTAAATATAAAATTACAAATCACTATTGTTGCAATCAATTGATAAAAATTTATCTTGTACATTTTATTTCTTCAAAATGCAGTGGTTTACCTATTTAAACATCAATGTTTAATATAAATAGAAACATTTACTGCGAGCTAAAGGCATTGGTGCCTGGTTTGATTTTGGGGTTAACAGAACCGTATTAAGGACCTTTGTAGTTTTGTAACGTTGAAATAAATTAGTTAGGGCAATGGGACTTGAAATACTCAGAGCTATAATTTAATTTTTAATTTTTCATATTGCTGAAACGTATTTATAATGTTGAAGCCCCTAGTGGTTTGTTATTTGGTTCAACAGAGGTGTATTAAGGACCTGAGGGGCTGTGGAAGCTCAGTAATTATTAATTTGTGCAAAAAAGTTTCGTAGAATTTAGAAATATTCATATTTGTTGTGGTATTAATGTTGGAATATAAATGTATGCGCGCGCTTAAATATTTTTGGAATGTCTGTAGAAATATTTTTGAATATTCTAAAATATGTGGGGGTTATTTTTCTGTATTTTAATATCATAACGGAATTGTACGTTGGGCATTCCATGAATAGGGTAACACATATATTTAATATGAAAATACGGAAAAGGACCCCAAAGGTGTAATATACTTTATATTAAAAATACCTTCCATATTCAAGGTACGACCTTACGTACACACACACACACACACACACACACACACATATATATATATATATATATATATATATATATATACGTATATATTTAAATATTGTAATATGTATAGAACTAACATCGTAATATTCCTATTGTCTTGTATATATATATATATGTATATATATATATATATATATATATATATATATATATATATATATATATATATATATTTATATATATATATATTTATATATATATATATATATATATATATATATATATATATATATACATATATATATATATATATATATATATATATATATATATATATATATATATATATATATATATATATATATACATATATATATATATATATATATATATATATATATATATATATGTATATTTTAGATATGGGCACATAGAGTGCCAAGTTATTTATGTTTAATTATCTTTGCGAGCAAAAAATTTGAATCGTTGAAACCTGAACAAAAAATCGTTTTTATTTAACAATACGTAAAAGTGTGTGAGAATGCACACACACGTAGTAAAAGTACTTTAGGCGGCAAAAGGCACTCACTCGCGCTCGCCATTATCTTTGGCCATTCCTTCCATTTTTCTTCGCACTCTGCGATTCTCTCTGTTGAATGATAACTAATAACTTATATATTTGAAAGCAATTCATCACCAGATTTTTTTTTTTTTTTTTTTGTGTAAACGTATCGATTGATTGATGATATTTGAAGTACATTTGAGATTTGAAACTTGCACTGGCTGTACTAGAATATGTCAGAATTTATTTACGACGCCCGCTATCAGAGGGGGCTTTAGTTACTTTTGGTTTAGGAGCTGGAATTTAAATAAATGACCTACGGATTGGGCATATCTATAAATAAATAAATAAATATATATATATATATAACCTAAAGCTAAATGTGGTTTAAATATGGTTTAAGCTCGTTTCAAAACGTGTATGAACTTATATATATATCTTAAAACAAGAATATTGAGCGGGGCAGTAGTTTGAGTTGGCCGTGAGTGCACCGTCGCTAGCCGGCAAATTCCACAATCACCTAATTCTCAACCTACATGGAAATTTTGGTTTTTATTATATTTCCTAGAGATTTACAAGGTACAGTTACACCAAATCAAATCAAAATCTTACCAAATGCTTTGATGTTTCTCTTTTATGAATAATTCTGAATGTTTATTTATAGACCGAATATACTTTATACAAAGTTAAACTCATTTAAGATTTATTAAACTTGGCAAACTTGTTAATAAAATATCGACATAACTTTTGTAGATTTGTTTTGATTTTTGTTTAAGTGGCCTGCGCTCAAACTTTTTTACAATTCATATACTTAGTGTATACATTTTTTTATGCGATTGTAAATATGCCTTCTGCCAAACAATGTTGCCTATTTTACATTTCCTATAGTTAGGGTAACATTATATGTATTGTGTGCGAAATGTATTATTCATTAATTTAGTTTTGTATTTGTTTTATTTACGAAAGTCAATAAGTTATTGACAATACGCGCTCGGGGCGCCAATTGCGATCTTTTGTACTAGCGTTAACAATACACCTTTGTCTTATGGTCAACATGAGGGGAGACTTGGGTCAAAAGGCGTTACACACACACACACACACACACACAGACATCCATATGAAAAGAAGGCCATCACCCACACACAATGACACCATATAGGCCAAATATAACGTGCGCTGAATATAAATGGACTTTATTTTGGTTTGAGGTTCGCGTGCGCGTGATGCACGTTAAGCTAATGGCGTACGTGCGCGTGAACGTGAGCCACGTGTGCTCGCCGATCACTATAGTGCTTCCATCAATCTGTGCGCCACTGATTGCCCCTACTTCCGCCCGCCGGAGTCAAACTGTATCTGTTTGGGTCATCCGGCAATCACTGTGTTATCTGTAACACTTGATTGCCTAAGCCACTGTGAAACTAAAACAATACTTTTATATTTTAAATATTGTTATAACACACTGAGAAAAATGGATATTTGAGAAAGAAACCATTTATTTTCAAGTAGGTTGAGAATTAAGCAAATGTGTAATTTGCCGGGCATCGACGGTGCACTGACGGCCAACTGAAACTACTTCCCCGTTCAATATTCTTGGAAATTTGAATAAATATATTTTAACTTTAAATATGTACGCTACATAAATAGTTCAGGCAAAAATAATAAGTTTTATTCAATAATAAGTAGCCTAAATATATAAACTGTTATTTGAGCCCATACTTTCGTATGAGGGCCATTTGAGTGAGCTCATAGATATGCAAAAATGTGTTATGAGGCGGAAAGAACAGAGAGCCAGGGCCATAATGCTCCAGATGACGGCATCGCAACATTATTTAACTTTAATGGGAGGAGGGGGGGGGGGGGGTGGGTAGAGCGTCTTGTAAGCCGACAATAAGCACAGGGTAACTCTAGTATATCACAGCTTTATTAAAACGGAACAAATGTAATGTTAAATTAACTACTGTATAATACTGTGTGTTTTGTCTTTCTGGGGCCTAATTAGAATTTTTATTGTTATTGCTTAGATGGAAAATGAACTATACTTAATTGCATATTTACACTATTAAACAGCTGGAGGGGCCTGCACTCGCCTGTCTTATACTTACTTAGATTTAATTACTTATAAAGACAAGTTTTCTTATCAATATATATATATATATATATATATATATATATATATATATATATATATATATATATATATATAAAGACTGTTTATTTTCAAGTAGGCGAAAGTGTAAATTGCCGGCTATCGACGGTGCACTCACCGTCAACTCAAACAACTGCCCCGCTCAATATTATTGCTTCAAAATGTTTTACTCGTTTTAAAACAAGATAAACAATTTTTAATATAATACTGGGTTAATCCGTGGGTCTTATGTGCCCATACCATATACAGAATACATCCTAGGTTACAATTTGTAATATTTATTGTTAATTATTAATTAGCTCGCTTTAAATACAGCTTTAAAATGAAATCTATGGTTCAAGGACAAACGAAACGAACATTTGTATCAAAGTTTTGACGTGTGTATCATTTTATAGTGATCATTAGAAGGTAATATATAATCGTATGGATGTGCGGTGGTGGTGGGCGTTCGGGGAGCTTTTTGGTAGTTTGGAAGTTATCCAGTTTTCGGCGCGACCTAGTAACGATAACAAATTGCACTTCTTCACTGTTGAAACATTCCAGCGATGAAAACTTTGCGACCGAAACTTCAACATTTGATTATGTTTGCATTGAGAAAACTTTAACTATCAACAAATAATAATACCTAGATATATTTACTTATTTATTTTTCACAGTGTATGCATCCATATTTCCGCGAGATGATACATCACTTTTTGTTCATTATTTCTAGGTTTATTCGTAGACACCATGTGCCCATATCATATACATTGGCATCAATATAATAATAATAATAATGTAAAATTTAATAAGTTTATTTTTGATTGTTACAAAATTCCTTAATATGATTTAAGTTATTTTAAAAGTACATGTAATTTAAAAGCAGCAGTCCTAAAAAGTGATGGTGTGTCCATTTGGAGGGAACAGTGACTAACTCTTTAAGGGGATAAAATTAAGCGGGTTTTCTCTTCAGCAGTTTCGGGCACAGAAGTAATGAAATTAAGTGATACCACTTGAACGAAATCGCTAGAAAATGGTGGCCATTAGTTAAATTAGTGCAGATTGAACCAAGGATACTATAGAAAGGGTTGCGGGGGGTAAGGGGGGATGTATTCATACAAATGTTGCGAATTGGGTTTCTACGCACTGTTGCCAAATTGTACGCATTGTTGCTAAAGGCAGATATGATTTTGGTCGTCAAACTGTGCATATATATTTTTTCTGTTTCGCTATTTTGTGGAATTTCGCCTGCATTTTTGCCAGCAGGAATTTTTACGTTTATAAAGCATGTTTGCACGGGAATTTTAAATTGTTTTTTGTTATGATATATGTATGTGTACTATTAAAAACAATGGTACATTTAAAAATATATTATTGTGTTTGTCTCGTCGTCCTGAATCCAAAAATATACATAACTTATATACTTGGATGTTTGTGCCTTTTCCTCTGAAGGTACCGAAGCGATTCACACCAAATTTGGTACACATATTAAATGGTAATCCGTTTGAATCCATTTGCAGTTTAAAACCAATAGCTTGTATACTTCCCGAGTTATAGGACCCTAAAATTTAAAACCCCCCTTAATACTGCCTTGATAAAAATAATTATAGCAGCAAAAATTCTACAAACAATTCTAATTTTATATCTACAAAATTTTGACATATTGTTAACCTAAAGACCATAAATAAATATTAAAAATTATAATTTATAATAAAAAAAAAAAATGGCACTGTTTTTTCTCACGGTTTGCTGTGGCGGTCGTAATTATATTCAAATTAAATTGAAAAAATTTGACAATATACACCAAATATAGGTTGTTTGACTGTCTAAATTTCAACTCTCTATCTTTTATGGTTTGGTCGGAAAAAAATCGCAAAGTTTGATAAAAATTTAAAGTTAAAAAAATTCCGTGAAATGGGTCCAAAAATTTTTTTCTTTTCAAACCGGCTGAAACTAAGTTTCTAGAGTAATTAAATATCGGGGAACTCAAATCTGTTAACAGCGGCTCGATTCGATGCACCGTTTTCGACATATATGCATTTTTGCATTTTATCAACTTCAAAGCGCGCTAACAGCAATTTCTAACGGTCTTTCACCACTTTAATTAGCAGTTTTGGAATCAGCGTACTCAAATTAATCTAAATATATGTCAAACTAAAAAATATTTATGCTATTTTTTTTCCGAAAAAATGGCAAGGGGTACCCCTTACCGTTTTTGCGAAAATCGACGATTTTCACTGTTTTTTCTCGCGGTTTGCTGTGGCGGTCGTAATTATATTCCAATTAAGTTGAAAAAAATTGACAATATACACCAAATATAGGTTCTTTGACTGTCCAAATTTCAATTCTCTATCTTTTATGGTTTGGTCGGAAAAAATTCGCAAAGTTTGATAAAAATTTAAAGTTAAAAAAATTCCGTGAAATATAGTTTAAAGTTCGACAACTGTTTTAATTTAATGTTTATATTATTCCAGACAAGAATCGTTTATTTAACTAACAAAAACTATACCGTAGACAAAAACCTAAAAGCGAAACTAAGAATAATAAGGGTAAAGGACAAACGTAATAGTATATCGCGTCAGCCGTGAATCGATATTCGGAACGTACTCCAAGTGTAACTCCGGAGCGTGGCATGTCATTTGGCGGGGGGAGGGGGGGGGGTGCAGGTGCCCGGAGGAGCCGGTCTCGCGAGTCAGCAGTTCGTGGTCACGCCGCTAAAGGGCAGCTCGATCGTAAATCTTTACCGCGTATGTGTTCTGCTAGTCAAAGGACACAGGTAATTCCACCTTTGAATACAGACGAACCCCTCGCGCACCCCCCCCCCCCCAAACCCCTGACCACGTATATGTCGATACTATAGATATTATACATATATTTAGTAAAAACTACGTATAAGACAGTCGAGTAATAATTTAAATTCTAAAATATTGTAGCTTAAAACAATAATATTGAGCGGGGGTAGTAGTTTCAGTTGACCGTCAGTGCACCGTCGCTGGCCGGCAAAATTGTATATTCGCATAATTTTCAACCTAGTTAAAATTAATCGGTTTTTATGTCAATATATATATATATATATATATATATATATATATATATATATATATATATATAAATTCCTAGAACTAAGACTCCTCCAAATAGTTGCCCAATATTACTTGAATATATAACACACACACAGACACACAGACACAGAGGCGCACACGACTCCGGGTATCTCTATTATAACGACTTGTTCAGGGCGTTATCAAGTCTGCGAGATCTGTCAGAGTCCGGGGTTCGTTCCCAGGCAGTGTCACAGTACTAATTGGTACGGAGAAACAAAGACAGATAATGTTTTCACAAAACTAGACGTGTGTTCTACAATTATTATTCATTTATGTACACTGTTAATATGAAATGAACATATTTGTGGTATTTTGGAAATACACATTGGTCATTCACTGGTACGCTAACCAGTGGTTTTACACTCATATAGTCTACAATGTAAATAGTATGATTCATTTGCATTTAGCATTTAATAATTTTAACATTTTTATAGTATTTACAAATAATACATGGATTTTACTAGTGTATGATTATATATCATGGCTTACACTGTTACTAAAACACAGTCGTCATCTCGTAAATAGTCAGATTCTATTCAGGGATACACTGTAAAAATATATGTATTCTAAAATATTGTTCAAAAACATATATAGCAATATATCTTAAAATAATAATATTGAGCGGGGCAGTTGTTTCAATTGACCGTCAATGCACCGTCGGTTACCGGCGAAATAATATATTTTCTACCTACTTAATAATTAGAACATTTTATATAGTATTTTGCAAAAAATACATGGATTTTACTAGTGTATATGATCATATTTCATGGCTTACACTGTTACTAAAACACAGTTAAACACAGCCGTCACCTCGAAGATAGTCATATTTTATTCAGGGATACACTGTAAAAAATATATGTAAATCTACACAACTTTTAATGCAAAATTAAACTTATAAAGCATATAATTTTACTGGATTTTGAACAAAATATTTAATTATTAGTGTAATTTTAATACAATATTGTAATGTTACATTAGCATTTTTTACAGTGTAGCCAACACCTAATACCAAGTAAAAACTCAAGAAAAAACATGTTTATGAGTTTAATACTTCGTTTTAGACTTCAACCAAGTATAAGTAATAATAATTACGTAAATTTATAATCTATGAATTGTAATTTATAATTTTATTCAAAATAATATTGCAATTTATATGAAATAGTGTATTATATTTAGTTATCTATGCGCAAATGCAACATTTCGTATAATAAACATTTCGAAATCCTTTCCGAAACGTACCGAAGCGTAAACTAAACATCTTACCAACGTATAAACATAAAATAAACTAGTATTGAAGCACTGCAAAGCGGAGACGCAGCGAACTAAGATTAATTTTGCGTAGGTTTAATTTACCATCAGTTTTCTCATAACGGAAGTAATCTGTCTTACGTTCAATTCCTGCGCACTACCGGATATTGCAATCGACGCCATCTTTGCCATGCATATTCTGATACCGATATAACAAGATTTCAATATATATCCAAGTACAACGCACCTATGCGTTCAGTTCACTTTTTAGTTAACAAAATGCAAAATTATAATTTTTAATATTTTTTTATGGGTTTAGAGTTAACAATATGAAATAATCTTGTAGATATAAAATATCTTAGAATTGTTTGTAGAATTTTTGGGGGTTTTAATTATTTTTATAAGGGTAGTATTAAGGGGGGATTTAAATTTTGGAGCCCTATAATTCGGGAAGTATACAGGCGATTTGATTTAAACTGCGAGCGGATTCAAATAGGATATTAAATAATAAATGTAGCAAATTTGGTGTCAATCCCTCCGATACCTTCAGAGGAATAAATTTGTTTGATAGTGTCTTGTAGTTTTATGTATATTTTTTACAGTGTGGGCGCTTTACAGTGTATTTGTATTTAAATATTAAACATATAAAATATTTATAAACTGTTTGGTCTAGACGTAGCACTTAAAGATACGTAAAATTTTAACAGTGTACTATATTGAGTTGAAGCAGTACTTTTAATAGATAAAGTTTGACTCTAGTTTATATAATTATACGTTAACAGTGTATGTTCCATTGTATGACCTGGTCTCGAGTTCAACAGATCTACTAAGATATACCGGTAACACATTAAATGGATATCCGGTGAACACAGAGTAACCGGGTTGCTCGACGACTCGACTGGTTACACTTTTAGTTTTATTACTGATACCGGGTTGCAATTAAACTTACACTGGGGCCTTTGCGTTTATTTTGCAATCTTTACCGGTAATTAAATTCATATTTTAATGCAATTTTTTGTTTGTTACATATAATTAAAATCAATATTAATTTAAAATACTTTTTTGTGCAAAATCTTAAAGGTATTATTTATTTTTAAATTAACAATTTATGTTATTATAAATCCCTGTTAAGGAAAACGTTATATTTTTATTCGTTTAGTGAGAATTATTTTTAAAAGTTTAATTATAATTAATATATATTTATAAACAATACGTTTATTATCCTTACAATTTTTTAAATACTGTTAAATTCAACAAAAAGTACAAAGATATTTTTTGTCTACCAATTTGTGGGCCTAAAGGCTACAAAAAAAAATTAATAATAATAATTTTATATATATATATTAATGTTTTTATTTTATCAAAAACGGAATCTAATTACTTCAAAAGTTTTTATATCTATAACATTTATTTAGATTATGAACTTAAAGGGCTGAAAATAATATTTTAGCAGGAATATTGATGCAATTAATCAATAACAATGTCATTATAGTCTTATCTCATTATATTACATCAAAATTCGGTGGTTATATATTTATTTTTTTAATTAAACTTTATTAGTCATTTATATATAAATATAATATGCTAATGGGATATTATTTTTCGCAATAATTAATTAATTCATGCGCTACGACATGTGTTACCAGCAACAGACAGCCCAAATGGGCCTGAGTGATGACTCGTAGCAGGAATAATTTTAAATAAATATAATATAAATTATAAACAGTGAAAATATGCAAAACTTTTTACTTTTAGGTATTTGTAATGCATATTTATTCTCGCGAAAAAAAGGTGAATTAAAATGCAAAAATCTAGCGTGCGTTCTTAACTTGAAATTACAAACGGGCAGTTTTTTTTTTTATTACTACTCTCGTTACGGTACCTGTACAGTAATACCAACAAAATAAAAAAAATAACGTATATGCACTCATTCTTCATTAAAAAAAAAAAAGAAAAATTCTTGCATATACGTTACTATGCAAATATCGGCGAGATTATATATTTTTGCGTTCTTAAATATTATATTATTTACAAGGTTTTAAGTTATTCCGTTATTGATGCATTATTAACCCATTTTTCCTTTACAAAATTCCGCTAGAATATATTTTACATATTTAATATCTTAGTGCAGTTATACACTATTTTTTAAATTACTCATAAACGGCATGAGTTAGAGAAAAACTGATAAATACAAAAGTTGAAGATATTTAAATTTCTAGCAACTATTGTTTAAAAAGTTTTTTCAGAAAACGTACCATTTATTAATAAATCGCATATGAAAATGGTTATTTTTTATGTACGTCACAATACATTTATATTATTTTTTATAGCAATCGTAGGGGTAATACAAAATAATGCTTTATTATAAATACAGATAGAAGAAAGTCAAGTGTATATATATTTAGTGAAAAGTATAAGTCGATTATGGGCCACTTCAGATGTTTTCCTTGAATATATCAACAAAAGAGATCAGTTTTGCAAATATTTTATAATGAATACGCCAACGTTAATAGTTCGTTGCTGAAGACAAAGCTAATGCGCCAGTTGAGTGAATATAGCTATATACAGTGGTACCAACTTCGCACAATACCAGCAAAACTAAATCTTTGTGTATTATGAACTATTCAACGTGATTTACCGACGGATGCACGTGAACATCGCCTGAGCACGTACTGTCTTGTTGTTCGAGTTGTTATTGTTGTAGAAAACAACATGAGGTCTGCATGTTTGTCCGTCGACAACTCGCTGTTTCTCCGATTCAAACTGCCCGATACTTATCTCTTATACTTATTATATAAAGAGAGTACTAGGATCACATTAAAAGTTGACCTCAACATTTTAAAAGATATATCCGTTTGTAGAAACATATTAATATAATAATATAAATCTATTATTACTATAATGTTAATGACGACTGTGTGTCTGTCTGTGTATATGTGTGCGTGTGTGTGTGCGTGTGTGTGTATGTGTGTGTGTGTGAATGTGTATGTGTGAACACTCTACAGTCAATACTGGTTAGCATAAAAACATGGAAAAGACAATCTGTTATTTTTCAAAAGGGTATTTCAGTTATTTATGAATATCTCAAAAACGACAAAAGTTACAAAAATATAGTTATAATAAAAGTTAAAGACAATAAAATTTCCAGCAACTTTTGTATGAAAAGTATTTTTGAAAAATGTACCATTAGCATAAAAACATGATGACCACTGAAAAGAAAATCTATTATTTTTCAAAAGGGTATATTAGTTATTTATGAATATCTCAAAAACGACACAAGTTACAAAAAAAAAAGTTAAAATAAAAGTTAAGGACAATAAAATTTCCAGCAACTTTTGTATGAAAAGTATTTTTGAATAATGTACCATTAACTGAAAAATCACGTTTGAAAATAGTTATTGTTGCATGGTAGAATTAATTTAAAACACAATATAGGATAGTTGAGTGAAGGCCACTCCAGTTTTCTGCACATTATTTCATAAGAGATAAGAACAATATATGTTATAATAAATTCATAGACTTTGACTTCCGTATATTATTATATATTTAACTTTCAAAACTTAATATTGTATGTAATCTGCATTTACAACTTTACAAAACCAACTTTCAGTAAATGTAAATTAAAATTATACATTTTCGTAATAATTTTCCGTATTTTATTCATATGCAACGTATTCAAATTTTCTGCAAAACATACTTTTCACTTATACTGTCATACTATTGTTGCAATCAATTGCATTATTATCTTTTACATTTTCAAAATGCTGTGGTTATTAATTTAATAATCTTAGTGGCGAGCTAAGCTTAAATATGCTTGCTATTATTTACAGTAGATGCACTTTGCAAATATTTTTAAACAAAGAAATAACAAATTAGCACAAGAACAATTGTTTTTAACAATATTACAATAATTTTTGCTTCCGCAATTTTACAAAGACGGAACTTTACAGAAGTCGTAAATAATGCAACAAAATGATTTCGAAAAGACAATAGATATTATAATATACAGAATAAGTGTAACAAAACGAATTAACAAAGAAACATTATCATTTCATAGTACGATTCTCCGCTTGTTAATTACCAGGGATGCGAACCCCTGCCCCCAGGTGCTCCATATCTTTTAGGGGCAACTCGATCAACCGCTCAGTTGCGCATGCTTGCGCTTACATTACCCATAAAACATAACCTTACATTTATTACGAAACTTTTATCATTATATACACGGATAACATTCCGTTTTATTTTATTTTACAACTTTATGAAGTGCATTATTTTCTATAAACATTATATATGCTCCCTAAACTATTCAAACATTTATTTAATGCATTCTAACCCTTTCAACAACGTAACACTACCAAAATATTATTATTTATTTATATAAAGTCTTAAAGGAAGTTTTTATTAACATATATTTAATTATATAATATAAAAATAATAGTGCTTATTTGCACTTCATTGTACGCTGTAATGGATAGTGTAAAACGTCCTTTAGTATTTGGTTACTAACCAAAAACAATCCAGAGAAACCATTGACACGATCGTAAAACGTTATCTTGCTTAATTCCGCGTTAAACACACAGCTTAGTAGAGATATCGGGGTGGCCTTCGCAACCGGAAATAACTTACCCTGTGCAGTCGACGGTCGCGCTTCCGGGTTCTGCATCGTTAACGACTGCCAAAAGTAAGGAACAACATCGTTACGAACTAGACGAAAACGCGCATGTACAGATAATGCCCTAGCCTTACAATCGAGTAATACTTGTCGCATATATTGTGATGGCATATTTTCTTGTCCACTGTCAGCCATTTCGGCACCGGATGGACATCAGTTCCGGTGTACAGATGCGCTATTACAGCATTAAGTATTCGGTTTATGTTCGCGGACAGTTTAATGAAACGAAAACTATTCGGCCATTCGGCCATTATGGACCACAAAGGCCGAAGTAATCGTAGTTTACAACTAATTTAGTTTATTACGGCCCTGGACGATATGCCTAAAAGGAACTATGACTACATATCATTTTAGATATTCTGTTTGTTATTAATTTCGTTTCATTTACTTGGAAAATGATGTTGCATAAATTTTAAGATTGCAGTATTTTCTAAAACTGTCATTGTCATTTTTTTACAACCAAACCATCAACGATACAAATTTGAAATTTACAACATCAAACATACTATATTTTGTTTATATTGTCCTAAAATTTCAAGTAACTAGGATTAAAATTACGAGCTGCACTTAAGATATAAAAATTGGGTGAAATAGATCGATATTCGCAACAACGTCATGGTATAATTCATACCAGTGATTTTGTTTGTAAAATTCAATTACTGTGAGAGATACATGTACGTCTGTTTGTAGATAGAGTACATCAGGTTTGAGTAGTGGCTGTCATTTACTGCAATTATAACCGGAATACTCCGGAGGGCTTGCCTTTGTTGGATTAAGGTATCTCATTAGAGCTCGTATCTATCCTTCTGTATTGCCCAAATCACACAAGATACCGATATGTAACCTACGCGAGAATATATCATTGATATATCCTAACTACATCTTCAAAGGGACCCTTATTTAGTTATACGACTTGCCCTAAGGGCTACAATATATTTAATAACACCCAAACATATCTTTGTAACGTATTATTTTCATTTTGTATGTATGGTTACTTAAATTGTTGCAAAACAAACGCAACGTTACCGAAAATCATTATTATTGATTAATCTATTCAAATACGAAATAGAAGCAGTAAGTACACGATGCGCGAAAGAGTAATAATATGCAAAATGTTCATAATGATTCACGAGTTCACCGTTACAGTTTGGTGGGTTTGAACCTAAGCTAAGCAAGGTATTGTTTAGCGAATTTAAAAAGCATATCATTAAATATACGAAAGTATGATATATTGTACGTACGTACATATTATAATAAGAGTGACATTACAAGCTCATTGCATTGGGTGGTGAGAGTGAATTAAAATTTATATATTATATATATTATAAAGAGAACTTTTCTTATAATAACGAATGTGTTTATAATTATTATTGTACAATTGGAATAATTAGAATTTCATTTAAGACGCTTTCCACAGTAATCAAAAGATAGAAATGCACGTTTACACCTAGAATCACACTTAAACTAACTACTTACCATCTCGTTGTGTCCATTAATGACACTCTTGATTGACCTTGTTGAAAACGATATTTATTTTATGCAAATTAATAAGATTTTCCGTAGCAGTTTTCTCGTAACTGGTACATTTTTTGAAGAAACTTTTCAAACAAAAGTTGTGCAAAATACTCATATCTTTCATTATGTACATATTCATATTTGCCGTAAGGTCAGCCGTTTTAGTGATATTACAGAAAATATAAAAATGCATAGAGTAAACATGCATGTTGAAAATGTATTTATGCAATACTATAAGATTTTCCGTAGTAGTTTTCTTGTAACTGGTACATTTTTTGAAGAAACTTTTCAAACAAAAGTTGTGCAAAATATTCATATCTTGTATTATGTACATAACTATTTTTGCTATAAGTGCAGCCGTTTTCGTGATATTAGACAAAAGATAAAAATGCATAAATATGCATGTTAAAAATTTATTTTATGTAAAACAATTAGATTTTCCGTAGCAGTTTTCTCGTAACTGGTACATATTATAAAGAAACCTTTCAAACAAAAGTTGTGCAAAATATTAATATCTTTCATTATGTACATATCTATATTTTCCATAAGTGCAGCCGTTTCAGTGATATTAGAGAAAATATAAAAATGCATAGAGTACACATGCATGTTGAAAATTTATTTATACAATACTATAAGATTTTCTGTAGTAGTTTTCTCGTAACTGGTACAGTTTTTGAAGAAACTTTTCATACAAAAGTTGTGCAAAAGATAAGTATCTTTCATTATGTAAATAACTATTTTTGCCATAAGTGCAGCCGTTTTAGTGATATTAGACAAAATATAAAAATGCGTAGATTAAACATGCATGTTGAAAATTTATTTTAAGCAAAACAATAAGATTACTGCGAATAAGAAAGTAAAAATATTCCAATTAAATGATTTTTTTGTCTTTTTTGTCATGACACCGTGACATCGCATTATCATGTCTTTGAACTTACTTACTTACACTTTCATGGTTTGTCTGTAACATCATGATGTTAATATTTGTAGACACAATTAGTGTTCATCAATTTCTCTTATTTTTGTGACGGAAACCAAATAAATAGCTTTCTTTTTTTTATGGTTTAGTACGTTTAGCGTTAAGTGAAGTTTAAATAAGCCATATCTAGAGATGTACCCAGTGTATTATAAATGCAGAAATTTCAAAAGGGATATATGTACTATATACAGTAAATAATTCGTACACGAAAATGTCTTCTGGTTCAGTGCGCGTGAAATTACAAATAAACATTTAAGATTTACCGCAATAATAATGATGCCTGGTTATAAGGTTGAAAGTCGCACGAAAAATATACTCATCTCTGTACTTACTTTGTAACTTGTACTTTCGTTAATGTCACACCTGGATTTTTATTTATTTATTAAAGTCGTATAAATAAAGATATATTTATGTACAGATGAAAGTGGAAGTTCAAAGTTTTATTGTTGAATGTCAAAGGGAAAATGTACCTTTCTCCATAATTAGAAGAATTCATCATATATTTCAATTATTATTGTATGAGAAACTTACTTTTGCGATGCGTTTTATTGATAGTGTGAGAATTAGAATTTTAATATTGTCTTCAAATGCATTCTACTCATACAAAGCGTTCACATTTAACACAATTTTTTTATAAATTGTGTACATTTATTTATCCAACATCTTGAGTGGCCTGCACTCAACCAGATATATATAAATAAAGTAGATTATTTTTCACCGTCCGTTAAATTTTAATTTATTTAAATGTAGGTTTGCCAAATAGTGAATATAATTATTTATTTATTTATTTATAACTCTTTGGCGTACACATTATATGAAAAGAAAGTTATTCTAGTCAGTAAATATATATAATAAAATTATAAGTGTTATTTTCTAAGAGGAGGGAATAACTATGACACGATAAACAATATAAAAAGTTTAATTGTTCATATTTTACCAGTTGCAGACGAACAGTGGAAACTGCAACAATATAAACACAGTGTGAACGCATTTGTCTCGTGTGTGTGTGTGTGTGTGCTGTGCTACAAAATGAAGAATATTTATTTGAAATTTACTGTAAGTGTAGTTAATTTTACAAAGTGCTTCTACTTACATTTATTTTACGCCAATGAAAATATAGTGCAATTGTTTAACCCTTCAGTGGTGACGCATAGCATGTGGCTATAGTAGTGACGGGACACTTATTCAATTTTTAACTTTATTTAATTGTTTTTAGTATAGTTTTTGAGAAAACTAATAATTTAAATACGTCTTATAATACTGAACTTAAACAACTTTTTTTGTAGTGTAGACAGTAAAAAGATCGCGATTTTACTACATAAATTATAAAGTAACGAATTTTCCAAATTATATATGTAATATAAAACATATTACATAAATTAGACATACATATTTTTCTTTACTGTGTATATTTAGTAGAATCCTGTAAAAATTACATAGATACAACTATATAAACATTTATTTTTACAGTGTAGTATTGTTTAAAGTGTGATGATTTAATAATAAAATCGTGTTTATTTAAATAAATGAATTTGAAAAAGCTGCAATTAATTTTTATTGTTTTGTAGTTGTCCATATTAATACTAACAACATGCGTAACAACGGGCCTAAGTGAAGACCTACTCACAGGGGAACACCTGCCGGCCCCCCTTTTGATTCGAGTTAAGCGGGAGCCGCCCGTTCATCGGCCCAAACAATTTTCGTCCCCCAAGAGGCGAAAACCGAAGAAAGGCCGTAAGATCAGCTATGCGTCCATCAGCTATGGGCCACCGTCCTTTAGTTACGGTGCACCATCCAGCAGTTACGGCGCACCTAGTTCCAGTTATGGAGCTCCTTCTTCAAGTTATGGTGCACCTCCTTCGAGCAGTTATGGAGCACCCCCTTCTAGTAATTATGGAGCGCCCCCTTCTAGTAGTTATGGAGCGCCCCCTTCTAGTAGTTATGGAGCTCCCCCATCCAGTAGTTATGGGGCTCCCCCATCTAGTAGCTATGGTGCCCCACCTAGTTCAAGTTATGGAGCGCCCCCTTCCAGTAGTTATGGAGCTCCTCCTTCTTCCAGTTATGGTGCCCCACCTAGTCCAAAATATGGTCCCCCACCTAGTTCAAGCTATGGAGCACCCCCTTCCAGTAGTTATGGAGCTCCGCCATCTAGCAGCTATGGAGCTCCACCGTCGTCCAGCTATGGAGCCCCGCCTAGTCCAAAACATGGTCCCCCACCTAGCTCGAGCTATGGTGCTCCCCCATCCAGTAGTTATGGAGCTCCGCCATCTAGTAGCTATGGTGCTCCTCCTTCGTCCAGTTATGGAGCCCCACCTAGTCCAAAATATGGACCCCCGCCTAGTTCGAGCTATGGTGCTCCCCCATCTAGTAGTTATGGAGCCCCTCCATCTAGTAGCTATGGAGCTCCCCCATCCAGTAGCTATGGTGCGCCGCCTAGTCCAAAACATGGTCCCCCACCTAGTTCAAGCTATGGTGCTCCTCCATCCAGTAGTTATGGAGCTCCCCCATCTAGTAGTTATGGAGCTCCCCCATCTAGTAGTTATGGAGCTCCTCCATCTAGTAGCTATGGAGCTCCCCCATCCAGTAGTTATGGAGCACCTCCACCGTCGTCCAGCTATGGGGCTCCACCTAGTCCAAAACATGGTCCACCACCTAGTTCAAGCTATGGTGCTCCCCCTTCTAGTGGCTATGGAGCTCCAGCGCCTAGTCCGAGCTACGGAGCGCCTAGTTCTGGATATGGTGCACCACCCCCACAACCGTCTAGTAGTTATGGTGCTCCATCTAATAGTTATGGCGCGCCACCACCTAGTTCAGGATATGGTGCCCCTCCGGCACCTTCCAGTAGTTATGGAGCACCTCCTTCTCAGCCTAGTTCCAGTTATGGAGCTCCTTCTGGTGGTTATGAAGCCCCAGCACCTTCAGGTAGCTATGGAGCTCCCCCTTCATCTAGCTATGGTGTCCCAGCTCCTAGTCCAAGCTATGGAGCTCCCCCTTCATCTAGCTATGGTGCCCCAGCCCCCAGTCCAAGCTATGGAGCTCCCCCTTCATCTAGCTATGGGGCCCCAGCCCCCAGTCCAAGTTATGGAGCCCCAACTAAGAGTTATCACGCTCCAGACCCTTCCCCGAGTTATGGGGCTCCCACATCTAGCTATGGGCCACCTGCATCTGGCCCTCCTGTATCCAGTTATGGGCCACCTGCTTCTGGGCCACCTTCAAGTAGTTACGGTGCCCCTAGCAACAGTTACCACGCGCCTGACCCATCCGCGAGTTATGGAGCACCTAGTCCGCCAGCTACCAGTTATGGAACCCCTATATTCGGGAGTCATAGTTCGAAGGTGCCAGTCTACGCTCCGCTCGATCAGGACTCTGCAGTGTTTGGGGATGTTTTAGCATCGTCTTCGAATCAAATTCATTCGGTAGATTCTGATGGAAATCATAGGGATTTTGATTTGTTGTTGGGTAATGATATTTTGAGAAATGCCAAATATTTGGAGGAAGTTACTGATGACGTGGGGGGGAAATATGCGGAACCTCCAACTACTTATGTCGATAATGAGAGTTATACGGTTTATTAACATTGATTTGTGATATTTTTATTTGTGTTTGTAAATATTATTTATAATTATGCGTTATACATTAATTAAAATTGTATTTATTTTATACTGATTTTACTCACTGTTTTTTTTATAACAATTGTTAATGTGAACGCTAGATTTGTTTGTTATAAAACAAACTGGATTATTAATTGTAATTACTAATTAGCACACAGGTTATAATATATATTTTTTTAATTAAACTAATATTCCATTTCCCAATGAAAATCCATGACATATTTTTTTATTTATTTAAGATTTATATCTAAAGAAAATATTTGTTTTAATTATCTTTAAGTTAATCTATATTACTTGTGTATTTTAAAAATGTTTTACTTCCGTTTTATTTAAATAAACAAACCTAAAATAATATATAATGAAAATATAAATAAATAATATTATATTTCCTTGTATGTTTATATTTATTTTGTTGGTTAATTTCTGTTGCAATATATAAACTTTGATGTACCTGTAGGTTATTTTAATATTTGCTTTAAACAAATTAGTTTATGAACTGAACTCAAATAAAGTTCAAGTAATTAACGTTTAACATTTTAATAAAATTTAATATATGTTTATTTACCGAATAAACATTCAGTGATATTTCCTATAAAGGTAAGTAATTATTTGGCGTATAAAATCATAATTTGTCAGTGCTAAGTGTGACTTAAATTAATTATAATTAATAATTACACTGGTTCAACATTTAAACTTAACTTAATTTTGGTTAGAAATATATTTTGTACAAAGTATTTTAATTATTAAATTGTTAAAATACTATATTTTACCAGTTAGAACAAAAAAAGTCGAGTGTAAGCCACTCTAATTTATTTTTTAATAATTTGTAGTGCATTTAAGTTATAGTTAAGTTAAATTAATGATAGTGCAACATTATTAATTAATTATGTTTTATTTCAGGTGTAATTAATTACGATGCAAAAATAAATAATTATAGAAATTCCTTAAAAAAATGGCCACACGTAAAATATTTATAATTATCAAGTAGTACTTGATCAATAGATCGATATGACGCCTTGATCTAATCAATAAATCTTATATGCGTTTTTAGCTTATCGATAAAATATTTTTTCGCGTCAATATAGATCAATGTCTTGTACAATAAATATAGATTAATTTTTAGATAATTGGATTAAAAATTTAAATCAATTATTATTTATGATATTGGCAAACAAATATTGCAACATTAGTGTCTTTGTTTAATACTTAATTTATAAATATAACAAATGTAATTCTATATATTTACATATATATATATATATAAATATATAGATTATTATTTTGTAATTTAAAAAAATTAATGGAGTAATTATGTATATTTTTATTGACTATTCATTGAATATAAAAACTACTGTAGATACGATTTATAAATATAATCAATAAAATCGATAATAAATCAATAACAAACGCCGTAAAAATTAAATTAACAATCAAATGTCGTAGAAAACAATCAATAATAAAGTTATCAGATTTCCTTGAAACGTATAAATACGAATAATATTTCTGGAATAACCATTGTATCAAATCAACATGAATCAATTAGTTATCACGTTCGCCATCTTGGCAATAAGTGTAGCAACGGCCACTCCTTACCTGGGTAATGGAGCAGTTTTTGAGCAGTTGTCTGACGAGTGGTTTGAGTCTCGCTCAAATATTAACAAAGATATCCACGATTTCATTGCTTTAATACCAAAACCACAAATCCAGGCAATTGTTCAAAAATATATTGCAACAGACGCCGAGGTTGCTAATGATTACGCGTATGCCACTTCTGAGGGGGTCCAAGAACAAGGGTTGGCCATTGAAAATAGCCCGGAAGTCACTAAGGTATTTTAAAAATTATTATATTAAAAATGCAATCGTAATTTATTTGTTAAATTATGAAATAATTATTAATTAATTGGGTAATGAACTCTAGGTGCTAAATCAATTGTCAGGGGCAGGTGTCGATACCAAAGAATTTATAAATATGTTCCATGACATTATTGGTTGGGAGCATGTGTTCCAGGTTGCCCCTAGTCAAGGCGCAGGTCTGCGCGGGTGCCTAAACGAAATTAAACCCACTATTCCGATGAAAAAAATTAAAACTTTGGCAGTCAAAAAATATTTATTGAGCGCCGCGTTCCGGAAATTAGTAAAAGTTGCACTTGGAGCCGAATTTAAAAATAATGTCGCAGACATTTTTAAAAATGAACAAGTATTAAATTTAATGAACGAATCACAGGAAAATGGCGTTGATTTAGAAGCGATTATTGAATTTATTCAGAGTTTATCACCGTTATACAACAATTTAATGATTGATGAATTATATTAAATTGCTACATAAAATAAATTTCGTTTAATTAAATATCAGTTTTTTGATATTGCATATATGTATATAATGCTTTAAAAACGTTGTCTGCTACCTCATTTATAGGAAAGTTGTCATATTATTTATGTATTTTATTATATTAGTATTAAATATATATTTATAATTGTATTAAAATAAAATTTTATTATTCTAAATCCAATTTTATTAAATTGTGATCTCTTTAGATAATTTTCCTAAGGCCGACCCTGTCCCTACTGAATAAATCAGTGGCTCTTAACCTTTTTACAGCCTGTTACCCTCGAAAACCTAAATATACTATGAATTTGTACCGAAATTCATTTTATAAGTGTTACCATGTAAATAGAGAATTATTTCGATGTCGAAAATATAAATTAAAAAACTGAGGTGGCCGTCACACTTCCACTTAATTAAATATCTATAATATGCTAAATTAAATTTTTTTGTTTTTGTGTTTGAGTATATTTTATGGATTATTTTTAACAGTGTACCCTATAAAATATCAATGAGTAAATTTTACGAGCATCGAAAATATAATAATTTATTATATATCTCCAGGGAATAATGTGGTTTTGTTCGGTTCTGTTTCTTTTATATGTTCAATGTTTTTTTATGGGACCGTTCACATACATATATATATATATATATATATATATATATATATATATATATATATATATATATATATATATATATATATATATATATATATATATAGATGTTTTATTGATATTCTGAATTTGCAATACAATATTATTTGCTCGTATTGTTTTGCCAGCTAACAATTCGGCATTTATTTTTATTTGTGTTGAATTTTATTTGAAAACAATTGAATTTAAATTCTATAGAATTATTTATTTATTTTATACTATTAGTATTAGTTTCCCGCCGTATTTAGGGCGAATATTTATTTTAATTAATATTTAACACTACCATATTAATTTTACATATATTATATTTCGCTAAAATAATATTTATTAATAATTCATAACAGTGTAGAAGACTGAAATACACTATTTGAATATTTATTACACATTTAAACTGTGTTCTGTATATGATATGGGCACATGCGGGTTTACCTAGTTTAATTATAAATAAAATAAAAATACTCACTATTTATTTCAATTACAGTAATTATTTTAACAGTGTAAAACCACAAAAATACATTATTAATATATGTATTTCACAATTTTATATTTACTGTGTTCTGTATATGACTTGGGCACATAATGCATATAGCTTAACCTAGTCTAATAATATTATTAACATAATTTAATAAATAAACATTATTCATTACGATTTGAGCAATTTTTCTTAACAGTGTAGACCACAAAAATATATTATTTATATATGTATTGCACAATTATATATTTACAGTATTCCGTATATGATTTGGGCACATAATGCTTACAGGTTAACCTACTCTAATAATATTATTAATATAATTTAATAAGTAATCACTATGTATTACCATTTCAGTAATTTTTTTAACAGTGTAGACCACAACAATATATTATTTATAAATGTATTACACAATTATATATTTCCTGTGTTCCGTATATGATTTGGGCATATAATGCTTACAGGTTAACCCAATCTAATAATATTAACATAATTTAATAAATATACTTTATTCATTACGATTTGAGCAATTTTCTGAACAGTGTAGACCACAAAAATATATTATTTATATATGTATTACACATTTATATATTTCCTGTGTTCTGTACATGACTTGGGCACATAATACTTACAGGTTAACCTACTATAATAATATTAATATAATTTAATAAATAAACACAATTTATTACGTTTTGAGCAAATAATTTAACAGTGTAGGCTACAAAAATATATTATTTATATATTTATTACAAATATAAACAAATCCTAGTACATATTAATATAATTTAATAATAAAATAAATAATAATCCGAAAACATATTCAACGAGCAAACATAGTAGGCTTTGGAAACTGAAACACTATCCATCTCACTCGCACACAACATGGCTGCAGCTGTCAGGCGCTTGCTCTTATAAAAAATTACGTTTTTAATAATTCACTATTAAAAACGTTAATTAAAAGTATTGAATAGTGTTAAACTATAGTTTGAATGACGGAGAAATCGATTTTGTTAATATAAATGTTCGAGTCGTTGTGCAAAATTAGTTTTTAAGTGCATTTTTGTTTCTCGCCTATGCCTACGTTGATAGACAAAATGACATCGGTTTTATTTTTATTGTAAGTTATTATTTATTTGTTTTTCGGTATTTAACAACTATTTTACTTAAATAAAACAAGATATTCGTATTAATTTTTCATATTTGTGGGTATATGCAACCGTGCAATACACCTATGTGCTTAAGTACATGGGTTGCATATATAGGGGTCATTGACCTCTAGTAGAAACTATGGGTTAAAACTGTGTTACAGTTTTGTATTTGTTTTGTTGTGATTTTAAATGTATTTATGAACTATTTAGCCCCTATTCGTAGTACTGGTGAAGATCCTATAGGGAACTTCACAATTTATTGTGCTAGGTTTAATTCCACAACATATTATTTGATTTGTTGCGTTTTTAAATGTATTTATGAAGTGCTGATGAAGTTCTTGTAGGGAACTTTACGATTTATTATGCTAGATTTAATACCGCAATATATTATTTTGTTTGTTGCGTTTTTAAATGTATTTATGAACTATTTAGCCCCTATTCGAAGTGCTGTTGAAGTTCTTATTGGGAACTTTACAATTTATGGTGTTAGGTTTAATTCCATGACAACATATTATTTCGTTGCGTTTTTAACTGTATTTATGAACTATTTAACCACTATTCGAAGTGCTATTGAAGTTCTGATAGGGAACTTTACGATTTATTATGCTAGATTTAATTCCGCAATATATTATTTTGTTTGTTGCGTTTTTAAATGTATTTATGAACTATTTAGACTCTATTCGAAGTGCTGTTGAAGTTCTTATAGGGAACTTTACAATTTATTGTGCTAGGTTTAATTCAACGAGAACATATTATTTTGTTTGTTGCGTATTTAAATATATTTATCAACTATTTATCCCTTATTCGAAGTGCTGTTGAAGTTCTGATAGGGAACTTTACGATTTATTATGCTAGATTTAATTCCGAAATATATTATTTTGTTTGTTGCGTTTTTAAATGTATTTATGAACTATTTAGCCTCTATTCGAAGTGCTGTTGAAGTTCTTATAGGGAACTTTACAATTTATTGTGCTAGGTTTAATTCAACGAGAACATATTATTTTGTTTGTTGCGTTTTTAAATGTATTTATCAACTATTTAGCCTCTATTCGAAGTGCTGTTGAAGTTCTTATAGGGAACTTTACAATTTATTTTGTTTGTTGCGTTTTTAAATGTATTTGTGAACTATTTAGCCTCTATTCGAAGTGCTGTTCAAGTTCTTTTAGGGAACTTTACAATTTATTGTGTTAGGTTTAATTCCGCAATATATTATTTTGTTTGTTGCGTTTTCAAATGTATTTATGAACTATTTCGCCTTTATTCGAAGTGCTGTTGAAGTTCTTATAGGGAACTTCACAATTAATTGTGTTGGATTTATTAATTTCATGACAACGAGCTTGAGTTTTAGGTTTAAATTATTTTATTAATTATTAAGACTTCTTTGAAGTACTATATAAATTGCATTTAGTTTTGTTTGAGATAACAATATATTAATATATGTATATGTGCCCATATCATATACAAAATTCAATCTAATCACCAATCTCTCTGTCTGAATATATTATTATATATATTTATTATATATAGTGTATAATGGTTACCCTGTAGATAAATTTGGGGGGTGGGAGTTATCACCGTTGCCCCCCAAGGGGTCATTATTCAAATGTACGCAAGATTAAATCACAAAAAATATATGTATGTAATTCGCATATGACAAAAAACATAGTAAATCATATGTAGATAGGCCCTTTTTCCCATTCAGTAAACTTTCGCTAAAATAATAAAATGGGTTCACGGGCATTTAACATATCTAGCTAGCTGTGTTATGTTGATATGGGATATAGGTATTCGCTTAGCTCAGACCTCTGCCTCTGCGATTACCCTTTGACCTCATACGCCATTTCCCGTGACCTTGGCCGCGCTCGCGCAAAGAACCAGACAACATCTTTCAATTATACTGTTTAGCGCACACAGGTGACATGTGCTCGTTACTGCTAGAACATATTAGAACTGTGCATCTGTAATAAAGTAAAACAGTCTGAGCAGGCACTAATGCCTCCAGCTCACTGAATACTGGGGTTTTAAACACGACCAAAACAATTATATTAAAATATATTTATTTTTATTTTACGAATTAATTATTGAGCAAATTATTATTATTTATTCTGAACTGTGCGTCTGTAATTAAGTGAAACAGTTGGTGCAGGCACTAATGCCTCCAGCTCATTGAATATCGCGGTTTTAATTACAACCAAAACATAATTATATTAAAATATATATTTATTTCTATTTTGCGAATTGATTATTGAGCAAATTAATATTACTTATTGTGATTTGTGTGTCTGTAATTAAGTGAAACAGTTGGTGCAGGCACTAATGCCTCCAGCTCATTACATACCGGGATTTTAAGCACGACCAAAACACAATTATATTAAAATATATTTATTTTTATTTTGCGAATTAATTATTGAGCAAATTATTATTATTTATTGTGATGTGTGTGTCTGTAACCAAGCGTAGCATTTGATGCAGGCACTAATGCCTCCAGTTCATTGAATACCGGGGTTTTAAACAAAACCAACTAAATAATTATTTTAAAACATATTTATTATTATTTTACGAATTGATTATTGAGCAAATTATTATAATTATTTGTGATTTGTGTATATGTAACACAGCGAAACAATTGGTGCAGGCACTAATGCCTCTAGCTCATTGAATACCGAGGTTTTAATCACGAGCAACTAAATAATTATATTAAATAATATTTATTTTTATTTTACGAATTGATTATTGCGCAATTAATAATGGATTAATGGTGTTTTGTGATGGTTGAGCTGTGATATACGATATGAAACAATGTATCCGGTATGTTAACACGGGAAGAACATGTGTATGTGACATAAAATATATGCAATAATTTATAACAATATAACAAAATGTCAGCTGGTGGTTTTGAGCATTTGTCCGCCATATCTATGTATCTACTGACCTATATTTCGAGATGTACCATATGTGGTACAAGTTATATATATGGACACTGTCAACATCAGACTAATTTATTTATATAAATGTATTATGCATTGACGTTGACTCGACTTAGGGACAACTGGGAATTAACACATCCAGTACTTAAGCACTAACACACTCAGTGCATTAAAATAAATTACTTTCTTAAACCCTAAAAAAATATTCACACATATTTCAAACCTGATTATTTTCAATTATCTTCCGGGTCTTTTAAAAATCGTTTAGGGTTTTATATTTTTATTATCGACAGTTTTTCCTATACAGCGATTACAGACACACACACACACACATAGTCAGATACCAGTCAGGGAGGGTCAAAACTTGTATTTCCGTTAAAATTTAATTCAATTTAAAATTCTGAAAATGCTTAGGGTCTATTTAGTATTTAAACTTAGAAATTACAATTAATTAACCCAGTTTGTTTTACGGCAGACAATGCTAGCGTTCATAGCACCACAACTTATAATTAATGCATGTTTATTTTATTACTGTGAACACTGAAATTATTTAAATGCTATTAGGATTATTATTTATAATTTAAAAACAGTTTTAATTACTGTTTTTATGTTATTTATATAAAATAAGTCTATTTTGAAGTGACACAAAGGTATTTATTTGGTATATTTTGCCAATTTCCAATTGCGGTCAATCGACTATCGAATATATAACACGCCAAATGCCAAATCGAAAATTGTGGTCTTTTTGTTATTCCATTTGTAATGATGACATTGGCCACCAGGGAAATATTAATAGGGTCAGTTATCACAGACATACAAGTGCTAAATTTGCCTGCCTGCTAGATTGCAGGATTCAGGGGTGGGGGTGCGCGGGGAAAATAATTTATTTCGCTGTTTAACCACTAGATAATATTATTTGACAATATAAACTATGTTTTAATATATATATATATATATATATATATATATATATACATTTAATTAAATAACGTTACGAGATTCTCGTCATTTAATAAAAGAAAAATAATTTTTGCGTGTTAATAAATATTGTGTTTTGTTGTAAATTTAATATTGAGAAAAAAAAAATGAGATGAAACAGGTGTTTTTTAATGAAAATGTTTATTTTTTGATTTCGCTGCTTTGTTTTTCATTATTTTACTAGACGTGTTTTGTAGTCGAACAGAATTCAATGTAACGAAACATGTTCCAATATTAAACATAAATTGAAATTTAATATTTCCGTGTCGAAACATTATTACTATCGATTTTCCGTGGGTAATATATACCAAATATAAAAAAAGTTTTACTTGTGCTTATATTAAAAAAAAATCTGTGGTGGCCTACACTTGATTTTCTAATATGAATAAAATAAGCTTATTTATTAAAAATAAACGGACATTATTAATACTAACCAGATACTATAGCACCCCAATTTTTTTATATGTTATAGATTAGTATGTCACTTACATAATCCAACCGTTTTTTTTATGTTCTAACCCTTAAGGGAGAAGTTATAATTTTTTTAATTTCCCAAAATAGTTTAATTACTGTAAAAATAAATTATTTACAACACGATTACTGATGCGTCAAGTTAAAGTAGTGGCTGATGTCACCTTATGTGCTCTAAGTACCATTATGTAGAGTATCTGAGTATAAATCCAATTTAATAGTTTTAATTCAATAAATTTCAAAACATCAGCGTTAAAGTGCATCTAAATTTAACGTTAAATGCAAAAGACGACACTTTTAGTTTGAAATTTGTTTATGTTTACATTACGGGGGGGTTGGTTCGGGTCCCGGGCAGGACAGGGCAGGTTAAAGAGATGCCCGGCTCTTTGTAATACAATGGCCTGCTCGTACGCTCGCGGATTACAACATTACAAAAGTATGCAAATGTAATAATGAGAATTAGCCCAGTGTTACTTTGGTGGCTGTGGGTACTGCTGGGTGTACGGCCAGTGGTCCTTAAACTTTGTCAAATTGCTACCCCCACATACATTTATTCGAATTTTAATTCATAATATTCACATATGCAGTCAGAACTTAAAAGAAACTACTTGTGGTTTAAAATTTTAACTATTTTAAAGACAAAAACTATTTAATTTCAAGTAGGTAAATGTACGTGTTATTTGGCGGTCACCGACGGTGCACTGACGGCCAACTGAAACTACTGCCCCGCTCAATATTATTGTTTTTAGATAAATAAGTTAATAATTTATTTAAAACGGGTTATATAATTTTATTAGCCACATTTACTTTAGGATATATATATATATATATATATATATATAATAGTAAATTTAGGCTACCCTTGTTTTAGGACAGTAATGATATTTATTCCCGTGTTTATGGCCATTGGTTGGCGTAACTAATAATGTTGGGTTGTAGATTGTGAAAAGGTTAAATTTAGTGGCGTAACATCGGGTTTTTCGGTCGGAAAATCAGTCAACATACGTTATAAATTTTGCTGGCTTTTTGTATCGTTTTACGGTCCATTATCCAGGCGTAGCGTGGCGTAGCGTAGGCCCCCAAAATTCCCCGAACGATTCGTGACATCAAAACAACGACAGATACACACACACACACACACACACAAACCGTTTAATATAAATCGTCGTGTGTGTATCGCAAACATGCATCAGTTTGTCAGTCGCGCAAATCACATCTATCTAATGCAATTATCTTTTAGTCCCCTCCCTCCCTCCCTCCCTCACTGTTAACTCATCGCCATTATCGGCTTTCACTCATTTATGGCCCCAGCCATTTATTTTATTGGCTCAGTTTACTCAAATACACGTGTTTTCTCTTTATTCAATAATCTAGAGTGGCCCTGACTCCACTTATATATATATATATATATATATATATATATATATATATATATATATATATAATGTATTAAATTAATTCTACTATTTACATGAAATAATATGTACATATATTATTTGGCGATATTCAAAGTCGATTATTTAATAAATAGTACATTTTTCGTAAAAAATTTTCTTACCAAAGTTGCTAGAAATTTTAATATTAATAACTTTTATAAGTTACACTTTTTTAATAACTCGTGTCATTTTCGAGATATACAAAAAAAAACTCGAGTAAACAACCACCGCCTATTTAAAAATAAGTTTTCTTTCCAGAAATATACAAATCTTAAATTTAAAATATTTTTCTCAACAGTGTAGACTATAGAGCGTTCACAAACACATACACATATACAGATACACAAACACCATTGCAAAAATAGACAAAATATATTCAATTATTCAACAATACTTTCTTTTTTATACATACCGAATTAAAAAAATATTTAACTTAATTTGAATATTTGCGTAAGAAAATTAAATTACGAATTTTCCATTGAATATATATGACAAGGGTAATAAATATGCGTGGGGTCAAAGTTCAATTGGTCATGTGTCCAGGGGTAGTAAAATATGTATTTTAATTATCGAAGTTGTTGCACCATAATATATTAATTTCGGATAATAATTATTAACGAATAACATTGATAATGTCCCGGACCAAATGAATATAGATGGGCCCATCAATTTTTATGGTCCACCATGCTTCGGTGATTCTAACTACGATAACACATAATTAATTATTAGTTTTAAATTACGTAACATTTGCATTTTCAATCACAAACGTCAATATTACAATTATAGATATGCTAATCATTTTACTATAATACCTAACAACCAATTTTGAACGTTAATTGTTACAGAATTAGGGTGATTATCGCTCAAAACTGCAGCGATAATAAAATAAATTGATAAAATCCGCAAATATCACATACATTAATATTAAATACAAAGATATAACCATAAATAAGATTAATACGCAAACTACAGTTGCTATAACTCCTAACAATAAATTTTGAGCGTTAATAATTACAGAATAGGGATGATTATCGCTCAGAACTTCAGCGATAGTAAAATTAATTGTATAAATCCAGATATATCACATTTATTATTATTAAAAACAAAGATATAACTATATATACGATTAATATACAACCTACAGTTGCTATAACTCCTAACAATTAATTTTGATCTTTAATAGCTATGAATAAAGGCGATTATCGCTCAAAAACGGAGCGATAATTACCCTAAAATTGTTTATTTACACAAATATCACATATATAAATATTAGAATCAAAGATTTAACCATAAATAAGTTTATTATACAAACTACAGTTGCTATAACTCCTAACAATTAATTTTGAGCGTTAATGGCTATGAATAAGGGCGATTATCGCTCAAAAACGGAGCGATAATTACCCTAAAATTGTTTATAACTACAAATATCACATATATAAATATTATAATCAAAGATTTAACCACAATAAGTTTATAATACAACCTGCAGTTGCTATAACTCCTAATAATCAATTTTGAGCGTTATATAAGGGTTATTATTGCTCAAAAGTGGAGCGATAATCATTAAGATTGAATATTTGAAAGTTTTAAGGACTATAATTTAAAAAATGCAGATGAATATATATGAATGCATTCTGCTAATCCGAAACTAAATCTTAATCTTCTATAATCATATTTCGATTTGACAAATGCAATCAAAGCCCGAAATTTAATTGGCGGAACATCTGTGCACCAAGGCCATTATCTAAAGATGTATTCGGCGTAGAACTTTGCTCGTAATTTTCATTAATGAGTTTCCCCAGTTACGGCCCCAAATGCTCATTCAATTCAATATTTTTTTCAACTAAAATAAATCTACCAAAATATTATTTTCTGATTAATTAAACAATCAAATAAAACAGTTGTGTAACCGAAAATAAACAGATATTTATTTGAGAGGACACAAGGGCCATATGTTCTAATAAACTGGCAACCTTTTTCACTCCCTTAAGGGACTGGACTGTAAGGGCTAAATGAAGTTCCCGACCGGAGAATCACTGTGGGACCCTTCTGCTGCTTCACGCACTGACCACGAGAGTTCGTGCTACTTAATTAGCGGTGTGATAGATGGACAGCGAACAGACGTACGTTAGGTCAACAAAATATATTCAGGGAATAGACCAGAGACCATAACACAATGGAATTCTTTTCTTCCTCTGACCAGTGGACCAAATTGCATTCACATAATTTTAGTAGCCGTATTTATTGATTAATATTATTGAAAATTTATTTTTAGTTAAAGCATTTATTGATTATAAATTCCTATAAAAATAAACGTTTTATCTTTTATAGTTTTTCTGGAATTATTTTTTAAAGTTTGATATATATAATTGTATGGGTTTATTAATTTTTAAAACGTAATTGTTTTAAAATCGTATTTTTGCTTAATATAATTTAAAACGCGTTAGATTAAATAAGCGATCCTTTAAAAACGATCCAGTCTAAATATATGTGAGTGTGATATCATTGGGTGGTCGATAGTGTAACAGCGACAAGTATTAGGATTAGTCTTATGAAGCGCGATCCTTTTGTCCGGGCGTCGCACTATTGAGTGTCCGGCCACTGCTTGATCGGTCGCCCGCTGACTTTTTACAGATGACCGGGCTCGATTCTAACCACAGATTCAACACGCTATTAACGCGCTGATCACTAGGCACTATATACGTACTTCTGTCATGTTGTTACTGTTACTCTAGACGTACATAATTCATCCTCAAGGATTTAAAAGGCTTTAGAATAGCCACAATGTCCTTGGGGAAATTTAAAATTAAATTCCAACTAACTACCAAGTTTATTAGTGGATTAAGGGACTTCATATCGAAGCATCAATCTCTTGACAAAGTGCTAATGATCAGAGGTCTGGTTGACCGCTAAGGGTTGCTGTACTCCGGGGACGAATTGGCCATCAGGCTGACCAACTGACCAGTGCGAAATTACCATTAAAACAACGACACAACTTCAGCTCAACTGGTCCAATTAATCCGGACAGTGGTCAACGTTGTAGTAGGCGGAAAAATACTAAGCATGTCAGGCAAACAGTCTACCTCGGCGCCAACGACTATTTAATTAAAAAATTGTTGTGACCAGCACAAGACTTTCTTATACGTTAAGAATAGTAGGTTTATTATAAAAAATGTCAAATGACACATATTATTTGATACAGGCGCCTATGCCTGCAGCTTGCCGAATAAATACAACCTTAAAGTGATTTGTCAACATTTATTAAAATTTACTTTAAATGAAGCGTGGATTATATATATTATGGGCACATGGTGCCCATGGGTTAAGCAAGTATATATATATGTTAGTATTATAATTTGGTACAGGCGCTTATGCCTGCAGCTCGCCGAATAAATACAACCTTAAAGTGATATGTCAACATTTTTAAAAATTACTTTAAATGAAAAATGGATTGTATATATTTTGGGCACATGGTGCCCATGGGTTAAGCTAGTATATATATATATGTTAGTGTGTCAAATAAAAAATATTATTTGGTACAGGCGTCTATGCCTGCAGCTCGACGAATAAATACAATCTTAAAGTGATGTTAATTTATTTTAAATGAAAAAAGAATTGAATATATTATGGGCACACGGTGCCCATGGGTTAAGCTAGTATATATATATGCTAGTGTGTCAAATAAAACATATTATTTGGTACAGGCGTCTATGCCTGCAGCTCGCCGAAAACATACCATCTTAAAGTGAAAAGTCAACATTTATTAAAATTAACTTCAAATGAAGAATGGATTGTATATGTTGTGGGCACACGGTGCCCTTGAATTAAGCAAGTATATATAATGTTAGGATGACAGGATATTTGTAGGTTTATTGGCCCTTTAAGGCCCTTTACATATCAGCCGATACACACTGTGATTTATAATGCAATAAATAGGCATCGCTACACTGTAAAATCACTCACGGACTATATATCAAACATAGACTTACGTTATATGACGTATGAGGGTGCCTATTCATAAATCACTAAATTCGCTGCGAGATATTAGGTGTCAAGGGTATCTATGATGTATGCGATATTATTTATTGCGGCTTTAGGCTATTATAGGGAATCGTATTATAGTATTGATAATGTTAGAGTTGTGTAGGGTGCTGTGACAATAGACTATTTTATCAGTTTATGATTTTGAAATTACAAGGATTTATTTTCCTCTGAAGGTACTTGACCGATTTTAATGAAATTTAGTATACATATAATTTTTATCCTCCTTAAGTTCCCGTTGCAATTTAAATCTAATCGATCATACAGGTCCGGAGTTATAGGGCCCCAAAAGTTGAAGCCCTACTAAATACTACCCAAAGTCAACTTTTAAATTATTTAGATTATTATACTAAGAATTCTAAGATGTTTTTGTTGATAAAGTTTTTCAAAATTGTGAGCCCAGGGACTATAAAAAAATGAAATATGTTTAAAACATGATTTTATGTGTATGTAAACTCTGTTGTTGGCCACACTAGATGTGTAAAAGGGTGTATTTGTCGGGTCAGTTTGTAGGGGACGTGCCGGATGTCCGAGTAAGGGACATTCCGGTTGAGTCATCAGTGAGTGTCCGTCTCAAGAAAAGTTCGTTGTTGAAGGCGACAGGACAGACAAATACACCAGTGTGACCGAACTTTGTTTCCGTTTCCGTTCGTATACAACAACGATCTTTTTATTCTTGCTATTTAGATGTTTCGTGCTGGTGGCGGTGGCGGCAGACTGGGGGCGGCAGACTGGGGGGTGGCAAATTTGTATCTTACTTAAAACTTGTCGACAACTTTTGCCAACATATTCACCCGCATAAGTTTCTCTTTACAACAAAAATAAGACATCTTTTACTTTCTTACACAAACTCAAACAGGATGTATTATTGTAATCATCAAAGATCTACGGTGGCCTGTACTCGACTTCCAAATTTATTATTTACGTATTGTGTAGTGTTTCTACACACACACAAATATATATATATATATATATATATATATATATATATATATATATATATATATATATATATATATATATATATAACAGTTATTTCTTGGGCGACTGAACGTATCCTTAATACGGCCCTTGACAGCTGTCAAAAGTTATACAGGGCGTTGTATTGGGCCTTTGAAATCGATAAAAAAGTTATATTGACTTTTTCTTTCTTTGAAGTTTATTGCTTACTAGCAATATATATTTTTTTTTATCAGAAATGTGGTAGCCAGTTGTTGGTAACACATGTCATACAGTAAATAGCTTGTTACCACACCTATTGATGACCATAATTAACTATGGCAAGCTGTAAGCAATGGTGTAGCCAGTAATGTTTGATTTTTAAGTAAATTAATGTTTTAACTTTGTTGTGTTCATTAAAAGATCGCTGGCAAAGTAAAAATAATTAAATGCAGAATAAGTGTTAAATTTTTAATTACTCGTCGAAAACAGACAATGAAAAAGAATTCAAACAGAGCAAGGTTCGTGTACATGAGCAGGTTGTAGGTAGCGCCGGTTCATTTTCGCACTAATTAACTCATTAGAGCGTTGATTGGCGACAAAGCGAAATAATTCTAAAGAAGTGTCAACAACTGTTCCATTTTGTTACGAGCTTAAACCAGAAACAAAGCAACCGACAAAGATGGGTAGACACTAACGAACGCCCTGGTTAGAAAGAAACAGCCAATTATCAGGGGCGGCTCGTAATTCTTACAAAAATATTTTCAGAATTTTATTTTTAAAACTTAATTAAAAATAAATTATTCTAAATTGTTTTAAATTTTGAGATAAAAATTGTTCTTAAAAAGCGTTTTTCTAGTATATGGCATTTTTTTCCAAAAAAAATTTTCAAATAAAAGTTGCTAGAAATTTTAATATCTTCAAGTTTTATAAAAATAACTATTTCTCTAACTTATGCCGTTTACGAGATATTGAAATAGTAACGCGAGTAAACCACTACTTTTGACCATTGGCCATTTTCACCCTATTTTTATAACGTCTTCAGTGTAGCTCGTAATTTAAACCCTAGTTACTTGAAAATTTAGGAAAATTTAAACAAAATATAGCCTGCTTGGTCCTGCAAATTTCAAATTTCTGCCGTTGATGGTTTAGTTGTAAAAAAATCGCAAACTTTTATAAGAAATTTAACGTTATTTTACGAAAACCATTTCACCCTATTTTTATAACGTTTTTAGTGGAGTTCGTAATTTTAATCCTAGGTATTTAATAATTTAGGACAAAATAAACAAAATATAGTCTGTTTGGTCTTACAAATTTCAAATTTCTATCATTGATGGTTTAGTTGTAAAAAAATCACAAACTTTGATAAAAATTAAACGTTTTTGCGAAAATAATTTTCACCCTATTTTTATAACGTCTTCAGTGGAGCTCGTAATTTTTACTCTAGTTACTTTAAAATTTAGGAAAATATAAATAAAATATAGTCTGTTTGGTCCTGTAAATTTCAAATTCGTATCGTTAATGGTTTAGTTGTAAAAAAATCGCAAACTTTGATTACATTATAAATATTGTAAATGTATACCAATATTTTATAGTGTACAATACAATAGGCCAATCCGACTTAAAATGCAATTAATTAAAATTATCGCAAAATATAAAAACAATAAAATCTATTAAAATAACAATTTCAATACAATTTTTTAGTTTTGTACTAAAAAACATTCATTGTCCACTGTTTCCTGCAAAAACAAAGATACACGCTGAATAGAGTGTGCGAGTGAGACAGAATCTGATCAACTCAATTATAGTGAATGGGTGTGTGAGTGAATAGGCACTAGATACGGTTGTTTGGGATTAACCCTGTGAGTATTTAATTTAAACAGTAGCGACGATTCGAGAAAATGGCAAAAAACGTTACAATGTCCGAGCAAAAAAAAAAAAAAATGAACGGGAAAAAGCGACATCGTTGAAAACAGTAGGACTAAGCCGAAAAGAGATTGTCGCATACAATTAACAAGCACAAAGGGCATTAAAAACGCAATCAACAGTTTAAAAGAACCGCTGTGATCGCCAGTGCCCGCGGACACCCATCAAAAGCTTTTTATATAAATTGCGATGTTCAAATATAGCTGTCTCTTTCACTCGTTATTAGAATGCGCTATCCTTGTTGCAGAACCCTCACTCTAACAAAGTGTTTCTCAAACTGTTGTTAATTATTGCCTCAAAGCCGTAATTAATTATTTTGGTCATTTAAATTTTACCTTTTATAAAAACTGGAGTTACATACAAATTATATAGATTATATGACGAGCTGAAGGCATAGGTGCCTGTACCCATGTGACTGTAAAATCCCTGCAGTTGAATTCTCAATAATTAATGTATGAAATTTGAAAGAAAATGTTCAAATTATAAACAGTAATTCAAGATGTTGAATAAGAGATTTCGAAACCACAAAGTTTCGCGACGGAAATGATAATTAAATTACAAATTATACTATCTCCATCACGGCGAGCAGCCATTACGTGTATAATCTGGGCACAGATGTTACACAGAGCTTCGCGAAATTTTACTAAAAACTAAATTCATTACAATTTCCAGTCGTTTCGCTAATTTCTATCTCAGTTTTAATAATCTTATAAACGAAGCCACTGCACGCATTGGTGCTTGCTATTTTAAACGTGGATTTCGTTTTTAATGTCTAAATTATGTATTTCTATTTGTTACAGTTGGCTATTTCAATATACAAGTTGAATTCTTCATAATTTTGAAAACTTTGGTAAGTCTATTAATATTTTTTGTAGAGTGTACACTTGTTGAAATATTTATGTAATTATAAGATCTCCAAAGTGTTGCGTAAAGTATTCTTCATTGTTATTTTCTTATACGCTATGTATAAAAGAAAATACTGTCATCACAAAAAAATCGGTACGTCGAAATCATGAAACAAATATATTGAGCGGGGCAGTAGTTTAATTTGACGGGCAGTGCACCGTCGATACCCGGCAAATTAATATGTTCGCATATATTTCATCCTACTTGAAACTATATGGTTTTTGTGTCATATATATATATATATATATATATATATATATATATAATTGGCTTTAGAGCGTTCACACACTCAGATGTCATTCTGAAAATCATTAGATTCAAATTAGTGAAGGTCAAAATGTGTGTTTAAATCTCGTGTTTGACAATTTTCATGATTAAAACATTTCCTTTTAGAAGAAAATAAAAATGTCTTTACTTTTCTAGGGAAAGTCCCAAAGGAAACTAAATACACTTTCTCTTTTTGTAAATAAAATATTTTTCGATATTTGATGCCTTCAGAGACCTATTGCTTTGAATGCATAAAAATATCAAATACTTCAAACTTTTATTTACCATCAAAATACAAAAAAAAAAAACACACATATTTCTTTAAGTATATCAAATAAATATTTATATATTCATAAATACCAATAAATGGGGTAACAGACCCCGTCTTATCAAGTTTCATGAGTTTGATATAAAATTTAGTTTGATAAACAAATGGTTATTTTAAATTGGATACTGGACAGACATACCAACTTTTCACCTCGAGAATCTACGATTATTTTTACTTTTGATATTGCTTTTAGAAGGCCCTTGTCAATTTTGACAGTGGCCAGACACAGCTGCCTTCGATTTCTTACTAGACCGATGGCAAACAAAAGTTTTTTGTTCTAAAGTTTTTTTATTTTGTCATATTCACAAATTGGTTTTCGTGTTTTGAATTTTTACTTTTCCATACGAAGTATTAACATCATGAAAATATATCGAACCTTACTGATAAGTTTTCACGCATATTATAAAGAACATAAGACTAAATTAAACAAAAATAAATTAAATATATATTGGATGTATAAGAAAGTCAAATGTAGAACACACATAGGTGCACCTATGCTTATATAAATTGGATTTCTAAAATATTACAAGTATAATATACAATATATGAATCTTCGGTTTATTAAACCAATTTAGGATGCGTATTAGACCAATTTGATTATGAACAGTTTCGCCTGAAGATGTACGTTGTAGATTAGATTAAATCGAGCTGAGATAAACGCATTTCCCCCCGCTCTACCCGCCACCGAGCGTACTCCGAGGTAATGCACGTAGCCTACCTTATTCTAAATGTTTGCAACTCAATTAACGTTTGTGCGTTCAATCCATATATTTTTCTGGCCAAATGTTACATTTATACTGTAAACTAAGTAAAAGACGTGTGGAGGGCACTCTAGATATTTTTTTAAAAGCATTTTAGAGGATATATTAGTGTTTTAATAACTATTTACTAAATTATTAAACAAGAATCGGGAAGTATAACGTAATAATGCGTCCAGCTCGCGTTTAAATAATATATGCCATGTGAGCAGTGGTTCTTAATAATTATGGCCTTTTGGTTAACAATTTGAAAATATGTTATATGTATATATATAATTCTTACAAAAATAATTAGTGCATATTTAAAATTCAAAATTATAATTTTTTATAGTCTTTGGGTTAACAATATGAAAATATCTTGTAGATATAAAATATCTTAGAATTATTAGTAGAATTTTTGATGGTTTTAATTATTTTTGTAAATTAATAATTACTAAACTGTTTTAAAATTCAAAATTATAATTTTTAATAATTTTTTTGAGCCTTTTGGTTAAAAATATGCGAAAATCTTGTAGATATAAAATATCTTAGAATTTTTAGTAGAATTTTTGAGTGTTTAAATTATTTTTATAAGGACAATATTAGGGGAAGGGGGAACTGCAAACATAGATGCTTGTACCTATGTTTGTTTTTGAAAAGCTAATGTATTTCTTTATCCATTCTAATTATTTTATAGGTAATTTTTAATTAAAATTATAATTTATATATATAATTACTAAACTGTTTTAAAATTAAAAATTATAATATTTAATCATTTTTTTATGGCCTTTGGGTTAACAATATAAAACAAGCTTAGGTACGACGCACCTATGCGTCCAGCTCGCCTTATAAGTAATATATGCGATGCGAGCAGTTTTTAATAATTATGGCCATTTGGTTAACTAATTGAAAAAATGTTATAGATTTAAAAAGTCTTACATTTAATTTAAGATTATATTAAAAAAAAAAAAAAATTCAAATTTTGAAATTCAAAATTATAATATTTAATAATTTTTTTCGGGCTTTGGGTAACAAAATGAAAAAATCTTGTAGACAAAAAATATCTTAGAATTTTTAGTAGAATTTTTAAGTGTTTAAATTATTTTTATAAAGGCAGTATTAAGGGGGGCTCCAAATTTTGGGGCCCTATAACTCGGGAAGTATACGGGCGATTGGATTTAAACTGCGAACGGATTCAAATGGGATGCCAAATAATATGTGTACCTAATTTGGAGTGAATCGCTCCGGTACCTTCAGAGGAGTAGAGGGCACAAATTTGGTCTTACGAGCGACCGAGCGAGCGAGCGAGCGAGCGAGCGAGCGAGCGAGCGACGACTAACATCCAAGTATATAAGTTATATACATTTTCGGAATCAGGGCGACGAGACGAACACTTTTTCTTAATGAAATTTTTTGATCCGAGAATGCTACAGACACACGACCGAATGCTTTAGCCTCTTCGGTACTACGTACGGCGAGCTAAAAAATCTTGTAGACATAAAATATGTTAGAATTATTAGTAGAATTTGTGGGGGTTTTAATTATTTTTGTAAATTATTAATTACTAAATTCAAAATTATAATTTTTAATAATTTCTTATAGCCTTTGGGTTAACAATATGCAAAAATCTTGTAGATATAAAATATCTTAGAATTATTAGTGGAATTTTTGAGTGTTTTAGTTATTTTTATAAGGGCAGTATTAAGGGAGGTTGTAAATTTTGGGGGCCTATAACTCAGGCAGTATATGAGCGATTGGATTTAAACTGCGAGCGGATTCCAATGGGATGCCAAATAATATGTGTACCAAATTTGGTGTAAATTGCTCCGCTACCTTCAGAGGAGTAGAGGGTACAAATTTAGTTTTGGAGCAACAGCATTTTTTTTTGTTTTTCGTAAATAAATTAACTCGTAAGCACTTTGTGCCCATGTCATATACAGAATACAGTCAATTGAATAATTTGACTGCGTATATTAAGTAATAATGGCGATTCTATCGAATAATGCGTTGAATATATGTTTGGAAAAGGTCCAAACGGATAATGTCAGTGGTAGAGGATTATTATAACATTTGCGGCAAAGTTCTGGGCCGTGTAGCTCGCGGCCGGAAACGTCGAAAACTGAGATAAAATTTCAATTGACATGTGGCCCTAAAGTAGCCCGTATAGACGCTTCCGTCTTTGCGATAACTTCGTGTAAAGAAAATCGCACGAATTTTCAAAGAAACTCCACAACGAGTTTTCTTACTACGTCGGAGCAAGCGAGATTTTAAAATAAAACTAACCGTACACTCGATTTTACGGTCTTACAATTTCCAATGAAGTGGCCACCGTCATATATTTTCGCGCTCATGCCCAATCGTGTCTAGTATGTGAATTAGTTCACTAAAAGGTTTGCGTCTCGGCTATTAACTCCATTAGTACGAGAAAATACCACCATAACCTAGACTATTACAATAGGGGGCGACACCTACTAACTTAAATATTCATTCAAATAACCAATATTAAAAATAATGACTATTTTCGAGTAAAAATGCTAAAATATTTGAAACGCTGTCAGTGTAGTTTGATAGTCAGATCGCAATATCCGGCTTTGAACATGTTCCCGTTCCTTTATCCGTCCCCCTGTACGATCGAAACACAATCTATTGAAGTTTTACCTGTCAAATTGACGTAAATATGAAATAACTGCGATATATCGTGCTACCGACTAATTTTCTAAAGTTATTTCTGGAGATTAAGGCTTGTATGTTTTAGCAGACGTTAATCTAAGAATAATAAGGTTGTGATTAATAATGAAACTGTGATTAATAAACGGAAAAATTTAGTGACACTGATTAATTTGAAATAAATGATGAGTTAACTTGTTCGCTTAAAGATATATGAAGAATACGCCTGTTACAGTATAATTAAGTTACACTATAACGCCTGCAGTTACGTAAAAATATCTTACTTTTTTTTATTAAAATATATCTTTTTTTTTTCTACTAAATTAATTATAGGGCGAGCTGCAGGCATTGATGCTTTTACCTATGTTGGTTTTCGAAAAGCCAATGTATTTCTTTATCCACGATAATTATTATATAGGTAATAAGTAATTCAAATTCTAATTTAAATAATTACTAAACTGTTTTAAAATTCAAAATAATATTTCATATTTTTTTATGGCCTTTGGATTAACAATTTGAAAAAATTTTATAGATATAAAATATCTTAGAATTATTAGTAGAATTTTTGGTGTTTTAATTATTTTTGTACATAGAGAATTACAAAACGGTTTTAAAATTCCAAATTATATTTAATATTTTTTTATGGCCTTTGGGTTAACAATTTGAAAAAATCTTATAGATATAAAGTATCTTAGAATTATTAGTAAAATTTTTGGGTGTTTTAGTTATTTTTGTAGGGGCAGTATTAAGGGGGGCTCTAAATTTTAGGGCCCTATAACTCCGAATATATACACGCGATTTCTTATATATTATGTATACATAAGTATATATTGAATTTAAACGCAATCGATCTGAAAATTTATTGGAAATTATTCATTTTTTAAATCCCCTAAATTCATTTTGGAATAATTAACGCAATTTCAAAAAATGGTTGGTTAACAAATGGCAATAAAAAACAGTTTGTAAAAAGAACAAAAATCATGCAACATTTATGGAAATTCGTTGAGAAAATTTGCATTTATAAATGTATGGTAAATATTCAAACGAAATATGTCCTATTCACACATTAATAACAAGCATTGTCCCATCAATTTCCGCTGTCAAATACTCGTAGACTGATGAGTTGGAGCCTACGCACTAATTTTTATTTGTTTCTCGCATTTACATACATACATACACACATACAATCATATAAACATACAAACATATATCTATAATAATAATATCTCAGTCCATGTGCCCATATCATATACAGTTCACTCCGATCCAACTGTCTGAATTAACAACAGATGGCGATTATTCATGTAATTGGCCTAACCGTAAGCGTTCTACACATACAGTAAGTGTAATATGTGCTTGTCGCTGATTTGATATCGTGCAACGTGCGAATTTTGTTTGGCGTGATTGTAGCACGTTGTAATGTCATCTATAACACGCGATGTGACAACAGGAAATTACTATTTGCTGTACTACCATACGTGGTGTATGTATCGCGATACACAATCCCGCAAATAAAATAGGCCTTCAAGCCACAAGCTTTTTAGACGAATTTTATATTACTTATATAAAACATATTACACCTATTTTTACTTTTTTATACGAATATATATATATATATATATATATATATATATATATATATATATATATATATATATATATATATATATATATAAATATATATATATATATATATATATATATATATATATATATATATATATATATATATTTAATAATTATGTCTGAAACAAAGGACGTTTAACATTTTATTTTAGTTTAAGTGAAAATAGCAAATGAAGTTGATACACCATTAATTTTTAATCCTATCTTATCCTATTAAATACGTTTAATTTTAAGTAGGTTGAAAATTATACGAACATACTATTTTCCCGGCCAGCGACGGTGCACTGACGGTCAACTGAAACTACTACCCCCGCTCAATATTATTGTTTTAAAATATACTCTATATATGTTTTTGAACAATATTTTAGAATACAAATTATTACTCGACTTTCTTATACGTAGTTTTACTATAAATATATATATATATATATATATATATATATATATATATATATATATATATATATATATATAAAATACACAACAAAAGCCCCCTTAATACTGCCCATTTAAAAATAATTAAAACAACCAAATATTCTACTATTAAATCTAAGATATTTCATGTCTACAAGATTTTTTCATATTGTTAACATAAAAGCCATAAAAAATGATTAAATATTATACTTTTTAAAGATTTGTTGTGTTTGTTTGTATGTGATCGCTCTACAGCCACATACATATATATGTATGTATATATGTTTGTGTAAAGAAAATCTTTTATTTTTAGAAACGTTAATTTTTTTAAATATCTCGAATACGGCACGAGCTAAAGTCAAAATGATTCTACATTGCAATAAATAAATGTATTTTTTAAATATTATTAATATTATATTGATAGAAAATGGACCATATATATATATATATATATATATATATATATATATATATATATATATATATATATATATATATATATATATATATATGATATGGTGCCCACGGGTTAATTAAATACTATTATAATTGTGAAATGAAAAATCAATTAAAATATTAATAACAAAGATAATAGCAAATCTTTCTTGCGCTTATTTTATACTATATATATATATATATATATAAATATAATATAAAAAAAATGCAAATAAGTTTTTGTGTCCATTTTTGTGAGATTAAGCAGGTTTATGATCTGGGCTGTGGCACAATAATATTTTGCATTCTGGTGGCAAATAATTGATAGCATTTGTATTCATTAGTCCGTCGGTGTGGTGTCCAGTTGTTGGGAATTAGCAGCACACCTATAGTCACGTGGTAGACACACAGTATTACACACGCACAGACACACACAGACGCACACAGCCAACTACGAATATAAATTCACGCATTCGCCCATCATTACCGATGGTAATTAACCTTGCGTGATTAATCTATCGCGATATATACTATAGTACTGCTCACACACTACACACAACCATTTATCAAATAATCTGCGTCAGCTACACGCGGATTAAGTACACACTGTTGAAATCGTACTGTATGTCATCAGTTACCAGCAACATACCCTAAAATCGACATATATATATATATATATATATATATATATATATATATATATATATATTTAATAATTATGTCTGAAACAAAGGACGTTTATATATATATATATAACATATATATATATATATATATATATATATATATATATATATATATATATATATATATATATATATATATATATATTTATATATATATATATATATGTATATATATATATATATATATATATATATATATATATATATATATATATATATATATATATATATGAATAATTTTGAAATTTCGTTATGTGTTTATGAATCGGTTTCTATGATTAATTTTAGGGTAGGTAAAATAAAAACAAAACAATAGGGAATAAAATATATAAAAACAATTCATTAAACGTGTATTTCAGTGATAATTAATTGTGCGCGAATTTTCGAATAAATACGATGCAGTGAGAAATGATAATGTCTCATGAATAATAAATATATAAATTTGTCATAGCTGATGACGCTTGCCGGAATGGCAGCCCCATGAATATTCATACGACAGATGAAATGAAATTGGAATTTTCTTTAAAAAATTAATTACTCCGGTGCCCTTCCGGACATTAAATAATAAACTTTCAAAATGCCTCCAAAAACTTTCGTATTTCAACTATATGTTAATATTTACTTCACCAACAATATTTAAATAATAGCCTCATTTATACTCCGTTTAACAACACCGAAACAAACTAGCTTAAGTCCACCAAAGCCTTCAGCTCGCCGAATAATATATTTAATGATGTTTAACTCGCCGAAAAAGTTAAAACATTCGGTCGTGTGTCTGTAGCATTCTCGGATTTAAAAATGTCCTTAACAAAAAGTATTTGTCTCGTCGTCCTGAATGCAAAAATATATATAACTTATATACTTGCATGTTAATCGTCGCTCGGTCGTAAGACCAAATTTGTGCCCTCTATAACTCCGAAGGTACCGGGGCGATTCACACCAAATTTAGTATTCATATTATTTGACATCCCATTTGAATTCGTGCACAGTTTAAATCCAATTGCTTGGATACTTCCCGAGTTATTGGCCCCCAAAATTTACAACTCCCCTTAATACTGCCCTTATTAAAATAATTAAAACACTCAAAAATTCTAATAATAATTCTAAGATATTTTATGTCAACAAGATTTTTTCATATTGTTAACCCAAAGCCCGAAAATAATTTAATTAAATATTATAATTTTGAATTTTAAAACTTTTGGAGCCCTCCTTAATACTGCTCTTATAAAAATAATTAAAACTTACAAAAATTCTACTAATAATTCTAAGTAATTTAATATCTACAAGATTTTTTCATATTGTTAAACTAAAGACAGTAAAAAAATATTAAATATTCTAATTTATGTTTGTAAATATGTGTGTAAAGAAAATCTTTTATTTTTAAAAACGTTCATTTTATTTTAACTGTCTCGAATATGGCACGAGCTAAAGTCCAAATAATTCTACATTGCAATAAATAAATGTATAAATAAATAAGTAATGTAGCAAAAGTTAAGTTTCAGTTTCACTTCGTGCAAAAATAAATATACACTTCTAAAGTAGCAGCAAAAAACGCGATATTTTATAGCTAGAAAACACGCACTGTGTAAGGCAATGCTTAATTCGCTCCAAGCTCAGACAGACGTTCCATTTTTCTTGATTACGAATGAATAATATGTAGAAAGAAATATATATGTGCCGAGGCGTGAAACTAGAAGCCATGTGTTCAGTGCTCCAAGCAAATCTACGTGTTTGCAACTCGCAAAAATGCGCTCGCAAATAAACCGGAAGTCGGTCTTGTACCATATATAGAACAGGAACATCGGTAACATCAAATTGTTATTGTTACTATCTCAATACGAATATATTCTAATAAATTTGAGGCATACGTGTACAGGGGATAGGTCAATTCGTACCAAATAATTCGTACCATACAATTCGTGCCATATGATTCGTACCCGGACAATTATTATTATTTAAAAAATTAGTTTGTGTATGTTTTGGTGGAGTTTCGGTTTGAAATGTATTTTTTTCGTTTTGGTTGTGCAAATATATGATCGCATTTTCGGTTACGCTCACGTATTTTGTTAGGACGAGACTTCCATCGCATGCAATACCGCGTGAGTGATCGGAAGATATCTGTGCCTGTTGGAGCCGCTTCGGCGTAGATTCGATTGAGGAGATAACAAAATATAAGAAATAAGAAAATTCTATAAATTGTCGATAGGTTACATGAACTATGTCTCGGATATTCGTGCGTCAGTCATCCGAGCGTAGAAACCCTTACTTACAGGCAAAATTGCCGGAAGTCGAACGGAAAATTTCTTACTACGCCAGTGGCGTACCCATACATTTACTTTTAAGGCCATATGTCTTACGATTCTATTGCGTAAATATTAATTTGTTTTTAAATAAAGAAAACTTATTTATAACCACCGTATTTTACAGGGATATACTTCTATAATACAATAATGGCATTGTTATTGATTTATTGCAAAATAATACATTACGATATCTTAATAATTTTATGCAATTTTTTTTGCCTTTTGAGTTAACAATTTGAATAAACGTTACAGATATAAAAACTCTTATTATCATTTAAAGATTTTTTTGTTATAATTAAAAAATAATAATATCTTAAATTGCATTACATATTATTTTTAATTAATTTTTTCTGCCCCTTTTGTTAACAATCTGAATAAACGTTACAGATATAAATACTCATAATAATTTAAAGATTATTTATAAATATAATAATATCTTAAATTTCATTACCTATAATTTTTAATTAATTTTTTCTGCCCTTTAAGTAAACAATCTGAATAGACGTTGCAGATATAAAAGCCCTTATAATATTTTAAAGATTTTTTTGTTATAATAAAATAATAATAATATCTTAAATTTCATTACTTATTATTTATAATTATTTTTTTCTGCCCTTCAAGTTCAATTAGTAAAAATGTTACAGATATAAAAGCCCTTATAATAATTTAAAGATTATTTTGCTATAATAAAAAAATAATAATATCTTAAATTTCATTAATTATTATTTTTAATTATTTTTTTCTGCCCTTTAAGTTAACAATATGAATAAACGTTACAGATATAAAAACCCCTATAATATTTTAAAGATTTTCTTGTTATAATAAAAAATAATAATACCTTAAATTTACTTACGTATTATTTTTAATTAATTTTTTCCTGCTCTTTAAGTTAACATTCTGAATAAACGTTACAAATATAAAAACCCCTATAATATTTTAAAGATTTTCTTGTTATAATAAAAAAATAATAATATCTTAAATTTCATTACGTATTATTTTTAATTAATATTTTTCTGCCCTTTAAGTTAACAATCTGAATAAACCTTTATAATATTTTAAAGATTTTTTAGTTATAATAAGAAAATAATATCTTAAATTACAAAATTATTATTTTTAATTAATATCTTTTTGCCCTTTGGGTTAACAATTCGTAAATACGTAACAGATATAAAATCTCTTGTAATTATTAGAAGGTTTTTTTGATATAATATATTAAATTGCAAAACTATTATTTCTAATTATAATATTTATAGCCTTAAAGACAATTAAAAGAAATTTATTAGATATAAAATATCTTAGATAATTAAAAAATAATCCGGAAGTGTGTTACAGACACAAAATGGCAAGTTAAATAAAAAAGAATTGGATGATCTGATAATATTATTATTGACAAGCGTGTGACATCCTTGATCCAAATAATATTCATGGCAAAGCCAACTTGCGTATTTGAGCAGGGCGCAGTCGGTCGGTAACAGTGCGCGTGTGTGAGTGATGAAGACACATTTTGAATACCAAAACGGGCTTGCGGCTATAACGGCGGTCAGCGCATTATAGATGACTTGACCTGTGTGTCATCGTCAGCTACTTTTTTTCAGTATCAATAATATCGAGAGGGCCGGCGGGACTTCGTTATTTTTAGATATTTTTCATGAACTCAACTTTTTACAACGCGGTCATTCATCACTCATACATTTTTTTTATTTTATACTTGTGTCAGATTGTTAGAACTTTTTTTTAAATTTAAATTAGCAATAATTTACGATTCAAGAATAAATTAATTTACGTATTTATTCTTATGTTTTGTTTTATGAACCATTCAGTTTACCTTCTAGAACGAATTAATTATGGCTCTAGGGCGTTCACAGACACACAGACAGACAGACAGTATTCTGAGAATAGTCATATTCGATTCACGGAGGGTTAAAACGTGTATTTCTGTTTAAATCTTATTTATTACTTCGTGAAAGACAGTTAAAATTACTAAACAGTCTTTATGTAATTACGAAGCGAATTATTTAATACGTTGATTTGCCAAAAGAATGTTTATATATTTAAAAACAAATGCGTGAAAAATCGTTTCTATTTTTTGCAACCAAGACACATGGTAGTAATTTGTGAAATGATTTTACAAATTGTATTGTGAAAGAGAGTAATAGGGGGCAATTTGCTGGAGAATAGAACAGATAGACGATAAGTACGGGCCTGGTTTGGACAGAATGTCGATAATGTTGTTACCGCTTTTTTTACCGCGTTATTAATGAGAACAATAGGCTGGTGACACAGCAACAGGCATCCACAGGGATACCAACAGAACAGACAAAAACTATGTCAGCATCTACCATATACCTCGATAATAATGTTTACCATTGCTTTTGCCCAAAACATGTCTGTCTCTCTCTCTGTGTACAAGTTAAATAAACAATTGAATCAGAAAATTAACAATTGTCATCTGTGCATTTTTTACGCACAAACATACAATAATATATAAAGGAAACTAAATAAAAGTTGAGTAAATGCCACCTTAGATTTCATACTATAAATATCAAAACACATTAGGTCCTGCAAATATTTTTTTTTTACTCTTAAAGTCACCATAGTATTTATGCATCAACTTCAAAACCCACTAACTCAAAATCTATAAGTTTGTCAACAATTTAATCAACAGTTATGAAATCAGCGTAGTCAAATTAGTCTAAAAAATATTAAACTCGAAAATTATTATGCAAATTTTGGTAATTAGGTAATTTTCACCCTATTTTTATAATATCTTCAGTGGAGCTCGTAATTTTGGCCCAATTTACTTCAAAATTTAGGAAAATATAACCAAAATATAGTTAGTTTGATCCTGTAAATTTCAAATTAATATCGTTGATAGTTCCGTAGTAAAAAATGTGTAAAGTTTGATAATTAATTTACGCAGGATCCTGCTGTTTTATTTTGCCTAGACAAAGGGTTTTAATTTTTACAGGTATATGAAATGTAATGCAGTTTTGGCTCAAGCCTATTTACAATTGCAAAAAAATGCTAAACTCTTGCAATTTTGCGAAAATTGGTAATTTTCACCCTATTTTATAATATTTTCAGTGGAACTCGTAATTTTGGCCCTATTTACTTGAAAATTTAGGACAATATAACTAAAATATAATTAGTTTGATACTGCAAATTTCTAATTTGTATCGGTGATGGTTTCGTTGTAAAAAAAATCGCAAAGTTTGGTAATTAATTTACGCATGGTCCTGGTGGACTTTTTTTTTGTGCAGGGTTAAAGGATTGAAATTTTTACAGGTTGTTGCCCTTAGTAATATGAAATGTAATGTAATTTTGGTGTAAGCCTATTTACAATTGCAAAAACAATGATAAACTGTTGCAATTTTGCGAAAATTGATAATTTTCACCCTATTTTATAATATATTCAGTGGAGATCGTAATTTTGGCCCTATTTACTTGAAAATTTAGGACAATATAACTAAAATATAATTAGTTTCATATTGTAAATTTCAAATTTGTATCGTTGATGGTTTCGTTGTAAAAAAATCGCAAAGTTTGATCCTGGCTTTTTTTTATTTTTTGGTAATACTAGTTTTATGAATATTGGAAGTATATAGGTGGCTCCGACGAGAGCAAAACGGTATTACTTCGAACTATAACTAATGGTTTATCCTAAAACCAGAGAACTGTCAAAGAATTCGTTTGACAGGTTCATCTATATTTAATGAAAATAAGTGACAATTATTTTTGACAACATTAAGTACGTTATAAATGGATATATATATATGGCAAAGTTCAGTATTTGTCTAGAAGGCATTCAAGTTATGTATGTATGTGTGTGTGTGTGTGTGTGTAGAACACAGAAACAGCATTACCACAGATATTATTTCAGCGTCAGTGAATTTTGAGCGGTTCCCCTAAAGTTCTTCGCGTTTTGGTGTACACTGGGCGAAAATGTAAATTCAAATGTCAAACGACAACCTGAACCCTCTTGCCTCGCGTCACCCCCCCCCCCCCCCTCTCCCTGTCCTTAGCATCCGTCGGTGCCCTTGGCCAAAAGTTACCCCATTATTTACCGGTATTAGTTAGACTTTTTAGCGAATAAAGAAAAATCAATGATTTTTCTTTCTTCATCTTCTCTTGTGGTTCACTCAGAGATGTATTTATACTTAAGTGACAAGGAATGAACTCGTCTATCTTTCCTTGACACACCACAAATACGGCTCAGCCTCATTAGCTTAAAATTAAATCATTGGACATATCTCAATTGATTTGATGATTGAATGGATCCCCTCTGGCCTCACCCCACCCCGTTGCGGCTGCCCTGGAAAATAAATTAATGTGTCCTTTTTGATGTGGGCACCTTATAAATCAGGCACGTGCCCGAGTTCGCGGAATCTCTTCGCTCAAGAGCTGTTTATTATATCTAATCCTGAATGATGGCTTCGCGCAACGACTTTCCCGCCACCACTGAGTGTTTTATTATTATAAATATTAGTTTTAAACAGCTACAGCAGGTCTGAGCTTGTTTACGTGAACTACGCTGCTCCAGGCGTACTTATACGACCCACACTTTGCACTTAGATACTTCATACATTGATTCATATTCTTTTAAGGGGAGCTTAGTGCTTGCAAAAAGGTCAATTCCTTTTGAATTGTATGGAATTGAATCTGGTGAGTTGAATTGTGGAATTATGAATTCAATTCCGATAAGGAATTGATTTTTCCCAGCTATGCTTATAACACGTATATATATGTTTACGGAAACCTTTTAAAAGCTGTATAGAAACTAAAGCTGTATAGAAAATTAAAATATATTATGGCTAGCGAAGAGGCGAGCGGTTCGGTAGTGGTCGGCTTTGTTCGTCTAGCGTGTTCTTTATAATATAATCACGTTCGGCTTGATTTATGGAATGAGCAGCAGAAAGGGAATATATATATTCTCTTTTAAGCACAAAACTAAGAAGGATAAAAACACCGTTCATTTTATTTGAAGTTTAATGAAATTCTTGAATGTGCCCGCTTCTTACAGACACACACACACTAAACCAACACTGCATGTGCTTTTATTTGTACAGATTCTCAAGGATTCTATTACTATCAGCCGTTTTCATCAATTTTGATTTTAATGAAAATTGCATGCTTTATTGTGGCAGGAAATAAAACACAACTAATTATTACTATTAATATTTGACTATTTTCTAGTAAATGGTACATTTTACGGAAAAACTATTCAAACAAAAGTTGCTTAAAATTTAAATATCTTTCACTTTTATAAGAATCTAATTTTCTCTAACTAGTGCCGTTTTCAAGATAAATATGAAATAGTTAAATTGTTTAAAAATCATTAATTTTGCCTTCAACAGGGTTTAAAGCTTGCACAGACACACACACATATAAATAATAGAAATGTTTTTCGTAAGTGCATCAAAAATAAATGTTAACTCAGTGGAAAATCCGGTATAATATAAGAAGAAAATTCGTTTAACATTTAAATATGTTGTTTTTTTGTATTTTTTTCATTGAGTAAAGCTGGAAAATAAACGAAATTTCAATTCATTTAAAACAAGTGTATTTTATTCATCATGTTTGTACAAATTTAAAATTAACATTTTCTTATTCTGTTTTATTGTTGATTCAAATTTTAATGTTGCAAACATTTTATAAAATACATAAAGAAAATATAGAAGCAAAACAAATCATAATATTTCTTACAAAACGTAAACATAATATAATATTACCGAATAAATATGTATTTACAAAAAATACCCTCTAGCCATCACGTGCCCATATCCTATACATACCATTGTTAAACGATATAATAATTAAATAAAGTTTTACGCAATTTTTATAAAATAACTCGGACCAATTAGTTTTACGGCAAGCAGTGCTTGCGTTCACACGCAATTTATAATTCATTATGTGTTAATTTCGTTGCTGTGAATGCTAGCATTGTTTGCCATAGTACAAACTGGGTTATTTTATGTAAATTCTAAGATAATGCGACGAATATAACAAAATCACAATTTTACGAATATGTATATTGAGTTTATTAGTTAGGAAACAACATTTATATTTCTAGCGATCCTTACTTATAAAATCGTCGAATCCCACCAGTTCGGCATTGTAGCTAGATAGTAGCTTTATTGATTGCCTCCATCTCACTTGCACTCAGACAACACGGTGTTGTTTCTATCTCTGTCTCATGTTGTGATACCGCTTTCGTATATATATATACGTATATAGACTGGTTGCAGAAGTTGATGATGGGTAATTTAAGGATCTTAACGAAAACAATTGTTCTCCCGTAGCCTAGAAACACAAGCTGCCCTGATTGAAACCCCTATATATATATATATATAAAATAACAAAACTACCCTTTTTTGTCTATTTCCACAGCCATCTAACAATCAGATACTTCGCCAAACTTCGCACAATGGTACTTCATTTATAAAGACATCTCGAAAACGACACGAGTTAAAAAATTAAATATATTTTAGAAAATGTGGTACTGTGAATGTTCTTAGAACAGTGGTTGGGGGGGAAGGGGGGTAGGTGTTACAGGGGGGCAGTATAATGTGTTAGGTTCCCCATAATGGCATTATGAGTTGGCGTTATGTTGAAGGCAAAGTGCCCGTTTGGTTCCAGGCGATTTGACTATGTACACATACACACGAATATTGATTATATTGATACATGGGTATCGATGCATTTATTTATGAGCTCAACTATACCAATATGGCGAATATCACACGCCTATTCTGCTATTCAAATATTGGAATTACGTACATATGTCGATTATATATCCATACATATATACACACACATATATATGTATTAGAAACAAGCTTAGGTACAACGCACTTATGCGTTTAAATCGCCTTATATGTGCGAAGCACCGGTTTTTAATTATTATTGCATTTTCGTTAACTACTTAAAAAATTGTTTTTTTTTTATAGATTAATTATAATATTTAATAATTCTTTACGGCCTTTAAGTTAACAATATGCAATAACCTTGTAGATATAAAACATCTTAGAACTTTTAGTATAATTTTTAGGTGTTTAAATTATTTTTATTAGGGGAGTATTAAGGGGGGTTGTAAATTTTAGGGCCCTATAACTCGGGAAGTATACAGACGATTGGATTTAAACTGCGAGCGGATTCAAATGGGATGTTAAATAATATGTGTAGCAAATTTGGTTCAAATCGGTTGGGTACCTTCAAAGGTATAGAGGGCACAAATTTGGTCTAACGACTAAATCTAGTTATATACATATATTTTTGGATTCAGGGCGACGAGACAAACACTTTTTGGGTTTTTTTTTGATCCGAGAATGCTACAGACACACAACCGTATGCTATAGCTTCTTCGGTACATTGTATTTCTTATATATGTATTTAGCAGATGTGACATTCGTGTCGTAAGTAGAATGCGGATATATAGTTAGAGGATGTTCATGTAATTGAGCGTCAGGATGAATATTTATTTGTCGGCATGTTTAAAATCAATTTAGAGCATCACACAGGGTCAAACATACATATATATATTGTGTAATAGATGCAAGTAAAATGCATCGCATATAATTTGTGTGTGGTGGTGGTAACCTTGACTGTATTTCCAGTAGATGCACTTATAATATTTACATTAAAGTCATATGCGCTCGCTATCATAAACAGTCGGTGTGACGTTCACGCCAAAATGTACTAAACTATACTTATATATATATATCGAATAGCAACACAGCTGCTAACTTTTTTTACTACTACACAAGGACAAAGTATATTATTAGTTATTGTTGACACACAAATCAAAGCGTTATTCACAAATTAACCATCTGGACGCATTGGTGCTTACGTATACTTATATTATTTTTTTCTTGGAGCTAAACAAAGTATTGTAATCATTTTAACAAAAATACACGTTTTGACCATCCCTGGATTAATTACATCTTTGACAAAAAACTATTTATTTTCAAGTAGAATGAGAATTAGGTGAATGCCCGTAACCGACGGTGCACTGACGGCCAACTGAAACTACTACCGCGCTCAATATTATTGTTATAAGATATATAAATTCACACTCGATTTACAACGAGAACAGTAACAGTCAAAAAGGAAATAAATGAAATAAAAATGTACTCAGAATTCGTTAGATCATCCGAATTTGGGACAAGTGTCACATTACACGAGTGTTCCCCTCACGACCTCCCCCCCCACCCATTTTGTGTCTTTTTGTTGTTCATTGTATTCCAGCTTTATTTATATAGAGGGGAAGAAACCCTGCTCCTCCAATATCACCAACACGTATTGAAAATAAATTGAAAAATTATCTTATATATAACATATTATATACTATCGATGCAAACCCGATATTTATTATTATTTGATATTCACTAACGAAATTTACGATGAGGTCGTTGAGTGTAGGCCACTCCATATTTCTTTGTGTAAAACTAATCCATGTAAAAGAGAATTAAAGGTACAATTTTATTTGGTAGATTTTACGAAATTATTTAGTGTATATAAAAAGTATCACAATTTGACCATTTTTAAAATCGATTTCTTTGTAAATGGTACGTTTTTAGAAAAAACTTTTTAAACAAAAGTTGTTTGAAATTTCAATTTCTTCAACTTTTATCAAATAATTTTTTCTATAACTCAGGCCGTTTCTGAAATATTAAATAAATAGTAAAAGTAAACATTCGGTTAAGAAATTGTTTTTAATAATAACAGATGTACTAGTTTTATTATTCTTTCAACAGTTTTGGCTCTAGAGCGTTCACACATACACACACACATACGAAAATAGTTATACACGATACAGGGATGGTCAAAATGTGTGTCCGTTTGCGATAATTTGCAAATTTAGTAAAATCAGTGAATATTTGATTGAGTTCGCCTAATTATTGCGCTAGGGGCTCAAAGCGGTTAAATACGTGCCTGCCTGTAAGGCACACGGCTTGAACCCCTAAAGTATAAACTTTTGAAAGAGACCTCAAGTAAACTTGAGCGGGTGTCTATTGTCGGTACTGTATTCGCATTCCAAACTTCGCCAACAACTTAAATTGGATGTTTCTTATTTATATTTATTACAAATTTTACATGCGACACACACACACAGACAGACGCACAGACACACAGACACACACACGGTGACATAAAGTACAGTGACTCTTTAATCTTGAAAGTTTCACAGGTATAAAATTAGTCGGGTATAATTTATACCTTTATATACCCGCAACCTGGTGTCGTGTAAAAGCTGTGCTGTTGTACCAGCACACGGGTCGGGTCTTTGTGGACCCGGCGAAGCCACATTGACCTTTGCACAATATATTCCGCTGATTATATTACGCGAATTGTTGCAAAATACTCTATTATACATGTTGACAATCTTTGAATTATCGCATATTGAGTTTCACCGACAACTTTTCGCAAATAGTTTCCGGGGTTAACATGAATACCCCTCGTCCCGCTTCCCCTGCATTGCATCTGCGACAATTATTGTTACTTGTCTTGTAAACTATTTAAACAATTTTAAATAAATATTTCTGTGTACTAACAATTTCATATTAAACTGGAAAATGTAATGTTTTTGAATTTTATATTTATATATCTCGGGAAATTAAACCTAATTTTGAAAATTATGTGAACTGGAAGTACTAGTTTACTTGTGTTATTTTTGGTATATCGGGAAACCGATTCGAGTTAAAGATAAATTTTTAAAAGTTGAAGAAATAAAATATTGTAGGTACTTTTAATTCATTTTTTTTTTAACTCACAAGTACCTATATATTACTTAAAGGTGAACTAAACGCATCGGTGCGTTGTACGTACCGTTTCCTGTTCTTAGTTAACATTTAGAGTTTGAACACCTTTGAATCACTACTGTTTTAGGACGGCTGGAATACTAATGTACATAATATAAACACTATATTATTCAGAGATGTAAAATCAATGTTAAAAGCATATCTTAGGGTGACAAGACGGATACATACATATATATATATATATATATATATATATATATATATATATATATATATATATATATATATATATATATATATATATATATATATATATATATATATATATATATATATATATATATATATATATATATATATATATATATATATATATATATATATATATATATATATATATATATATATATATATATATATATATATATATATATATATATATATATATATATATATATGTATATATGTATGTATGTATTGCTATTGTCTGTAGATGGATGTAATATTTCCATGATTTGGTATGGTTAGATGCTTTGTTGCGTTTACATAAACCCAGGTGTGTTATTGTGTCGTGCGTTAAGCTGCCCTGATTTAATGGACAGCTGTGAAATGGAAAGGAATAGGCGACGCCAACATTCGGGGTCGCATTGTTCCCTGTAATACCGACATAAGACTTTCCCAAGGAAATAATAATTACTCCCTTCCATTTTACATGCGTACCACCCTCTACCGTACGCCGTTGTGTCTCATTATTTAATATTTACGATTCCCCCTTATTATTATTGCAAACAAACACACCCTTATTTTAAATTCAAATCTTCTTACAATATTATCCTCATTTTCAATCAATTTTAAAATCATTTTTCCTTAATAATAAAAGAACTAGTGTAAAGAGAAAAACGACAAACCATAAAATGAACAATGATTGTTGAAAGAACCTCATGGTAATTTGTTTGATTGTAAATGATGATATCCATGGCTATGGGGGGGGGGGTGGAGTGTTTTATGCGCTACTTACAAGATGAACGTGTCATAAAAAATCAGAATCTGAATACGAGCAAGATAAAGACATATGCGCACAGAACTTGACGTGACAGCGCTCCAAGCGCTAAAAGATTACACTAAACTCTTTAAGGCGAATGCTCCTTGATGCTCCACGATTTATCGTTCAACATGTCAACAATTTACTGCTATCCCTTTCTTTACAATTTTTTATTTATTTTTTATATATATATATATATATATATATACATATTTTTTATTATTTGTAGGTGAGATAACGTTTTATATTTGCTTTTTATTTCAAAGTAATAAGATTGCAAAGTAAACCCGTTTTAAATGAACTTATATATATATATATATATATATATATATATATATATATATATATATATATATATATATATATATATATATTAAAACAATAATATTGAGCGCGGTCGTCCTTTCAGTTGACGGTGAGTGCACCGTCAGTGACCGGCAAATTACACATTCGAATTATTTTCAACCTACTTAATTTTTACCCGGTTTTGTGTCACATTTGTAATTAATATATATATATATATATATATATATATATATATATATATATATATATATATATATATATATATATATATATATATGTATATGTATTTTAACATATCTTACGATTAATATTTGCTTTATATTTCAAAGTAATAAGATTACAATGCAAACCCGTTTTAAATGAACTTATAACAAATATATTGAGCGCGGTCGTCCTTTCAGTTGACGGTCAGTGCACCGTCGGTGACGGGCAAATATCAAATTGGCTATATTTTTCATCCTGCTTGAAATTAAACAGTTTTGTGTCACAAATCTAATTATTATTAAGTTTAAAGATACAAAATATATATAATTTATGAATATAATAACTAGATTTGATTACATTTTAGCCTAAATTCATTTATCTAACATATTTCTCAATCTTTTATAAGTACACAGTTAAAATTCCATCCGAAATTCTTGGTGTATGCGTGCGTGACTTCGATAGTTATAAATACAAATAAATCCTACACAGTTTGTATATAACACATAATTACTACGTCATTAAGTAAACGTCCGTCAAGAGCGATCAGTCCATATTCTGAAACTACTTCAAAAATACGTATTTGTGTCTGGCGCCAATACACACACACACACACACACAAACACATTCTCATCTGTTGCGAAATAAATAAATATTTGATCATCTCATTAATACTCTTCTGTTAAGTATACGTGTGATTATTCATTGACATTTCCATTAAAATCTCGACTTTAACATTTTTAACATCATTGCTGTTGCGTATAAGAAAGTTAGAATCGATAGTGTTGCCAACATTATAAGAATATATAAATATATGTTGCAAGATGATACACATTTCACGTGTCAGAGCATCTGATGATAACCATCATCTTCAGCGACTAAGCATTATTCGCTTGATACGCGATCATCTCGTAAGGCGAACAATTTGCAGATTCAGCTTCAATTTCCGTCTTCAACTACAAATGCAATCTCACGAATACTGCATTAGTGCAACTGCAACACTGACATATATATATACCACTGTCTTCCTCTAACTGCCATAGTATTCCATATTAACTTGTCCATATATATATATATATATATATATATATATATATATATATATATATATATATATATATATATATATATATATATATATAAAATTATTAGAACCGTTTAATTTCAAGTAGGTTGAAAGATATTAATTTGCCGGTTACGGACGGTGCACTCACCGTCAACTGTAACTACTGCCCCGCTCAATATTATTATTTCTAGGCGACGGTGTCTTGCGAGCCTGGGAGTGTTAATACGGCCCTGGTTATATATTAGCGTCAGGGAGATGTAAATCAATGTATTTTAGTTAAAAGAACGTGTGTTTTGCGTGAATTTATAATGTTAATGCATAATTAGTGTAACTAAACGTAATTCGATGCGTATTGACGAGGCAATCAGACATCAAAGGCACACGTTTACATGCAATTAATCGTAAACATGTTTCGATTCACATTCATTTCAATGAACTATGTATGTATGTAATCCATATGCATTTCACAACTTGTACGACTGCCAACTGAATTGTATACGCGAACATTTACAAACAAGGACAAAGTCATACGAAACACACACAGACGAAGTGAAACAGCACATATTTCGAAACATTCTGCGAAAACTAAATGTAGCAAAAATATACATACATACATACATTTGCAACACTACAAAAAGATATATATATATATACTTTACCAAAATAAACAAAATAGAGTAATTATAATTACTGTACGGATTATCCGATTTAAGCGATGTCGTACAAAAACATTACGATATTTATAAATTGCTTTATTTATATATTTATAAAAAAAATCGCCACCCGTTAAATTATCCAATTCGACAGTTGAATTATTTGTGCAGTAATCTTGTTATTATGAGCGGGTGAATTTGAACTCTGATGATTTATTAATTTTCGTTTGAAAATCCATGTACTGTGGAAGGTGAATGTCGAAATCGACCTCATTGTTCAATATTGCATAAATTCTTGTGCACAGCACACTACGAGCCGATATGAGGAATGAATTAATCAAAAACTGTCAAACGTGTTTCGTAAAATTATTATTATTTTTTATTTTTTTATTAATTTTACGCCACGCAAATCAACAACAGGTGAAATTTAATTTCGAAAACAAACATAATACAACTGTCACTACAATTCAAACTTTGACGCAAATTTTATAAATTATAGTTAAACTTTTATATATATATATATATATTATAAATTATAATTTATCGAGTAATTGATTTATGTATTAACAATTTACGTATTTTTAAATCTAATTGCGGAACGTTTTGTATGTCTGTGTTTTTTTAAACATCAGTGGTTACAGAAATATTTTCTATATAAATAATAAATTAAAACATTCATCTAATAAAAAATGCGGTAAGCTAAAGGCATTGGTGCTTGCACATATTTTAATTTTGTTATATGGGAACGTAATAATATTTATTTGTGGCTTTTAAAACCAGCAGAAAGGTTTCACTTGCAATGATAAATTATTAATTGCCTTAATTGAACATGTTTTTTCTTGGTTCGTTCACTCAATATATTTACGTATGTATATTTCTATCGAATCGCCGGTTGCTATAGAAACTTGTTTATACTAGGCTTATTTTACTAGTAAAATACATTGTCCACATTTATATTTACATCTTTGTACAAGTAAGCCCAATAAATATTTCTGTCTTTGCTGGAATTCAATAAATTGTTGTTTCGGGGTATCTAAACAGGTGCAAAAGTAAGTAAACTTAATCATTTTGACTCGTCAGTGCCTTGTTCACTTATTATAAACTGTTAGTTTTTAATTAAATAATAAATTGAATCCGCGAAAACGCAGATTTATTCAAAATAAGTTAAATATATCGATATTACGTTTAAACTAATGGGCATTTTGCTAAAATTACAAATATACTAATGACAAGTATTGTATATAACCGGAAGTGCATGTTTACTCTATATGCATATTTTGTTCTATCTCCAATATCACTAGAACGGCTACTCTATGCAATTTTTGTTCTATCTCCAGTATCACTAGAACGGCTGCACTTATGGCAAAAATATTTATGTACATACTGAAAGATATTAATATTTTGCACAACTTTTGTTTGAAAAGTTTCTGCATAAAATGTACCAGTCACGAGAAAACTGCTACGGAAAATCTTAAATGTTCTTATTTATTCATTTATTGTTCTATCTCCAATATCACTGGAACGGCTGCACTTATGGCAAAAATAGTCAGGTACATAATGAAACATATTAATATTTTGCACAACTTTTGGTTAAAACGTTTCTGCAAAAAATGTACCAGTTACGAGAAATCCGCTATTGAAAATTTTAAAATTCTTATTTATATTGTCATGTAAATGCATTTGTGAGAAATTTTTTATATGCCTGAAAAAAATTGGGCAAATAAACAAAATATAAATATTGTATGTTATATTGCACTGTTTAACACAAATAGATCGACTGAAAAAGTGATTTTAAATTATCAACATTTATGTGTCTTATTGTAGAAACAATATTTGATAACAAAATAATTTCAGGGTTTTACTGTGGAGTATTGGTTTTGACAGTTTGTTTGGAATATATATTTCTAATGAAAACCATGTAAAAGAAAGTTCTGTGTTGACCACAATCGATTTTTTTTTTAAACGAATGTATTCTCTTACTATTTTTTTAATATCTCAGAAACAGCATGAGTTACAGAAAAAATTATTAATATAAAATTGAAGTTGTTAAAATTATAAACAACTTTTGTTTAAAAAGTTTTTTTTTCAAAGCGTACCATTTATTAAAAAATCGCTTTTGAAAATTGTTGATTTGGTTTCATAGTTATCGTAGAGTGAATTTAACATGAAATAAAATATAATATTAAATATAGATAGTGAAAGGAGGGTTGAGTAAAGTCCACCTCAGTTTTTTTATTTGACGAAAATACACGAATTGTTATTTAGTTTCATATAATTTCTTGCAAAAGAGTGCTCCTAAAAATAGTAGAAAAATATATACAAAATGTGTATTTAAACGTTATATTTAGCATACAAAAAAAACTATAACGGAAATAAACGACCAAACATTAGTATTCTAAAAACAGTGATGCAAAAACAAACTGAAAACTGAATACGTTGAATTTTTATTTTCGTTTCAATTAAAAACTCGTGGAGGGTATAAAAACGCACGGGTAACCCAACACAACCTTTATTTACACCTCTTGGCGTTTGCCGGCTTTTATTTTTACAGTGTACTCGTAGAGAAAGTACTTGGCCGCACTTACAGAAAAACATATATTGCAAAAAATATTGCAAAAAGAGAAAATCGCTATTTTTAAGGTAGTAAATTATTTTACTAAAAGAACAGAGTATTGAAATGTGTATTCTTCATTGTTATTTTCTTATAAGTTGTGTATAAAAGAAAGAACTGTCATCACAAAAAAATCGGTACCTCGAAATTTTCTTGGAAATATCCGTTTTGTAGCGTATATCTTAAAACAATAATATTGAGCGGGGCAATAGTTTCAGTTGACGGTCAGTGCACCGTCGATAACCGGCAAATTAATATGTTTGCATAATTTTTAACCTACTTGAAACTTTACGGCTTCTGTTTCAGATATATATATATATATATATATATATATATATATACATATATATATATATATATATATATATATATATATATATATATATATATATATGTGTGTGTGTGTGCGTGTGTGTGTGTGTGTGTGCGTGTGTGTGTGTGTGTGTGGGTAAATATTTGAAGTTAATACATTTTTAGCAGTGCGCGAAGTGCTTGGGTAAATATTATCGGTCCCTTACACGGGAGGGATTAAGTGAATTCTGGATGGGGACCTGGTGTTTATTTTCACGTCTTCCTGCCCCCCCTCTGCCCCCCACTCCCTTCACCACCGACAGATAGAATTGGTTTTCTTGGTGCTTCCACGATATATATAGATATAGATATATACTTTTGTAGCTTTTAGAAATTTGTTCCATTTCGATTGGACTGGATACGGATAATGAGGAGTGAAAGATATCCATGTGGGTGGGGCAGATCTGTCTCTCCCTTTATACACTGGTACACTGTTCAAAATGCTTGTGACACTTGCTATAATTGTCCTGAAACAAATACAAATATTCAAATTTACAATATATTAACATTCAATACATAATTTATTGTATTGGCTATAGAGCGTTCACACATACAAACACACATACACATTGAGCTAATAGTCAAACTAGAACCAGGAACCCTAATAAAGAATTATTATACATACTAATATTGAACTTGGAACAGTATTTAGGGGGCTTAATACTGTTCTTATAAAAATAGTTTAAACACCCAAAAAATCTAAGATATTTTATGTCTACAATATTTATTCATATTGTTAACCCAAAGCCCGAAGTAAATAAAATTAAATATTATAATTTTGAATTTTAAAATATGCACACATTTTTTATTTTAATCAATTTAATCTACAAAATATTGTAAGACTTTTTATATCTATAACATTTGTTCAAATTGTTTACCAAAAGGCCATAATAATTAATAACCTCCGCTCGCATCGCATATAATGTATTAGGAGAGCAGGACGCGTAGGTGCGTCACAACGCATATCTTATCTAAAGGCGAGCTCTACGCATTGGTGCGTTATACGCGTACCAAATCTTGTTTATATGCAATAACTGATCGAGTGATTTCTTTTTTATATAAAAATAACTCGGGACAATTTTATTTCGATATTGAAATAACAATTTGGTTTCATGGATTAGTTAATACAACGGTTATTATATTAATTGTATATTACTATATATATATATATGTATTGTTTGAGTGATTTGTATTTAATTAGTAATTGTTTGAATATTGGTCAAATCAATAATCTTTGGTGTTTGTGATAAATAGCATCAGGAGTAATCAATTTTGAAGTGACCTAAATATTACCAATATGATATTGATCCCATTGTGTCGAATCATACAATCAATCAATTGTACTTCGGTTCATAAATAAATAAATTCACTACTCTTGTTTTGATCCGTAAAAATATTATAAATATTTCAATGACATTAGATTTTAAATTGGACAACTTTCGAAAATTGAAATGTGTTTTTCATTTTTAAATAATTAAACTGATTGAACTTTAAATCTCCAACGTGTGCGTGATACCAATTATAAACAATAAAATTTATTTCATTTTTTTTTTATGTTATGTCATCCAGTTATTAATCTGATCTCAAGTTTAGTTGACCCTCAAAAATATGCGGGCGACACATTTCAACATTCTTAACTTTTGATCTTAATCATTGATGATTTTAATTTAAAAATACTGCAGTGACCTTCATTCGACTTTCTTAATCTTTTACTATCCATATTATATATATATATAAAAACCCAGATGTGTGTATGTGTAGAACGCTGTTATTGTTAAAATTTAATATTAGGCAAAACAAAATGTGTTGGCGTGGAGCATGTTAATATAATGTCAACAATGTCACCATAGATATTCGGAGAATTATTAGAACGTCGACCGAAGTTCGTCTACTTCCGGGGGGGATTGTGTTAAATACTCGTGCGAACTTTGCGGCAAGAAATGAATTTGAATTTAACAGTTTAACGAAATTTGTTTCATTCTCAACTCAGCCTCATTTACGCTATGAATAATTAATTCTTAGCCTCTGCCTCTGGGTAGGTGGTAGCCACGACAAAATCAAATTATTTTAAACAGATTTCCCTGTAGGCTATGCCAAAATGGCGGCTATGTACGCACTAATATATTACATAAACTCCGGAAGTGATTTAAGATTATGTTTATAGTAATAAGACGTTATCATAAATTTGAATTATTTGGTTGAATTAATTAGCACTCAAAACTATTTACGTTAACATGTGTACATACTTGATTGGTGGGCATAAAATATTGAATAACACAATCAATAGAATCTGCAAAAATTTCCACATTTTTTGATATATTCAAAGCAGGGGAGCCAAAGAAAGAAAAATGTAATTTTAATTTTTTATCAGAAATTCAATAATTAAAAATAAATTGTTTTAATTAAAATTTGATACTGTCTACGCATACAGATACCTAAAAATATATTGGATATTTGAGCCGTATTGTATATATAGTATATATTTAATTTTCTGCAATCTTTTTGAGCCAATAAAACATTTAAATTGGATTTAATGTACAATTACCTAAAATATAAATACATTTTCTTAAATAACAAAACAATACATCATAATCATTAAATAAATATCTAAAACTGGAGTGACCTTCACTCGACTTCCTTGTTAATTCAGTATCTGTATTTATCATATTACTTTATTTTGTTTTAAATTCACTCTACGATTACTATGAAACAAATTATAATAAAATTACCATTCTTAAACACGATTTATTAATAAATGGTACGTTTTTCGAAAAAACTTTTTATATAAAAGTTACAAGAAATTTGAATATTTTCAAGTTTTATAGTAATAACTTTTTCTGTAACTTATGCCATTTTCGAGATATTGACAATATTGTAACTAGGGAAACGTAAAAATATAATAACCATTTTTAAATGCGATTTCTTAGTAAATGGTATTTTTTCTGAAAAAACTTTTTATACAAAAGTTGCTAGAAATTTTAAAACCTTTAACTTTTATAGTACTAACTTTTTTTGTAACTTATACCATTTTCGAGATATTAACAATATTGTAACAAAGGAAACGTAAACACATAATACCCATTTTCAAAGGCGATTTTTCAGTAAACAGTACGTTTTTTGAAAAAACTTTTTAAACAATAGTTACTTGATATTGTAAAACCTTCAACTTTTATAGAAATAATTTTTTCTGTAACTTATACCATTTTCGAGATATTAACAATATTGTAACAAAGGAAACATAAAAACATAATACCCATTTTCAAAGGCGATTTTTCAGTAAATGGTACGTTTTTTGGAAAAACTTTTTAAACAAAAGTTGCTAGGAATTTAAATACCTTCAACTTTTATAGTTATACTTTTTCCGTAACTTATGCCATTTTCAAGATATTGACAATATTGTAACTAGGGAAGCGTAAAAATACAATGATTTTCAAATGCGATTTTTTAGTAAATGGTTTAGTTTTTTGAAAAAACTTTTTAAACAATAGTTGCTAGAAATGTTAATGTCTTCAACTATTATAGTAATAGCTTTTCCTGTAACTTATCCCATTTTCGAGATATTATCAAAATAGTCGAAATAAACTATAACTTCTGGGTAAGATATAAGTAATATTATTTAAATTTTGGCTCGGTACGTATTAGGCTCCCTTTCACCAATACACACACACACACATGCATGTGAAGACACAATACATTATGAACGTTCATTTGTCTTCGGTTGTCAATCCGTCTTTTTGTGCAAGTTCTTCTTGTATCGCGCGAACCAGACTGAGTGATCTATAGTAGCGTTCGTACGAACCGTGCAACTCGGTGCAACAAAGCAACCAACCGGTTTTCCACCGTGTATTCCTTAATACGCCAATGCGCTTTTATGCGCAACTGATTGATTTTATTAAAATATTCGCTACCAGTGTTACCACACTTCAGCAATACGTTACTCATTTGTAATGATGCTTCAACCACATTACCAACAGAATTATTAATATGTTTAATATGGATATTTTAACAAAGATATTTAAAATAAATATATATATATATATATATATATATATATATATATATATATATATAAATGCCTTTTCTGCAAAAGCGTTTTGTTCGACGCGACCAGCGGAACATTTATCACAAAATCGCTCTTTTATTTTAACACTTTTTCTGCCTTTTTTTTGCGGCGGCAGCGGGTGAGTTAAACGTGCCTTGCGATATTCATTTGTTCCTCTTGACTTTGTGATTTAAGACAAAGCTTCCATTCGTTTTTGTAATTGTCTTTTTTCGATTCACACGTCTTCATGCTTTTCTATTTTACTATACTTCGTTCCACACCACTTTTTCTGATACCTATTTATACGAATTTATAATTAATTTATATAAAATAATTATATCTGATACAAAAACTGTTTGGTTTTAAGTAGGTTGAAAGTAAATAATTTTCCCGGCCAGCGACGGTGCACTGACGGTCAACAGAAACTACTTACCCCGCTCAATATTATTGTTTTTAAGAACAATATTTCAGAATACAAATTATTACTATGAAACTTATATATAATATAACAATTTTCAAATACGATTTTACTAAGAAAAATCTTTTCAAACAAAAATTGCTAGATAATTTAATACCTTTAACTTTTATAAGAAGATAATTATATATGAAACTTTAAATATATTCGCATAGAATTCCCTTTGGCACAATTTTTAATGAATTTTCTAGGAAATTTATAGAATTATCGTTTGATCTTACTTTTGCAAAAATTGTTACTAATAGAGAAAATTTTATCAAAATGAAATCGTTATTTATCGAAATAAAAACGAGATAAATGACAGTCTTAATTTGAATACGGTTAAAGCCGTCTTTGCAAAGACAATCAAATGCTTTGGTTCTAATGTTTCAATGTCTTGTGTTTCAATTTGGTGTGGTCTTAGCTAACCGCGTATTGTTTTGCAAATAGAATGATTTACTGACAAACGTGGACCGCTTAATTTAGACTTATACACACACACACACACATTATATATATATATATATATATATATATATATATATATATATATATATATATATATATTTATTTATCTTAAAACAATAATATTGAGCGGGGTAGTAGTTCCAGTTGACCGTCAGTGCACCGTCGATGACGGGCAAATTAATATGTTCGCATAAATTTCAACCTACTTGAAATAAAACGGTTTTTGTGTTAGTTTTAATTGTTTTATATATATATATATATATATATATATATATATATATATATATATATATAAGCACAGTTTGAGTACTACTGTGGTAAGAACTATAAAAGAAGTCGACCAAAACGGCATTTAATTCAGTTGAATTGAGTTGAAGAATTAACAACACCAACAAAAGCTAACGCAAACTAAAAACAATTAGCCAAGCAAGCTAAATAGCTTTTAGCTGTAAGTCTTATAAAGTTCGCTGTCAGCCAAAACTCAAAAGAACAAAGTGTGCCCTTTTAACGGTGAAGAAATACACGTTGTTTGAAAACAGTTCAGTTCAGTTCAGTTCAGTTCCGTTGTTTTACAACAGGCAACGAAAGAACAGGCATAGTCGTCGCGCGGCTGGAGACAGCACGTATTCGCATTAACGCGGACGTGCCCGACTCTTCACTACGACTTGACGACCAGACGTGCCTTTTGGCGGAGGTGCGAAAACACGTTTCTCAATTTTAGCACACAAGATTTTATAAATATATATATGCAAATTCTCGACAATGCACACACTCGCAGAACATACATTTATGCATTATTAATTCACATATAGGCATATTTTATGACAGACAAGAACTGGCGCTAGCGCCAGTGCTACCAGCTCGCCGGCGAGCCCAATCACAATAAAAGCGATAGCAATTAATTATTGGCAAATATTCAAATTATTGTTTTATACAATAATGCAATAATATACGAGTTTTTAAAATTTGGTTTATGTTGTCTTGAATGTTTGATAACATTTCTTTTGCATTTAATATGAAATAAATGCATTTTTGTCTTTACGTATATAATTCTAAACCCACTGCCCACTGAACCAATCTAACCCAATATGACCCCGAGATTTATTAATTCCTGCACCAGTATTAATGTCCATAACCCCACATTTAAGCACACAGGGGTAACGTTAATATCGTTCGTCTCGTGATTAATCAAGGATATTGTAAATTATTTGATGAACATTTTCTAATTTTATTAATTAAATCACAGAAACAGTTTATATAATGGAAAATATAACTTCTTCGTTTCACTTATAAATGGCGTTCAATGTCTGATATACTTCAAAATATATATTTTTTTAAGCCTATGGGCTCACAATTTGAAAAAACTTTAGACATAAAATGTTTTGGATTTTTTAGTAGAAAATTCTAAATTTTTTAAAGTTGGCTAAGGGCTGTATTTAAGAGGGTTCTAAATTTTGGGGCTCTATAACTCCGGCCCTGTACTGACGATTAGATTTAAATTAGATGCAAATTTCCATATAAGTCGAAAACGGTGCATCGAATTGAGCCGCCGTTAACGGATTTGAGTTCCCCGATATTTAATTACTCTAGAAACTTAGTTTCAGCCGGTTTGAAAAGAAAAAAATTTTTGGACCAATTTCACGATTTTTTTTTTAACTTTAAATTTTTATCAAACTTTGCGATTTTTTTCCGATCAAACCATAAAAGATAGAGAGTTGAAATTTAGACAGTCAAACAACCTATGTTTGGTGTATATTGTCAAATTTTTTTCAACTAAATTGGAATATAATTACGACCGCCACAGCAAACCACGAGAAAAACAGTGAAAATCGTCGATTTTCGCAAAAACGGTAAGGGTAGTCCCCTTGCCATTTTTTCGGAAAAAAATCGCATAAATATTTTTGAGTTTGACATATATTTAGATTAATTTGACTACGCTGATTCCAAAAATGCTAATTAAAGTGATGAAAGACCGTTAGAAATTGCTGTTAGCGCGCTTTGAAGTTGATAAAATGCAAAAATGCATATAAGTCGAAAACGGTGCATCGAATCGAGCCGCAGTTAACGGATTTGAGTTCCCCGATATTTAATTACCCTAGAAACTTAGTTTCAGCCGGTTTGAAAAGAAAAAAAAATTTTGGACCAATTTCACGGAATTTTTTTAACTTTAAATTTTTATCAAACTTTGCGAATTTTTTCCGATCAAACCATAAATCATAGAAAGTTGACAGTCAAACAACCTATACTTGGTGTATATTGTCAAATTTTTTCAACTTAATTGGAATATAATTACGACCGCCACAGCAAACCGCGAGAAAAAACAGTGAAAATCGTCGATTTTCGCAAAAACGGTAAGGGGTACCCCTCGCCATTTTTTCGGAAAAATTTTCGCAAATTTCCATATAACGGGAACTTCACGGGCGTATCAATTATATGTATATCAAATTTCATTAAAATTGGCCCGGTACCTTCAGAGGAGATATGTCCACGACATAATCCAGTCATATAAGTTATATACGATTTCGTAATCGTAACTTTTTGTTAAGAGATTTATTTGATCCGAGCATATTACAGACACACGATCGACCACTATAGCATCGTACATTCTGTACGGCGAACTAAACAGTGGTCCTAAACCAAAGTAGAATGAAGCACCTTCAGTTATTTGAATTTAAAATGCAATTTATTAAAATTGAACTGTCCCAATCACCTGTACTGAGTAAATAAGACAAAATTGCCCCCCACACATAATTTTTCATTGATATTAATACAACAATGGGAAGTAAAAAGTATTTTAAATCGATTATTAAGAGTAGAAAATATCGCTAGTGTGAACCGGCTCGTACTTAAAGCCATTTTAAAATTATGTCCTTATTAAACTATTTAATATATATATATATATATATATATATATATATATATATATATATATATATATATATATATATATATATATATATATAATAGTGAAAACTACGTAACTATCGAGTGTAGGCCACTCCAGTTTTCATTAACAATTAATCATATACGCAGTATGTATATAATATATATTATGCAGGCAAAGATGCAACACGTTTGGCTATAAAGTATGTAGTATAAAAGAGATAAAATCGATGCGTGAAAGTCGAACGGTGTTTTGGATGTATATATGTATGTATGTATGTATGTACCAACTTTGTCGGAAGAAAATGAAAGATTTGCGAGCGACACAGTCTTGCCAACTTACATATATGGTACTACAGCAGCAGCCATAGCACTTCTAGACAGGCGGCTAGAGGTGCTTGTACATTTTAAATCACTCGCTCCTCCAAATGGATTTGCAACTCTACATTTACTAAATATATAAATAAAAGTGTTTATTCTTGCTGCACATACTTGAAAATTGACTCATCACAAACAATTACATATAAAACAACCATTAAAACATTTGTGTAATACATTTAAGAGCTGTCCAGAATAAAAAATCTATTTTTATTTCAATGACTCGTTAACTGAAAGTAAAACTACTTTGTTACGTTCGCTATATACAAAAGAAAGTATTAAAGTTAAATATGCATGCGATAATATTACATTTTACCGAAATACTACCGATATTTATAAACTTTTATTAATGTTCTACAAAAGTTAGGACTTATAACAACAAGGGGCTTTATTTGTTTTACAAATATTTCCTTTAAATTATTGATATTTTAATCAATTAATAAATATTACAAATTGCATACTTTTCAAACATTATTTCCCGTTTTAATATTCAGAAATATATTTATTTTCATACCACCCCGTGTAGATTATTGCCATTTAAGACTATATTCAAATTAAAAATGGCTAATTTTGACAAAATGAGGACAGAATCCAGAATATTAAAACAGCGCCGCGCCGTAACTGAAACAATCTAAATTATTCTAGTGCGTACACCGGTTAAGAACCACTGGTAATTGTCAAATCGTAATGCATGTGTATCTATATAAACGAATTGTAATCGGTATACACACAGATAATGATCTAAATATATATTCCAATTTAGTCTATGTCCAGTGGTGCAGTTAATACTATTATTTAAGTGTCACCTTGACCTTAGTAATTTTATGCTCTGGTAGATCGAATAGATACTATCAAAAACCTGCTGTTGTATTATATTAAACATTTCTAACAAAGAAACTACAATTTATATACTTTTAAAACAAGTTTTTTTTTTGCAAAATTACGATTGAAATAATCGATAGAAAAAAAAAATGATTCTCTAAGGATTCATTCAAAGTGAAACAATTAGAAATTTTAATTCAAAAATCTAGTTTGTTTTATGAGAAACAGTGCTAACGTTCACAGCAACAAAATTACTAATTAATGCGTTAATTTTGTTACTGTGAATGATATTATTGCTTGTCACATAACAAACTGGATTATTATTTGTAATTTCTTCCATAATCACTAATTGGTTTGCTTAGGGATTCATTCCCAACAACCCAAGTACTACTTAGGATTAAAATATATAATTAATAACTTAGGTTGTGTTATGACCAATAATGCAATAAAATTTATAATTAATGTGCTGCGAATGATATCATTGCTCGTCATAAAGCAAAGGAGTGGTAAAATCCAGCTCAATACTTATTTTATACTTTGTCTAAGAAAGTAATAACTATAATTAATTCAATGTCTCAAGACCTTGAAGTACCTTTTAAACACTTCAATACCGCGGTAACCGAGACTGGGTTAAGTTCAAGATCAAAGTGAAGCTATAATAGCATTAAGTTAATTGATTAATTAATCGGTTCATTTGAAATGATCGACCTAGAACCCCGATGAATGCAATAATTAGTTGACTAATTTATAAATACATAGATTCTGCTTGGAGGATCAAATCATGATTTCCCTTCAACATTTTGAGCTTTAGAGCGTTCACACACTCAAGCGTTAGTTGAAAAATAATTAGATTCAATTCAAGGATAGTCAAAATGTGTTTAAATTGTGAGTTTATGTGATAACAATATATATAACGCGTAAGACCCTCTTCTCCTCTGAAGGTACCGGACCGATTTACACGAAACTTGGTACACATATTGCTTGGTATCCTATTTGAATCTGCTCGCAATTTAAATCTAATAGTTTGTATACTTCCCGAGTTATAGGGCCACAAAATTTACAACCCCCCTTAATACTGCCCTTATACAAATAATTAAAACACTCAAATATGTTACTAATAATTCTAAGATATTTTATATCTACAAGATTTTTGCCTATTGTTAACTCAAAGACCATAAAGAAATATTTAATATTATAATTTTAAATTTTTAAATAAGCATTCAAATTTTTGTTTTATCAAAATAATTTACAATAAATGTAAGACTTTTTATATCTATAACATATTTTCAAATTGTTAACCAAAAGGCCATAATTAAACCTATATATATAAGGCGAGCTGAACGCATCGGTGCGTTTTTTTACTTCGACGAAGATTGTAAAAAATGACAATGAATAATTGATTCGGCGAATGCCAGAATGTATAAGAAAGACATATGTAGCACATATTTACAAGTGTTCAAACACTTACACATGTGTGTTTCATCATGTGTTACAAGAATTACATGTTGTAATTTCGCTGTGCTGACAAATATTTCACTTATTCATAAACTCATTGATGAAAATATTTCAAAGCCGGAAATACGTCATAAAATATATGACACACTTTTGTGTACTAAAATCATAACATCATGTTTCAATACCGAAATAATAAAATAATATTAATAAATAGTAATAAAATAAAATTAAAATTGATCAAAACGATTGACACTTTGAATTGAGCACTCATTTATTATTTATAATGATTTATAAACTACCTAATGTAGCAGCTGTGACAGGGTCCCTAAATATTTCTAACAGTGTAACACTGGCAACAGTGTAACCGAGAAAGTTACTGTAACAAGTATTGTTCTTGTAGGAAATAGGAATTTACGTTGTATACACGCAAAATGTGTGTCACATTGTAAAAGTGATTGTTTTACCTGCGTTTGTCAAATCTATTTATAACAATACTCTCACTGCTTTCTATTAAACAATCAGCGAAATAATGTTCAAACACGTACATACCTGTCTACGCTAAACAACATGTTTCAACGCGTATGCAACCCAGCAATACACCACTGTACTACGCACTTTTAGCTGCCTACCTAGGGGTTATTGAACTATGTGACGGGGGTTAATAATACGACTAGATAAGACAGTTTGCGTTGTAAATCAAAAACGATTCCAGATATCGATCTCACATTTTACATATATATCTGTCGTGGCCTGTACTACACTTTTAAGCAAAATTAAATAACGAATAAATACATTTATGGTTGCTTTAGCAACGTAAATTAAATACAGATGCGTTTTCTTACAAATTAAACACTTTTTAAAGAATAAAAGTTCTAATAAACTATATTTGCTAATATATTTTAGAGTAAAATAATTCAAATCAATTTCCTGGTGATACTTTGGTGCTCCAAAAACATAAAGTTCTTAGCGATATAACTATTTTATTAATTAAAATAAAAATTTAAATATTATTATTCCCATTTTATTAAAAATAATACATTTTAAGTGTATACGATTTTAATTTTTAATTAATTTGGTAATGTTGCGTAGGAGATAGCACCTTTGGGCCCTAGGGGCGCAGAATGCGTAGTTTAATTATGGTTTAAATCAATTATTTATTAAAAATAAAGATATACTATCATATATGTCTTTTAAAATCATATTATTAACTAATATAATAATTATTTTAAAAGAAGAATTGAATTATTAATTGCGTAGGAGATGGTACCTTTGCGCCCTAGGGGCGAAGAGTGCGTAGCTTAATTGAAGTTTAAATCAATGCTTTAGTAAAAATAAAAATATGCTTTCATATACGTCTTTTAAAACAATATTATTATTTTACAAGAATGGTATTTTTAATTAATTTGGTAGTGTTACGTGGAAAATGGCACCTTTGCGCCCTAGGGGCAAAAAGTGCGTAGCATAATTGTGTTTGAAACCAAATATTTAGTTAAAATAAAAATATACCTTTTTATTGGTACTTTAAAATAATATTATTTAATTTGCAAGAATTTAATTTTAAATATTGTTGCGTAGGAGATGGCACCTTTGCGCCCTAGGGGCGAAAAGTGCGTAGCATAATTGGGTTCAAAACCAATGCATTAGTAAAAATAAAAATATACCTTTATATTGGTATTTTAAAATAATATTATTAGTTTACAAGAATGGCATTTTTTATTTATTTGGTAATGTAGCGTAGGAGATGGCAACTTTAGGCCCTAGGGGCGCCTAGCGCGTAGTCTAAGTGTGTTTTAAACTAATTATTTAGTAAAAATAAAAATATACCCTTTTATTGGTATTTTAAAATAATATTATTAGTTTACAAGGATGGCATTTTTAATTTATTTGGTAGTGTTGCGTAGAAGATGGCACCTTTTCGCCCTAGGAGCAAAATGCACGTAGCCTGTGTTTAAAACTAATGCTTTAGTAAAAATAAAAATATATTCCGAAATATGCATTTTAAAATTGAATTTCTAATTTATTTAGCGTAGTTGCGTGGGAGGTGGCACCCTTGTGCCCTAGGGCTAAAAGCACGTAGCCTGTGTTTAAAACTAATGCCTTATAGTAAAAATAAAAATATATTCCGAAATATGTATTTTAAAATAATATTATAAGTCGATAAGAATGAAATTTTAAATAAATTTGAGGTTGCGTGGGAGTTGGCACCTTTGGGCTCTAGGGGCGAAAAGTGCATATAGCGTAGTGAAGGTGGAATGGTGATCGTTTAAAAATGAAAATTCATTCACAAATTGAGCCGACAAATAATAAATCTTTGCCTAATGCGCCAAAAGTTAAAAATACTTGTTCGACCTTTACGGCGGTCAGTCAGTCAGTCAATCCCACTCTTGTTCACGGTAGGGAGTGAGTACAGACGCCTAATCTAGGTGATGTATAGGCATCCCGCATTACTATGATTAAACAGGCAAAGAATAATATTACTCGAGCCGCAGCCGCAGCGCTCAGGCCAGTTCGTATTTGACTGCTGCGTCGAGCGACACAACTACTGCGCGCCGCCTCACTCGCTGTACGAGCGATCAGCTGTTTCAGAAAAGATCGCGAATCAAATGTTAATACGCAAATATTGTTCCAGCACGAAATTACACAGTTATTATGTTGGTTTTATGTTTGAGTTTTAGTGGATTACATCTACAATACATTCGTTAATTGTTACTAAGTGTTTTTGTTTTTTTTAATTAATTTATTGACTATTTGGACCTCTAATCAAATCCTTAGAAAAATGGGAATTTTTATTGTCTTCGTTCTAACATGTAAGCCAACTTATTACATATTTAATAGATTAGTAACTCACCCGCCATGCCCACCCTATATAGTGTATATCCTAATTACTAGATTTACTGCCTTATACGTAATTTATAAAATAAATAAAGACATTAATAATTCAAGCAATTTATATACTTAGTTTTAAGTATACTGTCGAGGGTAGGCCACTTAAGTTTTTTTCGTAATTTATAAAATAAAGACATTAAAATTTCTAGCAATTTATATACTTGGTTTTAAGTATATTGTCGAGGGTAGGCCACTTTCAAATTCATATAAGGTCTATAAGGAAATAATAATGAAATATTTCTAAACGGAAATACATGTTTTGAGCTTCCCTGCATATTAAATGTGTTTGGGGTGATGTCTGTGTACGTGTGAACGCTCTACAGCAAAATCTGTTGTCTGTAGTCCTGAATTAAACCAATGTTAAGACACTGGGTTAAGGTTTACTCTTGCTATTTTTTTACTAGCTCCAAAGCGATACGAGAGAAAAACTAATAAATGGATATTATATTATAATAATTTGGCCCATAAAGTTTGCTATAATTAATATAAAATCTCGCCCCCTAGTGAAATTTATAAGCTTTTATGGTGTACCCATGGATACATATTTACCAAATGGACGCATACTAATCATAGTATGAACTAAATTTAAAACTAAAGTACAATTTTTTAAATTTAAATTAATGTAAACTTGCCACAAAATATTTATACATTTTTTAATGTACGTATAAGTCTAGTGTAGGACACCCCAGATTTTTTTAATGGTACATTTTTATTCGTCCTGTTTCTGGTGATTAATAAAAATATTGATTACCCTTAAATAATATGCAATATTCGTAATTATTTTTATTTTTGTGTTAAACGGAGTTTATTCCGTTTTAGTAAAATTCACGTGCGTCTAAAGTAGACTACAATTAAAATAAAAAATGTATAAATTATTAATTTGGTAATTTACACCTGTGATTTAGTAATTAATTATACATGAGTTATATTACTTGTTTTAATTAATATTTGGGTTAAGCCTAGATTAGTTTAAATCTTGATTGGTATTCTAAATTATTATTATTAATCGCAGACATCGTGAATAAGTATCTAACTTTTATTTTTACATTGTTAGAAATGCGTATATTATTATTATGTTAACATAATTATTTGTATAAATACAAAGTGTACAAATTGTATAGGCCGTTCCAGTAAATTGCAATGTTGCATTTCTGTTCAAAATGTAACTATATTTATATGGCTATAGCGATAAGAATTTTTTTCTGTCGACTACACTGCGATAACAAACTTGCACCGTGTCTCAACACTGTTTTAAACTGCGCTTAAATTGTACCACTAAGTTACAGAATATTCGTAAACATTAAACATATATTTTATTTAGTTTACAAGTTTTATAATTAACGCGTAAATATATTTTGGCTTTCCACTAAACAGAAAGTACATATTACGTGTGTTGTTAAATTTTTATTAAATAAAGCGATCTTTAAATACAACATTTAAACCCAAAAGTATCCAATAACTAAGTGTATTAAATATTCTTCAAGTGTTTTGACTGTCTTTAAATATAGCTATCTTTTAAACACAGTTACTAGATGTTTAAATATTACGTATTAACCAAGTATCTAATAAATATACTATAAATCAATATAGCTCATTTTTAAATACAGCATTTTGCAAGATATTTTAATGTAGCATATTCAACATAGCTCAAATTTAAATACGGCATATATTAAGATGTTTAATACTATCTATTAACTAAATATTTAATTAGTGTGTACAGTTTTGTGATATTTACTAGATATTTTAATACTGCATATTCAACATAGCTCAAATTTAAATACAGCCTACTAGATGTTAAAATATTACATAATTACTAAATATTTAATTAGTATATACAGTTATGTGATACTTAAATACAGCATTTACTAGTTATTTTAATAATGATGACCAAATTTAAATACAACATATTTAGATCTTTAAATACAACATATTAGCCAATTATCAAACTTAAAGATACGAAAATGACTAAATATGTTATTAGTGTATACAGTTATGTGATATTTAACAATGGTAATAATAAAATGTATACAAATAGATGCCATGTATATAAAATGTATAAATCTTATTTATATCATCTTCTATAGGTACTCATAACCCGCTTTTCGGATAATCCGGATTAGTTGGACCCGTGTATCCGTATATTTACTTTACAAAAGTACATATTATTTGTTTTTTTATTTGCGATATAATATTTTGACATACAAATCCTATAAAAATAAGTGGATTTTGTTCTTGTTTTGGTAACAGTGTACTATTTGTATAATTTTAGTAATACACTGTAAAAATAATCTGTGTAAGTCGCCGCAACAAAGTGATTTATATATTTCAAAGATTTTTTGCAAGTTTCGAATCGAACATGACCTGATTTTAAGTATCAATATTTCATAATTATATACATTATATTTTAAATGACTTCTAGTAATTGTGGATATGTTCACAATTTTTTAATTAGTAAAACAGCTAATTATAATTTGATATATTATAGTTATTTCATGTTAATTATTATGCCAAGCACATGTCTTACGGTGTACATTTATAATTATTACTTGGTTACCCCGTGGGCACCATGCGCCCATATCATACACCGATCCGTCAAATAATATAATTTTAGTGGTTACAATTTATTAAATTATTTATTTTGGAATTTAGATTTTATCTTAAGTACATTATATAAATGAAGCTTTTACCTTACACGGTTTTCCTTCTACGAATACGTAATGACAAAACTGACAGTTAATAAAATTTAAAGAATTTTCAAATCATAAAATACGTATTTGTATCACTAATTAGGCTATAAAAGCAACGATAAAATGGCATCTCTTTAAAATAATTAGCGCAAATTATCGTCTGAACATTTTTTGAATACAAATTGAAGAAAAAGAATGTTTTTTTTTTGGGCTAACGGACGCCACTGAGCAACAAGATAAATCTTGGTAATGTAATTAACTTGTTATACGTAATTATAGGGTATGTAGTGTAATGTATATCATTGCCTGTACCTTACATTAATTTTAATCGAACGAATATTAAAATTTACAATGTAATATTAATTATGGAGCTGGTATAATTTGTTGTAAGTTATTTTTTCTTTTACATGATTTTTTCGGAGCATTTTTTATCGATGCCTTTAATGGCCTGTGAACATGATACATTATGTACGTTGTTAAAAATTGTTTACTAAAATAGTTATAGAAGCCTAAGGGCGCAAACAGACACACACACACACAGACAATTAGTTATAAATATATGTACGTCAAATATGACCCTAAACAATTTATTATATATTGTTCTTTTAACTATAAAATAGTAATAATTATTAATTACAAAATAATAAACTTAATTACCAATTAACGAGTTAAATTAATAGTCACGTACAGAGTAATTCTAACTTTTCTACATATGTCAGTGCAAATATTAGCTCAATAATTAATTTAATGAGCAAACAAGATCTCAAAATAGCTGACCTTAAAATAAACTTGAGGTTAAACTCGTAATTTAACGCGAAACGTGTATTAATTAACATCTTAACGATAACTCTTTCGAAATAAGGCTCAAGGTATACTCGCATTATTCAAAAAGAACATTACAATACATACACCTTGGGGCTCCCAGGCGCCAACGTCCACTAGGCGCCGCCTAATTAATTTTAAACAGTACAGAATTACATTAAGAAAATCATTATAATTAAATTCATTGGTGTTTTGAAATTGGACTGTATTTAAATGTATGTTTAAAGCTGGGGTGTATTTAAATGTATGTTGAAAATTGGGTTGTATTTAAAATTGGGTTGTATTTATGTGTGCTACATTAAAATGTATGTTTTAATTTGGGCTGTATTTACACAGGTATGTTTAAAGTTGTGCTGTGTTTTAATGGGGTGTATTTAAAACTGGGCTGTATTTAAATGAGGTGTGTTTATAGCTGGTCTGTATTTAAATGAGGTGTGTTTATAGCTGGTCTGTATTTAAAATTGGGTTGTATTTATATGTGTGCTTTGAGTTGGGCTGTATTAAATTGTATGTTTTAATTTGGGTTGTATTTACACAGGTATGTTTAAAGTTCTGTTTTAATGGGGTGTATTTAAAGCTGGGCTGTATTTAAATGAGGTGTGTTTATAGCTGGGCTGTATTTAAAATTGGGTTGTATTTATATGTGTGCTTTGAGTTGGGCTGTATTAAATTGTATGTTTTAATTTGAGTTGTATTTACACAGGTATGTTGTGCTGTGTTTAAATGTGGTATGTTTAAAGCTAGGCTATATTTAAATGATGGGTGTATATCAAATGGCTTTAATAGTAAATATATTTGAATTCAATGGAAGGCGGAAATATTACTATACGCAAATGCTTACATATTGTAATATATTTTTATGCGACGATTTCAGAATCGCGACAATTTTGCTGATGCAATACCATTTCATGGTATGGTTCGCGAATACATTGAACATGTATTTCAAGAACTTTGTACCTTCATAAATAACATAAAATCAGTACTATTTCCATATATATATACATATATATATATATATATATATATATATATATATATATATATATATATATATATATATATTTCATATTGTACTAAAAACATTACATTGTTTACTTAACCATTTCAAAACATATTGACTACCACTGCATATACATATTATTTGTTCAAATATGAAACGCTTAGGGCACAATGGTGACATATATTATTATTAGCCCAGATAAAATAAATCTAAACTCGCGATTTTAATAATACCAATAATAATAATTTATTTTAGCGAGCATAAAAAGATTTTATTCAAATATCGGCGGCTAGTTGGGCACAATGTTTCTAAAAATAAATGTTCAGTCATAAAGAGCATTAATTTCGTGTATTTATAACAGCAAAAATAGACCAACTTTTGTTTGGGTAAAAGTTGGCAAAAATACACGGCCACGAAATATGTCCCAATGCAATTGCATACTTACTATTCATAACAACATTGACATTTACGTAACTCGACATTCTTTAAATATTTTAGAAGCGTTCATATGTTTGTTAATTAATTATTTCGTTTGGCCAAATAATCTTGTCGGACGGACGTCAAAATCACTTTGAACTTTATTTATTAATGGATTGACAACGTTACATTGATATTTTATTTACACAATCATATTGTTGCTATTTTGACTAATAGTAATTAGATGTATTACTGCGTAATTAACTATTTAGTTAATTGCACAGAAGTAATTTTAAATTAACTATACATAATTGTTTACAATCTATTATTCCGTTTGCAATAATAATAACTTGTTTATTATTATAATTATAATATACAACTTTTACTAATGTAAATAGTTGATATTTAAATACTGTGGCATTACATACAACGGTATTTAAATGAAAATCCTATTTAAATAATACTAAATATTTAAACACGGCGTGTAGACACATTATTTAAATATTTTAATTAATACATATTCATCATAATTGATGTTTAAATATTACACGATACGTAAATACTGTTTATAGGCATTGTATACAGTTGTATTTAAATGACGGTCCTATTTAAATACAGACACATAATTTAAATATTTTAATTAATAAAAAATATGTATAATTGATATTTAAATATTACACATATGCACGATATTCAAATACTGTGTATAGTAAATGTATACAGTTGTATTTAAATGAGGGTCCTAATTTATTAATACAAATTATTTAAACACTGCGTTTAGACTCATTTAAAATATTTTAATTATTTGATATTTAGTATAGTTTATAAATAAATATTACACATAAACGCGATATTTAAATATTGTATACAGCTGTATTTAAATGAGGGTCCTATTTAATTAATACAAATATTTAAATACAGCGTGTAGACATTTATTTAAATATTTATTATAGTTGATAATTATATATTATCCATAAATACTGTATACAGCTGTATTTAAATGAGAGCTCTATTTAAATAATACTAAATATTTAAATATTTTAGTTTGTAAATATTAGGCATAGTTTTTATTTAAATACTGTGACTGTATTTAAAAAATACTAGATATTTAAATACTGCGTGTAGACACAGCATATTTTAAATATAGCTACTAAATACAACTGGTTTTTAAATATTACGTTTAGACATGACAATATATGTTTTGTTTATGTCATACATTAATTTCTGGTATGACCTGTGATATTTTACGTATAACGGCTGGCCTAGAGCCAACGACTGTTGATACATACTAACGATACTCGTTATTTTTTACGATATTTGCACCACGAGACGAGAACATAAGTTGTTACGTTAGCGCCGGAAAAACATCTACTTTGTTGACATTCAATTTCAATACCTTTTTATTATTCAAATCAACAGTTGTTAATTCGCGAATAAATCCCTCATATTTTTGTTAATGGGGATATATACCCTTTATGCTCCAAGAGCTGCACAATAATTGGTATCTGACTTGGTCAGAATCGTAGGAGGTAAAAATAAAAAATAGTTCCCACTTGACCAGACAATAAAAATGATTGTTTGTGGTCGTTAAAGATCTACGTTATGTAAATGATTTTAACACCTTGTAAATGAACGATGAGTCTTGAATCTTAAGTATTATTTAGCATAACTATTCAATAAATAGATATTTAATGAATAAATTTTAAATGATTTATAATCAATATTTGATACAATTTTTGTTTTAAATTGTATTCTCTCGTTAATATAAACAATATTGAGTCAGAATGACGCATTTATTATAGATAAATGTGGTGTGGCATGTACTCGACTTTCTTAATATCCATATGAATAAATTTTAAATGATTTATAATCGATATTTGACACAATTTTGTTTTAAATTGTATTCCCTTGTTAATATAAAAAATATTGAATCAAAATGATGCATTTATTATAGATAAATGTGGTGTGGCCTGTACTCGACCTTCTTAAACAATTTATTATTAGTATTACATAAATATAAGTCTATTTAGGATTTTCCGTAGCAGTTTTCTCGTAACTGGTATAGTTTTTAAGTTAAATTATGTGAAATATTAATATCTTTTTCATTATTTTTGTAAAATAGATTTTACTGTTCTGAGTTCGACATAGAGCCATGATTAACTGGATAATTTGAGTGTGCAATTAATTATATTTAAAATGAAATAAAAATTCTATATTTAAACCAGAATTTCTAACATTGACCTTATCTTAGAAAACGTAAACAATGAATTTGAATAAATAGTTATTGTTATTTGAAAAACACCAACACAATTCGTGCAAATATATCCATGGCCTTGGACTAGCCATGTTAAACCATTACAGAACAATATAGTATTGTTTAATTTAATTCCAAATAATATAAATAGTTTTTTTGATATGGTATAAATTATTTTTTGTGCTCTACTGATTGATTTATCGATATGTCAGACCCAGTTTTTTATTCATATCGTAGATCGACATTTTTTAATTGTGTTAACATTTTTTTTAAATTGTTGAATTGTTTCTTTTAATTTAAAGAATTTTTTGTGGCGATTCAAAAATATCTAAAGGACTTGATATAGTTGGAGATTTAGAATAAACTGTCACCCACGTATATATTCTTTCTTTATAATAGTAACAATTCAGGCAACATTATTATTTGGTGTGTCTGTGCCATATTCTTTCATTTTATACCTGCGCCTTTATTCACGGAGTACAAGTCCGTGTTTGCATATACATTTTTAACAGTTTGTGACTCATAAAGGATCTAACACATCTGCCGTCATGTGAATACACTAGCCAGTGGCGTACACTGTGCACGAATTGTCGCAGGGGGGCACTAGTGCAATCGTGTTTACAATTCAATTGTTACCAAATAGCTGGAGTAATTTATGCCCAATTATATCATAAATTCCTGACATGTTCGCGTGGGCTTTAAATATATTGTTGATTGAAATAAACATGACATGTTGATGTCCGTATAAGACTGAATATATCTCAATTAAAAGCCGACCAAGCCAAAATATTCACTTATATGTTAATATGACCTTTTTAAGAATTAAAAAAAATATATATATATTGTTAGTCAATATCAATTATTTCATTGTATTAATTTTTTATTACATATTCTTAACATACAATTGTATAATAGACGAAATATCAAACGTAGTAGCCGTTAATACATGGGCACCAAGTGCCCAAATCATATACATAATACAGTCCACTCACCGATCCATTTAATAGAATTATTTGCCATTCGCTAAATTATCAATTATTTTATTGTTTTAATTTTTTTACTACATATTCTTAACATACAATTATTTAATAGAAATATCAAACGTAGCTGTTAATACATGGGTATCATGTGCCCAAATCATATACAGAATACAGTCCACTCACCGATCTATTTAATTGAATAATTGGTCATTCGATAAAATATCAATTATTTCATTGTTTTAATTTTTTTACTGCTAATTCTTAACATACAATTATTTAATAGACGAAATATCAAACGTAGTACTGTTAATACATGGTCACCATGTGCCCAAATCATATACAGAATACAGTCCACTCACCAATCTATTTAATTGATAAATTTGGTGCCGATTTTTTATTTTTCTATATGTTTTATTTAAGACACATAACCTTAATGTAATTATTCAATTATCTGAGCTACAGTATGTAAATATTTTGTATATTCAACATAGGACATTTAAATACAACCTATTCTTAAATACAGTGTGTTAAACATATGTCATTAAAAAATAACCTTTAATTAAACAGTATCAAAGCGACACATAGTTTTTAAATGTATAATATGATTAACACGGGGCATTTAAATACAGCCTGCCTTTAAATACAGCAGCCCCAACTACACGTGTAGTGTTTAACGTAATGTGTAACTTTTTAATATCGCCTTATAAATTATTTTATTTTTTGTTGAAATTTTAATTGTGCACGAGTCGCCCCTGTACTGTGCAGGATAAAAAATGGGGGTACCTCCAGTAGACAAATCACCCTTGGACAGAGTAACGGCTATGAGCGTATCCATGAATTATGCAAAGGCCATTTTATATTATAGCTACACCTATATATATATATATATATATATATATAGGTATATCCGGCACAGATCGTAAGCTTAACCCCCCTTGTACCCTTGTTACCACCCCCCTGCCCCTCAGCAATCCTAGGATCAATTGAAAAAAGTCGAGGACGTCTCTGTACCGAGCAATCCCGGAAATAAGTCCCTTAACGCAAGTTAAAAATATAATTCGTGCACATATAGTCGAGCCAGAGGCACTCCACATTTTTACAATTGCTGAATAGTAATATCTATTTTTGTTTTTAACATATTTCAGTAATCACTTCATCAGGTCTAAATATAAATAGGAAAAAATTCAATTTTATTCTATAATTAAAGTGTGACTAAGAATGAACACTGAAATCGATTACTAAAAATACTTTGGCACTATTTTTAAATTGAACTTTTAGTTTCAACAAACACTTTTTGCGCCATTCATTAATTGTTTATTGGTTACATTCTAATTTAAGCTTGGTTTAACCTAGAATACATTTCAGAGGTGTTTCAATTTTTCTTAGGTGAATATATATATATATATATATGTATATATCAAATATATATATATATATATATATATATATATATATCAAATATATATATATATATATATATATATATATATATATATATATATATATATATATATATATATATATATATATATGTATATATCAAATATATATATATATATATATATATATATATATATATATATATATATATTTGATATATAATAATTAAACCTGTCAATGGTGTTATTTGTGGCAGGAAGTGTTAATGTCTAAGAACATCGGTAAGGCATGTATTATTGTCCGATGTCAGTGGTATAATTTTTGTGAAACAATGCGACAAAAAACGGAACGTGATGTTGTAAAATAAAGAGAATACGTGCCTAAAATAATATACTCTGCATTATATTGTATTTACAACGTTTTTATTATTTCTCTTTCATTTAAAAGCAAACACTATATATTCTTGCATCTTGTATTACGTTCTGGATTTCTTGTTGACTAAGTCGTCTCATGGCCCCAATTCTTTATTATTTTTTATTTTTTTTACTGTGCGAACAAAACTTATTTTATAATAAAGAAGGTAAAAATACTGCGAATTTAAAAGAATTGGCTCAAGCCCAAATGGCGCCACAGATCGGAAATTTAATGATGAATGTAAATAATACAAAAGGAATGTTTTCGCGTATGTTGGACGAAGGCGGAGAGAAACAGAGAATGAGGAAATGCAGGATATAGTAGATCAAAGAAATAAACAACACGAACAAATAAATTGGAACCACACAAATAATTAATCATTTCCAAATCTTTTATTATTACGCGAATTATTTCTTCTTTTTTCTTTCTCGTTCCTCATTCTTTTCACAATTAACTTCTAAAACGAAGTATTATCATTAAAAAATACATTTAAAAGAAAATACAAGGAAGTAAATATAAAGAAAATTCTAAAAATAACCTGATATGTTTCAGCAATACCCAAAACGTTCAAAATTATTCCTGAATAAAATATATACATATATACATACGTATACAAAATTAAAAACATTGGGAGTGGCCGTAACTTGATTTACACTTTCACTATTTGTTTATAGTAAATCTGTTTTAAATTCAGCCATAAAACAATATTTTAATAAATGATTTTTCAGTATATGGTAAATTTTTTGTAAAATATTATCGGACAAAAGTTGTTGGCCATTTTAATACCTTTAATTGTATATTAATATTTTTTTCTGTACCTACATTTTTAAACAAAGTATTATAATTTTTAAAAAATGCGAAGATTTAAATAAAAAAAAATCTAAAAATAACCTCATATGTTTTAGCAATGCCTAAAACGTTCCAAATTATTCCTAATTACAATATGTTCATATATACATACGTATACAAAATTAAAAACATCTGGGGTGGCCGTAACTTGCCTTATACTTCCACTATATATATATATATATATATATATATATATAGTATATGTTGCTTTATCTGGTTTAAATTCAGCCATAGAACAATATTTTAATAAACGATTTTTCACTAAATGGTACTTTTTAGGAAAAAACTTTTCAAAGAAAAGTTGTTGGACATTTTAATACCTTTAATTATATATAAATAATTTTTTCTGTAACTCGAATAGTTTTCGAGATAATCTGTTTTAAATTCAGTCATAACACAATATTTTAATAAACGATTTTTCAATAAATGGTACATTTTTTGGTAAAACTATTCAAATAAAAGTCGTTGGACATTTTAATACCTTAAATTTTATATAAATAATTTTTTCTGTAACTCGAATCATTTTCGAGATAATCTGTTTTTAATTCAACCACAACACAATATATTAATAAACGATTTTTCGCTAAATGGTACTTTTTAGAAAAAAACGTTTCAAACCAAAGTTGTTTAATATTTTAATAACTTTAATTTTATATAAATAATTTTTTCTGTAACTTGTGTAGTTTTCGGGATAATCTGTGGTTTATTATAAACGACATCATTCCGTAAATAGTCACATTCTATTCGAGGTTCAAAACGTGTATATCAATTTTAGGACGGGCACTAATCATAAAAAAATTGACAAATATGTATTTTTATTTAGATGGTAGAATAATTTGTATAAATAATTGGCTTTCCTGACAAATAGACTATATGTTTACGATGCACTACGAAGTATTACAAAATATATATTTTTATAAAAACGCCATCGCTGTAACGGTGTAACGATGGTAAATTATGAAAACGCCAATATAGTGTTCCGTGTATCGGAAAATTCGATTTCCATTTGTCGAAGGACGCATTACGCAATGCATCTTGTAGAAACAATAAAAATATGTATTTTAAATTTGCGGAAATCTAAGCGATATATATACTATGTATATGTACTTGAATCTTAATTTTATGTGTGCCCATTTACCAGTGGCGTGCCATGCATTTTTATTAGCCTTTTATTATTGTTTTTATTACGTATTAAAAATCAATTTATTTTTTAATACCTATTAAAAATTTTTTTATATGAATGTATGATAGTAATTCGTCGACCTTTACACTAATGATTAAAATAAGGGGTTCATTTTCATTAATTTCAAATTAATTCCTGCTGTGAATGATATGAAACCTTTTTAAAGTGGGTCTAAAGTTCCCATATATACGTTTCAAATGATGGCCCAATTAGTTTTGGAGTAATTTAAAATGTAATTAGTATAAATTATTGGGGGCATTCGATCTGGAGTCCCGCTGAGTGAGTTAGTGGCCACTCTGATATGTATTTGAATTAGCTACATGCTTCATCTAACATCTAACCACTATAGCTATAAAGCGGAACCAAATTCACATTCAACCATTTTTCGCACTGTTAAAAATTGAGCAAAACAAAGAAAAAATTAAACCTGGAATAGTCTCGACTATTCATGATCATTTTAAAACTCAAGGTTTTAACGGAAATACACGTTTTGAGTACCCCTGAATTGAATCTAACTATTTTAATAACGTCTGTCTTTGTGAAAACTCAATTAATTCAGCAAATAATATTTTAAAGCTTTTAAATAATTTACGGTTTCGTGTTGAAATGAGTGGTTTGGTTCTAACGAGTATACACGAGTCAGTGACGTTCATGTAGGTAGGAGAGTAGTCTGACTTTTTCCTTTCTTTTTTATGGAGTATATTTCACTGAGTCAAGTGTTTGTGAGCTGTCAAAAATATACCGCGTCTATGTAAATGTATTTGGTCTTTATTTCTCACTCGCACTCGCACTCTCTCTCTCTCTTCATCTCTCATGTATTTTTTATGTACGATGTTGAAGCACTAGTTGTCAAGTACTGTATGTTATATGTATGGATTGTTGGCGAGAATGAGGCTCTTTTTTTTTTAATTCCTTGTTCTTTTGTTCGCACAACAAAAATAAAACATTTTAATAGCATTTAAATGCCATGATACATCTCTTCAACTTGAAATTATTATTTCATACACTGTTTACTAAAAGCTGGAGTGGCCCACACTCAGCGGTACTGTCATATATATAATTATAATTTATTTTATTTTAAATTTACACTACGATTGCTATGATTTAAAAGCTGGAGTGGAATACACTTGACTCTTGTATCCTCTCACTATCTTGTTTTATTTTGATTATAAATACAGATAGCTGGAGTGGACGTCACTCGACTTTCTTAGGTTATAAATTTGTTATAATATATAATAACTAATTTCAAAAAAGTATTTTCAGTAAATGGTACAATTTTTGGAAAAACTTTTTAATTAAAAGTTGCGAGAAATTTTAGTATCTTCAACTTTTATAGTAATAACGTTTTCTGTAACTTATACCATTTTCGAGATATTGACAATATTGTAAATAGGGAAACGTAAATATATAATACCCATTTTCAAACGTGATTTTCCAGTAAATGGTACGTTTTCTGAAGCAACTTTTTATACAAAAGTTGCTAGATGTTTTAATATCTTTAGCTTTTATAGTAATAACTTTTTCTGTAACTTATGCCATTTCAGAGAAATTGACAATATTATAACTAGGGAAACGTAAAAATATAACTACCAAATTCAAAAGTGATTTTTCAGTAAATAGTACATTTTTTGGAAAAACTTTTTAAACAAAAGTTGCTAGTTATTTTATTATCTTCAACTTTTATAAGAATCACTTTTCTCTAACTCTAACAATTTCTGAGATATTGAATTAATAGTAAGAGTTATCTGTTAAATGGTATATTGTATTTCCATATATTTAAAAAAATTGACAGGGTATTAATAATTTAATAAATTTCATGACATATAGCAACATTTACAAGTAATATCCTAATTTTTGTCCTGAATATATTTGGGATAGCCAATAATTATATGTTTAAGATAATCTTTCGTTTAAATAAAGTGGACATGGAGTATATTGTTTTGTTGTAGTGAATGTGTATAGTATGTCCGGTAATATAAACCGCAAACTCTAAAAAACAACAGTATCGTAACCTGTAACCTGTTTGTGCGAACGCATTGGAGCGTAAAAGTGCTATTGGCATTTTGCTCTAAGCATTTAACTAACGGTATCGCATGTTCAAGTCCCATTCATATTACATATAAATTTTCAAACATAAAGGAAACATTTTATGTGTTTGAAGTAACCACACAACTTCCAGGTGTCTTCAATCAAAAACTGTGTGTGTGTTTGAACGTTATAAATGTCAACAATCAAAGGTTATAAATTTGTCGCTTTTAAATTGGTCACAAAACAACTTGTTGACCCCGTCAACATTTACATAACCTAATAAACATTTTTATAATTTATTTTTACTAGAAAGTTCATTGTTTCTCTCTTATATACGCATTTCGAACGCGATTTTAACGGAAATACACGTTTCCGACTGTTTTTACAGCAATATTTCAACCACAAGTAATAGTTTACTCTAACTACTTTATAACTCGGAAACGGCATAAGTTAGAGTAAAAAGTTTTTAATAAAAGTTCAAGATATTAAAATTTTCATCAACTTTTGTTTGAAAAGTTTTTTCATAAAATCAACCATTTACTGAAAAATCGCTTTTATAAATGCCCTTGTTTAATACACATTTTAATATTATTTCATGGTAATTGTTGCATTAATTTAAAATCTAATTAAACTATATATTGTTTATCTATTTTTGCAATAAATATAATACAGTAAGGAGGTCGTTACTTACCGAAATATTAAAGGAAAACGACAGCCTGAATAGGGCCCTGTGTAAGTAACCTTCGGTGAAATGTTTTGAAACATATTTTAAAAGTAATATCAGTTATTTGACTCAATTGTAAGTTGCATTCTTTTCATAGCGAGTGTTGAAATATCGTTGTTGTTGATTCAAGGTAATACAAGTTGAATATCCTCTTGAATTTTTGTATATATATATATATGTATATTTTTTGTTGTTGTGTCGGTGTGTCTGTCTGTCTGTGTGAGATGTAATATTATGGACATACGATCTTTGACACGTTGCATTCGAGTTGCCGTGAGCTGTGGCTTAGGCGCCAGACAGTGGCGCCCGTCAGGGGCTAGGCCACCGGAAGCCACATACATTTCACTTTTTACAATTATAATTATAGGTTCTTGTGGTATGCTCTCGAGCGACTCGCTTTTTTTACAGTTTTTTCATGCACTCGTATATTAGTTACAATTTGGTTTCTGTCTGCCTTTTTTTTTAACAGTGTCTCAATCTCAAATATCACTTAATATTAAATAGTTTTGTTACTTGTTTATTTGTTATTTTAATTATAAATTGGACACAAGTAATTTAATTTTATTTATCATTAAATTATTTTAAAATCTTTTATAATATCTTTGTTGTCAGTTACACATGTCATAGCGCAAATATATATTATTGTCACCTCCTTAATACTACAATACACCGTGATTTTATATATATATATATATATATATATATATATATATATATTGATTAATTATATTTCAACAGCGGATAAAAAATTAATTACTGATCTAAATTAAATTCCAACAACAAAACAATCTAATTATTCTAATCGTATGCATCTCAGACTTTCTCACAATAATTCAATATAATTAAGATCGCCTTCAACAATTTTGATTGACAACTTAACAATAAAACTAATTATTATTTCAGTTTTAATTTAGGCATCAAATTTATTAAAATTGACAGTTTTATTTGGTTGATACTTCATTCTAAAGTATACTAATAGCACTTAAATTGACTTAATATCGGTAAGTAACGACTTAATTTGTTTTCTCTATACTTAGAAACAAAATAAATATTGTTTATAAAACTCTGCTTTCTTACAATTATGTTTCAAATTCATTCTACTATTACCATGGAACACATCATTAAAAAAATAGATTCAGGAATATTTATATTACATTTTTGTAATTACAATACCATATTTTTTATTACGTATAAGAGGGTAAACTTATCGTTTACTTATTTGCGTTTTGCAATGTTTCTAAAAATAGTATTTAAATCGTTTGAATGTATTTATATTTTTTACTAAATTTAAATATTTGTAACCGATTCGCGGAAGTTCCACAAAAATAACAGTTGCAAACCAAAATATTTTGCTTTCGAACAATGATTCCACTAATTGTGTATCTAATCTTTATTTCTGTGTTTGTTTTGCTTGAAATTTAAGCAAAACAAATACAGTTTCGTAAAACACTACAAGAACAATCTATTAGAACGTTGAACTGAGATTCCTGCTGCTCCTGATTCACATGTGGTTTCCATTTTCTAGCAAATTTATATATATATATATTAATGTGTAAATATATCGTGGGATAGAGTATGGTATTTCCAGAAACGAAAGAGTAATATTTATTAAGGTATTCGTACGTAAATAAAAAAGTGTATTTTTTCGAATACAATATACTATCAAAATGGAAACGATAAATTAAAGTTTGCAGTCACGTGTTTCTTAAAACATAATTTATAGCGGTCACTTTATTATAAGACAAGTCTTTTTTAACCTTTTGTTGTTGAAAATGTTGAAATTCTTAGTAAGAACGTTGACCACAAATTCCCATTTAGAAAATATATATATTTATATATTGTTGTTGCCATTTATGGTAACTAGATTTTACCAAATATATTTAGATAACTAATAACAAACATGTCGTTGTTTCTACATCAAATATAGACACAATTGTTACCTAATATTTGTGTAGTAACGTTACTACATACATAATATTAAGAAAATAAAATATTTTACTACATTTTAATCATCAGTGAATAAAGAAATATATTCTAAATAAACAAAATAAATAAAACATTCACCGTATAGTAAATGTGTCAAGCTAAAGGCATTGGTGCTTGCACATATTGTTATTTTGTTATATGGGAACGTAATAATATATATTTGGGGCCTTTAAAACCAGCAGAAAGGTTTCAATGCAATGATAAATTATTAATTGCCTTAATTGAACATGTTTTTTCTTGGTTCGCTCACTCAATATATTTACGTATATTTCTATCGAATCGCCGGTTGCTATAGAAACTTGTTTATACTAGGCTTATTTTACTAGTAAAATACATTGTCCACATTTATATTTACGTCTATGTACAAGTAAGCCCAATAAATATTTCTGTCTTTGCTGGAATTCGATAAATTGTTTTTTCGTGGTCGATAAAAAGGTACAAAAGTAAGTAAACTTAATCGTTTTGACACGTTAGTGCCTTGTTCACTTATTATAAACTGTTAGTTTTTAATTAAATAACAATTTGAGTCCGCGGAATCGCAGATTTATTCAAAATAAGTTAAATATGTCGATATTATGTTTAAACTAATGGGCATTTTGTCAAAATTACAAATATACTAATGACAAGTATTGTATATAACCGGAAGTGCATGTTTACTCTATATGCATATTTTGTTCTATCTCCAATATCACTAGAACGGCTACTCTATGCAATTTTTGTTCTATCTCCAATATCACTAGAACGGCTGCACTTATGGCAAACATAGTTATGTACATAATGAAACATATTAATATTTTGCATAACTTTTGTTTGAGAAGTTTCTGCAAAAAATGTACCAGTTAGGAGAAAAATGATACGGAAAATCTTAAATGTTCTTGTTTATTCATTTATTGTTCTATCTCCAATATCACTAGAACGGCTGCACTTATGGCAAAAATAGTTATGTATAGAATGAAACATATTAATATTTCGCACAACTTTTGTTTGAAAAGTTTCTGCAGTAAATGTACCAGTTACGAGAAAACTGCTACGGAAAATCTTAAATGTTCTAATTTAGTCATTTATTGTTCTATCTCCAATATCACTAGAACGGCTGCACGTATGGCAAAAATAGTTATGTACATAATGAAACATATTAATATTTTGAATAACTTTTGTTTGAAAAGTTTCTGCAAAAAATGTACCAGTTACGAGAAAACTACTATGGAAAATCTTAATATTCTTATTTATATTGTCATGTAAATGCATTTGTTAGATTTTTATTTTATAGTTATCGTTTTAACTATGCCTCAACAGATATAATTAATGTATGTCATTTTGCACTATTGATATTACTGTTAATATTTCGAATATTCCGTTATTTAAAAAGAATAACTGGGATATTTTGATATTGTAAATTTTGATGTATAAATTAATATTCCACTAATTAGTTTTCTGTGTAGGACGTTAATTGAATATTAAAATATTATTTTCATAGGTTTTTACTCCTGTTTTTTAATAAGGGGTAAAAGTGCTATATATATATATTTTTTATTTTTGCGTAAATTTATTATAAATGTGATATATAATGAACAAAAAAGGGTTGCAACCCTTTAAAACCCTTCTCAATAAATTATGAAGCAAAAATATACATGTTGGCACATGACATATTTTATAAAACAATGGGCATCCTTCAAGTAATAATATATTACAAAAAAACGGACAGTTTAATGTGTTCGTATATACAGTATGTGTCAGAAAATATTAAAAACAAACATTGGTTGAACACGGCCCCATTTATTTTCGACGCAAGTAAATGCCAAACATTTATATATATATATATATATATATATATATAAATATATATTAAAAAAAAAAAAATAGCGATACATATAATAGCGTTTATCTTAGGTCAATAATATTGAGCGGGGTAGTAGTTACAGTTGACCGTCAGTGCACCGTCGAGTGCCGGTAAATTAATATGTTCGCATAATTTTCAATCCACTTGAAATGAAAGTGCTATATATTTATATTTTCATAAAAATAATAATAGTGATACTTTTAGTTGTCAACAAAAATATTAAATAAATACTGTAGCCCCCCCACTATATTATATGCATTCCAGTATATTTAACAAACACAAAATACGGATACGAATTATTAAATTTGGGTCGTTGGCCAAAATATAAACAGATTTCACTTTAAAAACCAACTCACTTGGTGTGATTATTTTTGTTTTCTTGGAAACAATTATACAAAAATGATAATTTCTGTTTTATATATTCTTATACGGTTTACACTTAAATAATTATGGGTAATTTAGTTTAAAAGAAAATAATTATAAATATATATGTTTATAAACACTCAGATGTATGTATTTATGTGTAGAACGCTTGGAAATGCCGTGTAAGAGTCTTATTAATATATAGTGTAATTATGATTAGGTCTACAAAGAAAATTAATTACATTTAAATTCGTTATACAAGTAACTTTTTTCTTAGCGATGTTTTTTTTTTGTTCCTAAGTGCAATGAGTATGTAAAAAACATAAATATGGTATTATGGTTATTTTAGTGTATGACTCACGGTAATAACTCCAGCATTACGAAATTACCTCATTGACATATGAGACTTCAAAAGTATTCAAATTTTATTACGTTTATACAACTTACATACCATACAATTTGCCATTAAATCTTATATATATATATTTATATATATATATATATATATATATATACATATATATATATATATATTATATACTTATTTGTGTATACAAATTTAATAATCTAGTGTGGCCCTTACTCGACTTATACATAGTTTTCACTATATACGTAATTATATTTTAAATCAATTCCAATTGTAACTATTACGTGAAATACAGTAAAAATAATCATATTTAAATATTTACATTTGCATTACGTAATGAAACTGGCTGTAAGACATGAATGCATTTTATGCGGCAGTAAATAGGTTACTTAGAAGGTTAACTAACTTCAAACTTACACATTTACATATACGTCTACAATACCGGTGCAAATTTTTATCATATTGTAGCGCAGGTATTAAAATAAAAACAGTACATATACAGTTTGTCAATTAAGCAATGATTAATCTACGAAAAGTTACATTAATTCCATAAATTCACCGATTTATTATCTAATATTACATTAAATCACTTTCATATTCACTCGTACATATTTATAATTGACACTTAAGTGTGGTTCTACACTAATAACACATTCACAGAGTACCAATTACTAATTAAGAATAGCAATTACAGTTAATAATTTAATTTGTTTTATGACAAATAATTCTAGAGCGTTCACAGCAACTTTCATATTCATTGCGTGAATGCTAGCATTGTTTACTATAAAACAAACTGGGAATTATTTACAATTGCTAATTTTAACTACTAAATAACTCGATGTAGTTTAAACGAAGCTTAAATATATATATATATATATATATATATATATATATTTAAGTTCCGCTTAAGTGTGTAACTAAGTTTTAAAATGCAATATGAATTAACTAACATAATTGACTTTGAATATTAGTATAAATCAATATAAGTCAATGCAAGTACTTTTATTTATAAATTAAAAAATGATTTCACTATTAGTTGGTTTAGCAAGAGTTTTAGGAAACGTATAATTTGCATACTTCCCGGAACAATCAACATACTTGTAGCTTAATTATAAGTTTTAATGTTTATTGATCATAAAATCGAAGATAATTAGATATTATTTTATGTGTTTCATATATCCGATATTCTTGAAATTTAATATTCTGTAAATAGTAAATTAGTTTTGTATACAAGGAATTAAAAATACGGTATAATAGTAGCAAGCACTAATGCTTCCAGCTTGCTAATGAATGTTAAATTTAACACGGTTGTAAAATAGTATAATCACTATTTTTGTTATTTACATAATTTTGTAAAAACATACAAATAAAATTTAATCAGTTTATTTAATCTGGGTCACCAAATGAATGTGAATCTTACAACTATAGGTTTCTAGGTTAACAATATTTATTATATTTCTTAATATAAATTAAAAACGTTGTTATAAATTACGAATTTCTCTTTTTTAATTAAAATGACAATTTAACAGATCATTTTTAATATTATTTATATAAATATCATTAAATTCCAGTAATTATATTTGCGATATTAACTGTTTATTATCACGCGATATCCCATCAAAGTGCAACCTTCGAATTAAAAACAAATATTTATTGTTAACATATTCGGACATTTTTATTATTTCTAAAATTAAACGACAGTATAATTATTAGTTCAATGATTGATCTTTGAAAGTACCGCGCTATCGAACCAATTAATCGATACTGATAACCCTGATTGATACATATTTTTCAATATTTGTCCATGCATAATTTAAATCGTAAGTTGTGTGTGTATGTTTGTAGGACACTACAAATTTTGGATCCGTATTTTTTTGACGTATATAAATATATAAAATAGTTTGAATCGTAAAATAAGTTTTATAGTCTTTGAAATAAATAAATAATCATAAAGAATCGTTAAAATAAAAGTAATAAAAATTCAGCTCAATTATAAAATGCAAAAAAAAACAACCTTGAACTTCGCAGCGTTTTGACTAATATTCGCGATGACAAATTATCCCAAGTGGAATGGAATCCATACATTGTTTATTTTGGAGCTGTTTGTCTTTTATTTTTATTCTGGTACACTCTAAAAATATTTCTATACGAGTTGCATTTTAATCTGAATTGAAAGCTTTTTCGTATCCCTTTCAAGATAAAGGCGCGTCTACAATATTTCGGACTAATATCTTTATGTTGTTATTAATAGATACACACACCTACATTTTTCATATATAAAACTGATCTATTAGAAATATTGGATTTATTGAAAATGTATTAAGTAAAAATTTAGGTCAACAAAAGAAATCAGTATTTTTATTTATTTTTTATGGGCTTTAGTTTCATAATAAGAAGAAATTTTATATATGTAAATTATCTTAGAATATAATGTAAATTATTCTAGTATTTTTTATTTTCTCCTAAGGGCCGTATTAAGGAAGATACACTCTATAAAATCTAGGACTGTATCATTAACTTCTAGAAAATCGTGAAATAAATCTTTGCAATTAAAATAAAATAAGCATCTGAATTCATTTCGCATCATTGCAAATATTGGCAAAAAGTAGACCGATATAAAAACGGGTTCCAGCGTGACACATCGTTTTTTTAATTACGGCGAGAGCAGGCGGGCCAGCATCCTTTAGATCAGTTTCATTTCGGCCCAAAGAACAACTGGTCAATGTATTTATAAGGCCCCTAGGTCACAGTTTGAGTCACTTGATTTATAAACATAATATCCGTTGCCGCTAACATTTGCGCGAGTGTGATCAAGAAAAAGGACTACGCAGGACCGGCCTAGCCCATTTTATAATTTAGTTTAAGGTCTTATTCTTATTATAGTAAAATATTAGCTTAGGTAAAAGCACCTATGCCTTCAGCTTACCTTATAATAATAATAATATATTAAAAATAGTGCACATTTTGTGTTTGATTGTCTGATTTGTGAATATGTGAACTGAATACGGCCCTGTGCGTATTGCATTACAATCACAACACAGAGTCATTGCAGTCCGGCCCCCAAAAAGTTAATAAAGTTGTCGCCCGATTGCAAACATTTCTATATTTGGTGTTCACTTTTATTTATTTCTTATTTTATGATTTTTTAATTCATCGACATGATATTTGCCACTCAATAACAACCAGTGCGTAATTGCTGTGAATGCAGTTACGAATCGAACAATTTCGGGGCACACATGCCCATGTATGGGCCTTGTCGCCCCAGGATTCCACTCTTGTCTGGTAATAAATCGTAATTTGACTAAAGTAGTGTCGCCTGAGTTATATACGACGGGTGTTTGGTATATCAATCAATTTCAACATGGACGTTTTTTTTTTCGAACGTGTAATAACGTAAAAAGTGATTTATTTTACTGCAACAAATATATTTTATATTGATTTGTCTTTGCTTAAATATATTTATCAATATTAATTAAATCTCTGAATTTTTCTTTTCACAACTGTACTATAAATATTTATAACTTTTATCTAATATTTTGCATAAGTTTTGATTTATAACTACACGTCATTGATTCCTTAATTTAAACATTTCTGTTAAATTGTTGACTTTTTAAACATTTTTTTTTTTTTGTATATTTCGAAAACTACACGAGTTTGTGTAAAGTTACAATATAATCAATATCTCGAAAATGGCATTAGTTACAGAAAAAGTGATTTCTATAAAAGTTGAAGGTATTAAAATTTCTAGCAACTTTTGTTTGAAAAGTTTTTTCAAAAAACGTACCTTTTACCGAAAAAACGTATTTGAAAATGAGTATTATATTTTTACGTTTCCCTAGTTACAATTATGCCAATATCTTGAAAAAGGTATAAGTTACAGTAATAGTTATTACTATAAAAATTGAAGATAATAAAATTTCTAGCAACTTTTGTAAGAAAAGTTTTTTTTGTATAATTTACCTATTACTGAATAAACGATTTTGAAAATCGTTATTATATATGTACATTTAGACCAACTAAATAAGGTATTATTATAAAATGGGGAACACTTTAAATAATGACATATTATGCGTGAAAAGGATTGCCTGGTATCTTCATTTATGGGATGGGGTGATGTTATGTTAACTTTCGTTCAAGCACTAAATTTTAATTTAGATAATGGCCAACAGATTGAGATGGAAAATAATTTAAGGTCTAATGAAAAAAGTTTCTGTCAAAAGATTTTAAAACTCGAGAAAAGAATTGAATTTTTTTCTTTTTACACCCACTAAATGTTTGATGTCATTGTTTAATTTAACAAAACGTTGTAGATTATAAACAAAAGTTTAAATTAAAACTAAGCAATTTGTGTATTTAATTTAAATTAAGTTCCACTTATATTAAATCAATGTTCTATAAAATTCATAGAATCTGCCTTAAAACTATCAAAAATTATATATATATATTCTATAAAAAATATTAAACAAAAAAATGCCTGGTTGTACTGGCGTAAAATTGCTACTAAAATTAAATAAAAACATACTATTAAGGTCGTTACTTACCGCAATAAGCTATTTTGAGTACTTTAGGTCAAATTTTTACACGTACGTGTACTCTAAATTTTTTTAAGGTTTCTAAACCTTTGAAACTTGATAAAATATTCGTTTTGAATTTTTTTATATTTAAATTAATTCTAAAATGGATGAAAAATTTGAAAAACTAATAACTTTGATATTGGTTTGGTTTCCTGGCGACTTTTGATGAATATATATATAGGTATACATCGTATAATAAATGAAATAATATAGTTGTGAATTCAATAGAAAGGCTTTTTAATAAATGGCTTTAATATGATATGAACAGATGGCCTGACATACTGAACCGGTATCGGTAAAGTTCCCGTTAAGTCCCGTTTACAATAGACTGGTTCCAAAATTAATCTGACAATCTCTCTGTCGCGTGTTCGAGAATTCAACAATGCCCTATTATCTATAATTATATCAGCATTGAAAAAGTTTTAAATAAATTACAAACAAATTCTACTTTGATTTTTCGATAGCAATATATATATATATATATATATATATATATATATATATATATATATATATATATATATATATATATAATTATTACATGTGACAAAAAATCGTTTAAATTCAACAAGGTTGAAAAATATAACCAAAATTAAATTTGCCCGTCACCGACGGTGCACTGACCGTCAACTGAAATCACTATACCCGCTCAATATTATTGTTTTAAGATATATATAAGTTTATATTCGTTTTAAAACAGTTTATACAATCTTTAAGCCACGTTTGACTTTAGGATATATATATATATATATATATATATATATATATATATATATATATATATATATATATATATATATATATTTGCTTATTGATGTAAGCGTAGCAAGTGTTCAAACAATGGCACAATAATCGCCCTAGTAATTGGTACGAAATTCGCAATAATTATTAATTATTAAAATCAATATTTGCATCCAATAATAGTGTCTGAGCGCGCGCTGGGGCACTGCGAGCTAAATAGATTTACAACTGAGTTGCATATCGTGTTCATGTTCAGCGTCATCATCATCATCATCTGACAATCTTTCACGCACGACTTCCCTGATTAATTATTAAGACGTGGGCGCCGCCACGCGCAGCAGGCTCTGGCGTATACAAACTTCATAAATTACCCTAATATACTCGCATGTATATTATTAATTACATGTTTTGCGTTTATTACATATGTAAACAACTATTAACTTCACCAAATCAGATAATGTACGATTAAAATGTATTGCTGCATTCACTCGTCGTTTGTAAGAACAATTTTTGCAACGTTAACGGTACTGTGGGGTATATATAACCCCAATATTGAGTGACACACTAAATTTATATATATTTGTATATTGTATCATATATTTAATTAATTATAACAGGATTTCGAACCAGAACTGAATACTGTATTGCAAATACAATTATTGGGGTTATATAAACCCCAGCTTACCAACACCGGGTTAAAATTAACTATATTGCACCAAGAAATTATAGAAAAATAATATTACTATATTATTTTATTTATAATATATATAGAAAACCTTATCAAGTTTAAGTTTTAAGTTTAATTATTTTCTTTTCGACAATTTGGACTTTGGAGCGTTCACACACACACACAGACGTTATTCCGAAGATAGTCTGATGTGTGTTTTCGTTAAATTCGCGAGTTTTAACATTTTATGTTTACAATGCTTCCTTAAATATATTCGTATAAGAAAGTAAACATAGATATAAATGAAAGTTACTAATAAATTAAAGATTAGGTCTTTTTTTTAAATTTAATGGCAACAAATCTATTACTTATGTGTAGTTGAAAACAATGTGAACGCTTAGGCATGTTTCGTAGCAAATAAAACAGCATAATCTAACTATTGCGTCAGTTTTTACAACAGTTGTAGGAATCGTGACATTATTTCTGCTATTGCAAATAATTCAGAAACCTTTAAATTCACAACATCACGATATATATTGGCGCAAAAATGCCATTCACTCAAATTCAACAAAATAAATAATAATAAAAAGATTTATTTAGCAAAAAAAAAAAAATATTTTAACTCTCATATATTTAAAACAATTCGTCAAATGTAATAAATAAACAAGCTAGAGTGGCCTGTACTCGATTTTCTTGTCCTTTCATTATCTATATTTATAATAATTTGAATTAAAACTAGAAAAAGTCGTAAAGTGTTCAATTTTAGACATTAAAAGAATTTGACGAGACAATCAAATTGTCGTTGACGGAAAGCAGACAACATGAAACCGCCGAATGGTTTAAAATTACCGAGAACGCAAGCTTGTCTTTTCGCACGCATAATTACGTGTACGCAAGCGCGTAAACACGCACGCACGCACGCACGCACGCATAGTCTCGTATACGAATATATATATATATACATGTTATTATTATACAACATCCATAATAATATCTTCTTCTGTATACGTATGTTTCTGTTGTGTCACACTTGACAAATATTGCTGACAAAATGTAATGTCAACTCGAGACGACGAAGATACTCATTTTACTACCACACATACTACCATACATAACCTCAAAAGCTACCGTGACGTGGCAAATTTGTGTATTTTGATACGTTTTACCATGTATGTCTGTCCTTGTCTGTCTGGCTACAGTAAATATTTATTCAATCCTGATATTAAAGCTTATACACATAATTTAGTAATATCCGGCTAGAAACGTACACTCAGGCGCTCAAGACGGTTATAACCGGGCGTGAACGCATCTAAACATTGAGAAATATAATAAAATAAATTTCATCGCCTATTTTCAGAGTTATAGGGCCCCAAAATCTAGATCTCTCCTTAATACTGTCCATAATACCTGAAATTATTTACTAACGTTCACACTCATTAATTATGTTGCTGTGAATGCTACCATTGCTTATCATAAATCAAACTAAATTATTATTTATAGTTTTCTAATTTTAATTACTATTTGGTTCAATGAGTGAATACAGTTTTAAATTACGTTGAGAAAATGATTTAATTATTTATTTTAAAATAAACTTTTAGGTACGAGCACCTATGCCTTCAGCTCACCCTGTATACAATGCAATTAACGGATTCTTAAAGGCCATAAAAACGATTAAAATGAAATATTTTATTTTATGTGAGTGTTGGCAGACAACGTGTTAATAAATGTTTGCAATTTTGGCGGCTTAGAGGTTGAATATTATAATTTTAATAATCGTAGTATTTAATTAATGTTCTGTGCTGCAAGTTTGGTGCATGGCATTAAACCAATATTTGTGTAATATCAAGAAGTTCAATCATGTGTAAGTGTAATGCACATAACATCTGTAATTAAACTGGTATTAGATCACTTAAGCGTAACTTAATTAAGACTGGATGTAATTTAGCGGTAGTACATCAGCGCTTCTTATAATATATTCCTGAATTGATTCCGAAACTTGGTAATTTATTGATTACTAGTGGTGATCGTAGAGGCATCTAAACTAGGCGTTCTACACATATATACACATATATATTTAAGTTTATTAGAGGTTTTATTCATTTTTTGTTGTATGTAAGTCTACATTTATTTTAACAGTGTACATTGGCTAGATGTAAGTATAGTTTGTTTTAATTTGGAGCACAAAGGTGATATGCGACAGTTAAAATTATTGAATAGCATTTAATTAAAATATTTATTGAGTAACCAAATATAATTTGAAACGTTTAATTAATATTGGAGGTAATTATGGGAATAATTAAATTTTAACCCATTCAAACCTTGTTATTGCTCTATTGGGGTGCTGTATTTATTTGTCATTTTGATATTGGATGTAATTTACATTTAATCGCCTCTATAACCGCGTATTTGATTCTAATAAACACATATTGAAATTTGTACAATTTCATATTTATTTAAATTTATTTTTATTGTCTTCAATATTCATAAATCTAATAATATCAGAATTTAAAACATATTTTTAATATATTTACAAGTCACCACAGATACTGTTTAGCTCGCCGTACGAAGTATAAAAGAAGCTAAAGCATTCAGTCGTGTGTCTGTAGCATTATCGGATCCCAAAAAAATAATATATATATATTATATATTTGGATGTTAGTCGTCGCTCGTTCGTAAGACAAAATTTGGCCCTATACTCCTATGAAGGTACCAGAGCGATTTGAACCAAATTTGGTACATATATTATTTGGCATCCCATTTGAATCCGCTCGCAGTTTAAATCCAATCCCCCGTATACTTTCAGAGTTATAGGGCCCCAAAATTTACAACCCCCCTTAATACTGCCCTTATAAAAATAATTAAAACACTTAAAAATTCTACTAAAAATTCTAAGATATTTTATGTCTACAAGATTCTTTCATATTGTTAACCCAAAGCCTGAAAAAAATTATTAAATATTATTTATATCTATAACATTTTTTCAAATAGTTTACCAAAAAGCTATAATAATTATATTGCTGTTCGCATCGCATGTATTAGTTATTAGGAGAGCAGGACGCATAGGTGCGTCGCAATCTTACCTAAAGGCGAGCTCTACGCATTGGTGCGTTTTTCGCGTACCAAATCTTGTTTAATCTAAATAATCTATTTTCCCAATTTACAATTAAAAAATAATTTTATGGCATATATAGTAAGTATTTACGTCGTGAACACCTTTTCATCATGAATATCTTACGTGTTTATAATTATTTCCTGCATTGTACTGAATTGCAGCCATATTGTATAAAAGATTGTTGAATTGTGTGACACATTGTATAAAATAAAAATCCGGTAGTGATATATATGATACAGTATCTTCGATATGTGGTGGTAGTAACCGCAGAATGTCGAAACGGTAACCGCCAACAATAACCGACGTCCACCGCGTGTTGCCGCCACTGACCGAAAGAAAATTTACATATTTCAGAGAAATCCGTGCACCATAACCGGCGGTATAACTGTCTGAATATTATTTTATGCTTGCAAACATCTAGTAAATAGTGTGAGTACGCCACTGGTCGTATATTCGGCTGGTGACAGATGCTACCGTGACCAAATATGGACAGTGTTCTCCGGGTATACATGGGGTACATCACACACCGTACTGTACGGAACGCGATTTTATTATTTCAAATATATATTAGACCCGCATAGATACATTTAAACTAGTATATTTATACGAATATATTTCATGGATTAGTTAAACAGCTGATATGCTAACTAGAAATTAGCTAAAAGTGAAATCGGAATATTCATATTTGCAAATAACTTCTAGACACATATTCATAGAAAATTATTTACTAACGTTCACACTCATTAATTATGTTGCTGTGAATGCTACCATTGCTTATCATAAATCAAACTAGATTATTATTTATAGTTTTCTAATTCTAATTACTATTTGGTTCACTGTGTGAATACAGTTTTAAATTACGTTGAAAAAATGATTTAATTGAATCAATTTACTACAATTAAATAAAACCCATATTTAAATACAGCCAAATCAATTATTTGTTAGCCCCTTTAATGCGTAAAACGCACCAATGCGTAGAGCTCGCTTTTGCGACGTTCTACTCTCCTAATAACTTATTTATGCGATGCGAACAACAGTATTTAATAATAATGGCCTTTTAGTTAACAATTTATAAAAATGTTGTAGATATTAAAATTCTTACAATTTTTTATAGATTAAATTGTTATAAAAACAATTTTTGACTGCATACTTAAAAACTAGGGTCACCCGTGGGCACCATGTGCCCATATGGTATACAGAACATAGGTCAGTTTTGACTTCATGTAATTTAATAATAATTACACGGTTTTTCCTCACTTTGTATCGTTTGACTATAATAGTAATATAAATTCACAATTAATAATAAAGAAAAAATCGAGTCCTTTTTTTCGGGCTTTGGGTTAACAATATGAAAAAAATCTTGTAGATATAAAATAACTTATAATTATTAGTAGAATTTTTGAGTGTTTTAATTATTTTTCTAAGGGCAGTATTAAGGGGGGTTATACATTTTTGGGCTTTATAATTCGGGAAGTATACGGGCGATTGGATTTAAATTGCACACGAATTTAAATAGAATGTTAAATAATATGTGTACCAAATTTGGTGTGAATCGGTCCGGTACCTTCGGAGGAGTAGAAAGCACAAATTTGTTCGAGCGAGCGACGACAAACATTCAGTTATATATATTATTTTGGATTCAGGGCGACGAGTCAAACACTTTTTGGGAAATGCTACAGACACACGACCGAATGTTTTAACTATTTCGGTACTTCGTACGGCAAACTAATAAATCATATTACCGTATAAGCTACATAAACGCATTTACTGTTAATAAATCGTACTTGCAGTAAAATATGTTTTATTAAATGTTGCTGTATTTAATCACAAATCTAGTATTATTAAATAAATTTACCTTTTATTAAAGACAGAATCCTTAAATAAATTATTTAGTTAGTAATAATGAATAAATTCAGTAATTTAAACATGATTGTCTTGAAATTAGAAATGTCCAATTATTTTTCACCCCCAAAATTAATGAATATTGAACATTGAACATAAATAAATTGAGTATACATTAACAACATATCAAGTTATGATATGAATAATTTGAAATTTAAAAATTTGTATGCAAATACGGGTTTGATATGTAAATTATTTGACGCGATCTATATTGTGTCAAAATACATAATAATTTTACACAATATATAATAATGGGTTTATAAAGCCTGTGTACGTGTGTGTGTAAACCACTCTCATTTAAATATAAAAGTCAATTAAATTTGTTTTTGGTAATTGTACATCAGTAAAATGAAATAAAATCGTATATATATGTTGCAGCAGGTGGCATTAGTGCTAGCACTATTTGTTGTTGTTAAGTTGTAGATATATGGCGTAATATTTGCATATAATCAACGATTTCTATGTCATAAAACGAATAATCAATTTTAAACAGTGTATAATAAATTATTTAATTACTTAAAAAAAAAATGTCTGAGGAGAAAAATGGGTAAATTCAAACTTGAACTTTGTATACACATAAAATTGTTCAGCGATATTATTAAGTATGTATGTACAGTAGTATTAAACAAACATTCTTCAAATTCTTTATAAATACACATCAAAAGTCACTAGTCATTACGTTAGTTCAATAAAAATATGTGAAAACATTTTAATGATTAAATACATTATGATTCAAAGACATATACGTATATATATATATATATATATATATATATATATACATATATACATATATATATATATATATATATATATATATATATATACGTATATATATATATATATATATATATATATATATATATATATATATATATATATGTATATATGTATATATATATATATATATATATATATATATATATATATATATATATGTATATATGTATATATATGTATATATACATGTATATACGTATATATACGTATATATACGTATATATATACATATATACATATATACATATATATATATATATATATATATATATATATATATATATATATATATATATACATATATATCCATATATATATATATATATATGTATATATATGATTGTAAAATGAAATCTACGTGTATAAATGTCGAATAAAGGCCACTCCAGTTTTCATTTACTTTTAAATGTGTTGAAATGGCAAAGAATGGGCATCATTGTTCTCTGGTTCACAATCGAATATTGTATTCTCTTGTACCGAGAATATAAATACCGAAATGAAAGGTAGATATAAAATAGTGATTGTTTTCGTGCGCTGAGAGAGCACGCCGCCCTGGCGGACAGCCCGTTAATTAATTTCCACGTGCGTGTGTCTGTGTATCGTTGATATGCACACACACACACACACAGACAGAGTGACGTGTGTTACGGAAATTAGTCAACTTGATACAAGCGCTTGTTTATTTGTCTGTGTGTGTGTCCGTGTGTTTATAATTACAGTCACAGGCTCAAACAGGCAACATTGTACGACTTGGGCGACCGCCACAACCGCCCCCCAAATCATACACACACACACACACAGATATATGTTTAACTATAAAGACATTCTCTCATTTTGCCGTAAATCATTCATATTTCCTGTTCAGACGATAGACAATAGCTGCTAAACAAATAATTACACAACTAATATAATAATATGTATATGCTGGTATTTAGGGGCGTTCCTTTCCCAGGCTCGGGGGGCCCAACACTCTTTATTTCGTTTAAAAACACATTATTCTTAATATACTTATATTTTACTTGGTCTATTTTTAATCTCTTATACAGAATACATTAAATAAATAACGGTCTCTGTTTCGTGATACTTTCTTATATACATGCGTATAAGAACAATATTGCAGTATTTCTAATTTAATTATAATTATAAAATAAAGAAATACAACTATCGTAAAACGATATAACGCCCCTTGACTAGGCGAACAATGAAAATAAACACCTGTAACATTATCATTATACAAATTAATTAATTATAGAGCAAATTTCAATATATTCTAAAACTATTTAAGCGTAAAAAAATAAATATTTCATGGTAAGATATATTAACTAAAGTAAATGTAAATCTTGTAAATCGCCTTGAACCTGAATAGTTGGCCGTGAGTTTCTCTATGTCAGTTCAGTTCAGATTGTATACGCAAAACTCACAGCAAGATGACGTGCAAACACGCACATTACAGGACCGTATCAAAATATTTTCTAAATCTACTCCATAGTTCCATTTTTACTATTTTAATTGAAATCTAAAACCAACTACTGTAATTATAGCCTTTATTTTGGAATACACCACCAAAAGGTACAGGTTTACTCTTACTACGTGTTAATATCTTGAAAACGGCACTAGTTATAAAGATAAATAACTCATTAACAACAGTTCCTAGAACTACCCTTACATTTAATTCGTAATGCAGTAGATATTATTTCTACTCAATCACAACGGTAGTAAAAGGTTTATTCTTGCTACATTATGTCTCGAAAAGGTAGTACTAGTTATTAGAATAATTAATAGTTGTGCTAAAGTCAAGTTATTGTAAATTTAATCTGAGTTAAATTATATGTATTCAATTTAAATTAAATAATAGTAGTAATGGTTTCCTCTTGCTATTTTTTTATATCTCGAATACGGCACTAGTTATGAAGATAGGTAATGTATCTGCCCTTACATTAGTGCACGAATAGTGATTTTATTTCTATTCGTAGAATTGCGAATTGCCTATAGAATTACTTAACATATAATATCTGAAAGTTACCGTTAAACTGTAGTGCCAGAATCTATCATTACCAACATAATAATATAGTAGTGTTGAATGGTTATAAGTATCCCCTGAGGATTGGCCGTCAGGGGTACCACCTATGACGATAAAAATGTTACTGTACCTCGCGTGGTGAATATATGTTTAAATTGTGGACTAATGTTTGCTATTTATTTTAATGTATGTAGTTATTCTTAGCTTAAGTATTTTACTGAGTAAAATGTCTTAGATCTTCAAACTACTTCAATTTGCTAATCGAATTAAATATTAATTACATTGGTTAAAGTTGTAATTTTATATTAAAAGTAATATAAATTTACAGTGTTTTATTCGGCGAGCTGAAGGCATAGGTGCTAGCTAAAGGTTAAAGTGTGAGCTGCAGGCATAGGTGCCTTCGAAACGTTGCAAAATAATTAGTGTACCTAAATGTCTTAAAACCCGAATTTCCGTAAATAATTTAAATTGTCGCCTCATAACAAATATTGCTGGTGCCAAAAATAAGCCATAAATGTATTATTACCATGCCGCGTATATACACTAAAGAACACATTACATAAAGTATAGCTTAAGTAACACCGCCTAACGAACATATTTAGTTTCGTACTATTAAAAACACCATGTTAAATTAACGTTCAACGTTTCGTCACCTGAGATTTTATGTGTTCGCGATAAATCATTAAATTGTCAAAAAAAAAAAAAAAAGGGCAGTGTTTAAATTTATAGGTGAGCACCATGTGGAGTCTGTTTGACAAGTGACAGGACACTGGCGTGCTTGACACCAACATTTTGACGCTCTCAAACGCTCACCAATTTATTATAAATAATTATATTTTTAGAGCAAAAAAAAAAATCAATTTTAATAGCTGATTCATTTCTAAGAACTTTATTTGTCACTGATTCAAGAATACTAATAGTGATTTGCAATTTTAAATTTAGATCACGTGTTTGCAAATAAAAAAATGTAGCATATGGGTCGTAAACTAAAAGAATTTCGCAGTGTTTAAGCGAATCTTGCCAGAATCAAAGTTTGTTTTGCTTAAACATAACACACATAAGTAGGTTACTTGTAATATGCGCATTTTTGTTCTGTGCAAAAACAAAATATTTTTATCGTGTGTACCAAATTTATCAATTTATTTATTTTAGAGCCACAGAATTTTTACTTTGATCTAAAAATGTTACAGAATTTTTTGTTACTGTAATATATACCCCATGTAAGTGCCCATAACATCAATAAATTAATTCTTCATTTATATAATTATTATTATGGACATTTTAATACATATATCGATTATAAGTGAAATGTATATGATATGGGTACATAAACATTCCAATTTGCATATATATATTAATATATATATATTTACTTATTTATTTATGTGGCTTAAAAATTGTATAAACTGTTTTAAAACGAGTATAAACTTATATATATCTTAAAACAATAATATTGAGCGAGGTAGTGATTTCGGTTGACCGTCAGTGCACCGTCGGTGACCGGCAAATTTAATGTTGGTTATATTTTTCAACCTAGTTGAATTTAAATATATATATATATATATATATATATATATATATATATATATATATATATATATATATATATATATATATATATATATATTGCAATAAAAAAAAGTCTGGTGATTGAATAAACACAAATAATTCGATATAAATTCGGTAAGATAAGATATAAGTGTCCAACTGTCACAAATTTCATAGCGGTTCTTTTTATCTTTGCTGTATGAATAAAGTCCTAGAAATGAGACCTTCACTTTGACAACACAAGAAAATACGTACTCAATATAACGCCAATCATTTATGTTTAACCTGATGTATTTGTCACGGATACTCAAAACGAATATTTTCACTGGTATATTATTTTTTTGTGATCACTTCACAGTGATGTGACTTCCCTGAGATGTCGCCGAGATGTAACTTATGCATGTTAAGTCGCTGCAACATCACCAAAATGTCACATGAAATAAAATGTTTCTTTTATACAAACCTAGTAAACATTTTGTTACATGGGATATCTATGTGATGTCGAAGCGAAATTACATGGGTATGTTACGTCCCAAGGACATCTCAGCGACTTCTCATGCATATGTTACGTCCCAAGGACATCTCAGCGACTTATCATGCATATGTCACGTCCTACGGACGTCTCAGCGATTTCTCATGCATATGTCACGTCCTACGGACGTCTCCGCGACGTTACATGTATATATTACGTCTCAGGGACGTCTCAGGATGGTAACAATAAGGAAAATGTGTAGTGGAATAGTTTATAGGATAGTAAATAGCTTATATTATTTATTTGTCGTGCAACAAAAGTATTTACGGTATTATGTATCATGTATACTTAAAGAATCATGTAACAAAATGCTTTAATTTTGTTTTTCTGTGACAATGTAATAAGGGCTTTGATCTTGACGTATTGCAACATCCTGGAAGAAACGACAATACGTTATCTTCGTGCATTTTCTTTTCTGTAGGATTCTTATTTGGTTCTTAACAATTTTGTACGTTGTTCGCGAGAGTTTCATGTTTTTATATGTCATTAACGTTCTTCAAGTTTGTGAAAAATACACTCACTGCTTTATTTCTCCTACAATCGTTAGCGTTGTGGAAATATAATAGGTGAATTAAGGTACTTCATGGTTCATACGTATTCGTATCAATTTGCGATATAGTCTATTGTTGCAATCAATTCTGTTTTTATTCTTATTTACAAACAAGATATTTTACGATTCGTATTCATTGAAATACGTTTCATATATGTTTAATGCATGCATTTACGCAAGCAGCAATGCCTCCAGCTTGCCACAACTGGTTTGTTTGCTAAGAAATGGCAATAATACACACTCTGTGTCAAGGATAGTGATTCTATTTGTGATATAAATACATATAGTAGAGACAGAAGGTTATAATGCGCGAAATGAGAGGTTAGTTGGTGGTGTCCACTAGAACATTTGACATCCCTAAAGTGACAGATATTTATTACATGTCAGCTGCGTTACATGTGATGTGCCCGTTGCGGTATATACATGGCTACTAGGACGCGTTACATTATTACCTACCAACGGACAACAACAACTCTCAAATATAATAATAATAATAAGAGACACAGACACACGATTTTATTTCTTTGTTTGTTTGTTGCGCTTTTCTTGGTATTTTACGCACGCCAAATCAACGCAACATGAGACACGTCAAATGGGATTCCATCTTATTCACATTCACTGCACATTTATCTCGCGCGTATTTGCGATATATTCTACGTGAATTCAAACACAAATACGAATCAATGTTTTGTTATTTTCAGTATTAACAAAATAAAATATCTATTGTGATGGCCACCAAAATACTCTCTTGGGCATTTATTTCAAATTATATACAATTGATGTATATTTACTAGACTTCCGATATAAAATAGTAAAATTACATAAAATTGCAAATTTATTTATTAAATTCGCTAAAATTACAAATGTTTTTCGTTGTAGTTTATCAGTAAATAATATATAAATAAACATTTATTTTTACAGTGTATATGAACAGTTAAGTGTATGTGTAGAACGCTTTGTTTATATGTGTTAATACCCAACAAAATAATTTTACTGTTTTACTCCTAGTAGTTTTTAAGTAATTTAACACACACATGCATACATACATACACACATACACATACATATACATTCACACACACACACACACACACACACACACACACACACACACACACACTCAGAGACCCCAATCTAGTTTGTGTATGAACCCTTTATTTAGTTAAGAAGTAATAAACTGCTAAAAATGGCAAATTAATATTAAAAATGAAGCGTACGCCTATGGTGTGTGTTTGGGCCTAAGTGTAGGCGTCATTTCAGGCCCGTAAATCGTCAAGGTGCGATTGTGAAAAACCCAATAACAATAAAACAAGATATTTGTGAAGACAAATCTATGCAAATTTTTGTTTGGCGTGACTTCAAAACGTTTCATTCCTTGTAGCAATTATTTACAAGGCACGCATTAAGGGGGCTGTTTTTTGGGTTCCATAACTCCGAAATTATATACATGCAATTGGGTTTAAATAAAAAAAAGGCCCCATCTTAGATATTCTAATCAGAGACATATAGTAATCTTAAATACAAAACATTATTTTTTATGTTCAATGGTTATTGGCGTACAGCGTTCACACACACACACACGCATCTGTTTGTAACACGGCACAAAGGGAAGTTACACACGTTTACTAAAGATCAAAGATGCCGATGCTTGATGTCTGACACTGCAAACAGAGAATATATATATATATATATATATATATATATATATATATATATATATATATATATATATATATATATATATATATATATATATATATATATATATAATATGAATATCGTGCAAACATATTATGTAAGTTCATACGTACGTATGTATGTATTCTGTAACTCAAACATTATACCACATATGTGTGTATCCTATTTCCATATTTTCTCTTTACCCTTACAAATATAGTCAACATATTGATACATCCCGAATTTGAATTTATGCATATTCAGTAACAATATTTTTTAAATGCAATTAATATCCTACAGATTATTATCTGCTTTTTTTTATTATAACTTGAACCACGGAAGATTTCAATATTTTTACCGGGAAGTGCGGCGTCACCGGCCGCCAAGTTACAGAAACTACGGGGTACTTAAAATATTTTTCAAGGCTAATCTATATACTGTAAGAAATGACTGGTTTTTTAGTTATTAAATCAATATTTGAGTACATTTCTTTATCAAAATGTTTGATTTCAAGAAAATTATCTTTAATATTTCTTAATTAATTCATAATTAATAAACTAGTCTATTAATTACAACTACATTATTTATTTGAGGTGTCTTTATTATAAGGTAAATGTATTTAATAGTATATATATATATATATATATATATATATATTGTTAGAGCATATTATATTTGGCGTATGTAAAGTTGTAAGTTGTAAATGTCACCAGTTCAAAACAGAATCTGCATCAGTGTGTATACGAACACCTGCGTAGCGTTCTTACATTGATTTATAATCATCGTAATTATTTACAACGCATGACACCACACCTGCTTGCATTTGTACCAAGCTATGTCATTTTATAATATTTATTATAATTTTTTTTAATTCCTAGCTTATTTTTCTTCCATTTACTACCATAAATATTACGGCTCCCCTAACATTCACGACACTGGGCTTATACGTAACATTAAATAAATAAATATATATGTACAACTTTAATTAAAAATAGTTTTATTGCAAACTGTACCATATATTAACTCTATTATTATTTTATTAACCAAATAATTAAAAATGAAGGAAAATAAAAATTCTTTAATCTTTAAATTATGAATGTGCCCCACTAGCAAATAATGCACGCGCCGGCGCTGGTGTTGGTGTACGGTTGGATGAACTGTAACCACACCGGTAGGTTTGTCTGGTCAAATCCTAATTTAATGTAAGAACCCTTATACTTACGGCTTACGCGCGAATGTGAACCTTATTAGCTTTAACAGTTCGCGAATTCGATTTAAACCTATCGCATTTTATCTACTTTATAATTTATTTTATTTGAATTGATCGCTAGCAATTTGTAGCAGCTCACGAAAGTACTTTAGCTCATCATTGTTCGGTTACTATTACTTCCAAACGATTTACTACCTTATACTTGTGAATTGATTACTTTTAATAGATTTTTACACCTTGGCGAAATAATTTACTAGGGGCTTTAAGTCTTTATAATGTGTTTTTTATCTAGAAGCTACGATAATGCCCTATTCACACCTAGACTTTAACATAGGATGTTAAAATGAGCTTGTTTTTAATTTTGGGTATATGCGCATGCCCTGACTTTAAGTACGCTTAACTTAAAGACAGATAACCTTCAAAATACAATTGACGGTTTACTAATCTATGTATTTGAAAGTACTACATTTGTTAATATATAATTTAGTGCATATATATTTTTATTTAATAAAAATATAATAACCTTTTTTACACATTATTTTGCAACTAATATAGTTTTAATTGGCGTCAACGTAATAATAAATATGTTATAATAGATGGGAGCACTTAACGATTTAAATATCTAGTGTGAGCTAACTTAAGGTGACCCTGTCTTCTTGTCTTGTTGTAAATAGGGCATAATCTATATTTTCCACCTTATATACATATGTTAGATAATGAATTTAAAAGTTGAAATTAGCAAAACAACAATTAAATAAATATTTCTTTAACCTTGGGCGGGTGTAAGGCGATTGATGTTCCATGTAAAGCGGGTGGTGTTACATGTAGAGCGGGTGGCGTTACATGTAAAGCGAATTGCGTTCCATGTAAAGCAGGTTGCGTTACTTGTAAAGCGGGTGGCGTTACAATTTGTGCGAGCTGCGAATGTATTTAATATACAACAAAACAATACTTTATATATATATATATATATATATATATATATATATACTTGTAGTAAAGACTAAGTATAAAGTTTCACACATACATGGGATGTGTATCTGTAATATTATCGACATTCTGGCAACATTTTAAATCAATTCAGAAGAGATGAAATAAAAACGTTCAAGTTCGTCCGTGCGATGTGTGCTTCAGTTTGAATGCAGGGAGCGGGTGGGTACTTTATCTTGCGCCAGCCCCCCAGTCCCCCAGTGAATTCTTTTCAACGGCGCCACTGTTGATAAGCAAGGCGTTCTCTATGCATGTACGGAGACCTCTTTCGCGTTACAGAACACTGACGGTCCCTATGGCATTTAAACACACACACACACATGTATAGGCGAGATGAGATTGCATTCAATCAGTATTATATATTATTTAACAACGGCTTCACTGATTTCACTTTTATTTTGCTATTTTTACACTTTTGATTTGCGAATTCAACATTTTTAGCCTCTTTGAGGATTTCTAACAGGAAGTACATTGTATATTTTATCCCCTGAATTGAATCTTACTATTTCCGGTTTAACATATCTTTAAGTGATACTATTGAGCGGGCTAGTAGATTCAGTTGACGGTCAGTGCACCGTCGGTGACCGGCAAATACCATATTGGCTATATTTTTCAATCTACTTGAATTTAAACGGTTTTGTGCCTCAAATGGATTGGAACTTTTTGATTTAATGTTACAGACACACGACCAAATGCGTTAGCCTTTATTCCCATAAGGTTTAGTTACGAAACGAGTATTATTTTAATAAATATGTTCGTGTTTTAATTAAAGCGGGTTTCTTGTGTAAAAAGGAATGTACCTTTTGGTAAAAGTGCATTCTTTGTTGGCGAACGAACTAACTCGCACATAACATTAAATCTTGACTGTTCTGTACGGGCGGACGTTGTTTAAATTACCCCCAAGACACCCCATAACACTACAATTTATTTACGCCGCAATCTCCATTCATACTTGGGCCCGAACGGGCCCAACAAATGTGGCCCAATGAATTCAGACCGCTTTAATTTACTCCTAAACAACAATTTTAAATTCCTTATTATTTAGTAAATTATTTAATACAATATTAACCACAATATTAAATAAAAATACCTAATATATTTTATTTAGCACAACTACTTTGTATAGCTTAGATATAGTGGGCAAATATTGGGCATATCCTTGAGGGCAGTGTATAAAAAATAATAATGTATTCATTGGTGATCCTGTAAGGGTCAATGTTCGTCAAAAGGGCATAAAAATTGTAATGGCGGGTGTCTGTAGGCTATAGTCATGAATATATCGCGCAATAAGAAAATTGTTTGACCTTAGAACATGATCTTGTGCACGCAAATGTTCAGCTTGCTACAATAACGGTTTCATTTCAAATGTAGTTCGATACAAACGGCTTATTTCAAATAAATCTATAATCTAACAGTGTTGCCGTTAGCTTTTGATACACAACACAACCACTATTAAAATCTACGTGTTATTTAAACAATTTTAAATTAAAATTTGTATATAATTCGAAAGAAAACCTCCTATATTTAAATACATTAATTTGTTATTGTCTCAAAATAACAAATATTAAAGTTAAACATGTTTAAATTGGCTCTAAAAAATTTAATATCCAATTAACTACTTAAAAATATTTATATATACATATTCTAAGTTCAAGAAAGTTGAGTGTAGAGCACTTTAGATGTTTTTCTTTAAGTATATACGTAATTCGTCATTCTGTATTTTAATTAAACAATGTAAATTAAAAGAAACACGTATTTTTTGTATAAAAACAAAAATAGCCAATTGGATGCAGCTTTACTTAGAATACCGGAAGTTTTAACCTGTCTCTGTATTGTCAACATACTTTTTTTTAATTATCCTAGTTGTAAAGGCTAATAAAAACATTGTTGGAATTTAAATTAAATTCCTTACGTTGCATATTTTATTTACGAAAAAATACTGTACAAAAAAAATCGCTAAAATCGTTACAGCTGAAGCTGGAGGTATTAGCGCTTGCGCCAATACTAGTTTAACTTTATTGTGTTTAGTTTTTACAGTGTATCTTAGTAACTGGTTTCATTTAACGCTAAATGTCGATACTTTCGTGCGATTCGAAATTTGGTTTTTTTATTTTCGATTTAATAATTACATGCAAAGCCAATTAGTGGGGTTTTTGTTATCAGTTAAGTACTTAGTCGTTTCTTAAATTAATTCCACATATGGAGCGTTGTTACCGTAAATATATTCCTTTTTTTTTAGCAAAAATAAATTATTCTACATTTTAACAAAAATATTTTATTTAATTAATTAAATATAGTCTATAACCTAATAGGTGTAGAGCGTTTACAGACAGACAGACACCTAGTCGTCTTCAAAACAAACTCATAACACATTAGTTTTATTTTATAAATTACGTATAAGAATTAAAATTAATAATTAAATATAAAAATTGATAGTTTTTTTTTTAATAATTATAATGTAAGACGTATGGGGGATTGTGGTAGTTAAAATATACGTAATCCCCTAGAGGAAAATTAACCCAGTTCTACCAACTTTAAAAAAAATGTCCACCAAGTTTTCTTACAACGAACATTTTTCTTTTGCCCATTTCTACAGAGATATTTCTCCATCAGTATGACAAAACTTTCGTAGAAAATTAATTTTTTATATCCGCGTAGAGTGAAACTTATTTAAAAAATAATTATGCCACTTTATTCTATATAATATTTTCGCTAGTCGTTTAAGAGCGAATCGCAAAATTGAATACTCAAATAGAGAATGCCAAAATAGATAATACTCATATAGAGAATTAAAAAACAAATTAGTGCATATTTTGAAATTCAAGACTATAATGTTTATTATTTTTTTATGGCCTTTGGGTTAACAATATGAAAAAATATTGTAGATATAAAATATCTTAGAATTATTAGTAGAATTTTTACGTGTTTTAGTTATTATTGTAAGGGCAGTATTAAGGGGGGCTCTAAATTTTGGGGCCCTATAACTCAGGAAGTATACGGGCGATTAGATTTTAACTGCAAGTGGATTCAAATGGGATGTTATATAATATGTGTAGCAAATTTTGTATTAATCGGTCTGGTACCTTCAGAGGAGTAGAGGATCAAATTTGTTCATACGAGCGAGCGATTACTAACATTCAAGTATATAAGTTATATATATTTTTGGGGCCCGAGAATGCTACAGACACACGACCGAATGCTTTAGCTTCTTCGGTACTTCGTACGGCGAGCAAAAAATATGATATTACAAAAATAAATGCCTAATATAGATATATTATTTTGACAAATGATGTTTGATTTCAAAACGGTTTATAATAAGTGATATGACACACATGGGAATAAATTATGAACATATTCTGAAATTTATTGACTTATGTCTTTGATGTATGGACACAACTCATGTTCTAATTTCTTTATATAGATATTTTTATTAGCTCATTGCCTCATATGATAACTATAATCAATAAATAACTTGTCTCGACTTGTAAAAACAATAATTTATAGGCTTGGAAATTAGTAACATATCTGTTTTAGTTATAAAATAACAATAATCGTTAAAATTGTAAGTAATTCATAGTTATTTTATGATAATATAAATATATAACTAGATATTTATGCAAATGTGAGGAAATAAAGTGTCTCTTTATGGTAAATTCCATAAAGTATGTAGAACTTTTTTAATTTAAACATTCTTCTATTGTTCGCGAGCTAAATGACATGTATTTCCGGTTTTAAAGTTGCGCATAGAAAGTTTTAACAAAAGAATATTGCGAAGACGTTTCAGAACATCTTTTCTCGATGTGAAAATCCCTTCAGACACACTGAAATGAACTGAAATTAAAAATAGCATACGTTCACAAAATAAAAGAAAACATATTACCAATTTATTTTCAATTTAAAACTACCGTAGCACATCGTTCCGTTGTCTTAAAGAAAATTAATCATTTTTTATTAATTTTAAAACTACTTTTAAACTGAAAGTTTTTTTTAACTTAAAATATATACTTTAAAACTAATAATCTTACTAATTAAATGTAAACATGCAATCACCAACGCTCCCAGCTCGCCTCGTTAATCACTATAAAATCTTTTCTATTTATATTAATTATAATAAATAAATATTTCCATAATTATACTATACTGTAGCTCATTTGTACAGCGTAGTACGTTTATAAATAAAAAACAAATCGTGTAAAAAATATAGTAACCTAATTTGTAATTTCCTGGTTTAAAAAATGATTAATTACACTTAAATATTTTTAATTATGCGCTATTTTTATTTGCTGTTATCAAATGACACTCGTTTAAAATTTGATCGGTTTATTATCAATGTGATGTCATTAATAATAAGAAAAAGTCGAAGAAAATATGTTATTAAAATAAATTATCGTCATATATCACTTGAGATGTGTCGGCTAGACTTTGAAATTAACGATTACATGTCAATATTATTAGTTTTAATGCATCTATTAAAAATATTTATACTCTCGAGTTGAAATAAGGTCAATTTTAATATAAACATAATATTATGATTTTTGTTCAAACTTTTAATTATCTTTGCGGCAAGTTTTTCTACACATTGATGACATTTATGAAAAGGTTGAGGAGCACTGGTCTAGAACCATACATAATCTTACATATAGGCGAGTTCTACGCGTTGGTGCGTTTTACGCGTACTAAATCTTCTTTAATATAGTTTTTTTGTGTACACAGATATGTATAAATTGTTTGTGTGACGCTGGAAGCTTTGGCGCTTGAAATGTCTAACCAATAGAGTAATTAGTTTAATGACAGTACGTGAATGATTCATAGTTTTTAATTACATTATAAATATTTACGTTTGAGTCATATTATATATATATAAATGTTTTCTGTATAAATAAAAACAGATTACACGGCGCGCTGAGCGCATTGGTGCTAGTTAATTATGATAAATTTAGTATGTGAATGCATCATGGATATGTATTCTAGAGTTATGCGAAAGATTTATGTAAATGCCAAGCAGGAATAATTCAATTATATTTGCGTAATTATATTTGCAACTGATATCTGACTGTGCTAACCACGCTAACTATTTAGCGTTTGCAAAATTGATTTCTCCCCCGAACTTCTGCAGCAACGAATTCTCTAATCTGCCAATACAAATATACACTAGTCAAACTTGCCAATATCTGCTGTAAATACTAAAATTTAATGGAACCAGAAGTTATGCCACATAACCTTTCAGTCAAGTGACATAAATATTAATAACTAATATATATTTCTAGATAAATATCACCGTTGATTTAAACCTTTCAAATATCTAAAGTTGATCGTATCTTAACTATTATTAATAAATATTAAATCACTGATTGGTTCCGCTCCATTAAATATTCAACCGGTATTCTGTCTATTAAATCACACAATGTATTACATTATTAAGAAGGTGGAGTTCCATGTTTACCCTTTACGAGTTGAGCAGCTCATTCTGCTAAAGGGTTCAATCAATAAGATTTTTTTTGTTAACAATAGTTGTTCATTTATTCATTAAACACAACTTTTACTCGAAACTTTTTTCTATATTGTTAACCCTATCAGAAGAAAATCAATTTTAAATTTTATATATATATATTAAAACAAAAATATTGAACGGGGTAGTAGTTTCAGTTGGCCGTCAGTGACCGGCAAAGTAATATGCATAATTTTCAAACTAGAGTTAAATTAATGAGATTTTTTTGTTAACAATAGTTGTTTAGTTATTCATAAAGCACAACTTTTACTCGAAACTTTTTTCTATATTGTTAACCCTATCAGGAGAAAATCAATTATAAATTATATATATATCTTAAGACAAAAATATTAAGCGGGGTAGTAGTTTCGTTTGGCCGTCAGTGCACCGTCGGTGACCGGCAAAATAATATGTTCGCAAATTTTCAACCTACTTGAATTTAAACAGTTTTTTTTTTGTCACAAATGAAATAATTATGTATATATAAGATTGAACTCTATTTTGAACTTTTTTAAAACGTAATATAAATTAGTGTTGGAGTGATTCGTATCTCGGACACGATGTCGCGCTTAGGGATTATCGACCTTAATGCCATTGGTGGTATTCCATTGGGAGCGAGATGAATATTATACCATATTAAACTCTCCGATATTACATTATTGTCAGTGATACCATTGATTTTCGAACTTGGTACTAAATTCACCCAAATCAGTTGCGACCTTTTGGCAAATTTGGACTATATGCAAGCACCATTCAAGTCCACGTTTCTCGCCTAAAGCAATAAGTAACTTTTAGACTCGAGAAGTCTAACTATTTCACTATATTTGGTGCAAGCACCAATGCCTCCACGTTTCCTGTAATTTTCTAAAAACATGAAAAGACCTTTTGAAACAAACTAATTTTATTATATTTGGTGCAAGCAACAATGCTTCCACGTTTCCAGTAATTAAGACAATAAATGACCGTTTGAAACAAATTAGTTAAATTATATTTAGTGCAAGCACCAATGTATCCTCGTTCCTATAATTCGTCTAAAACAATAAACGACCTTTTGAAATAAACTAATTAGATTATATTTGGTGCAAGCACCGATGCTTCCACTTTTCCAGTAATTTTATTAAAACAAGAAATGACCATTTGAAACAAACTAATTTTATTATATTCGGTGCAAGCACCAGTGCTTCCATGTAACCAGTAATTAAAACAATAAATGTTCTTTTGAAACAAATTAGTTAAATTATATTTGGTGCAAGCACCAATGCTTCCTCGTTTCTAAAATTCGTTTAAAACAATAAACGGCCTTTTGAAATAAATAAATTAAATAATATTTGATGCAAGCACCAATGCTTACTCGTTTCCAATAATTAAAACAATAAATGCACTTTTGAAACATATATTAATTAAATTATTGTTAGTGCAAGCATCAATGCTTCCACGTTTCCAATAATTAAAACCATATATGTTCTTTTGATACAAATTAATTAAATTATATTTGGTGCTAGCACCAATGCTTCCTCGTTTCTATAATTGGTCTAAAACAATGAACGACCTTTTGAAATAAACTGATTAGATTATATTTGATGCAAGCACCAATGCTTACACGTTTCCAATAATTAAAACGATAAATGAAAATTTGGAACATATTAATTAAATTATATTTGGTGCTAGCACCAATGCTTCCTCATTTCTATAATTCGTTTAAAACCACATTTTGAAATAAACTACTTGGATTATCTTTAGTGCAAGCACCAATGCTCCCACGTTTACAATAATTTAAACCGTAAATGAAATTTTGAAACATATATATTTTATTATATTGTATGCAAGCACCAATGCTTCCACGTTTTCAATAATTAAAACAATAAATGCACTTTTGAAACATATATTAATTAAATTATATTTAGTGCAAGCACCAATGCTTCTTCGTTTCTATAATTCGTCTAAAACAATAAACGACCTTTTGAAATAAACAACTTAGATTAGCTTTGGTGCAAGCATCAATGCATCCACGTTTACAATAATTAAAACAATATATGTTCTTTTGATACAAATTAATTAAATTATATTTGATTCAAGCACCAATGCTTCCTCGTTCCTATAATGCGTCTAAAACAATAAACGACTTTTAAAATAAAGATTAACAATATTTGGTGCAAGCACTAATGCATCCATGCTCCTCGTAAAAAACTTTTACACAAACCCATAAAAAGATGCAAATTTATTTATGGTTTTTTAAACTGTGGTTCGCAAAAAGAATGGCAACAAAAACACATATTTATAGCAGTGTTTATTGTAAGCAAAACATCATTTTAACACTGCAATGACTCACTGTCGGTGTTTACAATGTGTCATATATGGTCTAATGACCAAATATGATGCACACAGCGGATGAGTGGGTTGCCAATGGGAAACCAACACACTTCTAACAATACACCTCGTCGTTATTCTTCTTTTTCTTGTTCGTTTAGGTCAAAAACGGTAGCGTAAAATGACCCCATCTGATTCGAACACACTCACAGGTATATAATGTGCAACTTGGACTTTTATTAATCTTAGCACCGGGCGGATTTGATCTCTGAATACGATTATTTTAATTAATTGCCGTATCTGTACACATTGTACAGTAGCGTACATAAATTTAGTGGTTATTGGGTGCTTTATTTTTATTTGTAAATATACTGGCAATTATTTTACACCTGGTAATGTCAGGTGAATTTTAAATTAGTTTAGTAATTGCATTTTTTGTATTATGTACATAATGAGGTATATATATAATTCTCGGCTAATATTTAACTTGAAAAACATCCCCTAATCTAAAAGTAAATCGTGGAACTTGTAAGAAAGTGTCTGATGGGAATCTTTAAAATTGTGTTAAAATATTCATGGACACGAATCACGTTTTTGGTTAACGCACGAATTTTTTTTTGTGTGTGTCATCATAATAGTTGCGAAGTTTTCTGTTCTCTAAAGATTTAAATATAAGCTACATATTGTTGGTAAGTCTGCTGAAACTCATTATAAGTTGCAGCCACTACAGATTATCTTATATTGTGATTCAAAACTTTTCGAAAATATCAAAAACATATTTAAGATATGAACTTTGTCACACCAACAAAAACATTATTACTTTTACACCCCCGTTTCTAATAATATAAGCTGTTTACAAGCGAAATTGGATCACTTAAAACTTTACAACAAAATAAGTGGCGCCACAACGAAAATATTCGACACATTGGTAAAAAAAAATGAAGTAAATTTATAAAAATTGGTTCAATTCACGTTTTGAAATGTACCATTTGTTATTGTAATGTGCAACATATGTCGCAGATAGTTGCAGACGAGCGTGTAAATATTTACAAATTCTGTATGCAATTTTCATTTGTGTCAAGATTTTACTTGGGGTTTTGTTGTTTTTTTAAGAGGTTTGAGTTTGCTGTGCAATATTCTCTTGCGCGCTAACAGATGGCTCTTGGAGCGGTTGCTGTATGTATGTATGTACACAGGTGTCTGGCATATTGGTATGTTTGGAGCATTTCTCATATAGGTGGCATGGCATGGCATGCATTCGCCAAACTGTCTTCAATTTATTTTACCGACACACTACATACAACGTGTGTGTGTGTGTGTGTGTGTTTGCTCTGCCAACGAAACAACGTCTGCATTTTAACTATTTTAGCTACTCCAAATATCAATATACTCCAAATCACTCAATTATTCTATATTGAGGAAACAGTTCTTAAATTATTTATTAACCCGATTTAGTTGTAAATAAACCGTTCCGGACACATACATCTGAGTATATATACTTATTTATTTATATATATATATAATTATTACATCTGGTACAATAACTGTTTAATTCAAGTTGGTTAAAAATTATGCGAACCCGGCGACCGACGGTGCACTGACGGTGAACTGAAACTACTGCCCCGTTCAATATTATTGTTTTAAGATATATAAGTTCATACTCGTTTTTAAACGGGTTTTAAGGATTTTTAAGCCACATTACATTATTGTTATTAATTATTCCATATATTGAAGAAACTATTTATAAACGGACGCGCCATATCCACCGCTAAATTAAACTCCCGATTTTATTTAAACAATATATATACTATTTTCTAAGTATTATTTTAAATTATGTAACCAGTTCGGAAATGCCTCGTTTTTTGTTTATTAGTGTATGTAGGCCCTAAATATGCATTAACAGACTGCCAATTAGTAATTAAGTTTAAAAACTACAATAAAGAATTGTTCACAGCGAAACAATCAGTAATTAAGCAAATAATAAACTAGTTTGTATTATGACAAGCAATTCTAACATTCCAAGCAACAAAATTAACATAATGTATGATACATTTTGTTGCTGTGAACGTTAACCTTGTATGTCATACAACAAACTGAAATTATTACTTATAATTTCTAAGCTTAATTACTAATTCTTTAACTGTGAACAATCCTTAAATTCAATTTGTTTTATAACAAACATTGTCTAGTATTCACAGCGATTACAACAACGCGTTAATTATTAACTTAATTAATTCGTGGGCAACAAGTGCCCATATCATATACACTTCATTCGTCAGTGAAACAATGAGGGCACAACTACCAAATTTATAATTAAAGTGGTGTATGTTAGCATTGGCATACAGTTATAAATAAAACGTTCCGGACACATACACATTTACACACATACATCTGGAATTATATATATTATATATGTATATATATATATATAAATATTACATCTGGTACAAATACTGTTTAATTCAAGTAGGTTGAAAATTATGCGAATGTGTAATTTGCCGGCCACCGACGGTGCACTGACGGCCAACTGAAACTGCTGCCCCGTTCAATATTATTGTTTTAAGATTATACGCGTTTTAGAACGGGTTAAACACATTTTAAAGCCACATTCAGCGTTTGGGAATAGTTCATTTTCAACTACAGTGTAGAAATGTATGTTGGAAAACATAAATCCAGTAAATTTGAAACCGTATATATCTTTTTGTATGTAATTTATATGTAGCTATGTTACCTCAATATATATACAGGTACATATACACGCGTGAGTTCCTAGTAATATATTTTATAGCGGGCGTAATCGATACATGTTCATTATTTCTAATATTATTCCGCGAATCCGACTACAGTACATTATTAATTTATATATATATATATATATATTTCGCGAAAAGTTATTACCCATCCAGATTCCTCTTAACCCTTTATTGCACAAAAATAATCTGTAATCGTGATTACTAATTAACTATTTTTAACATCAGTGCAGCTGTTCTAGAATAAAACAGAATAAACATGCATTTCTGGTTTGAATATTTTATTTTCAATAATAGCTGCATATCTAGACCATATACAAGTCTTTCACAATTTTCCATTAGACAGTATTGACTCTAAAACGTTCAGATTCGATTTAGGGAGGGTTGAAACGTGTATATCAGTTTGAATTAATTTTATTTGTGCCTATTACTGTTTTTAATAAAATTAAAATTTAAATATTCACTGAATAATTAATAGGGCATTGGTGCCTGCACCTATGCTTTTATTCATATCGTCAGCTCTGGACCAATCTATGCTATGATTTAATTTTCGTAGAATAAAGCAGGTGGCGATGTTATAGACAAAATAGGGCCATTTTAAAAATTGAGTCCCAACTTTTATGGACTCTACCGAGTCATCCCCATTTATACAAGGGCTTTGCCCGGATGCTAAAGTCATCAACTTTTTACAGCGTATCGAGCAAATAAAAATACTTGTGCCTGAAACGACAGACACGGCCTAAGGAGGCTAAATAAATTAAAGGGTGGCATTAAAATAGTCCTAAATTGTATAGAAAGGTTCTTTCGTGTATATAGTGAATTGTTTGAAATATTATTAGTGTTTTGATTGTAATTTCTTATCAGTACGAACAAAATAATATTTGAGTGTTATCTTAAATATTTCGCATTCTTAAACAATTAGTATTTATTTTGCTTAGATATGACTTTGCTCTGGTATTTTTAAGTTACACACAAATTGTTATTTTGACTTAAATTAAACAATAAACATATTGCAACATATTTAGAAATTATCTAGAGTGGCCTTCACAACACTTTCTTATTCGTAGTCTTTACTAAACATCACTTAATTATATTTTGCAATATTTGTCTATTTTTAAATGCAATTTTACAATAAATGGTACAATTTTTGGAAAAACTTTTCAAACTAAAGTTGCTAGAAATTTTAATATCTACAACATTTATAGAATACATATTTTCTCTAACTCATCTCGTTTTCGAGTTATACAACAAATCACTTCCAATTGTAATATTTTATTTGCAAAATCGTATTCTTTCCCAGGATTCAAATTGTTTTAATAATTAATATAACATATTTAAGCAATAGAAATGATTAAAGTTTACTTAAGTGCTCTTATATTAAAGAAATAAAGTCTAAAATGTATATTTTAATGTTAATTTCAAGAAGTTTGAAAATCACGCGTACACCGGTAATCGACGGTGCACTCACGGTCAAGTGAAACTATTGCCCCGTTCAATTTAAAATATATGTTAATACTCATTTTGAAGCCACGTTTAGCTTTAAGCTATATGTATGTTTGTATGTATGTATCCAGAACGCGTCATGTTTTGTGTATGTTCGTTATATTTACATAGCATTCCGGATAGAAAGCTAGATACATACTACATAGATAGGCGTATTTATATAATGTATGGTACATTTTTTGAAAAAACTTATCTAACAAAAGTTGCTAGAAATTTTAATATCTATAATATTTATAGAATACATTTTTTCTCTAACTCATCTCGTTTTCGAGATATACAACAAATCACTTCCAGTTGTATTATATTTTTGTTAAATTTATTCCCAGGATTCAAATTCAATGGTTATTTGTTTAAATAAACTATTATAATAAATAATTTAACATATTTAAGCAATAGAAGTTACTTAAGTGCACTTTTATTAAAGAAATAAATGTCTAAAACCGTATAATTTCAATTAGGTTGAAAATCAGGCGTACGTGATATTTGCCGGTGATCGACGGTGCACTCACGGTCAAGTGAAACCACTGCCCCGTTCAATTTAAGATAAATAAGTTAATACTCGTTTTGTAGCCACGTTTAGCTTTAGGCTCTATGTGTATTTATGTATCCAGAACGCATTATGGCTTGTGTATGTTAATTCGTTATATTTAGCATTCCGGATAGAAAACTAGATACATATATAGCTAATGGTAATTAGTATAGTACTGGTGAGGATTGTACTCAATTCTGTGTATGATCCGGGCATATAAGTTCAGTATAAGTTACGTAAATGAAGAAAGGATTTGTTATCAATCTATTAAATGAATCATCAAATAGTTATTTCCTTAATAACTCCTTATCTATCTTATCAAAGCGAATTTTTTAATCAACAGTCACTACTACGTTATGCTTCAAAACAACGCAATGTTTTCTAAACTTAGACGACTTTTAATTCTAACTGTCTTCACTGGTAACTAAACTTTGCTACATCATAATCTAAATATTATAATAATTGGGGTTGTAATTGTCTGGTTGCAGTGTTCGTGGGCCAAAGCGTCTACGCCGGCAAACAAGACGATAGCATCGCCCGTTGTGCTGAGTCATGCCTGCAAATAAACCCGTACGAGACATCGTCGACGGACAACAACCTGGTGAAACACTGTGCGAAGCTCACTAATGACGGCCGGTGCGAGTGCGACTGGGACAGAGTCCTAACCCCATCCGGTGAGTGTGTCTGCCGCAACCCCAAGCACTCAATCAACGCAGCGAACGAGTGCGTGTGCGACACCAGCCACTGCGACCCACCCATGACGAACTGCAAAGGGAAAATCACCAGCGACGAAGACCCGTTCGGCTGCTGCCGGAAATACTACTGCGACGTGTGCCCCTCCGACTCATACCCATCCAACGCCACCAAAAACTGCCTGTGTTTCCCATGCCAACCCTCCAACTGTAAAGACAATCAAACCACCGTCGTCATTCGCAAAGCGTCAAACTCGCCCGGTTCTTGCTGTGACTTATACATTTGCGAAGATGTACAAAACAAAACGTGTGAATCTAACCAGAAAGTGTACCAAAACGGGGAGTCGTGGCTGCAAAACGACTGCGCACAATACCGATGCGATAACGGTGTTATTTTCAACGATTTACTCGAGGGCTGCGATGTGCAAATACTGTGTTTCTCGAAGGATAATGTGTACGCGAATGGGCAAAGTTGGCTGGAGGATGAGTGCACGAATTGCACGTGCGTGCAAGGGCAGCGAAAGTGCGTGAGCCATTTCTGCGAAGAGTTGCCCAGTGCTACGATTAAACCGTATCTGCATTGCCAGTCGATGGACTTTTGCAAGAAGACATGCGCGTTTGGGTATAAGATGAGCCGCCGAGGCTGTGAAACGTGCAGGTGTAGGCTACCCGATCCGTGGGTTGTTCATGAGCTGCTGCGGGTTGTTAACTGCTCGCTGGAAGAGTGCGAATTGATGCGAGTTCTACCCATTAATTGTACATCAACCAACCAAAGCACAGAATGTCCACAGTGTCAAGGTTTGAAATAAATCGATTATTTATTTATTTATAAATCTCTAAAATATGTTTAAAACGAACTATAAAGACAATCCTTCAAAAATATTCTAGGTACTGTTGCTGTAAGTTGGCGGCCAGTGCAGCGTCACTGGCCGACATATTGCATAGTTACGGGCTTTCAAGTAAATCGATTATTTACTAGTTCATATTTACAAATCTCTAAAATATGTTTAAAACGAACTATAAAGACAATCCTTCAAAAATATTCTAGGTACTGTTGCTGTAAGTTGGCGGCCAGTGCAGCGTCACTGGCCGACATATTGCATAGTTACCGGCTTTCAGTTTCAACGTCAAATATTGTGCAACTGCTCTTTACATATTAAAAACAAATATGTTGTCGTTAAGATAACTGTACCAGTGTTGACTGAAATTTCAAAATATGTTTTTCGTAAAAAAAATATGTACATATTTGCATATACTTTAAAACTATGTTGAACTAATATTTGCACTGGAGAATATTAATGTAGAACTCAGTACTCGAATAGAACGCAAATATTTTACCATTGTATTCTCAATGCAGGGCCGGCTCTAAGTGTATTTATCAGCAATACGTGTATATCCGTTAAAATATCGTGTTGCTTAATTACAAAATTACCGTTTAGACTTCGTCCAAGTATTAAAAAAGATGTATAAGTCTTAATGAATAAATTAGCATTTAATAGGTCGATTAGCTAGTAAAGGGTTAACTTTTTGGAAAAATATTTCTAATAAAATTGTAGCCTATATAAAGTTTAACAACGTACATAATTCAAAAACCTGTTAACTTCAGCGATACAATTTTTATATATGTATAACTCGTTAAGGGTTAATTATATAGTAAAACGTTTCAAATAAAAGTTATAGTGCTATTGTTCCTGAATAATTTTTGTTATTGCCAAAAGTTTGTAACTAGTCTAACATCTGAGATAATCAATTAAATCTATTTATATGTAATTTCAAACGTGCTACATAGTGTCACCTAGTATCAAGAGCTTGAACTAAATATTGGACTTTAAAATTAATCGGATTTTCAGAAACTCGTGTGTATTTTGGAAACTGTTGGAATTATTGACTATTTTGTAGGCGTAAAAGTTGTTGGAAATAATTAGTTCTATAGTTTTTCTATATACAGTTTTCTAATAAATTTAACCTTTAAGCAGTTATAGTGTATTTGAAATACAATGTTTTAATTAATGTCAGATATCTTGAAAACCGTGATATATATTGAAAAATATGTAGTGATATAAATTGAAGATTATAAAATTGTCTATCAATTTGTTCTTGTATATTTTTTTGGTAAAGTTAACTCTTTAGTAGTTATTCAATTTTTAATTTATTTATTACTAATTCATTTTCGTGAACTCATGTATATTTTGAAAACTGTTGGACTAATTGAAATTTTTGTAGGGATAAAAGTTGTTGGAAATATTAAGTTCTCAATTTTTTCTTTATACAGTTTTCTTCTAAATTTAACCCTTAAGCAGTTATAGTGTATTTTCAAATACCATATTTGAATTAATGTCCAATATCTTGAGAACCATGATATATATTGAAAAATTTGTAGTGATATAATTTGTAGATTATAAAATTGTCTATAACTTTGTCCCTATATATTTCTTTGGTAAGGTTAACCATTTAGTAGTTATTCAATTTTTAATTTATTTATTATTAATTAATTTTCGTAAACTCATGAATATTTTGAAAACTGTTGGACTAATTGAAATTTTTGTAGGGATAAAAGTTGTTGGAAATATTAAGTTCTATATTTTTTTTATACAGTTTTCCTCTAAATTTAACCCTTAGGCAGTTATAGTGTATTTTCAAATACAATAGTTTAAATATTAGCAAATATTTTGAGAACCGTGATATATATTGAAAAATATGTAGTGATATAAATTGTTGATTATAAAATTGTCTATAACTTTGTCCCTATATATTTTTTTGGTAAGGTTAACCCTTTAGTAGTTATACAATTTTTAATTTATTTATTATTAATTAATTTTCGTAAACTCATGTATATTTTGAAAACTGTTAGACTAATTGAAATTTTTGTAGGGATAATAGTGGTTGGAAATAATTAGTTCTCAATTTTTTCTTTATACAGTTTTCCTCTAAATTTAACCCTTAAGCAGTTATAGTGTATTTTCAAATACCATATTTTAATTAATGACAGATATCTTGGGAACCGTGATATATATTGAAAAATATGTAGTGATATAAATTGTAGATTATAAAATTGTCTATAACTTTGCTCCCATATATTTTTTGGTAAAGTTAACCCTTTAGTAGTTACACAATTTTTAATATATTTTTATTTTTCACGGCATTTAGGCTTATTAATACAATTGTTTTAGGTAATATTTTAATGAAAAATGTATTTATATTTATTACAGAAGCCTATACACAACTTCTACCAATTTTAGTAGGCGTAATCGTGTTTTTGGTGGTGATGCTAGCGGCAATGTCCGTGCTGTGGTACCGCGAGCGCCGGCGGGGTTGCACCCTGCAATTGCACCAAACACCATCGCCCGAACATAAATATAACTATTTACCAATGTTGGATGCGAATTTAAATGCGGAAAAGTCGATTTTATGCACCAAAAAACCCGTTGAACTCAAAGGCTATCGCTAATTGTTTTTGGATTGTTAAATAAGTTAAAAAAGAACAATGCAAATGTTGACTGGTATTTTTTAAATAATTTGATTATTATTTATAATATTTAAAATATATGAATTTAAGTGATATCTCTGCGATATCTCAGAGATATCACAAAATAAATGGTTTACCTGTTTTTTTTAACGTTTTAAACCAATTTAATCGTTTTTATATCCTAAATTGGGACGTTTTATTTTTATTTACGATGTTTTAATTTTTTTTTTATAACGCATTAGAATGTTGCGATTTTTTTTACAATTTATGACTGAATTTTCAACTAATACGAAATTATTTCCACGCAATTTAAATTTCAATTTTCTTACCAATATTATTATTAAAAATAGGAATCTCTCCTTGTGTAATTAACGAATTTGTGTTTTATTTAATAATTAAATTTGTTTATTATTTTATAGTTAATTAATATAACTTGTGATAATTTTCACGAACTTGTGGTTAATATTTCGTGTTAAATATTTGAGTCGATTATTAATTAATTACAAATATTTATTTAATATGAGTAATTATTGAAAATTAATAGAAAATCGACTCAAAAATAAAATAACGCACTCTGATAAGACGTTGTTGACTGTTTTTTTGCTTAAAGTAAAAAATATACTAATAGATGTACATATAATAGTGTAGAAAATTAACACTAGTTTTTTTTTTAAATTTTAATATGTTTTTCGTTTATGACATATTTGTGTATTGTCGTTCCAAAAACATAAACTTAATATAAAAAATGCATATATATATTTTTTGTATAGCTATTATTGTGACATTTGTGATGAATTCTAGTAATATTTGAGTGTGAATGAGTTATTGTTATAGTTTTGTATAATATTATTATTCATATTTAATGTTAATAATATTAGGTATACGTGTACACTTGTATTAAAAAATCTTGGCAGTGTTGTGGCAGTATAATGAATTTTATTCCGACAATAATCTAAAAAAAATAAATAAAAAAACATATAACATAATTGAGAATGTTTAGAAATATTTTTTAGGTACAAATTATTTAAAAAAATTCACAATATTATACAGTTTTTAATTTTTTAGATTTGTAACTCTGACTTTAGTTAACTTATTAATTTTTTATCCCATAAAATGTAGTATATTTTTATAAAATGCAACACTTAAAAAATATTTAGAAATTATTCGCGTGGAACTGAGTTTATTTTATAATATAATTAATATAATAGTATAATAATAATGTTTTGTTCCTTTATCAGAGATACTAAAACTCTTATTAGATCTCTATGTATTAGTTACGCCGCCATTTTGTCTCTAAAAGTGGCAGGTTATCGAAACACGAGTGCAAGACCATATAACTTACGGGGATTAATTCATATTAAACTGCGATCTGAGCCAATCTACCAATTTTCAATAAATACACATTTAAAACTTGTATAAACATCGAATTTTAATATTTCAATATTAAATTCCTACGATTTTAACCCGTTGAAAATGATTTTATATGCAAATACGTTTGGATATAACGAGAACGCGCGCGGTGTTTGTATTTACCGGGCAGTGACGGTGCACTCGCCGCCTAAGCGTGACGTGTGTTGCCGAAGTTGAGACTCGTACATGCTCGCGTTTTTGGGCTCGAGTCAAATAAATTAAAGTTCCGTAAGCTATATGTGAGCTCTTGCGAATGTAAATGAAACAGTATTTGTTTGTTTTCAATATGAAAATGATTCTATATTATAGCAAAAACTGTAGTTTTATATACGATATATAATATATAAATAGATATGCTTAGACAGTAAATAAATAATTGATGGCTTTAAACATTTCGAAACTTTGTAAACTGCATATATATATAATTATATTCAATTATGTTTCTTTACAAAACTCAGTATTTTTGCGTGGTTTTTAGGGGCATATCAAATCAACAGTTTTTTTAAATTTAATTATATAGTTTCGCGCCATCATTGTTTCTAATTCTAATTTTAAGTATTTTGATATTGTATTTATTTGTGCTTAATGTAGCATGTATGTGTAAATAAACAAATATAATAATAGAGCCTTTTATGTTATAATTTAAAATTGATTTAAATATATAATTAATTCCTTTTCATTGCATTTTTTGTTTGTTTTTGCCCTTTTTCTTTTCAGATGCGTTCATTACAAGGGCCGGAGGCCCTTAAATATCAATTCACCGCAGGTCTCTTCAAAATAGGTACGTAAAATGCTATTATTAAACATGGATCGAAATAAATATTTAATTTATGTTTAAAGGCTCACGTAACTGACTTAGAATCCCGTTTTTCAAATAAACATTATTAACGGTTATTTTTTTGTATTATATTTGTCTTTATATTCAAACTATCGTAAAATAAGTAATATTTAACAACGTACATAATACTAAAACTCGTAAACTTTAGCGGTACAATTTTTATATATGTTTAACTCGTTAAGGGTTAATTATATAAAAGAAAGTTTCAAATAAAAGTTATAGTCCTATTGTTACTGAATAATTTTTGTTATTACCAATAGTTTGTAACTTGTCTATCATCTGAGATAATTAACAAAATCAATTTATATTTACTACCAAACGTGCTACATGGTGCCACCTAAAATCAAGAGGTAAAACTAATGTCTGGACTTGTAAAAAAATTCGATTCATATCGATTTTTAGAAACTCGCGTATATTTTGGTAACTGTTAGACTTATTGAATTTTTTGTTGGGGTAAAAGTTGTTGGAAATAATGTGTTCTATATTTTTTCTTAATATATTTTGGTTCTAAATTTAACCCTTAAGCAGTTATTGTGTATTTTCAAATACAATGTTTTAATTCATGTCAGATATCTTAAGAACCGTGATATATATTGAAAAATAAGTAGTAATATAAATTATAGATTATAAAATTGTCTATAAATTTGTTCCTGTATACATTTTTGGTAAAGTTAACTCTTTAGTAGTTATACAATTTTTAATTTATATGTTATTAATTAATTTTCATAAACTCATGTATATTTTGAAAACTGTTGGACTTATTGAAAATTTTGTAGGGACTAAAGTTGTTGTAAATAATTGGATCTATATTTTTTTGTTATAAATTTTTCTTCTAAATTTAACCCTTAAGCAGTAATAGTGTATTATCAAATACAATGTTTTAAATAATATCAGATATCTTGAAAACCGTGATATATATTGAAAAATAAGTAGTGATTAAAATTGAACATTATAAAATTGTCTATAACTTTGTTCCTGTATATTTTTTTGGTAAAGTTAACTATTTCCTAGTTATACAATTTTTAATTTATATGTTATTAATTAATTTTCATAAACCCATGTATATTTTGAAAACTGTTAGACTTATTGAAAATTTTGTAGAGACTAAAGTTGTTGGAAATAATTAGTTCTATATTTTTTTGTAATCAATTTTTCCTCTAATTTTAACCCTTAAGTAGTTATAGTGTATTTTCAAATACAATGTTTTAAATCATATCAAATATCTTGTGAATTTTGATATATATTGAAAAGATATGTAATAATATAAATTGTAGATTATAAAATTGTCTATAAATTTCTTTCTATGTCTTATAATTTCCTGTTTCAATTAAGTATAAATTAGTATTATAAATTGGTTAGTTGCGTAAAGGTAATATATATGTTTGTGTCTGGGCGGCATTCAAGGGCAGTCCTACTTTTATTCTTTAAAACCTTCTTCATTCGAACAATATATAAATATGTTACAGCCAAAAACGAATTGCAGTTAAAAATCGACCAGCTCAGAGAATTGAAGTTTGAATAATCCAAGGACTTCAAAAGGTATCTATTCAAGCATGTAGGATATAAGGTACTATTTAATTAAGGCCCTTTCTTTATATATCACCCTTTAAACATGTCCTATATTTATAAAATATGTAGTATTTTTGTTAATTAAACATTCCAGGTATTATAAGTAAATATGTGTTTAAAAATTGAATGTCGTAGTTTTCTATTATTTGAGAAACCTAAAATAATAAATTTACGATCTGTAACGTACTTTAACAATATTTTCTTTATGTTTTTAGACAATTGTTCCTGCCTGACGGCGTCGCGACGTCCAGCATGAGGATAACCTGCTCGAAGATGAAACCCTCCACAGTTGTCCAGAAGAAAACTACCCCTTGCCCCCCCCCCCCAAAATAATTTATTTATAATTATAAATTGCATTGATTTATAAATATAATAATTTTGATATTTAGTGATATTTGCGATATTATTATTCCCTTACATGTGAAAATTGTTCTTATATTGTTTAATATTTCCGGTTAGTATTCGACAATTACATATTTTTGTACTGTATATTGATTATTATTGCCATTTAGTGTCTCGATTGTATTTGCAATATTGTTTGTTATTTCCGTGTCATTGGCTTCAATATTTCACCCATACGTAAGATACCTGTATTTTAAATAGAGAATTATTTTTGTAGTATGCTTGTTATTCCCCTTTATTGTTGAAATGTGGGATGACACGCAATTGAAACCCATAATATAAATGCAACTTATAAAATTGTTTCTAAAAATCATTTTATATGAATAATATAACTGTTTTTCTTTGTATAATTATTAATCTTAAGTGAAATAATCTGAATATTCCTTTTTATTTAACATTTGTGTAGATATTTTGAGTAATGTTTACTCAAAAGAGTCTCTTTTTATTTATAAAACTGTTAATAAATATTTAAGAAAGAATTTGTGCCATAAAAACATCTCTAAATAATAATTGTTTATAAATATATTCATAATAAATACATATTTACCTCAAAAGTATTAAAATTTAATAATAAGTATGTCTAAAATGGGTTCATTTAATCTAGAACATGTTAGATAATTAATTGTAATTTTAAGATAGTGTTAAAGGGCCAAAAAGTCCTTAACATATGTAATAAAGGTTTAAATAAATGTATTAAACGTTATATGATGACTTTTATTCCTAAATGAAATCCTATTATCCTTTTGTTTATATTTCAGCTGTGTGAAATATTCATCTAGATTCTAGAGGACTCTACAAAAAGGTAATATTTTATATTGTTTATAAATCCCTTAAAAGAAGGGATTTTATACTGTGAAATTAATTAATAACAATTGCGTGAAATGCCCATAGAAACAATTTATTTATAAATGTAATAATCCTTAAAACACGTAATATTAATAATAAATAACTGCATATATTGTTTAAATGCATATTTACAATAACAATTTCTAAGAATAAAGATAATATAAATAAATAAAAACCCCTTAGAATATAAAAAGAAATTCACCCATAAAGTTGGACCAAAATCTAAATGGCGGACACTTATAACGAAAAAAAATCTAAATAAAGAACAAAAATCTTAACAAGTGACACAAAATTTAAAAAGAAATTCACCCATAAAGAGCTGGGACAAACAGCTTATCCCGGATCTTTATGGGTGAATTTCTTTTTTCTTAAAGTTGGACCAAAACCTAAAAGACGGACACTTATAACGAAAAAAAATCCTAATATTGAACAAAAATCTTAACAAGTGACACAAAATTTAAAAAGAAATTCACCCATAAAGAGCTGGGACAAACAGCTTATCCCGGATCTTTATGGGTGAATTTTTTTTTTCTTAAAGTTGGATCAAAACCTAAAATACGGACACTTATAACGGAAAAGAATCCTAATAAAGAACAAAAATCTTAACAAGTGACACAAAATTTTAAAATAATTTCACCCATAAAGAGCTGGGATAAACAGCTTATCCCGGTTCTTTACGGGTGAATTTCCATCCCGGATATTTACGGGTGAATATTTTTTACGTGCTTTAAATCATAATGTCTAACGTTTGGGCACAATTTATTATTAAATTCTAACGACTTTTATTATATTTATATTCGTTTTATTTTTCTTAGTAATTGTTATTGTTTATATGTATTTAAACAATATATACAGTTATTTATTATTAATAATACGCATATAAACAATATATACAGTTATTTATTATTAATAATACGTTTTTTAAGGATTATTACAATTAAAAATAAACTGTTTCTATAGGCATTTCCTGCAATTGTTATTAATTAATTACTCACCGTATAAAAACCCTTCTTTTAAGGGTTTTTATAAACAATATGCAATAATTACCTTTTTGTAGAGTCCTCTAGAATCTAGATGAATATTTCACACAGCTGAAAATATAAACAAAAGGATAAAAGGATTCTTTTTAGGAATGATAAGTCATCATATAACTTTTAATACATTTATTTAAGCATTTATTACATTTGTTAAGGACTTTTTAGGCCCCTTAACACTATCTTAAAATTCAAATTAATTATCTAACATGTTCTAGATTAAATGTACCCATTTTAGACATACTCATTATTATATTTTAATACATTTGAGGTAAATATGTATTTATTATGAATATATTTATAAACAATTATTATTTAAAGATGTTTTTATGGCACAAATTCTTTCTTAAATATTTATTAACAGTTTTCTAAATAAAAAGAGACTCTTTTGAGTAAACATTACTCAAAATATCTACACAAATGTAAAATAAAAAGTGATATTCAGATTATTTCACTTAAGATCAATAATTATACAAAGAAAAACAGTTATATTATTCATATAAAATGATTTTTAGAAACAATTTTATAAGTTGCATTTATATTATGGGTTTCAATTGCGTGTCATCCCACATTACAACAATAAAGGGGAATAACAAGCATACTATAAAAAAAAATTCTCTATTTAAAATACAGGTATGGGTGAAAAATTGAAACCAATGACACGGAAATAACAAACAATATTGCAAATACAATATATAAAATAAATCTAGACACTAAATGGTAATAATATTCAATATTAAGTATAAAAATAGGTAATTGTTGAACATTTACCGATAATATTAATGCAAATAAGAACAACTATTACAAGTTAAATCAATTACCCAAATTTTGAATTATATATTTTAAATGATTTTTAGAAACAATTTTATAAGTTGCATTTATATTATGGGTTTCAATTGCGTGTCATCCCACATTTCAACAATAAAGGGGAATAACAAGCATACTACAAAAATAATTCTCTATTTAAAATACAGGTATCTTACGTATGGGTGAAATATTGAAGCCAATGACACGGAAATAACAAACAATATTGCAAATACAATCGAGACACTAAATGGCAATAATAATCAATATACAGTACAAAAATATGTAATTGTCGATTACTAACGGGAAATATTAAACAATATAAGAACAATTTTCACATGTAAGGGAATAATAATATCGCAAATATCACTAAATATCAAAATTATTATATTTATAAATCAATGCAATTTATAATTATAAATAAATTATTTGGGGGGGGGGGGGGGGGGCAAGGGGTAGTTTTCTTCTGGACAACTGTGGAGGGTTTCATCTTCGAGCAGGTTATCCTCATACTGGACGTCGCGACGCCGTCAGGCAGGAACAATTATCTAAAAACATAAAGAAAATATTGTTAAAGTACGTTACAGATCGTAAATTTATTATTTTAGGTTTCTCAAATAATAGAAAACTACGACATTCAATTTTTAAACACATATTTACTTATAATACCTGGAATGTTTAATTAACAAAAATACTACATATTTTATAAATATAGGACATGTTTAAAGGGTGGTATATAAAGAAAGGGCTTTAATTAAATAGTACCTTATATCCTACATGCTTGAATAGATACCTTTTGAAGTCCTTGGATTATTCAAACTTCAATTCTCTGAGCTGGTCGATTTTTAACTGCAATTCGTTTTTGGCTGTAACATATTTATATATTGTTCGAATGAAGAAGGTTTTAATGAATAAAAGTAGGACTGCCCTTGAATGCCGCCCAGACACAAACATATATATTACCTTTCGCAACTAACCAATTTATAATACTAATTTATACTTAATTGAAACAGGAAATTATAAGACATAGAAAGAAATTTATAGACAATTTTATAATCTACAATTTATATTATTACATATCTTTTCAATATATATCACAATTCACAAGATATTTGATATTATTTAAAACATTGTATTTGAAAATACACTATAACTGCTTAAGGGTTAAATTTAGAAGAAAAATTGATTACAAAAAAAATATAGAACCAATTATTTCCAACAACTTTTGTCCCTATAAAATATTCAATAAGTCTAACAGTTTTCAAAATATGCATGAATTTATGAAAATTAATTAATAACATATAAATTAAAAATTGTATAACTAGTAAAGAGTTAACTTTACCAAAAAATATACAGAAACAAATTTATAGACAATCTTATAATCTACAATTTGTTTTACTACATATTTTTCAATATATATCACGGTTTTCAAGATATCTGACATTAATTAAAACATTGTATTTGAAAATACACTATAACTGCTTAAGGGTTAAATTTAGAAGAAAAATTTATTACAAAACAATATAGAATATTATTTCCAACAACTTTAGTCCTTACAAAATTTTCAATAAGTCTAACAGTTTTTAAAATATACATGAGTTTCTGAAAATTATTTAATAACATAAAAATTAAAAATTGTATTACTAGTAAAGAGTTAACTTTACCAAAAAATATATGGATTCAAATTTATAGAAAATTTTTTAATCTACAATTTATTTTTATACATATTTACAATATATATCACGGTTATCAAGATATCTGACATTAATTGAAACATTGTATTTGAAAATACAGTATAACTGCCTAAGGGTTAAATTTAGAAGAAAAATTTATTACAAAAAAATATAGAACATATTATTCCCAATAATTTATGTCCCTACAAATTTTTCAATAAGTCTAACATTTTCCAAAATATACATGTGTTTCCGAAAATTAATTAATAATATATAAATTAAAAATTGTATAACTAGTAAAGAGTTAATTTTACCAAAAAAGTATACAGGGACAAATTTATAGACAATTTTATAATGTTCAATTTTAATCACCACTTATATTTCAATATATATCACGGTTTTCAAGATATCTGACATTAATTAAAACATTGTATTTGAATATACACTATAACTGCTTAAGGGTTAAATTTAGAGGAAAATTGTATAAAGAAAAAATATAGAACGAGTTATACATATATAATGAATTGCATGAGTTTTTAAATTATGTACTTTATTAACTTTTGGTAATAACAAAATATTTAATACAATTTAATTAGGGAATTCCGCGTTTTTCTTGATCCAGCTCAAATATTTGCTAACTCTTGTGAATACAGCTGGATGGTTAGTTTGACATGTCTTCCATCCAAAGGAGACAATCCCGATCTGTTGATGGGTCCCTAAATGGGCGATAACCAAAGGGCCGCCACTATCCCCCTAAAAATATAGAAATATATTTAAATTTAGCGATTTTGTTAATAGAATATGCTAAAACGTTGTTAATTTAAATAAAAATAAAAATAAAATTGTTATGGCTTACATTACACGATGATTTCCCGTCTAAACCGGAAGTACACAGATGCGTATCATGGATAACTTTTGGGTACCGCTGTAGGCAAGCTTCGCCACTAATAATATCAGTCTCAACGAATCGCAAAACTGGACTAATCACATTTGAATCTATAAACACAAATAGTATACACATATATGCATTCCACTCAATCTAGCTCCATAAGAAACACCACATTAGTACTCAAATACTATCATAATATAAAGACAACTCAATCTAGAATATATTTAATAATATTAACACATGTATTCCACTCAATCTAGCGCCACTAGAAATACCAAACATAGAACTCAATCTAGCTCTTTTAGAATCACCAAAGTGGCTCTCAAATAATTATATTGTGCTCCAATATAATAACACAACATATAGTCATGCATTTTGCTCAATCTAGCTCTAGTAGAAACACCACATTTTAACTCAAACATGGTTAATTGAGCAAATAAAATACGTACCATCGGAATCTTTACCCCAACCGCTAACAACTGCATTGCTACCAGTAAAACTTGAACCGTCTTCAGTTGGTAACTTGATGGCGTTAATAAATTCTGCAAAAATAATTATAAACATATTCTAATTGTATTATTGTTACTTAAAACTGTTAAGCTACATTTAAAACATGAAATAAATAGTTCATTGGTCTTCTAAGTGCACTTAGTGCACAAAAGTGCTATGTCCACGACCTTAAAAGTTGACTTACTGTTAAATTTAACTCGATGCGGAAGTTTAACGAGCGCAATGTCGTTTAACAACATGGTCGGGTACCATCTTTCGTGCGGAATAATTATCGATGTGTTCATACGGACCTGGGTAGCTTCAGTGGTGTCGTCTACCTTGTGCGCCCCCATTACGACTTCAATTTTATTTACACTGTAAATAATTATTACGATTTTTAACGAAATACTATACTTTAACTTTACAAAATGAGCTTTTATGAGGCTCAAAACTAATTGTTGAATTTAAATAGACTTAAATTAAGAATTCTGAAAGGACCTCAGGGGTTTAGAAAGCATATATTTTATTTAATATAGCTTTGAAATGCTCTAATTTTATTTCAAAGTTGCAATGAGCACTTTTGAGCCCTCAACTATGAACTTACCCATCAGTACAGTGAGCAGCTGTTAAAATGTACTCTTCAGATATCAAGGAACCTCCGCAGAAGGACACTCTACCATTGTCAAGATAAATATTTAGCCCAACCTGATTAAATAATTAATTTTTAATTAAATATTTAGAAAATTAAATTAGAAATTATTTTCTTTAGTGGATAAAGGTGCTATACTGTTTATTCAGTTACTACATTTTACAGTAATTATTAAATTATTAAATTTTGAATTTTAAATACTCCATAGAGCACAAACGTGATATGTCCATATGTTTTAATACAAATATTACATTATTTCTAGTTTATTAATAAAATTTGATTATGTTTAAGGGGTTTATTAAATATAGGTAAGGTCACTACTAAATGGGGGTATACCTGATACGGAAACTGATGTATTTTCGCTTCGTCACCACCAACGATTCGCCCATTAAATCGAAGATTTGAAAATTGATTTGGTATAGCCTTAAATAATATTTAAACGTAATTTTATTGATTTAAAGAAATTTATTTAACTAACCTGAATATAGGTGGCTGTGGCTAACACACAAAATAATATAGAGAAATTCATTTTGCTCGACTAAGAAAGATACAAAAATGTTTGTCTTTATATATTGTTCTTATCACTTAAATTTTATGCGGAATTGATAAGTTTTTTTTCTTGTATTTATTATATCTGATTTTAATTCAAGTTAGTAACAATAAAAATGTCAAAATTAATCTTCAGTGGTTTCCAAATATATAATAATTTAATCCCCAAAACGATTTTTTTATTAATATTATTTAATATTTTAAATATAAAAGTGAATCTATTACCGAAATCTCATTTATAATAAATCATTTTTAATTTACACAGATAAGAAAATATTAAGTACCTATACGAGCTGGAAAGTTCAGTGTAGGGCACTCTAGATTTTTAAAATAATATATGTAAGTAATATATGTTTCATAAATAATATATTACGTACCTAATTTTATGTAGTACTTCAGGAGCGTGTATATAGTGGCTGGAGGCATTGGTGCATGCACACATGCTAGTTTTAATTAAATTTACATACAATTAATATTCCTTTATAATATAAAACAATAAAATTACTAATAATATAGGTTTTTACATGATATCTAACACGTTTAAGATTAAATCAATTGATAACATTTTAATACACATTAATTATATCAGATTTAAAAATTGATAAATATATATTTTTATGCGTAATTTAATTTAATTCAGTTAATCATTTACAATACAAAAAAATTATTGATAAAAACGGTTAATTCAACATCATACATGTTTTTTTTTACAGTTGCTTTTTATGTTGGTACTGGTTAATTAATAATAAATAGGATGTAAGCCCTTGTAATTGCTAAAAATTAAATTAATTTAATTAGTTTTATAACTATAATAATATTTAGTAATATTCTTACGCTTATTAAAATATTTAGACGAATTGGAAATAAACCCAAGCAAGTATATTTTACTTTGGAATGTAATGCTTGCAAAATCAATGTGTTTTTCTAGAAAATACAATAAATAATGTAATAAAAAATAATCAAATAGTTTATACTGAAATAAAACAATCGCTACTCTTCTGAAGTTCAGTCTGCTTTGAAATAGACAAAAACGAATCAAACGTCAGAATGAAATGTCTAAAAAGTTTTTGTGTGGTAAATCTTCAATTAATTCGATGATTTGAAGTGTATTTAGTGTGTTGTGTACTTTACACAGAGTGGCATCTGCTATTTATAATATATATATATATATATATATATATATATATATATATATATATATATATATATATGTATATATATATATATATATATATATATATATATATATATATATATATATATATATATATTTAATATAATATACCTGCATAGCGATTTTTGGCTCGTAGTAGCAGATGTTAAGGAGTCCTAAGACAGAGTAGATTTGCTTGGCTTTTTGCTCAATCATATAACAAATTAAGTACGTCGCAACCATGATGACACCTTGGGCCACCATTGAGGTAAGAAGAGATCGCGCTTCAAGACTTTTGTACGCGCCAGTCAAGATGCCAACCAAACAAAATAACATTTGGATATAACTATACGTAACATGTAGTAATATTATTCCGGAAAAAGCGTTATTAAATTGTATTGTCGCCTCTATTAACTTTTCATGAACCTCAGAAATATACACCATGAAATTTTCATAAGGAGAACTAAAATAACATTTTTTTTATTTTTTATTTTCTTGTCGATTTCTCGCCCATGGTTCTTACCTTTCCAAAATAGGTGTAGAATCCTCAATGTCTTCCAGATAATTGTATAAAGTGTGAAACCGAAGATAGAGAATTATATTGAAACCAGTAATTAATGATATTAAAGTGTCTTTCATATGAAATGGGATTCCAAAGCAAATTAAGTCGTATATTTGTTGCTCCAGGGGCGTATCAGTAGAAAATATTACTAGCATAAGCCAGGGGGATAAAAATGTGAAACTAGTAACGAGATAAAATATAAATTTATATGAAACATTTAAATTTAATTTCCGAAATAAAAAATCAACTTCCCGGACTTTAGTCTGAAAGCTAACGAAAGACCAAAAATTCAAATTGAAGATAATTACGCATAATACATGGAATATATTTAAACCGACGATTAAATAATAAAAGCCAACTAACTCGATTATATTAGCGTTCTCCATTTTTAGTAAACGTTGACGACTGGCCCACAAAATCAATGAAAACGTCACTACAAAATAATTAAAACATTCTTATATCGAACATAAATAGGTGTGACTTCAAATTTAAGACTTGTATATAGTCTAGATGTGCACCAATTAATTTTGAAAAAATATTAAAATCAAAAGGGTATATTTATTTTATGCATTTTTATCCTTTCTCCAATATTACTAAAACGGCTGCACTTATAGCAAAAATAGTTAAAATCATAAAAAAGATAAGAGTATTAGGCACAACTTTTGTTTGAAAAGTTTCTGCAAAAAATGTACCAGTTACGAGAAAACTGTTACGGAATTTCTTATTGTTTTGCATAAAATAAATTTTCAACATGCATTTTTACTCTATTCATTTTTATCTTTTCTCTAATTTCACTAAAACGGCTGCACTTATGGCAAAAATAGTTATGTACATAATGAAATATATGAATATTTCGCATAACTTTTGTTTGATACTTTATTTCAAGAAATGTACCAGTTACGAGAAAACTGCTACGGAAAATCTTATTGTTTTGCATGAAATAAATTTTCAACATGCATTTCTACTCGATGCATTTTTATATATTCCGTAATTTCACTAAAACGGCTGCACTTATGGCAAAAATAGTTATGTACATAAAGAAAGATATGAATATTTTGTACAACTTTTGTCTGAAAGGTTTTTTCAAAAAATGTACCAGTAACGAGAAAACTGCTACGGAAAATCTAATTGTTTTGTAGAAAATAAATTTTCAAGATACATTTTTATCTTTTCTCTAATTTCACTAAAACGGCTGCACTTATAGCAAAAATAGTTAGGTACATAATGAAATATATGAATATTTCGCACAACTTTTGTTTGAAACTTTATTTCAAGAAATGTACCAGTTACGAGAAAACTGCTACGAAAAATCTTTAATAAAGAATATTAAACAATTTAATTTATTTATTACAAAAATAGTACTTACTTATCGGGTAAATTAATCTTTTCCATAAAAATTTTTGGGTATGTCCAACATACGTCTTATTTTTGGTATAAATGGCCTCATAGGGCACTAACCATATTAAGGCGAACCTTACCAAAAAGTAAAATTGTAAAAACAACTCATCTATAGTCGCAGGGAGCAGATAATTATTATATTTATTTAAAACATAATTCTTTAATTTTTTAAACATTTTTCAAATTTGCCCTAGTAACAATTTTCAATAAAAGTGTATAAATCTTCGATTTATATACTGTAAAAAGCTATAATAATATTAAATCTATAATCGCTACGCGATAATATTAATATTATAGTATAATTCCGTGGTAATTACATCATTAGAATAATCCTATACAGGTCCGTATTAAGGCACAAGTTTGACCTCATAAAAAAAGGACATAAAATTATAAGACTATTTATATCAGTAACATTTATTCAATTTGTAAACCTAACACAATTTTTTAAATTTTAATGGCTGTGGTGAGGGACATAGGTGCCTGCACCTAAGCTTGCTATATACGTAAACTCAACATTGTTGAAAAAAAAATCTATTTTAGTTAAATAGCCCTCCAGTTCGCCCCTAAACTAAAAACCGAGTTTAAGAGAAGAAAATGCTTAAGTCCGGGCCTGACCATGCATATTAGGGCCATTAGATTTCAATGTATGACTGGTTACTTAGAAATTAACTTTTCGCTGTCCCCCCACCCCCCAGTTATATGATGTGTCGAAGCAGAAATGTTATTTCCTTTTAAATTATTCGTGTTTACAACATGACTGTCTAATGATATCGTTCGTTTAACGTCGGGACGCTCTTTGGTGCGTTCGTGTATGATCGGCAATGCATAGGTCGTTGATAATCTAGATCGGACAGACCCGGGTCGGTGCGACCTAGACAACGAATGAAAGCGAGATGCTGCAGGCGACGAGGTATTCTGCAATGTTGCTAGTAACGTTGATATTTGGCGCTCCAAGGAGTTGAGGTCGTGCAGATTGGACATATGCAACTAAAAATATATTTTAAGTACAACAAAAATTGAGCCCCAGGGCTGGACTGAAATAAAATGGCCCAATGGGAATATTAGCATAATATTAAATAAGTCCCAAATAAGATTGATAATAAAAATTATTTGTTTAAAAAAGTGTTAAAGGTTTAATAATTATTAAAATAATGCAATATTAAGATTACCTCATCAGTAGAAGTGTTGGCATAGCTACGCCTTTTAATTTGGTTTAAAGTGTGGTCGTCCTTCGCTTCTTGGACTGCTGCATCCAAAACACTGTCTAACATTTCTGTAGGAGCAGTCATTTCTTGTGCAAAATTACTAGTGACAATACATAAAATAATAATAAATAAATCTTGAACAATAAAACTTTGATATATCTTAAAACAATAATATTGAGCGCGGTAGTTAGTTTCAGTTGACCGTCAGTGCACCGTCGGTGGCCGGCAAATTGCACTTTCGCATATTTTACGACCTACTTGAAATTATGTGGTGTTTTTGTCAAATGTATCAAAATTAATTGCCAAAATAATTATTAAACATTAATATAAATATATATTATGTAAAAAGAGACACAATCCATTTATATTCACTAATTATTTAAGAGATAATATTATTCTTGATTGATTGCCCAAAATTACAAAATTGTAGTATAAAATAAGTGCACATTTAATTACAGATGGACTGTATATGATATGGGCACATGGTGCCTACACCTTAACCTAGCATATAGATAGTGGAAGACCAAGAACCCGAATTTCTTATATCGAGTATTTTGTAAATATTCTTACTTCATATTTTTATTGATCTTCGAAGATCGATTAAACGATCGATTGCTCTCTCTCACAATGCGGATGTCTCTCTCCCAAAAGCGCCTAACATCTGGGGTGGAGGTGTACGGCGCTGCGACTTCTTTAATTTTTAACATAATTACCGCACTTATAAAAATAAAAATGACATTGACCACAGTCAATAAAGCACTTATAACACCATTGATGAAGAATTCAACTGGCATATAATCAGTATATATTGTCGTATACGAACTAGTGTTTGTGGCGTAGGGCTCACCCTTAATGTGAGGTACATTAAGGCCGTCATTCGCTAACCATATACAAGATAGCGCCCAAAAAAGCCCCTAAAAATAATAATAATTTTCCTCAACATTTAAATATAAATAAATAATTACGTACACAATTCACAACTGGAGGTAATAAGGACGCAGATATAGCAACACCAATTAGAGGTCCTGCAGATCCTTGCAGCAGCGCTAAAGCAACCCCAGTACCTGAGGGCAAAGCCCAAAGTACCCCAATCCAAAGGCATCTATAGTTGCCTCTGAAATAATTGCGAAATTAAACTATAGGTGTTCAAGTAGAGTTTCTGCTACTCTATACACATGAACACTTATTGGTGGCTTTATATTTAACCTATTTGTAGTAAATCTTGAGATACAATCATTTTTAACTATTTAATTAGGTATTTAAAAGGGTTCTGCTACCGCTAGTTACCGGAATCTATGTCAAATTTACTAATAAATTGAGTGGTGAAATCAAAAAAAATCTATCTTTAATTATAACATGGATTTTCAGCGACCCTTTATGTTATATAGAATAATACTAGCCGCACGCCTATGCTGTCTATGTAAAAAGTATAATTAAGAACATTAGTGAACTCAAAAATACAATTTTTGCAACAAGTCTTAAAATGGAATAAACCAAAATACATCAAATGTTATATATGTATTTACAAGACTACTAATAAGATTCTGCTACCGCTAGTTACCGGAATCTACGTTAAATATGCTAGAAAATTGAGTGGTGAAATCAAAAAAATTCTATCTTTAATTATAACATGAATTTTCAGCGACCCCTTTTGTTATGTAAGGAAAAACTTGTTGTACGCCTATGTTATATATGTAAAATGCTTGCATAAGTATATTAGTGAACCAAAATATACCTTTCTCGTAAACAAATTTTAAATTGAATTATTTTTAAGAATTCAAAAATATTATAAATGTTATATATGCAATTACAAGACTATCAATAAGATTCTGTTACCGCTAGTTGCCGGAATCTACGTTAAATAAACCGGAAAATTTAGTGGTGAAGTCTAAAAAAATCTATCTTTAATTATAACATAGATTTTCAGCGACCCCTTTTGTTATATAGAGAAAAACTTGTTTTAAGCCTATGTTATCTATGTAAAATGTTTTAATTAGTGGATTTTTTGGCAAACTAATTTTAAAATAGAATTATTATTAAAACGCTAAATTAAATATGCAATTACAAGACTTCTAAAAGGATTATGTTAGCACTAGTTGCCGGAATCTATATTAAATTTACTAAAAAATCGATTGGTGAAGGTTAAAAAATTCTATATTGAATATTTACATAGATTTTCAGCGACCTCTTAGTGAAAATGATGAAATAATATGGTATACCTAGCTTTCATCTCTTCAGTAGGCCAGTCTCCGTAACCCCACGGCATTTCAGTGGCACCAATAAACAAACCAAAGATGAAACCAAATAGTATTGACAATAGCATGCCAATTACCAAACTCTTAAGACCGACACATTGTAATTGACGATTTGAGATTGTTGAGCCGAATGTTAAAGACATTACTGGACCCATTAACGGGGACACTAACATGGCTGCTACGATATTTGGGGCATTATTTTCAACTAATCCCAATGCAGCTAAACAGCTAAAAGAATTAGTGGATTTTAAGATTTCAATACGAAGAATTTGTATGCAGCTGAGGTAAAATTATACTTACTCAGCTGTTAAAATTAACATAATATAATCAAATGTAAGATTTCCTCCAGTTTGCACACCATCAACAACTTGTTTGACTGTTAACTTTGATTTTACAGAATCAACGAATTCGTTCCATTGAGATTTCTCTTCTGTTGAACTAAACATTATTATTTTAAAGTTATATGAAGACTGTTTTGTAATTTTACCACTTACAATTGTTCATCATGATTATTTTTGTCTTTTAATCCACTGTACGTAACATTACATGGTAAAACACTTTAAAAACATTTAAAATTATAAAATATAAGAGGATGGACGGAAAAATAAATGATTTACCTTACTAAAGAATTCAATTTTATACCTATACCTAATTCAGTTAGGCAATGCAGACAATTTTCACAAGATTCCCCAGTTGGTACTGGGAAAAATACCTCGTAATAATTACCATTTTTATCCCCACACCAAACCACATGCTCAATTTGCAGTTTTACCAATAATTCAGTTAAAATCTGCATGAATAACAAATTATTGTTAACTTGATGGAAAACAATTTATTTTTGTACGAAAGAAAAATAACTTTTACCTTTTCCATGCAGATATGTTCATCTGAAACATTATTCTGTTTCACACCAATCTTCTTATTATTCCGTACACTATTCTTTCCCCTTAATTCAACATCTAACTTAACTTTATTGTCACTACGTATCTCTACATGATGCGGAGTACCAAAGAGCAAATGGTGTTCGTAACTCGAGGTAGGAATACATACCACGAAGAACACCCCAGCCATTGTTACCGAGTAGTGTTTAACAATACATATTTTAAAATATAACTTTCATAACATGTAGCAGTCAACAAAATAATTAGTATTTGTTGCTAATTACTAAGGTAATTAGCAACAAAATTATAATTAAATTAAAACTATTTTAAGATCCGCGTATTTAGAGGCACATTCGTTTTCAATACAATCATTTTCAAAACAGTCATTTTCAATTCAAATAATAACTATTTAACAAGGTATTTAAAAAGGTTCTTCTACCGCTAATTACCGGAATCTGTTAAATTTACTAAAAAATTGAGTGGTGAAGTCAAAAGAAATCTAACAATAAAGTGGTATTCAATATAGTCGTTTTCAATGTAGTCGTTTTCAATACAGTCGATTTCAATACAATTGTTTTCAAAACAGTCGTTTTCGAAACAGTCGTTTTTACTATAATCGTTTTCCATTTAGTCGTTTTCAATACTGTTTTAAAGATAAGTAGTCATTTTCAATACAATCGTTTTTAATACAGTTGTTTTCAATACAATCGTTTTTAATACAATCGTTTTCAAAACAGTCGTTTTTACTACAATCGTTTTCCATTTAGTCGTTCTCTATACTGTTTTGAATATAAGTAGTGATTTTCAATAGAGTCGTTTTCAATACAATCGTTTTTAATACAGTCGTTTTCAATACAATCGTTTTTAAAACAGTCGTTTTTACTACTATCGTTTTCCATTTAGTCGTTCTCTATACTGTTTTGAATATAAGTTGTCATTTTCAAAAGAGTCGTTTTCAATACAATCGTTTTTAATACAGTCGTTTGCAATGCAGTCGTTTTCAATACAGTCATTTTCAATATATACGTTTGCGAGTAAAAAATATAATAGTTAAGATTACTTACTAGTTGTAACGTTGGAAGACTTCAGTGAGTGTTGAATTTTGTTGTGAGCGGTAAACGGAACCAGTGAGAGCGTAAAGTGAAACGTGCAAGCAAGAGGAAAGCAGGGAAAGCAGCGTTAAATGAATACAACGTTAACTGAAACCAAAATAACAAAACAATAATAAAATATAATTATTGTAACATCATTTTTATTCAACTGCAGTTTCAAATCTTATAGTAAATTTTTTTTTGCACAATAAATAAAATATACAAATTAGTTATATATATATTTAGTAATATTTATACACAATAATGCGTTGTTTAAATGTTTTAAAAATATTTCCATTTCATATTAATAAAAGTGCCACATTTATTTAATACGTGAGACAATATTATTGTATTTTTTAATTAAATTAAATTTAAAATCTTGTTAACTAATTTGCACCGGTCACACTTAACTCTAAGTTGAGCCTAATATAAACACCTAAAAAAAAAAAACATTTAATTTTAATATCCTATACGTAGTAATAAATGAGGTATTGTTTTTATTAAAAATGTTGAACTGAAATTAAATTAATTATTTTCGCAAGAGCATCCTTGCGGGTGTGTATGTCTGTAACGCAAGAAATTTAATAAAATTATGAAACATTAAATTGTTTATAGACTAGTAGAATAATTTTGATTAATTCAGTTAATTTATCTAATATAAAATTAAATAAAGTTTATTTTCGTAATTAAAGGATGTTTAAGCTTCGCTTAGTGTTAAGTGAAGGCGCTGTAATTTATGATTCTATAAATAAACAATTTCTGATTATATGTATGCAACATCAACAACCAATTAGTGTTTTACTATTCGCTAAATATTTAAAAACTATAATATTTAATTATTATATTTTTTAAATAACGGTTAAAAAAAAATATACTCACTTTAAACGATTAAATTAACCATAGGTTTGTTCACTGAGTAAATTTTATCACATATATAAATATATTTGAAAACAAATTAAATATGTCAGCACATTAAAAATTTAAAAATGCATTTTACAATACACATTTTTGTCGTTTACAAAATTGATTGTTTATATAATTATTTTTAGAAAATAACTGACAACTTTACGGCATAATTAATTAATTTTAGATTATATTTATACTAAAATATATATATTATATATGTATATATATATTTTTAAAACAATTCAAATATATATATTAGCATTTGAAATGATTGTTATATCATTGCGTAATATTGGCTCTACCCGTAAGATAACAATTTAGTTAAGACCGCCGTATTGCTTAAGAGTTTTTAACTACTAACGTGTTCAAAGATTTGAAAACGTAATAAAGCTAAAATAAAAACAATTAAATTTAAAATATTTTTTCTTCCTTAATAATTATTATACGTAAAAATCCGTTGCAGAGATTAACAACTGAACTATTGTTAACCTGATAAACCCGGAAGCACCATGTGCCCATCTCATATACAGCGGATTACACGATTACAGTCCACAACTGACACAAAAATCGTTTAAATTCAAGTTGGGTGAAAAATACGCGCAAGTGTAATTTGGCGGCCACCGACGGTGCACTGACGGCCAACTGAAACTAACTCCCGCGCTCAATATTCTGTTTTAAGATATATAAATTCATAACTTGTTTTAAAACCGGTTATACAAGTTTCATTCATATTTAGATTGTGTATATATATGTAGTCGTTCAAGTAATCATGAATAATGACCGGGCATTATTAGTACTAACCAAATAGAACGGTCAAAGTGATTAATCTATCATATAAACCGATAATTATTAATAATTTTCGGTAAATATAAGGAAAATAAATTTCCTCTGGTCAAGTTAAGTTAATTTAGTTCATAAATAGTAAAAATAAAAACATTTATAGCTTCATTACGTTTTCATAGTTGCCTATTTAGAAGCAATTATTTGTGCGATATATATTTAAGTTTAAAAGGGCGTATCTAATAGTTAAGTAGCGGTCATTTAATATTAAATTGTTTATAATAAATAGAATTCATTCACGTGTGCAAGACATAAGTATAAGACAGTATTCAGAAGTACTTAGCAGTACATAGAAGTATCTATCAAGTAGAAAATCAGTCTTATTTACAGGCATTTAAATATTATTTACGTTTTTTTTACATAAAACTGTATCTAGGACAATTCCATAATATATTTATATAAAAAACATTTAAAATCATTTTTTTTTCAGTTGGTAGTAAAACTATATGAAACCAAAGTCCATTTCCTTTCCGATTTTGTAATTGTTAATGTTGTAGAAGCTGTAAACTTATATACACGCATAGGTATAGGCACCTATGCCTTCATCACACCGTATTATCTATTTAATGTAGAAAACAATTATTATAATTAATAAAAATATATGTTTAACCATTGAATTTTGAAGAAAACAAAGACATTGTTATTGATTGATTGCAACAATAATAAAAACCTTTTTTTATAGCTTTTACGTTAATAATTTAAAAAAAATGCTGGATTAAATTACTAAATTTAAAAACTCTGTCTTTACTACCAACCATTAAGCTTAACTTTAAGCTACGCTTTCCTGAAGAGCTCACAAATTTCCTACTCTAAGAAAAAAATTACTATAATTGATATTATTATAACGTATTAAATACGCATTATTTATAATTATTGGACAGTATTTTCGCGTAACTGTCGAATTTTTTCTTAAAAACAAATCGACTCTTTGGGCCACAAAGGTGATATGTCCACCCAATAGTAGTGATACCCGTGAACACACCAATAAATGAACACAATCTTAGATAATTTCGGAATCGGTTGTATTAGTGTAAGTAATAATTTATGACTTTCTAGTCCCCTGAATTAATAAATTAGAACAGTTGTGGGGACAAGTCACTTTTGTGCTCAAAAGGGTCAATAGTATCAATTAGATTTTGGTGGCAACACATGTCATAGGGTAGAAATAATACCTTGAAACTGTATTTAAGGGAAAATATGTGTTACTTGTCACCTTTGTGCTGCAAAGGGTCAATATTGAAACACGTGTCTAAAAGAAGCTTTATAATCGATATTTTTTATTATTATTAATAATAATAAATATATATTTATTTAATATTCCTTGAGCATATTCAACAATGCAAAATGTTATTCTTATATATTATATTAAATATGATTTAGAAATAGTTATTTTTTATTTTTATTAAATCACGTATTTAACAACAATATCATTTGGTCCGTTGTATTGCGTTCGAGTTCAATAAAATTCATAATTTAATCAAAAGTTCGTTGCTTTAAAATTCCTATTGCGTTGCAACAATTTAAAAAATATTTATATTCAAAATACGACATAAATTGTATTATATTCCTTGAAAACACAAATATAGTTTATAAACAAACATGTACGCCATTTTGTTAATAGAATATTTACTTCCGTCTCCAATTAGTCAGAGAATCCAGAAGTATTCGTAATCGTAACAGATTTCATCCAATTCTCATCCTGAGGAATTAAAAGATCTGCTTCTCGTTTTAATTTACCTTTCATAAACTTAGAACCAGGCAAAGTACTAGAAGCTACATACAGTTTACCAATACTTTGGCTTTTACGTATTTCTGGTTTTGGGCCAGGCGAAGGCGTCAGCAATGGCGAAGTAACTCTGGCGAAGTCCTCGCCATTGTCACTGTCTATGCTGTCTGCCAAGAAATGGTCTTTACGTTTCATACTCTTCTCCAAACGGCGCAGAAATCTGAGTTAAAACATTGGAACTTAACTCTAAATACATTAGGAGGAATTTGGCTTTAGAGCTTTGACAAACTTATTCATCAAATTGGCCATTAACAAAGTATTAAAATCTTGGAGTTACAAATAGAAGATTTTGGGTTTTGGAACTAAAGGCGTATTGGGAGTATATTGGGAACAGAATTAATACTACCATTAGGAGTTTGGAAGTTGTAGATGAGTACTACAATTTGGGATTACCTTATTTGATGACCTATTGTTCTGAGGCGACTGATTTTCTTGTTTGGTTTTGATAAATCATCTGCGACTGCCGGAGCAGTGACTTCGAACGTTTCCTGGAAGAGAAGCCCCTATTACTTCCAGGATTACGAAGAAACTTAACCATTATAAAAGCAATAATGTACAAATAAAGTCTAGCTTGTCTTAGCTAAAAGGAAGCATCAATTATGTAACTAGCAGTTACATATTTCATTAAATATAAATTGGTTTACAGAAATCTGGTCAGAGGAATCCATAATCCTTACGAAGTTGGTAGATGTTCATCTGTGAACATCTAGAATATGTTAACTCTAGGTCCCAAGTATTAAATTTTGGTAATTCAACGAACAATCACAATATATCGCGATCAAATAATGGACATACCTCTACAGTGTCTTCGCCGGAAGATTCATGCGACCTTCTTCGAGCAATCGTCGTGTCAGGCCAACTAGTTGGGGAAGGCCACCGCATCGTCTCCGTACTGGGGCTGGATGTAAGCTTCAACTCCCGTGCCGAATTTAAGCTTTCAGAACTCGACGAAGAACTTACAAGTTGCTCCTTGCGAGACCTTCGCTTTGGGCTTGGCTTTCTAGGCGTCTGCACCTTGTGTGCTTCTCGACTAGGTACATCTAAGTGGCAATGGTGACCAGCTGCAGCTTTTGTAGGACTTATAACTTTTTGTCTAGCGAGTTTCTTCTCACGTTTTCGCCCCGATTTTCTGTGAGTTAAAGTAGCGCCTACTTTCGCTTGGGCGCAATCTGAACTAGGGAAATCGTACAGTCCGTCTGAATCGGTGAAAGGTAAAAAGTCTTTTTGTTTGGTATTGTAAAAGCTTGGGGAGAATCGCCCAAGTCCGACTGTTCTGTCACTTAGTGGACTTTCGCTACGCGAGCTCACTGGACTTGTACACTTTTCACACCCGCCCGCTTCTACAACTATTGACGGTAATTGTAGTGAGATTTTACACACAGGGCTAGGCATTTTGTCGAGGGTTGGTTCACTTTTAATTAAAATGTTAGTTGTCAAAAAAGGCAACTTAGGTATATCAACAGTTAAAACACTTAAATCTACATCTTTTTCAATATACAGCTCCAATTCCTTAGCACTTTTTAGTTCACCTTCTTCAATCTTCTCATCTAGGTGATCTGTGCCAATCCCTTCATCATTTGACTCTAAAAGTGGATCATCTGAAAGTGTTTCCGAATCTGATCTTCCTCTGCAATGCGATCTTCGATCTCCTGAATTATTATTACTGATTGTCTCCGTTGTGGAATTCGATGAGGTCTTCAACAGTGGACTAGGTCTTCGTGGAAGCAGTGAATGATTGCTAGGTCCAGAAGGACCCGGGTCTTCCATCTCCGAGGGACACAGTGGATTATTAGAGCCACATCTAGACGGTCCAGGACTTGCCATCGAACTGTATCCTGACGAGCTCAAATTGGACTCTGACGCAGTTCGATCTGCTCGCGAACACATTGAAAATGGACTTAAATAACACATTCCTACACTGCCCACCGGTGGTCCTAGATGAGGATTGGACTTTTTCGTTATTGGGCTCAACGAGTCTGCGTCTGAGTCCGCTTCACTGAGGTTGCAAGTTATAGTTATAAGAGGTGGAGCGTTTGGAAGGTCTAGAGAGGTTGGTTTGTCAAAATCTTTTAGGAGGCGACGTGATTTTTCAGGGAAATGAAAATTTGAGTCATGGATTGTTGAGGTGGAGCGATGAGGTGGGGGAGATCCAGGCATAGAGAGCAAGGGGGGACGAGCGTGAGTAGGGGATGGTTGTTGAATGGTTAGAACTGGGATCACTAGTGGAGGAGGCGCTGATGATTGAGAGGTGTCACTATCGAGGCTTATTGTAGTGGATCTAATTTGACTCAGTGGAGGTGGTCGAGGCTGTAAGATACAATTTCAAGTTAAGTTTAAAGATAGAAGCAATTGTTTCTTCCCCAGCTCAAAATAAAATAACCCCTTACTTTTGTTTTAACTCCAGAATTAGTTTGCTGCATTACAACAGCTTCTTCTTGTATCAGTCCATCTTCAGCTTGGATATCAATAGCAATATCTTGTGCTTCATGTGCATCATCGTCATCACTATAACAAACAGATATCGAAGGCATCTCAACAGAAATCCTGTCATCGCTGAACTCCATCCCTATATCTTCTGCAGATGAATTTATAATACTCCTCCTCATGATCGGTGTAAAGCAAGGTGATGGTAAAGGAGTAGGCATTTCCCGAATAGGGGATAAACATTTACTAATATCCCTAGAAACTTCTAGAAGAATTGTGGGCGGATGCAAGAAATTATTATCATTCGCCCTATGGTTCAACGGATCCAACACTGGTACTTCTATACTAGTACTCGCCAACTTACGACTATTAGGAGGACTATCCAAATGTCCAGATGAGAATGAAATAGGCGTATGGATAGACGAAGTGGTGGAATCATCGTCTCCTTCGTCTGGAGGACTAGAAATAGATGGAGTAGTAGCAGGGCTGAAACGAACTGACGACGGGCAATTTGCAGCTGCCGAAGTCGAGGAGAAGTTTCTAAACATTGCTAATATAGAATCAGCAGATGCAGGTTTTTGGCGTATTGGTTGCAAACCAGTCTTACGACCCACATTACTGCACAATGCCAAATCGGAACTAGACAGTGAATCAGAGCCCTGATTGCTTGACGTAGAGTTTGGACTTCTTACGTCTGCAGTTGGACTTGGTGGACTTGACGCAGCTCTTAGACTAGTCATGCGTTTCCCTTGAAATGTACCTAGCTCAACTTCAGACCCTGAACTCATTTCAGCTGATACCTTATTGAGCAGGCGTGCAAATGTGACTTTCTTTTCCAACTTTGGGTCAGTTAGAGTTATTTGAGCTGTTGAAGTTATGTTGTTACCCAATGTGGTTTCTGTGTAGTTTGAAGCTTCCCCTTCTATCTCAGCTTTTTCTTTTAGTTTCTTTTCGCTCAGTTGGATCAATTCTCCAATACTTACTTTGCGTGCACGTTGCTGGTTACCAGGTGAGATTAGTTGTTGAAGGATTTGTTTCTTTTCTGCTGCGTTTTTCTTCGTTGGGGTCGAGTTGTTTCGCTTCTTTCTTGGGGATGGGGTACCTATTATAGAAAGGGTGTTATTGGGCATTCGTTTCCGATAGTTATATAATTATGGTAACGTCTTTAGTTACTTTCCTAAAACATGTAGCTCGTATAACACAATATTTTCTATTACACAGAGGGGAGTCGCACCATCTTAGACAACTTTCCTTTCACAATTAGACACCAATGGTTTAAAGGTCAGTTTAACGATGCATAATTAGGAGCATTAGAAAATTTGTGCTATACGGAAAGTCTAGTGTCTAGTATGTAAGTTAGTTTTGTTTATATATATACAAAAGTCCATATTCACAACTATTTGTTATATCTGAATCGTTTTTATGATAATGGAAGAAGATTATATGTTTAATTATTGTACAAGAGGTGGAAGAAACAAGTTGTGAATGCAGACCAAAGTGTTTATGTTATATGTAATGTCCAAAAGCAAAATTGAATAATGTGCTAGCATCTAGAACCTAGTGCAACCTACCAGCCACACGAAAAACACATGTAGTGAAAGGTCAATGTGTCATTCTGGGATTTACTACACCAAGAATAGGAAAGGGTCCACGACAAATAGATTTTAGCGTTAAAACATTGTACTTGTAGACTCTTAGTCCATAAAAATCGTTTACTCGTGATACTATAGTTGGTTTTGGAGTAGTTTGCTGAGTTTTACATTTACCCTTAATATTGCTAATCAATCTACGACTATATATATTAGAAGTACGCCAATCTCCACCCATAAAATATATAAATCCATTCCTAAATCTCTACAATGTCAAGTGAAGCAAATTCGCTTTCCCAAGTCCAGTGCCAATTTACAAAGCCAAATTCAAAAAGTACCGGAACAAATGGAAAACCCAACAAGGCTATCCCAAATCCATTGTTACTAAGCATGGACAAGAAACATGTACAAGAAATAGTTGTTGTGAAAGACAAGACCACATCAGGCAGAATATATAGATTATTTATCACAGGCACAGGCATTTCACCATTGTTGAAAGCCACGGCCTTACGTCTTGGGGGAGGTTTTAGCAAATCGTCCAAACTAAATGTTCTGGCTGCAGCTGCCGTAGCATGTTGCTGGCTACTTTGACCATGTGGGCTGGTGAGGCTGAGAATCGAAGGTTTGCGAATACCCAGGCGTCCAAAGAGCGACCGCTGGCAACCCGGCTGTGGACTTGGCACCACCATAACCGCTGCCGATGCTCCCCCGGCGAGTTGCTCCCGCACAGAAGATCCCCGAAGCGATGTTGGCGCTACACAAGTTCAAAAATAACTGGAGTATGTTTGGAAGGTCAATCATTTATAGTATTCCAAATTAGGGATTAGTAAACATACGACATCTATTCCGATCGGACTCCTCCGCCAGCAGCTTCTCCAACTTCTCCGGGAAGTGCCGCCTGGCGCACCAAACCAATCCAATAACCGCTAATACAATGGTAACCGTAATCAACCCCAGCCAGAATGGTTCATGTAGCATCCGTTCCGAAAGAGGCGTATACGGAATATGCAGCATTCTTCTCTCACATTTCTGCCCTTCCCACCAAGCATGGCATCTGCAATGAAAAGACTCGCCCCTCTCGATACACTCCCCGCGCCCCTCACACGGATTGCCTTCACAAGGTCGTTGTTTCTGCTCACACGTCGCCCCAGCATAACCATGTTGACAATGGCACCGATAACTTCCGGTCGTCAAGGTGCATTGCCCAAACACACAAGGCTCAAGTTCGCAGATTGTCAACGCGCAAAATAACCCTATAACACACACACACATAATTCTTCTAGCTCATGGGATTGTGAACTGTCTTACCTGTAAAATGTCCGACGCATTTGCAAAACTTCTTTCCACCATTCGACACACATTTTCCAGCATTCTGGCACGGATTTGGATTGCATGATTCCACAACACTTTGCTCTTGACGTAACAATTTAATCTTGTAGTTTAAATCAGCTTGCACTCGTAAAGACCCGTTTAATGGTATGCCAATGACTCCACCCTTTTGCCTAACATGCATTGTGTTTAAGTAGGAAGTAATGGCCAAAGGGGCCAAAGCGAAGCTTTCGTCACTATCGCTGTTGTAGCACAGATGCCAATAAGTTCCGTTGCTATCGGCGTAATTATCATAAACGTCGATTGAACCTGAAGATTCACAACCAGTTTCACTGAATTTTACATGGTATAACTCTAGCAGGATTATGTTCCCAATTGGGGCTACCAAATGTTGTAAGAAATCTATATGTGTTGGTGGATGGTTTGGGTAATTCAAATGTAGCAATACTCCAGAAGTTATGTTCGTAAGGTCAATAATTCTATCTTCCTGGATTCCATTAACTGTTTTGTATAACGCTTTGAAGCCAACACCTTGGGGTTTATCTGCAGTACGTAATCGAATTTGTAATCGTTCACCTGTCGAGACAAACGCTCCATCAGTCAACTGACCAGATATCTGAAACGGTCTAAACACATTAGAACTTCCTCCCAGATCTAATTCCAAGATAGCTTCATCTGATTTATGTCTGGACGCCAGTCGAATTTGATTGGATTCAAAGCTACTACCTCCCATATCATAATCAACAATCTCCAACCAGACTCGTTTACCAGAAGGTGCCAAAATAGTTATAGCACAATCCAGCCTTGCTAGCAAGAAATGTGGATAGTTTGGGCTAGTCAAAACACCTTCTCTGGCAGTCAAAGTCTGCAGGGGACATCCAGAAACATCAACTGCGTGCCAAGTTACAGAAAACCCACTCCCAGCAATAGAGTAATCAGAATGAAACGTTATCTGAGCTTCATTACTTTCGGATACAAAATCAAACCGTTCCATATCCGTATCATGACTGCCACACCATTTAACTTCGTCTTGAACTTCTGGATTTCGTACACTTTTCAATGCAACATAATCGTACAAACATTCTAATTGTGGCTCTAAGTCCAATTTAGAAAATTGTATTATTAGTCGTGTACGTTCAGGCCCTACTATCCGGACTTTAAAGTCTAAATTGTTGAAGTAATTTCCAGGATAGTTTGGGGAAGTTAGTCGCCCTTCAGTTCCGTTCAGGATGCGATTAAAATTGGTTTCAAGTCCAGGTTTTGGGTTGCGCCGTTTACAGACGTAACCACCGACGGTTGAGCACTTTTTGGAGCGCCAGTACAGTCCAGAGGGTAGCATTGGAGTTGGGGATGAAGTCCATTGGATACCCAAACATGTATCATCTGTTGTTTTAACTTGGGGGTCCTCTAAAGGGTTTTGGCCGGGTAACCATGACGTGTAGGTCATTTGGGACCCATCTACCCACTTGTATTCACCGAATTCAAAGCTTTTACTACCTAACCAGTATACAGCGCTGGTTCGGTATTCTAAGGAGCGACGAATATTTGAGGTGATGAAGCGTTCCTCTTCTGGGGACAGGATGGAGGTTAATTGGGCTCGCATGCCTTTGCAGATTTGTTGCGCTGTAGGCCAGGTGACCTCTGGGTAACTGACGAAGAGGTAGCAAGAGTTGTTGTACATTACCAGACGATCGTCTGCGCATTGTCTGACTGTAACAACCACACAGTAAAACTGACAGTGTTTTAGCATATTTTAAAATAGTTTGACTTACTATTTCGATTTTCAAGTATAGCTGCGCATTGCGAGAGAAAACATAAAAAATATTGTATAACTTTATTTAACTTTTCAAATAGTCATGCGTTAAATATATTTGTTTATGTACAATTTTTATTTGATTTATACTTAACTAAACAAAGAAATACGTTTTAATTGGTTGAACATGCTTTAAAATTATAGCATTCTTAGTTATATTAATTATATTTGGTTTAAATACAATAAAACATATATTATATTATGTATATATATGTATGTATGATAGCTAGAGCTAAATTTAATAGAAGTAAAATTAAACTAAACACATATTTCAGATAGACAAACCAAAATGTTTATTACCGATTTTGTAAGATGTAAAAGTCATCCAGCGAAGAGTATGTATAGGTAAAAATTATATAATTAGCAAAATTGTGCGATATATGAAATATATATAAATATATATATATATATATATATATATATATATATATATATATATATATATATATATATATATATAAATAAATATATACATATATATATATATATATATATATATATATATATATATATATATAAATAAATATATACATATATATATATATATATATATATATATATATATATATATGTATATATATATATATATATATATATATATATATATATATATATATATATATATATATATATATATAGAGCAAGTGTTTTAAAAAACAGAATAGATAAAACAGTAAACAAGCTTAGGTCCAACGCACCTATGCGTCTAGCTCGCCTTATAAGTAATATATGCGATGCGACCAGCGGCTTTTAATTATTATAGCCATTTGGTTAATATTTGAAAAAATGTTATAGAAATAAAAAGTCTTATAATTTTTTGTAGATTATTTTGATTAAAAGAAATGTTAGCTTTTAAAATTCAAAATTATAATATTTAATAATTATTTATGGCCTTTGGGATAACAATATACAAAAATCTTGTAGATATAAAAAATCTTAGAATTTCTAGTAGAATTCTTGGTGTTTTAATTATATTTGTAAACAAATATTTACTAAACTGATTTAAAACTCAAAATTATGATATTTAATATTTTTTAATAGCGTTTGGGTTGACAATATGCAAAAAATTTATAGATATGAAATATCTTAGAATTTTTAGTAAAATTTTTGAGTGTTTTAATTATTTTTATAAGGGCAGTATTAAGGGGGGTTGTAAATTTTGGGGCCCTATATCTCGGGAAGTATACAAGCGATTAAATTTTAACTGAAAGCATATTCAAATGAGATGTCAAGTAATATGTGTATCAAATTTGGTGTAAATCGGGTTGATACCTTCAGAGTAATAGAGGGCACAAATTTGGTCTTACGAGTGACCAACGACTAACATTCAAGTATATGTATTATATATATTTGTGGATCCGAACATGCTACAGACACACGACCGAATGCTTTTGCTTGTTTGGTACTTCGTACGGCGAGCAAAAAAGAAGCAAGGTATCCGTTGAAACTTGAAAGAAATATAGTGAAACAGGAAAGAATATATAATGTGCAGAAGAGGCAAATTATTAGACAAATGGAATGGCGACGAGTGTATTCTGTATATGATGTGGGCACATAGTGCCCACTAGTGAACCTAGTATACATAATAGCTTAGTCTTGCTTTTATTATTAAACATTTGGAAACAATGCAGTAATTATTTATTAAAATATAAGAAACAGGAATGAATGAATCTTACCGTTTTCCATAGATACACGAACACGAAACCCTCCGTAGTGGTGGGAGTAATCCGACACGAATTTCAATCGTACTCGCGAACTATTGCTCACATAACGTAATAGCTTTAATTTGGCGCTCCAGTCGCCGCAAAGTTTACGAGTTTGGCTTTCATTAAGCGCATTAATTTCTAGTATTTCCAGATAATCGTAGCTGCAACTAATCAAAGCATTGTTTGGTGTTAAGTAAGTGAGCTTTGATTGGAATTGTAAGGGTAAGGCTTACTAGGGCTCTTTTTCAAGGACGAGCTCTTCGAAATCCATCACTAAGCGATAGCCTGTTGGCGCAGTGATCTCGGTGTCGCATTCGGCGTTATCGGGATATTGGCGCGGGAACCCCGGACTAGACACACTAGTCCGGGGTTGCTCCCGGGTCAACGATAACGAACGGTTGCATTCCAACGGCCAACCCTCCTCCACCGGGTCTAAATCCACACAGAATTTTAAACTACATCATTCGTTGATTAAACGAACAATGAAAATAGCGCCTAAGTTATAAAACTATTAAAAATAAACTTTACCAACTCAAACTTAAAAGAATCACATCTTTACAAATATGAAAACTTATGAAGTAAAAAAAATACGAGTAACTTAAAATAAAATCAATCTTTCGTAGAATAATGAATTAATTGTCATAATTCTAATTAAAACTTTGCTATTAAAGAGAAAAATGGAATAATCCAAGGATATTTACTGACCGTCAGTAATAAGACGTTCACAAAGAAAATAGTTTAGCGTAGAACAATCTCGGTCGTTCCACATGAATCGAGCGGCCATCCGAATAGCTGCGGATGGATGATGGTAAATTCTGCGCACCTCAACACAGTCTTGTTCGCTGAGACCATCGTCGTTGGGTTGCCGGTTATAGTGGTCATGTTGAGACCACCCAGGGAACCAATCTTTTCAAGAATATATATATATATATATATATATATATATATATATATATATATATGTATATTTGTTTTAGCCATAAATATTAATACATACATAAATGCATATTGAGGTTTTGCTATAGAATGACCAGTGTATACCACTCTAGATTCATTTGGACTCAAAACTAATATAAACTAAGGTGCTAGTCTTGTATATTTATATATATTTGTTTTACCCGATAAATATTGATACATAAATAAATGCAATTTGAGATTATGCTATAGAATGACCAGTGTATGCCACTCCAGATTCATTTGAACTCAAAACTAATATAAACTAAGGTTTGTGTCTTGTTTATATCTCGTTCTCTGTCCAACAACAATTAATATCTATTAATTCCAGTCGTATTAAGATTTAAATAAATAATCTAGTAAAGCAGAAACTTAAAACATACAATATCTACAATATGGCATATTTTTTACAACGAAATATTTGTACTATAGCTGCAAATTGGTAATTTAATATTTATATATTTTTTTTTTATACCAATTAACAGCTACAGTAATAAAATTTCGCTTTAAAAAATACGCCAAATTGTAGATATTGTATGGTTCTAGGCTTCTAATCTTCTAGATTATTTATTTGAATCTTAATAAGACTTGAATTAATAGATATTAATTGTTGTTGGACAGAGAACGAGATATAAACGAGACCAGCACCTTAAGTACAGTTCATACCTAATTATTATGTTATTAAAAATGCATCAAATATATTCTAATATTTATAATTACATATATACACTAAGTATAAGATAATTGAGTGCAGGACACTCCAGTTTTGCGATAATTGACTAGTTAGCGACGATTATATGGTAAAACAAACGGCAGACATTTTGAATAAATTGCAATTTATTGGAAAATGTTCGTAATAAATTACATACTTATTGCTTTTTGTGGTAATTTTTTTGGTTAGACTAGAAATGTATTATCAAAATAACGAATGGTTAATATTAATTATAATATCCCTAGTTATTTATATTATAGTCAGTTATATTTTACAGTGTAGTACAGTAAATGTTCTCTGTACAGGAAATTATCTACAACAAGGTCCATTTGTACCCCGGATATTACAAGTCATTCTAAACTTAAAGCCAAAGAACTATCTGAGTGCTAAAGTGATCTAACCTGCGTGTACATTTATTTTAAATAACAGAAACTTACTAGCGTACGAGAAAGGAAGTCCGTCCGACCACCGGAAATCGCCTTCGTAAGTTTTATCTGAAGCCCCCAGCCAGTAAGCATTCTGATCACGATACCCAGGACTGTAGAAACGCACAAAAAACACACAGACATAATGATATCGAGGCGCAGGCCACGCCAGATTATTTAGGAATAAAAAACACACACTTATTTATTTCATATATAAAATGATACATAGTAAATATCGATTATCTTAAAGATTTGTTCGAAATTTCGAGTCGAATCAACTCATAATATCGATATTATATTGATTTACAAATATTCCTGGACATATTTTAATTGAATATCAATTTAAATATTCTTTACTATTGAACAGTAATTGCAGGCCACTCCAAATGAATTAGGACCCAAAATGCTATGCTAATAACATGATAAGGCAAGTATAGTCTACACCAAATTGTTAATTAAGAATTCTTATCCAATTTTATTGTATATTCCTTGAAATATTTTAATTGGATATCAATAATTTGTAAAATCAAATACTTTTTAATATAGAACTACCTGTGTAGGCCACTCCAGATGAATTAGGACCCAAAATTCTATACCAATAAAAAGTTAAGCTAAGTATAGTCTACACCAAATTGTTATAATTTAAAAATTATTTATTTATTTTCTTAAAAATATAATTAAATGTATTTTATTTAAATAAATACATTTAAATATGTTTTGCGCATAGATGGACTAGTGTAGTCCACTTCAGATTGATTTGGGCCCAAAATCTATTATTGCTTATGTAATTCCTAGACATATTTTTATTGAATATCAATGATTTGAATAATTATATACCTTTTCGTATAGAACTACCAGTGTAGGCCACTCCAAATTAATTAGGACCCAAAATGCTATGCTAATAAAAATTTAAGCTAAGTATAGTCCACACCAAATTGTTATAATTTAAAAATTACTTATTAATATTATAATTAAATGTATTCTATTTAATTCATTATATTTAAATATGTTTTGCGCATAGATAGACTAGTGTAGTCCACTTCAGATTGATTGGGGCCAAAAATTATTATTGCTAATATAAACCAAATATATATTATATTCCTAGAAATATTTTTATTAAATATCAATGATTTGTATATAATCATATACTATTTCCTATAGTAATACAAGTGTAGGCCACTTTAAATGAATTAGGACCTAACATTCTATGCCTATAAACATTTAAGCCAAGTATAGTCTACACCAAATTGTTATAATTTAAAAATTACTTATTTATATTCATAGAAACTTTCAGTAATTATTTCAAGTATGTATTGGTCATAGAATGACTAGTGTAGTCCACTTCAGATTGATTTGGGCCCAAAAATTATTTATTGGTAATATAAAGCAAGTATACTCCACACTAGATTATATATAAAATTGAAGAAAACATAATTTTTATTATATATTTCTTAGAGCTATAAAAATGCCAGTGCAAGCCACCCTAGATTATTAAATTATAATTTTATTAAATTTATCAGAGCAATAATAATGCTAGTGTAGGCCACGCTACATTATTTAGTGTTCAAAATTCTAATAAAAAACATTTAAAATCCTAAAAATAATAATTAATTACCCCCTTGAAATATTTTTGCGTAATTCTTACCTACTAATGAGTAATTGATCGACAACTTCTTGGGCTAGCTCACTGCGAACACTAGCCAGATGGCCCCCTCGCCGTACGCATTCGCCCTCCGCCTGGTACCACGACAATTTCGTACTTTCCACGGCGGTGACACAGTGCTGTCGGCTGACGGCCACCCAGCCGAACGAGCACTGCTGCACGATGTCAGCGATGGGGTCCGCATAGTAATGGAATCGCAGGCCGACACCGCGCTGGCTCTCACCGCCAACATTTGCCAGCACCGGTCGCCGCCGCACAAACACTTTCATTACGATTCGGTTAGCGCGCGATTCGATCTCGATGTGCCGCTGGGCGTCGCCCGGAACCGTACAGTGGATCCACGACGACGAACCCTCCCACAGTTCCGTTAACAAACCTAACACATTCCCACCGCGTGAAATTGGGCTGACATGGAACTACTCACACACTACACGCAAATATAATGCAATATTTGAAATTGTTTACATGAAAAGTTCAAGATATTAAATTTTCTAGTAACTTTTGTTAGCTTAAAATAAATAAAAAACAAGATTCAGTACGTACAACGCACTGATGCGTCCAGCTCGCCTTTAGGTAAGATATGCGAGTGGTTTTTAATTGTTATGGCCTTTTGGGTAACAATTTGAAAATAGATACAATTTTTTGAACAAAAAAATAAAAGATTAGTGCATATTTTAAAATACAAAATAATAATGTTTAATCATTTTTTTTTGGCCTTTGGGTTAACAATATGAAAAAATCTAGTAGATATAAAATATCTTAGAATTTTTAATAGAGTTTTTTAGTGTTTAAATTATTTTTATAAGGGCAGTATTAAGGGAGGCTCCAAATTTTAGGGTCTTATAATTCAGGAAGTATCCAGGCGATTAAATTTAAACTGCGACAGGATTGTAATGGGGTACCAAGTAATATGTGTAGCAAATTTGGTGTGAATCGGTCTGGTACCTTCAGAGGAGTAGAGGGCACAAATTTGGTCATACGAGCAACGACTATTTAATATTTTTTTACGGTCTTTGGGTTAACAATATGGAAAAATCTTGTAGACATAAAATATCTTAGAATTTTTAATAGAGTTTTTTAGTGTTTAAATTATTTTAATAAGAGCAGTATTAAGGGGGGTTGTACATTTTGGAGCCCTATAACTCAGGAAGTATACACGCGATTAGATTTAAACTGCTAGAGGATTCAAATGGGATGCCAAATACTATGTGTAGCAAATTTGGTGCAAATCGGTCCGGTACCTTCACAGGAGTAGAATTATTTAAAATTACAAACAGTGTATATTGCATTATATTTCCGTGTAGGTTTACGTGCAGTACCTACCTGAGCAACTAGAATTTGCTGGTTGAACAGCTGAGTTTTGCACAACCGGTGGTGATATAAAATTAGCAACAGGCTTTGAAAAATCACCAATCGTTAACTTCAAAACGATTCGATTACCATAGGGTAAAAATATTTTGAATTGACACTCCAAATTACCGCTGGGTATCAACTCAAACGTGCCATTACGATTAGTGAACGTGACATTATAGCAAAAATCGACTAAATAATAATGTAACGAAAACAGAGGTAAATTGTGTAATTTTAAAAATGGTGCATAATTTTTTAAATTCGGGAAATATAAATGGCGATCAGATTCGGGTAGTTCCTCGAGTTTGCCACAAATATGACTGCGTTTATGTGTGTTATGGTTGAGATTGTGGTTGGTGTCGAAAGGGGCGCTATTTTCGGAGAATTGTAAGTAACTGTTGGCCGAGCAGGGGACGTTGAGGCGCGTCAGGTCAACCACGAGACCATGCCGATTTTTGAAGCCGGGAAATGTAACCAAACAATCAGTCCGTGGGAAATCGACTGAAGAAATGTTTGCTGAATTTTTTTTCAGCCATATTTGACACCCTGAAATATTAAACAATAGGGACTTGTAAACCTTAGGATTTCATTCGCTGCAAGCGTAAATTAAACTGTTTTCTAAAATTTATTTATTTCTAATTGAAATTAAATGTATTTGTTATAAATAAATAATAAAAATAAATAATGTTAAATATATATATATATATATATATTTTGAAAGGTTTTAAGATCGAAACGGTTTAAAAAAAAATAAAAAAATAATTATTGAATTTTTAATTTATAAAATTTGTACTTAATTTTAAAATTGCTATAAGTCCTAAAGGGGTTGCATTAGCGATATTTCTTATTCTTTAAAATTTGTTTAAAATACTATTTGCTATAGTATTAAGAATAAATCATTTTCAAATTCAATTTTTAAAATCAACCTAATTTTAAAATATTTATAACTTTGAAACCGTTTAAATTAGCGATATTTTTTACTCGTAAAATTCGGTTTAGAAGGCTATTTTTTATAGTATTGAGCAAAATTATACTAAGAAAAAATAATTATTGCATTTCAAATTTATAAAAATTTGAAGTTAATTTTAAAATTGCTATATGTTCCAAATGGGTAGCAGTATCAAAAAATTTTATTCTTTAAAATCTGTTTAAAATACTTTTTTGTTATAGTATTAAGTAAAATTGTATTAAAAATAAATAATTTTACAAATAGTTTTTTAAAACAACCTAATTTTGAAACAGCTATAACTTCGAAACGGATTAAATTATCAATATTTTTTACTCTTAAAAATCGGTTTAAAAACTATTTTGTTATAGTATTGAATAAAATAATACTAAAAAGAAATAATAATTGCATTTTTAATTTATCAAAATTGAACTTAATTTTAAAATGGCTATAAGTCACAAATGGGTTGCATTAGCAAAAAATGTTATTCTCTAAAGTCTGCTTAAAATACTTTTTTGTTGTAGTATTAAGCAAAATTGTACTGAAAATAAATTATTTTAAACTCGGTTTTTAAAATCAACCAAATTTAAAAATAGCTGTAACTTCGAAACGATTTAAATTATCGTTATTTCTTACTTATAAAAATCGGTTTAAAATACTATTTTGTTATAGTATTGAGTAAAATAATACTAATAATAAATAATTATTGCTATTTTAATTTATCAAAATTGAACTTAATTTTAAAATTGCTATAAGTCCCAAAGAGGTTGCATTATCGATATTTTATATTCTTTAAAATCTGTTTAGAATCCTTTTGTGCTATAGTATAAAGTAAAATTTAACTGAAAGTTGTAAAGCTAATAAAGCTTACCTTGAGTGACTGCGAAAGCATAGTTGACTTGAAACACTGATGGAGACGTGACTATTTTATACCGTAATCTGTAATGAAACTTGGAATTACTTGCTTTAACTATTGCCGTAATTAAAACAGATACGAAACCAAGCTTGTAAATTATTTATAGGCAAATAAAATGGCTGTAACACCACTCATAACTTGGTCGCATTTAATCACAGCGAATTACACATGTTTCACACACATTCTAAACATAATAACATTAATCTCATTATTTATTTTCAAATAAAGTTTAATATTCTCAAAGTTTATAGTCTACCAACTACTATAGCCCATTATTACATCTCGTACGAATGTGTATATTAGGTAGTATTGCAATCATAAAGAGAAATAACTATTTTTGAATAGTTACGCTAACCGGTAATGCTAGTTTACTCGAATTATTTTATGCGCAGTTGTAGGGTTTAAAAGTTAATATTATTTAAATTTCTAGCAACTATTGTTGGAAATGAAAGTTGAATGAAGGCCACCCTAGATGTTTTACGTTAGAATCGAGATTAGTATGGGTCTATTATGATAGTAATGAAAGTATTTGTCGTAAGCGAGCAACTGTGAGTGTATTATTACGGAGTCAAGGGACGACGCATTCTTTTAACGACATTTTTAATGATGTGACATTCCGGCCGTTGGTACTCCTGTACTACGTATTTCTCACATTCGGAACACATTTCTAAAGGTGCACAACACACACACACACACACACATAACATACAAAGGCATGGAACTAGTCCATTTTCTAATACGTTCTTTTCATCCCCAAGAGGACAATTTTCTGTTGTACATTATCGACGCTACATTGATTCCAAAAATGTATTTAGGGAATACCGCCATCATGAATAACCTAAAAGTTAATTTGGACATGCCATACTCGACAATCAAACTCCACCAATCAAATCCATACCGGTTAATTGAACCAAATACTAATTACGAATTAAATACTTATCCAGGTTGTTTAAATAATCACTCAAATATGTCTGAAACCCGTTAAAATTAGTTAGAACAATGTGTCAATTGCATTTTTTATGCACCATAAAATATATATTAGAACCGGTGGCCTTAAACCTTAAGGAATATGAATTCTAGAAACTATACACGCTCGTTGTTAAGATATATGAGGCTCTAAACACAATAGAGGGCCCCTAGAGTATACTTTAGTCAAGCAAAATAAATTTTTGAGTAACTTGCCCGTACAGACACACACACACACACACATATATATGTATAATTGTTACATTTGACACAAACACTGTTTTATTTCAAGCAGGTTGAAAATTATGCGAACGAGTTATTTCCCGGTCACCGACGCTGCACTGACGGCCAACTGAAACTATTACCCCGCTCAATATTATCGTTTTAAGATTCATAAGTTTATAACTCGGTTTAAAACCACATTAGGCTTATATAAATATATACATTTTTGAGTAAACATATCGGTACAGACACACTGATATATGTATAATTGTTACATTTGACACAAACACTGTATAATTTCAATTAGGTTGGAAATTATGCAAACGAATTATTTCCCGGTCATCGACAGTGCATTGGCGGTCAACTGAAATCACTGCCCCGCTCAAAATAATTATTTTAAGATATATAAGTTTATAACTCGTTTTTAAACGAATTATACAATTATTAAGCCATATTTTGCATTGGGCTATATATATGTATATATATATATTAAAAATGATGATCTGTACAGACACACGGATATACGTATAATTATTTCATTTAACACAAACACCGTTTAATTTCAAGTAGGTTTACAATGTATACAAACAAGTTATTTCCCGGTCACCGACGGTGCACTGAATGTTAACTGAATCTACTACCCCGTTCAATATATTTGTTTTTAGATATATAAGTTTATAACACATTTTAAAACGGGTTAAATAAGAGTAAAATGGTGTAGCCGCTTACCGAAACGTAATATTGGACTTCGTAATTTGTTCTAATGGTAAAACCCATTTATAAACTAATGTGCCATCTTTTTGTAGTTGCCCCTTCACCGAGGACTTAAGACACCTTTCGTCGTGTCCGTGAAGGTTTGAGAAATGCCCTTGAGGCCAGCCATCAGCTAACGAATGCAGACTAAGCCCTTGGATAACATTTGTGTCGCTGGCTCGCCTGATAATTGTTACTGTAACGATAAGAATAAATTAATGTTATTAAACAAATCAAATAATTAACCTATAAACGGCAAAGTATAAATAATTGCTTTAATCGGATCTAAACCCAGGACGTTAAGGTCCGGAAAAAAGTATAAATTAAACCTTTTTTGCTCATTTCTTTTAGAATTTATATTGGTAGTAATGAAAAGGCCATTACTGGTGTAAGCTATGACTTAATTTGTGGTTTAGTGTAAACGACGCTTCGGAATGCTCCGGTACTTTTCTACATTCCCCGGAAGATATATAAGCTTATAATTACCAGCTCAGCCCTTCTAAAAGTTTTATAGATATACAAGTATTTGTGGAAATAATATTTATTCAAATTATGAGCCAGAAAGACATTAAAAATGTATTCATTTATTCAAATATTCATTTTGTTTATTAAATAAAATAACAATTATAATATTTTATTTATATAACTTTTCTTTTACGAAATAATACGTAAGTAAGTCGAGATTTCAACGGTTATACACGTTTCCTTCTCTAAACGAATGTGACTATTTTCGTACTAATGTCGGCAAACTCAATTTTGCGAAAATCGGTCTATTTCACCCTATTTTTATAATGTCTTTACTGGAGCTCGTAATTTTTACCCAATTTATTTAAAAATTTAGGACAATATACACAAAATACAATTCTTTTAATACTGTAAATATCAAATTTTTATTTTGGATGGTTTAGTTGCAAAAAAATCGCAAAGTTTGGTAAAATATTACGCAGGATTCTGCGCAGGTTTAGAGAGTTGAAATATTTACAGGTTGTTGCCCTAAGTATTTGATATGTAAATTGTTTGGGCACTCGCCTATTTACAATGGCATAAAAATGTTAAACTTGAAAACCCGCTATCTAAAAATCTATAAGGTAATTTATAGATAAACAAATGTAAATTGCAACGTTGTTCTTTTCCGAGAACGTGTCTTGAACAATGAATCTTTATAGATGTCTGTCGCGGGAGCAGTGAGATTGAAATAAAATAAATTTGAAACTTGATTTGAGCTCGGGCTTGTATTTTGACCGCAGGGTTTATAGAATTATTTATTATATTATAGTGGTATAGTCTGTGAACCGACAGCAACGCCAACAAAGCCGAGAATACTATATATTGTATCGATCATGTGGGCTAGGTCAAAAAACAATTGTTTGACTACGCAATTGTGTGTAACATTGTATGTTATTCCCTTGATTGGTACTCGGGTCAAATCTATTACTCTTTATCGAGTGTCGAAACTTTCTCAGTATTCGACTTGTTTGCAAACTACGTCCTTAAAAAATAACATTTTTCACAAGTTTTCAAGTTGACTCGACACTAAATTAAGTTTCGCAAAGTATCATCCAGGGGTTAAATATACAGCTGGCTCGGACTACAGACGCACAACTGCACAATTACATCAATATATTATCAGAGTTTTGGCAGAATTTAATTTCTCTTTACGACGGAATAAATAAAATATATATTTTCTGAATGCTACAAAGTATTTAAAAATGTTTCATTTAAATTGTTTTCGCTAACATTAAATAAAAAACAAACAAAAGTAAATTAAAAAGATTTAATTTCAGATAACATTAGTACGTATATAAATGCTCGTTGAATATTTAATTCACTGATCATAAATTAAGTTAAATATGTTTGCTTACGATTTTACGTATATGAAACATATAATTTTTATTTATTTTTTGGGTAATTATTATACAGCATAGAATTTTTATATGACTATCATTATTTATTTGTCAATTATTTCAAGCATAAGTAATACGATAACTATATAAAAAAACTCACAAATGTATTTTCTTGACAATATAAATAACATATTTAAGATTTTCCACAGCGGTTTTCTCGTAACTGGCACATTTTTTAAAGAAACTTTTCAAACAAAAGTTGTGGGAAATATTCATATCTTTCATTATGTACATAACTAATTTTGCTATAAGTGCAGACGTTCTAGTGATATTGGACATAGAACAATAAATGAATAAATAAGAACATTTAAGATTTTCCGTAGCAGTTATCTCGTAACTGGTACATTTTTTGCAGAAACTTTTCAAACAAAAGTTGTGCGAAATATTCATATCTTTCATTATGTACATAACTAATTTTGCTATAAGTGCAGACGTTCTAGTGATATTAGAGATAGAACAATAAATGAATAAATAAGAACATTTAAGATATTCCGTAGCAGTTTTCTCGTAACTGGTACATTTTTTGCAGAAACTTTTCAAACAAAAGTTGTGCGAAATATGAATATCATTCATTATGTAAATAACTATTTTTGCTATAAGTGCAGCCGTTCTAGTGATATTGGAGATAGAATCAAAATTGTATAGAGTAGCCGTTCTAGTGCTATTGGAGATAGAACAAAATATGCATATAGAGTAAACATGCACTTCCGGTTATATACAATACTTGTCATTAGTATATTTTTAATTTTAGCAAAATGCCCATTAGTTTAAACGTAATATCGATATATTTAACTTGTTTTGAATAAATCTGCGTTTTCGCGGATTCAAATTGTAATTTAATTAAAAACTAACAGTTTATAATAAGTGAACAAGGCACTAACGTGTCAAAATGATTATGTCCACTTACCTTTGTACCTGTTTAGAACCACGAAAAAAAAAATTATTGAATTCTACCAAAGACAGAAATATTTATGGGGCTTACTTGTACATAGACGTAAATATAAATGTGGACAATGTATTCCACTAGTGAAATAAGCCTAGTATAAGCAAGTGTCTATAGTAACCGGCGATTCGATAGAAATATACGTAAATATTGAGTGAGCCAACCAAAAAAAAAACATGTTTAATTAAGGCAATTAATAATTTATCATTGCAAGTGAAACCTTTCTGCTAATTTTAAAGGCCCCAAATAAATATCATTACGTTCTCATATAACATAATTAAAATATGTGCAAGCACCAATGGCGTTAGCTTGCCGCATTTTTTTAATTTTATTTATATAGAAATAAGAAGTGTATATCTATTGAAATCTCGAGTTCAATTTTTTTGGTAATCCCTATACTTACTTATTACTTTGTAAAAGAAAGTAAAATTCTATGAAATAGATTTTATATTATTATACACGATAAATATTTGTAATTATGTTAATATATGAATTATATAAAGTTAAAATGAACTTTAAAAGTTAAACACAGTTAAAAGTAAATATTTAAATATAATTAAAAGTTATTTAAATGCAAATTTAAAATCAATATTTGGTAATAACTTTTATTATAATATAAACTTTCCTAGTGTAACATTTCCAATTCAAATATATATTATAATATATTTAAATATATATATATATATATATATATATATATATATATATATATATATATATACATATATATATATATATATATATATATATATATATATATATATATATATATATATATATATATATATGTATAGGAGCAAGTGTTTTAAAAAACAGAATATATATATATATATATATATATAATGTATATGGAAGTTTACAAAGAAATTGTGTTCCAATATACAGTGGTAGCCAAAAGTTTTCGCCACCCCCAAGCCCTGAAAACATTTCCTAACCATATGTACATAATATATATCACAAATTTCTACAAAACTTTTATTTTTGTGGCACATAAACGTTGAATTTCACTCAGCGTCTATTTAACTGGTAACACATATCATAAATTTATTATAAATATAAAACTATTAATCTTATAAAACACTGGTGTTTGCACCTATGTTTGCTATAAGAAAATATTGTGCTGGCTATCACAGGTGACCTCTGAGTCATCAGAAAATCAACTTATTTTGTTGTCAAAACAAGATAACTATATAAAAACTTTTGATATTACAAAAACATCTTATAATTTCATTGTTTTCCGTTATTTGTTTTTTCTGCTTAGATAATCTTTTCATAATAGTTTTTCCCAAGAAAGTTATAGTGTTTTTGTAACCAAATTATAATAACTTTGGAATCAAATACTATTTTTAATTTAGACTGTAGCATGATTTTGTAGTATTAAATTAATATTAGGTTACCAGAAACATATGGCAGGCAATTTAAGATGCGAGATGAATTCAAATATGTTATGAGAAACCCTTGTCTGGAAATGTGACATACCATATTACATATCTTGGTAGCGATAGACTGATATTCTGGTATGGTATTATATTAATAATGCTACGATTTGCTTGAATATTCGTTCTTAGTACGAAATATGACAGTTATATATTAAATTAATAACGCCCTACGAACATTATCAATTAATAACTTGGTTAAACTGTAAGCTTGTTACTAAAGACCCAATAATGGACTGTATATATCATGGGCACATGGTGCCCATAAATTAAAGTTGTATAAATATAAAAAGAAAGATATATTTTTATAACAAAGACCAAAAACCGTTAAATTTGAAGTAGGTTGAAAAATATGCGAATATGTAATTTGCCGGCCAGCGACGGTGCATTGACGGTCAACTGAAACTACAGCCCCGTTCAATTTTCTTGTTTTAAAACGGGTTATATTATGTTTAAGCCAAGTAGCTTTAGGTTATATATTTTTTTGGATATATATATATATATATATGACTTTCGAGTGTGATTTTACGTGAGTATAAGAAATGTCGAAACAATTCTGCCGTCGCGAATATGTCGATTTGTATGCAAGCGGCTTGTCGCCAATCGGATTTATGTCCTTTATGAGCTAAACTCGAAAGTAAACTAGGGAAATTTGATTAGCGGCCGGCGGCTGCGTAAAGTACTCCGGCGTTTCAGTATCCGTTGCAGGCGAATTCAATTGAATTGAGACATTTGGCGCTGTACACGTGACGACGGCCACGCAGACAATGTCTCCGCGCGCCACTTGCTGTGAAGTGTTAAAATTGAGAGTGTCTACAGCAGCACTATAGAATAGCCCAAACTCCAACGGCTCCCTCTACACGCAAATCCGGGTCAAGGTTGCCTAGACTCCCAGGGATTCCGCTGCCAAAATATATATAGATCGCCTTTTATTTATTCTTTTTTCACTTTGTTACTTTCCAACCAACCGTCTGAGATTTATTCATTCTGTATGCATTTATTTGACCAAATCGTATTCCAAATATCTGACCAGATTTATTTCAAAGCCAGCCATTGTTCACATATATACATATTGTGTTTTAAATTTTTATTTTTATACCGAAGAAGGTCAGATAATGACCTTCACATGCGAGTTTTCAACACTACAAAGATATATTCTTAATACTAGCGATGTTCAATCATAAATAAAATGATTTATGTGGCTTAAAAACAAGTATGAACTTATATATATATATATTAAAACGGGGCAGTAGTTTCACTTGCCGGCGAGTGCACCGTCAGTGGCCGGCAAATTACACATTCGTTTAATACTTAAAAATATACGGATTTTGTGTCAGATGTAATAGTTCTGTCTCAAAATAATTCCGTAGTCAATATAAATTGTGCAATGACGTAGATATATATAGTTGTTTTTTTTTTGTATTTTTATGGGGGTTATATAAAATATATGACAGATAAAAGATGGTTCTGACCAAGTGGTTCTAAAGAACTAAAGCTAATATTATATTTGATACATACGTATACTTTTATCGTTCGTTTGTGCACGTATATTAACTATTTAAAATGCTGTGTACGTACTTCTGGTATAATATTCGAGACAGTCACGAAATGAAAAAATAACAAATGACAGCGAAATAAATTGTATTCGTTTGCGCTTTAGGGCTTTATATAAACACATTCTTTCCTAAAATAATCCTTGATTTATTATTTTAAAGTATTTTCAGTACGTTTTCTATATTCTATTAACAGTTTTACGTTTAATATTTACATTTATATTTATTTTTAGTAGATTCTAGAATTACAGAAAATTGGAGTGGCCTTCATTCAACTTTCTTGTAGGTGTATATTATCAATATAAATGTTAGGTTTAATTCTAAATATAATATGGGTATTGCTTTGACTTACAGGGATTACGGCATATAATTTATTTAAACTGCAAACTTGGGATTGAAACTCGGTGATGTGAAAACATGTGTGTGTGTGTGTGTGTCTGTGTGTGTGTTTGTGTGTGGGGACAAATAAACCATGAACCGACTAGTCGCTAAACAAACAGGGTGTAATTTGGTGGAATTGTTGCTTGGTTAACTAAAACATGGTTAATTTAAGATTTATATGCGTCACGAACACTGTGTGTGATCGCTCTAACTAAAAAACACTGGACATAAAATAATTTACAGATTTAGATAAAAAATCTTAACTGTTTTAGTAAAATAATGTAAATTTAATTGAAACAAGATAATAAAATAATGACTGTAAGACCTGAGAACAAAATTTTGAGTGACTGTCCTCGACTTTCCTATACTTCTACTATCTATATATATATTTTAAATTCTTGTTTAATTTCACAGAAAGAAAGACAAATTAAAATTCTTAATAAACATTTCTTTATAATTTAAAAGCGTCACGGGGGATTTCAGGCGACAAAAGGTTGAAATGGCGTAGAGGTTATGCCCATATCAGAGAATTGTTTACTTATTCAACGCGGTCCTTGGCTTCCAAAAGCATTTTTGCTCGGCAAAGTTATCGCCTGGATTCGGTCCAAGATTGAGCGAAACAGACACAGCTTATTATCTACGTGGCCGTGGAAATTTCACAATTTTCCCAACTTTTGGCCTTACGACAATTCTAACAATATTTCGCAGAATTAACGTGAACTTAAAGCTCGCTTTTTACTTTGGCACAACAAAACAAAAAACCTGGAATCTCCGTCACTGCTCTTCTTATACATGTATACATAAAGAAAGTGCGTATATTGTTTATAATTTAATATATTATTACTATTTGTTATTTACTTATACAAATATATATATATATATATATATATATATATATATATATATATATATATATATATTGTAATATAATAATATATGTTGCAAAGCCATGGATACCGGGACGAATGGTATAAACACACAAAACCGATTGAAATGATTCAATGATTTATTTGATATAATAGAATAACTTTGTGATTTATTGTTTTATAACTAAAATAATGTAATACATGATTTATGTATATGTACATATATATGCATAAATACTATAGTACATATATGCATAAAATACATATGTTTCTCTTTGGGTAACAGGATAGACGCGTGTCCATTATTTATTTTACAAACAAATTCGTTAAACATGCATAAATTATGTAAATACGACAAACTCATACACGCGTTTCAAATGTTCACACATTTGTTCTCATATTTTAAGTTATACATTTTTAATGATCACAATTTGACTTCATTTTTAATAGTACTTTTATTGTTGTTAAAGTAGAACATTCACATTTAACTAAAAACAATGTAAATTTACCGTATTGTTGGTTAAAAATTGTTTAACTCGTATTAAAACGCGTATATATATTTTAAAACAATAATATTGAGCGCGGTAGTAGTTTCAGTTGACCGTCAATGCACCGTCGCTGGCCGGTAAAATTCACATTCGCATATTTTGCAACCTACTTGAAATTTAACGGTGTTTGTGTTAAATGTTAATTATTATACTTATATCAGTGTGTCTTTACAGACACACACAACTAAAAACAATGTTTACTGCATTTATAATATAAAAGTATAAGTTGAGTAATGTTATCAATGTATTATTGATCTTTGCGAATAATTGCATTAACAAAATAAAACGCTTCGGGAACTCACGGACATTGCCAAGGTTTCATCTAATTCTCTCACATATCGCCCCACTCGCCCCTATTTCTACTTCCCCCACTCCTTCCTACCTAGTTTTCCTGCACGTGAGTATATAAGTATTCCAGCAAATATTACGTTTTGTTTACCATCAATACACACATATGTTTATTCGGCCTTAAAATTGAGTAAATCAAATATTAATTTGTCAAATAATATAATTAGCCAAATGGAAATTAAATTCTTTGTTTAAATCTAAATTGACATATAAGCAATCTTAGAATTAGACTAACGTGGGTTGAGCTGTTATAATTTGTTTGTGAACTTTGCTAATACATTAGTAATGTATTTACAGGACCGTATTACACTAATTTCAGCCCCTAAACAAAGATATGTCACCCTATCAGTGGAATTTACAAATAACAAAATTATTTCCAAATATTGAAAAACTAATACGATTTTATCTTCGATATATTCAATTCAGGGATGGTCAAAATGTTTATTTTCGTTACTACTTTAAAATTATATATACTTTTGTATAAGAAACTAGTATTATTAAACCTTTCTAAATTATTCCCAATAAACCAAAAAATATAAATTAATATTTTGCATCAAAATTGTTTTAATTTTGTCTCTGTTGAGCCTGGCGCCCCTAGGCTCATAGGCCCTTGTGTTAGGGATTAATTATAAGTACGTAAAACTAGTAAAGAAATTATTCTCATGGAAATAAATTACAATAGTTTTGAAACTATTAAAAAAGCTTCAAGCTTAATAAAGTCTGTTGCGAAGATTTGTAACTTGTTCATGAAATTGCACAAGATGTTGCGAAGATATAAAATATTTGAATCGAGCATCGTTACAGCTATAATTGGGTAATTTGTACACGAGAAGGCCATGGTGCAGTATCTCAAACAAGTTGCCAACATAAATTAACAAAGATATTTTGATTATTTCACTGGTTGACTCGGAAATTAAAATGACTTCATTATTAATTTATTCCGATTTATCACAAATATTAATTTAGAAATAAAACAAACAATTATGAAATATCAAAATAGTAAAAATGAATTCAGGAATCTACAAAACGGATATTTCCGTATAATTAAAGACGTATTAATTTATCGCAATTCACAATATAATTTAAAACAGTTTGTTTGACTAAAATATGATCCGATATTTGTTTTAAATCCACAGAGAAACATTTTGAATGAATAAGCGTGATACTAAAGCCGATTAAGCTTACGTAAACAGCTTCAAACGTTGACATAAACTTAGTTTATATTCATGAGCCTTTAAACAAGTAAAATATTGTAATAAATCACAGCTACAATATATCTAGAATAAATCAATGTACTTTACGAGTAAAAGTGAAATATCTATCTGGTAAATTTGTTGTCAAAACTTTATTTTATCTCCTGAAACGATTTCAGCAAACACTCGTCATGTTTCAGCTCTGTATTCCCAGGCGACATAGTGATCAGCTGGTATAAACGTCATGGGAACTACCAAAACCGTTCTAGAACCGTTCTAGACTGTTTAATATTTCTTATAAATATGTTTTCTTATCTTTTTCGTAATAATTAATTTCCTTGTATTTTTTTTCTACTAAGCACGCAATTTCTACATTAAAAATACATATTTTTTCTTATATATTATATTATAAAATACAAGCATAGGTACAAGCACCAGTACCTACAGCCATATTATCTAATTGGCTTAAAATATATTTTAATTTAAATATACATATTTTTATTTTACACTGCGATTGGATTTAAAGAATATGTGTAGCAAATTTGGTTTAAATCACGGTGGTACCTTCACAGTTGTTACACCGAGTAATAAATATTTTGATTCTACATTAGTTGGGAACGCTAAAAATAGAATATCTTATAAATAAGGTTTATATATTTATAATTGCTTTGAAGTAGAATCGATTTTTAGTTTTATTCGATTTATACGAAAAATATACTGGAATATTTTGGTTCAAGGCTGTGAACTTTAACATATCTGTCATTCACCGCGTAAATATTTCATAAGCTCATCATGGAGGTGATATAACGCGGTACAACGAAAATACGCTAAAGAAACTTTGACGTAATCATTTTTGACAACTATGATCGACACGATAGTCGACTAAAATGTAGAATATATTTAGAAATAAGTCTAAGGTGTGCCCTATAGTTACTTGTTGTCTTCACTATTAATATTGTTTATTGTGGTTTAAATTAATTCTACCATTACCATGAAACAATATCAGTATGTATTGTAAACGTACATATTTTTAAACACGATTTCTTAATAAATGGTATATTTATTGAAAAAAGTTTTCAAACAAAAATTGCTGGAAATTTTAATATCTTTAGCTTTTATAAAAATTATTTTTCTCTAACTCGTACAGTTTTAGAGAAAAGCGACTAATAGTTTCGATGTATTTAAAAATGAATTAGTTAATTGGTATGTTTGCCGTACATATTTTTAAACACGATTGCTTAATAAATGGTACATATTTCGAAAATACTTTTCAAACAAAAGTTGCTTGAAATTTTAATGTCTTTAGCTTTTATTAAAACTATTTTTCTCTAACTCGTACAGTTTTAGAGAAAAGTGACTAATAGTTTCGATATATTTAAAAATTAGTTATTTGATCTTTTACGTTTACGAAATAATGTAATGTGTAAATGTTTAAACAATGGAGCAGTTTATAGGTGTGCCGCCTCGTTGAAATACTTTAAATATTTGTAAATCGACAAAAGGCTACACATGTGAAATGGTTAAGTACGCCACAGGGTACCGTGTACCAAAAATACGATTAAGAATGTAAAATTCGTGAAATTTCGTCGATTACAGTGAACGAACGTGCAGTTATCGTCACGAATAACATCACGCCACACGAGACCTATATTTGTGACGCTCGTAATAATGTTTCTTGGCTAAAATACATTAATCAATACCTGTGAATAAAAAGTGTTTGCTATTTATTATCAATTAGTTCAATTATATATTAAGACAGTAAGTAAAAGTTTGATAAATATTTTATCGCGTTCTTAATTAACGTATATTATACCAACACAAGACTTTCTTATACGTTGAATATAGTATGTGATGTCAAATGACTATTATTACTGCGTATAAACATTTATTCAAATTTATATTATTTTTATTTGGATGTAGAATGGACTGTATATGATATGGGCACGTATATATATATTTACTAAACTATGCTACGGCAATAATTATCAGATTTTAATTCGTTTTAATTTTATTTCTAATTAAATTCGTTCTCAAGGGGCTCATGGCTCTCGGGGGTGGAATCCCTAGGGGAAGTTGTAAAAATAAACGTGTCCCAATTATATTAATTGTGTTACCGGAAACGAAAATATAAAATGGAAACTGGAGAAGTGCCCAAAGTAATGCGGACACCGGACAGGTGCAAAATGAGATTTAACCAAATTAGTACGCGATATGTAGTGGTGTTGTACGACTAGTTTTGTGCTAGTTTGTACCAGTTTATACTTGTTCCCACCCGCTTGTGCATCGAACTTGTGTAGGCCATTGTTCAACATATGGTAGCAAAGTGTTATTAGCTAATGTAATCGTTGTACAGCGAAAAACTGCGCTGTACAACTGAAATAAATGTAATTTCAATTAATTTGGCTTTGAAGTTCTGTTTGGGAACTTCACACTATTGTTTAAATACTCTATTTACTTGTCTATATGTATATTAATACTAAAATTATTAAATAATAATTAATAAATGGTTTTTAAAGTAATTAAACTAAATTTTAAATCATTTTGCCTCGAAGTTCTGTTTGGGCACTTCACACTATTGTTTAAATACAAAATATTTCAATAATATACTTTTTACTTGTGTAAATGTATATTAATATTAAAATTACTAACCAAGAATTAATAAATTGTTCTTTAAAATAATTAAACTAAATTATAAACCATTTTGCCTTGAAGCTCTGTTTGGGCACTTCACACTATTATTTAAATACAAAACGCTTCCAAAATACACTTTTTACTTGTGCATATGTATATCATGATTAAAATTATTAACCAATAATTAATAAATGGTTTTGAAAATAATTAAACTAAATTATAAATCATTTTGCCTCGAAGTTCTGTTCGGACACTTCACGCTATTATTTAAATACAAAACCCGTCAAAAATACACTTTTTACTTGTCTATATGTATATTAATATTAAAATTATTAACCAATAAATTAATAGATTGTTTTTAAAATAATTAAACTAAATTATAAATCATTGATATAATTTCACGTCAAAATTTAAATAGCTATGAAAATAAATCCTTTAGTATACGTAACTTTTTATTAAAAATTAGGGTGATCCATAAGCGTTATGTGCCCATATCATATACAGAGCTCAGACGGTATTCTACTATATATTATATATATATATATATATATATATATATATATATATATATATATATTTATAGTATAAAATTAGCTAGTAGATAATATTACATTAATTCCATGTAAGTGCGTGAAATTCAGCAGAATTCAGTCGTCTGTGTGTAATTACTGAAAGGTAATTTTCAGCACCTCCACCAAGCCTATTATCCCGGATTACTCATACCTTAATAACCCAGCTACGCTTTTTATAATACGAATTATACTTACTACTAAAAACAAAACATGTATGTTTGTACTAATTACGTTAGTTCCAGGAATGTTACAGACACACACCCAAACATAATAGCCCCTATATACTATGTACAACCAACTATATTTTCATTTCATCCAAATGTATTTGCATAAATAGTAATTTGGAATTCTTATTTCAAAAATTATTTCAGCTATTTTTAATAATAATAATAGCAATAATAAATAATCATAATTTTATTTATTTACCTTCATATAATACGCCTAGTGTGAGGACATTTGTTTCAAATAATGGGTGACTAAAATTTATAAACAAAGCCGCCTTCGCTTTGTCTATAACAATTAAATCTCCGTCCAAATCGCAGGGATTCGCAATTTCTCCAGGCACCGTATTACTCTCGAGGTCCTTTGGGGGCGGCCCTGGAGCCCTTCCAGGCGCTGGACCCTCGTCTACAATCCCCGATTTTGAATACAGTGACAAAGCATCGCTTAACCACAAGATTTGTGTTAAACCGAATATTAAGCACCACAATATTAACGTTAATTGCATTTTTAATTTAAATTTACACCATTTTTTAACAGCTGGTTTAAGTTAAACTAGCCTTAAATTAAGTTTCGATTTAAAAATATATGTTCAAAGACGCATAGTAAAGATTACGGTTAAGTTAAACCACGCTTAAGATTAACCATAGTTATCACAGCTAAGAATTGCTATTTGAATTTTAACAGAAAAATTATGAATTGTTTTAATATGTGAATTTATTATTTATTTTTTTATTTTTTATTTTTACTTTTTTTGTTTAACTTTTCACTAGTAATAATTAAAAATAATTTAAACGGAGTCCACAGTGAGTAGTGACGAAAGGCAAGTGGATTAATACGTTTTTATGGTAGTACAAGATGCGTCGTCTTTCGTGGTGACGTCGAGCCGACGCACGTTTCTACACTGCGGCCTGACGTGGGGTCGAACCGACGTCCGTCGAGTTGAAACCAGAGAGGCTGTATGTCTAGAGTAACCGGGGGTTGCTTGCACAAAATCAAAGATGCTTTTGTCTTCTGTTTCCGCCGGATTTAAATAATTTATACATTTTATTGTGGGATCAACATACTTATATACATATATATATATATATATATATATATATATATATATATATATACATATATATATATATATATATATATATATATATATATATATATATATATATATATATGTATATATATATATATATATATATATATATATATATATATATATATGTATATATATATATATATATATATATATATATATATATATATATATATATATATATATATAGTCAAATTTCGATTTACGGAAGCCTCGTTATTAAATACTGTTGTAAATTTTAAATAAGCATTCAACTGTTGTCAAGGAACGGATTAATTCGTTTTGAATTAATTCCTTTAGGGATTAATAGTTTCAAACATTAATAAAAATATTATAAATAAATATTTCGACAGTTTCTTATTACAAATCAAACTGTTATAGCATGAGTTAAATATATTAAGTAATAATTCATTATTTAATATATAAAATATTCAGATTATTAGAGGAAAAACATACAAAGTCCGAATAGTATTAAAAATATTGAGAACCTCCACCAATTAATACAAATTATAAATGTCCATAGTTATGTTTAAGCTTCGATTAAAAATATAGTTTAGACTCTAGACTATATTTTAAACTATGAAAGAAGCCACAAGATCCTTGTATATATTGTAAATAGTTGAAGATAACAAATATTATATTTTAATGTAACGCAAGTGGATTAAAACGAAAGAATAAACTATGTCCGTACATTGTTATGTAAATATTTGTGTAAATACACATTATTTTAAAACGGAAAACATATAGAAGAACACACAAGGTCTCTGTGAATACCGTAAATAATTTACACTATATTTTAATGCAAGGATTAAATAAAAAGAATATATTATTATGTTATTATCCTTATTTAAATACTATTATACCGAAGCATAATAGACTGTATATGATATGGACACATGGTGCATATTGATTAATCTAGTATATATATATATATATATATATATATATATATATATATATATAGCAAGTATGAATTTAAGCAATAATATTGAGCGGGGTAGTAGTTTCAGTTGACCGTCAATGCACCGTCGATGCCCGGCGAATATCATGTTAGTTACCTACTTGAAATAAAAACAGTTTTTGACAAAATGTAATAAAATGTACATTATTATTATTATACCCAAGCAGAATCGACTGTATATGATATGGGCGCATGCTACCCATCAGATAACCTAGTATATGTATATATATATAACTCAGGAACCAAAGATAAGATAACAGGAACGTCCCACAATCGAGGGTAATGTTCTAAAATTGATTTTATTAGCGGGTCTGTTGTAGATATGTATGTGCGGCAGCGAGGTGGTTCTAGCGCGGGAGGCTTTGTGGTCCAGGCCTCAGCGAAGCCCGCGTTACGACGGACGAACGGACGGAGTGCTTGTAGCTGCGATCGATTTGAAAACATCGAGCGTAAAAACATACATATATATATACACCTATCCGCTCTATCCGACTAGAGCACCTACCATCGCCAATGTGTATCACCTGATGGCTGGTGAGTGCTTCGTTCGAACTGTCCTCTGCCCCAACACCCGCCACTTGGTCGCTCGCTGGCTGGCTGGGCTTTATGACGATGCCTAGTGCTAGTGCTTTAGGTAATGGTATATTATTACACGCTATTTGATATCCCGCCTCTGATTTTCGTAATGGACTTGTAAGGGAATTAGAAAGCTATCAAATATATATATATATATATATATATATATATATATATATATATATATATATATATATATATATATATGCACTACAAAAACGACTTCACATTGCCGCAAGCCACGTCTTTAGCCGCTTTGAGCACCGGAAACACTCACTCATAAAGCTATATTCACAGCGAAATAATTAATAACTAATTCCAAATAAATTTATAATTAATTTGGTTATTGTGAATATGTTTTAACACGACTGATGCCAAAACTCGTTAAGTTGTTGTAGAATCATTGAAATATTACCAATAAATAGTCCGGTGATGAGTATTGAACTAGTTATTTGGTGTACGAAACTTTATCGATAAATTATTATATCTTTTTGTACGAACTTTGAGAACAAATAAATTTTATGATCTTACCGACATTATTGCTATTGTCGATATTATCAATCCAAGCCATTTAAAACTCTTATACGATATATATAAAGGAAAGTATTGTAATCACAAGTAAAAATATTGGTTGTGACCAACACATTTAAGTAGTTTTAATTAGAAATATATATATATATATTCTAAACAAACTGAAATTATTATGTTATTAAATGTTGATTCTTTAAAATGCACCTACAATCTATTTGGGTTAAACAGCGCAATATGACATACATTATTTATATTTTGTTTATTTGCAAAATTTTTTCAGGCATAGTTAATACGATAACTATTAAAAATGACAATATAAATAACATATTTAAGATTTTTCATAGCGGTTTTCACGTAACTGGTACATTTCTTGCAAAAACTTTTCAAACAAAAGTTGTGCGAAATATTCATATCTTTCATTATGTACTTAACTAGTTTTGCCATAAGTGCAGCCGTTATAATGATATTGCAGATAGCACAATAAATGAATAAATAAGAACATTTAAGATTTTCCGTAGCAGTTTTCTCGTAACTAGTACATTATTTGCAGAAACTTTTCAAACAAAAGTTGTGCAAAATATTCATATCTTTCATTATGTACATAACTATTTTTGCTATAAGTGCAGCCGTTCTAGTGGTATTGGAGATAGAACAATAAATGAATAAATAAGAACATTTAAGATTTTCCGTAGCAGTTTTCTCGTAACTAGTACATTATTTGCAGAAACTTTTCAAACAAAAGTTGTGCAAAATATTCATATCTTTCATTATGTACATAACTATTTTTGCTATAAGTGCAGCCGTTCTAGTGATATTGGAGATAGAACAATAAATGAATAAATAAGAACATTTAAGATTTTTCGTAGCAGTTTTCTCGTAACTGGTACATTTTTAGCAGAAACTTTTCAAACAAAAGTTGTTCAAAATATAAATATCTTTGATTATGTACATAACTATTTTTGCCATAAGTGTAGCCGTTCTAGTGATATTGGAGATAGAACAAAAATTGCATAGAGTAGCCGTTCTAGTGATATTGGAGATAGAACGAAATATGCATATAGAGTAAACATGCACTTCCGGTTATATACAATACTTGTTATTAGTATATTTGTAATTTTGACAAAATGCCCATTAGTTTAAACATAATATCGATATATTTATCTTATTTTAAATAAATCTGCGGATCCGCGGATTCAAATTGTTATTTACTTAAAAACTAACAGTTTATAATAAGTGAACAAGGCACTAACGTGTCAAAATGATTATGTCCACTTACCTTTGTACCTGTTTAGAACCACGAAAAAAAAAATTATTGAATTCTACCAAAGACAGAAATATTTATGGGGCTTACTTGTACATAGACGTAAATATAAATGTGGACAATGTATTCCACTAGTAAAATAAGCCTAGTATAAACAAGTTTCTATAGAAACTGACGATTCGATAGAAATATACATACGTAAATATTGAGTGAGCGAACCAAGAAAAAACTTGTTCAATTAAGGCAATTAATAATTTATCATTGCAGTGAAACCTTTCTGCTTGTATTAAAGGCACCAAATAAATAACATTGCGTTCCCATATAACAAAATTAAAATATGTGCAAGCACCAATGCCTTTAGCTTGCCACATTTTCTATTCAGTGAATGTTTTAATGTTTCTATTTACTTTATTCACTGATGATTAAAGCAAAAAATATATATATATATATATATTTATAACCATTTCGAAGCGTTACGAACGCAGAAGTGATATTAGGATATTGAATGTTTATTCCTTTGTACTTTTTAGGTATATTAATGCGTAAAAAATCATTTTTTGTTATATTTTAATAGGGTATAGTATGTAGGATATATATTTTAAGATTAAAATTTGAGATAATTTAATATCAATTTGAAATTGAATTTATTACAAATTTCTACTTCGTTTTCAATCATGAAAGGTAAATTTGCTTTTAAAATACGCTTTAAAATCTCGTTATCTTACACTAACATTTTTATTTTCTTATACGAATGTGTATAAGGAAGTATTATATCATTTTATTTACACTCTTAAAGCTTTGATAAAATATTATTATAAATTCTCTTGATGTTTCGCTAAATAACCCCTTAATAATTTATATATATATATATATATATATATATATATATATATATATATATATATATATAATTAAAAATTAATCTTTGCTATATTAAAGATTACATATTTATTCGCTCAAAATTGAAATAACAGGATGTCTTTCTATTATTGTTTCGCCAAGTAGCCCCTTAAATAATGTACATGGGGCAAATTGTATGTTATTTTATTGAATTCGATCGTATTTCTAGAGTCTAGATAATATATATATATATATATATATATATATATATATATATATATATATATATATATATATATATATATACTGTCAATTCTAAAGGCGAACAAATAAAATACCGGTCGTTCAACCCTAGTGCAATCGGATGTACCCCTGTACACCCCCCTGTACCCCACCACCCCTGACCTAAATATTTATTGTACTAATCTATATGTTACATCAAAGTCAGTCACGATGTGAAAATAATAATAAATATATATACATATATATATATATATATATATATATATATATATATATATATATATATATATATATATATATATATATTATATATATATATATATATATATATATATATATATATATATATATATATATGTATATATATATATATATATATATATATAGCAATATATTTTTATAAATTTAAATTATGTTGCATGTTCCATGTAAATAAAAAAAAAACTCAATTTGTTAGTACACGTCAAAGTGGATTTATCGTATTTCTAACTAATATTTCGGTAAGTAACGCCTTTATAAGTAATTAAGTAAGTAGTTAAGTAAGACCCAAACTATGATTCTAAAAGACGTCAGGTATTATAAACAATTTAATATATCATTAACAACTAAATTAAAAATAATAATAATAACAATAAAAGAAATATCATTTTTCTTTGACATTATTTCTTATTACAAACGGTTAAATTTTAATAATATATCAAATTTTTAATACTACTAATTTTTCTTTCAAAACTCATTAGAAATTATCTTAAAGTGTCACTTAAATATATCGCGAAATGTGACCTTCAATCAAATGAATTTAATGAGAAATGTAAATAATTATAGCTATGTATTACTTATTCAATATTGTTGCTTCAAATATAATAAAAAGAACGTCGTTACTTACCGAAATAAATAGGTAAATGAATAAGAGACATTTATAAATATAATTGGTATTTTGGTCTGGTTTAGGATAAGTTGAAGTCATTGTTAAACAACTAAATTGATAAATGTTTACGTTCAAATTGTAAATATTCAATTTAAACATGCGTAAGTACAAGCAGCAATGCCTTCAGCTCACTGTTAAATTAATTTCGTAGAATTTTATTCAAAATGGTACATAAATCCGTTTAATGCAAGTAGGTTGAAAAATATGCGAACGCGTAATTTGCCGGTCACTGACGGCGCATTAACCGCCAACTGAAACTATTACCCCGTTCCATATTATTGTTTCAAAATATATAACCTAACTAATATTATATTATATACAGGGACCTTGATGCTTCTTCTATGTGCTTTACAGCTTAAAGGATAACAAAATAATAATTGATTCATTCTATTTAATCCTTTTAAATTGCTGATTTACTGAAGTTTTTATTTAAAGAAGAAAACTTTTATATACTTCATATTTTTTAATTAAATAGGCTAAATATGCGCTTAAACTTGATTGGCAGAATTAAACTATTTAAAACACAAAAAAAAAAATTAATGATTTCGTAAATATAGAAACTATAGAGCGGTTTATATGTGTGCCGCCTTGTTTAAATCATTTAAATATTTGCAATAAACTAAATAGTGTTTTAAACATTAAAAAAATTAAACTTAATAATAAAAATACGATAATTCAACATGTAGTTATAATTTTTACACAATTTACAATATGTAACACAGATATGTATACGTTGTAACTTATATACTTGTTATTATACATTTTTACAGCAACAACTTTCTCAAAATATACTTACATTTAGTTTCTCGTAAATATGGACCATCACCAAGAGATACGTTATTTTATTACAACGATTACTAAATGCTAAAACAATATTATTAACAAATGTATATTACCTATAAGTATACAGATTCTCCTAGCTAAACTACAGGAAAATTATTGTCAGATATACACGTATTTTTGTCATTAGAATCTACGGTTAACAAATACATTGTTTTCAATGTACTGTTACACAGAAATCATTCAAATATTGCGCGATCATTTAATATCTATTCGAGAATAATGTTAGTAGTGCACACCGTAAGACTGCACTGTGTATTATATTATTATGAACGTGCACATTTGTTTAAAATACATTCTGGAACACAAAATAAAAATTGAATCGTCGTGAAAACAACGTATTTAAATGGTATTACGTTGATTAATACACACTTCTGAATGTTTAATTTTCAATTAATATTTTCCCATGATTTTAACGGTCTGTTAAATTTCTGGTGTACCAACCTCCATAGTTTAGATATTTAACTATTGTTTTTAAAAATAAAAAAAATATTTGCACTTACTATTTAAGCGTAATTCGATGTTTCAAAGGATATAATTGAGGACCGCTTCCTTTATGATGATGATTTTTATGTAACAAATATATTGAAAACAAATTGATTATTGTCTTGGTTATATTAGTTTTCAACAAACAAAAACATTGATTTTTAACTTACAAAAATTTGTAAACTTCTAAAAATTGACTATTTAATAACTCCTTAGCTAGAGTTCCACATTTCAAGGCTTATTATGTATAATAAATAATTTAAATTAATTTTTGTTTTAATATTTGTGCTGTAAAATATATTTCTAGATTTTGTTTTAAAATTGTAAATTTTTCATAAGTCTCAGAGTACATAAAAATATATATTTTCAATTTATTTTTAATTTAGATATGTTCTTTTTAATTATTTTTTTAAAAACAGTCCATTTTTCTATGATATTTACTATGTTCTCTGTAATTTCTATCTAAATTTTTATTGTTTTTTAAATGATTTTGAAGGCAGTACTTATGTTTCAAATTTAATTACGTAATTTAAAAATAATTTATTAAACAACACTTTATTCCCAATTAATGGTCTAAAGTTAAACCTACAAGACATATCATAAACACCCTATTTTTTTTAAATAATTTTGTCTAATTTATGTTTAAGTTGGCATAAGAAGATTTTTTTATTGTCGTATTTTGAAAATTGTATTCCTTTGTTGTTTTTTTATATACTGAGGCTTTTTATTGTATTTAGGGCGCCATGTTACCCTATAAGACGGCACTGTGAATTACAAACGTTAATCATACTATAGAGACTTATGTACTCTTGCGTTAAGACGGTTTCAAATTGTAACATATATGAGTAAATATCCAGAAATTTTAAATATTGCTTTCCATAAAAATAAAATAATAATTTGACTATATGACTTACAACCTAACAACAAGGGGGCCTTATTCTTAACAGTTATTAACTGTTTTCTCATTATTAAAATTATTTTGTAATAAAGATAATTTACGAATTTTTAAAAAAATTATTAAATTAATTTTGGCTATTAATGGGTTAATACCCCAAATATGGTAATAACCTGAGACCTTTCTGTCCTTAATTGGATAGGTCCTAGGTTCGAGTCCTGGCGAAAACTATTATTTTTTGATTTTATTAGAAATTAACTCAAGATTAGGTTATTTAATTTATAATAAATATAAGTAAATATATGTTTAATTAACCCATAAGTGGACTTTTGGTTATAAATGGGTTAATAACCCAAATATGGTAATAACCTGAGACCTTTCTGTCCTTAATTGGAGAGGTCCTAGATTCGAGTCCTGGTGAAAACGATTATTTTTATATGTTATTAATAATTAACTAAAAATTAGGTTAATTAATTTATAATAAAAATAAGTAAATATATTTATAATTAACCTATAAGTGGACGTTTTGGCTATTAATGAGTTAATAACTCAGATATGGTAATAAGAGTAAAAATTATAGAATAGGCCCTAAATTCAACGAGTCAACACTGATTTTGTGCAATATTACATATCACGAAAAAACTTACGTACAATAAAAATATTAAATTATTACGTTTCCCTTTATAAAACGTATCAATAATTTAAAATATGTTTCGATATTTGTAAAATATGTAAGTATCAAATTTAATTAATATTTCAACCTCCCATTACAAGGTACAAAATCAATTTGACCTTGGATGCCACTATTCAAGGACGAATAATTACGAACCCAACCAAGGGGAAATAAACAAAGACTTTTTTAATAAAAATTAAAGTCGATTCCATTATTGTCGCGATTATTATTGTCAATTATTTTTATTTTATTTTGTTTAACCTTTTACCAAAGTAATAAGTTAGGGCTCTTCCTCAAGGTCATCGCCTGTGTACTCTGTAGGGCAACACAGCCCTTCACTGCCGTCTTCATGAATACAAAATAACATTTTTTCAGCTTGCGAAATTTCATGGGGAATAATACCATGAAATTCTTTTAAATCTGCGGCTGGAAACCAAGCCTTTTCGTTGTCTTCGATCAGTACGATTCCAAATAGCCTACAATTTGGATATATACACACAAATACATTCTTAAACATCAAAATAATTATTGAATGTCAACATAAATATATTGTGTGCATAGAAAAATAGATGCAGTACCTATAAGTTAAATATATATATCCTTGTGTGTTAATTGGAGTTGCAATAAGTTAATTTATACAACAAATATTATTTTTTAAGTTTGAATAAACGTTAAAATGGCGACAGTTTGTTGCATATGTATGACAAAGTACCGAAAATACTTGTGACCACTAGGATAAACCGTATAAGGCAAATGCTTTATTTATATAGTGTATCCATGACTAGGACTAAGAAATATATTTCCAAAAAAATGTATAAATAAATAATTAATTCGATTAAATTATTTAATTAGTTGGATTGGTGTAGAAGACTGTATTCTGTATATGATATGGGTATATAGTGCCCATGGGTTAACCTATTTATCTATAAATGCCCCTTAAGGCTGTGAACCTAATTTTACCGAATACATAAAATATTCTAGGCCCAATTTTATTAATTTTTTTTAATTTTTACCTGCAAATGGCGACAGCTGGTATCCATAAAACCGACACTAGGATCAAGAGGGCACTGACCACAATGGCCCAAGCGGGCCATTCGCGTCTCTCGGTCACCCCCTTACTGGGCACCCACACCGAATAACCTGACCCATTGGCAAATATATCCACGAAACTTGCAATCAAAATTGATATCATTGCCATCGGCGACAAATACTTCCAACAAATCAACCAGTACAGGCCTGGGCGATGTCCTGTCATTAGTTCTATATCGTCGGCGAACCTAGAACGCATTAATAAAAATCTAGAGGGGTCTAGACTACCCCGAAAGAATCTAGCGTAACTTTTGTTAAATGCAAAATTTAAAAAAACATTTTAAATTATAATTTATATAATATTAGGGTTAAAAACCAAATATCTAAAGTGGCCTAAACTTCATGTATTTATACGTAGAACTATTGGACTATTTTAGACTATTGGGAGTGCCCTACGCTCGCCTCTCTTTGCTAATATATTTCTAAAATTGTTGACAATTTTTCTACACCGAAACTAACATATCTAGAGTGGCCTACACTGTCTCACACACATTATTGTGATACACCAATAGAAATATTTTACAAATATAAATATTATCAGTGGCCTACACTCGCCTTTCTTTAAATATGACTCCTAAATAATTGCATTAAATTTTGACAATATCTATGCCAGTTTAAAAACATCTGGAGTGGCCCATACTGCCTTCCACCTATTCAACTGAAATGCAACTATAAAATGCATCTGTTAAAAAATCTGAAGTGGCCTACACTGTCCATAAATATAACATATATTTCTAATATAAGTTTTATTAAATTTTGACATGTACAAGATATAATCAAATTTATTGGACATCTGGAGTGGCCCAGATAATCTAATAAGTATTTTTATATTAAAAAATAAATCTGGAATAGCCTACACTAGTCATTCTTTAAAATATAATACTAAATTATTTTTAAGAAATGTTTAAATATTTTTCTAAAAGTTTTAAGACATCTGGGGTGGCCTATTCTTTGTTATTAATCGATTATTAAAGAATCTAAGAATATATTTATAAAACTGGAGTGGCCTACACGTAATGTAATACAAGCTATAATTAAAATTTAAAAAATTATAATAATTTGCTGTTTATTGACATGTACAAGTCATAATCAAATTTATTGGACATCTGGAGTGGCTCAGATAATCTAATAAGTATTTTTTAAATAAAAAATAAATCTGGCGTAGCCTACACTAGTCATTCTTTAAAATATAATACTAAATTTATTTAAGAAATTTTTTAATATTATTCTAAAAGTTTATATCACATTTAAAGACATCTGGGGTGGCCTATACTTTGTTATTAATCGATTAATCTATGAACATAATTAACAAACTGGAGTGGCCTATACTTAATGTAATACAAGCTATAATTAAAATTAAAAAAAATATAATAATTTGCTGATAATTAAAATGAAATAATAAGACAATATTTAAGCGTAACTTACCGTTTTAAACCATATACGTAAGAGACAGCTATGCATTCAAAAAGTGCGATAATTAGCAACGGAAAATTACCGCTGAAATTATCAAATAAAATGAAAACGTAATTTCCCGCTCCATGCGCGAAACCCATGGAAAGAGTGCAACATAACAGACATATAACGCCTGTTAGAATCTCTTTCCGTAAATTTGGAAACAGTTTCATATCTGTAATGGAAGTAACAACACCTTCCAGCGTTCCAAATTGTGAATCGATGCCCAACGTGAACAACATTAGGAAAAATAACACGGACCAAAATTGGGCCCCGGGGAACTGATTAATTGCCTCCGTAAATATAATAAAGGCCAACCCTGTGCCAGAGCCGGACTAAAATTAAAATACATATTTTTGTATTTTAAATCATTTAAATCATCGTTCAAAGTTCTCTGGACGAAAAACAGTAAATACGTAAGATTTTCATGATGAAATAATGTACTGTTTTTCACTAAGAGAATTTTGATTGTAGTTTAAATAAATACGGACATTGTCCAACTCTTTTTGTAAATCACATTCTGGTAGTTTAGGCATGGACATAACTTCCATACTACCATTCAAGCTGTGGTAGTTAAACAGTGCGCCCTCAACTGGGATATTATCGGCATCAAAGCCATTACCGAAAAGGTTAATTAACGTGTTATTACGTGTTTCTAAGCATTTTTCGTAAATCATTGTGGCTTTAAAACCAATTATGGAAAATACTACAATTCCTGCAAACATTGACGTAAAACAATTCGTTAAAGAAACCATTACGGCATCTCTGTAACAGTTATTGTTCACTGGGTTATACGAGGAAAAGGCAATAAGGCCCCCAAAGGCAAGGCCCAAAGAGAAGAAAATTTGAGTCCCTAGAAATAACACAATTCTTATTTATATTCCTAGCTATAACAAGCATAAGTGCACCAATGCCTTCAGCATACATGCAAGCAATTTAGTACCTGCTTCAAGCCAGACGACAGGGTCCAAAATCGTATGCCATTTCGGCGTAAATAAATGGACTAATCCATCTGACATGCCCTTAAGGGTGATGCCACGAAAAAAGAAAATAATTAAGACGATATAGGGAAAGGTGGCGGTGACATAAACCACTTTTCCAGAGGAAGCTATGCCTTTTATCATACACAAATAGACTAATATCCATGCAATGACAAGAGCAAGTCCAATTTTCCAGTTGAACCCTTCCGGAGTATTGATATCCGGAGATATTTCAAGGGTCGTCCGGTACCAAAAGTACTGAGTAGGACTGCTTACCTAAAACAGCCTAAATGTAGGGCCCAAACCACTTTTGCTGCATTTTAAATTCTTTATCAAACTTTACGATTTTTTTACAACTAAACCATCAAAGATACAAATTTGAAATTTACAGGATCAAACCGACTATGTTTTAGTTATATTGTCCTAAATTTTCAAGTAACTAAGGCTAAAATTACGAACTTCACTGAAGATATTATAATATAGGGCGAAAAATACCGATTTTCGAAAAATCGCGAGGCCTTATCCTTTTTTTGCAATTTTAAATAGGCTTGCGCCTAAATAAATTGTTGTTGTATTACATTTTATATACTAAGGGCAATAACCTGTTAACATTTTAACCCCTTAGCCCTGCGCAAAAAAAGGCCGCCAGGATCCTGAATAAATTCTTTATCAAACTTTGCGATTTTATTACAACCAAACCATTAATGATATAAATTTGTAATTTACAGGATCAAACCGACTATATTTTAGTTATATTGTCCTAAATTTTCAAATAGATGGGGCCAAAATTACGAGTACCACTGAAGATATTATAAAAAAAGGGTGAAAATTACCGATTTTCAAAAAATCTCAAGGGTTTATCATTTTTTTGCAACTTTAAATAGGTTTGCGTATAAACAATTGTTGTTGTATTACATTTCATATACTAAGGGCAACAACCTGTTAAAATTTTAACCCCTTAGCCCTGCGCAAAAAAGGCCGCCTGGATACTAAATAAAATCTTTATCAAACTTTGCGATTTTTTTGCAACGAAACCATCAACGATACAAATTTGAAATTTACAGGATCAAACAAACTATGTTTTAGTTATATTGTCCTAAATTTTCAAATGTACTGGGCCAAAATTACGAGCTGCATTGAAGGGTGAAAATGATCGTCTAATTTCATTCATTGTACTTACAACACATTCCGGTTCAGCTGTGTAGGAGCCATTCCCAAAATACTTATTGGGGCAATCAGCCCATGGCAACTCTGATTGAAACGACTGCGAAAAATAAAACAAGCACCACGCAATTATAGTATTATAATACAGCGCCACGTTGAAGGACACCACCGCCGAACTAATCCCAATGCCCCCCAGGTACGGGGACACCTGGTTCCAAACTCCAATAGCGCCCTTTCGCAACCTCTGCCCGATAGCTAACTCCAAATAAAAAATCGGTATCCCTTCTATGGCCAACATAACAAAATATGGGATCAAAAAGGCCCCTCCGCCATTTTTCTGCGCCAAATAAGGAAACCGCCAAACGTTTCCTAACCCAACAGCATAGCCAATAGTTGCTAGCAAAAACGTGAGTTTGGAATCCCACGATTCGCGGTCGTCCTCACCACTTTCGGGTTTAAAGACGCCTTTTGCCTCCTCCAGGTCTTTGCCCTCGTACTGTTTGGGCACTTTTGAGGCTGGACTAGTTTCCTCAAAAGCGGCGTTGGTGGCTCCATAACTCGAAGTGCCATTTTCGATAACTAAACGACTTCGAATTTCTTTCAATTCTAAGCGATCCAGTGATCGTTGTGGTGGAGGGTTTAAATTTTGGGAACTTTGACGACGGACCAAATGTGCAGTGTTGGCCATTTTAGAGGGGTTTAAGGGAGGTTTAAGAGGCTAAGGTAGGGGTAAGATTAATGGGTTACTGTTGTCATTGTTGGAGTTTATTATTCTAAAATATAAATATATGTAAATATATTTAAAAATATGATAAAAGAATTATTTGATTATTTGAAGAGATACTTTAATCAATAATTTTTATTAGGGTCCTATTAGCTGTCTCAATGTAATTAGATAAATCAATTTCTTAAAAAGCTTAATATTTGAATGGTTAAACTATTTAATTTAGTCCACATTCATTTACGAAAATTTAAATTAAAAAGATCTATGTTTAATCTTGTTAGGGATAAATCTGGTAAGCTAACTAATGTGATGTTTAAAGGATTTAGCAGTATTTTTATTATTAACACGAGAATAAGCTAGCGGACAAGTTCCCACGTGTCCTGAATAATGATGTAACTGTTGCACAACCAGTAATTGAATTTTACAAAGAACTTCACGGGTTTGAAGTGGCATGAAGTATCCAGGACCACTTTTAAAGCATATTAACACTATTAGCGTTTCGTAAAAATAATATTAGATACATATATATATATATATATATATATATATATATATATATATATATATATATATGTATATATATATATATATATATAATCAGAAATAGATTAGTGAACATTTTATATATGATATATTATATATGTATCGATTTTCCATTAATTTGGACATAAATATGAGAAAATGTTTCGAAAAGGAAAATATCTTTTCACAGATTTAATAATATTTAATGATTAAGAACTTAAAATCCATTAAATATATTTATTAATTCATACATAATGTTTAATAGAAGTTGTGATTAAATTTTTTTAATGGAAAAATACGTTTTGAGCATATCTGAAGCCGTTTTAATTATTTTCACAATGACACCAGTGTCTGTGAACGCTCTACATTTACATAAATATTTTAAATTTATAATTTGTATTTCCCGGGAAAGAAAATTTAATGTTTATTTACTTATATTATTTATTACACATTTTATAAATAGTATTAATGAATATTTTAAATTACACGATTATTATAATCATTTTTTTATAGCCTTAAGGCCCACAATTTTAAGAAATTTAATAAATATAAAATGTGTTATTATTCTTTATAAAACGTATAAGTATTTTTAGGAATTTCTGTAAACGCAGTATTAAATTTTAAGGCCCTATAATTCGAGATATATACAAACGATTGAATTTAAAATAAGTGACGGGGTACTCAAATTATATTTACACCAAATTTCGTCCGGTACCTTCAGAGGAGAAACGCTCACAAATAGTTCTAACGAGTATATAAGATATATATATATATATATATATATATTTAAATTCAGGACAACGAGACAAGAACTCTTTTTAAAGACATTTTTTAATCCTAGATGGTTACAGACACACATATCACTATAGTAACTGACAATTCCTTTGTGTTAAGACGAGCTAAAATATAAAATAATACAAAAAGTAACATATATTTTCAATTTTGAATTAATTATGGTAATTAGAAAATGTAGTAATGTGTACTAAAGAAAAAGCTTCCTTTATTTTAAATTTCAGCAGCTTTTTATGCCCTATTCAGTAAAAACTATTAATATTTATCCACTACCTAATGTATTCTTCAAATAAACAATATAATTCGTAATAAAAACATAATTAAAACCAGTAAAAATGTAAGCAACATCTTACCTGTTACTTATAGTTCAATAGTTACGACGATATTCAGTTTCAGTTTAGCAGGACGTCGCTGACGGCGTGCTCACTGAAAACTGAAACTGAAACATCCAAAGGACATACGACCACGCGCGAAATCAATACACACAAACACAGACCGGGTTTCAGTGGGCACTGAAACGCCTGAAAAGCGCGAAAATTGAAGCCCCAATGAATTTACGCTGGGCTGAAGACTACACTGAAACCAGTCCTGAATAAACACCAACGCGTTTCAGATATTTCTACGTCCGTTCTGAAACGGCCTGAAAGAATAACGTACGCAGATCTGAAGGATATTAATGTAGCTTTATCCGTGGGTGTTTGCTGTAGAAGCAAAGTGGTACAAGTGGCAGTGAATTTTGTTAATCATAATTATGTTTATTAATTAATTAGAAAACATATAAATTATATATTTGAGAAGGTCTCTAAATGTTATGTATCAGATATGTAATAATATAATATAATATATAACCAAAGATCGAACGATTTAAATGGTCTAAACTTGGATTCAAAATCAAAACCATGTAATCAAACAAACAGAAAATTGTTTGAATTTGATCCTGTAGGGCACAAAAGTGACAAGTGCCTCAAATTATTTAAATCAAAACCTAATTAGGCTCAAACTCAGTACTTTGATATTAAAGAAATATAATATATTTTTTTAATTTAATTATTTGAGTGCCCTTGGGGCACAAAAGTTTTATTTGTGGCTAGTGTTAATATGACCGTCAGCTAATTGAAATACAAATACGATTTTTATAAAGCAAAACTTATCAATAATTATTATATCATGTTTTTAATAAAATCTATTATAAATAAAATTATTTAGTCTAATTATAAATCAATAATGGTTACAATGAAGTAATCTACGTAAAATAGTAAATAATTTCGCTTTTAATGTCCCCCTTGGGGCACAAAGGTTCTACCTGTGGCTGATCCGCCAGTTAATTGAACTTCAAATACGATTATTATAAAAAAATAAAACATGAATAATTATTATATTATGTTTTTAATAAAATCTATTATAAATAAAACTATTTAGTCTAATTGTAAATCAATAAAGGTTACAACGAAGTAATTTCGTAAAATAGTTAATAATTTCGCCTGTTATGGCGCCTAGCATAACACCGGTGTATAGCAGAGAAGCCTAATCTATGAAAAATGATCTATAAAATACGTTAAAAGATAAATTAGCTATAAATATCCCAAATTTACACTAAACATATAAATAATTATCATGTTTCATTAGTATTGATAACATATTTACGTATTTCTACAAATTGTTAGATAAATAACCATTTATCAATGATTAGATTAAAAATGCTAGTTTGGCCCTCGGAAAAACGATATATTATCAAAATTAACTAAGAAAAACAAACGAATAACAACATTTTCGGCAGAAATTGGGTCTAAAATAGGTCGAAATCATTAAATTTATAAATTGATATTTTGTAGGCAGTTCAGACATCTCGGATTTCTCTGATGCTTTAGCGAGCAACGTTGCGCCGCCATTTTGATTTATATCACCATGATTTAGTACTTTAACCCTTATTTAGGGATTTAACTGAACCTAAGTATAACTGATTATATGATTATTGTTATAATGGAGTAAGAAAATCGCAAATTTAAGTGTTTTTGTGATGGTTTGTCTGGATCATTTGAGTAAACTAATCATAAAAATCAGTTTGATGTTTGGGCTGTTCTGTTGAACGGTTCGAGTAAAAGAGAAGGGATTTTCTAGTGTTTCGCTCTAACAAATAGGGGGAAACGAGATGGGAATAGGAAAAAATTGCCCTAAATCCTACAAACAAAATGTCAAAGTTTGTTGTGTTGTGTGGCAATATTTTCTCTATTTATTTTGTGTATAACTTAGTAACCGTTAATCGGGGAGTGTTGTTTAGTTAATCGATCGTTTTATTGTTGCATTAACAAGGGAATAGTTTGATTTTGATTTGGGTTTTGTGGGGTGGTAGATACTGACTCGTGGGAATTGTTGTGAAATTATGCATTTCAATGTTACGTAGCAGTTTGGGTAATCCGCACTGTTTTAACTGTTTATCCGATTGGGCAATAGTGTTAATATGACCGAGTTATTAGTTTCCCGTGGTGACACTTTTCCTAGAACATTTTTGGACAACTATAGATCGCATAGATCTCGCGCCAGTGCAAATGATCAGATTTTTACAGAATTAAAGGCTAGCAAAAGTGATGAACTTGTACTACAAAGCCCTTCGGGCATTGAAGTTCCATCGGAAATGCAACATGGGCATTCCGACAATATTTTGGACGGTCAATTGTCCCCGTGTTCGTCCCCAACGCAGGCAGACTTTCTGGACAAGCCAGAACCAATGACTTTGCCCACTAGGCGAAGGGTTGCCTATGATCGGATAGACCCAGAGGACAGTATTCGAGATATGGTTACCGAGAATGACTTTTATAGGTCAGTTTTTCGGTTATGGGTCTTATACATTGAAATAAATGTGTTTGTGTATTTAAAGTTTGGTTTTATTAAGTTTTTAATTGTGTGCCTCGCACCCTGCACCTCTCACTAGCTAGTCGTGTGTTCTACCAATTGAGCAATATTTATTTTAATTCCTAAATGAGTTGCATGTGTATTTTAACTCTATAAATGGTTATTGCGTATAAGCTATCCTTAAATTATTGTCCTTGCACTGTTAAAGCACAATTGTCCAAGATAATTCGTCCTACTACAATGTGTCCTTAGTAATTGTCCTAGGATAATTTGTCATACACTTTGTCCACGATATATAACCGCCAGAACATTTTTTCTTTAGAATATTGTCCCAGGACAATTTCCCTATGGCACGTTCTACAATTTGTCCCTATAATCTGTCCTAACAAATATTCGACGCCAAATGCACGGGTTATTGTTTTAAAATGATTAAATTATGATTATGTATATTCATTTTGGTAAATTTGAGGTACTTAGGCCCTTTTTGTCCACACACAGATTTGTCCTATTTAAAAAACACTATGAAAAATATTTACACTTGTCCCAGAAGTATGAAGAAGTCCGAAATATCGCGTATTACTTGGAAGAAAAATATCATGAAGTCAAGGTATGTTAATATGTCTAAAACTCGGGTCTTTAAGGACCCCAATATATTTGATTGTAATAAAAAAAAAGTGTTATTTTGATTATATAGATTAAGTTTGAATGTAATTTTAAGATCTATTGTATTAATTGTTGTAATTAATGAATTAAGCTGGAACGTGATGAGCTGCTCTTTGCAAATGAGCAACTCACCAAAAATTTGGAGACAAACGAAGTTATGTTACGAGAAAAGGAGGACGAAGTTTTTTTGCAGTTAGAAAAAGTAGTTCATCTCGAAGAACAATGCGAAAAGGTAATTTTAATTATACCTTATAAATATCATCATTATTCATTAGGAATACAACAATCTTTTTATATATATATATATATATATATATATATATATATATATCCTAAAGTGTGGCTTAAAAATTGTTTAGCCCCTTTTAAAACTAGTATGCACTTATATATCGTAAAACAATAATATTGACCGGGGCAGTAGTTTCAGTTGGCCGTGAATGCACCGTCGGTGGCCGCCAAATTTATATATATGTAATTATTTTTTAGTTACGAGCTGAAAAGGACAAATTTATACAACAAAAAGAAAAAATTGAAAAAGAGAAAAATGAAGCATTCAGATTGGTAATTATCCTATTATTATCTGTCAACAAGATAGTATTAATTGCATTTAATTGCTTATTAATTATATAAATATTTGATTATTTTAGTTAAAAGTCCAAGCCCATGACTCAGAAACTAACAGACGCACATTAGAGCGAGCTAGACAAGAAGTCATACGACAGATGACTGCCATAAGCACCGAGAAAGAATGGTTAGAGCGAGAGGTAAGATATATATCTCACTCTCTCTACTTTAAAATATAGGAAATCTAATTATCTATAACTTTTATTTGAGACATTTTGTTTAATTATTGATAATAAATCAGGAAAATAAATTTGAAACATTTTTCATACGTCGAAAATTATTTTAAATCGTCAATATTTCTTTATCAGATGGATTTAGCAACTTTTTCCTTAGAATATAAAATATAGGAAATATAATTGTCTATAACTTTTATTTGTGACATTTTGTTGATTTATAGTTAATAAATTAGGAAAATTAGTTTGAAATATGTTTCATACGTCGAAGATCACTTTAAAACGTCAATATATCCTTAACAGATGGATTTAGCAACTTTTTCTTAGGGATTCAAAATATAGATAATAAATGTATCTATAACTTTTATTAACAATAATTTCTTGAAATATTGGTATTAAATGAGAAAATTTGATGTTTCAGAATGTCCAGTTAAAGGAAACTTTGGAGGCTGAAAGACAGGGAATGAATAAATATTTAAGTCAACTTGCCAACCAGAAGAAACGCTCCAACGCAAATGTCCATAATTTAGAGAAAGAAATGAGTGAATTAAAATTGTTGGCCAATCAGAATGCAGCGTTGAGTTCACAATTTCAAAAAGCTATGCGACATCTAGCGTCATGTAAACGACGTAAATGTTCAGTATGCAGTTACACTAAAGCAGCTTTTGGGGACTTCACAAGAAATCACAGATATGAGTAAGAACTTCAAAATTAATTTTTGAATACAAAAAATTATTTTAAACTCTAATATAATATGTTTTTTAAATAGACCGAAGCTTTTCTCGTGTTTTCAAACCCCGTTCCAAGATCTGCGCAACAAAATCAAATCTTCGGGAAACCACGAAGAAACCGAATCGCTCAGCGAGTTCTTCCGCCCATCTTGCTCAACGTCGTCGACCACAAGCGAATGCTCCTCGGTTAGCGTACCTTTCGGTGAATTAGCCATCTCTTACATGGACGATTGTTCTTCTTTGTCCTCTTCTTCGGACGCGACATCTCAAAACTTGGATTTGTCCAATGCTCCAGCTCATAGCGGACGTGGATTTGGCAGTGATTCCGGATTTAGCTCGGATCTTTGCACGGATTGTAAGAGTTTGAGAAATACGCCCAAAGAGAAGTTTACGCCGAAGGCCACACTAGATGAGGTGGACTGTGTTAAGTTGCAGAGGACAAAATGGACTGCCAGTTTTCGGAAGTTGATCAGTAAGGTATCGAAAAAGTAATTGGTAAGATACATAATGGTGTTATTGTACATTAATTTTTATTTTCTTGCAAGTTTTAAACATATATTTAAGAATATCTCCGAAACGGTTCGACTTACGAACTTTTTCCTAAGGACTAAATTTATAGAACATACATTTTTTAACGACTTTTACTTGAAACATTTTGCTAGAATATTAGTAGTATAACCGGAATTATTAAATGTATTCATATGATTGTATATTTCGATTTTTAAGAATATCTCCGAAACGGTTCGACTTACGAACATTTTCTAAAAGACTAAATTCATAGGAAATATATTAATTGACAACTTTTATTTGAAACATTTTCCCAAAATATTACTAGTGTAACCGGAATATTTAAATGAATATTTATGCTAGTAATAGATTTTTTATTAAATTTGTATATTTGGATTTTTAAGAATATCTCTGAAACGGTTCGACTTACAAACTTTTTCTAAAGGACTAAATTCATAGGAAATATATTGTTTAACAACTTTTATTGAAACATTTTCCCAAAATATTACTAGTATAACCGGAATAATTAAATGAATACTTATGCTAGTAATTGTTTTTTTTTTATAAATTAGTATATTTGGATTTTTAAGAATATTTCCGAAACGGTTGGACTTACAAACTTTTTCTAAAGAACTAAATTCATAGGAAATATATTGATTAACAACTTTTATTTGAAACATTTTCCCAAAATATTACTAGTGTAACCGGAATAATTAAATGAATACGTATGCTAGTAATTGTTTTTTTATAAATTTGTATATTTGGATTTTTAAGAATATCTGCGAAACGGTTGAACTTACAAACTTTTTTCTAATGACTAAATGTATAGAAAATACATTTTTAAACAACTTTTATTTGAAACATTTTCCCGAAATATTACTAGTATGAACGGAACTATGAATTGATTAATTAGGACAACCATTAAAATTATTTCCCTTAGGGACTAAATTTATATAAATACAGTTTTTCCGAAATATCCCTGGTGGACAAGGAATTAAGTATTTACTAAAGTGGAACAAAATTTATCAACAAATTCGTATATTTAAAAATATTTGTTAAACGGTTAGAAAATTTTCCTAGAAACAAAAATTGTAGAAAATACACCTATTATTTGAAATATTTTCCTGTAATGGCAGTGGTGTAAGCAGAATTAAATTAGGTCATATATATATATATATATATATATATATATATATATATATATATATATATATATATATATATATATATATATATATATATATATATTGAACCGTAATCCTCATTAATATAATTAACTGCTTAATACTCTTAATACGAATTAACAACATTACTGTCATAGTAAGTATAGTTACTTTTAATATTGGCATTAATAGTTTTAGAAAACTGAAATAATGTCGTGTATAAAATTATAAAATTAGTTCTTTAATTTCTGGTACAATATAAATTGTTGCTATTTGTGCTAAAAATAGCTAATAAGGTCGCTAGATGCCGTCTCAGAATTTGCCTCCAGAACTATTTTAAATATAACCAATGTAATCAAAGAATATAAAAATATTTATTCTTCGGTTTAATTCAAGCTACTTAACGTCTAAAAAGGTTTAAACAATTTAGCTAATATTGTTGAATTAGTGTCTAAAATGTTAAATATTAAACAATAAACGTTTTATTATATATAATAAACTAATAAGAATTGGAATTGACAACTGGATTAATTGTAATAAAGACATAATTGTGATTTTTCGCCCCATCATTCTTTTTAATTTGTAATTTAATCATCAATCATATTGTGAAATTTGTGATAAGATTCGCTTTTTAAAATTTTGTAGTCTTTAGCAGCAACAGGAATCCCATTTCTGTTAAAAATTATCAAAAATATAGTCTCAAAACTAGTTAAAACACAAAAATACTCTTGCAATTGTTTATAGTGCAATATTACTTATTTATTATAAACAAATCACTCAAACTTTGATATTTAACCTGAATAATGTACTGACAAACCCAAGGACAGGTCTTACATTGTACTTATAGTACAATATAACTTTTTATTTTGACATAAATGTATTTTTTGAATTAAAACGTATTTACTTTTTGGGAATATACGAATATATCGGAAATACACGTTTTGTGTATCCCAAAATTTAATCTGACTATTTTCGAAATGACATCTGTTTGTGTTTGTAAACGCTCTAAAGCTAAAACTGCTGAAGGTAAAATTAAGAAATTTAAAATTGGTTTTGAATTTTAAATGCGATTTTTGATAATTCTTAGATTAGTAGAAAGGGATTCTTATTAAATATTTATCAAAATTATGGTTTAAAATATGCAAAAATTACTTTTATTTAATTAGGACCTTAGAATTATGCTTAGAAATTTGTTAAAATTGAATAATATATTTTAAATTAAATTTGTATTAATTGTTCTATTGTAAAATGGAAATATTGGTCATGGAAATTTTGTATTTAGGAAGAATCAGTATTATTTTTCGTAGATATGATTTACTTTCGGTATTTTTGTTTAAAATATTTTATACATAATATTGCGTTTGTATAATTTTTTTAAAAGGTAGCTTAAAATAATGTTTACTTATATTGTTTTAATATTATTAATTATTTATATGCTCATATGGTGGGAGTTACTTTATGCTATGTCCATTCCATTAGAAATTATGTTTAGCTTATTGTAACTGTAGAGTTCTGTTTAATTTTAAGCAGGCCTTAAATTAGGATACCCAGTTAATTTTTTTTACGTATTTTTACATTGTCAAAAGTTTAAAAATTCATTTTTAAATTCGTCGTATGTTATTTTTACATTAATTAGAATATTTGTTAATTATTTCGTAAAAATTTCGTATAAACAAATTGACATGTGTGTTCAAATAAGCAAAGTCTATATTAAATATTTCTTGAATTTCGTTAATAGTAAATTTAACAAAATTATTGAATTGTTATATGTAAAATATATATATATATATATATATATATATATATATATATATATATATATATATATATTTGTATTGTTTAAAATTGTAAATGAATCACTTTAAAAATTGTTCAATGTAATAAACACATATGTCATTTTTGAGGGACAGTTTTAAAATTGCCCAATAATAAAAATTATCAAATACGTTATTGAAAATTATAGCGTAAAATTTGACATTTATAATCAAATTTTTGATAGGAAAGTTTTTATTGTAAAACATGAATGTTAGACTGAATTTAAAAAATAAATGAAAATTGTAATATATTGTGAAATCTTCAATAAAAATAAAAAATATTTGTAACTAAACAAATTTTAATTAGAGTAATTAAGACCATTTTAAGGGGTTTCAAGCCCTTACCGTAGCCCCGCCAATGGTGTTTGACCTCAAGTAACTCCTAATACTATACACTGTGTATATAGGAACTTCATCTTGCCCCCGACGTGAGCCATTACCAGCATTTTAGTTATGTAGAAAGTGTTGCATATATTTACGGGCTAAATATTGTTTTAGCAAGAAAATTACGTTACATTTTTCAAAATTGCATTATCAAATAACAGTTTTAAATTCATATACAAAAAAAAAAGAGTTTAGATGATTCAAAAATGAACACGGAAACAGACAAAAATAAACCATCAATTTGTTTATGCGCGTTATCTGAGGATACTCTTATAGAGTAAGGACTATTCTATGTCCGTTTAGACATAAAAACCAAGGAAATTGATGAGGTAATATTTTATATGTTCAAAAGCTATAACAATAAACTATGAAGGGGCAAATGGCAGATTGTATTGGAAACAGATAATAAAATAAATAAATAAAATATACCTTAGGTTATATTTCCTTTTATAAACTAGTAAGGGGAGATCGGGAATGGGGTAAGTGGGTGGGCTTAATTGATTACAAATTTTCACCTGGGGTGTTGATCACAAATCGTTCCGTTCGTCCAAGCAGGTCATGCAATTGGGGTTACTCGGAACAGGGCCGGGTTGCCTATATTACATAAGATGAACCGAAAGATTGACAGCGATTTTCTTTAATTATTTCGAATTATTATAGGGGTTTTACATACTTTTCCAAACCAAAATTTCAATATCTATCCAATGGTGTATGTTAAAATTAAATTCAAAAAAATATAAGACCTCAAAAATGTATTTTAAGTTAAACATTTTCAAATTAGTCCACAATTTTTACAAAATAATGTTATACGTTACAGACACACAGTGATATTTGTGAAAATCAAATTCAAAGACGTGTATAAGGTCCCTAAAACGCAATTTAGAAATTTTTCAAACAATTAAAAGTTTGTTCGCAATGTTCACCAACTATTCCTAAATAATTTAAAGCTTTCATGAACTTTCTAGGCTCAAAATTTAATAAGCTTTCTAATGGTGTATACGAAAATACTATTTTTACATGTATAGAGTCTTAAAATGCAAAGATTTGATTTCTAATTTTATTGTAACATTTCTTTTTTTTTTATTAAATTTTTAAATAGGGATAAGTCCGGCCCTGCCTTAAAAAAATATGTAAGGAGACGCAAACAGACGCTAATTGCATCGACCAGGAACTAGATGGAAAAATATCGCTGATGGCACCAGGCAAACAGTCTGTCAGACCAAATTTAATTTTCTTGACGTATTTTTTACGATGTTGGACGAAAATGGAAAAAATCAACAGTTTCAGCGCATATTTCACACTATTACTAATGCAAAATGGCATTTTAAACAACTTATGTTCAGGATAAATGTTTTCTAAGTCTTAACGTTTAGAAGATATTTTGATCTAAACTCAACTAAAAATTTCAAATTATTCTATAGTACAATTTGGTACATTTGAAGCTCGGGCACAATTAAAAATATGTTTTCTTAATATATACTAATGCAAAATTGAATTTTAAACAACTTTTGTGCAATATATATTTCTTCTAAGTCTTAAGATTTAGAAGATATTATGATCTAAACTCAAGTTAAAATTCCAAATTTTTCTATAGTTTATGTTAGTACAATTTGGTACATTTGAAACTCAGGGATAAATAAAAATATGTTTTCTTATTATATACCAGTGTAGAATTAAATTTTAAACAACTTTTGTTCAGTATAAATTTCTTCTAAGTCTTAAGGTTTAGAAGATATTTTGATCTAAACTCAACTAAAAATTCCAAATAATTCTATAGTTTATGTTAGTACAATTTGGTACATTTGAGACTCAGGCACAATTAAATATATGTGTCCTTGATATATGCTAGTGTAGAATTTAATTCTAAACAACTTTTGTTCAGTAAAAACTTCTTCTAAGTCTTTTGGTTTAGAAGATATCTTAGTCTAAACTCAAACAAAATAATTTTATTTAACCAAACGTTTTAGACCGTTAAAACAATTAAATATACATTTTTAATAATGTACTCTATTATAAAATACAATTTCAAACAATTGTTGTATATATAAAAAATGGTTAGATTCCTTCGTGTATGACTTATTCAGTGATTAACTGAACCAACATTTGTAAAACATTTTCGTAATATTGCCAGATCAATTTAAACCATCTGGTGAACAGACACAAGTCGAAATATATTTAAAATAATTAACAAACACAAGAACTGTACCATTTTGGTAAGGGTCTCCCGTTAGGGCCTCAGGTATCCATCTGCCACGCGCCTAAAGATGAACCCTCCCGAACAGGCGGCATGCTAGACCTCCGCTTGCTGGGGAGGACGTGTGGCCAAAGAATGGCAGCTGCTTGGCGGCTTGGGCCCGGAGGCCTACAGGGGCCACCGCTCATCTGGCGGCACCTGCATCCCCTCGCCACTGTACCAGCAGTCATCAAATAAATATATATATATATATATATATATATATATATATATATATATATATATATATATATATGTATATATCTCGGTGTTATGGGAAAGTGCGGCCCACACCAGATGTATTAGTAATTAGAATCGTAGATCGTATAGTAGTAATGCATTTTGCTGGAATCGATAATATTGGTATGGATATAAATGAGGTTTTAGCCAGAGCCACACCAGTGTTTGAGTACTGTTGGTCTAATGTAATTATAATGACTGCACTTCTACCTGGTTGAACATAATAGCTATAGAAACCTCTATATACCTACAATCCGTATGTTCAGCTGATGTGTTTTCAAATATATGTATATATATATATATATATATATATATATATATATATATATATATTCTGGTAATATTAGAATATTCTATTTGTGAAATAATTTGATAAAATCAGATTGATAATTATTCTATTATTAATAAATATTCATATATCTATATAAAGTACCATTATTTATTTATTTTTGAAATTTATATGGGGTTTTAAGGGGGGCGAAGAATGAGAAGGGACGGAAGTCCAATTTGCCCCCCCTGTTCCGGAGCCACTGACATACATACAGATACACACATGAAATATAAATCATTATAATTTTAAATTCAACAGTTTTTGCAGTAAAATGCTTACAAATACACACAAGTTTGTGTAAAGTTGTTAAAATCATGATTGTCTATAAAAATAAATAAAAACTACAAACAATATATAATTTTTAGATATGTTTCAATGTAAAAAAAAAAAGAATATATATAAAACTCGAAGACTAACTATTATGTCTAGTAATAATAATTGATACCGGGTACCCGCATAATGTGCAGCTGCGACACCTGCCTTTAGAAATAAAAATCATTTTTTATATAAACAAAATCACCTGCTACAAATAATTTATTGCGTGGATATCTTACCAGTGCCTGTACACAAAATAACACGATTTATATTAACAACAATATATACAAAAGTAGCCAATAAAATTGTTGATTTTATCAAAAACATTGAAATATTACAGTCTTTTGCTCGCCAATGAGTTTAATAATATTCTTATGTTCTTAAATATTATGTATAAAAGTTAGAAAGTCGAGCGAAGGCCAACCCAGATTTTAAAACGTTAGTGTACAATAGTGTTTAATAACATTATTGATTTAATGAGAAAAATGTAATATTATTACTTATTATAAGTCAGTAAAGGCCACCCCAGATTTTATAGCGTTAGTATACAATAGTGTTTAATAACATTATTGATTTAATGAGAAAAGTTTAAGGGTCTTCGAATTGCTACTAAATTCAATATAAATTAAAAATAAGTATTTAGTTTTGAAATAATCATTGAAATAACTCGATAATGAGAGAGAGATAGTAATATAGAGTTTTGAACCGACGCAAAAGTTGGGTTTGTGGCCAACAGCAGGCCAAAGTGGCAGCTGGACATATAGCTCATTTGGTGGAGCTACGATGACCACCTTGCTGAACTAATAAAAACACAGGACCGTAACTAAACATTGTTTATTTTGTTTACTGGTTTTTGAAAAATGCAATATTTCAAAAATAATATCAGTGAGTCTTATTTTAATTAATTAATAACTCAGGAATTTATGAACAGTTAAGAAAAATTATAATCGCAAAATACAAACAAAATCGTATTACTTAATCACGAATCAGACAGAAAAAGAATGTTTCAAATTTATTTGAGGAAAATCGAAAAACGATATAACGCCCCTTGATTAGACGAATAATGAGAATGGCACGCCTCTAAGTTATAAAACTATTCAGCTTGAATAGTTGAATATCACAATTTACCAACGATAAACATGCTAATATTTAATATTTATTAAGTCCAGTACTGATCTCGCAAGCAACTCTAAAAGCGATCAATTTTAGACAGACCAATGGCACGTGTTCGCTCACACACAGACACACACACACATAGATACAGTTGGCCCGCAAGGTGACCAGTAAAACCAATAATAACAACATTGAAAATTCAAAACAGCAGACACTACACCCAGCCTGCACCGAAGGACATAGAACAATTGGGCACGTGCTCTAGTATAGTCGTTTATCAAACTAACATTCTCAAAATGAGGTGTTACTCAAAAAATATTCTTAAGTATACAATTAGAATTTATATTTAATATAAATAAAATATGAGGTTCAAAACACCTCTACTCTTTAGTGCAGTTGCTCAAAAACTGCTTCTCTTAAAAACCATTACTCAAAAAAACCCTTACTTACGGATTTACATAACAGATTACATGTAAAACTGCAAAAATATCTATTTTGAATTGATCTCAAAAGAAAGCTCCATGTTTAAAACGCTAGAACTCTAGAACCGTACTAGATAGAAAGTTCTAGTTAGCGCCATTCGATTTGTCATAATTATTACTAACTAACAAAATATTTTTGACTTAAATTAATAAATTGAAACTTTACTTTATTAACATTTTCTTAAAATACAACAGAGCTTTTTTTGTAACTAACTCTAAAATTACTCTTACTTCAAAACGGTAGAACTCAAAAACTAAAATAGATAGAAAAACCTACTTAACAGCAATAGATTCCTCATTAGTTTTCCTCACTAACAAAATATTTTTGACAAACATTAAAAAATTGTTTCTATAAGTAATTTTAATTTAAAAAAATTCAAAAATGATTAACTATCCCTAAAATTACTATTACTTCAAAACGCTAGAACTCAAAAACTAAAACAGATAGAAAAACCTACTTAGCGGCAATAGATTCCTCATTAGTTTTCCTCATTAACAAAATATTTTTGACATACATTAAAAAATTGTTTCTTTGAGTAACTTCAATTTTAATAAATTCTAAAATAATATTTTTTCGATATTGTCTAAATAATGTGCTATAACTCAAAAATAAGATCTACTTTACCACTAAACGGGTGGGGCACAATTAAAGTTTATGGGTTATATTTCACGCATGTGTGTATTATGTTATTATAGATGGGTAAATTTCGGTACCCAATATAAAAAAATCAAAACGTATATAATTCGTTGGTTCACAAAGACTATTTTCACACAAACATGGATTTTGTTCGAGGCGAATTTTCTTTGAATATTTTTATGTTTAGATAGCAATTAATATATATATATATATATATATATATATATATATATATATATATATATATATATATATATATATATATATATATATATATATATATATATATATATAAACGGAAAAAAGCTCTTGAAGTAATTAGATTTTCTGTTTATGGCAGATGGCATTTGACTGTTCAGACTATTGACCCTTAGATCGATTTTTTTTTATGTTTAGAATTTAGTTTTGTGTCTGGTTTTTTTAAATTTAGAAACAGGTTGTTACCGCCCTATTTTAAAGAGAAAAAAAATGTTATTCATTATCTAATTTATTTCTTATTCTTACAAGAATAAATTTTGAATTAAACTGTTTTTTAACTAAGTTTGGAATTATTTTCAATAGTTATTAATATTATTTTAGAAACTTGTAAAATTATTTATTATTATTAATAAATCATTCAAATGATCCTAAACGGGATTAAAGCTAATATTATTTAAATATTTAAATTTACAAATACAGAGAACATATTGTTACATTTTTTTTTTCATTTTACTATAATTTTTATGGCTGACTAGTTTGTATAGAATTGGAAAATAAAAATAATTGCTAAAAAACTAGTGAATGTAACAATTCTATTGTGTTCTTGGTACTGATAGGGATGGAATAAAAACGAACCCTTCCTAAATGGGAATCGATGATATAACACCAGTGTTTTGCACATGGATAATTCTCAGGGGCATTTCAGACAAAAACTAACGTTCACATTGAACACGTTAATTAAAATACACTATATTTCATCCTTGCACGACAGAAAATCTTCGCAATATGGAATTATACACAAAAATGGAATAAATATTTTTAATTATAAATATGTGGCGAATTTTATTCACATTTACCGAAAATAGTTATGCATTATTAATAATTACCGGTTTAGGTGATAAATTTCTACAAATAAGTCACTTTGGTTTAGTTAGTATTAATAATGACCGGTTATTAATATACCCCGACTATTTACATTACCCGTAACACGTAAATTATTTACGTAAAGCTTATGTTTAGAATAATAGTTTTAATTTCTATTTTGTATATTAATAATTACCGGTTAATGTGGTAAATTCTTACAAATTAGGCACTTTGGTTTAGTTAGTATTAATAATAACCGGTTATTAGAATAATTTGATTAATTATTTGAACCGTAACACGTAAATTATTTTACGTAAAGCTTTCTTTTAGAATAATAGTTATAATTTTCATTTTGTCCAACAATAATATTATGAATTATTAATAATTACCGATTTATGTAATAAATTCTTACAAATTAGTAATTTTGGTTTAGTTAGTATTAATTTTAAACGGGTATTAATATAAATCGATTAATTATTTGAACCGTAACACGTAAATTATTTTACGTAAAACTTTATTTTAGAATTATAGTTATAATTTCCATTTTGTCCAACAATAATATTATGAATTATTAATAATTACCGGTTTATGTGATAAATTTCTGCAAATTGGGCACTTTAGTTTAGTTAGTATTAATATTGACCGGTTATTGATTTAAACTTGAACACCGTAACACGTAAATTATTTTACGTAAAGCTTTATTTTAGAATAATAGTTTATAATTTTCATTTCGTCGAACAATAATATTATGAATAGCTTTTTGTGTTTTACAAAATACTGACTGGGTGTTGATTTAAATTTCAATGCAATTTTCAATTTAAACTTCTGTTTACTGACGAGAATGAAACTTTATGATTTCACTGCACTTGTAAAACAGTAGATATTATTTTAAAATTATAACATGTATGTATGTTTAATTTAATTTTGTAGAAGAACGAGTTATTTTTAGGATAGGTAAAATGATCGCTTATAAGAAAGGCAGATGGTCGATTCTTTTTTTTTGAAATTGGTCGATAGTCTTCCGTGCTATTAGACCAGGTATTTTTACTGGTCAGCGACTCGCTTAATTAGGTGATAGGATCGCCCTCGGAGGCGACCATCTGCACTTCTTCAGCTTGCGGTGTGCATATGCGTCTAACATTTTTAAGAGAAGCCAACTTCAACATTCTTTGTTGAATATTTAAAATATATATTTTGTAGCTTATTTAGCATTATAATAAATATAGATAAAGGGCAAAAAAGTAGAGTAAAGGCCACTCTATAGTTGCAAAATGATTCTATATATATAAAAAAAATTCATTAACGTTTGTTTGGCATTAAATAAATATTAAAAGTATTTGATAATCTTGTAAAAGGGTTTAAAAAAATTAAATAAATATTGATTTTATAAAAACGGTGTTCTTGTTAGGTCAGAATGTAAATTCGTTGTAATAAGACGATGGTAACACATTTCGAAGATAACAGTGTTAAAGTTAAGATTAACGGAAGTCCATCAATCTCATGTCAGTAAAGTCGAATCTTCTTGATCGATTTACTGACTCGAAAAAGATTGCACAGACTTTCGTCAACATTCCCGACTATATTAAAACATGGAAATTACACAAAATTAATTGGCATTTCTTAACGAAAACCTGGGACTCGTTCTAGGTTTCGTTTTAAACCCAGTTTTCATTCTGGTGGGTAATGGCACGGTTTCCAATTTTTTTAAATATATTTTAGTTTAAATTAGTTGATAAGTTTAAACATACTTCGAGTTTTCAGACTCAAAACGGAATAAATGCGTTTTTTTTTTAAATTACGTAATACATATTTACGTTAGAACAGTGGTTCTCAACGTTGGGGCAATTTATTTTACGTTTCAAGGGAAACCAGAAACTAAATAATTAAAACTTTTAGGTCCTCAGTTTTATAAACTTTTTAATTTGTTTAAACTTATAAATACAAAACAAAAAACATTTCCAGAAAATTCTATAGTTACTTTTAGGACGTTTTGTGTCGAAATAAAATAATTTTACGGTGAAACGAACAAAACAAATAAATATAAGGTAATTTTCCGTCGTAACCACTACGTAAAATTAACCATCTGTCTGCCGACAGGTGAAACACTAACGTTTTTATTATTTTGTTATTCGTCGAAATAAGCATTTCTTACATAAATAATATTTATATATTTTTACTTCGACATTTTAATAGATTTTGACTATGTTGAAAAGTAAATTAATTTATTTTTATTTAAACTGTTTTATTTTAGTAGTTAGAGCCTAATATAAGGTGAACCTAATTAAATACTTATACATCATAGGAAGAAAATCTCTGATTTACTCATACAATTTTTGTAAACCCCTTAAAATATTTTTATTCATATTTCAAGGTCGTTTTTTTTGTATTCATTATACGTTACGTATAAGAAAGTATTAAGTAGTACACATGGGTGAATCGTAAAGTAAACCGGCGCAAATTGAGGGATACCCATAATTAATTATTTAAATATATAATCCCCCTTCAAAAAAAACCTGCTATACACGCCACTGTGCAACAGGGTGTAAAGGGTGGTGTTTACCGAGCGTAAAAGTTCTAACTGACAATAGACTTCCTTAACATAAAAAGTTCATATAAATATTGTGTTTTACCAACAAAATTATATAGTTAAGCTGCACTTAACGACGCTTAGGGCCACTCAGGCTTGAAATACTAAGTTTTCTTTGTTAAAATTACACCAACGGCTGCGCACCCGTCTTAATGTTATAGAAATGAAATTAAATTGGGACAGCTGATAAAAAATATACACAGGTGTTTATCAAATGCTATCGGTGCACCTCATGGAACCGGTTATTTGGGGTCGCTGTTTCCGGTTGTACTTCCCCCCATTACCCCACAATACACACACACACCCTAATAAACAATAGGAATTTACGTAATTCTGGAATTGTATCATAACTAAGTAATTAATGTCTTAAACAAACTCTAATACGGTGTATTGTTATCAAGATGTATATTGAATTGGGGGTTTGAACGGAAATACACGTTTTAAGCTGCCTTGAAGTCATATTAAGCTTAAAACGTAATTATAGGCCAAATAACTACAGCAAAAACTGTTCAAAAATATGAATTAACATTATTATTGTAATATCGGTGAGGATTAGATTGTATTCTGTATATGATCTGGGCACGGCGCCCACGGTTGCACCTAGTTGGATAAAATTGAACAACAGGAGTGCTTACAACATTCGGAACAGTTGCACAAAAATAAAACGGAAAAAACCGCAACAAAAACGTGTACGAAACAGCTAAAAAGAAAGAACAACTGCACCGCCAACAATCAACACCTGTCCATCGACAACGCATGCGCTCTGCAACTTGTTGAACACGCTCCGTGGTCCGGAGGTCCTCACTCCGCGAACCTATAAAGCTAACCGGAGTCCTCAGCAATCAGTCAGTACCATAGCCAAAGTCGCGATGGCTTCAGCGCGATTTAAATTATTATTTACTACCAGATTAATTGTCTATGTGGTTGTTGTGGTAACAGTGTTTTCCGATTGTTGTGCGAGTTCTAGTGAAAATGAGGAACAGTTGAGGATGTTAGGGAGGCAAGTGCAGACACTGCTGGATCGCCGGAGGGATGATATACGGATGATTGAGGATAGCTTGAGGAAGCAATTGAGTAAAACGCAGGAGATGGTTGACATTAAGGATGAAATTAAAGGATTGAAGTAAGTTTTGTGTTCTTAAAGGATTTATTAAGGATTAGGGATAGTTTTTACTGGCTTCGACGAAGTTCAAAAGGAATTATTATAATCATAAAGAATTTCGTACTGAATCGAAATTAATTATTTTTGAAATATCTCTGTGTTTAGTAATTTTAAGGGACATATTAAGGATTAGGGATAGTTTTTACTGTCTTCGACGAAGTACAAAAGGAATTATTATAATCATAAAGAATTTCGTACTGAATCAAAATTAATTATTTTTGAAATATCTCAGTGTTTAGTAATTTTAAGGGAGATATTAGGGATTAGGGATAGTTTTTATTTCCTTCGAAGAAGTTTAAAAAATAGATATTATAATCATAAAGATTTACGTACTCGAAAATACACATTTTGACAACCCCTGAATCGAAATTAATTATTTTTGAAATATCTCTGTGTGTATAAATAAATATTTGGTAAAATCTATTTTTTAATATCTTTTATCCTCTTAAAGTTAAGTTAATATTAAAAATGATACATTGTTATCCTGTTATGCATGGCTGCGCTGGATTTGCGAAAAGAATAACTATAGGATTAGATGAAAATCTTTTAAACGATTTCCATCTTCAATTTTCCATTTTCTTTCCTTTCACCTCAGCAATTTTTGCCATTTCTATTTTATTTTTATGTATTTTATTAAATGTATTCTTGGTATTATTTTGTTTACTCAAAAATACTTTCTTATACGAATGTATAGAACTGTTTGAAAAATAAACCTCGTATTTTTAAATTTACTCTTAATACTTTCTTGAATATCTCAAAAAGTATATAAGTTACAAAATAATTATATTTTTAAAAACTGAACATATTTAAATTACCAACAACTTTTGTTTGAAAAGTATTTTCAAAAAATGTACCATTCACTGAAAAATGCACTTTAGAAATATTGACATCTAGCATACATAGTTGAAAATATACGAAAGTCGAGTGTTGCCCACTCCAGCTTTCTGAAAATATAATCAGGACGTACAAGTATACTCGTGCTACTTTTACAGTACCTCCGAAAAGACATGAAATGAACAGTGACAAATAAAAATTAAAACTAAATGTAGATTTTAAATCCAGTATGAATTTATATAACGTAAACAATATTGAGCGGGGCAGTAGTTTCAGTTGACCGTCAGTGCACCGTCGGTGACGGCCAAATAACACTTATTCGCATAATTTTCAACCTACTTGAAATTAAATGGATTTTATGTCGTAATAATTATATATATATATATATATATATATATATATATATATATATATATATATATATATATATATATATATGTATTAAAAAATGATTATTACATGGTAATGGTAGAATGATTTTAAAACATAATATTGACTAGCTCAAAAAACTTTTGGGATATTTATATTATAAACAATATATTAAATATGGTATAATATGAAAGGTAAATATTGGATTTGCTAACAAGCCATGTAATATTCCAGCGTATTATTTTATACAGTGTACCAGACCGGAATACACTGTAAACTTTATAATTACTTTATTTATTTAATACCATTGTTTCGCAGCGCGGCTATTTTGGCAGTGGCGTACGTGATATGCTAGTTTTTCGGGGGTTAATTTAATTTTAACATTTATTTTAAAACTATTCGCACAACAAAAAAGTACATTTTTATTCGCATTTTGTTTTGTAATTAAAACATTTAATTATAATAAACGTAAAAATGTCATGAATTATTTAAATTTTCAGTACATTTTAAATTTATGACTGAATTATACGGCCGCTGAAACCTGCATTTAAGATTGGCTTACAGGAAAAGTTTCTTATAGTTATGATCTAAAAGTTTTAGGGCTTAAATACTAAAGGAAATTTATGTAAAAAATATTTTAAATATTAAATTATTTTTTATAGAGAATGATTCATTTTATTAATGATTAAAAATTGTTATTTTATAGTGATTATAAAATATGTAAAAAAAGCTTTTACTAACTGAAATAATGTTATAAAATATTTTTTATTCTATTTTATTTCGTAATATTTAATATAAAGCATTTTTGTGAAATTATTCTTTTTATTTATGCTTTTACTGAAATATTAATAATACTAAGTACATATATACATAATAAATTCATGAATTAAACCAGTGATACGAAAAATGTTTTTTATTTTAAATATGCTATATTTTAATTCCTTTAGGCTAGTTTTCCGGAATGAGTTTCGTGTTGGCAATCTGATTTTCATAATTTTGGTGGGCCCTAAATATATATGTCAGGGCCGGCACATCGATTTTCTAACCCTACCAAATAATTTACCGTAAAATAATTATTATTTCAAACCGTAATAAAAAACTTGAGATATGTTTTAATGAATATATTCTATAGGTATATAGCAATAAAGTTTTTCATTTTGGCGTAGTAATATCTCCGCCCTGACATTTAATCCCTGCTAATGAGAATCTCCACAGGGATGACACATTGAAATCGTGTCTTTGAAAGCTAAGAGCTTACACAGTATATCGAAGAGATCAACTTGAACCCGGAGGGCGGAATTGTAAACAGTGGCTCTCAAACTATATAGCTATCAAAAGTGTCCCCATACATGTAACGAATTCTTTTGATGTTTTTGCAACAAGTAGAACAAAAGACTTTTATAAAAAGTCATATAATCATAAAAGCAGGGACGTCCCATAAAATATTTCCCTAGGGGCATTAATACTGTAATAGGTGGCATCTCCGCCAATTTATATGCATTTTGAGTACCACTGCACGAGCATATTACATATTTGAATGCATTAAAGTGCTACATACATGCTAAATATTTAATTTAGGGACATTTTGAGTACCACTGCACTAACACAGGAGTACAGAGTAAAGTGAAATGTTTGTCTCAGTGTGTTAAGTGTTTAGAATAATTGTTGCATACATTTTGAGTGCCACTGCACTAGCAGGAGTGAGTCATGTTTCGTTCAATACGTGAAAAGCTCGTATAAGAGGCTACTTGATATTGTAAATAGAATTGATCGTTATTTCACGGCCCTCTTCACTTTTTTCGCAACGAAATATGTTTAAATATATTTAAAGTTGTCGAAACTCTAATTAAAATGTTCAGTTTCACTGGGTTTTTAAGCACTTTTTCAATATAACCAATTTTATTTCTTTTAATTTTTAAGTTATGGAACTGTAAATTTATTTACTTGTAGCCCAATAAAAACATTAATATATTATATTTTTTTTATTTTTTATCTTTAATAACTTTAAAGTTATAAAATTTTAAATTCGCTAATTATAAATTACGACTTTTTACTATTATATTTAATTTGTTTATGAATTCAAACAAAAGTGGAGCATATTGTTAGTTAAACATACACAGAATAGAGTAAAATTAACACCAATTTAGTATTTATGAAATTAAATAAACAATAAAACGTAATATTTTGTAGATAACAACTAATATACTTAAAAAAGTGTTAATTTAACACAATGTCGAATAATTTTAACACCAATTTCGTACTAATTCCTTCAAAGTTATAGTAAACCAGTCATACGACTTAAGTGTAGTTTATATACAGAAAACAGTGTGCATTTAACACAAGTATAGTATAATTTTAACACTAACTTCGTGTTAGTTACTTTAGGGTGTAAAATACCTATTCATTTTGTTAATTATAAACAAATGTACGATTAAATTTGTTCTGTCTAATAGTATATTTACACAAAACAGTGTTAATTTAACACCATTCTGAATAATAGTATCACTAACGTGTTAGTTACTTTAGAGTGTAAAATACATGTAAATTATGTTAATTTTAATAAAATGTGCGATTAAATTTGTTCTGATTAATTGTACATTTACACAAAACAGTGTTAGTTTAACACCATTCTGACTAATAGTATCACAAACGTCTTAGTTACTTTAGGGTGAAAATACATGGTTTAAGTAAATTTTAAAAACAAGTACGATTAAATTTGTTTTAGCTAGAAATATATTTACACAAAACAGTGTTAATTTAACACCATTCTGAATAATAGTAACACAAACGTGTTAGTTACTTTAGAGTGTTGTTAATTATATTAATTTTAATAAAATGTGCGATTAAATGTGTTCTGGCTAGAAGTATATTTACACAAAACAGTGTTAATTTAACACCATTCTAACTAATAGTATCACAAACGTGTTAGTTACTTTAGGGTGAAAATACATGGTTTAAGTAAATTTTAATAAAAAGTACGATTAAATTTGTTTTAGCTAGAAATATATTTACACAAAACAGTGTTAATTTAACACCATTCTGAATAATAGTAACACAAACGTGTTAGTTACTTTAGAGTGTAAAATACATGTAAATTATGTTAATTTTAATAAAATGTGCGAATTAATTTGTTCTGATTAACTGTACATTTACACAAAACAGTGTTAATTTAACACCATTCTGAATAATAGTAACACAAACGTGTTAGATACTTTAGGGTGTAAAATACTAGTTAATTATATTAATTTTAATAAAATGTGCGATTAAATGTGTTCTGGCTAGAAGTATATTTACACAAAACAGTGTTAATTTAACACCATTCTAACTAATAGTATCACAAACGTGTTAGTTACTTTAGGGTGAAAATACATGGTTTAAGTAAATTTTAAAAACAAGTACGATTAAATTTGTTTTAGCTAGAAATATATTTACACAAAACAGTGTTAATTTAACACCATTCTGACTAATAGTAACACAAACGTGTTAGTTACTTAAGGGTGTAAAATACATGTTAATTGTGTTAATTTTAATAAAATGTGGGTTAAATGTGTTCTGGCTAGAAGTATATTTACACAAAATAGTGTTAATTTAACACAATTCTGATTAATAGTATCACAAACGTGTTAGTTACTTTAGGGCGTAAAATACTTGTTAATTACTTTAATTTTCATTTAATGTGCGATTAAATGTGTTCTGGCTAGAAGTATATTTACACAAAATAGTGTTAATTTAACACAATTCTGAATAATAAAATCACAAATTTTGTGTTAGTTACTTTAGGGTGTAAATGTTAATTACGTTAATTTTCATTTAATGTGCGATTAAATGTGTTCTGGCTAGAAGTATATTTACACAAAACAGTGTTAATTTAACACCATTCTGAATAATAGTATCACAAACGTGTTAGTTACTTTAGGGTGTAAAATACATGGTTTAAGTAAATTTCAATAAAAAGTACGATTAAATTTGTTAATTTAACACCATTCTGAATAATAGTATCAGAAACGAGTTAGTTACTTTAGGGTGTAAAATACATGTTACTTTAGTAAAATGTGCGATTAAATTTGTTCTGGATAGCAATATTTTTACACAAAACAGTGTTAATTTAACACAATTCAGAATAATAGTATCACAAACTTCGTCTTAGTTACTTTAGGGTGTAAAATACAAGTTAATTATGTTAATTTTAATAATAGTATCACAAAGTTCGAGTTAGTTACTTTAGGGGTAATTTAATTTGTTCTGGGTAGAAGTATATTTACACAAAACGTTGTTAATTTAACACAATTCTGATTAATAGTAACAGAAACTTCGTCTAATGTATAAAATGTATAGTTTTTGGTAATTTAAGTATTAAATAAGTAATGCGCCTAATATGTTCCGGTTTATTTACACAACACAGTGTTAATTTAACACTAAAACCTGATGTTTATAATTTTAGTCACTACGAAAGGGTTAGGAAAGCATCATAAATTTACATAACAAAAAATCAATACGATTATAATTGGACATATGTAGTTTTGACATAACCAATCACAAAAACTAATAATTGCTATTTTTCCATCAGACTCGAATTGGAGGAACTTCGTTCCACGGGCCATCTGTCTGCGCCAAAAGCGCCAAATGGCGTCCACCTTAACACGCAACAACGCAACGACCATCTAACACTAAAATGGCTGTCGACAACAATGGCCGAAATGAAAATTGAACTGACTGAACTACAAACAATGTTAAATGCGACTGTTATATTGCAAAATCGGGAGGAAAATTCGGCGGAAATGAATTTATTACAAACGGATATGGTGAACTTGAGCAAGGAGCTCGAAATGGTGAGGAATAAGAATGAAAGGCATCAGGCAGACGTGGTTGAGTTGCGGGAAGAAATCGCCTCGCTGAAGGATGGCTCGCGCGCTACAGCGGTCATTTGCGGCAAGACAAAAAATCAGGTAATTAAAAATTCATATTTTAAACAACAAACATTGAAGCCTCAATACTTCCAGCTTCATTCCAAATTAAATCTAACTTAAATACTTTATAAATCAACCAATTACAGCAAAACAAACACGTATTATTGCTAGATTCAGGAAAATTATAATAATAAAAAATTAACTAAATCATAATTAACATATTAAACAATAAAGCAAGCCCCAATGCTTCCAGCACCCTTCAAAATTAAATCTAACTTAAATACTTTAAAAATCAACCAATTACAGTAAAACAAACACGTATTATTGCTAGATTCAGAAAAATTATAATAATAAAAAATTAACTAAATCATAATTAACATATTAAACAATAAAGCAAGCCCCAATGCTTTCAGCACCCTTTAAAATTGAATCTAACTTAAATACTTTAAAAATCAACCAATTACAGCAAAACAAACACGTATTATTGCTAGATTCAAGAAAATTATAATAATAAAAAATTAACTAAATCATAATTAACATATTAAACAATAAAGCAAGCCCCAATGCTTCCAGCACCCTTTAAAATTGAATCTAACTTAAATACTTTAAAAATCAACCAATTACAGCAAAACAAACACGTATTATTGCTAGATTCAAGAAAATTATAATAATAAAAAATTAACTAAATCATAATTAACATATTAAACAATAAAGCTAGCCCCAATGCGTCCAGCATGTATCCAAATAACTGAATTGCATTGAATTATAGAATAAAAACGGATCTATTTGCAAAATGCAATAAAAGTATATAATTAATAAAAACAATTAATTAAAATTTGGACATTAAACAACACTGCTAGCCCTAATGCTTCCAGCTAGCTCACAAATAACATTAAAGTCACTGATTTAAAATAGGCATTTTTGTAAAATGTAGTAAAATAATATAAGTAGAGTATTAGATAGGTAAAAATTTGTTATTAAACAGTAATGTTAACCACAATGCGTCCAGCTTACTCACCAATAACAATAAATTCAATTAATTATACAAGACAATCAGACATATTTACAAAATTCTGTAAAAATAAGTCAATTATGGTATTAAACAAGAATGTTACCACCAATGATTCCAGCTAGCGTTTCCACTTTGCTTATAAAGCTAGAAATGTTTGTATTTTTGATAAATTTGATATATTTAAGCGGTAATACTTGCAGCTTAATGCACCAACAAGTAATTTATGAGTTTTAATGCAACTAGAACTATTGCGCTCTGTCAGTTTGACAATAGTGACAGGTATGCGGCTTTGTTCAAGGGAATACAGCATAGAACCGGTACACATACATCCTGTATATATAATATTTAGGTTTTACATAATAATTATTGTAACAATATAACTGTTATTACAAAAATTGGGAATGCGTACTCATGGGACTAGTCTAATGGGTCAATCAGTCGACCCTTCCGCTAATCAATGGGTAATTAATTTTTGAATGTGCGCGAATCAGTAATGAAAAATTAATTATTTACTAATCGTGTTGCGATATTTAATGAACTCGATTTTTTTTCGTTTGCACTTTTAAAATGGCTATAAATCGGTTACAGAAAAAAAATAATTTTGAATACTTTAAGAAATAGCTTTGTCGTGCTATAGGGCACAAATAACTGGTTCATATCTCGCGTGTACCAATTGAATGACATTGTTAAGCGAAGCATGAAGGGCAAAGATAAAAGTTAACCTAATAAAAGTCTCCGTATATTGTGTGTGTGTATTCTGTCTGACAGCATCATCTATCATGTGAGTGCTCCCAAGGAGCAAGAACCTAAAATTCAGAGTATATTTGTCCAAAGAGAAAATATCTGATCGAACACAAAGGTTATACCTTCCGTTTTACACAATTCTGCACACAAGAATAACACCATGGATAACAGGATAACACCGAAAGCGCGATATAAATTATTTAAAATGTTTTACACAAAGTTTAAATTAAAATCAGTTCGTATCGATTATCCAACTTTTCATTCGGTAGGTAACGACATTCATTAGCTCGTCGTACAGTTCAGTAGAGCTATAGTATTCGGGCGTGTGTTTTTATAACTTTCGTGCATCAGATAATGCCTCTAAATTATTTATTTGCATAATAGCATTTCACGGACACCATAAACAGATATGAGTGTAATTGCTACTTTATACTATGTCCACAAGGGAGAGTTACGTAATAAATGTTACGTTTGGTGTATTTGGACGTCAATAACACCCCAATTTTATTTTCTATATTCATAGTTTGTAGACAAAGGAAATTAAATGAGAATTTTGGTTTAAATTTTAACTAGCCCCTGTCTGCCTTATCGCGGACAATTAATCTTGATGCGATATTAACCGTCACAAGAGCCGGGGTTCTAAATAGGTGCGCCCTATGCGATAACTGGGTTAAACTTTATATAATGAGCAAAATTTTAATTATATAAGTTAAACTTCGATTTATAAAAAATTGTAGTTTTATAACAACTTTGGCTCTAGAGCGTTCACACTTACAGATGTAATGGAGAAAATAACCGGTATTTCAACTTCACCATTTTTAGAACTTCGTCTATGAAAGTAAAAATTAAAATTTAATATGTAATTATATATATATATTAAAAAAAAATACTTTTGGTAGTTTGACTGTAGTTAAACATCAAAAAACAGATATACATTTATTTTTTATTGTACAAATAAATATTTGAACTGGCCAAAGTAACCAATGCTTTTGTTTTATATTCATCAATAAATCACTGGATTCAATTAACCTTGTCATTTGCATGTAACAACCGTAAAATTACATACACGCAATCTGTTATATAACTATTACATCAGTTTGTAGAACAGTATTTCCATTACAAATATTGTATTAATTAAATAACCTGCTTAATCCATTTTGAAATCGTTACTTACCGAAATAAATATATCTTGTACACTTGTTCTAGAAGACGGTATTAAAAAAGTTCTTTTCGGTTACTTTATGAAGTACTAAGTTTATAATTGAAATTTAAACGCTCTAGTTTGAAAATGAAATAAATATGTACACTAATATTGAATATATGTTGGTCTAAATGGAGCTATTATGAATATGAAGTTCTTTTCCGGGTACTTCATGAAGTATTTAGTTTAAAAATTAAGAGTTTAAACGCTCTAGTTTGAATATGAAATAAATACGCGTACATATTATTAAATATATTTTAGTGTGGATGATGCTATTATGAATATGAAGTTCTTTTCGGGTACTTTATGAAGTACTAAGTTTATAATTGAAATTTAAACGCTCTAGTTTGAAAATGAAATAAATGCGTATACTATTATTGAATATATCTTGGTCTAAATGGAGCTATTATGAATATGAAGTTCTTTTCGGGTACTTCATGAAGTATTCAGGTTAAAAATTGAAAGTTTAAACGCTCTAGTTTGAAAATGAAATAAATACGCGTACATATTATTAAATATATTTTAGTTTGGATGATGCTATTATGAATATGAAGTTCTTTTCGGGTACTTTATGAAGTATTTAGGTTAAAAATTGCAATTAAAATGCTTTAGTTTGAAAATAAAATAAATACGTTTACATATTATCGAATATATCTTGGTTTAAATGCTGCTATTAAGAATATGAAGTTCTTTCCGGGTACTTCATGAAGTATTTAGTTTAAAAATTGAAAGTTTAAACGCTCTAGTTTGAAAATGAAATAAATACGCGTACATATTATTAAATATATTTTAGTTTGGATGGTGCTATTAAAAATATGAAGTTCTTTTCGGGTACTTTATGAAGTACTTAGGTTAAAAATTGCAATTAAAATGCTTTAGTTTGAAAATAAAATAAATACGTTTACATATTATCGAATATATCTTGGTTTAAATGCTGCTATTAAGAATATGAAGTTCTTTTCGGGTACTTCATGAAGTATTCAGGTTAAAAATTGAAAGTTTAAACGCTCTAGTTTGAAAATGAAATAAATACGCGTACATATTATTAAATATATTTTAGTTTGGATGATGCTATTATGAATATGAAGTTCTTTTCGGGTACTTTATGAAGTATTAAGGTTAAAAATTGCAATTAAAATGCTTTAGTTTGAAAATAAAATAAATACGTTTACATATTATCGAATATATCTTGGTTTAAATGCTGCTATTAAGAATATGAAGTTCTTTTCGGGTACTTCATGAAGTATTTAAGTGAAAAATTGAATGTTTAAACGCTCTAGTTGGAAAATGAAATAAATATGTATACTATTATCAATTATTTCTTGGTCTAAATGGGGTAATTAAGAATATGAAGTTCTTTCGCGTACTTTATGAAGTTTTGGTTTAAAAATTTAAATGTACTAGTTTGAAAATGAACACAGTTTAAAATATGAATGAATATACTAGACTGAATAATTAAATTATTCAAATATTTGGTATATAAAACATAATTCAGTTTTACATATAGCTGTGTGCATATAATTTATGCACAAATTTCACGCGTTCTCAGGCAAAATTTCACCAACTTCCTGTTACTAATAAACCTATGCTTTTGTCCCAAAAAAAAAAGTAGGGCGGCCTTTACTCGACTTTCTTATACTTAAGTATATATATATATATATATATATATATATATATATATATATATATATATATATATATATATATTGCTATAAAATTTAATATCGTTAACCCACAGACGTCATTGAGCAAATAATCAAAATGAATTAAGGCCCCTCAAGACGTATATTTCCCTTAAACTTTCCACGTAATTCTTTTTTGTGTCCACAATACTTTATTTCATCTATATCGTATAAGCAAACGAAAAGAATGATTGCCGAAAAATGAATATTTTAATAAAATGATTACCAGGAGCAGAAGACCGTTACAAACCTTATTTTAATATAAAGTATGTGCCGAAACTATAGGTGTATGACCAAAGAAAATAATGAGTAGCATTTTGGTATGTTGAAGTTTCGGACATTCTGCCACCGTTCTCGCCTCTATAATTACTTGCAGCACTGAGCCAAAACTCTACACTGTATAACCGGAGGTTTTTAAACCGAATAACCTGTTTTCGGCAGCTGGAAAATTCATTTCAAAAAGACACCGCTGACTACTTCGACTAAAATCATATATAAGGTGTTCAAAAATTGTTTTAAACATGTATATCCCTCAGGAGTGGTTATTATTATGTTTAAGATATGGGCACATGGTGCACATGGGTTCAAAATTTGTTTGAAACCACTCAGATTAAATAGTCTGTTCAAAAATGCTTAGAATTCTAGGAATGTTACAAAAACACTTCTTTTGTGTATCAAAGCAAAAAATATTTTCTATTCACCCTAAGCAACATAAAGCTTCGCGGTAGGTGCGACGGCATTCGCCGGCAAGGCAAACAAACGCCGGGGTCCATCATGTTTCGTACAAGTTTAACTGAATAGGGAAAAAATTGACAAAAGCCACACAGGTAACGAGAGAAAAAATGTTTTTGTGTAGAAATAGGATATACCTGCCCTAAGCTATTGTTAAAATATCATTTGGGGTTTCAAGGGGGCCCCGCCCCACTTTGGGGCCACATGCCGTAATTTTCTTTGTCGAAAAAGTATTGCGAAGAATTCGGAATGTTTTATTTAGGTGGAATTCGGTACAAATGCTACGCGAGTTATTTTGAAATTGTTTAAAATGTTCGAACGATTTTGTTGACAGGTAAAATAAAAGTTGTCGCGCATTTTACGAATGTCTGTTGTGTTGTGTGACAATTGTAATATAAAATAGATTTCTATTTCGATTGATTTTTATATTTAAATTTCCAGTAGCGACTTACAGTGGTGCAGATTGAAATATTTAAATATATTTTTAAATAAATGTATCTTATTTGAAAATTAAATAAGGAATTTATTAATAATTACTTTCTTAAACGAATACATAAATAAGAAAATCAAAGATTTTCCGTAGCAGATTTCTCGTAACTGGTACATTTTTTGAAGAAACTTTACAAACAAAAGTTGTGCGAAATATTCATATCTTTCATTATGTTTATAACTATTTTGGCCATAAGTGCAGCCGTTTTAGTGATATTAGACGAATAATAAAAATGTATAAACATGCACGTTGAAAATTTATTTTATGCAAAACAAGATTTTCCGTAGCAATTATCTCGTAACTGGTACAGTTTCTATAAAAACTTTTCAAACAAAAGTTGTGCGACATATTCATATCTTTTATTATTGTTATAACTATATTTGCCATAAGTATAGCCGTTTTAGTGAAATTAGACAAAAGATAAAAATGTATAAACATGCACGTTTACAATTTATTTTATGCAAAACAAGATTTTCCGTAGCAATTTTCTCGTAATTGGTACAGTTTTTGAAAAAACTTATTAAACAAAAGTTGTGTGAAATATTCATATCTTTTATTATTGTTATAACTATATTTGCCATAAGTATAGCCGTTTTAGTGATATTTGACAAAAGATAAAAATCCATAAACATGCATGTTTACAATTTATTTTATGCAACACAAGATTTTCCGTAGCAATTTTCTCGTAACTGGTACAGTTTTAAAAAAAACTTATTAAACAAAAGTTGTGTGAAATATTCATATCTTTTATTATGTTTATGACTATTTTTGCCATAAGTGCAGCCGTTTTAGTGATATTAGACAAAAAGTAAAAATGCATAAACATGCACGTTGTAAATTTATATTATGCAAAACAAGATTTTCCGTAGCAATTTTCTCGTAACTGGTACAGTTTTTAAAAAAACTTATTAAACAAAAGTTGTGTGAAATATTCATATCTTTTATTATGTTTATGACTATTTTTGCCATAAGTGCAGCCGTTTTAGAGATATTAGAGAAATGATTAAAATGCATAAACATACATGTTGAACATTTATTTTATACAAAACAATAAGATTTTCCGTAGCAGTTTTCTCGTAACTAGTACATTTTTTGAAAAAACATTTCAAACAAAAGTTGTGTGAAATATTCATATCTATCATTATGTTTATAACTATTTTTGCCATAAGTGCAGCCGTTTTAGTGATATTAGAGAAAAGAGAAAAATGCATAAAGGAAGCATGCCCTCCTGGTTTGAATAGTCTATTTAAAAATAGGAGGTGCGCATCTAGACCATATACAAGTCTTAAGTTCGACAGTTTTGGCTTTAGAGCGTTCACAGACAGTCATATTAAATTCAGGGAAGGTTAATATTCGTCGAAATAAATACTTATTACAGCGTATACGTAATAACAAAGATTTTGTTTCATATTGTGTAAAAGCTTATTGTGGATTAAAGAGAAACCTCCCTAGATGGAAGGGCTTTAGAAGCATATATACATACGTGTGACCATCGAAATAATGTATGAGTTGCCTAGCAACGAGCGACAGGTGTAAGAACTCCAGTGTCTGTATCAGAAACACCTGTCCTTACCTCCGTCATCATCGGGGTTGTCCAAATTCTTCTCCGTCTGACGAGCCAAGCGGACATTACGAAAAGTAATTACCTCTACTGGAATATGCGGGCTATGTCTATACTTCAGTTCCTCACATTAACATTACCTTTAAGAGGCTAACAGGACACTATATACTTCAAAACAAGAACTGATGTATATGCGCTAAGACGTAATTTCATTTCAAATATTAATATCTCATTTACCTTAGTATTACGCAAATATATTTTGCAACTCACCGAGGCGAAAAATTAAAAATTTGAGAAAATAATACATACAAATAGTACATTATTAAAAAAAAAAAAAATATATATATATATATATATATATATATATATATATATATATATATATAAAAAGAACTGAAGTGGCCTTCACTCGGCTTAGCTATATTATTTTAAATTCACCGTACGATAACAATTTTCAAATATGATTTTACAGTAAATGGTACATTTTTGAAAATAACTTTTCAAACAAAAGTTACTTGGAATTTTAATATCTTTAACTTTTATAAAATTGATATTTTCTCTAACTCCTATGGTTTTCGAGTTATATAAAAAAGCAGCAAAAGTAAACTATTGCTTATTCGTATAATTAAAAAATACTCTTCAAAATAAAACAACTGGAGTGGCTGTCGCTCGACTAATGCTTCTACTATTAAATTAAATCATATTTACGTAATTTCCCGTAGGGGACATATTGTAAAGTTGTATTTCTATTATATACTGTTTAGGACATCCGTGAATATATTTAATAAAAATCTGGAGTGGCTGTCACTCCACTTATACTTCCACAAATATATAATATGTTATTATTTACATAAATTCCCGTTGTAGACACAACAAAGTCACAATTAAATTAATTTAGTTGTAATTCCATTATATACTGTTTATGGCACCCGGGAAAGTATTTTATAAAAATCTGGAGCGGCTGTAACACGACTTATACTTCCACTAATATATATATATTTTATTTTTTACGTAAATTCCCGTTGTGGACATAGTACAGTCACAATTAAAATAATTTAGTTGTAATTCCATTATATACTGTTTATGGCACCCGCGAAAGTATTTAATAAAAATCTGGGGTGGCCTTTAATCGACTTCTACTATTATATATTTTAATATTTATAAAACTGCCTGTTGTGGACATAGTACAAAGTAACAATTGCACTAATTTTGTTGTATTTTCATGATAAATGAATACGTCGCCCGTGAAAGTGTATTTTTTTAATGTGGAGTGGCCTTGACACGACTTTTACGTAAGTTTTACTATAAATATATATATATATATATATATATTTCGTTCCAAAACGAAATAACTCTACCAAGAGTTAATTTTACTAGAAAATAAGGTTTTAAAATGCACCTCAGTGTTAAGACAGATTTAAAAACCACTTCCAACCATTTTGGACAAGCATGTCTGTATGATATAATTTAAAACATTACAAAACTTTCGAATATTCTGTCGAATATTTATTTTATTTTGCAATTTCAATGCCAGAAGCCTGTGACACTTATTTGTCGATATATTTTTACGTATTTATATATATATCTATATATATATTTATGTATATTGATTGCACAATTACCCTATAAGCTGTGTTTGATTATTCAGCGAGTCTTCAAAGACCTTAAAATATGCAAAACATCTTTGATCGCTCAACTTGAATAGAAAATTCGATTATCGACATTAGCGTTACTAAAGGTTATATTAACCGTACAGTAACAATAAAACAAAAGCTCAAACCACAATACAATATTTATATTGGGTTCAATATCGATCTGTAGATATTATTGTAACGTTTATTATTTATTTAATTGATACTGTGTATTTATTTAACGAACTGTCTATCTTAGACTATTGATTTCTGGCTCACTAACTAGCTATATGTATTTGTACTCGCCGCATACTTCTCTGTGTTAACGTAGCACGCTTATATATCGAACACAAAGCTTCTAGAAGACTTCTAAAGTCTCTAGATTATTCTACGACGCAACTAGATTGTTCTAGAGGATTCTGTTACAATTAAATTAAAAATTCGGCAAACATATCTATCTAAAATCTAGAATTTCTACAGATATATCGAAATATATTCAGTTTTGTCAATATAAACGTGAGAAAGATCACTGATTTTACCCTCTAAATTAAATATTCAAAACTATTCTGAATGTATAACAATAATTTTACTTTTAAATTACGTATTTTGAACTTGTGGGCTGTAATATAAAAAGTTTGAGGAATACTGTGTAGCATTATTGAATATTTATAAAACATTGGTAAAATTTACATGTTTTTCTTTGTTCATTTAATAACAGACCTGTAACCACCTGCGCATAACCTGTGACCATAAAACTAGGCCTAATAAACCCTTCTGTTATTAGGTTAAGTATATATACAGTTCTTAAACAAAAAGCAGAAATTTATACACAAGTACCGAAGAAGCTAAAGCAATAGGTCGTGTGTCTGTAGCATTCTCAGATCAAGGAAATTCCCAAAAAGGGTCGCCCTGAATCCAAAAATATATATAACTTAGTTAGTCGTCGCTCGCTCGACCAAATTTGTGCTTTCTACTCCTCTGAAGGTACCGGACCGATTCACACGAAATTTGCTACACATATTATTTAGTATCCTATTTGAGTCCTTGCACAGTTTAAATCTAATCGCTTGTATACTTCCCGAGTTATAGGGCCCCAAAATTTAAACCCCCCTTAATACGGCCCTTATAAAAATAATTAGCACACCCAAAAATTCTATTAATAATTCTAAGATATTTTATATCTACAAGATTTTTTCTAATTGTTAATCCAAAGGGCATAAAAAATATTAAATATAATTGTAAATTTTAAAATATGCATTAAATTAAAAAAAAATATATCAAAATAATTTAGAAAAAATTGTAAGACTTTTTAAATCTATAACATATTTGCAAATTGTTAACGAAAACGGCATAATAATTAAAAACCGCTGCATGCATCGCATATATTACTAATAAGTCGAGCTGGACGCATAGGTGCTTTGGACCTAAGCTTGTTTATTTCTACGAACTACAAGTATATTATTTAATTAGATCGATAACGTATTGGTTATTGAAAAACAAATATTATATTTAAATAAATTGATTTATGGCGGAAAAATGTAATTGTTTAATTAAATAAACAATTTTTGATATCGTAATTAAATAATTAGGTAAATAGGACAATTTCAGCGTATTAGTTTGGGCCATTTCACCATTATTCTTAAAATGTGTAAATAGGCAATTTACGTTACACAGACGTTAAGCTAATAGTATACGATGAGACAACGAAGTATTCCCATAATTTTGTTTATATTTATATAAACACTTGTACATTTAATAATAATTAATTAATTTTAAAATGCAATTATTTTAATAAATGTATTTTTAATTTCAGTTAAAAGCTGCCCAGATGGAATGGACATACACTCTACAAATGTTCCAAGACAAGAAATTAAAAATGGACTCACTACGTGAAATCCCGTCAAGTCACCACCAAAAACGTCACCAAAGAGTGCTCCGCAAACATATCCAAGACTTAGAAAAATCCACGGGACAACTCAAACTAGCCAATTTGAATTTAGAACAAAAAATCCAAAAACTAGAAAATGAAGTGTCCCACTTCAAAAATTCCCCCCTCTCCAATGAACTTGCCAATGAAATTAATACTCCGTATTCAGACGAAAGAATACTCAAACTTGAAACCCAATTACGTAATAATGATCAATCAATGTTCAATTTATCGCAACAATTATCGAGTTATGATAAATTACATATTTCAATGTTGGAGTTATTAGAAAATGTCGAAAGTATTGAAAGTAAAGTCGATAGAAATCTACCAGATTTCCGGAAAGAAATATCCAAACTGGAAATACAAATGGCTGAATCTAACTCGAAGATGGCGTCGATGAAGGAGAACCAGTTGAACACGCGCGAAAGCGTTAAAGCTATAAGTGTGTCTGTGTCGAATTTAAAAGATAAATTTGACCTTGAACAAACTTTACATGCGGATTTAAACTCTACATTGGAGAATTTAAAAGAATCTAATTCAATACAAAACTCTAAACTGCAAGATCACATATTTAAGGTAATTATTGTGCCCATATCCTATGCATACGTTATTTAAACACCAAAAACTAAGCAATCTTTTTTTTACAGACGGAATCTTCGAGTTTGGATTTAAACTCAACCAAATCAACTTTGCACTTGGTCCAGGAATTGAAGACTTTTGAGAACGAGTACAAATCTATAGTGAATAAGCTCCCCCACGACTGTAGTTCCGTTTCCGGTCCAACCGGTATTTACCTTATCGCACCTGGCGATGGTGAACCTATAATGGCATCTTGCCAAGGCGGTTGGACAACAATCCAGAAACGCTACGATGGTTCCGTCGACTTTAACCGGAAATGGAACGAGTATTCGGCCGGGTTTGGTTCGCCAACCGGGGAACACTGGTTAGGCAACCGGAATTTAAATTCTTTGACGCGCGACAATTGTACAACTTTAGAAATTAATATGAAAGATATTTACGGGAAATACTGGCGGGCACATTACGATTTATTCCATGTAGGGGATTTTAAAACCGGTTTTAAGTTAAGTGTGGGTGGGTACAGCGGAAATGCGAGCGACGCACTCGATTATCAGAACCGGATGCAGTTCTCGACTATAGATAATGATAGGGATATTTCGAATACGCATTGTGCGTCGAATTATGAAGGCGGTTGGTGGTTCAGCCATTGTCAACATGCGAATTTGAACGGACGATACAATTTGGGGCTGACTTGGTTTGACGATTCCAGGAATGAGTGGATCGCGGTGGCCGAGACGGAAATGAAGGTCAAACGAAGGACCCAATGTCCATAAAACTAATGTATTTTTGCAACGTGCGGGATAGGTCGCTTAACGTTGTTATAATTGTTGCACAGTAAATATTTTTAGAATAATTGTCAGTTAAAATTCGCGTTAATACCATTTTTTAAACCAAAGATAACTAGTTAACCATGTTGTAAATATGTAGTGGGTAATTGTATATGCCCGTTCGCATTGTGTGAATGTACGGCTAATTCGTAATATGCCATATAGTAATAAAAATAATTATTAGTCATTATTTAAGATGTGTAAATAGTTTCGATCGTACAATTATTTATGTAACTGTTATTAAAAAAAAAACATATTTTAAATATAAGTAATATATATAATAAATGTAAAATTCGACAATTTCAAATTTAATTTCCATGTAAAAGCGTGTAAAAATTTACAATTTTTGTATATAAATTTGTACCAATAATTACTATAAATAAATTATGAATTATAAATCCATTTATTGTTTACGCTCCTTATACACCTTAGTTTTGCTACGCCACTGGGGTATATTATTTTGTACTCACATAGAATCCGTTGAAGGTCGAACAGCATCTACCCAACTTACCAGGGGCGTCCTTAAATTTTTAGCACCACAGAAAATAATCGAAATAAAATTATTATTTTTATATTTATTAAATAGAGGCTTTAGGCGCGATTAACACCTTAAAAAAACCATTTATCGATGAAACTCTGGGGATTAAGGATAAGGTATGTTTGTACATATAAATTATTTATTTAATTACAAAGTTAGGTACAAAATTATTGCTTTTATTATAAATATAAAAATATATTTGATGTAAATATAATATCATAAGGTATATTCTAATTTTTGAGGCTTGTCAAGGTGACCTTGACGATTTATTAGGCATATTTAAATAATTAATTTTATTTCGTAGGGCTTAAAATTTAATTGTGTAAATATATGTTTAAAAATTTATTTAAATACTTTTGAAGCATTATTTAATTTCTAGTTAAAATTATAATTAGTTAAAATATATTTGTGGCTAATTTAATAATTGCATATATTATATATATTTATTTAAATTCCTAGTAATACTAAAATTTTTTTTGAACCTTTATTAATTGTGTAAATTTGTAAAATTCAAAACCAATTTAATATATTATTAATTTTCGTTAACAGTTGTAAAATTTGAAATATTATTTTCAATACTTTCGGTATTTACAATTACTTTATTACTTTCAATAGGTTCATTATTTTCATAATTATTACATATTGAATTTTCCGGAAATTCTCCGGAAGTTAAGCGTGCCATTAAATCATTTAATTTATCAGCTTTACGTTCCTCATTTTTTTCAATAATTGCGCAAAGATGTTCAGTTAACATATCTTTTTTCTCTAATTTTTGATGCAAATAGATTTTTGCTTCCAAAAATTCTTTTTCGATTTTGTTGTAACGTTTTCTGTAATTAATTTAATTGTTGAATAATAATTGTTTTATTTTGTTAGTTGTTTAATTAATTCAAGCAGAATACTTAATTACGCTGGGTTCATGCTTCATCACTAATTACACTAAGTGCCAACACCAATCGACGATTAAAAATATTTAAATTATTTAGGTTTAAATCACTTAAATTTGCACGTAGAAATATTCGCATTTTTAATTCCACAAAAACAAATAATATTAAAAAAACAATTCCCGAAAAACTAACGAAGAAAACACATTCTCCTTTTTAGAGATTCAAAATTGACTTATTGTTTACCGAAAAATAAATTTTTAATATTTATGGTCACAGAATAAGACCAGAAATACGCTGAACTGAAACCTGTACGCAGAAATACTTAAGCGCAAACATATGGGAAAGCGGTACGACTATAACTACGTATAGCATGCAATATACCATATAGTTTACATAGGGGAACGTGGGGAGACTCCAACAACGGTAAAATAGTACCATAAGGGCAAATCGTGCGATCGTGCTATATATCTAAAATAGTGCATTAATTATTGAATAAATCAGCCAATTTGTGCCAATGCGCATAGAAACAGTGTTTCAATTTGTAGTTATGGCATAGACAGTTTCATAAGCGAAATATACAGTACATAGAAGACAATGGGGCAGGTAAGGTAAAAAGCATAGCGTATTAGCAATGTTTAAATGCCAATATGGCAAATATAATGTGTAGGGGAGAGTGTTCCCACTCTGTTATAAGTGCAATATTATATACGTAAGATGCATAGCATATACATAGGGCAAAATAGGGCCACTGAGGCATGTTAAACCAAGAAAATAGAATGTCAAATCAGCAAAATTGCATGCTAAATCAACAAAATGCATTTTAAAACATCAAAATAGTATGTTAATTCAACAAAAAGTATGTTAAATCAACAAAATAGCAGGTTAAATAAACAAAATAGCATGTTAAATCAACAAAATAGCATGTTAAATCAACAAAATAGCATGACAATTCAACAAAATGCAATTTTTGCATGTTAAATCAACAAAATAGCATGTTAAATCCACAAAATAGTATTTTAAATCAACAATATGCATGTTAAATGAACGAAATAGTATGTTAAAGCAACATAATAGCATGTTAAAACAACAAAATGCATGTTAAATCAGAATAATAGCATGTTAAATCAACAAAATAGCATGTTAAAATAACAAAATAGCATGTTAAATCAACAAAGTAGCATATTAAATCAACAAAATGCTATTTTAGCATGTTAAATCGACAAAATAGCATGCCAAATCAACCAAATAGTATGTTAACCCAACAATATGCATGTTAAAACTACAAAATAGTATGTTAAATAAAAAAAATAGCATGTTAAATCAACAAAATGCATGTTAAATCAGAATAATAGCATGTTAAATCAATAAAATAGCATGTTAAATCAACAAAATAGCATATTATACCAACAAAATGCTATTTTAGTATGCTAAATCAACAAAATAGCATGTTAAATCAACAAAATAGCATGTTAAATCAACAAAATAGTATGTTAAATCAACAAAATAGCATGTTACACCAACAAAATAGCATGTTAAATCAATAAAATAGTTTGTTAAATCAACAAAATGCATGTTAAATCAACAAAATAGTATGTTATATCAAGAAAATAGCATGTTAAATCAACAAAATGCATGTTAAATCAACAAAATAGTATGTTAAATCAAGAAAATAGTATGTTAAATCAACAAAATGCATGTTAAATCAACAAAATAGTATATTAAAGCAAGGAAATAGCCTGCTAAATCAACAAAATGCATGTTAAATCTACAAAATAGTATGTTAAATCAAGAGAGAAGCATGTTAAATAATATAATGAGTAAAATTTCAAGCAAAACACAGGCAAAATAGACTTACTGGGCCTCCATGAAGTCCAAACTGGCCAGTTCGATTTGATGCCTTAAAATAGCGACATCGTTTGACAATAAAGCGTCTAATTTTTTAAATTCACTCTGAATCTCTTTTAATCTACGCGATTCTTCCTCAGTTTGCTTAGTTCTTGTAAAAAAGTAAAAAAACCCATCAGTTTTTTACCTATTTACAAGGGCGTCCTCAAGGGTTTTGCCCGAGGACGCCTATACCGCGAGAATAATACCTATCAGCTAACGCTTTCGACAATAACTCTTTCCTACAACGATTTTGCTCCTCAATACGCTTTTGTTTCGCATGAAACTCATCCAAATCTATCACTTTCTTTGCAACAACCGGTATATTTAGGGGTTTAGGGTCAACAACAGGCGGTTGACCCGAGACTACACGATTATTACTACTTAATTTAGCCAGTTCAGGCATACTATTCTCTAATTCAGAATTACTGGGGTTAATAATAGATTTAGATGGGTTTGAAATACGCCGTTTTGCTTTAATAACACGTTTGATCGGCTTATCTTGAACAAAAAATATGAACGTTAACCCCACATTTTTTGATCAAAATTGCCAGTACACACATACCTTCTGCCTGCACAGACGTGTTGATTAACTTAATATCGTCCTCACTAAAGCCAGGGAATGAATGCGACATAATAACTAACTGATTTTACACGTAATATTACAAAACATATACAGCACGACGGCCATTTTAAATAGAAAGCACTCATGCCAACCTCAGATCACCAAATTATTGAAAACAAGAATTACGAATATGTTTAAACAAACTATTAATAATATTAGTATAATTGTTTAGTTTTATAAGAAATAGGTTCAGATTTGGTGATTTATGGTTGGCAACACATGTTTCCAAGATAATCGTTTAGATATTATCCAAATTGTTTTAAATCTATCTGAAACGCATAAAACGCTAGGTTTTATCTATATTATTGGTATAAAACGTTATTAAATTTAAATCAAATAGCTTTTAATACCAAGTAATATAGATAAAACCTACTATTTCATGCTTTTCAGATAGATTAAAATCAATTTCGACATTGCCGTAACGACCATCTTAGAAACATGTGTTGCCAACCACAAACCACCAAATCTCAACTTATTTCTTATAAAACTAAACAATTACCACTAAATTACACAATTATACGAATATTATTACATATTACATCTGTATTTAGTGCACGGTTTGTTTTATTATACATTTAAACGTATCTTTGTATAATTGTGTCGTTTAGTGTTCAGGTTCAGATTTAGTGTTTTGTGGTTGGCAACAAATGTTTATAAGATGGTGGCTTGAATTTGTGCAACAATTGAATTGAAGATCGAAATTCAACAATCAATCGTAATGGGTGAGCGTTATTTAGTTTGTAATATTGTTAAATGTCGTTTGGAGCTAAAATGTCAAGCTTGGGTGACTTGTTGCTCGCATATTTTTTGTTTGGAACACGGCCAAGAGTCTATTGATAAGGAAAAATGCTCGGCTTGCGAGTATGTTTTCATTGATCGTTTAGACATTGTTAAAATCGATTTAAATCCGTCTGAACAGCATAAAACTGTAGGTTTTAACTAAATTCAATGTAATTAAACGTTATTTTAATTAAAATTAACAAATTAAAGATGATTATGGCCGGTTTAAGTCCAGAGATAGCTCTGGACATGGCTCACAGATCTTTAACATTTTGGACTTACCAAATGTACCAGGAGCGTATTTACAGTGATTCAGCGTTAAAAAACGCTAAAGCCCATACTGCATCGATTATAGATTACTATGATACCCTTTCAGCTAAACATAAAGTTGAAATACAGAAATTAAACCGTAATTTAAAAAGTAAATATTCATTTTGTAAGGTTATTGTAAACTGGGTCGCCATTTTGTTACGTAAATGGCACTCTGGGTATAATAGACCCCAAATCTTGTGTATTAGGCCCCTATATTTAAATAAAAAACCGTGTGTATAGGTCAGGAAAATGAGTTAAATGAGAAATCTAAGCAAATTGAAGATTTAATATCACAATTAGCTGAAAAATCGCGAGTATTAAAACATATTCAGGTATTTTTAAATACTGGTGTGCCCCTAAATATTTTTATGAGCCCCCTTTCCCCTTATTTTAGACCCAATATGATGCGCTTAAACGTAAGGCTTTGTCTAATTACGTAAATAAAAATTCTGACGATTGCATTAGCCCCCCTAGCGCGACTGATACCCAGTCAATGTCCGGGGGGCCTAATCATAAATACCCCCAACAAGCTTTTCATTATGAATCAAATCATTTGAAAAATCGAACTACTAAAGAAAATCCTAATGGTGAGTTGCCCCCTATTTAAATACAATTTGGGTAAATGGGACGTTTTTCGGGAAAATGTTTCGTATAAAAGTTATAGGTCTTTTTATTGTTTATCATTTATTATATTTGAACTTTTTCGATATTTCGACACGTTGACGAAATATTGAGCAAAAACAAAAAAATTGCACCTTGCATTTAAAACGGGACTATTATTGGAAAATAGGCACTTTTCAATAAAATGTTTCCAATAAAAGTTGTTGCAAATTTACCTGTTATTAATTTAGTTTATGTCGAATATGTTGATATGTCTATTAGTTTTCGATATATTCGACACATACTACAAGGAAACTGTGAAATAAAATTATAATGTTTTTCAAATGGAGTTTTCAGAAAAATGGGGCCTTTTTCAGTAAAATGTTTCTTATAAAAGTTATAGGACCTTTTATTGTTTACCATTTAGTTTATGTAAACTTTTTTGATTATTCGACCAATTTTCGAAATATTTCGCAAAAACTAAAATATTGTACCGTGAAACCTTAAATTTTAAACTAAAGTGTTAAAGTTTGCAAAATTGGGGCGGTTTTCAAAAATATTTTTCGAATAAAAGTTATAGTTCTTTTAATTGTTTATCATTTAGTTTATGTAAACTTTTTTGATATTTCGACTAGTTTTCGAAATAATGCGAAGAAACTAAAAAATTATACTTGTACTGAATTTAAAATGTTATTATTATTGGAAAATTGGAACTTTTCAATTAAATGTTTCGAATAAAAGTTGTTACATGTTTAGTGGTTATTAATTTAGTTTATGTCGAATTTGTTGATATTTTAATTAGTTTGCGATATAATCGATATAAACTAAAAAATGAGGTTTTCAAATTGAATTTTTAGGGAAATGGGACATTTTTCAGGAAAATGTTTCAAATATAAGTTGTTACCTATTTAATTATGTATATTTTATGTCGAATGGTATTTGTTGATATCTCGATTAGATTTCGAGATAAACTCAAAAATATACTTTAGGGTGTTTTATTTAAGTATGGAAATTTAAATTGGTTTATTTTTTAGGTTTTAATTTTAATTTTCAACCTGCTAAATTGGAGACAAAATCAACAACTAATTTATTTCACTTTTAAAATTAAACAATGTTTATTATTTAACTATTTCCTTATATTTATAATACATAATATGTAAAAAAAAAAAATACATATTTTTCGTTGCAAATTTCACAAAAACTAAAATTTATTTAAGTAACTAACGTATTATTATAATTAATGCAACTAATAAATAAATAAAAAAATTAAAAATATGTAATTTAAATAAAAATATTTATGTAGTAACAACAAGTTTTTTCATTTGTGGCCCTGTGAATTCCTTTATATTCATTTCCTTATAAATATCCTTGACATCCTGATCCCAGCGTTTCTCAAAATGTAAATTCATGATAAATTTACTATTATTACCAATATCCATTGCCCACGGCAAATAATAATTACGATATAATATACGTTGCCTAAAAACATATATAACCTTGACTTGCACACCTATCCTGGTCGCGCAATACTTACTTAGGCCATAGGCGCACGGCCCCAAACAAGGCGCCCCCAATACACATCGGTAATTTTGTCTGAATAGCTTCAACCCATTTTACGGTAACTTCCCCTAAAAAAAATTCAATAACAGACCCTAATTTACATTACACGGCAATTTAGCGCCCAAAGGTGCCACGTAATAAGCCCCTAACATATTTCTAAAAATTAGTTGCTTGCAATTGTAACTTTTGTGCCCTAAAGGAGTTGCAGCTATCAGATAACAAATTTAAAATATTAAATGTATGTATAACAATAAATATAATGGACAATAACACTTCCTAGAGCGCAAAAATAACATTAAATTATATGTATATATATATTTTTTTGAGATATATGGCACCTTTGTGCCCCAAATGGGCTATTTAGAACAAACCTAACATATTCGTCGGCATTTTTAACAGTGTATGCGTTAAATCATGCACATCACGATACCTTTGTATAACGTAGGCTATATTTATATCGTTTACAAAGCGAACTGGGTCTCTGGAGTCCGGACTTACATTCTAGAAAATCGATTTTATATATATATATATATATATATTTTTATTTATTTATTTTTTTATTTTACGTTAACTTCAAGAAATGTGCTGTAGGCTTTGCCAAGTGTGCCTTCAGGGTACCCCTTTAATTTTTTAAGGTCGACTGTTTTCGACGTAATTCGAGGTCGTTCTCGTAAAATTCGAGAACCTTCTTCAGATTGCTCCATTTTATTCATAATATATTGCGCCGAAAATTCGCCTTTAATAATAATAATATATATATATATATATATATATATATATATATATATATATATATATATATAAATGCGAGAATTGTCTCGTTGATTTTCACACTTCGGACATAGAATAATTTAAACCCTGTTCAAGTTACCTGTAACCTCCCCTAAACAAGCAATCATATCCCCCCTTCGGGGATTTAATAGGGACACCACTGATGAACCAACAGCTAACACTGTTTTTTGTAACGGATTAATTTCGATACGATTTTGTGTAAATTCATGCTCGAAATTTGGTTGGGGTGACGTGGAACACATACATATTGTTTGTTTTAATTGTATGGCAACCCTGGTTGATAGTAATCGGGACATTTCTTAAATAAATAATTATTTGTTTATTATAATATATAAATAAGCCATTTCGGTGATTAATATAATCCTGCTTCACAGGAAAACAATTTTATAACCACTGGTTTTTAACGTGTTTTGTCGTAAGAGGTGCACGAACGTGCATAGCCGTCATAAAATAATTAATCTTGCCACTTGTAGAAAAATTCAAAATAATATATAATATTTAGTAATTATTTGTGCAAAAACTAGTAACAATTAATTTTTTTTAAGAATACTAGTACGGTCCTTATACTTTTCAGTATATGTAACCAAATTTGTATTTAATTTAAATAAAAATTGCGCAAGATATTAAATAGTTTGTAAACAATGAAACATCCTACGCCGTTATAAAATAATTAATCTTGCCACTTGTATAATATTTAGTAATTATTTGTGCTAAAACTAGTAGCAATTTATTTTTTTTGAGAATACCAGTACGGTCCTTATACTTTTCAGTATATGTAACCAAATTTTTATTTAATTTAAATAAAAAATGCGCGAGATATTAAATAGTTTGTAAACAAAGAAACATCCTACGCCGTCATAAAATAATTAATCTTGCCATTTGTATAATATTTAGTAATTATTTGTGCTAAAACTAGTAGCAATTTATTTATTTTTAAGAATACCAGTACGGTCCTTATACTTTTCAGTATATGTAACCAAATTTTTATTTAATTTAAATAAAAAATGCGTGAGATATTAAATAGTTTGTAAACAAAGAAGCATATTTAAAATGAAATATAATATTTGGTAATTATTTTTGAAAATACTAGTAACAATTAATTTTTTTAAGAATACTAGTACGGTCCTTATACTTTTCAGTATATGTAACCAAATTTTTATTTAATTTAAATAAATAATGCGCGAGATATTAAATAGTTGGTAAACAATGAAACATATTTAAAATGAAATGTAATATTTAGAAATTATTTTTGAAATAACTAGTAACAATTAATGTTTTTTAAGAATACTAGTACGGTGCTTATACTTTTCAGTATATGTAACCACATTTTTTTTTTATTTAAATAAAAAATGCGCGAGATATTAAATAGTTTGTAAACAATGGAACATATTTAAAATGAAATATAATATTTGGTAATTATTTTTGAAAAAACTAGTAACAATTAATTTTTTTTAAGAATACTAGTACGGTCCTTATACTTCTCAGTATACGTATCCAAATTTTTATTTAATTTGAATAAAACATGCGCGAGATATTAAATCATTTGTAAATAATGAAAATAACATTTTTGTTTGTGTATTTTACGAGTTTAATTTCTTTGACCTTGCAATGATAAATTATTAACTGAATAAATTAAACAAGATTCAACTGAATATTCGAATAATTCTACGATTTTTCCTGTTTAGTTTACGTTTATACACAAGTATATCGTTCGCTTAGTGCAATTTCTATATTTATATACGAAAAAAAGGTATATTTTCATGTGTTTGAAATAAATTCGTAGAGAAACGGCGTCGTTAAAAATGGTTTTAAACATTAGTTAAATATATGTAAGTTCGCGGATCGCGAGTATTATTAATAATTAAGTGCATTTTGTCTGGATTACGAATATATAATAAATATATTAATTTTATACGTAGAAGTACTAAAAATATGGTAAGGGTTTAAACATTCAATTAGTTTTAATTTATTAACAATTTTTATTACAGTTATATACATTTTACAATTATAATTTGTGCCAAAACTTTGGTATTCAATCGTATATATATAATTATAATTAACTATGTGTACTTTATTAGATATGGCACAAATATTATTTATAGTTTACATTTTTATCTATTGCCAAAGATAATTATTTAAATTATCTTTGTACATTGCCGCAAATAATTGTTTTCTAATCTACACTGAAGGTAAACTATAATTTTGAAATAATCAACGAATGCATTAGAGTTAGATTAAAAATAATCGCAATAATTAAAACATTTATAACAATTGACATAAATAAAATTACCCTCCGGGTACCGGAAATTATAAATGGGTGGTACTATAAGTAAAATTAATAGACTTAATTAGTAAATCAGTCCATTTTATACTATCTCCATTTTGTTAGCCTTTTCACTATTAAGTGGGACATACGCGGGGGAATCCCTACGTTTAAACGTAACATAAGTGTAAATTAAACTGCCAAATACACTTAAATTAATACCAATAAAATTAACAATTGAGAAAATGTAGTCGCCGCCAATGACCATGCCTAAATACGTAATGGAAATATTTTTTAAACACCCTATAATTGTAGTAGTCAATGCAGAATTGTGGTACGTACAAACAATTACACTGTATGAAAGAATAAACCCCATAACGCACGACAATAAAAATTGTATTAAAAATAAACGGTTATGCCAATTATCAAAGTGATACGCGATCGCTAAATCGCCAGTTTGGTACGAAAAGAAAATCGCTGGGAGAATCATGAATAAGGAATTATAGTACATGAGTCCAAATTTGCCTAATTCCTTAGAATCTAATTTCTTTTTCATGTAAACTCCATTTGTAGCCGTAAAGAAATCATTTAACAAAACAAAAATGTAGCCTTGTAAATTAAATGCTAAGTCATTGCTAGCCGCGATTATCGCCCCTATTATCATCATATACACGCTGAACTGCACGCTGAAGCTAGGCTTCACGCCCAGTATATAAAACTCGGCGAACATAGTCATAAGAATAGAAAAGCGTCGTAACGCTGTGAACATAGGCAAACTCAACTCTTTCGTCCCCCCCAGCCCAAACAACATATTCCCCACATAGATTAAAGGCAGCGGCCATATTTTCCCAAATGTGCTACGTTCTAACGGGGGGAAATCTACGATTTTGAATTTCTTCGCAATATATAACACTAACACGGTCGCTGTCATTTGCCCGAGGGCTAAAACTTGGAAAGACGGAAACTGGAAGGATGTCAACACAGTTTTATTGATAACTGTTATCATAAATGATGCAACACCGTAAAATACGGCGGATGCAACACGTTTATACATAATACTACGCTCAGACGTAGCGTCGTCCAGGCATTGGGCGACAGACACCATTTTGAAACCCCTAAACTATAAAATGGCCCTAATATTCATAAACTAGCACATTATAAACAAAACTATCTCTAGTTTAAACGTTTAAACACGTAATTGGGCACATTTTACACTGAATTGGTAAATTTAACACAGCCACAATTGTAGTAAACTGTTTTTTCAATTGTGTATAAATTATTTTACTAATATTTATAAAATATATTAGAATAATAGACAATTTTACACTGAATTGGTAGATTTAACACAGCCTCAATTGTAGTTAAACTATTTTTTTCAATTGTGTATTATTATTTTCCTAATATTTATAAAATATATTAGAATAATATACAATTCAGGCAATTTTACACTGAATTTGTAGATTTAACACAGCTACAATTGTAGTAAACTGTTTTTTTTCTATTGTGTGTTATTATTTTCCTAATATTTATAAAATATATTAGATTAATATACAATTCAGGCAATTTTACACTGAATTGGTAGCTTTAACACAGCCACAATTGTAGTTAAACTGTCTTTTTCAATTGTGAAACCCCTTAGTATTATTATTTTCCTAATATTTATAAAATATATTAGAATTCAGACGATTTAACAATGAATTTAGCACTTTTAACACTATTTGGTAGGTTTTACACAGCCAAAATGGTTAAAATGTTTTAAAATGGCCGCTTTAAATTAAATGGTAAGACAATTGATTCTAACTAATTGTAGTGTAAATGTTACAGGGTTAAATCATTAAATAACAATTAAAAATACGTTTACACGTAACATTGTACATTTTACACGCCCTGAATTGTGTAAAATTGTTGTGTTAAAGTCATAAAAACACTAAAATTACATGTTTTTACAATTAATTTTGTGAAATTTACACGTTCTGAATCGTTAAACACGAAAAGTACAAGTCCCAGTGCAAATTTAACACAGTCAAAAGTTTGAAAAACACTTTACAAATGATATGGGTAAATTTAACACGGCCAAAACGTTTTTAAATTAAAAAAAACTAAGATTTACAGTGGTCCCAGTGTAAGTTTTACTAGTCGAAATAGTTAAAAAACACTTACAAATACAGTTTAGTAGATTTAACACTCGTAGAACGAATTACACTTAAATTTAAACCTCAGTTTCACTCAATTTAGTAAATAACACATATTTCACTGGTGCAAAATCACAGTTTTGTATATTTAACACAATGTATTAGTGTTAAAAGTACACTAAATCCAGGCGTAGGCACGATTTATAACCTATCTTTTTACCAACCGAATTTTGACTGTATATTACGGTAGGGCTCCGCCCCAACAGCACAAGCTACACTACACAACTAAATTGCGCGAATTAAAACAAATTTAGTACGAATAATTGGTGTATTATCGTTAAACAAATACACAACGACAATCATACGCGGCCATTTTTACACCATTCACTTATATGTCCACGTAACCGCCGATCACACTTATTTCATACAATACAATTGTTATCATTAAACATTTATAATATATGCTGATTTAAACAAATATTATTGAGCACAACAAATAGCTGACACACAAAAAATTGACGTTTACAACTTAACCTCAAATGCGCAACTTACAATAATAAATATAGTAATAGGTAATAAAATTAAGGAAATTGAGTTAAACTTACCTTTATTTTCGTTATTTTTGGGGTAACACGTTTTTTTGGGGGTTGTATTAAATAAATATTGAATTTTGACGTTTATATATACATAAATATAAAGGTATCTATGTAGGTTAGTGCTACAGTATTCGCATAGATGGCGTCGCTAGGTATATTTTGGACTGCAAACATTTAAATTGATTTATTTATTATTATAGATATGTTTGCTTGTTTAATACTAATTATACAATTTATAACTAGTTTAGTTATTAATTATATTGTTTACTATTTCCCCCACGGGTTATTAAATAATTTATAACGCCTGTTAACCAGGCAACCAGTCGTACTTTAAAGAAATGAAAGAAGTATACTTTGAACTTATTTGCTGAAATTTAAATACGACTATATTTAAGTTGTACTTAAATCTAGGTGTATTTCATAGTCTAATAATGATAATAAATAGTATAATTAGCAAAAATTATAATTATTGGTAATGTTAAAGCTAAAGGTTTGAAAATATAGTTAAAAAACTGTCTTAAATGCCACTAAATAATTGAAAACTTATTTTTAAATAAAAAATAAGGTTTATTTAATATATTTACAATATAAAATATTGTTTAGTACAACACAAGGTTTAGTTTACGTTATGAAATTTTGAATTCTACTGTATTTTAAGTCCAGTTTAAATGGCCTAGAGACTTGAGCTTTCTTTTAAAAGCTATAGGTTTGAGAATATAGTTAAAAAACTGTCTTAAATGCCACTAAATAATTGAAAACTTATTTTTAAATAAAAAATAAGGTTTATTTAATATATTTACAGTATAAAATATTGTTTAGTACAACACAATATTTAGTTTACGTTATAAAATATTGAATTCTACAGTATTCTAAGCCCAGTTTAAATGGCCTAGAGACTTGAGCTTTCTTTTTAAACTTATAATGAATATTCGTGAACAATATTCTGTAAGAAAGTAAGAGGTTCGTTTACTACTTTCCCTACGATTTTTAAAATTATTTAAAACTTCTTTTAGTTACGCAACCAGTATCACTTAGATGAAATGAAAATATATTTTGAACTTATTAGATTAAATACAATTTTATCTAAGTTGTACTTAAATCTAGGTGTGTTTTATAATTAAATAATGATAATAAATATTATAATTAGCATAAATTATAATTTTTGGTAATGTTAAAGCTATAGATTTGAAATTATAGTCGAAAAATGGTTTTTAATTCCACAAAATAATTATAAACTTATATTTAAATTAAAAATTAGGTGTATTTATTGCACTTACAGTATAAATTATTGTTTATGACAACACAAGGTTTAGTTATTGTTATAAATTATTGTATTCTACTGTATTTTAAGTCCGGTTTAAAGGCCCTAGAGAGCGGAGCTTTCATTTTAAATTTATAATGAATATTCGTGAACAATATTCTGTAAGAAAGTGGGCGGTTCGTTTGAGAAAGCTTCGAATAATCAAAATCCTAATTTAATATTCGTCATTCTTCCCAATATAAAACGTTCAACGAGAACTTCTACAAAAGCTCTCGCAGTAGCCGTATTCAAGCTGCAAAAGCTCTGATGTTTACAGACTGTTGTTTGCACAACGTCTTTCATAATGTCAATTATTATTATACTGAAATTCAGTCGCCCAAAAATTCATTGTTGTCAGAAAAAACGAAATTCAAAGCAAAATATTTCAAAACCTTCAAATCATTAAATTTAATAATTGAGTTTCATTAAATATTATTGTGCATTTATCACCTTTGCACTCTAAGATTATTCAGAGATTTCTAACAGTGTAATATTTGTTTTAATAGTGTAATATATTAATCACAAAATGTAACAAAATTTGGTGTATTTGCTAATGAACAGTGGCGTAGTAAATAGCATCGAATTAGGGGGGCGCAAATGACCCGAATCAATCTTGTTAATAAGATGGGTGTTTAGGCTAACAGGCAGTGGCGTCGGCAACTATATAACTAAGCGGTTTCCCCGGCGTTAGTTAGCGCAACACGATTTGTAACGTGTCCTCTTAACTTAAGATAAATTATCGTATTTATACAAGAACTCAAATATATATATACTCAGTTTGCCTGTACTCCCCCTAAATATTACCAGATATTTGTCTAGTCGCCCTGAATCCAAAAATATATATAACTTGGATGTTAGTCGTCGCTCGCTCGTAAGACCAAATTTGTGCTCTCTACTCCTCTGAAGGTACCAAAGCGATTCACACCAAATTTGCTACACTTATTATTTAACATCCTATTTGAATCCCCTCGCAGTTTAAATCCAATCGCTCGTATACTTACCGAGTCATAAGGCCCCAATATTTAAAACCCCCCTTAATACTGCCCTTACAAAAATAATTAAAACACCCAAAAGTTTTACTAAAAATTCTAAGATATTTTATATCTTACAGATTTTTTCATATTGTTAACCCAAAAGCCATAAAAAATTATTAAATATAATTTTAAATTTTAAAATATGCACTAAAAATGAATTTTTATCAAAATAATACACAAAAAAATTGTAAGACTTCTTATATATATATGACATAATTGCCAATTGTTAACCAAACGGCCATAATAATTAAAAATCGCGGCTCGCATCGCATATATTCTTTATAAGGCGAGCTGGACGCATAGGTGCGTTGTGCCTATGCTTGTTATATTAGAAAATATTCTTTGGTATCCTATTTGAATCTGCTTGCAGTTTAAATTTAATCGCCCGTATACTTTCCGAGTTATAAGGCCCCAAAATTGAAAAAACCCCTTAATACTGCCCTTACAAAAATAATAAAAACACTCAAAAATTTTACGAAAAATTCTAAGATATTTTATATCTATAACATTTGTTCATATTATTCACACAAAGATTATTATTAAATATAATTTTGTATTTTAAAATAAGTACTAAAATTTATTTTTAACAAAATAATCTATTAAATATTGTTAACATTTTTTCAAATTGTTAACCAAAAGACTATAATAATTATAAACCGATGCTCGCATCGCATATATAACTAAGGCGAGCTGGACGCATAGGTGCGTTGGACCTAAGCTTATTTATTTCTACGAACTTCAAGTATATTATATATATACATAATATATTTAATCACATTTGCTTTAAAAGTACAAGAAACAATTATTACAACGGGTTTAGAAATATATATATATATATATATATATATATATATATATATATATATATATGTATGTATTTTTTTATCGAATAGATTTACTAATTATAATAAATAAAGCTGTAACAACGCTTGTTTATTTTTATTAATTCGGTTTTGCAATAATAATAGTTATATATCAATCACTTGTTTTTATATATTACATAACTGTGTTTATTACACTATATATATATATATATATATATATATATATATATAAGAACCCCAATATTACTCATTTTTGTTACTAAATTGGTAAATACTGTCGAAATATTAATAATGAATATTAACCGAAACATTGGAAGAGTATATTTAATCAAACGTGTCCAAACTTCGCCTGGAAATACATAATAAAATAGTCCATCAACAGATACGTCGACCACAGACAGACAGACAAACAAAACACATTGTTTTGGTTGAGTGAATCTTAAATTTGTGAAATAGTAGCAGCAACCTCGTAAATATACTGCGGGCATGTCCAAATGAGGAAATTCACCAGAAGCACGTTCTGTGAAGGATATAAAGCTGTAGGAGGGCAGGGGGGGTGTAGAAGACGCTTGGAAGGGGCCAGAATTAAAGAAAGGAATAGCACAGACACACACACACATGCGCGCTCACACATATAACACATGTCCCAAGAGCCTATAAACATGGCCACATAAATTTCATGCGCTTCGCCACACGAAGTACTGAATATTGATGCCACCCGCCACACACGAGCTAGCCTAGCTGGCTAGCTATACCTTGCCAAGTAGTGCCCATCTATAGTGCCCACCTATATCTCGACCAAACGGAGCCTAACCAGCCTACAGACCCTACACACGCAACAGTAACCTTCAATTCGTAGATTTTTAACCCGCCGTACGAAGTATAGAAGAGCTAACACAATAGCTCGTGTGTCTGTAGCAATTTTGCTTGCCTTAAAAAATGTTTGTCTTGTCGCCCTGAATCCAAAAATATATATAACTCATATACTTGGTTGTGCCCTCTACTCCTTTGAAGGTACCGGAGCGATTTGAACCAAATATGCTTCGCTTCGCAGTTTAACTCCAATCGTTACTGGGCCCCAAAATTTATAGCCCCCCTTAATACTGCTCTTAGAATAATAATAATTAAACATCCAGAGATTCTAAGATATATTATACCTTCAAAATTTCTTCATTTTGGTAACCTAAATGCCATAAAAATTATAATTTTGAATAATTTTTGTATAGTTCTCGAGTTATAGGGCCCTAAAATTTGGAACCCCCTATTATACTACCCTTAGAAATACAATTTAGACATCCAAAAATTCTAACATGTATTATGTCTTCAAGATTTCTTCATTTGGTAACCTAAATTCCATAAAAATTATAATTTTGAATAAATTTTGTATAGTTCTCGAGTTATAGGGCCCCAAAATTTGAAACCCCCTATTATACTACCCTTAGAAATACAATTTAGACATCCAAAAATTCTAACATGTATTATGTCTTCAAGATTTCTTCATTTGGTAACCCAAAGGCCATAAAAATTGTAATTTTGAATAGTTTTCGTATACTTTCCGAGTTATAGGGCCCCAAAATTTGGAGCCCCCTTTAATACTGCCCTTAGAATAATAATTAATGCATCCAAAAATTCTACAATAATAATCTAAAAGTTAATAGGCCATTATAATAAAAATCAATTATTTTAAAATGTTAATGCCAAGCGTGTAGTAGAATGGGGAAGTCCCGCTGCTCGCATCGCATATATTACGTATAAAGCGAGCTGAAGGCATAGGTGCCTTGTACCTAATCGAGGTTGAGCACTATAAATCATTAAATATTTTTACAGAATTGCATAGTTATGAAAATCAACCTTAATATTAGTGATAATTTATTTATGGGTGTTCAATCAAAGAGTGTGATAAATGTATTAATAATATGTGTGCGAACACTGAGCAAGAGTAGTCCGCTCTAGGGCGTTAGTGGTCCGTGCTACACCTCTGACCACAAGATGACCAATGGTCTGTGCGCGCGGTACTCCGGTGGTACTCTGCTCCGGGTAAGACATCGCGGGTCGCACTTGTCATGCGGGCACCAGCCATTTGTACCTGACCCGACCGACGCTCACCAACCATATATCTGCATTTCAAACACCGAAGTAAGGTTGGTTGCCCACCGCAGAACCACGCTGCTACTCGAAAAAGGCGGGGCTGCCCTAGAGCATCCTGGACTCGCACCAAAAACAGCCCCTGCACAAACGTATGCATATTATACACTTAATCACAAATGGAAATGTATATTTCAGGGTGCAGTGGTCACCCTGTTGGTCAAGGGTGGACACACGATACATGGACCATGACATTTCTTCATATACATATATGTATATGTAAAGGATTCCACTACACTAATATAAAAAAATATATGGAGTGGCCTGCACTCAACACAATATATATCCTAAACAATCTCGCAAAATCACTAATACTAAATAAAATATAATATAGATTATTCCTTATCGATATATTCAAATATAATATTTAATATGTACTGTTTTTTAATATTTATTTTCAATAACCAATACATTGAAATTAAATCACTTAGCTTATTATTTTATTACGTTATCAAATACTGCTTCTTCAATTTCATTAATATGCATCTTATCAATATATTCAAATAGAATATTTTATATTTACTGTTTTTCAATATTATTATTATTTAATTAACCAATAAGGTAGAAACACGTATGGCAAATGACAAATATCAAATTATTTGAGTCAATTTTCTTTCCCTGTCAATATGTTGTCAGGCATAGTTCATACGATTTATTAAATATAATCCCATACATGCAAAACATAAATAAGAACATTTCAGATATTTCATAGCAGTTTTCTCGTAACTGGTACATTTTTTACAGAAACTTTTCAAGCAAATGTTATGCAAAATACGAATATCTTTCATTATGTACCTAACTATTTTTGCCATAAGTGCAGCCGTTCTAGAGATATTGGAAATAGTACAAAAAATGCGTAGAGTAAACTTACATCTTAAAAATTTATTTTATACAAAACAATAAGATTTTCCGTAGCAGTTTTCTCGTAACTGGTACATTTTTCGAAGTAACTTTTCCAACAAAAGTTGTGCGAAATATTCATATCTTTCATTATGAACATAACTATTTTTGCCATAAGTACAGCCGTTTTAGTGATATTAGAGAAATGGTAATAATGCATTAACATGCATGTTGAAAATTTATTATATGCAACACCATAAGATTTTTCGTAGCAGTTTTCTCGTAACTGGTACATTTTTTGATGAAATTTTTCAAACAAAAGTTGTGTGAAATATTAATAAGTTTCATTATAAAAATTACTATTTTTGCCATTAGTGCAGCCGTTCTAGTAATATTAGCGATAGTACAAAAAATGCATAAACATGCATGTTAAAAATTTATTTTATACAAAACAATCAGATTTTCCGTAGCAGTTTTCTCGTAACTGGTACAGTTTTTGAAAAAACTTTTCAGACAAAAGTTGTGCGAAATATTAATACCTTTCATTATGTACATTGCCATTTTTGTTATAAGTGCAGCCGTTTTAGAGATATTGGAGATAGAACAAAAAATGCACTATGATTAATTTGAGTTTTATATAATGTAGAATATCTCGAATACGGTACAATATATTGAAAATCTTGTAACTTGTAATATTATAGAATAGTAAACGTACTAGAACTTTTACATGAAACATTTTTATTTTAAATAAGCGGTTAACGAGTTACTAATTATTATATGTGTGTTACTTAAGTTTTGAAATGTTTAGGGTGATAAATAATATTAATTATAATATAACTTGCAATTTTTTATTAGTTAAGGGAAATTTATAGGCAATAAATTGTCGAAAATGGGCATTCAATAGTGACTTATATCGTAGTTTGTTATATAAATGACCAGACAGGGAATCGAACCCGGCACACTTTAATTATGAAATATGTAGTACATTTGCGGTGGACGCACGGCCCCAAAGCGGTTAAGAAAGTAAAAACGTGGACATAAAAACACGTATTGGTCAGTTCGACCAAACGAAACATAGATGACCGATATGATAGGTTTTTTTGCGGGCCGTGTGTGTATTGCTAAAGCTCCCCTGGTTCTTGCCCTTACAACCCCCTCCCCCCTTCACTGCGCGCTCTTCACTTCGTCGCAAGTGGAATGCCCCGTCTCTTTTCGCCTCGGTGGAGTCGTTCCATATGTGGTACAACATACATTTTTAATTTATCCTCGTCAAATTGCACGCGCTCGAAGCAATTTAGCACAGCAATTGACCAAACTGACCGCTGTTGGTCGTCACAGCCACCGGCCAGACCCTTTTTACGATCACAAGTGGGGCTGGCCTCGCACTGTCTTAGCGCCATCCTATTCTATGTCCACTTTATCAACATTTACAATAATGTTTAAATAAAAAACAAAATATTACGATTTTTTATAATTAACCAATTAAAACAAACAAATCTAAACCTTACTAACGAACACAAGTGAGCTTAGAAGGTTGCTACTTTGGTGCTATAGTATTCTATGTCCATTTTATTAAGACTAACAAAGAAATTTGTACAATAAAGAAAATATTACGATATTGCCCTATTTAGTAATAAATATTAACCAATCAGGAACTAGTACTCGATTAGAATTTAGGTGAATGTATGGTGCTACTATGGTGTCATAGTATTCTATGTCCATTTAATTAAAATTAATAATGAAATTTGTACAAAAATCTAAATTAACTTTATTTTTTTATTCAATAATAAAAATAATCAAATCAAAAACTTGCATTCGATTAGAAATGAGGCAAATACGTTGCTATACAGTGCTACAGTATTCTATGTCCATTATGTAACATAAACAATGGAATGTATAGCAAAAAAATCAATTATACAGAATTATAAACAAATTAAATTACTATTTATGTAAATATACGAATATCTCGAAAATTATTGAGGCAAATACGTTGCAACTATACAGTGCTACAGTATTCTATGTCCATTATGTTAAAATATACAATGAAATGTATACCAAAAAATCAATTCTTCGTAATTATAAGAAAATTTAATTCATATTTATGTAAATTTCTCGAAAATTATTATATAATGTCTTACAATGAATACAAAATATATTTAGGCTAAGATGAACATGGAGAGTGAGTAGCTATACTAAATCTGTAATACTAGAAAAATGAGTTTCAATTCCTTTACAGGAAAAACCGTCATTTTATACTATAAAAGTGAATAAATATTTTAAAAGATTTTATCGTCATTGTAGATTTATATTCCCGGTAAAACAGCTATCTAAGTACCGTCAAATATAAGTTACACACAAAATAGAATTAATTGCTTCATGTTTTATAGTAATAAAATGTATTTTTGAAGTCATTTAATATTGTGCTCATATTAATAATGCAGCACGAGATAACCATGCTAACTAACTGGTCCTCGGCCACTAGTTTTTATTTAAAACCGAATTTTTATAAAGATTATCTTTTATATTTGTTTTGCCTGAACCATTCTCTATTTACTGATGAACAGATTAGGCTCTTATTTTGTGGCATTGCATTTTAGAGTACTTTATTTCATGGCATAAATATTATTTCGTCCAGGGCAGGCCTAAGCACCAAAAGAACACTATTTTACAAAAAGATTTACACATTGCTACATATTTTAAAAACGAATTCGTTATAATAGTTTTTTAATGACTTTGGTACCTATAGGTATGTTTGAAAATGTGATATATGTGAAACGTATTTGGAATAACCGAAAACCGGGTCGGAACTTCCGGAAAACACCGAACGGGCAACCAAGTAACACGGCGAAGATTTTCTCGCTAGACGGTTGTAATACTGATTTCCCATGAGCACTAGCGATACCACAATGCATTCCACACACACATACATAGACACACACGTGTAGAAACTATTTGCAGTTTACTGGAAAATGAGGCGATCCAGCAATTCACAGTTTTATCGACTCCGTTTCCTTATATCCATGCCACGTGTTTCCTGCTAGAACAAAACGAACAGAAATAGAACTAGAACCAGAACACGCATATCCGCTTCTATTACTCTTCTTCTTTTTACCTCCGCCGTTCTGCGCAACGAATTGTTTCAATAAAACCCCCATACAATTTGCACTTTAAGATGTATTGCCAACATAATAATAAAAGGAAATGCGACCAGGGCTTTCTGGCAGTCTTAGTGTACTAAATAACACTCTTGCTGCCACGTGTATCTCGTATGCTGTCCTTCACATTTTTAGATCACAATAGATATCTATAATCATTATCATTTTCGATAACAAATATTCTCTAATTTTAAAGACGATTTTTCATGGAAATGGTACATTTTCTGAAAAAACTTTTTAAACAAAAGTTACTGGTAATTTTAATATCATTAACTTTTATAATATTCACTTTTTCTCTAACTCATGCCGTTTTCAAAATATTGAGCAATTAGTAACTTACGGTTAAGATAGTGTTTACATAAATTATTACTTCCACTGTTTTGGTATAGAAGATTGTCTATTTTTAAAAACGATTTTACATGAAAATGACACATTTTCTGAAAAAGCTTTCAAGACAGAAGTGGCTGGAAATTTTAATATCTTCAACTTTATAATAATCACTTTTTCTATAAGTCATGCCGTTTTCAAAATATTGAGCAATTAGTAACTTACTGTTAAAATAGTGTTAACATAATTAATCCTTCCACTGTTTTGATTTTAGAGCGTTCACACACACACACAATCACACACACATACATATACATACACAAACACACACACACACACACACACACACACACAGCACACCCAGGGATGGTAAAAATGTGTATTTCTGTTAATATTTCGATTTTAAACATTTTAGACAATAAATGTTGCACTCACGCGCCATGCCCAGCTTAGAGCGGCAAACCAAAATATATTTTGCGTTAAGTACCCTTCTGTTTACAATTTGAAATCATCACATATGTACTTCTAATAACATACAAACATATATCTGATCTTCTAGTCCTCCCTTCAAATAATATTAATCCCTGTAAAGTATATATAAATTCTATTAGTGGAGGTCGTAGTAGGCTGGTGCTCTTTTTGATGCATACTAAAGGGGGCATGACACCCCTAAATCCCTAGGGGTGCACCCCTACCCCCATGGGACACCAGTGATGCTCTTTTCGGCAGCTGAATCGGTTTTAGATCAGCCCGAGTATTCATAGTCTTACGAACATATTTCATCTTGATTTTACGGCATGTTCTAGCTGTTCTAGCTGTTCTAGAAGGGAATCAATATGTCCTTAGTGATTATCTATGATATTTGTAAGTGATTATATAGGATTTGTTAAATCAATCGTATATTTATAGCTATTTGCGGTTTAAACCAATTTATTTCTAATATTTACCCATCTGATTCTATTTTAATTTGATATATACATGTGCGCATGCGCTTGTACCTTCAGAGGAGTAGAAAGCACTAACTTCGAAGTATATAAGATATATATGTATATATATATATATATATATATATATATATATATATATATATATATATATATATATTAATTCTAGGCGACGAGACAAGTACATATTATTTGTTCTGAGAATGTTACAAATACATAACCGAATGCTTAAGCTCTTTAATACTTCGTACTGTCAACTAAGAACTAGAACAGAGTCCATCGGATATTTGACCAAATGTTTTTCTTTTGTATAAATTATGTATATAACATAATAATTAGTTCGTTTGAGCATTTACAGAAGCAGGAATTTTAATTATTAATTATTTAATTGCTTTATTAATAATGAGTGTTTGAAGTAAAAAATTATTACTTATAAAATCATGTTAGATCTAATAATTATTATGTACAACTTATAATGATAGGTTTTTTTAACAAAGGCACGCTATTCTTAATCAAACTTATTAATTTATTGCAAAAAAGAAATTATAATTGGTTTTACGTTTCTTCGACGAATCATGAATATATTTAGCTAAACCATTCGGTTGTGTGTCTGTAGCATTCTGTCATTAACATAAAGTGTTTGTCTCATCGCCCTGAATCCAAAAATATATATAACTTGGATGTTGGTCGCTCGCCCGTAGGATCAAATTTATGCCCTCTACTCCTCTGAAGGTACCAAACCGATTCACACCAAATTTGGTACACATATTATTTAACATCCCATTTAAATCCTCTCGCAGTTTAAATCCAATCGCTTGTATACTTCCAGAGTTATAGGGCCCCAAAATTTGGAGCTCCCCTTAATACTGCCCTTATAAAAATAATTAAAACACCCAAAATTTTTACTAATAATTCTAAGATATTTTATATCTACAAGATTTTTGCATATTGTTAACACAAAGGCCATAAAAAAATATTAAATATTATGAATTTGAATTTTAAAATATGCATTAAAAGAATAGTTTTATATCAAAATAAGCTATAAAATAATTGTAAAACTTTTTATAACTATATCACTATTGCAAATTGTTAATTAAAAGGCCATAATTATTAAAAATCGCTGCTGGCACATCGCATATAATACTTATAAGGCGAGTTGGACGCATAGGTGCGTTGTACCTAAACTTGTTAGGTTTCTATTTAACTGTAACTTAAAATTATGTACATATCCACACAAAAAGAAAGTAAAACGATTTTTAAAATTGGTATATTTATTTGTTTTGTTTATGAAAACATATTTGATTATAAATTATAGAGAGTTAAGCATGTGTATAATTTGGTAATATTTATATATTAATGATATGTGGAAGAGGGTCGAGTGTAGGGCACCGTAGATGTTTTTCTTTATTGTATATATCGAGTACATTTCAATGAAATAAATAAATAAATAGGCCGTAGAAGATAGCATGACGTTTTGACGATGTAAATACACGAATTAGACGGTCTTTGCCGTGAATTTCTAAGCAGGCTGGGTTGTCTTTGATACACACGCGGACACAGCCAACTATTTTATCGGGCTGATTGGCCTGTGGCATGATTGCTCTACACGGCAGAAAACACGAGACGTTTCTTCTAATTTTCCCATCAAAACTATTTCTACCTTCATTCGCCATTTCTTTCATATCGATTTTGTCTAGAAACTACATTTTTAACTCGCCGTACGGAGTACTAAAAAAGCTACAGAAATCAGTCGTGTGTCTGTAGCATTCTAGGATTAAAAAAATTCCCTAAAAGTGTTTGTTTCGTCGCACTTAATCCAAAAATATATATAACTTATATACTTGGATGTTAGTGTGATTTGTGCCCTTTACTCCTCTGAAGGTACCGGACCGATTCACACCAAATTTGCTACACATATTATTTAACATTCCATTTGAAACCGCTCGCAGTTTAAATCTAATCGCTCATAAACTTCCAGAGTTATAGGGCCCCAAAATGTACAACCCCCCTTAATACTGCTCTTATAAAAATAATTAAAATACTCAAAAATTATACTAAAAATTCTAAGATATTTTATATCTACAAGATTTTTTCATATTGTTAACCAAAAGCCCAAAAAAATTTATTAAATATTAAAATTATAAGACATAACATTTTTTCGAATTTTTAACCAAAAGGGCAAATCTTACCCAAAAGCGAGCTAAACGCATCGGTGCGTTGTATGTACCGTATCTTGTTTTTGTATTAAATACATTTTAAACGTAAAACAGTTTCGTAATAATCGCGTAATCAAATAATAAATAATTTTTAAATTAAATTTACATTAATTTCCTGTACAAACGATAGCGTTCCGTATAGAGAACTAGATACATAGACACATTTTACAATATCGTACTCGACTGTACTCTGTATAAGATATGGGCACATAATGCCCACGAGTACCCCTGGAAATCTTAAAACAAATTTTAAATTATTAAAAATGTGTTATTTAACTTGAAAATCGTGAATCCACCATTTCGCACATCTTAGAATAACGACGCTTGCCCCCGCGTCGAGACGGCGGCAGAGGGGTGGGGGTGGGGGGCAGCGGGCAGCAGTGGCGCTAGCGTTACATTGGGGGCGCCCGTAGGCACCCTTTGCCCTGCTGCCACCAATCTGTGCATGGAGAGTGGTACGATTGTTGTTACGTCATTGTTAGAGCACCGCCCCATCTATTATTCATGGCACGGTGAGCGGGGATAGGCTACGCCATCGTCAGTCGGTGCGTATTTTTGCCCCTTACCCTTTTGTGTAACGGCGCCCCATCTCTGTCTTAAAGATGCCAGCGACGCCGACGTCGCGCGACTATCCTTGTCCGACGCTATGTGATCTCCGAGCTGGAGCATTCATTTTTAGACGTTTTCAGGATTGTATCCGGGTATCCTTGGCTCTACATCTATTATCAATTATATATACACATACATAATTATTATTATCTGACACAAAAACCGTATAATTTCCAGTAGGTTGAAAATTATCCCAACATAATAATTTGCCGGTCATCGACGGTGCACTGACGGTCAACGGAAACTACTGTCCCGTTCAATTTGGTTGCTTTAAGATACATAATAGTTTTAAAACGTTTTATACAATTTTTAAGCTATATAGTATATATGTATCACCTTTGTCCTCCAAGGATATTTGATGCTTGTTCTATGTTTATGCGAATACTAAGAAATATGGGGCCTAGGGCCCTAAAAGTCCTTAATCCACCCCACGTACATAAGTACATTCATGTCCTTTTACATAGGTATTCGTGTTTGTATGTTGTAGTTTTTATTCCCAAGTTTTATGCAAAACTATGAAAGTTTAAATTAGTTTTTGTAACAAATTAACTTTCCCACTTTTAATATTCCTCATTTGAGGACTTTGCATTATGTTAGCACAGTTATTATCACGTGTATTCCTCTACTTTGTTGCTAGTGCAACATTTTACAATATTAGTCATAATTACGTCCACAAATGACGTTGTAAACTGACCATAACTATATATAATAAAATTAATTAGTTACCAAAACTTCTAGCACAAATTGTTGTGACAAGTTCATATATTCGTTTACCTAGACGTAAAAATTACGTAGAATTTTGGTCACATTGTGACACTTGTGCACTTATTTAAAGTTCTAAACATTATAACCACTTGTAAAATATGTTTTAATGATTTTGACTCATGTGACTAGTTCATATATACGTTTAACTTGACGTATAAATGACGTAGAATGTTGGTCACATTGTGATTTGTGCACATATTTAAACTTCTAAATATTATAATTACTAGTAAATTATGTTTTGATGATATTAACTCATGTATTTAATAAATCACTAGTGGCTAGTTCATATATACATTTAGCTAGCCATATAAATGACGTCAAATATTGGTCACATTGTGACTTTACAGACTTCTGAATTCTACAACTGTTCCTAAACGTTATTGTACTGACCATAATTATTTCCTTATTAACTGTAATGTGACAAGTACAAATTAACGTACAATATACGTACTTTTTTGGTCATATTTCTGTCGGCGCTGTATATATGTATATGCAATGCCAGACCATATTCGTAATATATAATACTTATTAAAAGTAATGAATACAAACCTCAACAACTTATTTAGAATATTCTAATTTACGAGAACGAATCATCGTTTCGATAATGAAACCGTAACTTTGGAGCTATGAATATACGGTTAACACACACACACACACATGCATACACACACACACGTGTTCAAACGGTCTCTCTGTATTTCACAAATAATTGTGCTTCGCCTGCCTACATATAGAGACCCCGAATCATATATATAATAGGTAATTTCTTGCATTAATTACTTGATTAAATATTTACTCTTGCAATCATAACAGCCATATCGCCGGTAGCTCTACGTTTTGAGCGTAACCCTTTCCTGGCGCTGTGTACCCCATTATAACGCTCTATAGATTATGATTGGGGGCCGGTGGGAAGATGGCAGGGGGGCACAGGGGCCAGGGGACAGGGGCTGCATGTAATAACGCAGCCGATCAGGGATTTGGGACAAAGATATTATTATTATTATTATAAAGGAAACTATCGTTATATTCTCGCATTGAATTGCGAAATTAATTAAGGAATACTCACACGCCATGTCCACTGAAATATTTTTATAAACTGTCGTACATAATAATGTCGTACACGCATAAGTGTAAGCACTAATGCCTTAAGCTTGCCAGTATGGCGACTAGACAAACATTTTTTGTTAATGCTTTAACATTTTCAATAGTTCGTACGGCGAGCTAAAAAAAACTAGTATTTTAATAAAATCGAAATAGCCAAACAGCTCACGCAATTGTGCATTCAACACGTTAAAGTTGTGTATTTTATGATAAAATATACTCAAACATATCCGGATTGCGTGCGATCGTGGTAAAAACGAATTAAAATAATCAAATTCTAAAGGATTCGTTACAATTCTTTTTGTTGATTTTTCTAGTTAGATTTAATCTATTTAAATAAATAAAAAAATACAATAAATATCCTGTCACCACTGATAAACTCTATTTCAATGAATATTTGCCTAAATATGGAATTGAGTTGACTAAAAGTGGTTTTATAAATATAATATAGCAGTATTTAGGGCCCTTAGACACGCAGTAATTTTTTGGGGCCCTTAAAAAATATATATATATCTTTATAAAATAATAAATTTAAAAATATAATAAGCATAGGTGCATAATGCCTATAGCTCGCCGTATTAATTCAGTGAATAGTTTAATTTGTTTATTTATGTATAAAATAAATTAACCATAGGTTTAACCACTGCATTTTGAAAAAATAATTATGATTTTGTTACTGATTGCAACAATAGCTAGTCGTTTAATGCGCGGGAATGTTTTTAATTTCAAATATATTTCTCTAAATATTTTTTTCTGGCCTTAAGGTTCTTAATCCGAGCTTATTACAGACATACGACTTCGTTTGCAATAATACACAAGCAATAGATTTTAGGATAACGAATATATATATATATATATATATAACTTTGTGTTATCATATTTTAGGGTGTATTCCCCTCCCCCCTGTATGGTCCACGGCACAGAGATGAGTTTGTGTCGCTGTTGAGTGTAATATATATATGAAATTGGCGGTGGAAAATGACCCATTTCACAGTCAATATGGAATTCATAACTCTGTATATCCCTCAGTGGGCAAACACAGGGTTATCCTACTCCCTCTGCCTAGTTAACCAATATATATGCAATGTTATCATACATCAAGCTATCTCACTCTGTTATCATCAACACTTGCGTGTGTGTGCACTAAATTGGGACACACATACACACGCAAAAATATTCACACAATTCAAAAATGTTCCACGCTCAAAATTATACAAGTCGAGTAAAATCTAAGAATTCGTATTTTTTTTTTTTTCATATTGCAACTATAGGCCGTAAGATTAATACTGGGGTGGACTACACTTGACATTTTTCTACTATGTATATAAAATAAAAATTGCCATATTTAAAAACCGTGAAACAATATTTTCATGATTACAATACTTCCTTATATACGTTCGTATAAGATTGTAATTTAATAAACTATATAAAATAAATGTTTACTTTTTTGTGTTTTAATTATCCAATCAATAAACAGTGATTATAAAACAGTTATTTTAATTTTAAACAATTTGTGGCACTAAAAATATATTTATTTTAATATTATTATTATCTTGCAATATGGTAAGCTTAAGACATTGGTGCTTGTACCTAAGCTTGTCCTTTTTTTAATATATCATAAACATCTACAAAATATTGTAAGACTTTTTATATATATATATATTATAATCGATTAATATGAATATGAAAGTTCTTAAAAATGGTGGTGATAATCGACGGCTGGTTAAGGTGATGTGGTGAGTGGTAGTGTTTGAACAATGGTCCGCTAGGGCGGCGCAACAAGCGTCTAATACCCCCATTTTAGCTCGTTGCAATTACGACGTATCCGAAACACTAATTACGCGCTTTATTATGATTAGCTTTCAGCAGTCAAAGCGTCGCGGCGCTCTAGCCAGCCATGAGCAAAGCTTACGCAGGCTTTAACATGTTCGCTCGTTCGCTGGTGCGCCTCTAATGCAACATCTAGTTGTACACACAAAGTATAAGCTCCCTCTGACTCCACATTATTATTATCAAATACTAGATCATGTATATGGGCACACAACTGTACACACTCGGATTCTATCGTTGATTTGCTCGTTAACTATTGATAACCACAACAACTAATAATAACCGGGTTATAATGGAGTGTGCGGTGACTTTTAACACACTGATCATTGGATATTCAGTTCGAAGAATATTAAAGTTCGATCCAGCTCGTTGTTCTGGGAAACTCTTTCAGTTTTCGTGTCCGTTCAATGAGATTGCATCACGCGAATGTTATTGGCTTCATAATAAAGATATTGAATCTATATTGACTACGGTAACAACCGTGGGCACCGTGTGCCCATATTCTATACACAATATTATTCACTTTTAACGGGTAGCGAATTTTCTGGCGAATCGTCTGGTTGCAGTGCAGGAATTAGTCTATTAATGCAGTTGCTACTCAACTAAGTGGCAGTTAGTAACTAATTCGCCCATATATGACAAAGAAGAGCACTTTCCTTAAGATTCTAAGCTTAAATATAAGCGCAAGGATTACTATTCTACAATATAGGAATATTACAATGTCATTTCCCCCACTTTTAAGTTTAAGTTCTCCAATAATCCTCTTAGCATTCTGTAAAATTTGCCATCAAAATAAATCTATACTTGTACAAAATTTGGCAATTTTGGATTACCTAAAAAACACTTTATTTTATGATAAAAAGAATAACAATGTAGATATTGTTTTTGTTCTGGATTTTGGATTCTAATTTCCATGTTTATATTTGATGGAATCTCTGTGAGTGTCAGATTGTGATAGAGCAGGGGCGATGGGGTCAAAGGGGGGCCAGGGGGAGTGTATAAGATTTGTGTGCCAGTCAAGTGTGATGACGCGGGTTCGAAGTCGGTTCCCTGCACTCCATAGACGCTCTACGTCGTATCTGATAAATTATACAATCGCGCATACAAAATGCATGACTTGTTAAATGCGATGTTTAACTTCAACTTCTCACTCTCTCTGTGTGTGTGGGTGTGTGTGTGTGTGTGTGGGTGTGAGTAGTTTTACTTAAAAACTGCTATCGAATTTGTGGATAATTTTTTGATTATTCCCCACGGAACATATTGATTGATATGAATTTGAATAATGCTAGCATGCACACTTATTCCACAACAATATTCAAAATATACAACTGTACTAAATGTCTACTTTACCTTGTTGTTACAGATCAGACAGATGCCTCCAGATCTCCCGACTCACTCAACGGATGTTTCAACGGTGGACAAGGCAGTTGCTGCCTAACTACACTAAACAACACGGTGACAGAGTAGGTTTCTCCATGTGAGTACAAATCTCCGGTCAGGGCGTTCTTCCAAAACAACTAGTACACCGAGGGACAAAATGGCAACATCGGCCACCACCAACACTGACACCATACAACACCCTGAAGAGGGAACATTCCCGATAACAAACAAGAAATGAAATGAAAATGGGGTAAGTGATTTTTTATTAGCCCCACGTGCCATCTTTATATTTCCTACCTGATTTCTATATTTCTATATTTATTTATTTATGTATGTACCGTACGCAATTTTGACCATTCGGTGGTGTTACGCGAATGTTTATTTTCAAATGCAATAGTAAATAGCCAAAGTCGGTGATAAATCAGTGAATAGTTAGTGTAGAGTCAGTGTTATAAAAGTAATGAAACGATCGTTTAAAATATGTGAAGTGAGTGTTTTAAAGTCATAATTCGCGGGACTCTAAAAAGTGACATTATCGCCAGTCAAAAAGGACAACTAGAACTTCGGCTGTGGTGTACCCAACCAGCTCAATGTTGCCAAGTTGTCTAGAAGTCTGTCAAAATAATGTTTAAGCAAAATTGCATACATTTATGCCAATATTGTTTGGGTATTTTTTGGGCAGGTTCTTGTGACTTGGGCCCACATTGCCCTGGTTGGTATAGGAGAGGAACAAATTTGGATTTAAGCGGTGAGTCGTTTTTCAATCCTAATATCAGCGAACGAAAATCAAAATCGACTGCAATTCGAATTCTAATCATTTTTGTCTTTCACCACTTTAATTAGCATTTTTGGAATCAGCGTAGTCAAATTAATCTAAATATATGTCAAACTCAAAAATATTTATGCGATTTTTTTTCCGAAAAAATGGCAAGGGGTACCCCTTACCGTTTTTGCGAAAATCGACGATTTTCACTGTTTTTTCTCGCGGTTTGCTGTGGCGGTCGTAATTATATTCCAATTAAGTTGAAAAAAATTGACAATATACACCGAATACAGGTTGTTTGACTGTCCAAATTTCAACTCTCTATCTTTTATTGTTTGTTCGGAAAAAATTCGCAAAGTTTGATAAAAATTTAAAGTTAAAAAAATTCCGTGAAATGGGTTCAAATTATTTTTTCTTTTTAAACCGGCTGAAACTAAGTTTCTAGAGTAATTAAATATCGGGGAACTCAAATCCGTTAACGGCGGCTCGATTCAATGCACCGTTTTTGACTTAAAAGCATTTTTGCATTTTATCAACTTCAAAGCGCGCTAACAGCAATTTCTAACGGTCTTTCACCACTTTAATTAGCATTTTTGGAATCAGCGTAGTCAAATTAATCTAAATATATGTCAAACTCAAAAATATTTATGCGATTTTTTTTCCGAAAAAATGGCAAGGGGTACCCTTTACCGTTTTTGCGAAAATCGACGATTTTTACTGTTTTTTCTCGCGGTTTGCTGTGGTGGTCGTAATTATATTCCAATTAAGTTGAAAAAAATTGACAATATACACCGAATATAGGTTGTTTGACTGTCCAAATTTCAACTCTCTATCTTTTATAGTTTGTTCGGAAAAAATTCGCAAAGTTTGATAAAAATTTAAAGTTAAAAAAATTCCGTGAAATGGGTCCAAAAATTTTTTTCTTTTCAAACCGGCTGAAACTAAGTTTCTCGAGTAATTAAATATCGGGGAACTCAAATCCGTTAACGGTGGCTCGATTCGATGCACCGTTTTCGACTTATATGGAAATTTGCATTTTATCAACTTTTTTATTAAATTAAGCAATCCTGCGACGAACTTAAAAAGCTGGAGTGGCCTTTACTCAACGTACAAGAAATTCTAAATCAAATAGTTATATAATTATTTTAAATTATTTTTAATTAAATTAAGAAATCCTGCGACGAACTTAAAAAGCTGGAGTGGCCTTTACTCAACGTACAAGAAATTCTAAATCAAATAGTTATATAATTATTTTAAATTATTTTTAATTAAATTAAGCAATCATGCGACGAGCTTAAAAAGCTAGAGTGGCCTTGACTCAACGTACACTTTCATTATTTATATTAGCGTTTCAAATTTGCTTTAAATTAATGCTACGATAACTATAAAACAATATGCAAATAGGAATATTATTTTCAAAAGTAATTCTTCTGTAAATGTTTCATTTTTTAACACTTTTTCTAAATACGTATAAGTAGAAAGTCACTATTTATTAAAATGTGAGTTAGGTGGCACCGTAGAGCACGCTGAAGAGGATCGTTAAATAAATAAATTAATATTCATAAAGAAAAAAAAAACTTAATTTAACCCAACAATTTGTTAAGCCTATAAAAAAAAATTAACTAAACTTTTCTTAAGTGTGTTCCCAAAAGTTGCAACAATTACGGGGTTATCTCTAGAGATGCCCCCCTCTCCGCCCCCCACTACTACTACTGTCACCGTGGACGGCCTGAGTTGCAAATAATTAACAAGTTACTTTATTATGCATGGCCAAAAGGCGACAAGACAGTCTCCCAGCGGAACTGCGTAAGGGGGGCGCAAAGGGGGGTATATTCAAATGATTTCGTAGAATTATTTTAAAAATTACGGGAATTATTTAAAAAGGCATCCCTAAAGACACGGACGTTGTAGATTTTTGTTTTAAACAACAAATACACTTATTTTTGTTTTCATATTGTTAAATATTAATTTTTGAAAATACTATGGACCAGTGGTCACTCTATGGTTTACAGTAAGAAGAAGAATTTCTTATCAAAGACTTCCTTTTAAACATACATGTAATATTTAAGTTATGGAGTTACGTAAAATGGAAATAAAAATAATAAACACAGGACCGTAACCAGATATTTATAAATTATGCGGTTTATTTTACTATAAATGTAATAAAACTTTATTAAATAACAGTGGAGTGACCTTGAGTCAACTTAAACACAAGAAATAGGATAAATATACTTTAAGTTATAGTTTCTTGAAATCTAAACGCGGATTAAAATTGTGTACGTCTGTTCGCAGTCGAACTAACTTAAAAATAAAAATTACTTCATTCATGGTTTATTTGCCGGAAATGGTCAAAAAAAGAAATGTCTACGACTAGAAAATAAGTGTGGGTTGACAGGGATGCGATCCCCGGACCCTAGGGACGCCCGACAAGGAAACATTGGCCGCCAATCACGTCTGTAATTATTTTAAAGTACTTTTCGGCGAACAAGTCGAAACTCGCTTCGAATGGACACCGGTTGTCCTAAACAAATACCAAACAAAAACTAGTCGAAAAGTTTTAGCCAACAGCCAATACTTGCACTGACATATTTTCTAAAATAACATTTGCTTTCATTCCGCTCTTGACATATCCTGACCCTAAATTCAAATATATTCGTTCCAAAAATTAATATATGGCTTAAGTATGATCTATTCCACACGTGTGCAGGCGAAATTTTATAAAATTTATATATCTTACTTATAAAAATAAATGAAACATTTAATTAGAGGTTTATTATTAATTGAAGAGCGATATTCACTATTTACGGCTGTACAAACCTAGATTGAACTATTAACTTGCAATTATTAATAGAAATATCTATTATAAATATATATTATAGTCATATTTTGAAAAATTGTCCAAGTATTTTCAAGCTAGATGTTTTGAATGCAGTTTTATATGTTTATAAATATTATAAAATTGCTGAATACAGAGTTGGCAGTATGGGAAAGAAAGTTTAATGTAGGATCTATTTAAAAAGTGTCTAATTTAAAAACTGGACCTATAAAACATGTAATAAAATAGTAAGAAGGGGTAGGTAAGGGCGCAGTGGGACGTGGCGCGGATGAGCACAGCGTGAAATTCATAAAGTAATATTTCTTCGCGCGAACTCGCCTCATGTTGAATTCATAAACGTGAAAGAAGTTAACCGGTAAATTAAGAAATTAACGTATTCCCACTTGCATGGTTTATTGTGCCGATTAAATATTCATTGCGGCAGCCACAGATCGCAGCGCTCACCGACGCCAGCGGCGGACAAAAATTGAACTAGTCGTCGTCGCGACGCTCACACGGCGCTGCTAGCCTACCTGGTCCTGCTGGCCAAGCTACACACACACACATAAAAACACACACACATATATATATATATATATATATATATATATATATATAAATATATAATATAATTATTACATCTGACACAAAAACCATTTAATTTCAAGTAGGTAGTAAATTTGTTATTTGGCGGTCACCGACGGTGCATTGACGGTCAACTGATACTACTTCCCCGCTCAATATTGTTGCTTTAAGATATATAAGTTCATACTCGATTTAAAACGGGTTATTTACAATTTTAAGCCATATTTAGCTTTAGGCTATATATATATATATATATATATATATATATATATATATATTAAACGGGTTATACAATTTTAAGCTATATTTAGCTATAGGCTATATATATATTTTTTTTTTTTCGACGTTTCTTTAGAATGGACAAAATTGTATCCGGGTATCCTTGACTCTACATCCATTATTAAATATATATATATATATATATATATATATATATATATATATATATATATATATATATATATATATGTATATATATATTTATTTATATATATATATATATATATATATATATATATATATATTTATATATATATATATATATATATATATATATATATATATATATATAAATAAATTTAATTATTACATATGACACAAAAACCGTTTAATTTCAAGTAGCTTGAAAATTATGCGAATGCGTAATTTGCCGGTCACCGACGGTGCATTGACGGCCAACTGAAACTACTGCCCCGTTCAATATTGTTTTAAGATATATATAAGTTCGTAATGGTTTTAAAACGGGTTATACAATTTTTAAATTATATTTAGCTTTAAGCTATATATATATATATATATATATATATATATATATATATATATATATATATATATATAACATTTATATATATATATATAACATATATATATATATATATATATATATATATATATATATATATATATATATATATATATATATATATGTGCAACTGAAAACCTTGTGGTTAACATTTTCCATCGTGGTTTGGTCGCTCAATCACCGGTAAATCATGCATACAAAATTACAGACAGTTCGTGAAATGTCATGACCGAGCTTTTTTATAAAGGCTCGCCTACACTACCACATATACACTGGACATTTAAAATAGACTTTAATCACGATTTGAAAACAAAAACAAAATGCAAGCATCAGTGTAATCAATATTTTGAAATTTTATTATTTTTCGTATTACGTATTTTGCTAATGGCTAGATTATTAATGAGTTTTGTCACAGCTTAAATTAGAAATTTTTACTATTTTCAATACATATACTTCCATAAAAGTTTACTTTAATATTGTTACAGTCGTATTTTAATAAAATAAAATTCATTTAAAAATATAACGCCGAAATTAAAGCAATAAAAACAAACAATAAACCTGAACCTCTCCCCCCTTCCCTGGGGGTATTCCTTGAATTTATTTTTTAATTAATTTCTAATTTGTCCGTTATGCGAAGGTCCCCTTATTTTTTAAGAGCTTAAAGTTTTTTAATTCGCACATTAAGTACCACATAAACAAAATAATATGTCTCGCATCTTTTATGCACTTACATTTCTAACTATTAAAAATACTAGAAACATCTGTTGTGGCCAGTACACGACTTTCCCATTGCCCGATGCCAAAATGTATCCGATTTTATTTGTTTAAATTTTCTGTGATCTGTTTTCGAAATGCTACACTAGTGTACGGACAATCTATGTCCATTTGGCAACTAATCGGATCTCCAGGGCACTCGAGTAATCTCACTGGCGCAGACTACTGGTCCTAGCCATCATCAAGCCCCCCCAGGGGGGTCGGGGGGGAAAGGGCATAAGCGAAAGTGTCATTGGACTAGATCAAAGCTAGTCAAATGGGCCCAATGCAACATTGAGTTTAACACGTTGTGATTTAAAAGGAAAAAAGCTGGAGTGTCCCTTACTCGACTTTCTTATACGTAGCTTGCATTATATTGAATATATATTTTATTTTCCTTTTAAATTTTGTCGAAAAACATAAAATCATCGCAGATTTTGTTCTATGAAACGCAAAATTTAATCATACGAACAATAATCACCCTTAATCTAAGATTACTTCATCAACCAAATTCAGGATTAAATACGTACGGGATTAAGTAACGAACTAATCCTTCTGTTGCACAGTAACTAATGTAAGATTAACATTATCTTTTTTGAAAAAATAATAAAACTATAATAATTAAAAATAAACAAAGTTAGGTACAACGCACCTATGCATCCAGCTCGCCTTATAAGTATTATAAGCAATACGAGCAGCGGTTTTAATTATTATGGCCTTTTGGTTACCAATTTGAAAAATTATTATAGATATAAAACGTCTTTTTTTAAATATGCAATATTATAATATTCAATAATTCTTTTCGGGCTTTGGGTTAACAATATGAAAAAATCTTTTAGATATAAAATATCTTAGAATGATTAGTAAATTTTTTAAGTATTTTCATTATTTTTATAAGGGCAGTATTAAGGGGGGTTTCAAATTTTAGGGCCCTATAACTCGGGAAGTATACGGGCGATTAGATTTAAACTACACGCGGATACAAATGGGGTGTTAAATAATATGTGTACCAAGTTTGGTGTAAATCGCTTTGGTACCTTCAGAGGAGTAAGGGGCACAAATTATATGAATTATATGTTTGTACTTAGGGCGACAAGACAAACACTTTTTGGGAAATGTTTCGATCCGAGAATGCTACAGACACACGACCGAATGCTTTAGCTTCTTTAGTACTTTGTACGACAAGCTAAAAATGCATTCACCCTTATGCTGTTTAAAATAAAAATCTATATAACACAACACTGGTATACACATATGTCTTGAACTAACACTAGGGGAAGGTGGGGCCGATAGTGTATCATATACTACGAAAATATATGGGGGAGGGGTTCATTGAAAACAGATTAGCGAAAGCACAGGGGCGGGTGGTGGTAATTTGATAATGCTTTACTTGGTACAGCCCCTCGGGCTCCACTGGGACCCCAGCCCCCCGTAGGGAATACCCGTAGTGACGGCACTGCCCTTTGATTTAACATACAAGTCGTAAAAATATTAAATATGTTTAAAAATATATAATTTCTGGTTCTAAAATATTAAATGGTTGTTGGAAATTTTAATATTAATTTACTAATAAATTTTAGGGTTTTAAATTATTTTTTTAGGGCTTATTGTGATAATTACGCTTCATAATTAAAGTTTACTTTGGGGTTTTGTTGGAATTGTTGCGATTTAGCCCCTTATTAGTGCAATTTAGACGAATGAACATATAAATATAAATCGCAGAGTAAATGTACAAAAAAATATAAAAATGTGGTTTGAATATAATCAAAGTTTGTTTCTAAGTTGTCGAATCCCTATCAATCCTTGCATCCCTGAGGATTAGCGAGGCTTTATTCATTGTAAAATTGACTAGAAAATCGCATCGAGTCCGCGGCTTCCCCTATCCACTTAAGAACTTGATGTAAAACCCCATAGTACTATATAAGTACCCCATCCTCCCCTATACAGCAACCCTTTTACCTTTCACTGACGATGCCTTGTTTTTAAACATATACTTACCCCCTTTTATAACTCTTGCTCGCCTACACAGTGGGAGCAAGCGAGAGCGAACCCTATGTTTATATAGTGTCATCTTTCTTCAACACATGTTGCTAAATATTTCTTCTTTATCGACGCCCTTGTCTTGTTTAGTGAATTGTGAGTACACACACCCATGGATAATGAGTGTAAACACTAATGTATAAAGTGGACATTTTCAAGTGTTTTACAATTTATCCTTTATGTTAAATAAATCTATTATTTTTATTATTATCAGGGAATGTACAAATGAATAATGATTACAGACGCACAGGCGAGTAATAAAACCGTGGAATGGTTTTTAAGTGTAGAATATCTTGAGCGTGGCGTTATAACTCTCAGTCCGTTGTGTATGTGTCAGTGTTTGATTTCAGGCTCCTGTTTGGTGGGTTTGTGTCTGTGTGTCTGTGTGAAAGGTCGCTGGTGTATCCGTATAGCTCGGTGGCCGTGCCGTGATTGACTAGTACGCGTGATGCCCGCCAGAGCGCCCCTGAATAAATTATAAAGCATGCGCCGTGCTGTCAGTCTGTCACATGTTAAGTGGACGTGCTACCATCAGCCGGGATATGCCTCTACAGCCATTATATTCACTACTACGCCACTGTACCCCATATTCTATGTCCCACACTGTTCACTCTCAAACACTACATTCACTATACTCACCTCTGTTGTACTTAAAATGCGCTAAACATTTATTAAATAGAGCTTAGTTAAAGCTAAATATGGCTTTAAATTATATAATCCGTTTTAAATCGAGTATGAACGTATATATCTTAAAGCAACAATATTGAGCGGGGCAGTAGTTTCAGTTGGCCGTCAATGCACCGTCGGTGACCGCCAAATAACTAATTCACATAACATATATCTTGGGGGAAGTTTAAGTAACGCTGCCCAAATAAAGCATGTTTTTCATGAATTTTTTTCTCGGATTTGGTAAAAGATATCCACTCCCAGTTTTTTGCATATTGTTTATACATATTTCGACTAAATATTTTGATGTTATTGAATTTATCTTTGCTTATTCCGCCGAGAAATAACGCCTCTTAACGGGCGGAGACCTCAAGGTCGTCCACTACATCTTTAAAAAGATCTGTCTTGAAAATCTTAAACTAGACAAGATTAGTTAAAGCTTTGACCTCGTTGAAGTCAATTAAACGTTAATTGACAAAATGGCGGCTGTTTGAAAACAAGTCATGTTTTACTTAGATTTTGGCGGGCTGCAAAATATACTAATTATTGATAAATATGCCGGAAAGTGGTCAAACCTGCAATAGATTTATTTTTCTTTAATTTAAAACAAAGAAAACGAAAATCCGACGATAACTTTTTGAGTTATCTTTACGCCCGGTAAAAGGGGCGGTTTCGTGAAAAACTCCTTAAAGGTTTTGAGTTCATATAATTCAAAAATGCAATACAATTAAAAATGTAGTTGAAATATGAATCAACAACTTGCAAAAAACTTAAAATTGCTATCTTTTACTTAATTCGAGAAAAAAATCACGAAAAGTAGCATTACGTAAAGCTCGTATTTTTGAAAACAAACGTTTATAAATAAATCTTATAATAAAATCCCTACAACTATGATCAGTATCCGGAACTGTACCTGCCGTAGACCCGATACGCCAAATTTCCTTCTGATTCAGTAACCACTATAGTTTATATACTAAAACGGCAACGTGGAATTCAGTATAGGAGTGTTTCACCAACGAGTACTGGGATTTACGTTACTTTTTTCCAACCATTTTTATTTTGTATTATTTTCGTCCAGTGCTAGCATGAAAATTTCAGCATTTTAATGGAAAATGTTAATTTTATTTGTTTCTTTCGCTACATTTATTTGTTTTCCTACCGTTTTTCTATACTCTCATCGCATAAGCAACAGCTACAGGCGTTCGTTAATTTTAAATCGAGATCTTGACCAAAAAAGTTTAACTTTTCTGTATTATGCTAATTTACGTAATTATGTGTGTTTAATTTTGATTTTCTTGTAAATTATTCATTGTTTTACAATAATAAGTATCGTAGCCACCGCGTGCCCATATCGTATACAACATACAGTATATTTCCTTGGTCCATCTGTCTTATTATCCAGTATGCATATATATATATATATATATATATATATATATATTCCCAATCCACAAACACAGTTAACACCTCCCCCCCGCCGTCCCCTAGAACACCATCGAGAATACGACGGGCATCAGAGCGAGCTATTCTATAATTCAGATAGTTGACAGAGCTCTGGCCCAAATGAGGAACATTGATTGGCGCTCTAGAATCTAGATTGTTGGTTTAACATGTTAGAATTAACACACAAGATCGTCTACGCGTCTATATGTTGCTGGTACCACATGTCATTGTCCCATTAACCCTATTCCTTAACTTAACATATTAGTAATTTGTCAAAAAATCAATTTTATGGCAAGAATTATTATTATTTTTTACATTTCTTGTAATAAATATCTTTTCATATACATATTGGCATTGGGGCAGTTACAGAATTTAAGAATAATTGTAATTACTCAGAGTGTGTCACAATTATGATTGATATTTGTGTAACTGTGTATTACATCGTAAAAGCAATTATAGAAATAAACTAATCGCTATAATATATATATATATATATATATATATATATATATATATATATATATATATATATATATATATATTTATTATATAGGGTATATCAGTTATCAATCAAAATGACAAACAGGGCCTTATTCACCCCTTTTTAATCGATAACTTCCCTAATAATCTAAATTTAATACGTTTACAATCAATCAACTATTAACAAATTACGTAAAATTTGTATTAGAATCATAAATTTCGATACGATTGACTAACACGTAAATATCGTTCATTTACTGGTACGTTGACAAATATTTTACACTTTTAGTGTAATTGTACCCGAAGTTACATGTATACCAAATTGTTCAAATTTACTTTTGAGTTATGTTCTATTAAGATCAATTTAAATTCGGTTTTTGCGAAAGCACCCTTTAAGGGTAAGTTTACTAAAGCGTAACTAATGGACATACACCATAATAGCACTAAGTTTTTAACACACAGGATATTATAAATGTTTTGTAAAATGACATGTACTTAAAAATAATCTGTGTTGCAAAAGCTAAAATATTTCAAGCTAATGCAGGAGACACCTGCTGCCATCCGGAAACCGCTGCCCGGAAGCTCCGGAAGGCAGTGTTTACCGGAGGAAATACCCGCTAGAACATATATGTGCTTAGCGCATAGTACCCCCCCACCCCCATCGTCCCCCACTAGCTTTTATACTCGAAATATATAGTTTAGTATTTATGTATATTTAATTATTATGAAAGTGACAAATTATTGTATTTTTATGACAAATATCTTGACCAATTATTAATATAATATTCAGTAATTTGTGTGTAATTAACTAATATCAATCAACTATTTTAACAGCGATTAATTAAAGGATATTTGAATTGTAATAATGGTACAAAGTTTGAAAAATTATGCTATTTATTACGAGATAATTATTATTAATTACTGTTTGCTAATATTGTCATATAATTTTTACTTTCTTATACGTAATGTATATTAAAGAAAATTAACCACACATATTAATTATTATTGTATATATACGAAGTCTGTTCAGAAAATAATCTAACATAATTTGTTTAAACTTAATTATTACTTTTACAAATTATTAGTTGGCAGCATTGCGTTACGCATAACTTCCTCTGTAACCACATGTTCTTGAATTGTTGATATCACGTTTAGTTTTCATGATATTGTTATTTGAGTGCAAAACACCAATCTTGAGCGGGGCAATAGTTTTAGTTGACCGTCAATGCACCGTCGGTGACGGGGAAATAAATTTCCATCTATTTGAATTTAAATGGTTTTTGTGTCAGATGTATTAATTATATTTATATATATATATATATATATATATATATATATATATATATATTTAATAATGGATGTAGAGTCAAGGATACTCGGATACAATCTTGTCTATTCTAAAGAAACGTCGAAAAATCTGACACAAATACCATTTAATTTCAAGTAGGTTGAAATTTATACGAATGTGTTATTTGTCGGTCACCGACGGTGCATTGGCGGTCAACTGAAACTATTGCCCCGCTCAATATTGCTGTTTCAAAATATATAAGTTAATACTTGATGTATATATATATATATATATATATATATATATATATATATATATATATATATATATATATATATATATATTTATATTTATATACCGTACCCGCCCCCCTCCAACTTGTATGTAGAACCATAGAGATCAAAATATGCGTAGAACATATGTAAGGGTGCTCCCCCCCCCCCCCGTCCCACCCCCCTCTTCTAAACTCAGTGTTATGAAGAATGTAAAAAGTAACAAACATTGCTGTTGGAGCACTTCAGCCCCTTGCGATCCCGGCGGACCCTTCCACCGTCTATTGTACAGACTCGAGTTCGGTCCCCGTAGAGGACAGCTTGTCATATTGTTAGCGATACTCGTGCAAAATCTTTCTTTTATGTGCACAAATTATATACAAATATTAACTTATTAACTGAAGGATGTGGACTCGTGCATTGTATTTTCCAAGGGCTATTATTAATTGTTTACCGATTTCTCCCTTTGTTTCATCAACAATATATATAATTATTTGGGGAAATCACAGTTAAAAATAAATAGTGAATGCGTGTAGAAGGACATTAGCATAAGAATAGACGTATTGTTTGTGTTTTCTTGACTTACCCGTTCAGCTGCCCTGCGTATGGTAGACTTCGTTAACTTAACTGGTCACACTTAGTTCACTTTAGTGGGAAATGGCGTGGGCATTTAAATAATGGAAGTTTTAACATCAAGAATTTATTCCGATTGCATACAGGGAAACTATATGTCAAATTTAATGTACATAATTTTTTTATTATTTTTTTTTGGATTAGTTACTCCAATACAATGTTCGTCTTAACTATCACTAGTGTAATTAGCCTCCTAAATCACTAAATTACATTATAAAAATGAGCTACTAATCATCACTAATATTATTAGTGATAAAAGAGTTTAACGCCGAAATTTTACAGAATATTTGTTATTATTTATATATTTAAACGTTAAAACACAAAATATATATACTAAATAAATATTTAAAATATTATATTCGGTATTATTCTTGTTAGGGACAGTCCAAATAAGCTGCTCGTTATACGTTACCACTAAAATAAAATGTCGAATTATTGCAAAATTTGTAATAAGAAAGAAAAATAAAATATATAAGAATTAAATTTCAAAATGAACTATATTCTGCACTATTCTTATTAGGGACAGCTTATATAATCTGCCTTCTATATATGGTCACCAATAAAGGGTTGTAAGGTATTAATATATATATATATATATAATTATTGCAAAATTTTAAATTTCATAATGAAACTTATAAATATACTAAATAAATATTTAAAATATTATATTCCGTATTATTCTTGTAAGGGATAGTATGATTAAGCTGCCCGCTATACGTATTCGCCACTTAATAGTTTAATCATCCATGTAATTAATAAAAAATACCTTTTTTTGATAATCTAAATAAAATAATTTCAATTTTGCGTAATATTCTTGTTAGGGATAGATTAAATAAGCAGCCTCTTTTGAATATGGGCAAGAATTGACTTCGCCCTTGTAATTTAAATAATATATTTGTTGATAAATGCGAAAAATATTCTGTAAAATTTCGATTAATTAATATTAAAATTATTTACAATATTTTTTGGTTTTGTGAGTGGACCATAGTAAGTCATGATATGTAATTATTATTATTTTTTTGTCGTGTCTAAATATTTATATTATCGTGATATGTGTTGTTTACCCTGTTAAAAATTAGTTAAAGCCCAAAAAACAAAAATAAATCAACATGGTCCCCCCATATAATTATTTTAATTAATTTATCTCACTTTTACGAAATTATAACAATAAAACATTTAAGCATTTTTTTCCTTTTGTTCATAAATAGTTTATTTACTTAACAATTGTACTTTCTTATATGAAAGTATATAAACATAAGATATATTAATCATGATAAATTAATAGTCTGTGATTTTAACGGAAATACACGTTTTAACCAACCTTGAATCGATTCTACTGCAATTTTCCTACTCGGGACTTGTTCAAATAGCTGCCTTGACTATTAAAAAATATATTTTAAGTTGAAAAATACTTAGATTTATTTCTAAACATTTTAAAATAATTTTTAATAAATTGTTAATTTATTAAGACCTATTTTTTTTTATTATACGTATTTAATTTTTTATTAACCTTGTTGGAAATTAAAAATAAGTTTACCAAAATTTACGCAATAGTAAATAAACTATTTTGGAACAAAAAAAAAAATTCAAAAAATTATAAAGTACTTGTAACAATTATTTTAATATTGCACGTAATTTTTGTTCATCTAAATTATTAATTAGAAAATAATATACTTAAAATCATACGAGTATCACAATTTTTTGTGTGACTTATTTTGTGACTAGATATTTTTCAATACTGACGTTTCATTTTTAATACTATCAAATAACAGGGCTGTCTTAAGCCCAATGGACCCTTCATTTATTTTTTCCAATCTCATTCAAGTCCCTTTTACTCATAAAAAATAAATAAATACTTCATTAATACTCAAAAAACTCCAAATCTTTTTTTAGGAGCTCTCCTTTTCTTAGGAGGGCCTATTTCTGTCCAAATTTCTTTTTATCTTTATTGCCTGTATTTAATATGCATTTATTTTAATTATTATCGGCCCAAGTTGTCTTAAGCCAGCCCTGTAAAGGCTTTATTGCCAACTAAAGAGTTACCTTCTTTATGAACTACGTGAAAATATTTAAACTTTCTTATACATAGTATAAAATTGGGTTGAGCTTGCTAATATTTAAAATAATTTATTAAAAATGTTAAATAAATATTAACAATATGACATGAAATTAAATAATCACAAAAATCTAAGAAATGAATTAAATACTATGTTTAAAAAAGCCTAAAGAGAAGTAGGGCCACTCCAGATTTCATATAGCTATGACTTAATACTAATGTTAGGTACAAAGACTAAAATCGTTGACACTTTTAAATAAATTAAATATTATATACAGACACAATTCACACTGGAATGTATTTATTACGCGCGAGTTATTGTTTATTTTCAAAATTTCACGATTTGTTGCTACACTAAGTCTCTAGTAGTATTTACAGTTGTGCTTTATTAAAAAAATTCGTAAACACTTTTCGTATTAATGCCTACACTAAATCTCTAGTTGTATTTACAGTCTCATGTCCATTACCGCACTGTAGGTAACTATACTAAGTTTCTAGTCGTATTTACAGTATTTATTCCCGGTGCTAAACTTGTTAAACGTACCAGGAAAAATGTTATAGTCTTTGGGTTTTGTTTTTATTATTTATAAAAATGAGATTAATCAAATTAATGTGATTTTACTAGTCGTTGAAATGCGCATTTTCTGTAAAACTGTGTACAGCTGTGCTCAGTTGGCACAGCAGACGACTAGCAACCGCAAGGTGGCAGGTTCAATGACTTATTTGCGCATTTAATCTCATTTTAAAAATAAATTAAGTTTATTTACTGGGCGAATGCAAAACCATACCCAACATCAGGTCAGTGTTGCGCTGCGAACTTCATGCGTTTCTGCTTCTGCCGTTGGTTGCAAAACCAAACTCGGACCACATTCTTTTTCAAGTCTAATTTCTCGGCAATTGCCGCGATTTTCTCGCCTGATGGGCGCGGCTGTACCGCGAAGTACGCCTCTAGGCTCCGCTTTTCAGGCGCTGCGATCGAGGTGCGCTTTCGTTTCTTTTCGCCAGCAGGCAGGACACTAGGGGCGTCAGGGTCACGTCGCTTGTTCTTGGCCTGCGCCTCCGCCTCCTCGAGCCACGCCTGCAGAATCGGCTTCAACGCGATCATATTGTTGTGCGACAGAGTTAGGGATTCAAAACGACAAATTGTAGATTGGCTAAGCGCACCTACCCCTATGTAAATACACACTTACATAATGTTATGTTTTTGCAGTACCTAGAGCCCCTTAAAAATGCACAACAATCTCACAACAACAAAACATTCATTCCTAAGTCTAAGAAACCCCAAATCCCTCACCTGGTAATTTCAAATTCGCTAGTGCTTTCCCCACGTCAGCTTGGGTCACCCCTAATTTTATCCTCCGCTGTTTAAACCGCTCGGCGAAAGCTTCAAGTTCCCGGGGATCAGTGTCGCTGTCCGGGTGCAGCCCGGCAGCCGCTGCCGCCGCCGCTGCTGCCGCCATTGCCGGGTGGTGAGCCCCCGGATGTCCGCCGTGATGCCCCCCATGGTGACCCGGAGCGCTGTGGCCCGACAGAGGTCCACCGTGATGGTGATGGTGGTTCATCACATGGTTCATACCATATGAGTGCATGTGGGAGGTTGGCCCGTCGGACATCGGTGTTAAGGTGGTCATGGATGAGGTCGAAATTGGGTCTAGCATCTCTAAACCGTCCATATGACCCATCTAGAAGCAGAAATTATTGCTTCTTTAAACATCGTTAAGCAGCTAAATTATGTTTAAAATAGTTTAGCCTATATTTAAACTATGTTTAAAATCGTTAAACTATATATGTATTAAGTTTTAAAATTGGATTTAAAACAGTTAAACTAAGTCAAAAATAGTTTAACTGTAATGAATTATATTTAAGAACAATGATACTCCTATTAAATATTAAATACTAAAGATAATTTAATAAAAAGTTAAATTGTTTAAGAGGGGAGTTTGGTGAAAATTTGCCGGACAGCGACAGTGCAGTTACGGGCATTATATTAGTATGCCGGCGTTGAAACTTTCACCATTTTTATTATCGAGTTTTTCACACGTACAGAGATATTAGGCGACTTATACACCAAAATCTACAAGTTAATTCTAAAAGTATGAAGACTTGCGTTTATGAATTCGTAATTTTATTTGCATAAACAACATTATATGTTTTTGAAATAAATTCGTGCAACAAAATAAATTTAGTATACATTTCAAATATACACAGTAAACAAAAGCGTTATTTTAACTGAAAAAAAATGGTTAAAAAAATTGTTTTTCCTGAAAAAGATTATGTGTATATATTGATGTATTTTTTGTTATTATTATTTTTTAATGAAACATTCGCTATTAAAAATTCATGGACAATGTAAAAAATATTTTTAACGTTACATAAAAATATTGAAATAATGGAAATATTTACTGATTAAATATTGGACGTGCCAACGGGCCGGAATAAAAGTTTTCAAACATGTTTTTTAAACAATGTTTACTTTCATGTACTATTTATTCGGTTTTGCATATTTGTGGTATCGAATTTAAGAGGATACTCTCGAATCATAGATTTTTGTAGAATCAGCTAAAGTTTGCGATTTTTTTACAACTAAACCATTAACGATACAAATTTGAAATTTACAGGACCAGACAAACTATATTTTGTTTATATTGTCCTAAATTTTCAAGTATATTAAACATTTTAATAATATGTTTAAAATTATTTAAAGATAAAACATTGAGTAAATATTATAAAAATAATTAAAAGTTGTTGGAATTAAATTGAAATTTTATTTTGTACAACGTATTTGATATTAGGCTCGGTGGCAAATATTGCGACAAGTGTACAGGCTTTCTATCACCCCTGAGGGTCACATCCAGTTGTCCCTGAAGGCCTACACTGTGGGCATATTCGCTGTTCGCGATATTTGCGCGCGACAGAGAGGGGTGTGTGTCGTGCTTGCCTTGTTGTGTACAGCGGGGGTCGAAGTATGTGTGTTATACACATCGAATGACCACTTTACACCAATGTGCCCGGTAATGATAAAATATGGGACTGCTGGGACTGCCGGGACTGGCATTGGGACTTGAATCATGACATGTATTGAGAATTCTACCCTTGCGATTATATTCTACGGACTCTCGACATACTTTAAGATATTGTTATTTGTTACTAGTCAAAAATTAAGTCGGTATTACAGGGAATATTTATATTTGAATTATATTATAAGAAAATAAAAAAATAATTTTATTTAACGCTACGTTTCCGAATTATAATATTTTTAATGCACATAGCATTCCTGTACATAGACAGTTTATAGTTTCATGTTACAGACACACACAACCGATATAGCTCTATTTATACTGCGAGCTAAAAACATTTCGATTTGAAATAAAATAGTTTTTTTTTTCCACGCGCGAATTGGATTTTCTGTAGTCTATAAAAACCTTTATAGACTTTCTATATTTTAGTATTAAAATTCAGAAAATAGCTGGAACCAAAAAAAAAGAAGAAGAAAAGTGCAAAATGGCATATAGGCTGCTCCTACTGCCATCTGTGATCCTATTACCGCAACGTAGTCTCAACGGTGTACTAAATTACGGGCATGAAATTTCGGTATTATGACACAGAAAAAGCTATCAGTTATTTTGATGGCTCGCTATATTGACTGGGTGCTCCATTGTGGCTCCTACACCGAATATAAACCCCCCTCCCCCACACACAACAAGTGTACAGGGGGGAAATATATATATATATATATATATATATATATATATATATATATATATATATATATATATATATATATATAAACCCCCAGATGTATGTTTATATTTATGTATGTACAGAATGAATATTCTTTTTTGTAAAAACGTAAACTATGGCAAGGTTCGAACCCCAACTTTCACCGTACAAGTCGATAATATTTCTCCCGACGCCACAAAGACTATTAAAATTCTAAATTAAATTATAAATACTGCCCTACAATTTATATTGTAAAAATATCTTACTTATCTTTTAACACGCTAATGCCCATATAATATATAGTAAATAAAAAAATCTGGAGTGGCCCTAACTTAAGTTATATTTATGGTTTTCATTAAACTAGTAAAATTAATTTATTGGGTTCATTTCAATAACTAATTTCTTGAAAAAGGCTAACCTGGTGTGGCCGTGAGTTGGGTGGCGGAGCCCCCATCCCGTGGTGGTACATCATGTCGTGCTTAAGCTGGGGCAAACTCCCCGGGCCTCCGGACGGCTGGTGTTTGCCAATATCCACCGCGGCGAGTGCCTCTGCCCTCGACAGTAAACCATCGTTGAGACCAGAAAACAAATCGCCCTGCAAATAAACAAATGACTCGTTATTAAAAAAAAAGACACTAGAGTGGCCTCGACACACTTGTCTTGTTAATTAATCTTATATTTTTGAACATTTTATTGGAAATTTTTCATTAATTTTACCACAGTTTGGGAAACACTGCGTTAAATAAATAAATAATGGAAATGCAAAGAATATAATCTTATACGTAACTAATAAGAGGCACGCAATATTGTTGACAATATTAATCTGTTGAACATCGCGTTAACTAACGAGGTTAAGAATAAACTGTGTTCTTAATATGCATATAGCAAACAAATAGATATGTATCTAAGATAAAGGCGGCTATGAAATTATGAACAAACAAATATTTTATTCACTCATTAACAACTGATGTCGCATACAATACTGTGTGTGTGTGTCTGTGTGTATAGTAGATAAATGATTAATTCATTCAGTTGATTTCTATACGAAGTATGATACGTCACCACTGTTTAGTGGTGACGTACGTAAGTGTATACATTCACTATACATATATATATATATATATATATATATATATATATATATATAATTATTACATCTGATACATAATCCGTATAATTTCAAGTAGGTTGAAAATTATGCGAATGTGTAATTTGCCGGTCACCGACGGTGCACTGACGGCCAACTAAATCTATTGCCCCGCTCATATTCGATAAAACGACAGCACTGATGGATAATTGCATCACAATTTTAAAACAGAAATGCAACCATTATTACTTTTACTCTAGCTTAAAATGAATTTAATAAATTTATTAAAATATTACTACATATTCTTTGGTTATACGAATAAGACTAGTGTAGGCCACTGCAGATTTTGTGTGTGTGTGTTTGTATATATGGGGATCAAAAACATCTATATTTGAATACACAGTCATCAAATTATAGTATATGAAATATATTTAATTAACAATTATAACAATAATTTAAGTATAAATGAAAGAGAAATATTTTTGGTTCGTATGTGTTGTGCTGTATGTGTGTACATAGGGGAAGGAAGTATTGATATAAATAATGAATGGTGTATGGGGGTAATAGGGTGGATGTGACGGCAAAACTTCTTTCCGAGCTGCTAGAAAATTTATGTGTAGAAATTATGATAAAATGATATAGTAAATTATTTATGATTTTTCAACTAACTTTTGCAACACATTCACACCAATACCACTGCACCTAAACACCACATGTTACACACACACACACACATACATACATACATTATGCATGGCCTGCTAAATCAAAACGTTTAAATTATTTTACTATAATTATTAAACGCCGGAATACGTGTCACTAATTTTCATAATAATCAACATATACACTAATTTTGTTTCCACTATTTCAAACCATATTCTATGGTCGTACAAATTGCTAAAATGTTCTCCACATCCTAAGCTACACTTATAAACTTAGTACAGGGACGGACTCACACCCATAAATCAATTAACAATAAACTAATTTAAAAATATAGTTTTATATATTTCCTATATACGTTCTAATTTAATTTCTATAATAATTCTTCTTTGCAAAAATAATAACTAAACTATTGTTTATTTAATACACATAACTGCAAGCACCAACGCCCACAGCTTATCTTCCAGTGAGCTAATTAACAACGAAATTATAAACATTTTGTAAAACCCACATTTTCTTAAATTCAAATAACATATATATAGCCACTGTTTACTTAAGTAAATAACCCAAGTACGTGGGCAGATGCAGGCATTAATGCATACAGCTCAGCTTTTACTGTGCTTATATTAAAAAATAGTATATACCCATATTTTTAAATCCCACAAATATATTTATATAATCATTGTATTTGTGTTAATTAATCTATGATTAATCAAAACATAATTCAATCAGTATTAAGTGGGGCGATTTTAAGGTCTTAGAACTCAAGACGTATAAAAACTATTAAATTAAATATGTGACATAATCCAAACCAATAAATAATTTTAATTTTCGGAATTAAAAAGACGTGAAACGCATTTATTAAATCCAAGAAAATTACAGTTATACCGAATACTATAGCTCTTTTGTACTACTATACGAACAACTAACTAGTGCATTTGTTAATACATTAACACCTCCACCAATTGCTACAGTGTAAAACGCAATGGTTTCGTAAATATAAAAAGAATAGAGCAGTTTATACATGTGCCGCTTCGTTGAAATACTATTTTCATAAAACTAATTAATTTCATCAATATTGCGACTGCAACAGTAATAAATTGATCAGTTTGTCAAAGTCATATATATAAATAAGATTAGTATTAAATTTTAAGGTTAACTTAGGCGTTAATTAAACCCTGGTCAGTGTACCTTAACCTAAAAACGTTTTGGACTGTTCATAACCCAGCAATTTGTTAAGGAGGCTCCCTCCGCTCCGGCAACGTGGAGCCCCGGAACAATTCCGGGTACAAATGAAGAGTTATATCGCTGCAGACAAGTGATAATCACGCTAATTTCATTGGGCCTTGTATCATTTGTCTCAGTGAATTTACGAGCGACCGTACAAGAGAAACAGAGTACGTAAGGGCGAGAATCGCTTGAACTACAAACAAATTGCGTTGGTAATGAAGAATATGTCCAGAGCTCACTGAAATACCAAGCTCTGGCAGGGGGAAGGTTAAATAGGGTAATTTGTTATATTGTGGTCGGAAATTAGTCAAAATCTAGTCTAGTTTAATTGTTCAAATTATTCTGAAACGAACAGTTTTACGAAAAATCTGCGTACATATTTAAAATCAATATATTCAAACAGTGTTTTAAGTTTATTAGTTTGGCACTAAATCAATAATAGCTGTCGTAATAGACAGCGTAGCTGGTTGAAAATTTATTTTTAAATAAACAATATATCAATTATGAATACCTCTAAAGATGAACTTTGTATTGTTATTAGTTTGTCGAGAATTATTTCTTAAAGTTGAAAAACATTTTTCTAATTATATTTTCATGCCTCTATAGAGTGCTATTACTTTCTTAGGCAAAGTTTTATAATTATGAATCGAATCTGACTATTTTTGGAATGTCTGTGTGTGTGTGTGTGTCTGTGTTTGAAACTTATAAATTATGATCTTTGAAAACAATATTTTAACTGTAACTGTTTACCCTTTTTATTTTTACAATATCTTGAAAACGGCAAGAGTTTGAAAAAAATACTTTTTATAAAAGTTGTAGCCAATTAAATTTCTAGCAACTTTTGTTTACAAAGTTTTTTTGAAAAACGTACCATTTACTAATAAATTGCTTTCAAAATTGGGTATTACGTTTCCCTAGTTACATTACATATTGCTTTTATTTCATAGTAATCGTGAATGAACAAATAGGCAAGTAATGAGCACCCCAGATTTTTCATCATGAATCGAACCTGACTATTTTCGGAATGTCTGTGTGTGAAACTTATAAGTTATGAGCTTTGAAAACAATATTATAACTGCAACTGTTTACAATAACTATTTTTATAATATCTTGGAAACGGCAAGAGTTAGAAAAAAATACTTTTTATAAAAGTTATAGCCATTTTAATTTCCAGCAACTTTTGTTTACAAAGTTTTTTTGAAAAACGTACCATTTAATAATAAATTGCGTTCAAAAATGGCTATTATGTTTCCCTGGTTACATTACATATTGCTTTTGTTTCATTATAATCGTGAAAGAACAAATAGGCGAGTGAAGGGTACCCCAGTTTTTTCTTGTCTTGGATCACAATGAAAATTTATATATGTGAAATCTAATGCGCTTAAAATAAATTATGAAATCACATTTTTATATATTTTAGCAAAAAGATGATTGAATGGATAATTCTACGTGATAAAGATATCTGTAAAATAATTTAATTTGTTCATTAAGGGGTTTAGAAAGGCGCACGATAGTCGGAAATAAATATATCGCGCTTATAAAGACAAAACATTGTGTTTGTGGGAAGACACCGATGTGTGACAAGTTTGTGTGTGTGTGTGTGTATAACACGTGTGCACGTGGGTCTGTGTGTGTTATCGACCTGAAGGATCGATGTGGCCTGTGCGACAGTACTACCAACCTGTGAACTAGATAACTTTGTTATATTACCTTGATCTTATAATATCAGAACAATACAAAGAATTGAATATTTATTTATTTGTTTTAAACGATTCATTTAATTTTTATTAATTGTTTTTAGTAAAAATAAATCGTTTTCGTTCCAAAGCTCTAATATAATTTGCATTTATTGGTTAAAGCACATGTAGCCCTTATACTTCTGGAGTTATAAGGCCCTAAACTGTACAACTCCCATTAATCCTGCCCTTATTTATAGACTTAATCTGTAAGATATATTAGTTATATTTAAATATGTATTCACTAAAGAACTATCCAGCTATTTCAAAATCTTATAGATTTTTCTTATAGATCTATAGACTTTGGTAGATGATATCTGCGTCACAATTTTGTTGCAAGAGTAAAGTTTCGTTAAACAGTGCACGTTATCAGCGAATGAATAAATTATGATTGAATATTAAATGATGCCGTGAAATTACTGCAAGATCTGTTCAGGAATATTTTGTTTCGTCCGTAAGATTTTACCATAAATATATTTAACAATGCTTCTGATTCTGATACACGGATGCTCCAACAGCGTTTATCGCCCAACAAGCATTCTCCTTATAAAAACATCGTACACTATACGCACATGCCCCCTTGCTCCCCTATGCGGCGCGTCCCACCCCCACAGCCACCCCTATAACGTTTTCGTTCAAGTTAGTTCTTACACTTCATATATAATTCACAACCGACGCTATTCCCCCCCTCGCTACCCCCCCGCTACTTGTTAGAGTTCTGTTCTTTATTTCCTTTCCCTTCCCCTTGCCCACCCGCTGAATCACCCCCAACTTCAAACAACTCTGGCTACACTGGCGCAGCACAAACTGAAAAAACACCGGTTTCAAATATTACTTTTCTGGTTAAACAGTCTCTAAACTACCCATTTGTTATCAAAATCAACGTTTTTTAAAAACTACCTTCTCAATATAATCATTTTCTAATACTATCCTTTTCTAAATGACTCCTTTCCAAATACATATTCTTTCTCTAAGTTAGCAGTTCCCTTAAACATCGTTTTCTAACTCCCCATTTCTCTAAATGACTCCTTTCCAAAACTATTCTTTCTCAAAGCTAGCAGTTCTCTAAAACAGCCATTTCTATTTGCCTCTACAGCCTTTTCTAACTCCCCATTTCTCTATATGACTCATTTTCAAAACTATTCTCTCTCTCTCTTAACTAACCGCATTCTTCCTCTATTTTACCCATTCTCTAAGTAACTGTTATTAGTAACTTAATTTGTCTCTAAACTAACCATTCTCTAAGCCATCCTTTCTCTAATTAACCATATGACTCTAAATGACTCGTTTTCAACTACCTATTATCTCTAGGCTGTCCTTTCTCTTAGTAAAGCCTTTTCAAAACTACTGTTTATCTAATCTAACATGCCTCTATATCAACCTTTTCTAATACACCATTACATTAAACTAGTCCTTTTCAAAACTAGCCATCCTCTAGGCTCTTTGTCGACTCCTCTTCAAAACTAGCCGTTCTTCTAAACCATCCTTCATCCTAATGCACCTTTTCCCTAAACGACTCCTTCTCAATATTACCCATTCTCTAACCTATTCGTCTTAAACACAAATTACCAAATGCAGTCAGTTTAGAATCGAGTATAACTCTTATTGTAGCATACTTTCAATTCCCCATTCTTGTAGCGGAGAGGCGTTCTAGACGCCCTTGTCTTCCGGTGCACACGGCTAGTACATCCGGTCGGCCCCAAAAACGGCAACGAACCAGTTATCATTAAGTGGTTACAACTTAGACGCCCCCTAATTGGTAAAAAAGCTAACCGGAATATCCGGTGTGTGTATGAGGAGGGGGGAGTGGGACAGACAGACGTGAGTTTCAGTAATGGAAATTACAAGTAAGACTCTGAAATTCTCCCCTTTCATTTTCCCGGTTTGTCCTTGATGGCGTCGGCGTCGTTGCGCGGTCTTAAAATGGACCAATATAATTCAGTGTTTTGCAATTACGAATCATGCCGAAGCTATTCGCCACTTATCCTTAGACAACGGCTAATTTAGAGAATGGATTTTAGGGAAATGGTCAGAATAGATAGCCGGTGGTTTAGAGAACGGAAAGTATAGATAATGGAATGATTAGAAATTAGGTTACGGACTGTAAAATTATGTATTATATATTTTTCTATATAATATATATTATGAGCAACATAGTAATAAACTCAACAAAGGACTGTGTCAGAACCTGGTGATTATATGGTATAAATTTAATTTAAAAATAATGTTTGTAAAGTTGGTATTCCGTGTCCGTGTACATAAATGAATCGTGTCCAACTTGGAGATACAATTTTCCACCGTACTGGACAAATTGATGACTTTTTGCACGCTATTCTTTTTAAAATATGATTTTTACATTTTTTGTTTTAGTTTATTTGTATTATTTTGCAATGGAAATCACTTTAATGTTTTATTAAAAAAATATTTACTTACATTATGCCGTGGAGACCAAGAATTACACATTATTGACGCATCCTCCAAAATTCGACTCTGCAACAATTATATTTAATTTAGTATAAATACATAAATCCATTTTACATACATTTAAACATAACAACAATTTCTGAGAACTCCTCTTTTGAAAACGGCTTCATTAATAATAACAGTGTTTAGCTCGCCGTACAAAATACTAAAGAAGCTAAAGCATTCGCTCGTGTGTCTGTAGCATTCTCAAAAAGTGTTTGTCTCGTCGCCCTGAATCCAAAAATATATATAACTTATATACTTGGATGTTAGTCGTCGCTCGCTCGTAAGACCCTTTACTCCTCTGAAGGTACCCGAGCAATTTACACCAAATTTAGTACACATAATATTTATTATCCCACTTGAATCCGTGTGCAGTTTAAATCCAATCGCCTGTATACTTCTCGAGTTATAGTGCCCCAATATTTACAACCCTTCTTAATACTGCCCTTATAAAAATAATTAAAACACCCAAAAATTCTACTAACAATTCTAAGATATTTTATATCTACAAGATTTTTTTATATTGTTAACCCAAAGCCTGAAAAAAATTATTAAATATTATAATTTTAAATTTTAATATATGCACAAAAATATGTTTTTATAAATATAATTTACAAAAATTTGTAAAACTTTTTATATCTATAACATTTTTATATATAACAAATTGTTAACCAAAAGGCCATAATAATTAAAAACCACTGTTCGTATATCTTACCCAAAAGGTGAGCTCTACGCATTAGTGCGTTTAAACGCTATGAACAATATTTCCAAATACATTTACAATCCCATTTTATTAAACAATCAACAAACATGTATAAACACGTACCAGTTTACGCTAAACAACATATTTACGTTTGTTTCAACGCTTATGCAACCCAGCATTACACCACTGTACTAAGAATCTTTAGCTGCTTACTTAGAGGTCATTGAACTATGAATACGACCGGATAAGACAGTTTGCATTGTAACTCAAAAACTATTCAAGATATCGGTCTCAAATTTTAAACTTATATCTGTTGTGGCCTGTACTACACTTTTAAGTAAAAATAGGAATTTTTAATTACGTATATGGTTGCCATAGTAACGTCTAAAGTATTTAAATGCGTGTTTCTTTCAAATTATACACTTTTCAAACAATTAACTTTTCGTTAATATATTTTAACGATATTTTGTTGTCCCCTAAAGGCTTAAACATAGATTATATTTTATTATCTACTTTAAGCTGCACACAGTACTTTAATATACAGTACGTAAAGTACAGTATTTTAATTAGTTTTAATATATACGAAATATCTTGTACAGTGACATTTTTAATTTATTTAATCGACCTTTAGGGCATAAAGGTTACATGTCACATCAATATAAATATATTATAAATGTAGTTTAAAAAATATTTCTAGACAAAATAGCCGTTTAATTTCAAGTAGGTTGAAAATTATGCGAACATGTTATTTGCCGGTCACCGACGGTGCACTGACGGCCAATTGAAACTACTACCGCGCTCAATATTTTTGTATTAAAATAAATAGGTTCAAAATTGTTTTAAAATGGGTTTATATATATATATAATTATTATTATTAATTAGAATAAAATGATTATAAAAAAATCTAAACAATATAAATCATAAAACTGATATCCTGATAAGGATCAAGCAAAGTCTCAAGAGAGATTTAAAATCTAAATTCAACAAAAATAAAATATACTGATATTTGTGTATGTGTATATAAATATAAAAAGTGCTCGGTCGGTAAAACGGCTCGTGACATTACGACAATATTACATGTACTTCAACGGAAATCGTGCATTATAATCATTAAGGCGATATTTATCCCCCCATGTGTGCGACAGAGATACCACACTGGGCTGGGCTATCGTTGTCTCTGTCGTGTCCACTCGTGAGGGCTAATATACATGCGATGGTTTACTGAGGACCTTCTGTATATATGAATAAATTCTAATGTGAATTTAATGTACTATATAGTATAAATTATTATTCATCAGCCCATCTTTTAGGCTGTTGTTTACCGAACATTTATTTCGGTAGGTAACTCTATACATTTATTATTTATCACTATACAGTTTTAGCAGTTTTAGAAAAGTATGACTTAACGATTATACACATTTTAAATTTAGCAATCAAGCAATAACAATAGCGATTTATATAGTTTTTGTATTTTAGCATCAGTGGTTATAAATTAGTTTATTACTTAAGAGCGATATTAAAAAATTGTTACGTAAACAAAAATATGAAAAATGCATTAATTAAATTATAGCACGAGCTGAAGGCATTGGTGCTTGTTATTAAGATGTATTAGGCCTTTAATGTAACGTATGATGCGATAGACATGATAAACCTATGAGGCTCTAAATAATTGAAGCATTTTAATATTAAATGAAATGAGACATTTTGTTATTTATAAGGCAGAGATTTTTTTTTTTTTACCTTAATAATTTATTTATGAATTTTATCGGTTCTTTAAGAGAAATTAACTTGGGCATTTTTATTTGATTTGCCAAATTAAATATTTATTTTGTTCCGGGCGATGTTTGAATAAGTTATTCAACAAATAAGTAATATATAATATAGTATAGTTAATACGAGAATTTATTCGGTGGTTTAAACATTTTTTTACATAATTAATTATTCAAGTTTTCCAAAGCATATTTATTTTGTTAATTAAGAATTCTTGAATTTTGTATTAAATAAGTCGAGTACCGGCCACTCCAGTTCTTTTATAATATACGTATACTTGTTTGACGTGGTTATCTTTTTCATGACTAAGAAATAAATGTATTGTTTATTACATTTATGTGGATTATATATTAAATAGATTTCTTTTGAATCAATTAGTAAAGAAAGTCTAGTGCCATCCACTCTTGCTCTTTTATAATATATATATATACTAGTTAAAAGAGATTTTTTTTTTGCAAGACCAATAAATAATTGTTACGTTTTATATATTTATGTAGATTTAAAAACTATGATTTTGGAATAGATTTTTTTTGAATCAATTATGAAAGAAAGTTGAGTGCCAGCCACTCTAGCTTTTTTTTAAATATACATATACAAGTTTTAAGAGGTTGTTTTTACAAAAAAAAAAGTTATACATTTTATATATTTATGTATATTTAAAAACTATGATTTTGAAATAGATTTGTTTTGAATCAATTATGAAAGAAAGTCGAGTGCCGGCCACTCTAGCTCTTTGCAAATATACATATAAATATATAATATATATATATATATATATATATATATATATATATATATATATATACAAATATATATATATATATATATATATATATATATATATATATATATATATATACAAATATATATATATATATATATATATATATATATATATATATATTTATATATATGTATATATACAAATATATATATATATATATATATATATATATATATATATATATATATATATATATATATATATATATAATTGTAGGATAGAAAACCTTTTAATTTCAAGTAGGTTGAAAATTTTGAATACATATTATTTGCCGGTCATCGACGGTGCATTGACGGTCAACTGAAATTACTATACCACGTTCATTATTCTTGTTTCGGGCTATTTTGAAGCGAAAGTTTTAACTCCGTATTGTGAGTTAAAAATCGAATTGTTGTCAAGGCAATGATGTTCCTTTTTAGAATCGCGCAGGACGAGTCCCCCAAGCAATGATAGGCGAGTAGAGTATCCTTGTACGTATATACGTAGAAGGATGATAGGTGCCATCAGTCATCGTAAATGCTAATAATAAAAGTAGCGTATAAAAAACAGTGTAGAGAAAAATCTACATGAAATTGTAGGCTAGAAATGCCATTGAAATCACAGAGATAGTAAACGCTGCTGGCTCCGCCTGTTTAAGCTCAGCTGGCCAATCACAGCGCGAGCTTTATCGATCGCTACGTCACTTCCTTTAACCGGAGTGTAGCCGCCATTTTACCCCCACTACCCGGACGAGTCCGGACTCCGCACACACACCGTGTTTCTCTCGGCACAATGCAAATCCGACGATACAGATTTATACAAATGCCAATAGAAATTGGCTGCAAAATACGATTTTTAGAATAATTGATAGATTCTCTAAACCTCGAAAGCTTCACATTAGATACATTTTCATATAACCACTTTACTGCCATTTTAAAACGGTTAGAAATTACACTTAAGTTATTTGATTTATTACCACTTCAGTTTAATGCATACAAGCATAGGCCCCAATGCCTTCAGCTCACTGTATAAATCGTTCAAACATTTATTTCACTACAGTTTTACAAACATTAACAAATACAAGCATAGGCCCCAATGCCTTCAGCTCACTGTTTAAATCGTTCATACATTTATTTCACTACAGTTTTACAAACATTAACAAATACAAGCATAGGCCCCAATGCCTGCAGCTCACTGTATAAATCGTTCATACATTTATTTCACTACAGTTTTACAAGGACTAATACATATAAACATAGGCACCAATGCCTTCAGCACACTGTATACATTTATTTTACTACAGTCTAACATGCATTAACACATACAAGCATAAGCCCTAATGCCTTCAGCTCACTGTATAAATCTTTCAAACATTTATTTCACTACAGTTTTACAAACATTAATAAATGCAAGCATAGGCCCCAATGCCTTCAGCTCGGACTATACATCGTTCATACATATATTTCACTACAGTTTAACAAGCATTATTATATACAAGCATAGGCACCAATGCTTTCAGCTCACTGTATAAATTGTTCAAACATTTATTTCACTACAGCTTAACAAACATTAATACATACAAGCATAGGCCCCAATGCTTTCAGCTCGCCGTAGATATCGTTCATACAGTACACTTATGTTATTTGATTTATTTCACTACAGTTAAATAAGCATAGGCACCAATGACTTTAGCTCGCCAGAGATATGTGTAGAATAACTTCGCTAATTTATAACAATATGAACATATATGTATATGTGTGTGAGTATTATTGCATAAAGTTTGGATTTCATCAAAATAATGTTCAGTGATGCCTGATGCATACATATATATATATAAAACAGTGTTCATATACTAACACTCCCACAATATAATATAATATTGCGCCAACAAACAGAAACTGGCAGCAAAGGGAATCGCTAATTCCGAAAACAGAGAGTCCTGCACCTAGCGGACGACAACTGAAGCTCTTAACCCTTTACACGTTCATTTTCCGCCATGAATTCGTAATGCGCATAGACTTAAGGAACAGATACACAGCCAAAAAGACGATTACACTTATTTCTTCTCCGATTCACATTCAAACACAATATTATATTGTACATTCAAACTGATTATCATTACTCAATTCCAAATTATTTATTGGTTTTGTAAAATTACCCGCTTTAAATGAATATAAAAATTGGCAAAATAATATTCTTTTTAATGTCATCATATCTTTAACAAGCGTGAACATGTATGTATGTTTTGCGTGTCTGGCTTTCGCTAGTGCGTGCTCCAAACCACCCCTTACTGTGCTAACACGCACTGAAGCACCCCTGAAGCCCCTACTACTTCAACGCAGGTAAAACTCAGGTGCCTCCCAATGAGACAAGTGTGAATTCGACATATGCTACGCTGATACAAATCTGTGGTCTGACCATATGCTACTTGAATGCTCGAAAATAGACGTCAACATGACGTCACGTTTTAACCACAAAAATGACAATATTACAATCTTTGACCCAAAAAGAAACCATATTTTTTATGATTTTTTTCTCAGACATAGACAAACGTATAAATTTAAAATTTAATCCACTTAATAACCCATCTTTTTGCCTACATATTAACATTTTTTTCGTACAAAAACATACGACAATTTCCAAGATAACGCGGAAAGTATGTCTAGGTCACCACTAAACGGGCGACCTCGTATCTCATGAACGGGTCATCTGAATTTAATTTTAATGCTAGATTCTAAAAGCGTACAAAATTATCTATAGTTTAAATTAACATTTGATGTAAAAAGTTAATAATTGACAAAATGGCAGCCGTATGAAAAACAAAATGGTTTACGAGTGGGTTGTTTTTTCACTTTAGCGCGCTATAAATAACCAAAAATAGTCAGAATGATATTACAAATAATAATAATAACGTCTGAAAATGAAATGGCTGACCTCAGAATATGAAATATCTAAATATCAATGTATGCGAAATTTAATTCCGGAACAAACTAATTCAGGAAAACCACATTTAATATCAGGACATAACCGCGTTTAATGCAACTATTTTGATTAGCTTACCGCGCATTCGTTACTACACCCTATAATTGTATTACTACTAATGTTAAGGCCTTCGACTAATATTATTTAAATAGCCTAATAATCAAAATAATAATACAATATATCATCTTTTCTTTCGTATTGATTTTCAATTTGTAATAATATTTGTATATATTTAATACGTATTTGAGATAGAATTCCCCCCATTGTTTTACTTACGGTTTTACCGCCCCTTACACTTTAGAGTACACTTGTGACAAGTACTTTGTTTTTGTAGACAATGAAAATAAAACGAATTTCTTGGGTGTAACTATCTCAATTTGTATGCTATAAGGGTATAAATCCAATTGAGCTGTTCTCAGAACACTGTGTGTGTATCTGTATGTCTGTGTGTATGTCTATTTGTGTGTACCATGTGCCCATATTATATACAGTCCATTTTGCATTGATATATAATAACTTAAATTTTAATTAATGTTTATTATTGTAAATACGTACAATATCATTTTATTACTTTTAAATATTTATTTATTTAAAGTGTAATAATGTGGATCTGTCAAAATATTGTCTAGTATAGTTCATACGATTCATTAAATATAATACAAACATATGCAAACATTTAAGATTTTCCGTAACAGTTTTCTCGTAACTGGTACATTTTCTGTAAAAACTTTTCAAACAAAAGTTGTGTAGAATATTAATATCTTTCATTATAAACATAACTGCTTTTGCTGTAAGTGCAGCCGTTCTAATGATATTTGAGAAATAACAAACAATAAGAACATTTAAGATTTTTCGTAGCGGTTTTCTCGTAACTGGTACATTTTTTGAAGAAACTTTTCAAACAAAAGTTGTGTAAAATATAAATATAATTAATTATAAACTTGACTGTTTTGGCCATAAGTGCAGCCGTTTTAGTGATATTGTCGAATAGATAAAATATTCATAAAGTAAACTTGTTTAAGAGCTTCGTAATATTTCGTAATATTTCAAGTGAGGGCCACTCCAGCTTTTTATTGTTTAGTTAACACAATGGCGATCCTTTTAATACTATTTGGGAGTATATTTCATTATTGTCGAAGAAAGTCATAAAGTTTGGCGGTAAGAACAGTTAGTTTAACTTTTCCCATGGACAAAACGTGATTTGTGTTTATATAAATAACGTGCTAACTCGCTGCAAGGGCCTTTGTGACGTGTACAGTCGATAAATTAATTTACGGAGTCAGTTGTAGTACTGTAGCCTCACAAATCACCGATGTCCTCAGAGACGTAAAAACAACTATAAGTTTCCTTGTTTCCTTCACGCAATTATTTTAATAAACACTTTATTTCCAAAATAGTCCTTAATGCACTTATATTAGTTAATCTATAAATCTGTAAGAGGAAACTGTAAATTAAATATATTTAAAAGTCAAATGACAAGAATTTTGACCGTAGTAATTCGACAGTTAATTGTTCTAGCAGTAAATAATTCACAATTTATTAAAAATTATAAAAGTTTTACGAGAAATGCTGTCAGATATAATTCTTCGTCTGACATTAATTAAAAAACTTAATTTAAAACATTGAAACTTTACTTTTAAAACTTTGTTGCACGACGAAGACATATAGCAATGAACGTGTTACATTTACGAACTTTGTACTTTCTTATACGAAGGTATATATGGAAGTATTGTAATCGTGACACCGTTTTTTACCGTCATAAATCGAATCAAATAATTATTACAATAAAAGTGGAATAGTCTCGACTTTCTTATACGTAATTTTCACTAAAAATGACAATAATGCCATTTAGGTTATTATTTTATTACGTTATCAGATACTGTTTTGGCTGTAGAGCGTTCATAGAGGGTCAAATCTCGAGTTTGATTTTTTTCTGTTATTACTGCGTATATAAAAGAAAAAAAAACTTTAAGTTAGATAAAGACAGTAAGTAATAAGAAAGACAAAGAGATCTTCAACAAATATATATTAGTTTAAGAGCTCCGTAACTAATAATTATTATCCGTTAACAGTCACTTAATAATACGGTTCAAATTGTTCAAGTGATATTATTAGAATTGGTTAGTATTGTGGGAATTTCAGCAAATGCCGGTGCCATATGATTATATGTCCACACTACGAACCCTGCACGATCCACACACACACACACACAAACACACACAGATACACTTGTACAAACTTATTTTACGTATAGTGAATCCAGCAGTACACGAAATTTCATCGAAAATGATGTATTATTATAAATATACACAATTGCCAATAAAATACTGCTTATAACTTTTATTTTGTTAAAATAGAAGTTTCTGATTGGTTTTATTAAACCGAAAGTCAATCAATACACTAATACACTAATACTTGCTCAGATATAGTTTATATTTTACTATTTACACTGAGCTGGTTACACTAAGGCTTGCATTCATCTTTATCTAATATAATACGTTTAGACATATGTCGTATTCCACTGTCTATACTGAGCTGGAGACACTAATAATTTGAGATAGAGCGCTTTGAATTTGATAAAATGCAAATTTCCATATAATTCGAAAACGGTGCATCGTATTGTGCCGCCGTTAACGGATTTGAGTTTCCCGATACATAAACACTCTAAAAACTTACTTTCAGCCGGTTTGAAAAGAAAAACTTTTTGGGCACATTTCACGTAATTTTTTTAACTTTGCGAATTTTTTCCGACCAAATTATAAATGATAGAAAATTGAAATTTGGAATGCAAAATTACCTAAATTAGGTGTATATTGTAAAAAAAATTCAACTTGATTAAGGTAATATTACGACCTCTACAGCTAACGCTGTGAAAAAACAGTGAAAATGGTCGACTTTCGCAAAAACGGCAAGGGGTACCCCTTGCCATTTTTTGGGAAAAAAAAACCCCTAAATATTTTTGAGTTTGACATATATTTAGATTAATTTGACTACGCTGATTCCAAAAATGCTAATAAAAGTGGTGAAAGACCGTTAGAAATTGCTGTTAGCGCGCTTTGAAGTTGATAAAATGCAAATTTCCATATAAGTCAAAAACGGTGCATCGAATCGAGCCGCCGTTAACGGATTTGAGTTCCCCAATATTTAATTACTCTAGAAACTTAGTTTCAGCCGGTTTGAAAAGAAAAAAATTATTGGACCCATTTCACGGAATTTTTTTAACTTTAAATTTTTATCAAACTTTGCGAATTTTTTCCGAACAAACTATAAAAGATAGAGAGTTGAAATTTGGACAGTCAAACAACCTATATTTGGTGTATATTGTCAACTTAATTGGAATATAATTACGACCGCCACAGCAAACCGCTAGAAAAAACAGTAAAAATCGTCGATTTTCGCAAAAACGGTAAGGGGTACCCCTTGCCATTTTTTCGGAAAAAAAATCGCATAAATATTTTTGAGTTTGACATATATTTAGATTAATTTGACTACGCTGATTCCAAAAATGCTAATTAATGTGATGAGAAACCTTTAAAATTTGAGATAGAGTGATTTGAAGTTGATAAAATGCAAATTTCCATATAACTTGCATTCATTTATCCATATTATAACAATTTGCTCAGTATTTTACTACCTACACTGAGCTGGATACACTAATGCTTGCATTCATCTTTTTCTAACAATAATAATTCGTTTACAGATACGTCTGTAATGAGCTGAACACACTAACGCTTGCATTCATTTATTTTAATTATGAAAATAATAATACATTCAGAAATTGTCCGTATTTCTCTGTTTACACTGAGCTGGACACACTAAGGCTTGCATTCATCTTTATTCTAACAATAATAATACATTTACAGTTATATCTGTAACGAGCTGAACACACTAATGCTTGCATTATAAAAATAATAATATGTACAGAAATTGTCCGTATTTCTCTGTTTACAGTGAGCTGGACCCACTAAGGCTTGCATTCATCTTTTTCTAACAATAATAATTCGTTTACAGATACGTCTGTAATGAGCTGAACACACTAACGCTTGCATTCATTTATTTTAATTATGAAAATAATAATACATTCAGAAATTGTCCGTATTTCTCTGTTTACACTGAGCTGGACCCACTAAGGCTTGCATTCATCTTTTTCTAACAATAATAATTCGTTTACAGATACGTCTGTAATGAGCTGAACACACTAACGCTTGCATTCATTTATTGTAATTATGAAAATAATAATACATTCAGAAATTGTTCGTATTTCTCTGTTTACACTGAGCTGGATCCACTAAGGCTTGCATTCATCTTTATTCTAACAATAATAATTCGTTAACAGATGTTTCTGTAACGAGCTGAACACATTAATGCTTGCATTTCTTAACTAATATCATAAAAATAATAATATGTACAGAAATTGTTCGTATTTCTCTGTTTACATTTAGCTGCATACACTAATAAACAGGGCTTGTTTAGTGTTTGAATTCGTTCAGACTTGAAAAATCTTATAAATATTATTTAATTCTTTATGCAAATTCATTCCTGTTGAAAAATGTCATGTGACCATCGTTTGATCAGGGCAAATGTCTTTTGCGAACCCCAGCCACGCAGTGTCTGTGAACTGTGATGTGTCTTCGACAGCCGATCGGCTTCTGGTGTTAATTTATTAAAAACTATACTAAAAATAGCGTTTTAAATATGTTTAACGGTGTCAATAGTACTCAATAATCATATTGATTGGGTTTTAACTTTGTTTTAATGTGTGATTGTAAAATTTGTTTGGTTTTCGTGGACTAAAGTTCTAGAAAAACTGTGGCGTCACGGACTTGGTGTACCGACCTGTTAGTACCCGGACAAGGCGTTCAAGGTAATCATTTTCATACACTTATAGTTTTTAACAAGTACAATATTGGTTTATTGTCTGCTTGGAGCACAAAAGTTTTAATATATACGAAATACTTTAATATACTTGTACAGTGACATATTTTATTTATTTATCGACCCTTAGAACACAAAGGTTACATGCCACATTAATATAAATAAATATGTAATGAATGTAGTTAATATATTTAATAAAATCACAACGTTGACTAAGCGTTAACACAAAAACATGGCAAGCTGTTAGCCATGCATCATATCACTGGAGTACGTTTAAGTTTGTGACCGTTTGCGGTAAGGTGTATGGGATATTTGTCAACATGTACACACACACAAGCGCAAAGGTTGAGAAGTGAGCTGGATGCATCATTGATGCGCCCACCTGCGGCCCTCTAAACATGTGTGTGTGTGTGTGTGTATCTCATGTATTAGTCAACCAGATCGAGTTATCTCTATACCAGCTTACACCGGATTTCTTCACCCCTTATTCCTATTTTTTTACGCACACATATATCTGGTATTTCAGTTTGTTGAACTACTGTTGTTATTACCACAAATTATCCCCTCTACATTGAACCACCTCATAGTTTAGTTAAATTAAACTGCATAATTGAACTCGTAATCAAATTCCGGTTATTTTAAATCCAAACTCGATTTATTGTTAGCCTTGCCCACAGGGTAAGTTTGCCCACGAGTTAACCTTGTCCTCAGAGTAACACATTGCTACGAATTATAACGTGCACAATGAAATATTTCCCAATTAGATTAAACCCCAGCTTATTTTTTACGGAAATATAAAACTTTTAACCCATAGTGTAACATTGCCCATGAGTTAACCTTATCTTGACAGTAACACATAGATTACATTTAGCACTTATCTACAAATAAGCCAGGATTTCAATTCTGATATGCTACTAAGGTATGGCAGATTTGCCCATCGGCTAACTTATTGAGTTGAGCTCAAATTATTCGTTAGCACATGGTTAACACATATGTTATTCAAGTATTGCAGGTGAATCTATGCCTATGGATTAACTTTGGGCAAGGTTTATACTTGCCCATGGGTTAACTTAGACTTAAACATCGAGTTTAGGCTCAAATTACAGGGAATTTTATCTTGAGTAAGAATATTAGCAAGGTTTATTATTAGCTAGTGGAGTTTATTAAATTTTTAATGTTTAAGCAATAAAATTTAGATTTATGTTTAAAGCAAAATTAAATTTAGTTATTATGGTTGTTCCACTTTATTTTAAGAACAACTACAATGTTGTATACATAGTATACGGTTTATTACGTTACCAGGAGCGAATTTTATCGAATATCCAATCGAATTCTCTGACATAAAATGTTTTTAGAAGGGGACTGTCTTTTATTACGGAAACGAAGATATTTCGTAGTGACACCGAACTATAAAGGTACTGTAAGGGTACTTTCAGCTACAATAAAGTACAACAAAGTACCGCTGCCACCGCACACTTGATAAGAGTCGATAAAATCGACCCCAAACATACCAAGTTGTTGGAGCATTTTTATTTTCTGTTAGGCGAATCAAAATCGAATCAAAATCATGTTATAAGGAATTGTACTTACAGATAATTAGTTATAGTGATTGTATTTACCGCCGTTTCGTAATCAAATGCATATTTAATTTACAGAAATATGTTTGAATAATTTATGAAATATTTTTATATATATGTAAGACACGTGTCGTTATTATGGGGTGGGGGGAGGGGGGGCTGTGCCCCCAGGGGTAAAATGTAGCTTACCCGGTATTGACTTTGACTGCAGCTCATCTAGAAATAAATAAAAATTTGGATATTATTTTTTTGGTTCTTATAAATTGAAAAAAAATTAAATTTCAATCATACATTTAACAATATTAATATATACTTTGCCATCTATATTGACGCTATGACATGCGTTACTAGCAAGTAGATGAGTCAAAAATTAATTATGGCACAAAATACAAACTAATAAAATCTAGAGTGGCCATCACTCGATTTGTCTAACACATGTTTATTTCAAAGTAATTACAATTATAGCACGAGTAAACCAGCACTTCTAATACAAATAATAATTGAATCAGGATATATAAATCTTAAATTAAAACATCATTTTTTTATATTTAACCAGACAAACAGACACACAGACATACTTTATTGCGAAAATACTTCAAAACGGATAATTCAGTTATAATTTCGAGGGGCCCAATGTAACAAACAAAATATATTTAATTATTTATTTACAAAATTAAAAAATTATAACAATGCAAGCATCAATGTCTCCAGTTCATCTTACGAGATTACACATTCAATCACACCCGAGTTAATAATTTTCTAAATAATTTATTTTAATTTTGCAACAATCTAATTATTGTACTAATTTCTATTACTCAAGAATTTGCGTACACATAGTTTGTGCTGGTTAATTTGGAAATTTAATACTTATTTATTTCTTATAGTGTAAACAATGATATTTAAACAATTATGAACGCCATTTCCCCCTAAATTAAATTAATTTAACGCGGCGCTAAGACTTTACGGAAATAAAGTATTTTTATTGTAGAATATGTCGTAATAAACATCAGAACTTAATTTCGAAATAGGGGAACGCAAAAGAAGCTATCGTAGTAATCTTCTGTGTTTATTGAGACAAGACCTAATTTATTTCAACGTAGGGGTGAGTGGGGCTGTGGGGGAGCTTTAGGCATTATGCTTTTAAAACGTCTTAATATAAAGTACTACGTTCATAAACTTAACATAACTTTAAATTCATGGAGATTGCCGAATTATTAACTTTCATTATTTAACAATATAAGAAGCTTATTATTTAATTATTAAATAAGTTTTGAATTATTTGGTGGAGTTGCTATAATAATATTATTTTAATTTAAATCCAGTTTTCCTAAAATGTTTAATAATTATTTTTATCTTTAATCTTTTCCGGAATGATGGAAACTGCTTAAACATTTATAGAAACATGTAAGCAATGTTACATAGGTGTTAATTTCGTTTATAAATAATTTATTATATTTTGTGTATGAGTATTTGAATTGAATAGGTCTTGGTTACGCATTATTTGAACGTTTACAACAATCGTTTTGTGTATAAATGTTTAATAACATATTCATTTTTATTACTGTTTCTATTATTATAATTAAATTAATTTCTTAACACTCAAAAATTATTTTAGCATAAAATAACTTGTATATTTCAGTTTATAAATTTTAAATCTTCGTTTAAACATAAAAATATATATTATTTTATATCTAGACAAGCAGTTTATAAACGCAAATGGTTTAAACCATCCTTAAAGTGAATTATTACTCTAAATGAAACTAACTTATTATTATATATATATTTTAAATAGTGGATAGTCTCCCTTAAAAATTATAGAAAGATAATGTTTTTAATTGGTAATTGTTAAAAAATACCTTATTTATGCTAAATTAATTTAAATTATTATAAAATTTAAATTATTTCACAATTATTTATATTTCAAATACTGCGCTTAAGTAAAAAGGTTTTAAACCCCCTTAAAAATGATAAACTTATGGAAAGATATTGCGATTTTTAATTGGTAATTGTTAAAATATCCCTTATTTATGCTAAATTAATTATAATTATTATAAAAATTAAACAATTTCACAATTATTTATATTTTAAATACTACGCTTAAGTAAAAATGTTTTAAACCCCCTAAAAAATGATAAACTTATGGAATTGTTTTTAATTGGCATTTGTTGAAATATCCCTTATTTGTGCTAAATTAATAATTATTATTATAAAATTTAAACTATTTCACTATTATTTATATTTTAAATACTGCGCTTATAGAAAAATGTTTTAAACCCCCTTAAATCAGCTGAAACAATACTATTTATTAAATAATATATAAACTATAATAGAATCATTTATATTTAATTTGCTATAAGTTGAAAAAAATTCTTAAACTTATATAAGATTAAAAATAATGTAGTTTATGATTGGAAATTGTTTTAAAACTCTTTAAAATAATTGTAACCATTCAAATAACGTAATAACCGTTGTATATACGTGCGCGCGTAAACTGTTAAGCCTATAGCAACCAAAATAAACACGAATGCTGCATTTAACGTTTACATTTATGGGGAAACGAAATAATAAATATTAATTAATGTTAAAAGTTGATAAATAATTATTATTATTACTATAAATAGAATACAATTTACAAAAATTATTTATAGATAATATTTAAGGTGTAGATTTTTTTTAACTTATGGTTTTCAATTATTGTTTAAACCAGAGTAAAAAATATAATAAAATTAATATTTATTTAAATATGAAACTCTGGAACTTACGGAGGGGTTAGGCATACATCTCCGGGCCATCGGCTCCGGGGACCGATACGTCGGCGAGTACCGCCCTGGAAAACAGCCCCCAGCCGAAGTTATAGGCCCGTGCAGGCCCGTCGGCCCATTTTTCGTGCTCATCATCTTGTCTGGTGAATACATCACTTACAAATGGCCTTAGCCTCAAGTCCAAATATTTCTAGTTCACTACTTTACCGACGGCTAAATAATAATAACATTTTTTATTAATATCACGCCATTTTGTTTATTTTTAGGTTAGAATCACCACATCTTATGTTGCACTGATCAAAACACTATATAGACAGACTTTTTTTTAAACAAATTTACATTTTTTACGTTTTAAAGAATGGTTAAGATTTAATAACTTCACAAATTTCAATTTGTCTCACTGTTTTCCCACTTTTTTAACAGTGTAAGCTCACTGATTGAATTATAAACTGTTCTTTAAATATAATTATTTATAAAATTGTCAGTATTAAAGCATTTAATTCACTGTAAAGTTTATACAATTCAATGAAAGAATTACTTTGTCTGCTACTGTCTACAGAATTGTTAGTATTGCTATACATATTTTTAGGTTAGTTTATCCACGGTTTTCTACAGAATGGATACATTTGCAGAAAGCTCACTGATTATTTAACACTTTCTACAGTATTGCCCAAGCTCCATGTGTCTTGTCTATAGAATTATCAATAAATTTTAGTAATAATTCACGTTTCCCTGACAATTGGCCACAATAACACGTGTATTATCTGCAGAATTGTCGTTTTTCTTCTACAGAATTGTTAGTACGGGGACATAAATAGGGTTTGCAATAGAAAATTAAGGGTGGCCTCTGTTCTGAGCACTATTCAGAGGGTAACTACTTTGGTTACCATTGGTTTGCCACGTTCATCCCGGGTGAAATGACAGGCGTCGCAGGGTGGGGGTGTATGGGGCGCGTGCGCCGCGGCGCCTATGGAGGGGCAGCGTCGCGCACGGCGACGCCGCCTCTGATTGGTGGACGCCGTCGAGTGGACACATTTGTACCCCGCGACGCTATACTTGTTTCCAAAGTTGCACTTGTGAAGGGTTGAACCTAAAGTATAGCGAATTTTAAAGATGTTTGATTAGATTTTGATTTCAAGTATGCGGCACACTTATAAACCGCTCTGTTGTTAATACATTTTTAAATGCTTACGCATAAATTACTAAAGATGTGCAAATCTGTAGATCTGTAGCATATTGATATACCAAATTAAGTTTTTGTTTAAACAAGCTTAGGTACAATGCACCTATGCGTCCAGCTCGCCTAATAAGTAATACAATGCGAGCAGCGAACTTGTTTTTAATTATTATGGCCTTTTGATGAACAATTTGAATAAATGTTATAGATATAAAAAGTCGTACAATTATTTGCAGATTATTTTGATATATAACAAGATTTGATACGTGCAACGCATCGATGCGTTCAGCTCGTCTGAGTAATATATGCGATGCGACCAATGGTTTTCCAATATCATGGCCTTTAGATTAACAATTTGAAAAAATGTTATAGATATATAAAGTCTTACAATTTTTTGAAATTATTTTGATATAATAAAAATAAATTTAGTGCATATTTTAGAATTCTAAATTCTAGTTTATAATAATTTTTTACGGCCCTTGGGTTATTAATATGCAAAAATCTTATAGATATAAAATATCTTAGAATTTTTATTAAAATTTTTGGGTGTTTTAGTTATTTTATAAGGGCAGTATTAAGGGGGGCTTTAAATTTTGGGGCCTTATAACTCGGGAAGTACACATGCGATTAGTTTTAAACTGTGAGGGTATTCAAATGGGATATCAAATAATATGTATACCAAATTTGGTGTGAATCGGTTCGGTATCTTCAGAGAAGTAGAAGGTACAAATTTTGGTCCTTAAAAAATTATAATAATTATATAAAATATAATTTAAGAAAATCTTAATTAAATATGTTAATTTTTAACTGTGTTTTAACAAGCTTAGGTATAAAATACTTATGCCTTTAACCTACTAAGTCATGGAGTTCCCCGTCTTAATCCACGCTTGGCATAATATTAAAAAATTTAAATAATTATTATGACCTATGAGTTAATAATTGGAAAAAATGTTATTGATACAAAAGGTCTTGTAATTTCTTGTAGATTTTTTTGATATACTAAAACATTAAAATTTAGTGCATATTTTGAAATTGAAAATTATAATATTTAATATTTCTTTATGGCGTTTGAATATACATAAATATATTTTTCTAAAGACAGTAAATTTCGAGCAAATAACTTTTTGTTATGGCATTTTTTTGATTCGAGAATGTTACAGACACACGACCGAATGTTTTAACTCTTCTATACTTGATACGACTAATAATACTTAATTAGGTAATTGGTGCAAGTCCAGTAACGATTATTCCAGTTGTTTAAGTGATTTTAATGCCATTGTGATTTAATTTTGATTTAAACCAAGCGGCACATATGTGAACCGCTCGCTAGCAATAATATTCGTGTGAATATGGGAAAAATACGTTGGTATAATACAATATGGAATGAAACCACATCCTTTGGGAAGTGATGTCAGCATTATCGAATAAAATAAACGCAATCAAAATATGGCAAGTCATTGTTGCCCATACATTCACAATTGTGTCATTTTATAATAATTACGATATTTTTGTTGCAACATATGTGAATAGGGGTGTACACATGTACTATTTGAGGCGAAGAGGGTGGTGCGCGGGGTGTGGTACTGCAATAAAAGCACCTGTTCAGACTGGACTGCAATTATATCTAAATCAATAAATTGTAAATCTCAAATCAAATTCAGACACGTATGGATTACGTGGTTACATCAAATTGGTTTATTCAAATTAACTGTAATTTAAACGTGGTTTACTTAAACCAAACTTCTTAAAATCGTAGTTAAGAAATATAGTATTTTAATTTTTCGTGTTTAAAGATAAGTAGTACAGGCACCAATGTCTTCAGCTCGATGGGAAACCCTTTTTAGTTTCATATATGTATAAGTATTTAAAAAAAATGTTTCTAACATAAATAATTTTAAAATTTATTATATGACAAGCAGAAGGCACTAGTGCGTGCACCTATGCTTGTTTGTGTTCAAAATAGATGCCTGGGTGAATGTTAATAGTTTGCAAATGCGATGAACGTGATTTCGTTAAAATATAACTGAGTTGATGGCTTCCGACGTTTCGTGGTCAGCCGGAAGTCATCTGCAGAGCACTTCCGAGACAATAAGAAGACCGTATAAGTACCTTTGACCATCGGTGGTTACTCCAGCTTTGAATATTCATGACCACTTTAAGCGCAAAGTAACCCAACAATTTTCATATAAAATCCAATAATTACAATTTTCAAATCATGATAAAAATAATATTGTTATTATACTAATACACCATTTTGTTTTAAAAAATTTATAAGGCATTGATGACATTTGATAAGAGATATCAGTATCAAGTTTTGCATAAATTGAAATTGGCGGTTAATATGTTATGAGTTAGAGATGCTAGTTACAGATAATAGTGTAAATACTGTTTGTTGAAGTGGCCGTCACTCAATTTTCTTGTCCAATCACTAACTGAATTTATAGATTTATTTTGTTTTAAATTCACTCTACGATAGCTAAACAAAATCTAACTATTATCAAAAGCGATTTTTTTTTTAGTAAATGGTACACTTTTTGAAATAGTGCTTTAAACAAAAGTTGCTAGAAATTTAAATATCTTCATTTTTATAAGATACACTTTTTTTAATTAGTCGTCCCATTTCTGAGATATTAAAAATATAATAGGAATAAACTATAACTTTCACTTTAAATCTAACAAAATCTATTTTCAATAGCGATGTTTTTGTAAATGGCACATTTTTTGGAAATGTGTTTCAAACAAAAGTTGTTAAAAAATTTAATATCTTCATTTTTATAAGATACTTTTTTTTTAATTACTTCTCCCATTTTCGGGATATTGAAAAAACAGTAGGAATAAACTATAACTTCCGATTTAGTTCCAACAAAATCTAACTATTTTCAATAGCGATTCTTAAGTAAATGGTACATTTTTGGAAAAATGTTTCAAACAAAAGTTTATTTTTATTTTTATAAGATAGACTTTTTTTAATTACACATCCCATTTCCGGGATATTAAAAAAACTGTAGGAATAAACTATAACTAACAATATCTAACTATATTCAAATGCGATTTCTTAGTAAATGGTACATTTTTTGAAAAAGTATTTCAAACAAAAGTTGTTTGAAATTTAATTATCTTTATTTTTATAAGAAACACTTATATTAATTACTCATCCCATTTCCGAGATATTGGAAAAATAGTAGGGAATAAACTATAACTTCCGATTTAGATTAAACAAAATCCAACTATTTACAAAAGCGATTTTTTAGTAAATGGTACATTTCTTGAAAAAATGTTTCAAGCAAAAATTGTTGGATATTTTAATGTCTTTATTTTTATAAGATGCACTTTTTTTAATTACTCGTCCCATTTCCGAGATATTGATAAAGATGTAGGTATATACTATAACTTCTAATTTTGATTTGTTTTGAATTGAAAATTTGGGTTCTAGAAACGAATATTTCAACCGGAACTGCTTGTTTGGTCGTGTATCTTGTACTATTGAGAATGTTTCTTTTAAAAGCCGCCTTTATTGATAATTTATAATACTTTCGGAATATTTTCTTTTGGCAGGTCAGTTGTTTTGTAGTTTTTGAGAACGATGGCTTAGAGAAACGCCTATGTAGAGAATTGCTCATTTAAGAGAACGTATATTTAAGAATTATTAATTTAAGAATGTCTCGATTAGATTAACAATTTAAGTATTAAATCAACCTAATATAATTTTTAATAATTGCAACAGTTTGCTTAGAAAACAAAATAATTTATTTAATCTTTGACATTTACAAACACAAAATCAATAAACATACATTCATGGCTTTAATAATATTAAGAAAATTCGCCGTATTTAATATATAATGGATATGTTGCGTGAAACTGTGCATACAATTTGGATAAGTATTTTCCGATCCATTCGATATGTGTCAAGTGGCGTCGTGGACATTACCGAAGATGGACTTATGGGTGTTCTCGCTGTAGTTGGCGCCTATACTTGCTTCAAAATGATATTATATGTAATTAGCTTCTAAATGTCTTAATTAAACGCAAAAATTACGTTGCTGGGTGTGGCGGAGCGATGATAATTTTGGTACCGTTTTATCATAGCTCCACCACACCCAGCAATATATTGTATGCGTTATTTGCTAGTTCCTGATATGGAACTAATCGTTAAATATGATTTTAGTGTTTTTTAGCAGTGATTTGGCCGTTGATATTCATTATGACTTGCCTAATGTTTATTCCAAGTTTTAGAGCAGTTATAGTTGAAGGAGTTATGGAGCCAGCTACTTTAGCTGACGGCATAACCCGAATAGTTTCGAATAGTATTAACAGAATTCGCGAGCATCAATGTCTTATAATGTAAGTAAGTAATTTATACGATTTGAAACAAAATTAGAATTTTTACCATCCTTTTAAATCTTTAAATATTTTAAAACAATTTATCTTAACCGGAAATAATATTTACTCTTACTTCGGTTTCAATATCTCGTATATGGTATGAGTTACACAAAAATTGACTTTTATTAAAGTTGTAGATATTAAAATTTCAAGCAACTTTTGTTTGAAACGTTTTTCTGTAAAATGTACTATTTACTAAAAAATTACCTTTGAAAATGACCATATTACATTTACGATTCCCTAGTTATTAAATAATGTATACTCTTGCTTCTGTACCAATATCTTGTATATGGTATGAGTTATAGAAAAAATAACCTTCATAAAAGTTGGAGATAATAAAATTTTAAACAACTTTTGCTTAAAAAGTTTTTCTGTGAAATGTACTATTTACTGAAAAATTACCTTTGAAAATGACCATATTACATTTACGATTCCCTAGTTATTAAATCATATTTACTCTTGTTTCTGTTTCAATATCTCGTATATGGTATGAGTTACAGGGAAAGTGACTTGAATTAAAGTTGTAGATATTAAAATTTTAAGCAACTTTTGTTTAAAAAGTTTTTCAGTAAAATGTACTATTTACTGAAAAATTGCCTTTGAAAAAGACCATATTACATTTACGATTCCCTAGTTATTAAATCATATTTACTCTTGTTTCTGTTTCAATATCTCGTATATGGTATAAGTTACAGGGAAAGTGATTCTTATTAAAGTTGTAGATAATAAAATTTTAAGCAACTTTTGTTTGAAACGTTTTCCTGCAAAATGTACTATTTACTGAAAAATTACCTTTGAAAATGACCATATTACATTTACGATTCCCTAGTTATTAAATAATGCGTACTCTTGCTTCTGTATCAATATCTCGTACATGGTATGAGTTATAAGAAAAGTAACTTTAATAAAAGTTGTAGATATTAAAATTTCAAGCAACTTTTGTTTGAATTTTTTTTTGAACAATTGTACCAGTTACTAAAGAATTGCTTTTGAAAAGGGCCAATATTACATTATTATTGATATATTATATTTGTTGAATAATTTACATTGTGTAAAATATTTTTAAAATCGATAACGTCATTAATATTACATTTATGTTTATTTTGTTTTACAGAAGACGTTAAGAAACTTTTCAAGCCGCCATTTCGTAAATTGATATCTCAATGTTAAATTAACTGTATAAGTCCTTACGAAAATGTCGCAAATTATTAATTAAATAAATTATGTTTTATTTGTGTTAGTTATTTTATATATATATATATATATATATATATATATATATATATATATATATATATACGTATGTCCAGTTTGGTTTGCGCCCCTCGTAGCAGCCAACACGCGAATACCGGATGCGAGCGGTAATAATGTTTACCGCAAACTCTATTACCGGTTCGTTAGAGGTTTTATGTATGTGTACACACGTGTGTCATGTGTTTGTGTGTCTGTGTGTCCTTACAGAAAAATCCCCAAGTATCTGACTTATACAAGCAAATAGCGTGCAATAGAAATATATTGTTTGAAGTAGTCATCGATAAATTAAATAGATTATTTGTTGATTTTTATAGTCTGATAGTTTTGCTAATACGACTTATTGGACATTAAAGGGATTACTGTGTACTATAAATAGAAAAATATACAAATAACATTTTTGTACAATATTAAAATTAATATTATTGTTTTAATGTAATTATTTTTATTAAAAATTATTAACTATACATCGATGAGCAATGGGTTATATATGATATGGGCACATGGTGCTCACGGGTTAACCTAACCCTATATATATATGTTAAAATATATAAATAATTAATTAGCCCAATTTGACTTCAAAATCAATTTAACCAACTAAAATAATGATGCAAGTTAAATACCTATACGATTAAGCACTTTCGGTATATCTGTACACGTAATGGCAATGGCCAATAATTGTTTTTGAACTTGCAGTATTAGGACTGCTCATTTATCTCTTTCTAGCCCACGGAAAACTGCATATAGCCATCCTTTCAATTGGTACCATTATCCATCGTATTATTATTATTCATAATAGATATGTATTGGGACTTTGTACGATTATTCCACAGTAATTACGACAATTAATTGTTAATATTAGGTTTGCCATTAGTTTAAATGTTATTATTAATTTAGCTCGGTTTCAAATTGAGTAAAATTATTACGATTTATACCGTTATTCCTTTCAGTTATTTTTAGTTTCTGGTCAAAATCTATATCTAAGTTTAACTATCGATAAATTGATTTTCTTTTTTTTTTATGACCAAAATGGGTTAAATATAGTATAAAAAAAAATGTTTCTCTTTAATTATTATTTTTTGGACGTGTTGGTTCTCAAATTATTTCTAAAAATATAAAATAATATTTGCAGTTGAGGTTTTAATATTATTTAACACGTTTTAAATCGAGTATTAACTTATATATCTTAAAACAAGAATATTGAACGGGGCAGTTGTGTCAGTTGGCCGTGAGTGCACCGTCGGTGACCGGCAAATAATGCGATCGCTTAATTTTCAACCTACTTGAAATTAAATAGTTTTTGATTTAGATGTAATAATTATATTTATATATATATATATATATATATATATATATATATATATATATATATATATATATATAAATATAGGCTTCGTATACGGCCTTTGATGTCAACATACTTCAGGGACCTAAAAATCCCAGAAGCCCTCAACAAAATGTAATGATATACAAACATACAAGCTATACACTTCATCTGAAATAAACAAACGACATTTGTAGAACGACTTTTTTCTGACTTTGTCATGAAAAAAATATTTATTAAAATGGTATTTAAAATTGCAATCAAAATTTAAATTCCTATTATTAAAACCAAAAATTAAGGAGATATGAACATAAAATATAGAATAATTGTTTATTAACTTTACAAAACACAATCGATATTTGATTTTTCGAAAAGGTGAAATTGTAGAATGCGATAGAAAATGCATGGAGTGAGATGGAGGAATAGTGGCGTAGTTTCTTTTGGCCGAAGATACCCTAATTGAACTTCCGGTATATTTATTGGTCTTGCACTGGCCGGAGTTACAGGGGGGGCTGCAAGGGGGGGTTATTGCAATAGAGAGGGAGAAATGTAATTTAATTCTACGGGAATAAATCTTGGTTTACTGTGACTACTGCTGGTAATCTTATATTCTATGTCCAAGCAAAATAAGTTGCATATATCATAATTTGTCGTATATATATATAAATTATATATGAAATAATAATGATCTATTTATTATTCTATTGCATTAATTAATATTTCACCTTTGCTCATTGAGTATTCGTTGAATAAATAATCAGAGAATATTAATCGACGTTTATAGATACATTTGAATTGAATTTTAACCGTAATCAAATTTGAAATTTACGCTAACTATTTAAAAATTATATGATTTCATTATTATTTATTCACATATCTTTAATATTTATGGAACATTTCAGGCACTGAAATTAAAAGGCTGTCGCTTTATTATACGTAGAACTAATAAAGTGGACGACTTCAATTATACACGTATAATAAATTATTAATTTTTGAAATTAAAGTGATTTTTAATACAATTAATATTATATCTAAATAGCTGCTAATTTTTTAACTCGCCGTATGAAGTACAAAAGAGCTGGAGTGTTTGTCTCGTCGCCCTTAGTCCAAACATTTAATTAATATAATTATTCCTCTGAAGGTACCGAAGCGATTTACACCAAATTTGCTACACATATTATTTGGTAACCCATTTAAATCCACTCACAGTTTAAAACTAATCGCACGTGTACTTCCCGAGTTATAGGGCCCCAAAATTTCCAACCCCCCTTAATACTGCCCTTATAAAAATAATTAAAGCACCCAAAAATTCTACTAAATGTTCTAAGATATTTTATATACACAAGATTTTTTCATATTGTTACCCCAATTGCCATAAAAAATTATTAAAAATTATAATTTAGAATTTTAAATATTGTTGTTTTTTTTTGCATAATATTGTTTAGGTATTAACAGAGTTTATTTAGTAAATTTAGTTACCGTTTTAAACCCGAGTTAATTATGTTAATGTGATATTAAATATTGCATGTAGTGCCAGTACTACCAACCTAATTATAAATTGATAAAATGTCAACAAGTTTATATTGAACAAATATATATATTATTAGTTTTATTATACAATAAATATATATATCGACACTAAGAATATTTACAATCGACAACAATTTTTGTATCTTATACGAATGTATATAAGGAAGGTGTATCCGGTTACATTTAGTTGAACGTAACACCGCCACGCGTCGCCCAACTACAACATTAATTCGATCATGTGATTATCGGTAGTAGCTACTAAATACAATTAGACGCTACATGATCGTTTCCTTCCCATCATGCACACTTATTTGCACACGTGCGTAATTCCCCCCCTGCCCCCCCAACCCCTACTCCACGAAAATAGTGTGTGATCACGTGTCAGACACGTGGCACGAACACGCAAGTTGATTTGTCAAGTGAATAACCAGTTGACGGTTATAAGGGTGATTGCTCTTTTGTTCAATTGAGCAATATTGAGCGTGAAAGGAGGCACAATTGTACAATCTGATGCCCCGCGCGTTAAACATGAGTACAGGCACCTATGCCTTTAGCTCGCCTTATAAGAAATATATAGGATCAGCGCCCCTTATATATATATATATATATAAACCAAAAATAAAATGAGGCTTAAAAATAGTTTAACCCGTTTTAAAACGAGTATGAACTTATATATCTGTAAATTGAACGGGGCAATAGTTCTAGTTGACCGTCAGTGCACCGTCGATGACCGGTAAAATAACATGTTCGCCTAATTTTCCCCCTACTTGAAATTAATCAGTTTTGAATTTATCTATATATATATAAATATATACTATTTGGAGATGGTTCCCAAATATAGAATAAACACCCACACATACACACACACACACACACATGCACAGATACACAGAGAAGGTATTTTTCCAAATTCGTCGGAGATAATTGTATTATCCAGTGTAAATTCTATAGGGAAATCGTGGTAAGTGACATTGCTCGTTTACAAACAGACTATCAGTACAACAGCAGCGCAGCTCTGTCTGTGTGTGTGTGTGTGTGTGTAGAATAGGGGCACATGGAGCACTATATGTGTGTATGTATGTGTATGTGGGGTGAAGTGGAATAGTCTGTGATATATAGTGGCAGGTCGCATGTAGTACTCTTAATTGGGTAAATCAGTGACGTCAGTCGTCAGTTGCCTCTAAATGTGGTAACACTGTTGCCAGCAGCATATTGTCAAATATGTTTTCCCTAGCTGTCGCAGCGTCATTTCCCACCAGATTGGAGCGACACATATTTTCCATTGCCCTTAAATTATTCACTCGATAATTGATTATATACATATATGTATATAACTTAAAGCTAAACGTGGTTTAAAAATGGTTTAAGCCCGTTTTAAAACGAGTATGAACTTATATATCTTAAAACAAGAATATTGAGCGCGGTAGTAGTTTCTGTTGGCCGTCAATGCACCGTCGGTTGCCGCCAAATTACGCGTTTGCATATTTTCCATTGCTCTTAAATTATTCACTCGATAATTAATTCACTATATATTTATTTATATATATATATATATATATATATACATAGGATATTAACATAATGGTCAAAACAATTATAGGTTAAGTTTAGCTTAAGGGAAAACTTACAATCTTTAGCCCAAAAATGGCATGTTTTTTATGAATTTTTTTCTCAGGCTACAATAAAGGTATCAATTTGAAGTTTAGGTCATTTTATAACTCTATTTTGTTCTATTTTAAAACATTTTTTTCGTACAAAAATATATGAAACTTTTTGAGATAAAGCGGAAAGTATGTCTAGGTCACCACTAAACGGGCGACCTCGTATCTCATGAACGGGTCATCTGAATTCAATTTTAATGCCAGATTCTGAAAGCGTATAAAATTTTCTATAGCTTTTATTAATATTTGTTGTAAAAAGTTAATATTTAACAAAATGGCGGCCGTGTGAAGAAAAGAGTTCTTTTTATTTTACTTTAGGGTGCTATAAATAATAGTAATTTATAAAAATGTATTCATATTGTTAATATAAGCTTTAACAATTAGTATTTCCTTATATTTGAAATTAAAAAATTGTAAATCGGTCGATTAGTTATGGAGAAAATAGTCGCCTTCAATCTATTGAAAAATGTAAATTAAATAAAACGTTTTAAGACCCCCGATTTATATAATTAGAATTGAGGCTGATCACGGGTCCATGTGTGTGTGTGTCTGTGTGTATTCATTTTGCCTGGAGGTGTATTTCAGTTTGACAAATTGTTTGATTTGCAACAACGCAATCTGCCGGCCAAGGATACAACTATTTACCGTCAGCGTTCGCCTGTGTGTGGTAATTACTAGATTGATTTCATTAGCCAACACACACACTGGTGCCACTGTGTATAGGTGCTCTATCCTGATAACCATTGTTTAAGTAAACAGTTATTTTTCACGTTAAAGTCTAACGGCGATACATGATATTATCGCAAATTATTAAATCTCTATGTATAGACATTGGCTCCACGTTTAAAGCTATATGCATTAATGCTTGATTTATTCTATAAACCAAATCAGCTAAATTGGTTTTAACAAAATTAATTAACGTTGCTTTGTTTCATAGTAATATTTACTTTCATTTACAAAGTAATAAGTAAGTCATAATTTATTGGAAGATCAAAAACCATTTAACTTTAAGTAGGTTGAAAATTTGCCGGACATCGACGGTGCACTGACGGCCAACTGAAACTACTGCCCCGTTCAATATTCTTGTTTTAAGATATATAAGTTCATACTCGATTTAAAACGGGTTAAGCCTCATTTTATATATATTTATATATATATGTATGTATGTATATATGTATGTATGTATGTGTGTATGTGTGTTTAACAGTGTAGAACCATCTGCGATTAGTAAACACAGTCGTGCAGTATAATATGCTGACTGAACTAATGACAAACACAGCCCCCGGGTACAATCTTAATCAGGCCCTGGTACACACCAGCCAAACCTTCCCCTACGTCCCCCTTAGGACGGTCCATGCGGCCACAAATGTTTGGGCCCGTAGGCTACACGTCAATGCAGCATAGGCAAATTAAAAAAAAAAAAAAAGTTTCAGTATATTTTTAATTTAGAATGTTTACCACACAAAAAAAAATACACCGATTTTTTTTATTGTGTACAACAAATTTTGGAAATGAGAACATTAAATTTTGTGCCTGTATTTTAAGGCCCCTCCACCATATAATTGTTATCCAAATATATATATATATATATATATATATATATATATATATATATATATATATATAGCTATATGTATATATATATATATATATATATATATATATATATATATATATATATATATATATATATATATATATATGTATACTATGTGGAGTATGTAGTATTTTGTGAAGGGAAGGAATGTCAAGTGTATTGTATGTAAATTGTGAATAGAGGCGCGAAGACACGTATGATTTTAAAGTTTAAAATATTTTTGGTGCGCTTTGTACGTCGGGCACGTTCGGCACCGATAGTGGGGCTCTTTCGGTGCCACTGCGGTACCTGTGGGACCTGTCGATAGCGCAGAATTGTCCCAAAACGACACCCCAACACCGGCCGCTGAATATTCTTTATGGTGACAACCCCCCACCCTTACATACTTTGTTTTCTTTCTTCTACGCCCTAAGCTTTACTTTGAACTCACTTTTATATATATATATATATATATATATATATATATATATATATACTTTGACGAAGTAATAAGACGGTAAAAGAATCGCTTTCGAGATTTTAATCCATTTCGAGTGAACCTTGTCAGTTGTGATTGTGATAAAATTTGGCGCGGTGAACGTCGGTTGACATCCGGCGCCAATCCATCCGTTAATTTGAAACGTCAGTCGGCTGATCAACACACACACACACAGAGTCATCTGCCTGCACACAGGAGGCAGTGACAGCGGCAGAGGTGTCAACCACTCGTTTACCGAAAGCTAAGGTGTTGAATAAAAGAGCAGCCGGTCGCTGTGTTAAAAGCCACGCGGCTCAATTATTAACAAACACCTCAGTCCTCCTATGCGCTTGACCCGCTCTGCCCCTCCACCCCCCGGCCACCTACCGGGATCTACGGCTACTACATATTTAATTGTCCCGGCTCCTGTTGTACTCCAACTCGCTTCGATACCCCTCTACTCTTTACCTATTTCATTGAAAATACAGATTTTGTGCCCCCAAAATAATGCACACGCCACAATACATACACATAATATTAATCCAAATTGGTTTCTTGACCATTAACGAGTTTATTATTACATTTGGAACAAAAACAGTTTTTATTTTAAGTAGGGCGCGTATTTGTAATTTACCGGCAATCGACGGTGCACTGACGGCCAACTGAAACTACTACCCCGTTCAATTTTCTTGTTTTAACATATACAAGTTTATACACGTTTTAAAACGAGTTAAACAATTTTTAAACCACATTCACCTTTAGGTATATATATATATATTTGTATTGCAAGATGAAATGAGTATGAGTAATTTGCCGGGTATCGACGGTGCATTGACGGTCAACTGAAATCAGTGCCCCGTTAAGTATTATTGTTAGCTCGCCGTACGTAGTACCGAAGAGGCTAAAGCATTCGATCGTGTGTCTGTAGCATTCTCGGATCAAAAAATTTCATTAAGAAAAAGTATTCGTCTCGTCGCCCTGATTCCGAAAATGTATATAACTTATATACTTGGATGTTAGTCGTCGCTCGCTCGCTCGCTCGCTCGGTCGCTCGTAAGACCAAATTTGTGCCCTCTACTCCTCTGAAGGTACCGGAGCGATTCACTCCAAATTTGGTACACATATTATTTGGCATCCCATTTGAATCCGCTCGCAGTTTAAATCCAATCGCCCGTATACTTCCCGAGTTATAGGGCCCCAAAATTTGGAGCCCCCCTTAATACTGCCCTTATAAAAATAATTGAAACACTTAAAAATTCTACTAAAAATTCTAAGATATTTTTTATCTACAAGATTTTTTCATTTTGTTAACCCAAAGTCCGAAAAAAATTATTAAATATTATAATTTTGAATTTCAAAATTTGAAAACAATTTTTTTTTTTTTTAATATAATCTTTAATTAAATGTAAGACTTTTTATATCTATAACATTTTTTCAATTAGTTAACCAAAAGGCCATAATTATTAAAAACTGCTCGCATCGCATATATTACTTATAAGGCGAGCTGGACGCATAGGTGCGTTGTACCTAAGCTTGTTTTAAGATATATATTAGTTCATATTCGTTTTAAAACGGGTTAAACTATTTTTAAGCCACATTCAGCTTTAAGTTATATGTATATATCCGAGTTCAATGTGATTTAAGATTGTCGAAACAACAGTGCCATGGTTACGTTGGCAAATAAATAAATGTTTGAAAAGCGTGTACATATTTCACGGAACATCTTTCTTCAATATCTAAAAACAAATAAATAACCTAAGAAATATATATGTATCGATATGATTTATGATAAGCCCGTGTGGAATCCGAGAAAAACATGAATCGCGAAGAAGCGTTGACTTGCGAAGCGCTCTGGGATTGGTCGGCCTATCAAATATTTAGGGTGGTGGGGATGACTCCCAATTCCAATACAGAATACAGGCATTTCCATATCGACATGTTTATATATATATATCTACAAGCCATTTCTTGGCAATCTTCACTTGTTTTTACAGAATTGCACGAATATCCACGGCTCCCACCGACAATTCTATACAATTTCAATTTTTATTATAAACTTTGAAACAAATAATGAATTTAGAAAACTGTTTTACTCATTTTCATTATTGTAAAAATATGCCGGCAAGTGACGAGGCATCTGCCGCCATAATATAAGAAGCCCGGGCTTAAAAAATATGATTAAAAATGATTATAATTATAATTATAACTCCGTAGTGTAAACAACTTTTAGTATTAAAGGATTGTTCACAGCTAAAGAATTAGTAATTAAGCTTACAAATTATAAATAATAATTTCAGTTTGTTGTATGATATATAAGGTTAACGTTCACAGCAACAAAATTTATCATACATTGTGTTAATGTTGTTGCTTAGAATGCTAGCATTGCTTGACATAATACAAACTAGATTGTTAATTGTTTAATTACTGATTGTTTTGCTGTGAACAATCCTTAAGAACAAATCTCGTAACCACCGATTAGTGTTTTGTAAAACTACAATAAGAACCCATTTTCTTTTTAGTTAGTAGCAACAAAAACAACCCCCCCACTTATCATGAGTAAAACAATACTGTGGTATGTATTTCACGTACGCCCCTGGTCATATAGGCGGGTGTATGTGGCGTACATAGAGGTGCCCCAAGGGGCAAATTCGTGTTCCCATTTAAAATTGCGATATTCTCGCAGACCTACTGCATTTCTTCGGTTATCTATTGAGTATTCTTAGTCATTGTTGCGGAACGTGTCTGTGTTACCTGAACACCTTAACCATAGTTACACTGATCCTCATGTAATTTAATAATAATTACACAATACATATTTCCACATCGCAAATAATAATAAAGGAACATTCGAGTCCTTTTTTTGAACGCTATTTTGTTTTTAGATCACTATGCTGAGATTAAAAATCACTGCTTTTTGGCCATTTTGAAATGAAAATATTAACTATTAAATTCACGTATTTGCTTAAAAATATATGCAAATTAGGCAATATATGCACTTATTTTATATTAAATTAACTTAAAAATTGAATTTAATAACATGTGACTCCCCTTAAACTTAAGATTTACTAATTGAAACAATGTTTCCGTAACTCGTACGTCACTAATGCACATTGAAATACTGTTATTGACGCTCACGTGTGGTAGCACTTTTATTTATATTTGTTCTTTGGTCGGTCATTTTAACATAAGTGCTTAATAGCGACAAACTTCAAATTAGATTAAATAAAACTTAATTTTATTAACTAACAATTATTGACATACAATATCAATATAATATAGCAGATGCCACTCTGTGTAAAGTACACAACACACTGAATACACTTCAAATCATCAAATTAATTGAATATTTACCACACAAAAACTTTATAGACATTTCATTCTGACGTTTGATTCGTTTTTGTCTATTTCAAAGCAGACTGAACTTCAGAAGAGTAGTAGTTTTATTTCAGTAGAAACTATTTGATTATTTTATATAACACTAGGGTCACCCGTGGGCACCATGTGCCCATATGGTATACAGTTGGTATGTGTTGTATCATTTAGACAGTTTCTATGATTGTATATAAAAAACAGGATTATAAATTTACTTACGATTGCTGTTTATTATTTGAATTGATTATTCAAATAATAACAAATCCTTTTTACACAACATTTTTAATGATTTGACATTTGATTCATTATTGTTTTTGAATTAAATAATCAGGCTAGATTCTGAATTTTGCAGTATTAAACTGCTGCAGTGTCACAACGGCAGTTTTAAAAGTGATGATAATTAGTTATATGCTAAAATACAATGGATTGTGCCATCAAAAATAAAAGAATAAAATTGCCAACCAAACATATTTCTAAATATGTTTGAATTATCTCTTCAAGATTTTATTACTCTAATAATCAGAATTATAAATTTACTTACTTGCAGTTATTATAATTTGACGAACTATAAAATCTTACCGCAACTCATATTTTCAAAAATCACTGCTTCTTGGCCATTTTGCAATGAAAAATATTAACTATGAATTAAAATAAATGTACAGAAACACGTATTTGCTAAAAATATATGCTAATTAGGCAATAATATGCACTTATTTCATATTATATACTTAAAAATTGAAATTATAACATGCTACTCCCCTTAAACTTAAGATTAAACTTTGAATTGAAGATTTATCACACAAAAACCAATAATGACATTTCATTCTGACGTTTGATTCGTTTTTGTCTATTTCAAAGCAGACTGAACTTCAGAATCGTAGTGATTGTTTTATTTCAGTATAAACTATTTGATTATTTTTTATAACATTATTAACAGTCGCCATGGTGCAGTGGCTAAGTGTCATGCCTTTCACCCTGGAGGTCGTGAGTTCGATCCCCGTCTATGCCAATCTGCATTTTTACAGAAAAGCGTTCTACACATACACACTCACATACAAACATTTCTGGGTTATTATTATATTAATGATTATTAGCAGTGACCATGGTGCAGTGGTTAAGAATCTTGCCTTTCACCCTGGAGGTCGTGAGTTCGATTCTGTAAATTGTGAATATCGTTATTCAATTTATAATAAACCTCTTAAAAGAATCATTAATTATTAATGGAAAACGTTTCATTTATTTTTATAGGTAAAATATATAGATTTTGTCATACTTAAGCGATGTATATTTTTTTGGAACGATTATATTTTAATTTAGGATTAGATATGGTGAAATTTTTGTTTTCATGAGGTACTGGGTAGGGATTCCTCTTAAAACAAATCACTTATGTGTCTGTGTGTGTGTACGCCCCTTAATACACAGTAATAAAAGAAAAGGAAAGGCAGAGAATAAGAAAAAGTGAGGGTAAAAACAATTACATATCAATTTCGTGGGCAAGGCGGGCCGAAAAATAACGTTCTCGCAGTAAAAGAATGGAGGAGCAATCCTATTGCCGCAAGGAGCGATAAAAACACGTGAATATATTTTGTGTAATTGCGCTATGGTGGGGGGGACGTAGAGGGTTTCGTGCAGGGGCGGCGCCTTTATTATTCTTAGTTCTGTCGGAGATGGTAGCGTGTTATGGGGCCCTAGGGCTTCGTGCCGTTACATTTTCGGTATTACCTGCAATGAGAAAAAGTATTCGTACAATGCTAGACAGTCCGGGAATATCTTGAAGAAAGAAATATACCTACGTTAGAAATACCTTTTGTGTTAGCCAGAGACGTAGCTACGCCAAATGCTGCAGCCATTTTCTATGAATTATTTAGTTTAAAACATGCAATGTTCCAGTTTAAGCGTTTGCATTGAAACGCTACACGTTTCAACAAACTAAATCGCATTCTTGTGCCTTGAAATACGCTAAACGAGTTGCTTTAAACTCGCTGTGTGTCTGTAGCAAAACATTCCCTTAACAAAACGTGTTTGTCTCGTCGTCCTGAATCCAAAAATATATATAACTTATATACTTGGATGTGGGCCTCCACTCCTCTGAAGGTACCAAAGCGATTTACACCAAATTCACTACACATATTACTTAACACCCCATTTGAATCCAGTCGCAATTTAAATATAATCGTCTGCATACTTTCCAAGTTATAGGGCCCCAAAATTTAAAACCCCCCTTAATACTACCCTAATAAAAATAATTAAAGCACCAAAATATTCTATTAACAATTCTAAGATATTTTATATCTGCAAGATTTTTTCATATTGGTAACCCAATTGCCATAAAAAAATATGCACTAAATTTGCTTTGTACAAGCTGAAGACATTGGTGCATCTACGTATAATATTTTTTTTATATTTTAAATTCAATTATTATTATATATATAAATAGCTGCTAATTTTTTAACTCGCCGTATAAAGTACAAAAGAACTAAAGTAATCGGTTGTGTGTCTGTAATATTCTCGGATTTAAAAATGCCCTTAACAAAAAGTGTTTGTCTCGTCGTCCTGAATCCAAAAATATATATAACTTATATACTTAGATGTTAGTCGTAGCTTGCTCGTAAAACCAAATTTATGCCCTCTACTCCTCTGAAGGTACCCGAACGATTTACACCAAATTCGCTACACATATTATTTAACATTCCATTTGAATCCAGTCGCAATTTATATATAATCGTCTGCATACTTCCCAAGTTATAGGGCCCCAAAATTTGAAACCCCCCTTAATACTACCCTAATAAAAATAATTAATACACCAAAAATTTTTATTAACAATTCTAAGATATTTTATATCTACAAGATTTCTTCATATTGTTAACCCAATTGTCATAAAAAAATATTAAACATTATAATTTTGAATTTTAACATATGCACTACATTTACTTTTTACAAGCTGAAGACATTGGTTTATTTTCGCGTAATATTGTTTAGGTATACGTGTAGGCCACCCTAGATATCTGTGAATCCAATAAAATCACAACAGATAAAATTACGAAATATATTTGAGCCAGTTATCTTAAAATCCTTAGATCCATATAAGGCCTATCGGATTTCCGGTCCCCCCTTAACAACTAGTAACAAGATTTTGTCTTCAACACCTTCTTAAGCTTGTATTCCGTCAAAGTAACTTAGTGTTACGTTCAAACTTACTAGCTGACACAATCAGTAAAGACTAAAAATAAAAATAACGTACAAAAAAATTGTTTATTAAACTTGGAAAGTTTAAATATTTTTTACGGCAAACTTACTAAATATATCAGTTTGATAATTTAGTAGTATATTTTTACATATTTCAACTAAATTACCCTAAATTTTCATTAACATTGGCGTACAAATAGGGCCTACAGCGTCAATTTAGTAAAATTTCAAAATATTAGTAATATCCAAATTATTTAAATTTAAACAATCAAAACGTAATATCATTACTTTAAACTCCCCATAAAATAAATATAAATAAATTTAACTTTAAGTCATGCCGTTTTTGAAATTTGTTAAAATAACATAAGTAAACCATTAGTTCTAGTTAAAATGGTCTTAGTTTTATAACTTTTATCACAGTTTTTGCAGATACACAGACATTCTGGGAATATAAAAACGTGTATTTTCGTTAAGCTCTTGAATTAGAATTATTTAGTTATTAAAATACTTCCTTATATTTATTCGTATAGTAATAAAAGTTAGGAAAAGCAAAAATAGTATATTAATTTAATTAAGCAACCAGCTTAACACGTAAGTGTTGCACTCTGTCATCGAGACTTCAACGTGCGGTCAAAAAACAGAATAATAATTATCCTTATTATATTCCCAATAATATTTATATAAATATTGTATCATATAATTATTTATACATTAACATTAATAAACTAAAATTGTTTAAATGTGTACTAATACTCCTTAGTTTAATAATTTTTAATTTCCTTTCAATGTATGCAACCAAATATACATATAAGTCACAATGTTGCATACACAAATTTGGAAATTTAACATAATTTATGTAGGGACTTCAACGTTTGATCAAAACGCATATTTTGAAACATATTTTATTTATAAATTCAGTTATAATTTAAAAGTATATATTCGTTTCCCTATTAAATAAACTTCTGTAGTATGACCTGCAGTACCAGCAATATATTCTAGACAGTCTAAATAATAAATTAAATCACGTATATATTATTAGATTTTTGAATAAGCATTAAAATGCCGACAGTTTATTGCATATCGAGTTATATAAATAATAGAGTAGTTTATTTTTATTAAGATATCTTTTTATAGACACAAATAAATACGTGCACATTCGCCGCTTGTTAAATTATTTAATTAGATGGGTCGACTGTCTTTTGTATATGATATGGGCACATAGTGTTCTTAAGAGTTTACCTAGTATTTTAAAATTGTAAGCTATATATATAATTCAAAAACTGATAAATTAGTAATATTAGTAACATAAATTATATTTATCGTAAATTTTAAATATATAAATATAGCCTAGTGTACCCTATACATAAATTTGTAAACCTCCCTAATAAACCAACCCCTTTTAAAACGGAACCCTTAGAAACCTTCCTCTATTGCCCAACAGGGTGCAGTAACAACCACGTTCTAAAATATATACCCCTAAAGAATCAATAATGTTACAAAAAATTATTTTAAATTTAAATATTTTCGTATCAGTTTTATTATATTAACTAATCTACAAATAATTATTAAACTATTTTATCTAAAAGATAAGGACGTAAATAGGTGTAATTTCATGATATTTATAATAAATTTATAGAGCATTTTAGTAACAATATAATCAAATTTGTTTAAATAATATTTTAAAATATTTTGGAAGTATTTGCTAAATTGCTGCAAATATCTGCGCCAATATTGACAGATCAGCAGGAATTCAGCGTCTCTGTACCATAATCAATAGTGAGATAACCTTAGTGAAGTCAGTGGCGCCCCGTCGAAAAGGGGGCAATAAAATTACCACAATTAATTTATAATTTTCAATAAGACAAATTAGTAAATATTTTTACCCCAATATATATATATGATTTTTAGGTAATTATTTAAAAGGAATATTTTACTTTTGAAACGGCTTATTTGTAAGCTGTACTATTAAGACTGTGTGGTTTTAATAAGGGCTGTGTTATTAAACGGCTGATTTAATAATGGCTGCTATAAGAACGACAGTTTTAATAATTGCTTTATAAGAAAGTGACTATTTTATTTATAATTGATTTTGAGAAATTAGTTTGAATTACTGCTTTTTAAAGAATGGCTGTTCTAATTATGGCTTTGTAATGGAACGGCTGTTTAATAAACGGCTATTATAACAACGTCAGTTATTTTAAATGTTTGTATTAATAAATATTACATTTGCATTAAGATATTTTGAGGAATACCTTTTGAAAACTATTGATTAATACTGCTATGTAAATTAACGGCTGATTTATGTACGGCTGCTACAAAAATGACTGCATTAATAACTGTTCTTTTAAATAATGACACATTAAGTACGGATATTTAGAAATATTATAGTATATATAAGTATTTTTAATTTACGAATTGCTGTTTTATTAACGTCGGTTTTAAGAAACGGCTAATTAATGTTAGCTAATTTTGAGTTGTAATGCGGTATGAAAAAATTAAAAAGTCAGTGTTTCCTAAATTTTTCTAAATGTGGTACTGTCGTATTGCAGGTCTTAGTTATGGTGCGTGTGCCCCCGTAAAACCGAAACCGGGCGCCGTCTATGGTAATACAGTCGCCCATGCGATACGTGGCCATGATTTAAAACAAAATGTAACGTTATTATGTCATGGACTAGTGGACCAAATAAATATTCAGCAAAATAAAATACTGGTCGCTTCGCGGCGGTGTCTGCAGTCCGCTGTCAGACATTCGTTGAACGCTAGATTGTGTGGTCACATTTTGGTCACAATTCGTACCAAAAGCAGTCGTATCTAATTGTTATCGAAGATGATTAATTAACGTATATGAAATTTGTGTGACAGTGACAAGTGGAAATTTGTGAATTTGTGTGAAATTTATTGAATTTTTGTATTAAATTCAAATTTTTGAGTGCATCATGGAGTTTAAATTTGATATTAACGAGTTATTTACTCATGAAATTACCAAAATACCGTCTACGCTTCTGCCACCGGAGTTTAGTGGTGACAGACGGAAACTATGGTGCGTATTACATGTTTTATGAGTTTGTGAATATGATATTACGACCTTGCCTTCTATGGGCGTTTGTATTTATTTAATATATGAGTTAGGCTCTTCTAGATGCTACTCATACCTATTGAATGATTGGCACATAATTATTTAATACTTTAAAGTTTATTTGTTATACTTTAATAGCATTTTACAATATTCTTAATTTTCACGTCTAGAATTTAATTATAAATAAGTAAACTCGCTAAATTGTATTTTGTGTTGCCTATATGTAAGGCGCTACACCTGTGTATTAGGGCTGCAATAGAGCCTTAATTAGACCTTTACAATATTAATTAATCGATAATTACTTAATAAAAGTAGAGGATAAAAATCCTTTTATCTCCTATACAAATTACGTTAGGTTTTAGTGCCGTATTTATACATTTTAGAGCCCGTTAGGGCCCAATTTAATTTTTCTTTCGCTAATGCAGCGGACTAGCGTCGGTTACGCTTATTCTAAGTACGGCACTGGATTCGGACCCTCAACGTTAACACAGGCTACGCCTGGCCCCTATTTTAAATTAACCATTCATTTCCCTCAATATTTAAATTAAAAATAAATTAATTGGGCGTTATTTAAAGCGGCACCTGTATTTAAGCGGGGCTTATTAATATTCTAGGTTCCTTTTCTACTAATAATATAATAAAATAATTAAAAATAGGTATATGAATATTTTTTTTTTACTTTTATGTATTGCTCACGTCACTACTAATGTGTCTGCAGTGTCACCACTAAATAAATCATGCACTATAGCTTAATTTATAATTGTATTAATAAAAAAATAGTTTATTATGTTTATAAATGCGATTTGGTTTATTTATAAGCCATTTCATGATTATTAAGGGGAATAAAAAGCTATAATGTGTGTTTATGTATTACTCACGTCACTACTAATATGTCTGCAGTGTTTTTAGTGTCACCACTAAATAAATCTATAGCTTAATTTATAATTGTATTAATAAAATAATAGTTTAATATGTTTATAAATGCGATTTGGTTTATTTATAAGCCATTTTATGATTATTAAGGGGAATAAAAAGCTACAATGTTTGTTTTTGGTTACAGGGACACGCAGAAGAAAATCTCCGACATTATTAACGCAATGGGGGAGGCTTCGGCCACTGCCCAAAGTCTTACCAAATCTATCACCACTGCAGAACGTCTTAAGCATTCAGAACATTCCCTTTACATCCTGATTGACCCTAAGGGTAAAAAGTAAGTATATTATACTATAAATGCACGTATTAAAATCGCCCTTTGATTGAGTTATAAGGCCTTAAATATTTAACCACCCCTTAATCCTGCCCTTAGCTAAAATCGAAAAATACTCAAATATACTACAAAAAATTCTAAGATATTTTTTTATTACAAAATTTCACATTTTGTGAACGCTATAGCAATAAATAAATACTAAACATTTTGAAATAAATAATAATTTTATTTTTGTATGTATCAAAATAACCGGAAGTGCTTTCGGCACTATTTCTATTAGCGTTTTTAGTGCAACAACATTGTGATTGTTGTGCAACAATGCGACAATTTACTTTAGGTCCGCACGCTTGTGAGCATTCAGTCTTCTGCTTGTGAAATTAGTAATGCATTGTTAAGAACCACTGAACCGCACAATTTTTATACTTAATTCGTAATTCATGGATTTGCTTGAGAACATTTTATATCATTGTTTACATGGACAAAGGATACAGTGGCGCAGTTCATACGATTTATTAAATTTAAACCCCATACATGCGTATCATAGTTTGAATTATCTCACACAAAAAGAGGTAATAAAAATGTTTAATTTATTTAAACAAATTAATTGTTATTAAAATGTTTTTCTTTTGCGTTATTGATTATAAGCCGGTGCGCTAAAGGCATTAGTGCTTTCATTTAGAAGTAAATATGTTTAATTTATTTAAACAAATTAATTGTTATTAATAAATTTTTTTCGTTATTGATTATAAACCTACGAGCTAAAGGCGTTGGTGCTTTAATTTATAACTAAATATGTTTAATTTATTTAAACAAATTAATTGTTATTAATTTTTTTCTTCGTTATTGATTATAAGCCGCCGAGCTAAAGGCATTGGTGCTTTCATTTATAACTAAATATGTTTAATTTATTTAAACAAATTAATTGTTATTAAAATGTTTGTCTTTTTCGTTATTGATTATAAGCCGGCGAGCTAAAGGCATTGGTGCTTTCATTTATAACTAAATATGTTTAATTTATTTAAACAAATTAATTGTTATTAATTTTTTTCTTCGTTATTGATTATAAGCCGCCGAGCTAAAGGCATTGCTGCTTTCATTTATAAATACATATGTTTAATTTGTTTAAACAAATTAATTGTTATTAATATTTTTCTTCGTTATTGATTATAAGCTGGCGAGCTAAAGGCATTGGTGCTTTCATTTATAAGTAAATATGTTTAATTTATTTAAACAAATTAATTGTTATTAAAATGTTTTTCTTTTTCGTTATTGATTATAAGCCGGCGAGCTAAAGGCATTGGTGCTTTCATTTAGAAGTAAATATATTTAATTTATTTAAACAAATTAATTGTTATTAATTATAAGCCGGCGAGCTAAAGGCATTGGTGGTTTCATTTATAATTAAATATATTTAATTTATTTAAACAAATTAATTGTTATTAAAATGTTTTTCTTTGTCGTTATTGATTATAAACCGGCGAGCTAAAGGCATTGGTGCTTTCATGCTTGTGCATTTTGTTTTGCAACCTTTATATTAACGGGGCTAGGTAAAAAATGTTCTCTACGCCACTGAGAGGACACAATAATTTATATAGTAATTAACAAATTAATTAGGATTTATAAATAAAATGTATTTAAGTAATTTATTTAATCAAAGAATCATTTATTACATTGTTGTAATTTAATTTAATTATTAATGCAGTATTTATAAACAATTATATTATAAATAACGTATTAAACATATTTTATAGAGCAGTAAATGCAGGAAAAGAATGTTTTGCTGTTCTTTATCGTATAAGGTCCGTACTCTATGAATTTATTACGTAGCAAACACACCATCTGGGGGCGTTAATGTCAACTATGCATTGGACATAGGACATTGACCTATAAGTTGCATGTTGCAAATTTTAATACAAATATTATCAACGTAATAATTTGCATAAACATTATGCAGGTGCCCCTATTTAAAATTTAATAGCCCTTATATAGGGCCCTAAGAAAAATTTAAAATAACATTTGTCAAAAGACATGAAATATTGAAAAATTAATTAAAACTCGCAATAAGGTGTATATATTTTTTCATTTTTAAATTCGTGACCAAAAGTACTCAATAAATTAATTATATGCCGTGTGTAGTCTGTCAAAAAATGTATTCAGGTTTACGACCTTTTTCCATAATTCAATTTAATCTATTTTTAGATGTTCGTATTTTTGATTATCATGCCCTTGGTTTAGCATATTATTCGAAAATGTTATTGAAGGGTTTATTGCATGTTATCTACTCAAAGAACAATCAGCCCTTCCCTTTCTGATTGCAGGTACAGCAAAAGTCATTAGCCTAGTTTTTATAGTAAATGGGCATCTTATATACAGTATTATTACTGCATAACGACCCTACACTCCTCAAATTACGATTGTGTATATATATATATATTATTGTTAGTTCAAAAACCATTTAATTTCAAGTAGGTCAAAAATTATTAGAACCCGGTCATCGACGGTGCATTGACGGTCAACTGAAATGACTACCCCGCTCCATATTCTTGTTTTAAGATAAATAAGTTAATACTTGTTTTAAAACGGGTTAAACGATTTTTAAGCGACATTTTGCTCGTTTTAAAACGGAGTAAATAATTTTTAAGCTTCGTTTTGGTTTAGGTTATATATATATATATATATATATATATATATATATATATATATATATATATATATATAAATTTTGGTTTAGGTTATTATATGTATATATATTTTTTATTGTAAGATCAAAATCTATTTAACTTCAAGTAGGTTGAAAATTACGCGAACGCATTATTTGCCGGTCACCGACGGTGCACTGACGGTCAACTGAAATGACTACCCCGTTCAATATTCTTGTTTCAAGATATATAAGTTAATATTCGTTTTAAAACGGGTTAAACAATTTTTAAACCTCATTTTGCTTTTGTTGTATACATGTATGTGTTTTGATAAATATGAAACATAATTTTCAGCATACCTGAATTACGCATTTGTATCCACACCATTGCGTTTTCAGTTATCTGTGATTTGCATCTGCTTATTATAGAGTTTCAGTTTCAGTTGCACGCGATAGGTGAAAATATTACGTCGCTTTTTATTATTTTCTTTTATCTTAATATGTTTTATTATTTGCTCATTTATGATATTCGTAAATTTATATTTTGCTTATAAAATAAAATAATACAAATATATAAATATCCAGATGTGTATATATGAATGTGTGTGTAGAACGTTTCATTTATTTAAATTAACTATAAGTATGTCTTACAATCTTGAATGTCAAATTAATTTAATTTGACATATATTATATTGCTGCATATGTACCCATATCATATACAGGCCATTATTGATGCCCACGGGTTAACCCAGTATATATTTATATATATAATACACAATATAAATCATGATTGGGTCATGCGATAACCATGTGTGGTTTAGGCAATAATTAATAAGGTCTATAAATTACGTCCATATCTTTCAGCGGTTGGTTGGAAGGTCAACCTGAATTTTTGCTGTATGAATTTGTATTCAGTAGCGACCTGGTTCTGTGGCAATTCATGAAATTATAGTTATTAAATATTCATTTCCATGAAATCGCTTTTCAAAGTCAATGTTTTGCGTTTTCTTACGCGAATTATTTTACATACAGTTTCAGTTTCATATTTCAGAATGTCAGTGCATTATTTGTGTCATGTTGCAGATGGTGCATGCATGTTCCGTAATTATGTAGATAATTACAGAATTTATAACTGTAGGTAAATTAGTTTTATCGTCATACAGTACACTTGTCTTTATAGTTACAAAATATTAATAAAATATTTAATTAATTTTTCTCAGACTTATAATGTTATAATTTATATATATATATATATATATATTTATATTCTCACAGTTTCATGATTCAGTTCGTTATTTTTTATAATTTTTTTACGGTGAAATGCGTGCTCGTGACCCTGTTAACAATGGGGGGAGATGCGAACTCTAGATATGGTTTGTAACATTGTGAGAAAAAGAAATTTACCTTAAAATTACTTGCAATTATAACTAGAATTAAATGAGTTCGTTATTTATTTAATTAAAAAAATACTTTTATACTATTTCCAGTAGGGCAATCTCTAATTATACAGCCCCATTCTCCCCTATAATCTTGTATAGTGTGGAATTATTAGCATGACATCCGCAAAATATAATGATTAATCAAACATCTGTATAGTTATGCATAAATTAATTATATAATCATGACCTTGACCTTGGGCATGTAAAATAACTCAATTTGTACCTGGTTGCCGTGCCAAGCGCTTAAGTAATCGTTCGTGTGCCTCTAGCATTAAATTTTTATCTATAGTATTCATTTTTGACAGAGTGTATATATATATATATATATATATATATATATATATATATATATATATATATGTATATACATAATTGGTTAACTCGTGGACACCTTGTGCCCATATCTTATACAGAATAGTCCACCTATATTATTCATTTTTGACAGAGTATATATATATGTATATATATATATATATATATATATATATATATATATATATATATATATATATATATATATATATATATATATATGTATATATATATATATATATATATATATATATATATATATATATATATATATATATATGTATATATATATATATATATATATATATATATATATATATATATATATATTTATGTATGTATGTATGTATATAATTGGTTAACTCGTGGACTCCATGTACCCATATCTTATACAGACAACAGTCCACCTATTGTATTAATTTTTGACAGAGTGTATATATATATATATATATATATATATATATATATATATATATATATATATATATACATATATATATATATATATATATATATATATATATATATATATATATATATATATATATATATGTATGTATGTATGTATATGTATATGTATGTATGTATGTATATATGTATGTATGTTTGTATATATATATAATTGGTTAACTCATGGACCCCATGTGCCCATATCGTATACAGAATACAGTCCACCTATAGTATTCATTTTTGACAGAGTGTATATATATATATATATATATATATATATATATATATATATATATGTATGTATATATGTATAATTGGTTAACTCGTGGACACCATGTGCCCTTATCTTATACAGAATACAGTCCACTAACCGTTAAATCTGTATAATTGAATAATATGACAAGTGGCATTTTTTTCTGTAATTGCCTTGGCTCCACCACTTTAAGTAACCATAGATACATAAAAATAAAGCATACTATAAACACATTCATTCACAAACACACTTGTATCTAGGTGTTTATATATATATATATTTAATAATAAAAGATTTATTTAAAATAAATAGTTATACATAAAACATTATAAATATTATATTGGGTAATAGTTTCACTTCTCCCTGATTAAGTATATATAATTGGTTAACTCTGGGACACCTTGTGCCCATATCTTATACAGAATACAGTCCACGCACCGATTAATCTGTTTAATTGAATAATATGGCGAGTGTATCTGTAAATGTATTGGCTCCGCCACTGTTAGTAACCATAGATACATTAAAATAAAGCATACTATAAACACATTCATTCATACACACATGTATCTAGGTGTTTATATATATATTTAATAATAAAAGATTCATTTAAAAGAAATAGTAATACATAAAACATTATAAATATTATATTGGGTGATAGTTTCACTTCTCCCTGCTTAAGTAGATAGGATGCGTAACCTCAATTTTTTTTATCAAGCCGTGAGAACTACATATTATTTAAATTTCTAAATTAAATTAGTTTAAAATAAAACAAAAAGATAATAATAATTGTTTAACAAATTAGTTCCCAGGATAACGAACAATTGTAACAGTTTAATTCATGTAAAATAGCAATTTAGAATTAGTTGTAAAATAAAATAAAACTCTGAGTTTTATCGACATAGCCAATGGCGTTCGTGACTAATCCTAAGGGGTGGTTAGGTAACTGCAGGGGTTTCTAGGCCTAACAGGGGCTTAACACAATGGCGGGGGCAGGGGAAACAATGATAATTACGTCTCGGCACAATCCATACGACACCTATAGTTTTATATACACGCAAAGCCGTTTAAATGCCTAGATTAATTTCAAATGAAATGCACGTGACGATTTGTTTAGACTCTTTAGAGTACAATGGTGACATAACACCAGTAATTATAATTTCGATGCCTTAGAACACAATGGTGATATATATACTGACGTTTAATAACGCGTTAAAAATTATGTATTGTTTGTTATAAAACAAACTAAATTATTATTAGTAATTTTAATCAAAATTACTTATTAGTTTATATGCATTTAATTTTTTAATTTCAGAGGTAGAGGCAGTGTTTTAGGGATGTTAAAAGTGGGCCGTAAGGGCCTGTACATCTTCGACCGCGAGGGAATGCACCATCAGTTGCAGCCGTTATGCGTATTGGATTTTTATATCCATGAAACGATGCAACGTATGGGCTTGGGCAAAAAACTGTTCGAGTATATGTTACGGGTAAGTTTAAAATTAAATCTTTGTACAGAAAATATTGATTTTGTCTGTAAATAAAATTGAAGGTTACTAGAACAAAATATGATGTACCAAGGTACCACATTTATAATAGTATTGATCATTCTTATCAGTGAAATGCCATCACTTTATTTTATTAATATAAACTACGTTCAAAGTTCGTTTAGCAGGAAATATTACATTTTATTTATAGGTAACAACTAAATACATACAATTTTCATGATTAAAACGTTTAATTAAAACTTTCTTGTCTTTAAATTATTTAGGAATTATAAATTAATTTTTATATCCTTTAAATTCGCAGTTTAAACGCTTTAAACATTATTTCCAATTACATTAACAATTTATTTTTATTAAACAATCAACGAACATGTTTAAACATGTACCTATCTACGTTAAACAATATATTTACGTTTGTTTCAACGGTTATGCAACCCAGCATTACACAACTGCACCTTTTGCTGCTTACTTAAAGGTCATTGAACTATGACGGTTTATAATACGACAGTTTGCATTATAACTCAAAATCTAGTCAAAGTATTGGTCTCAAATTTTTAATTTATATCTGTCGTGGCCTATACTACACTTTTAAGTAAAAAAACGGATGTTTAAATACGTATATGGTTGCCTTAAAAGCGTTATTCTTACTTTTTGCGAAAACTAACTTATATTTTAGGGTAAATCACGGAAATTTTGTTGTCTCTTTTCGCGCTAGGATCCTTTGTGCCCTAAAGACTTGCATTTATCCTTATGCTAGCAATAATAATGCGTATTTTTCTGTTTGCAATGATCTGGATACACTAAGGCTTGCATCTATTTTCTAATGTCTTCAAATTATTTGGAAATAATAAATTTTAGCAATTCTATTGGATATTAATTTTTATAGCGTTCATATTTTGAGTTTAACGCTTTTAATTTAATTTCCAAAGGTAATTTTGGACTAATTAATTAATTATTATTTATTTTTTAATCGATTCTGTCAATTTTTTGTATTTAAAAAATTGTTTTTATCGATCAAAACATCTAAATTATAAAATTAAAATTAATTTTGTAAAAACCAACAGGTAATAATATTTTTTGACCTAATTCAGTTAATTGAAATATGAAAATATGTTCATATTTTATAAATTGGCCTCGAAATAATATTTAAAAGTATATTTATCGATCAAAAAATCTAAATGACAAAATATAATATTAAAATTAATTATTTTTGTAAATACCAACAGGTGATAATATTTTTTAACCTTATTCAGTTAACTGAAACATGAAAATATGTTCATAATTTATAAATTGGCCTCGAAATAATATTTAAAAATAAATGAATCACCCTTGAAGTAAACAGAACAACTTTAAATATTTAATTTAATAAATAATTAACATTTCCAAATATCTTCACTCGTACAAAACAATACAAAACCGTCTGCGAAGTTCCCACATTTGTATTACAAATATTTATTCATGCAAAATCGATTTATACTGGCCTAAGTTACGTATAAGTACAATTTAATACATTTATTTCAATAATATTAAGTTATATATGCGTAAATTAAGCTATGAACGTTCATTTACTGGTCCTTTAAACGCTTATTGTTTGTTATTAACATTAATAAAAATATTCTAAGGGGTTTTAGGGGCGTAGCCCCCTTTTGACTTTAATTCACGGCGCTACTGTGTTTTAAATAATGAAAGTGATTCTCCCACATAACTTTTACGTATTACCATAACTGGTTTCTAGCCTAATTCATCCAGTTTTTAAATATTCATATATTTCTAAATAGTGCCAGGAGCGGAATAAGTATTAATAGCCCCTTTGGGAAACACGCATTTTACTATTTTTACAAAAATATTATATAGTTTTATTTTGAATGAACAATAAATAATTTAAAACAAATTGTAGTAGAAAAATATCTACATCAGTGAAACTAGCATTTAAATTAAATCTTTGTGGTACAAAATATTAAGTCCAACCCTGTGTTTCCTTAACTATTATCCCAGGACGAACACACGGAGCCCGTACGGCTAGCCATAGACAGGCCAAGCGACAAATTTTTAGCCTTTTTGCAAAAACACTACAATCTTTCCGGCCCGGTGCCACAGATGAACAATTTCGTAGTCTTCGACGGCTTCTTCTTGGAGAACACCAAGGATGAGGTGTCACCTACCTACGAGGCGAACCACAATAACACGTAAGACCCCCAAAATGGGGCAATTATTTCCCTAAACTTACCCTGAAAATAATAAACTAAAGCGAAATGCAATTGTCAAATATATCCCATATTTTTATTAATTATTTAACTAACTAATGGGTAATCTGGGGTGTATGTTACTAACAGCCATGCCTCAAATAATGGGACACCCACCAAAACCCTAAATGGGATACATAACTCGTCGTATGGCCGGTATGGGGCGGCCAGACCCGTTTGCAGTATGGGACAAGTAAGTAAAAAAAACTAATTTAATTGTTGTTTTTAAGGTTTTTAGGCCCTCTAGGTGCTTGTATATTATAGTTCCCTATTCTAAACATGTTTTTGCTCCCTTAGTACCACCCTGTACCTCTTAAAACTGTTTTGAAATCGTTATTCAAATAATTAAAAACAATTTTGTACAACGGAACTATCAACCATTTTAACTTAAATGCAATATTGGTTGCCTACATTCTACTAAAATTAATTTAGGTAGTTTTTTGAGGGTATTAAAACTAATTATACATTTATATTTATGTTCGATTGTTTAAAGCGCATTGGTTAAATCTATGTTTTAAGGCCCTTTTGTTTAGAGGTTTTGAATACAGTTTTATTATAACTACAAATGTAACCAACTTAACTTAAATGCAATGTTGGTTGCCTTTATTCTACTAAAATTAATTTACGAAGTATTTTGAGGGTATTAAAACTAATTATACATTTATTTTTATGTTCATTTGTTTAAAAAACGTTGTTTAAATCTATGGGTTAGGGCCCCAATGTTTAGGGGTTTTAAATACAGTTTTATTATAGCTCCAAACGTAACCAACTTAACATAAATGCCCTGTTGGTTGCCTATATTCTGTTTTTGAGGGTATTAAAAATATTTATTTATTTTGTTTAAAAACTATTTTAAACCTGTGTTAGGGCGCCAATGTTTAGGGGTTAAATCTGAATAATTTTGAATATATTTTGCAGATAATTCATAATCATTCAGCGACTGTGCAAGCGACTGAACCAAACAGGTTTGTTATATTTAAATATATTAAGTTTAATTGTATAGTTTTGCCTATCACATTTATTTTAGCAAGATTTTAAACAAATTAAATGGTTTAAGCCGCGCAAAATTATATTATTAACACGTTTCGACACTCCTGAAGATGACACACGTGCTACAATATTCTGTATTTTTGTGAAAAATTCAATATATATGTATTTCAAATTCAAAAAATGTATTCCTAGTTTAAAAATTTTCTTTATTAGGGACAATTTATTCACTATGGCTAATAAATAGTTAACTCACATGTAGACGCTTATAGTTACTAATTATTTAGCAGTATTTAAGTTTGTTACATATAATTTAAGCACAGATGCAATTATATATTATTATTTCCGTTATTATCACACTGATATTAAAGTCAAGCAAACCCCCAACATTCCAGTGACTCCCACCCACCAGCGGTGCTTCACTTGTCGCCAAAACTCGAGCGTCCGCGGTCTCTTTCGCTACACACTGCTGACGAGGATGTCAAGGAAGATGTCAACCATAAAAACCACGGGGACGAAGAAATAATGCAAAAAATTATAATAGAAAAATTAAACGCGGAAGTTGAACGTTTAAACTTAAGCGATGACTTAAATAGTGCACGCGTTAAGATTGCTGAGCGCGAAAATAATATTATACATTCAGATAATTCAGGGGGGTACACCCCACGTACCCCCAGCAATTTAACGGAACAGGGGTACAAAGATTTAAAATTCTATCATTCACGGCTATGGTAAACGCAGTTTTAAACCCAGATTATAATTTAGGCACTCGATTTAAATTAATTACAAATGGTCGAGTACTATTTTAAATATAATTTGGGGGCAGAGCCGTAACGTAAATTTCTCGTGTTTTATTTATATTAATAAGTTATTTTTTATATTTATATATATATTTATTTTTACGTATTTGTTATTTTATTTCTATTAAGTAAATTATTTTACAAATTAACAGCACTATTATTTTTTCACTTTACACTTTTTAGTATTAAATTCGTTTTAGACACATAGGCGCCCGAAACAAATAAATACGGACGCCCATGTCTACACGTTACCAATTATTTTAAATTAGTTTTTTGTCAAAAACAATAATTGTTCCCTTAAAACGGCCCCTTAAGGGGCGTAGAAAGTATAATAGCCCTTAGCTTAAACCCAAATTTGTTAGTAGAAGAAATTTTAATTTACACAGTAATCGTAATGTTTTTTTTTTAAGCAGGACCGTCTTAAGCCGTTTCTGCTTGTAAATTTGTGTATTTCCAATGCATTTGTAACCAGTTTAAAGAAATATTTGCTTTTTTATTGCAAAAATATAATTTTTAGCGCGCCTGTATTGTAAAACCTAGTAAATGTCTTGTAAAAACGATGTAAATCCACCAATTGTCAATTTTTGGTAATATTATCATGAAACAACAAACAGTGGTCCATGAATAACGTGCCCTTATACACAAAATAACCTAATACGGCACTGTATTACAGCTAAAACAACGTAAACAAATTGAATTTATTTGTTTTTTTCAGTGCTACGTATGAGGAACTATACAGAGAAAATTTTATATTACTCTAAACAAAATTTGTCATATGCTGTATAAATGTAAAAATATAACTAATCAATTATGAATCATTGGATTTTTACTATTAAATTGGTAAAAATAAAATGTAAAGTTCCCCATCAGTTATTCAAATCCCGCCACTGCGCACGCATCTGCCCCGGCGGCCATCGCAGTGATCGCTGTTGCGTTGCGCATTAGGTCAGTAGGCATCAAGGAATGGCAGTATACACTTGTGTTTCGATCTATTTACACTTTAAAACAGTAATTATACTAATAGTTTTTGTTAAATGTACACAAAAAACATCATTTCTTCTACATATAACCCATAAGCTACCGTGACTGTTCCATAATTCGACAAACAACACCTACAGGTTGCAATAACATGTTTCCGAAGATGGACATGTTATTTTGTAAGTTTTTATTGTTTTTCTGTGTAATTGTAACGAAAATTTAGTGTGTAATTAGTGATTTAATAGTATATGAAGATGTTTCAACAGTTTAGTATAAGTTTTCATCAAATATCATTGATATAGTTCCAAAATAAGGTTATAAAAATTCATTATAACTGGGATTATTTTTATTTATACACTTGTTTTGCACATTGGAAATTAATTTTGAATAATTTCCTTTCGTTTCCTAATATATCCTATTTCCCACTGTTTCTTATATATTATCGTATATGCTGAGTTATTTTGGTAATAGTATACCGGTAAGTGAAGAGGCATCTGCCGCCATAATATAAAAAGACCTGGGCTTAATTAATATGTTTAAAACCAGTGTTAAATATGATTATGATTAATCAACCAACTTTTCATGATTTTATTTAAATATATGGAAGTGTTTTCACCCCTAAAAGTGCTTTTATGTTTCCCATTTACTACTGTTTCTTATAATATATGGTATATGGTTAGCCATTACGGTAATAATATGCCGGTAAGTGACGAGGCATCTACCGCCATGATATAAAAAGACCCGGGCTTAAAATATATGTTTAAAACCAGTTTTAAACATGATTATGATTATTCAACAAACTTATCATGATTTTATTTATATATATGGAAGTGTTTTCACCCCTAAAAGTGCTTTTATGTTGCCCATTTACCACTGTTTCTTATAATATATGGTATATGGTTAGCCATTACTGTAATATATATGCCGGTAAGTGACGAGGCATCTGCCGCCATGTTATAAAAAAACCCGGGCTTAATATTTTAAAACCAGTGTTAATATTAAAAATGATAAATCAACAAATTTATTATGATTTTATATAAATATATGGAGGTGTTTTCACCCCTAAAAGTGCTTTTATGTTTCCTAATTTTGCCGATTTACCACTTATAATATATGGTATTACGGTAATAATATGCCGGTAAGTGACGAGTGCATCTGCCGCTATGATATGAAAAGACCCGGGTTTAAACAATATGTTAAAAATGATTATGATTAATCAACAAATATATTATGATTTTATATTAATATATTGAAGTGTTTTCGCCCCTTAAAAGTGCTTTAATGTTTATTATTTACCACTGTTTCTTATAATATATGGGTTATGGTTAGCCATTATGGTAATAATATGCCGGTAAGTGACGAGGCATCTGCCGCCAAATATGAGAAAGCCCGAGCTTACACATTAGTTTTAAAGGTGATACAAATAATTAATATTAATCAACAAATAAATGTCGTCCCTCAAAAGCACTTTTATGGCCCCAATAACGTATATTTATGGATAAAATGGAAAGATTAGACAGCAAATATATTATATAATCATTTTTATTAGCATAAATACCAAAATTCGTTAAAAATTACATTTCATTCACACAAAACAATAACTATATTAAAATTATACATGATAATCGCCGCCAACCATTTTTTCATCACTTATATAACTTAACAACCACATAGCCGTATCATTTCCCAGCCACAAAAACCCTATCAAAACCCCTTCGAATAGCCCCAAAGTGACCCCACCGAGAACATCTAAAATATAGTGTCGGTTCAGTAACACTCGACTCAAACAAACACTGGTGGCCCAGGCTAAAAGTGGTGGGTAAACATATATGGGCAATGGGTACAGATTGATAAAGAAATAGGCGACAAAAACGGCACGGGACGCGTGCCCCGATGGGAAACTGAACTTGTCGGGGCCTATTTGGGCGATCTGATCATCGACGTTCGCTGAGGGGCGGCGACGCCGCACATACGCCTTTATAATACTCAATAATATTATATCTAATATCAAACCTGGAAAAAACGTCGTAGATCCTTTATTTATACAGATTTTTGCATGAAATTTTGGTTATAGCCCATTTATAATAGTATCTATCCATTTCTGTTGCAAAAACACAGAAAAACCGTAACCCTACTTCCCCACATTTAAGTTTAAAACTTTAATAAAAGCTGTATTTATAAATATTTTGTTACGAAATTTGTTTTACAAACTAATCACAATGGTATTAATCGTATCTGCTTATTAAAAAAATTATATTGCCTAAAACGTACCTATTAAAATATTAACTTGCATCTGGACCAAGCCTGGGTTATTGAACAGCCATGTAAAGACGATCCAGAATGCCAACCATGGTATCCCATGGCAAGAAACCTTTAAATAGGGCCCAAAGTATTTAATATTTAGGTTAACTTATTTAATTTTTGTGTAAATCGTACCTCTAGCATTTTATAATGCCGCTTAAGGGATCGCAGGGGCAAAAACTTGTCGGCCAATTTTACAAAATGCTTTGTTAAACTCACGTCCGCCTGTAACAGCTTTTGCAACGCAGGGGGTGGTTGCCTTTTGGTCTAAAAAACCCCGAAAACAAACATTAATCACATATTAAATACCTGTAATAATTAATTTAAATACCTGCGCCATTTTGATGTAACGAAATATTAAAAATTAAATCACAAGTTACGTATTTAACTCTAAAAATGTAATCTTCGTCATTCGCCTGTCAACTTTTTCCAATGGTTTGCGTCTTCGGTAAGCCAGCTGTACACTAGGCAGCGTAAGCCAGTTTTACATAGGAATAATAGTGTATTTTACACTAAAATAGGTTATATCCCCGCTATATTGTAAATATATAAATAATTGCACACTCAAAACGTTTTATTATACTAAAAAACTGGTTAATTAGTGATGATAACATGTTCAGGGCCACGTGTCCTGAATGTGGGACACATACCAACCCACTAATGCACTTATATTATGTTTAAAATTAAAAATAACCCTTAGTTTTTTTTTTTATTTACAATTTAATGTTGTTATGTGATCCTAATACGTACACTACCATGTGTACCGAATGTGTGACACACACACAGACCTTATAGGGCCATTATTATATATTTAAAACATTTATTAATTAATATATACTCTTATATTAATAATTTCTGAGTGCAAATACAATATATTATAGAATATATCTAAGTTTAGATTACTATATTTAACCAGAAGTACGCATAATGCAGTGAACCATTTAATGCTGGCGTTAAAAATTAATTCTCCAGTTTAAGCAGTGGTTTGGCTAAGGTCAGATCAAGGTTTAACTTATATATTTTTGTAGTTTTTTAATTATAGTAATAATGGACAAATTATACAGTAAGTATATTTTAAGTCATTTATACACTAATTATAATAGGCTCTAAATATTAATTAGGTGTACTAGTGCCCCTATTTATAATTAAAAAATAATAATAACATATTTTAAACGTTGTATTTATTGATACAATTCGACGCATACTTATTTGGCGCTTGCGCCAATGTTTTTCGAAATACTGCCTTAAAAATTTAGGAGCATGTAGCCTAAATATAAGTTGTTAACCCCTAATTTTTTTCAGTTTGATATCTCGTATAGATTTTCAGTAAATAATTATTAAAATTCGTCTAGTAGAAAGACAATTCGACGCATACTTATTTGGCGCTTGCGCCAATGTTTTTCAAAATACTGCCTTGAAAATTTAGGAGCATGTAGCCTAAATATAGGTTATTAACCCCTAATTTTTTCAATTTGATATCTTGAATAGATTTTCAGTAAATAATTTATTAAAATTCGTCTAGTAGAAAAACCATTAAATGTTTCGGTTTTAAACAGGAAGACTTTAGCATTCAATTGTTTTGATATTTTTAGCCAAAACATCGTAATGTTTAAGTCTGGAAACGGTGCCAATTTATTTTGACAGGGCCGTATTCAGGGGGCAGTACAAATAAATAATTACTATTAGAAAAGTAACATAGATTTACGTATAGCTTAAAAAGATAAATAATAAATTTAAATATAATAGATATTTATGCAACCAGCTTTGCTCTAGTGTTATGCGGGCTTGAAATTTTAATTAATTTAGTCGTAAAACAATTATTATCATAATAAATTGTATTTTGCAATGATTTACACTAGTAAATTGTTGCAAGGAACGTCTAAATTGACTGTTTGTTATAGGATTTTTTTTTAAAAATCGGTAAATTTAGAGTTTATTTAGATTTTAATTGAATTAATTTTATAATATTGTAATAAGTCTGAAATGAGTTGAGTTATCGAAATTTTCTACTCTTGTAAATAGTTTTAAATTGCTCTTTTTTTATATAATCTAGCAAAATATTACGTAAAAGAAATTATTTAAATGCCTAATTGTTAAGTTGAACTTAAATGCGCTATAAGTCTTAAATGGTTTATGTTAGCGATTTTTTTTATTCTTGATAATTATTTTAGAATACTTTTTTGCTATCGTATTGACTAAAATAATTGAGCATTTTCAAATTTGAACCCGATTTTTTAGTAAAATAGATTATTTTTTGTTTTTCATGATTTTTAACAATTTGGTTGCCATTTTAGGGTAATTAATGGATACATTTCTGTATTAACTTTAATTTCGTAAATAATAACACGCAAATTTTACTCCAAATTCTAACGTATCCGACCTGTTAGACGTCATTCGTTTTAAATAGCAAATTTATATTTAGAATTTGAAAAGTCTTCGTTTGTGAGAGCCCAAATGTAAAATCTAGTTCATAGAATTGAGTGGCCTGCGTATGGAGCGTGTATAAAAATAAAAATAATCAAAATTCATCGAATTTATAAACGAAAAATATTAAAAAAAATTGTGTATTTAATTATTCTCTCATCATGGATATATATTTAATAAAATATTGTGCAATAACAATACGTTTAAATTGGAATGGAGATATTTAAAACTGTTCCAAAAATAAATGGTAAGCAGAATTTACTAATGTGTACGGGGGGGTAAAACACTATAGAAAATAAACTCCTTATGGCGCTGACAAACTTAATTATACCTATAAGTATAATTAAAAGATAAATTGGGGGCATTATTTCCCCTAAAAATGCATTTTTTATGTAATAATAACCTTAGGTTAGGCGCTAGAAATTTAAAACTGTTCCTTAAATTAATGGTAAGTAGAATTTATTAATGCTTACGAGAGTAAAACATAATACAAAACTTTGAGGCGTTTGTATTAATAATCCCTTTAAAGATATTTGGAGCCTAAGGCTCTGGAAAATAAATATTCTTATACATTTATTATTAATTGTACTATAAACCCATTAATTAAACTTCAAATGCTCCTTTTTCTAAGGATAATCTTGCTTTAGGGCCTAAAGGTCCCAAATGACAGTTTTTGTCCAGACCCGTACTTAGATTATTTGTACAAGGGTAGTAGGAATATTCCTACTACCCTTGTACAAATAATGTAAGTACGGGTCTGGAGAAAACGGGTATTTGGGACCCTTAGGCCCTAAAGCAAGATTATCCTTACAAAAAGGAGTATTTGAAGTTTAATTAACAGGTTTATAGTACAATTAATAATAAATGTATAAGAATATTTATATTTCAGAGCCTTAGGCTCCAAATATCTTGGGACCCTTAGGCCCTAAAACATACGTTTAGCTTCAAAAACCACTTGTTATTTTTGTTTATTTATACGTTTTTCTTTTGTTTGTTTATTTATTTATAAAAAATAAACCTATTCACCTTTTTGTTTTTTTTTTAATTTAATTTTAATATTAGTATATTTTTAATATATTCTATTATTAAATTATATATATATATATATATATATATATATATTATTAAACAAATGTAAAACTAACTATCTTTGACCTTGAAGACATCACTTTTGCGCGCTAAGCGTCAATATTGCCTAAATTAATTTCCTGTAACGAAATTTGAACAATTGTCAAAACTATTCAATACTTATAGATTTTAAATATACATTTTAATTAGTTCTGTATAATTGCCAAATCTTTAGCATTCGTTGCGCCCAGATCTGGGCCAATTTTATTTTACTAAACCCTTCTGGGACTTCTGCTGCCCTAATACTATAAACTTGTAATGTTTTCTACATTTAATGAATAGTTAACGGCCATTTTGTATATTCTAATTATATCTGAGCCAAATTTCGTTCTATTTACACCTACGCTACGCAATAATTATTCACAACCAGTTGATTCACTGTTTACCAACCATATTTTCTAAGTCTACGCCCGTGAATTTGACCCTTAAGACCCCTAAGGGAAAAGCTAAACTATATTTATTATATTGGGTAGAGGCAAAAGTAACAATAAAAAAAATACTTAACGTATTAGTAAACACGTAAACAATACAATGAAATCACACGGTTTATTTATTTTCGTTTTACAGTGTACTCATATTACAAACGAACCTTGATATTACGTAGAGTGTAACCAAACAATAATATTAATTTGCATATATGACCTTAATGCACTTTAAATTAAAATATATTTATTTACAACTGTGGGAAATCCTAATTTTATTATATTAATTAATGATCCTTCTTGTAATTCTACACCACTGGTTTTATTGGAAACAGTTAATATTATACTGAAACTTACCCGCCCTTGTGTGTTAAAATAATGGTGCGTCATTCTTCAAATTTCAAAACAAAGTTCAATTTTTAGCAAAATCTTCTCCGCCAGTACCACTGAAGACTTACCGGTGGGAAGATATCCGGAGAGAGAAGAAACGGGGCAAATACCCTTATACATACCTCTATAAAGGACCTTTCTTCGGGATAAACATAATGGACGAAGACGACAAGGAAGTCAAGCCGATAAATGGTGAGAAAAAGAAGAAAATTGTGAAAAAGATCAAGAAAGTACCAAAAAAGAAACCTAGCGAGGAAGAAGTGGCTAAGGAAGAAGTTACAGTAGAAGACACAACTAAAAAGGACCTTGAAGTTAAAGAAGAAACTAAGGTTGAAGCAATGGAGGTTGATCCAGAACCTAAAATAGAAATGGAAGTAGAAGAAATAAAGACTGAACCAATGATATACGCCAGACGTAATGATTCACCTACTGGTGATTGGTGGAATGAAGAAACTCCGGAAGACGTGAAAGAGGAAGACACTAAAGAGGAAATAGTAAAAATTGCAGCAAGAACTGATTCCCCAGTAGATTGGTGGACTGAAGATACTGAAAAGGATGAGATTAAAGCAATTGACAAAGAAGAAAATAAGAATTCCAGTTCAGATGACCTCAAACCTGATCCAACTAGCAAATCAGATAGTAGAACTCCTACGTCTGACGATACCTTTACGGAAAGTAATATCGACCAATATTTAGATAAAGAAGAAATCTCAAAAAGTGTTTCTGAAACCTCTGCGGCCGGCGGCACCACTTCTGCTTCAGATGCAGAGCTACCACAAGACCTCAAACCATCCACAGCTCAAATTATGGATGTGGGAGAGAAACGAAAGCATTCAGACCCCTCAGAAATGAGCCAATCAAATTTAAGTCTATTTGAAAAAATGAAGAACTCTAAATTTAAACCTCCTACTTTTAAAATCCCGAAATTCAAGCGATTTAACTTTAGCAAAAAGTCTTCAAAACGAATTAAAACTGATGCTAAGGAAGTTACACCTGTAGAAGTAGAACCTCAGCCAAGCAAAGCTTCAGAATCGCCTGTTTATATCCGAATTCCACTTAATCCAAGTATTGAAGAGTTGGAACTCGAACGACAAGAAACCAGAAGACGTTTAGATGATGGAACGAATCGAGTGAATAATGCAGACACCAACGGAAATATTTCTAGTTCTAGTAGTAGACCTTCTTCGCCTGAAAAAGCGGACAGAAAAACTCCAGGGTTTAAGAAATCTGGAGTAAAATCTACGAAGAAAATTTCGCCTAAATCGTCACCCAAGCGGTCACCTCCTCTTACCAAAAAGGGAGATTCACCTGAATATATCTTTATACCTCTTAAAGGGCCAGTGGATGAGTCAGATACATTAGCTGAAGAACAGCTGGACTTTACCTTAAGAAAACCTACCACAAATGGAACTGAATCAACTGAAAAAGATGCTACATTAACTAAAAGAACCTCACCAAAAGGAACTCTTAAATCGTCCCCTAAAGGATCACCCAAAGGAGCATTAAAGAAGAAAGCTAAACTCAAAGAAACTACAACGAAACTAACCAAAGACATAAAGAAGATGGCTTCAAAACTTAAGGAAGTCCAACAAAAGACTAAGGAAAGCTTAACAAAGAAACCTGACCCAGAAAAGAAGAAAACTAATCCTGAGGAATTGCCTATAATAGCGAAGAATAATGATGAACCTGAATATATTGTTATCCCCTTAACAGGTCCACTACCGGAGAACTTAGTGAAGAAATCAATTGAAGATTTAAATACAGCAGAAGCGGATAGTAAGCCAGAAACAATCGACATTGAAGATTCTAAGATTCCAGTTACAACTGATAAATCAGAAACAAAGAAAGACTCATTAATGTCGAAATTAAAAGGCAAGCCTAAAGTGGAGAAGAAAGAAGACTCATATAAACTAGAGCAAACGCCAAAAAGTTTGGATATTCTAATCACTAAGCGTTCCGGTGATTCTCCACCAGTTGAATACATCCATATACCTTTAACTCCAACTGAAGAACAATTGGAGCAAGAATACACTAAAGCAAAACAACTTGAAGAACCCCAAGTAGATGAAGCAACAAAACTTGCCGCAGAAGAATTGCCTATTGAGCATAAAGCTGGTAAATCAGGTACTGAAATCCTGAAAGATACCAGCAAGCTAGTCTCAACTCCACTGCTTTTAGCACTAGAATCCACAAAAATTAAGCCTCAGAAGTCTGTCAAAATCAAAGAGGACCCCAAGGAAGGGTTTATGTCTAAATTAAAAGGACTTACCACTAGCAAACTGGAGTCAGTTATTACTCCACCAGTAATTGAAGAAACTGCTAAGAAATTTAAAGGTTTCACTTATAGTATTAAAAGGAAATTAGATAAAGAAGAACCGAAACAAGAATTCGCTTTATCTGACCAAGGTCTGGATAATTTAATACAACAACGAGAAGAATCCCCTCCGATTGATTACTACCAATTACCGGTACGTCCAACAGCAGCCGAGCTTGAACGGTTAGCCGAAGCTTCGAAAGAAGAACCTTGGGAAACTATAGAAGGATTTGAAGTAATACCTAATGCAGAAGCAATGGACGTTTCTACCAAAGTCGATGAAGAAACACCTAAAACAGACAAAGAAGCAATTGCTGTTGAAGAAGCGGAAGCAAAAGAGAAACAAAACGTCAAACAGATAGCAACTATATTAGATGAACAAAAAGAGGAAACGGTAATAATATCTAAAAAAGAACCAACGAAGCAAGATACTTCTACAACAGAAGACAAGAAAGAGGAACCCACAAAACTTAAATTAAAAATACAGAAACAAAAATCCCAAGCTCCAGGAATTCCAGCACAGGATACAAAAACTCCTGAACTCTCTGCTTCAAGTAACTCACCACCCCCAAAAGAAACTGATTCATTTACTATGGAAACTGAAACTGTAGTTGCACCGGTTAAAGAAATTAAAACTATATTAAAAACAGATGTTTCAAATGTAGAAATTAAAACTGAAGAGCCTAAAAGCTTAACAACAATTGTTAAAGAAGTAATTCCTAAGACAACTACAGAGGTTGTTCTTCTAAAAGAAATTCCATCTACTGTTAAAGTTGAAACATCTAAGTCTACTCCAAGTACACCAGTAACGCCTAAACCCCTTTTAGAGGAACCCAAAACTCCAAAAACCGTAAAGATAATTGAGTTCACAAAAAGCACAAGTATTCTAGGTCCAGTGAAAGAAGAAACAATGACAAAATTCAAAGGTTTCACTTCTAGTATAAAGAGAAAACTTGGGAAAGAAGATCCTAAATTGGAACACAAGATGACAGATAAGAGTCTTGATAGTTTGGTTGATAAACGCGAGACAACTCCTCCGATTGATTACTACGCAATTCCAGTAAGACCAACGCCTGCAGAATTGGAACGTTTGGCACAACATTCCAAAGAAGAACCTTGGGAATTTTCAGAAAATATTACAGAAGTTGTTCAACCAAAAGAGATTCCATCAACTGATAAAGTTGAAACATCAAATTCTTCCCCAATAACTCCAGAACCAGAACTACTTTTAGAAGAGCCTAAAACTCCAAAACCAGAACAACTTACAGAAGAATCAAAAACTCCAAAAGTGCAACAAGAACCCAAAACACCAAAGCCACAAATTTTAGAAGAACCCAAAACTCCAAAACCTAAACAACTTTTAGAAGAGCCCAAAATTGCAAAACCTTTAAATGTAACTGAGTTCACAAAGAGTACATCAAGTCTACTAGGACCTGTAAAAGAAGAAACAATAACAAAATTGAAGGGATTTACTTCTAGTATTAAAAGGAAACTTGGGAAAGATGAACCTAAACTAGAACACAAAATGACGGATAAAAGTCTTGATAGTTTAATTGGAAAACGTGAGACAACTCCGCCGATAGATTATTACGCGTTACCAGTTAGACCAACGGCTGCAGAATTGGAGCGGCTAGCTCAACAGTCTAAGGAAGAACCTTGGGAAACTGAAGAAGGCTTTGAAGTCATAACTGCTGCAGATTGTGAAGAAACTATCGAGAGTCCTTCAATCGTTCAAGCTGACGAAGAACTGACAAAAGATAAACTGGAAGCAGAAGCAATGGAAGTGTCTTCAAGTTTACCTACAGCCGAAGTACAAGAAACCCAGACTACAACAGTGCTTCCAGTTGAAACCACGGAAGATGTTCCAAAGAAGAAAACAGTTATGGAAAAAATTAAATCAGTCAAACCTGATTTAAAATTATCAATGAAGAAGAAAGCACCAAAGAAATCTTCACCAACAATTGAGAAGAAAGTGAAAAGATCTCCTCCAGTTGATAAACGACGCAGAGATTCACCAGTTGAGTACCTCTTTATTCCGCTGAACCCAACTGAAGAAGAACTAGCAGCTGAAAAGGAAAAAGAAATACAAAAACGTCTTGCCGAAGCTCCTGAAACTCCAGTTGAGGCAACGGAAGAGCCTCTAAAAGTTGAAACAACCGTAAAGAAAGGAGCTATTAAAAAACAGCCGGGAGAAAAGAGTAAGCTGCAAGACACTACTTCTAAATTGACTCAAGATATTAAGAAGTTTGCTGCAAAGTTAAGAGACATGCAGAAGAAAGCCAAGAAACCTACGTTTAAAACATTTAAGCATGGAACTAAAGTGGGTAGTAAGAAATTATCACCGCCCAGTGTTAAAAAGTCGACTTCAGAAGGTAAAAGATCGCCACCAAAGAGTCAAGACAGTATGGAGTCTCCAGAATATATCTTCATTCCACTAACTGGCCCAATACCTGGAAAAGAAGAAACGAAAAAGCAAACTACAAGTGAAGAAACGCCTGCATTGATCCAAACGACAACTACAGAACATTCTTTATCTTCTAAAACATCTGCAGAAGAAACTAAAGTTCCAGAGAAACTTGTGAGAAGAAAATCTAAACCTACCACAAAAGAAATGTCTGCAACAGCCATGGACTCGCTAAAGAAAACCAAGGATTACAGTATAACTAAACTGAAAGCTTTGAAAGATGCAGTTCAGCCTTCTAAAAAGCCTGAAGCACAACCTGAAGTATCTTCTGAAACAGTTAAAACAGTAGTTACACAGGGAAGCATAGAATCTCCAGCATATATAGTCATTCCTTTGAAAGAACCTTCTGAACAACAAACTGAAGAAACTTTGGATACGAAAGAAGAAGAATTAGAATCAATCCTGTTTGAAAAGATGAAAATTGAAGAGCCTGTTAAGCCAAAGAAAAAGAAAAAAGTGCCTAAACCTCCACTAAGTAAAGAAGACAGTGTTAAATCTGTAGATGAACCAGTAGAAGCACCAAAAATTGAAGAACCTGCTGAAGTACTTCCAAAAAGTGTTACAAAAGATGAGGAACTTTCTAAACCATTTGAAGAAACTATTATTCAAGAAGCCACTCTTCCAGAAGTCCAAAAAGAAGAAAAACAGGAAGAGCCACACCACTATGAACCAATCTCGAAGGAAGATGAAGAAGATGGCTTGAAAACGGCTGTGCTGGCTTCTAAATTACAAGAAGACTCCGTGAAGCCTGAAGATTCGCCTAAGACGAACAAGAAAGTCCAGTTTAAAAAGAAGAAAGGTCTGAAGACACCAAGTGAAGATGACAGTGTTATTTATGAAACGATACAAGTCCAAGGGGAGCCAAGTCCAAGCGTCCAGAAGTCCATGGTGACGAAGAACGGTTCTGTTGAAGAAGATGATAAATGGTCTAAATCTATGTAAGTTCTTGAATTGGTGATTCGTGTTATATTAACAGTTTTTTATTTATTAATACGTTTTTGCATCATACTTCTATCAATAATAAAATATACTAATTTAAAATATTAATTTCTAAGAAAGTTCTATGGTTTATGTGATTGGAATTGAAAGGGTTTAATCTTTAAAAATAATATTTTAAATGTACTTAGGTGCAATTCTAGTTGTAGTACAAATGATGACATTTATTTAATGAAACAATTAGGATTAATTAGCTACATTCATGGCCAGTAGAGGTTAAATAATTATTTAACAATACGATATATCTCAAAACTAAATAATATCATATTATTTATATATAATAATATTTCTCAAGGTCAAATGTTTACTGAAACTATTTTTATATTACTGTGCCAATCTGATAACCAATCTAGTTGAAAATTTATTTTTAGATAAACAATAGTTTAGTTAATAATCCCTGAGAAGGACAAGTTTTTATCTTTATTTGGTTTTTGAGGAAAAAATAAATTATAAATAATAAAGTCCAAAAAAAGAAATCTAATTTTCATTCTGTCAATATCTCACAAACGGCATGACTTACAAAAAAAGTTACGTTATTAAAAGTTGTAAATATTAAAATTTCTAGCAACTTTTGTTTAAACATTTTTTTCGAAAAATAGACTATATTCTGGAAAATGGCGTTTTGAAAAATACTTGTAACTTTTGCTACTGTCTCAATATCTCACAAACGGCATGAGTTACAAAAAAAGTTACGTTATTGTAGATATTAAAATTTCCAACAACTTTTGTTAAATCATTTTTTTCAAAAAATTTCCTAAATTCCGGAAAATTGCTTTTTATAAAATAATTGTAATTTTTGCTACTGTGTCCATATCTCACAAACGGCATGAGTTAGAGAAAAAGTTACGTTATTAAAAGTTGTAGATATTTAAATTTCTAGCAACTTTGGCTAAAACATTTTTTTCAAAAAATGGCCTAAATTCCGGAAAATTGCTTTTTTAAAAATACTTGTAACTTTTACTACTGTGTCAATATCTCACAAACGGCATGAGTTAGGGAAAAAGTTACGTTATTAAAAGTTGTAGATATTAAAATTTCCAACAACTTTTGCTTAAACATTTTTTTCAAAAAATGTTCTTTATTCCGGAAAATTGCTTTTTAAAAAATACTTGTTACAATACATATTATAATTGTTTTAAAGCAATCGTAAACAAAATAAAACTACGTTATGTATAGCTAGTGCCAAATTCCAGTCAAGGATGACCAAAACGTGTATTCCCGTTAAATTTTTTAAAGTTTAACGATTACAGCATTTCTTATACACATGCGTATAGGAAAGTAAAGACAGCTAATTTTATATATATGTAGGTGACAATTTATCCTCAGTATTATAAATAAATGTGACTTCGGGGAACCTCCGTCGGTTTCCGAACGCTCCTGCCGTTCTAACAATAGTTAAACGTATAATTTTAACTCAGTGAACAGTTGAATTTCGAACACTATACTATGGGAAGGCATAGATATATTATGCCCGGTTTATTTATAGCAAATATGTGAAATGTCTACACCAGTGTGTGTGTGTATGTATGTGTATGTGTAATCGTGCGTGTGTGTGTGATTCCTAAATATTCAAAATGGGGAAATTTAGTTTGATTCATTGGAATTTCTTATATGTTAAGGTATTTTCGTATACATATATATAAAATTTCAAGATATAGTTGCAGAATAATTAATTTTGGGACAAAATCTCCGAATATTTCTTTTTACAACAAAACTATCCATATATATAATATTTAAATAATTTTATGCACAAATTAGGTGTTTATTTTATAAATTGTTACGTATTTTCAAGGATTGTTTCGTATATATTAGTTAACTTTTATTTAAGACCCGTAAATGGCCCTAATTTTAATCTAGAATATATATTGTATACCATGTGTCGGAGAATATATCTTCTGCACATTAATAATAAAAAAATTGGTTGTTGTAGCCATAGAAATTCGTTTTACGTCTTTCTACGAGCTTTGTGAAGGTACCCTGACGATTTTAACCAAATTGGAGGGCTCAATTTCTTGTTATTTCATTTTAAAACTAACTAGATGTATTGGCCCCTAAATTGTATTGCCCCCTTAATACAACTCTTAATTTTAAATATATCAAAATAATCTATGGAACATTATTAAAAAAATTATATCTATAAAGTTTTTTCAAATTGTCAACATTAAGGCCATAAAAAAATAATTAAAATATTGCTTTCATTGTTGCCTGCTAGTAAAGAAACAGTGGCCCCTATATTATATTGCCCCCTTAATACAACTCTTAATTTTAAATATATCAAAATAATCTATGGAACATTATTAAAAAAATTGTATCTATAAAGTTTTTTCAAATTGTCAACATTAAGGCCATAAAAAAATAATTAAAATATTGCTTTCATTGTTGCCTGCTAGTAAAGAAACAGTGGCCCCTATATTATATTGCCCCCTTAATACAACTCTTAATTTTAAATATATCAAAATAATCTATGGAACATTATTAAAAATATTGTATCTATAAAGTATTTTCAAATTGTCAACATTAAGGCCATAAAAAAATATTTAAAATATTGCTTTCATTCTTGCCTGCTAGTAAAGAAACATTGGCCCCTTAATTATATTGCCCCCTTAATACAACTCTTAATTTTAAATATATCAAAATAATCTATGGAACATTATTAAAATAATTGTATCTATAAAGTTTTTTCAAATTGTCAACATTAAGGCCATAAAAAAATAATTAAAATATTGCTGTCATTGTTGCCTGCTAGTAAAGAAACATTGGCCCCTTAATTATATTGCCCCCTTAATACAACTCTTAATTTTAAATATATCAAAATAATCTATGGAACATTATTAAAAAAATTGTATCTATAAAGTTTTTTCAAATTGTCAACATTAAGGCCATAAAAAAATAATTAAAATATTGCTGTCATTGTTGCCTGCTAGTAAAGAAACATTGGCCCCTTAATTATATTGCCCCCTTAATACAACTCTTAATTTTAAATATATCAAAATAATTTATGGAACATTATTAAAAATATTGTATCTATAAAGTATTTTCAAATTGTCAACATTAAGGCCATAAAAAAATATTTAAAATATTGCATTCATTCTTGCCTGCTAGTAAAGAAACATTGGCCCCTTAATTATATTGCCCCCTTAATACAACTCTTAATTTTAAATATATCAAAATAATCTATGGAACATTATTAAAAATATTGTATCTATAAAGTATTTTCAAATTGTCAACATTAAGGCCATAAAAAAATATTTAAAATATTGCTTTCATTCTTGCCTGCTAGTAAAGAAACATTGGCCCCTAAATTATATTGCCCCCTTAATACAACTCTTAATTTTAAATATATCAAAATAATCTATGGAACATTATTAAAAAAATTGTATCTATAAAGTTTTTTCAAATTGTAAGCCGTAAGGCCATAAATATATAATTAAAATATTGCTTTCATTGTTGCCTGCTAGTAAAGAAACAGTGGCTGTAAATATGTTCACTAAAAAACCTTCTTTATAACATAGCTAATATTATTATTATTACAAACTATCCCCTAGATATTTTAATTCTATTAATAATCAAACTAAATATCTCCATAACTCGTGAAGTTAATATAAAATGACTACTTGACTATATCCGCTAAATAAAAATGTATCCAACGGCGCGATCCGCCGATTTTGAGGAAACTAAACGTAATCTTACGCGCGAGATCCGGCCGTCGCAGAAGAGGAAGTTGGCGAAGCGCTCCGCCTCGCAGGGTGACAACCCTAGGGACCCGTCCGCGGATAAATCGCGCCAGTCTTCTAATAGTTCGTCGCGCGAAGTGCGCTGCGCTTGCCAATTTTTCCAGTGCGATTTACTACTGCCAGATAGGGAGAGATGGGATGGCACTCGGCCTAGTAGTCGCGCTGGGAATATTAGTATAAATTCAGAAGGGTTAAACACTGGGTAAGGGTTAAAAAAAAACAAATTTTTCTATACAAATTATAATCACACGGGTAGGTAGTAAAAGCGCTCAAAAGTTAAGTTTATAACTCGTATAAAAACGAGTTATGCATTTTAATTTTTACCCTTAAACCAATTTAAATATGTTACCTATGTGCCCTAAAGGGTGACACAATCGACCGAAATGAAACATGTAGACACATAGCTAAATTTAAAAAGTGAAACAATCTAAACAATCATAAATTATGTTTGCTTTGTCTTATCCAAACCCTGCTATTTGAACAGGCCCTATTTTTAGACCTTTAGCCAAAATTTGGCACTAAATTGCAAAAATATTGGCATATACTTCTTGCACACAGTGCCGGTATCAGTAGGTTTTTCTTCACATTAATATTTCTTCAATAACACCAATTGTTACAAAAGTGCTTCTTATTTATACTAAATGTTTGTGCCTAATGATTTTTGTGTGAACTAATACTACTTTGCGTCGGAGCTATTGCCATAACAAGAATAATTCTAGTGACCACGACTACGAACCAATCAACCCTCCACCAGATGCTGCGCCAGTATCTTCACCTCTGCAATCACCAGCAGTACCACAAACAGATCTCAAAACTGAAGAGCCTCTACCAGAACTACCCCGGTTGCTCCGAATCCCGCTCGATACTGAGTTGATTCAACCCCCAGAGGACCTAGAAGTCCAGTCTTCTACGCGAAGCCTCAATAGTACTCCAGATCTGCAAAGTCGCAGAAGTTACATGAACACTCCTGACTTAAGCTCCAGAACTGATGGAATTAACACCAGTCAAGTGGATTCCTCAGCTTTAGAGATGTTACCATTAAAGAAAGAAGCTAGAACGAAGCAAGTGACGAAAGAAGACGTCGAAGACGCAGAGGCAGCTCCAAGTATGCAAAGTAAAATAAAAACACAAGCTGGAAAGTTGAAAACAAAACTTAAAAGCATCAAAAGGCCTACCTTTACTATCCCTAACCCTAAATTCAGCCCTAAATTTCGGCGTCCTAAAACTGGACCAAAAACCCAAGGGCCTAAGATCCAAAAACAAAAGTTTCAACGTCCCAAGTTCGATACTTCTAAGTTCAAAATGCCTGACGCTCCTAAATTCACAATGCCTCAAATGCCACAAATGCCTCAAATGCCCAAAATGCCACAAATGCCTAACATGCCCAAAATGCCAACTTTCTCAAGCATGCGTCGCCAAAGTGCCCCTGTAACTGAGGAAAAACAAACTACGACCGGTTCCAGTGCAGAATCCAAGCCAAACATATTCGACTTTAGAACTTACCCTCGTTTATTCGATAAGACTAAAAAGAAAACTACGACAATGTCAGCGACTACCGACGAATCAGTTCCAGAATTCGCGACAGTCCCACGGGCTGCTGCCCGGAAAAAGGGGCCAGTAGGGGCCCGTTGGGTGCACCGTTTCTCTGACATCCAGTACGCTGACGATGAGAAACCTACACCTGGTGATGACCTCCGAAGTAAAGACAGAGGTGACTCGCTGGAAAGACGTATGGAAGCTGATCTACGCTATGAAGAAGCACTAGCAGAAGATGAAGAATTCCGGGATTACGAACGTGAAAACCAGGAATTAAACCGACGATCACATCCAGGCCCTGACGGTGAATACCCCGAACGCTGGCGCCATGGAAACTTCCGAAATCCAGACTCGTTTGATGAAGACCTCCCGAATGGGATGGATGAACAACAGCGTAATCGAATTGGGTATGAAATCCAGGAACAGCATCGTCTGGAAGAGATGCGACGTCAACACTTGGATGAGCATTCATCTGTGGCTAGTTCAGGGCATCATCGTGGTGTATTAGAGGAGATAGACTCTGATCAGTTCTTTTTACGTGAGAAGGGCATTTCTCAAGATAATATCCAAGTTGGATTGTACTTAAGTTCAGAAATTCGGGATGCGTTTAGACAACCAGTAAATTCTTTGTCAATGCACCGGGATTATGATGCTTCGGATTTGTCGCTAACGCGACCAAGTCGCCCGAAGCGAAAGCACTTCAAAAAGTCTAAGAAGGCAAAGAAGACGCCTCATGCTTCTCAAGAGGAAATGTATGATCGTGCATCGATTAATACTGAACCTGAGGAATATCCGAAGAATCTAAACGATTTTAAAACATATCCTCCTCCAAGACCCAAACGGAATAAACGTAGCAGATCCCAAACTGAAGCTGAGGTAGATGATGAAGTCAACTTAGACGCCCAACAGTTCCAATCACAAGACGATGTTTCCAATGATGTGGAAACGATGCCAAATATATTAGGGTATGTCGAGAAGGATATGGACATTGTGGACGAGTACAATAAATATATAAGCGATGAGGCTTTAATGTATGAGAATGAAGTTATGAAAGATATTGAGCAGCCGGAAATAGTTATAAGTGGTGATCAAAAGTATGAGATTACAAAGAAAGATATCGATAGATATCTTCGGGAGACAGGGATGGTTGATACCCCAAAACCCCCAACGAGGCGGCATAGAAGCATGAAGAGCCTAGCAATGTCAGACCATGACTCAATCATTGGAGAATTCAACCGGGATAAAGTTATGCAAGACATGCTCCAGCAAGAGGTATATATAACACCTTTTAATCTAAGTGAATAGTGCCTTTATATCATGTTTATTTTCAGTTGAACGTCTACCGAGTTGAACACCTTCCAGTCCAGGAGTCTCCACTTGCTCCAGCCCGCCGATCGCGTTCCAGGACTTTATCTCAAATAGACGACGACCGCACTTCCCACGGAGCCGAATCCCTAAGGTCCGAATGCCAGGAATCCCCATGCATGGAAGACCGTCGTGACTCTATGGGCTACGCCGTCATTGACAAACGAAAACCCCAAGAACCTCCCCTACCCAAGCGAAGACGATCTACAAAATCCAATCGTTCCGACACAAAATTCTTTACAGTGCCTCGACAGCTAAACGACACACCTCCAGCTAGACCTACACGAAACTACAGTACTTTAGGCGAGCCAAAACGATCCGAAACTGACCTCACTGCAGATGAAGACGAAAAAGAGAATATTGATATAAGTCAGTATATCGAAATGGAAGATGATGACCACTCAAAGAATTTACATTCGGGTGCAGTTATCAATAAGATGAAAGGGCGCCCATTACCTGCGCCCCCAAGACCTCCTAGGAGCAGACGAGACCGCTCCAAGGACGCTCTACGAGATATCACTCAAGAAACCAATATTATTGGTGATCAAATCGATGAAGATAAGATTTCTCCGGCTTCGCCTAGCGAAGCAATTGAAGAAATCGATATGTCTACACAAACTGATCCACTACCGGAAGACTACTGTTGTGAAGAAATTATCGAAGAATCTACTGATGTCATAGTAGCACCTACCCGAAGAAAGCGAAGCTCACAACGTGATTCCAACATAAGTTTGGATAGACCTACAGATCAACAAACACCCAAACCATTCAGAACGCCCATCGACAGTCCAGTACCACGACGGAGACTTCGTTCCCGAGACTCCAGCTTCTCTAGAAGTCAAGATAGACCTGCGGTCGAAAGATCATTAAGTCCGACAGAAAGAAGAAAACTTCGCTCAAGAGATACCAGCTTTTCAAGAAGTTTGGACCGCCCTAAAACACCGTCAGACCTATCAAGGACTCCAGTCGAAAGATCTTTAAGTCCTACAGAAAGGAGAAGACTCAAGTCAAGAGATTCGAGCTTCTCCAGAAGCTTAGATCGACCTAAGACTCCAATAGAAGGTTCTTCAAGTCCTAATGCAATGGTTATACAACACCAAGTCCATACACCTGTTGAAGATGAGACTGTTACACATGCAAGTTTACTTGTGCGTCCAGTTGCAGAATATCCTGCAGATTCATTCGTTAGTAAACGATTTGCAGCCGATATTTCGTATGATATGATGGAAGAAACAGTGCTTCGTAAAGCTAAACCAGATTTTGACTTAACGCAACTTGACTTAGAGATTAGTGAAGCTACAAATCGAGGTCTGGAGGCGACCAGGCGAGATTTAGATCTCCAGCACTTAGAAATCAGTGACGAAAACCTGGATTTAGTTAGTCGCGAAGAACCTACTTCAGAATACTTTGAAACTGATCAAATTACGGAAGAACTTGCGCAACCAGAGCCTATTAAAAAAGAAGAATCCCCAGACTACTCAGAAATAATACGTAGAGAACGCACCGACGAGTTAACAGATATGCCAGAGAAACCACAACGAAGAAAATCTTCAGCGACACCGAAAAGTGAAACAGCTGAAGTTCCTCAACCACAAATCATTGAAAGGATCATCGAACGTCAAGTTCCAGTTGTTCCTGGACCAGAAACAGAAGTGGAAGTCCTTAAGGCGCATCGTTTACAAGTAACTGATCTAGACGTAGAACGCCTGACTGTCTCAGAGCTACAAGCTCACAAAATCCTAGTTTCTGAAATTGATGGTGTAAGCTTGACCATCAACGAGCTTAGCTCTAAGTCCGGGAATTTGGTGTTGAATGGTTTAGAAATCCCCTCAGGGTTAATCCAAGAGATCCTGGATCGAATGCAGTCGGCTGCGTCGACATCAGAACGTCCCCCTAGTGAACAGGTAGCTACACAAACTAGCATAGATGAGGAACACACTGAACCCGAAATATTTACAGACCCCATCCGAACCGAGCAAGTCTGCACACAAACCAGCTTAGAGGACACTCCCGAACCCACTCCAATGGAGCAAGTTGCTACGCAGACTAGTCTAGATGAAGACAGCAGAGTTCCTGAAGAGTTTAAACAGCTGAAAGAACCAGTGATCCTCATCGACACCGCCACAGAAACAGATCAGGATGAGCAACAGGAGTTATTGGAAAACTTGAAATACCGGATACGATTCATCGAGGAGGAACTGAACGATTTGTCAACAGACATCACACAGGAGGAAATTAACGTGTTGAAGTTAGAGATCAATGACATTATTGACATTGCCAGTGAACAAGTTTTAGGACAAATGGACTTTAGGGATGATGAGGAACCTTTGGAATATATACAACTTCCAGGATTGATCACAGCTGGACCAGAAGAAGAAATATTAATAGATGCTAATTTACTTCGGTCTGTACCAGTAGAGGAATTAGAAGATATGTTGGTGCAAACGTTATCAGGTGAAGTCCAATTTGTCCAAGGAGAAGAAGACGTGGTTGTGGATGCTTCTAGCGAAGAACAATTAGTAAGAACACTTGACGAAGGTAGATTCACTGTTGAACTGGTAGAAGAACTAGACCAGAAGAAAGTTGAAGATTTAAGAAGAACTAGTGACAGTGTTGTACCGAAAGAATTCCTCCAGTTGAAGACTGAGCAAGAGCAAATCATCGAAAGTTTTCAACCCAAAGAAGAAAGGACTCTTCAACAAACTCCTGGTTCAGCTCCTGAAGAAATAGAAGTTCCTCAACCCCAAGACCAATCCATTGAACTCAAACCCGAAGTAGCTGAACCAATAACTATTACATTACCGAAAGAATTCCTCCAGTTGAAGACTGAGCAAGAGGAAAGTTTTCAACCCAAAGAAGAAAAGACTCTTCAACAAACTCCTGATCCAGCTCCTAAAGAAATAGAAGTTCCTCAACCCCAAGACCGTACAAAGCAATCCATTGAACTTAAACCTGAAGTAGCTGAACCCCAGGAACCCCAGAGCGCATCAAGGAGCCCAGGCCCTCTCCCCCAACCAGAACCCGAGTTAATCCACGGCATCCCCTACCCAGTGTCCTATTACCCTGAATACGTGCGATCAATTCCACCACAAACCTTCTACAACTTGCGGTCCCCACCTCAACACGACATCTCTGAAGATGACATTCCGGTTCACCACAGACGACGAAGGCATCATCGTCGTCAATCTCGCTCCAGCTCTGACGAGGATCGTCCAACAATATCCCGAAGATATACAGCGCGTTCACCAGAGCCTTCAATTCCTCAATTGTCTGGGCAATTAGTTCGCGCATGTTCTCATTCGTTTGGCAGATTTTTACGACAGTTAACTAATCAAATTTCGGAACTGTTTGGGGGGGAACGGGACGGGAAATATGATATGCAGATCGCTTTGGTTATTTTGATGGTTTTAGTGGCTGGACTTCTGCTGTTAGGGTTCGGGGGGAGTAAAACGGTTCATTTACATCATTGGGAGTTCTTTAATCCTCCCAAGGAGTTGTAAAGTGGACAAAAAGGAACTTTTTACGAGTTTTTAAGGGTTCTAACGAGTGGGGATTTAAGGCTCATTCAGAAGTTCGTTTTGAATGGGTAAAGGCGGCCATTTTGAGTTTACAGTTGTTTTTATACAATGTTTACGTTAATTTGCGTTATTATATTGTGTTATTTTTATTGTGTTCCGAATATTCACGTAATGGCACCTAACTTCGACAAGGTAAATTATTTATTTAAATGTGTATTATTTATTCGTAAATTGTTACAAATCACGAGTATTTTGTAAAAAAAAAACGTGTTCTGTTATCTAGATTCAAGTATTTATTATGTATATAAATTAAAAACAACTATTACAAAATAATATATATATATATATATTTCGATCGTTATTACATGAAATTACAAATATTAACCGTCAAACATATCGTCATAAATGACTAAATTGCGTTTGTCTTTATGGTTCCCCTTCTGGGAATGGTTCGCCGCTGAAACAATAATTTTATTTTGAAATATTAGATTAGGTTAGTTTAGATATGGGTATTCACCTAGAGTTGACCACGTTGATGATGACGCTGCGTCATTAATTGGCTCGATTTGGGGCTGGCGCCTAGCTAGGGACACTTTTAATTGTATCCCAGATACCATACTTCCATCCATCTAGAAAATCATATAACTTTATGTAAACATTTGTTTTATAACACAAATTATGTTTATTTTTGCTTTTCGGTCGGTCATTTTAAGGCTGAGATCGAAATTATCTTAGCAAAACCAATTCTAGTTCACAACAACAAAATTTAGTCGCTGTGAATGCTAGCATTGTTTGTCATAATACAATCTAGATTATTATTTGTAATTTTCACACCGAAACAATTAAGCTTAGAAACTACAAATAATAATGCCAGTTCAATGTAAAAAAAATTATAACTAATAGAACAATTAATAATTAAGCTTGTAGTAATAATTCAAGTACACAGCAACAAAATTTATAGTTAATTGTGTTAATTTACTTGCTGTGAATGCTAGCAATACTTGTCACAATACAAACTAGATTATTATTAGTAATTTTCACACCAAAACCATTAATAATTATGCATAGAAACTACAAGTAATAATTCCAGTTCACAGCAACTAAAATATATAACTAATTGTGTTAATTTACTTGCTGTGAATGCTAGCATTGCTTCTCATAATACAAACTAGATTATTATTAGTAATTTTCACACCGAAACAATTAATAATTAAGCTTAGAAACTACATATAATAATTCCAACACACATCATTAAAATTTCGAACTAATTTTGTTAATTTAGTCGCTGTGAATGCTAGCAATACTTGTCATAATACAAACTAGATTATTATTAGTAATTTTCACACCGAAACAATTAATAATTAAGCTTAGAAACTACATATAATAATTCCAGCAGACATCATTAAAATTTCGAACTAATTTTGTTAATTTAGTCGCTGTGAATGCTAGCAATACTTGTCATAATACAAACTAGATTATTATTAGTAATTTTCACACCGAAACAATTAATAATTAAGATTAGAAACTACAAGTAATAATTCCAGCTCACAGCAATAAAATTTCGAACTAATTGTGTTAATTTAATCACTGTGAATGCTAGCAATACTTGTCATAATGCAAACTAGATTATTATTTGTAATTTTCACATCGAAACCATTAATAATTAAGCTTAAAAGCTACAAGTAATAATTCCAGTATACAGCAATAAAATTTATAGTTAATTGTGTTAATTTACTTGCTGTGAATGCTAGCATTGCTTGTCATAATGCAAACTATGTTATCATTAGTAATTTTCACACCGAAACCATTAATAATTAAGCTTAGAAACTACAAGTAATAATTCCAGTACACAGCAACAAAATTCATAGTTAATTGTGTTAATTTACTTGCTGTGAATGCTAGCAATACTTGTCATAATACAAACTAGATTATTATTAGTAATTTTCACACCAAAACAATTAAGAATTAAGCTTAGAAACTACAAGTAATAATTCCAGTACTCAGCAACAAAATTTATAGTTAATTGTGTTAATGTGAATGCTAGCATTGCTTTTCATAATGCAAACTAGATTATTTGTAATTTTCACACCGAAACCATTAATAATTACGCTTAGAAACTACAAATAATATTATATTATAAGGCTGTAATGGAAATTATTTTGGCGGGAAACAGCACATTCAGTATTAAAAAACAGGAAATAAGAAAACACGTAAGGTATCCATGATAAAAAGGTGTTCTAGAACTAAATACTAAGTAACACTTACTATATATGCTATAAAACTATTTGGGAATAGTAAATTGGAGCAATGAATTAAACATTAAATGTTACTTGCACTTACACTTCAATTTACTGTGTAAAACAGGTATTGGAAACAAAATGGCGGAGCACTTACCTCGGCAATGGCCCGTTCAGCTGATTCAACTTTGTCGAAAGTCACAAAACCTCTGCTATTAAACAAAAACATGATTTATTTCAAGTATTAACACAATGTTTCAGCACATTTTACATAATAAATTACATTTAATTACAACAAAAAAGCAAGATGCAACGTAACAAAATGGCGGATTACAAAAAAACACATTAAAAACCATGCATACTTCTTCTCAATCTCCATTGAGACATTTACAATGTTCCCAATAGTCTGAAAATGTTTTTTCAGGAACTCCTCAGAAATCTTATACCCTGAAACATAAATCGTGTTCCCCTGCCGCGGTTTATCCGGCTTATCCCGTTTCTCCGTAATCCCCCGTTCCTCCCTATCCCTGGCTGTCACAAACGTATCATATAAATTTTTCCGTAAGGGGCGATTTTCAGGGGTGTCTGTCCCCCCATCTTCAGCCTGAATTGCTGAAAACGGCTGGTAATTACTTACAGTCTTCTCCTGAATCATTTTACGCTCAACCCCTACAAAAATACAATTTTTATTTTTGTATTTACGCGGGAAATAATTTAAAATTACCCCTAGGTCGTTTAAAGGTCGTTGTTTGTTCAGGTCGTTTATGACCTTTCGATATAGCTGAAATGGCGCCCGATTTTATTAATTTTTTGGCTACTTCGCGCGCGTCTCGAGCCTCTGCAGGTCGTTTAGGGATCACAGGCTTTTCAGGCTCCGGCTTAGGGGCCTTAAGGGCCTGTAAAGCCTTTTTCTAACGAAGCGATTTCAATTTTTAAATGGCGTAAAGTTGAATTATTATTAAAACAAATACCTTTTTCTTCAGTTTCGTATATTTTGCTTGCAACATTAATTCTTCTTCAGTAAAATTCGCTGGAAAATGTATATAAACCATTTTTAATTGTAGGTTATGTAATTTGACAGTTTAAACGTCAAATTGAACCATAGAGCCACTATTATAGTAGAGCAGACACAGTCTGTATCGAAAAACATATTTTTCTACATGTTAAATCAACTTATAACTAGTTTAATTAATATTGCAACTTATTTGTTTATAATTTAAACTGGAATATTAATAAAATAAGTATGAAATTCATTAAATTTAGAGGTCTTTTGCATGAGCATAGAGTCAGTATAATACGTAGAGTAGCCACAATTTGTATTTAATTTTCATATTTCATTAGTTTATATCAATTTTTATTGGTTTTCTATACAAATATACTTATTTTTATAACTAATATTGCTTAATTAATAATAAAAACAGTTTTTTATTTCGTAAAACTTGAGGAGTTGCCTTTATAGCTAGTTTCATTGGGCGGGCATAAAGTAGAAAATAAAATAGTTTTGTACATTTTCTATAGATTATTACGAAATTATTATGGTTTTTCTAATAAGATACAGACAAATCATGAATATTTAGTTTAATCTATACGGGATTATTGGCATTTTATTATCCCCCAATAGAATATATGTGCTACGCCACTGATCTGACATTGAGTAGTTTTGATAGTTAACCTAAAATTCTGCGTTCACATGTACATTGTGTTTTTAGTTGTTTTATAAGTTTATATTAGTAATTATATATAAAAATGAAGTTTGTTGTTAGTAGTTTAAGTAAATGTGCCCCTAGAATAGGAGTTTTAAGTGAATTTCAACGATTACCCGAAATTAGGTTAGAAACTCCGGGCGTAGTCTTATATACTAAGGTAAAAATTGAAATATTTATTTTTACGCAGTTTTTATTTAAGTTTTTTCAATTTATGCTCCTAAAAATCTATTTATTTAAGTATTTCAATCATATTTAGCCCCTAAACCTAATTTTGTATAGTTTGTTTTATGCATGACATACTTGTGTTGCGGGTTGCATATTTTCGCTATTTTAAGTTTTTTTTATTTATTTATTTAAAATACTAGCAAACTTTTAATTTTAATTTAGGGGGGCAGTATTCCGAATTTAACTCGTGAAGTTTTTAAATATTTAACTTCAGAGTCTCAATGTATACAAGTACCAATTTGTAGTACTTCAAATTTTCACGAATCGTTATCCGAATCCGATATTTCTTTAGCCGCATTTGTAGGGCTTAAGGAATGTTTGGTTTACGTAACTATTCAGGACCCTGCGACAAATCGTCCTTCAGGGCACCATTTACAAAATAATGTCCCGATTTGGACAAAGGGCGGGAAAACTTACATTAATCCTGATAGGTGACCATTTTTAATTTGTCTACACGGGGAATAACATAATTCATTTTATAGAAACTCGTGTCGATAATTTTCAAACTATTTGGCTAAAAATTATATTTGTTTAGTGTAAATATTGGTTATTAATTCCTGAAATATTTAATTCGAGATTTTTCCATGCTGCTAGCGTCTAGACTTTTCAGCCAATTTTGCTGTAAATTTATTTTCAGGTACACTAAATATGGGTTATTACCCCCACAATTTTTCAATTTTTTTTCAGTGATAGTTTTAGAGTAATTTTTTTTTAAAATTCTTATCGAGATTTTTTGACCATTTTGTGTAAGTAGGGTACTAGCACCTGAACCTTTCAGGCAATTTTGCTGTAAATTTATTTTCAGTTACACTAAATATGGGTTATTACCCCCACTAATTTTCAATATTTTTTAATTGTTAGTTTTAGAGTTTTTTTTTTTAAATCTTTTTGAGATTTTTGACCATTTTGTGTAACTAGGGTACTAGCACCTGACCCTTTCAGGCAATTTTGCTGTAAATTTATTTTCAGTTACACTAAATATGAGTTATTACCCCCACCAATTTTCAATTTTTTTTTCATTATTAATTATAGAGTACGATTTTTTTTAAATTCTTATTGAGTATAATTCCGAATATTTATACCATTTTGTATGAGGAGGGCACTAGCACCTGAACCTTTCAGCCAATTTAGCTGAAAATTTATTTTCAGTTACAATATATATGGGTTATTACCCCTACAAATTTTCAATTTTTTTCCATTATTACTTATAGAGTAAGGTTTTTTTTAAATCCTTATAGAGATTTTTTCTGAATATTTTACCATTTTATATAAGTAGGGCACTAGCGTCTGCACATTTCAGCCAATTTTGCTGTAAATTTATTTTCAGCTACACTAAGCATGGTTTATAACCCCCACAAATTTTCAATTTTTTTCCATTATTAATTATAGAGTACGATTTTTTTTAAATTCTTATTGAGATTAATTCCGAATATGTTTACCATTTTGTATATGGAGGGCACTAGCGCCTGAACCTTTCAGCCAATTTAGCTGTAAATTTATTTTCAGTTACACTAATCATGGGTAATTACCCCCACAAATTTTCAATTTTTTATCTTAATTAATTTTAAAGTACGGATTTTTTAAATTTTGTTTGTGTTTATAATAAAATATTTCGACTATAAGGGTGATTATAATTTGAACTACATGCTATACCCTAGTACCAAATTAAAATGTTGACCCTTATGAAACAAATATAATTTATACAGCTATATGGACATGATCGAATCATTAAAGCCCGATTTTTATTGCGTTTTATCTGACGGAGACACAAATAAAACTAGTTCAAAGAAAAGAATATCAAAATCTGTGAATCAGTCCCTGTCTTTTTTTGATAAATGCTTAGAGCGTCAAAAAACCTCTAAAAATCTTAAACATAGTATGGTTATTGCCTCTGTTGAGGGAGGGCATTGTTTACAATCGCGGGAACGTTGTATAAAAGGGTTATTAGAAAAAGAGGGCGAATTTGGCGGGGTTTTAGTTAATGGGTTGCACAATAATGGGCCGGACTTAGAAGTTTTGTCATTTGACGAAGTCAAACCAATCGTCGAATATATTTTTGTAAGTATAATTTATTATTATGTACTTATGGGACAAATACGTCCTGACAGCATCGAATGAGTTAAAATATACTAATTACTGCATTTAGAATAATATTCCGTCAAATAAATTACGAATAGTTGAAGGCTGTTGGAGCCCCTTAAACGTAATTAATTTCATAAAATTAGGGGCTGATTTATTCGATACTTCGTATGTTAATCTCCTAACTGAAAGATTATCAGCCCTAACTTTCGATTTTAATCAATCTGGCGCCCAAAATAATTATGAAATTAATTTAAAAAATATTGAGTAAGATTTAATTAATTTTAAAACTAAATAGCAATAAATATATTGTTAATTTAAATTATTTTAGATTTTCTGAAGATTTTCGCCCTTTAAAACAGGGGTGTACTTGTCTAACTTGTACAAAGTACACAAGGGCCTATATCCACCATTTATTTAATGTCCAGGAGCTTTTAGGCCCGGTTTTATTAACAATGTAATTAATACAAAAATAATTATGGATATAAACTAATTTATTTATTTATTTTTAGTCATAATATTCATCATTATTTAGAATTTTTTAAAATAATTCGGCGCAATTTGGCAAATGGGAGTTTGGATATTTTACAAAATAATATTCAAAGACAATTCGATAATTTTCAAATAAAAACTGAAATATAATTTGTATTTTAATAAAACTATTTGCTTAAAACATGTTTAATATAATTTTATTTGTGTCCTAAAGGGTTTAATTTTAAATTAAATACAATTTTTTGCATCCTTGACTTCAATTATACAATTATAATTGCAAAATATTCAACAATTAACCTAGTTTCAATTTCAGCTGTGTATTAAAACGTTTTTAAATCATACTAACAGGTAAATATAGATTAAATACCCTAAACTTATTTTATATTTAGTCTAAATTGTATTTAAATCAAAAATAATGTACAAATAATCATTTAAAATTTCCTAAATCAGGCCCTGTCTATGCGAGGTCAAAATGATTTTTTTTTCATACGAAAATGAACCGTATTTTACCTTTACATAAGGTCGAATATCGTATCAATTATTTAACATGTAAAATGCGCATACAGTTGAAAATCGAGCCACAAGTTGGTTTCCAGGCAATAATGACCCTTGTGTAACAGTAGAATACGGTTGTTTATCGTGTAACATGTTTTCAACTACGAGTCTAGACGAATGTGTTCTTTAAGCGTTGAAATGTCCCGTATGTTTAGGTACAATAAGGTCGATATTCGCGTTTTATATATGTGCAAGTGGTCGGAAATATAACCTAACATACTAATGTCATTAGTTTCGCGTCATGCGCTAGATTTACCATCGTATTTGGACCAAAACGGTGCAAATACAATGATATTTTATTAAAAACATTTGCACATATGTTTTCTCTTTGTGTTCGTGGTGTTTTATTGTTTATACAAATATATCTGTGACATATTTCGTTGTATTTAATTATAATTCGTGTTTGATAATGTCAGAAAACTGTGATAGTGAGTTTAATAAATTAAATATGATTTCTGCTCAACAAAATAACGCGAATTGTGAACAAGCTGAGGAAGCATCACCTGATTCCAGCCATAATTATTTGGCTGGCTCCTACAGGTATTAAAACTATTTAAAATCAGTGGTATTTAGTTAATTTGTTGTAATTTAGTTGCCAAAAATACGATTATTCTTCAACTAGCGACAATTCTAACCTAACTATTACACCTACAAACGTCCAAAATATAATTGTGCCTTCCGAAATAAATGTAAACGATTCATTACAAATTCCAATTGTTGGTTACGAGGTTATGGAGGAACGAGCACGTTTTACAGTTAAACATATATTTATTTAATTTTAGTTGGCCACCACGCACATAGGTGGCCAATTAAAATGGCTGCAAAAACACTAACATAACCCTAAATTTTGTATTTTGACACTTAGGTTTATAAATTACGTGTCGAAAACAAAACGACGTGTGATTGTTGGTTTGTTTTTCGACGTTATACCGATTTTACACGACTCAGTGTACGGTTAAAGCAAACTTATCCGAAATTAGCCACGTTGATACCACGCAAAAAGTATTTTGGTAATAATTTCGACCCGGAATTCCTGGAGGAACGGATACAGGGCCTCCAGGCGTTTGTAAACGCGATTATTACCATACCTGAATTGGTGGCAAATGCGCAAATTCAGGATTTTTTTTGTTTAAATGAACCGCCAGTGTATTCAGACACAACAGAAGAATCTCGGGTAAGTTTACGCGAAAAATCGCCAAATTTCAACCTGCGTAAAACAAATACGAATATCGCCCTTAATCCCTCTTATATAAGTATCATTTTTGCTTGCAACACTATAGGAAAACATATTAAGCTACTGATGTGATTTTCACCCTTATGCTCCTATTATATACGGTTCAATTTTGCTTGAAAAACGTATATCAATCTTATGTTACTAGTAAATAGGGGTCATTTTTGCTTAATACATTTAGAAAAACTACGTGACACTGTAGCACGATTTTCAACCTTATACAAATGTTACATAAAAGTCATTTTTGCTTGAAAAATGTATTTCAATCTTATGTTACTATTAAATAGGGGTCATTTTTGCGTAATAAATTTAGAAAAACTACGTGAAACTGTAGCACGATTTTCAACCTTATACAAGTGTTACATAAGGTCATTTTTGCTTGAAAAATGTATTTCAATCTTATGTTTCTATTAAATAGGGGTCATTTTTGCTTAATAAATTTAGAAAAACTACGTGACACTGTAGCACGATTTTCAACCTTATACAAGTGTTACATATGGGTTAATTTTGCTTGAAAAACGTGTTTCAATCTTATGTTACTATTAAATAGGGGTCATTTTTGCGTAATAAATTTAGAAAAACTACGTGACACTGTAGCACGTTATTCAACCTTATACAAGTGTTACATATGGGTTAATTTTGCTTGAAAAACGTGTTTCAATCTTATGTTACTATTAAATAGGGGTCATTTTTGCTTAATAAATTTAGAAAAACTACGTGACACTGTAGCACGTTATTCAATCTTATACAAGTGTTACATATGGGTTAATTTTGCTTGAAAAACGTGTTTCAATCTTATGTTACTATTAAATAGGGGTTATTTTTGCGTAATAAATTTAGAAAAACTACGTGACACTGTAGCACAATATTCAACCTTATACAAGTGTTACATATGGGTTAATTTTGCTTGAAAAACGTGTTTCAATCTTATGATACTATTAAATAGGGGTCATTTTTGCGTAATAAATTTAGAAAAACTACGTGACACTGTAGCACGATTTTCAACCTTATACAAGTGTTACATAAAGATCATTTTTGCTTGAAAAATGTATTTCAATCTTATGTTTCTATTATATAGGGGTCAATTTTGCTTAATAAATTTAGAAAAACTACGTGACACTGTAGCACGATATTCAACCTTATACAAGTGTTACATAAGGGTCAAATTTGCTTGAAAAACGTGTTTCAATCTTATTTTACTATTAAATAGGGGTCATTTTTGCGTAATATATTTAGAAAAACTACGTGAAACTGTACAACGATATTCAACCTTATACAAGTGATACATAAAGGTCATTTTTGCTTGAAAAATGTATTTCAATCTTATGTTTCTATTATATAGGGGTCATTTTTGCTTAATATATTTAGAAAAACTACGTGATACTGTAGCACGATATTCAACCTTATACAAGTGTTACATACGGGTCACTTTTGCTTGAAAATGTTTTATAAAATATGATTTAAGCTTCTAAAAGTATATTTTAGTGTAAAATAGGGTAATTTAAAACGAGATATACGATATTCAGCTTATACAAGTGCTACATAAGGGTCAATTTGGCTTGAAAAACGTGTTTCAATCTTATACTACTATTAAATAGGGGTCATTTTTGCGTAATAAATTTAGGAAACCTACGTGAAACTGTAGCACGATATTCAACCTTATACAAGTGTTACATAAGGGTCATTTTTGCTTGTAAAACGTGTTTCAATCTTATTTTACTATTATATAGGGGTCATTTTTGCTTAATAAATTCAGAAAAACCCGCGTTAAACTGTTTCACGATATTTCAACCTTATACAAGTTGTACATAAGGGTCAATTTGGCTTGTAAACTTTAAAACACGGTACATTTTTGTTTGAAATACGTTACAAAGTGTGTTGCGAATTTCAACCTTATGTTCCTATTATATAAGGGTCATTTTTGCTTAATAAGAATTAAACAAACCTACTTTAAACTGTAGTACGATATTCAACCTTATACAAGTGTTACATAAGGGTCAATTTTGCTTGAAAATGTTTAAATAAACATGATTTAGGCTTTTAACATATAAAATTGTTTAAAATAAAATGATTTGCAACGAGATATGTACTTTAGGCTATTTTCGAAGCGCTAGAAGAAACAATTTATAATTTGCGGCAAAATTTACGGGAAAAGGATGCTGTAATTGACGATTTACATATAAAATACAACGAGCAGTCTTCAAACCATGAAAACATCAAAACATTTTTAAAGTAAGTATTAAATTTGATTTATTTTTATTTATGTCGATAATTTCGATTATTTAATACAGAAACGCGACGGAAAATTGCCAAAAATGTGGTAAGGACTACGAAAATTATCAAAAGACTATTCGACAAATCGAAAATAAGCATCAAACGGCTAGATTATCGATATCCAGCTCGGCCAGTAGCAAAATTTAATATTTTAATTGTTAATAACTTTAAAAAATATATATATTTTCAAAATATTACCTATAAGGCTGTGCGATACTTAATAGAAAATATATTTTAAATAAATAATTCATGCAATAATTCAACATTAAGTTTAATGTTTATAATATTTAAATTAATGTAAGGGAATATTTAATAAAATTAATACTTAAGGCGCGCCTGTACGCTAGATATTGTTATTTATCCAACGAAATATGTGTAATTGTGTGTTTTACCAATTGTTAAATTGAATATGTAAGAAAAATTGTAATTTCTGAGATATATATGTTAATTGTTTGAATAAATCGACAGGCCTTGAGTTAAATGGAATAAATACGTTTCGCAGACGTAAATATAATATTTTTAATTCCTTCAATACGATTAAATTCTTTTCGTAATAGGTTGACCTATTGTGAATTATTGAACCTATTTAAGACACAAAATAATATAACAATAGCATCTCGTGGTTAAATTAGGAAGTTAGTGTACTCCTAGACAGACGCTGATAAACACTTATTTGTGATTGTGCTCAAATTAAACAAATATGCTTCATTTTAAGTATATTTTGTTTAAAAATTGTTTTATTTAACATCAACCTATACGTAAGTATTTAAAACTATATAAAATTCCAAGCATATTGTAAAAAGAAAGATTTTAGGTGCCCAAGTATAATTTTGAACTTCATTTTAAGTATATTTTGTTTAAAAATAATTTTATTTAACATCAACATATACATAAGTATTTAAAACTATATAAAATTCCAAGAATATTGTAAAAAAAATAGATTTTAGGTGCCCAAGTATAATTTTGAACTTCATTTTAAGTATATTTTGTTTAAAAATAATTTATCTTTAACTTACGTAAGTATTTTTCAGCTCTTAAATTTATCCTTCCTACTTAAAGTCTTGCTTAATATTATTTGTAGTATATAAAGTCCAAGGATATTTAAAAAATAGATTTTAGGAGCCCAAGTATAATTTTGAACTTCATTTTTAGTATATTTTGTTACAATTAATTTTATTTAAGATACGTAAGTATTTTACAACTATTAAACTTGTCCTTTGTTCTTAAAGTCTTGCTTAATATTATTTGTAGTATATAAGTTCAAATGATATTTAAAAAATAGATTTTAGGTGCCCAAGTATAATTTTAAGCTTCACTTTGAGTATATTTTGTTTAAAAATAGTTTTATTTAACATACGTAAATATTTTACAGCTTATAAACTTGTTCTTCCTACTTAAAGTCTTGCTTAATATTATTTGTAGTATATAAAGTCTAAGGATATTTAAAGTAATTGGTTTTGGGTGCCCAAGTATAATTTTAAGCTTCACTTTGAGTATATTTTGTTTAAAAATAGTTTTATTTAACATACGTAAATATTTTACAGCTTATAAACTTGTCCTTCCTACTTAAAGTCTTGCTTAATATTATTTGTAGTATATAAAGTCTAAGGATATTTAAAGTAATAGGTTTTTGGTGCCCAAGTATAATTTTAAGCTTCACTTTGAGTATATTTTGTTTAAAAATAGTTTTATTTGACATACGTAAGTATTTTACAGCTTATAAACTTGTCCTTCCTACTTAAAGTCTTGCTTAATATTATTTGTAGTATATAAAGTCTAAGGATATTTAAAGTAATAGGTTTTGGGTGCCCAAGTATAATTTTAAGCTTCACTTTGAGTATATTTTGTTTAAAAATAGTTTTATTTAACATACGTAAATATTTTACAGCTTATAAACTTGTCCTTCCTACTTAAAGTCTTGCTTAATATTATTTGTAGTATATAAAGTCTAAGGATATTTAAAGTAATAGGTTTTTGGTGCCCAAGTATAATTTTAAGCTTCACTTTGAGTATATTTTGTTTAAAAATAGTTTTATTTAACTTACGTAAGTAGTTTACAGCTTTTAAATTTATCCGTACTACTTAAAGTCTTGCTTAATATTATTTGTAGTATATCCAAGTAAGTCCAAACATTTAAAAAAATAGATTTTAGGTGCCCAAGTATAATTTTAAGCTTCACTTGGAGTATAATTTGTTTAAGAATAATTTTATTTAACTTACGTAAGTATTTTACAGCTTTTAAACTTCTCCTTCTTAATTAAAGTCTTGCTTAATATTATTTGTAGTACATAAAATTGCAAGCAAATTTAAAAAAAATAATAGATTTTAGGTGCCCAAGTATAATTTTGAGTGTATTTTGTTTAAAAATAATTTTATTTAACTTACCTAAATATTTTACAGCTCACTCCTACTTAAAGTCTTACTTAATGTTATTAGTAGTATATATATAATTCCAAACATATTTAAAAGAAAATATGTTAGGTGCCCAAGTATAATTTTAAGCTTCACTTTTGTTTAAAATACATATTAAGTATTTTACAGCTCTTAAAGTATTATTTGTACTGTATAAAATTCAAAGTATATTTAAAGTTATATATATTTTAGCTGCCCAAGTATAATTTTGATCCTTTAACGTATGTTTCGGTAAGTAAAGAAATCACTGATTTGTTTTGCCTTTAATTATAATTTCATAAACATTACTTAATTACTTTAAATATATTACAAATTTTTATCTATGTAAATTTTCTACAAATATGACTTATACTTTAATATAAATATATTTTTATGGGTTGAAAATGTAGATTTTGTGTTATAATGACGATTTTGAACAAAACTACGTCATTTTAAAATGTAGGCGTCAGTAATTCTACAATAAATTGTTTAATAACTACTTATCAGCATTTTAAAATTCTAGAAACCATAAAATACGTGAAAGTACAAACAGTTTATTTATTTATTTACAAAATTGTTACATTTTACATAACATTATTATCAATAAATACACATTTCCAATCAATTGATTTATATATATATACGTATTACATGCAAATTAGCTCTTATAAGTTATCAAGCAAGATAATCAGAGATAAGAGGCTCCCTTAAGGCCTTTCGTGTGTGACAAACATCTCAAAGAGTCACTCAAGAATGTGTGTTCTGTGCAATAATATATGTGATATAGTTTAGAGGTTTGTTAAATTTATTAAAAATGCATTTATGTGCTCACGTGCAATAATTATCTTAAAAAATTAAATACTACGTAAGTGGCAGTTTAATCTTTAAATTTATGATATTTATTTTATTACTTAACAGTTTTTATTTATAATTTAAATTTGTACACTTTTAAATAATTATTCTGGTTAAGTGATTATTTATTGCGGTGTAGCTAATTGTGCAAATATGGCTGAAGACACTAAGGACGAAGGAATGAAACTTAAGCGGGAGTTAGGATTATACGCAGCAATTAATACAATCCTAGGGGTAATGATTGGCTCAGGCATTTTCGTGTCGCCAGCGTCAGCGCTCGAAGAATCAGGATCGGTAGGCATGTGCATCATTATTTGGACCGTATGTGGTCTAATATCACTATTAGGTAACTAATTTTCAAATATTTTACCAAAATAAAATTTACCTCGCTACGTATAATTTTGGCGGCCAACGACGCGTCACTTGCCGCCAAGACACACAAACTCCCCGGTTTCGCACAGGCCAAAAATTAATTTATAAACTACGATACAAGTTTTAAATTATTTAAAAAATAGTTTAGGTTTTTGTACCTTAGAGCACAAAGGGGACATGTCCTAAATAATTCTACAAATATATATATATATATTATAAATATATTTACTCTGATAACTTTGCGAGTTTTTACTATTTAATTAATAACTCAGTAACAAAAGAACTTAAAAAGTTTATTTATTAACAAAAGTTGTTTATTGTACAATTATCTACAACTTTTATTAACAATTTTTTCTTATTGCACTTTTCATTCTCAAGATACAATTTATTGAAATAATATTTTTGTTATAAATATATTTACTCCGATAACTTTGCGAGTTTTAACTATTTAATTAATAAGTCAGTAACAAATAAATTTACAAAGTTTATTTATTAACAAAAGTTGTTTATTGTACAATTATCTACAACTTTTATTAACAATTTTTTCTTATTGCACTTTTCATTCTCAAGATACAATTTATTGAAATAATATTTTTGTTATACATATATTTACTCCGTTAACTTTGCGAGTTTTTACTATTTAATTAATAACTCAGTAACAAAAGAATTTACAAAGTTTATTTATTGACAAAAGTTGTTTATTGTACAATTATCTACAACTTTTATTAACAATTTTTTCATATTGCACTTTTCATTCTCAAGATACAATTTATTGAAATAATATTTTTGTTATAAATATATTTACTCCGATCACTTTACGAGTTTTTACTATTTATTTAACTACTCAGTAACAAGTAAATTTACAAGGTTTATTTATTAACAAAAGTTGTTTATTGTACAATTATCTACAACTTTTATTAACAATTTTTTCATATTGCACTTTTCATTCTCAAAATACAATATTTTGAAATAAACTTTTTTGTTATAAATATATTTAGTCAGGCGCGTATTAAGCACTATTTGGTGTAAATTTTAGGTGCGTTAGCTTTTGCTGAATTGGGCACTGTTGTAATACGGTCAGGGGCAGAATATGCTTACTTTCTCGAAGCGTTTGGCCCCTTACATAGTTTTTGGGGCGCCTTACCCTCGTTTGTGTGTTCTTGGGTGTATGTAGTCGTTTTGCGACCAGCTGAAGTCGCTATAATATTATTAACTTTCGCTGAATATTTCGCACAACCAATATTAGACATTTTGGAGATTCGCGACACCAAAATTGGCGATGATGTCAAGAAACTGATCGCTATTTTGGCACTGGGTAAGTCTGAAGAAAGAAAAATGAAAATATAATAGTTAATTTTTCAATTTTCAGGCACAATTACGTATATTAATATGTACAGTGTTAAGTTATATGTAAAAATAACGAATTGGTTTAGTTCATTTAAAGTAATTGCGTGTTTAATTGTAATTGGGGGCGGTTTATACGCGTTATGCTTAGGTAAGGAGCCTAAATAGGAATTAGGGGTAATTTGACTATAAGTTAATAGTTTTTACGTGTATATAGGGCATACAGATAATTTATATAAAGGTTTCGAAGGTACGAATTATAATCCAAAGAATTTAGCGTTAGCCTTTTATTCAGGATTATGGGCCTACGATGGCTGGTCTGCTGTTACTGTAATTACTGAAGAAGTTAAAAAACCGGAAATGTTAGTTTTCCTACAATTATATATATATATATATATATGTTACGGTTATAATTTATTTCTAGAAACATTCCAAAAAGTATAATGATTAGTGTGCCCCTAGTTACGGCTCTGTACGTATTTATGAACGTCGCCTATATGACCGTAATGACAATACCAGAAATGGTAAATTCTCAGGCGGTCGCCGTAACATTTGGCGAAAAAATTCTAGGCCCTTTTGCGTTCACTATTCCAATTGGGGTCGTTTTAAGCACTTTTGGGTGCGCCCTAAGTGTCCAATTCGGGGTTACAAGGTATATATACCCCGTGGCGTAGCTAGAATATAAGGGGCAAGGTTGTAAACAAATTTAAGGGGCCTATAAATTGTCTTTATTTAAATATATATTAATGAAAACTATTCGCAATAAAATAAATCAATTTTTTAGCATTTTTATTGAATTGTTACACGAAAATGGCGGTTTTTGTGACTTAATTTGAATAATTATGTGTTCATTCGCGATTTTAATGTAAATCAATATGCAAATTGGGTTCGTGTGATGATAATTAGGCGATTTTTACGTAACTGACGCCTGGATACTATGCAACCCAAACTACGTATCTGTATATATACAGTTACGTAGTTTGTATCCAGATACAATATTTTGAAAATAGCCGATAAACTGCGAGTTTTTACTATTTAATTAATAACTCAGTAACAAAAGAATTTACAAAGTTTATTTATTGACAAAAATTGTTTATTGTACAATTATCTACAACTTTTATTAACAATTTTTTTTTATAGCACTTTTCATTCTCAAGATACAATTTATTGAAATAATATTTTTGTTATAAATATATTTACTCCGATAACTTTGCGAGTTTTTACTATTTAATTAATAACTCGGTAACAAATGAATTTACAAAGTTTATTTATTAACAAAAGTTGTTTATTGTACAATTATCTACAACTTTTATTTACAATTTTTTCTAATTGCACTTTTTATTCTCAAGATACAATTTATTGAAATAATATTTTTATTATAAATATATTTACTCCGATAACTTTGCGAGTTTTTACTATTTAATTATTAACTCAGTAACAAATGAATTTACAAAGTTTGTTTATTAACAAAAGTTGTTTATTGTACAATTATCTACAACATTTATTAACAATTTTTTCTTATTTCACTTTTCATTCTCTAGATACAATATTTTGAAATAAACTTTTTTGTTATAAATATATTTACTCAGATAACTTCTATATATATATATGTATTTTAATCATTTCTTTTAAATTAGATTATGTTATGTTGCTGGCCAAGAAGGGCATTTAGTAGAGAGTTTATCCTATGTCCACATTCGTAGATTGACCCCAGCGCCTGCTGTAGCTTTCCAGGTATATAGCGTTTTTACGCCCCTTAAACCATTGAAATTAAACCGTATATTGCCTGGACAAAATCGTATAATTAATTTTAGATACTATTTTGGCAAATAATACATTTTAATCATGAATAACTTACATATTTAGTTGTTTCCTACATTTTTTTATACAATATTTTCCCGCCACGCATCCTAAAATAAATGCAACACATATAATTATTTTATTTTTATAATTTAGAAATAGTTTAAAATACAATTTATTTATTTTCAGGGAATTATTACGTTTTTATTTATTATAACTGGAAATATATTAGTATTGATTGAATTCGCGAGTTTTCTTGTCTGGATTTTTTATGGGACGGCCATGGTGGCCCTTTTAGTCCTTAGAAAGACGAAAAAAAATGTTTTACGTCCGTATTTGGTAATAAAATAATTATATTAATTATGATTTAAATAATTATTAAGTATATTTATGTTTAGGTACCAACTTGGATTCCAATATTCATTATTTTCGTTGCGATTTTTTTGGCAGCTGTTCCAATAATTACGGACCCCTCCCCCCACTATTTATTCGCTCTAGGGTTTATTTGTCTAGGGGTTCTGGTGTATTATTGGTTTATTTATCGAAATAAGCGACCACGTTGGATGGGTAAATTAAAAATATATTATTTCGGAAATGGGGGGATTTACAGATTCTTTTTATTAACAAAAGTTGTTAATCTTATTTAATTCTATAGTTTTTGTAGATAACTTTTTTTTATAGCATTCCTCCTTCTTAAGATACAATTTTCTGAAGTTAACTATTCCGTATCAAAACGTCTACTTTATTTGTTTTTAATTTAATATCTCAAAAACTAAGAACTTTGCAATATTTTTGTATAACAAAAAGTTGTTTATTTTACTCTAATTAACAGTTTTTATTTAAAACTTTTTTTCTAACACTCTTTGTTCTCAAGATACAACTTATTTAAATAAACTTTTTTGTTATAAATATATTTAGTACGATAACTTTGCAAGTACTTACTATTTAATTAATATCTCAGACATAAATAATTTTACAAAGTTTATTTCTTAACAAAAGTTGTTTATTGCACAATTATCTACAACTTTTATTAACATTTTTTTCTTTTTGTACTATTCATTCTCAAGATACAGTTTTTTGAAATTAACTTTTTTGTTATAAATATATTTCTCCGATAACTTTGCGAGTTTTTACTATTTAATTAATAACTCAGTAACAAAATAATTTACAGAGTTTATTTATTGACAAAAGTTGTTTATTGTACAATTATCTACAACTTTTATTAACAATATTTTCTTATTGCACTTTTAATTCTAAAGATACAGTTTTTTTAAATTAACTTTTTTGTTATAAATATATTTACTTTAACTTTGCGAGTTTTTACTATTTAATTAATAACTCAGTAACAAAATAATTTACAGAGTTTATTTATTAACCAAAGTTGTTTATTATACAATTATCTACAACTTTTATTAACAATTTTTTCTTATTGCACTTTTAATTCTAAAGATACAGTTTTTTTAAATTAACTTTTTTTGTTATTAATATATTTACTCTAACTTTGCGAGTTTTTATTATTTAATTAATATCTCAGTAATAACAGAATTTACAAAAAAAAATTATTAACCAAATTTGTTTATTGTACAATTATCTACAACTTTTATTAACAATTTTTTCTTATTGTACTTTTCATTCTTAAGATACAGTTTTTTGAAATTAACTTTTTTGTTATAAATATATTTACTCTGGTATCCTTGCGAGTTTTTACTATTTAATTAATAACTCAGTAACAAGAAAATTTACAAAGTTTATTTATTAACCAAAGTTGTTTATTATACAATTATCTACAACTTTTATTAACAATTTCTTCTTGTAACTTTTTTACTTTCAGAGATACAAAAAGCTGAATATAACTAATGTTTTTGTTTTCTCGATTTGTTTTCAGATAGAGCTACGTACTTCATCCAGGTCCTCTTTGAAGTGGTTCCTCCAGCATCTCACTTAGATTAACCCCAGACATATAAATAAAACAAAATTTATTAATGATTTTGCTGTATACCATGTATACATTTATTTTATAAACAATTACACGAATATTAACAGTGAAATGGATATTATATTCATAATTATTTATACTTTTGATACATAAAATAAATTTTTGTTTTAATATAATTACCATCAATTTAAATTGTACCATTTTTAATATGCAATAACATTTTCACAATAATTAAACATAGACGATTTTTTCGTATTTTATTTGTCTTTATTTAAATTATCCTAAAGCATTTGAGAATCCTAAAATATTAAATAAGATTTGTAAGATCCTTAAATAATATTTTCTTTATGTTTTTAGACAATTGTTCCTCCATGACGGCGTCGCGACGTCCAGCATGAGGATAACCTGCTCGAAGATGAAACCCTCCACAGTTGTCCAGAAGAAAACTACCCCTTGCCCCCCCCCAAAATAATTTATTTATAATTATAAATTGCATTGATTTATAAATTTAATAATTTTGATATTTGCGATATTATTATTCCCTTACATGTGAAAATTGTTCTTATATTGTTTAATATTTCCCGTAAGTAATCGACAATTACATATTTTTGTACTGTATATTGATTATTATTGCCATTTAGTGTCTCGATTGTATTTGCAATATTGTTTGTTATTTCCGTGTCTTTGGCTTCAAATTTTCACCCATACGTAAGATACCTGTATTTTAAATAGAGAATTATTTTTGTAGTATGCTTGTTATTCCCCTTTATTGTTGAAATGTGGGATGACACGCAATTAAAACCCATAATATAAATGCAACTTATAAAATTGTTTCTAAAAATCATTTTATATGAATAATATAACTGTTTTTCTTTGTATAATTATTAATCTTAAGTGAAATAATCTGACTATCTCTTTTTATTTAACATTTGTGTAGCTATTTTGAGTAATGTTTACTCAAAAGAGTCTCTTTTTATTTAGAAAACTGTTAATAAATATTTAAGAAAGAATTTGTGCCATAAAAACATCTTTAAATAATAATTGTTTATAAATATATTCATAATAAATACATATTTACCTCAAATGTATTAAAATTTAATAATAAGTATGTCTAAAATTGGTACATTTAGTCTAGAACATGTTAGATAATAAATTGTAATTTTAAGATAGTGTAAAAGGGCCAAAAAGTCCTTAACATATGTAATAAAGGGTTAAATAAATGTATTAAACGTTATATGATGACTTTTATTCCTAAAAACAATCCTTTTGTTTATATTTCAGCTGTGTGAATTATTCATCTAGACTCTACAAAAAGGTAATATTTTATATTGTTTATAAAACCCTTAAAAAAAAAAAAAAATCAAAACTAGGCGTCTTCATTCTTATTTTGGACCAAAATCTTAACCACGGACACTTATTTCTAAAAAGAAATTCACCCATAAAGAGCTGGGACAAACAGCTTATCCCGGATCTTTATGGGTGAATTTCTTTTTTCTTAAAGTTGGATCAAAACCTAAAAGACGGACACTTATAACGAAAAATAATCCGAATATTGAACAAAAATCTTAACAAGTGACACAAAATTTAAAAAGAAATTCACCCATAAAGAGCTGGGACAAACAGCTTATCCCGGATCTTTATGGGTGAATTTCAATTTCATAAAGTTAGACCAAAATCTAAAAGACGGACACATATAACGAAAAAAAATCCTAATATTGAACAAAAATCTTAACAAGTGACACAAAATTTAAAAAGAAATTCACCCATAAAGAGCTGGGACAAACAGCTTATCCCGGATCTTTATGGGTGAATTTTTTATTTCTTAAAGTTGGATCAAAACCTAAAAGACGGACACTTATAACGGAAAAAAAATCAAATAAAGAACAAAAATCTTAACAAGTGACACAAAATTTTAAAATAATTTCACCCATAAAGAGCTGGGATAAACAGCTTATCCCGGTTCTTTACGGGTGAATTTCCATCCCGGATATTTACGGGTGAATATTTTTTACGCGCTTTAAATCATAATGTCTAACGTTTGGGCACAATTTATTTTTAAATTCTAACGACTTTTATTATATTTATATTCGTTTTATTTTCCTTAGTAATTGTTATTGTTTATATGTATTTAAACAATATATATAGTTATTTATTATTAATATTACGTGTTTTAAGGATTATTACAATTATAAATAAACTGTTTCTATGGGCATTTCACGCAATTGTTATTAATTAATTACTCACAGTATAAAAACCCTTCTTTTAAGGGTTTTTATAAACAATTAGCAACATTACCTTTTTGTAGAGTCCTCTAGAATCTCGATGAATATTTCACACAGCTGAAAATATAAACAAAAGGATAATAGGATTCTATTTAGGAATAAAAGTCATCATATAACGTTTAATACATTTATTTAAACATTTATTACATTTGTTAAGGGCTTTTTAGGACCCTTAACACCATTTAAAAATTCCAATTATATATCTAACATGTTCTAGATTAAATGTACCCATTTTAGGCATACTTATTACTAAATTTTAATACATTTAAGGTACGTATGTATTTATTATAAATATATATATAAAAACAATTATTATTTAGAGATGTTTTTACGGCAGAAATGCTGTCTTAAACATTTATTAACAGTTTTATAAATAAAAAGAGGCTCTTTTGAGTAAACATTACTCAAAATAGCTACACAAATGTTAAATAAAAAGAGATACTCAGATTATTTCACTTAAGATTAATAATTATACAAAGAAAAACAGTTATATTATTCATATAAAATGATTTTTAGAAACAAGTTGCATTTATATTATGGGTTTTAATTGCGTGTCATCCCACATTTCAACAGTAAAGGGGAATAACAAGCATACTATAAAAATAATTCTCTATTTAAAATACAGGTATCTTACGTATGGGTGAAATATTGAAGCCAATGACACGGAAATAACAAACAATATTGCAAATACAATCGAGACACTAAATGGCAATAATAATCAATTATACAGTACAAAAATATGTAATTGTCGAATACTAACGGGAAATATTAAACAATATAAGAACAATTTTCACATGTAAGGGAATAATAATATCGCAAACACAAAATATGTCATTTTCAGACCCTGAAAGGAAATAATATCGCATATATTGAATCGTTTTTAGAAAAACAATAATTTAAATGCAAATTATCCTGTTTTAACAATAAAAGGGAATACAAGCAATGTCACTGATACAAAAATAAAATATTCTATTTAAAATACAGCTCTTTTATTTATGGGTGAACAGTTGAATTCAATGCCAAACAAATATATTAGAATATATATGGAATTGAATGTATATTGTGGTTTCAATTGCAAATCATCCCATATTTTAACAATAAAGGTGACAGAGAAAGAGATATAAACGAGTCTAGCGCCTATTTTATTGTATTTTCTACATTGATTGATGTTTACGAATTATTTATACGCGATTTGTAAATAGTGTTTTTTTTTTATTTGCATAAACTATTATGTACATGCGATAGTGAGAGATTTTTATCAAGAGTCTAGCAGAAATCGTCATTTTTTGTGTGGGTGAAACTGGGATATATTGAAAACAAGCCAGATGGGTCATTCAATATATCCCAATTAGAAAAATATTAAATATATGTGTTTTTTCTTCTGTCCCTTGAAACTAATACATATATAAATGCTCAAATTATATTTTTTCGACTTACATGAAAACATTTGGGACGAATTAAGCCCGTAAGTCGACTAGTTACTAAAAGGGAATAATAATCAATGCCAAATATATGAACCCATTTTGTCCAGTACTCGTATGGCTATTATTTAGAATTTATTTATTTATTTAATTGTTTATATAAAGTATCTTCTTTGAATGCAACAGTTTTATAAATAAAAAGAGGCTCTTTTGAGTAAACATTACTCAAAATAGCTACACAAATGTTAAATAAAAAGAGATATTCAGATTATTTCACTTAAGATTAATAATTATACAAAGAAAAACAGTTATATTATTCATATAAAATGATTTTTAGAAACAAGTTGCATTTATATTATGGGTTTTAATTGCGTGTCATCCCACATTTCAACAGTAAAGGGGAATAACAAGCATACTATAAAAATAATTCTCTATTTAAAATACAGGTATCTTACGTATGGGTGAAATATTTGACCCAATGACACGGAAATAACAAACAATATTGCAAATACAATCGAGACACTAAATGGCAATAATAATCAATTATACAGTACAAAAATATGTAATTGTCGAATACTAACCGGAAATATTAAACAATATAAGAACAATTTTCACATGTAAGGGAATAATAATAACGCAAACACAAAATATGTTATTTTCAGACACTGAAAGGAAATAATATTGCTATAATTGAAATATATATTTTAATGTGTTTAGATTTAAATGCAAATCATCCCGTTTTAACAATAATAGAAAATAACAATCAATGTCGCAGATACTAAAAAATAATTTTCTATTTTACATACAGCTTTTTATACTTATGGGTGAAAAAATGAAACCAATGTGAAACAAATATATATTTTAAATGATTTTTAGAAACAATTTTATAAGTTGAGTTATATTATGGTTTTCAATTGCAAATCATCCCATATTTTAATAATAAAAGGGAATAACAAGCACTGTTACAGATACAGCTTTGTTGCCATTTGTTTAGTCAAGATTAAGTTAGGGAATAGAAATTAAACACATTATTTTTACAAATTTATCAATTTTATTTTATATAAATTAAATCTAATAAATCCCAATTGGAGGCGGACTTCCATAAACCAAATCCCAGGAAACTGGAAACACAATACGCTCCAATTTATCTAACTTTAAGCAATTATTTAAAATAGAAATCATTGAAATCGCATCCGGTCTATTATCGCCTTCCGAAGTATATTTAATAATCATTAAAACATTCATAGAATCCTTCAATATATCATATAATTTCGCCGCAAATCCACAACCATGGATAATTAATCCCTGCTCCTCCATTTCCAACGGAAACACTCGAATATCCTCCAAAACCTTCCCTAATTCAGTGTTTGTGTGATATCGATAATAACCGGAGCTTAAATTATGCATTTCGTAAGCGAAGGAACTCGTTAAAATTAAAATCCGGGCAAATTTTTGCTCCTTTAAATAATCGCTCAAATCCCTCAAAAAACATTGGAGCAATTTCGGTTCGATGCTGGATCGTAGTTGCATTATAACTAGTTTTTGAGCTTGTGATTCGAATAACTCACAAGCCAGGCAATTATCAGTCGATTGTGGGTCGAATGGGTTCGAGCCGCAAGTTGGGATAATCGATTTATGCCAAATTGTCCCAATTTTTTCTAGGTTATAGGCAGCAATTAATAAATCCGCGGTTAATTGACCGACATTTCCAACTGATACACTCGGTATTATTAACGTATAATCGGAGAAATCGTTTGGTTTATTTAATCGAAACATATTTCAGCAAACACAATTTTGTATTAATCGAATTTTAGACAGTCATTTAATAGAGTATAAATCTGTGACGTCAGAAAAATTGCTAAGTTTGCTTGGATTAGTTTACAATTAAATATTAAACAAATTAGCTGTATTCTTTTTAAACGAAATCTCAGTTAAACTGAATTAAATAACAAGTTTTTGAACCGACTGCGCCATGTGTAGACAAAGCGAGAAGATAATAGTGATTGTCTGTAAAAAGAATAAGCGGCAATTTTCGTATTTCGCGGGCTGAAATAATCGGATGTGGCGTAGCCACCATTTCAGTTTATATATGTAATCCGGAATAATTCTTATATATTCGAAATGGATGACACTATAAGCTTGCTAAGCGTTCACACTAACAATATTGTCTTTATGTTTATAGATAATTGTTCCTGCGTCGCGACGTCCAGCGTCCTGCTCGAAGACGAAGAGAAAACTATCCCTTGCCCCCCCAAAATAAATTACATTAATCTTTAATTATAATAATTAGGATATTTAGCGATTTTATATGAATAATATAACTGTTTTTCTTTGTATAATTATTAATCTTAAGTGAAATAATCTAAATATCCCTTTTTATTTAACATTAGCGGCACTATTTTGAGTAATGTTTACTCAAAAGAGTCTCTTTTTATTTAGAAATCTGTTAATAAATATTTAATACATTATTTCCTTTTAATAATTGTTCTTATTTGCATTAATATTTCCCGTAAGTGTCTAGATTTATATATATTGTATTTACAATATTGTTTGTTATTTCCGTGTCATTGGTTTCAATTTTCACCCATACGTAAGATACCTGTATTTTAGATAGAGAATTATTTTTATAGTATGCTTGTTATTCCCCTTTACTGTTAAAATGTGGGATGACTTGCAATTGAAACCCACAAAATAAATACAACTTATAAAATTGTTTCTAAAAATCATTTAATATATATATATATATTTCAATATTTGGGTTATAGATTATTATTTCTCTTTTAATATTTGTTCTTATTTCCCGTAATTGTTCAACAATTACATATTTTTGTACTAGTTATTAATTATTATTAGCTTTTAGTGTCTGGATTTATTTTATATATTATAATACACTCTTTTATTTCTACACCTTTACAACTTTTATATATTTAAAATAAACCCAAACCGGTGTCTGCTTTACGCCCGGCACAGAGGATGTTGCGTAACTGCTAATGTCCCATTTGTTCCCAAGACAATTTTATTTCAATTTATCTATGAAAAGTTCAGGCATGTAAAATCTAACCCAATAAGTCAAAATAAAATGGTACCAAATAGTTTTTATAAATAAAATACTCGCCAAAATAACTTGCATTCAAAGAAGATACTTTATATAAACAATTAAATAAATAAATAAATTCTAAATAATACCCATACGAGTACTGGACAAAATGGGTTCATATATTTGGCATTGATTATTATTCCCTTTTAGTAACTAGTCGACTTACGGGCTTAATTCGTCCCAAATGTTTTCATGTAAGTCGAAAAAATATAATTTGAGCATTTATATATGTATTAGTTTCAAGGGATAGAAGAAAAAACACATATATTTAATATTTTTCTAATTGGGATATATTGAATGACCCATCTGGCTTGTTTTCAATATATCCCAGTTTCACCCACACAAAAAATGACGATTTCTGCTAGACTCTTGATAAAAATCTCTCACTATCGCATGTACATAATAGTTTATGCAAATTTAAAAAAAAACACTATTTACAAATCGCGTATAAATAATTCGTAAACATCAATCAATGTAGAAAATACAATAAAATAGGCGCTAGACTAGTTTATATCTCTTTCTCTGTCACCTTTATTGTTAAAATATGGGATGATTTGCAATTGAAACCACAATATAAATTCAATTCCATATATATTCTAATATATTTGTTTGGCATTGAATTCAACTGTTCACCCATAAATAAAAGAGCTGTATTTTAAATAGAATTTTTTTTTTTGTATCAGTGACATTGCTTGTATTCCCTTTTATTGTTAAAACAGGATAATTTGCATATAAATGATTGTTTTTCTAAAAACGATTAAATATATGTGATATTATTTCCTTTCAGGGTCTAAAAATGACATATGTTGTGTTTGCGATATTATTATTCCCTTACATGTGAAAATTGTTCTTATATTGTTTAATATTTCCGGTTAGTATTCGACAATTACATATTTTTGTACTGTATAATTGATTATTATTGCCATTTAGTGTCTCGATTGTATTTGCAATATTGTTTGTTATTTCCGTGTCATTGGCTCAATTTTACACCCATACGTAAGATACCTGTATTTTAAATAGAGAATTATTTTTGTAGTATGCTTGTTATTCCCCTTTACTGTTGAAATGTGGGATGACACGCAATTGAAACCCATAATATAAATGCAACTTATAAAATTGTTTCTAAAATCATTTTATATGAATAATATAACTGTTTTTCTTTGTATAATTATTAATCTTAAGTGAAATTAGCTGAATATCTCTTTTTATTTAACATTTGTGTAGTTATTTTGAGTAATGTTTACTCAAAAGAGCCTCTTTTTATTTATAAAACTGTTGCATTCAAAGAAGATACTTTATATAAACAATTAAATAAATAAATAAATTCTAAATAATAGCCATACGAGTACGGGACAAAATGGGTTCATATATTTGGCATTGATTATTATTCCCTTTTAGTAACTAGTCGACTTACGGGCTTAATTCGTTCCAAATGTTTTCATGTAAGTCGAAAAAATATAATTTGAGCATTTATATACGTATTAGTTTCATGGGATTAAAAGAAAAAGCACATATATTTATTTTTCTAATTGGGATATATTGAATGACACATCTGGCTTTTTTTCAATATATCCCAGTTTCACCCACATAAAAATCTACGATTTCTGCTTGACTCTTGATAAAACTCTCTCACTATTGAATGAACCCAATAGTTTACGTAAACAAAGCGCAGCCAAATAAAAAAAAAACAATTTTACTCAAATCGCGTAATAATTCGTAAATAGCAAATACAATACAGTAGACTAGTTTATATCTCATCTCTGTCTAGCAACGGTAAAGGATTGTGTTCACAGCGAAACAATTAGCGATTAAATTTAGAATATTACAAATAACAATCTAGTTTGTATTATGACAAGCAATGATAGCATTCACAGCAACATAATTAACACAATGTAGAAGTTTTGTTGTTGTGAACACGTTAACTTTGTATATCATACAACAAACTGGCATTATTACTTATAATTTCTAAGCTTAATTACTAATTATTTAGCTGTGAACAATCCTTAAATATCTATTGATTTCTGACTTAAGATTAATATAAGCAATTGTGAAAACGCAGCACCCTAGAACCTGACAATATCTACAATTTGGCTTTTTTAGGCTCCTAAATTTAATTTTTGAAGCCGAAATATGCTAAATATATATACATTTTTTTGGAATATACAATTTTGCAGCTACAATAATAAAATGTCGTAGAGTAAACATGCAGTTCCGGTTTCACACGTTTCGACAGTATTTGCTGAAGAGCGTTTACAGACGACATTCCGAAACTAGTCAGATTTGATTCAGGGAAGGTCAAAACGTGTATATCCGTTGGTATCTCGAGTTCGTAATTTTTTATGATTAAAAGACTAACTAGAAACACATTGATGCTAATTGACAATTGAAAAAATAAAAAGGCACAAGGTGTTCCCTCAGTTTAAAAAAAAAAAAAAAAATGTACTTACTAAATTGATTGATCCTTTTAGTGTCCGAATATTCTTTAAATAAATACATATTTTGTTATTAGCGATATTATTAGTACATAATGTGTTTAAAAATCATATAAAATGTATTGAAATTATATAAAACCTTTATATAAATTCAAACAAATGAAATATAATACAAATTTATTTAATAAATGAACTATTGTAGAATACATATATTACAATATTAATAATTATTAACAACTTCGTAACAGAAAATTATATAAATTGGTAGTAAAAAAAAAATGCACTAACTATAATTTCACTCTCTCTCTCTTGATCAGTCCAACTATTCCACGGTTCCACCAAAGTAAAGTACAAAAAATATATATATAAACAATTATAAAACTAGTTAAAACGAATCTCCAAAATGGTTAAAACAATAAAATTAGATTAAAATGAAATATTCTTGTTTGTGTGTTACATCTTTTGAGGCCTGCTCGTAAGGGTTAAAAAAAAAAGCCGTAATCAGGAACAGCGCGAACCTGGGCGCAGCGGTGGAATAGACAACTGTTAGGGGCAGGGCGGGGCCTAGTGCACCGGAAGTACGGCGTACTGGCGGACATCTCGGTCTTTATCCGCCTGCAACCGGCGAAGCACCATGTGCAGCGGTTCGTGCTGTTCGTTGCTTACATCTGAAAAATATTCTGAAAAAAGCTCAAAATGTCAATTTATTCATTAATTTTTACACTTAAACATAGAAATATAATTCAATAAAACAGAAATTCAATTCCTTAATTCAGACAATTCTATAAATCAGACAAATAATACCTTAAATTCTATAATTCAGACATTTAATTCCTTAAAGAATTGTTCACAGCTAAAGAATTAGTAATTAAGCTTAGAAATTATAAGTAATAATTCCAGTTTGTTGTATGACATACAAGGTTAACGTTCACAGCAACAAAATGTATCATTAATTGTGTTGCTTGGAATGTTAACATTGCTTGTCATAAAACTAGATTATTATTTGTAATTTTCTAATGCTTAATTACTAATTGTTAAATCCTTAAGGATTGGGTTCACAGCGAAACAATCAGTAATTAAGCTTAGAAAATTACAAATAACCATCTAGTTTGTATTATGGAAAGCAATGCGCTAATTCCAAGCAACAAAATTAACACAATGTATGATTAATTTTGTTGCTGTGAACGTTAACCTTGTATGTCATACAACAAACTCAAAATATTACTTATAATTTCTAAGCTTAATTACTTATTCATTAAGGATTGTTCACAGCTAAAGAATTAGTAATTAAGCTTAGAAATTATAAGTAATAATTCCAGCTTGTTGTATGACATACAAGGTTAACGTTCACAGCAACAAAATTTATCGTAAATTGTGTTGCTTGGAATGTTAACATTACTTTTCATAATACAAACTAGATTATTATTTGTAATTTTCAAAGCTTAATTACTAATTGTTTCGCTGTGAACAATCAGATATTTAATCCTTTAAATCAGATATTTAATTCTATAATTCAGATATTTAATTCTATAAATCAGACATTTAATTCCTTAAATCAGGCATTCAATTCCTTAAATCAGAAATTCAATTCTTAAATCAGAAAGACGTTTGATCTGCATGTATGTATAAGAAGACCGTCGTCAAATATCATCATTGAATTTTTTTCTAAAAGAAGAACAAGATTTGGTGTGCGTAAAACGCACCAATGCGTCTAGCTCGCCTTATAAGTAATATATGCGATATGCGCGCAGCGGTTTTAATTATTATAGCCTTTTGGTTAACAATTAGAGAAAAATGTTATAGATATAAAAAGTTGTATAATTTCTTGTAGATTATTTTGATGTACAACAAGATTAGGTACAACGCACCTATGCGTCCAGCTCGCCCTATAAGTAATATATGCGATATGTGCGCAGCGGTTTTTAATTATTATGGCCTTTTAGGTTAACAATTTGAAAAAATGTTATAGATATAAAAAGTTGTATTATTTATTGTAGATTATTTTGATATAAAACAAGTTTAGGTACGACGCACCTATGCATCCAGCTCGCCTTATAAGTAATAAATGCGATATGCGCGCAGCGGTTTTTAATTATTATGGCCTTTTAGGCTAACAATTTGAAAATTTGTTATAGATATAAAAAGTTGTACAATTTCTTGTAGATTATTTTGATATAAAACAAGTTTAGGTACGAAGTACCTATGCGTCCAGCTCGCCTTATAAGTAATAAATGCGATATGCGCGCAGCGGTTTTTAATTATTATGGCCTTTTAGGCTAACAATTTGAAAATTTGTTATAGATATAAAAAGTTGTAAAATTTCTTGTTGATTATTTTGATATAAAACAAGTTTAGGTACGAAGCACCTATGCGTCCAGCTCGCCTTATAAGTAATAAATGCGATATGCGAGCAGCGGTTTTTAATTATTATGGCCTTTTAGGCTAACAATTTGAAAATTTGTTATAGATATAAAAAGTTGTAAAATTTCTTGTTGATTATTTTGATATAAAACAAGTTTAGGTACGAAGCACCTATGCGTCCAGCTCGCCTTATAAGTAATAAATGCGATATGCGAGCAGCGGTTTTTAATTATTATGGCCTTTTAGGCTAACAATTTGAAAATTTGTTATAGATATAAAAAGTTGTACAATTTCTTGTAGATTATTTTGATATAAAACAAGTTTAGGTACGAAGTACCTATGCGTCCAGCTCGCCTTATAAGTAATAAATGCGATATGGGCGCAGCGGTTTTTAATTATTATGGCCTTTTAGGCTAACAATTTGAAAATTTGTTATAGATATAAAAAGTTGTACAATTTCTTGTAGATTATTTTGATATAAATCAAGTTTAGGTACGAAGCACCTATGCGTCCAGCTCGCCTTATAAGTAATAAATGCGATATGCGAGCAGCGGTTTTTAATTATTATGGCCTTTTGGTCAACAATTTGAAAACATGTTAAAGATTAAAAATGTCCCTAAACTGTTATATTTCCCCAGATGTACCAAAAACTCCCTAAAAACCCAAAAACTCCCTAAAATATCCCTAAAACCGCGAGTAACTCACCATGAACAATAATATCCCGCGAGATCGTCCGCGAAACCGCCAGCCGCACATTCGGCACTGGGTCCCAGCTGAGATCCAACAGATGAGGCATTACGACGGTTGCAAATTGGTCGGGGGGCAGTGCGTTTTTGGCAATAAGACTCGAACACAATAGGGCGAAGGCCTGCCTTCGCACCCAGCGTTTGGAGTGCGCAAATTCTTCCGCCAATTTTATTAGCAACCATGACGTGAGGTTTGGCTCGCCAGATACGTGTCGGACGAGTTCAGTCACCTGAAATTGAAATTAGGGAGCATTTTTTAGGAGTATATACCTCCTAAATATATATACACAGAAATAAATATGTGATTTTTAGTTAAATTTAATGTAGTAAAACATATTTCCTGTTTAGGAGACATTTAGGGATGAATTCAGTCACCTGAAATGGAGATTAGAGCACGTTTTCGGAGTATTTTTTAGGAGTATATACCCCCTAAATATTTGAGGATAATCAGAAAGAAATATGTAATTTATATAGTTTTATTTAAAGTAGTAAAACATATTTCCTGTTTAGGGATAGATTTAGGAGTCGATTAGGGTTGCATTAAAGCAGTTATACAATAATTAAATTGAGCCACAATACGTTAAAAATTGTTTTAATGAATAATTATTTAAAGGAAAAAAAGTAGGGGAAAAGTTAGATAATGTTGGCGGAAAGTGAGTGGTCAGTCACCGGCATATTTTAAGAACTATGGGGGATTAGTTCATATTTCGGATTTTTGTTTTTCCTAAGTCACTGTTAAAATATTTTCAAATATTCAGAAAGATATATGTAATTTTTATAGTTTTATTTAAAGTAGTAACACGCATTTGCTGTTTAGGAGTCATTTAGGGATGCATTAAAACCGTTATACAATAATTAAATTGAGCTACATTACGTTAAAAATTGTATTTATGCATAATTATTTTAAGTAACAAAGTAGGGGAAAAGTTAGATTATCTTGGCGGAAAGTGAGTGGTCAGTCGCCGGCATATTTAAACAATTTTGGGGGTCGACAAAAAAATTCAATATTATAACTAATAATTTAAATTAAACTTGTTTTTAAGTTATTTAGAATAACTTACCAGTAAAAGTGCAATTTGACGAACAGCAAAAACTTTATCACAGAGCAACTCTTGGGCTAGTAGGGCGATATGCCTGGCCGCCTCCGCGGGTGGGAATAAGGGCACAGCGATCAACAATTGATTGGCCAATTCTTCCCGAAATCGCCAATTCGATTCGTTATCCGTTTGCAAGAATTCGGCAAGGCGTGGCAAATATTCGTTACGTTTATGAGGCCCTATTAACTATTAACAAACAAAAAAAAATACAAACACATAATTATTTTATAAAAACAAATCAAATACAATTAGTAAAATGGAATAATCAGTTTTATAAATGTATAAGTAGCTTCATCTATGTATCAGTTGGCAATTCCTATCAAACATTGGTTCATCATTTTAGTATTAAAATTACTAAATAGTAATAAAAGTATAATTACCTTTAAAAAATGTGCTAAATGTTTAAGTACACCGATGCGAACTTCGTCCAAGTCTTTAATAAACCCGTCGAAAATGGGCGATAGGAATTTGGCCGCCATTTCCTGCCCCAAAATAAGCGCCAATTCATGTAAACTGCTTGCGACGATTTTACGAATTTTATACTGCATATTTGTTGATAATATCTCACAGGTTTGTTTCAAAAGGGCCCAATTCTCCTTACCTACAAAAAAAAAAAAGTTTTCAATTTTGACCCCCTAGATTCTGTAAATGCCGGCAAGTGCAGCGGCGCTTGCCGCCAACTTAGACAACAATCGGTAGTATTTTTTTTTTTTTTTTTTTTTTTTGTACGAATTTTGTAGTGGTCGTTTCTTACCTAAAGTGAGGGCAACTGCTGGTAAACTGAAGGCGCAATGATACGGCATATCATTATCCGTGTAAGCTAAATCGGGGTTGGTCATCGAAATGAATTGTTCAATTAAAATGTGTGGAACAATTTGTTGTGATGCGACCGGTTCTAGAACTGATGATGGTAACGATTTTTCTAGCAACATAGATTCTAAATAAACAAAAAAAAATATATATTTGCTGGAAATAAATTTAAAAAAAATGAGGCATTATTACCTTCTAATTCTAAAAGCTTCGTTTTATCCACAGACCACGAATTATTGAAATGTATATCATCTAATCGATTCTAAGAAAATTAAAAATATATATACAAATTAAACAGGGTTTAAATTTAAATTAACTAAAGCTTAAAAACGCATAAAAATCAGATAGACGTGTGTTATCGACACATTTCTTTAAGAAGACCGTCGTCAAAGATCATCATTTTAAATTAATTCACATTTAAATACAATTTAAGCAGGTTTTTATAATAATAATGGAGTTAAACAAGCGTACATGCACTAATGCCTACTGCGCGTCTTGTAATCTATTAGTAGATTTTTTTTAAATAATATTTATGTAGTTTTAATTGCTGTTTTTAATGGAGAAAACATATTAAAAACGAGAAATTTTTGAAACTATATAGTACAATAGTCCCAGTGTACATGAAATGTTGGCGGGAAGTGGTGGCGCGATCGCCGCCAATATTTTAAGGCCCCGTTTACTGTTTTAAATAGTATATATGATTAGGAAATTATACAAAATCAATTAATAATGAGGGTAAACAAGCGTACATGCAGTAATGCCTACTGCGCGTCTTGAAATCTATTAGGAGATTTTTTAAATAATATTTATGTAGTTTTAATTGCTGTTTTTAATGGAGAAAACATATTAAAAACGAGAATTTTTTGAAACTATAGTACAATAGTCCTAGTGTACATGAAATGTTGGCGGGAAGTGGTGGCGCGATCGCCGCCAATATTTTAAGGCCCCGTTTACTATTTTAAATAGTATATATGATTAGGAAATATTACTAAATCAATAAATAATGATGGTAAACAAGTGTACAGGCGCTAATGCTTACTGCGAGGGCGATTTTAATAATATATTAGAGGTTTTTAATGGAAAAACTATATTTCTAAGGAGGCATTTGTACTTACAATAAAACTGTCGTCGTTTTGGGGACATTTCTTCGGTGATCCGCACTGATCAACAATGCTAGGATCGAGAGGAAGGTCCGGACTGATGTACCAGTATTGATAAATGTTATACTGGCCCAAATCATCGTCCTTTTTCGCGCCGTCAACATTATCTTCGATAACAATATTTTTAAAGGAATCAATAATATCGAAATTATTATTATCACGCGTCGCCCGTAAGTCCTCAATGTTGGTGGTTGGTGCAATTGAATTGGAATTGATCGAATCGAGTGCGCCATTACTGGTTTCGATGTCTGTCGCATCGGGATGATGCACATTATCTAAACTATGATCAGTCTTATTTTCGTCAATTTGATATTGATTCTGTTGCATTTTGTTCTCGTCAATTTCATCCTCAATCATTTGATCAACTAACGACTTTTTGATCATTTGCGCCTGGGATTGACACATTAATTGTTTGAAATCAGCGGCGGCCTTCAAATTGGCGTCCGTGAAGGCTGGTGAATTTATTCTGAGCCAAGGGAAAAAAGGCGTTTAAGAAAAAAATTCAGTGGCTTTTAAAATGATTGAATTGTAAGGCGCAAAAATCAGTTAGACGTTTTTATCGGCACATATGTTTAAGAAGACCGTCGTCAAATCTCATCATTTCAAAACTCTACATTTTTAATACAATTCGACTCAAAATAAGAGCAATAAGGTGCAAAATTTGAGTATTTCCACTTGTCTACGTAATTTAATAAGTATCGCACAATCGGCGTTAAATTACAACATTTTAAAACCATGTTTTTTAATTTAATAGAATTTGACTCAAAACTTGAGCAATAAGGCGCAAAATTTGAGTATTTGCTCATGAGCAAATAATTTGATAATTAATCACACGGCCGAGGTTAAATTCCATTTTAAAACTGTACAGATATGATTAATATTACATTTCGACTCAAAATTTGAGAAATAAGGAGCAAAATTTGAGTATATCCTCTTGTATATTAAAAGTATCGCACAACCGATGTTAAATTACAACATTTTAAAACCATGTTTTTTAATTTAATAGAATTTGACTCAAAACTTGAGCAATAAGGCGCAAAATTTGAGTATTTGCTCATGAGCAAATAATTTGATAATTAATCACACGGCCGAGGTTAAATTCCATTTTAAAACTGTACAGATATGATTAATATTACATTTCGACTCAAAATTTGAGCAATAAGGAGCATAATTTGAGTATATCCTCTTGTATATTAAAAGAATCGCAACAACCGATGTTAAATTACAACATTTTAAAACCATGATTTTTAATTTAATAGAATTTGACTCAAAACTTGAACAATAAGGCGCAAAATTTGAGTATTTGCTCATGAGCAAATAATTTGATAATTAATCACACGGCCGAGGTTAAATTCCATTTTAAAACTGTACAGATATGATTAATATTACATTTCGACTCAAAATTTGAGCAATAAGGAGCATAATTTGAGTATATCCTCTTGTATATTAAAAGAATCGCAACAACCGATGTTAAATTACAACATTTTAAAACCATGTTTTTTAATTTAATAGAATTTGACTCAAAACTTGAGCAATAAGGCGCAAAATTTGAGTATTTGCTTATGAGCAAATAATTTGATAATTAATCACACGGCCGAGGTTAAATTCAATTTTAAAACTGTACAGATATGATTAATATTACATTTCGACTCAAAATTTGAGCAATAAGAAGCAAAATTTGAGTATATCCTCTTGTATATTAAAAGAATCGCAACAACCTATGTTAAATTACAACATTTTAAAACCATATTTTTAAATTTAATAGACATACTCAAAAATGGAGCAATAAGGTGCAAAATTTGCTCTTGGGTAAATAATTTGATAATTAATCACACGACCGACGTTAAATTGTAAAACTGTACAGATTTGAACTACCTAACATATTTAATACAACTCGACTCAAAATTTGAGCAAAAAGGGGCAAAATTTGAGTAAAAAGGGGCAAAATTTGAGCACTTGTTAAACTAATTATATAATTATCGCATGACCATCAAATATTTAAATAAATTATAATAAAAATAGGTAGAAAATCGCTTACCTAAACTCCGTTCCGGCCGGATTTATGAGCACCAGTTCCCCTAGTTGATTATACGCTAATCCGATGATGCTAGGGTCCGCAAACGTTGAAATAAAAGGGCCCAACGTTTGGAACGCAGACATGCGCACCCATCGACTTTGGTCTTGCAGCAACTGCGCAAACGCGGGCGCTAAAACGTGGCGCCTTAATTGGGGGGTACATGCGCACGAGACCGTCATTACGACTTCTGCGCAGGCCTTACGCACCGCCCAGGTGTGGTCGGCGCACAGGGCTATGAAACATGGTAACTGCAAATAAAAGGGATTTTTCGGTTATTTATTATATTTGCGTAAGGGTTTTAATTCAAACAGATAATTAAAATTCTGAGCTGTATAAAAATTAATGGACATTTTTAAGATAATCTGTATTAGAATAAATTAACAAGCTCAAAATTTAAGGAAATAAATCAGTTAGACGTTTAATCGACAAGTATCTTTCAGAAGACCGTCGTCTATTATCATCATTTTAAAAGGGCTTTTGAATAATTTAAAAGATTAATTTAAAACTTACAAGTATGTTTTCGTAGGCAGTGCGTCCGACAACGGCGCAAAATTCGCCAAAACTGCAAGCACACATTTTCCGTATATGAAACAACGAATTCGAACACAACTCAGAGAATCGTTTCAAAAACAACCGCTCTGTAATGTCCCTTCCTAACAAGGGCACCATTTTGCCCATCAGCTAGAAAGAAATAAAACAAAATGGATACGATCCTAGATTAATATCCCATTACGAATTTTTAAATATATTTTTATTGTAAGTTGGAGGAATTTAAGGATGCATTTAAAAGTGTATTAAAGAACGTATTTAAACGCGAATTTGAAAACGAATTTAAAAGAGAATTCGAAGACATATTTAATAGCGAATTGGAGGAAATTTGAGGACCTTAAAGGTGTATTTAAAGACACATTGGAAAGTGTATTTAAAAACGTATTGGAAAATGTACATACAGACAGAATTGGAAGAGATATTTAAAGGTGTATTGGGGGTTGTATTTAAAGACGTATTGGAAGGTATATTTAAAGGTGTATTGGAGGATACATTTAAAGAGGTATTGGAGAATGTTTTAAAGGCATTTTGGAAGATGTACTGCACGTATTTAAAGGCGTATTAGAGAGCTATTTAAAGACAGATTATTATGGGTATTCAAAGGTGTATTTGGAGGATGTATTTAAAGACCTATTGGAAGGGTATATTAAAGACATATTGGAAAATGTACTTTAAAGACGTATTGGAAGGTGTATTTGAGGATGTATTTAAAGGCGTATTTAAACACGAATTGGATGATTAATAGTATTTACAGACATATTAAAAGCAATATTTTAAAAGATGTATTGCAGAATGTATTTAAAGACGTATTGGAAGATGTATTGCAGAATGTATTTAAAGGCGTATTGGAAGATGTGTTGCTGAATGTATTTAAAGGCGTATTGTAAGTAGTATTGCAGGATGTATGGCGTATTTGTAGATGTATTGCAGGATATATTTAAAGGCGTATTGGAAGATGTATTTAAAGGCGTATTGTAAGTAGTACTACAGGATGTATTTAAAGGCGTATTGGAGGATGTATTTAAAGGCGTATTAGAAGATGTATTGCGGGATTTATTTAAAGACGTATTGGAAGATGTATTGCAGGATGTATTTAAAGGCGTATTGGAAGACGTACTACAGGATGTATTTAAAGGCGTATTAGAAGATGTATTGCAAGATGTATTTAAAGACGTATTGGAAGATGTATTGCAGGATGTATTTAAAGGCGTATTCGAAGATGTATTGCAGGATATTTTTAAAGGCGTATTCGAAGATGTATTACAGGATATATTTAAATGCGTATTGGAAGATGTATTTAAAGGCGTATTCGAAGATGTATTGCAGGATGTATTTAAAGGCGTATTGTAAGTAGTACTGTAGGATGTATTTAAAGGCGTTTTGGAGGATGTATTGCAGGATGTATTGGAGGATGTATTTAAAGATGTATTGCAGGATGTATTAAAAGATGTATTGCAGGATGTATTTAAAGATGTATTGCAGGATGTATTAAAAGATGTATTGCAGGATGTATTTAAAGATGTATTGCAGGATGCATTTAAAGGCGTATTGCAAGATGTATTGCAGGATGTATTTAAAGGCGTATTGTAAGTAGTACTGCAGGATGTATTTAAAGGCGCATTGGAGGATGTATTTAAAGGCGTATTAGAAGATGTATTGCAAGATGTATTTAAAGACGTATTGGAAGATGTATTTAAAGGCGTATTCGAAGATGTATTGCAGGATATTTTTAAAGGCATATTCGAAGATGTATAGCAGGATATATTTAAATGCGTATTGGAAGATGTATTTAAAGGCGTATACGAAGATGTATTGCAGGATGTATTTAAAGGCGTATTGTAAGTAGTACTGTAGGATGTATTTAAAGGCGTATTGGAGGATGTATTGCAGGATGTATTTAAAGGCGTTTTGGAAACGTATTGCAGGTTGTATTACAAGGCGTATTGGAAGATGTATTAGAGAACGTATTGGATGATTTAAAGATGTACTTAAAGACGGTTTGGTAGGTGTAAAGACAATATAAGGAAATAGAAAGACACAAAACTAAGCAAATATGAATAAAAAATACTTAAAAAACCCTTGTTGAACTTAAGTGTACTTTAGCGCTCATCAAAGCTGGCTGTGATATGATACAATAAACACATTTCACAATCAGCTGATGAGTACAACAATACACAGCTGATCCACAGATTGCAACCACAACTGATCTAAAATACACAAACACATAAAAATATATGAATCAAATATTCCAACAATGAAAATCGATGACTGGGAATTCCGCATCGCTCATCAAAGCTGGCTGTGATATGAAACTAAACAACATTTCACAAACCAGTTGATGAGCGACGCAAAACCCAAGTAGTGTGTGTCTTCATGTAGCGTCACGTCGCATGCGCAATCAATCAAACTCGTCAAAATGGCTGTGATATGATCTAAAAAACACAGTTCACAACTATTTTGACGACCTGAGCGATCACAGGGTTTGTCGTTTGTCTTCAGGTGGATTTCGTGATGAGTTTTAGACGCCACCGAGCTCATCAAAGTGGCTGTGATATCTTTATTAAATAAAAAAGAATTCACAACCGCCTTGATGCCTCGGTAACGCCCACCTTGCAGGCATCTTCAGGCTCTCGACTCGTGCGGTGCAGAGGTATAGTTTTGCTCATCAAAGCTGGCTGTGATAGACCTATGTAATTACCTATGACAGCCCGCTTAGATGCCAAAATTATACCCAATGATTTCGATGAACCTAATTATTATTTAAGGGGTTGAAAAGAGTTATGTTTAAGGGGCTGTTCAGGGTAAAGGCCCCATGAAAGACAAGGTAGTGAGACACCTCGAATATACATCTCACTACCCATGTCTTTCACGGAGACAATACATACATACAATAATTAAATAAACAATCAATATTAATTATAAATAAATAAATAAATAAATACTTACAACAACAGCGTCGGTTAGGTGGTCGGGTAGGTCGTCGACGAGGGTGTTGCTTAAGACGACGGGGCACACCTGGGCTTCGATCGCCTGCCGCGGCACCAGGCACTGCTCCATCAAGGTGAGCAAGGTCGCATGGGTGGACTTGCGGACTTGGTAGTCGGTGTCGCTCAGATAGTTGACCACCAGGGGCAATAAATTGTCGACGACGACCGTGCTAAGGGCGGGTATACGCTGCGAGTACTCGACGCACGCGGCCGCTAAGTGAGGGATGTGTTGTACTAAGTCCATTCGTATTGAATTCTCTAGAATTTGAAAACATTTCAACACGGATTAGTCTTGTAGTTTTATTTCAACTAGGAGTTTTAATTTCTAATATATATATATATAAGTAAATTATGATTTATATTTAGGATTAATTGGCAACTATTTGTGGTGTTCTAGAGGAAATAGTCTATATATATATATATAATTATTAGATCAAATTGGAATATTTTACCATTGCGTGTGGTGATTCAAGGGAAGATAGTCTTTATTTATTATTTATAGAGGAGTATTGGGATTTTTTTTGTTTAAGTTTGGATTATAAATTAGGATTTGTTTCTGGTGATTCTAGAGGAATTAGTAAAACGTGTCTAGATTTAATTTTTTTATTGCCCAATTTGGATATATTTGGTAATGGTTTCTGGTGATTCCAGGGCAGATAGAAAATATCTGGCGAATAAGTCTAGATTTATTTTTTATAGGAGAATTAGGGACTTTTGGCAATGTTTCTAGGGTAAATAGTATAATTATCGATTAAGTTTAGATTAAAATAAAGGAATCGTGACAACTGTTTGTGGTGATTCTAAAGGAAATGGTAAAACGTTTAGATTTAATTTTAATATTGATCAACTTGGCTATTTCTTGTGGTGATTCCAGGGAAAGTAGAAAATAACTGGCGAATAAGTCTAGATTTATTAATTTATAGGGGAATTTGGTGCTTTTGGCAAATGTTTCTAGGGTAAATAGTATTATATTCGAATATTTAAGTGGATTCGTGGCAACTGTTTGTGGTGATTCTAGAGGAAATAGTAAGTCTAGACTTTTTATATTTATTTAAAACAAATTAAGATTCTTGGCAATTGATTGTGGTGATTCAAGAGAAGATAGACATTATCTGGCGAATAAATCTAGATTAATTATTTATAGGGGAATTTTGGATATTTGGTAATGTTTCTAGGGTAAATAGTATAATATTCGAATATTTAAGTGGATTCGTGGCACCTGTTTGTGGTGATTCTATAGGAAATAGTAAAACTACAGGTGGTTAATCCTAGATTTTTTATATATATATATATATATATATATATATATATATATATATATATATATATATATATATATATATATATATATTTATAGAACAAATTAGGACTTTTGGCAATTATTTGTGGTGATTCAAGGGAAGTTAGAGAATATCTAGTAAATAAGTCTTGTTTTACTACTTATAGGAGAATTTTGATGTTTTGGTAATGTTCTAGATTAAATTCGAACGATTAAGTTTTGATTAAAATGTAGAATTCGTAGCAACAGTTTGTGGCGATTCTAGAAGAAACAGCAAAACATCAAATGGCCAAGTCTAGATTTTATATATATATATTTAGTACAAATTAGGATTTTAGGCAATTATTTGTGGTGATACAAAGGAAGATAGATAAATACGTATTGTTTTACTATGTATAGGAGAATTTAGAGTTTTAGGCAATGTTTATATATTGATTTCTAGGATAAATAGTATAATATTGAAATGAGAGTTTTGATTAAAATTTGGGGTTCGTTTGTGGTGTTTCTAGAGTAGTAAAACTGTGGGCAAGTGTAGATTATTTATTTCTAGAACAAATTGAAATGTTTTGGTAATTGTAAGTGCATTTAATATGTTTAGGATAATTTGTGATTATTCTAGGGGAGATAGAGGAACTAACGCATAGAGTAATTTGATAATTAATGCACTATATATTAAATAAATAAACATCTACCACAAAATGGCAAATAAAATGATGATTTCAACAATGAAAAGCGAGTAATAGGTGTTTAGGTGCGCTAATAATAAAAAAAAAAGATTCAGTAATAAAACAAGAGTTGAATGCGCTATATTAGCCACGACCATCCACAACTAATCTAGTGAGCTGTGGTGTCGGTGTTGGTGATCGGTGTTGGTGTTGGTGTCGGTGTCAATGCCTTCGACGCAACGGTAAATGTCTGTTGCACGGGGTCCGGCCAGACGAGCGCCTCACTGCCCGGCGACCGGCCCCGCATAGCTTTCTCAATGAAACGGGGGGGGCCGTGCCCCCCCAACAGCCGGACGGTCGGGGGGCGAGGGGTGGGGGGGGGGGGGTACACACAACATCGCTTGTATACAACTCCGTCGCAGGCGATCATCGCATCGCATCGCGCGTATTATATTATAATACGCTCACGAATTTTATATTGTTTTCTGATACAACTACATTTTTCTCATGGATATAATTATTTTCTACATATTTTAGAGCACAATAGTGATATGTCCAAACACTTTTAGGTCAAAGTTGCAATGGTTAATTTAATATAAAGCAATATTATAGATACATTTATAATTATTGTTATTTAATTTCTGGGGCAATATTAAATAAATTTATAGTTTAAATATTTAATTATGTAAATTAGGGCACAAAAGTGACAAATTCATCAGTTTTAATTCCAAGTTTCATTAATTCAATAATGTAAAGTTAAATATACGTAATTTATATTTATAAAGGGATTTTAGTACATTTTATTAACGTGTACTTATTTACAGGTTAAAATTAGGGCATAAAGGTGACATGTCCAGTTTTAACTCAAGAGTTACAATAGTAAATAAGATTTATGGTAACTTTAAAAGTATTTATAGTTAAATATACGGAATTTATTTATAAAATCGCAATTTTTAATGAGTTTTTCGTACTTTTTGCTATCGTTTGATTATTTACCGGTTAAAATTAGGGCACAAAGGTGACATGTCCAGTTTTAACTCAAGAGTAAATAAGATTTATGGTATTTAAGGTTAAATATACGTAATTTATTTATAAAATCGCAATTTTAAAAGAGATTTTCGTACTTTTTGCTATAGTTTGGTTATTTACCGGTTAAAATTAGGGCACAAAGGTGACATGTCCAGTTTTAAGTCAGAGTTACAATAATAAATAACATTTATTGTAACTTTGAAAGGTTTTAAAGTTAAATATACATAATTTATTTATAAAATCCCAATTTTTAATGAGTTTTTCGCACTTTTTGCTATCGCTTGGTTATTTAGGGCACACAGGTGACAAATCCAGTTTTAATTAAGAGTTACACTAATAAATACAATATATTGTAACTTTAAATGAATTTAAAGTTAAATATACGTAATTTATTTATAAAATCATAATTTAAAAGGGTTTTTAAGTACAGTACAGTTAAAATTAGGGTACAAAAGTGACATGTCCAGTATTAATTCAAAGTTACAATAATAAATAACATTTATTGTAAAGTTTAAAAGTATATAAAGTTAAATATACATAATTTATTTATAAAATCACAATTTCTTAAGAGTTTTACGTACTTTTTGCTATCGTTTGGTTATTTACCGGTTAAAATAGAAGACAAAGGTGACAAATCCAGTATTAATTCAGAGTTACAATAATAACTAAAATGTAATGTAACTTTAGCAGAATTTAAAGTTAAATATACGAAATTTATTTATAAAATCGTAATTTCCAAAGAGTTTTTGGTACAATTTCACCGGTTAAAATTAGACCACAAATGTGACAAGTCCCTTTTTCAATGTTTACGCGTAAATATAATGCAGTTTAAATGAATTTTCGTTGCATTTAAAAAAGAGGGAATACTTTTGTTTATGACGTATCCTGGATTACGTTAAGCCCACCTAAGGACTAATTTTATTTTAAGTGCCCCTTATATAAATTCGCAAACGATGCAAAAGTCGGGCCAAAAAATCTTAGGCGCGCGCGTTCTCAAAATACTCGCGTACCACGTGTGCGCCACTTCCGGTACGACGCACTCTACAAACCGGAAACGAAACTTATTTCATCTCTTACTCTATTAAAGTATTAAAATCGCGAATATTTTGGTACGTATACGATACGGGCACGTGGTGCCCCCGGATTAGCATTTGTTTATATGAATGAATATGAAAAATGAGTTTAATTTTGGCGTAGACCGGAAATGCACGTTTTTTTTTGGGTTCGTTTGTGACAAAAAATGTACATCATATGGGAATCGTTCTAAAAATAAGTTTGAAAGGGGGACACTGCTCGCAAACACAACAAAATAACATTAAATTGAGAGATCTTCGCGTTTCAAAGACTCATGTTTGCTTAATTAAAGACAAAAATAGCAAATTCCTAACGCGCAGCTGCGTGGAATTCCATGAGCAATATATATAAAAAAAAAACAACAACAACTAAATACAACGGTGTTTTTATCTACAATGCACGACCAGCAGTACTCAAACAATCCACCGAACACGCACGGATTTACAGAATTCCGAAGGGAAAACTAAATAAATCATTTAGTTATTTAAAAAAAAAGACCACTGCAATATATATAGATATTAAATAGTAAAAGTATAAGAAAGTCAAGTAAAGTCCACCCTAAATTTCTCAAACTATAATTAATGAATATTTAGTCACGTCTGGTAGACACGCAATATTAAAAAGTTGCACATTTAATACAACAAATTCATACAAAATCGCTATAATAATAATATAATTTATTTAAAAATATTCTTAATAACCTAAAAAATGCATTAATTTCATTTATTAGAGCCTATTTGGTATTAAAACCTAGTTAAAGTTCCAAAAACAAATATGTATACATAAAAAAATTAAATTGTAAATCTAAACCACGCTTCTAGTCCATATATTAGTGTAAGAGATGTTGAACGCGCCAGAGGGGGCTTAAGGGGGTAACAAGACGCCCCATAGTCGCCCGGTATCCAGTTGAAACCGCCATTACAATGCGACATAACACAATTTATTTAAAAAATTCTTTTAATCCTGTAAATATCATTTATTAGGGCCTATATTGTATTAAACCTAGTTTAAGTTCCAAAAACAAATAAGTTGTAGATTTAAACCACGCTCCTAGCACATATATTAGTGTAGGGGATGTAGACCGCGCCAGGGTGGGCTTAAGGGGGTAATGGGACTCACCATAGTCGTCCGCTATCCGGGCAATAACGTCCAGAAGGGCGGGCAAGTCGTTGGTAATCGAATCGGCGGTGCCATCCCTGAAGATCTCCAATAGAATCGACGGGACAATTTGCCTGCAATTAAAAGAAAACATTGTTTAGATTTAACAATAGATTAAATTACCTATTAAAATATTTAAATAATGCTAAAGTATACATGACATATTTTAAATATTTAGATAATGAATATTAAATTACACGGATAGAATTACATAGTTAAATGATAACTGTGTTTTGAAAATTATAATAAATAAGTATGTTTAGTTTTCAAATTACAAAACAATACACAATTATAAAATATAATCTAATTGTATATAAAAATTAGATAAATTTACGTATAAACAATGCAAAAAAAGTAAATTACTAGTTCTAAATTGTTAATATAATAAAAAATACACTATACTTTCTTTAATACAATACGTATAAGAAAGTAAAAATGGCCTTAAAAACCTATTATTTTACGTCAAATGTATATAAACTCGCAATTTAAACTGCGCGTTTAAACTAACCCTAGAGTTAAAACACGTGTAATTAGTAGATATTTAATTATTAATAACTTAAATAAAATAGTTTCTCGTGTATAGTTTTCGAGATAAGCTAGAAATGCACAAGTAAATAGGCACTTCCGGTTGGAAAATCCTTAAAAATAGATATTCAACTGTATTAAATATAAAGCGTTTACACAATCATAATTATAAAATACACTATACTCTCTTTAATACAATACGTATAAGAAAGTAAAAATGGCCTTAAAAACCTATTATCTTACTGGAATGTATATAAACTCGCAATTTAAACAGCGCGTTTAAACTAACCCTAGAGTTAAAACACGTAATTAGTAGATATTTAATTATTAATAACTTAAATAAAATACTTCAACTCGTGTATAGTTTTCGAGATAAGCTGGAAATGCACAAGTAAATAAGCACTTCCGGTTGAAAAACCTTAAAAATATATCCAACTGTATTAAATATAAAGCGTTTACACAATCATAATTATAAAATACACCATACTTTCCTTAATACAAAACGTATAAGGCAGTAAAAATGACCTTAAAAACCTATTATTCTAGTCGAATGTATATAAACTCGCAATTTAAACCGCGCGTTTAAACTAACCCTAGAGTTAAAACACGTAATTAGTAGATATTTTATTATTAATAACTTAAATAAAATAGTTTAACTCGTGTATAGTTTTCGAGATAAGCTAGAAATGCACAAGTAAATAGACACTTCCGGTTGAAAAATACTTAAAAATAGATATTCAACTGTATTAAATATAAAGCGTTTACACAATCATAATTATAAAATACACTATACTTTCTTTAATACAATACGTATAAGGCAGTAAAAATGGCCTTAAAAACCTATTATCTTAGTCAAATGTATATAAACTCGCAATTTAAACTGCGCGTTTAAACTAACCCTAGAGTTAAAACACGTAATTAGTAGATATTTAATTATTAATAACTTAAATAAAATACTTTAACTCTCGTGTATAGTTTTCGAGATAAACTAGAAATGCACAAGTTAATAAGCACTTCCGGTTAAAAAACCCTTAAAAATAGATATTCAACTGTATTAAATATAAATCATAATTGTAAAATACACCATACTTTCCTTAATACAATACGTATAAGAAAGTAAAAATGGCCTTAAAAACCTGTAAAAAAAAAAAACCCTAAATATTTAACGCAACGCTACGTCCATTGAACATGGATATCCTAAACCGAAATTAAACCTATTTTCGGGGCAATTACCATCGCGACAAAAGTGCATCTATTGTTGTCGCTAGTATTTCCCGCCAGTAAAGTTATTGCGCGCGCAATATCCTCACTGTAGCGCGTCCTTCATTCTACAAACGTACAAAATACGCAACAAACACACACACACACGCAATAAAGCGTATATCTTTCATTCGCACACCACAAGAATCTCACGGAGCAATGCACTACACCAAGCTGCATCGTAAACAACTGCCCGCATTCCCCGAACCCTACAACCCAAGCACGAGGCTCTTAACACTCAAAAAAACCCCATATAACCCACCCCCAAACACACCTAAAACACTCAAAGTACCCCAAATAACCATATAAAAACTGAATAAAACTACCTTTAAGCGCACACAAGCCATTGCCGAACCAAACGAGTAGCATTCCTGGGAAAACTGATATTTTAATACACTTTCGCGTAGTTTTAAACCGAACCAAATAAACTCACGGGTTATACAATGATTATAAGCGTAGTTTAGTATAGTTTTACAATTGTTTTTGGTAAGTTTTGTTAAGTTTTAGAACACAAACACGTGGTGTGTTACGTTGAACCGTCCAAGTAGCAACCGGCGACTGAAGTGCTTGGCGGTAAACTGCACGGTTGTGCGCTCATAGCGTGCGCATTAACCAACAGGAAGCGGGGGACACTAGCGGCGCCCTGCCGTACTAAAGGGCGGCAAGTTTAAATTTAGAACTGTTTTATTCTATTTTTAACGGTATATCAACGGGAAAACCCACGTTTTCGCACATCTACCTTAGTTATAATTCTCCGTAGAGTAATTTGACTCACTTTTAATACTGATTCATGCATGAATCACTTTAATTACAGTTTGGCGCCAATTTTAAAGCAACAAACACGTGTCTCACACCCATTTCTTTCGGTAAATACATGATTTGAAGGTTTAATTGGTGTTTTTATATTAAAATAATGACTGGAAAGTACAATTTGGTGTAAATTTAATAATATAAAGAATGTGTGTTACAATATAAGTGTAAAAATAATAAAATAAATCGTATATTTTCCCGCTTTGTGTGTTTCGTTCATAAAGTGAGCGGACCAATAGGAGTGGTTGTTCTTTATAGCGTGGCGCCTGATTGGTGGGCATGTTTCGCCCCGCCTTGTCCAACTAAGATGGCGCGGATTGCCAAGGCGACTTCGATTTGCGACGTATAAATTCGCGAAATAATACAATTTAACTTAAAATTGAGAAGTAACGCAATTTTAACGTAATAAAATGTTGCGCGATTTTAATAAATAAAGACGAAAATATTAATATTGCGTTTATTTAAGTATTATAAAGGAATGTGAAATTATATTATTGTTAATTTAATATTAATGACTTATGATACATTACGCGAATGGATTTTCTTGTTAGTATCTTTATTTTAAGCTGTCCTAACACACTCCTTTAGTTATTTCACTTAGAAATGTATTTAAAGCGAATTTAAAATAACTTAAAAAATAAATACGATTAATTCGCTTGTTGGCAATTTAACTTTAAGCTGTCTTAACATATAATTTCAACAATTTAATTTATTAATTAAAAAATAATGTAACATTTTCTCTAAAAGTGGCCTACACTCGACTTTCATGTACTTTCCCTATATTTATAATAATAAAAATGTTTGGTTTTTATTTCTTGAAATAAATATAGGTACAAGCCCCAATGCCTTTAGCTCACCTTATTAAAGGTTGCAATTGTAAACAAACAAGAGTGCATGCTACAATGCCGTCAGCTCGTACAGTGAAGCGCAATAGAAATAAATTAAATATATATATATATATATATTTAAAATAAAAGCAAATAATTGATTAAAAATCAAAATATTAAATTTTAAACACCGCATTATAAATATTAAATAGTCCCGACATTTGTTAAAATTTATTAACAATACTAAATTACCCTTAAAAATAATAAATTTTACATAATTCTTGCATTATTAAACCTGAATTTTAATAATAATTTAATATAAATTATAAATATTCACAAAATTAAACGAAAATTACGAAAAAGTTGACAAACTAAAATTAGTTATGTTTGAACGCACATAACTTAAATATGGAATTAAATATTAAAGAAATCTCTTCGGCATTCGATTCCTTATTAAAAGGAGAATAATTCTCTATATTTTAAACAGTGTACCTATAAAACTGTAAGAGTAAACTTGCAATACTTGAAAATACGCGAAAATAATTTATAACTAAAAATTTTACGTAAGTTTGAAACGGCATAACTTAAAATCGAGAAAAGGTATTCCAGAAAACTTTATGGCGTTCGATACGTTATTAAAAGAGGTATATCTGCCTATAATTATAACCGGCTACCTATAAAACTGCAAGAGTAAACTTGAAATATTTGAAAATCCATAAAAACAATTTTTAATTAAAAAATGTACGTAAACTTGAAATCGTATATCTTAAAATCGAGAAAAGGTATTCAAGATTACTCTATGGCGTTTGATTCGTTATTAAAAGAGGTATATCTGCCTATATTTATTACCGTCTACCTATAATACTGCAAGAGTAAACTTGAAATATTTGAGAATCAGCAAAAATAAATTTTACGTAAGTTTGAAACGACATAACTTAAAAACGAGAAAAGGTATTCAAGAAAACTCTATGGTGTTCGATACGTTATTTAAAGTGGTATATCCGTCTATTTTTTTAACCGCCTACCCATAAAACTGCAAGAGTAAACTAGGCATATTTGAGAATCCGCAAAAATAAATTCTACGTAAGTTTGAAACAACATAACTTAAAAACGAGAAAAGATATTCAAGAAAACTCTATGGCGTTCGATACTTTATTAAAAGAGGTATATTTGCCTATATTTATAACTATCTACCTATAAAACTGCAAGAGTAAACTTGGCATATTTGAGAATCAGCAAAAATAAAATTTACGCAAGTTTGAAACAACATAACTTAAAAACGAGAAAAGGTATTCAAGAAAACCCTTCTGCGCTCGATTTATTATTAAAAGAGGTATAACTTCCTATATTTGTAACCGTCTATCTATAAAACTGCAAGAGTAAACTTGAAATATTTGAGAAACCACAAAAATAATTATGAATTAAAAAAATTACGTAACTTAAAAACGACATATCTTAAAATCGAGAAAAGATATCCAAGAAAACTCTTCGACGATCGATTCTTTATTGAAATAGGTATATTTGCCTATATTTTTAACCGTCTACCTATAAAACTGTAAGAGTAAACCTGAAATATTTGAAAATCCACAAATATAATTTTTAATTACATTTTTTACGTAAGTTTGGAACGACATAATTTAAAATCAAAATCAACGTTCGATACGTTATTAAAAGAGGTATAACTCCCTATAATCCTAATCTTCTACCTATAAAACTGCAAGAGTAAACTTAAAATATTTGAAAATCCATAAATATAATTTTTCAATCAAAAATAATACGTAAGTTTGAAACGACATAACTTAAAATCGAGAAAATGAATCCAAGAAAACTCATCGACATCCCATACTTTATTAAAAGAGCTATAACTCCCTATATTTTAAACCTTCTACCTTTAAAACTGCAAGAGTAAACTTAAAATATTTGAAAATATATGAAATAAGCTCAATTCAACCGTTAATAAAATTAATAATTACTGTACAAATATATTAATTACAGAATTAAAATTTGATATTACTGATTCATTTGCATTGACTCATTTTCTAATAATGTAAAAAAAATAAAAATATGAGTAACTATTTCTGATTTCCGGATTAGTAATGCGAAAAAGATTAATGCTGATTCAGTTTTACTACACTGGTAAAAAAAAAAGAATATAGAATTACAGACACAATTAAATAAAATGTAGAATTATTTTAAAATGTATATAAAATGTAAAATTATTTTAAAATGTAAATAAAATTACTAAATGCACAATTTTGTAATACAAAATGTAAAATGACATACATTACTTTGTAGTGTAGTTTTATAACAGTGTAAATATTATTAACTTGTTGCACAGTACCAAAGAGCTGTAGTATTCGTGTCTGCAACAATCGCGGAAATATATACAATGATTCATTTTTATTATATACTCAGTGTTCATTTACTGGTATATTTAGGTTACAAATACGTTTAAAACCCCCCATTAACGAATTTCGAAATAGGACAATAAATTAGTCAACTATTATAGGAATTTTAAGAAAAAACAAAATTGTAATAAGATATAATAATCTTTTATTGTAAATAATGTAATATAATCGTCACGAGTTTATTTTCTGAACTGAATGACGTCAAAAGCCGTCGCTGTATCATGTATTCCCGTTATCTTAATACTGAGAAAAGGCGTAATCATTTATTTAAATATTTAAAAATACATAAATCCAAAAATAATTCTATTTTGCCGAATTAATAATCTAATAGTCGTTTTAGGGTTTTAATTAACCCCCCCCCCCCCCTTAATACGGATCTGTATTGAATAAGATCAGTCAGGTAATTAGTTTTATTTGTATTTCTACGGCACGAGGTTGTGTGAGAGTTCGTGGAATTTCTCGCAGATTACAGTGGTCTTACATCGCGTCACATTTACTACTAATACAGACAGTAGTACACTAGTCCAGATGTTCGTGGACATCCGCATTCCAAGCTTAACCGCGAACTTGTCCATTTCTTACATTTATAATTGTTTAAACAAACATTTATATATATATATATATATATATTTGTACCTTTAATTTCAATAAAACACTAAATCGCCGGTAGAACTCGTAATTGACAACCAGTGGTATTGAAAATTTATTTATAGATTAACAATATGATAGTTATGAACCCCTGTAAAGGAGAAAGTTGTAGCTTTTCTAGTTTTTCGGGAATGATTTTTTAAAGTTTTTGAAATATTTTAATATCGTTTTATTTCATACTAAATCGGTTATAGCAATCGTAATTGACAACCAGTGGTACTAAAAATTTATTTATAGATAACCAATAAGTTAGTAATGAACCCCTGTAAAGGAGAAATTCCTAGCTTTCCTAGTTATTTGGGAATAATTTATTTAAGTTTGTGAAATATTTTTGTTTCACACTAAATATGTTGTAGCAATCGTAATTGACAACCAGTGGTATTGAAAATTTATTTATAGATAAACAATATGCTAGTAATGAACCCCTGTAAAGGAGAAAGGCCTAACTTTCCTAATTTTTCGGGAATGATTTTTTAAAGTTTGTGAAATATTATAAGCAAAATATATATTTTTGTTACACACTAAATCGGTGGTTGCAATTCTAATTAACAACCAGCGGTATTGAAAATTTATTTATAGATTAACAATATGTTAGTTATGAACCCCTGTAAAGGGGAAAGTTGTATCTTTTTTAGGTTTTCGGGAATAATTTCTTAAAGTTAGTGAAATATATTAGTATCGTAAATATGTTGTAGCAAACGTAATTGATAACCAGTGGTATTGAAAATTTATTTATAGATAAACAATATCCTAGTTAAGTACCCCTGTAAAGGAGAAAGTTCAAACTTTCCTTGTTTTTCGGGAATAAATTTTATAAGTTTGCGAAATATTTTTGTTTCACACTAAATATGTTGTAGCAATCGTAATTGACAACCAGTGGTATTGAAAATTTATTTATAGATTAACAATAAGCTAGTTAAGAACCCCTGTAAAGGAGAAAGTTCTAACTTTTCTAGTTTTTCGGGAATAATTTGTTAAAGTTTCTAAATATTTTAGTAACGTAAAACATTAATTTTTCTTTTATACTAAACAAATTATAGCAATCGTAATTGACAACCAGTGGTATTAAAAATTTATTTATAGATAAACAATATGCTAGTAATGAACCCCTGTAAAGGAGAAAATTCTAACTCTCCTAGTTTTTCGGGAATAATTTGTTAAAGTTTCTAAATATATTAGTAACGTAAAACATTAATTTTTCTTTCATACTAAATAAATTATAGCAATCGTAATTGACAACCAGTGGTACTAAAAATGTATTTATAGATAAACAATATGCCAATTATGATCCCCTGTAAAGGAGAAAGTTGTATCTTTCTTGGTTTTTTAGGAATAATTTAATAAAGTAAAATATAAACTTAAAATTCAATTACATTATTTATAAAATTGTATTACTAGTAACAAGTGTATAAGTACGTAAAAAAAACTCATTATTTATTTTATTATATTGTAAAAATGTCAATTATTTAATATATATAGTAATTGTGTAGTGGGAATTTAGTAAAATTGTTGCTAAAATAAATGAAATCGTTAAATAATAAATAGCGAAATAAAAATAATGATTAATAATATAGTTATAGTATTATTTGAGCTTGAAGCTGTGTGGTTTACAGTAAACCTAACCGTGGGAATGCAGAATATTTCACATGAAGGTGAAAAAAAATAAAAGAATAAAGCGCTATGTGCAGGTATACTCTTGGATTCGCTACAAAAGAATTTCTACCTTTAGCTCGCAAAATAATTCTCACATAACTTTGCTCTACGTTTTTAAACTTTAAACTAAATGTAACGTCTCAAAATACGACATACTTGAATCAATTTAAATTAAGAATAGCTTAAATAAAGAAATAAAACATATTTTAAATATATAAATATAATAAATAGTTAAAATATTAAGTCTAGCCAAGATTTATATTGAACAATTCACGTGTACACTCGTAGAAATAACGGCGACTTACAAAGAATGCGGTACAGTCATAGACAGAGTGAGACAGAGACAGGAAACAGTATGGCGGCCACGAATCTATGAATGAAACACAGAATCCGGCCCGACGATGCCGATTGCACAACAACACTATTAGCGCTTATTATCATAAAACCGTTATGGAACGAAAATATTTTTGTTATTTATTTAAACAAACATTTATTGATAGTTACGCGCTTCAAAATATTATTAAACACATTAAACGATCTTGTATCAAAACATATTACGAATATCTAGTCTCGAATTCACATTACGTTAATTAAACTTTAGTTATAAATAACGTATTTACAATTCTAATGTTTATGCATTTATTCCTCACGCAAGCATAAAACTATCAATTTGTAACTTAATCCACTTTAATCCTCGTCCTTTTGTTTAAATATAAACAAATTTTCGTTAAAAAATACTTAAAACTCTGCTAGATACAGCCGAAAGTAAGTCTAGGTCACCACTAAACGGGCGATCAAATTTTAAACCTAGATTCTAAAATATTTGGTGTAAAAGTTACCATTTCCCAAAATAACGACTGTTTAAATTTAAAAAAGCTTCCTATTATATAGATAGGGCGTTATAAATAATAGTTATTTATAAAAAAGTCTTTAATAAATAGTATTTCCTTTAATTGAAAATTAAAATCAATTAAATCGGTCCAGTAGTTCCAGAGAAATATATATATATATAAATAAATAAATATTTGAGCACCTGACGGTGCTTTTAAACGCGTGTTTAAGGAATTTCTTGAATGACCGATGCTAATGGTTAACTCCAATATTTGAGAAAATAAATGCGTGCGTGTGTTAGACAGAGACAGCGAGCTTAACTAGGCCGTGTATGTGTGTATATGTTTGTTAGCTGTGTAACGGGCCCCGCATTCCAGACCTACTTGGTCCGGAAGCGAAGACACTTCTCTCCCATCGTGGAATGTTGCCTTGTTCACGTTTATGGCTTTACAGTTTACGTACACCGAGAAAAAGACTCACTTAAATCAATACGTACGCTTACTACACTTAAATACAGCTCAAAGTAGAGCTATATTACCTAAATGCAATATTCAGTAGCCCTAAATAAGCTTTCTTTAATATAAATAAACCTTAGTAATGTATAAATTGCATAAATGCGTTCATAAATAAAAAACAGGATTCACTCAAATCAATACGTACGTTTACTACAATTAAATACAGCTCAAAGTAGAGCTATATTACCTAAATGCAATATTTAGTACCACCAAAGAAGCTTACATTAATATAAATAAACCTTAGTACTGTATAAATTGCATAAATGCGTTCATAAATAAAAAAACATGATTCACTTAAATCAATACGTACGTTTACTACAATTAAATACAGCCCAAAGTAGAGCTATATTACCTAAATGCAATACTTAGTACCACCAAAGAAGCTTTCTTTAATATAAATAAACCTTAGTACTGTATAAGATGCATAAATGCATCTGTACTTATAATAAGAAACCTTAAATAAAAGAAAAAGTTGAGAAAACTGACTAAGAAATGCACAAATATAGATTTAATAACTATAATGACAAGTTTTATGAATTAATGAATGCATTTTATGCAAAATAAACGTATAATTATACTGTTTTATATAAGGGAGTATTCAAATAACTGTAATTTCCCGCCAAAACTATCGAATATGCTCCCCGCGTAACCCCGCCAAAACTAGAGAAAAGGATTCACTTAAATCAATGTACATTTACTATAATTAAAAACAGCTTAAAGTAGAGTTATATTACCTAAATGCAATAATTAGTAGTCCTAAATAAGTTTTCTTTAATATAAATAAACCTTATTACTGTATAAGTTGCATAAATGCATCTGTACTTATAATAAAAAACCTTAAATAAATGTATAAATTGAGAAAACTAGCAAAGAAATGCACCAATAAAGTTTGAATAACTATAATAACAAGTTTTATTAATCAAAGAATGCATTTTTAGCAAAATAAATACTGATTTATATAAGAGGGTATTTAAATAACGGTAGTTTCCCGCCGAAACTATCGAAAACGCTCCCCGCGCAACCCCGCCAAAACTAGAGATAATCCAAATGTGTGATGTGTCAGTGCACCGACCTATAGACCCCATCACACAACAATAATAACATTAGAAAAGAAAACCAATCTTACTTAACAAATCACTTCCGGTATAGTTGCGAGTAGTGTATCCTGCCACAGTAATAATGGGCATATGGCGGACAAATACACAGAACATCGTTGGCTCTTTGGGTACACACGACAGCACGTGTGCTGGTACGAACTTCCTGTCTCAGTGCACACCACCCGTCCCCGCGCGCGCGCACGGTCCCACAAAGGCCCCGAACGGAAGCGTATATACTACTATAGTTTCAGTAACTTCTCTATCAATGATGCACAAACATTCATTCAAATCATCACAGTTCAAAACTCACTTGTTTTTATACACCGCGAGACGAATTTTACACGAAATTGTACCCAGCTACTAAAAAACTAGCGTTAATTTAAACTATCAATTAGCAGTTTAGCAAGCTCATTTAAATTTACCAACAAAACAAACAGTTTTAAAAGTAAATTGAAAAAAAAACTCGCCGTAGGCGATTTACCCATTAAAAACGGCTTAAACTGCGGTAGTAACTAGTACCGAATTTATAATAAAGTACATTTTAATAATATAAATATTCAGTTTCAAATGTATGTATTTAACTATCTATCCGGAACGCTATGTAAATCTTACAAACATACACAAAATAATTATTTCTACAATTTAGTAAATGTAGTAAACATTAATACAGTTTATATAAAGCGATTTAGTTACTACTTTGTAAATGTCCTTTGAATACAATTTGTAAATAAAATATACACTGTAAGATATTGTATATTAATACAATTTGTGTGTAGAAAGACAACAAAATAACTAATTAGTACAAATTTAATTTTGTTTGAAGTGTAAATGTAACTTTAAAACAGTAAAATAATTTGGCGGGCGACGATAGTCCATTAAACAATTTTTTAAATAGATTTGGGCACAACAGCGTTCCGGATATAAATCACACATACATACATCTGGTTATATATATAAAGGGAACGATTTTACATTGAATTTTAATAAATTGTGGTAAATCACCATAAATAACTAATATTTAAAGAGAGTTGGCAAATTTAACAATTTTACGGAGGAATTTTAGTAAAAACTACAATAAATTATATTCACATCGAAACAATTAGTAATTAAGCTTAGAAAATTACAAATAATAATCTAGTTTGTATTATGACAAGCAATGATAACATTCCAAGTAACACAATTTATGATAAATTATGTTGCTGTGAACGTTAAACTTGTATGTCATACAACAAGCTGGAATTATAACTTATAATTTCTAAGCTTAATTACTAATTATTTAGCTGTGAACAATCCTTATTTAATGATATTAGAAATGCGCCCTAATATTTAAAATCGTTAGTAGCGGGAAATGTAAAAAAATTTAATAATTTCATAGTATTAAAAATACTGTAAATAAATGAATTCAAAATGCGAGTTATTAGTTGAATTTAAACCGTCTTGTATTTAAAATTGTTATTTTAGGTAAATATTTAATTAATAATTACAAACTATGAAATTATATTTACTTTAAAAATATAATATTCGCGTAAAATAACAAATAACGGTATTAGACACCCCCAGAATGCCAAACAATCCAACAATATATTACCCGTAGATTTAATCCTAGATGTCAATGTCCACTGAACTGAATAACTATTACTAAAATTCGTGTAAATTCACCCTATTTTTCGTAAATTTAAACACTTTTCTACAACACACAAACTAATTTCAACACGCTGAACAATCTGTAGAACATAGCAACGTGATATTTCAAACGCACAGGCAGAATGCGATCCCCGCTATTGCACCAATAAGTGGGGATCTTTCAAATATCCCCCCCAACGAACCGTGCATCGTCTAGTAGCGCGTACCCACCAAACCCACCTCGGGTCGGGCATCAAAAATAGACTAGTCCGGAAGTTGTAGTCTGTTTTCGTAGACAGTATCATTGTTGAAGCATTGGCAAAAACATACATGTTTTTTTTTTGTTTAAAACATATTTTAATTATTTAAACTATTAAAAAAAATATATATATGGCAATATGCTCTCATTTCGGTGGGAAATCGCGTGTGCATTCGATTCGAGAAAGAAAATAAACGAAGTGTGGAGCCGGCTAAGAAATGCCGGTCTGTTATTTGGTTCACGAATGGAATGTCGGTAGTCGCCGCTTGACGAAATGTTGGCGCTGATGTGCGCGCTAGCGTGTGGTCAACACAGCAAAGAAAGAGATCACCAGCGCGCACTCACCAAATCTCATTCATGCTTTTTTATTCCCATTTTACGTTTTTTATGATCCGACTCGCCTCATTCCAATACTGATTACACTTGCGGTCCACCGCCAACTATTGATAACTCTGTTCGAGCTCTAATTAGCTTTTAGAGGGGGGGGGGGCACTACTTACTTCTACATCCCAAGTACATAAAAGCTCCAAAGCAATTTTAAAACGCTGGAGTGGCCATCATTCGACTTACACACTGATATCAATCATAAATATTTATATATATATATATACATAGTGAAAGTATAAAAGGGCCAAATGGCCACTTTTAATTATTATTATTTAATAAGGGTAAATGAGTACTTAATACAAACAAGCTTAGGTACAACCTATGCGTCCAGCTCGCCTTATAAGTTATATATGCGATAAGCGAGCTGTTTTTAATTATTATGCCCTTTAGGTTAACAATTTGCAAAAATGTTATAGATATAAAAAGTTGTACAATTTCTTGTAGATTATTTTGATATAAAACAAGCTTAGGTACAACGCACCTATGCGTCCAGCTCGCCTTATTAGTTAAATATGCGATATGCGAGCTGTTTTTAATTATTATGTCCTTTAAGTTAACAATTTGCAAAAATGTTATAGATATAAAAAGTTGTACAATTTCTTGTAGATTATTTTGATATAAAACAAGCTTAGGTACAACGCACCTATGCGTCCAGCTCGCCTTATTAGTTATATATGCGATATGCGAGCTGTTTTTAATTATTATGCCCTTTAGGTTAACAATTTGCAAAAATGTTATAGATATAAAAAGTTGTACAATTTCTTGTAGATTATTTTGATATAAAACAAGCTTAGGTACAACGCACCTATGGGTCCAGCTCGCCTTATTAGTTATATATGCGATATGCGAGCAGCTTTTTATAATTATTATGCCGTTTTGGTTAACAATTTGCAAAAATGTTATAGATATAAAAAGTTGTACAATTCTTTGTAGATTATTTTGATGTACAAAAAAGGTTAGATACAACGCACCTATGCGTCCAGCTCGCCTTATAACTAATATATGCGATATGCGAGCTGTTTTTAATTATTATGCCCTTTAGGTTAACAATTTGCAAAAATGTTATAGATATAAAAAGTCGTACAATTTCTTGTAGTTTATTTTGATGCAAAACAAGCTTAGGTATAACGCATCTATGCGTCCTGCTCTCCTAATAAGTAATATATGCGATATGCGAGCAGCTTTTTATAATTATTATGCCGTTTTGGTTAACAATTTGCAAAAATGTTATAGATATAAAAAGTCGTACAATTCTTTGTAGATTATTTTGATAAACAAAAAAGGTTAGATACAACGCACCTATGCGTCCAGCTTGCCTTATTAGTAATATATGCGATATGCCAGCAGCGGTTTTAATTATTATGGCGCCTTTGAGTAAACAATTTGAAAAAATGTTATTGATATAAAAAGTTGTACAATTCTTTGTAGATTATTTTGATGTAAAACAAGCTTAGATGTACAACGCACCTATGCGTCCAGCTCGCCTTATAAGTAATAAGATTTGCGAGCAAAGGTTTTTAATTATTACGGCCTTTAGGTTAACAATATGCAAAAATCTTGTAGACATAAAATAACTTAGAATTATTAGTAGAATTTTTGGGTGTTTTAATTATTTTTATAAGGGTCGTATTAAGGGGGGCTTTAAATTTTGGGGCCCTATAACTCGGGAAGTATAAAAGCGATTGAATTTAAACTGCGAACGGATTCAAATAGAGTACTAAATAATATGTGTAGCATATTTGGTTCAAATCGCCCCGGTACCTTCAGAGAAATTTGGTCTTACGATTGACGACAAACATTCAGTTTATATATATATATTTTTTTGGATACAGGGGCGACTTTTTGTTAAGGAAATTTTAAAAGTCGATAACGCTACAGACACACAGGTGTTACATTTAAAATTGTCTTGTCTCTATATCGACACTGAATCTCCTGGCTAAACAATTAGAATTCCTTAAGATACAGGCGCCCTATGTTCACGCCTGCTTTAAACTTTACAGGGCGGCGTGAGGGGTGGGGGGGCAGTGAAGGGGAGAAGAGCGGGGGTTTGTATACCTTGGGTATACCTCTGCAGTGCCGCCAAGTCAAAGGTAACAAGCTGAGATTGGAATGTAACGCATACATATATATATATATGTTGTTTTTCCAAGAACTGACCGCTATTCCAGCAGCAGTTCTTCTGGTGTTATAGCCACAATATACACTCCACTTCGTCTTTAAACATTTTTTAGAACAGAGATGAAACAATTGTACACTTTAAACCAACATTTAACTTGAACTAAATGCAATTTTTGCTATTTAGTGATTTATTAGTAATTGCTACATATTTTGAAAATACTTTTCAAACAAAACTTGTTAGAAATATGAATATCTTTAACTTATATAAGAATAACTTTTTCGTGAATACGTATAGTTTTCGAGATATATAAGAAATAATAATGTACTATATATAGCACATACGTATACAATTCGTATCTATGTTCACTGTGATTGCGTCATTACCCCACTGCGCACTTGTGACATGTCCAGTGACCCCTAACAAGATGGCCGAAGCTACGATAACAAGGTTATATACACAAGCTTCATTAAAAAAAATTAAAAATAAAAGTGGAAATTAAATTTGACGAGAAACATCACAATTTCATTCATTGATAACTGTGAAAGAGCGTGTACAATACCCGTGATCGCGGCCTCCACGATTTTAATTCATAAATACAATTTAAATAAAAAATAAAAAACATCTGTAGTGGCCAGTACTATATCTATATTTAATTTTTTACTATTGCCATGAATTAATCAATATGTAGCGATTACTTAGTAAATAGTACAAATTTCGAAAAACTTTTCTAACAAAACCTGTTAGCAATATTATTATCTTTAATTATTATAAGAATAACTTTTTTTGTAACTCGTGTCGTTTACGAGATAATTAAAAAATAATTCGAGTAAATGAAACTTCCAATTTAATTATTTTTTTTCAAAAATAGAAGGTTTTATTGCCATCTATATGTAGCGATTTCTTAGTAAATAGTACCATTTTCGAAAAACTTTTCAAACAAAACATGTTAGAAATATTATTATCTTTAATTATTATAAGAATAATTTTTTCTGTAACTCGTGTCGTTTTCGAGATAATTAAAAAATAAGTCGAGTAAATGAAACTTCCGATGTAAATATTATTTTCAAAAATAGGAGGTTTTATTGCTATCAATATGTAGCGATTACTTAGTAAATAGTACTATTTTCGAAAAAAATTTCAAACAAAACCTGTTGGAAATATTATTATCTTTAATTAATATAAGAATAACTTTTTCTGTAACTCTTGTCGTTTACGAGATAATTAAAAAATAAGTCGAGTAAATGAAACTTCCAATTTAATTTAATTTTCAAAAATAGGTTTTCTTTCCGGGAAATGTAAATATTTAATTCAAAATTATATATTTATTTGTTTAACGGCATAGACTAGTGAGCGTTCACACACACACACACGCACACACACAGATTATAAAATAGGAGGTTTTTTTTTCCCAAAATATACAAATCTTAAATAGAAAACTTCATATATTTATTTTTAATAGTGTTTATGGGAAAATAGTTAAAATGTAGTCAGGTACCCTCAAAACGTATATTTCCATTAAAATGTTGAAGTCGATTTATTTTATAATCCCAATACATTGAATTTAAATTAACTTTGTATATATTATTACTTTATATTAAATATATAACAAAGTGTAATAAAATATGTAACTCTTTAAAATGTGTTACAATAAAAAACAATTTAGTTCTTATCAGTGAATTTCTCGGAATGTAACTAATCAAATATATATATTTTTTGTATTTTCCAAGTTGAATATGTATGTATATTTAATTTAGAAACGTGAAAACACGCGCGACGTATAAAAACGGGTGCCCCGCCGTACTGTTTGTGTATATGCGTGTAGTTATTTGGTTCAACAAACTCACGTAACAGTGGCGCACGAGATAAGCGGGGGCCCTTGTTGTTGGTAGTGTGCAAGGCAAGGGTGTATACGGGGGCCAAGGGGACCGCGAGCAGTGTCAGGTAAATCTAAAAAGGTAAACACATATATGTGTGTACGGGCGCACACGAGCAAGAGATGCATTCCTCGCTGCGTGTGTGGGGCAGAGAGTCTGCCGAGAGGCGGCATCGGCATCATTGTGAGCCTGCAGATTGTGGCATCTAGGCCCCAGGCGCATTCCTGAATCCTACATACAATAAACACACCGCGATAGACCTTGTTTTTACATAAAAACAGGTCATAGATACGTTGGAATTATATACATATATATACACATAAATTGTTCAAACTCCAAATTTAAACAATTGTTTAGTGCGCTAATTTACTATTCCTAAATAATTGTAAGGAATATAAGCTTTAGTTAGTATTTAAGAACACCTGTTCAACATAGATGTGCACGTGTTTAATTATTGCTTGCATTTTCCCGCCAAGACACGAGTTACAACCTTTGAAACTTGGTCTAAGTAACATTGAAATCATAGGTAGATTTTACCTGCGAATATCGGGCGGTAGAAGGGACGGCATAGCCTCAATTCTCCGAATCGGCGCACCCCAACCGTGTTAGCTGGTTGCTTAGGTCGGTTGCCCGGACAGTTCCAGGAACTGTGGGTATAACTGTGGGTCTTACCCTGCGTGTGAGCCTGCCGCGGGCTTAAAGTGCAGGCTTATATATATATATATATATATATATATATATATGTACGTGTGCGTGTTTGTCAGACTGATTTATATATTCGAAAATGGGTTTCATTGAAAAATGCCGCCAAAATGGTAGGCCCGTCTATAGAATATAGATCATTAGCATTGCTGTTACAGAAGTTTTTGTTAGTTTTAATAAATGGGTGTTAGAAATGTTGTATTTTTGTCCGTTTTTAATAATAATTGAATAGACTTCTAAATAGTGTTTTAGGGTCAATTCAGTGAGCCAATTTAATATTTTTGGTTCAGTTTTAATTAAAATATATATTAATGTGCGAGAGATTTGCGTCGGCACTAGTTGAAACATGTTTATATTGTAATAATAGAACACTAAATTAATTGAAATAAATATATATAGTTCGGTTCCGGAAAAAATAACGGTTTTTATCGATTAATTACCGTAATTTGTACTTTCTTTTACGAAGTAATATAATAAAATATGTTGACTGTCATTAAAACCATTTTATTTTATTCTAATTATAATTAAAAACCAAGCACCTATGCGTCCAGCTTGCCCTATAAGTAATATATGCGATATGCGAGCATTCTTAATTATTATGCCTTTTTTGGTAACAATTAGAAAATATGTTATAGATATAAAAAGGCGTACAATTTCTTGTAGATAATTTTGATGTAAAACAAATTTAGGTACAACGCACCTATGCGTCCAGCTCGCCCTATAAGTAATATATGCGATATGCGCGCAGCGTTTAGTAATTATTATGGCCTTTTAGGTAACAATTTGAATATATGTTATAGATATAAAAAGGCGTACAATTTCTTGTAGATTATTTTGATGTAAAACAAGTTTAGGTACAATGCACCTATGCGTCCAGCTCGCCCTATAAGTAATATATGCGATATGCGCGCAGCGTTTAGTAATTATTATGGCCTTTTAGGTAACAATTTGAAAATATGTTATAGATATAAAAAGTCGTACAATTCTTTGTAGATTATTTAGATGTAAAACAAGCTTAGGTACCAAGCACCTATGCGTCCAGCTCGCCTTATAAGTAATACAATGCGATATGCGAGCGTTTTTAATTATTATAGCCTTTTGGTTAACAATTTGAAAATAAGTTATAGATATAAAAAAGCGTATAATTTCTTGTAGATTATTTTGATGTAAAACAAGTTTAGGTACAATGCACCTATGCGTCCAGCTCGCCTTATAAGTAATATATGCGATATGCGCGCAGCGTTTATTAATTATTATGGCCTTTTAGGTAACAATTTGAAAATATGTTATAGATATAAAAAGTCGTACAATTCTTTGTAGATTATTTAGATGTAAAACAAGCTTAGGTACCAAGCACCTATGCGTCCAGCTCGCCTTATAAGTAATACAATGCGATATGCGAGCGTTTTTAATTATTATAGCCTTTAGGTTAACAATTTGAAAATATGTTATAGATATATAAAGTCGTACAATTCTTTGTAGATTATTTTGATGTAAAACAAGCTTAGGTATCTATGCGTCCAGCTCGCCTTAATAGTAATATATGCTAGCCGCGGTTTATAATTATTATGGCCTATTGGTGAACAATTTGAAAATATGTTATAGATATACTGGGTATAAGAAAGTAAAAACAACTCAAACAAGCTATAGGATTCGCCTGATAGGCGCTCATATAAGGCAATAACGTTATATTTGGTGTTGTGTAGTAATGGAATTACATACTGTTGTACCACTTGGCATCATAGCACACAAATCATTATGAACCCGGCGTTCCCACGGTGCCACAATGTTCTCCCCCCCTGGTACCCCCCACCCAACAAGAGCGCCCCATACGTCCCCCATACACCCTCAGCCACTGTGTGAGGCTACCTACCGCTAAGCGCCGAGACTATCAACACCAAGTTTGCATAAACCATATTATCCATTATACATATTATCTAGCGGCAATCATTCCTCTATTTCTAAATGCACCTAAACCCAGTTGCACCAATAACACCCTATTATATTCACCGCCAATTAATAAATAGGTGAAAAATGAAATATTTGAAACTTTTAAACCCCCTTCGTGGGAAATCCCGCTGCCGCTGTCCATGGTTACAATAACAACAACAACACTACAAGACTGCATTCTTTGATAGGTCACAAAATGGCGGGAAATCTGTAGAATCCCGTCCTCCCTCCCCCGGTATGTCTTAAAGAATTAAAAAAAAGCGAGAAAAACAACCGACCACAGCATATGCAAGCAGACAAGGCAACACCATAACTGCATATACAAGAATGCGAACGAAGAACAAGGATAGAAGACACGAATAACTCGATTTCTTGGCGGACATTGCATGTTATTTGCTGGTCGTAGTATAGTAGTAGTGGATATATGCGTGAAGAGTAGTATAAGGGGAGGAGGCGAGAGGGGACCAGTGATACTGCGCAGTAGCACACGGGAGGCGCAGGGGGCCATACAGGGACCTAGGGGCAGTGCACCAAAGGAATGTGACCGTAGGGGCCGTGGCAATGACCAAGGAGTGTCTACGTTTGTCCAGGGACGGACACCCAGGAAAAAAACCCGACACACTTTAGCCCAAACAATTCTAAGGGCGTTAAACAACAATTACATATATGTATAAACTCAGAAATATTAGTTTAAAACGCAATAGCAAACTGGCACAAGCAGGAATTGAACCCTAACTGTCCCAGTTCTTTGATTATAATTCTCGTAAAATAAAATCCATTTTAAAACCCCTTTAATTCTACGCCACTGTGCAAAGATGCACTCGCTAAGCGTCATAGTATTAACGCCGAGCCTGAAGAACTCACGCAGGCACTCAAAGAGAGAGAAACCACTGTATGATAAACAAAGACAACAAGATTCGATTGAGCAGGCGCAAACACACGGCCCTTCCTGGAATTTTGGCTCTTCAGAGCCACTAGTACCGCCAGAGACGCGTCGACAAAGAACAAAGATACGTGGAACAAAGACACAACATACACAGATGCATCCGTTACAAGAACGGCTGCAAAATACTTCAAATTCAATCAAATATCGGGAAGAAGTTCATTCAAAATCAAGACACACTCACACAGTTTTTTAATCATTTACTTCAAAGTGGCCCTTCACGCGAATACTATAGCTTTATTGCACTGTACAGCAAGTTATATATATATACGTAATCAAAATTCGGTTAAATTCGATTCAAACTTGTTATTCAATGAATATTTGATAAGAATATTATAGTAAAAACATATCAATGAAAATAAATATTTTCAAATACAAATAATAAAAATTCAAGGATCCAGTATTATCTAAATAGTTTTTTTTTATTTACCAACAATCTGACGTCAGTGAGATAACGATAACACATATTTCAATAGAATTTATGAATTAGAAACTGGATATATACATTCCCAGCTACACACAGTGAGCTGCAAGCATTAACGCATCCAATAACATATACTCACAATCATTAAAACCACCAATAACAAACTATCATAAACTTAAAACGTATTTAAAATCACAAATCTACTCCTTCTGTTAAGAAAATGTTACAGACACACTCTTTTATACTTGCACAACAAAATAAAAATGTTGCAATTACACAATATCGCTAATCGTTACAAAAATTTAATTACTAATACAAGTTCATTAACAAATATTGTCTATGTCGAAAAACTTGATTTTAATAGTTACACAATAGTATAAAACAGCAAAATAAATACAGAATAATTTTAGTTGGCCAAGCAGCTGCAGTAGAAGTGCCCGATACAAAATACCGTGGGTATTATTTTCGATATCGAAGTAAAAACGATTTAAAAGTAAAAAATGATTGAGCTGCAAGCATAGGCGCAGGCTGTATATGTTGAAACACAATTTTGATATGTTTGTGCGTATAATATACATTTATAAACAAATAATAAATATCACCTGATAGATACAAAAATAGTGACGACATTTTAAACAAAATAAAATTAACAAAACACCACAACACAAACAGTAAACTTACACGTGTTTGTTAAATTGTTTATTGCGCCGTAATAGTTCGCTGAATCGCCATACATACGTCGTTACTTGATGCGTATTCCTAACGCGATTATTGAGTAAATATAATATTAAAAACAAATCCGAATGTAAACAAGAAATTACGATTTACCTATCACACATCTGTTCGTACGGTTAATCTCGCTTAATCGGGACTTAAATATGTTGTCCCATATAAACAACTGTCCCAAATGATTTATTAAAACCGTAAAACATATATTGTAGATTATTAATAAAATAAAATAGTAATAGGTGCCCCTTTGGGGCGTACGCCAGTGCGGGTTGTTGTGGTCTTTATATATCCGGCGTTCATTCCCTTCACCATCGGTCCCTAGGTCAATGCCGTCTGATATGGCGCGCTATACCCTGCTTCATAGCAGCCACAGTAAACGGCGTCTATGTGTACCCCGCCCGTCAACAGAATCATGTGCGGGACTGCGACGGGTGTCTCGGTATACCTGGCCGCAGAATGCCGGTATACACCTTTGCACCGTTATTTCATATATATTTTAACAACGTTTATAACTGTTTAGGGGTACAACTTCTACTTTTAACCGCCAAATATATTACCTAGCACATTTTGACTATCTCCTACCCAAGTTTTACATCAGACTTTCCCTTATTTTGCAATATTACAAGCATTAATGCTTATTATAGTTTTATTCTTGTGCAAATCATTTTTGAAAATGCACGTGTTTTCACACAGTTGTAAGACAAATAAAGGAAAGTAGGCAACCCAGGCATACATCGGTGTATTGTAAAAAGTTTACGGACTTTTTAATAATAGACTTACGTTTGTGTTTTGGCGCGTAATATATGCAGCAGAAAAACATGCAAATATTTCACTTATGCAGTGTGTATGTACACAAACATGACCTCAGTACACAAGTGCTGCAAGTACACTCATCGTAATTAGTTTCGTGAATATGTATACATTTAAATGTACTTATTGTGTTTGATAATATTTATTTTAAACACCAAAACGAAATATGATAAAACGTTGAGGAAAATTAAGTATTAATTAAATTAAATGCAGATTTAAGGTTCACTTAAACTAGTGTTGTGAATGTACAGGTTGCATTTACATATATATGCAAGTCTGACGTCAGTGTGCATTGATGATATTGACGTCATTATCCATGAATGTAATACTTTTAAAGCACAAAGGTGACAACTGCATGCGAAATTATATATGTTGGGTTAAGCTAGTTATAAAATCATTACTAAGAGATTAAAATACTTGAGTTAACCAGGAAGAAATCATTAAATAAATAGCGACTAGACATGTAAAAAAAAATGTGTTGGAGTCGTCCTCAATAGAATATCCCAAAATATCTCTTCTGCCTCCCCCCGTGGGGGGCCCCCGACTATAGGGGGTCTTGTAGGCGCGTCAGCTCTGCTGGTGGGCTCTCCACCGACGCCTAGCGTCGTTTGCCCCTTACCCCCTTATACCGCCAGTCATAACAAATCTAAAAATACTATTTTGAGACCGTAAAATACTCACTTATACGTTAGGTATAAAAGAAAGTAAATTACGATGAAATTAAAACTATGTTTTGAATTCCCGGGAAATCGGTAAATATTTTTTAAGTGACGCTTAGCACAGACGGTATCATTTTAAATTTGCTCATATATCTTTTGGTTGTGGAGAAAGCGGATATGGACATCCGTACCAAATGGTAAAGCGAATCTCCCCCAAAATATGGGGTGCCATAAGATATATATATATGTCTGCGCAGCACATGGTGTCACAAGACATAACCCCAGCAGAGTGTATTGGAACGTGCTTCGAATGCCCTTAGTGCTAAGGGGGTGCCAACTATTTTTGGGGCGCTCATTTCGACACTAAATTAAAACACCCTTAAGCGACTGTCTAGCCCTAATTATTACACAGCGCAAACAGTAAAAATACTTATAATAAATGCAATATTTTAATCTTGACGGGAAACAAAACAAAAACTTAATACGTACAATTTTCATGATAAAAACGTTCAATTACTGTTTAAAATCTGCGATATATGACATAAAATTTAAATTCACCCTACAATTATAATTAAACCCTAACTGGAGTGGCCTTCACTCGACTATCTTGTCCATTTACAACCTGTATTTAAAATGTTATACTTTGTTTTAAATTCGATTTATAATTCGACACTCGACTTATATCTAAATTTATAATAATACCTAATTTCGTTTTAAATTCCCCCTAAGATTACTATGATACAAAATCTGGAGTGGCCTTCACTCGACGTATAACTATATTTACAATAATGCCTTATTTTGTTTTAAATTCACCCTACAATTACAATTAAACGCAAACTAGAGTGGCCTTCACACGACTTTGTTGTCCTTTGACAACCTGTATTTATGTTATACTTTGTTGTAAATTCCCCCTACAGTTTCAATGTAATAAAAGCTGAAGTGACCTTCACTCGACTTTCTTGTGAATTTATTATCTATATTTACAATAATGCCTTATTTTGTTTTAAATTCACACTAGGATTACTATGAAATAAAAGCTGGTTGTGGCCTACACTCGACTTATATCTATATTTATAATAAAGCATGATTTAGTTTTAAATTCACACTATATAATTGCAATGAACTGGAGTGGCCTTCACTCGCCTTTTATCTATATTATAATAATGCCTTATTTTGTTTAAATTCACACTACGATTACTATGAAATAAAAGCTGGTTGTGGCCTTCACTCGACTTATATCTATATTTATAATAAAGCATGATTTGGTTTTAAATTCACACTATATAATTGCAATGAACTGGAGTGGCCTTCACTCGCCTTTTATCTATATTATAATAATGCCTTATTTTGTTTAAATTTACACTACGATTACTATGAATTAAAAGCTGGTTGTGGCCTACACTCGACTTATATCTATATTTATAATAAAGCATGATTTGGTTTTAAATAATTGCAATGAACTGGAGTGGCCTTCACTCGCCTTTTAACTATATTATAATAATACCTTATTTTGTTTAAATTCACACTACGATTACTATGAAATAAAAGCTGGTTGTGGCCTTCACTCGACTTATATCTATATTTATAATAAAGCATGATTTAGTTTTAAAATTCACACTATATAATTGCAATGAACTGGAGTGGCCTTCACTCGCCTTTTATCTATATTTATAATAATGCATTATTTTGTTTTAAATTCACACTATGCAATTGCAATGAAACAAAAGCTGGGGTGGCCTTCACTCGACTTATATCTATATTTATAATAAAGCATGATTTAGTTTTAAATTCACACTATATAATTGCAATGAACTGGAGTGGCCTTCACTCGCCTTTTATCTATATTATAATAATGCCTTATTTTGTTTAAATTCACACTACGATTACTATGAAATAAAAGCTGGTTGTGGCCTTCACTCGACTTATATCTATATTTATAATAAAGCATGATTTAGTTTTAAATTCACACTATATAATTGCAATGAACTGGAGTGGCCTTCACTCGCCTTTTATCTATATTATAATAATGCCTTATTTTGTTTTAAATTCACTGTACGATTGCTATGAAATTAAAGCTGGAGTGGCCTTCACACGTCTTATATTTATAATACACTATACAGTTTCAATGTAATAAAAGCTAGAGTGGCCGTCACTCGACTTTCTTGTGGTATTTTACTATCTATATTTAAAATAATGCCTTATTTTGTTTTAAATTCGACTTATAATTGCCATGAAACAAAAGCTGGAGTGGCCTGCACTCGACCCATATCTATATATATATAATAATACATTATTTTGTTTTAAATTCACACTTTGCTAATGCAGTGACATAAAAGCTGGGGTGGCCTATACTCGACTTATATCTATATATATAATAATGTATAATTTTGTTTTAATTTCACACTAAGCAATTGCAATTAAACAAAAGCTGGAGTGGCTTTCACTCGACTTATATTTATATCGTTTTAAATTCAGTCTACAATTTCAATAAAATAAAAGCTGGAATGGCCTTCACTCGACTTATATTTATTTAGTTTTAAATTCACCATACAGTTTCAATAAAATTCAAGCTGGAGTGGCCTTCACTCGCCTTTCTTAAACTTTACTATCTATATTTATAATAATATTTCATTTTGTTTTAAATTCACTTTACAATGGCGATGAAATAAAAGCTAGAGTGCATTTATATTATCTATATTTATAATAATGCCTTATTTTGCTATGAAACAAAATCTAGAGTGGCTTTCACTCGACTTATATTTAGTTTTCAATATATATACGTTTGTTTCGTAAAATTAATAGATTTACCATCGAGATTGATTATAGGGCAATTAAATTATTACTAAATTTTCGTTTTTTTTTTTAATTTTTGGATATTTGGTGTACATGTTTGCAATATGGCCGACCTTGTGTCTTGGCGCGCACGTGGTTCGTAGTCACGCCACGTGGCACCTGCTCTGAGCGTGGCATCTGCAAGGCGCGTGCCTCCTAACAAGCACCTGGCCTTATGCATCAGCCTGGTCAATGTTAAACTTCTTAAATCTATCCGTCGCTTCGGCAATTTCTTAAGATATACCTTTTTTTTTTGTATTTTCTCAGTCTTTTATTCCCGGATGCATTGATGAACTTCCTATTTAATGCGACTAGCAGATGTGTGTTTATTATTTACACAAATCGATAATGCAACAAACTGTCGCAATATATTTATATATTGGCATTTAAGAACGTAGTTTTCGATTGGTTAATAATTATGTTGATGTTTAAGTGGCCACTGGTTAATTATAGAAATAAATCAAAGCGTTCTACACATACATACATCGTATGTTTATGTATTAATAATAATCTTTCGGGTTTTCTTTTGCGTAATTGTTGCTTATTACAGAGAAACTAAGTTAAATAAATATGTATTTGTTATTATTGAAGACTTATAGAGAATTGCACCTTTATGGCGGACATTTTGCGTGCCACTGTTCGCCTAGGTGCACCAGATGCGAGGGACAGCTGTACCCAATAGTTTAAACGAGCTCTATACAGATTTTCGGTCCTCGGCACGAGTCTATAATGCTACGAATATGTCGGGTACCTTAGTATTACATCTGCTATATTATCTTTTTTTTTCTGTCTTTCTTGTTTGTATATATATATATATATATGTGTGTGTGTGTGTAGGTTCTATGTTGATTCCGAATAGAACTTAAGTTTAATATGTAATAGTTATTAATCCAATAATCAACTAAAGGAATTATTATGTTCTAGATATGTTAATGAGTTGACGGAAATACACGTGTTAAGCTTCTTTGCATTAATGTCGACTATGTATGGGTAATAAATGTTTTAAAAGAAGTTTAGGTACAACGCACCTATGCGTCCAGTTCGCCGTATAAGTAATATATGCAATATGCGAGCTGTTTTTAATTATTATGCCGTTTTGGTTAACAATTTGAGCAAAATGTTATAGATATAAAAAGTCGTACAATTATTTGCAATTATTTTGATATAAAACAAGTTTAGGTACAACGCACCTATGCGTCCAGCTCGCCTTATAAAGTAATACGATGCAATATGCGAGCGTTTTTAATTATTATGCCGTTTTGGTTAACAATTTGTTAAAATGTTATAGATGTAAATAGTTGTAGAATTCTTTGTAGATTATTTTGATATAAAACAAGTTTAGGTACAACGCACCTATGCGTCCAGTTCGCCTTATAAGTAATACGATGCAATATGCGAGCGTTTTTAATTATTATGCCGTTTTGGTTAACAATTTGTTAAAATGTTATAGATGTAAAAAGTTGTAGAATTTCTTGTAGATTATTTTGATGTAAAACAAGTTTAGGTATAACGCACCTATGCGTCCAGTTCGCCTTATAAGTAATACGATACAATATGCGAGCGTTTTTAATTATTATGCCGTTTTGGTTAACAATTTGTTAAAATGTTATAGATGTAAAAAGTTGTAGAATTCTTTGCAGATTATTTTGATATAAAACAAGTTTAGGTATAACGCACCTATGCGTCCAGTTCGCCTTATAAGTAATACGATGCAATATGCGAGCGTTTTTAATTATTATGCCGTTTTGGTTAACAATTTGTTAAAATGTTATAGATGTAAAAAGTTGTAGAATTCTTTGTAGATTATTTTGATATAAAACAAGTTTAGGTATAACGCACCTATGCGTCCAGCTCGCCTTATAAGTAATACGATGCGATATGCGAGCGTTTTTAATTATTACGCCGTTTTGGTTAACAATTTGTTAAAATGTTATAGATGTAAAAAGTTGTAGAATTCTTTGTAGATTATTTTGATATAAAACAAGTTTAGGTATAACGCACCTATGCGTCCAGCTCGCCTTATAAGTAATACGATGCGATATGCGAGCGTTTTTAATTATTATGCCGTTTTGGTTAACAATTTGTTAAAATGTTATAGATGTAAAAGTTGTAGAATTCTTTGTAGATTATTTTGATATAAAACAAGTTTAGGTATAACGCACCTATGCGTCCAGCTCGCCTTATAAGTAATACGATGCGATATGCGAGCGTTTTTAATTATTATGCCGTTTTGGTTAACAATTTGTTAAAATGTTATAGATGTAAAAAGTTGTAGAATTCTTTGTAGATTATTTTGATATAAAACAAGTTTAGGTATAACGCACCTATGCGTCCAGCTCGCCTTATAAGTAATACGATGCGATATGCGAGCGTTTTTAATTATTATGCCGTTTTGGTTAACAATTTGTTAAAATGTTATAGATGTAAAAAGTTGTAGAATTCTTTGTAGATTATTTTGATATAAAACAAGTTTAGGTATAACGCACCTATGCGTCCAGCTCGCCTTATAAGTAATACGATGCGATATGCGAGCGTTTTTAATTATTATGCCGTTTTGGTTAACAATTTGTTAAAATGTTATAGATGTAAAAAGTTGTAGAATTCTTTGTAGATTATTTTGATATAAAACAAGTTTAGGTATAACGCACCTATGCGTCCAGTTCGCCTTATAAGTAATACGATGCGATATGCGAGCGTTTTTAATTATTATGCCGTTTTGGTTAACAATTTGTTAAAATGTTATAGATGTAAAAAGTTGTAGAATTCTTTGTAGATTATTTTGATATAAAACAAGTTTAGGTATAACGCACCTATGCGTCCAGCTCGCCTTATAAGTAATACGATGCGATATGCGAGCGTTTTTAATTATTATGCCGTTTTGGTTAACAATTTGTTAAAATGTTATAGATGTAAAAAGTTGTAGAATTCTTTGTAGATTATTTTGATATAAAACAAGTTTAGGTATAACGCACCTATGCGTCCAGTTCGCCTTATAAGTAATACGATGCGATATGCGAGCGTTTTTAATTATTATGCCGTTTTGGTTAACAATTTGTTAAAATGTTATAGATGTAAAAAGTTGTAGAATTCTTTGTAGATTATTTTGATATAAAACAAGTTTAGGTATAACGCACCTATGCGTCCAGCTCGCCTTATAAGTAATACGATGCGATATGCGAGCGTTTTTAATTATTATGCCGTTTTGGTTAACAATTTGTTAAAATGTTATAGATGTAAAAAGTTGTAGAATTCTTTGTAGATTATTTTGATATAAAACAAGTTTAGGTATAACGCACCTATGCGTCCAGTTCGCCTTATAAGTAATACGATGCGATATGCGAGCGTTTTTAATTATTATGCCGTTTTGGTTAACAATTTGTTAAAATGTTATAGATGTAAAAAGTTGTAGAATTCTTTGTAGATTATTTTGATATAAAACAAGTTTAGGTATAACGCACCTATGCGTCCAGCTCGCCTTATAAGTAATACGATGCGATATGCGAGCGTTTTTAATTATTATGCCGTTTTGGTTAACAATTTGTTAAAATGTTATAGATGTAAAAAGTTGTAGAATTCTTTGTAGATTATTTTGATATAAAACAAGTTTAGGTATAACGCACCTATGCGTCCAGCTCGCCTTATAAGTAATACGATGCGATATGCGAGCGTTTTTAATTATTATGCCGTTTTGGTTAACAATTTGTTAAAATGTTATAGATGTAAAAAGTTGTAGAATTCTTTGTAGATTATTTTGATATAAAACAAGTTTAGGTATAACGCACCTATGCGTCCAGCTCGCCTTATAAGTAATACGATGCGATATGCGAGCGTTTTTAATTATTATGCCGTTTTGGTTAACAATTTGTTAAAATGTTATAGATGTAAAAAGTTGTAGAATTCTTTGTAGATTATTTTGATATAAAACAAGTTTAGGTATAACGCACCTATGCGTCCAGTTCGCCTTATAAGTAATACGATGCGATATGCGAGCGTTTTTAATTATTATGCCGTTTTGGTTAACAATTTGTTAAAATGTTATAGATGTAAAAAGTTGTAGAATTCTTTGTAGATTATTTTGATATAAAACAAGTTTAGGTATAACGCACCTATGCGTCCAGCTCGCCTTATAAGTAATACGATGCGATATGCGAGCGTTTTTAATTATTATGCCGTTTTGGTTAACAATTTGTTAAAATGTTATAGATGTAAAAAGTTGTAGAATTCTTTGTAGATTATTTTGATATAAAACAAGTTTAGGTATAACGCACCTATGCGTCCAGTTCGCCTTATAAGTAATACGATGCGATATGCGAGCGTTTTTAATTATTATGCCGTTTTGGTTAACAATTTGTTAAAATGTTATAGATGTAAAAAGTTGTAGAATTCTTTGTAGATTATTTTGATATAAAACAAGTTTAGGTATAACGCACCTATGCGTCCAGCTCGCCTTATAAGTAATACGATGCGATATGCGAGCGTTTTTAATTATTATGCCGTTTTGGTTAACAATTTGTTAAAATGTTATAGATGTAAAAAGTTGTAGAATTCTTTGTAGATTATTTTGATATAAAACAAGTTTAGGTATAACGCACCTATGCGTCCAGTTCGCCTTATAAGTAATACGATGCGATATGCGAGCGTTTTTAATTATTATGCCGTTTTGGTTAACAATTTGTTAAAATGTTATAGATGTAAAAAGTTGTAGAATTCTTTGTAGATTATTTTGATATAAAACAAGTTTAGGTATAACGCACCTATGCGTCCAGCTCGCCTTATAAGTAATACGATGCGATATGCGAGCGTTTTTAATTATTATGCCGTTTTGGTTAACAATTTGTTAAAATGTTATAGATGTAAAAAGTTGTAGAATTCTTTGTAGATTATTTTGATATAAAACAAGTTTAGGTATAACGCACCTATGCGTCCAGCTCGCCTTATAAGTAATACGATGCGATATGCGAGCGTTTTTAATTATTATGCCGTTTTGGTTAACAATTTGTTAAAATGTTATAGATGTAAAAAGTTGTAGAATTCTTTGTAGATTATTTTGATATAAAACAAGTTTAGCTATAACGCACCTATGCGTCCAGCTCGCCTTATAAGTTATATATGCTATATGCGACCACTGGTTTTTAATTATTATGGCCTTCTGGTTAACAATTTACAAAAATGTTCAAAATTATAATATTTAATAATTTTTTATGGTCATTGTGTTAACAATATGAAAAAATCTTGCAGACATAAAATATCTTAGAATTATTAGTAGAATTTTTGAGTGTTTCAATTATTTGTATAAGGGCAGTATTAAGGGGGGTTGTACATTTTAGGGCCCTATAACTCGGGAAGTATACTGCCGATTAAATTTAAACTACGAGCACATGCAAATAGGATACTAAATAAAATGTGTAGCAAATTTGAATCAAATCGCTACGGTACCTTCAGAGGAATAAAGGGCACAAATTTGGTCTTACGAACGAGCGACGACCAACATCCAAGTATATAAGTTATATATATTTTTGGATTCAGGGCGACGAGACAAACACATTTTGTTACGCAAGTTTTTTAATTCGAGAATACTACAGACATACAACCGAATGCCTTAGCTTGTTCGGTACTTCGTACGGCGAGCCTAAAACTCTCCTGGACTATAAGTACTAAAGAAATTCCTTGACCTTGAAATTTGTACAAAAACACACACGTTTATGTAAGTGTGAACGCTTTACCATTAACCAAATTAAAGAAAAAAATATATAACTACATTCAATTGGAACCAGAATGTACCAATTTTTATTTCTTGGACCATTAAATAAAATAAGCCGTTATAAGATTAATTTCTATTTTTTGGGCACTATCGAAATGAAAGCTATTCAAAACACTTCTATATATATATATATATATATAATAAAAAACAATATCCTAAATAAACTTATCTGTCCCTGAAAGGGTTAAATTCGCTACAGTTGAACACCTAACGCCAAATCTTTAATCCAATTATTCAAACCAAAACATTCTACATGGCAATGGGATCATATATATATATATATATATATATATATATATATATATATATATATATATATATATATATATATATATATATATATATATATATATATATATATTGTTTGCCCTAGGGCCAAACACTAAAAAACAGGGTTGTAAGGACACGTCCTCGGTTCGAGGCTAGGTCTAGGCCGATGCACCGGAGGCCGAGGCGTCAGGGCCCCCGGGGCGCTATGAATGCAAGCTGTCGGTCGCGCTACTACTCCCCCCCTTAACCCCCCTTGCCACCATATATCGGCACACCTGCCCCAAACATAGACAGATGCATCAACTACAGCGTATTACCTTTAGAACGAAATAGGGCTGTCCAAAAACCCCCAAAATGGAACACAATGTCGTGTATTTTGATTTTAAGCTCAATGGCATTGGTGCTTGCAATGCTTATTTAGTTTATTCCGGATAGCAAACACATTTATTTAATAAAAATAGCTGCTATAATAGAAAAAATCTCGTTATAACACGGTAAATAAGGTCCCGTTACTTAAACGGGCCGTTGGCCCTTTTCCCACAGGACAAGATACAACTTGCAGTGGGACCTAAACCCTTAACTGGTTACCCGAAAGGGCCCGTTCAAGAAAACCCGTTTTTATTGTAATATATCGTGGGATATTTCCACATTAATTTCAGAGTCTTTAAAGACACTTATGTGAAAACATTTTATTAAGTTTCACATTGCCTAAACTTAACTTAAGGCTTAAAACAGCTGGATAACTAAAGCGGCTTTAGTTTCAAGCCAGTTTCCACCCAGTAACAGTTTAAACATATTTAATTTGAGCTATCCTAAAGAAAAATGTAATAACCCCGGCGATTACAAAATATTTGGCCGTCACTGACGGCTCACTGGCCGCCAACATTAATGCATTTTCCCCGCTCAAAACTAATATTTTTTAATTTAGTGTAATTTACGGATTAAGCTAATAAAAATGTGATTTTAGTGCAATATAGGGTTAATTTAGGTGGTGACCTCGTGAGAGAGAGAGTCGGGTGGTATATAGGCTAGCCGTCTGTAGCCCAAAATAGTTTGGCAGAGCGTCTGGACGCTCAGACAGTTACGCGATGTCCAATAACCAAAACAGACACTACATTTATAAACTTAGGACGCGTTTAGACAGCGCAAAGCGCTTAAGTAACCGGTCGTGTGTCTGTAGTAGAATAAAAAGATATAATTAACTAATATTTTATAAAAGTTGATACAAATGAATTAATATTCTTATGAAAAAACGTTTACTGCTAGATTTCGACTTTTAGGTGCGTTTTTGAGGTTTAAATATTTGGCACAAGTTAGCGGACGAGTCTCAACGCGTGGGCGGTTACCCGTGACGTACCCCGCGATCACTAACCCCGACCTAAAGGCAAGTAAAACTGTAGCTAACGCCACTGAGCCGCAACGACTAGGCGCCGTAAAAAAAAAAAACGTTTACATTTAACGAGAAATTGCACGCATGTTGCACCAATGCTTACAGCTCGTTATCTATCATTGTACATGTTTTAAAGTAACACAATCATATAAATTTGAGAATAAATCAAATTTAAACCAAAGATAATAGATAAAAATATTAAAATAATTAAAAAAAAACTTACCGATAGTTGATTTCTTCGCTTTGAGCATACTTCTGCAGTTTCGCACAGGCAGTCAGCGGTTCCTCGTCCTGTTGGTAGCCACTGGTATCGCAATCACCACTGTCTGAAGTGTCGCCACCTGGAATTAAAAAAAAAACAAACCAAAAATTATAATTTGAGGTTTATAGCTCGTCGTGTGTCTGTAGCATTCTCGGATTAAAAATACCATAAACAAAAAGTGTTTGTCTCGTCGTCCAAAAATATATATAACTTGTGCCCGAAGGTACCGGACCGATTTACACCAAATTCGCTACACATATAATTTAACATCCTATTTGAATCCTCTAGCAGTTTAAATCCAATCGCTCACATACTTCCCGAGTTATAGGGCCCCAAAATTTACAACCCCTCTTAATACTGCCCTTATAAAAATAATTAAAACTCTTAAAAATCCTACTAATAATTCTAAGATATTTTATGTCTACAAGATTTTTGCATATTGTTAACCTAAAGGCCATAATAATTAAAAAACGCTGCTCGTATATCGCATATATTACTTATAAGGCGAGCTGGACGCATAGATGCTTGTTTTTATATTAAAATAATCTACAAACAAATATAAGACTTTTTATAACTGCAACATTTTTTCAAATTGTTAACCAAAAGGCCATAATAAATAAAAACCGCTTCCCGCGTATCCATATATTACTTATAAGTCGAGCTGGACGCATAGCTGCGTTATACCTCAGCTTGTTTTTATATCAAAATAATCTACAAGAAATTGTACGACTTTTTATATCTATAACATTTGTTCAAATTGTTAACTAAAAGGGCATAATAATTAAAAACGCTGTTCGTATATAGCATATATTACTTATAAGGCGAGCTGGACGCATAGGTGCTTGGTACCTAAACATGATTTTAAATCAAAATAATCTATAATAAATTGTACAACTTTTTACACCTATAACATTTTTTCAATTTGTTAACCAAAACGCCATAATAATTAAAAACCGTTGGCACATATTACTTTATAAGGCGAGCTGGACGCATAGGTGCGTTGCACCTAAATTTGTTTATATATCAAAATAATCTATAATAAATTGTAAAACTTTTTATACCTATAACATTTGTTCAAATTGTTTACTAAAAGGGCATTATAATTAAAAACCGCTGGTGGCATATCGCATATATTACTTATAAGGCGAGCTGGACGCATAGGTGCGTTGTACCTTAATTTGTATATAAATCAAAATAATCTATAATAAATTGTAAAACTTTTTATACCTATAACATTTTTTCAAATTGTTAACTAAAAGGCTATAATAATTAAAAATGCTCGCATATCGCATATATAACTTATAAGGCGAGCTGGACGCATAGGTGCTTGGTACCTAAACTTGATTTTAAATCAAAATAATCTATAATAAATTGTAAAACTTTTTATACCTATAACATTTTTTCAAATTGTTAACCAAATGGCTATAATTAAAAACAGCTCGCATATCGCATATATTACTTATGAGGCGAGCTGGACGCATAGGTGCGTGGCACCTAAATTTGTTTATATATCAAAATAATCTATAATACATTGTAAAACTTTTTATTTCTATAACATTTTGCTCAAATTGTTAACCAAAAGGCTGTAATAATTAAAAACGCTCGCATATCGCATATATAACTTATTAGGAGGCCGCTCCAGCTCTTTTAGATTCAAGGCAGGAACATGTGACAGACACACAACGGTGTAGTATTCTTACTATAAGTGTAATAGTATTAATCGTTTTGGGCGTGCGTATATAAGGCAAAGAAGAAGCACGGCTTGCCGGGCGCCCCGCAGGCCCCTACGCGCAGACAATACGATGATGGCGCTTCTTCTGCGAGCGCTAGGAAGTGGGAAGGGCGCGCAAGAGTGAAGGTTGAGCAGCGCGCGCGACGCGACATAAATCGATAGTCGGGAGGGACGTTCGCGATAGAATTCGAGTGCATCGTACCCGCTACCCGCTACTCGTACTCGGGCTCGGGCCAACGTAAAAACGAGCGTATCTACACGGAGTCGAAGCGTAATACAACTACGAACTACCACGTCATGTGGGTGTGTGTACTTTACTCCGTGCCCGTGCGCTGTTTCTCCCCATTCATCCTGCAACACTATCGTACTCACGGCCCTAGCTGCATTCAAGCATTCATCTGTATACATTAGTCAACTAACTCGGTTCACAGCTAGAATTGAAGCTATATGAACTATCTAATAAGTTTATTTTTCCATAAAGCTACAATAAACAAGCTTAGGTACAACCTATGCGTCCAGCTCGCCTTATAAGTAATATATGCGATTTGCGAGCATTTTTAATTATTATAGCCTTTTGGTTAACAATTTGAAAAAATGTTATAGATGTAAAAAGTCGTATAATATTTTGTAGATTATTTTGATATAAAACAAGATTAGGTACAAAGCACCTATGCGTCCAGCTTGCCTTTTGAGTTATATATGCGATACGCGCGCAGCGGTTTTTAATTATTATGGCCTTTTGGTTAACAATTTGAAAATAAGTTATAGATATAAAAAGTTGTATAATTTCTTGTAGATTATTTTGAATTAAAAACAAGCTTAGGTACCAAGCATCTATGCGTCCAGCTTGCCTTATAAGTAATATATGCGATATGCGAGCGTTTTTAATTATTATAGCCTTTGGGTTAACAATTAGAAAAAATGTTATAGATGTAAAAAGTTGTATAATATTTTGTAGTTTATTTTGATATAAAACAAGATTAGGTACAACGCACCTATGCGTCCAGCTTGCCTTTTAAGTTATATATGCAATACGCGCGAAGCGGTTTTTAATTATTATGCCGTTTTGGTTAACAATTTGAAAATAAGTTATAGATATAAAAAGTTGTATAATTTCTTGTAGATTATTTTGATATAAAACAAGATTAGGTACAACGCGCCTATGCGTACAGCTCGCCTTATAAGTAATATATGCGATACGCGCGCAGCGGTTTCTAATTATTATGCCGTTTTGGTTAACAATTAGAAAAAATGTTATAGATATAAAAAAGCGTACAATTTCTTCGTAGATTATTTTGAATTAAAAACAAGCTTAGGTCTAACGCGCCTATGTGTCCAGCTCGCCTTATTCAAAATTATATTTACTAATTTTTAATGAAGTTTGGGTTAACATTATGAAAAAATCCTGTAAACATAAAATATCTTAGAATTATTAGTAGAATTTTTGGGTGTTTTAATTATTTTTATAAGGACAGTATTAAGGGGGGCTTTAAATTTTGGGGCCCTATAACTCGGAAAGTATACCACCGATTAAATTTAAACTACGAGCGTATTTTGTTAATGAAATTTTTTGATCCAAGAATACTACAGACACACAAATAAAATTCAATATTTTGCACAATTAATAAAAATAATAACAATGCCAAAATTGTTTAAGGATATTTGTAAAATGGGGTTTCTGTCACCTTCATTTATAGGAAACCTATATATTTTAATATTTTGGACAATTAATAAAAAATAATACAATAATATTAAAATGCCCCAATTTTTAAAATAATAAAGCCAAAATTTGAAAAAGGGGTTTTTGTCACTTTCATTCAAAGGAAAGGTCGTTATATATGTATATATTTCAATATTTTCTACAATTAATAAAATAATGCACAATTTTAAAAATAATAACAATTCCAAAATTGTTTAGGGATATTTGTAATAAGGGGTTTCTGCCACCTTCATTCAAAGGTACCTATATATATTTTAATATTTGCCCCAATTAATAAAAATAATACAATAATATTAAAACGCCTCAATTCAAAAATAATAAGGCTAAAATTGTAAAAAGGAGTTTCTGCCACTTTCATTCAAAGGAAAGGTACCTATATTTTTTGATATTTTCTATTATTAAAAAAAAAAAACAATAATATGAAAATACCCGAATTTAAAAATAATAATAAGGTTATAATTATAAAAAGGAGTTTCTGCCACTTTCAATCAAAGGAAAGGTACCTAATTTTTTTAATATTTTCTACAATTAATAATAAAAAAAAACAATAATATTAAAATACCCATATTAAAAATAAAAATAAGGCTAAAATTGTAAAAAGGGGTTTCTGCCACTTTCATTCAAAGGAAAGGTCGTTATATATGAATATATTTTAATACTTTCCACAATCAATAAAAAAAAACAATAATATTAAAATACCCCAATTTAAAAATAAGGCTAAAATTGTAAAAAGGGGTTTCTGCCACTTTCATTCAAAGGAAAGGTACCTATATTTTTAAATATTTCCTACAATCAATAAAAAATAATACAATAATATTAAAACGCCCCAATTTAATAATAACAAGGCTAAAATTGCAAAAAGGGGATTCTGCCACTTTCATTCAAAGGAAAGGTCGTTATATATGAATATATATATATATCAATATTATACACAATTAATAAAAAAAAATACACAATAATATTAAAATACCCCTATTTAAAAATAATAATAAAGCTAAAATTGTAAACAGGGGTTTCTGCCACTGTCATTCAAAGGAAAGGTACCTATATTTTTAAATATTTCCTACAATCAATAAAAAATAATACCATAATATTAAATCGCCCAAATTTAAAAATAATAAGGCTAAAATTACAAAAAGGGGTTTCTGCCACTTTCATTCAAATGGAAACACTGCAATATATGAATATATATTGCAATATAATACACAATTAATAAAAATTAGCAGTAATTTAAAAATGTGAACACTTGTAAATAAAATTCTGCCACCTCAATTTAATAAAAACATTATTAAAATTGTAAATATTACAATATTTTATGTTCAATTAATAAAAAATGTAGCGAGAATTCGCGTAAAATCACGCGGAAATTAGAAACACGCCCACATTAAAGGGCAACACCCTTAAATACACCCTACACACTCGACATTTATTTCCGGAGAACCTCACACTAGAGGTCAAATCGCGAAGTTGAAGGTTAGTAAACTCTCGACGAAAAACAACAAATAAATCACTTTTAATACTTCATAAACGATATAAACAAGAATAAATAAAAAAGGGTAGATTAATTGTTAAAAAAGTTTAGTACGTTAGGGTAGCTTATTAACGCTGGTGGTAACAAGAAAATAAATATATAGATGTATGTTTTGGCAGCTTGTTGAATAAGGTTTTAACAAGAATTATACGTGTATATAAAAATATTTTACAAACTGTTGGTTTAAAAAAAAATTAGATACGTTGTGGCAGCTTGTTGATGAAGGTCTTAACAAGAAATACATGTATTCATTTAAGTTAGTGTTAAAACGAATTAAATTCGTATACCAAAAATAAATAATAAAAACTGTATTTAAATATATTTTAAAAATAAATGGAGTAAATCCCAGAAAATGGGAGTGTAAAAATATTTTAATGGTATATTTACCATCGAACCAGCATGGGTATGAGAGCACACTACACTCTAAAATACAACGTAAAATACACTGTAAAAACAACACAATTAAATCCTGCCGTGAACGCACCGAGAATCGAAGCACAATTGAACTAGTTTTAAATGGTTATTTCGGTGGTTTTACGCAATATTTCGGCGAGTTTTGGGTCGGGCTGTTTGTGGCACAACGTTTCGACGATATGGACGCCGGTTAGTTGAATTCGCCGGCGGCTAGGTGGCAGCACTAACCCGGCGTATTGGGTAATCAATATGGGCCTGCGTATAAGGGTGTGGTGTGTACTAAGTTCGCTGTATTCGACTGTCTATAGGCTGTGTGGAATAGAGGCGAACGCGCGTGAGGATCTTTACGAATTTTCAGGTGGATGTCAAGTGAAGATGCCGTAAGGCCTTAAAGACGATGGATTGATGGGGGCGCGCGTAATTATTAATCACGATCGAAATATACACAAACTACTCAAATATTAGAATAGATTTTTCAAATTTTGAACCAAAATTAATGTAATACAGTTTAACAAGTATAGGTGGCACTAGTGCCTTAAGCTCGCTGTGGCTGTTTTAATTTATTTTATTGACTACAACATTTTGAACTAAAATAATTAAACAAGTACAGGTGGCACTAATGCATTAAGCTCGCCGTTATATCTATTCAGTGGCCGTTTTAATTTTTTATTTATAAAGAAAACCGTTTTTAACCACTTTATATACACAAATTTTGAACTAAAATAAATTATACAGTTAAACAAGCATATGTGGCAAGCGCTAATGCCTTAAGCTCGCCGTTTTGTCTATTCAGTGACTGTTTTAATTTTTTTAACTACAAATTTTGAACAAAAATAAATAATACAGTTAAATAAGCACTAATGCCTTAAGCTCGCCGTTTTGTCTATTCAGTGACTGTTTTAATTTTTTTTAACTACAAATTTTGAACAAAAATAAATAATACAGTTAAATAAGCATAGATAGCAAGCACTAATGCCTTAAGCTGGCTGTTTTAATTATTTATTTAGAAAGTAAACTGTTTATAACTACAAATTTTGAACTAAAATAATTAATACAGTTAAACAAGCATAGGTGGCAAGCACTAATGCCTTAAGCTCGCCGTTTCGTCTATTGAGTGGCTGTTTTAATTTTTATTTATAAATAAAACAATTTTTAACCACTAAAAAAATTAAAATAGAAAATATATATATATATATATATATATAACCACTGAAATTCGAAAATGTAAATTGATTGCAACAATAACCTATCTTTTAATACAAATTACAAAAATATTTTTCGTAATATTTTTTTATTGGCCTTGTATAAAAGTTTGAAGAATATAATTTTAAAAATAATTAAATTATTTATTTCAAAATTATAATTATTTATAACTTTTATTGAACATAAAATATCTTAGAATTTTTTTAGGAATTTTATCTAAGGGCAGTATTAAGGGGGGCTCCAAATTTTGGGGTCCTATTGCCCCGGACCTGTACAGACGCTTGGATCTTACGATCTTATATATATATATATATATATATATATATATATATATATATATATATATATATATATATATATATATATATTCATAACTAATATAGTGCATTTGGCCATGAACCGGTGAAAATAAAATCGAATTTCGCGGTCATACCGTGACAATTAAACAGACATAATTAATTAGCAAGAAACATTGACCTTATCAATTTCTCACACAGTTCCTCTATTTTAATAAAAGTACAATCTTAATATCATTATTCAGAATTACGTCGCAGAAAAACGCTAAAATAATTTTTAGTTACATCTAGCTTTAGAAATAACCCCAAAATAAAATTAATCTTAAGTTACGCCCTTATTGAACACTAAATTGCACTAAAATACCGCTAAATAGTAATAATATCGGGTATTTTTAAGCGCAAAATAGGTATAAACTTTTGTTGCGTCGTTTTCATGAGAATACACACACATTTAGGTTTAGAAATAACCCCAAAATGAAATTAAACTTTAGTAACGCCCTTATTGAACACTAAATTGCACTAAAATACCGCTAAATAGTAATAATATCGGGTATTTTTAAGCGCAAAATAGGTATAAACTTTTGTTGCGTCGATTTCATGAGAATACACTCACATTTAGGTTTAGTAATGACCCCAAAATGAAATTAATCTATAGTAACGCCCTTATTGAACACTATATTTTACTAAAATAGTGCTAAATAGTAATAATATCGGGTATTTTTAAGCGCAAAATAGGTATAAACTTTTGTTGCGTCGATTTCATGAGAATACACTCACATTTAGGATTAAAAATAACCCTAAAATGGAATTAATCTATAGTAACGCCCTTATTGAACCTTAAATTTTACAAAAATAGTGCTAAATAGATGTAATATCGAGTATTTTTAGCGCATAAAGAAGTGTAAACTTTTGTTGCGTCGTTTTCATGGGATACACGCAAAAATCGTTGTTAGCCACATTTAGGTTTAGTAATGACCCCAAAATGAAATTAATCTATAGTAACGCCCTTATTAAACACTAAATTGCACTAAAATACCGCTAAATAGTAATAATATCGGGTATTTTTAAGCGCAAAATAGGTATAAACTTTTGTTGCGTCGTTTTCATGAGAATACACACACATTTAGGTTTAGAAATAACCCCAAAATGAAATTAAACTTTAGTAACGCCCTTATTGAACACTAAATTGCACTAAAATACCGCTAAATAGTAATAATATCGGGTATTTTTAAGCGCAAAATAGGTATAAACTTTTGTTGCGTCGATTTCATGAGAATACACTCACATTTAGGTTTAGTAATGACCCCAAAATGAAATTAATCTATAGTAACGCCCTTATTGAACACTATATTTTACTAAAATAGTGCTAAATAGTAATAATATCGGGTATTTTTAAGCGCAAAATAGGTATAAACTTTTGTTGCGTCGATTTCATGAGAATACACTCACATTTAGGATTAAAAATAACCCTAAAATGGAATTAATCTATAGTAACGCCCTTATTGAACCTTAAATTTTACAAAAATAGTGCTAAATAGATGTAATATCGAGTATTTTTAGCGCATAAAGAAGTGTAAACTTTTGTTGCGTCGTTTTCATGGGATACACGCAAAAATCGTTGTTAGCCACATTTAGGTTTAGTAATGACCCCAAAATGAAATTAATCTATAGTAACGCCCTTATTAAACACTAAATTGCACTAAAATACCGCTAAATAGTAATAATATCGGGTATTTTTAAGCGCAAAATAGGTATAAACTTTTGTTGCGTCGATTTCATGAGAATACACTCACATTTAGGTTTAGTAATGACCCCAAAATGAAATTAATCTATAGTAACGCCCTTATTGAACACTATATTTTACTAAAATAGTGCTAAATAGTAATAATATCGGGTATTTTTAAGCGCAAAATAGGTATAAACTTTTGTTGCGTCGTTTTCATGAGAATACACACACATTTAGGTTTAGAAATAACCCCAAAATGAAATTAAACTTTAGTAACGCCCTTATTGAACACTAAATTGCACTAAAATACCGCTAAATAGTAATAATATCGGGTATTTTTAAGCGCAAAATAGGTATAAACTTTTGTTGCGTCGATTTCATGAGAATACACTCACATTTAGGTTTAGTAATGACCCCAAAATGAAATTAATCTATAGTAACGCCCTTATTGAACACTATATTTTACTAAAATAGTGCTAAATAGTAATAATATCGGGTATTTTTAAGCGCAAAATAGGTATAAACTTTTGTTGCGTCGATTTCATGAGAATACACTCACATTTAGGATTAAAAATAACCCTAAAATGGAATTAATCTATAGTAACGCCCTTATTGAACCTTAAATTTTACAAAAATAGTGCTAAATAGATGTAATATCGAGTATTTTTAGCGCATAAAGAAGTGTAAACTTTTGTTGCGTCGTTTTCATGGGATACACGCAAAAATCGTTGTTAGCCACATTTAGGTTTAGTAATGACCCCAAAATGAAATTAATCTATAGTAACGCCCTTATTAAACACTAAATTGCACTAAAATACCGCTAAATAGTAATAATATCGGGTATTTTTAAGCGCAAAATAGGTATAAACTTTTGTTGCGTCGTTTTCATGAGAATACACACACATTTAGGTTTAGAAATAACCCCAAAATGAAATTAAACTTTAGTAACGCCCTTATTGAACACTAAATTGCACTAAAATACCGCTAAATAGTAATAATATCGGGTATTTTTAAGCGCAAAATAGGTATAAACTTTTGTTGCGTCGATTTCATGAGAATACACTCACATTTAGGTTTAGTAATGACCCCAAAATGAAATTAATCTATAGTAACGCCCTTATTGAACACTATATTTTACTAAAATAGTGCTAAATAGTAATAATATCGGGTATTTTTAAGCGCAAAATAGGTATAAACTTTTGTTGCGTCGATTTCATGAGAATACACTCACATTTAGGATTAAAAATAACCCTAAAATGGAATTAATCTATAGTAACGCCCTTATTGAACCTTAAATTTTACAAAAATAGTGCTAAATAGATGTAATATCGAGTATTTTTAGCGCATAAAGAAGTGTAAACTTTTGTTGCGTCGTTTTCATGGGATACACGCAAAAATCGTTGTTAGCCACATTTAGGTTTAGTAATGACCCCAAAATGAAATTAATCTATAGTAACGCCCTTATTAAACACTAAATTGCACTAAAATACCGCTAAATAGTAATAATATCGGGTATTTTTAAGCGCAAAATAGGTATAAACTTTTGTTGCGTCGATTTCATGAGAATACACTCACATTTAGGTTTAGTAATGACCCCAAAATGAAATTAATCTATAGTAACGCCCTTATTGAACACTATATTTTACTAAAATAGTGCTAAATAGTAATAATATCGGGTATTTTTAAGCGCAAAATAGGTATAAACTTTTGTTGCGTCGATTTCATGAGAATACACTCACATTTAGGATTAAAAATAACCCTAAAATGGAATTAATCTATAGTAACGCCCTTATTGAACCTTAAATTTTACAAAAATAGTGCTAAATAGATGTAATATCGAGTATTTTTAGCGCATAAAGAAGTGTAAACTTTTGTTGCGTCGTTTTCATGGGATACACGCAAAAATCGTTGTTAGCCACATTTAGGTTTAGTAATGACCCCAAAATGAAATTAATCTATAGTAACGCCCTTATTAAACACTAAATTGCACTAAAATACCGCTAAATAGTAATAATATCGGGTAATTTTAGCGCAAAATAGGTATAAACTTTTGTTGCGTCGATTTCATAAGAATACACTCACATTTAGGTTTAGTAATGACCCCAAAATGAAATTAATCTATAGTAACGCCCTTATTGAACCCTATATTTTACTAAAATAGTGCTAAATAGTAATATTATCGGGTATTATTAGCGCAAAACAGGTATAAACTATTGTTGCGTCGATTTCATGAGAATACACTCACATTTAGGATTAAAAATAACCCTAAAATGGAATTAATCTATAGTAACGCCCTTATTGAACCCTATATTTTACTAAAATAGTGCTAAATAGATGTAATATCGAGTATTTTTAGCGCATAAAGAAGTGTAAACTTTTGTTGCGTCGTTTTCATGGGATACACGCAAAAATCGTTGTTAGCCACATTTAAGTTTAGAAATAACCCCAAAATGAAATTAATCTATAGTAACGCCCTTATTATGCACTATATTACACTAAAATAGCGCTAAATAGGAATAATATCGGGTATAATTAAACTTTCGTTGCGTCGTTTTTATGAGAATTAACGCGAAAATCCTTGTTGGCCACATTTAGGTTTAGAAATAACCCCAAAATGAAATTGAACTTATAGTAACGCCCTTATTGTGCACTAAATTTCACTAAAATAGTGCTAAATGGGGGTAATATCGGGTATTTTTAGCACAAAACTGATATAAATAGGTATATACCTTTGTTGCGTCGTTTTCATGGGAATACACGCGAACAATACACGAAAACACACAATGCTAACACAAAACTAACCTAATGTTGGTGCTAAAAGTGACTTACCGTAGCTTAGTATTCGGGAGAAACGTACATAGGGCACCACAAACAAACAGAATAGCATATAGAATAGGTGAAATAACATAATAAGTGCGCGAAAAAACAATAGACCACGCCATAGAATGTGTGCGACAAGTCATCACAAAACGTTTGCAAATGAATCAATTGACTTACCATCATCGGGATCATCGAAGCACACGTCTTGTATTAAGGAGATATCTGAAACGTTACAAATAGACCACTGTCAGCACGTTTTAACGCTCTAAATTGCTCAAAACGTATCTGTACATCTCACCCGCCATTTTGTACCCAAACACAGCATTTATAAAGGCACGTGATCCACACACACACACACACACAATACGTATCGTTGCTGTTACAATAACGCTTTCGTGTTGCAAAACTAAACGATTATTGATTGATTATTAGTTGTTTTCGATAATTATTAACACTCATATCACATTATTAAAAAAAAAATGAAAACAACGGCCAACATATTTCCTCTATTCAACGGTGTTCAAGCGAAATATCGCCGCTCTCTAACAGCGCCATTACCAACTTAAAAACTAGTAAAAATAAAAAATCCCTACTACCAAATTTGAACCAAAAATCTAACTAATCACATTTATCTCATAAATAAACCAATAATCATCAACATTACCTATCATTAATATTAATATTCAAACAAAATATCCAATAAACTATAAAATAAAAATTGAATTTAGCTACTTTTCATTTCCCGTATTGGTATTAAAAACCCTTCATTTATTAAATAAACAATCATTTCCCCCACAAAAATGAACTATTCATCTTTAAAACTGCACTAAATCATTTGCAACTAAATTAATAACGCTATATTTCATTAACTACAAAAAAATTAATTTTATGGGTTGGTAATACTAATTAACCAAAGGGTTAAAACGTAATTTTACAACTATTTCTATAAAATCTTTCCTTTTAAGCCATAAAAACGAGTAAATAAAATTATTTAGGCAATACATTTAGGATTATTTGATATTTAACAGTTGGTATTGAAACCGCCATTTTTTCAAACAGAAATTGAGATTTTCAAACAAATTACGTTTAAAACTATAAAATTTGGATTGTTTATACAACTAAAATACTGTAAAACTATAGAATCGGTTTAATTTGAGCTTAATTAGTTACTTTAGTGGTATTAGGGTATTGAGGAGTTGCATTTGAGGCGCCATTTTGTCACAGATGAAATTGCGATTTTCAAACAAATAAAATGCGTTCAAACTATAGAATTAGGGTTGCTCAAACAACTAAAATGCTTTAAAACTATAGAATCGGTTTAATTTGAGCAAAATGAGTTACTTTAGTGATATTAGGGTATTGAGGAGTAGGGTTTCTAGACGCCATTTTGTCACATACGAAATTGTGATTTTCAAACAAATAAAATGCGTTTAAAACTATAGAATTTAGAATTTCAAACAAATAAATTACCTTTAAACTGTAGAATCAGGGTTGCTCAGACAACTAAAATGCCTTATAACTTTAGAATCAGTTTAATTTGAGCAAAATAAGTATTAGAGTATTGAAGGCGCCATTTTGTCTACAAAGAAATTGGGATTTTCAAACCAATAAAATGCGTTAAAACTATAGAATTTGGGTTTTCAAACAAATAAAATGCATTAAAAGTATAGAATCTGGGGTTTTAAATAAATAAAATGCCTTAAAACTATAGCATTTAGTGAATTTGAGCAAAATGCGTTAGTTTTGTGTTATGAGGAATTTGAGACCCTTAAACTATAAAATGTAGCATTTTAAACAAATAAAACGCATAAAACTATAAAATCTGAGTTTTTAAATAAATAAAATGCATTAAAACCATAAAATCTGGGGTTTTAAACAAATAAAATGCATTAAAACTATAATATCTGAGTTTTTAAATAAATAAAATGCATTAAAAGTATAAAATCTGGGGTTTTAAATAAATAAAATGCATTAAAACTACAAAATCAGGGATTTTAAATAAATAAAATGCATTAAAACTATAAAATTTGGGTTTTTAAATAAATACAATGCCATAAAACTATAGAATCGGTTAGATTTGAGCAAAATGCGTTAGTTTTGTGATATGAGGGTTTTGAGGAGTACCTTAAACTATAAAATGTAGTATTTTAAACAAATAAAATGCATTAAAACTATAAAATCTGGGTTTTTAAATAAATAAAATGCATTAAAAGTATAAAATCTGAGTTTTTAAATAAATAAAATGCATTAAAACTATAAAATCTGGGTTTCAAAATAAATAAAATGCATTAAAACTATAAAATCTGGGTTTTAAAATAAATAAAATGCATTAAAACTATCAAATCTGGGTTTTTAAATAAATAAAATGCATTAATACTATAATATCTGGGATTTTAAATAAAACTATAGAATCGATTAGATTTGAGCAAAATGCTTTAGTTTTGTAGTATGAGAGTACTCAAGAGTACCTTTAAACTATAAAATGTGGTATTTTAAACAAATAAAATGCATTTAAACTATAGAATCTGGGGTATAAAATAAATAAAAACTATTGAATCGATTAGATTTGGGCAAAATGCGTTAGTTTTGTGGTATGAGGGTTTTGAGAGGGTATGCGACTTTCAAACGAGTGAAAATCGAATAAAAACTGTTGAAAACAGTTAAAATAGTATTTAATAGATTTGTTTTTAGTATAATATATCTGTTTCCAATAAATATTATAGCAAATAAACTTGAAAATATCTATATTTGTTTTTGTGGCATTCTTGATATGCTCTTTATATAATATAAGTAGGCGATGTTTTCTCTATTTATTTTACAATAATATACATGTTCACTTTGTGTAGTGAATCGTCAATTTCGGCCATAAATTTAAACAAAAATCCAGTCAAAATTGACAAATTACATAAAAAAATAAAAATCAATTCGGCACCGAATTTCTTGTCAGGGACTATCAGTCTCAATTAGCTGAAACGACGATCGACACATCGGGCACTCGGTCAACTGGTTCGCACACGTTGCGCAAAAACCCCTAAACACAGAGTTTTGAGCACTCTATAGAGAGCAGATGTTTGTTTCTTACCTATGTTCGCATGGGATGAGTCGCACCGACGCTTTCTTATCGAAACACAGCGTACACGAATCTTCTCGAACACTGTGCTTCCGGAGCTCCTCTAGAAATATGTGGCGCGGCATGACGCGCTTGTCGTCGTCACTAAGCGATCCGTGGTCGTTGAACGACAGGAATGTGTCTCCGGGCATTAGCTCTGTGGGGTAAAATTGGAATGGCTTCGACCCGAAATTAAATTTACATTGTTGGAATGACATAAAGCTCGCTGCGGCGAAAAAGCCAGTTCTGCGAATTACACAATTATTAATTGTAGAATTGGCGTATTCCGAAATTAACGTACTTAGCCTTTGCGAATACGTGGTTGCACGGGGGCAAACTCTGCCCATTGACGGAGAATACGATTTTTTGATTATCTAAATCTAGAAAACAGCCTAAAACATCCCCCGATTGCCATCTGGGCAACGGTTGCGGCTCTGACCGGGCGTTATACCAAATTAACCGCCTACAACCGTCGTACGCCAACGAATATCTATCGTCGCCAATCCCATACCCTTCCTACATTAATTACAATCATTAATGATTAATCATTAATTAAAATCTATCCACAATTTAATTTACGATTAATCATAACTAAATATTCTACGCCAATATTGCTAGATTACAATAAACAATGCATTTTCCACACATTCTACAATTTGTAATATCAACGAAGCGGTTTATACATATGCCGCTCTACATAAATAATATTTCGCAAAAATAGCAACGGTTTTAATTATTATGGCCTTTTCGTTAACAATTTGAATAAATGTTATAAATATAAAAAAGCGTACAATTTCTTGTAGATTATTTTGATATAAAACAAGTTTAGGTACAACGCACCTATGCGTCCAGCTCGCCTTATATACTTATAAGGCGCTATTCGAGCGTTTTTAATTATTATAGCCTTTTGGTGTTAACAATTTGAACAAATTTTATAGATTTTATAGATTATTTTGATTTAAATACAAGTTTAGGTACCAAGCACCTATGCGTCCAGCTCGCCGTATAAGTAATATATGCGATATGCGAGCCTTTTAGTTATCCATTTGAAAATTTGTTATAGATACAAAAGTCGTACGATTTCTTGTAGAATATTTTGATGTAAAACAAGCTTAGGTGCAACGCACCTATGCGTCCAGCTCGCCGTATAAGTAATATATGGGATATGCGAGCGTTTTTAATTATTATTGCCTTTTGGTGTTAACAATTTGAACAAATGTTATAGATTTTATAGATTATTTTAATTTAAATACAAGTTTAGGTGCCAAGCACCTATGCGTCCAGCTTGCCGTATAAGTAATATATGCGATATAAAAGTAAATAAACTCATTGAATAGAAAATCCTGAAGTTTTATCCCGCAAAATAAGGCTTTAATTGTTAAATTTGCAATAAACAAAGCAAATACTACAATTTATTATAACAACGAAGCGGTTTACACATGTTCCGCTCTATATAAATTAATAAACTCATTAAATATAAAATCATGAAGGTTTCTTCGCAAAATAAGGCTTTAATTGTTAAATTTGCAATAAACAAAGCAAATACTACAATTTATAATAACAACGAAGCGGTTTATACATGTGCCGCTCTATATAAATAAATAAACTCATTAAATATAAAATCCTGAAGGTTTATCCCGCAAAATAAGGTTTTAATTGTTAAATTTGCAATAAATAAAGCAAATACTACAATTTATAATATCAACGAAGTGGTTTACACATGTGCCGCTCTATATAAATAAATAAATAGCATCCTGACTGTCTATTCTAAAAAGTGTATGCGGTTTATAGCTAGATTTATAATGGAAAAACTATGTAAAACAATTTATGATATCAACGAAGCGGTTTACACATGCTCCGCTCTATAGAAATAATATTTTCGACTTACATGATTCAAAAAGTTGCTGTTTTTCGTTGCCCATCCAATTTGCATAACTCCTGGTGTTATGACCGTAACTTCATAGTACCAAACCCCTGAATGCGCCTGAGCCGTGCACCTAACACTCTCAAAAGAGTAGGCATCACATCGAGCCTCCAATCCATCCGGAGAGATCTTCAGGTATTCGCTAACATCAGCAGTATTCAACATTGCGTTCACGCAACTCATATCAACGGTTTCATACGAAAATTTACGGTTTTCCATCAAAACTAGAATGGAAGGAAAACCGCGCACAATTGAAACACAGTAACAATAACATATGCGCCTAATCAGAGGTTTTTAAAGACGGTTAACCTATCTTTAAAGACTGTTAACCCGCCTTTAAAGATTGTTAACCCGCTTTTAAAGACTGTTTAACTCTGATAAGACCGATTAAACGTACATAGGTTGTCGAGACACCATTCGGCGCAGAATCCCACTTGCCGTTTGACGAAGTGTTGCTCATAGCGCCATTTTTCTAGGATCGTTAGCGGGCTGGGTGATTCTTGCTTTAAACGCCGTTTAATTGTCGCTTTGTTTTCGCTAGTTTGGGCGAATTTTTCTAGCGCGATTAATGAGAATAGAATTACGTATGGATCCGTGTCAACTGTCTAGAAATAATCGCTTTGTAAATTGGATGTTTGGAGCATTTTAGGGTATAAATCTATCTAGGGTTTTGTGCACAGAAGATATACTCTTCGCCACATGGTATACAACCTATTTTGTATTCAGAATCAAATATATAAAGGTATATTTTAGAAATAATCGCCATAGTTTGTAAATTGGATATTTGAGCATTTTTTTTAGGGGTTTTTGGGGTATAAATCTATTTAGGTTCTTTTGTGCACAGAAGATATACCCTTCGACACATGGTATACAACCTATTTTGTATTCAGAATCAAATATATAAAGGTATATTTTAGAAATAATCGCCATAGTTTGTAAATTGGATATTTGAGCATTTTTTTTAGGGGTTTTTGGGGTATAAATCTATTTAGGTTCTTTTGTGCACAGAAGATATACTCTTCGACACATGGTATACAACCTATATTGTATTCAGAATCAAATATATAAAGGTATATTTTAGAAATAATCGCCATAGTTTGTAAATTGGATATTTGAGCATTTTTTTTAGGGGTTTTTGGGGTATAAATCTATTTAGGTTCTTTTGTGCACAGAAGATATACCCTTCGACACATGGTATACAACCTATTTTGTATTCAGAATCAAATATATAAAGGTATATTTTAGAAATAATCGCCATAGTTTGTAAATTGGATATTTGAGCATTTTTTTTAGGGGTTTTTGGGGTATAAATCTATTTAGGTTCTTTTGTGCACAGAAGATATACCCTTCGACACATGGTATACAACCTATTTTGTATTCAGAATCAAATATATAAAGGTATATTTTAGAAATAATCGCCATAGTTTGTAAATTGGATATTTGAGCATTTTTTTTAGGGGTTTTTGGGGTATAAATCTATCTAGGTTTTTTGTGCACAGAAGATATACTCTTCGCCACACGGTATAAAACCTATTTTGTATTCAGAATCAAATATATAAAGGTATATTTTAGAAATAATCGCCATAGTTTGTAAATTGGATATTTGAGCATTTTTTTTAGGGGTTTTTTGGGGTATAAATCTATTTAGGTTCTTTTGTGTACAGAAGATATACTCTTCGCCACATTGTATACAACCAATTTTCTATTCAGAATCAAATATATAAAGGGATATTTTAGAAATAATCGCCATAGTTTGTAAATTGGATATTTGAGCATTTTTTTAGGGGTTTTTGGGGTATAAATCTATTTAGGGTCTTTTGTACACAGAAGATATACTCTTCGCCACACGGTATACAACCTATTTTGTATTCAGAATCAAATATATGAAGGTGTATTCTAGAAATAATCGAAATATTAGATAATTGGAGCATTTTTTAGGGGTTTTTGGGGTATAAAATTGATTAAATTCGCTAATACTATCTAGGTTTTTGTGCGCAGCAGATATACTCTTCGGCACACGGTATACAACCTATTTTATATACTCCAGAATAAAATATATAAAGGAGTATTTTAGAAATAATCGCAAAAGTTCATAAATTGAATATTTGGTGCATTTTTTAGGGGTTTTTGGGGTATAAAATTGACTATTTTAGTTGTGCGCAGAATATATACTCTCCGACACACGGCATACAATCAATTTTGTATACTTCAGAATAAGATATATAAGGGTGCGAAACAATTAGTAATTAAGCTTAGGAATTACAAGTAAAAATTCCAGTTTGTACGTAATTTTCTAATCTTAATTACTAATTGGTTCGTTGTGGAAATAATTAGTAATTAAGCTTAGAAATTATAAGTAATAATTCCAGATTGTTGTAATTTTATTATCTTAATTACAATTAAATGTATTAACAGGGAAATAATTAGTAATTAAGCTTATAAATTATAAATAATAATTCCAGTTTGTTGTGTGTTATATAATGCTAGCGTACACAGTAAAAAAATGTATTAATTTTGTTGCTGTGAATGCTTGCATTGCTTGCCATAATACAAACTAGGGTAACTTGAGAGCACGTGCCCATATCCTATACATAATACAGCTCACTCACTGATATAATAATAATTTAAATAATATTAATACATAGATCGATCTGTGTATGTTATGTAGCTTTGTATCCGGAACGCTATGGACATCTTACGAACTAACATACACAATATATATTGTATTTTGTAGTAAATTCACATTATTTGTAAGTAAAAACCTAAATTACAAAAACGATTTGGTGCAAAAAACCAACAAACAATTGAATATTGGACCAAAATATAAAACGTAAACACCTGACTCATAAAATATATATATATATATATATATATATATATGTCCTAATTCCAATATCAAATCAGATAAAATTATATTTATCCGAACAAAAGAATAATTAGATAACAATAAATAATAATTGATACTTACAAGATTAGTAATTAAATAATTTAGAGTTCCATCGGTCAAAATCGCAACGCTGCTGGGTCCGGCTAATTTCTCGGCAATGCAGCCCAAGACAACGCAAATATTGCGCTCTTTCGGCGCGTTTGCCCGTCCTAAGACGGCACTCTCAGCGGATAAATTGAATAGTTGTGCAACGCGCAGCACCGACTCACGGGACGGCAGCGGACAGTCATCCAGCAGCAATGTGATCACAGATGGACCCAATGGGTCGGTCATCGGGATCACATTGACCATTGAGGTGACCACTTGGATCCAGCCGTCTTCATTGTCGGCGATATTATGCAGCTTCAACATCGAATGAGGCGGTTCTTGCTCACTAGAATATTATTTATAATCCTAATTAATTTATTTACAATTTATACATTTACACAAATCTACTAATAATTTAATTCCTGTAATTAAAATACAAAATAGGAAATGCATAGATCTATAATTAAGTGGTTATTAGATCCTGGATTAGGATTCAGTTTCTAGGATCTCAAATCTTGATTCAGTAATGACTCTGGATTAAATAAATGATTCAATATCTGAAATAGTTGATTAGGGATAAATTCCAGGAATTAAAACTTGCAAATTAGGATATTTAAATTCAATATTATTACATTTATGCAATTTCTAAATGAAATTAATTTGGTTATATACAAATTAATTGAATTTCATGAGATTCTTCATGGAATTAATGGGAATTCAAGGAACATTCATGAGATTTCATATAATTGACACGTAGGATTTACAAATTAGGATATTTAAATTCAAAATTTATGCCATTTCTAAAGGAAATTAATTTGGTTTTATACAAATGGATTGAATTTCATGAGATTCTTGATAGAATTCATGGGAATTCAATGAACATTCATGAGATTTCATATAATTGACACGTAGGATTTACAAATTAGGATATTTAAATGCAATATTATTACATTTATGCAATTACCAAACGAAATTAATTTGTGTTTTATATAAATTCATTGAATTTCATGAGATTCTGGATAGATTTAATGGGAATTCAATGAACATTCATGGGATTTCAAATAATTGTGGCAGGATTTACCAATTAGTATAATTAAATGCAATATTATTACATTTACGTAATTTCTAAAGGAAATTAATTTGGATTTATATAACTTCATTGAATTTCATGAGTTTCTTGATAGATTTAATGGGAATTCGATGAGCATTCATGAGATTTCAAATAATTGTGGCAGGATTTACCAATTAGTATATTTAAATGCAATATTATTACATTTACGTAATTGCTAAAGGAAATTAATTTGGTTTTATATAAATTCATTGAGTTTCATGAGTTTCTGGATAGATTTAATGGGAATTCGATGAGCATTCATGAGATTTCAAATAATTAAAGTAGGATTTACAAATTAGGATATTTAAATTCAATATTATTACATTTACGTAATTTCTAAAGGAAATTAATTTGATTTTATATAATTTCAATGAATTTCATGAGATTCTGGATAGATTTAATGGGAATTCGATGAGCATTCATGAAATTTCAAATAATTGATGTAGAATTTACAAATTAGTATATTTAAATGCAATATTATTACATTTACGTAATTGCTAAAGGAAATTTATTTGGTTTTATATAACTTCATTGAATTTCATGAGTTTCTTAATAAAATTCAAGGGGAATTCGATGAGCATTCATGAGATTTCAAATAATTGAGGTAGGATTTACAAATTAGTATATTTAAATGCAATATTATTACATTTACGTAATTGCTAAAGGAAATTAATTTGGATTTATATAACTTCATTGAATTTCATGAGTTTCTTGATAGATTTAATGGGAATTCGATGAACAAACAAGAGATTTCAAATAATTAAAGTAGGATTTACAAATTAGTATATTTAAATGCAATATTATTACATTTACGTAATTGCTAAAGGAAATTAATTTGGATTTATATAACTTCATTGAATTTCATGAGTTTCTTGATAGATTTAATGGGAATTCGATGAGCATTCATGAGATTTCAAATAATTGTGGTAGGATTTACAAATTAGGATATTTAAATGCAATATTATTACATTTACGTAATTGCTAAAGGAAATTTATTTGGTTTTATATAACTTCATTGAATTTCATGAGTTTCTTGTTAGATTTAATGGGAATTCGATGAGCATTCATGAGATTTCAAATAATTGATGTAGGATTTACATTCAATATTATTACATTTATGCAATTTCTAAAGGAAATTAATTTGGTTTTATATAAATTTAATGAAATTCATGGGAATTCGATGAGCACGTAGGATTTACAAATTAGGATATTTAAATTCAAAATTTATGCCATTTCTAAAGGAAATTAATTTGGTTTTATACAAATGGATTGAATTTCATGAGATTCTTGATAGAATTCATGGGAATTCAATGAACATTCATGAGATTTCATATAATTGACACGTAGGATTTACAAATTAGGATATTTAAATGCAATATTATTACATTTATGCAATTACCAAACGAAATTAATTTGTGTTTTATATAAATTCATTGAATTTCATGAGATTCTGGATAGATTTAATGGGAATTCAATGAACATTCATGGGATTTCAAATAATTGTGGCAGGATTTACCAATTAGTATAATTAAATGCAATATTATTACATTTACGTAATTTCTAAAGGAAATTAATTTGGATTTATATAACTTCATTGAATTTCATGAGTTTCTTGATAGATTTAATGGGAATTCGATGAGCATTCATGAGATTTCAAATAATTGTGGCAGGATTTACCAATTAGTATATTTAAATGCAATATTATTACATTTACGTAATTGCTAAAGGAAATTAATTTGGTTTTATATAAATTCATTGAGTTTCATGAGTTTCTGGATAGATTTAATGGGAATTCGATGAGCATTCATGAGATTTCAAATAATTAAAGTAGGATTTACAAATTAGGATATTTAAATTCAATATTATTACATTTACGTAATTTCTAAAGGAAATTAATTTGATTTTATATAATTTCAATGAATTTCATGAGATTCTGGATAGATTTAATGGGAATTCGATGAGCATTCATGAAATTTCAAATAATTGATGTAGAATTTACAAATTAGTATATTTAAATGCAATATTATTACATTTACGTAATTGCTAAAGGAAATTTATTTGGTTTTATATAACTTCATTGAATTTCATGAGTTTCTTAATAAAATTCAAGGGGAATTCGATGAGCATTCATGAGATTTCAAATAATTGAGGTAGGATTTACAAATTAGTATATTTAAATGCAATATTATTACATTTACGTAATTGCTAAAGGAAATTAATTTGGATTTATATAACTTCATTGAATTTCATGAGTTTCTTGATAGATTTAATGGGAATTCGATGAACAAACAAGAGATTTCAAATAATTAAAGTAGGATTTACAAATTAGTATATTTAAATGCAATATTATTACATTTACGTAATTGCTAAAGGAAATTAATTTGGATTTATATAACTTCATTGAATTTCATGAGTTTCTTGATAGATTTAATGGGAATTCGATGAGCATTCATGAGATTTCAAATAATTGTGGTAGGATTTACAAATTAGGATATTTAAATGCAATATTATTACATTTACGTAATTGCTAAAGGAAATTTATTTGGTTTTATATAACTTCATTGAATTTCATGAGTTTCTTGTTAGATTTAATGGGAATTCGATGAGCATTCATGAGATTTCAAATAATTGATGTAGGATTTACATTCAATATTATTACATTTATGCAATTTCTAAAGGAAATTAATTTGGTTTTATATAAATTTAATGAAATTCATGGGAATTCGATGAGCATTCATGAGATTTCAAATAATTGATGCAATGTGATTTATGAAATTTCTAAACTAATTAGGATTAAATATAGCGTAAACATTCATAATTTACGTTTTTAACACAAAAATAATAACATACTTGTCTACGAGTGTCCCAATAACCCCCAAAGTCTCAATCACTAACTTGTCCACCGTATCCGAATCCGGGCATCCTTTATCCACCCTCGGATAGTAATCCGACGAAATATTCGCGGACACTGTCTGAATAATCCCATCCCCATACCCGAATAACTCATCGTTCGCGCTAGACGACGGCTGTTGCTCCAAATCCTCATGCTTCTCCTTGCACCAGCAACCACCCATTATTTAACCGTATATACACGCACGCACAAATTTCGCACAAATAAACCACTACATTACGTACACAAACACAATATTTCGAACCGAATACTCATGTTGGCGTTATCATTGACATGAAAATATCTAAATTACGGTCCCGATAATTTTTCACGCTCACTGTGCAATACATATGGAATAGTAAACGATGCGAATTGATAATCATAGATTAGTATTATGGATATTCGAATGAAAATACGCTTATTTTCGTATAAAAAACTACACGAATGACATTCTTTGGTTAGGGGCACACATCACGGTCAAACAGTGTTGCCACACCCCAAAAACCCTAACTATTCCTAGTCGTGGGCACACTACAAATTCATTTATCGCGCGAACATCGCGTACAATCAAGTAAAACGATATACACCGGTTATACTAGTGGAAAAGACAAAAAAAGTGGACAATTTTCGTATTTTGCGGGTTGAAATGAACGGATGTGACGCGCGGCCATTTTATGAGTCTTTTACACAACATCTCAGTTAAGCTTATGTTTTTGCTCTGTCTGCCCCATGTGTAGACAGAGCGAGAAGCTGAGATTGTGTATAAAAAGAAAGCGGCTAATGTACAAGTTGCAAGATGGTACTCGCTCGTGCATGTTCGAACACGTTGGATGCGGTAAGACCATATACATATATTTTTGTTCATATTTTGCATGAATGTTCACGAATTATCTACTATTTTAATTAATAATGAATAAAACTGATCATATTAGTGAGTTTTAAGAGGCGTAAATGTAAAAATGTTATATTTTAAACAGGACTGGCTTAAACCAGGACCGCAATAAGCCCATTTAGTCATTGAAAAAATACGATTAATACCCAATTATTTCATTTTATATATATATATGTTTTTATTATGTATAATAAATAAGCTTAAAAGTATAAATTTTAATATTCCGCGCGTATTACAACTTATAAAATATGGTAATTTATATAATGAAGTCAAACGGGCCACAATCGGGCAATTGGCACAATCTTTCTTGCAATTCGGTTTCAGAGGCGCAATCATTGGTTAAACAATGTCGCCACCGTATTTGGCGGCCTTGGCCGCACGAAACGCTACATTCAGACCATTCGCTCCATTCCCCCCACAATCCACGTTCATGTTTCGATGATTTATAACTTTTTAAATCAATGAATTCACGTTTATGTGTTTTTAACACGTTTTCTTTTGGCAAATTGTCAATTTGCAGTAAAACATCGTCTAACATTTGGGCAATTCTTGCTAAATTCTCGCTTTTTGGCACGAATTTCGCTTGAGCTTTGTTTTTAATATTGCGCGTGAATTTAGGCTCAAGAATGTTTTTATAAAAGTCGAAATCTTCGTAATAGTTGTTTTCTTGCTCGTCTAAGACTTTTTTGAGTTTGTCACTTTCTAAACCGTGGTTTAATTTTAATAAATGTATAATGCATAATAGCGGGATTAAATAATTCATTATTAATTTTAAATGCCAAATATAATGACATTTTGTTATAACAATAGTATTTGATGGTGGCCTACACTTGACTTTGTTATACGTGCGTAAAAAAAATCTAGACAAAATAGAAAATGCAATTGTTTTAATTATTACAGTTATATATATATATATATCACATATTAATTATTTAAAAACCATGTAATAAAAATATAATTAAATTTATATACATTAAGTTAATTTTATGTGAGAGAGGGGGAGGCAAAAATATTATATTGTCAAGTAAAAAATTATGAAATTCTTCGTAGTTATCCATTGGCATTTTTTTCAATCGCAATTTCGTTTGGCCCTGAAAACGAAAAAACTAGCATTTATAAATTTTAAAATAACAAATAAATGTTTTGTAAGAGTAATTTTTTCGTTTTTATTTGTTTATACAAATGTTTCTTTTTTCTTTCGTAAAAATGTATGAATCAATTTTCACACCAAAAATAAATTGGTACATCCAAAAATCCTGTTTATCCGTCAAAACTCAAAAACACTTGGCAGTATACATTGATAATCTAGTGCTAATTTTATTTTAGATAATTGTGACATTTTTGATTGATTTTATAATTATTTATTGCATATATTGTCGATTATAATTAATAAAGTGATGCAACTGCCAGGCACTTTTTAAAGGAATGTTAAATATATATTTAACTATTATTTACTTATTATTATTATACACAAAGCAAACACACACCTTAGGGGGCACATATTTATCTTAAATCAACTTTGACCATACAAAATGGCGGCCACATACACTCATTAGTGTAAAAACAGTTAATTAGTACAACCAAACGGTGTAATTATAACAATTTACAATATTGACACAAGAAACAGTTGTCAATAAACAATTTTCCCCATGTAATATCTATGAAATATCACAAAAACGTATCTGTTACATCGCTGAGACATACCTTATACATCTCAGAGACGTATCCCATACATCACAGCGCCAAATCGTATATGACGTATTTTATACATCGCTGAAACATATCTTATACATCTCAGAGACATATCGTATATGTATCTAATACATCACAGTGTATGTCGCAGAGATGTACCTTATACATCACAGAGACGTATCTAATATGTCGCAGAGACGTATCTCATATATCGTAGATACATATATCGCTATATATGTACTATATACATCGCAAATACGTATCTAATACATCACAGAGACGTATCTGCTACATCGCTGAGATATCACATGACCAAAAGTGTTTAAACTGGATTTAAAATAAGGATTGAACACTAGTAGATACGTATCGCATATATGTACCATATACATCGCAAATACGTATCTAATACATCACAGAGACGTACCTGATACATCGCTGAGATATCACATGACCAAAGGTGTTTAAACTAGATTAAAAGCTGTTTTCTATTAGATTATTACTTGAAAACAGCTTAAGATATACTAGAAACCAGTTTTGAGGGTAATTTTGCGCTAATTTGGTAATTCTATTCAGGGAAAATAATTTAGTGGTTCTTCGATGCATGTTTTAAAATAAAATTTGTGTTTTTAAGACCTGCTAAGGTGTGTTTGTGCTTCGATAAAAACATAATCGGTAATAGTTGGTCAAAATGCACAATGCCCAGTTAATAAGAAGAATGGTGTTCTATGTTTTTAGTATGAACTATAGTTGATATTATGAATTCTACAATATTAATTATACATACACATCTAAAAAGAAAATATATGATTACCAGAAATGATTGCTCCAATTCGAATTATACACAATTCGCGCGTTTTTAATTTTCAAAATGGCGGTTATGTGATTCCCCGAATTTTTATGTTGGTGGCACATTTGTGAGATTTGCGGTTTTAATTAGATTTTATTGGTAAATTAAATTGAAACAATCATTTTACGAACTGATGAGTAAAATAACTAGTATTTGTAAATCAGTGGTAACAAATATGTTTTTACACAATAGAAAGGGCAACAATAATTAAAATAATGTCATAACACAGATGATATTCAGTATTAAAATACATGGATGAGATATTACTACATTTATACTAAATGTTACATATGAAATTATCATAAATTAAGGAAAATAGAAAATATTACGAATCCCACGCCTAATCTACACATTTTTCATCTCTTTCCTAAACCAAACGATCTATTCACAGTAATTTTGTTTCAACCATTCACAGAAAATATGTGCGAATTTCAGTCTTGTGACGTCATAACGGCTTTAATGCCAAAATGCGTGTAGATTAGGCAAAAATACAACAGCATTCATTTAAACAATGAACATAAAATCCATCTATACTTTTATCAATAAATTATCACCCCCCTTCCCCTATATATATTAACAATACAAAAAAAAAAAAAGAATTCGTCAAAACTGAAGTTTGTAAATTCGGGTGATAATTTTTCAGTCTTTTTCCAAGCCAGCAAACCTTTAATTCGTTAAAAAAGAATTATATATCTCCCTGATTAAATAAAAATGCAAATATTTAAAATAAATTGTTCGATTAATTAAACTTTAATGTTTGTTTCACACAATTAAATAAATATTATTAAGAAGCATACCCTATGGGGGGCATTAAAATAAGTGCATTAAATTCGTTGTCAATAATTAAAAATTGCTATTATATTATTTGTGCAAAAAAAATATTTCTTAATTCGGAATAAATAATGAATAAAATATATTTAACTATTATATATAATGCACTGGTTTCAATGTTAAAAATATATTCGACTTCGCGATTTGATTTCATCAAAATTAAATTTAAAACTAATCAAATTTGGTATTAGCCAATCTCAAAAAATAGTAATTTCATATATAAATTAAAGTTATTAAAAAAAATTAGCTCAAAATCGCTCAAAAACCTCAACAATCCTAAGTAAAAGTGTAAAAATATATTATCTTCGTTAAAATAATTCTAAATCATGTATTAAATCGGCTCAAACTAGAGTGCTCAAACCTGAATGCTTTTATTAAACCCTGGAATAAATTGCTCAAATTAAAATACTCAAATCGTGACCTAAATATTGCAATATCTATAGAACTCAGAACATTATTATATAAATTAACTAAAACCAGAACTGATTTGCTCAAAATGCTCATATTCTAACGGTCATTAATTAAACTAAAAATAAAACGACTTAAAAATTGCAATTTCTATAGAAAGTTGTTTATATAAATGAACTAAAACCAGAACTGATTTGCTCAAAATGCTCAAATTGTAACGGTATTTAAACTAAAAATATAACGATCTAAAAATTGCAATTTCTATCGAAAGTTGTTATATAAATGAACTAATACCAGAACTGATTTGCTCAAATTGTAACGGTCTTTAATTAAACTAAAAATAAAACGACCTAAAAATTGCAATTTCTATAGAAAGTTAAATAAATTAACTAAAACCAGAACTGATTTGCTCAAAATGCTCAAATTGTAACGGTCTTTAATTAAACTAAAAATAAAACGACCTAAAATTTGAAAAATTCTATAGAGTGCTCAACTCAGAACATTGTTATATAAATTAACTAAAACCAGAACTGATTTGCTCAAAATGCTCAAATTGACATAATTACCCTAAAAATAAAACAGGACTTAAAAATTGCAATTTCTATAGAGTGCTCAATTCAGAACTGTTAAATAAATTAACTAAAACCTCAAAAAAATAAACCTTAAAATCGTAATTGTCTGAAATAAAATTGCGAATAAAACAGGACCTAAAAATTGCTCAATTGTGTTTATAAAAGTTATCAAAACTCGCGGAAATTAATTAAAAAAAAGAATCGGAACGAAAAATTGCGCAAAGATCTAAACAGTGCAAAAGACTCAAACCTAAAAAGTATCACAAGATGTAGTGTATCGTATTTCTTTCTCTCTCTCTCCCGGTGGTAAAATGCTCAATTCGTCAATTTTGTGAAAAATTGTTTATTTTTTAAATGTTATGAAGAGTTTTGACGAACCTCTAGGTCCGAAAATACGCGTAAGCAAGTACACCACCGCTCAATAACAACACGCCCACTCCAATAACAACTGGTTTATATAGAGACCTCTTCAATTGCGTCCATTTCTCTGCTTCGTGCTGCCGTTTCTTGATATCCCGCACTTGGGCCGCCAAATTCTCTCTCCGGGCCACCCGCTTGCGCTGGCGCACCTCCGACGACGGCGACGGCGTTGATCTAAACAAATAACATAAAAATTGCTCAAAACTGGATCGCTACGGTTTTGAGCAATAGTCCTTACCTAATTGACGGCGTCGCAGAATGATTCGAATCCGCCGACAACAGCTCATCCTCTGAACTGCTGCCGTCCTCCTCCGCCGCCCCATGATTCGGTACAATAGGCAGTGGGCGGCTAGGGGCGCCGCCCCCACTTTTCAGCTCCTCATCAAATGCGAAATCGTTCAGAGACGTACTGTTAGGTATTTTGGGCAATGGTCGGTCGATCGGTGGGCCGGAATCTTTCATGTAGTTTGGACGCGCCGCCAAACTTTCGCTTCTAGGTGGGGGCAGTGGCGGCGGCTCATCTTCGTCCGAACTTGGACTATATGGTTCGATATACTCCGAATTGCAGTTCTAGATAGTCACATAATAAAAAAATAACAGCCATTTTGTTTTTAGACGGCAAAATAAATTATTCCTTAAAGTGTCCTGTACATATTTACAGGATGATCTGAAATTTTTAGAATGATTGGTTTACTAGGGCTCAAGTTATAAGCAAATATACACCAAAATATATTTTGACCCAAGTCTACTTATATTTCCCCGACTACTGACCGGTCGCTAGCGGCCAAACTTTTTATAATCTGCGGGGTTTTTAAACATATAACAAAAGTAGTCATTTTATCTCACACGAACTCGAAACAGCTCATACGAGCTCAAAACAGCTCATACGAGCTCAAAACAGTTCAAAAGAGCTGGAAACAGCTCAAAACCCATTCACTTACCTCTGTGTCCGTGCACGGCGGCTGTGAGAGTTGTTTGGCGCCCTCAATGATCGCCTGATACGAAAACCGCAGCTGATCAGGCGTTTGTATTAAACCCATCCGATATTTGCGCATTTCGAGCAGAATATCTTTTACATTTACCGAGTTTAAGCCTTCATTTTCAATCTAGAATTCAAACGTATCACTAAACACAGCACTATCAATCACTACTATGCGTATATGGTTACCAGCACTAAACACGAGTCGACTAAACAGAATGTGCCCGATCGGCCGATGCCCGCAGAACAGTGAATGATCGCTGGTCCTACGTCGGGATCGAGTGATCCAGATTCGCGGACAACGCGTAAAAATTCTAGGAACGCGTTCGGCGAACTTGGCACCCCGAAATCGGGCCATGTCGTGTAATGGTACTGAAGGATTTCTTGTGATTCGTTCGATTCAATATCGGTTAATCTGAATTCAAGTTTTGAGGCATGTTTGAGCAAAACAACTCAAACGTTACACATACAAACTTAATTCAACACAATTGCTCAATTAAACACACTTTTAGCGCCTGTTTCCCATCAGTTATACGCTAATTAAAAGACTTTGAGCGTAAAACACACTCAAAAACATGCTCAAACGATTGCAGACACCTCCAAACACTCAAAATGAGTTTGAGCACTCAAAAACATGCTCAGTATATTGTAAACACCTTAGAACATTTAGCATAGGCTAAAATCACTCAATTTCACTCAAAAACAAACTCAAACTATTGCAAACACCTCAAAATAATACTCAAATTGAGTTTGAGCACACAAATAAATGCTCAATACATTTAGCGTAGTCTTAAATCACTCAATTTCACTCAGAAACAATCCCAATTGATTGCAAACACCTCAAAATACTCAAAATAATGCTCGATTTGAGTTTGAGAACACAAATAAATGCTCAGTACATGTAGCGTAATCACTCAAAAGCATAAACAAACGATTGAAAACACCTCAAAACAATGCTCAATTTGAGTTTGAACATACAAATAAATGCTCAGTACATTTAGCGTAATCTAAAATCCCTCAATTTCACTCAAAAACATACCTAAACTATTGTAAGCACCTCAATTTATTCAAAAATTGCTCAAATTGAGTTTGAACACTCAAATACATGCTCAGTAAACACCTGAGTACATTTAGCTTCGTCTAAAATCACTCAATTTCACTCAAAAACAAACCCAAACGATTGTAAGCACCTCAATACACTCAAAAATTACTCAAATTGAGTTTGAGCACTCAAATACATGCTCAGTAAACACCTGAGTACATTTAGCTTCGTCTAAAATCACTCAATTTTACTCAAAAACAAACCCAAACGATTGCAAACACCTCAATACACACACAAATGCTCAAATTGAGTTTGAGCACTCAAATACATGCTTAGTATATAGTGTAAACACCTCAAAACATATAACGTAACCCAAAAAATCACTCAATTTCACTCGTAAACATCTCAAAACATGTACCGTAACCAAAAAATCACTCAATTTCACTCGTATTGAGCTCAAAACACTTAACACAACCAAAAATGGCTCAAATTATGCACTCAAATCACTTAACGTACCCTAAAACCACTCATTTCACTAAACAAAAAGAAGGCCAAGTATCTCAAAACACTTGGTAAAACAGCTCAAATAAATTTTGAGCAGTTTGAGCATTTTGAGCAACCGAAATAAACGAATCAGTAATAGTTTATAGACAAACCTGAAGACTCTGGTCGAATAATATGAATGATCATGATGCTCTAAATACTCCAAACTCAGTCCAACATCGCTCAAAACCATTTTATGGTCCGGTCCGACCGATTGCGGCCAATACCAGTGGCATTTCACTTGTTTCTTTTCTACAATCTTATTTAACATTAACACAGCGCGACTTTTTTGCTCCCAAACCATTAACCAAAAGTTGCCAACGGTTTCAGGCAAAGGGCCCTGTGTTAGTATGTATTTTCGGTTGGCGTTGTCCACCTAAAACCGTTTGCCGTTACTTAACCACTGAAAAAACCAATGTTTATTAGAGCGAATACCTTGACTAAATTTGCGTTAATGTAGTCGCAGGAGCCGCGTTGGAGGACGATGCGGCTGTGATCGTAGGGGCTCACATCTCGGTACCGATTTAGATTCTTGTTTTGCGGCTTGATTGACTCCAAACATTTATAATTATACTTCGACGATTGGTTTTTTATATGCTACAATCACATTACACATTAAACCAGTGAACCACACACACATAATACACTTTAAACTCGTACTTGATACACCGCTAACCACGCATTATTCGCATTTAGTTCCAAATATTCTGTTTCGATGTTACTTGATGTGCTTGTCATATTTACAAATTACAAAATGTTGTGCTTTTATTATTATTAATCACTTAACAAACACACGTACTAATATTACAAATTTGTTTTAACGGTAATAATCATGTTCTATTTACAACAGAAAACTATTTATATTTTGTAATAAATAACTGCCAACGAGTCCTTTATAAAAACAGCCACCATTAAAATTACCCACCATTTTTAAAGAGAGAGACCGCCATCTGACTCACACGAGCGGAACAAAGAGAAACGCGGTTTGTACGCATGCTTTAGCTGGAGAGGCTAAAGAAAACAACGGCCGCCATTTTGTGTAGCGCGAATTTAAAAAATTGTTAGTTTTAAATACAATATTTGTTATATTTTCTAGTATTAATATAGTATAACTTTAACATCCATTTTATATATAAAAGTTTATAAAAAGTCGTACAATTGTTTTGTATTTAGGGACGTATTGTATTATAATTAGGGACGTATATATAACATTAACATCCATTTTATGTAAAATTATTTTTCGATTTATTTTGTATTGTATTTAGAGACGTATATATATATATATATATATATATATATATATATATATAACATTAACATCCAATTTATATAAAAATATTTTTCGATTTACTTATAAACTAGCTTAGGTCGCACCAGCGTCCAGTAATATATGCCTTGCGAGCTGTTTTTAATTATTATGCCCTTTTGGTTAACAATTTGAGCAAAATGTTATAGATATAAAATGTCTATAATTTTTTCCAATTATTTTGATATAAAACAAGTTTAGGTACAATGCACCTATGCGTCCAGCTTACCTTATAAGTAATATATGCGATGCGAGCTGTTTTTAATTATTATGCCCTTTTGGTTAACAATTTGAGCAAAATGTTATAGATATAAAATGTCTATAATTTTTTCCAATTATTTTGATATAAAACAAGTTTAGGTACAATGCACCTATGCGTCCAGCTTACCTTATAAGTAATATATGCGATGCGAGCTGTTTTTAATTATAATGCCCTTTTGGTTAACAATTTGAGCAAAATGTTATAGATATAAAATATCTACAATTTTTTGCAATTATTTTGATATAAAACAAGTTTAGGTACAACGCACCTATGCGTCCAGCTTGCCTTATAAGTAATATATGCGATGCGAGCTGTTTTTAATTATTATGCCCTTTTGGTTAACAATTTGAGCAAAATGTTATAGATATAAAATGTCTATAATTTTTTCCAATTATTTTGATATAAAACAAGTTTAGGTACAATGCACCTATGCGTCCAGCTTACCTTATAAGTAATATATGCGATGCGAGCTGTTTTTAATTATTATGCCCTTTTCGTTAACAATTTGAGCAAAATGTTATAGATATAAAATGTCTACAATTTTTTGCAATTATTTTGATATAAAACAAGTTTAGGTACAATGCACCTATGCGTCCAGTTCGCCTTATAAGTAATATATGCCATACGAGCTGTTTTTAATTATAATGCCCTTTTGGTTAACAATTTGAGCAAAATGTTATAGATATAAAATGTCTACAATTTTTTGCAATTATTTTGATATAAAACAAGTTTAGGTACAATGCACCTATGCGTCCAGCTTGCCTTATAAGTAATATATGCGATGCGAGCTGTTTTTAATTATTATGCCCTTTTGGTTAACAATTTGAGCAAAATGTTATAGATATAAAATGTCTACAATTTTTTGCAATTATTTTGATATAAAACAAGTTTAGGTACAACGCACCTATGCGTCCAGCTCGCCTTATAAGTAATATATGCCATGCGAGTTATTTTTAATTATTATGCCCTTTTGGTTAATAATTTGAAAAAATGTTATAGATATAAATAGTCGTACAGTTTTTTGTAGATTATTTTGATGTAAAATAAGCTTAGGTACAATGCACCTATGCGTCCAGCTCGCCTTATAAGTAATAAAATTTTAAAATTAATATTTATAATAATTAATAATTTTTTACGGCCTTTGCGCTAACATTATGCAAAAATTTTGTAGATATAAAATATCTTAGAATTATTAATAAAATTTTTGGGTGTTTAAATTATTTTTATTAGGGTAGTATTAAGGGGGGCTTTAAATTTTGGGGCCCTATAACTTGGAAAGTATACGGGCGATTGGATTTAAATTAAATACAGTTTCAAATACTATACCAAAGAATATGTGTATCAAGTTTGGTGTAAATCGCCTATGTACCTTCAGAGGAATAGCGGGCACAAATTTGGTCTGGCGAGCTATTCAAATTTCATTTATTTATACGTGCAAACGCCTTTATTTATTATATTAAATACAGAAAATTTAATAAAACGGCATATTTTCATGTTATTATGCTAAAAGAACTCATAAAACATACAAATCCAGTACATATACTTAAAAATTAAATCTAACAATATAAAAAATATAAAATGGCGGCTCTAAAAGGTAAAAATGTCTTATTGGCGATCTTCTTCCGTTAATTCCCGCCATCGAGGCCAACTTTTAATTTCTTCATACAAAGTCCGTCCTGGGGACTCGATAGGGGAGCATTGACAGTGCCCAACCAACGTATAATCCTTAGGAATATGCCCTAATTGTACCCCTTTTGAAATTAGTGATTTGGCGGCATTTAGTGCCGAAATTGGCGGTAAATGGTCCATGAAACAACCAACAAACCCGATGCCTAACGATTTCTTGTTGTACCCATACGTATGGGCCCCTTGTAAACCCCAACCGCGTCCTTCGTAAATGTGCCCGTCACTTCCTACTAAAAAGTTATATGCTATATCGTCCCATTTTCGACTTTCAATATGAAAAGTCTGGACTAATCGGACTAATAGGGTGTTTTCGGCTTGAGTGAAGCCTTCCTCGGTTGCTGTATGGGCTGTAATTTAATTATATTACAGTTTTAGAACCGGATATATTGAATAAATAAGCATTTTATGTAATTATATATCCTAATTTGGTTATTATTACGCAACTTTGTTTGCATTGGTGCAACAATGGTTGCCTAACTTCACATTTAGTTATGTAACGATTTCAGCATTATTTATTTTCTTAATGTTTAACAATTATTGCTGTATGGGCTGTAATTATATTACAGTTTTAGAACCGAATACATAGAAAAAACATGCATTTTATTTAATTATATCGTAATTTGGTTATTACAACGCAACCTTATATGCATTGGTGCAACGTTGGTTGCCTAACTTCACATTTCGTTATGTAATAATTACATTATTATTTATTTTCTGGACGATTATTCTATACATATATTAACAAATAGTTCCAATAAATTTATTAAAAATCGTCAATTAACTATAAAGATTTATTTACCTATAATAACATATTTGAGTGGCTCTGGTAATGGAGTTTTGCTCAAAGCGGGTTGAGCAAGCCAATTTATTCTTGAAATAATTGACAAATGAGCACTTTTTTGAGTAACTGCAATTACAATAAATATATATAGACAAAATAGCAATTATATTTATTGAAATGTACCAGACGAATCTTCTAGAAATAATTGATTTACAACAGTACCCCCTTGTACAGTTGACGAAGTTTGAGAAATATGTACAGGCCCTGTTACATATGTAACATTACCAACAATTACATGCTTTGAATTACCCACCATTACATTTCCATAAGAATTTGATTTGTTTTTAATTAAAGATTGTCCGACCTGTTTTGTAATCTGAAAAATATTGTAAATTGTTTAATAATTTTTTTATAATTTAATAAGAGGTTGGGCTCGTCGTATATTATGTACAAAAGAGCTATAGTATTCAGACGTAGTCTGTAACAGTCTTAGAAAAAAAAAAAAGTGTACAGAAAATAAATTAATGTCTTTCTGATTACAATTGATTTTGATAATGTTACAAATACACTATCGATTACTTAAGCACCTCGTAGATGTTGTACGACGAGATTTAATTCATATTTTGAACTGACTGTACGCTATTGAATAGGGAAAGTCTTAAATTGAGGTCATTATACCGCAAAAGAAAATAAATAACAATACAAATATTATTATTTCCTCCGCAAAATATATTAAAGTAACAAGATATATTCGTCGTTATTAGTGTATTGAAAATTGATTAAAATATATTGACAAAAACAAGCATAGTTGCAAGCACCAATGCCTGCAGCAGTACGGCTAGTTATAATCAATGAAATAATTGAAAAATCAATCTAATTGTATAATTAAATATTCAAAATAATAATTTTTAATTATTTTTCAAAGGCCTTTATTCACGTTTTGTGGTTTTTACTTTCTTATACGATTGTATTTAAGGAAGTATTGTAATTATGAAATATTTTGAAGACGAGATATAAACGGAAATACACGTTTAGACCATTTCTGAATCGATTCAAACTATTTTCGGAATAACGTCTGTTTTTGTATGTGTGTCTGTGTGCCTATGTGCGTCTGTGTGTGTGTCTGTGTCTCTTTGTGTGTGTGTTTCTCTGTGTGTGTGTTTCTATGCGTTTGTGAACGCTCTAGAGCCATAACATAAAATTTACGACTTGTGTATATGCAATATCTTAACCAGAAGTAATAGTTTACTCCTGCTACTTTATGAATGCCTCGAAAATGGCTAGAGAAAAAAATGGATAGTTTGTACATACAAAAATATACCTCATTCTGTTGAGTTTGAAAATCAGAATCTGTCGAAAATGAAATATCATCACAACTACAATCGGTTACAGATCTACTCTCGGACACTACCGCACTATTCGCATCACTAATCGAGCACTCAGACAACCACTCCTCGCATTTAGCGATACTATCACTACCACAAATCACTTTAGAGCTATCAAACGATAGTTTACTAACCGAATTCTCTTCGTTACTTAAACCACATTTTTTGCAAATATTTAACTCGGTTTTCGTATCCATTTTGCAATGACTACTGTCTGATATTAAATTAACAGGGGGACCAGACGTTCTCAAACAGTTTTAAGTCTGGGTATCAGATTTTAAATGTTTATAAACATATAATATATGTTGTTTATTACGTTTTGAAAATTGATACTATTTTATCAGTTAAAATATCTTATCTTGTGTTAGGAAATGATGTGAGCATAACTTTCTCTGTATATTATTAAATTGTTTATTTAAAAATGATGGTTTAGAACTACTGGTTATATAAACTGTATTTGATTAGCGACAAACATGTATTTAACTCTGTACTGCGTTTTCAATTTCTTTTTAAACAATTATTTGTTAACATGCATTTTGTGTGGATTTACGAAATTAATTATATTCTATTTTTAACACTAGAGACACCCGTGTGTCTGTGTGTATGTGTGTGAACGCTCTATAGCTAATAACGTTAAAAACATAACAATATGTTGTTTTAAATTTAATTTCTTTGTAAATTTCGAGTAAGAAACCCAATTTTTTAATATAAATTAACCGAATGTGTATGTTTACTCTTGTTATTTTTTAACTATACCGAAAACGATATACGTTGGAGATTAAGGGAATTAGTAAAAGTTAGAAATATAGAATTTCTATCAACTATTGTTTGAAAATTGAATCATTTACTGAAAAATATGTTATAATTGATAAACTAAATGGTTGAGAAGCACTGGTCTACATATATACATATATATATTAGATTTGATCAACAGGAAACGCGAAGATATAATTTTTTTGTTAGTTCTGATAAGATTATTTGAATTTGTCGCAAAAAATGTATTTCTATTAGTTGTACGAAGTACCGCAGCAACTAAAGCATTCGGTTGTGTGTCTGTAGCATTCTCGTATAAAAAAAAAAATCCTTAATTCGCCCTGAATCCAAAAATATAACTGGATGTTAGAGACTAAATTTGTGCCCTCTACTCCTCTGAAGGTACCGGACCGATTCACACCAAATTTGTTACACATATTACTGGGCACCCCATTTGAATCTGCTGTCAGTTTAAATCCAATCGTCCTTATATTTCCCGAGTTATAGGGCCTCAAAATTTAGAGCCCCCCTTAATACTGCCCTTATAAAAATAATTTAAACATAAAAAAATACTACTAATAATTCTAAGATATTAAATATCTAGAAGATTTTTGCATATTGTTAACTCAAAGCCCGAAAAGAAATATTAAATATTATAATTTTGAATTTTAAAATATGCACTAGTTTTTTTTAATTTAAATCAAAAAATTCTACTATAAGTTGTAAGACTTTTTATATTTATAACATTACTTCAAATTGTTAACCAAAAATTAAAAACATCTCGCATCGAATATATAACTTATTAGGAGAGCAGGACGCATCGGTGCGTTATACCGAATCTTGTTTTTAACAGTATTTGCTGTAGAACGTTCATAGACACGCAGATTAAATATCAATTTGTCGAAGTGGAACATAAATAATGTCACAGTATTTAATAAAATGTGAAAAATTTATTAATATATATATATATATATATATATATATATATATATATATATATATATATATATATATATATATATCGATTTCTGTGACAATTTCTGTTATTCCATTGTCGTCTCCATATACAGGAAACATTTATATATAAATAAAATCACATCTGTGACTGTACTTACTCGTACTCAGGGCCGGATTAAAGCTGTTGTGGGTTTAAATATAATAGTTTACGTAAATATTGAATTTATATCAAATTGATAGCTAATATTAAATATTTTTATAACATAAACTAAGGCTTATTGGGTAACATACTAGTCGCTAGTATACGGATACTAGACTTAAGTATACAAGCAGGTGCATACTAATCGTAAGATTTTTATAATTATTTCAAACGCTATAAAACTTTTCTTGGACAATAATTGCATTTATTATTTTCGTATAATCATTACTTTTTTATATTTTATATAAAACTGTATTTTAAAATGTTTCTCAGTGTAATACGTCTCTGATCGTACGACTTTCACAGACTCTCCCGCGATATAATCAGTTGCATGTCGCGAAATCGAACAAACTCACTATGTATCTGCTCATATTAACACTATTCGCGTGTACATTTACCCGAACAGTGTTAACAATTAGTGGTGAATGTGTATCATTTAAAAATCACGCGAAAAACGAAAAATTCGAAGTCGTCTACAATTGGCATTACATTAATTTCACATGGCCTTCAGTTGAACTGTATAAAACTGCACAAAACTCCGGGAAATATGTCCCGGAAGATAATGCAATTGTGGGTGTTAAGTTTTACGAGGATAAGTTATACTTAGCGTTACCTAAAGCTAAACCGGGCGCCCCGGTAACTTTAGCAGTTGTTGCTCAGTATCCAGAAAATGGTGATGTGTCTAATCCGTTGCTGACGCCTTATCCGAATTGGAAAATGAATTTAAATAGTAGTTGTAAAGCTTTGCAAGATGTTCAAAGTATGGAAATTGACCGGAAAGGCGTAAGTTTTTTATTGGGTGTATTTAAATTTGCTTGGGAAACTTTACCCTAAGTTTGTTTAGATTATGTGGGTGTTAGACGGTCGTAGAATGGGTAAAAACCCGAACAAGTGCCCCCCAAAAATAATTTTATTAGATTTAAAAGCCGGAGGCCGGACAATTAAATCTTATAACCTTCCTAATTCAGTTTGTAAACATGATAGTTGCTTTTTAAATGACCTTGTCGTCGACGACTTCGATGGAGGCTACGCTTACATAACAGACACTAGTCTAGATCCAGGATTAATTGTATACTCGAGAAAATTAAATAAATCCTGGAAAGTTAGAGATAAAACCATGCATGCACAAAAAGAAGCGCTTAATTTCACTTGCCATGGATACAAACACACCAAACTTACACCAATTGATGGTATAACAATGGCTCCACCACAATCTCTGGATGACCCAGAGCGAATGGTATATTATACAGCGTTAACAGGTAAATATCGTGTTTACACTAATGTACAAAGGGTTGCATCATCCTAGGCGCTAGACACATAAATCGACCTTAAACCTGCTTATTTAATCAATTCAACAGGATTTAATTTGTACGGAATAAACACTAAAGTCCTGCGCAATGAAAAACTAGCAACAAGTCCAAAAGTATCAACGAAAATACGTGATTTTGGGAAAAAAATTGGCCCCTCTGATGGACTACTAATGGACTCCGAAGGAGATATTTACTTTGGAATACTTTCCCAGGACTTAGTCCAAAGATGGAATGTTAATACTGATTTATCCAAAGCGGAAACGATTGACCAAAACACTGACCAACTTATTTGGCCAGATAGTTTTGGAATGGACCCATTTGGGAATTTATATTTAGTTGCCAATAATATTGGCAAGTTTTTTGAAGGGAGTATTTCGAAAAATGATATTAATTTTAGGGTAATGAAACTCTATACTGGGACATGTAGTTATTTATATTAATTAAGTCGATTTTATAATTAATTGTAAAATGTTATAAATAAATGTTTGAATTTTCCACAATATTAGCAATATTTTATAATGTTTTCAGTGGGGCTCGTAATTTTGGCCCAGTCTACTTGAAAATTTTGGACAATATAACTAAAATATAGTTGGTTTGATCCTGTAATTTTCAAATTTGTATCATTGACGGTTTGGTTGTAAAAAAATCACAATTTTCTTTGGAAAAAAAATCCACAATATTTTCAATATTAACAATATTTTATAATGTCTTGAGTGGGGCTCGTAATTTTGACCCAATCTACTTGAAAATTTACAACAATATAACTAAAATATAGTTGGTTTGATCCTGTAAATTTCAAATTTCTATCGTTGATGGTTTGGTCGTAAAAAAATCACAAAGTTCTTTTGGAAATAATTTGCCACAATATTAGTAATATTGACAATATTTTATAATGTTTTCAGTGGAACACGCAATTTTGGCCCAATCTACTTGAAATTTTAGGACAATATAACTATCACATAGTTGGTTTGATTTTGTAAATTTCAAATTTATATCGTTCATACTTTGGTTGTAAAAAAATCGCAAAGTTTGATAAAAATAATTTCCAGGATTCTAGCGGCTTCCTTTATGCATAGGGCTAAGGGGCTGTTGCCCTAAGTATATGAAATGTAATGCAGCAAACATTTTTTGGGAACACAACTATTTACAGTAACAAAAAAATGCTAAACCATTGCGAATTTGCAAAAATGGTTCATTTTACCCTATTTTTATAACATCATTAGTGGGGCTCGTAATTTTTGCCCAATCTACTTGAAAATTTAGGAAAATTTAACTAGTATATAGTTGGTTTGATTTTGTAAATTTCAAATTTCTATCATTGATGGTTTGGTCGTAAAATAATCACAAAGTTTATATGGAAATTATTTTCTACAATATTGGCAATATTGACCATATTTTATAATGTATTTTGTGGAGCTCGTAATTTTGATCAAGTCCACTTGAAAATGTAGGGGAATATAACTAATATACAGTTGGTTTGATCTTGTAAATATCAATTTTTTATTGTTGATGGTTTGGTCGTAAAAAAATCACAAAGTTTGAAGTTTTTTGGGCAATTATTTAGTATAATACGAAGAGGAACTACTCGCTTTACCAGTAGACAAAGATTGGTATAATTAAAAGACAATTATTCAAGATATATTTTTCTATAATTAATTTTTTTTCTGCATCTTTACAAATAAAATTATATTTCTAAGAGAAATTAAATCTGTAACTCTCATAGCTAAAAATATATCACTAAATAACTAAACAAATAATTATCTACTTAATGTAAAATAACCTAAATACTAAAAGGTTGCATTGATTACTAAAATAATAATAACAAATAAAATTTTAGTGATATTACTGTACAATTGTGCGATTTAAAAACTATTTAAAATTAGATTAAATGGGTTTAAAAACAACAATACATTCATAAATATATTACATAACTAAGAAAAATAGTATAGAAGATAGTTTTGAGTACAATTCTCACTTTAAAATAACGTAGGAACCCATTTTCTTTTGTTAAAACTTTCTTACAGATTAATTTTTTTTTATCGAAAGTTATTATTCCAAATATACTTAAAGATTAAACAAAACTTAAGTAAAATATTGTTCTATTCCACAAATATTGTGGTTAACACCCTTATTCTCTAACTCAAAAATTAGTCCCATTTTACAGAATTAATTCTTAGAAGTTACAGAATAGGGGTGTTTTATATATTTATATATATTTTAGTGCACTAATTCGTTAAATTGGGCTCTAAAACTATTTACCGTCCATAAGCAATATCAATAATGGTATTTTTTAAACACAAAATATGAAAATAATAACTTATTTAATAAATTTGTTTTTTTTTTCATTTCCTGCCCAGTCTACTTGATTTGTATGAAGATGTATATACCCTGAAATTTAAAATAAACCATACTATAAATATTTAAAACGAATATTCTTTAATTTACATCGCAATTTTAAATATATTGTTGTAACGCGCGTATTTTTTAATAATTAAATAGTCCAATTATTACTTTTTATATTATTTATAACTATTACTCCAACATCTTAGCAATAGAAGTTCGTCTGTCACCCTATTTTAGGGAAAATTGCAGTGTTGCCATATATAGTTCAATATCTAAGAAATGTTAAGACTTATAAACTTTTACTATTTAATAAAGTTGTAGAATAATTAATTATCTAAAACTTTTATAAGAAACATTTAGGCGAATTTTGCCATTTTAGTACCTAATTTTATAAATCAATTTTTAATTATTTAATATATCAAAATTTATTAAGTTTCGCGATGTCTATACTTTCATAAAAGGAATCTAAAACAACCATTATAAGACTAACCTGGTTAATTATCACTTCATAGATGAGTAACAATGATATCGTCGTCAATATCGTCTTTTTCGTCGTCCGTTTCGTCAATTACGTTCGGATTAGCCATAGCTTCAGCTGCGGCTGCCTTCGGATCTTCTTCGAGCCGCTTCAACCGGCGCGCCTTCCGGATATGCAAGAGTTCCACTACGATATACCCACATACGCCTAGGATTAGCACAGCTAACATTACATATAACTTCATTCGCGCCCTTAAGTGTGTAGAATACGCGTATGCGATCACGAAACCAACCGATTCCCATAACCGATAGTTCGAGAAGGCTGCTTCTTTGTTTCGCCGGAAAAGAGTTCCGTAAAGTCCTGTAAATAAATTTTAAAAAAAAAATGGTTTTAATCCAATTTTGCAATTATTTTCAATTTTGGTAAATTTATTAAATTATATAGCGGGATTTATCCCCTTTGTCCTCTAAGGATAATTCCATTAAGCCTTTCTCGCACTAAGCGTAAGCTTAATCCACTTTTGTTACACTCAATTTTGATTCAAAACAATAAATAAATAAGTGTAGACATTTTTAAAAAAATATTTAATTTCTTTTGAGCTCTAAAGATAATATATATATATATATATTTATTTGATCAAGGATTTTATAAAATTAATAATATTTAAAATAGAACATTTTAAATTTACGTAAGAACTTCAGAATAAACACTGAAGTGTTTCCTCGGAACTTCATTACGTATAAAAACGTTTGACAGCTAACAGATTCTTTAATAATATATTCAAGATAATCGCGCTAAATTAATATATGTTTGCAATTTCCTAAGCAATATTTAAACTATTAGAAAAAAATTTAACAGTTATATATATATATTTAAAACTGATTTTACAGTTCATTAAATATCTGACATATCAAATGTTCCATTTGATTTGATTTAATTTTTTTGTACAGTCTTCAAATAGATTTACAGTATTATATCTATTAATCTCTAAGTAGTTTTTGTTTAAAAAAAAAACCAGGGATTATAAAAAATTATCATAACGTTGATATATAATTTTATAGATACAATAGTTAATATATAAATTAATTTCCATGCAATTTGGACCTAAATTAATCCTTCTACATAGTTTTTGTAACAATTATATCATTGAGCATTTATTTAATAGCTTTCTAATCCCCTTAAACAAACAATATTTAAATAATCATATTCCCCATATAAGTACACGTACATTTTTATTAAAATTAGACTAATTTGTAAACGGTTAAAGTAATATTTTCTGTATAAATGCGGCAAGCTAAAGGCATTGGTGCATGCACATATTTTAATTTTGTTATATGGGAACGCAATGCTATTTATTTGGGGCTTTTAAAACCAGCAGAAAAGTTTCACTGCAATGATAAATTATTAATTGCCTTAATTGAACATGTTTTTTCTTGGTTCGCTCACTCAATATTTACGTATATTTCTATCGAATCGCCGGTTGCTATAGAAACTTGTTTATACTAGGCTTATTTTACAAGTAAAATACATTGTCCACATTTATATTTACGTCTATGTACAAGTAACACCCAATAAATATTTCTGTCTTTGCTGGAATTCAATAAATTGTTGTTTCGTGGTCTCTAAGCAGGTACAAAAGTAAGTAAACTTAATCATTTTGACTCGTTAGTGACTTGTTCACTTATTATAAACTGTTAGTTTTTAATTAAATAACAATTTAAATCCGCGGAACCGCAGATTTATTTAAATTAAGTTAAATATATCGATTGGTACGTTTAAACTAATGGGTATTTTGCTAAAATTACAAATATACTAATGACAACTATTGTATATAACCGGAAGTGCATGTTTACTCTAAATACATATTTTGTTCTACCTCCAATATCACTAGAACAGCTACTCTATGCAATTTTTGTTCTATCCCCAATATCTCTAAAACGGTTGCACTTATAGCAAAAATAGTTATGTACATAATGAAACATATGAATATTTCACATAACTTTTGTTTAAATAGTTTCTGCAAAAAATGTACCAGTTACGAGAAAATTGCTACGGAAATACTTAAATGTTCTTATTTATTCATTTATTGTTCTATCTCCAATATCACTAGAACGGCTGCACTTATAGCAAAAATAGTTATTTACATAATGAAACATATAAATATTACGCATAACTTTTGTTTGAAAAGTTTCTATAGAAAATGTACCAGTTACGGGAAAACTGCTACGGAAATACTTGAATGTTTATATTTATTCATTTATTGTTCTATCTCCAATATCACTAAAACGGTTGCACTTATGGCAAAAATAGTTAAGTACATAATGAAAGATGTTAATATTTCGCACAACTTTTGTTTGAAAATTTTCTGCAAAAAATGTACCAGTTACGAGAAAACTGCTACGGAAATACTTAAATGTTCTTATTTATTCATTTATTATTCTATCTCCAATATCACTAAAACGGCTGCACTTATGGCAAAAATAGTTAAGTACATAATGAAAGATATGAATATTTCGCATAACATTTATACGAAAAGTTTCTTTAAAAAATGTACCAGTTACGAGAAAACCACTATGGAAAATCTTAAAATACTTATTTATATTGTCATGAATATATATATATATATATATATATATATATATATATATATATATATATATATATATATATATATATATATATATATATATATATATGTATGTATATAAGCAAAAAACACTTACCATTGACCTGGGTCTGCCAAACGGCGTCCCCGACGCCCCACAAGCTCGACACGATGAAAAATATCGCTGGATTATTGGGGTGTGGGGTCCATAACAGTAACCAAGCTACCAGGGCCGCATGAACCAAAGCGCCTAAGACCATAATAGGCACGCGCCCAATATACTTCATAACCGACCCGAACAGTAAACTACACATCGCGTTAACGACACCAAAGCATATCATAACGTAACCGACATTATGGACGCCTAAGGCGCACGAAACATACGCCTGCGTGAAATCAGCGCCTATAAACGCCTGCTCCATACCAATCCAGATCGTAATAGGGATTAAAAGTTGCTGATAAGGCTTCTTTAATTGGTATAAAGTTGCAGACAACAGTTGGATGCCTGATATTTGAACTGAGTCCCGACGCTTATTGTTTTCACCGTATCTGTTAACAAATTAGGCCAATTAGTTATAAAAAAGGGCTAAGTTGTTATAAAAAAGAGCCAAATTGTTATAAAAAAGGGCCAAGTTGTTATAAAAAGGGCCAAGTTGTTATAAAAAGGGCCTATTTGTTATAAGAATCAATTTCATACATTTCTGTAACTTAAGGGACCTTACAAATATAAAGATAGCCTATTAGAACTATAGATATTAACGGAAAAACACGTTTTCATAACCAACCTTGATAATGGGTCCACAAATAGGGCGATCATCACAACAGCAACGAAAATACACACTAGATAAATGGCAGAGATCGTAAAAATTTCGGAGTCATCGGGCCGATCCAAATTTTGGTTACTGTTGGTGCTAATTACCAAAAAATTAGCACCACAGGTCTCGTAGGTCCTTGTTACATTTGGGTCGTGACTCCCTGCACCCCCGTGAGGTCCATTAGATAACACTGAAACCAAATATTCCTAATAAAGTCTTCTGTTACCACAGAAGTAATCTAATATCTCTTATAATTAAATAAAAATAATAATTCTGTTTAAATATTTTGGTAAAAGAAAGTTTTTACCTTTTTAAAATCCATATATTGTTTGTTTATACAAGTTTAATAACAATTAACAAAAAAAAAACATGTATTTATGGTCAATATTTGGTACAAAATCGAATATATTCAATATTAATAATGTAGAGGCATTAATAATTTTTTAAATTGTACTATAGAAGCCCCCCTGGGTGCACCCCGTCTTAGGATGGGCTACAAACTTAATCATTGTTCCCATTAAAGTTTGATACATTCCATATTAAATAAATAAATACAACTGTTTCCATTTTATACTATTTTACTAAAAAAATACCGTCTTAGGACGGGCAATATTTTACCAAATATTGCCCTAACTTTGCCCCTATTGAGATTTAATATCAAATTATTTCTTAAACCATATAAAAATGAGTAAATAATACCTATAATTCCCTTTTTGAATATTTACGGTAAGAATAAGTGCATAACTTACCCAAACTTGAGATTAAATTGCCCCTATCTTACCCAAACTTGAGATTAAATTGCCCCTAACTTACCCAAACTTGAGATGAAATTGCCCCTAACTTACCCAAACTTGAGATTAAATTCCCTCTAACTTACCCAAACTTGAGATTAAATTGCCCTTAACTTACCCAAACTTGAGATTAAATTGCCCCTAATTTACCTAAACTAGAGATTAAATTGCCCCTGACTTACCCAAACTTGAGATTAAATTGCCCCAGAGTTCAGCGGTTTGCCACGCAAGGAAGAAGAACCCAAAGAACCTAACGACAATCGCCTCAACGGTCTGGTCGGTTAGTTTCGCATAAACACTCCCAACTTGGGTGATATAAGTCGCCTTACTTGCCCACATAGGGGCAGCGCCTATACCTAAGAGTACCCCAGCAGGTACCAAGGTGTAAAATCGGGGGAAAAACTGGGCGCCAATGTAAGGCGCGTAGCATAACATCGACAGACATAAGGTCCATTTCACTGTAAGTCGTTTGATGACGAATGTAGGGACAAAAATACAACTAACTACTAGGGCCGCGTATATTGCACTTAGGGATACTGTCCCTAATCCTTCGGCGGCGTTTATTGACGACTGGAGGTTGGCAATACCTGGAATTAAAAAAAATATATATATATTTATACCAATTTTTGAATATATTAGTGTATAAATGCAAAGGGGATAAATATTCTGGGCAAATACGAACCTTGAAACGCGGTGAATTGAATCATGAATGCCGAAGAGACGGCAGCGACATTTTTCAAAATACGCCATTTTTCTTTTCGTGACAATTTAACTTTGCCTTGTTGTGAAGCCTCCTCGTCGGAGATCTCCCGGGGGGGTTTGTGGACGCCCGTCATTGACTCGAGGTCATCCTTGAAGCCGGCATTGTGGTAGCCTCCGCCTGTGACGGACACCACTGCGACATTGTTGGTTGCTCCATTGTTAGAATCTGCGCCAGGGTCTGTTGTGCCACCGTCGGTGGGCAAAGATGCGGTCATCTCGGTACCGCGCTCAAAATAGTTTTACTAGAACCAAAAAAAATAAAAATTAATACATTTTATCATAATTTTATTTTTTATTACATAATCAATATTTTTAATTAATAAATTAATACCTATATAGAGAAATATATCACGTTTTACAGTAGGACATATCACCTTTGTGCTCGATGGCCACACAATTTATATTTTTAATCAGAATATATATATATATACATATAGACTGAAAAACAAACTTGCCTTTATAGTTAATAAATCTTAATTTGAGTATTTCATTCTAAACAATTCAAATTTCAAGTTTTTTTTTATAATATTACTAAATTTATTCATTATTAATACACTAGTTTATTTATTACAACTATATAATTTATTTAAAGTGAATATATTTAATAGTAATATGTTTACGACTAAATACAGCAAAATTTAATATTTATAATATATTTTACTGCACGATTTATTAACAGTAAATACATGGTGCATTTATGTAGCTTATACAGTAATAAGATTGATTTATAAACTAGTCTATTTATTACAACTACATAATTTATTTAAAGTAAATATATTTAATAGTAATATATTTACGACTAAATACAGCAAAATATAATATTTATATATTAATATTTTACTGCACGATTTATTAACAGTAAATGGTGCATTTATGTAGCTTATACAGTAATAAGATTGATTTATAAACTAGTCAATTTATTAAAACCACATAATTTATTTGAGGTAAATATATTTAATAGTAATATATTTACGACTAAATACAGCAAAATATAATATTTATATATTAATATTTTACTGCACGATTTATTAACAGTAAATGGTGAATTTATGTAGCTTATACAGTAATAAGATTGATTTATAAACTAGTCTATTTATTAAAACCACATAATTTATTTGAGGTAAATATATTTAATAGTAATATGTTTACGACTAAATACAGCACAATATAATATTTATATTATAATATGTTACTGCACGATTTATTAACAGTAAATGGTGCATTTATGTAGCTTATACAGTAATAAGATTGATTTATAAACTAGGCAATTTATTAAAACCACATAATTTATTTGAGGTAAATATATTTAATAGTAATATATTTACGACTAAATACAGCAAAATATAATATTTATATATTAATATTTTACTGCACGATTTATTAACAGTAAATGGTGCATTTATGTAGCTTATACAGTAATAAGATTGATTTATAAACTAGTCTATTTATTAAAACCACATAATTTATTTGAGGTAAATATATTTAATAGTAATATGTTTACGACTAAATACAGCACAATATAATATTTATATTATAATATGTTACTGCACGATTTATTAACAGTAAATGGTGCATTTATGTAGCTTATACAGTAATAAGATTTATTTATATTAAACAAAGCTTATCTGGGACAACAAATATAGCATTTATTTAATTGATTTGTTTGTATTCAAATAATAATAAAATAGATTCAAGTAAATTCTACCACACTTTACAGTGGGACATATCACTTTTGTGCTCTAAAGATGGTTAAATATTTAACATATTAATTTAGGACATGTTATATTTAGGCCCTATACGAATCAAATACATACTTAAATTTCAAATAATTATATAAGCATTTAATTTTATAGTGGGACATATAACTGTTGTGCTCTAAAGAATAATTATTTAATACTAAAATCAACTACGTAATCGATATATTAAAATTAAATTAAAATCATACATTTTTAGATAATTTTATAAAATTAAACAGAGGGACATATCACCTTTGAGCTCTAAGGAATAAATATTTAAAAATATAGTAAATTTACGAAATTATTTAGGAGTTATCACCTTTGTGCTCTACTACGTAATATATATATATAACTTAAGTAATTAAAATTAAATTTGCTTAGTGAACCATTTCACCCTTTTACTGGATGTTTAAATATTTATTAATTATTTAATATTATTATAAACATTTAACTATAATATATACATTTATAATAAAACGTTTCGAATTTTCGTATTATATTTACATGTTTATTAAAAATAATATAACAAATTTAATATAAATGTTAAATTATAATTTTTTTTTTAAATTATTTTTCTATGGTTGGCTACACTTTGTTTACTACAGCGTGAATCGTAGATAACCATGCGAACTTTATTGAGAAGTGGGTTGTGTGCGTGTATTTATATGGGTAAAAATAGGTAAAAAACACGTTCAAAACGTGTTTTTTCGTGTCAAATTAAGCTCAAAGACATACTAAACATTATTATAGTGTAGATTAGGGTGAAATTTCGAAATTTGATTAGTTTTAGTGTGTTTCAAGATTGAAGAAAGTGACCTTGCAACTTGGCAATTGTAAGTTTTATTTTATACGTATTTATTTATTTATTTATTTTATTAAGGGGCGTAGAAAGCTACGCAAAAAAGCGTTCTAAATCCTGTCCAGCTTATTTCGCGACGGGTATTTTTGTATATAATTAATAATAAGTCTGATATACTTTAAGTATAAAAAATTTGATTAATTACACTAATAATTATTTTTTTGTGTTAATTTAAATTTTATTATAATTTTCCACGGTTGATATTAATTTATATTTAAGTGTTTAGACGAACGAATCTGTTATTTATGATATAATAAGTTATAAATAATAACATTAGTCATTAAATGCAATGGTATTTCCTACAGAAATAATTATTTAATATAAATTTGGACCAAAAATATTTATATTAAATATTTTTAGTAAATAAATAATTATAAATAAATTCGAGGTTATTCTAAGGTATTGGCTTAGTTTTTGCAATATTCAATAAACAGGTTTCGCTCTACAAATATGATAATTTTAAAATTGCCGCAGGAAATCATAGGAATAATTTATAAATATAAATAAATAATTTACAAAAGCCAATGTACTTAATCTATTTATAGAATAATATTTAGGCGTTTTACTAACGAACTCGAGATTTTAAATACATATTTTGACCATCCATGAGTCAATTTGACTATTTTCTAAATGATATCTGTGTGTGTGAACGCTCTAAAGCCAAAACTGTTGAAAGGAATTTTAAATTTAAGACTTGTATATAGTAAAAGTTAATTTTTTTGTATATCTCGAAAACTAGACGAGTTAGAGAAAAATTAATAGATATAAAAGTTGAAGATATTAAAATTTCCAGAAATTTTTGTTTCAAAGTATTTTTGAAAAATGTACCATTTACTGAAAAATCACTTTTGAAAATGATAATTAAATACTTACTCTATTTAATAATTATCTCGAAAACAAGACGAGTTACGGAAAAAACTATTCTTATAAATGTTAAAGATATTAATATTTTGAACAACTTTTGTTTGAAAAGTATTTTTGAAAAATGTATCATTTACCTGAAAATCGTTTTTGAAAATAATAATTAAATATTTACTCTATTTAATAATTATCTTGAAAACAAGATGAATTAGGGAAAAAGCTATTCTTATAAAAGTTGAAGCAATTTAAATTTTGAACAACTTTTGTTTGAAAAGTAGTTTTGAAAAATGTACCATTTACTGGAAAATCGCATTTAAAAATAGTTATTTTACATTTACGTCTCGTAGGGTGAATTTAAAACAAAGTCGAATGTAGGCTACTTCAGTTTTTATTTTTTAAGTAATTAAGTATCGGGGAACTCAACACCGTTTTCGAGTTATATGGAAATTTGCATTTTATCAACTTTAAATCGCGCTAACTCAAATTTTAACGGTTTTTCACAACTTTAATTAGCATTTTTGGAATCAGCGTAGTCAAATTAATCTAAATATATGTCAAGGTCGTAATATTACACCAATCAAGTTGAAAACATTTGACAATATACACCTAATATAGGTTGTTTTGCTGTCTAAATTTCAATTTTCTATCATTTATGGTTTGGTCGGAAAAAAATCGCAAAGTTTGATAAAAAATTCAAGTTAAATAATTTCGTGAAATGTGACCAAAATCTTTTTTTTCTTTTCAATCAGGCTAATAATAAGTTTCTAAAGTAATTAAGTATCGGGGAACACAAATCTGTTAACAGCGGCGCGATACGATTCCACGTTTTTGAGTTATACGGAAATTTGCATTTTATCAACTTCAAATCGCGCCAACTCAAATTCTAACGGTTTTTGGACAGATTAATTAGCATTTTTGGAATCAGCGTAGTCAAATTAATCTAAATATATGTCAAACTCAAAAATATTTATGCGATTTTTTTTCCGAAAATTTCGTAAGGGGTACCCCTTACCGTTTTTGCGAAAATCGACGATTTTCACTGTTTTTTCTCGCGGTTTGCTGTGGCGGTCGTAATTATATTCCAATTAAGTTGAAAAAATTTGACAATATACACCAAATATAGGTTGTTTGATTGTCCAAATTTCAATTCTCTATCTTTTATAGTTTGTTCGGAAAAAATTCGCAAAGTTTGATAAAAATTTAAAGTTAAAAAAATTCCGTGAAATGGGTCCAAAAATTTTTTTCTTTTCGAACTAGCTGAAACTATGTTTGTAGGGTATTTAAGTATCGGGGAACTCAAATCTGTTAACGGCGGCGCGATACGATACACCGTTTTCGAGTTTTTGAGAAATTTGCATTTAGTCAATTTCAAATCGCTTCAAAAACTGCTTTTGCTGTGGAGGTCGTAATATTATCCCATCAAGTTATTTTCTACAAGATTAATAGTTTTTTATAACATGACATACGATTTTATTTTATGTTGATGAATAGATCAGAGGTAACCAAACTGTTTTTGCATGATAAATGATCTATGATAAAGATGATTGAATATTTGCAATCAATAAATCAAAGTTCATCGGCCTTATTTTGCAACAAGCGTAGACATATGTTGGCCTTGAGGGGCACTTTTTTGCTAAATAACAATGACTCTATCAATTAATAAACCTGCTTTTACCACGACTGCGTGCGAAGTACCTTTGCGGTACTTCATAGTACTATTAATAATTAGTTAAATAAATAAATAATATATTTTTTTTATAGTGTTTTATAATATTAAAATATTTTTGCTTTAAATATTTTGGAAATGAAAACTTCTTAGTTTTTTATAAGGGCATTTTAACCGGAAGGGCATATTTACTGGCGTCGTTTTTTAATTATCTCGAATACGACACGAGTTAATAATTTTCTATTTGCGGAAAATGTATATATATATATATATATATATATATATATATATATATATATATGTAATACTAATAAAAAAAATAGTTTAAACATTATAAATATATCTAAAATTGCATATAAAATAAAATAAAATAAATAACAAGTCTTCAACTATAATATAAAATTCTTTACATCACCGATTATTATTATTTATAGAGAAAACTTAGTATAAGTTGACTGAATGCCACTCCAGATTAAAATAAAAATCATATTTCATTAAATAAATGATATGGCAAGCTGAGGGCATTGGTGCTTGTATTTATGGTTGTTTATTTAATATATTTGGCACATGTAAACCATAAAAATATAAATTAAATATATACAAAAATGTAAGTACCTGTCTGTGCATATATAAAAATTATATATAAGTAGTTTTAAATACAAAAATTCACTCTTTAAGAGATGATATTTATCAGGATAGCCTTGGAGGTTGCTAGGCAACGGAAATGGACAATTGATAGTTTCCGACAATAAGATTACACCAGTAATTTTTGCTCAGGTGAACTCTTTTGTTTAAAATGCATTAGTTATGAAAAATAAATAAATTCAATTCACGGAAATCCCCTCAAAATTTAAAAACAAATTTAAAAAATATTACATATACGTAATCTATAAATTAATAATAAAAACTAGGATAAGACAGTCGAGTGTAGGCCACCCCAGTTTTCTTTATTTTGAAATATTAAAAAAGAAAATATTTTATGGTGGCAGTTGCCAGAAGAAATCCAATCTTATTTTTCTTTAATTCGCGAATTAAAAATAACGAATTAAAATCATTTCTGTTAACACTAAAAATGCCATATTGTAGATATTTTATAGTTTTACATGGTACGATTTACGAAATTATTTATATAAAGCTTAATACAACAGATATTAATAGATATTTACCGTTGCTAGACAGAGAACAAGATATAATAAGCTGTCAAAGATAATTGCAACGTAATAATGTGTGACCAACGTAGAAATGTGTATGTAGTGTTAAAAGTGATTTTCTTTCCATTCACTTAATTAATACACAGTTTCTATACTATTTAAATTATATATGATATGGGCACAAAGGGCCCACGGTTACACCTTGCAATATGAACAAATTGTCAAAATTTAAACAAATATTTTAGATTATTATAAAGATTAAATAGCGTTGCGGATAGAAAATTAGATATTACTATTATTATTATAATATTTGCGAGTATTGAATTGTATATGATACGGGCAAAAGGGGCCCACGGTTACACCTTGCAATATGAACAAATTGTCAAAATTTAAACAAATATTTTAGATTATTATAAAGATTAAATAGCGTTGCGGATAGAAAATTAGATATTACTATTATTATTATAATATTTGCGAGTATTGAATTGAATGTGATATGGGCACAAGGTGCCCACAAGTACACCTAGTTATAAAATAAACATTACCATACAATATATATTTTTTTTAAATTGAAATTTATAATTTAAATATTGCTGAAAAGTTCGTAGTTAAAAAATAAATAATTGATTTAAATTTTTTGAGTTATTGGCCATGACATTCATTTATGATTATTGTGCAATAAAATCAAATTTTATTACTAAAAATTAATCAAATATTACAGTCAATAAAATTTAAATTTGATTTGAAACGTTATAAACATTTATATATTTTAAAAACAATATAAGTAATGTATAAAATAAATGATTGTGTTTACAAAATAAATCAACTTCGAATTTGTAATGGTTGCGGTTGATATTGTTTCATGGCAATGGTAGCATGAATTTAAATCGCAATAAAATTATATTTCATATATAAGTATAAGACAGTAAAGTGAAGGGCACCTCAGATTTTTTTAAATAATTATCAATAAATATTCAATTTAAATAAACATGTGATTGTATTATTGACGTTATGGCGAAATTTTTCGTACGAATTTGTGCCAATTACAAAATAATATTTTAACATTCACCATGGCAAATTATTATATGGCTGTTGCATCATAAAGATAGCACCTATATATTTTTAAATAATATATTATTTAACCTTGCAAATTTATTTCATAAAATATATATTTTGTTTATGTTGATATTTAGTTTTAAATCTCGTCTAAAAGGAATTATTGTAAATTTGAAAATGATTTATTTATTAATTTATTTATAGGAAAATAATATAATTTTGGCAAATTTTATATATAATAATAATATATTTTATACTATTCTTATCAAAAAAGTAATATAAATCAGTGTTAAAAAAATAATGAATATTTTAGTTTGCAATTTTATTATTTTTTATAAATATAAACAACGGTTACTTGATACGACAATCGCAAAGAATACGTCATGTTACTTAAATTAGTTTTAATTTTATGCATTATTTGACGTATCGATAGCACAAATTTAAAATAATAATTAATTTAAAGAATGCGGCGACTTTCTTAATTTTTTTTAAATCTATTTAATGATTGATTAATATTGTATATAATTTGGGCACTTTTTGGACACGATAAGGGTTCATTTAGTATATAAGATTTAGTCATTTTTAAATTGTAGCTAATTATTTGAAAATATTGTAAATGAGTCATTTTAAAATTCATTCAAGTTTGTGTTTTTAGTTTACTTATCGCTTTTTCTATGACCAACGTTTAAATTTTCCTCTAATTAAATATTTTTAGATTTGGTTATCATTGTTATTCGAATAATAATAAATATATATATATATATATATATATATATATATATATATATATATATATATATATAAATTATGAATAATACCGCACCGAACACTTAAGCGCTTCGTACGGTAGGTATGGACCTTGTGTAGATGAATGTTTTTTTTTCGTGTATTTGTTTATAATTCAGTGAAAAGGACTCAGTCGACCATAAAGGACATTATATATTATATATAGGAGACATATTATTATTTTTCAATTATACATGCGATTATTTTATACACACGAATACACAAAAAAATATAAATATATATATATTTAAGCCTTGACTATAGCTACTCACTTAACTGATGTTTAATCGAGGATTAGCAGAACAGACCAATTCTAAGATGTAAACTTTATATATATGATAATTATTGAAACGCTGAATAAAAATAGATATTTTCAAAAGAGATTTTTCACTAAATGGTACATTTAAAAAAAATAAGTTTCAAACAAAAGGTGCTAGAAATTACAATATTAAGGCTTTCACAAGAATAACTAATTATTTTAACTCTAACCGTTTTCAAGATATTGAATAAATAGTAAAAGTAAACCATTAATTTTATTTTCTTTATTGTATTTTTAGCAACGATTTTGCAAGATTTTTCAAAAGTGATTTTTCACTAAATGGTACATTTACTAAATAAAATTTTAGAACAAAAGTTACTGGAAATTTTAATATCTAGACTTTTACAAGAATAACTTTTTTTCTAACTTTAACCGTTTTCAAGATATTGAATAAATAGTAAAAGTAACCATAAATTTTATTTTGTATTTTTAGCAACGATTTAATAAGATTTTTCAAAAGTGATTAGTTACTAAATGGTACATTTACCAAAATAAATTTTCAAACAAAAGTTATTAGAAATTTTAATATCTAGACTTTTACAAAAATAACTTTTTTTTAATACTCTAACCGTTTTCAAGATATTGAATAAATAGTAACAGTAAACCATTAATAATTTTATTTTTTAGTATTTCAGTCACGATTTTGCAGAATTAAGACTCAAATATTATTCTATATATATTAAATATAATTTAATAAAATCACGAAATATTTTCTAGATAAATAAATATTTTTGTAGAACACTGGAACTTCCAAATATTCACTTTCTTCGCAATGTAGTAAATTCCAAGGCAAATTCTGTCTTCATATAAACAATTGTTTTTAGGCATATCTGTTTTTCCCTGGTTTTAAGACAAGGAAAACCAGGTTTTCCGAATTGCCTAATGTAATTTTAATGTGTGTACGATGTACTAACGCCTTAGGATATATTATATTTATCATTACAATAAAATTTCAGGCTATAATATGATTTATAATTCCGAGAAATACTAATAATAAATAAATATTTGTTTTTCTAATACAATTTTTAAATTCCAATACTCATCTTTATACCAAATTTTAATATTAAATAATATTTTAATATACGTTGTTTTTACTATCAATTTTCTAATGAAATTTCTTTTTTTATTTGCATTTATAAACATTTTAAAATTATAGTGTTGAATTAATAAATAAATTTTTGCTAATTTCAATATATAAACCAGCTGGGGTGGCCGTCACTCGTCTTTTATGTCCTTTCACTGTATTAATAAAATTTTAATTTTACGATTTCTGTAAAACAAAAAAACGTGAATATAAAATAATTATTTTCAAAGGTGATTTTCACTCTTACATAAAATAAAGCTTTTCCTAACTAGTTATATAAATAACTATTGTAAAATATTTTAATACATTTTTGCGCTTCGAAATTATTAATTTTATTTAACTGACGAATCTATTAAATATTATTTTAAGTATAAATAAAAACTTATACGAAAAAAATTACTTTCTAAGTTTCACTGCATTGACACTGATGTATTTTACGTGCAATATTATTATTTTACTTTCATTTAATATGTGTAATAAATATAATTACCAATTATTGTAATAGACTATAACAATATCGCAGTGAAATTGATCTAATTATTTAGTATACAAGAAAATTACAATATTGATTCTTGATCATCGATCATTAATGCCGCATATCCAGTTGAAAGTGTGTATGTGTAGAACGCTGTGAATGGTTAACCTAGTAAATAAATATTTATTGTGAAATAAGTGTGTATGAACCTTACGGATTCTGAATTATTGTTATTTATACGTTAAATCTGCAAGAAATACGACAGGAAATCCGTTCTATAACCTGAGGCTTGGATTTGCATATTATTCGCGACCGTAAAATTGTTTTAATAGTTAAACCAGGGGCGTCCATAGAATGGGGGTTTAAATAACCTTATTGTGTTAAATAATTTAAAATAACTCAAAATTAATATTGCATAATCTTAATTTTTAATTAAATCGCAAACCGTTTAAATTAGCGATATTTTTTACTCTTGAAAATCAGTTTAGAATTTATTATATTTGTATTTCTCATCTTTCACGCGTAATTATATGGCAGAGCTGACAGTATGATTAAGTAACTTTTGTTATAATGTCAGTGTCATAATTTCTCCAACCTCCAACAACGAATTTGAAAATAATAAAAATAATAAACATATATGCAAAATTCTAACTATACAAACACGCTACCGGAAGTCCCAATTGTCTGGGATAATTGCAAAAAAATTATCATAATTAATTAAGAAATCAATGTAATCTCTACCTAATTTGAATCAATCATTTTTAAATATTTACTAGGAAAATTTTACAGTGTATAAGTGAAATATAAAAAATCTACGTCAATCAATAACATATCTGCATTTTCGTTGACCACAGTACTCTAGTTGTAACCGGATTAAACTGGTTAACCGGAGTTGATACCGCGGTACTGGTAACATGGAAATTAACCTGGTTATTTATCGATAATAAACAATATTAGTATTGCTTTAAATTTTACAAATGTAGGATTATTAATAATTTTAATATATAAATAATTTTTTTTTATTACTGAGCATTTCTGTAAACACTAAATATAATTAATGTATAATTTTAATCGGTGATTTTAAACAATTTATAAGGTATTGTTTAATTGTTTAGAAAATTGTTTTTAATTTATTACGTGAATGAATATTTCCATAAAAATTTTGTAGACTTGCCTAATTATTAAATAAATATATATATTAATTTAAGGTCCATTTAAATTAGAAATTACCATTAATAATTCAGCTTGTTTGTTGTGAATGCTAGCATTGTTTACCATATAACAAACTGAATTATTAATTATAATTTTATGACTAATAGGCCTATTTTCAAAATAAATATGTATTTTGGATATATATAGTTTGTAAATAGAGTATTTGAAGATCCGGGTTTAAGTTTTTTTTTTATTAATTACATGTAACTAATTATATCTTGGCAAATTAATCTAGTTGTAATTCGTAATTACAATCATTGTTTGTTTTATCAGACAATTGTTACTTAATAATTATGGAAATTCTATTAATTAAAATACAAATAAAAGTGTAAAAAATATTAATGCAATTTTACACCAACAAAAAGAATAATATATAATTTATTCACTGATTAATACATTTATAATTACATACAAATTTTTTAAAATATTATATTTAGTATACGAAGACATTTGCTCGACGTACAATAAATATAAAAGAGCTGTGTGTCTGTAAAACTCGTGAAATCTACTAATGTTTAGTTAAAAAATCATTTCACGTCTTCCTGAATCAATAATATATATATTACTCATATACTTGGATTTATGTCGCTATCTAGGTCGTATGATTCAATTTTGTGGACATCTGTGAAGGTACCAGGCCCATTTTAACAATAGTGATTAAATGGAGATATTTTTTATTATATTGAATTTTTTTAATTTTTTTTCTCGATTTTGTGTCGTTTTTGAGATATGGAAATGAAGTTAGGTCTTTTATTTATATTATACTTGAATTAATAAATTATTCTAAAATATTATGGGCATATCTTAAGAGATAGTTGATTTTGCATAGTGGCGATATGGAAAATTACTGCGGCAGTAATATTTAAAAATCTGTAGTTATATTTATTGTTCTGACATTTTATACCTTGTTCCAAATAGATAATAAATATGGACATATTTCATTTTAACACTTTCTCAAATTAACGTTTCTTCAAAAATAGGTTATATCGATTTATAACACTGTAAATAAAAAAATCAAAATTAAATCTTTTGCTAACAAATCATTTCTTTTTGTAATTATATTGCTTTTGTTTAATTTAAAAAAAGAATTATATTCCTTTATCTAAAAAATGTCTTTGAAAATAGTAAAATAAATTAAACTATATATTATATATATATATATATATATATATATATATATATATATATATATATATATATATATATATATATATATATATATATATATATATATATATATATATATATATATATATATATATATATATATATATATATATATATATATATATATATATATATATATATATATATATATATATATATATATATATATATATATATATATATATATATATATATATATATATATATATATATATATATATATATATATATATATATATATATATATATATATATATATATATATATATATATATATATATATATATATATATATATATATATATATATATATATATATATATATATATATATATATATATATATATATATATATATAGTGGAAACAAAGTATAAGTCGAGTAAGGAGCACTCCAGATTCATACAAATTTACGTCTATTAGTAAAAATATATTTAATACAATATTAAATAATTAATTAATGCATTATTTAGAATTACAGTGTACTTATTACAAAATATTGCTTACAGTGTGATTTTAACAAATCAAAACAATACAATTTAATAATATTTAAATATTTATATTTACACACAGTTAAATAATTTTTTAAATAAACAATTATTATTTCCCATTTATGTACCGGATTCAAACTTGCCATTTGGCACCAGTGTCGTACAAATTTCAACGTTTTTAATTCAATGCATTTTCGCAACTATTCATAAAATGAGAATTTAAATTTGAATGTAAATTATATATTAAATATTTTATTATATTTCGGCTAGAGTTAATATGCGAAAAATAATTATAATTAAGCCAAACCGATTAAGATTTATTACTTTCTAATTGACTAGTGTGCGAAAACTATATTCGCAACAGGTTTTTACGACATAAAATAAATGCTGGACAATGCTTTCTCCGATATTTTGCATAACAAATTCAAAAAAATGTCTATTGTTACACTAAATGAATTTTAATATACACGATTGTCTTACATTGTAAAGGATTTTTTTTTTTTACGAATAACATACGCAAAACATAATAACTATAGTAAACAAGCATAGGTACAGGCACCTATGCCTTCAACTCACCTTATAATAATGATTGGAAATATTAAACGACTTTTAATTGGGAATTTATTTCGAATTTACTGAATAATCGCCTCTGGAATTTATTATTTTATAATGCGAAATTTTGTGAACATAAAAATAATTAGAATTATTCGGATATATATTTATTTTTCTAAGGGCTGTAAGTATGAAACTACAAGGGCGATTAAATTTAAATTAAATACAGTTTCAAATGCAATACTAAAGAATATGTGTATCAAATTTGGTTTAATTCGCTTGGGTACCTTCAGAGAAAAAAAAAAAATCAAATATATATATATATATATATATATATATATATTTAATTTTTTTTTCTTAAAAACGTTTCCCTGGTTACTATTATTTTTTTTTTATTACCTTAAACAGAAATTTGAGCAACCCCACAATCTTGAGTGGTCTACATCAACGAAGCTCGCTTTTGAACCACTTTTAAACACTAAAAGCACTTTTATATATACACCTGTCGAGCACTATTGCCGAAAAATCACTTTTGCAACAGTTCAAAATGCACTGTTTAAATTTGCCCAATTGAAAACACAATATTATTATTGTAAAAATAAAATTTAATAAATATTTAAGTTATAAAATAATAATAATATAACCGAATATTTCCAACAATTATTTGATAATAAACAAATTGTTTGAAGTATTGATTTTGGTGGTACAGCCAATGTGCACTATCCGGTGGTTTAGTAACAACTGCTTAACGATCACTAATCCGGAGTATTGTAACCTTTTTTAGTACCCGGAGTCACTGAGTAGATCACGTGGTTCCAGTGGTACCCAAGGACACGGAATGTCTTAGCGGTATTACACTTTTCGTACGGTCAAGTTCAAATTGTATAAATATTAGTTTGTTTCTTTTTAATTTATTATATTTGTTATAAATTTTATCTTTTTTGACATTTTTGGAAGGTTAATTTAATAAACCTTTCATTATTTAAATATTACAATTACATAACTCAAAAAATAACATAGTATTTATATTAAACCATTTTTTTTGTTAAATAAAAATTACTAATTACTTAAATGTATTTAAATTTTCAATATAGCTCATGTCCTTTTCTCGATATGCAAAAATTGACACGAATAAACAAGCACTTCCGGTTGAAATATCCCTTTCAAAAATAGTATATACAAATTTCAAATTAAAACAGTATATTTTTATATTCTACGTAATTGGCATTTACAGATACACACAAACCTACGTAATTGTGAAAATAGTCAAAATGAATTCTGGGAATCACAGCGTAGCTTAGTGTATATGATATGGGTACATGGTATCCAGAAATTAACCTAGTATATTAATAAATTAATATTTATTGTGAACCAAATAAATGAACCGATTATAAATTGTTGTTACTGTGTATGATATGGGCACATAGTGCTACGCGTTTCCTCAAAGGTTACATTAGATATATTTTAATAATGCAAATATTTATATATATATATATATATTTTGAAATAAAATTCCATTTTACTTTCAGTGAGAAATTAGGTTAAAAACAATTCAATAAAAATAAAAGTCAAGTTTACACGATACCATAAATAAGTTACACATGAATAAATTTACATAAAACTACGTTATCTTAGCTACTGTAACTATTTGCTAATTGTAAATTTTATCGAACAATATGACTGTCTTTTTGAATTATAATTCGTCTCGACTTAGTACACATTGTAAACCAAACAATTGCACCCTTGGTAATATACGACTTAACCTTCAATGTAACGCAATAATTAAATTTAAACACATTTTTAACTAGTCCATTGAGAAAATTGACACTTGGGCCTTATAAGATCACTAATAAGACAATTTAAAAAAATTATTATTAACAAACAAACGACAATAGAAAATAATACGTAATTAGTTGTCATATCAACATTTTTCGCACTAATTGGGACATTATATTTAGTAATTGCACAGGTGAGAGTGGCCTTCACTCGACTTCCACTATATATTAAATATAATATTGCTTTATTTTGTTTAAATGTATGTTTTCAATAAACAATATAACTGGGGAACGTAAATGTTACATGTCCTTTTTCAAAGACAATTATTCAGTAAATGGTACATTTTGTGAAATATATTTTTAAATAAAAGTTGCTACAAATTTTAATATCTTTAACTTTGATTAACATCGCTTTTTCTCTAACTCAAACCGTTTTTGAGTTATTGAAATAAGTACAAAAGTAAATATTATTCCGCTTAAGATATTATTTTCAAAGACAATTCCTCAGTAAATGGTACATTTTTCGAAAAAGAATTTTAATTAAAAGTTGCTAGATATATTAATATCTTCAAGTTTTATAATAATCACTTTTTCTCTAATTCAAACTGTTATCGAGTAATTTAAATAATTATAAAAGTAAAGTATTATTCCGGTTAAGATATTTTCTTCAAACGAAATTCTTCAGTAAATGGTACATTTTTCGAAAAAACTTCTTAAATAAAAGTTACTAGAATTGCTAGTATCTTTAACTTTTATAAGAATCACTTTTTCTATAACTCCAACCGTTTTCGAGTAAAATGTAAATTTAATCCGCTTAAGATATTATTTTCAAAGGCAATTCGTCAGTAAATGGTACATTTCCTGAAAAAATTTTTTATATAAAAGTTGCTAGAAATATTAATATCTTCAAGTTTTATAATAATCACTTTTTCTCTAATTCAAACTGTTATCGAGTAATTTAAATAATTGTAAAAGTATTATTCCGGTTAAGATATTATTTTCAAATGCAATTCCTCAATGTTACATTTATAGAAAAAGATTTTTAAATAAAAGTTGCTTGAAATTTTAATATCTTCAAGTTTTATATTGATTAAATTTTCTATAACTCAAGCCGTTTGAAATAATTGTAAACGTAGAGTAATATTCCGGTAAAGATATTATTTTCAAAGGCAATTTCTCAACAAATAGTACATTTTTTGAAAAAACTTTTTAAATAAAAGTTGCTAGAAATTTAAATATCTTTAACTTTTAAAAGAATCACTTTTTCTATAACTCATACCGTTTTCGAGTTATTGAAATAATTGTAATAGTAAAATATTATTCCGAGTAAAATATAAATTTCAAATTAAGTTTTATATTTGTAGTTTTCGCTTTAGAGCGTTCACACACACACAAACGTTAATTCGAAAATAGTCAGATTCGATTCAGGGATAGTCAAATGATAATATATATATATATAAAAAATATAAATCTATCTTTATTAAATATTTAAATTACAAACTGATGAATTTAAGTGTTTATTTTTAACTTTTGGGTTCAATTTGAAGAAGAATTCTGTGAAAATGGAATATATCTATTTAATTGTTTGAAGAATCTTATGGAAATTTTTATCTATGTATTTTTATAATCAATTCCAAGAAATGGTTTGAATTGTCTCCGTGATTTGTCGGCGATATGTCAAAGACTATATATATATATATGAAAAAAAAAAGAAAAAAACGTAATAATATTAATAACGATATGTTTCTGTCATAGTAATTTTGTTATGTTAAAATGGTGGTTCGCGTGTAACAAAATTTAATAATTGTTCACGTCAACCATGAGGAGACGTTTGAAGGACACGGCCCCCGAAAATTTCGGTACAATGTTAGACAAATTAAAAAATTAACAACATCTTTTGAAGCACCCAACATTTAACGAAAAATATAATATTATACTTTTGTTCGGTTCGCATCAAGACCATGGCACTGACCTTGTCTATCCGTCAAAATCTAATTAGTACTTTTAAACAAATTATTTATATTCTTTTTTCCGCATTAATTAATTTATTCCGTCGATTTTTCTATATTTATTACTTTTCTATAAAGAAAGTATAGTGGATTAAAGGATATAGCCGTTTCGGGAGACGTAAACACATAGATATATGTATGTATATATCCGGAACGCTTTATTTATATATTGTAGCCATGGTTACTAAATTTACAAAATAGTTTTGTGGTAACTACGACTAGATTACATCAAATGTTTAAATTTGAAACAAAACTAAATAATTATGCATTTATTTCATTTTTTGTATAATATTTACATACATAGCGTTCTGGATAGAGAGCTAGACACATAGATATTCGGTTCTACTTATTTATTTTTATTCAAATTTATATATATATATTATTTTTTATTTCGACGAGGAGTAAATGGTATTCTGTATATGATGTGGGCACATGGTGCTAATAGTTAGAAACTGAAAATAATTGACGAATGCTAATATATTTATAATTATTATTATATTAGTTTTTATTGCTTCAAAATTTATATAAAATAAGCATTTGTATAATATTTAATGCAGTGTAGTGCTGGCCACACCAGATTTTTGACTAGCTGACATTTAAAACATATCTTAGCGTGTCAACTGGTAATTTTAAATTTAATATAAATCAAATTTTAATTTCCGTATTTTAATCCAAAGAAATCAGATAAAAAATAATAATATCAAATTTTCTTTAATATAAATTAAATAATTATTTCGTTTTTTCTCATTACTGTCAATTTTATTGAATTAAATTCATTAAATTGATAAATATGTCTGACACGTACAAGTCAGGTATCCGCTAATAATTATTATAATTTTATATTTCGCGAAAATAGTACATAAAAACAACTGGGGTGGCCTTCACTCGACTTTCGTATACATTGTAAAAAAAAAAAAATATATATTTCTATTTTAAATCGCGGTCAATTTATTGCTGTATTTACAATACTTTCTTTTATATGAAATGTATAAGAGAGGAGAACAATTGGGTATATTTTGTGAATAGTCCGCGTGACCTTGAGATCTGGTTAAACCGGAACTGTCGCGTTTGCACGAATTGTTTTACAATCGGAAGTACGCAACACTAAATGCAGCACATGTCAGCTGATCATCGCAAAAATCATGAAATTATCAACAAATTTTTCATTCATCCGCTCATAATGCTATCATTATTTCAATTATTACTCATTGTTGGAAGTACTGCGAAATTATTAGATTATTATTTACAATTCTGCATAATTTCATACATTGCAAAATCGATGGGGATAAAAAAAAATATATGTATATATATATATATATATATATATATATATATATATATATATATATATATATATATATATATATATATATATATATACATATATTTTTTTATATATATATAAAATATATATATATATATATATATATATATATATATATATATATATATATATATATATATATAATTTAAATTTTCCCATAATTAATCCTTGTACTGTGTATATTTGCTTTTGTTTTTTTAATAATATAACATTTAACTCTTATAACAAAAGTATATGATTAATTTCGTTTGATTATTATCGACAGACCAAGGAAAGGAATTTTAAATATAAAAAAAAAAATACTTCCCAACATATTGAAACAAATTACAGTTATTTCAACTAATAGTTTTGACTTTGTGTTTACATGAATAATTCGTCGTCTATTTTTAAGTTTTTAGGGAAATTTCAGCTCTTCTAATTGTTGTGTGAATATTAAACAAACAAATTTAAAAATAATTATGTCTTATTTTTACAAAATATAATTTTAATTTATTTAAGCAATATTTTACTGAATGGAAAATCCCTACGAAGAATCCCATAAATCTTATTATTTTCTTATACGAATTTATATAACAAAAAGTGTAATCATAGAAAAAATATGGGCCCAAATTGTTTTAAAATAAAATATTTTGAGCAGAAGTAACAGTTTACTTTTGCTATTTATTCAATTACGCGAAAATTGTTTGAATTATAGAAAAAGGAATTTTGTTAAAAGTTGTAGAAATAATTTCCCGGCATTTAGCAACAATTTAATTCAAAATAAAACAATAGTATATTGAATAGATAGTGTAACTGTAAGAAAGTCGAGTGAAGACCACTCCAGCTTTTTATTTTTAGTACTAAATTTTAAAATAAAATATTTTGACCAGAAGTAACAGTTTACTCTTGCTATTTATTCAATATCTCAAAAATCGTTTGAATTAGAGAAATAGGAATTTTTGTAAAATTTGTAGAAAATATTTCACGGCATTTAGCAACAATTTAATAAAAAATAAAATAAAATTGTATTAAATAGATAGTGGAATTGTGAGAAAGTCGAGTAAAGACCACTCCAGCTTTTTATTTTAAGTACTAAATTTCAGATTTAAATTAAAATAAGTGTATTTTATTATATTACATACGAAGTATGAAGCTTTTCCCTAATTAAAGTTTCCCAAATTACTCTAAAGTCATAAAAGCATAAATAAAATATTAATTTTGAATTGTAATATAATAAATACTTTCCGATTTGATATTTTTAATTTTAATGGTATATAAAATTGTTTCTAATAATAATTAGTTTAATAATATTTAATTATGTTAGCCAATTTCTTGAGAAGATAAATAAGAATGATTGTATTAATTACGGATATAAATTAACTTATTCGAAAATTGTGATAAATATACTTATTAAGAATTCACTAACACTAAGGTGTATGTATGTATTAATGGTTATGTAATGCAACATCATTTATTATTTACGGAAGCAGATTCAATTCATTGTCCGTTATAACTGTTTGAGATATGAGATATGTCCTTCAACATTTTCTTAATGAACAGCAAACTCGTCATTGTAGGTGCTAAGCAAACTTGTGCTCTTCAAATGCTTATATATATAAAAACCAAATCTGTTTACGATCATTCTGCGGCTGCAGTCGCTGTAATTTTCGGCTAATATTGTTGAAAATTTATTTATAAATAAACAATATGTTGGTTATAAACCTCTGTTAAGTAAAATGTTCTAACTATATTACTTTTATAAAAATATTATTTTAAAGATGATAATAACATTTCTGATTCTGGTTTTACTGATATATAATATATATATTCATAAAGTTGGATTTTAAGAAATACGGCTCTAATTATCGCAATTTAAAGTCTATGACGTTGGAAATTTATTTATAAATAAACAATATATCAGTTATAAATCTCTGTTAAGGAAAACATTCTAGCTTTATTACTTTTACAAGAATGATTTTTTAAAGATGATAATAATATTTCAAATTCTGATTATGCTGATTTTTCATAAAGTTGAATTTTAAGAAAAACTTCTCTAAATATCATAATTTAAAGTCTATGAGGTTGAAAATTTATTTAAAAGTAAACAATATGCCAGTAGTTAATCTATGTAATGGAGAAAATTCTATCTTTATTACTTTTACAGGAATACTTTTTTAAAGTGATTAATAATTTTGCTATGGTTCAAAAAATTGTATTTCAAGGAAAACGGCTCTAAATGTCGAAATTTAAAGTGTATGATGTTGAAAATTTATTTATAAGTAAACAATATGCCAGTGATTAATCCCAGTAATGGAAAAAATTCAACCTTTATTACTATTACAGGAATTATATTTTAAAGTTAATAATAGAAATTCTGATTCTGTATATGCAGATATATATTTGCAAAGAATTGAGATTTAAGAAAAACGGCTCTAAAAGTCGTAATTTAAAATCTATGTTGCTGAAAATTTATTTATAAATAAACAATATACTAGATATTGGTCCCTGTAAAGGAGAAAGTTATATCTGTATTACTGTTACAGGAATATTTTTTTTATGTTGATAATTATATTTCTGATTCTGTTTATGCTGATACATATGTTCAAAAAATTGGATTTTAAGCAAAACGGCTTTAATAGTCGTAATTTACAGTCTATGATGCTGAAAATTTATTTATAAATAAACAATATACTAGTTATTAATCCCTGTAATGGAGAAATTTATATCTGTATTACTTTTACAGGAATATTTTTTTGAAGTTAACAATAATATTTCTGATTCTGTCTATGCTGATATATATTTTCAAAGAATTGAATTTCAAGAAATACGGCTCTATAAGTCGTAATTTAAAGTCTATTTTGTTGAAAATTTATTTATGAGTAAACAATATGCTAGTTATTACTCCATGTAATTGTAAGTTAATAATGTTGAAAATTTATTAATAAATAAACAATACGTAATGGAGATAGTTCTATATTACAAATTAAACTATAGAATATTTTAGCAACTCTTATAAAATTTAATATCTCGATATTTGAAGATGCGATTTATTTAGCCTCGACCGCAAGATGCTATCATCAATATAAGCCTTGAGTGACTGGGTCAAAACGTGAAATATTTGCAAATATTCTACATATTAGCTACAATATTAATTCAAATAACAAAATGAAGGTTTTAAACACTACCATGACTTTTCAATTTAAATTTAGCAACGTATTTAACGCAGTGATTGTTAAACTGTTTCAACAGTTAACAATTATCGAACCCATATTTGCTTTTGTGTGCATAATATAGTAAAAAAAAGAAATAGAAATCGATTTATGGAAATATCCGTTTTGAGAGTCTCTGGCTCCATTTTGACTATTTTCTCAATAATATCGATTATGTGTGCGTGTATTTGGCAGTCTGCCTGTGTATGTGAACGCTCTACAACTAATACAGTTTTAGAAACACTGTAATGGAGTATATATTAGTCCGGATAGTTAACTTTCAATAGTCTTGAACTCCGGTGTTACAGATTCTCACTACTGGGTCAAGGTATCGCGGATGGATTAACTCAACAATTACATTTGACATTTCAGAGCAAATTGTAAATATATATGGACATATTTGCAATGTTGGGAAACACCGGTAAATATTTTGCAAACATTTAAAAAAAATTGCGTCAAATATTTGTCGCCCACTCGAAAAATTAGTTCCAATTTAGTTAATTCGTTTATTACTCATATATATATTTCAAAAATTGATTTAAAAATAAAAATAAACCAGTTATAATCGGATTTATTAACTATGTGTATTGTTATCCGTTTAAATGTTTACTGTATAATAAAACAGTTAAAATTAAAAGTCCGATCAGGTAATTTTATGACCTACTAACTAGAAAATTTGTGGAAAAACTTTAAATTAGCAACAAATAAATTAATTTATAATCACTAGCGTTACGTATATCCATTATTTAAATTTTGAATAACCGTTAAAAAAATCACCACTTGACGAATTATTTAATTAGATGAATCGGTGAGACGTGGAGTAAATTCTGTAAATGATATGGGCACGCAGTTAAACTAGTCCTTAAATAACACAAAATTTGATACTTTGTTGAAGTTTAAATCAAAGAATTATAATCTTGAAGCAGTTATAGAATAAATTAAATAAAATTTATTAAAATTTTACGAGTTCCTCTGTGCCTGGTACTAATATGATTCATGATAAGATTTAATTATTGAATGAACAATAACTATAAAATTATCAAATATTTGTCATGTATTAAAACAGTAAGTTCCGTTTACGCGTTTATAACAATATGTAAAATATTTCTGAAATATTTTAGTAGATAAGTGCGTCACAATAATCTGTGTTCATTCCAGTTTTTACCGGAATTATTCGTGTGAGGAAAACAATCTCATTTTTAGAAAATGAATTACCTCCAGTTAATATTATACAAACAATCGCTGTGAGACAACACATTTATATCATAATTCAGTGAATACATTTTTATCTAGACAAATCATGGCTTAAACCTTGTTCCGCATATTTTAATTTCGTCATTTTTTCATCATTATAGCTTAAAACGAATTTTAGTGTAAAATCATTCTTATTTATAACTCGCCGTATCATTGAATTAGCGATAAATATGACACGGTTTGCGTTAGATTTTTTAAAATTATTTATATATATATATGTGTGTGTGTGAACGCTCTATAGCCAATACCAATAAACATAGAAATAGGGTTGCTTTGATTTTAATTTTTATATATCTCGAGATAGAAAATTTATTATTATTAAAAATGATATTTCAATCGGTGCTTGTTTATTCGAAAACAGTATAAGTTACAAAAAAATTATTCGTATAAAAGTTAAAGATATTCATATTTCAAGCAACTTTTGTTTGAAAAGTTCTTTCGAGAACTGTACCATTTTCTAATAAATTGCGTTTGAATATAGATAGAACATTTATAATTTAAAAAAATGATATTTCAATAAATGCTTGTTTATTCGAAAACGGCATAAGTTAGAAAAAAGTAATTCATATAAAAGTTGAAGATATTTAAATTTCAAGCAAGTTTTGTTTGAAAAGTTCTTTCGAGAAATGTACCATATTCTAAAAAATTGCATTAGAATATAGATAGAAAATTTATAATTTTTAATAATGATATTTTAATCGGTGCTTGTTTATTCGAAAACGGCATAAGTAAGAAAAAAATTATTCGTATAAAAGATAAAGATATTTATATTTCAAGCAACTTTTGTTTGAAAGAATTTTCGAGAAATGTACCATTTTCTAAGCATTTGCATTTGAAAATAGATAGAAAATTTATAGTTTTTAAATATGACATTTCAATCGGTGCTTGTTTAATCGAAAACGGCATAAGTTAGAAAAAAATTACTCATATAAAAGTTAAAGATATTCATATTTCAAGCAACTTTTGTTTGAGTAGTTCTTTCAAATAATGTACCATTATCTAAAAAATTGAATTTGAATATAGATAGAAAATTTATAATTTAAAAAATTAATACTTCAATTGGTGCTTGCTTATTTGAAAACGACATAAGTAAAAAAAAAATATTCAATAATTGTTACAGATATATATGTATATATATATATATATATATATATATATATATATATATATATAAACTACGTAAAAGAAAGTTCTGTGTTGGCCATAACCACATCAGTGGTTAAAGATATATTTTCTATATAAATAAAACAATTAAAACATACACCGAATAAAAATGCGGCAAGCTAAAAGCATCGGTGCTTGCACATATTTTTATTTTGTTATATGAGAACGTAATAATATTTATTTGTGGCTTTTAAAACCAGCAGAAAGGTTTCACTTGCAATGATAAATTATTAATTGCCTTAATTGTACATGTTTTGTCTTGGTTCGCTCACTCAATATATTTACGTATGTATATTTCTATCGAATCGCCGGTTGCTATAGAAACTTGTTTATACTAGGCTTATTTAACTAGTAAAATACATTGTCCACATTTATATTTACGTTTTTGTACAAGAAAGACTCAATAAATATTTCTGTCTTTGCTGGAATTCAATAAATTGTTATTTCGGGGTCGCTAAAAAGGTACAAAAGTAAGTGAACTTAATCATTTTGACACGTTAGTGCCTTGTTCACTTATTATAAACTGTTAGTTTTTAATTAAATAACAATTTGAATCCGCGGAAACGCGGATTTATTCAAAATAAGATAAATATATCGATGTTACGTTTAAACTAATGGGCATTTTGCTAAAATTACAAATATACTAATGACAAGTATTGTACATAACCAGCAGTGCATGTTTACTCTATATGCATATTTTGTTCTATGTCCAATATAACTAGAACGGCTACTCTATGCAATTTTGGTTCTATCTCCAATATCACTAGAACGGCTGCACTTATAGCAAAAATAGTTATGTACATAATGAAATATATGAACATTTCGCGCAACTTTTGTTTGAAAAGTTTCTGCAAAAAATATACCAGTTACGAGAAAACTGCTACGGAAATACTTAAATGTTCTTATTTGTTCATTTTTTGTTCTATCTCCAATAACACTAGAACGGCTGCACTTATGGCAAAAATAATTAAATACATAATGAAAGATATGAATATTTTGCATAACTTTTGTTTTAAAAGTTTCTTTAAAAAATATACCAGTTACGAGAAAATTGCTACGGAAAATCATAAATGTTCTTATTTGTACATTTATTGTTCTATCTCCAATATCATTAGAACGGCTGCACTTATGACAAAAATTGTAATATGCATAATGAAAGATATGAATATTTCGCACAACTTTTGTTTGAAAAGTTTCTGCAAAAAATGTACCAGTTACGAGAAAACCGTTATGGAAAATCTTGAAATTCTTATATTGTCATGAATATATATTTGTTATGTTTCAAGGAAGTTTATTTGGTGGTTTTTAACCCGGAAGATATTTTTGTTTAAATTCAACATTTTTTACCCAATTGTTTTTATGTGTTTGCTCAAAGTTATGAGTATTACTTTATTACACAGCTGATGGTATGTTTAATATATGTGAAAGTAACTTATGTTTCCATGTAATCGGTTCGTGTTTACTTTGATTTTGTGACCAGTTCAAACTAGATTCACATTCTGCCCAAGGGGCTTTTTTTCCGATGACGTACAACCAAACACACCAACAATCTCTTTTTGTGTTCAACAGTTGGCACCCATGAGTCTATAATATTTTCTTTGTATTTTATTTACATGTTTCAATGAATATCTTCACGTCATGCTTTGTTATTCTACTTCTTCTTAATATGTGATTAGTTAAACCGCAAAAAACTGACCCTCAATTTAGCTAAAAACTCATTATCCTTTCAATAGCTTGAGAATAATACGTTTGAAGTTCCTTTGTGGTACTTTACACAATAGTATGATGGAATATCATCCATTATTATCTAAATCCTTTTCAACATCCTTTTCCGAATAATATTTGTAATAATAATAAAATATCTTTACAAATTTACAAAAAAATTGCGATATTGTACCTTTTACCTCCATTTTTACAGTGTACACATGCATTTAAAATGATGTCATCTCAAACTCATAATCGTTGCACTAATTTTTAATTTAAAACTACTGAATCTAGAGTACGTGAAGTTCTATTAAGTTCCACTAAGGGACTCAACTTAGGAATTACATATTTATTGCACCAATAACATTTTTAAACGTAAACTTAACACATGTCTAAGTTATAACCGCAAAACAAATAAACTGAAATTCTTTGTTTTTATAAATTTGTATACCGAAATCTACAGGTTAAATTTCGTACCATTTTGCGAATACAACTAATTTTATTTCTATTTGGTTTAGTGTTTATATTCGGAATATTCGTATTTATGATTTGACAAAGAAGCTAAAGCATTCGGTCGTGTGTCTGTAGCATTCTCGGATCCCAAAAAGTATTTGTCTCGACGCCCTGAATCCAAAAATATATATAACTTATAAACTTGAATGTTAGTCGTCTATTTCTCTGAAGGTACCAGAGCGATTTACACCAAATTTGCCACACATGTTATTTAACATCCCATTTGAATCCACTCGCAGTTTAAATCCAATCGCCCTTATACTTCTCGAGTTATAGGACCCCAAAATTTAAAGCCCCCCTTAATATTGCCCTTATAAAAATAATTAAAACACCCAAAAATTCTAAGATATTTTATATCTACAAGATTTTTTCATATTGTTAACTCAAAGCCCGAAAAAAATTATTAAATATTATAATTTACAAATTGTTAACCAAAAGGGCATAATAATTAAAAACCGCAGGTCGAGCTGGACGCATTGATGCGTTGTACGTACCGAATCTTGTTTTATATATATATATATATATATATATATATATATATATATATTTAAAAATGTATAAACGAAAGTATTATATTCACAAAAATATATATTTATATATTAAATATATCGTGAAAGTCGAGTGCAGGCCACTCCAAATATGTGTTTGTGATTATTATCTGACAGGAATAAATTATTACAGCTGTCAATTGTATCTCCGAACATATCTAACTCTAATGATCGCTAATCGTAAAGGTTTGACCCGATTTCCCCTACTAAAAAAGCTGAATAGCAACTTTTATATTTTGCAAAGTGATTAATATATGTTTAGCTTTGCAAATATTGATGAATGATTTTTTTTTAGCTCGTCGTACGGTACAAACGAGCTATAGCATTTTGTCGTGTGTCTAATGTAACATTTCCCACTTAAATTAATCCTACTTTGGTTTATCTTTTTTCCTAAATCGACGATTTTCACTGTATTTTTACGCGGCTTGCTGTGGAAGTCGAAATATTATCCCAATTAAATTGAAAAAATTTGACAATATACACCAAATATAGGTTGTTTGACTGTCCTAATTTCAATTTTCTATGATTTATAGTTTGGTCGGAAAAAATTCGCAAATTTGATAAAAATTTCAAGTTAAAAAAATTCCTTGAAATGTGTCCAAAATTTTTTTTCTTATCAAACTGGCTGAAAGTAAGTTTCTAGAGTAAATAAATATCGGGGAACTCAAATCTGTTAACGGCGGCTCGATACGATGCACCGTTTTCGACTTATATGGAAATTTGCATTTTATCAACTTCAAATCGCGCTAACAGCAATTTCTAACGGTCTTTCACCACTTTAATTAGCATTTTTGGAATCAGCGTAGTCAAATTAATCTAAATATATGTCAAACTCAAAAATATTTATGCGATTTTTTTTCCGAAAAAATGGTAAGGGGTACCCCTTACCGTTTTTGCGAAAATCGACGATTTTCACTGTTTTTTTACGCGGCTTGCTGTGGAGGTCGAAATATTATTCCAATCAAGTTGAAAAAATTTGACAATATACACCAAATATAGGTTGTTTGACTGTCCAAATTTCAATTTTCTATGATTTATAGTTTGTTCGGAAAAAATTCGCAAAGTTTGATAAAAATTTAAAGTTAAAAAAATTCCGTGAAATGGGTCCAAAAATTTTTTTCTTTTCAAACCGGCTGAAACTAAGTTTCTAGAGTAATTAAATATCGGGGAACTCAAATCTGTTAACGGCGGCTTGATACGATGCACCGTTTTCGACTTATATGGAAATTTGCATTTTAACTATATATATCTAGTGAACACAATGTATAGAAGAGTCTAGTGCAGTCCACTACACATTTTATTTTAAATAAAAATGATTATAATAAAGCAAATATGTGGTTGAACACTTCACATAAAACAAGAACTAAGAATTAACATTAATAAATTAAACAATGTAAAACGTTAATTTACCGTATGAACGTATTCATACGTTTTACATTATTTAATTTATTAAAATTAATTCTTAGTTTAATTTTTGCTTGTTTAAACCCAGGATTTTGCAAATTTTTTTTTACAATTGTCCATTTAAAATATATACTTTATATAAAATAAAAATAGTAATTTTATTTGTTAGTTTGGTATTTTTTAAAACATAACTACAATTAATCCTTTTCTCAGTGTATTATGTGATTTTGCGCATAATTTGAAAGAGGATATGGAAGTGTATGACTATAATTTGCAGCGAGTTGTAAATCAGATGTAAACGAAAAATAAATGATTTCAAGATCAAGGTAATGAGATAAGAACTGCAAAAATTATGCACAACAAATGTATCTTTGCCGAGCTAATACGATGCTTTTATAATTACAAGAAGGATATACACGATGTAATTTAACAATCATTATAAATTTATTACTAATAATACTGTTTCGAATGTACCATGTAATATTCTCATAGACAAAACAATATATTTTACTTAAATGGTAAATAAACCTTGGCCACTATCTGAGAATCATCAAAGCACACATCCGCCATGCCCATCTCAGCTAGAGCCACCCTAAATTAAACTTTCTTACCCTGGGAAAAAGATTTACTTTAATCAATTTAAGTTTACTAAACCATATTTAAATTATACCCTTATTTCTTATTATTACGTAAAAGTTAACATATATCACGTTTGTGCTCTAAAGAATTACACTGATCGATAAAATGGTTATATTTAAATGATAAACATTCTATTTTCTATTTTAATTTACATATATCACGTTTGTGCTCTAAAGGATGAATTAACTAAAAATTCGTATTATTAATTTATGTATTTGACGATCTTGCAATGTTTAAAATTGTTTGATTCGTACAATATACCTAATTTGCTGTAAAATTAAAATAAACATTTGTTATAAAACAAGAACTGGCGCTAGCGCCAGTGCTATCAGCTCGCCGTTCCGGCGAGCGCGGTCACATCAATAAATACAAAACTAAAAGCGATGGCAATTATTATAGTACAAAATTTATTGTTGTAATGATATTTCATCGGCATTTAATATGAAATTAATAAATTTCTAAGTTTACGTATATAATTCTTAATCATCGACATTATACTCACATAGCCCATTGAACCAATCTAACCAATTATGATCCCGACATTTATTTATTCCTGTACCATAACAGTTTTAATTTCCAAAAACCCCACATTTAAAATTGCACACATCCACATGGGTTACGTTAATATCGTTCGTTTCGTGATTTGCCAAGGATATTGATAATTATTTCATGAACATTTCCTAATTTTATTAATTAATACACAGAAGCAAATGGTTTATACATTGGAATTTATAACCAAACAAATTACTGTCACAATAGACATAACTTCTTTATTTCACTAACAGATGGCGATCAATGTCTGATATACTTCAAAATATATTTATATTATTTTTTTTAAGCCTATGGGCTCACAATTTGAAAAAACTTTAATCACATAAAATATCTTAGAATGTTAAGTAGAAAATTCTAAAATTTTTAAATGTTGGCTAAGGGCAGTATTTAGGAGGGTTCCAAATTTTGGGGGCCTATAACGCCGGCCCTGTACTGACGATTGGATTTAAAATGCGACGGGAACATCACGGGCATGGAAATTATATGCATACCAAATTTCATCAAAATCGGCCCGGTACCTTCAGACGAGTTGCGGTCACAAACTCAGGTCTTACGACGGACCGACCGAGCGAGCGAGCGAGCGAGCGAGCGAGCGAGCGAGCGAGATACATACATCCAAGTATATGAGTTATATATATTTTTGGAATCAGGGCGAAAATACAAGAACTTTTTGTTAATATTTTTTTTCGATCCGAGCATGTTACAGACACACGACCAATCACTATAGCTCTTTTGTACTTACTGTACGACGAGCTAAAAACATTAAAATAATAAGCTGTACAACAACAAAATGACTGGTTTAATTAAAATCAACTTGTATAATTAGGCGGTGAAATGATAGGTATTAAATCAAATACCATGACGAACTTAACTAACTTATTTCCAAACAATAAATTTTAATCCGCCATTTTATATTACCGACTGCCAAGGTCATATTTACAACAAATATAAAAAAAATATAAACAATTGTTCCCTGCAATTTTCCCAACATTATTAATCTTTGCGCAGAAATTAAAATTAAATTAATTTATAATTTCCAATTAGTCCCACTGTCCCAAATCTTAATAAACATGCCTATATAAATAAACTGGAGAGTCCTTCACTCGACTTTCTTCTACTTTCACTATCTATATTAATAGATTAGTTTTAAATGCACCCTACAATATCTATAAAACAAAATCAATACATATTGTAACTAAGGATACGTTTCAAGGCGATTTTTCAATAAATGGTACATTAAAATAAAAAACTTTTCAAACAAAAGTTGCTAGAAATGTTATTATCTTCAACTTTTACAAGAACCATTTTTCGCTAACTCGTATGGTTATAACCATATTTTCATTTAAATCATAAACAAGTACCATAACATGAATTAGAACTAGAAGAATATATCCCAAACTTTAAAATATAATTCCCCAAAAACCAAGAAAGATAGAATTTTCTCCTTTACAGAGATTAATAACTGGTATATGTTTTACTTAAAAATAAATTATCAGCCACGTGAGTTGCAAATTCAAATTTTTACGGTTTAAATTAAAAATTATGCAGCTTTTCTAACGTCTACAATAATTTTGAATGCAACTTCTTATACATATTTATATTGCGGGTTGCATTTAGGAAAAGTTAAAAGCCAATTTTTCAATAAATGGTACATTGAAATTAAAAACTTCTCAAGTAAAAGTTGCTAGTAATTTTATTTTCTTCAACTTTTATAAGAACCATTTTTCGCTAACTCGTATGGTTATAACCATATTTTCATTTAAATCATAAACAAGTACCATAACACGAATTAGAACTAGAAGAATATATTCCAAACTTTAAGAAATAATTCCCCAAAACCAAAGAAAGATAGAATTTTCTCCTTTACAGAGATTAATAACTGGCATATGTTTTACTTAAAAATAAATTACCAGCTACGTGAGTTGCAAACTCAAATTTTTACGGTTTAAATTAAAAATTGTGCAGCTTTTCTAACGTCTAAAATAATTTTGAATGCAATTTCTTATACATATTTGTGATGCAGGTTGCATAGATTTAAGAATATCCTCCTTTACAGAGATTAATAATTAGCATATGTTTTACTTAAAAATAAATTATCAGCCACGTGAGTTGCAAACTAAATTTTTTACGGTTTAAATTAAAAATTGTGCAGCTTTTCTATTGTCAAAAATAATTTTGAATGCAACTTCTTATACATATTTATGTTGCGGGTTGCATAGGTTTAAAATAGTATATTAGGCAACCAGTTTCACGTATATGATTTGGACATTATGCCAAATATTTTGTAAGTTGTGTTGCGTACAAATAGGCTGTTTTTAAACCGCCAAAAGTTAATTATAGAACCAATAATACACCCATGTCTTGAGCAAAGTATACTTTAAAAACTCCCTAACTTATCTTACATATAAGTAGTGCGTGTATATATCTACAAATATATTAAACTATTCGCGAATTATTATCCGAAATCCCTAAAATACAATTTTATAACAATTATCTATAATTTTATTATTGATTCTTAAGACTAGTTACCAAATGTAACCAAAATCTATAAACTAACAGTATAATTCATCGAATTATATATTTTAGGCAATGACTAATAATTTTAAACGGAAAATAATCTAATTTAAGTCTCATTTGTTTCCCTGTCAAAATATCGCATGATTTATTAAATATAATCCCTATACATGCATTAACTAGGAAATTAACCAAGCGTACAGGCACCTATGCCTACAGCTCACCTTATATTAAATGCGATACGAGCAGTAGTATGAAAATTATTTTGTAATTTAGTGATAACCACAGCCGTGGTTAGCTCAAGAAGGGTCTATATCCCAATTGTAACCCTTAGTTAATAATACCTCGCGAACCACCCACTGACCATATTGCGTCTGCGCATGACGCAAGTCGAAGCTTGTTTGGTTCTCGTTCTCGAACGACATTGCTGGCATAGCCGGCAACTGACTCGCGGTACGGTCGCTGTTTCAGGCTTAAACCATGCTTAAAAATCACCGCTTTAGCGTAAACATACCCTTAACGCGCGCAGGGACTTAACTTAAACGGTAGTTTAATGAAAATGACTTGAAGTTTGTGTGACGTGATTAGTGTGTGAAAGAAAAATGTATTTGTCGTTTTTATAAGGTAGCCTATTTGAATTAAATATTTTTATATGATTAAATATTAATTTATATTAAATTAAATTTAGAATACTATAGGGGATATTTTGTATAATAATTTAATAACTATTTGTATTATATTTAAAATTATAAAAACCACAAATTCATTTTTTTTTATTATTACAGTTTAACGTATGTTTTATTAAATTAAAAATCTATGCATTTTTAAGTATTTGAATATTTAATTGTTTGAATTAGAATAATTACAAAATACAGGACTTATTTAAAAAAAAATATATATTTTGCTATACTATTCGTAATAAATCTAGTAAAACATAATAAAAAAATATTTTAAATGTATTTAGTCATATTAAAATATATATATTTTTGTATTATTATTCGTGACAGCATTAATTCAATATTTATAGCTAATACACATATATTAATCGTTACTATACATCTATATAATATTAATAATAGGTATATTTACTACAAATATATGTATAGTTGTGTTAACATATTTTTATACACTTTTATGTTTAATAGAAATATTTGTACATTACAAATATAGTTATTTAGTAAAACTACCTAGATATTAACAGCAAATATATGTGTAGTTATGTTAATATAGTTAGTATATCTGTTACTAATACAAATATATTAATAATACTAATAGATTCATTTAGTAATTTATACAAAATTCGTATATATTGTTGCAAAATCGTTTTATAAGCTGCCCTAACGTAGTTTCCTAAATAACTAACGTAAATATGTGGCGTTAATATTCTTATAATATTTAAAATAAAATGGAGACTTCAACGTGGGTTCAGAACACATTTTAATAATATTAATTTTTAATTAATTTATTTAAACAATTACATAGATTAGCTTATTTTAGGATGTAACATTGTAAAATGTAGACAATGAATGGTTTTTCAATGATTATTAGTGAAAAATCGTATGTGAAATTAATAATCTTTGATGAATGAATGTTTTTAAAGTAAAACTGAATCGAAAATATTTGAAATTGAAATTAAAACCGTTGATTTAGCTAGACAACGTGCTAAGCAGGTTTCTTGTGTTATTTAAGTCGTGATACAGCGTTGCCAGGTTTACTCTACCTGTGTTTTTTGTTATTTGTACGTTAGGGCCTCAGGTAACTCACGGCTGACTACATATTTCGGCCTTTTATGCTATGCATTTCCTGTACAAAAAAATAATGAACTACGCACTTGAGAATGTTTGAATTTTGGTCAGGTTCGAATTCTTTTGTCCTCATATTAATAGCATACCGAGAATTATTTACATATCCATTATTATCATTGTCCCACCACGTGCCCATATCATATACGGATTTTTACACACACACACATATATATATATATATATATATATATATATATATATATATATATATATATATATATATATATATATATAAATAAAGACAGACATATAAATAATATAGATAGCGAAAGGACAATACAGTCGAGTGAAGGCCACACCAGCTTTTTTTAACAATGTACTTTTGTTTTTCTCGGGTAACATATTGAATTATTAAATAATAATAAAATGGTGTGAACCTGTCAAAGTATATAAAAGTTTTTCGTAACTTTTTGTGAAAAAAAAAAGGTTACTTTTGTTCCCTAAAGTCACATTTGGTGTTCGTTCCAATAACAAATGAGTTAATTCTATGGAGCAGCTAACACTTTAAAAGCGTAGACAAATTAGGGTCATTTGGAACAGGACGAAAAAAGGGAAAAAAATGTTTATAGAGCAAATGAATAAAAATACAACATCGCAGAAATATTACAGCCATTTTTTAATGTCCTAAAATAATTTCTCCAACATTTACCAACTTTATTCCCTCATTAGTTACCGGTAAACCGTAAAAAATACACTAATAAATTTAATTTTCACAGTGTAGCGATTCATTAGTATATTGTACATATTTCGAAAAAAAGTCTCAAGTAAAAGTTGCTAGCAATTTTAATATCTTTAACTTATATAAGAATAATTTTTTTTGTAACTAGTGCCCTTTACGAGATAAACAAAGAACAAAAACTTCCGGTTTAAATATTGTTAATCTTAAATTTAAAACCAATATATTTTTATTTTCAACGTTGTTTGCTGTAGAGCGTTCACACGCACACAGGCGTCCTTGAAAAACTAGTCAAAATGTGTTTAGAGACCCTCAAACCCGGATATCGAGATATATATATTTTTCTTTGTGGTTACAATACTATTATATTTTATATTACGTATAAGAAAGTAAATATATTTATGTGAAAAAACGAACGTTATCAAATGGTGTAATATTTCTCAAGGTTTCAAACGGGTATATAAGTATATGTATGTTAGTGGCATATGCAAAACATGTTCCCCAAGATATTCAACGTATCTTGAATGCTGATGTACACCCACAAATATATTACAGCGATTTAGACGGCGAGACCAACAAATTTTACTAGGATTTAACCTTGACAGTTCGCGCCAATTTTTTTCTGGTGTTTTTTATTATCATTTTTACTAGCAACACTAATAGTATTACGCTAAATTATATTTTATTAATTTCAAGCATTATTTATTAACATGTTTTGTTGTTAACGTAAAGAATATCCCCTCTTCAGCGTGTTATATGGCGTTAAGAGTTGGTAAACGTAATAGGGAAACATAAATATAAGATGGCTAATTTTTGAAGTAGATTTTTCACTAAATGGTTCATTGTACAAAAAAAGTTTTTGAACAAAAGTTGTTGGAAATTTTAATATCTTCAACTTTTGTAGATATCATTTTTTCTCTAACTCATACCATTTACGAGAAATTAATTTAATTGTTATATGGCGTTAGAGTTGGTGACCGTAATAGGGAAACATATATGTAACATGGCTAATTTTTAAAGTTGATTTTTCACTAAATGGTTTATTTTACAAAAAAAGATTTAAAACAAAAGTTGTTGGAAATTTTAATATCTTTAACTTTTGTAGATATCATTTTTTCTCTAACTCATACCATTTACGAGAAATTAATTTAATTGTAAATATAAATTGATTTAAGTAAATCCTTTTAGTGTATGCGTTACAATGTGCAACATAAATGTATCATGGCTAATTTTTAAAGTTGATTATTCACTAAATGGTTCATTTTACAAAAAAAGTTTTTCAACAAAAGTTGTTGGAAATTTTAATGTCTTCAATTTTTGTAGATATCATTTTTTCCCTAACTCATACCATTTACGAGAAATTAATTTAATTGTAAATCTAAATTGATTCAAGTAAATCCTTTTCTCAGCGTGTTATATGGCGTTAGAGTTGGTGACCGTAATAGGGAAACATTAATTTTGATTGTTGATTTTTCACTAAATGGTTCATTGTACAAAAAAAGTTTATATACAAAAGTTGTTGGAAATTTTAATATCTTTAACATTTGTAGATATCATTTTTTCTCTAACTCATACCATTTACGAGAAATTAATTTAATTGTAAATCTAAATTGATTCAAGTAAATCCTTTTCTCAGCGTGTTATATGGCGTTAGAGTTGGTGATCGTAATAGGGAATCATTAATTATGATTGTTGATTTTTCACTAAATGGTTCATTGTACAAAAAAAGTTTTTAAACAAAAGTTGTTGGAAATTTTAATATCTTCAACTTTTATAAATATAATTTTTTCCCTAACTCATACCATTTACGAGTAATTAATTTAATTGTAAATCTAAATTGATTTTTAGTAAATCCTTTTCTCATTGTATGCGTTACAATATGCCTATTTTAGTGAAATATGCCATGGATGATGTAAATAGATGATATGGGTGTGTATTGATTAATTATTGACGCGCTCTTAAGGTGTGCAAGCCTGATTATGCTCAAGATATGTTTGTATATATGCAGGTGTGCTGAAAACAGAACCTATATGTATTTATGCAACGCTAAAAGGTTTTGTTTCTGCATGGCTAGCCCCACCTGGACGTAAATGCACGCGATTTTTTATTCGATTTTCTTTTATTTCCTGATTTTTTCCCCATTGCCCGAAGTTCATTGGCTTTATTTTTAATTTATGCCAAAACTCAGTCAGGCCTACAAAATTTACTGTTTTGTGTTTTACATTGTATAATTATGTGTTACAACAATTATTATAGTCAAATTCACGTGAAACACAATTCGGTTAACGTTATAATTGTGGGTTTATCATTTTTGAGATGCTTTTGTGGTGTGGCAAGGAGAGATAGAACCAAACACAATGCGATTAATATTATAATTATGGGTTTATCATTTTTGAGATGCATTTGTGGTGTGGCAACGTTATAATTGTGGGTATATCATTTTTGAGATGCTTTTGTGGTGTGGCAAGGAGAAATAGAACGAAACACAATGCGAATAACGTTATAATTGTGGATTTATCATTTTTGAGATGCTTTTGTGGTGTGGCAAGGAGAGATAGAACGAAACACAATGTGATTAACTTTATAATTATGGGTTTATCATTTTTGAGATGCTTTTGTGGTGTGGCAAGGAGAGATAGAACGACACATGATGTTATTTGATTACATTTGCAATAGAATCTGTTTAGAATTATAATTATGTCATTTATAAATAAACAATTATGTTCGTTATGAATGAAACATATGTAAAGTTCTACAATTTATACCGGAATTCTCTGCAAAGACCTTCAATGTAATAGTAAACAAATATATTATTAATTTATTGACATTCCTGTTTAACTATTTATATATAAGAATAAATATTATCGTACATAAAGATGAACATGGCGGGGTAATCAGTGCTTTTAGCTCTATGCGAGGTTTGCTTCGTTATCCGGTATTATTTATTATTATTGGTTTACAAATATGGAAATACGGATAAGCCACCGGTAATCGAAGCGATTAATTTTATTTCGGGAGCAAAACTGTGTGAATTTAATTTTCGAACACTATAGCTGCAACTCGTAGGCACCATGTGCCCATATCATATTCAGTATACAATATATTCTTCGGCGATATTATAATAATTATGTAAATACATCTGTCTATGTATCTAGCTTTCTGTCTGGAACGTCGGGTACAAAACTGTGTGAATTTAATTTTCGAACACTATAGCTGCAACTCGTAGGCACCATGTGCCCATATCATATTCAGAATACAATATATTCTTCGGCGATATTATAATAATTATGTAAATACATCTGTCTATGTATCTAGCTTTCTGTCTGGAACGTCGGGTACAAAACTGTGTGAATTTAATTTTCGAACACTATAGCTGCAACTCGTAGGCACCATGTGCCCATATCATATTCAGAATACAATATATTCTTCGGCGATATTATAATAATTATGTAAATACATCTGTCTATGTATCTAGCTTTCTGTCTGGAACGCTATCAAACAATGTATATATATATATATATATATATAATGTAAATTTTATTAATACTTATATTCAGATAGTTTATGTATCTACATTTCTATCCGGAACGCTATCAAACCATTAATTATATTAATACCATAAGCTATTGAAATATTTCATTGAATATAAACAAAATAATAAATGTTTTAAGCCTGACTTTTAAATGACTTATGCTACTGCCATAGATCTAAGTGTTACTCACAGACTTCATTAAAATTGATTAAAATTCCTTTGTTTAAAACACTTGACACTTCAATTGGAAATGACGCAGTTAATTTTAACAACGCCGTTTGTGTTAATAACAAACTTAATCTTTTAAACACTTGTGTCCCATACAATGAGTAATTTCGTATCTTATAATTTATTTATCTTAATTACAAAAGCAAAGAGACCCTTGTTTATAATTAAATTAATATGGTTATATTTAATTTAACATTTAACACGCCAAATATTATATAAATTTGGCTAAACAGGCGAACTTTAAATTCTGTTTTGTTCACTAAACTAATATTAATTTTAAATTGTTTACCTTCTTTATTTTTTAGTATCTGAATAAAACATTTTGTTCAGTTCAGAAACTTAAAATGTTTTACTTTGAGGATAAGACAAAATTCTTAAATAATTCATGCACCTTAGTTATCCTAGAAACGTTTTAATAAAAAGTTAACCCAATATTTTACATTTTTATTACTTTTGTAGACAAAATCTATTATTATAGTGTTACAGACACACGATCACAAAAAATGGTATGTTACCACCGGTGAACCGTATCATTAAGCTAATATTTAACCGGAAACAATAATAAACATGGTTACCGGAAATACGTGTACAAATAGTGTTAAAATTCATTACCACACTATGAAATTAAAATATTGTTTAATAAAATTTAACTACGGAATAAATTGCTCGTTTAAGCACAATTTTATTGTTGTAAACAATAGTTCTAACTGTATTCATGAAAACAATAAAATCCTATAAACAATTTGCGAATTATCGTTTAAATAGGAAAGCTGGAGTGGTCTAAACTCGACTATTTAATATAAAACCATGATAGATTGCCAAGACATATTTAAGAAAAATAGGGAGACGTAAATAAATATTCTTTTGAATAAATAAATAAATTGAATTGTATATATGTATATATGTGTAGAACGCTTGATTTATAATAATACAAGCTAGTATGGGGCGAGTTGGAGCCAACTGCGTACCAGGCGAACAGGATAATGAAGGAGTCTTTTCTACATTCTTGAAGCGGTATAATTCGTTTACATTATTATATCAGTGAAGAATATGTATATGATATGGGCACATGGTGCCCATGTGTTAATCTAGTCTTAAAATTAATAGAGAAATAATTATATTTTCTTTGTTAATAACATTATGAAGTTATATATTAATATATATATATATATATATTATTCCGCGTCGAGCTGAAGCCATTAATGCACCAATGCTTGTGTATTAAGATAATCTGGGACTATTGTAATTTCGTTCTGATCCACTTATTCTAGAAAAATAAATGGGAAATAATTATATTTCCATTTCTAATAACTATATATATTTAAACTTCGTACTCATAGATTATAAATGTTTTAAGAACATAAAATTATTATTTTTTTGTAGTTTTTCAATGTTTAAGTAGTGATATACTTGGGGCTTTAACGGCTTGACATGATTTTATCAGTAAATTAGAAAATCCGTTACAGGAAACAGAAAATTCTGTAGTATTACACCAGGATATGTTCTATTAAGGCCTTTATCTTTTTAATGATGTTTGCAAGTGAACGGTAATGAACCGTTTTTAACGCACTAAGAATAACCCACATTTTCTTTAATGTTACCTGCATGAGATGTACCTGCGACGTATAATACGTTACGTCGCTGCGACATCACATAAATGTCTCATGAACAAAACCCAGCAAACACAACTGTGTTCTGTAAATGTAATGTAACAGATATTTAATAAAAACATGGGAATGTTCTTTGATCAATTATAGCTTAATTTAATACGATTGTATATTAGGAAACATTTCGAACTCGAGTTTTAATATAGTACTTATAAGGCAAGCTTAGGTGCCTGTACTTATGCTCTAAGATTTGTATACGGGAAGCTATTTAATTAAAAGTTTCGTGGAAAATATAATGAATAAGAAATTATTGAAACGCGGTGATGTATATAATGTGTCATGCAGGCCAGGTGGAGTTGGAAACAAGGTGTTCCACAACTGGGGTCTCGGTGAATTTTGTTACCGGAACACTAGCGTTCACCCACGCATACAAACACATGAGCAATACCGGATATAGTCATTACGCATTCAAATCTAGAGTGCTGTGTACTGCCACATGCATTTCAAAACTGAAATACTGTCACTTGCAATTATTTACGATTGTTCGCTTTTAATATTATTGTGGCCAGAGTGATTTAGATTTTTGGCTATTGGTTTAACTAATCGGTGTCAAAAACAGAGTTAATCCCCAATAAACGTTGCTGCATGCGCTAATGCTTCCAGTGCACTAATAAATAGCAATGCCATCCCAATGAATACAATTTAAATCTAATATTCACAATTAATTTGATACAATTATTTGACCAATGTGCAACTAAAGCAGATTGAGTGCAGTAATGCTTCCAGCGTGTGTAATAACTGTATTATTAAAATAATCTAACTTTCTCAATTAATTTAATGTATAAATTTAGTTATTTGAGCAATTTGCAACTAATGCAGTTTTCCTGCAAACAGTAATGCTGCCAGCGTGTGCATAACTGAATTATTTTAATTTATACATTTAGTAATTTGACCCATTTGCAACAAAAGCAATTATGGTGCAAACAGTAATGCTTCCAGCGTGCGCAGTAATAACAGAAATATAAAAATAATATAATATTCTCAATTAATTTAATTTATAAATTTAAGTATTTAACCAATCTGTAATAAATGCAGTTTTGGTGTAAACACTAATGCCTCCAGCGTTGACTAATCTACAATAAGAGCGATTTGGTGCACTAATGCTTCCAGCGTGTACAGTAATACCAGAATTATTAAAATAATTTAACATTCTCAATTAATTTCATTTATAAATTTTATTATCTGATCAAACTCCAACAAAGGTATTTTGATGCAAGCACTAATGCTTCCAGCGTGCCCAGTTATAACAGAAATATTAATATAATTTAACATTCTCAATTAATTTTATTTTTTAACCAATCTGCAACAAATGCAGATTTGATGCACTAATGCTTCCACCGTTCACAGTAATAATAGAAATATTAATATAATTTCAACATTCTCAATTTTATTATTATGTAAAAAAGGCAGACTTGATGCACAAATGCTTCCAGCGTGCACAGTAATAACAGAAATATTAATATAATTTAACAGTCTCAATTAATTTCATTTATACATTTTATTATTGGACCAATCTGAAATAAAGGCAGCTTGATGCAAGCAATAATGCTTCCAGCGTGCACAGTAATAACAAATATGAATATTATTTAACATTCTCAATTAATTTAATTTATAAATTTTATTGGCAGTTATGGTGCAATCACTAATGCATCCAGCGTGCGCAGTAATAACAGAAATATTAAAATAAATTAACATTAACTCAATTAACTTCATTTATACATTGCTATCACTAATGCTTCCAGCGTATGCAGTAATGACAGAAATATTAATATAATCTAACATTCTCAATTAATTTAATTATTTGACCAATCTGTAACAATGCAAGCATTAATGCTTTCAGCGCGCGTAGTAATAAATCAAATATGCATTATAGATTATGACAAGATAGATATAAGATATTTATATGTATAAATGTGGTCAGCTGCGAATTCCTTGCAAATTCTCACCGTAAGTTCAACAAATAATTCTTGCAGTAATAATTCTTGTATCTACAGCGTTCAGTAACTAGTTGGGCGATCTGAAACAAAGAACAAACATGTGTTTTGTGTAGTGTAACAAGATCTGTTCGCGTTTCTATGGCAACGGAGGTTCTTGGAAATTGCAACGGCTTGAAATCATAACTTGCAAATATACAGTCTGATATTCTAAACATCATCTCTTGTAAATATTGCAGTAAAATTGGTTTCGCTTGCAATTAAAAAGAAACACGTATTTATTTGCATATATTATTTCTAAATAATTCGGAGTAATTTCGATTCTTGTTGGTTGTTATCTCGCAGCTGCGACGTCAAATAGATATTTCTCAGGGTTGATCTTTGTGTGATTCTTAACCGGTTAGTCAACGGAAGGGTCATTGTCAGCAAAATGCACTCAGCGTTCTATGTGAACACTCCAGCGAGATGTTGCCTGACTCACCAGAACAATGTGTAAGAAATAGTCGTATACACTTTAGTCTTGCTACGCTGTAACTAGTTTTTAGTCTTACGTCAAGTCTCGCGGGAACAGTTCACAAATACATTCGACATTCTTTTAGCGGTGGGAGACATTCAACTAACTTTATACAATGTTTTTTAAAGTTAAATAAAAATTGTGTGTGTGTGTGTGTGTGTATTAATTTAAAACTGCAACGAATTATTGTGCCGTGATTTTATTTTTATTACCTTATAAGGTTAGTGCACTAAAAAAAAACTGTTTTGAGCGTCCTTAATTCGTTTTGACTATCTTAAAATTGACGTCGGTGTGTGTGTGTTTGTGTGTGTGTGTGTGTGTCTGTCTGTGGGTGTATGTGTGTGTGTGTGTGTGTGTGTGTGTGTGTGTGTGTGAAAGCTCTGAGGTAATATTGTTGAAATAAAAATAGAATGTATAAATTTACAAATTGTATATATTATTTTTAAAAGCTGGAGTATTTAACGTATTTATTTAAAGTTTAGATATAGTTATGGGTCTAATATGGACATGGTGGGTGAGTGTATGTGGTTTGAATTAATGTTGAATATTCTATTAATGTAGAAAAATGAGGTATAATATTTATTTTGTGCGTTTTCTTTTTAAAAATTGTGGAAACAAAAATAATTATGATTGAATTATGAATATTGATTTATTTCCGTCAAATTATGTTATTTTGCTGTAATTCACTTGGTTAATTATCTATAAATCAAACGTGCAAGTTTGAAATTTGCCAAATTTATATGCCAAGATGTTTCTTTGCCAAATAATCGAAACCGGTGCTAATTTGTAGAAAGATTATAATTATATTTGAATTAATTAATATTTAGTTAAAAATAAATATGTAATAATTATAAAACCTTTTAATTTCAAGTGGCTTGAAAATTAGGCGAACGTGTGCACTGACGGTGCATCGACCGTCAACAGAATCTACTGCCCCGCTCAATATTATTGTTTTAAAATATATAAGTTCGTAATTGTTTTTAAAACGGTTTATACAATTATTAAACCACACTTAGCTTTATGCTAAATAGTATATATGTATTAATTAAAATGTGCATCATATATATTTATTCAGAATTTTATTATTAGTCACAGAATAGAATTAGAATGTTTTCCCAGAAACGTTAGTCCATAATTTTTAAACGAAATTCTCATTATATGTAAATTCTAATTAATGAAAAGTAAAATTCTTTTTAAATTCATAACTTAATTAAAATATTCCCAAGATTTCTCTTCCTAGACAGATCTGCACTTCAGTTTACAGTTTTATATATTTCCTATCAACAGTTTTGACTTTAGAACGTTCACAGACACATATTAGGGCCCAAATTAAAATAAAATTAATATCGTTTTGTTGATTTTTTTGTTATTTTTTATAAAAATTCTAAGGGCAGTTTTCAGGGGCTTCAAATTTTAGAGCCGCGCTTAATATAATTAGGATTCGATTTAAATTGTGTTAAAACAAATTTGAGCATGTTACAGACACACAACCATGCACTATTGTACGATAAGCTAAACATATATATATTGATTTTAAAATGTCTTGAAATTGAACAAAAGAAATGTTTTAAAATGTTATATTAATAACAAATGTTTTCTTTATTTCCAGGCATATCCAAAATGCAGAATACCAACCCAAAAACGTGAAAAAATCTGCAAAATTATATTAATTAAAAATCAGTATTAAATTAATGATAAGATCGCGTTGAAAATTTAAGTGAGTGATGATGTGATTTAGTGCATAATAGTGAATGAAAATTATTAGTGAAAATGCCTTCGAAGAAGCAATACGATTTAGTGCAAAATGATGATTACGATACGAGAATTCCGTTACATCCTGATGAAGCCTTCCATCACGGCATCACATTTCAAGCAAAGGTAATACTAATACTAATACGTTTAAAATAAATTAAAAAATTTGTAGTGTCCTACACTTGTACCTATATTAAATGTGTCTAAATATTTTTTGTTTGCAATCAAGATTTTTGCGAAAATTCATATTTATTTTATCGTCAGTGGAGCTCGTAATTTTTACACAATCGACTCGAAAATTTAGGACAATATAAACAAAATATAGTTTGTTTACTCGTGCAAATTTCAATTTTATATCTTTTATGGTTTAGATGTAAAAAAATCGCAAAGTTTACTCAGGATTTTTCGACGTTTTCAGCGTAGGGTTAAGGGGTTGAAATCGTTACAGGTTATTGCCCTAAGTATATGAAATATAAAGCAGCAAAAAGTGTTTGAACACACGCCTATTTACAATAACAAAAAATTGTTAATAATTCGCGAATTTGCGAAAAACAGTAATTTTCACCCTATTATTATAAAGTTTTCAGTGGTGCTCCTACTTTTTATTCAATCTAGTTGAAAATTTAGGAAAATATAAACAAAATATAGTCTGTTTGACTGTGCAAATTTCAATTTTGTATCTTATATGGTTTGGTTGTAAAAATATCGCAAAGTTTACTTAGGATTTTTCGACGTTTTCAGTGTAGGGTTAAGGGGTTGAAATTGTTGCCCTAACTATATGAAACGTGCAGCAGCATATATTGTTTAGGTACATGTCTATTTACAATGTTAAAAAATAATAAACCTTTGCGAATTTGCGAGAATCGGTCATTTTTATCCTATTTCTATAAAGTCTTCACTGGTGCTCGTAATTTTTATTCAATCTAGTTGAAAATTTAGGACAATATAAACAAAATATAGTCTGTTTGACTGTGCAAATTTCAATTTTTTATCTTTTATGGTTTAGTTGTAAAAAAATCGCAAAGTTTGGTATAGTTTTCAATTTAATTTTAACTTTGGTTATAGAGGTTTGAATATTGTAGAGTTTATTTTTTCGAGTAATATGAGTAATAGCTTTTAAAAACGCGTAGTTTTTTCAACGTTTTCATCACCAGTTAGGAAATTAGCGTAGTCAAAAATACTTTCTAGCTCTGTCACTGGGAATAGTCATAGTTATTTTATTATCGCATTCGTAAAAATAATGTAACAATGAAATTCTTGAATCATAGTTAGTTCTTACAAATGTTTAAGTCAGCTGTTTGTAAAATTACTCATAAACACAATCCCACGTGTCTAAGAACATAGATAATTATAACTGCAGTACAAAATCACTTTCTAATAATCTCAGCCTTCGTTGCAATTGCAATTCGCCAAAGGCTACTTGGATTCCATAGATAAGTTCGCCTTAAAATAAGTCATTTTACTATTTTTTCAATAGTTTATAATATGGTATATCAAACTAGTTGGAAATTCGACGAACAAAAAAGATTGAATTACACAATAGAAAGTAGTCACAGTTCAGGAATTGGATAAGCCTTTTTATGACCTTGGCAATGACCTCTGAAACGAGTGTTTTTAATGTTCCGTTTGCCGCTTTTTGGTCCATTGCATTTTGTACCTTCTAAGAGTTACGAATTCACTATTTAAATTTATGCAATGTTTTATGGAACATACGAAAAAGGTTCTGTGGGCAGAAATGAATTCACTGGAGGGAAACCCTTATTTTTCAGGGCCTTTTAGATTAATCACTGGCTTCAATTAGTTGGTTTTCGGGGAATTAGATATCCGACGTGTTCGGAATTACTAGTTTATCTAAGTCTATCACTCTTGCTTGGCCAATCTCTGCCATTAGCAGCGAATATCTCCAATAAGATCCTAACATCAATAAAACGGGATTACTGTAGACCCTTAAACGTACGGTTTAGCCAAAAATACAATCCCAGGGAAATCTACTAAATTGATTAGCTTTAAAAACAATTGTATTACACAAATATAATAATAAAGCATCGGGGTTGCTTAATTAAAACATCTGGAGTGCCCTACACTCGACCTTATACTTTCATTCATTCATGAATAAATTCACAATTTTTTTACTCTAAGATTATAAATAAATTTAATAGTATTACTACAATTTTGTATAATTACGTGATTTTTCTCAGTAAATCTTGTGATTTTACATATTTTTTTACAGTGTACTTGACTAAAGCACAAAAATATAAAAAATATTTATGTTTATTTATCCGTAAGTTGACAAAGTTGGGATATTTCGGAAAATAGGTCATATTCTGTTTGTCGTATTTTATATTTTATATTCTGTTTTACACGACAATAAATATTTGATCCATATATTCTTTTTATAGACTTGTTTTTACGTATCCATAAACGTGAAAATGTACAAATATAATTTTGTCCCCTAATATTTACGATTTTTTATAGGGAAAGTTAATTTTCTTTTATAATAAAAAATCTTTAGTGTCCTTATTCGACTTTCTTTTGCGTAGCTACAATATTGAGCGGGGTAGTAGTTTCAGTTGGCCGTCAGTGCACCGTCAGTGACCGGCAAATAACCCGATCGCATAATTTTCAACCTACTTGAAATTAAACAGTTTTTTGTTAAATATTAAATTATAATTAATATGAAAATGTATCTTTTTATAGACTTACAGAGAAATTCATGTGTTCATAATTAGAAATTACGTTTACAATAAATAATAAATGATAATTCTGTATATGATACGGGCAAATGGGTCTAAAACCGTGTTTGTAAAATATGTATGTATATTTTGTTTGAGGTTATTAACTTTGTATGTGTTTATGTTCTGAGGAATTACTCCAATAATCTTTAATGTGTATTTTATCGAGTCTATAAAATATACCATAAGATAAATATTTATATATTAAATTTCAGTAGCTGTCAATGCATCCTCCGTTTCATGATTTATATTGCCTACGGCCAATCTCTTAAAATGCTGCTTGAAATTAAATAATAATTCATGAAAATTGCAAAAAAGAAACTAATTTTTCTTTTAAGGTCAAACAAACTCGAAAATACTTTAATCAAAATTAATTTTATAGAAAACTTATTAATTGATGCGAAATTACATAAAAAGAATATTTATCTTTGCCAAAAATGTGACACAAAACTGTTTAATTTCAAGTACGGTTTGTACGTGTTATTTGGCGGTCACCGACGCTGCATTGACGGCCAATAGAAACTACTGTCCCGCTCATAAAAGTACATAAAAAAAATCAATTTAATACACAGTTTCGGAGATGAAAATTAAACTTTTTATTTTTTTTATTTTTTAGTTCTAAAACTGTGTATCCAAAAAACTATTTTTAGTAATTACAATATTCTTATTAGACGTTTAAATATATTTTAAATTAAGTTCCTTAAACTGTACAGAAACCCAAGTTTAAAACAATGTGGTTTAACTATTTGTTTAAAACAAAATCTGTATAAGTTGAACACGAGATAAAATACATGTTCATAGAATAACGAACCGGTTTCTGGTTGCATGAGCCGGAGGTATGGCAACACTGTTTATCCGACCACCAGTGGCACCCAAACGACCTCGACCTTTCAGAGATCATCGCCGATCAACTGATCCACCTGTTTTTATTAGCTCAACGCATTCAAAAATAAATCCCCCTTTCAAAAATTCTGCTTGTTCTTCCCTTGCACTCACGAAATTAATTTTGAAACGACTTCCTTTCATTTCCTAGCACAATAAACTCCCTTTCTTTATATACTATATATATATATATATATAATAACTTCTATTTCAAAAACTAATAATATATATAACAACAATACGAACTCGGACAAAACACTAATCTAATATATAAATATACTTTTTGGCCACTAGAAAGATGTCTGACAGTTTTGCTTAGTCAATAATTTATATTTGGTTTTTGGAATATTAAATATATTTAAAGACACGTCGTACGATATTACAAGACACCTATAGTGTTAGTTGTGTATCTGTAACATTCTCAAAACCAAAAGTTCTTTCGATTTTCTTATATATATACTTAGTTTTTTTCAATTATTAGAAAAAGAAGATTTGGTACGCGTAAAACGCACCAACGCGTAGAGCTCGCCTTTAGGTAAGATATGCGTTGCGACGCACCAATGCGTCCTGCTCTCCTAATACATTATATGCAATGCGAGTCTTTGTAGATTATATTGATAAAAAGAATTCGATTAAACCGTCCAAATTACTTTTTTATGATCACAATACTTTCTTTAATACATTACGTATAAGTAAGAAACATTTTCAACTTGAGCAATTCACAATGTTCTATAAGAATATTGCAAATTTAATTTAAAAACTTGGGCATTTATATAAAATTGTGTTTGATGCATTGGAACGAAACAAATTCGATTTAAAATCCAATAAAACGTTGTAAATTAAATTTGAAACGATCGTAAACTGTGTGCAAAATGTTCGTTTCAAAGGGATTCTGTGGCGAAATCAAATAATTCATTTATGCAAATTTATATATGTTGCCCATTTTGGCACAAAAAGACCGTAAATGAAAATAATAAATTCGGTGTCTTTTGTTCTTTTGACTAGCAATAAATTCCGGAGTGTGGCCGTTGTTTTAGCACGGCACCCGGGGTCCGGGGTCCGGAGGAACTCCGGAATTATGTTCCCCGCAAACGGAGCGTATTACTTTACACCCCAACCCCCCCCCCCCCCCGCGCGCACGCCAATGAAAACTTAACCGTTACAGATTTTGCATATTTTACCATATTTATCAAATAATCGAATTATTGTTATTATACGAGAAACTACAATGTGCAGAAAATTGAAAATTTAATTAAAATAAATGCTACGGTTACTTTTTATTATTTTCTTAATTACGAATATTAATTGGACCGGTTCAAATTAAAATTACTTTTAAACGACGTAAATATAAATACCCCGGCACGCTGGATGCATTGGTAGGGCTTGTCGTTTGTTTGCAAAGCTGAAAGGCGACCGTGTTAATTCTGCGAATATTTGACTACGTGTAACAATATCGTTAGCGGATTATTTGGCGCTCTATTCGGTTCGCTATTGTGTGTGTGTGTCTATTTTCGCAAATTCACGCATGAGTTGGCGCTGAATGAGTTATTCAATGCTGTGTGTGTGTGTATTGTCATTGTGTAGTTTCATGCAAAATTGATTTATTCTTTGTATTGTTTCGACGCAAATAATTGCACTAAAACCCTTTCTGTTTGCTGATAGAATAATATTATATTTGCGTTTAAATGTATATATTCAATTGCTAGAATAATTCATCGTATTGTTTGAAAACAATCACTAATTATGCTATCACCCCGTACGGTTATATATATATATATATATATATATATATATATATATATATATATATATATATATATATATATGTATATAACAAAATAGTCAAAATTATTAATATTATATTGATGAAAAATGGGCTATATATGATATGGGCACATGGTGCCCACGGATATATATATTTATATATTAATACATCACAAACATGACATGGCACAAAATCTGTTTAAATTTAAGTCGCATGAAAATTAAGCGAACCCCGGTCATCGACGGTGCACTGACGGCCAACTGAGACTACCACCGCGCTCAATATTATATATACTAGGGGCACACCCGTGGGCACCATGTGCCCATATGATATACAGAACATAGGTAGGAATAAAATTGCCAACCAAACATGCTTCTAAATATGTTTGAATTATCTCTTCAACATTTTATTCCTCTAATAATCAGATATATAAATTTACTTCCTTGCAGTTATTATAATTTGACCAACTAAAGAATTTTACCGCAACTCATATTTTCAAAAATCACTGCTTCTTGGCCATTTTGAAGTGAAAATATTAATTATGAATTAAAATAAATGTACGGAAATACACGTATTTGCTAAAATATATGCTAATTAGGCAATAATATGCACTTATTTCATATTATATACTTAAAAATTGAAATTATAGCATGCTACTCCCCTTAAACTTAAGATTAAACTTTGAATTGAAGATTTATCACAAAAACTTTTTTGACTGATTTCATTCTGACGTTTGATTCGTTTTTGTCTATTTCAAAGCAGACTGAACTTCAGAATCGTAGTGATTGTTTTATTTGTTCTTTGGTCGGTCATTTTAACATAAATGCTTAATAGCGACAAACTTCAAATTAGAATAAATAAAACTTAATATTATTAACTAACTAAATTATTTATATTTCTCATTGACATACTTAATCAATGTAATATAGCAGATGCCACTCTGTGTAAAGTACACAACACACTAAATACACTTCAAATCATCAAATTAATTGAAGATTTGACACAAAAACTGTTTTAACATTTCATTCTGACGTTTGATTCGTTTTTGTCTATTTCAAAGCAGACTGAACTTCAGTACAAAGAAGTGTTCTACACATACATACTCACATACATACATTTCTGGGTAATTATATATATATATATATATATATATATATATATATATATATATATGTTTCCAGTAAAAAGAATTATTTCGTAGCTTTTCACGATTACAATACAATTTCAACTCCGTCAAGTTCTTCGTAAGTCTCAAGAAAGTATTTTTAGATCTTGTGATACGAAACTTGTAATTAAAGTGAAGATAAAACCGAATGGAAAGAAAATTCGTTACATCAGCATTTCCCCGTTGCTCGTTCTTTTTTTTTTTTGTAGGAAACCTCATTTCATTTCCCAAATCCTATTAACAGTATCGCCTCAAGTGGGCCATAAATACGTTAGTCCAACCCTGTAGCGCAACAGCGTGTCCCGATAGTAGGGCTGGTCCTTCCGTTTATCGGAAAACAATAATACGGCCATCGTCGCTTCGGTGCGTATATCGCATGCTCGTGACACTGCAAAAAAAAAAAGAAAAAAGTTTCACAAATGTCCGGAGCGGACCGGAGCGGAGTATGTCACTGGCATGCGACTCGGGTCTTACTTGTGTCAACACCGGACTCGCTGTTCAGAGTACGGTCCCTAGATTTACAGAATCGCGCTCTCCCCAGCAGAGCAGCCAGCTGACAGCGACCGCAATCACAGGCTATCGCGAAAACGAAAACGAACGATGTTCAAAAGAGAATAAAATGGATTTGTTCTGATTGTGAACCTTACCGAGTTATTCTTCGGTATCTTATGTTTATATTTATATATATATATACACACACACATACACACACACATAGACACACACATACACACACACACACACACGCACGGACGTCATTCCGTAAATAGTTAAATTCGATTCAGGAATTGTCAAAACACGTATTTCCGGTAATATCTTGAGTTTTAAATTTTTCAAGGTTACAATACTTCCTTATATACATTCGTATAAGAAATTATTTAAAAGATAATTAAAGGACAGTACTTTTAAAAGCGCCTAAACTGCTAAATGTAGCTTAAAAGTTATATATAACCCGTTTTAAATCAAGTATTAACTTATATATCTTAATACAATAATATTGAGCGGGGCAGTGATTTCTGTTGACCGTCAGTGCACCGTCGATGACCGCCAAATAACACGTTGGCATAATTTTATATTTGAACGGTTTTTGTGTCCGATGGAATAATTTTATATTAAAATATATGCATATATATATATATATATATATATATATATATATATATATATATATATATATATATATATATATATATATATATGTATATGTATATATATATATATATAAATGTACAATATTACGAATTTAATTACTTTCCTTGACGAAGTCAAAATTGTATTGTAATCATGAAAACCTTCGAAATTAAAATTTTAACAGAAACAACAATCCAGTTATATATATTTTTGGATTCAAGGCGACGAAACAAACACTTTTTAATAATGAAAATGCTACAGACACACGACCGAATATTATAGCTTTTTCGGTACTTTGTACAGCGAGCTAAAAATGGCCTAACTAATGCTTACGTTCAAACGTCAAACATTACTTAGCCATGCAACCTCATTGAGTCTTACACAACTGACCGCACTATGACGTCAAACTGAGTGCGTCGCGACGCTTGAAATAAACGTTGGGGCGCCACATGTGAACAAAAATTAGTTCACATGCTACGCGATACAAAAATAATGCAACTCACACGTATTTCAAACATTTACGAATTGATTTTAACGTAAATACACGTTTTGACCGTCCTTGAACTCTTATTAATATTCCCTGTGGTTTATTTTATATATATATTTAAATTAATATGTTAATACAATTTGTATTAAATCATTATTCGATATTCGGTATTAAAATGCATGATTGCAACAATTTATCTAGGCGTATAGGAGCATCGTAGGGTTTCTTTAGTGGAGTTAGATGGTTCAAAATGCTATTTAGATTCGTTGGGAGATATATGTGATTGCTAGATCGTTAGTAGAGATATCTGAGGCTCACTTTCGTTGGAATTGAAAACTGAAAGACATATCTAACAAAGCAAGTCTTGCTTGCTTGTTGGCGAAGGCATTGTGTGTGAGAGAGATACAACTAGTGAGGGGGGTACGGGGGGAGGTGTTCAGGTAGTGCAGGCACGTTTCAATCATCATCAAAGAACACAGAACAGAGGAAATCAAGCGAACGTGCACACGACGTTATACGAGTACGTTCACACTAATACAACCAAGGCCATATTATTGCCGATCACATCTACATATTCGTAGACTTAATAACACTTGAGTCCCGAGGGCTTAACCACGACTAGAAGCTCGAAATACTCGATAATCTCATCTGTGACTAAATACAATACCAATTGTTGCAATCATCACACTCAAACTTATAATACAGCCACATTAGATACTTAACTGTTCATTAAAGAAGAAAAACAACAATTATATGCGTAGCTACAATATTGAACGCGGTAATAGTTTCAGTTGGCCGTCAGTGCACCATCGGTGACCGGCAAATTTTTCAACCTACTTGAAATACGATACGCTCGGTCGCTCATAAGACCAAATTTGTGCCCTCTACTCCTCTGAAGGTACCGGAGCAATTTACACCAAATTTGGTACACATATTATTTAACACCCCATTTATATCTATGCGCAATTTAAATCAAATCGCGTGAATAGTTCCCGAGTTATAGGGCCCCAAAATTTACAACCCCCCTTAATACTGCCCTTATAAAAATAATTAAACTACCGAAAAATTCTACTAATAATTCTAAGATATTTTATGTCTGCAAGATTTTTTCATATTGTTAACTCAAGGGCCGTAAAAAATTAAATTAAATATTATTATTCTGTATTTCAACGTAACTAATTAATCTTTTCAATTTGTTTACGTCTTTCACGTAACTAATTTCGGAAGTTTATGACGGAATTAGCATCGGGTATGAATGATTATGGCGTGAAACATTGACAGTTGGGAAAGTTGGTAGTGCTGGCAGTGATAACTAAATACTTAATATTCGTATCGTAGCGCTGACGAAGTCGTAACGAAGGCTTCGGCTTCGGCTTCGACTTGGTCGACGCCATAACTTAGCTTATTGGATTTTCTGATTCACTCAGCAATTTCAATGCGTTTTCTTGGCTTGAATGAAACCCCTAAGGACTTACAGCCTTCTAAACTTTCAACTATTGCATTCTATACAAATATATTTACAACAATTCGTCGATTTTACATTTTTTAATAAATTAAATTTCAAAACCGAATTTTATATTCATTCAAAGACAAATTTGAATTTTAAATATATATATATATATATATATATATATATATATATATATATATATATATATATATAAATATTTATATATAGTATGCTAACCCATCGCCCCATGTGCACCATGTGCCCATATCATATACAGTTTATTCTTTATCGATATAATTTTACATATTTTAGTAAATTAAATTTCAAATCCGAATTTTAAATAAATCGAAAGACATACAAATTTTAATTTTAAATATATATATATATATAAATATTTATAAATAGTATGCTAACCCATGGCCCCATGTGCACCATGTGCCCATATCATATACAGTTCATTCTTTATCGATATAATTTTACATATTTTAGTAAATTAAATTTCAAATCCGAATTTTAAATAAATCGAAAGACATACAAATTTTAATTTTAAATATATATATATAAATATTTATAAATAGTATGCTAACCCATGGCCCCATGTGCACCACGTGCCCATATCATTTACAGTTCATTCTTTATCGTTATAATAATAATGTAAATTTTAATAAATATGTATTATTTTTGAACCAATTAAAAGCAATACTATTTTATTATCTCTTCAAAAATCAGTATTTATCTTACTGCTTCTTTCGATTCACACACAATATATATATATATATTAATCTGTGCTGCTGCTATTTTTCTATATTTATATTGATGTTTAATAATTATTTTAATAATATAGCACTTGTAATTTTTCAACAATACCATGAATTTCACAGTGGCTCAAACCACTATAAAATAAGCCACTATATTCCTAATTAATGCCGTTTTAAAGATATCAAAAAAATTGCAAAATTAAACTATTATTTACGGTTAAAATATTGTTTAAAAAAATTTGAGGTGCACAATTAGGCCATATATAAGGCTTAAGTATTAGGTTTCATTATTTGTCCTTCAACAGATTTGACTAAGCGTTCACACACACACACACACACACACAAACACACACACACACACACACACACACACAAACACACGGACGTCATTCCGTAAATAGTTAGATTCGATTCAGGAATTGTCAAAACACGTATTTCCGGTAATATCTTGAGTTTTAAATTTTTCAAGGTTACAATACTTCCTTATATACATTCGTATAAGAAATTATTTAAAAGATAATTAAAGGACAGTACTTTTAAACGCACCTAAACTGCTAAATGTGGCTTAAAAATTATATAAACCGTTTTAAATCAAGTATTAATTTATATATCTTAATACAATATTATTGAGCGGGGAAGTGATTTCAGTTGGCCGTCAGTGCACCGTCGGTGACCGGCAAATAATCCGGTCGTATAATTTTCAACCTTTTGTGTCAGATGTAACAAATAAAATATATATAAATTTAGAAAAATATTTAATTTCTTTTTGAATGGATTTGTTATTTTTTCATTTTGTTTCATGTCAGTTCATAATTTGAATATTTATGCGATTTTCAAAGGCTCATTAGGCCTCGATAGCAACATGTGCACCCAAGGATTCTACAAAACGTTAAAAATACTCACTTTATTAGCGAATTTTATTTATATATTTTAGGCAACCTTGTCTATTTGTCTACAAACACAAATAAAAATTTGAATATCTTCAGAGTTCATGGCTAATACCAAATAAATATTCGTATATTATTTTGCATAATTCACACAGTGTTTTTATAAATAATTTATTCAAAATTACATAAATATTCTCAGTGATATATTAAACATTAAAATAATAAGTACAAAATTTCCATAATTTAAAATGGATCGATTCACCACCCTCTGGAAAATATCCACGGCACAATATTCTTTAATTTCTAATGTAACTGTAGGTTTGCCAATGCCTCCAGCGGTAACAACACAATTCAACGGTAATGGCACACAGTTGACATTGAAACAAGATATTTCGTATCCACTCTTCGCTTTGCCAATTATTGTTCGTTCTTTTTGTACATCTTCTCGTAAAACTAACAAATCTTTTTGGTCGCACAAATGTTCACATTCGTGACAAGCAATTATAGCAACAAACACAATTAAAGTTATTGCGATTACTTGCAAATTACAAAATATATTGCGCATTTTGTTAAATTACACTGATTCTAGCAGAGTTTTAATATTGGACTGATATATTATCTATTTTATCAATTATTTTATCTCTTTCTTATCTTGCTAAAACACATATTTATTAACATACTAAAAATTAAATTAATTTTTTCATGAAGTTCCATCTTTCATGAAGTTCCCTATTCATGAAATATTGTGTTATGAAGTTCCTTTTCATGAAATTAATTTTTTCATGAAGTTCCCTAGTAATTTTTTTTTTTTAGCATAATAAATAAGTAGTTTTTTTTTCTTTTTAGTATATTGGCAGTCTGGATGTTCCACGACCGACGAGTAGGGTGGAAATTGTAGCTGCAATGCGACGAATACGTGTAAGTATTATATTTGAATGGTGGTGCCCTTTTTGTGCAGGCACGTTTCGTGTATTTGGTAAATATGGCGCGTTTGCTTTCAGTACGAATTCAAGGCGAAGGGAATCAAAAAGAAAAAGGTTACCATCGAGGTGTCAGTGGACGGGGTTCGAGTCACGTTAAGGAAAAAGAAAAAGGTAAGAGCTATGCACAAGGAATATTGATTAGTTTAAGATAACTAGATGAAATATATGAAAGGGGAAAGTTTACTTTGATTTTAGACGAATATACGAATTCTTTTTGAGAAATTTACGAATTAGATGAAATACTTTCCTTTTCAGGGATTAATAACTAATATGTTTTCCATTTAAAAATAAAATTTCAAGTCTCTAAGTTGTATGATTACAAGATTAAAAATTAATTAATAAAAATGGGTTTTGTTGTTTATTACATAACTAAATTTCTAAATCAAAATATACTAGAATAATATTTATGAAATTTAAAAATTATTTCCTAAAAAACTAGTAAATCTAGAAACTTTTCCTTTTCAGGGATTAATATCTAATATGTTTTCTATTTAAAAATAAAATTTCAACTCTCTAGGTTGTATGATTACAAGATTAAAAATTAATTCATAAAAACGGGTTTTGTTGTTTATTAGATAACTTAATTTCTAAACCAAAATATACTAGAATAATATTTATGAAATTTAAAAATTATTTCCTAAAAAACTAGTAAATCTAGAAACTTTTCCTTTTCAGGGATTAATAACTAATATGTTTTCTATTTAAAAATAAAATTTCAAGTCTCTAGGTTGTATGATTACAAGATTAAAAATTAATTAATAAAAATGGATTTTCTTGTTTATTAGATAACTAAATTTCTAAACCAAAATATACTAGAATAGTATTTATGAAATTTAAAAATTATTTACTAAAAAACTAGTAAATCTAGAAACTTTTCTTTTTCAGGAATTAATTACTAATATGTTTTATATTTAAAAATAAAATTTCAAGTCTCTAGGTTGTATGATTACAAGATTAAAAATTAATTAATAAAAATGGGTTTTTGTTGTATATTATGTATCAAAATTTCTAAACCAATTTATGAATATTTGATAATTATTTTCTGAAAAACTAGTATATCTAGAAACTTTTCCTTTTCAGAGATTAATAACTAATATGTTTTCTATTTATAAATAAATTTTCAACTCTCTAGGTTGTATGATTACAAAATTAAAAATTAATTAATACAAAATGGGTTTTGTATTGATGTACCAAATTTGCTTTAGTTGCAATTCCCTAATGTTTTTGGTTTAAATATGTGATTTAAATTTAAATTGAGACAAGAATCTAGAGTTTTAGAGTGTGTACAGACACGAGAATTCTTTTATCTAAATCGTATGTGCTTCGTATGTGCTTACAGAGAAAAAACTGGCTGGATGAAGGCAAACCCTTACTCCTGTCCCACCCTATTTACCGTATCTTTTACGTCAGCCACGACTCTCAAGACCTAAAAATATTCAGCTACATCGCCAGGGACGGCTCTTCCAATGTCTTCAAATGTAACGTCTTCAAATCCAACAAAAAGGTAAGAAAAAAATATTTATTTAATTGTAATGTCGTAAATGTGTATATTTATATTTGCCGAATTCCCCGTATTTGCAAATGATCTGAATCGTATAAAGACGTCATCGAGAACTACTACAATAGAAATTCTCTGAAAGTGATTTCGTAATATACCGTAATAACTATGATGACGTCTTTTGGCGCTTGCAGCAGCGACAACTAACAGAAAATAAATACAAAACAGACACAGTTTTTGTTTGTGTGATGACATAGGCTTAGAATTAGACGGACAGAATTTCTGGTGCAGAAGTTTCGTTTATAAATAAGCAAAATTCAATTAGCTGTTTTAAATAAAAGAAAATATTAAGTAATGTGGCCGTTGGGTCAGAAATACTCGCCAGCCAATCGGCAATGACCTGTTCCGAAAATAATTACACATACACAGCCATTTTATTCCTCTTACCCTACAAATAAAACAAAATTGCATCAAAAACCCTCTAGACGTATATTTCCAATATATATAAGTCCCATATTTCCTTTAGTAGCATTTTATATTTAAAATAAAAATATAATCAAAAAAATTATGCCTTTTTAAAATAAACTAATTTGGTTTAATATTTTCTTTAAACCCAGAGAAAAATATTACCGTCGAAAAGTAGAGCTCAAACATACCGACATTACTTAAACTGTTTTATTTGCACGCCCAAGGCGCCACTTGCTTGTTATTCAAAACTTGGCATCGCGACGCCGACCGACGCCAAGTGAAACTCTCAGCTACGAAACTAGTAACTTTATGGTGGAAGTGCCAGAGGCTCGTATGCCGATATTCCGCGAGAAACATCAATATTACGATCGATTGCGTCAATATATAAATCGATTTTTCTATCGCTAAATTCGTGTAGTGAAGTTATTAAAATTATTAAAAATGTGGCGTTAATTAAACAGTGTTAAAAGTGTTTGAATTTAACCCCAACACTTTCATACGAAGTATAAATACACGTAATTTAAATTAATAATTATATTAAATTTAAAATATTGGTAATATATCAATAATATATATTTTTATACTATATCAGGAAAAAGGACATATATATATGTATATATTACCTATTAATATCTTCGTTTAATAAATTAAAAAAATAATTTTAATATATTTGACCCTAAAAGGATTCATTACACTTTTAATATAATTAATATTTCAGAATACGAAACTTTAATTTATTTTTAATATTATAAATTAGTAATATAAATATATATTAATTAAATTTGCATACTTTAACTACAAAAATATAAAATATTATTATGTGAAAATCCAAATATAATAATAAATAAACGAATTAGAACTCCACGTAAATATAATATAAGTTAAAACAGTTACATAGTTAATAAAAAAAATGTGGTACACGTGTATATTATTATAACTATACATATATTAACTGTTAACATACGTGCAATTGTGCCTACTATATTATCAAACGTCCTCCAAACCGTATGATATAATTGAAACAAGAACATTATAAAATAAATAACATAAATTAAAAAAGTGACAATAATACAACATATATTAATAAAAGCTATACATACATTAGCTGTTAAAATCTATGTGATTGTGGCTACGTGTACTAAGTGCAACTTGTGTAATAATATAAACATATATTTATATTAATTAGTGACAGTGATACAACCTATATTAATAATAACTTTACATATATTAGCGGATAATATCTATATTACTGCGCATATTATTTTCATATATTCATTTAAATCGCTTAAAACGTATTGTGAATATTTTGTGCAAATAATATTTATGCGAAAATACGTAATGTTTTAATATATAATATTTTCGCAAATTTGGAACTTGAGTTAAATACTAGTGTAGCCCCTTAATTAAGGGGAATTTAAGGAGCTACGTCTACGTCTTACTAGATTCATATATTAAATGGAACAGAATTTGTAAAAATGGGAAAAATACGTACTTTTAACTACGATTTTAAATTTTAACAAATTATAATTCAGTAATTGAATTAATAAAAAATGTAGTTAAAATATTGGAAAAATGTTGAAACAAAATCCGGGAAAAGACGCACTGCTAAAGTCCAAACACTCCAGTTTGGAGTTACCAGACCTTCCAGAGTTGCTCCAACCTCCAAAAGAGTCGCCAAAATCGAAAATGCCTGGCGACATTTGGTGGAACAAATTCACTAACTTAAGCGACGTATTAAAATCCAAATCTGACCATCAAGGCATTAAAAAATCAAAATCTGATATTAGCAACGATATACACTGTAAAAAAACCACAGAAAATGGGACGAAAAAGTCTAAAACACAAACGACTTTAGATTACTTTTTAAAAGCGCGGCCAAAATCTGAGGTTTTAAATAAACAGGATAAAATAAAGAAAATGAAAGGGGAAAACGGACGACCTTCGATGCTTCAGAAGCAAATGTCTGTGGGGTCGTATCCGATCCTGCTGAATATACCGGAAGAGAGCGTGATATCGCGAGAACGACCTGCGACGGTGTGCGGGGCGGAGCACAAAAGTGATAACTCGCAGTTAACGTTGGAACGGCCGCGGAAAAAATTGTCGTTTAGGGAACCAGAGATTTCTGGGTATTCAAGGTTAGTCATTGGGTCAGAGACGCTACCGCGCAAGAACATTAAGCCGTTCACGACACCCCAAATGCAACGAAGTGTTAGTGTTAATAACGGAAACGTCCAAAGATGGATTAGTTACGAAGATTTAAATATATTAGAGGTAATTATTGATTTAAACATTGTTTAACGAAAATATCGGCGATAGATTTTCGTAAAATTAACATATATGTCGAAAGTAAATAGTATCTCAAGGTCAAATTATAGCAGGATTAAGATTCGTTCTAAGCGTAGCTTTAAATAAATGTGTGCAGCTGTTTGCTCCAAAATATTGCTCAGATTATCTCTGGTAATGACAAGTGATGCAGTTGTAAGAGACAGAGAGAGAAGGAGTCATATATAAGTATTAACTATACTATAATTAGCAACAATCTGCGATGCCAAATAGTGTGACATCGGTGCAATGCATAAGTACACTTCAAACTGTAAACAAAGAAGTGCGTATATTTCACTATATTGCCAAAATTTTCCGGAAAATATATATATAAATATAATACATCCAAAAATCCAATTGCACGTATATATCGCGAGTTATAGGGCCCTAAAATTTAAAACCCCCCTTAATACTGCCAATATAAAAATAATTAAAACACACAAAAATTCTAATAATAATTCTAAGATAGTTTATATCTACGAGATTTTTTCATATTGTTAACCCAAAGGCCGTAAAAAATTATTAAATATTATAATTGTGAATTTTTAAATTTAAAAAACCCCTTTTAATACTGCCCTTATAAAAATAATTAAAACAGCCAAAAATTCTACTAATAATTCTAAGATAGTTTATATCTACAAGATTTTTTTATATTGTTAACCCAAAGGCCGTAAAAAATTATTAAATATTATAATTGTGAATTTTTAAATTTAAAAAACCCCCTTTAATACTGCCCTTATAAAAATAATTAAAACAGCCAAAAATTCTACTAATAATTCTAAGATAGTTTATATCTACAAGATTTTTTTATATTGTTAACCCAAAGGCCGTAAAAAATTATTAAATATTATAATTTTGCATTTTAAAATATGCACTAACATATTTTTTTATCAAAATAATTAAAAGACTTTTTATATCTATAACATTCTTATATATATAAATATAAAACATCCAAAAATCCAATCGTGTATTTCTCGAGTTATAGGGCCCCAAAATTTAAAACCCCCTTTAATACTGCCCTTATAAAAATAATTAAAACACTCAAAAATTCTACTAATAATTCTAAGATAGTTTATACCTACAAGATTTTTTCATATTGTTAACCCAAAAGCCGTAAAAAATTATAATTTTGCATTTTAAAATATTTAATAACATTTATTTTTATCTAAATAATTGTAAGACTTTTTATATCTATAATATCTTTATATATATATAAATATAAAACATCCAAAGATCCAATCGTATATTTCTCGAGTTATAGGGCTCTAAAATTTAAAACCCCCCTTAATATTGTCAATTTATAAATAATTAAAACACCCAAAAATTCTAATAATAATTCTAAGATAGTTTATATCTACAACATTTTTTCATATTGTTAACGCAAAGGCCGTAAAAAATTATTAAATATTATAATTTTGAATTTTAAAATTTAAAGAACCCCCTTTAATACTGCCCTTATAAAAATAATTAAAACACCCAAAAATTCTATTAATAATTCTAAGATAGTTTATATCTACAAGATTTTTTCATATTGTTAACCCAAACGCCGTAAAAAATTTAATTATAATTTAGAATTTAAAAATATTTAATAATTGTTTTCGTATAATGCATCTTTTTGTACTTTAAAACTCATCATGAATGCAATTATTTAATTTTCCAGTCTTTAAATTTAAATTATGTCTTTTTATATAAACTAATTATATTTTCTTTTTGCGAAACATCAAGGTTATGTGTGCAAAAATGCAATTAAAAATTACGACCGAATGCGCAAGCACTTTAATATATGGAATTTTTTGCACTTTTTATGCAAATTTTAATGCATAAAAATATATTCAAAATACAGTTAAACGCATTGGGGATATTGACCTCTTTATAAACAAGACATATTATTATAACTCAACCATAAACATTCATTTTAAAATTAAAATAAACGATTTTATATGTTTATATGCGCAGAGGTTCGGTTACTTCGGATAATATAGTGTAAAGAAAGTTGCTAGAGGTCTTGTGATCACTTCCGGGTTCCGAAATAGTGCATTAAATGCAACAATCTTAAGGTTTTAATTTTAATTAATCGTCCTTCACGTTGAAAGTTGAGGTTCGATTCCAGCCTATGTTAATGTTTTTTACTTTTTATAAAATAAGTGAATTAATATATAAATTAATACATCAGAGTGTTTTGTGTTTTTCTCTTTTTGTAGAGTCAAGCGATGCGTGTAGTTCGAACTGTGGGCCAGGCGTTTGAAGTGTGCCACAAATTAGATATTACGGGGCCGAATCCTAACCAGGACAACATCGAGGATGACGATGCGACCACGCAGTTGTCGCAGGACCTCCAGAGCGACATCCTTGCTAGCGACAAAGCGACATTTATAAAACGGGGTAAGTTGCATTTGGTTTTAAAATTGATAGGCGCATTTTAATATGTAATTGAAACGATTGAGATATGAAATATGCAATGTGTCTTAGTTTAAGTGCCTCATACTTAAAGTAATAACGACTTAGCTCAGTATATATAAACTTGACAAGACATAAAACATGTCTGCAACTTCTGAATTTCTTTCTTCTTTTCTTTTTAATGATTTGTGTAAATTTAGATTGTCTTAACAGTTTCTTGCTTACGTAAAAACATAAACATTTTATGTTTAAAGTTATTTTTGAAAATTGATGCGATTTTTTGATCTTTAAAGTCAATTTTTGGTATATAATAAAATAATATTGACTTTAAAGATCAATTAATAAACATTTGATACAATAATATAACTAAAACTGCGAGCCAATTACTAATTAAGAATAGAAATTATAAATAATAATTAACAAGAACAAAATTAATACATTAATTATGCATTTAATTGCTGTGAACGCAGTTTTTATTATAAAACAAACTAAAATATTAATTTTAATTACTAATTAGCTGTGAATGGACCTTAATACATACATTAAACATCTCTAAATATAATTACATTTTCGTTATTAATTGTTAAATTAAATAATTTCCAAGTGCCCTATTACAATAAACAAACATCTAAAGTGGCCTGCACTTGTCATATACGTAGTTTTCACTGTTAAATATTAGTATATATGTATATATTTCCTACGCTGTTAAAACAGAGCAAATATTTTATATATTATAACAAAAAAGTGTCTAGTTTCAAGTAGGTATACGAACATATTAATTTGCCGGTTATCGACGGTGCACTGACGGCCAACTGAAACTACTTCCCCGCTCAATATTATTGTTATAAAATACAGTATATATATATCTCCGAAGGTTGAATAAATTCTAGCACCTTGTAAGACTAATCCCCAACAAGAAATAGACGATACAAAATGTGTATTTAAAGCAACAATTCATTAAAAAAAAACTATAAAGGTTAAGTCTGGCAAAACAAACGAATATATTTGGCAGTAATCCAAGCCAAGAAAAAATTGGCTCTACACTGTTAACAAAATGTGTAGATTTTGTCACATTTTTTCATGTTCCTCGCCGTGTTTTTAATATACAATAGTTATTCCTATTGTTTATGACGGTGTAACGGCGTCACGAGGTTTCTAAACAAATGATGGCTGTTTAGCTGATGTGGTTTAGCTAACGTGTGCCTGTGAATCCCAAAAATATAATATTGTTCGTGTAGGAGTTAGTACGAGGTTGACATTGAAGAAATATTGGTTAAAAATACGAAATTTCGGCTAGCAAAATACACTAATTTATAACAGACGATTTTAAAGAGTTATTTCGCAATTTTATGTATTCAATAGTTATAGTTTTGCGATTGAAAATAAATTAAATATTGCATATTTTACGCAAATATGATTTATTTAGCTTGTACGGTAATTAGATTTATTTATATTAAAGAAATTGATAAATATCGGATTTATTTAATTGTAGTTTTAAATTGATTTAAGTAAATCGTTTTCTCAGCGTATTTTTTTAATATCTCGGAATTGGTATGAGTTAGAGGAAAATTATTTAAATAAATGTTGAAGATATTGAAATTTCAAGCAACTTTTGTTCAATAAGTTTTTTTTGTAAAAGCTACCATTTACTGAAAAATCAAATTTGAAAATAATTATTTTATATGTCGATCGCAAATTTTATGTATTTAATAGTTATAGTTTAGCGATTAAAAATAAATTAAATATTGCATATTTTACGCAAATACGATTTATTTAATTTGTACGGTAATTAGATTTATTTATATTAAATAAAACTTATAAATATAGGATTTATTTAATTGTAGTTTTAAATTGATTCAAGTAAATCGTTTTCCCAGCGTATTTTTTTAATATCTCGGAATTGGTATGAGTTAGCGGAAAATTATTTAAATAAATGTTGAAGATATTGAAATTTCAAGCAACTTTTGTTCAATAAGTTTTTTTCGGAAAAGCTACCATTTACTGAAAGATCAATTTTGAAAATAATTATTTTATATGCGGATCGTAAATTTCATTTATTTAATAGTTATAGTTTAGCGATTAAAAATAAATTAAATATTGCATATTTTACGCAAATACGATTTATTTAGCTTGTACGGTAATTAGATTTATTTATTATTAAAGAAACTTATAAATATAGGATTTATTTAATTGTAGTTTTAAATTGATTCAAGTAAATCGTTTTCCCAGCGTATTTTTTTAATATCTCGGAATTGGTATGAGTTAGCGGAAAATTATTTAAATAAATGTTGAAGATATTGAAATTTCAAGCAACTTTTGTTCAATAAGTTTTTTTCGGAAAAGCTACCATTTACTGAAAGATCAATTTTGAAAATAATTATTTTATATGCGGATCGTAAATTTCATTTATTTAATAGTTATAGTTTAGCGATTAAAAATAAATTAAATATTGCATATTTTACGCAAATACGATTTATTTAGCTTGTACGGTAATTAGATTTATTTATTATTAAAGAAACTTATAAATATAGGATTTATTTAATTGTGGTTTTAAATTAATATGATTTCTCAGCGTATTTTCTTAATATCTCGGAATTGGTATGAGTTAGCGGAAAATTATTTAAATAATAGTTGAAGATATTGAAATTACAAGCAACTATTGTTCAATAAGTTTTTTTGTAAAAGTTACCATTTACTGAAAAACCAATTTTGAAAATAATTATTATATATGTACGTTTTTGTTTTATTTTCAATACGTATGATTAATTCAAATAACTAAAGGACAAAAAACTATAACCCATAAAACCATTTTGTATTTATTTATCTTAATACAATAATATTGAGCGGGGTAGTAGTTTCAGTTGGCCGTCAGTGCACCGTCGGTGACCGGCAAATAACACGTACGCCTAATTTTCAACCTACTTGAAATTAAGCAGTTTTTTGTCAATTGTAATAATTATATATTTATATATAGATCAGTATGGTTAATACAAATAACTAAAGGACAAGAAAGTCGAGTGAAGGCCACTTTTTGTACATTCCTTATACGAAATTAATAATCATATATATATATATATAGTTATAATAACCTAGATAATATACGATGAATTCGCGGAATATAAAATAAATTGTTAATGCCTTCAGGCAGTTAATATCCTATTTAATAATTTGCAACATCATTAACTTTAGTATTTATTATTGTTAGTTAACAATATATTCCGTTATGGTCTCGGTTACTTAGCGATACGTGGTTACCAACCTAAAGCAAAACATGGTTAGACGGAACAGCTGTTTGCTAATAACGTATACACATTATTATCATGTTCACATTGCTGCGCCACCGAAAGCCTAAACTTACTGTTTAAATCAACACTTGAGTTTACAAAGGGATTTTGCGCCATTTGGGGGGAGATTACACGCATTAACGGATTATTCTAGACATAAACACGAAACACTGTACCAATTTTTTTTTATTAGCTCGCTAAAATACTGTAGCATTCTCGGGTCAAAAAATATTCTTAACAAAAAGTGTTTGTCTCGTCGCCCTGAATCCAAAAATATATATAATTTGTATACTTGGATGTTAGTCGTCGCTCGCGCGTAAGTCCAAATTTGTGCCTCTATTCCTCTGAAGTTACCGGAGCGATTTACACCAAATTTGGTACACATATTATTTAATATTCCATTTGAGTCCACTCGCAATTTTAATTTAATCCCCCGTATACTTCTCGAGTTATAGGGCCCCAAAATTTAGAGCCCCCCTTAATACTGCCCTTATAAAAATAATTAAAACACTTAAAAATTCTACTAAGAATTCTAAGATATTTATGTCTACAAGATTTTTTATATTGTTAACCCAAACGCTGTAAAAAATTATTAAGTATTATAATTTTGATATGTACGCATCGGCAAATCGTAGATTAGATAGTGCACGCGTGTGTTTGCCGCTCTACAATTATCAATGCCCCAATTGACGTCATCAGGCCTAAGAATAACACCTATACACCGAATACTAAGCGTATACGAAAGATATGTTTTAGACACTCGCCGTAATTCTTAAAGACAGTTCGATGACATTGCCAAAACTACGGGCGGGATACGCGAACCCAAGGCTCCCATCGCCGCCTGGGGGTTGCAATCATTACATTAATTTACATCAATTAACAGTTACAATAACAACTACAATTGGTGCATGCAACAATGCCTCCAGCTATACACTAATTGCGTAGGAAAATATAAACAAACTGTATTTAAATTTGTGTTTGGTTTAGTGTGGGTCTGTATCTATCTGTTTGTCTGTGTGTGTGTGTGTGTGTGCGCGTGCGTGTGTGTGTGTGTGTCTGTATGTATGTATGTGTGTGTGTGTGTGTGTGTGTGTTTGTGTATGTATGTATGTATGTATGAGCGCTATATATATATAATAAACAGTAAAAACTGCTGAGGATATAAATATGAAACTTTGTGTGTGTTTGTCTGTGTGTGTGTCTGTCTGTGGGTGTGTGTTTGAACGTAATAGAGCCAAAACGGTCGAAGATGAAATTATGACATTATTATCTAAGGTTCTATATGGCCCAGTTGGCCCAGAAGTGAATATATTCAATTTTTGAACACTAGAATTAATGGTTTATATTCGCTATTTTTTTAATATCTCGAAAACGGTATGAGTTATTGAAAATTTGATTCTTATAAAAATTAAAGACATTTAAATTTCTAGTAATGTTTATTTGAAAAGTTTTTTTGAAAAATGTACTATTTACTAATAAATCGCTTTTTAAAATAGCAATATTACAATTACGTATTATATTTTCTTTTTTTTTTAATATTTCGAAAACAGCATGAGTTATAGAAAATGTGATTCTTATAAAAATTAAAGATATTAAAATTTGCAGTAGTTTTTATTTGAAAAGTTTTTTTGAAAAATGTACTATTTAGTAATAAATTGCTCTTCAAAATAGCAATATTACAATTACGTATTATATGTTCTATTTTATTTTAATATCACGAAAACGGCATGAGTTATAGAAAATTTGATTCTTATAATAATTAAAGATATTAAAATTTCCAGTAGTTTTTGTTTGAAAAGTATTTTCGAAAAATGTACTATTTACTAATTAATTGCATTTGAAAATAGTAATGTTACATTTACGTTTCTCTAGTAAGGAAACGTATTAATTTGAAACACAATTATTAGAAAGTCAAGTGGAGGCCACTCCAGCTTTTTGGAATCAATATTTATACGTGCTACTATAGCTATATCGAAAATAGTAGGAATTTAAGAAATAAGTATTTATTTTTTATAAAAGTTTTATATATATTTTTTTTATAATTACGCAGGATTAAAGTTGCTAAGGCTCTGGGTGCATTAATGCTTGTCTATTTATGACTTTGTATGCATGAAATAATATTCATGGACAAGTAGTTATAAACCAAAATAAAATAAAAATTTTAATATGTGAGCGCGTAAATGTGAACACGTAATTAATAGTTAGAATATACGAGCATTTTAATCTGATGCGGCATTGTAATATAAAACCATTACTCGGCCTTCTTTTATTTTTATTTACGCTTATACGTAACATACAAACAACAAAATAATAATAACGGAACGTATTTCATGAAGTATGTGCAAAAATTATGCTAAGTTGCTTTTTATGTTTTACATAATCGCTTTTGATGTACCAAAGAACACATTTAAAAAATGTAGCATTGATATGCATTTAATAATTGCGTCATTTTATTATTTTACTAACCTAAATCGCTTGTTCTATAATTAAGAAGATTAAATTATATGATTTGCATATCAATTACATTGATTTTTATTTTGTTGAAGTCTGAAAGATAATTTTATATCTGCCAGAATGCAATTCTGCTCAAACGAATATATTAAATATCAATGCGAGTCTATTATTAGAATAAAATAACTTAGCGTGTCACTAGAATATAAATACAGTCATATTACGGTGACAGTTAACTCAGAATTACATTCAATCAATATCTAAATATCTATTTATACTTAGAATTGCCTAAAATACTAATTTATTATTACTAAAAACTTCGAATATCTACTAAAAATTAACAAATTAAATTTATTTAAATATAGGTGTGAGTTAAGTGCGGTACACTCCAGATATATAGTCACATTTTATAATAATTCTTTGTTTAATAATTTAAATAAAGCAACATGTTTAGAATCTCTGGTATTTGAGTGCCCTATTCTAAATAATAAATAAAATAAATTTACATAAATATAATTATTGCATTTGGTCGGTAAAAAATAATTTATTTGCCCGTAACTGACGGTGCACTGACGGCCAACTGAAACTACTACCCCGGCTCAATATTATTGTATTACGCAAATCAGACCTGCTTGAATTATTTTGAAAGTTTCACATATTTAGTAAATTGTCCCAATTCGTATTAATTTCACGAAGTGAACATATTTAGAACCACAAGTTTCAACATATTTAATTTAATTGGCAATTTGAAATTATTATTTTAAACATTTAAAATATTCAGTGCCATTCTTTGTCAATTTAATTTTATGAAGTAAACATGTTTAGTACCACTGGTACTTAGTTGCAAAATATTTAATTATACCGTGGTGCATTTACAAAAATATTATTGTGGTAATTATGTCATTATTGTACTAATTCTCAATTATTTATGAATTGAACATGTTTAGAACCGCTGGTATTTAAATATAACATATTTAACTATTCTACAGTGCATAAAAAATATTAAATGAATAATTTTAAACATTTACGTAAATCTAAAAAAACATTTTATTAAATATTAAAATAATCACATACCAAATCGTAAAATTAATAAATATTATTTAATTAGTTATTGCTCATCGTTTGCTACAAATCGAGCTGGAGGCATTGGTGTTTATGTTGTGTTTATAGCTTTATATTGATATAAAATACAATTAATTAAAATTGTAGTTATTGTAAGACTATTTAGATTTATTTAAATTATTTAAAGAAACCCCCGGCTATATTTATCAGAAGTGGGATAATAGTTGCTTTAAAACAGTAAAAACAATATTGAAAATATGTAAAATGTGTTTGTTTTCAGAAGGTGAAGGCAACTCTAGTGATCGTGGCTCATTGTTAGGGGTCGATGAGACCTTTGGTGGAGCTGGCAGCATTTCAGACACTGGACCCCCGGATCGGCCAGTCAAACCCCATCCCCTTACCTTAGATATCTTACCACCCCCTCCCCCCAATAACAATTCAAGCAGAAGGTCTGATATGGTAAGTTTATTATTAATACAATAATATTGAGCGCGGTAGTTGTTTCAGTTGGCCGTCAGTGCACCGTCGCTGACCGGGAAATTACACATTTTTTTACCGATTTTTTTTTTTTAAATACAATATATATATATATATATATATATATATATATATATATATATATATATAAATTCGGTTAATGTCTCCAGACTCAATCTGAGACGTACGTGTCCCCGTTGACGGAGCCGCTGCGGAACGCCAGCGGCAATCTACCCGCAGCGGGCAGTGCCCTTTCGGCCCACCACGAACTGCAGCTGCTGCGCGAGCAGCTGGAACAACAGACACAACAGACCCAGGCGGCGCTGGGACAGGTTAGTTTTCGGATAATGGACCTTTTTTCTCTTCTGTGTTCGCATGTTTCCTTTAGATTAACGTGGATTTTTTACCTTTCAAAGAAAGGTTCCTTTGTGTCGTTAATATTCTATTAAGAAAACGCTATTTTTTCTGGTTTAGGCTTTTGTTTTTAACCTGAAAACAATTTAGAAATTTATAATTGTTCTTTTGTATCATTAATAACATTTTTTTCTGGTTTTGAACTTATTTGATTTTAATACTATAATATTGAGCCGGGGTAGTAGTTTCAGTTGGCGGTCAGTGCACCGTCGCTGACCGGTAAATTATCCGATTGCATAATTTTCAACCTAGTTGAAATTAAAAGATTTTTAGCTCGCCGTACGTAGTACCGAAGAAGCTTAAGCATTCGGTCGTGTGTCTGTAGCATTCTCGGATCCCAAAAAGTGTTTGTCTCGTCGCCCTGAATCCAAAAATGTATATAACTTATATACTTGGATGTTAGTCGTCGCTCGCTTGTAAGACCAAATTTGTGCCCTCTATAACTCTGAAGGTACCAAAGCGATTCACTCCAAATTTGGTACACATATTATTTAACATCCTATTTGACTCTCGCTTGCAGTATAAATCCAATCGCCCGTATACGTCCCGAGTTATAGGGCCCCAAAATTTACAACCTCCCTTAATACTGCTCTTATAAAAATAATTGAAACACTTAAAAATTCTACTAAAAATTCTAAGATGTTTTATCTCTACAAGATTTTTTCATTTTGTTAACCCAAAGCCCGAAAAAAATTTAATTAAATATTATAATTTTGAATTTTAAAATATGCAGTAAAATTTTTTTTTAATCAATATAATCTAAATTTGGTACACATATTATTTGGCTTCGCATTTGAATCCTTACGCAGTTTAAATCCAATCGCCCGTATACTTCCCGAGTTATAGGACCCCAAAATTTACAACCCCCCTTAATACTGCCCTTATAAAAATAATTGAAACACTTAAAAATTGTACTAAAAATTCTAAGATTTTTTATGTCTACAAGATTTTTTCATTTTGTTAACCCAAAGCCCGAAAAAAATTAAATTAAATATTATAATTTTGAATTTTCAAATCTTGTTTGACAAATGCAATATATATATATATATAAATGGTTTTCCTAATAAGGCAATTAAAACTTCGATAAGCCATTGTGAAAAATACGATTGTATTTGAATACAGATCCAACTTTTGCGAGACCAGCTTCAAGCGGAACAAAGCGCACGTCTGGAGGCGCAAGCGCGAACCCACCAGCTTCTTGTCCATAATAAAGAGCTACTCGATCATATCACGGCCCTAGTCGCACATCTGCAGGATAATGAACGATCAGGACCACAAGGACAACAACATCCACATGTTACCATGGTCCCACAGGTAATTTGCATGATGTTATTACGCTTTGTTTTATAATTTCAGAGTGAAATATCGCCATTTTAATTTTTGTGCCTTTTGTTTTCATAATAATATTGCAAGAATATTTTTTTTTTGCTTTGTAAACATATTTTATAAATGAATTATTCGGTTCCGTAACCGTAAAAAATTTATAACCCATTTTATAGCAAGTATTAAGTTATTTATCTTAATGCATTAATATTGAGCGGGGTAGTAGTTTCAGTTGGCGGGCAGTGCACCGTCAGTGGCCGGCATAATTTTCAACCTACTTGTTTGGGCATGAAAAAATTACGATATTTTAATGGCATGCCTCATATATTTATTTTATATTTAAATAAATGTGTAATTTTTAATTATTTTTAACCTAAAAGCGCATTAATAAGCTACGTTTGACATATTTTATTATTATTTATTTCAAATATTTGTGCTTTGCCTTGAACGTTATAATTTTTTAAATTCCCGTAGCGTTATCTAATTGTTGGGTAATAAGTTTATCTAATATTAAGTCAAAAGTTAATCTATTGATCGCATTACCTAACATTATTCCAGAATAGAATTTAACAATAGAATTACTTGAATATATTATAACTTTTCAATGTACCCTGTGAACTTAGCAATTTTTTTTTTTGCGAATTTAATAGGATTTGATGTAATATTAATCTGCAAAAACTGAGCGGAATGGAATTTGCGGTTTGGCGACCATTTTTTGCGCGTCGAAATATTTACGCGGATGTTCAAAGCGAACGGTTATTAAATATGGTTTTGGAGTTGCAACATTCTGTTAATTTTTTTTTTGTTATACGTATAAGCTGTAGTGACTGTCTAATTTGACAGTAACTATTTTATATTAATTAAATAATAATTCTCTCAATTACATTTAAATATTTGGAATTTTACATAGTGACTGTATTTATACAAATTGAAAATGAAAAAGTACCTATTTTTAAAATATTTTAGCCTTTTGGGACATTTAAATGTATTTTTTAATAGTGCATGTACTGAATTTTATAAAAAACAAACATATATTTCTTAAATAGGGATATGTCACCTTTGAGCTCTAAGGGATCTTTCAGTTAATTATTTAAAAATACCTAACGAGTACCTAGCGAGTACCTAAAGAGTACCTAGCGAGTACCTAACGAGTACTTAAATAGACGAAAGGGGTTAGTGTGAACATTATTTTGATATATACACAGGAATATCAATAGCTACTTGTATTCCCTATGGAATACACGTATTTCCTCTAGATTTCATCTAGAATACCTGTATTTCACTTGCAATACCTATAGAATAATCATATTTTTCTTCGAATACCTATATTTCTCATAGAATACCTACAGAGTACCAATATTATTCTAAGAATACCTATATTTCCTTCAAATATCTACAGAATACCTATATTTTCTTAATATATCTATATATCACTTGAAATATATACAGAATATCACGTATTTCCTCTAGATTTCATCTAGAATACCTGTATTTCACTTGCAACACCCACAGAATAATCATATTTTTCTTGGAATATCTCTATTTCTCATAGAATACCAACAAAATACCAATATTATTCTATATTTCCCGTCAAATATCTGCAGAATACCTATATTTTCTTAAAATATCTGTATTTCACTTGAAATACATACAGAATTTTTTTTTCTTATATAGTTGTTACAGGATAATCATAGATACTTGAAATACTTGTATTTCTCATGAAATATTTACAGAGTACCCATATTATAATAGAATATTTGTATTTCTAGTGGAATACATACAGAGTACCCATATTATAATAGAATATTTGTATTTCTAGTGGAATACATACAGAATATCTTTTGGAATATCTGTATTTTCCTAGAATACTTGTATTTCTCTTGAAATACTTATAGAATCCATGTATTCCCTTTAAAATATTAGTTTTTACCGTGAAATAAGCTTAAGTCGATATTTGTAAACGATTATTGAAATAAATTTGCATGTATTTTGTGTTATTGCTTAAGTTTTATATATTTTTATTCTAAACAAGCATTGTTTGTTAAGTGTACGTTTTATTTTAATTGTTTGTGTAATCAATGCCTGCGCCTAAACTAAACAAAACTAAATCAAACATCCACTGCAATTGTTCTACAGGTCTTTGCTAGACGAAAAGATAATAATAACCATTTGCTGCTGGATTTATATGCAAGAACTAAATGCTAGGTAATGTTCTAATTACTCAGAAATATTACTTACTTTTACCATATCGTTTGAGTCCAAAACATACCTTAAAATGCTCAAAGTGAAATATAAAGATAACCCATCAAACGATATGGTAAATAACTAGCTCAAATGGCGTCTAATTCTGTTCAACTTTATCAGTCCGGTCTAGACCCATATCACCAAAACTCGGACTCAACGCTAGACCTCTCAATATACCAGCAACTGGGGGTCGGAGGACTCATAGAGAATCGCTCTACAGCCCATCTACCCCCCTCACCCCTGCGCAACTCTTACAACCTCTTCAATTATCCGCCTCAAATATCTCAGCCTCAAACACACGAACTACTCCAACGGTTACAAAACCTAAGCGGTTATACCCCTCCATACGCACACCCCACCTCATTTCCCCCTCCATACACCTACCAATACCCCCTGTACACCCCTCCACAATCTAATACGTATACGTTAAACGCCCCGCCCACTAACATCCTGCAGCGGTCACCGGTAGCGGTACGACACGCCCAGTTTGGCTCGCCAGTACCTGAACGGCGCGCGGAGATACCCGAACGGCGGCCAGAGCGCTCGCCAGGCCCTGCGCAAGAGCAATGCGCCGACGGTGAGGCGACCTTCATACGACCTTTGTCGCAAGTGGGGACGTTAACAACTACTGATTATGAGGGTCGGGTACGCGTGATTGTACCGTGCCCGTCCGGGGCGGAGGACGCAGGGGATTTGTTAAGGGCGTTGAGGATTGAGGAGTATAATCGGGGGGCGCCGGGGACGGCTATAACTAGGACTACAAGTGAGAAAGTGCCGAATAGGAGCGAATTGATGTCGCAAGTGCAACGGACCGCCTGGGCTAGGCATACCACGAAATGAGAGATTTTAGGCCGATTTACAATTTTTATTGTAATTAAACTAAGACTTAAGTGACACTTAAATGCTCCCTTACAGTTAAGTGTGTAAACTTCCAAGGTTAAATTTAATTTCAACACAATAAATGTAAAAATAAGTTTTATTGTCGTATATATCTGAATGTGCCAAAACATAATAAAATATTGTTCCTATAATAAAGTCACATTTGCAATAAGTTATAGTATACATACATACATATATAAAAAGGGCTCAAATATACTTGTGTAAAATTCCAAATATATATATTTAATTTAATTATTTATTGAGAGATTTATATAAATATAATATATTTATTTAAATAAGGATTATTAGTTAATTTTAAGCAAATTGATTCTATTGTTGATGAATTTACAGACGGAATAGTTAAAGGGAATGTTGAATGTTACAATTTACAATGAATAAATGTTACATTGTTTGATATTTATTTATTTATATTTATTTTCAATTTATTTGCAAGCCAAATTAATCAGAATTGTATAATTTAGCATTAACGCGTTAAATGAAACCCTAATAGTATTGGCAAACTTTACCCCAACCAAGTTTTAAGTTGGCGGCCAGCAACGGTGCACTAGCCGGCATCAGATACCAATCTGCGGGGTCCTATTAAAATATTAAGTTTTACCATTCAATTTTTTATTAGCTCGCCGTACGTAGTACCGAAGAAGCTGAAGCATTCGGTCGTGTGTCTGTAGCATTCTCGGATCCCAAAAAGTGTTTGTCTCGTCGCCCTGAATCCAATAACATATATAACTGGATGTTAGTGATCCGCTCGTAAGACCAAATTTGTGCCCTCTATAACTCTGAAGGTACCGAAGCGATTCACTCCAAATTTGGTACACATATTATTTGGCATCCCAATTTGAATCCGCTCGCAGTTTAAATCTAATCGCCTGTATACTTCCCGAGTTATAGGGCCCCAAAATTTACAACCCCCCTTAATACGACCCTTATAAAAATAATTGAAGCACTCAAAAATTTTACCAAAAATTCTAAGATGTTTTTTATCTACAAGATTTTTTCATTTTGTTTACCCAAAGCCCGAAAAAAATTTAATTAAATATTATAATTTTGAATTTTAAAATATGCACTAAAAATTATTTTTAAATCAATTTAATCTAAATTTGGTACACATATTATTTGGCTTCCTATTTGAATCCGCTCGCAGTATAAATCTAATCGCCTGTATACTTCCCAAGTTATAGGGCCCCAAAATTTACAACCCCCCTTAATACTGCCCGTATAAAAATAATTAAAACACTTAAAAATTCTACTAAAAATTCTAAGATATTTTATGTCTACAAGATTTTTTCATTTTGTTAACCCAAAGCCCGAAAAAAATTAAATTAAATATTATAATTTTGAATTTTAAAATAAAATGACTTTTTATATCTATAACATTTTTATATATAACAAATTGTTAACCAAAAGGCCATAATAATTAAAAACCACTGCTCACAATGTTACCTAAAGGCGCCTTGTACGCATTGGTGCGTTTTACGCGTACCAAATCTTGTTTTAGTATTAAAACATGTCTTCACGCGTTAAATGAAACCCTAATAGTATTGGCAAACTTTACCCCAACTATGTATTAAGTTTGCGGCCAGCAACGGTGCACTAGCCGGCATCTGATATCAATCTGCGGGGACCCATTAAAATATTAAGTTTTACCATTCAATTTTTTACTATTATTCGTTTTGGTTCATGGATAATAATAATAAAAACGTGTATTTCCGTCATATACATTCGTGCAAGGCCCCTATAAAATGTTTAGCTGACTATATATTGTTTAATAAGTGATCAGGATTAGTAATCCTGGTGTTATTTTTAACTCCAACTTGACACATGGGCTAGACACTGTCCTAGAGGTTATTTTTAGTGGTATTCGCAACACGTAGCAGTGCCAAAATACGACATTTTTCCATAGGCATGATCTCAACAATGACCTATTTACTACGGTACATCGCTAGCCGATACGTTCGATCATTTTGCACTTAAAGAGTTCTCCAACTACCGTGACCAAAACCGATTAATTACACAGCCGAATAAAAGATTAGAAGTGCCACTTTTTGAAAACTAATGATTCTTAGAGTTTGTAATCCTGTAAAAGTCTAAAGAATTTGTAGTATGTTGACACATAATTAATTACTGTCTACGCTACAAATTTATTTGTTTAGTTGTCAATAAGGCATTCAGGGATAGGTAGATAAATATCTGGTAATGCATGTCATAGGGTTATTTTAAAATAATTAGGTAATATAAAGTAGATGTAATTTTTTTTTAATATTGCAGTTAAGTTCTTCGGCGAAAGTTGAACGATGGTTCGAACTGTTAGGCCCTTTGTCGATTTCAAGGCCTGAGAGTGGATTTATATCTTGTCAAGAAGCTGAAGAAGACGCCGATGGTAATCCTCCGGAGGAGGACGACGAACGCGCCATTTTAGAAGGCACTAGGTCCTTGTTAAGTAAATTAAGTACACGAAAACAGCGGAAATTATTAGGACTTAAATTAGGGAAAGTGACGACTTTCTGACAGGCATTTAAACGTTTCTTTGGGACTTCAGAAAACTGAACTGTCCTGAAAAAATGGCACGACTGAAAGTTGATATTCTGAAAGTGCCAAATAGTAAGAGGGAAACAATTTCTTTTTTAGTTATTTATATTTCAAATTTCTACACAGTTAATAAATTAATATAACAACTACACAGTTAAAAAAGAGTATATATTTTCTACACAATTACAAATGAGATATATTTATATAATTATTACTCAGTTAAAACAAAGTATTAATTTCATACACTGTTAAAAATGAGTACCTTATTTATTTCGGACATTTTTTGCATATATAATATATATAATTTCTACACAGTTAAAAATAAATATATATATTTTCTAAATCAATACACATTTATATAATTATTACTCAGTTAAAACAAAGTATTAATTTCATACACTGTTAAAAATGAGTACCTTATTTATTTCGAAATTTTTTTGCATATATAATATATATATATATAATTTCTACACAGTTAAAAATAAATATATATATATTTTCTAAATCAATACACATTTAAATAATTATTACTCAGTTAAAACAAAGTATTAATTTCATACACTGTTAAAAATGAGTACCTTATTTATTTCGGACATTTTTTGCATATATAATATATATAATTTCTACACAGTTAAAAATAAATATATATTAACGGCTCCGACTATAATTTTTACACTGTTATATATTTCATACACAGTTAAAATAGAGCATATATTTTATATATGATTATAATCAAGTATACTCTTATATATATTTAAATAATTTCTACACTGATAAAAATACTATGTTTTCTTATTGTTTACAGATTTAATTAATTTCAACACAGTTTAAAATCAGTATTACTTATAAAAATTCGTATATATTTTTCTATAATAACTACAAATCTAAATAAAGTTTACACAGTTAAAATAAAATACAAATTTATTACTTTAATATTTCTACACTAATAAAAATTTGTATATTTTGCTATAATAACTACAGATCTAAATAATGTTTACACAGTTAAAATAAAATACAAATTTATTACTTTAATATTTCTACACGATTAAAAATAAGTATGAATTTTAATAATTTCTACACGGTCACAAATTGAGTAAATAGAAAACTATTTCTACACTGTTATTAAAACAGATCTAAATAATGTTTACACAGTTACAATAAAATACCAATTTATTACTTTAATATTTCTACACGATTAAAAATAAATATGAATTTTAATAATTTCTACACGGTTACAAATTGAGTAAATAGAAAATTATTTCTACACTGTTATTAAAATTATACACAACATTTTTAGATTAATTTTCGTAAATTAAATATTTGAATAAATAAATTAACCCTCTTACTGCAAGGTGCCGATTTAATTGTATATATATTTTAAGTAATTTTGATATTTTCTATATTTAAATTAATATGATTTATCCAGTGCTGTACTGCCAGTAATTTTTAAGTTTAAATTAATCTCGTCAGAGTTTAATTTTGAAATTTAGGTGCTAATTATTATTTTCATTTTGATCATTGATATATTTATTTTTTAGGGGATATTATGCGACGAAATCTGCAATACTGGACATAGAATACTCCTACAGTTTTTAAACACATATAATATTTAATTTTATAAACGTCTGAAATGCAGTATTTATAAATGTTTTAATATCCTCTTAAATAATGTTTTTATTTTTAAATATACATTTTTATTTTATATATTTCCAAACTATGGGCGTCCTTAAAGGGGATTCCCCAACTTGTAACTTTGAAAACATAATTATTTATTTATATTTTCACTTTCTTTTTGTATGTTATTGTTCGCTCTGATATCTACGGGCGCCAATGCTTCCAGAAATTCCAAATTTACGTAATTGTAAATGCCAAATTTATTAAATGACATAAAACAGTATTTCTTAAATAATTTTAAATACTATGTTTCTCATGGTTTATTTAACTAATGCACAGTGGCGTACCCAAGGGGCTAAATAGTTAGATAATCATGTTAAATAAACCTTTGTTTTGTGTGAACTGAACAATGCAATACATTTATTCTTCGAATAAAATAAATGTAGTTCAATAATTAATAATTAGTTTTTAGGTAATTTTAATTGACCAAAACTTCTACATATCTAATTACTAGTTAGATTACCGTAGTTAAATCTAACAGTTAAAAATCTCGTTTATTTCGTTGCGAAATAAGTTTGAGATGATCGTAATTTATTTTATTTAAATAACGCCATGGCATTACGAAATATTTCATTTATTTTTGAAATATACCTTTAATTTTAGTTATAATTAAGACTTTTTATACTTTTTGACTGATTATAAATACGTCGTTTATTTAAATATAGTATTTTCTAGTTAAATCTATTATTTAAATATAAATAAATACATTTTTAATGCAATTTAACAGTTTTGAAAATTAGTCTTTTGTAACAAGAGAACAGAAATCACAGGAGGTTCATTCAAGAGAACACAGTTATAAAGGTACCAGGTTCTAACCCCGTCAGGGTCGATTTTTCCAATTTTTATAATTTTTATTAATGTTTAACAATTATACAAATTAAATTAGTAGCCTCATGAACCCAGTACCCATATCATATACAAAGTACACCGATATTACAATAATATAAATACCCAGTTTGTTCTATTTATGTTTCTAGCCCTCTATTCGGAACGCTATTGCAATAAATGCATTGTTTAATTATGTTACAAATGTTTAACAAACCATTTTGTTAATTTAGTAACCAAGAATACAATTTAAAAATAAAGCGCTTCGCGTTTATACATCTGGGTGTTATATATATATATATATATATATATATATATATATATATATATATATATATATATATATATATATATATATATATATATATATATATATATATATATATATATATATATATATGTAATTATGTATAATATTTCAAAAATTAACTGGGATTTATGTATTATATGTATTTGAAATTTAATTTTCTTATAAAAACAATTTAAACAGTGTTAAAAATTAAACTAGACTTATAAGAAATAGTTAAGGGTTAGGAAAACCCCTTAAGACTTGTTGTCAGTTCTTATGTAACAATAAATTGTTAAATAAATGTATTAAAATTACCCAGTTTTCCTTCATTTGTATCTTCAGGAATGCGAATATTATATCTGGACGAGATTCTCTAACAAGGTAAATAATATAATATAAAAAAACATTAAAAACAATTTAATTTGTTTTAATTTAAGCAATTTGGAAGCGTTTTGCATTTGAAAACCCTAAAATAATAACTTTACGATCTGTAACATATTTAAACCATATTTTCTTTATGTTTTTAGACAATTGTTGCTGCCTGACGGCGTCGCGACGTCCAGCGTGAAGATTACCTGGTCGAAGACGAAACTATACGCAGTTATCCAGGAGAAAACCACCCCCTGCCCCCCCAAAATAATTTATTTATAATTATAAATTGCATTCATTTATAAATATAATAATTAGGATATTTAGCGATCTCATATGAATAATATAACTGTTTTTCTTTGTATAATTATTAATCTTAAGTGAAATAATCTAAATATTACTTTCTATTTAACATTTGTGTAGCTATTTTGAGTAATGTTTACTGAAAAGAGTCTTTATTTATTTAGAAAACTCTTAATAAATGTTTAAGAAAGAATTTGTGCCGTAAAAACATCTCTAAATAATAATTGTTTGTATATATATTTATAATAAATACATATTTACTTTAAATGTATTAAAATTTAGTAATAAGTATGTCTAACATGGGTACATTTAATCTAGAACATGTTAGATAATTAATTGGAGTTTTCAGATGGTGTTAAGGGTCCTAAAAAGCCCTTAACAAATGTAATAAATGTTTAAATAAATGTATTAAACGTTATATGATGACTTATCATTCCTAAAAACAATCCTATTATCCTTTTGTTTATATTTTCAGCTGTGTCTATATCCTAGAGGACTCTACAAAAAGGTAATGTTGCTAATTGTTTATAAAAACCCTTAAAAGAAGGGTTTTTATACTGTGAGTAATTAATTAATAACAATTGCGTGAAATGCCCATAGAAACAGTTTATTTATAATTGTAATAATCCTTAAAACACGTATTAATAATAATAAATAACTGTATATATTGTTTAAATACATATAAACAATAACAATTACTAAGGAAAATAAAACGAATATAAATATAATAAAAGTCGTTAGAATTTAAAAATAAATTGCGCCCAAACGTTAGATATTATGATTTAAAGCACGTAAAAAATATTCACCCGTAAATATCCGGGATGGAAATTCACCCGTAAAGAACCGGGATAAGCTGTTTATCCCAGCTCTTTATGGGTGAAATTATTTTAAAATTTTGTGTCACTTGTTAAGATGTTTGTTCTATATTAGGATTTTTTTCCGTTATAAGTGTCCGTCTTTTAGGTTTTGATCCAACTTTAAGAAAAAAAAAATTCACCCATAAAGATCCGGGATAAGCTGTTTGTCCCAGCTCTTTATGGGTGAATTTCTTTTAAAATTTTGTGTCACTTGTTAAGATTTTTGTTCAATATTCGGATTTTTTTCCGTTATAAGTGTCCGTCTTTTAGGTTTTGATCCAACTTTAAGAAAAAAAAAATTCACCCATAAAGATCCGGGATAAGCTGTTTGTCCCAGCTCTTTATGGGTGAATTTCTTTTAAAATTTTGTGTCACTTGTTAAGATTTTTGTTCAATATTCGGATTTTTTTCCGTTATAAGTGTCCGTCTTTTAGGTTTTGATCCAACTTTAAGAAAAAAAAAATTCACCCATAAAGATCCGGGATAAGCTGTTTGTCCCAGCTCTTTATGGGTGAATTTCTTTTTAAATTTTGTGTCACTTGTTAAGATTTTTGTTCAATATTAGGATTTTTTTTCGTTATATGTGTCCGTCTTTTAGATTTTGGTCTAACTTTATGAAATTGAAATTCACCCATAAAGATCCGGGATAAGCTGTTTGTCCCAGCTCTTTATGGGTGAATTTCTTTTTAGAAATAAGTGTCCGTGGTTAAGATTTTGGTCCAAAATAAGAATGAAGACGCCTAGTTTTGATTTTTTTTTTTAAGGGTTTTATAAACAATATAAAATATTACCTTTTTGTTGAGTCCTTAGGGTCTAGATGAATAATTCACACAGCTGAAATATAAACAAAAGGATAATAGGATTGTTTTTAGGAATAAAAGTCATCATATAACGTTTAATACATTTATTTAACCCTTTATTACATATGTTAAGGACTTTTTGGCCCTTTTACACTATCATAAAATTACAATTAATTATCTAACATGTTCTAGATTAAATGTACCCATTTTAGACATACTTATTACTAAATTTTAATACATTTAAGGTAAATATGTATTTATTATAAATATATATATATAAACAATTATTATTTAGAGATGTTTTTACGGCACAAAATATTTATTAACAGTTTTCTAAATAAATAGAGACTCTTTTGAGTAAACATTACTCAAAATATCTACACAAATGTTAAATAAAAAGGAATATTCAGATTATTTCACTTAAGATTAATAATAATACAAAGAAAAACAGTTATATTATTCATATAAAATGATTTTTAGAAACAATTTTATAAGTTGCATTTATATTATGGGTTTCAATTGCGTGTCATCCCACATTTCAACAATAAAGGGGAATAACAAGCATACTACAAAAATAATTCTCTATTTAAAATACAGGTATCTTACGTATGGGTGAATAATTGAAGCCAATGACACGGAAATAACAAACAATATTGCAAATACAATCGAGACACTAAATGGCAATAATAATCAATTATACAGTACAAAAATATGTAATTGTCGAATACTAACGGGAAATATTAAACAATATAAGAACAATTTTCACATGTAAGGGAATAATAATATCGCAAACACAAAATATGTCATTTTCAGACCCTGAAAGGAAATAATATCACATACATATATTGAATCGTTTTTAGAAAAACAATAATTTATATGCAAATTATCCTGTTTTAACAATAAAAGGGTATACAAGCAATATCACTGATACAAAAAAATATTCTATTTAAAATACAGCTCTTTTATTTATGGGTGAACAGTTGAATTCAATGCCAAACAAATATATTAGAATATATATGGAATTGAATTTATATTGTGGTTTCAATTGCAAATCATCCCATATTTTAACAATAAAGGTGACAGAGAAAGAGATATAAACGAGTCTAGCGCCTATTTTATTGTATTTTCTACATTGATTGATGTTTACGAATTATTTATACGCGATTTGTAAATAGTGTTTTTTTTTTTTTAATTGCATAAACTATTATGTACATGCGATAGTGAGAGATTTTTATCAAGAGTCTAGTAGAAATCGTAATTTTGTGTGTGGGTGAAACTGGGATATATTGAAAACAAGCCAGATGGGTCATTCAATATATTCCAATTAGAAAAATATTAAATATATGTGTTTTATTTTCTTCTATCCCTTGAAACTAATACATATATAAATGCTCAAATTATATTTTTTCGACTTACATGAAAACATTTGGAACGAATTAATCCCGTAAGTGGACTAGTTACTAAAAGGGAATAATAATCAATGCCAAATATATGAACCCATTTTGTCCAGTACTCGTATGGCTATTATTTAGAATTTATTTATTTATTTAATTGTTTATATAAAGTATCTTCTTTGAATGCAAGTTATTTTGGCGAGTATTTTGTTTATAAAAACTATTTGGTATCATTTTATTTTGACTTATTGGGTTAGATTTTACATGCCTGAACTTTTCATAGATAAATTGAAATAAAATTGTCTTGGGAACAAATGGGACATTAGCAGTTACGCAACATCCTCTGTGCCGGCGGGCGTAAAGCAGACGCCGGCCGCTTTGGGTTTATTTTAAATATATAAACGTTGTAAAGGTGTAGAAATAAAAGAGTGTATAATAATATATAAAATAAATCCAGATACTAAAAGCTAATAATAATTAATAACTAGTACAAAAATATGTAATTTTTGAACATTTACGGGAAATAAGAACAAATATTAAAAGGGAAATAATAATCAAAAACCCACATCATGAAATATATATATATATAAAATGATTTTTAGAAACAATTTTATAAGTTGTATTTATTTTGTGGGTTTCAATTGCAAGTCAATCCCATATTTTAACAATAAAGGGGAATAACAAGCATACTATAAAAATAATTCTCTATTTAAAATACAGGTTTTTTACGTATGGGTGAAAATTGAAGCCAATGACACGGAAATAACAATCAACATTGTAAATACAATATATGTAAATCTAGACACTAAATGTGAATAATATTCAATATTCAGTATAAAAAAAATGTAATTGTTGAACTTTTACCGATAATATTAATGCAAATAAGAACAACTATCGCAAGTTAAATCAAAAACCCAAATATTGAAATAAGAACAATTATTACAAGTTAAATCAATTACCCAAATATTGAATTATATATATAAAATGATTTTTAGAAACAATTTTATAAGTTGCATTTATATTATGGGTTTCAATTGCGCGTCATCCCACATTTTAACAGTAAAGGGGAATAACAAGCAATACTATAAAAATAATTCTCTATTTAAAATACAGGTATTTTACGTATGGGTGAAAAATTGAAGCCAATGACACGGAAATAACAAACAATATTGCAAATACAATCGAGACACTAAATGGCAATAATAATCAATATACAGTACAAAAATATGTAATTGTCGATTACTAACGGGAAATATTAAACAATATAAGAACAATTTTCACATGTAAGGGAATAATAATATCGCAAATATCACTAAATATCAAAATTATTATATTTATAAATCAATGCAATTTATAATTATAAATAAATTTTTTTAGGGGGGGCAAAGGGTAGTTTTCACCTGGACAACTGTGGAGGGTTTCATCTTCGAGCAGGTTATCCTCATGCTGGACGTCGCGACGCCGTCAGGCAGGAACATTTGTCTAAAAACATAAAGAAAATATTATTAAAACACGTTACAGATCGTCGTTATTATTTTAGGATTCACAAATGCATTTGCATTAAGACAAATTAAATCGTTTATAATGTTTATTTATTGTGGAAAGTTATTTACATATTAAACACTTAATGTTTATATATATATATATATATATATATATATATATATATATATATCAGTATAATAAATACAAATAACTAAAGAACAAAAAAGTATACCCCATTTAAAAACAATTTTGAACTTATTTATCTTAATACAATATTGAGCGCGGTAGTAGTTTTAGTTGGCCGTCAGTGCACCGTCGCTGACCGGCAAATAACAAGTTCGCATAATTTTCAACCTACTTGAAATTAAGCGGTTTTTTTTTTTGTCAAATGTAATAATTATATATATATATATATTTTTTTTTTAATTATTTCTATAAAAGATAAAGAGTAAATAATCATATAATTAATTTAAATAGGTTACAAAATAACAAGTAATTAAATAATTGTGTTCTTAACACTTATAACAATATATATAGTAAATATATATTCTTAAAATTCGGGTGAATTATTGATTTTTCGACCATTCCAATTTACCTACTTACATAATTGAAGTTGGCTCACCCTTTACCAGCTAATATGTGATTTAGACCCCGAAAATTCATAGTCATGCCGTATTTCCCATAAAAACCTACACTCTACAAAATACTGACATATGGACACACCTTTAAAAAACACGCACTATTTTCCTTATAACTTCGCAAAATGACACGAATTAAATTCAGGAACGTATTCGAACTAAAACCTAATAGAAAACTAGCATTTACACATGCACCAATGCCGTCAGCTCGCCATATTACCTACTCATTAGAAATTTTAATTATTTACTCAGTTAAATATTATTGTTGGTCGTCGCTCGTGAGTCCAAATTTGTGCCCTCATTACTCTGAAGGTACTGGAGCGATTTACACCAAATTTGGTACACATATTACTTAACATCCTATTTGAATACGTTTATAGTTTAAATCTAATCGTTTGTATACTTCTCGAGTTATAGGGCCCCAAAATTTACAACCCCCCTTAATACTGCCCTAATAAAAATAATTTAAACACCCAAAAATTCTACTAATAATTCTAAGATAATTTATATCTACAAGATTTTTCATATTGTTAACCCAAGGGCCATAAAAAAAAAATATATATATATAATATAAATTTAATCCATTTAGTAACCAAAATACTTACTTTTATATACGTATAAGAATGAGTGAAAATGCATTTAGACCCGATTAATATACAAATGAAACACGACACAGATTAAAATCGCAGACAAGATCAATAATTGTATTTAAATCGCTGCGGGTATATTTAGTTTATTGCGACATTGTGTGAGTGACCATTGGGCGGAGGTGTCTCAAAAATGGTTATTTTGGTGGTTGTGCGGGGGTGTGGGAGCCCTTAAAAGGGCGCACATACATATGGTAAACTGAGGGTGCGGCCCTTGCATAGTAAATTGTAACGATGGTACATCACATCATATATGTAATTGATACCAACAGTGCGCTGACGTGTGACCGTCACAAACGACGCAACAGGTATGTGAACATATTTGTGATCGCTTTGTGGATATCTCGTATCGTCATTATTTCTAACAAATGCATATTTAAATAAATTATTTTGTAAATATATGCAATAAAATGCCAAAATTACAATTGAATAAAACCCTTATTTGAATAAAAACAAATTAATGTAAAGTTATATTAAATTAATACTATATTTGTTAGCCTCAAATTAACTTTCTTTAATAAAAAAAAGAGCTTATTACTGTAGCTACATAAATGCATTTACTGTAAATAAATCGTACGTAAAATTGCTGTATTTATTCTCGTAATAAATAAATGTATCTAATAATAAAGCCAGAAAACTGAATTAAATTGTGTAGTTGTAATAAATAAACTAGTTTTAATTAAATAATTGAATATTATTAAAGGAAATTTTCCAAAGCAATATTCAAATTAAGATTTATTTCCAACAAATTCATATTTAAGTAAATAATTTTGTAAATATATACAATAAAATGTCGTTGTAAACAAAAGAAAAATTTAGATTTACTACAATTAAATAAAACCCATATTTTATTACAAACAAATTAATCTAAAGTTATATTAAATTAATACTATATTTGTTAACTTCAGATTAATTTTTTTTTTAGTAAAAATAGAGCTTATTACTGTAACTATATAAATGCATTTACTGTTAATAAATCGTACGTAAAATTGCTTTATTTGTTTTCGTAATAAATAAATGTATCTAATAATAAAGCCAGAAAACTGAATTAAATTGTGTAGTTGTAATAAATAAACTAGTTTTAATTAAATAATTGAATATTATTAAAGGAAATTTTCCAAAGCAATATTCAAATTAAGATTTATTTCTAACAAATTCATAAATAATTTTGTAAATATATACAATAAAATGTCGTTGTAAACAAAAGAAAAATTTAGATTTACTACAATTAAATAAACCCCATATTTTATTGCAAAGAAATTAATCTAAAGTTATATTAAATTAATACTATATTTGTTAACCTCAGTTTAACTTTATTTAGTATAAATAGATCTAATTACTGTATAAGCTACATAAATGTATTTACTGGTAATAAATCGTACGTAATATTGCTGTATTTATTCGTAATAAATAAATGTATCTAATAATAAAGCCAGAAAACTGAAATAAATAGTATACTTGTAATAAATTTATTTTTAAATAAATAAATTTGAAAATATTTGCAATAAAAATTTATTAAATAATATTAAAGATAATTTTCCAAATAAATTTTCAAATTATGATTCATTTACTATAAAAACAAGTTTAATTTTCAGTGTATTGTAAATATTGTATGATTTTATTTCTAATTTATGTATATATATATATATATATATATATATATATATATATATATATATATATATATATATATATATATATATATATATATATATATATCTTAATAAGTCAGATATCAATTAATATTTACCGTTGCTAGACAGAGAACGAGATATAAATAAGGCTAGCGCCGTCTTTACTTGAATTTATTAATTAAAATAAATAAGTTATCTTGAAAAATGTACTATTTACTTTAAAAATATATATATAAATAAATAAATATATATATATATATATATATATATATATATATATATATATATATATATATATATATATATATATATATGTATATTGAGTATATATCATGGCCATCGTAGACTGAATTATAAATAAAATATTATAATAAATAAAGATAGTAAAAAGACAAGTAAGGCAACTCCAGTTTTTTATTATTAAATTAGTGTGGAATGTATTGTATCTTGTATATGATATGGGTACATGGTGTCAATTCACTTAGTAATTATATATTTTCTTACCTTTTGTAGTCCAAGAAAAAAATGAGTTCACTAAATTCAAAACAATAATAACATAAAAATCAAATAAACAAAATAAAATAATTTGGACTTAATTCTAAAATTTTATTAAAAACATTTATTACGAAAATTCTGTTCTTCTTTCATTATCGAATTATTCACTATTCTAAACACATTATATTTTCAATATTCTTTGCTGCAATTATTTAATTTAAGAATAAAAACAATAGGCTTAAATAGCAAAATAATAATCCCCTTTTATTGCAATGAATCACTTAATATATTCTTAATACTCGTTCCATATTCAAATTTGATGGATAACGATCAGTAAGTATGTCGCTTTTAATTAAATTAATGTACAATTTTTTTTCCAGAATGTCCCGGAGTCCGGAATTGGACCAGTTCCGCAAAGGGGAGGGCAGCTTGAAGCTGAAGGCCGCCCGTCCAAGGTCTCGCACTGGTTCCGGGGGAATACTCCGTCTGGACATCACAAAAACCACAGCAACTGGTCCACGAGATCCGAATCAAGTAAAATTACACTAATCCTAACGCTAAATATGGCTTAAAAAAAATTTAAACCCGATTATAAAACAATAATATTGAGCGGGGCAGTAGCTTCAGTTGGCCGTCAGTGCACCGTCGGTGGCCGCCAAATAACACATTTTCGCCCTACTTGAAATTACACGGTTTTTATATTTTTATATATATATATATATATATATATATTTACTTCTAAGTAATTCAGTAAAATAAAAAAGAGATCTAATCAATGACACCCGTTTTATGTGCGAATTTTATTGCATGCAATTTCACGGTGTTTGTTGTTTGATTAAGGATAATTTAACCAGCCAGTAGTTAAACGGAGATCATAAACAAATTGATTACACATCTGGGACGAACGATAACAGCTCCCAGAGGTCCCATAACTGTTGGTACATTATGTAAAATAATATAACATGAAGCAAAACAAATAATTAAATACAAAATACTACTGTTACAAATCACTGTTTACTTTTGCTACTATTTCAATATCTCAGAAATAACAGTTGTCACGGAACATATTAATAAATACATAGTGATGGCATAAGTCGAGTGAAGGCCACCCCAGCTTTTTAATACTTCCATTTACAAAATATTTTTGTTCTTTTTGAACACTAGATTCAAACTCACCCCACATTTGCGCTATATGCCTAATGACCGGAAGCAAGCTAATGCACATCCATCAGACCCCCAGCTACCCCCCCCCCCCCCTTAGCCCCCCTTTCAATGACCCTGACCCATCTAATCGTGTAAGGGAAAATTCAATTTATTTTGTTGCATGTTCTGAATTGTAGAATATTTCTTTGTCCGCGCGAATCACAATGTAAATATACTTAGGGGGCTCAATTTTTTAGAGTACCCCTTAATACGTCTTAATATTAAATTTAATTTAAAAAAAAATATTTTGAAACCATTCGTAAAATGTATAATTTTATTTAAACAAATTAAATTGTGTGAAATACGTTAAGAAATATAATTTACTCCTCCTTAAAATAATTCTTTTTAATATTAAATTAAATTTAAAACAAATGTTTTGAAACTAATGCGTAAAATATATAATTTTATTTGTTACAAACATTTTATTTAAACTAAATAAAATTGTATGAAATACGTTAGGAAATTTAATTTTGGGTATTTGTCCTCCTTAATACGTGTTACTAATAGATAATTCTTTTTAAAATTAAATATAATTAAAAAAAAATATATATATTTTGAAACTATTCGTAAATTGTATAATTTTATTTAAACAAATAAAATTGTGTGAAATACTTTAGGAAATATAATTTACTCCTCCTTAATACGTGTGTTATCAATAGATAATTCAATTTAATATTAAATTAAATTATTAAAACAAATATTTTGAAACTAATTCAGCAAAATGTATAATTTTATTTGTTTAAATAACAAAATGAAATAGTTTTGGGTATTTGTGGGATCTCGCTTCGCTCGTCTACACCAAATGAGGCATTTACTGATTAGTTACATGTGTATTAAATATGTAACTGGTATTTTACAAGATGTAAAAGTTATATAATTAAAATTCAACGAAACTACGTTTTTGTAAACGGAATTATCACACATTTAATTAAAATAAAACATTTTAATTAATACAGCGAGTGTGGGAGTTGCCGACAAAAGAAAAATATTTATCTAGTTTCACATTACATTAATTAAAAATGCAACTGATCTACTTTTAATTGTGTATAAAACATAAAATAATTAAAAAAATAAAAACTATTGTAGTATTTATTTTATATTTGCATATGTAACTCAAGTATCATAAATATTACTAATCTACGAATCAATCAAACGAAATTATGGTAATTTTGGGCTAAATACAGCCCTGTCTGCCACGAATAATTCAAGCGAATTCACCAGAAAATAATTAAGAGTATTGGTGGAGTGCTCTTAGTCAGATTAGCTGCGAAAAAGTCGAATTATTAAATCCCTGTGAATCTATATACCCCAAACTGGTGGCGGGGGGGTCAAGGGGGGACAGGGGGGCACAGGGAAATAGGTGGGGCGCCTTATCCAATGTTCCAATCAACACGTTTATTTGCACTGATCTAGTTCGAGATCCACTTCATAATATTTAGTTAATTCACAGAGACGTTACCGCAAACATAAGAAAAATTCACGAATTAATTAATTAAACTAAATAATAATAATGCATTTATTGTTATTTATATTAATATCGAAAAGATAATAGTTTATAATTTAAAAATAAATTGGTGTTATTTAAATAACTTAAAGTTTTCTCAAAACGCGTTTTTTGTAGTCATGGAAAACATTTAAAACGAAATAAAACAATATTAAATATATAAATATACCACAAAATTCGTTGAATGCTTAGTGTAGGCCACTGCAGATTTCTGTAAATCACTATATTGCAATAAACCCCAAAATAAAACTAATATTAATACTTTAAGTGTGAACCATCCTCGCCCCAGCCGTCAATTGACCGTTTATCAGTGACATTTGCAACAGATGACCGTAATAATACCGAATCCCCGGTTAACGTATACGGTACCCCGCCAATAAGCTGTATGGAGAAAGTCCGCTTTCCAACGATAACAGACGGGGAAGATTCCCCTGAAGAAGATGACTATTCCGCGAGTGTTACAGCCATTATGCAACGAAGAGCATCGACAAGAAAATCCAGAAGAAAAAGTAGAAGAACTAGCTCACCATTTAGTCACGAGAATGACGGGGCTCAAGTACGTAGAAGGAGCTCTTGTGTTACCACCAGCTCAGGAGAGTAAGTTAATTCATAATGTTGTTTAAAATTGTTGGTTTTATACGCCTACGAAGCGTTTTAGTAAAGTACATTACGCTGGAAGCACTAGTGCGTGCATCAATACTTGTTTGTTATGAATTAATTCATAAATATGCTACATATAGCAAGCTAGACGCACTACTGCTTGTGGCAATGCGTCCTTGTTTAGAAATTATTTAAGCTGGATGTATTGGGGCTGAAAATGCTTAAAAGTTTATAAAACAGTATTAAAACTAGTTACAAATTATTTCATAACTATCTAAGGTGAGCTAGACGCACTACTGCTTGTGGCCAATTTGTAATAATAAATTCTCCGAAAATGTTGTTCAATTTAACAACTTTACGAAATCATAAATATTAAATTTGTTTGCCAAACAATAAGTTATATTTCTACGAAAACAATATAATTTTCTTGAAGTACTGCAATATCAATTGAGGAAAGTCTTCAACCGGAAGTGACTCAAGAGCAAATATTCGAGAACATCCGGTTGCACAAAGAAGTATTGGGCAGTGTTAAACTGCAACCATGGGACATGCGCAGAAAAATTAAATTAGTCCAACAAGCTAAAAGTTATATTAAGCGCCATGAAGGTGTTTTACAAGAACGTTTAGCTCAATCAAGATCTACCAGAGACATCTTAGCTCGATGGAACATATTTTTAGTACAGGTAACCCGAAGTTCCATTATTTTATTCACTTTTGTGGCACTTCATATAATTCGAATTACTTTAAAGTTCTATTGTGGTATAATTTACAAAGTTATACAAATTACTTTGTGGAACTTCATAGAAATTGAAGTTCTGTAGTCGCACTTTATAGAATTTGAAGTGTATTTGTGGTACTTTATATATGAATAATACATATAAGGTACTACAAATAAATACATATGAAAATTGTTGAATATTTGTAGCAATGGCAACATTATAAGCGGGAATTAGCAAATTTATCTAATATACTAATCCCATGGGAGTCCAGGATTAAAGAAATTGAATCCCACTTCGGATCAGTTGTTGCCTCATATTTCACGTTCTTACGTTGGTTATTCTGGGTAAACATGGTCATTTCCGTAATCTTAGTTGCATTCGTAGCTGTACCAGAAGTAAGTATTATTTATTTAATAAATTATACAGCAAAATAATATATAAATACGTATAATTGTAGTAAACTTTAAATATGCTTAATATAAATTATTATATTAGTCAAAGAAGTTCTCTCAGGTTATAAAGTTCCTTCTTGATGTATCATTTACTAACCAATAACTAACTAGTGCCTGTTTTTAAAATTTGAAGTTCCTTTAGAGCTACAAATGAAGTTCTCTCAAGTCATAAATGAAATTCCATTTGTATAAATGCGTGAAATAACAATGGAAACATAATAAATATGATTGATATATTATTTTTAATGTAGTCATATAAAAACAGTATTAAGGCGTTTATTATTGCATCTACGAAGTTCCTCTAATTATAAATGAAGTTCCCTTAAAGTAAATATGTGAAAATACAATCGAAACATATTAAATACTATTGATATATCATTTATTATGTCGTAATTTGTAGTAATATAAAAACAGTGTTAAGAAAAAATGCCAGGCGTTTGTTTTTGCATCTACGAAGTTCCTCTAGCTATAAATGAAGTTCCCTTAAAGTAAATAAGTGAAAATACAATCGAAACATATTAAATACTATTGATATATCATTTATTATGTCCTAATTTGTAGAAATATAAAAACAATATTACTAGAAAATATGTGATATCTGATATTATATCTACGAAGTTCCTTTAGCTATAAATGAAGTTCCCTTTTAAGTAAATATGTGAAAATACAATGGAAACATTCTAAATACCATTGATATATCATTTATTATGTCCAAATTTTTAGTAATATAAAAACAATGTTACTAGAAAGTATGTGACATCTGTCTTTATATCTACGAAGTTCCTTTAGCTATAAATGAAGTTCCCTTTAAGTAAATATGTGAAAATACAATGGAAACACTAAATACCATTTATTATGTCGTAATTTGTAGTAATATAAAAGTAATATTACTAGAAAGTGTCTAGCGTTTGTTTTTATGTCTACGAAGTTCCTTTAACTATTAATGAATTTCCTATTAGGTCAAAACTAGTAATATAAAAACAATAAGTCTATAAAGCGTTCATAAATATGAAGTTCCTCTAGCTATAGATGAAATTCCTCTAGCTATAGATGAAGTTCCGTTTGGGTAAATATGTGAAAATACATTAGAAACATAATAAATATTATTTATTATGTAAAAAATGGTAGTAATATAAAAAAAATATTATTAAAAGTGTCTGAAATTTGTGTTTTAAAATTATGAAGTTCCTCTAGCTTTGTATGAAGTACGCCCTGGCACTAAGTGTATGATAATTCATTAAATAATAATTGTTTTGTAATATAAAAAATATAAACATTCAAATGACCTTAGTTTACGCACGAAATAAATCTTAAACAATAAACTTAAGAGTTTTTAAAGGACGTTTAATTGTGCATTAACAAAAATGTTGACTTTTCGAATGTAAACAATCGTCTTCAATGGTTTCGCAAGTGTATTTGGTTGTCCAGTAAGTTTCGACCATGCGAATTGGGTACACCGAATTCGCGTGTTGCATTTTCGCAACGGTGCTAATTTTAAGTGTACAAAGTAGAAAACGAATTATAATACAAAATATTGGGGAAAATATTCATTTTTATTTATATACGAGGTAAGAATAATTTATTAAAAATATATATTAAAATCGTCATTGTTTTAAAACTAATTTTAATGTTTAGGAATAATACTGGAGAACTATTGAATATTAATAACGCAAATGTTATTGAAAACTCGCATTTTAATAAATTAAAAAACAGTAAAATTATTACCCATGGGTTTCGTAGTAGCAAAGACACTGATTGGCTTGTACGTTTAAAAAATGGTAAAGTATTTAATTCGCCTTTTAATACACTGTAAAATATCTATAAATTACTTCTAGAATTAAATGCCCTGGATAAATATAATATAATTGTCGTCGATTGGTCCATACTGGCTAGTGACAGTTATCCGGAAGCCCGAAAACATACTCGAATCGTCGGAAAACAAATCTCACAATTCTGCGAATTATTATCCCAAAAAGGAGTACAATTATCCACAATCCATCTAATTGGCCATAGCTTAGGAGCGCATGTAGCCGGCTACGCCGGTTCCAGCGTTACATCCGGCCTGATAGGCCGGATAACTGGGCTAGACCCTGCCAGACCATTATACGAACTACCGATACTTGTTTCAATTGACCGAAGATTGGATAAAAGTGATGCACAGTTTGTGGATGTTATCCATTCAAACGCGGGGGGGTTGGGATGTATTACACCATTGGGGCATGCCGATTTTTATCCAAATGGGGGCGGTAAGCAACCTGGGTGCTCCACATGTAAGTAGTTTAGAAGAATTTTAAGGAATGGAGTTAACGTTTTGGATTTTAGGGAAATGCAGTCATAGTAAGGCCTGTGAATTCTGGACTAATACGGTGAGAAGTCCAGATCTTTATCCAGCGTTTCGAAGCTGCTCTATTGAGGAGTTTTTGAAAGGACGATACTCGAACGTAAACACTGGCGTATATATGGGAATTAATACGGCGCCTAATGTAACAGGCATATATTATCTCAGTACAGAATAAATATATAACTGTATTTCATTTTCGTTAAATAAATAATAATCACATTAATTCATTTATTTCCAAGAGAATCTCCAATTTTCATTCCATTTATCACTCAATATTACCTAATATCGTTGTATATCACTTAATATCATTCAATATCACTCAATATCGCTCAATGTCGCTCAATACTGTTCAATATCGCTCAATATCGTTCAACATAGCTCAATATCGTTGAATATCGCTCAAAATATATTCGTATTCCTACACCACAAACAGCTCAATTATTATTATGCTGTATAAAGTATAACAATTACAACAAAGATGTATAAATGGTATTGTTATTGGAATAAACATAATTTTTAGCTATTAACAGCAGACCCAGCGTCAGATGGTGAAAGAAAGGTAATACTACTCGAAGAGCAAGCTAAGGCAACCAATTTATTTACACTATGGGATTTTGAAGGTGTCCTAAAATACTCGCCATTATTTTACGGATATTATACGGACAAAGACCACAGTAAAAATGGATACAGACTTCCGTTTGCTTATTTCATGACTGGACTAGCTGTGTACATTTATAGTTTCGTTGCTACGTTACGAAAGTAAGCGGAGATATCTCTTTTGTGCTGTGAAGAGTTAATGCTTAAAGGCGTTTTAATTTAGAATGGCGGAGAATTCGCGTATGTCCAAATTATCGGAAAAGGATGATGAATGTGTATTTTCCTGGAAGTTATTCACAGGTTGGGACTATATGATTGGCAATGCCGAGACTGCTCAGAATAGAGTTGCCTCGATAATTTTGGGGTTCAAGGAAGCATTGTTAGAGGAAGCTGAGAAGAAGAGGGAGCCTAGAAAGTAAGTTGCACATATAGGGGTAAAAGATCCATGGGCAATATTGTCTAATTTGCAGTTGGAAGATTATCAGTGCTAGAATTTTCGTCAATTTGGTAGTTGCTCTACTGTTGGTAGCTTCGGCTTACGCCGTAGTTCAGGTAGTCAATAGATCTATAGATAAACCCATAAAGCAAAGCTGGTGGCGTAGAAATGAAATAACAGTTGTCATGTCTTTAATCTCCTTAATTTTTCCAATTTTCTTTGAAGTCCTAGGACTTCTGGAGCATTACCATCCAAGGAAACAACTTCGTCTTCAACTAGCAAGGTTAATTAACATCCAAATGACATTAAATGTACTTCCAATAATTATATATTTTTCCAGAATCATGGTTTTAAATCTACTCAACTTATATTCCATGATATTTGCACTATTTGCGAAAATTAGAGTCATGGTAAATACCAATATTAATCACTGAACTTTAACCACAGCTTAAATAAACTTTCCCTTTCAGACCGATGAACTAAAAAAACTACAAATAAATAAAACCATCGTTGAAAATTGCACAAACATGTACGTAGATTGCTCAGACATTTACGAAGATTGTACATCGAAATCCTACCCTAATCCTCGATCAGCCAGCTTAACTTCAGCAATTTGGGCCAATCTATCTCTAGCCCTAATCTTAACTCAACTTAATCCTACAAACATCACAACGAATCTATCAAGCACTGCATTTAAACCCCAATTAAACTTAACCAATATTGTGAATCATGTCCAAAGAGCAGAAGAATACGAGGAGTACTTCGATTTTTCTGAATACGATAACGAAACCGATTACGAATACTTTAAAACGACTGAAGCTTCCAAGACGACAACTGAAGAATATTACTATGATTTTCCAGAGTATGACAATGAGACATATTATGATTTGGATGATGTTACGACAGAACCAGATAATGGAGTATTAGAAAATTATTTTAAGAATGATACTAAGGGTCGAATGAAAGATGTTTTTGAGGAAACAGTTGAGGGGGTAATAGGGAAGATTGTGGAAGTTGTAGTAGGAAATACAAATGAAAATATGGATGAATTACAAATAAGTTTGATTAGAACCGCTACAGAGGAATTGGTGAGAAGTTTGGTAATAAATGGAACTACTTTGATGGAGTATTTGGTTGGGAAGTTGATTCTGTTAAGGTCAAGTGAAGTTTCAGATGAAACTCTAATTGATTTGGTAGCAAATTGGACCAATGGTTTTATAGGAAAATCGACTGACGATATAATGGATACTTTGGCAAGAAACTTGACAATGGATTCGAATGAAACTTGGACCAGAAATATAACTAGTGATTTGATGCAATTTTTAATGAAACATTTGACCAATAATGTTACAGATAATATTGGAAATTCGTCGGACACTTGGACCGAATATTACGAAGATTTTACAGATGTCTCTAAGATCGAATTAGACAATATTACAAATGTAACTGATTTACCAGAGACTTGGAATGTTTCAACAACGATTGACCCAATATTGTTTAATTTTACTACACAAACTACAACTTTAGATTATTCTAACCAAACTGGAGTTGATTCCAATACAACTCAACAACCAAATAACTCCAAGGATTTCCTGGATATTGCAAATATGCCCCAACAAAAATGCCTAATACGCCTGTGTGAGAACACAACCAAAATTGAATCCCCAAGAAACTTAGGCGATTATGAATTCCGGAAGAAACTCCGTAACCTCTGCTGGGAAACTATGTTTGGTCAAGAGTTAGTCAAACTGACTATAATGGACCTAAGCTTTACAATTATTTCGACTTTAGCCGTGGATTTCATCAGGGCTTTATTCGTGCGAATCATGAACAACTTCTGGTGTTGGGACTTGGAAAAACAATTTCCCCAATACGGAGATTTTAAAATCGCCGAGAATATCTTGCACCTAGTCAATAACCAGGGGATGGTTTGGATGGGGATGTTTTTTAGTCCAGGCTTAACAGTCATAAACTTAATTAAACTTGCAATCATGATGTATTTACGTTCATGGGCCGTACTAACATGTAATGTGCCCCATGAGGTCGTTTTTAGGGCGTCTAGATCCAATAATTTTTACTTGGCATTACTTTTAACAATGTTATTTCTTTGTGTGTTACCCGTGGGTTACGCAATGGTTTGGATTAAACCATCTTGGCATTGTGGACCATTTTCTGGTCATGAAAGGATTTACCACATTTTTACAAAAAGTCTAAAAGGTGCATTACCAGAAAGTTTGCACGAGTTCCTGGATTATATTGCTTCGCCATTTATAGTAATACCACTGTTGGTTTTACTAGTTTTAATTATTTATTACATGATTTCTTTAACTAATGCGTTACGAGAAGCGAACAATGATTTAAAGGTAAATTTACAAAATTAGTTAGAGGAAGTCTTACAATTTTTTGGGTTTTGAAGATGCAATTGAGAAGAGAACGTACAGAGGAAAGAAGAAAAATGTTTCAAATGGCAGACCGGAAACGAAGAGGCGCTTCAGGAGATTCTGCAGACTACGAAAGTACACCTTTTGGGAAATGGAAGAAACTGTTACCAATATTGCCAAGTAGTAAGAGCTTCGATGCAGATACTCCAAATAAGGATAACGCAGACAAAAAAGGTATTTAATCCTTTACAGGAGTTGAATTGTCTCTAATAGTATTCATTCTAGATAAATTAGCAAGCTTCATCAGAAAAGCTATAAAGAAACCATCGGGTATCCCAAAACCACCACCTCCTGATGATGCTACAGATACAGAACAACATGACTCCTTACCAGAGGACATTAACAATTCACAAGAGCATGAAAACAAAATCTTACTTAACTTAAAAAAAATGATACAAGCTAAACAAAATGCCAAATTGAGTTCAAAGTTATCCAACCAAGGGACTTCAACCCCAGATAAATCCCAAGAAAAGAGTCCAAAAAGACGTCAAGTCCAGAGAAAAGGAGAACGAATCAAATCTTCTTCAAAATCCTCTAGTTCTAAGGATATGAGACAAGATTCCTTGACATCTAACTGGTCAGACAATATTCCAGTGATTAAGATTAGTGAGATTGAATCTACGGATTGCATATTGGAGAATCAAACCGATAGTTTACAAAGTAAGCTGAAGCATCAAAGGAATATTGATGAATCTCATTCTGAGTTGCAAATGGCGGAGCCTCAATGCCCTTCTAGTAGTACTGAGACTTTGGTGACTGTTAAATTGGATGAGGGTAAAGCACGGGGGGATGCAGGCGGGAAAAGGAGTAAATTTGATATTAGAGTAAAGGGGAAGTCCTCTATTGACACGGAGCTAAGTGTAGATTTGATTAAATCAATTAATAGCGATACAACAAAAACTGAAGATAGTTCTTATTATAAAGAATAGTTTTAAATTATAACCTCTAATATATAATTGTTATTTTGTCACTCGATGACGATAAATAATTAATTAATAGTAATATAATGTTTAAATTTAAAATATTTATGTAATATTGTTGGGACCTATTTGAAATAAATAAAATTCGCTAATATATATTAATTGCATTCTGTAGTTTGTCTTAGAAGCTTGGTAAGTATTTTGATTTTTGTTTTTGTTCAACGAAACGAAAATTCCATTGACAATTGTGTTATCTGGCAAAGGAAACATCACCAGGAAATGGCGATAACGTTATTATCAGTTCTGTGCGTCCGAGCACCCACATAGAAATTCGAAAATAAAATATTCCTAAATGGGGCCTATTACTTTGTCATACAAATATATATAAGGAAGTAAATAAGTCCAAAAATTAAATTCGTACTCGATATTCATCCTTAAATCGTCTCAATTTTTGAGTAAAAAAACTTAAGACTTGTAAACCAAAAAACAAAACGGTTTACATTTACTATATTTTTAATATCTCGTAAACGGATAAAGTTACAAAAAAAAATATACTTATAAAAGCTGAAGATATGAAAATTTCCAGCAATTTTTATTAACAAAATTAATCCTTAAATCCTCTCAATTTTTGAGTAATAAAAACTTAAGACTTGTAGGTCAAATGATAAATGGTTTACATTTACTATATTTTCAATATCTCGAAAACGGTTAAAGTTACAAAAAAAAATATTCCAATAAAAACTGAAGATATGAAAATTTCCAGCAATTTTTATTAACAATATTAATCCTTAAATCGTCTCAATTTTTGAGTAAAAAAAAACTTAGACTTGTAGACCAAAAAATAAAATGGTTTACATTTACTATATATTTAATATCTCGTAAACGGTAAAAGTTACAAAAAATATTATTCTTATAAAAGCTAAAGATATGAAAATTTCTAGCAACTTTTGTTATTTTTCTTTTTTTTTCAATGTACTATTAACTGTAAAATCGCTTTTTAAAATGTACTTGTTACATTTACGTATTTCCTATAGTTACAATACGTAGTTTTATATAAATTTAAAAGAAAATAAAGCAATATTGCGACAATTTAAGAAGGTCGAGTCAAGGTCACTCCAGTTTTTGTTATTTCATCAATTTAGCTATATTGGCAGGGTGAATTTAAATATATCTCCAACAATCTATATTTATATATCCTTGGCAATCGTCTACAGCTTGAAATGGGGTTTAACTGAAGGTGACTGACCTTCTACGCGACATATCTTAAATAATAAATACCTATATTTGCATACAATAATACTGTATATATAAAACGTAAGAATTTATTAAGATTTTCGCTTGATAATTTCAAATGTGATCCATAGAGCGCAAAGGTGACATATCCTGATTATTAAATGAAGTATTTAATATATATTAATAGGAAATATTTATGCGTTAGAACACAATGTTGTAAAACGTTGCAGATTTGTCTAAATTTAATATATTATAAATTATGTATTTTACGTTTTCTGATCTTAAATTAGAATAAATGCGGTCCAAAAAAATATATTTCGCTTAAGTATGATTCATTGCTCAAGTGTCCAGGCGTAATTTTACAAAATTTATGTATTTTACGTATGAAAATAAATGAAATATTTTCCAAAAAAATTAATAATTTTTCAAAAGAGGTTTATTATGAATTGAAGAACGATATTCATAATTTACGGCTGTACAAGTCTAGATTGAAGTTATAATTTGCAATTATTAGCAGAAATATCTACGAAAAATATATTTTGTAGTCATATTTCGAAAATTTGTAAGATAGTATAAAAAATCAGTCTGAATCCGTCCCTGCGGTCTTCATCTCACCACAGATCATTTGTAGCCAGCATCTGGCCGTCTGCGAGAAGGCAGCATTCAGAAAATCTAGCAACAGTGAACATCGCGCTGTCAGCCAATGAGGCTGTTAAAAGACAGGCCATCCTCGACGTGCAGAACTTTTAACATTACCAGTGCCAGTGCGATTGCAAAATTATTGTGTTTCGCGAATGCCTAATTTACAAGTGTGAATTATGAAAAGTGCGTGGATCGCAGCCCCCAGGGGGCTGGTGGACATCGTCTCCACCGTGCTCCTTAGTGTTCTCCTAGTGTTCAACTGGAATGTCAGCGCACAGGATTTTAATAAAACTCCGGCATTAGGAATTAATCAGAAAAGTACTCGGTGCTATGGTGATTTAAATAAACCGCAAGTAAGTTTAGGGTGGCTTAGTTAAGCCTAATTTAAATCTACGATGAAACAAAAGCAATATATATTGTAACTAGGGATAAATAAAAAACCTAGTGTGGCCTACACTCGACTAGTTTAAATTTAAAAACGTAAATATAAAATAATTATTTTTAAAAGCAAACTCTCAGTAATTTTTTTTTTTAAATAAACCTATCAAGTAAAGTTTGGCTTAGTTATGTCTAGCTTATTAATTAAGCTCGTAAAAAGCTGAAGTGGCCTACACTAATACTATATTTTGTTCAGAAACGTAAATATAAAATAACAATTTTAAAACGCAATTACTCAGTTTATATTATTTAAATTAAGGGTGCATTAATTAAGCCTAGTTTAATATTTAAGCTAATAAAGATATTTGTCTAAAAACCAGGAGTGTACTACACTCGACTGTCTTGTCGTTGCACTATTTGTAATTATAATAATTATTTTGTATTAAAAATGTTAAAACGTAATTTCTCAATTTAATTATTCTTTTAATTACCCTCACAAGTTAGAAGTGACTTAGTTAAGCCTAGTTTATTATTTAAACTAACATTATTTTTGGTCTAAAAACCTGGGGTGGCCAACACTCGACTTTCTTGTCGTTTCATTATTTGTATATTATATTTAAACGTAAATGTTTTTTAAATTACCCTCTCAAGTTAAGGGTGACTTAGTTAAGCCTTGTTTATTATTTTAGCTAATAAAGCTCCTTTTTTAAAAAACCTGGAGTGACCTGCACTTCCTTGTCGTTTCACTATTTGTAATTATAATTATTATATTGTATTAAAAACATAAATATGTAATAACTATTTTAAAACGTAATTTCTCAATTTAAATATTCTTTTAATTACCCTCTCAAGCTAATGGAGACTTAGTAAAGCCTAGTTTATTATTTAAACTAACATTATTTTTGGTCTATAAACCTGGGGTGGCCTACACTCGACTTTCTTGTCGTTTCATTATTTGTATATTTATGTAATTATTTTAAAACGTAAATGTTTTTTTAATTACCCTCTTAAGTTAAGAGTGACTTAGTTAAGCCTAGTTTATTATTTTAGCTAATAAAGCTTCTTTTTTAAAAAGCCTGGAGTGGCCTGCACTTTCTTATTGTGTCACTATTTGTAATTATAATTATTATTTTGAATTACAAACATAAATATGTAATTATTTTAAAACGCAATTTCTCAATTTAAATGTTTTTTAAATTACCCTCTCAAATTAAGGGTGACTTAGATAAGCCTAGTTTATTATTTGAGCTAACAAAGACTTTTTTCTAAAATCCTGGAGTGGCTTACACTCGACTTACTTGTCGTTTCACTATTTGTATTAAAACATAAATATGTAATAACTATTTTAAAACCCAATTTCTCAATTTAAATGCTTATTTAAATTACCCACTCAAGTTAAGGGTAGCTTAGACAATTATTTATGCAAACAAAGTATTTTTCTTAAAAGCTAGAGTGGCCTACACGTGACTTTCTTGTCGTTTCCCTATTTGTATTTATAATAATGCGTAATTTTGTTTTAAAAACGTAATTTTACTATAGTTATGTATAATTAAATGATTTTACGTAAGAAATCTTGTAAGTTTACATCAATTTATAACTACGTATCGCTATTGACACATACTGTTATTGTTTTACGGCAATATAAATTTAAAACAATATAAAGCCGATAAACAATTTAATATACTATTAAAATTTACAATAACGTATCAAAATGTTATTTAATTGTTAAGTGAACGTTTAAATTGTTTATAATATTGGCTTTAAAGCAATACTATATTAGATATAAGTATAAGAATTTCAAATTAAGACTACTCCAGTTTTTTTATAACCTAGTTATAAATTTAAAAATTAGCTCAGAAGTTTTGACGAATGATGACGTTAAACACAACAAAAATTTAGTTTAAAATATCAATGACTTAACAGTATGACTAGCTGAGCCATGTGAAATACTAAACTCTGTAATATAAATATTTTATATCCAGCACCAGACACACCAAACCAAACTCTTCTCAGAATATTAATAAAAATGTATTTTTGTTATTTTTTAAACATAAACAAATGCATTTTATTTAATCATTTTGCAAGAATTTTACGTTCTAGAAGTTTAATCTCCGCTTTCAATTGTGTTCAGATTCATAATTGTATTTATAACATGATAACTACATACTTGAATTAGAAAGCAAGCATATGTACAAGCACCAAGGCCTTCAGCTCGCCGTATTTATATAAAAAACATTCATTTAACCATTAATGTTTAAATTACGAAGAGATTAAAGACAATAATGACTGATTGCAATAATACACCTTAAGTCAATAGTTCATAAACTAAAAATAAATAAATATATTTTTTGTTTTGATGTAATAAAAGAAGCTGGAGTGGCCTTCACTCGAGTTTTAAGTTACATTCAACAGTTTTGGTTCTAAAGACGTAAGATTCAATTCAGGGATATTCAGAACGTGTTTTTCCGTTAGAATAACGTGTTAGAATTAATTCATGATTAAAATACTTCGTAAAAATAGTATATTTAGACGGAAATCGTAACAAATATAATCATTCAGTTCAAGTTATCAATAATTTCGTTAGTAAAGGTCATAGTTTGATTCTGTGAGTTCAATAGAGTCCCTTGTATTTTGACATAATTTTTATTAACCAACAATGTCCAGTATTGCACTGGTCCAGTGCTCTTATCACGTAAAATAATGGTTGTGAGTCGTGAGATAAGCCAAGAATGCTTTCTGTGTATTTAACCAACGCAGGAATATGTTAAATAAAGAAATATCAGTTATATAACATTTTAGTAACATTGTTATATGTCTCCTCTGTAATACAAATATTCAATGTTTGTAGAATATTTCGCAAGCGACCTTCAAACCACGTGGTTAAAATAAACCCCTCAAATTAGGGTTCGCTGACTTCTTAGAATCCCTCCAACTGATTTAGCCCTTACAGGGCTAAATCCTATGGTTTCCCCTTGTAGTATTAGTACACTTGTACACTTAAATACTGTACTGTACTATAAAATGAATAATAATTTTTTTTGAAGCTTCTTAGCTCGCCGTACGAAGTACCGAAGAAGCCCCCCTTAATACTGCCTTTATAAAAATAACTAAAACACCCAAAAATTCTACTGCGGATTCTAAGATATTTTATGTCTACAAGATTTTTGCCTATTGTTAACCCAAGGGCCATAAAAAAATATTAAATATTATAATTTTGAATTTTTAAATATGCACTAAATTTTTCTTAATTAAGATCAAAATAATCTACAAAAAATTGTAAGACTTTTTATATCTATAACATATTTTCAAATTATTAACTAAAAGGCCATAATAATTTAATTTCGCTGCTCGCATATCGTATATATAACTTATTAGGAGAGCAGGACGCATAGGTGCGTTGTACCTAAGCTTGTTTTACATCAAAATAATCTACAAAGAATTATACGCCTTTTTATATCTATAAATTTTTTTCAAATTGTTAACCAAAAGGCCATAATAATTAAAAACAGCTCGCATCGCATATATTACTTATAAGGCGAGCTGGACGCACAGGTGCGTTGTACCTAAACTTGTATTTATACCAAAGTAATCCACAAACAATTATAAGACTTTTTGTATATAACAAATTGTTAACCAAAAGGGCATAACAATTAAAACCAGCTCGCATCGCATATATTACTTATAAGGCGAGCTGGACGCATAGGTGCATTGTACCTAAATTTGTTTTTATATCAAAGTAATCCACAAACAATTGTAAGACTTTTTATATCTATAACATTTTTATATATAACAAATTGTTAACCAAAAGGGCATAATAATTAAAAACAACTCGCATCGCATATATTACTTATAAGGCGAGCTGGACGCATAGGTGCTAACTACCTAAATTTGTTTGTATATCAAAGTAAACTACAAAAAATTGCAAGACTTTTTATATCTGTAACATTTTTTCTAATTGTTAACCAAAAGGCCATAATAATTAAACACAGCTCGCAACGCATATATTACTTATAAGGCGAGCTGGACGCATAGGCGCATTGTACCTAAACTTTTATTTGTATCAAATTAATCTACACAAAATTGTACGTCTTTTTATATCTATAACATTTTATCAAATTGTTAACCAAAAGGGCATAATAATTAAAAACAGCTCGCATCGCATATATTACTTATAACGCGAGCTGGACGCATAGGCGCATTGTACCTAAACTTTTATTTATATCAAATTAATCTACACAAAATTGTACGTCTTTTTATATCTATAACATTTTTTAAAATTGTTAACCAAAATGGCGATAATTATTAAAAACAACTCGCTTCCACCCTCAATACGATTTAAATATTTTCACAATGATATGTATTACGGAAATACACGTTTTGGCCATTTCTGAATTAAATCCGACTATTTTCCAGATTGGTATGTGTGTGTCTGTATGTGAACTAAGACTATTGAAGATAAAACTATTTAGTTTTAAATTTAAAGACGTGTAAAGTTTACAATTTTGAAAAAATAACTAACGGTTTTATTTTGCTATATTTTTAATAATTCAGATACGGTATGAGTTAGAGAATAGGGGTGCTTATAGAATTTGAAGTAATCTAGGGGTTTAGGAGCAAAAATACACTAAGTACAGTTAGATAATCTGTATCTTGTATCTTGAATCACACATACATACAAACACACACACGGTTCCTAAGTGAATCGTGATCAGGAAACACAGTCTTTCTCGTGTTTGGATTGAGGAGAGGGTAGGGTGGAGCGAAGGAATGGCTTCGCAGCTGTACACCAGAAGACCAGAACTGTGTTATGTTTGTTTTTAGTACTGCCGACTACTGGCTTATGCCTTTTGCCTCAGCCTCAACCCGACTAGGCGGTCTCTTCACTATAAAATACTTAATACTTCAAGAGAAACTTAACTTTGATACTATATAAGTTTACACTGTGTTACTTATCACATAAACACATGTTTAAATATTGTATCTATCATTTAAAAAGAAACTAGAGTGGCCCTCACTCGACTTAATCTTAATCTTCCACTATCTATTCAATATATATAATTACTTTATTTCGTTTTAAATTCATGCAAGATGGCCGTGAAATAAAATCAATATAGTTATTTTTTAATACGATTTGTAAGTAATGGGTACAATTTACAGTAAAACTTTATAAACAAAAGTTGTTTATAATTCTATGGTTTTTAATTTTTATAAGTATAATTTTTTCTGTTATTCATACCGTTTCTGAGATATGAACACATTTAGAGTAAATTGTTATTTATGTATTATTCAAAATTAATATTTTTAAATATCGTATCTATTATTTAAAAAAACTGGAGTGGCCCTTACTCGACTTAATCTTAATCTTCCACTATCTATTCAATATATATATAATTACTTTATTTCGTTTTAAATTCATGCAAGATGGCCGTGAAACAAAATCAATATAGTTATTTTTAAATACGATTTGTAAGTAATGGGTACAATTTACAGTAAAACTTTATAAACAAAAGTTGTTTATAATTTTATGGTTTTTAATTTTTATAAGTATAATTTTTTCTGTTATTCATACCGTTTCTGAGATATGAACACATTTAGAGTAAATTGTTATTTATGTATTATTCAAAATTAATATTTTTAAATATCGTATCTATTATTTAAAAAAACTGGAGTGGCCCTCACTCGACTTAATCTTAATCTTCCACTATCTATTCAATATATATATAATTACTTTATTTCGTTTTAAATTCATGCAAGATGGCCGTGAAACAAAATCAATATAGTTATTTTTAAATACGATTTGTAAGTAATGGGTACAATTTACAGTAAAACTTTATAAACAAAAGTTGTTTATAATTCTATGGTTTTTAATTTTTATAAGTATAATTTTTTCTGTTATTCATACCGTTTCTGAGATATGAACACATTTAGAGTAAATTGTTATTTATGTATTATTCAAAATTAATATTTTTAAATATCGTATCTATTATTTAAAAAAACTGGAGTGGCCCTTACTCGACTTAATCTTAATCTTCCACTATCTATTCAATATATATATAATTACTTTATTTCGTTTTAAATTCATGCAAGATGGCCGTGAAACAAAATCAATATAGTTATTTTTAAATACGATTTGTAAGTAATGGGTACAATTTACAGTAAAACTTTATAAACAAAAGTTGTTTATAATTTTATGGTTTTTAATTTTTATAAGTATAATTTTTTCTGTAACTCATACCACTTCTGAGATAATAACACATTTAGAGTAAATTGTTATTTACGTATTATTCAAAATAGGGGATTCACACCCTTAAATAAATCATATGTTTTGGCTTTAGAGCGTTCACATATACACACACAGATGTAATACCGGTAATAGTTTCGCGTCAGGGATGACCAAAATAGCTACTATTTATTAAAACAATGATTAATTTAAAAATTTTCGTGTTTATACGAATTTTAATCTTTGCCGAAGAATGTAAAATTAGTTTCAATGCATTTTATTATGGATTTGTGTTCTTGGTTCGTTATAGGTATACACGTGTGTTCGTCTAAAGGTGTATGACCTTTAGTTTGCATTAGGAATACTATCATTCGATCAGAATTGTAATTGAACAACTTATTATTTATTTTATTAATGGATACAATCTAAGAACAATCTCTAAGTATTAAAAAACAAGACATTACTCAAAAATGCAACAATTTAATATTTATTTATATGTACATGGGTACACAATTATTTTAAAATGCGATTTTTCAATAAATAAAACATTTTTACTCAAACTATATTCGATATATTAAAATATCAAGATTATACGTTTTCAACAGGCATAGGTATATGTACCTATGCCTTCAGCTCGCCCTATAAGTATTATAAATACCAACTGGTAAGATAAGAGATTAATATTAAATATATTAATTTGAAAATTCGCCTTAATACCCCTCTGTTGTAAAGGCGGTATTCTAAAGTAATAAGAGGTTCTTCGACGCTCCTGGAGGCCCTCCAATTAACAATCTGAACCACTGTCATCAATATACCTGTTCTATAATATCGATACTTTAGCCAAAATAAAAAAGCTATTTAAATATGGAGATTACCAAAAAAATGTTCTATTTTGTTTTAAATTCATTCTATGATAACTAAAGCAATATAAATTGTAACTAGGAAAACGTAAATATAAAATGACTATTTTCAACGTCGATTTCTCAATAAATGATATATTTAAAAACAATTTCTTTCAAACAAAAGTTGCTTGAAATTTTATTATCTTCACTTTTTATAAGAATAACTTTTTCTCTAACTCATGTGGTTTATGAGATATGCTAAAAAGCAATAAAAACTAGGAAAACGTAAATATAAAATAACTATTTTCAAAGTCGATTTGTCAGTAAATGGTATATTTAATAACAATTGTTTTCAAACAAAAGTTGCTTGAAATTTTATTATCTTCACTTTTTATAAGAATAACTTTTTCTCAAACTCGTGTGGTTTATGAAATATACTAAAAAGCATTAAAACTAGGAGAACGTACATATAAAATAACTATTTTCAGTCGATTTGTCAGTAAATGATATATTTAAAAACAATTTCTTTCAAACAAAAGTTGCTTGAAATTTTATTATCTTTATCTTTTATAAGAATAACTTTTTCTATAACTCATGTGGTTTATGAGATATGCTAAAAAGCATTAAAAACTAGGAAAACGTAAATATAAAATAAATATTTTCAAAGACGATTTGTCAGTAAATGGTAAATTTATTAACAATCTTTTTCAAACAAAAGTTGTTTAAAATTTAATTATCTTCACCTTTTATAAGAATAACGTTTTATCTAACTCGTGTGGTTTATGAGGTATGCTAAAAAGTATTAAAAACTAGGAAAACGTAAATATAAAATAACTATTTTCAAAGTCGATTTGTCAGTAAATGGTATATTTAAAAACAATTTTTTTCAAACAAAAGTTGTTTAAAATTTTATTATCTTCACCTTTTATAAGAATAACTTTTTCTCTAACTCGTGTAGTTTATGAGATATGCTAAAAAGCATTAAAAACAAACCATTAAGATGTAAGACGAGAACTAAGTGCAGGCCACTATAAATATTTAGTTTTAATGTTGGGCGAACACCCAAGTTTCAATGTGAAAGCCCAAGTCCATATCGTTTAGTACCAATTGACATAGAATGAGAGATAATTTTAAGGCATCACACAGAGTTATTCAACTAGGTGACCCTTCCACTTTAAACAACTGCCTACGCCTCTGACATCAGACAGGAGGGGGGCCCAAAGGTCACATGTGGTTTTGTGACAATACGTGCCACTGGAACCACATGGGATTCTCTTTAGAATTAAATTCATTAAAAGAAATATATTCTAGCACGATTTATTTGTGCCTTTAAAAATACTATTAAATATGTTAAATTAAAAAATATTGCTTTAACGGAATTATCAGCGCTGTAGATTGTTCCAGATGTCTTCTAGAAGCTCTGTGGTTCATATATTTTTTTCTTTTTTAATCTTAAAATGGTCATATTGATTTTATTTTCGATAAATCTAGTTTTTCTAAAACAATTTCTTTAATTTCAGAGATGTATACCAGAGTTTGAGAACGCAGCGTATAATGTACTTATGGAGGCAACGAATACGTGTGGAGACAACGGCCCTATTGATTACTGTGTTCAAACGGGGGCGAGTAGTGTCAAAAAGTCGTGCGATGTCTGTATGCCAAATGAACACGACAGCAGATTTCTAACAGACTTACATTCGCATGAAAATCAAACGTGGTGGCAATCTGAGACCATGTATGAAGGCATACAGTTCCCTAGTCAAGTCAATTTAACCCTTAACCTGCGTAAGTATAACCGGAAGCGACCATTAAAAACATATTTTGTATTTTTCAACGGAAATACACGTATAATTATTACATCTGATACAAAAACTGTAAAATTTCAACTAGGTTGAAAATTATGCGAACTTTGTTATTTGCCGGGCACTGACGCTGCACTGGCCGCCAACTGGAGCCTACTACCCCGCTCCATTTTGTTGCATTAAGATATATAAGTTAATACTTGATTTAAAACGGGTTATATAATTTTTAAGCTACACTTAGCTTCAGTATTGCAATTAATTAATAGTTAGAATACATTTTACAAATATATAATTGATATATTAGTTATTGTGTAATAGTCAGGGTAGTACTTAGTATATTTTAGAACAAAATAGGTTTAAACTGTCGTTTAAATCAATAGATATAGAAACAGAAATGCTTACCTTTTGCAGACATCACAATTTTTTCGTTTGACGGCGCTAAGGCAGTCTTCACGCCTTATAAGGCTCGTCTCGTACGCCAGGAACGGTTTCAGGGGCACATTAGCTGAACCTATAACAAATATACATAATTAAAATTTTAAATGTTATTAACGGGAAGCCATAATCATTAAACATTAACTATTTCATTTCTTGGCGATGTTTTTATGCTTGGAATTAAATTATTATTACTCTAGAACTAATTAATCTTCCAAGGACATCAATCTTAAGTTACAGGTTATAATTAAATTTAAAACTCATTTACTAGTAAAACAAGCATAGGTACAAGCATTCATGCCTTCAGCTAACCGTAATTTTAATTAATTTATAAAGAAAACATTTTTTTTTAAACCATTAATGTCGAAATAAAAACCTTATTTACTATAAATGATTTTGTTTTAAATTCACCTGTAACCATTTTTCAAAAGCGATTTCTCGGTAAATAGTACAATTTTCAAAATCACTTTTCAAACAAAAGTTGCTTGAAATTTTATTATCTTTACTTTTTATAAGAATAACATTTTCTTTAACTCGAGTGGTTTATGAGATATGCTAAATAGCATTAAAAACAAACCATTAAGACGTAAATCGTAATAGGTATAAGAAACCCGAGTGCAGGCCACTTTAAATATTTAGTATTAATTTAATCTGAAGTTTTTCAACTCGAAATTTCAACGGAAATACACGTTAACATATAATTATTACATCTGGCACAAAAGCCGTATAATTTCTCAAGTAGGTTGAACGTGTTATTTGCCGGTCACCGACGGTGCACTGACGGTCAACTGGAACTACTACCCCGCTCAATATTGTTGTTTTACGATATATAAGTTAATATTTGATTTAAAACGGGTTATATAATTTTTTTAATTAATTAATTAATAAAGACCACATTATTTAACCTTTAATGTCTAAATAAAAAACCTAATTTATTACTAATTAATTTTAAAATGGCAAAAAAACATTGTTGTTTATTGATTGCAACAATATACGTTATGTCATCAGTTCACGCCTTGACGAAAAATGTTTTTAAATTATTTTAATCATAATAAAACCTAACCAGAACGAACCGCGGTGGTATGCAGAATTATTGCATTGAAACCACAAACTGGTTTGGTTAACCATCGTGCACAGGTGTGCACTTAACACTGAGTGGTTTTTTCGCACCATTGTTCGACCTGTTACGTATTTTAAAAACGTACAAATAATTTGTTAAATTCGTAGTACAAATTCAATTAGTAATAATAATTATATAAAATTATAAATTCTGTGGCATTAAAAAAATCGTAACGCAGTAACCGAAAAATGTAACAGTATGAAATTGATAATAAGGTCATTTATTTGCAGTACAAAAGATATGTAGGTGTCAAAAAGGCTCTATACGTTAAATACCCGGAAACAGCGAGGTCATTTTAGTTAGAATTAATTTAATCAGCCATTAGCAAATAATAAACTACACTATAAACATATTTGCAATATTTAAACGAATTTTTTTAATTTTTAGGTAAGGCTTTCGACATAACTTATGTGAGAATATGGTTTTATTCTCCGCGTCCAGAAAGTTTCTCCATTTATAAAAGAACGAAAGAAGATGGCCCATGGATTCCATACCAATTCTACAGGTATATTAAAAAAAGCGCCTGTGGTATATGCAACCGTATTTACAGTAGTGTTGTTTGGGTTACAGTGCAACGTGTCGAGACACGTATCATCTACCGGACACACGCGAAACGGCAAAGGGCGAAGAGACCCGAGCCCTATGCACCTCGGAGTACTCCGATATATCGCCCCTAAGGGATGGGAATGTCGCCTTTTCGACCCTAGAGGGCAGACCGTCTGCGTATTATTTCGAGAGCTCGTTCGAGTTACAGGTACACTAAATCAGCCCTAATTGTCACCCGATTTGACTGAAAATTTATTTATAGATAAACTATATGTCTGTTATGATTCTGTGTAAAGGAGAATATTCTATCTTTGTTAGTCTTTCGGGAATAAATTATTAAAGTTTGTAAAATATTTTTATATTTAATTTCGTCGATTTTATTTATGTTGACATATACTAACGCCTGAATAATATTTATTATAGCAACAAAAATACAGTTTCATTTATGCTAACAATAAAATTTATTGTTAAAATTAAGTTGTAAATACATTAAATTTTCTATAAAAATGTAAAGAGTATGGAAATGTTTATAATTCAGATAGCAACTCCGAAAACTGATACAATGCAATACATAGTTTTATTTTCCCACCGAAACGTGCATGTGCCATCGGTGGCACTGTCCCAGTAACAACTGGAGACCGTGTGCAATCCAGCTCCGACTTTCTGCATTATCGAACATGTAACAATATACTTAAAAGGCTTCTTCAGTTTGCTAATTGCTGTTAAGACAGACTCGGAAATCGTGGTACTCCACTGATGCACCCTTTCCAGTGTATACGGATTCGCACCAATTACATTCTCGATACAATCCTTCACCAGTTTTGTGACTTCCTCCGATGGGAACGTTTGTACCTCATCCATGATTTTCACAGCGTAATTTTGAGAGGGTCAATAACTTTTATTGTTTTAATATGTTATTTAGTTCGTTGATGGTTTCAAGTATTCTCACTAATTTGTAAAATTTTCACTGACATTTTGAGTGGCGCTGCGCGGCAAATGTTTTGCCAAATGTTTTTTAAGAATATTTGATTATTTAAATATTTCTTTTCATTCCAGTAAATGAGAAATACACATTTTTGGATTCAGGACGAAGAGACAAGAACTCTTTATAAATATAAATAAATATATATATATATATATATATATATATATATATATATATATATATATATATATATATATACATATATATATACATATATATACATATATATACATATATATACATATATATATATACATATATATATATATATATATATATATATATATATATATATATATATATATATAAATATATATATATATATACTAGGTTAACTCGTAGGCATTATGTGCCCATATCATATACAGAATACAGTTCACACCGATTCATCTATCTAATTAAATATATATCATATATATATATATATATATATATATATATATATATATATATATATATATATATATTATTGTTTAATTCGATTTAGTTACAGACACACACCCGTAAAATGATGCAGCCCTTAGATTTTGAATCTGTTAAAACTTTATAGCGATATATTTATAAATATATTGATATATAAAGAGCTGGAGTGGCCTTCACTCGATTTTCACTTATTTCCACTTTCTATTATTATTTTTTATCAATTAATACTTGTTTTATATGATTAAAAATATAAAAATGAATGCCTAGACCAGTGGTTTTCAAACCTTGGGTTCACTAGGGCCTAGGGCCTAACAGGACTACTGAGAAATAAATATAACATGTCCAAATAAATTATTAATGACAGATCGTTCGAGTTTTATTGTTTAAGAACCACTGGTCTAGATGGTTTAGGAATTATAGTTGCACAATTGTGTTATATTTATATTTAAAAAAATATATATATATTACGTAATTTTATTTAACTGGTTTTTTTTTTTAAATTTAATTTAAACTTATTATTTATTGTTTTTTATTTGTTATTATTATAAATATTTTAGAAGATTTTTTAATATAAAAGTTTATAGTTTGAAGTCTACCGACGTACTGGGAAAATATTGGAGATGTCTCGATGCCTAATATGTTGTCAATATATGTGATTTATTATTATCAGAATTCTATATATTTTCAATCAATATTTGCATGTTTAGAAAAATTGCATTGTCATAAATAATATACGTCGTAAAGAACAAAGCTTTCGATTGGATATAAAAACTAATTTTACCAATAAATATATATATATATATATATATATATATATATATATATATATATATATATATATATATATATATATATGTGTGTTTTTTTAGGATTGGGTGACGGCGACAGATATCAGAATATCTCTGGACCGTTTGAACACATTCGGAGACGAGGTGTTTGGCGACCAGCAAGTGCTCCGGTCGTATTTCTACGCGATCGCCGACGTCGCAGTCGGGGCTAGATGTAAATGTAATGGCCACGCTTCAAAGTGTATAGCGTCTACAGGCCGAGATGGGGACCACAGGTTAGTCTGCCTGTGTGAACACCACACCGCAGGCCCGGACTGTAATGAATGCGAACCCTTTTACAATGATGTACCGTGGGGCCGCGCCACGGCCAACAATGCGTTTGAGTGTAAAGGTAAGTTATCCCGAAATTATTAAAAATAAATTTAATATATAAATAAAATTGTACGGTAATTGTTTCTTACGAAAATATAAGACTTTTTATGTCTATAAAGTTTCTACAGATTTAAAAATAAAAAAATTAAATAGTGAAGTTTAAGATATTATTAATTATTTTTAATACATATATATATATATATATATATATATATATATATATATATATATATATATATATATATATATTAAAAATAATTAATAATATCATAAACTTCACTATTTAATTTTTTTATATAAGTAAAATAATTGTCCCCTGCAAAAATATGAGATTTTTTAAGTCTAAAAAGTTTCTACAGATTTAAAATCTAAATAATAAAAAATTAAATGTTGAAATTTAGGTATTATTAATTATTGTTAAGTAAAATTGATATGGTAACTGCCTACTAATTTCTATTTAACATAGAATATGTCGAGGGCTTCAATTTATACTAAATACGTGTCTAAACATCTATAGAACACAGGAATCGTCAAAAATATACATTGATGCAAGTCTGGTTGCATAGTTAAGGCATTCGTAGACTTATATTTCAAAACGATATATATATATATATATATATATATATATATATATATATATATATATATATATATATATATATATATATATATATATATATATATATATAAATATATATATAAATATATATATATATATATATATATATATATATATATAATTATTAGATCTGACACAAAAACCGTATAATTTCATGTAGGTTGAAAATTAGGCGACCGTGTTATTTGGCGGTCATCGACGGTGCATTGACGGTCAACTGATACTATTGCCCCGCTCAATATTGTTGTTTTAAGATATATAAGTTAATACTATATTTAAAACGGGTTATACAATTTTTAAGCCACACTTAACTTTAGGCCATATATATTTTATATATATATATATATATATATATATATATATATATATATATATATATATATATATATTTAAGTTTCTTTGAATAGTGAGTAGCCCAGTAAATTATGAGCTTAGATACGACTATTTTCAAAGCTATTAATACCGCAGCGGGTAACAGACAAAAAGGGCCTAATTCTGAAGCACTGGGCTCCACAATAGGCGCAGTGGGACACCTAACTACCAAGAAATAAATATATGTGTGTCATTTTCTTATTGTTAGTGATAAATTATAACTTCTAGACTTCTAGTTTGAATATAAACTGTTACAATTGTATAAATTAGTTTTAAATATATAAAGCTAATGCTTAGGCCGTTATACAATAGAAGATAGCTATAGTGTTTGGTCGTGCATCTGTAACATGCTCGGATCAAAAAATAAATCATATACGTTTTTATAAATAATAATTTGAATGAATATATCAATATATTTTTTTCGTGGTCTCTAATGGCCCCCCTAGATTTCAGAGCTTGTACCGCCACTGGATATGTAGTTGTTTTTATTATAACAAGGAACTCGATATGAAAAGTTCAATTCTATCTATGTTATATACACATTACCTTTTACAGGTAATCGTGAGAAAACTACATTGCAAAGAATTCAAATAAAAAGTAATTGTACAATTACTGGAACATATTTCATAACTTATATTTATAGAAAGTATATATTGATTACTTTCTTTTAAAAATTCGCTTATTGGTAAAATAAATTTATTAGGTCCTTAACGCAGGAATAAGGACAATATACACTGTAATTATAATTGTGAAACGTTGTAACACAGTTTAATATAAATTGCAGTTGACTTCGCAATATCCGCATTTATATAATAACTTTATAATAGTCTTAGAGATGACGCGTATATATATAGTGCAATGTAGTCTTCTTTTACCCTCATAAGTCGTAGGTTTTGTTCACATTCCACGCATTGTGAGATCAGCTTTTGTCTCAATGTAATTTTAAACCTAACCATATTGAATATGTGGGTACATATAATTCCATAGCAGTTTTCTCGTAACTGGTACATTTTTTAAAGAAACTTTTCAAACAAAAGTTGTGCGAAATATTCATATCTTTCATTATGTACTTAACTATTTTTACCATAAGTGCAGCCGTTTTAGTGATATTGGAGATAGAACAATAAATGAATAAATAAGAACATTTAAGATTTTCCGTAGCAGTTTTCTCGTAACTGGTACATTTTTTAAAGAAACTTTTCAAACAAAAATTATGTGAAATGTTCATATCTTTCATTATGTACCTTACTATTTTTGCTATAAGTGCAGCCGTTCTAGTGGTATTGAGGATAGAATAATAAATGAATAAATAAGAACAATTAAGATATTCCGTAGCAGTTTTCTCGTAACTGGTAAATTTGTTGCAGAAACTTTTCAAACAAAAGTTGTGTGAAATATTCATATCTTTCATTATGTACATAACTATTTTTGCCATAAGTGCAATCGTTCTAGTGATATTGACGATAGAATAATAAATGAATAAATACGAACATTAAAGTTATCCCGTAGCAGTTTTCTCGTAACTGGTACATTTTTTATAAAAACTTTTCAAACAAAAGTTGTGCGAAATATTCATATCTTTCATTATGTACCTAACTAATTTTGCTATAAGTGCAGCCGTTCTCGTGATATTGGAGATAGAACAATAAAAGAATAAATACGAACATTTCAGATTTTCCGTAGCAGTTTTCTCGTAACTGGTACATTTTTTGCAGAAACTTTTCAAACAAAAGTTGTGTGAAATATTTATATCTTTCATTATGTACTTAACTATTTTTGCGCTAAGTGCAGCCGTTTTAGTAATATTGGAGATAGAACAAAAATTGCATAGAGTAGCTGTTCTAGTGATATTGGAGGTAGAATAAAATATGTATTTAGAGTAAACATGCACTTCTGGTTATATACAATAGTTGTCATTAGTATATTTGTAATTTTGACAAAATGCCCATTAGTTTAAACGTAACATCGATATATTTATCTTGTTTTTAATAAATCTGCGATTCCGCGGATTCAAATTGTTATTTAATTAAAAACTAACAGTTTATAATAAGTGAACAAGGCACTAACGTGCCAAAATGATTAAGTCCACTTACTTTTGCACCTGTTTAGAGACCCCGAAACAACAATTTATTGAATTCCAGCAAAGACAGAACTATTTATTGGGTGTTACTTGTACAAAGACGTAAATATAAATGTGGACAATGTATTTTACTAGTTAAATAAGCGTAGTATAAACAAGTTTCTATAGAAACCGGCGATTCGATAGAAATATACGTAAATATATTGAGTGAGCGAACCAAGAAAAAACATGTTCAATTAAGGCAATTAATAATTTATCATTGCATGTGAAACCTTTCTGCTGGTTTTAAAAACCCCAAATAAATAACATTGCGTTCCCATATAACAAAATTAAAATATGTGCAAGCACCAATGCCATTAGCTTGCCACATTTTTATTTGTTGAACGTTTTAATTCTTTTATTTATATAGATATTTCTACGTATTTATGCAATACATAAATTAGAAAGGGTTTTAAAGAACAGATATTTCTGATGGGTTTTATGGGTGTACCATGTCTCGTCGGTGAGCCCTTTACCCCTCACCCCGTAGTTAACCATTCAACAGCCACGTTATCGTAAACATCCAATCTTAAACGTATATCACAACGATTTGATTAGGTTATAAATTTGTCAGAACGAATTGTTTCAAATTAATGGCTGATTTAAATTTAATGTATTTTACGTTTATAGTAATTATATGAACGACTACTTTGTGATTACGAGTATTTGTGTGTGAACGCTCTCTACTAAAACTGTTGTAGCTAAAATTATAATACTTTAAATTTAAAGTTTGCATATATAACACATTTTTGTTAGTTTTGGGGATGTTACAGACACACCGCACACAGTTTTTTGTCCTTTACAGTACTACAAGGTTTATATACCTATTAATAATGACTAAGGCATAAAACTAAGAATGTGAAACACGAAATTTATTTCTGGAATACTCTCTGATTTGGGACACGCACATTTATAATAAACACAGTTTTAAAAGACGTCTAGAGCATTGAACGTGATTTTCTTTTACATTAAATATATTATACTTTATTAAAAACTCTCCAATTACGGAAAAAACATATATATTCGCGAATTTTATCTGTAAAATTGTAAATAAAAGTAGGCAAATTGTTGAATCAAGTTTATTTAATATAAAATGCTGGAATAACACTTGCGGATAAGGAATTTCGCCTGAGACACTTAATAGGCGATACGGCTACACGCTGGGAATAGTAATTGAGGGTAAGGCAATATGCTTGGAACGGCAAAACGCCGGTAAGGCTATAAGGACGAACTACCACATTTTCCTAGTATATTATTATTGTTTTATAGTAAAAGCTAAACTAAAATATAAATAGGGAAATAAGTCGAGTGTAGGCCACTCTATACGCTAATTATGTTAACTCTCGTTCTACTATAAGAGTATTAGAGTATTATTTCCCACTCTATTGCTCTAATACTTTAACAAATTCAAGGAAATGTATTACTTGAGTTCTTTTTACCGCAGAATACGATTTGTTTCACTGTAGATCAGTTTTAGTAGAATCTAATTAAGAAAATGCAAATTGTGTGCAACATATGTTCGTTTTTCTCGCGATCTTTAAAAACGACAAGTCTTAGAGGTGACTGGCGATCTACAGATCACAGCATCAACAGTACTTGTTTACTCGTGGTCCAGCTAAGATCGTGCCTTAGCTGAGATTCTTTTAGGTCAACACGATTTATTTATAAAGTTTTATATAGTATGGTTTTTAAGGTGTTTTAAACATTTAAAGTGAGTGATAGATTCAATTGAGTGAATTTTAATACAGAGTTTTAAGGATTAAAGTGATTTTTAATATTATTTGTTTATAATTATTCACATTAAAATTAGTTTTATGTTAAAAAATATAGAATTAATGATTAAATCATAAGTAAATATTAAATATATAATTAAATTTGTGCAAAATAATTTAATACTATTTGTTGTAATTTAATACCAATATTTAAATAGAATTATTATAAAGGTGAAACGGCCTTCGACGTAAATATAATTTGGTATTTTCAAAAGCGATTATTTTGTAAATGGTACATTTTTTTTAAAAACTTTTCAAACAAAGGTTACTTGGAATTTTAATATCTTTAATTTATATAAGAATTACTTTTTCTCTAACTCGTGTGGTTTTCGAGATATAACGAAAATAGGAGGTTTTCTTCCGGGACATATATAATATAGCTATTTTCAAAAGCAATTAATTTGTAAATGGTACATTTTTTTAAAAAACTTTTCAAACAAAAGTTACTTGGAATTTTAATATCTTTAGTTTATATAAGAATGACTTTTCCTCTAACTCGTGTGGTTTTCTAGATATAAGGAAAATAAGAGGTTTTCTTCCGGAACATATACAAAATATAATATAATATAGCTATTTTCAAAAGCAATTAGTTTGTAAATGGTACATTGGTTTAAAAAACTTTTTAAACAAAACTTACTTGGAATTTTAATATCTTTAATTTATGTAAAAATTACTTTTTCTCTAACTAGTGTGGGTTTCGAGATATAATGAAAATAGTAGATTTTCTTCCGGGACATTATAAAAGAATTAATTTTAAAAATTCATAATTATGTTTCACGGAATTCAAAATCGATTTACTGTATTTAAATATGTGTAAAAATTGAACTATTGTTTTAAAATTATTATATAAAACAAATAAAACACGTAATATATTTAAAAAATATTAATAATCCTTTTTAAAGCAAAATAATGTTTAGATTTATAAATAAAATGTGTAATGAGTGAAATATATAATAAATAAAATAAAAAATGTGGTTTTTAAAATTATTTTGCACATTTTGGGTGTTTCTTTCATCGGTGGATACTACAAAATGGGATGGAATAATGCCCTGGTTTTCAGATTCTAGTAAGTTCTATTAAACTACTGTTAAATGCTTCCTTAACGAGTTTGTATCGTTAAATTCCGGTATTTTAATCACTGATTTAACTGTACTTTAATAACCGAATTATTCGTGGCGCATTTTTTGATGTAGGACATTTTAAAATGAATTATATATGAAAAAATAAAATAAATTTTACGTAAAAACGCAACATAAATTCCAAGCGTGGTCTACTCTATATATAGGCGGTTCTATAGGCACATAAAGACCGCTAACGAGTAAATGGCGGTCAGCATTGTAGTTCTGGCCCCAGAATGCAGAACTCGTTACTGACTGATACTACATTTGGTCCGAAATACATAATATATCCTTACCAAGACAAACCATATATTTAAACCACGTATATTCGCTAACTAGCTAACCCACTATACTTTGATTCACGTTAAGAATGCAATTGAAGCATGTCGATGTTCATAAATATTTATAAACTCCCACGCGTAAACACAATAATAATTTTTGTATTATTATAATAGTTCTCAACTGACAATAGACCCAAAAATGGTAATCAAAATTTAAATAATCCCTATACAGTATTTGTGAGATCGAGGGTGTGGTTTTTACAAAGTCTGTAAAGAGCTGTAGTGTTCGGAGAAATTTAAATCGTCTGTAATACAAAACAATTTATAATTTCTTTGATTACCGTAAAAGTAATTTAAAATTTATGGCCCTAATCATAGTTTTATAATTAAACTTAATACCAATCGATTGTTATGCCTATCTAAGCCCCAATTAGTATACACCCACGTACCAGCAAAGATAATAACATATTTGATCTGATCTAAGATTAACTTAACCAGTTTTCAAATAAGAACCGCCTCCGTAACCTCCTACACGAATTGATGTATTAATTTTTCTTCTCGTGTCCAACAAAAAATAATACCTATTCTAGAACCTCAAACATTTTACTTTCTTATATATATATATAAAAATTATAATAATTAAACTCGAGATTTTAACGAAAATATACGTTTGGACCCCCCTGAATCGCATGTGAACGCTCTATAGCCAAAACTGTAGATACGCATGCATGGGGATTATATTTAATAAATCGTTTAGACAGAGAAACAAAATAGACTATTTTAAAACCGACTGCAATGTTTAATTCAAGAGAACTTCGAACCCAGTCTTAATAATGTATGTAGTAAGCTGGAAACATTGGTGGTTCTATGTCTTCCATCTTTTAGCATTCATAAAATATTTAAAATTAAAATTATAGTTTTCAATCTCCTTGTGTTAATGTACAATAATGTATGTAGTAAGCTGGAAACATTGGGGCTTTCATTAATTGTTGTATAATGTCTTCAATCTTTTAACATAATTAAAAATCCTTAAAGGATTATATTATAGCTTTCAAGCCCCTTTATTTAATGTATGTGTAGTAAGCTGGAAACATTAGGGCTTTCATTGATTGTTGTATAATGTCTTCAATCTTTAAACATAATTAAAAATCCTTGAAAATTAAATAATAGTTTTCAATCCCCTATATTTAATGTACGTTTTAATAATGTTGTAGTAAGCTGGAAACATTGGGACTTGCATTGATTGTTGTCTAATATCTTCAATGTTTCAACATTATTAAAAATCCTTAGTATTCAATCTCCTAATTATAATGAATTGAACTTTTAATTTGCAGCTTGCAATTGCAATGGCTTCAGTGACCGGTGTTTCTTCGACAAGGACCTGTACAACCGTACAGGCCACGGGGGTCACTGCCTGGACTGTTCGGCAAACCGTGACGGTCCCAACTGCGAACGTTGCAAGGAAAACTACTACCAACGGGAGGACACGTATTGCATCGCCTGTAACTGCGACGCAGTGGGTTCCAGGAGTCTGCAATGTAACCGCGAAGGTCGTTGCCAATGTAAGCCGGGGGTGATGGGCGATAAGTGTGACCGGTGCGACGTGAACCACTACGACTTCGGGCCGACAGGATGCAAAAGCTGTGGCTGCTCTGAGGCAGGGTCGCGGTACAATCAACCATCGTGTGATCCAAACAGTGGGACTTGCCATTGCAAGGCTAACGTTGAGGGGAAACAGTGTAGGGAGTGTAAACCTGGATATTTTAACTTGGATTTGGAGAATGAGTTTGGGTGTACACCATGCTTTTGCTATGGGCATTCTAGCCAGTGTGAAACTGCGCCTGGGTACTCCAAGGTCGTTCTGGAGTCGATGTTCGCCCGGAATAAGGAAAGGTATTCACCCAAATCGTACTTAAACAATTCTAGGCTTATCTTGCTAAGGCTCATGCCCTAAACTCCAGTTTGGGTTATTAGAACCCTACAAGATTCTTGACCCTTTAGGCTTTAGGGCACAGAGGTGGACATATCCATATTTATGCTAAACATAGAACCTCTTTTGTACAAATGTCTTGGGTCATCTTCTTGATGAGTGATTACTAGATATGTCGACCCTTTTGAGGGCAAAAGAGATTTGCTACCAATTTTCAAATATGAATTTAATTATGTTAAAGGTGGGCAGCTTCGGACGACCACACAAGGGCAGTCGACATACAATATCACGATTCCACCCAGACGATTGGAGCAACCGCCCAGGGTTACGAAACCGTTTACTTTTTGGCCCCTGAGCGGTTCTTAGGCGACCAAAGAGCCTCATACAACAAAGACATCAAATTCACTCTACGTATAGACAGTAATGGACCTAGTCCTAGCGCTAGAGACATTATCCTAGAAGGAGCTGGATCTCATGTGACCAATACAATCTTTGCCCAAAATAATAATCTACCCTCTGTACAGGTAATCACACTTTCTACACTAACTAGGAACATATTACAACGTATAGTTGCTCCAGAATATCCTGGATTTTGTCCAAATTTCATATTTTATCCTTAGAGCCCAAAGGAGATTAATCAAGTTGACTAAAAATGTGTTTATTTCCAGAACATCGAGTACAGTTTTCGCCTGCACGAGAGCCCCGACTACGGTTGGCATCCGCGATTGTCCGCGCGAGCGTTCATGTCCATTTTAACGAATTTAACCGCGATAAAAATACGTGCAACTTATACCCCATTAGGTATCGGTTTCCTAGACAATGTCCGGCTAGAAACAGCGCATCGAGGCGCCGCTGGGTTACCCGCTACTTGGGTGGAAAGGTGCGAGTGTCCGCACGGATACGTGGGCCAATTTTGTGAATCTTGCGCGCCTGGATATAGGCATTCCCCAGCATTAGGGGGTCCATTTATGCCCTGTATCCCATGCGATTGTAATAAACACGCAGATATATGTGAATCAGAGACAGGCAGATGCATTTGCCAACATCACACAGCTGGGGATAACTGCGAATTGTGCGCTCGAGGCTATTTTGGCAATGCATTAGAAGGATCCCCAAGTGACTGCAAACCTTGCCATTGTCCAGGCGGCGGAGCCTGTATGCTATTGCACGACGATACTTTAGTGTGCCTGGAATGCCCCGAGGGGTATGCAGGACCCCGTTGTGACTTGTGCTCAGACGGCTATTTTGGGGATCCAACCGGTACCTTTGGGGCGCCAAGTAGCTGTATTCCGTGCGAATGTAACCAGAATGTCGACCGGAACGCGGTTGGAAATTGTAACCGGACGACTGGGGAATGTTTGAAATGTATCCATAACACAGGGGGTGAACATTGTGACCAATGTTTACAAGGTAAATTTACAATTTAGTATTTTAAGGGATATATAATATTTTATTTACTTTAATAGGTTACTACGGGGACGCCTTAGCTTTGCCGAAGGGTGACTGCAAACCCTGCCGGTGTTTCCGGCCCGGAACTGACGAACACATCGAGTCTGGCGAGCTAATTTGTGACCAGACACGAGGAAATTGCAAATGTCGACCGTTTGTCAAAGGATACAATTGTGACGAGTGCGAAGATGGTTACTACAATATTTTGAGCGGGGAGGGATGTGGTCCTTGCAATTGTGACTCAACTGGGTCGATTAATGGGACTTGTGACCTTTATACAGGGCAGTGTTATTGCCGGCCAGGCATTACCGGGTTAGTTTTGGATTTTTTTTAACGTTTTGCAATTGTTTAAATTAATTTTGGTTTAGTTTACGTTGTGACCAATGTGAGACATTCAAATATGGATTTTCATCTGAAGGATGCAAAGAATGTGATTGTGATAGGATTGGATCGAAGAGTTTACAGTGCCATGCGACCACTGGACAATGTCCGGTAAGTTATTTTATTATTATTGTAGCAGGGGTACCGCTGGGCCCATATCATAAACAGTTCATATCGATTAACGTAATATTCAATAATATTTTACTACAAGGAATACAATTAGACCTCTCAAAATGAATAATTTCTCAGAAAATAATAAAATAAATACCGTAAGGTGATTTGATATTAACTATAATAAGATTTAAAAGAATTTACGTATAATTAATTTTTGACCGGGGGAAATGTATAAATATTCCCGGCCACCGATCCCTCGGTGGCCGCCAATGATTTTGTAAACTGCGGGAGTTTACAACGTTTTCTAAATAGAACTCTAAGACAATATGGGAATATTTTACGATCTTGTGTATTCCTTTCAGTGTCTAGACAATGTCGAGGGCCGCAAGTGCGACCGCTGCAAAGAAAACAAACACGACCGGAAACGGGGCTGCGTTAACTGTCCAGCTTGCTACAACCTAGTGCAAGACGAAGCAAATTTGCACCAACAAAAACTGGACGAGTTTGAATTAAAACTAAACGAAATCAACAGCACTGCGTTGGTCATAAGTGATAGTGAGTTTGAGCAAAAGCTTCGCCAAGTCCAAACTGCAGTTGAGCTGTTAGTAAAAAAAGCTCGTTTGGCGACTGGTGGTGATGAGAAGACGTTAATTGAGAAAATAAACGAGATCCAAGAACGACAGGCACAAGTAGAAGAAATGCTAGAAGACGTAGAGGATCACTTCAATGAGGCGGAAGATAAAGGAATGCAAGGACTCAGAAACGTTAGTGATGCAGCTAATATTATTGAAGAGGCCCGAAAGGAGTTGAACGTAAGTTAGAATTAAATAGCGATACGTTTTTAATTATCACCTGCTCGTAAATGTGTTTCAGCGGGCTTTAGAAGTTCTACGAACAGACGGAACCCAAGCTTTACAAAAAGCCCGAGAACGGGCCAATGAGTATGGACAACATTCAGACAATATGACCAGTTTGGCTCATGAGGCCCGCCAAAGAGTGGACGCATTAGACGACCACGCCAAGGACATTGACAAGACAGCTAAAGAAGCAAAAAACATCTCGTCTCAAGCCCAAGAACTGTTTATCAAGATACAAGAAGATCAACTAGATATCAAGTAGGTCCTTTCCTCTAGTTACAAGAAAGAACTATTTAATTTGAATCCTTTTAGCAATGAAGCCGAAGACCTGGAGGATAAACTAGCAACAGGCGAGTTAGAATTGGAAAAGTTAAAAATCCAAACTCAACAAGCATTAGACCGTGCTAGTGATGCAGAAAAGGAAGCTTACTCAACACTCAACAACGTCGAGAACCTCCAAATACCTTTAATCAACGTCACTACATTAAAAACAAATGCAGAAGCCACACGAAATGAATCTGCACGCATTATTGCAGAAACCAATAAGTTAATGGCAAACAGCGATCAAGTGATCGAAGATATACGGGATCAAGTATCGACGGCAGAGGATTTATTGGAGGAAGGACGTGAACAACAAATAGCAATCAGTGAGTTATTAGCAGATGCAGATATAGCACATTCTGCTGCTGAAAATGCAGTGGATATGGGGGATCAAACGCTTGAGGAGGCTAAGAAGACTTACCAAACACTTGCTGGTATGTTTTATATTATATATCTATAAATTTAGATACAATTATCTGTTTTCCAAGGTTTTGATAAGGAAGTCCAGGCTAGTAAAGCTTCTGCAGAAGAAGCCCTTCAGCAAATTCCAGAAATACAGCAAATCATTGATGACGCTAATAATAAGTCGAATGAGGCGAAGATGTCGTTGCATGGAGCGAAAATGAATGCTCAGAGCGCTAGGGAGTCTGCCATGCAGGCCCATAATAAGTTTGCTGAGCAAGCTTTAAAGGAAACTGAAAATATTCGAGCTGAATCGGATCAGATGAGGATTACTGCAGCGAAATTACGGGATGAGGCGAAGAGCCTTGCTGGACGCGTTGTTATGACTGAATTAGAGGTGCAACGGTTGGAGAATCAAACTAGGAGTAACTCGACGATGATTGATAACGCCAAAAAGAAGGTAATCATGTTTAAATATAGTAAAAAGGGGTTAAGACTCTGTCTAACCAGAGCTGAGAAGCTTTTAATTTCAGGCTTCCAAATTGCAACAATTAATTTCCTGGAATTGCTTTTGCTTCTCAGAGAACTAATTAGCATTTTCTTTTTTTAGGTGAACCAAGCCTTTAGTGACTCCAATTTGGCCTCAGAACGAGTAGCCCAGGTGATGAAGGATGTCCAGGATATAATTGTAGAACTGAGCGGTTTGGATGACATAGAGCCCGAAGATTTGGATAAACTTGAACGTAAATTAAAAGAGGCAGAAGACCGTTTGAAAAACGCGAAACTACAAGAACGAAAAGAGCGATTAGAGAAAGAGAGACACAACCAAACGAATTTAATCCGGAATTACGAGGATGAATTAGGTCGACTTAGAAATGAAGTCGAAAATGTGGAGGCGATTCTAAACAGTTTGCCATCGGATTGTACGAAGGATGTGGCGTTAGAGCCGTAAAGTGCCATTCTTTATAGTTAATTTGTATAATTTTCGCATTTATTTTGTATAATTTTGTGCCTTTTCTCTAAAAAATAAGAAGTCTAATTTGTAATCTTTTTTATACCAAAGATGTTTTTTATATTAATAATAATTAATACAAAATCAAGTGTCCACTGCCAGGATTTCCGGTTTTTTTATTTTGTAGTTTTAAGTATGTATAAGTTTTATAATTATTAAATACAGACTTGAATGAAGTTCCTTTTTGTGTTCTTTATTGTGTTTTGCTCCTATTTAGGAACACAGATTTGCTGTACGAGAATTCAAAGCAAAGGTAACAAGTTCTGAATAATAATAATAATGTATAATCATTCTTAGAGCACAAAGGTGATATGCGCCATTTATAATTATTAAATACAGACGAGAATGAAGTTCCTTTTTGTGTTTTGCTCCTATTTAGGAACACAGATTTGCTGTACGAGAATTCAAAGCAAAGGTAACAAGTTCTGAATAATAATAATAATGTTTAATCATTCATAGAGCACAAAGGTGATATGTGCCATTTATAATTATTAAATACAGAATTGAATGAAGTTCCTTTTCGTGTTTTGCTCCTATTTAGGAACACAGATTCGTTATACGAGAATTCAAAGCAAAGGTAACACGTTCTAAATAATAATAATTATGTTTAATCATTCTTAGAGCACAAAGGTGATATGTGCCATTTATAATTATTAAATACAGACTTGAATGAAGTTCCTTTTTGTGTTTTGCTCCTATTTAGGAACACAGATTCGTTATACGAGAATTCAAAGCAAAGGTAACAAGTTCTGAATAATAATAATAATGTTTAATCATTCTTAGAGCACAAAGATGATATGTGCCATTTATAATTATTAAATACAGACGAGAATGAAGTTCTTTTTGTGTTCTTTATTGTGTTTTGTTCCCACTTAGGAGCACAAAGGTGATATGTGTCACTTTATAAAGTAGATTATTTTACAATTCTTATCTAAAACAACGAAATGATAAGATTATATTTCAAACAGAAAGAAACATGATTTCAAAAGTTACTCTAGTGTATTTATTTATTGTAATACAATATATAATATATTGTCAAACTGTATGTAAGTAAATTTGAAATATCTATTTTAAATTCATGCTACGTTTACTATGAAACAATATAAATATGTATAGTAACCAGGAAAACCTTAATACATCCTAATTATTAAAAAAAAAATTAATCAGTAATTGGGTACAAGAATTGGGCTAAGAATTTAAATATCTTTTTATAAAATACACGTTTTTCTCTCATTTGTGTTGTTTTCAAGATAAGAGTAAACCAGTTTCGCTATAGACACAAATTACGTAAATTTAATTCGATTTCATTAGTTTTAGATAATAATACTAATTGTTACGATAATTTTAATGAAGAACTCAACAAATACGGTTTAAAACTAAACGAATTTGATTTTAAACTAACAAATAATTTAAATAATGGTTCAGAAACTACAGAAAATGACCAAAAAATAGAAGAACTTCTTTCAAAATCGCAGCAATTTAAAAAGGACACTCAAAATACAATTAATGAAGATATAAATATATTAAAACAAATACAAACTATTTATAATAAGCATGAAGATACTTTAGAAGTACTTATAGAAGTACTAGAATTTCTAGAAGTAACCGAAAAAAATATACTGAATAAATTAACTAATATAAGTGATACTCAATGTTTGATTGAAGATACCAATACATTATTTAACGTAAGTTGTATTTAAATCAGTGGTAATAAATAGGTTTTCTTTTAAATAAATTATATTTAATTTGTTTATAATTTTTCAGAATGCACTAAAATTAATTCAGGTAACTGCCAATTCGGCTTTAGAAAAAGCAAAAAATCGTAGTGAGGCTTCAGGAATTGAGTCTGAAGTAATGTTTAAGATAGTCAAAGAAGCATTAAATATAACTGAAGAATTAGAAGAAAAATCCAAAGAATATATTAATTTGTCTAAAGAAATTAAAAATACATCTATAAATGTCGATGATTCAATTTCCAATATTGTCAATAATCAAATTACTAATAGGTAAATTTTAATATTACGTTTACAGAATTTTGCCATTTGACACTAGATCAGCTTTAATTATCGTAATTTTAAACCGAGATTATTGAAAATTTATTTATAAATAAACAATATATCGATAACGAATCCCTATAAAGGAAAAAGTTCCATCTATTTTAGTTTTGAAGAAATATTTTTTTTTAATTTAATAAATATTTTTCGAATTCTATTCTTAATTTTTTCAACTGTTTCAGTATTAAAACAAACAATTTAACTAAACAATTTGAGAAATATGAACAAGAATTACTAAAATTACAACAATTATCTAAAACCAGTTTGAATTTAACTCAAAATACGGAAAATACTGCATTAAAAAATTTGGATATAGCCGAAAATATAATAATACCAGGAATAAATATAACTGTGGCCAAAATCTATAGAAAAACAAATGAATCAAGAAGTATATTAAATGATTCAAAAACGTTATTGAGTGAAAACGACGAACTAATTGAAAAAACTGAAGAAGAAATCTCTCAATCTGAAGATTTATTGATCGAAGCGCACGGAAAACAAAACGAAATAGACAAATTACTAAATATAACTAAAATATTATTTAATGAAACAGAAACTGCACTTGTTTCAGCGACTGAAACGCTTGAAAATGCTGAAAATATTCACGAAAGACTCACAGGTACATATTACTACTTTGCCATAAAGCTATTTTAGTGATATAAAGTAGGCAAGCTGCAATACACTGGTGTATAACATATTGCAGTAAAGTTGGAGGTTATTGAACTTATACCGGGAAATTTCTGTTCAAAAAGTCATTTCCTTCGGAAATATAGTTATTATGGTTATTACCACGTATAAACTATGAGTTTTCCTCAATTCTCCATAGGGTAAAACGGTGACATATCCATATTTTCCCCAAATACTTTCACAATAAAACAGTTTTATAATAAATCACGTCTTATAAGCCTAAGACAGTCACTTTTGTGCTCTAAAGTGTACTAAATCCTATTTTTATTTCAGAATTCCACAAAATAGTTCAAATTACCAAATATAACAGTTCAGAAAGTTTAAAACAAATACCAGAAATACAGAAATTAATTGATTTAGTTAACAATGACATTAATATAGCTCAAATTGAGTTAAACGAGGCTCAAAATAATATTAATAAAGCCTCAATTATTGTAAAAGAAGTTCAAAACGAAATAAACGAAAAAATCAAAGATAATAATTTGAATTTACAAGAAATACGAGAAAATATTTTAAATTTAAATAAACAAATTGATAATTTAACAAAAAATCTTACAAATAAAGAAATTGAAATTGCTAAACTACAAATTGTTATTGAAAATGAACAATTTGCGATTGAGAGCGCAAAGGTGCCAGTTACGACCGCCCAAATTGATATTACGAATGTTACTTTGAATTTGGATGATGTTAAAAACAGTTTGGAGGAAATTATAAGTGAATTAAATGATTTAGAAGATTTGGATGATGAAAAATTAAACCAAATCGAAGATAAACTTAATAAATATAATATTGAAAACTTAGAAATACAAATTAAATTGAATAATTATAAAAATCAAATGGAAAAAGAAGAATTTGTAAATAATTTAATATTTAAACAATATGAAAATGATTTATTACAATTAAAAATTGAAATTCAGAGGATTGAACATATTTATAATGAATTACCCGATAATTGTTTAAAAGATTATATTTTAGAGCCCTAATTTTAATAATATTTGAAATAATGTGTAATCTATTAAATAATAAATATATTTTAATATGAATTAGAGATTATTTATTATTATTTAATATATTTGACGAGAATATAAATTAATATTTAAAAGTTTATTGGTTAAAGACGTAATTTAAAAGAGAAAATATATTTTAATGGTTTTCAGTTATTATTATTTTAAAATTGAGTAGAAATTGTTATTATAAATAGAAATATGACGAGATAATATGTATACAGACATCTGTGTTTGTACCTAGCAACTTGGGAATAAAATGGGAAACATCACATAGGACATAAATCCCATTTGCCAACGTACCATAAGATATAATACCCCACGCGCTTAAAAATTTAAATTCTAGAGACATATATTTATTTAATTTAAACGCAAATTTCCAAATAAATGGTACATTTTTGGCGAAAACTTTTCAAATAAAACTTATAGCAAATTTAAATATCTTTAACTTTTATACGGAACACTTTTCTCTAACTCGAACCGTTATTGAAATAATTAAGAAATAGTAAACATTTATTTAAATTTAGTTTACAAAATACGTCACATTTCTACTTGTAAATGTATAATCTTTAAATTTAAAGTTGTATAAAATTGTTTAATTATTACTTAGGCAAAGCGTTCACACACACACACACACACATACATACATACATACACACACACACACACAGAGAGAAACGCTACTAGTGGGAAAAAATAATAATTAAATCAGGCATTTTACATATTCATGATTCAATTAATGTTCATTATTTTAATTTACAATTTAAGTTTTATCAAATTACAATTACGTTTCCCTAGTTATCACACATATTTATATTGTTTTATGGCAAAGGTAGAATGAATTATAAACAGAATAAAGCACATTTTAATTTGTGTAAGGACAACAAGATGGCCGCCCCCCTACGAATACAAAGAAATCCGTTAGGAATGCATTTAGGGTAGAATCACTCTATATTCTTGTGGTATTTAAGCGTAGTGACACTTTATACAATCTATTTGTAGTGTTCCGGGTATTTCAGAGCTACCAAACTGAAATGTACGGTGTTCTTTCTGCGCTGCGTGAGTTAGTCATCGCAAACATACCAAAATGGCCGGCCATTGTACCTTAGTGTGAAATGTGACTGTTTATAGTTTATTTTAAGTGTTTTAAATGATAGACTAGGCAATGGCTGACACAAATATTGATTTAGCCAAACTACCCGAGGACATCCGGGACAAATTGGCCGAATTGGATTTAGAATTATCGGAAGGTAAGCGTTTCCGTATACATTTTGACATCTCGTACGCGCTGAGCCCTGTCTATAGACAAGTCAGTGCTTGTTGTAACATGAATTTCAATCAATAACTGTCGACAGCCTTTTATTCAAATGTGCCCTAATCGCTACCGGAATATTACTGATTAACACGTATTAGAAAGAGAAATTATTGCACTATTTAACGTAATTGGAACCTTGATTTTTCAAAACAATTGTTTATATCGCGTGATTAATTTTTAACCGTGTAATATTTACTTATATGTGAAATATCATTGTTAAAGATAAATATTTCGTCTTTAAAGACACTCTTAGAAATAATTGTATACACTGAGCAGTGTATAAATAATGAATTTACAATCTACAGTGTTAATTTCACCCTAAACCTAAATAAAAATACATTTTTCATGGTTAATATGAATTATAACCATCTTAGACGAAGTATTTTAACGGAAATACACGTTTTGAGCTTCTCTTAATTCCGCAACGATGTCTATGTGTGTGTCTGTAATGTATTTACACATATTCCTTGATTATACGAAGTTCCGTGCCGGTTTTTTTAATAATATATCGCTTTGACCTTGACTAGGACCCCCCTGAAGACAGTCCTGTATTTTATATGTATTTATAATGTTAACCCCGTGTTTTGTAGACAAAATACAAATTTTAAAATGATAAAATTCTGTATATTTATATATATTTATATTTACGTGAGTCAAATAGATAAATATGTAGTAAAGATTGTAGGGAAATAGAAAGGAAAAAAATATTGTGACCTTTTGAATGTGTTACTGTGATAATATAAACATATTTTGGATATTTGATATCAGATTAAAAAAATAATCGAAGTTATTGGATCTGTAATCTATTATTAATTGTAAGATTAAACATATGTTTACTAAAAGGTCGTAATTTTTATTTTACATTAATTATAGGTATAGGACCATTTTATTCTATGTCGTAGTGAACTACACTGTTAAAAATTAAAAAAATACGTTACCTCTAAATTTCTATACGTAAAAATGCTATTAATACAGTGTCTACACTGTTAAAATAATTGGAGAACGTATAAAACTATAACTGATAAGGCATAAAATATACTAAAACGGACATTTGATTAAATGTGGACATAGTATAAAGGCATTAAATTAATTTTAAACGGTAAAGCAGGTGTTAATTTATATATTTACTGTTAATAATAAACAAATAAATATTGCTTAGAGAAGTGTCATTGTTATAAATAGAATATAACTATAAATAAATTATAAACCATTTATAGTGGCCTACATTCAACTTTTTCTTAGTTTTCACTATTTATACAAAACTAATACATCCCGTAATAGACTAATTGGGCAATTTTGGGCAAATTTATAGATCTGTAAGAACAATCTGTAACTTCTGAAAGAAAATAAATTGAAACGTGTATTAAATATTTAAATTTTAAATAAATATAGGGTCTTTAAAAATGTACAGATCTACAGATTCACTTAGAATCGCCTCATTAGCGTCAATATTTTCAAGAAACTAATAATTTGACCTGAATAGTTTTAGATACCTGTACAGACACCTGTACACTAGACATTGTTACAAATATGACTCACTTTCGTCGGGTCGTTACTATTACGTCACAAAGCCGCCATGACTGTTCAACGCGTTTTTTTAAACATTTTTTTTTAATATAAATTCCAAGAAATTCAATTTGAATTTCATGGTAAAATACAGTCAATATTACACACGGGAAAATAATTTGGACAAATACAAATACACAGTTAGATGAATACGTGTTCATGTGTCCATATCATATACATAATATATATATATATACTAATATTATATGAATGTTTATTTTTGTATGTATCTAGGTATCTATCCGGAACGTTATGTAAATGCATAGATAATATATGAAATAAATGCGTAATTTTAAAATAATTGTTTTTTTTTTGTTTCACATTTTGGTATTAGATGATAGTCAAAATGTTTAGTGGTAGAACATGTTGAGGTTGTCTGTTGTCTACCAACGTTCATTATAAACAATAAAATGGACAGATGTTTTTGATCAGAGTTAATTTAAACTAAGTTTTATATATATTGAAGTTTATAAGGATTTAAGTACCTTATAACGTGTGGGATTTTTGCCCACACGCATTTATTCCTTTTACTGTACATTAGCATATCATTAATAAGTAATTTTATAAGATATTGACCAGGTAATTTTTATATATATATATAATTTTTAGGGTTATATAAAGATTTCTTGAGTTCTTGAAGATTTCTAGGGGTTTTTAAACAGTTTTTATAGCTTTCTAGAGTCATCTAGGGATTTCTAAAGACCTCTAGGGGATTTTTAGAGTATTCTAAATATTTCTAGAAGTATCTAGCGACTTTCTTAAAGATTTCTAATTGTTATTATAGAGTTCTAGAATTATTTAGGGAGTCTTTGAGAACTCTATTGGTCTCTAAGGGAATTTTATAGATTTCTAGAGTATTTTAAATATTTCTAGAAGTATCCTAAGGTTTTGTGAAGATTTCTAATAAATTTTATAAATTTCTAGAATTGTTTAGGGGGTTCTGTAGAAATCTAGAATTTTTTAAATATCTAGGGGAATTTTATGGATTTACAGATTATTCTAGATATTCTAGAAGTATCCTAGGGTTTTGTAAAGATTTCTAAATATTTTTATAGATTTTAGGAATTGTCTATGTAGTTCTGTAGAAATCTAGGAATTTCTAAAGATCTCTTGGGGAATTTTATGGATTTTCAGATTATTCTAAATATTTCTAGAGGTATTCTAGGGTTTTGTAAAGATTTCTAAACACTTTCATAGATTTCTAGAACTGTGTAGGGAATACTGTAGAAATCTAGAATTTTTTAAATATCCGTAGCGGAATTTTATGGATTTTCAGATTATTCTAAATATTTCTAGAAGTATCATAGGGTTTTGAAAAGATTCCTAAACATTTTTATAGATTTCAGGAATTGTCAAGGAGTTCTGTTGAAATCTAGGAATTTCTAAAGATCTCTAGGGGAATTTTATAGATTTTTAGAGTATTCTAAATATATCTAGAGTTATCTAGGGACTCCCTAAAGATTTATAAATGTTGTTATAGATTTCTAGAATTATATAGGGAGTCCTGAAGAATTATAGGACTTCCTAAAGATCTCTAGGGGAATTTTATAGATTTATAGAGTAATCTAAATATTTCTAGCGGCATCTAGGGTTTTGTCAAGATTTCTAAATATTTATTGATTTATAGAATTATCTAGGGAGTTCTGTATAAATGTAGGAATTTCTAATGATCTCTAGGGAATTTTATACATTGTATGAGTTGTCTGGGGGTTCCTAAAAAATTCTAGAATTATCTAGGTATTTCTAGAGATCTCTAGTACACTGTTGTTTTATTTTAAAAGTTGATTTAATTTAGTTTAAACTGAAACTAATAATGTTAAATTAACAAATAATTGTATTTAGTGTAATTTGACGTGTAGAAAATTAAATAATAATATTAACCGTTTTTCAAGTAAATAATAAAAATGGTCGAGCGCGCAGTGTTGTTAATTATGAGTCAAGTAATTTCAAAGTGTCAATTTGGCAACACTGGTAATCAGTATGACCTCATAACTGCATGGAGTGTCCCCTCGTGTTCAAGTAATTGGCTCCGAACACCCAGGGACACCCAATCTCCCAATCCCCCCAAATGCCAGCATATATCACACATTAGTGACCCACAGAAACATATATATACGCGCAGATATATGGGATATCAAATATTCCATATATGCATATACATACATTACATATTACAAATTGTATGCATGTATATGTGCGGTACCAAACATGTGCTCTATTATATCAGCGTATGGTTCAATTACAAACCCTTTTATAGGAGGGGAAAACCGATATTACGGTTTTAACATTGTTAACGAATGTTCAAGTGTATACACTGAGTTTAAGTTAAAATTAGAAGCACTCAATATTCAAAACTGGTGGACTTAGAATAAATGGATTCTATATTAATCATTTTAAAAGCTTATAGATATTAGAGCTAAATATAGAACTGATTTTACTATAGTAACATTTTATATTTCAATATTATTATTATTAATAATTCTTTTTGCTCTTCAAATTCACAATTTGTAAAAACTTAAAAATATAAATTGTTTTATTTTTTTAAAGAAATTAAATAAGCTTTTTTTTTATTTATTTTTTATATCCCTTGGGCTCATAATTTGAAAAAACTTTATCGATACAAAATATCATAGAATTATTAGTAGAAATTAATAAAAAATTCAAAAATTGATTAGGGTTAGTATTAAGGGGGGTTCCAAATTTTGGGGCCCTACAACTCCGGTCCTGTATAGACGATTGGATTTAAAATGAAATGAGAACTTCACGGGCATGCAACTTATACATATATCAAATTTCATTAAAATCGGTCGGGTACCTTCAGAGATACGTCCACAATAAGGCACGTGTACCCAGTAACAATTGTACACAATTTGAAGAAACTCTGTCGGCACAAAATATCTTAGAATTATTTATAATTTTCTTAACCTTCAAATTTACAATTTGTAAAAACGTAAAATATAAATTGTCTTATTTTTTTTTAATTTAAATTATAAAAAAAGTTTTTAATTTATATTTATAGCCCCTGGGCTCATAATATGAAAAAACTTTATCGATACAAAATATCTTAGAATTATTAGAAGAAATTTATAAAATATTCAAAAATTGACTACGGATAGTATTAAGGGGGGCTCTAAATTTGAGGGCCCTATAACTCCGGTCCTGTATAGACGATTGGATTTAAAATGCGACAGGTACTTCAAGGATATGTAACTTATATGTATATCATGTTTCTTTAAAATCGGCCAGGTACCTTCAGAGATACGTCCACAAAAGCATATATGTACCCAGTTAAAATTGTACACAATTTGAAAAACTTTGTCGACACAAAAAAACCTTAGAATTATTAGTAGAAATTTCTAAAATCATCAAAAATTGACTAAGGGTAGTATTAAGGGGGGCACCAAATTTCGGGGCCCTATAACTCCGGACCTGTTTATACGATTGAATTTATAATGCAACGGGAACTTCACGGGCATGCAACTTATATGTATATCAAATTTCATTAAAATCGGCCGGGTACCTTCAGAGATACGTCCACCAAGAGACACATATGTACACAGTAACAATTGTACACCATTTGAAAAAACTTTGTCGGCATAAAATATCTTAGAATTAATAGTAGAAATTTTCAAAAATTAATTCAGGGCAGTATTAAGGGGGGTTCTAAATTTTGGGGCCCTATAACTCCGGTCCTGTACAAACGAATGGACTTAAAATGCGACGGGATAATCACGGGTGTAGAAATTATATGTATATCAAATTTCATTAAAATCAGTCGGATAGCTTCAGAGATACGGGTAAATCTCTTAAATACACGCTGAAGAGGGAATACTATCTATAGAATACGTTAACACATTTATAGTGTATGTAAAAGTACATACATTTTTTACAGTGTACATCTAAGATCATACAAGGAATTGTTCATATGATTAAAATGTGTAGATCGTGACTTAAGTTGAAAATCGATTAAAATAATCTTTAATTATCTTTGAATCACGTAAATTTTTCTAAGATTCTATTAAATACATGACACATTGTACTTTCTTTTATCAAATTATAGATAAAAACATGATTTATGTGTTTGTAGTAAAGAAATATCTTATTAAAACGAAATATATATATATTTAAGTAGGTCATTAACCCTATTGTCGAAGAATAATTTCCTTTTACATTAAATCCAGGCAGAAGAAAATGTATTTTCTTTGTGACCAGCAGACCAAGACTAATTATAACCATCTTACACGTACCTACTTAAACAAAGACTAAAATAATAGATAAAACACTTACAAAAATCTTCAACAGCCATGTGTGGTTACTGCAAAACATAAACTTCCAGAATAATAGCCAAAACTTTAAAATTGTACGAAAACTAGCACTAATAACAATAAATACAATCACTAATCACTAAATATAATCATAAAAACTATTAATTAGTAATATTTCAAGCATAAATCACGAAAAAAGTGGACGAATTTCTGTCCGCTAAAACCCAGGTGACAGAAACAGCGCTTGCGTAGAACAGGGGTGCAGTGACAGTCAAAAGTTAATCTATTTTAGGGATTCAAACATTTACACTGTAGGGCATAAAAAACTTAATTCTGCATTTATATACTCTGCAAAACACGGTTATTTATATACAATTTGGTTTGGGGAAATAGATATGCAATAATCATGTAATTTTAAAGTAAATAAATTAAGAAATTTACACTAAAACAGTCGTAATTGGCCGCAAATATAGTTGAAATGTATTAATAAATTAAAAATACATAAATATATAAACCAAGTATTTATTTGTTATAGTTTAAATTTTTAACTGCGAAAACGATAAAATTAATATTTACAGTGTACCAGTAGCGAGTCTTACACATATATACAAATAAATACGTGAGTTAAGTTTCAAATGGGCAAAGACGTCCCTGGTTATAACTGATGTTATTGCATGTGTTTAAGAACCCGGTAGATTACAAAATTGTAGGCCGTGACCGGCCGCGCAGTGGCCGGGAGCATTTGCGGCTAGCGTGTTCGAATTATATTCACTATATTCAGCGCCTAACACTAAGCAACTCACAACACACTCCCGTATTTCGTACCACCTACATTATACACTTCCAATTCAAGCATTTATCACATTATACAGCTATTTTAAAGGCGTTTTTACACTAAATGGTACGTTTTCTTAAAAAACTTTTCAAATAAAAGTTGTTTATAATTTTAATAGCTTCAATATTTATAAATAGAGTTTTTCTCTGAGTCATACCGTTTCTGAGATATTGGCCAATAACTTCCGGTTAAGTTATTTACAAAATTAGAAACTCGATGTTTTAAAATTACATTTTCAACCGTTTTGGCACTATTGGCATTCAGGGATAGCCAAAACGTGTATTTCCGTTAAAATCTCGTATTTAAATCAAGCAATATTAGTACAAGTTATTTTTAAAAATAAATACAATACATAATGTATTTTATTTTATCTGGCAAGCTTCCGGTATCACAGATGTTTCCGAAAGACATCGCTCACCACTCCAGCTCTAAAATCTAATTAAAAAGATCTAACGATACTTAAACCCCAAGGTCGTTCAACCACAAAATCACCAAATCGCATTCCTTACGTTTACAATTTCATTTTCTACAAGCATCTAAATAACAACTGATCATATATCTATTGCATTGAACCAGTCGTATATCGACAAAGCCATCTAAAAATAACCACACGTTACATTTTACAACATAACCGACCCAACGACTTCGTATGAATACTGGTTATGATTGCTTAACGTAACATATGCTCGCGTACACGCAAATAACATACGTCAGTGCACTAAATATTTCCAGTAAATTTAAAAATTAATTCGCGTCGAATAATTAGTAATTAAACATTAAATATATAATTAATACGATCGATTTGCGCAAACTGGTATATATTAATATATTTTTCGACTAATTTGACTACGCTGATTTCATAACTGGTGATAAAATAGTTAAAAAAGAGTTAGCGGATGGATAAATATTATGATGGACTTTAAAGAGCCAAATATTCGGTTTAAAATGCAACATATTACGAAATAATTTCCATATGCAGATTTTGTCAACCAAAAATGCCTCTGTACATAAATTAACCACACCTATTTCTGGTTGAGTCGACGAAACGAAATCATAAATTTATTTAAACAGCATATGTGCCCCCGCTTCGCGACATTCTGGAACCCTGCGTTCCCCGTGCCGCTGTACCCGACCCGGGTAGGGTAGGCATTGCGTGGGGCCCTAGCCGCCGCCTCTGGACCCCTAGACGCACCTAGATACCGGTGTTGCTCTTACACGGGAAAAACATACAATATGTATGCTACTTTATATATATATATATATATATATATATATTTATTTATTATCATTTGCATATGTTTATATGTATATATGTGTGTTTATATGTGTAAGTACGCTGCTGGTACACTGTAAATATTAAATTTATAAAAACTTCATTTGTTTTTTGTTTTAAAATCGAGGATGAGAGTCTAGCGCTTTTGAGGGAGTAAGAATAAACATGTAAAGGTACTAATTATACATGTTTTTGTGCAAAAAAAGTACTTTGTACGTTTCTTGCGTACACTAATTCGCCAGTAAATCAAGTATTGCCGTGGCATGTTGAGGATGGTGGTGTTCGTTTGCAGATCGTGACTAGAAGAGAAATATTTTCATCTCTCACGTGACGTACCTTTGTTCTTCGTGTCACGACTGCGCATGCCCGGTGATTTATTTTCACAAATTACGTTCACCAACGTTGCAGAAATGAACATTACTTATCACCAAATACTATTATGACATTTTACGAAATAAAATCATATACATCAAATAATTTTGGTTAATTTTATTTTCGTTCATATATTATTAAATAAGTAAAATAAAATAAATTCGCCCGTAACTGTACATAAGTTATAAAAGTCTAGAAGCAGCTGTATTTTCAGTAATAAAAGTCAGTTTTAATATTGTTACGTTAAGTTTATTAAGAATAAAGTTGTTAAATGTGCAAACTTGATTAATAAAAAATGATATTTACAACAGAATTTACACCTGGTGTCACGTGGTAACACAGCTGCGCGCACGGAAACTGATCTGGTTTTTAATTTATTAATACACATTCCATAACTATTTAAAAAAAAACTAAGCATAATAGTTTTACTGCTAATTTATAATAATATATATATTTACTAATTTAGTTACCCTAGCTTTCTCTTTTTTGGCGGCAAGTGCCTGCACGCTTGCCGGCATCATTTCGCCTTTTTGCGGGGTGCATTTAACCTTGTTATAGTTACTTATCGCAATAATTAGTAGTATGTAGTGCCTTAGGGCACAAAGGAGACATGTCCTAGTATAGTTTGAACCACAATTTATATATAAACCTACGTTTATAAATAAAATAATTGAAATTTAAGATTCCTCAAGTTCATTTACCTTGAATATCGATGTTTACTCATCCCACAACACCCAAATTTGTCGCCCATGTCTGTCGGGGCACAGTTATTTATGATATTGATGCATTTTACTGTCTTATACGAATATATATACGGAAGTATTGTAATAATGAAACAATTTTAACGTATATATTTAATTTAATTATGCCTGGATCGAAATTGTTTATTTTTGTAATGATGTGTGTACGTGTGAACGCTCTAAAGCCAATATGCTTTATAGGATTTATTACTAAATCATAAATTTGATGTATAACACTGATAATTATGTAAATAAATTGGGTCTTACGAGATATTTGTTGGTTTATTTTAAATTTATTTGTTTAAACAGCGATTAATATAACATTATGAACTATTCTATTGTGAAATCGAAACCATCCCATATATATAATAAACTAAACAGTATACGGGTCCACTAAGCTTTCACTTCTCAATGTTGAATTATAAAATTGCTTTATTTATAGTTATAAACACCTACGTTCATTAATTTCAATAAATGATTCGTCGAATTGTCTATACATACAATAATATATACTGGTATGTTAGTCGTCGCTCCTAAGTCCAAATTAGGCTCACTGCTCTGAAGGTACCGGACCGATTTACACCAAATTTGCTACACATATTATTTAACTTCCCATTTGAATCCGTTCACAGTTTAAATTCAATCGCTTGTATACTTCCCGAGTTATAGGGCCCCAAAATTTGAAACCCCCCTTAATACTGCCCTTATAAAAATAATTAAAACATCCATAAATTCTACTAATAATTCTAAGATATTTTATATCTACAAGATTTTTTCATTATGTTAACTCAAAGGCTATAAAAAATTATTAAATATAACTTTGAATTTTAAAATATGAATTGTTGTTTATCAAACGCATAGGTGCGTTGTACCCGGTTTGTATTGATATTTTATTTGTGCGACAGTGGTTTTGCGTGGTCGTCGTCTCCGATGGCTTATAATAATAGTTGGAGCCGGTGCCGATGCAGAAGATGTTAATAACCTCGTATCTTAGCGCGCACAGTCGGATAGTACACCAGAACAGCTCAGTGCAGCATGAATAGTTCGACAACGAACGTAGTTATCTGTTCGAGCGTTGACCTTCTGATTGTCGCTAGTCGATTCTGATTCTACGTGGTTGCGGTATCACCTTTCCAACAACGTATTTTACACAAATCGATTCGGAATATATTTACTATATTCACATTTATCCAGTTTTGCCCCAAAACGATTATTGTATTTTTATTCTAAGCAGTTACACTTCCAGTACCATAACACCCTCTCTAGACCTGCAACTACCGGGGTCTGTGAGACCCTTGATGCTATTTACGTATTCGATTATAACGAATAAAAATTAATCTCAACATATTAATAGATATTTCCATGTTTTAAGGTCCCTAAATCCATTTATATCTAATATAAATAAATGGAGCACAGATAACAACGCAACTACCGGGGTCTGTGAGACCCTTGATGCTATTTACGTATTCGATTATAAGAAATAAAAATTAATCTCAACATGTTCATAAATATTTCCATTTCTAAGGTCCCTAAATCCATTTATATCTAATATAAATAAATTGAGAACAGATAACAACGCAACTACCGGGGTCTGTGAGACCCTTGATGCTATTTACGTATTCGATTATAAGAAATAAAAATTAATCTCAACATGTTCATAAATATTTCCATTTCTAAGGTCCCTAAATCCATTTATATCTAATATAAATAAATTGAGAACAGATAACAACGCAACTACCGGGGTCTGTGAGACCCTTGATGCTATTTACGTATTCGATTATAAGAAATAAAAATTAATCTCAACATGTTCATAAATATTTCCATTTCTAAGGTCCCTAAATCCATTTATATCTAATATAAATAAATTGAGAACAGATAACAACGCAACTACCGGGGTCTGTGAGACCCTTGATGCTATTTACGTATTCGATTATAACGAATAAAAATTAATCTCAACATGTTCATAAATATTTCCATTTCTAAGGTCCCTAAATCCATTTATATCTAATATAAATAAATTGAGAACAGATAACAACGCAACTACCGGGGTCTGTGAGACCCTTGATGCTATTTACGTATTCGATTATAAGAAATAAAAATTAATCTCAACATGTTCATAAATATTTCCATTTCTAAGGTCCCTAAATCCATTTATATCTAATATAAATAAATTGAGAACAGATAACAACGCAACTACCGGGGTCTGTGAGACCCTTGATGCTATTTACGTATTCGATTATAACGAATAAAAATTAATCTCAACATGTTCATAAATATTTCCATTTCTAAGGTCCCTAAATCCATTTATATCTAATATAAATAAATTGAGAACAGATAACAACGCAACTACCGGGGTCTGTGAGACCCTTGATGCTACTTACGTAGTCGATTATAAAAAATAAAAATTAATATCAACATTTTAATAGATATTTTCATTTTTTAAGGTCCCTAAATCCATTTATATCTATTATAAATAAATTGAGAACAGATAACAACGCAACTACCGGGGTCTGTGAGACCCTTGATGCTATTTACGTATTCGATTATAAGAAATAAAAATTAATCTCAACATGTTCATAAATATTTCCATTTCTAAGGTCCCTAAATCCATTTATATCTAATATAAATAAATTGAGAACAGATAACAACGCAACTACCGGGGTCTGTGAGACCCTTGATGCTATTTACGTATTCGATTATAACGAATAAAAATTAATCTCAACATGTTCATAAATATTTCCATTTCTAAGGTCCCTAAATCCATTTATATCTAATATAAATAAATTGAGAACAGATAACAACGCAACTACCGGGGTCTGTGAGACCCTTGATGCTATTTACGTATTCGATTATAACGAATAAAAATTAATCTCAACATGTTCATAAATATTTCCATTTCTAAGGTCCCTAAATCCATTTATATCTAATATAAATAAATTGAGAACAGATAACAACGCAACTACCGGGGTCTGTGAGACCCTTGATGCTACTTACGTAGTCGATTATAAAAAATAAAAATTAATATCAACATTTTAATAGATATTTTCATTTTTTAAGGTCCCTAAATCCATTTATATCTATTATAAATAAATTGAGAACAGATAACAACGCAACTACCGGGGTCTGTGAGACCCTTGATGCTATTTACGTATACGATTATAACGAATAAAAATGAATCTCAACATATTAATAGATATTTCCATTTTATAAGGTCCCTAAATCCATTTATATCTAATATAAATAAATTGAGAACAGATAACAACGCAACTACCGGGGTCTGTGAGACCCTTGATGCTATTTACGTATACGATTATAACGAATAAAAATGAATCTCAACATATTAATAGATATTTCCATTTTATAAGGTCCCTAAATCCATTTATATCTAATATAAATAAATTGAGAACAGATAACAACGCAACTACCGGGGTCTGTGAGACCCTTGATGCTATTTACGTATTCGATTATAAGAAATAAAAATTAATCTCAACATGTTCATAAATATTTCCATTTTTAAGGTGCCTAAATCCATTTATATCTAATATAAATAAATTGAGAACAGATAACAATGCAACTACCGGGGTCTGTGAGACCCTTGATGCTATTTACGTATTCGATTATAAGAAATAAAAATTAATCTCAACATGTTCATAAATATTTCCATTTCTAAGGTCCCTAAATCCATTTATATCTAATATAAATAAATTGAGAACAGATAACAACGCAACTACCGGGGTCTGTGAGACCCTTGATGCTATTTACGTATACGATTATAACGAATAAAAATGAATCTCAACATATTAATAGATATTTCCATTTTATAAGGTCCCTAAATCCATTTATATCTAATATAAATAAATTGAGAACAGATAACAACGCAACTACCGGGGTCTGTGAGACCCTTGATGCTATTTACGTATACGATTATAACGAATAAAAATGAATCTCAACATATTAATAGATATTTCCATTTTATAAGGTCCCTAAATCCATTTATATCTAATATAAATAAATTGAGAACAGATAACAACGCAACTACCGGGGTCTGTGAGACCCTTGATGCTATTTACGTATTCGATTATAAGAAATAAAAATTAATCTCAACATGTTCATAAATATTTCCATTTTTAAGGTGCCTAAATCCATTTATATCTAATATAAATAAATTGAGAACAGATAACAATGCAACTACCGGGGTCTGTGAGACCCTTGATGCTATTTACGTATTCGATTATAAGAAATAAAAATTAATCTCAACATGTTCATAAATATTTCCATTTCTAAGGTCCCTAAATCCATTTATATCTAATATAAATAAATTGAGAACAGATAACAACGCAACTACCGGGGTCTGTGAGACCCTTGATGCTATTTACGTATACGATTATAACGAATAAAAATGAATCTCAACATATTAATAGATATTTCCATTTTATAAGGTCCCTAAATCCATTTATATCTAATATAAATAAATTGAGAACAGATAACAACGCAACTACCGGGGTCTGTGAGACCCTTGATGCTATTTACGTATTCGATTATAAGAAATAAAAATTAATCTCAACATGTTCATAAATATTTCCATTTCTAAGGTCCCTAAATCCATTTATATCTAATATAAATAAATTGAGAACAGATAACAACGCAACTACCGGGGTCTGTGAGACCCTTGATGCTATTTACGTATTCGATTATAAGAAATAAAAATTAATCTCAACATGTTCATAAATATTTCCATTTCTAAGGTCCCTAAATCCATTTATATCTAATATAAATAAATTGAGAACAGATAACAACGCAACTACCGGGGTCTGTGAGACCCTTGATGCTATTTACGTATTCGATTATAACGAATAAAAATGAATCTCAACATTTTAATAGATATTTCGATGTTTTAAGGTCCCTAAATCCATTTATATCTAATATAAATAAATGGAACACAGATAAAAACGATTTTTTAACACTTTCTTATACGTTATGTATAAAGGAAAGTATTGTAAACACAAAAACAATTGACCTCGATATTTAATAATGTTTTAAGGATTCCTAAATCTATTTTAAATATATTTTTGTGTATTTTCGTTCTATATTTTTCAACATGAGTTTTATCCATTTTCTTACTGTGATTTTAATATTCTTCAGATTTGTAATAATTTAAAATATGTTTTTTTTTTTTGTTTTAGGTAAGTTCAATTACGATCTCCTAATATTATAAACAACTCCAAATACGTAAGTAAAAACAATTAAATTTATTTATAAGACTATAAATATAATGTTTAATTTATATCGTCAAATATTTAATAACAGGAGAAACCGAAGTTTTTTTTTACGGTTATTATAAAATAAAGTATAACTACGTAAAATTTAGTGAATCTGATTTCTCTTTCGATAACTATTTAATAATTATAACTATCTAAGTAATAATTATTTATAAAATAATTCTAAATATCTGACAGTTAGGTAAAAGCGGTTTTGACCCGTTTGACCTTCTACTTAAGGATCATGCAAACCAGTACTTGATTCACAGTGGTTTGCTCACTTTAAACCAGCAGTTACCAAACTGTCCGGTGTTCACCAAACATTTAACAGTTTGTTGTATATTGAGTTATGTAAAAAATGAAAGAGTATCTTTTTATAAACGGAGAAAACGAAAATACATAAACGTGTACGGGAAATGCTTTATTTATATAGTGTATCCATGATTAGGAAATACGTGTATAAAGAAGTACATGAAAATGCGCTACTTGTCCAATTTTTAAATATGATAGTTTGATGTGTTCTGTGTATGATACGGGCACATGGGGACTATAGGTTAACCTAGTATTAAATAGTGGAAATATAGTCGAGTGAAGGCCACGCTAAATTATAGAAGAAATAATTAGGAAATTAATTTATAATAAATTACAAAAAAATTCGCCACTTGTAAATTTATTAAATAAGTTGTATGAGTAGTGGACTATATTATGTGTATGATATGGGCACATGGGGTTAACCTAGTGTTATATTAGATAGTGGAGTGAAGGCCACCCTAGTTTATAGAAGAAATAATTAGGAATTACATTTATAAGAAATTACATGAAAATTCGCCACTTTTAAATATGATAGTTGTATTCTGTGTATGATACGGGCACATGGGGCCTACAAGTTACCCAAGTGTTAAATTAGATAGTGGAGTGAAGGCCACCCTAGTTTATAAAAGAAATAATTAGGAAATACATTTATAAAAAATTAAATGAAAATTCGCTACTTGTTAAATTATTAAATATGATAATTAGATGAGTAGTGGATTGTATTCTGTGTATGATACGGGCACATGGTGCCTATAAGTTACCCTAGTATTATATTAAATAGTGGAGTGAAGGCCACTCTAGTTTATAAAATAAATAATTACGAAATACATTTATAAAAAATTATATAAAAATGCGCTACTTTTAAATATGATAGTTGTATTATGTGTATGATACGGGCACATGGGCCTATAAGTTGACCTAGTATTATATTAAATAGTGGAGTGAAGGCCACTCTAGCTTATAGAAGAAATAATTAGGAAATACATTTATAAAAAATTATATAAAAATGCGCTACTTTTAAATATGATAGTTGTATTATGTGTATGATACGGGCACATGGGCCTATAAGTTGACCTAGTATTATATTAAATAGTGGAGTGAAGGCCACTCTAGTTTATAGAATAAATAACTAGGAAATACATTTATAAATAAATATATGAAATGATGCGCCACATTTGTATTTTTTTTTTAATAATTTAGATGAGTGTATTGTATTCTGTGTATGATACGGGCACATGGGGTCTATAAGTTAACCTAGTATTATATTAGATAGTGGAAGGCTACTCTAACTTAAAGAATAAAAAAATTGTGCAAGCAATTGTAACGCGTTAAGTGTCGCTTATAATGAGTAATGTTGGGTACCACTGTTTTAGTGAATAGCTGGTGTTGATACGAGTGTATAACACAACAGTTATGGTTTATGGGCCTGGTCTTGCAGGAGAGACAGAGACAACTGCGGAAGGTTCATTTCATTTATTGTAAAATCTAACGGAGTCCACGCCTTGCTTAAGCCATAACAGCATTAGAGATTATATACCTGTGTTGGCGATTTAAATGTGAAAACTTTTACCTTCTACGAAACACCGAACAAAACAGAAACAGAGACCCCTTCGCCCGCACACTTAATATTATCTCGTTAAAAGTCGAGGGAAGACATATCTTAATGTGTAAGCCTTACCAGATCTCGGAAGTCACGTAGTTTCTAGATAAGAATGTTCCACAAAAGATGTTTGTGCAACACATGTCTTTAATTGTATTAAATCGACTTCTTAGAACATTTTCATTACAGCAAAAATTATAATACTTTAAATATTAAATTTGTATATATAACTCGGAACGGATATAGTCAAAACGTGTATATACGTTAAAATCTCGACTTCGAAAATTATCTTGTTCCATAACTTTCTTATATACATTCGTATAAGAAAGTCAAAATTAATAAAAATTAAAATTAAACACAACTTTTTGTTTTTAAAAGTTTTTTGAATAAAATCCAGTTTGTATTATTATTGTTACAAACAAACTGTATTATTAATTATAATTCTTAATCTTAATTACTAATTAGCTCAGGCCCGGGAATGGATCTTTAAGAGTGTAAATATCCTTTAAAGTTGAACAGAATGTGATATTGCATGTTATTTCTTTGTAGTCCTAATTATGACGATTATAAAGAAAATTTTATGTAGAAATGCGTTATGGTTTTTTATTCAACAATAAGAAATTATGTTGGTTAGTTGGTCAACTTCGTATAGATATATTTTTTTCAAATGTAAGATTAGATTACTTAAAACCAAGAAAAGATTTAGTTTACGGCTAAATTAACTACAATGTGTGACCACAACAAATTCGGCATTTATAAAATTTGACAAAGAAAATAGGCCGTATAAAAACTAAAGAGAAATGCAAATCTAGCACAAACCACAAATCAGTTAAATATTTTCGTAAATTAAAGTATTATTAAAATATTAATAAGTATCGCCATTAAATAAATACATATCAAAGTCTATTTGGCATCAAAACTTGATTTATTAAAATATAGACACTATAACGCTTGGACGTATCACTTTTGTGCCCTAAACCACTATTTATCTCCCCCCTTTCGTCTTAATAATCCACTGGGGGTTTAAAGTCGCCTTAAATAATATTAAAATATATTGCGCTTGGAACATATTTTATTATTGTGTGTAATAAGACATTTTTGCGCTTGGACGTATCACTTTTGTGCCCTAAACCACTATTTACCTCCCCTTTCGTCTTAATAATCCACTGGGGGTTTAAAGTCACCTTAAATAATATAAAAATATTTTACGCTGGGACCATATTTTATTTATGTGTTTAATAAGACATTATTCCGCTTGGACGTATCACTTTTGTGCTCTAAACTACTATATTTATGTTGTATACTTCTCCCCTTTCGTCTTAGTAATCCACTGTGGGGCTTAAAGTCGCCTTAAATAATATTAATATATTTTGCGCTTGGACCATATTTTATAGTGTTTAATAAGACATTATTCCGCTTGGACGTATCACTTTTGTGCTCTAAACCACTATATTTATGTTGTATACTTCACCCTCTTCGTCTTAATAATCCACTGGGGGGCTTAAAGTCGCCTTAAATAATATTAAAATACTTTGCGGTTGGACCATATTTTATAGTGTTTAATAAGACTTTATTACGCTTGGACGTATCACTTTTGTGCCCTAAACCACTATATTTATACTGTATACTTCCCCCCTTCGTCTTAATAATCCACTGGGGGGCTTAAAGTCACCTTAAATAATATAAACATATTTTACGCTGGGACCATATTTTATTTATGTGTTTAATAAGACTTTATTACGCTTGGACGTATCACTTTTGTGCCCTAAACCACTATATTTAAGTTGTATACTTCCCCCCTTTCGTCTTAATAATCCACTGGGGGGCTTAAAGCCACCTTAAATAATATAAACATATTTTACGCTGGGACCATATTTTATTTATTTGTTTAATAAGACTTTATTACGCTTGGACGTATCACTTTTGTGCCCTAAAGGACTATATTTATGTTGTATATGTTCCCCCTTTCGTTTTAATAATCCACTGGGGGGTTTAAAGTCGCCTTAAATAATATTAAAATATTGTGCGCTTGGACCATATTTAATTATTGTGTTTAATAAGACATTTTTACGCTGGGACCGTATCACTTTTGTGCCCTAAAGGACTATATTTATGTTATATACTTCACCCCCTTCGTCTTAATAATCCACTGGGGGGCTTAAAGTCACCTTAAATAATATAAACATATTTTACGCTGGGACCATATTTTATTTATGTGTTTAATAAGACTTTATTACGCTTGGACGTATCACTTTTGTGCCCTAAACTACTATATTTATGTTGTATACTTCCCCCTCCTTTGTCTTAATAATCCACTGGGGGGCTTAAAGTCGCCTTAAATAATATTAAAATATTGTGCGCTTGGACCATATTTTATAGTGTTTAATAAGACTTTATTACGCTTGGACGTATCACTTTTGTGCCCTAAAGGACTATATTTATGTTGTATATGTTCCCCCTTTCGTCTTAATAATCCATTGGGGGGTTTAAAGTCACCATAAATAATATTAAAATAGTTTGCGCTTGGACCATATTTTATTATTGTGTTTAATACGCTTGGACGTATCACTTTTGTGCCCTAAACTACTATATATATGTTCTAAACTCCCCTCCCCTCCCCATAAACCATGTTTAAAGTCGCCTTAAATAATATAAAAATATTTTGCAGTAGTCTGTATCGTATACAAGCATTCATATCTCTAGTTATATTAGTATTGTTTCCTTTATACTACGTATAAGTACGTCATGAAATTGAAAATAAGGCAATATTATTATTTCTTTTTAATACCATATTAATTTTTTTAATAATTAAATAACCAATGAACCTATTTGAATTGAATTATTTTGTAATTTATATTCAATCAAAATATAACGAAAGCCGCCGACCACAAAAACGTAAAATTGCCCAACCCAGAAACGCCAAGGTTGCCTCAATCAACTCAAAGTGTTAAACCCCGAAAAAACTACCTAAAGAAGTCACTTATTAGTGAAGAATCTCTATATGTTACACCGCTGGAGCTGTATCCAACGCGCGCCAGAACCTTCTTCTTGTTGGGAAACCGGCTAAGTCCAATGATCACTTTCTTTTTGCCCCCCCCTACCAAATGGGGCCCCCGCTCCGGCCCCACATCGGGCTCCATGGATCGACTCAGTCAAGCACGAGTCGCGTTGTATGACCAAAGTTAGCTTACTTCAAAATACCAACGTTGTTATTGTGGTTAATTTTACCCTATTCGATTTTTACTAAATCACAAAGTACTAAGTACTTCGTAAAGTTTACTATAAATTAATTAAAAAGTGCAACAATTCCTTAGAATTACCATAGAGCTATAATTCTACACTAAGTTCGTTGTAATTTAACCCTTTTATACTTGTATATGTGTTAAATTAATAGTTTAGTGTTAATAGTTTTTTTGTGAAAACAATGGTTACACTTGTTTGTGTTAATTTAACCCTTTGGGACATCTGTGCAAACTATTTCTTTTTGTGTATTTCGAAAACTGATTAGGATTGTAAAATCTACACGGTGCTAGTGTTAAAAGTGATTTTAAATTGAGATTAGTGTTAATTTTACACTGTCCAACAAGTAAAACTACGAATTTACACGATTGTAAACGCATTTATGCGTCGATTACGTAATTAACACAGTGTTTAAAAGTGAATTAAACGGGTATTAAAATCGCCACAATTATTAGTGGCATTGTTTTAAAAGTGATTTTACTCTACAAAACGAAGTGTTAAAAGTGCTATTAGCTAAAAAAGCGCACTTTTTGCGTACGAATTGGTGTATTTTATTTTAAGACTACTTGAAATATTTCTCCAGATTGGATTATTATTCTAAAAATACTTTAAGTGTGACTGACTTTAGAAATTTGTTAGTTACTTGTGCAGTGTTTTAACTGTGGATTACTACAATTAACTTGGGATTATTTAACTGTGGATTACTTGACGTATTGTGTAAGTTTATATTATTTTTAATTATTGTAAATAATATATGAAATTATCAAATACTTAAAGACGTTTATTAATCATGTAATTAAATAGTAAGTAGTAAATTTACACTAATTCTATAAAAAAACATTTTTTTTTTTAGTCTGCAATTAAATAAAACGTATTTGATTATTTAAATATTATTGAAGATCCCTTGAAAATATATTACGCTGTATAATACACTGTAAAATATTAGTACTTATATTTAAAAATCATTAGTAAATTATTTAATGGAAATTTACTGATTGTAATTAATTTTTTTATTAGTGTAACAATTATATTGTTTATTGCTGAGAGTTTTGTTTACACGAAAATTATATTTAATCATTAAAAATAAATCATCTATATTATAAATTATAATCAAATTCCGGAAACCACAGCAATTAAAAAAACTATATCATGTGTCATTTGATTTATTATGTAATAAAATAATGTGTTGTTCGTGTCGGTGTATAATTATATTTTCAAGGTATCTTATAACAATTTAAGGTCAGCTTAAATTTAATTTGTTTATATACAATGCAAACATATCCAAATATATCTTTTAATAACAATTACAATAACAAAAGGTACCCTAAACAAAGAAATATATACTGAAGTTCCTTTATGGAACTTTATAGAACTTCATTGTATGTATTTACAAACCATAATGGCCTTAATGTGCCTTAAATCATCTAAGCTAATTAAAAATAATTTTACGTGGCTATCAAGAGTATTTTAGGTTAAGTGACGCTTAACATTTTAAGTTATAGTGCGATTTTGTGATTTTTTAAAATATTTGCAACAATTATACTTATATAATACGTAAATAAACAACACGTATTTTTTTGCACAGTGTATGAATAAATTTTCAATGAACAGGAAATGTATAAAAAAATATTCTGAGAAAGTGTATTATATTGTTATTAATTTTATTTATATTTTTCTGTGTTATCTATTCAAACAATTGGGTCAATTCACACGGACCTCAATGTTGTTTTTATTGCAAAATAATTCTATTTGCCGTATAACAATAGGCATATTAATTAAACGTAATTATTTTATTCGCTGAATATTTATAGAATAATTGTTATTGCATATTTATTACACGTCTGACCTTCCATTAATATTATTATTTGAATCTGATATACATTTTTTATATATTATAAATTATACGAAATATTATTAGATTATACTAGAATTGATTTAAAACATTATTTTAAATTCCCTTTGGTTTGAATCCTCGAATATCTGATGCATGACTGTATATGCACACGCGAACTTTGTTTTAACAGTGTACCTATCTGATATCCAATGCAAATGCAATTACAGTGTACGGCTCACTGGGTAACGTGAAACGAACTCGCGATTCGTCATCCGGAACAATACTCGAAGCAAACCGCGTTCAAATATCTAAGCTGGGCCATTTTAGCAATGCGAAAATCGAAAAAATTCACCGTGTGGTATTTTAGAAACGGGACATAATTATAGACTGTCTTATCCTTAACTTTTATTACGCTAAGTAGCGATTAACAAATGTTTAGTAGATAATTAATAAATCTACCAAATAGAGCTAAAGGCATTGGTGCCTGTACCGCCAGTTGTTAAAAGAATGTTTTTTACATAAATAAAAAACGACACCAAATAGAATAAACGATGTTCTTGAGGCATTGGTGCTTGTATTCTATAAACACATCAATGTTGTCTACATAAATAAAAATAAAATACACGACGAGCTGAAAGCATTGGTGCTTGTATCTATGCCTGTTTTCCTTAATAACATGCTTGGGTTAATACATATTATATATATATATATATATATATATATATATATATATATATATATATATATATATATATATATATATATATATATATATATATATATACATATATATATATATATATATATATATATATATATATATATAAACGGTGAGCTAAAGGCATTGGTGCCTGTATTTAAACTTGTTTTCTTTAAAAACATCAATGGTTAAAAAATATTTTCTAAATAATTTAAAAATTCGCCAAATAGAATATATGGCGAGCTGAAAGCATTGATGCCTATGTCTATGCTTGTTTTCATTAAATACATGTATGGTTAAATAAATATTTTATATATAAACGGCAAGCTAAAGGCATTGGTGCCTGTACCTAAAGTTGTATTCCTTAAAAACATTAATGATTAAAAAATGTTTTCTAAATAATTAAAAAATTCGCCAAATAGGATATATGGCGAGCTGAAAGCATTGATGCCTGTATCTTAAATAAATATTTTATATATAAACGGCGAGCTAAAGGCATTGGTGCCTGTACCTATTGCTTGTTTTCCTTAAAAATTTCAATGATTACAAAATGTATTCTAAATAATTAAAATATTCGCCAAATAGAATATATGGCGAGCTGAAGACATTGATGCCTGTAGCTATGCATGCTTTCCATAAAAACATGTATGGTTAAATAAATATTATATATATAAACGGCGAGCTAAAGGCATTAGTGCCTGTACCTAAATTTGTTTTCCTTAAAAACATCAATGATTAAAATAATGATAAATAATTCAAAAATTCGCCAAATAGAATATATGCCGAGCTGAAGACATTGATGCCTGTATCTATGCTTGTTTTGCTTAAAAACATGTATGGGTAAATAAATATTATATATATAAACGGCGAGCTAAAGGCATTGGTGCCTGTACTTAAACTTGTTTTCCTTAAAAACATCAATAATTAAAAATATGTATTCTAAATAATTAAAACATCGCCAAATAGAATATATGGTGAGCTGAAGGCATTGCCTGCACCTATGCTTGTTTTAATTGTAAAACAATTTTAACTTTTAATTTTGACTTAGTAAATTAGTCGCTTTTAGTAACACAGATAAAAGAATTGCTAGTTTTGAATTTACGCCGGTGCAAAAGCAAATGGCAAAACTTCAATCGCCAATTTATGTTATTACAACATTGTTTTCTTGCCAATAATAACAACTAGAAATGGAAGAATGATGGCAACTAGAAATGGAAGATGTTATATAAATTCAAAAGTTTACACTATAAGCATAAACACAAACACACATAGATAAGAGCATCGCGTGTGTACGAATCTTCGAAGCAATTGAAACTCCAATAAATAAGTATGCAGACGTACAATCGTAAATCGCGCACATATACCAGTTAGTAAATACGTTTACTTCGGTACTTGTTACTGGCGGAGAGCGCGCTAACGTGTCTGATCTAATTTATGGCTATAGTTAGAAGAAAATGCCGTTTTTCTGAACTTCTCATATATTATATTATTATTACATTCATGGCATATGTTTCCTTGGTTGTAATAGTTAATAATTCACGTCACACACATGTCACATAATTATAAACACTTTTTTACATCCATAGTAAACAAGGTGTCTCTGAAATAAACGGGCTATTGCATACAGTAGCAGTAGTGATATCTCTACGATGTAGCAGCAACGTAACAGGCAAATCATTATGACATCTCAGGGATATGAAATATAATGCCAATTAGTGAAAAATCACTGCCTAGTTTTGAAAGCCATATTTTTATGCGAAAATAACAGTTTATTTTTGTTATTCTTTGAATATCTCGGTAATGGCGTATGTTAGAGAAAAAGTCGTTCTTGTACAAGTTGAAGATATTAAAATTTCTAGCAACTTTTGTTTAAAAAGTTTTTTTTTTGAAAATGTACCATTTAGTGAAAAATCACTTACTAGTTTTGAAAGCAATATTTTTATGCGTAAATAACAGTTTATTTTTGTTATTCTTTCAATATCTCATAAATAGCGTGTGTCAGAGAAAAAGTCGTTCTTATACAAGTTGAAGATATTAATTTTTCCAGCAACTTTTGTTTAAATAGTTTTTTCGGAAAATGTACCATTTAGTGAAAAATCACTTACTAGTTTTGAAAGCAATATTTTTATGCGGAAATAACAGTTTATTTTTGTTATTCTTTCAATATCTCGAATATGGCGTATGTTAAAGAAAAAGTCGTTCTTATACAAGTTCAAGATATTAAAATTTCTAGCAACTTTTGTTTAAATAGTTTTTTCGGAAAATGTACCATTTAGGGAAAAATCACTTACTAGTTTTGAAAGCAATATTTTTATGCGAAAATAACAGTTTATTTTTGTTATTCTTTCAATATCTCGGAAATGGCGTCTGTTAGAGAAAAAGTCGTTCTTATACAAGTTGAAGATATTAAAATTTCTAGCAACTTTTGTTTAAATAGTTTTTTCGGAAAATGTACCATTTAGTGAAAAATCACTTCTTAGTTTTTATGCGGAAATAACAGTTTACTTTTGTTATTCATTGAATATCTCGGTAATGGCGTATGTTAGAGAAAAAGTCGTTCTTATACAAGTTGAAAATATTAAAATTTCCAGCCAATTTTGTTTAGATAGTTTTTTCGGAAAATGTACCATTTAGTGATTAATCACTTTTATAAAATAACTGTTTTATTATTATTGACACACGCAAAATAGAATTTTATAAAAACTTGTAAATACCATAACTAATAATCGAAGTTAATTGAGATGAACTAATTAGTGCAATTAGGTCATATTGATTGAATTACAGTTGTATTTTTAATTAGAATATTAACAAGTTTTTCACAGTTTCAAAGAAATAGAAAAATACGGATCCGGTTATGCTTTTTATGTGGTGTAGCATCACGTAAGCCACTGGTCTAACAATAGCGGGTTCTATTCAGAAAATTGCGGGTTCCATTATGCTACATTGGCTCAGGCACTGAATAGCACGATTGATATATTGTATAAAATCAGTAATGAGGTCAACTGAACAGCCTAATGATATCGTTATCTACATTGCTATAGACTAGAGTTTCCCTACATACCTCCATTTTGAATTTAAATATTCATTGTTATATATACGTAACTATGTATTAAAATAAATAGAATTTTACGTAAAAGTAACATTGTTCTAATTACAATTTCGCAACTAACATTAGTTTAAAACTATAGATAAGGCATTTGCATTATTTTCTTGCTTAATCTCTGTCAAGGGTACCATATTACACACTTAAAATTACGTAAAGAAAACCACAAAAGGATATGTTTGCATTTAATTGAACACTTTCTTTACAATACCAACAAACTTTCTTTAGATATAACACCAATATGCAACCCAAAGTACAAAAGGATCGAGTCAGACCCTCCAAAACCAATATGAAGTTAAACCTCACTTAAGTTCCACATCAAACGAAAATGAAACCAATTACCTTCGAAAACCTCCGTAGGTTTATGGGAGGAGGTCGAAAGAAGAAAGAAAAAGAGTCCAGCTTCAAAAGGAGTGACTCCTTTAAACGTATCTCGATTCGGAAGAGTTATCTCGATCGTGGAGGTCGCAAGAAGCATATGCGTAAAGAAGCTACAGCACAGGAAGAAGTCTTTGAATCCACAAAAGTAGAAACTCCAGAATTAATTAGTATCACTGAAACAGAAGCAGAAGTTCGGAAAGACATTGGCATTGGAGTTGGACAAAGCGTTATCGCGTATGGGCATTGGTTAAGGGGGGTTAGAGTGAATGAGGTACCAGTTTCTGGTAGTGGGGTTCGAGGATGTGAAAGGACTATTATCTATGTGCCAGCTTCCGATGATAGTTTACCAGCTCCCCCCGTCATTCGGCAATTGTCAGCTTCGCCAGTTCTACGGCGAAGATCGCCAATAAGAGCTAACCAAAATGTAGAAATGGGGGCTTCACCTGATTACCATATGAACGATAAGCGAAGCTCCCAAGGCATTGAAAAGCTTCCAGAAACTGTTCAAAATATAAAATGTATTAGTTCCCCAAAAGCTATAAAACTAAAAAGTATTCCAAAACCTCTGCGCAAGTCCAAAACTATAACAGATGAAACCCCAATTATATGCCATTCTGCAATTAATCTGGAAACTTCTCCAGTGCTACCCAGAGCTGTACAAGAAGCAGCATTACTACCAACACGTAAACTATCAGTACCAATCCACAAATCGCCAGTGTTTGGTCGCAGAGCCACCCGTAAACTATCAACCCCAAACCCAACAAGTCCAATATTTGGAAAGTCCAGTAAAACTAAAGCTTCAAGTGAACAAACATTACTAGACATTTTTGGTAACAACAAAACTAAAGCGTCACGAAAGACTAGCTACGAAGAAGACCTATTAAGTAACAAAAAAGGCGTAAAGTCCAGGAATGAACGTTCAACTACACCAATCTTTGGACTAGCTGCGAAGCAGCCAAGTCCAGGCTTACGCCGTAAGGAAAGCAATGATTCTGCAGTAGAAATGTTTCCCTGGGGCGATGAAACACATCGTTCCCCTATCTTCACCAGGAAAGCCCCAACTGTTTCTCCACCTTCCTCATTAATCCCAGACGCTAACGATGAAATGTGCTCCTTATCCGTAAGCTTAGGGCGTATTTGGATGGATGCCCCCTTGGCAATGGCGCCTAGAAGCCTTGAACTGCCTCGACCACAACCCACAGTTCAAGCCCATAACTCATTAGACAGTGCGTTAAAAGACAGAAATAATCCAGTCGTCTCCAATCGTTTACAAAAACCAGTTCCGCCAGTTTCCAGAACTTTATCTGCAACCAGTACTGCGACTGCTTCTACCGGAATGTTTTCTAGTAAAGATTCTGGATTTTCGTTTTCTATATCTATCCCAAAGTTGACTGACTTCACACCATCTGGACCTAGTCGTGGGTTCTTCAGAAAGAAACGACCAAAGCCGAAGCTTAGTGTTAGTAGAGATGGTTATTTCAAACGTACTAGTGGTGCGCTGGAGATCCGAAGGAATTCGGTTAAACGAAAAAGCAGTCGTAAGAAGACTGCACGGTCGTCTGGGCGTAAAAAGAAGTTGAATTCGGCGAAGAATGAGATGTATCAAGTGGTTATAAATAGACCGCCTCGCGATTTGAAGTCTTTGAAGTTGGATCCAATGATATTTGTGCCTCCAGAGAAGCGTAAACCGTCTGTGCGACGGAAGAAGTCTTTTAAGTTGTCTCTTCAAGAAATCCGGTCGTTTAAAGATGACTGTGGTTATCAGACAGTTGAAGAACTGTTAAACACTGACGAAGAAGATATGTATGAATGCATTTCCGGGGATTTTGACCAAACTAGTGGACGAATCTCCAGGATTTCAAACCACTTCTACGATAGTCCAGTACAAGACTTACCCGGACAAGTGTTACAGTTAGACAATGCTATAGAAGTTCAAAAGGACATTTGGGACCTTAGCAAAACTAATGCATCTGATTCTATAAAGCTAGATGGTACTTCCTGGAAAGAAACGAAGTTGGAGAAGCTTCGAAGAAATACGATTTTGGAGCTGGCTAATGAAGGCATCGCAACAGATGATATCCAGAAGGGCATTATTTTGAATTTAACACATGAAGCATTTAGTAAATCGCATTCCAAACGAGATAAACTAAGGAATAAGAGAACTAAGAATGAAACCGCTTTGGAAGAAGTCCAGAAAAGTATAAATGAATCCAAATTGGAGAAAGACCGAACTTTAAAGGTGGAAGTACAAGTTCAGGAGAGTACAGTGTTATATTTAACCAATGAACATTTGCAGACTAGTTCCTCTAGTTTAGGATTACCTAAAGCAAGTGAAGAAAACCTGGGTGTTCCCAGGAAAACTCCGTTGTATCGCAAGAAGCAAGTGTTAGATTATTTAAAAGGTGATGCATTAATAAACAAGTTTCGACTTGACTGTGGATCTGTGTCGGATGAGTCGGTTATATCGGAGAATAGTGTCCAGGATAATTCAACTGACGATGACACAAGTGTTAAATCGTCTACTGGATCAACGGGAAGTTTATATTTGCCGGCTAGTGTTCACGTGCGGAAAAAACCGGTGTTATTACGACGGAAGAAGTCGGCGATGAAGAAAATCAGCTATGTGGCGAAGCCTAGTGTGTTGCGTGCTCCTTCTACACTTCGTAGAAGCAAAAAGAAATTGATCTGCAAAACAAGTAAGTCTGGTTTGCATTTTTACCCCAGTTTCTAGGGCATTATACGTCTTGTGACTTGTTAATTAATTAGTTCGCTGTCCTTTCTCCTTTAGCGTACAAAGGTGATATCTCCCAGAACATATATCAAAATCATCATTTTTAAACACATATTAGTGCACAAAGGTGATAACAAAACATGTGACGAATTTAATGGGCATTTGAAATTTGTATTATTGGCTTTGTTACACTTAGAATTGAAATGATTTCAATAATACTTGTACATAATTAAAATGTAACAGTCCAGCTAATGCATTACGGTATATTTTAAGGTGATCGTCAGCCACATGTTACAACAAGTGCGCTGTATACAGGGTGAATTTTTAGCAATGCCTGTGTCAGATGCAGTTATTATTACGGGATATAAGTAATGGTTAGCGTAACGTAAGACGTAACCTGAGCCAATAAGCGTAACATTGCAATAACGAATGATAAGTATCTCTAGGTCCGCTTCAATAGGTGCGGTTTGCATTTTTATGCGCTTGTTAGAATATTTAAGGCGATATTACGTAATTACGCGTTATAAAAACCAAAACAAGCATTCATGCAACAATGCCTCCAGCACCTATAGCCATCTCAGTAGCAAATAATCATATACTTATTGAATTGAAGAAGCAATAACAAATCTACATAACTGTAGTTAATCTAAACATAATATGCGATATAAAAACAAACATTGTAGATACACCAATGCCTCCAGCTTGTTTTATAGCTTATTTATTTTAATCATTGGCGGATAGCAATGCCTCCAGCTCGCCTTATAGCTTATAATTTATTGCAATAACAAAATTAATAACTTTAGTTAAACAAATCGTAGGTTTACGATATTTAAAAATAAACTACCACTGATTGAAGCACCAATGCCTCTAGCTCGCTTTATTTTAAACAATAGGCGGATAACAATGCCTCCAGCTCGGCGTATGGACCTTATAATTCATTTTAATAACAAAATAAATAACTTTAGTTAAACAAATCGTAACTTTACGATATCAAAACAAAACTAGCATTGATTGAAGCACCAATGCCTCTAGCTCGCTTTATTTTAATCAATAAGCGGATAGCAATGCCTCCAGCTCGCCTTATGGCTTATAATTCATTTTAGTAACAAAATAAATAACTTTAGTTAAACAAATCGTAACTTTACGGTATAAAAAACAAAACTAGCACTGATTGAAGCACCAATCTCTCCAGCGAGCTTTTAACAAATAGGCGGATAACAATGCTTCCAGCTCGCCGAATGGGGCTTATAATTCATTTCGATAACAAAATAAATAACTTTAATTAAACAAATCGTAACTTTACGATATAAAAAACAAGACTAGCACTGGTAGATGCACCAATGCCTTCAGCGAGCTTTTAGTCAATAGGTGGATAACAATGCCTCCAGCTCGCCGTATGGGGCTTATAATTCATTTCAGTAACACAATAAATAACTTTAGTTAAACAAATCGTAACTTTACGATATAAAAAACAAGACTAGCACTGATTGAAGCACCAATCTCTCCAGCGAGCTTTTAACAAATAGGCAGATAACAATGCCTCCAGCTCGCCGTATGGGGCTTATAATTCATTTCGGTAACAAAATAAATAACTTTACGATATAAAAACAGAAATTAGCACTGGTAGATGCACCAATGTCTCCAGTTCGCCTAATAGCGAGCTTTTAAGCAATGGTTAGATAGTCTTGTAGGTTTTATTTATATCGTACAACGATTATACAATATTTGTTTATGTTTTAAGTTGAATCGATCTCACGCTAAGCGTGTTACGTTCGTTTTAGAAAGTGCGTTCAGTTTAAAATCAAATAATCATCCCACAGTTCATTATTTCGGTTGCGTCATGTGTTTTTGATTAAATCAGATCTCTACAATTAATTGATGCGAAAGTTTTCACTTTCTTAGCTCATTTATATAAATGTTTAAACATTGTTACATTTTATGGTTGTTTTAAAATAAGTAATGGATAGTTTGGCGGGGTTTAAATAAATATGAACCTACGCGTGTTCTACGTAGATATGTAAAGAAATTAAAAAGACTCTTATACCAGTTTCTTCGGTTACCTTGGTCAGAAGAAGTTAATAACCAGATGGTAGACGCTTACCTTGCGGATAAACCATTATAGCGACCAGCGGTGGCGCATTTTAACCCTTTTAACACTAAACCATGTTTAATAAACAACAAATTCAAATTTAATAATAAATCAACTCGTAGTTAACTTGAAATTAAAATATAATTTATTTTAGACTTTCAAAAGTAATATTAAGTATTTAACTAATAATATAATTACTTTCTTATACGGTAGGTATAAAAATATTGTAATAATAAACAATTATCTTCGATATTTTGATGTAAATATTTGTTTATACTTTTGATTTAAAATATAATAAAGTTTATTACATATATAATAAAAACCAAGTCGAGTGAAGGCCGCCCCAATTTTTTTTTGTCAACTCAAATGATATAAATTAAAAATTAACCCGTTTTCAAAATGTTTGCGCTACGCCACTGCTATGATTATACTATAGCGTGCCGTAGTGTAGTCAAAGACTGGTGATTATGTGCGATGAAGCGAGACACCTTTATAGCCAAGTCCCGTGTGTTAGAAGAGGATAGGAATAGCCAAGGACGTCGCATATCCTGTTTACAGGTCTTTATAATGATGAGACCATTGAATAGTAAAAAATGAAGTTCTGTCGTTATTTATTTTTGTTTTTATTTTTAAAGGGTTATTTTTAACTCAAAAAGGTTTTGTACGTTTATAAAAAAACCAATACTAGTTTTTACAGCGGTATATAGATCAAAACAATCTATTTTTAAATATATATATGTATATAATTTACTATTTTAAAGGAATTTATAACAAATTAATTTTTAATACAAAAATAAAACTTGGCGGCAAGTGGCTACGCACTTACGGTCAACTTTATCTATATGTTGGGTAAGTTTCTTTCAAGGTTCTTTTGGGTTTATCTCAATAAAATGCCACTCTTTTTTTAATACGTATAATAAATCCATTTGTATAAATTGTATATATAATTTTATGCTTTACAAGAATTTATAACGAATTATAAATTCGTAAATAATACTATTTGTTTAAAGATTTTTTTGCCGTAATAAAAGAAACTAAGATGATTAAAACGTGTATTTAATAAATATATATATATGTATATAATTTTCTATTTTAGAGGAATTCATAACAAATTAATGTTTAATTCTAAAATAAAACTTGGCGGCAAGTGACTGGGCACTTACGGTCAACATTATCTATATGTTGGGTAACTTTAAAATATCTTTCAAGGTTCTTTTGGGTTTATAAAGTGCCACTTTTTTTTTTAGTACGTATAATAAATCCATTGTACATATACAGGAATTTATAACGAATTATAAATTAAAAAATAATAATATTCGTTTAAAGAGTTTTTCCCGTAATAAAAAAAAACTAAGCGTGATAAAACGTGTATTTCCGTTTAAATCTCGAGTTCGAAATATTTCATTCTTTATATACATTTATATAAAAACTATATTAAAGAAGTTTAAAAATGTATTAAAATGCGCGTTTAATAAATGCTTTGTATACATAATTCATTTTAAATACGCATTAATATGTAATAAAAACAAATTTAAAATAATAACAAGCATAGGTACAACGCACCTATGCGTCCAGCTCGCCTTATGAGTAATATATGCGATGCGAGCAGCAAATATAATATTTAATAATTTTTTCCGGGCTTCAAGTTAACAATATGAAAAAATCTTGTAGACATAAAATATCTTAGAATAATTAGTAGCATTTTTGGGTGTTATAATTATTTTTATAAGTATTGTATTAAGGGGGGTTGTAAATTTTGGGGCTCTATCTCGGGAAATATACAAACGATTGGATTTAAACTACGCGGGGATTCAAATAGGATATCAAATAATATGTGTACCGAATTTGGTATAAATCGCTCCGGTACCTTCAGAGTGAGCCTAATTTGCTATTAGGGGCGACGACTAACTTCCAAGTATATAAGTTATATGTATATATTTGGATTTAAGGCGACAAGACAAACATTTACTGTGTTAATAAAATGTTTTACAGACACACAGAATGCTTTAGCTTCTTTAGTACTTCGTACGGCGAGATATAAGCAAACTTACGTGTATTCTCTATAAACGAAGCGCGCCTGTTTAGAAATTGAATGCAACCGGTCATACATACACGTTGTGTAAGTTGTAGTTGGAATAAAATTGAATCTTTGTTTTAAACATTAAATAACTCAAATATTAATTATATTTTCCGCTGTTTAATCAAACAATTTAATCAAATAAAAGGTTAATTATTATTTTCTAAAAAAAAAGAAAGTTTAAATGAATTTAGAGACCTTTTTTTCTATTAAATTTTAATTATAAGAAAGAAAACCCAACAAAACCGTAACAATTAAATATTTAAATATAAAAAACCACGTAATGCAGTTATGTTATAATAGTGAAAATTGTCGTGAAATGGAATATTAATATGTCTGATTATCGCATGGATTTTTAAATGTATGAATTTTACCGGAAATATTTAAATCTTAATATACATTTAATAATTGGTAAATAATGTAGTTTTTCCACACATTTAAGAGTTACCGTTTTGTTTGTGAATCCGTTAAGGATTGACGCTGTAATTTCACGGTTGGCTTACAGCTCGATATCAAATTTGTTATGTGCATATTTATGGAGATAGTCTGGGAAGACGAACATGGCGTGTATTTCCATATTGCGAAGCAGCACGTACGATGAAATTTCAAATGCTATCGCCAACAAATATCTTTATTACAAACATGTTGCTATTTGCAAATGCACTGAATACCGTATTATTGTACAAACATATATATATATATATATACAAAATTAATAAGAGAATCGATTTTCGCATTATGTATTCATGGATTACGTTGTTGTAAAATTAGAAAAAGCTGGGCGATGTTTACACCAAATGTCTAATTTCTACAGTTCTCTAAAGAGATTATTATACGTTTCTAGAGATATCTGAAGTTATTTAAAGATATTTACAGATATCTATAGAGTTTTATTGATTTCTGGAGATCATTTCTAAAGGTTACTAGAGATTTATATTGATTTCTAGAGATATTCGATTGTTTCTAGAGTTATCAGGGTTCTAGAAATCCCAGGAAGTTTCTAGAGATATCAGGAGGTTGCTAGAGATATCAGGAGGTATCTAGAGTAGTTTTAGTTTATAACCAGTGTAGCATTTTAGAGATTTGTCTGTTTTGAAGCAGCTTAGACAATTTAACGTAAGTTGTGACGTTGAGTTTTGACATTTCCGTTTTCCGAATATCTAAAACTATGCAAACAGTTTAGCACGAAACTTTTTGACGGCGGTTATGACGTCACAACCATCCGTATATCTGTCTGCCTGTCTGACTGAAGTGTACTTAATATTTAATTGTGACGTCATAATTTTAATTGACTTCATTGAACTTTGCACTGTCAAGTACATTATGACAATTGCATACCAGAAATTAGTACTAAATAATTATTAGGTTTTTTCAACTTTATTTAAATTGTAAATTACTATTCAGTTGTTTTAAATGGTTATATCCGGATATAAGTGTTAATTTTTATTGTTATTAAAATAATATATTTCTTTTTATTCTTTAAATTCAATTTTTCGTACAGCTTCAGAGTAATAGGGCCCCAATATTTGGAGGCCCCCTTAATACTGCCCGTCAAACAATTCTAAGATATTTTATGTCTAGTAATTTTCTTTAAAATGTGAGCCAAAAAGCATTAAATTAGGAAATATTCATTATTTTATAATATCAAAAAATTCTTAAACACAATATAAGACTTTTTATATCTATAACGTTTTTTCAGATTATGAACCTAAAAGCCAGAAAAAAAATTAATTAAAAATAATAATTTTGAAATTAGGAAATATTCATTATTTTATTATATCAAAAAAAACTTTACGAAATTATAAGACTTTTTACATCTATAACGTTTTTTCAAATTATGACCCTAAAGGGCAGAATTTTTTTTTTTAATAAAAATATTAATTTTGAAATTAGGAAATATTCAATATTTTATTATATCAAAAAAATCTTAAACAAATTATAAGACTTTTTAGTCTTTTTTCAGATTATGAACCTAAAGGCCTAAAAAAATTATTAAAAGTAATAATTTTGAAATTTGAATTAAAAAATATTGTAGCAATCGGTGTTGCAATCAATCAATAACAATGCCATTATTATCTTTGGCATTTGATCTCATAACATCTAAATAAGTTTAAATGATTTCTGGGGATTTCTAAAGACTGCTAGAGATTTTTATTGATTTCTAGTGATATTCGATTGTTTCTACAGTTATCAGGAGGTTTCTAGAGATATCAGGAGGTTTCTAGATATCATTGGTGCTTGCACCTATGCTTGTTTTTATTAATATTAATTTAATAACTTAATATATATAGTATAATTTATTACTACGACAATGAATCATTAAAAGAAAAATAATTTCGCTGGTTTTCAAGTAAAATATATAAAAATATGTTATTATCGACGGAACGTTCACTAAATACTAATAAAAAATAAATAATAAACTGTTATCATTAACGGGTTTACGCTGCAAGAGTGTACAATTTGCATTTAAATTAGTTAAACCATAATTAAATGCAATTCTCTAAGATAACCAAATATGGAATCATATAGTAACTGTTTATATATATATATATATATATATATATATATATATATATATATATATATATATATATCCGTCAAACGTGCTGGAATGAATATTTTTATTTATTTATTGATACACATTTGTTTTATCAATGAGATATTATTAATTATTATATCACGTTTCATAATTCACGTAGAATAATCAATAAAATATTTTATTTCATTGATTAGAAACCGAAAATTTCATAGCAATCATAGAATTAATTAAAAAGAAATATATATATATATATATATATATATATATATATATATATATATATATATATATATAGTGTAAGGACAACAAGAAAGTATTAAAACCCGTATAGGTGTAGCTGGACGCATTGGTGCTGGCTGGGTTTCGTTTTTATATCGTTGTTACGTCTCATAAAAAATGTATAAACATTTTAATTTACGGCCAAAAAGATTTCTTTTGTATTTAAAAATAATAAATAAAACGAAATCACCGATAACTTTTAAGGGTGTAATCAGTCAACGCGGTGTCAGTCTGCGTTTACATTAACAACAAATGCCGGTCGTAGGGTAAATTTACAACCGAGCATCGCAAGAAGACATACGATTGGTTACGTAATAAACCCGGGTAGTGTTGTGGGTTTGCGCGTAGGTGTGTATAATAGTATCATTTTGTTAAACAGACACACACACATTGCAGTGTAACTTACGTAGCAGGATCGCAGAACATCGCAAAGCAAACACAAAGAACAGAATGAGTCTCTGTTTTGCTTCGGACTCGAAACAGAACACAAAAAACTACAAGAAACACCTGCTGTTTCTGTAGTGATAAATTTAACCAACAACAAACTCCTTGCGATACTTTTGTATATATAACTCGTTTTCTCAAGCTTATTACTCTACAAACTTATTATACAGAATTCTACTACTCTTAAACCATTATTAACTCAAGGAATTTCGCGATATTAACCCTTATTTATACTGTTTTAATATCGTAAACGTACACTAGGGCCCCTATTATTGAAATAAATCGAAAAAAGGAAAGTTAAAGTGGCCTTTACTCCACTTTCTTGTCCTTTCATTACCTATATTCACCCTATTGCTATGAAACAAGTCTTGTGCTAGCCAGATATTAATTTCATGCTGCTTAACTAGGGGAAAGTTGGCGGCAAGTGGCTGCGCACGCACGGTCAACATTATCAGTACGCTGGGTTAACTTTCAAGCCTACTTTAGCTCTAGCTCTATTATTATTTTGTATTAATAATAACCGGTCATTATTAATAACAATCGCGTCTTTTAGTAAATATAAATAAAGCATTGTAATAATTATATTTACCGCTAATTATTAATAATTATTTGACCCGTAAAAACGAATATTTCGATATTCTTTTATGACCATTCGATCTATATGTTTAATTACACATTAACAGTAAAATTAGACTCATTATTTCTAGTAAAATAAAAGTATAACACAAAAACTAAGTAAAAAGCGTTCGTTTCCTTTCTGTTAGATTTTTTTTTTTCCAGTGGCGTGTTTAGAGACATGTGTTTCACCATTTGTTTCGAGAACATTATTCGGTTTATCTGGTAGCTTTGCCAGGCGCATTCGTGTCATTTGGCTGGGTATATGTTATCACCATCGTGTCAAAGTGTCACCGATAAACCGATTGTTTACCGTAATTGCCCGATCATTTCCGGTGTGATTGACTTTCCACCAGCGTTATAAAAATAAACCCTTGGCATATTAAAAACCACGTGTGTGGAAAATTTGTACTACATTTCACACTTTATTGAATACTTATCCGATTAAATTATTAGCAGGGTCTAATTATGTTTTATAAGTACTTTTTAACATAAAATTGTGGGATTTTATTAAAATAAAAACGAAAGCATTTAGGTTAACCCAGCATTTTGATAATGTTGACCGTAAGTGCCCCACCACTTGCCGCCAAGATTGCAAAGCTTCCCCTAGTAATTTTTAAAGGAAATGATTAACTATAAAGACTAGTTTTTGTTTTTTTCTGTGTATTAGAAGCGTATTTTTATTTAGGGTGCCTTATATTAGCCTAGATGTGGTTAGATATGGGCCAAGGGGTTAGATATGGGTTTAGGGGCTTGGGGTTAGTTAACATTTGATGTTTGAGGTAATGATGCACGAAGGAGCCGTGTGTTTGGTCGTTGACCGTTCTACGGCTACCTAGGGTCCCAAATCGCGCGGGTCTCGATGCAGTCCATGCAGAGGCAAGCCGGCAAGCGCCTCATCGTGAGGCGCATGTCCCTACGTACGTTCGCCGCGATTCCGATGCTGTCTGACTTTTCGCAGTCTACTCGCGCCACTGCGTGACCCGCGAACACACACCAGACAAGTGGAACAGAATTCGCGAGTTTATCAGACAATACAATAGATAAGTTAGATTGTTTCAGTAGTTATTTTAATAGTTTTATTGGTGTAAAAACAGTATTTAAGTGAATTTGTTTTGTTTATTAATGGGTGAAAAATAAATTAGTTTGATTGCTATTACAGTTTGATTTGTGACTACATATGAAGTATGATTATGCAGAAACATCAGATGTGGGATAATAGTAATATATTAAATCATTGTTAACAATTAAATACATTATTTAGTGTAACATATATAAATTAAAAATAAAATAAGAAAACTAAAGTATAAGTTAGAAAATATTAAAGATAAAATTAATTTAACTAGTCTGACGACAATTAAAATTGAACATTGTATATATATATATATATATATAAGAAGTGGGATGAAATATATTAAATCTAGGCATGCATTATAAATTTGTAGCATAAATAAAACAATATTAATTGATGTTCTTCAAAAGTGCGATCCTACAATTATAGTTTAATTTGTTTAAACTCAAGTTTACAATTTAAATAACACTCAGAAGTGGGATAACATAATGCATATGCAACATATGCCAATTAAACGAAGCATAAAGCCATTATATATATATAAATAAAAATAATAAAGCTAAATTAATAAAAATGCAGCAATGTTTAAGTATGAAAACAATAAAAGTGGGATTAACGATTGAAATTTGGACCAAACTAACGTTAATAAAATTACGGACAATTTCTAATAGTACAACTAATAGTTAAAGTTTGTATCGCATCAGAAGTGGGATAAAAAAAAACTAAATTAGTGTTAAATTAAATTGTAACTTCTAAAACAAAGAAAAAATGGTGTTACAATTCTAGAGAAATGTTAGTTATTCTGTAATTACTGAAACTTTGGCTTGTGTTGTTTAATTTTTGTAAAACTCGCGTAATACAGTAACGAAAAAGCTAATAAAACTAATGGATGGTGTTTCAAGGAACTAATTACTTAACTAAGTGATTTGGTGATAACAAGCTTGCTTTGATGTAAACCTAATTGTGTTTTTGACACTAAAATACGAAACATAAAAATAATTTAGCGAGAAAATAATTCATTTATTATTATAATCTTGCACTTTATCGTTTAATAAATGGTTAGCTATTTTTAACTAAATAACTAATTCGAGATTTATTCAGAAAAGGTCTCGGAATTATTAGTAAAAAATCTATTATTAATTACACTGATATTTAATTAAAATTGGGTAATTTTGCTGAAAAATACAATATTAGTCCTTTTTAAAGGACTAAATGACAAAATGTGTAATTAATTATGTAATTGTAATACTGTATTAACTAAATTAAAAACATTGTGATATAAATGCTACTTAGATTGTTGGTAATTGTGATAGAAAAAATTTAAATTTAAAAATAGGTTTATTTGTATTTTTTTTTAATAATATAGTTGTTTATTTTATAAATATTCTAAATAATTTTGACCCAATTCGCACGCGAAAGTCTAAAGTGAGTTTATAATTCATATATTTAAAATGTTTAGAATAAATTTCATTTGAAACACGTTAGTAAATAATTAAAAAATATTAAAGTTGTATATATTGCAATTTTAAATTTAAAAAAATTCAGTATTTGAAGCAAACTACATGAAATAGTTAAAATAATAAATTTAGTTTATAAACTAAAATTGTTTTAAAGTTTAAAACAATAAATGCGTATATAATAGAACCAAAAATAAAATAATTATATACAATATTTAAATGTGTTGTTGTTTATAATTGTTATTTAAATTAAATTAAATATTTAAACTAGTTAAATAAATAAAAATACTAATATGACAAAGCTAAAATTTCAAGATTTAAAAAAAAGGTATTAAATGTATATAAAATTAATTCAATATATAATAAAATCTAAGAAAGTTTAACTCAAAATTAAAACAATAGTTAAAAAATATTTGCTTAATAAACAAAAAAATTATTTAATGTTTAAAAAAATGGTAAATCTAGTGAAATAAAATATAATAAAAATACTTTAAAATATGTGGCTGAAACCCCAAAAATAACTAAAAATAAAACTAGTCGACCTTGAATCTATAAATAGTTAAGTTTATTGGACTCTTATAAGAACAACAACAATTGTGACTGCATTTTAGCGGAATATTAAATGAATATAAACAAATTGTAGTAGTCAGAGGACAATGGCATTATTTTATAACAAAATATTAAAATGAGTGAGTTATCAGGAATGGAGACGTTAGAGGAGCTCGCTCAACGTGAGCGAGCTGAGAAACAGCAATCCCTATTAGATTTGGAGGAGTTATACGTCTGGTTACAACAATTTGAGGACCCTCCACCAACACCAAGGCCCTTGCCACCTCATCAATTTAGAAATGGTGCGTTATTTATTCCCAAATAATTACTTAATGTATAAAAAAAAACAATAAACGATTTTAAAACAACAAAGGATTTAAAATGTTTATAATTTTAATATTTTATTGTATCAGTAACGTTTTTAAGACGTATATAATTTTATTATTTGCTACGTAGTATACTGGAAACATTGGCGCTTGTATAAATAATTATGGATGTCTCAGAAACGTATTCTTGTCTGCTAGAATTTTTTAATAATAAGTCACAGTTTCCAAGAAACGTTCAATCATGCATACAATGAACCATTAGTTTAACCATCGGTTTAAATTCTAACCACGTCGCTAAATGGCGTAAATAACATGTAGTGAATCATATAGGCTAAATATTAAATTTGTATGGGCGGAAATGTAAGGAAACCTTATTTTGTAATCAATTAGCGCACTGTACAAAGTACCGGTCGTGTGTCTGTAACATGTGTTTGTCTCGTCGCCCTGAATCCAAAAATATATATATAACTTATATACTTGGATGTTGGTCGTCGCTCCTAAAGCCAAATTAGGCTCATTCCTCTAAAGGTACCCGAGTAATTTTAACCAAATTTGCTACACACATTATTTGGTATCCTATTTGTATCCGCTCGCAGTTTAAATTTAATCGCTTGTATACTTCTCGAGTTATAGGGCCCTAAAATTTCGAAACCCCCTTAATACGACCCTTATAAAAATAATTAAAACTCTCAAAATATCTACTAATAATTCTAAGGTATTTTATATCTACAAGATTTTTTCATATTGTTAACCCAAACGCCATAAAAAATTATTAAATATTATAGATAGTGAAAAGACAAGAAAATCGAGTATAGACCACTTCAGTTTTTGTACAGTGTATAAATAGAATGACATTCCATGGATTTTGCCAATGTTTACTGTATAAATTATATAACTTTCAGTGTAACAGTTGGTCGTCGCTCCTAAGAACAAATTAGGCTCATTCCTCTGAAGGTACCGGAGGAATTTTAACCAAATTTGCTACACACATTATTTTGTATCCTATTTGAATCTATTCGCAGTTTAAATCTAATCGTTTGTATAGTTCCCGAGTTATAGGGCCTCCAAATTTGGAGCCCCCCTTAATACTGCCCTTATACAAATAATTAAAACACTCAAAAAATCTACTAGTAATTCTAAGTTATTTTATGTCTACAAGATTTTTTCATATTGTTAACCCAAAGGCCATAAAAAATTATTAAATATTATAGATATTGAAACGACTAGAAAATCGAGTGTAGGCCACTACAGTTTTTGTACAGTGTATAAATAGAATAACATTCCATGTATTTAGCAATTGTTTACTGTATAAATTATATAACTTTCGTTGTAACAGTGGAAATAAAAGTTTTATTTTTATTTTTTTGAAAAACACCTGGTCTAAATATTTAGTTTTCCGTTTAGTGAGAGATAAAAAATATGCAAAAATGCTGCGAATAACAAAACAATCTGCATTTAAACGTATACAAAAAATGGTTAAATGTTACACTATAGTTTGTGGTAAAAACACGGCCCAAAGTTGGGTCTTTCATTCCAATGAACATCAGCAGCCATAATACTTCAATTAGAAACTTTTCGGTTAGAAGAATAACAAAACAATGTTTGAAAACGAAAGAAAAGTCGAAAAAATTGGAAAAGTTACGCTTATATCAACAGATGTGGCCGACATACGAATTAAACGTAGAGAAAAGAAAACATATATCTTTTGTGTTTCGGGACAAATGTCTAATTTATCGCTTTTATGGTTCGAAACACAGAGAAACATCAGCTAGGGTAAACCATTGTAAACTTGGCGGCTAGTGACGGCGCACTGACGGCCAACGTTATCACTACGCTGGGTTAACTCATTCAAGGTTGCGAGTTTATCCCACTAATTTATATTTAAAATGTGTACAGATTCGTAACGCTCTGATATATGTCATATATATGAATAATGGGGTAGTTTAATATTGAATGATCACAGACATACACCAGTCTATCGATCTTTGTCACACTCACGCGTCAGCTAACTAATAATATATGATGGTTCGTTTCGATGACAGTTATTTGGGTGGTTCTCACTTGATAATGGACTTTTCACGTTTCAATATCTCAAATCTATATTTATATTGTTTTATTTTGTTTTAAATTCATTCTACGTTTGCCGTGAATTAAAATCAATATGGTTAGTAACTAGGGAAACGTAATTATTATATAATCATTTTCAAATTGTGATTTTTCAGTAAATTGTACATTTATTTAAAAAACTTTTCAAACAAAAGTTGTTAGCTATTTTAATATCTTCAACTTTTATAGAAATAAATTTTCTTGTAACTCATGCCGCTTTTGAGTTATTAAAAAAATAGTATGAGTCCGGTTTAAATATATTTAAAAAATATACGAAACACACATATTACATAATTATTTCTTTAAATGCGATTTTTCAAGTAAATGGTACATTTTTAAAAAAAACTTTTCAAACAAAAGTTGTTTGCAATTTTAATATCTTCAACTTTTATAGATATAAATTTTCTTGTAACTCATGCCGTTTTTGAGTTATTAAAAAAATAGTATGAGTCCGGTTTAAATATATTTCAAAAAAATACGAAACACACATATTACATAATTATTTCTTTAAATGCGATTTTTCAAGTAAATGGTACATTTTTTAAAAAAACTTTTCAAACAAAAGTTGTTAGCAATTTTAATATCTTTAACTTTTATAGAAATAAATTTTCTTGTAACTCATGCCGCTTTTGAGTTATTAAAAAAATAGTATGAGTCCGGTTTAAATATATTTTAAAAAAATACGAAATGCACATATTACATAATTATTTCTTTAAATGCAATTTTTCAAGTAAATGGTACATTTTAAAAAAAAACTTTTCAAACAAAAGTTGTTAGCAATTTTAATATCTTTAACTTTTATAGAAATAAATTTTCTTGTAACTCATGCCGTTTTTGAATTATTAAAAAAATAGTATGAGTCCGGTTTAAACATATTTTTCAAATATACGAAATGCACATATTACATAATTATTTCTTTAAATGCGATTTTTCAAGTAAATGGTACATTTTTTCAAAAAACTTTTCAAACAAAAGTTGTTAGTAATTTTAATATCTTCAACTTTTATAGATATAAATTTTCTTGTAACTCATGCCGGTTTTGAGTTATTAAAAAAATAGTATGAGCCCGATTAAAATATATTTTTCAAAAATACGAAACACACATATTACATAATTATTTTTAAAACAGTTTTGCCCCAGATCGTTCACACACAGGGAAATTCGATTCAGGGGTGACCAAAACGTGTATTTCTGCAATAAAGTAATAAATAAATATATTATACGTATCAGAAATGGCAGATTTTTGTTTTATTGAAAAAATCAAGTATATAAAATGTATGATTTGTAATATGAGGGATTCAAGTTTATTTTTAGATGTCAACGTAGTTTTCTTTTATTAGTGTGTAGTAAAAGTGCACTAGTGTACAGTACTGTACAAAAATAGACGTGACCTATTTCTAACCATTTATTATACGGAACTAAAATTTGTGCAATTTTAAACTATGCTTATCTATTTAGACAGAGGAATCTTAACTCTTTTTTATAGAACATACACGTGTATTTATTCTCCCTGAATTGAATTTAAATATTTTCTGCGTATATATGTGTGTGGGGAACGCTATAAAGCAACAACTATTGAATAATTAAATTATGAAACTTGCAATTTAAAGAAAATTGTGGCTAAAAGGTTGTTGACCCTTTGGGCAAAACGTATTATACGATTTTCCCCGTTTTTGTTTACTCATAATAGTAATAAAACCGAAATGACAATATGGCCAAAACATCTGATACTACCAAGAGAGACAACGTAGTTTGAAAAACTTGGGAATCACATGGTAACTTGATCCTAACATCCAACGATGTCTCCGTGGGAAAATGGGCAGAGAATAAAAGAAAAAGAAAACCTCGTATGTCTGCTAATGCAACACACATATTGTATTATTGTTGGGGACTAAACCAGCAAGCAATATAATGTATTAAATATATTTATATTGTTTATTGTTATATAATAAAGCTAAATGTGGTTTAAAAATTGTTTAACCCGTTTTAAAACAATTATAAATTTAAAATCTTAAAACAACAAAATTGAGCGGGGGAACTAGGTTTCAGTTGGCCGTCAGTGCACCGTCGGTGACCGGCAAATTACAGACATTCGTCTAATTTTCATCCTAGTTGCAATTAAACAGTTTTTGTCTCATATATATATATATATATATATATGTAATCAGTCTAGTAAAGTTGGGAAATTCATTAGGAATTTGGCCAAAAGCGTCTAAAAGTTACGTGTTTGAACCTGTTTGCATTTTCAGTTAATCTAGAATTTTGTTTGAGTTTCTCTGTCCGTTTTTGCTAGGAAAATTAGATTAAAAATGTACTGAAAGGTTTATTTTAGTTTTTAATGTGCCCATATCACATGCAGGATTCAGTCCACACTGTTAACTTGTTAAAATAACCTTGGTGTGGCTCTATAAATTGGGTAATAAAATAAAATGTCGTAAGCCACCAAAATAAAAGGTAACTGGAAAAAGTAATTATTGAAGCTGGTTTATTGCAATATTGTGCAAAGGTTCTGAAGTTTATAGCGTCTAGCTTTGACCTATATTTATTAGTACGTTGGGGCCGGTATAGTAGGGACCATTTTATATGTATATTGTATACACTGCCGGAAATAAAACGGCCCCTAGGGGGGCCGTAAATATTCTATATTGTTCCAAAAGTTTAACGAAGAAATGCGACTCGAATACGTGTTACATTTTAATAGATTTCACAAATATATTATATTTACTGCTTTGAATATTCAACATTCCTTAAACACAACTAAGATCCATTTAAGACAAATGCTGGAAACATAATATTAAATTTGCTGATTTTTAAAGGCACCAAAAGTCATATATATATATATATATATATTTAGTTTCTTTGTTCAAGACGTATCCGTATGTCGTAAATCATGCCAGACGCGCAAACGTATATCGTTGCTTGCATCTATACCATGTTTTTGTATCCTTTTAATAATGCAACCAGAAAATATTCTTATATACACCATAAATCATCCCACTTCTTATAAATAGTGAAATTCTCAAACGGATTTTCTCGTTTTAGGTGACATTACTCAGAAGGGTTATGAGAAGAAAAGAAACCGATTACTGTCACCATATGCGCCCAAACAACCTTCACAACGTAAGTATACATTTGTTTTTTGCTTTATTCTATGTCCAGCCCTCAGAGTACAAAGGTAAAACTAAACCTCATTATTTATTAAATTAATATTCATAAAAAATGATTTCCTATTGATTTTTACAAATTAATATAGAAGTTTACGCGCACGCACGCACATACAGCAGTTATTATATTATTTTAATTATTACTCTCTAAAACATAGAATTTATTTTAAATTTAATTATTTAACTGTATTGAAAAATATATTATATTTAATTATTTTAAACTTGGAGATGTCACCTATGTACTCTAAGGTACTCTTTGTCCTCATTTTGTAGCAATATATATATATATATTTTAAATATACTTCCTTATTTTTATCTTTAAAACTATTATAAGGTCCTGATCAAATGTTTAAACTAATTTGTATGCAAATTTCATTTTAAAACTAATGCTTTTCAGCAAAACTAACAATGCTTTCATTACCAAGCTTATAAAACCGCTAGATTGACGAATATAATTATTTATTTTTATTCCTAATCAAATTATATATTAAAAAAAAAAACTTCAAATTATTATCAAACTTTTTATACCTATAACATTTTTTTTTAAATTGTGACCTTAAAGGCCTGAAAATTAATTCTGTATTTTAAGTTTGTCAATCAATCAATAACAATTGCATTCATTGTCATTATTGATTTATATAATTTTCTCTTCAAAAATCAGTAATAATATTTATTTATTTATTAAAAACATTAGTAGTTAAAAAATACGTTCTATATAAATACGAAAGTCCATTAAATTAAACGAGCTGAAGGCATTGGTGCTTGCACCTATGCTTATTAGGCAGTATTAATTAATCTTTAACTATTTAAAATTAATTCGCTTAATTCGTTAAAGAAATACAAAATGCCACTAGTGAGCTGAAGGCATTAATGCTTGTATTTCAGTATTTATCACACATAGTCGTAAGAAAATATTAATAACATCAGTGGTTAAAAAATTGCGTTCTAAATAAATACGAAAGTCCACTAAATAAATTATACGAGCTGAAGGCATTGCTGCTTGCACCTATACTTATTTGTCAATATGTGACACACTGCCGTATAAATTAATCTACTATTTAAAATTAATTCGCTTAATACGTTAAAAAATACAATATTTCACTAAATAGATTATACAGTGAGCTGCAGGCATTAATGCTTGTTTTTCAGTATTTGTCACACAGTCGTAAGAAAATATAAAGAACATCAGTGGTTAAAAAATTGTGTTCTAAATAAATACGAAAGTCCACTAAATAAATTATACGAGCTGAATGCATTGGTGCTTGCACCTATGCTTATTTCTCAATATGTGACACACTGCCGTATAAATTAATCATTAATTATTTAAAATTAATTCGCTTAATACGTTAAAAAATACAACATTCCACTAAATACAGTGAGCTGCAGGCATTAATTAATTAATGCTTGTTTTGTCACATTGCCGTGAAAATATTAATTCGTTTGAGCGCTAATTGTATATTGTACGGTTGTAATTCTTTTATATGGTATGTCTGTAGCCGGGCATGGGGGCAACGGTGGCCCGTGCGGCCCAGGGGGCCAAAATCGCCAACATACCCGGGCTCGACGTACTCAGCGTCGCGTCACCCATAACGAGAAACGATACCATTCAGGTATCTAAATAATATTGTTGTGCGCATGCTCAGTGATCGTCTTTTGTCTCTCTGCTTTGCCTATTGCATTCCTTCTTAGGTTATGGGTCTATCTTCTTACAACTGTCCTAAGGTAATTCGTGTTTAATCTAATTCTAGTATCAATCACTACGAATTTAATCTAAATGTTATAAGAGAAATATAAAAGAAAGCATGGTTTATACACCCGCCATGTTCATCTTAACCGGTCTATAATGTAATTGTATTTTAAGAATTATTTATTATATACTTTGTACCTAATTTTATAAATCAATGTTGAAAACTTATGTATAAATTAACAATATCGATTATAGCAGTCGTAATTGGCATCTAATATAGTTGAAAATTTATTTATAGATTAACAATATGTCAGTTATGAAACCCTGTAAAGGAGAAAGTTCTATCTCCATTGGTTTTTCAGAAATGATTTTTTAAAGTTTGCCCATTTTTTTGCTCTTCCAATTTTGGAACATTTGACAATATGACAACCAATTAATTTTAGCAGCCGTAATTACCAACAAATATTGTTGAAAATTTATTTATAGATAACCAATATGTTAGTTATGAATCCCTGTAAAGGAGAAAGTTCCATCTTTACTAGTTTACCGGCAATTAATTTTTAAAGTTTCACAATTATTTTTCTGTTTTTGATGCATGTGTAATCTTTATAAAATAACCGTTGTCTAACACATAGAGTAATTCTTCATTGGATCAGTGTACCACGGTGACCGGGTAATTCACAAAATTTTGCTCATTTCTCTAAATGTGTGTGTTATGTGCATGTTACCGATTAGCGGGAAGCGGTAATTCCGTTTCGAGTCGCGGTCTTAGTCCAGCGACCAGAGCGATGCGAAAAGGCAATCGAAGAGTTACCCGGAACGAAAGCCGGTATCATTCTGGTAAGTCTAACGAAAATCGGTTACCGAAACATGCTCCCTGATTTATCATGTTAATCTTACTGTGATCGGGGTTCAGTGTGTAACCTAATTCTGTAACCTGGTTAGGGATTTCTAACCTATTGCTCTCTTGTGGTAAACAGTAACCAGTGGGTTAATTATGCGATTTTGATATTGATTATTGGGGGATTAATATGTTTAATTGTGTAACCGGGTTAGGGGTTTGTAACCAATTGCTTTGTCGAGGGTTTACACTGTATAACCAGTGGGTTAATTATATTTATAATTTAAATATTAGGGGGATTCACTAGTGTTAGGATAACCGGGTTTTAACCAACACGCTGAAAAGGGAACTTTTAATTATTTAGGGTTTACTAACCGGGTTATGGATTTCTATATTGTTATGATTATTGAGAGATTAAATTAGTGACCGGGTTAGTATTTTGTAACCAATTGATTGGTTTAGAACATTAAAAATGGTAACCATTTATAGTTAACGTTAGTATTCAGTAACCAAGTTAGATTTTTGTAACCAGTAGATGCAGTCGTGATTAACCAGTGTGGTTATTGTTGTAACCATTCATAGTTTAATGTTGGTATTCAGTAACCAGGTTGCTTACCAATTGTTTATATCGTGATTAGTGTTACGGTTTAGTTGGTAACTAGTGTACCTGATTTGAGTTTACTGTTTTTAAGGTAATTATGTAACTGGGTTAGGAATTTGTAACCAAATAAGTCATGATATTAAATTTATAACCGAATTGATATTTTATAACCAATCTGGTTGCAATGTTTATTTGTGACCAAATTGGTACGATTGTAACCATAACTGTGATGATTTTAATTTTGTATCCGAATTCTGTAACTGGGTTTATATATAATAACCAATATTGTTGTAATATTGGTTTATTAGTGTAACCAATTTATATTTGTGACCAAATTGTGTAACCAATTAGTACGGTTGTGATATTTGTTGTGACCTGTAACTATTTATGAGTCATGATTTTAATTCTATAACCGTATTCTATACCTGGGTTAATATTTTATAACCAATCTTATTGCAATGTTTATTTGTGACCAAATTGTGTAACCGATTCGTACGGTTATGATATTAGTTGTAACCATAACTATTTGTGGGTCATGATTTTAATTTTATAACCAAATTCTGTAACTGGGTTGATATTTCATAACCAATCTTGTTGCAATGTTTATTTGCGACCAAATTGTGTAACCAATTGGTACGGTTGTGATATTAGTTGTAACCATAACTATTTGTGGGTCATGATTTTAATTTTATAACCAAATTCTATAACCGGGTTAATATTTTATAATCAATATTGTTGCAATGTTGGTTTATTAGCGTAACCAATTTTTATTTATGACCAAATTGTATAACCAATTAGTACGGTTGTGATATTTCTGTAACCATAACTATTTGTGAGTCATGATTTTAATTTTATAACCGTATTCTATCCCTGGGTTAATATTTTATAACCAATCTTGTTGCAATGTTTATTTGTGACCAAATTGTGTAACCAATTCGGACGGTTATGATATTAGTTGTAACCATAACTGTTTGTGGGTCATGATTTTAATTTTATAACCAAATTCTGCAACAGGGTTAATATTTCATACCTAATCTTGTTGCAATGTTTATTTGTGACCAAATTGTGTAACCGATTCGTACGGTTATGATATTAGTTGTAACCATAACCGAATTCTATAACTGGGTTAATATTTTATAACCAATATTGTTGCAATGTTGGTTTATTAGTGTAACCAAATTTTATTTATGACCAAATTGTGTACGGTTATGTAATTTGTTGTAACCACAACAATTTGTGAGTGTTGTTTTTAATTTTATAACCGAATTCTATAACCGGGTTAATTTTATATAATGCAATGTTGGTTTATTAGTGTAACCAATTTATATTTGTGACCAAATTGTGTAACCAATGGGTCCAGTTGTAACCAAAACGCTGCTATTTTAATAATATGTTAAAAATTGCTTTAAAAAATCGAGAAATGGAGGCTGGCTTAAAGCTTTATAGCTTGACGCAAAAGCTTTACGTAACTTTTTTGCTACTTTTAACTATTTTTGAGCACAATTAAAGCATTATTGAAATGAAATTGTGTTTGAACTTTGAGCAGAGGTTCGACAAGAGGCTGTACAACAGGCACTAGCTGCAATGCAAAATCGACCTAAACCTTCGCTACCTATGCCTTCGAAAAGGACCTCAGTTATGGCGAGAAGTCCCGACAGAGACCGCCACGACTCCGGTAAGTCATTTACTTAGTATTATCTATATATATAATATTGCTTAATTTTGTTTTAAATTCATGCTACCATTTTTCTAACGCGTTTACGATAGCTGCGCCACTGTTGGTTTCTTTGTTACCATATTATAGTATATGTATCTAAACACGCTAGAACAGAATATAACTTGGAATCGTGTTTATAATAGCCAAATGGTTTAGTTGTTTATGTTTTTAAGATGTTTTGACATAGTTTGACACAATAAGTAAACTTATAAACGTATTTAAGTTCGTAGTACTAATTTTTTAACAATTCCAGTGATAATGCGTTGTTTATTTAGAAATATTATAGATGGTAAATATATTCTTATATATATATAGCGTATAATATAACTAGAATTTAATAAAACGATTTTTAACTCGCCGTACGAAGAAGCTAAAGCATTCGATCGTGTGTCTGTAGCATTCTCGGATCAAAAAAGTGTTTGTCCCACCCTTAGACCAAATATATAATTCATATACTTAAAACCCTCTATTTCTCTGAAGGTACCGGACCGATTCACACCAAATTTGGTACACATATTATTTAATACCCTATTTGAATCCACTCGCAATTTAAATTTAATCGCTCGTATACTTCCCGAGTTATAGGGCCCCAAAATTTACAACCCCCCTTAATACTACCCTTATACAAATAATTAATACACCTAAAAATTCTACTAATAATTCTAAGATATTTTATATCTACAAGATTTTTTCATATTGTTAACTCAAAGCCCGCAAAAAAATAAATATTATAATTATGCATTTAAAATATGCACTAATTTATGTTTTATTAATATAATCTACAAAAATTTGTAGGACTTTTTATATCTATAACATTTTTGCAAATTGTTAACCAAAAGGCCATTATTATTAAAAACAGTTGCTCGTATCGTATTAGGAGAGCAGAAGGTATAGGAGCTATACGCGTTGGTGCGTTTTACGCGTACAAATACTTGTTATTTCCCTTATCAGGATTGTGTACAAAATTACACACCCTTAAGTGAACACACTTATCGCACAATGACGAAAACAAATATAAATATCGACTTTGACCGCCAAATAAATATTTTGTAATTTTAAATTAGCGTCATCGTCAGATGAAGACAGTATAGTCAACGAAGTCGATGTCCAGAGTACCCCAGAGCGAGCACGGTCCACCCCACAACAAATGTTGCCGCCGCCTCAACCGTTGTCAGACACCAGCAGTACAGGGTCGCCGCCCCCGTTGCACCACCGGCCCAGGCTTCCGCCGCCCTCGTGGGACCAACAGCGCAAACAGGAAATCACAGATATCAGCGACGTAATGCATAACTTAAGACCATGTAAGTAGAAAACTGTCTGAATTTAGCAGGGAGCATGTTAAACGATATTTAACGAAATTTAAAATATCTTGAATCTAAAGTACTTTTCGTATTTTTAATCTGTAGCCCTTAAACTACAGTTGTAGGGCTCTAAACTAAACTCCCCTTAATACGATCGTAAAAAACAGCTATAATGTTTGGATATATACAACAAACATATAAACAAACAAACATATACTGTGGGTAAATCGCCGGTTACCTATGTATATATATATATATATATATATATATATATATATATATATATATATATATATATATATATATATATAAATTAATTTCCAGATATAATGTCTGGATATATACAACAAACATATAAACAAACAAACATATACTGTGGGTAAATCGCCTTATGTATATTAATATATAAAATAATTTCCAGATACGCAGCCGCCAGACGTAACGCACAACACGGCGCAGAACCGGCGGACAGCCGGCGCCGACCGTGTTAACCGATACGCGTCCTCCGCATCGGATGACACGATCGGAACCGGCACCGGTCGATGGAAAGTCTCCGCGAAGATCCAACAATTGCTCAACACGCTCAAACGACCGAAACGTCGCCCATTACCCGAATTCTACGAGGACGACGACATTGAACTAGAAATCGCTGCCAACCCAAAAGACCCGAACGCGCCTAAGCCTGAAGGTGGCAACATGACCCAAGCGACCGGGGAAACCCTAATGGTACCATCCGGTTTACCCAGAAATCTAGAAGCAGCTATTCAACGATATGGATCCGCTAGTTTTAAAGCCCCTGTCGCAACAGTCATGGATCCCAATGGCAAATTAATTATTACTTTAACTTATGGTTAGTCACTGATTCTTCGTTCCTGATTCGAGTTACGAACTTATTATGTTTTAGGTAAATTGTTGTCGCGTTCGCAGAAAATAGCTTATACGTTATTAACGAAAGCGTTTAGTAAAAATGGTGAGATTAGTTTGAAAACTGGGGATCGGATCGCGTTGGTTTATCCGAATAACGACCCGATTAATTTTCTGTGCGCGTTTTATGGGTGTTTACAAGCTGGGATTGTCCCAGTGCCGATAGAAGTTCCGCTGACGCGTAGAGACGCTGGTTCGCAACAAATTGGGTTTCTATTGGGATCTTGCGGGGTTCAAGTCGCGTTGACTTCAGAAGCGTGTTTGAAGGGACTCCCGAAAAGCGCTTCTGGCGAGGTGGTCGCTTTCAAAGGGTGGCCCAAACTTCAATGGTAAGTAAAAATGGCGCTTGCCGTACCGGCAATACAGACTCACGACCTATCACTATAGCTCTTTACGGCGAGCTAAAAACACTCTAAAAGAGTATTATAAATTGCTAAAATGGTTTTTTATGTTAGGTTCGTCACGGAGCACTTAGCAAAAACCCCAAAAGACTGGCTGCCACCTCCTCGTTTAACCGACGATACCCCCGCGTATATCGAATACAGCACCGACCGGGATGGGTCAGTTATGGGTGTAACCATAACCCGTGACTCAATGTTATCCCATTGCCGAACTCTAACCATGGCTTGCAACTACACCGAAGGTGAAATCATGGTATGCGTATTAGATTTCAAACGCGAAGTAGGCCTCTGGCACTCAGTTCTATCAAGTATCCTAAACGGAATGCATGTCATTTACATACCATACGCCCTAATGAAAATCAACCCAGCGTCGTGGATGCAACAAATCACCAAATATCGCGCTAGCATCGCCGTAGTTAAATCCAGAGATTTACACTGGGGCCTACTAGCGACAAAGGACCACAAAGACATAAGTCTAGCCTCGCTGCGAATGCTCCTAGTCGCTGATGGAGCAAACCCATGGTCATTAAGCTCCTGCGATCAATTTCTATCAGTGTTCCAGAGTAAGGGGCTCCGCCCCGACGCGATTTGCCCATGCGCATCGTCTAGTGAAGTATTAACTGTGAGTGTGCGACGGCCAGGTCGCGCTGGGGTCAATGCGACTGGACGCGGAGTATTATCAATGTCTGGACTTAGTTATGGGGTAGTCCGGGTGGACCAAGAAAACTCATTGACTTCGCTAACGCTACAAGACTGTGGGCAAGTGATGCCTGGCTGTATTATTGTGGTGGTGAAGATGGAAGGGCTTGCCTATTTGTGTAAAACGGATGAGGTTGGCGAGATTTGTGTTAATTCTTGCGCGACAGGGTCCCAATATTGGGGGTTGCAAGGTTTAAGCAACACTACATTTAAAGTGCAGCCGTTAGGCGCTGATGGCAAAGCGCTCACAGAAGCAGAGTATACGAGGTCTGGATTACTTGGGTTCTTAGGGCCAGGGGGCCTGGTGTTTGTTTGTGGCTCTAGGGATGGATTAATGACGGTGACGGGAAGGAAACATAATGCTGATGATATTATAGCGACGGTTCTTGCTGTGGAGCCTATGAAGTTTATCTATCGGGGGCGGATTGCAGTGTTTAGTATTAAGGTGCTGCGGGATGAACGGATTTGCGTTATTGCGGAGCAAAGGCCGGATTGCAGTGAAGAAGAGGTAACACATGTGCCCATAGCATATACATTCCGGTACTGATGGATCCTTTTTGCAGAGTTTTCAATGGATGTCTCGTGTACTGCAAGCAGTGGATTCGATCCATCAAGTTGGGATTTATTGTTTGGCGTTGGTACCCCCGAATTATTTACCGAAAACCCCACTGGGGGGCATCCATTTATCTGAATGTAAACGAAGATTTCTGGAGGGGACTTTACACCCGGCGAATGTACTAATGTGCCCACACACGTGTGTGACAAATTTGCCGAAACCTCGCGAAGTTCATTCAGGTATGTATAGAGTGATTTGGTTATTGTTACATTGTTAATTTTGATAAATGTTATAATTATTTGCATGCGATTTTCATTGAAAACATGGTACAAACTGAAATTATTGGGTAATTATTGAAAATTCTGTGACTGAGCTCAAAGAATCCATTTAATGTTAAAAAATCTGGCCTTTTCAAAGTTTTTATGGCGGTCGACATATTCTATATTAAAATGTAGGCAACAATTAGATTCGTACGCTTTTCTTAATGAAAAGGTGTCCGAGATCAATATTTTAAACAATAGCGCCTATATTTGGAGTTTACACCTTTTCATCATGGACATATTACGTATTTGTTGGTGTTACATATATTTTAACGTGGAATTTCGACCAATTACATAAAACATAGCACGAGTAAAGTAACGCGAGCTAGTTATCCACATATCTTCTACTATTCACTAGCTAATGCATCTTAGAAATCCATACAATCACCTAATGTTTGCCCATTTGCACTGCTTAACCGCTTTTTGCCCAAAATCGGTGCAAATGGTGTGTTTTCATTTACTTGCGGCAGAGAAACCTCAAGCTGTGCTTAATCATATCATATATCATATACACTGTTTGTGTTTTCTGTTTACTTACTCAATTAATACTTAAGTATACTTGATTTGTTTTAACGCTTGATTGCAACTAGTGCTGATTGATTGCTATATTGCTGGTTTGTTTTACGTGGCTTCCTAGCAGCCGACTGTGTTTCAGACGTGGGGCCAGCGTCTGTCATTGTGGGCAATTTGGTCCAGGGCAACCGGTTGGCAAGCGCCCAGGGACGCGATATGGGCAATATGGACGAGGAAAATGATTCCTCGAAGAAGGTAAACCATAAATAACTAAATTTCTTGAGGCTTTAATACAAAATCACATACAAAGCCTGTATAATTGTCTAAGACCTAAACTAGGGGCAGGGTTTTTTCAAAAATAAATATATATAAATAAATTATAGCTCAGTTTTAATACGTTTGAGCAATTTGACCTAAACTAGGCTCAGGGTTCACATATATTTAGGGCACTAATTTTAATCTAAGAAGCCTAATCCTATTATGTCGATCAAATTTAGAAATACATAAATTGTAGCTCAATTTTTATACGTTTGAGCAATTCGACCTAAACTAGGGCCAGAGTTAACATATATTTAGGGCCCTAATCTAAGAAGTCCTTATTTTCGAAATTAAATAATCCTAAAACTGTACAAATTTTCTTGCAGCACCAATTTATCTCCGAAATCTTGCGATGGAGAGCGCAAAGCACATCCGACCACGTAATATTCACGCTGTTAAACAGCAAAGGGGCCGTCGCCAAAGTGTTATCGTGTTCCGAGTTGCACAAAAGGGCCGAACGAATCGGTAACTTACTCGTAGAAAAAGGACGCGTGAACACCGGCGACCACGTGGCACTAATATTCCCGCCGGGGCTCGACTTAATTTGCGCCTTTTACGGTTGCCTCTACGTCGGCGCAGTTCCAGTCACAATTAGGCCGCCGCACCCGCAAAATCTCCAAACCACTTTACCCACCGTTCGAATGATCGTCGATGTAAGCAAATCTGTACTCGTATTATCATCGCAAGCGGTAATTAAACTGCTACGATCGAAGGAAGCGAGTAACGTTGTCGATGTTAAATCGTGGCCGGTTATTTTAGACACGGATGATATGCCGAAAAAAAAGTTACCGATGGTTTATAGAGCGCCTACAGCGGAAATGCTGGCGTATTTAGACTTTAGCGTGTCTACGACGGGTATGTTAGCCGGTATAAAAATGAGTCATGCAGCCGTTACTTCGTTATGCCGGTCTATGAAGCTCGCCTGCGAATTATACCCTAGTAGACACATCGCGTTATGCTTAGATCCGTATTGTGGACTTGGATTTGCCCTGTGGTAAGTTTTATACACTAATTTATCACTAAATCGCTAAATATCACAACTCATTTACACTGTGATAAGTTTTATACACTAAATCGCGAAAATATCACCAAATATCACAACACATTTGCACTGTAGTAAGTTTTATACACTAATTTATCACTAAATTGCGAAAATATCACAACTCATTTACACTGTGATAAGTTTTATACAACTAAATCGCGAAAATATCACCAAATATCACAACACATTTGCACTGCGGTAAGTTTTATACACTAATGTATAAATAAATCGGGAAAACAGCTCCAAATATCAACACATTTACACTGTGGTATAAGTTTTATACACTAATTTATCACTAGATCGCAAAAACATCACCAAATATCACTGTGCTAAGTTTTATACAGTAAATTATCACTAAATCGTGAAAACATCAGCAAATATCAAAACACATTTACACTGTAGTAAGTTTTATACACTAATTTATCACTAAATTGCGAAAATATCACAACTCATTTACACTGTGATAAGTTTTATACACTAAATCGCGAAAATATCACCAAATATCACAACACATTTGCACTGGCAAGTTTTATACACTAATGTATAACTAAATCGGGAAAAAATCTCCAAATATCAACACATTTACACTGTGGTATAAGTTTTATACACTAATTTATCACTAGATTGCAAAAACATCACCAAATATCACTGTGCCAAGTTTTATACACGAAATTATCACTAAATCGTGAAAACATCAGCAAATATCAAAACTTATTTACATTGTAGTAACTTTTATACACTAATTTATCACTAAATTGCGAAAATATCACAACACATACCATTTCTTATTACTAACCGTGAAAAATACACATAATACTTTAGGTAATTGCAAAATAGACTTACATATTGTAGATTCGTTTGCTGCAAAACACTTAACACTGTATATATAAACTAATTATGTAAATGTATAACGTAAAACTGTCTAACTGTCTCAAACGCCAATATGTAATATTTACTTCTAACGTTTCGATGCCCCAACATTAAACACCTGTTGGAACTACACTTAGTTATGCCACATATGACCACTTAACAACCAATATACACTATATATTGATAATAGATACTTAAATCTACAAATTTACAACGTTTTTCCACCCATTGTTGACGATAAACCGCGGAGCTTTGAGCAATAAAACCTTCAACAACTCGCATTGCTGTGATTGGTGATGCGCGAGCACGCCTGACCGTTGATTGGTTGTAGTATATTAGAACGATTTCAAATGTTGGCGCAATACTAAAAATCCTTCTAGAATATCTAATTTAACTATATTTCTATTATTTAACTAGTTTATTGACTAAATATTAATTGTTTACTAACATACTGCATACTGCTAGAGATAAACTTGGTTATAACTATTTTTAATATGTGTTTAAGAACCCTGCAGTGTACAAAATTATTGTCCCCCTGCCGACTGTTCAGTGGCCGGGAATATTTAAGCATTCTCCCCGGTCAATATACGTATTATTAGGAAAATTACGTAATATATAAGTATATTTGTTGTCCCAATCCAAAATAACGAATAAATGACCAAATATTTCCATTCTAAATATTGCCGCAACACTATAAATCCATTTTGAGTATATTTCTATTATTTAACTAGTTTATTAGCAAAATATTAATTTTTCACTAATAAACTATATAATCTAGTTGCAAAACTGCTAAAGATTAGCTTGATTATAACTATTTTTAGTATGTGTTAAGAACGCCGCAGTTTACAAAATTATTGGCGGCCAGCGAGCGGTCGGTGGCCGGGAACATTTTAGCATTCTCCCCGGTCAATACAAAAAATACGTATTTTTAGGAAAATTACGTAATACATGTGTAATATATATAAAATAACTCAATTTTCTCGTTATTTACAGGTGTCTCAGTAGTATATACTCCGGGCACCATTCTATTTTAATTCCACCGTCAGAAGTAGAAGTAAACCCATCGTTATGGCTAAGTGCTGTTAGCCAGTATCGCGTTAGGGACACATTCTGCTCATACGGCGTAATGGAACTATGCACCAAGGGCCTAGGCTCATCAGTAAATCAATTAAAAGGGAGGGGCGTTAGTTTAAGTTGCGTTCGCACTTGCGTGGTAGTCGCTGAAGAACGTCCACGCATAAACTTAACCACTAGCTTTTCCAAACTATTCTCCGCGTTAGGGCTAAGCCCTAGGGCTGTTTCCACCTCATTTGGGTGCCGGGTGAACGTAGCAATCTGCCTGCAAGGCGCTTCAAGTCCAGAACCTAGTTCAGTTTTCGTAGATTTACGCGCGTTACGTAACGATCGAGTATCTTTAGTCGAACGTGGCAGTCCACATTCATTGTGTGTTATGGAGTCCGGGAAATTGTTGCCGGGCGTTAAAGTCATTATAGCCAATCCGGAGTCTAAGGGGCAGTGCGGCGACTCGCACCTAGGGGAAATTTGGGTGCAATCTAGTCATAATGCCAGTGGGTATTTCACGATTTATGGGGACGAGTCCGATTATGCCGATCATTTTAATGCGCGACTGGTCACGGGGAATACAGGGGAGGTTTATGCGAGGACCGGGTATTTAGGGTTCTTGCGGAGGACTGAGGGGACTTTGCAATCGGCACTGAACCCAGATGAGACTAGCTTAGGCAGTAGGGAGAGTGATACGGAGTCCCTGAGTTCGCAACAAATGGTAAGCGCCAGTACGGATGCGCCGGAGCTGCATGATGCGGTCTTTGTTGTCGGGGCACTGGATGAAACGATTATGCTAAGAGGGATGCGGTATCATCCGATCGACATCGAGAACAGCGTTATGCGATGCCATAAGAAAATGGCGGAATGGTAAGTACAGAGTTACATTAACTGAATGAGCGTTAATAGAAGCATATAAACGTTAAACATATCCTGGTTAATTTTGCAATATTGCATTGTATTATAATAATAAATATGTGTGCCTTAGAGCACATAGGTGATATGTCCGAAGGAACTAAAGCAATCGACTGCGTGTCTATTGCAACGTTAAACATGTCCTGGTTAATTTTGCAATATTGCATTATATTTTAATAATAAATATGTGTGCCTTAGAGCACATAGGTGATATGTCCGAAGGGATTTAATTGTTTAATTAATATTTGAGTTAGTTTAATGTTTAAAACAAAGACTAAATTTTATAACAACTGCAACTTATACAACGTGTATGTATAACAGGTTGCGCTTCGTTTATAGGGAAAAGACGTAAGTTTGTTTTTAACTCGTCGTACGAAGTACCGAAGAAGCTAAAGCATTCGGTCGTGTCTCAAAATGTGTTTGTCTCGTCGCCCTGAATCCAAAAATATATATAACTTATATACTTGGATGTTAATCGTCGCTCCTAAGACCAAATTAGGCTCACTCTGAAGGTACCAGAGCGTTTTACACCAAATTTGCTACACATGTTATTTGGTACCCCATTTGAATCCGTTTGCAGTTTAAATCCAATCGCCCGTATACTTTCCGAGTTATAGGGCCCCAAAATTTATAGCCCCCCTTAATACTACCCTGATGAAAATAACGAAAACACTCAAAAATTCTACTAAATATTCTAAGATATTTTATATTTACAAGATTTTTTCATATTGTTAACCCAAAGGCCATAATAATTAAAAACCTTGCTCGCATATCATATATAATACTTATAAGGCGAGCTGGACGCATAGGTGCGTTAACCCTAAGTTTGTTTTACATCAAAATAATTTACAAGAAATTGTACGACTTTTTATATCTATAACAAATTTTCAAATTGTTAACTAAAAGGCCATAATAATTAAAAAACGCTGCTCGCATATCGCATATTTTAGTTATAAGGCGAGCTGGACGCATAGGTGCTTGGTACCTAAACTTTATTTTAAACCAAAATAATCTACATGAAATTCTACGACTTTTTATATCTATAACAAATTTTCAAATTGTTAAACCAAAAGGCTATAATAATTAAAACCGTTGATCGCATATCGCATATATTACTTATAAGGCGAGCTGGACTCATAGGTGCTTGGTACCTAAGCTTGATTTTAAATCAAAATAATCTACATGAAATTCTACGACTTTTTATATCTAAAACATTTTTTCAAATTGTTAACCAAAAGGCCATAATAATTAAAACCGCTGTTCGCATATCGCATTACTTATTAGGCGAACAGGACGCAGAGATGCGTTGGACCTAACTGATAGTATTTAAAAAAAATAGAAGATATTCAATTATTAGCAATTTTTTGTTGAATAGTTTTTTGAAAAATGTATCCTAGAAATCGTAGAGTGAATTTAAAACAAAATAAAGCATTATTATAAATACAGATAGTATGAAATAAGTCTAGTGAAGGCCACTCCAGTAGATTCTTTATTATATATACTGGTAGTGAAAGGACAAGAAAGTCGAGTGAAGGCCACGCTATATAAGTTCAAAAATGAAAATAAAACACATTTAATAATTCTGTTACAGCGCCGTATTTACATGGACCAATCTTCTAGTCGTCGTAGTCGAATTAGACGGCAACGAAAGCGAAGCTTTAGATTTGGTACCACTGGTCACCAATACAGTCTTAGAAGAACATCACCTGATCGTCGGTGTCGTAGTTGTCGTAGACCCTGGCGTAGTACCAATTAATTCGCGCGGCGAAAAGCAACGGATGCATTTACGCGACGGCTTCTTAGCCGATCAATTAGACCCGATCTATGTTGCGTATAACATGTAAATTGTGTAAAGACGCGCGCACAATACGCTCATTGCCATATTTAAAGTGAAACTGTTACGGCGCATGCGCACCACGTATAACCTTGTACATAATTAGAACAAAATCATAATTCCCAAGAAACTACTACTGTTTAAGTAGTATACTTTGACTTTAGACTATATAAGTTCGACTTTTCTATACATAAGAATGTTGCACGGTATTCGCCATAAGTATTTTTACGTGTTTACAGAATGCATTATTAAAAATGGTATCACTATTTCGTAGAAATATTATTTGAAGCGAAAAAATCTTTGAAATATGCTTATGGCGAATATCTTGCAATAATGCAGTGGTTAGTACAATTTGGCGCATGCGCGTATAAAGGCAAATTCACTTTAATACAAAAAATATATAAAGAGAATCGTGATTTTTACAAATATTGTAATGTTTTTTTTTTAATTTTTATTAAGTATTTAATATATTAAAAATGATAAAACATAAGTGGCCAAATCAAAGGGCTCAAAATTTTGACTGACTGTGTTCGTTGTGAATATTTCTCAATTTATATTATAATTTAATGGTGTAATTGTATATTTTAGACACCCCAAACTCCCCCCCAGCCCCTTCGAACTAGTTGTAACTTGTGTCTGTGTTAACCCTTGTTTCCCTAATTCCACAAAAGTACGACAAATTATGTAATTTTTACCCTGCCACCCCCCCCCCCCCCCCCCACCCCTCCCCCAACTTTCATTTAATATATGTAAAATAGTTGTTAATTAGATAGGATTTTATATTAATTGTTAGACTGTACAGAATTGCTTACAAAACTGTACTTTATCGTGTGCAATACGCCGTTTATTATTTTTACAAATTTGGACGTACGGGGGCCTGAATCACAAAATTAGTTTTTTTTTGCGTATGGAAAATACGTAATAAGCACAAATTTTCATGAACGTACAGTCGTTTTGGCACTTTCGTTTGGGTCTAGTCTGAAATCGGGTGCCATTTTGTGACGACGCCTAAGATTATGAACACAAAAAGAAAATGGCCTATCTGTTTGTTTACTTCACATATGGGGCCAGTTTTGCGTGAATGCAAGATTGTTTTCTTAATTTATAAGTAGATAGAAATTAATAATAACGTATTATATGATTATTTAATATTAAAATATGTAAAACTGGTCTAGTTGTTCTTAGCTTTTAAATGATTAATGATAATAATAATAACAAAAACGTTAATAATTAATTAAATGGTCTTTTGTCACAGTTGAGTTTTTCATGTATATATTTATATATAAATCATAGATAAAGTAATATAGATAACTTTGAATTATTTAATAAATGTATCATTTTATGTATTTCTGCGTTTCATTTATACCTAAACATCTATTACGAACTTCGTATTAAGTATTAACTAAAACCTGCTAAAAATACATTTTGCGTGAATTTCATACAAAGTTCAGGGAATCCCCGGATTTATCAGTTCATACAAATTACTAAATAAATAACGTTAAATTCGCATTTACTTGTAGATTAGAATAATTATGAAGAAAAAACTACTAAATAGTGGATTTTAGTTGACCAAATGAACACAAAAGTGTACATGGTTGCATACAAATTACTAAGTTAATAACGTTAAATTCGCATTTACTTGTAGATTAGAATAATTATGAAGAAAAAACTACTAAATAGTGGATTTTAGTTGACCAAATGAACACAAAAGTGTACATGGTTGCATACAAATTACTAAATTAATAACGTTAAATTCGCATTTACTTGTAGATTAGAATAATTATGAAGAAAAAACTACAATGAAATAGTGGATTTTAGTTGACCAAATGTACACAAAAGTGTACATGGTTGCATAGATTTAGGCGAAAATTTTCATTTATTCGTGTAGCTTTTATAAGAAATATAAAAGAAATGAATGTCGGTAAAGTTATCCACAGCTAACAATTTTGGTTGCCAATATAAAAAACTAAAAATACCCTAGATTTTTATTACGCTTAAGTGGTATTAAGACCTCAATTGTGTTTCATTTTGTGTAGAATATCAATAATCAGCTATATATATAATCAAAAACCCCCCCTAATACTGCCCTTATAAAAATAATTTAAACACCCAAAAATTCTACTAATAATTCTAAGATATTTTATACCTACATGATTTTTTCATATTGTTAACTCAAACGCCATAAAAAAAATTATTAAATATTATAATGTTGAATTTTGTTAACCAAAAGGCTCGCATCGTATATATTACACTTAAAAGGGGAGCTGGACGCATTGATGCGTTGTACGCGTACCAAATCTTATTTATATAAAAATAAATTGAATTAAAATATGAGATGGTATGCTTAAAATTTATATATAGTTATTTTTTTACGTCGAATTTTGCAAAATACTTTTAAGAATATATTCTAGACATATTAAGACAAAAAAAAATCGATTCCTTTTCTTTTCACAATGTGAATAAACCGAATATATTTTATGCAAAGTTAAACTCATTTAAGAAACGTGGCAAACTTGTTAAAATATCGACATAACTTTGACAGTATGTCGAGTTTTTGTTATACATAAAAAGCAAATTGCATATTTTAAAATTAATAATTATTATATTCAAATATGTCTTTATGGACCTTACACAAATAAAATATAATTTAATTAACAAAATATTCATTAAATTCAGATAAAATATACATTAATAATCACAGAGTTATATTTAATAAATGTTAAGCAAAACAAATAAAAAGTTTAGGTAAATTGAACAAATTATAAAAATACTTTGAAGCCACAATGATTTAAAACAAACAGAATTATTCCATGTACAAAATATTTACTTAAAAATTATTCAAACTCTCAGAACGCTAATAGCAAAAATATTCAATATAAAAATTATTTAAAGCAAATAAAACTAAAACATTTACTGATAAACTACAACAAAAAATTATGTAATTCTAGTTTTAGTTTTTTAATTATATTTCTGGGTATAATTACATGATTTATAATTGTATTGTATTGATTTACATAGTGTTGCTGTCTTTTAAAAATCGTATCTAACAAAATGTTTATTATAATATTAATTGAATATTCAAAATCAATATTTGGAAAGAAAAAGAAGTGATTTTTATGAAACCTGTTAGTTGCATCAATCAGTATTTGTTTGCAATAATAGTGATTGATGCGTAAGCCCTGCCACCTCGACAAGGTCGGTTCCACGTCGGCAGGGACCCGCCTCCCCCCTGAAATTCGGCACTTTAGTAAGTGTTGCAATCGCGAGTACACGCCCGCAGACTTGGACTTAACTATCGCGCGAACCCCACCGAACAGACCACCCTGCTTCTTCTGATCTAGTTGACACGCCTCAACGACGCTGACCCATTTAAGGATACACACGCCGATCGAACTTAAAGTTCATTTAACCAAGGACTTACAGGACTTGGATCAGTACAGGAAGCGCTGCCGGCCGCCAACTGGTGAACGAGTACCTTTGATTGCAACGTTACTACACTGCGAATTATTATTCGTCGCACGTTGGGTGCCCACTATTACATTTAAATCCATTTATTCAACACTTAAGTAAGAGTTTGTTTCTTCCAACCGCGGAATACACCAATTCTGTGGTCTTTTTGCGCGCGACGATATGATTTTATACTCCAGCAGGAGATCACACGGGGCCATTGAATATTTTGAGTACCTTTGGTTTGCAAACAGTTACATAAGTGTGAATACCCCTTAAAGTTCAAACATTTGGTGCACACAGCTGTAAAATAATTATACAAATTAATACAAATTAAATAGTATTCAGGGGCGGGAAAATCTCGTAGGCCCCCTACTGTAGACCTGAAAAAGAAACGGCGACCGCCCCTGATACTTATTGCTGTAAAATAATAATATATATATTAATACAAATTAAATTAAATACTCGTAGGGCCCTACTGTAGACCTGAAAACATAATTTAATAATTTGAAGTTGGGGTTTGGGAAATATTTTTGAGCAATCATTACAAAGTGTTCGATCAAATTCGGTTGTAACTGAAATAAGTGGCCTTAAAACCGCAATCATTCCCATTTATACCACAACAGCATACCACACACAGCATACCACACCAGCATACCATACAAAGCATACCACACCAGCATACCATACAAAGCATACCACACACAGCATACCACACATAGCATACAGAACGGACTTCGTTGAAGCACGATTCAACGAAGAAGAACCTGACGATGACGAAAAAGAAAGTGTCCTGTGTTTCGTCCCACAGGACACGCGGGCAAATGTTTCAGGACAACAAAACAGAACGGACACATTGTAAAGATTGCTGTTTGTTTATTTGGGTATAGGAATACAATAGGTTAACAATTAGCGCTTTTAAATCGTCGTTTTTACCTCGATATCGTAAATAATACCTCGACTGGAACAGGAACACATCCGACCGCTTGGCTCGATCTTTTAATACTGTTTATAAATGTTCATTACAACTATGGGACTGGTTCAATTTATAAAAATCAAGTTTTTCGACATAAACACACACATACATTCAATAATTATGTGATCACATTCTGTTAATGAAACTACTCATTAAAATGTTTCTACATGATAGTTACGTATTCACGATTTTAAATATTTATGGCGATTTGAGACATTGACAATTACAGAAGAGCTGTGGTATTCGGTACCTACAATGCACCAATGCGTCCAGCTCGCCTTAGGTAAGATACGCAATGCGAGCAGTGTCTCCCTTCTACTTCACGCTTGGCATTAAAATTAAAAAATAATTGTTTTTAATTATTATGAACTATGTATTCACAATTTGAAAAAAACAAGTAGCGAGCATAATAATAAACTGTAAAGCCATCTATTGATGACTAGATAACTGCATATTTTTACGTAAATGTAGCTTTAAACAACTGGTAATCATGGATATTTAGAAACATTTTAGTTGACCAAATGAACACAAAAGTATACATGGTTGCATAGTTTTAAACGTAAAATTTCAATTATACGTTTAGCTTTTATAATATAAAAGGAATTAAGCATTAATATCCAATATATCGCCAATCGTACTCAAGGAATTAAAAAAAACCTGAAATGGCCTGCACTCAACTGTCTTCTCCTTTCAAATAATTGCGTTCCATGTAAAACTTTCAAGCAGGACTAATTTAACATGTTTATATGTTTAATACATTAATATTTATTAGAAAAATACATATTTTTACGTAAATATAGCTTTAAACATCTGACTAAGTTATTTAAATGAGAATTTTAGTTGACCAAATGAACACAAAAGTATACATGGTTGCATAGATTTAGGCGGAAAATTTCAATTATTTGTTTGGCTTTTAGTATTAATTCCTATATATCTCTAATCGTACACAAGGAATTGAAAAACTTTTTATACAAAAGTTGCTAGAAATGTTATTATTTTCAACTTTTATAAGGATCTATTTTATCTAACTCAAGCCATTTCCGAGATATTGGAAAAATAAGATGAAGAAACTGTTATTTCCAGTTAAGTTTTGTTAATTTTATCTACAATGGGTTTTGGCTTTAGAGCGTTCACACATACACACATAGACACATATAGACTTCATTCTGATAATAGTTAGATTCTATTCAGGGTTAGTAAAACGTGTATTTCCGTTAATATATTTTCATGACTTTGTCCAAGAAAGTAATTCATATTTTTATCATGTTTTCTTTATGTAACTACGCATCGATTTTATGTTAAATCGTAATAACTATTGATGATTTGAAAGTATATATTAGTTATTTATAGATAATTTGTAATAAATCAGTACTAAAGTATTAAGATAATAGGTTTAAAATTATAAATATCTGAAGTTTTCAAGCACTGTGTGACGTCTGCGTCGATTTTCGACGCAATGGCGTCGTTGTAAATAAAGCTGGGTGATTTTAAACACTTTAATCATGAAATTCGCCGAACATTTGCTGGCGCACATTACGCCAGAATGGCGTAAACAATATATTAATTATGAGGTAAGCGGAATTATTTTGATTTGAGTGAAACTGATTGATTCGTAACTATAGGAGATGAAAGCATTATTGTACGCGGCGGTTGAACAGGCGCCGTCGAGTGAAGTCGTAGAACCAGAAGTATTGACCCGATATTTCGCTAAATTCGACGAGCAATTCTTCCATTATTGTGATAAGGAGTTGACAAAAATCAACACATTTTATTCTGGTATTGTTTATGTTTTGTATGCGTTGCATTACACCGAAATTCTGTAATTCCCAATAGGTCAAATTTTATAAATATATTGATTGAATACCGGGAAGTACAAAATTTGAAAATTTGGCGCGTATTTGAGTAGATTATTTTTTAATATGTGTATATTAAAACGTTCGGAATTAAATTTTGTAGAAAAACTCGCGGAAGCAACTAGGAAATACTCAAACTTAAGAACAGAATTAAGCGATGCTCAAGACAATGAATTTCGCGCCAAGGAAAGCTTAAAGGACCACGGAAGGAAAATCTTAGGAAAACGGAATGTTCCAGCGCGGAAAATACAAGAACTGAAACTCGCATTTAGCGAATTTTATTTATCGTTGATTCTATTACAAAACTATCAGAATTTAAACTTTACAGGTTTTAGGAAAATATTAAAAAAACATGATAAAGTAAGTATTATTTATTACTCATTCTAAGCTCACCGTAAAACGAGCTGGACGCATTGGTGCACCTACACTACTGCAATATTATTAAAAAAAAATAACTATACAAAAATTAGTATAAATAAAACTGTTTTCATCGCAAGAAATATATATGTACGTAATTTTCTGGTGCGGTTAACTAAATTGACCATAAAATGAGCTGGAAGCATTGGTGCCTTCACCAATGCATCATTATTAAGAAATCAGTATAAATAAAATCGTTTTCTTAGCAAATATTATAAATATACTTAATTTTCTGTTGTACTAAGCTCACCATAAAACAAGCTGAAGGCATTGGTGCTTACATTAATGCAATATTAATAAAAATTATTTCTTCAACAATCAGTATACTTAAACACCCTAGAAACATACATTCAGCCGGTTTGAAAACAAAAAAAATTTTGGTCACATTTCACGTAATTTTTTGAACTTGACATTTTTATCAAACTTTGCGAATTTTTTCCGACCAAACCATAAATGATAGAAAATTGAAATTTGGACAGCAAAACAACCTATATTAGTTGTATATTGTCAAATTTTTTCAACTTGATTCGAGTAATATTACGACTTCTACAGCAAACCGCGTGAAAAAACAGTGAAAATCGTCGATTTTCGCAAAAACGGCAAGGGGTACCCCTTACGAAATTTTCGGCAAAAAAAACGCATAAATAATTTCGAGTTTGACATATATTTAGATTAATTTGACTACGCTGATTCCAAAAACGCTAATTAAAGTGATGAGAAACCGTTAGAATTTGAGTTAGCGCGATTTGAAGTTGATAAAATGCAAATTTCCATATAAGTCAAAAACGGTGCATCGTATCGAGCCGCCGTTAACAGATTTGAGTTCCCCGATATTTAATTACTCTAGAAACATACTTTCAGCCTGTTTAAAAACAAAAAAAAATGTGGTCACATTTCACGTAATTTTTTGAACTTGACATTTTTATGAAACTTTGCGAATTTTTTCCGACCAAACTATAAAAGATAGAAATTTGAAATTTGGATAGCAAAACAACCTATATTAGGTGTATATTGTCAAATTTTTTCAACTTGATTGAGGTAATATTACGACCTCTACAGCAAACCGCGTAAAAAACAGTGAAAATCGTCGATTTTCGCAAAAACGGCAAGGGGTACCCCTTACGAAATTTTCGGCAAAAAAATCGCATAAATAATTTCGAGTTTGACATATATTTAGTTTAATTTGACTACGCTGATGCCAAAAATGCTAATTAAAGTGATGAAAACCTGTTAGAATTTGAGATAGCGCGATTTGAAGTTGATAAAATGCGAGCTGGATGCATTGGCGCCTATAGTAATGTAATAATAATAATAGGAAATTGACTATTCAATAATCTATATTAATATAAATATATAAATATATTATTTGCAATATTTATAAATATATTAATTAAAAGGTTTATTTTCCGTTGTGATTGAGTAAGCCATACGACGAGCTGGAAGCATTAGTGTTTACACGAATGCAATTATAATAATATTATATAATAAATATATATAATATATATATATATATATATATATATATATATATATATATATATAATAATTAGCTTATCGAAAATTAGCATTTATAAAATAGAATTTGTCGTGTATTTATAATATAAAAATATTTGCCGCCATACGACGAGCTAGAGGCATTGGTGTCTAAACTAATATGCGTCCTAAAAAAGGATTAAAACGCAATTTCACTAAATATCCAAAATATTAAAACACAATTTAATTTTAAATGATTAAAGTTGCTCAACGTTGATATTGGTGCCAAATGGCGTGAAAACCAGGTGGAAAATTCGCATTTTTACCAAAACAAAGACATTGATCGCCTCATACACGAAACCGAATCGACGGTTACTGTTGAACTGGAGGGCGGTGACCGCCAGCGAGCTATGAAGAGACTCCGGGTGCCCCCCCTAGGCGAACAGCAAAGTCCGTGGATCACATTTAAAGTAGGCCTTTATTCGGGCTCGTTTATAGTACTTTTAGCTGCCGTTATTATATCAGGTAAATTTAACCCTAACTTCGACTAAAATGGCCGCGAGTGCGGTGGCACTCGCCGCCAAATTAATGCAACGTTTTTCTAGCATTTTTTCACCGATCCAAGGACGACTGGCGTATAGTATTTCGTTTATATCGAGGGCCTTTATTAATCGTCGAGTTTTTATTTCTTTGGGGCATTAATATTTATGGGTGGCGGTCCTCGGGGGTCAACCACGTATTAATCTTTGAAATGGACCCTAGAAACCATTTATCTGAGCAACACGTCATTGAACTAGCAGCTATATTCGGGGTGGTTTGGTCTATAAGTGTTTTAAGTTTTCTATATAGCTCAGCTTTATCGCTTCCAGCGTATGTGAACCCCCTAATTTTGTTTGTACTAATGTTTTTATTTCTATTAAATCCTACAAAAACACTAAGACATGAAGCTAGATTTTGGACCTTACGCATTTTCGTAAGTATTTTAATAATAATTGTGTAACTTAATAATGCAATATTGTCTATTTTAGACTCGGATATTATTAGCGCCATTTTTCTTCGTGAATTTCGCCGATTTTTGGGTCGCGGACCAATTAAACAGTTTAGTGACTGTTTTTACCGATTTACAATACATGATTTGTTTTTATTTTACTAATGGTAGCTGGGAGACTGGTAATGGTAAGCTTTAAATACACTGTTAAAAATCTAGTTAACAGTCTATTTGTGTATTCAAGATCCGAACTATTGTGTTGAAAAACATTTGGTTATCCGTTCAGTAATGCGAAGTTTACCCGCGTGGTTTCGCTTCGCTCAGTGTTTACGTCGTTACCGAGACACTAAGGAGGCAAATCCACATCTTGCCAATGCTGCCAAATATTCTACGTCTTTCCTAGTCGTCATTTTTTCATCGTTAAGCATCGCTTATGCAGGTAAATAAAATAAAACTAAATTGATTGTTGATAATAAATATATTTAATAGACAAATATTCCACATTGGAGAATCCATTCTTTTATCCGTGGTTGTTATCCTCATTGGTCAGTTCGTGTTACTCGTACACATGGGATATTAAACTGGATTGGGGTCTATTTGACCCCAAGCCAGGGGACAATAAATTTCTGAGAGAAGAAATCGTGTATTCCTCAACTGTAAGTACTAGTTATTATTATTAGTATACTCCGAAACGCGATCCGATACCGGAAATACTATAAATCTGTATTTGCGGTTTGAAATCTTGAAATTAAATAATTGTAGGTGATTTAAGCTTGTTAATTATCGAAATAATTGTGAATTAGTAATTCAATTCCATTAGTAATCGTTTTTACAATTATTATTATTATATCTGACACAAAAACTCTTATTATTTCAACTAGGTTGAAACATGTAAATTTGCCGGGCACCGACGGTGCACTGACGGCCAACTGAAACCACAGCCGCGTTCAATATTATTGTATTAAGATATATAAGCTTAAAATTTGATTTAAACGGGTTTAAACCATTTTTAAGCCACATTTTAGGGTAAAATAAATCAGATATTGTTTTATTGTATGTTTTTTTTTTTACAATTCGTTAATATTTACGCATCTATCACAACAAATACATATACTAGGATTATACGGAATTAACCGTTGTCCAGTTTTGCAGTCTTCCGCTTTATCGGCGACACAGAACGCTGCAGAACAATAACCTGAACTTGGGGTATAAGTCGGATTTTCGGGGCAAAACGATCTTGTCGTTTTATTCGCTAAAAACACAAACAAATAAATAATTCGGCGCTGGATTAGAAAAATAATTATGTAAATCTTTTAAAATATATTAAAGTGTTTCAAATATTTAGTTAACTTACAAAAAACACTGCCAATAGAGCACATAACCGCCATTATTAAAATTAATTTAACTGCCATCGTTCGTATCTTCGTTCTAACTGATACACAGAATTGTTATTTCTATATAATTTATATATTTAATTCATCAAACAGTGAAAAAAACTCGTTTAATGAGCATAGAACATAAATCAACAAAAACATGATGGGATTTACCAAGGTTAATCAATTATTATTTTATTTTATTTTTTAAATACATATATATCTGTAAATCAAAGTATATTAATATAATTGATCTCTAAAATCAATTATGAACCTATCTAAAATCATCACATAACCCAAACAACAAAATGACGAAATTATTACGTCTTATAACGTACAATTTTGGTCATTGTAGTCCATAAAACGTATTTCTAAAAGGCTATAGTGCACAATCGTGTTTTTATGACCTAAATGTGACCTAAAACTGACGTTAAAAGATCCTTTACCACACTGTATTATTACTTGTAATTACTATTCAGCTTTAGAGAATTATAATTCGTATTTCTAAAAGGCTATAGTGCACAATCGTGTTTTTATGACCTAAATGTGACCTAAAACTGACGTTTACCACACTGTATTATTACTTGTAATTATTATTCAGCTTTAAAGAATTATAATTGGTATTAACAATAAGTTATAATTGCTTGGTGACCCGGCTACGGGTCACGACCCGGATACGTTGAAAACAAGTACTTTGGTGTGGAAAGTTTATTTATTAATGTTACAATTCATCAATATTTACACACCAATCACAACAAATACATTTATTATGGTTATATTTAATTAATCGTTGTCCAATTTTGCAATCTTCTTCTTTATCGAATCTACAGGACACATGAGAACAAATATTGATTCCTGGTATTGATTCTGTTGCATCTTCTCTGCAAAATGATCTAACTTCATCGTCTTCTTTGTCAGCTAAAGCCATTAAAATTTATATATTCAAACAGAAAATTTTAAAATGGGTAATTATAATGTTTTTTTATGGCTTTTAGGTTATTAATATGAAGAAATCTTGTAGATATAAAATATCTTAGATTGGTTCATAAAATTTTGAAGTATTTTTATTTTTTACCTAAGGGCAGTATTAAGGTAAATTTATATATTCAAACAGAAAATTTTAAAATGGGTAATTATAATGTTTTTTTAAGGCTTTTGGGTTATCAATATGAAGAAATTTTGTAGATATAAAATAGGTTAGAATTGTTCATAGAATTTTGGAGTATTTTTATTTTTTACCTAAGGGCAGTATTAAGGTAAATTTATTTATTCAAGCAGAAAATTTTAAAATGCGTAATTATAATATTTTTTTAAGGCTTTTGGGTTATTAATATGAAGAAATCTTGTAGATATAAAATATGTTAGAATTGTTCATAGAATTTTGGAGTATTTATATTTTTTACCTAAGGGCAGTATTAAGGTATATATTCATATAAAAAAAACCTTAATACTGCCCTTAGAGAAAAAATAAAAATACGTAAAAATGCTATGAACAATTCTAAAATATTTTATATCTACAAGATTTTTTCATATTGGTAACCCAAAAGTCATAAAAAAATATTATAAATATATATTGCACCGTATTACTTCAAGTAGGTTGAAAAATATGCTAACGTGTTATTTGGCCGTCAACGACGGTGCACTGACGGCCAACTGGAACTACTACCCCGCTCAAAATTATTGTTTTAAGATATTTAAGCACAAAATTGTTTTAAACGGTTTAAACAATTTTTAAGCCACACTTAGCTTTACGCTATACATATATATATATATATATATATATATATATATATATATATATATATATATATATATATATAAATAATACTTACACATGACGTAGATAAGACACAGGAACATCGTCAGGAAAACTAGTTTGGCTCTCATAGTTGGGAATATTATAACAATTTTTGTATCTGTGTGATTATTTATATATTTAATTAAGCAGATTGTGAAAAAAACTTGTTTAATGACCGTGCAACATGAGCCAATAAAATTAATAACGTGATTGGGTATTCACCAAGGTTTCCCCCCCCCCTAATAATTGCTAGAGTTTAAAAAAGTCCATTGTACATAGAATAAATGCTAATTTTATTTTATAATATAGTATAAAATGATTTTTCAAGGCATTTTACTATTTTGGGATCGTCGAAGATTTTATTTTACGATTCGGCTGGGCGCTATCAATGTCCCTAACTGAAATGGGATATGTACAAGCAGACATAATGGTTACCATTTTGGCGCCATTAGAAGTTTTCAGGTTAGTTTATACACGTTCAGTATTTAATTGTCAGTATGTTTTAATTTATTACATCAATAAAAGACTTGAAATTGTCCAAAAGGTTTCAATTCGTGTTTAAATCAAATAATTGTAGGTGATTTAAGCTTGTAATTATCGAAATTACATTAGTAATTGATTTTGTAATTTATATTATTACACAAAAACCAAGTAGGTTGAAAAATATGCTGAATTGAAATTTGCCGGTCACCGACGGTGCACTGACGGCCAACTAGAGCTACTGCCCCGCTCAATATTATTGTTTTACGATTCATATTTGTTTTAAAACGGTTTATACAAATTTTATACCACATTTAGCTTTGAAAATAAGTAGTTTTATGTTAATATGATTGAATAATGGTTACAGACGATTTATTTGGAACTTTTTCCGTCTGGAAAACGAACATTTAAACAATTGCGGTAAATTCCGTGCAGTACGGGACATTTCCGTAGCTCCCATGGATTGTTCCGATCAAACTTTAATCCTGCGAATGATGGATGATACCGATGGCGTAGTTAATCGTAGAAAGAAAAAATCTATGTTTAAAAAGAAATGCGATCAACGATTAACGCTTGAAGGGGAATCAACGGATGATCCAGACTCTTAATCTTGACGATTAATACTTCCAAAATGTAACGATTGTTCGGTGAAATTATTTATTTTGTTGATTTATGGTTATTTCAGATACGAAACGTATAAGAAAGTAAAAATTATATCACATGCAATAAAAATTAAAGCCCCATTTAGAAAACTATGAAATGAAACTTTATCAATTATTAATAATAATGAATATATCATAATCTCAATGTATTTATTATAATTTTTAAGATTTTATGATAATATATTTATAAAAAATATAAATAATTGGGAAAACTTCCATATTTTATTTTTTTTTAAACATTATATTCGTTTTAATACATAACTGTTATCTATATTTTATGTTATATGTATTATGTATGTGAAAATTTTGTAAAAATGTTGATAAAATATACATTTATTTGTTATTTATTCATTTAACTATCAATATATGTGCAAATAATATTTATTTTCGATACAATTTTACTCAATACGACAATAAAAAAGTATTTTGAAGCCATTTACAAGAGTAAAAAATATTGCTAACTTAAGCCGTTTGGAACTTATAGCCAATTTAAAATTTAGTCCATGTTAAAAATTAAGCAAAAATTAATAATTGATTTTCGATATTATTTTGATCAATACGATAACAAAAAAGTATTTTGAATCGATTTACAAGAGTATAAAATATTGCATACTTAAACCGTTTGGGACTTATAGCCAATATAAAATGTGGTCCATGTTAAAATAATTTATTTCCGGTATAATTTTACTCAATTCGATAATTAAAAAGTATTTTGAATCGATTTGCAAGAGTAAAAAATATTGCCAACTTAAGCCGTTTAGGACTTATAGCAAATTTAAAATTTAGTCCATGTTAAAAATTAAGCATAAATAAATAATTGATTTTCGATATTATTTTGATCAATACGATAATTAAATAGTATTTTGAATCGATTTACAAGAGTAATAAATATTGCTAACTCAATCCGTTTGGGACTTGTAGCAGATTTAAAATTAAGTCCAGGTAAAAATAATTTATTTCCGGTATAACTTTACTCAATACGATAACAAAAAAGTATTTTAAATTGATTTGCAAAAGTAAAAAATATTGATATTTTAAGCCCTTTGGGACTTATAGCCAATTAAAAATTTAGTCCATGAAAAAATAATTTATTTCCGGTATAAATTTACTCAATACGGTAACAAAATAGTATTTTGAATCGATTTGCAAGAGTAAAAAATATTGATATCTTAAACCGTTTCGGAGTTATACTTAATTTAAAATTAAATACGAGTTACAATACAAGTAGGTAAAATTTGCCGGTCACCGACGGTGCACTGACGGTCAACTAGAACTACTACCGCGCTCAATATTATTGTTGTACGATATATAAGTGCATATTTGTTTTAAAACGGTTTATACAATTTTTAAAACACATTTAGCTTTGAAAATAAGTCGGTATATGTTAATATGATTAAATAACGGTTATAGACGATTTATTTGGAAGTTTTTCCGTTTGGATAACGAAGATTTAAACAATTGCGATGCCGCAGAGACAATAAACAATTTATGTATGTGATGTAACAGGTATGTAGCATATACTGGGGTAATGTTACGTTCCTGCTACATCGCAGAGATGTCGCTTACATAAAAAATGTTATTAAATTACGAATTATTAATTGAATAATAATCTCCTTGAAGGGGGATATGAAATTGGTTTAAATTGATGTTATTAAGCGGAAAACGCGTTGTTTATAATTGACCCGGAGCTTCAAGGGCAGCCAAAGCTCTTGTTTAACCACAGGATAACTGCGTTTGCGTAGACTTAACAAAATTTCATGCGGGGGCTCGCCGTGCAGCGCCGCGCCAGTTATTGAATGAACGTTTCTCGTTGTTGGGTGCTACGCGAGTGTCCCATGTGACGTAGATACGCCCAATGGCACATGAGCTGGAATATTGATTCTCGCTAATATGGCAGCAAATGTGTCAAAACATATGAGAATCTAACTGAACGCTTCGCATTTGCGGCACAGTTAAACCATGAAATCGCCACTGGTTCCAACAGCTATTTTCGTCTATTTTGCGGCCGTATTTTGCGGTGTTTACGCCGAATTGGAGTTTTACCCAGGTAAGTGCGGTGTTTTGATTGATACATTTTGGTTATATATATATATACAACCGCGAAATTAATCAAACTATACAGTTTTAAACCTAGTTTTAATTGTTACTATTGAAATTGTGACGGTTTTAACATTTATCTAGAAATTATACTAACATATTTTTATTATTGGATTTTTTGGCACATATGATCCAAATATGGCATAAAAATATATTTTATATATATATATTAATTCAGTTTTAAAAAAGAGTGCATTAATTTCAATTAGATTTACATAAAATGATTGAACTATTGTTATACATTTTAACATATGTTAAAAATAGGGAACTAAAACTCGATTAAATTTATATATATATATATATATATATATATATATATATATATATATATATATATAATAAATAATATAAAATTAATTTTTAGGCAAAATGTAATTGCAAAAGCAATTGTAATTAATTTTCCAATAAAATGTATTCACAGTGAGCCAATTAGTAATTGAGATTAAAAAATATATATATAATAATCCAGTTTGTATTATGACAAGCATTATTAGCATTCACAGCAATTAACACCAGTTGCTGTGAACGCTAGCACTGTTTGTCGTACAACAAAGCGTATTTATTATTTGTAATTTCTAAATTTAATTACTAATTGTTCCACTGCGAATACAACTTTAAGCTGCACTCACAGCGAACTAATTAGTAATCAAAAATGGATATTACAAATTATAATTCAGTTTGTATTACGACAAACAATGCTAGCATTCACTGCAATAAAATAAACATAATCAATTATAAATACAACAAATTAGAAATGTATTATAATTAATATAAAATGGAGATTGATTATATTAATTTAATTTTTAAGTATTCTCTATTATGCGATAAGAAATTTTAATTGCAAAAGTAATTGTAATTAATGCTCCAATAAAATGTATTCACAGTGAACCAATTATAGTAATTAAAATTAGAAATTATAACTAATAATTCAGTTTGTATTGTAACAAGTAATGTTAGCATTCACAGCAACAAAATTAACACCATTTATTATATACAATTTGTTGCTGTGAACGCTAGCATTGTTTGTCATACAACAAACTAGATTCATTATTTGTTATTTAATTACAAATTGATTCGCTTTAGAGTAATTACACAAAATTTAACAATTGTATTTCATTTTAATTATAGAAAATACATATATATATTGTAAATAAATTGAATATTTGCAAGTAAATGTGTTTAGATAATAAAATGTCACATTATCTTTTGTGGTTTCCGTTGAAAAATTTATTGTGTGCTACTTTACTATATGAATATCTTTCCTGATATATAGCAACCAGTGGCGTACCCACAGGGGCCCGAAAATCACTCGGTCTTATTTGTTAAAATGTTATTTTAATTATTAAGTACAAATTAATAAATTAATATATACTTCCCCAGCAACATTTTCTGGGTACGCCACTGTATACTACACTATAACACGTGTATGCTAACCCTATGTTACGTATCCAAAACATTAACATATTGGATACATAATATTAAATTCTGAACACATTTGCCAAAATTGTGTCTATAAAATTTAAATAATAATCGATTTAGATATCTCTAAAACATTCCTTAGGCAATTTTTCAAAATTTTAATAAATTCTACAAAGAAAATTAAAACTATTTATTTCTATAAAGTTTCTTGAAATTTTGATCCCAGGGGCTATAAAAAAATAATAACTTAAGTTTGATGTGCAAATCGCCATTTTGTGATAAGTCTAAATCCAATCTAATATTAGTTTTACCTGAAACACGTGTCAACAATATAACTGAATTATTACGTAGCTAACTTCATTTCTTACCTAAGGGATAATATAATAAAGCACTTAATAGTAGCTTAATTACATAAAGCGCTCCTTTGATAGTTCGTATATATTTAAGTGCTTCACAAACTAAACTTAATCTAAAATTTATTGTTCGTAAAGTAATCCGTTCTATTTATAAAACACGAACCACAGAAGTCCATTTGTTTGTTTAGATTTTCTAAAATTTAATAGACAATTTTGCATCTTAGTTTTTAAAATTTATTTATATACAAAGTCCAATTTGAATGTTTGTTTTGTGTGAGAAATAGTTTTATTAATTAAACAGTTTATTAAAAAAACATAATAAACATTTAAACTTGTTTGTATTTGTAGTATAAATAATATAAAAAAATTGTATACTTAATTTTTAAAATGGACTAAATAGAAAACTATTTTGCTACAGTATTAAGCAAAATAATACTGCAAATATTTTTCTTTTAACATGGACTACATTTTAAATTGGCTATAAGTCCTAAACGGTTTGAGTGACCAATATTTTTTAGTCTTTTAAATCGGTTTAGAAATCCATTTTACTACAGTATTAAGCAAAATAATACTGAAAATAAATAATATTTGTTTTATTTTGTGTTTAACATGGACTTAATTTTAAATTGGCTATAAATCCTAAACGGTTTGAGTTAACAATATTTTTTACCCTTGCAAATCGGTTTAAAATACTGTTTTACTACAGTATTAAGCAAAATAATACTATAAATACATATTTTTAACTTGGACTACATTTTAAAATGGCAATAAGTCCTAAACGGTTTGAGTTAGCAATATTTTTTAGTCTTGCAAATCGATTTAAAAAATTGTATTGCTATAGTACTAAGCAAAATAATACTGAAAATAAATAATATTTGTATTATTTAGTGTTTAACATGGACTTAATTTTAAATTGGCTATAAGTCCTAAACGGCTTAAGCTAGCAATATTTTTTACTCTTGCAAATCGTTTTAGAAAACTTTTTTGCTATAATATTGAGTAAAATAATACAGAAAGTTCTAAGTGGTTTGAGTTAACGATTTTTTTACTCCTAAAAATCAATTTGGAAAACTGTTGCGCAAAATTATATATATATATATATATATATAATGTTATATTTGTAAATCAAACTTTAATCTTGGTTTTCCAAGGCCAAGTCACGATACCTGATATGTAATTTTACAAAATACGTCAAAGAAAAGTAATTGATGTCGTTATTATATAAAGCGTTGATTATAATAAATATTTTTCAGGTTATCAAAGGCCTCGCATTGTCCTGAATGTCGACAATGGTAAGTATTATATATAAGATAAGTCGAGCAAGTGCCACTCCAGCTTTTAATTCGTTCTAGAACAAACTGCCGAAGAATACGCGCTAGAACAACTAACAAACTACCTACAAGAACAGCAGCGCCAACTAGAACTGCGGCAAGCTGAAGAACTCGCATCAGACTTTCAGTTTATGGTTCCTGTAGAGAATTACCGAAAACCTGAAATTGACTTCGCTGTTGCACCGCCTGATCCACTATATTACCAAACGGCTCCAGGTATTCCAATATTTCCTAATAATTAAATAACAAATTTTTACTATTATTCTTTTAGAAGAATACGATTTTTTGGCGGACAATGTCCGAGAACCGGAAGTCGTGGATGATATCAAGCGGGAACCGGACGAAGTGGCTGCCGTAGAACCGGTGAAGAAAGTCCGGAGCGACGACGAACTAACGAGAACGAATGCAGTGCACCATTTGCGCGAACAAGACCTGAACCGGTACATCACCGGTAATCTGCACTCGCATCCGGACCAAACGGTGGAAGTCATTCCGGTTAAACCGTCGTCACAAGACGAGTCGGCTGGGGTTTACATTATTGCTGTTGTTGCTGGTATTAGCGCTGCTGCCACAGTGGGACTCATCGCATTCGCCATTGGCTGGTACAAGTAAGTTCGTTTTTACCGGTTTACTCTTGTTATAATGTAGTATGCAATATTATGTGTGTATATATGTATATATATGTGTATATATGTATATACATGTGTATATATGTATATACATGTGTATATATGTATATACATGTGTATATATGTATATACATGTGTATATATGTATATACATGTGTATATATGTATATACATGTGTATATATGTATATACATGTGTATATATGTATATACATGTGTATATATGTATATACATGTGTATATATGTATATACATGTGTATATATGTATATACATGTGTATATATGTATATACATGTGTATATATGTATATACATGTGTATATATGTATATACATGTGTATATATGTATATATATGTATATATATATATGTGTGTGTGAACGTTCTAGAACCAAAACAGTTGAAAGAAAAATTAATAAATGCTAGATTTAAGTTTTATATATAATTAGAACATGGAGATCCTATTTTTGTAACTTATATCTTAACCAGTAGTAATGGTTTATTCGTGCAATTACTATACATACTGTTTCATAGCAATCATTGGATGCATTTAAAATAAATTAAGAAATGGACAGTATTGTGTTGGCCATACAACAGATTTTTTGTCTTTTTTAAGTCATTAAATAATCTAAACTAATTGTGCTTAGTTGCACCTAAAGTAGAGCTTAAATCTGGTTGTGTTTTAAAAATTACAATTAGGTTTTAAATTCAATTTAATAGAATAATGGATAAAATATAAGAATTCTAATTAATATTGGGTTAGATTAGCGTTTAAGTTCGCTATAAAACCGTAAAAATATTTAAGCCACGCTTATCGCGTTGTCTGTGCGGCCATAAGTGAGCTTAAAGCTTTCGCTTTCAGTAAAAACCTAAATGAGTTACTATAATAACTAAAATTAAAAATTAAACGAAATATTCATTTTAAAAAGTAATCGTACCATTAGATATTTATTTATCTTTAAGCTAAATGTGGATTAGATATTATATAACCCGTTTTAAATCAAGTATTAGCATATTTATCTAAAAGCAATAATATTGAGCGGGGCAGTAGTATCAGTTGACCGTCAATGCACCGTCGATGACCGGCAAATTTTCACCCTACTTGTAATTAAAACGATTTTTGTGTCAGATGTAATTAATATATTTATATATATATATATATATATATATATATATATATATATATATATATATATATATATATATATATATATATATCTATATGCCTATGTATGTATGTATGTGTTATGAGTACAATATGTGGTGGGGTGAGTTAATTCTTGATTCGGAAGCGGAAATGACATTCCTGGGAATACTGAGGAACAATATACGTGTTGGTATTCGAACCTTGAAGTTAAATGGTGGCCTATTTATAAATTTAGTCGAATTCTTGTCCATATATCGCATGGCGTCGCTATTGCTACCGTTAAACGTTCACATACACCCTTAAAACGGATAAATCCATTAAAATTCCCCTTATTCACTTTACTTTCTATTATACATAACGTATAAGAAAGAAATAGGCAAAATTGCTAATGTGAACATAGAGTTATTAAAATATAATAACCCATTAAGAGGACATTTTTAAATTAGGCAATTTCAAGTCCAGGGAATAATTATATGTACTCAAATGAATACAGTATAAAAGAAATCAAAATAGTATTAAGACTTCATTTATAAAATAACTTTAGGCAATTTAACATTTTAAATCCCGATATTAGTCGAAGAAAGTCGAGTATAACTTCTGGCAAGGTCAACTCAATTTTATTCTAGTCGCGTAAAATGAAACGTTATTACCTTTTATAACTTTTACGCCAAAAGTTTTCAAGATTATTTCAACTTATAAAACAAACCATATTTTTTGTATATTGCCCTAAATTTTCAAAACGTCTGAGTTAAAATTACGAGTTCCACTAAAAACGTTATAAAAATGGACGAGTAATTCCTTTTATCAAACTTTGCGATTTTTTTACCATTAAACCATTAACGACACAAATTTGAAATTTACAGAATAAAACAGACTATATTTTTTGTATATTGTCCTAAATTTTCAAAATGCCTGAGTTAAAATTACGAGCCCCACTAAAAACGTTATAAAAATGGACGAGTAATTCCTTTTATCAAACTTTGCGATTTTTTTACCATTAAACCATTAACGACACAAATTTGAAATTTACAGAATAAAACAGACTATATTTTTTGTATATTGTCCTAAATTTTCAAAATGCCTGAGTTAAAATTACGAGCCCCACTAAAAACGTTATAAAAATGGACGAGTAATTCCTTTTATCAAACTTTGCGATTTTTTTACCATTAAACCATTAACGACACAAATTTGAAATTTACAGAATAAAACAGACTATATTTTTTGTATATTGTCCTAAATTTTCAAAATGCCTGAGTTAAAATTACGAGCCCCACTAAAAACGTTATAAAAATGGACGAGTAATTCCTTTTATCAAACTTTGCGATTTTTTTACCATTAAACCATTAACGACACAAATTTGAAATTTACAGAATAAAACAGACTATATATTTTGTATATTGTCCTAAATTTTCAAAATGCCTGAGTTAAAATTACGAGCCCCACTAAAAACGTTATAAAAATGGACGAGTAATTCCTTTTATCAAACTTTGCGATTTTTTTACCATTAAACCATTAACGACACAAATTTGAAATTTACAGAATAAAACAGACTATATATTTTGTATATTGTCCTTAATTTTCAAAACACCTGAGTTAAAATTACGAGCCCCACTAAAATCGTTATAAAAATGGACGAGTAATTCCTTTTATCAAACTTTGCGATTTTTTTACCATTAGACCATTAACGACACAAATTTGAAATTTACAGAATAAAACCGACTATATTTTTTGTATATTGTCCTAAATTTTCAAAATGCCTGAGTTAAAATTACGAGCCCCACTAAAATCGTTATAAAAATGGACGAGTAATTCCTTTTATCAAACTTTGCGATTTTTTTACCATTAAACCATCAACGACACAAATTTGAAATTTACAGAATAAAACCGACTATATTTTTTGTATATTGTCCTAAATTTTCAAAATGCCTGAGTTAAAATTACGAGCACCAATAAAAAAGGACGATTTTCGCAAATCCGAGTTTAACATTTTTTGCCATTGTAAATTTATATATATATATATATATATATATATATATATATATATATATATATATATATATATATAAATAAATAAAATCTAAGGGCCACAAAATCGAACAAAAATTATATTACGGGCCTGACAAAGCTTTGAGTCAGGGACCACTTAAATAGATTACATTTGTACACTGTTGAATTATTTAAAGCAAGATTGGTTTACCGTTTTACTCAAGTAATTGAAATTGACAAAAGTGGTAAACTAAGACTATAATTAATTGCCTTTATTGGGTAAAATCACCACTGATTTCACCCAAATCGTGGTTTGCGTTAACATTTTGTCTTCGGCAATGTTACAGACGCACTTCAAACACTATAGATACAGTTACGCGCGCTCAGAATTAAATCTGTTCAAGGAAAAATAATAAATTATTCTTTTAATTTACATTATTTTTATTATACGGTATATGATATGGACACATGGTGCCCACGGGTATTAAATAATAATAAAAAACAGTGGGTTAATGAGAGAGTTCGTGTCGATGGTTTACGCCAATTTAGCCCGCAGAAGCACTTCAATACGTGCGAGGGTAAATGGGGTAGTGGGAGTCGCATTCTGCGGTCACATATTGGCGGCGGCAAACGTTTTATCTTTGTCTATTCTATTGGTAATATCTTCGCTCTCATTCGAACAGAAGTTTTCTAGTTTCTATACAAGTTCGGAGAATCCTCCGACTCGTGTCCTGTGACCGGTCCGCGTCTCGTTCAACCGAACCATTGAAGTCAGTTCGCATTATCTGACTAGTGAGATGTTTCAAAATGTTTTAAGTTATATTAGTTCGGTTAAAACTAACGTAGCCCAAACTACAAGTGATATGTAAGTCAATTCACACTCGCTGCGATAACAAAATCGCCCAATATTTCATTTTACAAAATTACTATCAATATTTACACAATTAAACTAATATTTTACAAAACTTATAACTCATAGCTACACGGGGCTTTATTTGTTATTGAAATATTCGATTAAGTTATTGAAATATTAAACTGTTTGTTGCAAATTGCATTATTTTCTAATTTCGTGTATTAATATTCGATTTAAGATTATATTCTAGTTAAAAATCCCTAATTTGTACAAATTGAGGAGTTATTCGGTGATTTACAGTTTACAGAAAAATGTGAAAAACTCGTCCGATGTGGAATATCCGGCGTACGGAGTAACGGGGCCCAATAAAGATGTATCGCCCACTGGGGACCGAAGACTGGCCCAATCGGCCCAAATGTACCACTACCAACACCAAAAACAGCAAATCATTGCGATGGAAAGGTAATGTTATATTATTTAAAATCGCAAATAATCAATATGTGTCTATGCAACTTCAGTTTATTTATTAATAATTCAAGAGGCTATTCGTTTTCGTTGTCTTTTAATATTTATTTATTTCATGTCGGAAACCCTATACATTATTTATTAATATCTCTAAAAGAAGTTTTATTTATGAAACCGATCGAATTTAATGTGCAAACTCTTTTAATAAAATTAACAATACAATTATTACACTTTAATAAATTGTAATTCAAATACGGAATATACAAAACCGCGTCAATCTACACAGGCACGTAATGCGGGTTGCTCATCGTCAAGTAAGTGTACACAGTAATAAATTGTGAACCAAATACGGAATATAGAAACGGGTAACACCTCAATATATACAATTTTCATGATAATAACGTTCTATCGGACTAGAAACTGTTTAAAATTTACTATATATGGCATCAAATTATTTAGAAATAGTAAATTAGAGCAACGCATTTAGAATTTAATGTTTATAATATTTAAAATTGAAATTTAATCGCTATTAAACATTATTATTACACAGTAATTAATTGTGAACCAAATACGGAATATATAAACGGGTTAACCACTTTATATATATAATTTTCATGATAAAAACGTTCAATCGAACTAGAAACTGTTATATATGGCATCAAATTATTTAGAAATAGTAAATTAATGCAACGCATTTAGAATTTAATGTGTATAATATTTAAAATTGAAATTTAAACGCTATAAACATTATTATTACACAGTAATAAATTGTGATTCAAATACGGAATATACAAAACCGCGTCAATTTACACAGGCACGTAATGCGGGTTGCTCATCGTCAAGTAAGTGTACACAGTAATAAATTGTGAACCAAATACGGAATATACAAACGGGTAACACCTCAATATATACAATTTTCATGATAAAAACGTTCTATCGGACTAGAAACTGTTTAAAATTTACTATATATGGCATCAAATTATTTAGAAATAGTAAATTAGAGCAACGCATTTAGAATTTAATGTTTATAATATTTAAAATTGAAATTTAATCGCTATTAAACATTATTATTACACAGTAATTAATTGTGAACCAAATACGGAATATATAAACGGGTTAACCACTTAATATATACAATTTTCATGATAAGAACGTTTAATCGAACTAGAAACTGTTATATATGGCATCAAATTATTTAGAAATAGTAAATTAAAGCAATGCATTTAGAATTTAATGTGTATAATATTTAAAATTGAAATTTAAACGCTATAAACATTATTATTACACAGTAATAAATTGTGATTTAAATACGGAATATACAAAACCGCGTCCATCTACACAAACACGTAATGCGGGTTGCTCATCGTCAAGTAATACAAATTTGTCTGAATATATTGTTAAATGTAGTTTATATCTATTATAAATTAATTTAATAACAATCTAAACACGTATTATTCAACCGTCAAGTATATACAAGTATAGGTCCAGGCACCTATGCTTTGAAAGCACCCCTTTAATTTAAAAATAATTGTTTTTAATCATTTTGGCCATTAACAGGAGTTTTATTATATTTCATATAAAAATAAATGGTCCAATCTGCAAAATTTCGTTTTGTAGTCGAGCTGCAGCCACTGTAAGACATGGTTCAATGTCTGAGGCAGAAAGCGATGAAGAAAACGAAGAAGGAGATTATACTGTTTATGAATGTCCTGGACTTGCACCGGTAAGACACAATTTTTATCTAATTTATTTTTTAATTTTCATTAAAAGTGATTTAACAATATATACGCCGGTTAAAACTATGCATTTTTTAATAAGTTATACATTTTAATATATATATCTTAAAACCGGGGCGGTAGTTTCAGTTGGCCGTCAATGCACCGTCGGTGACGGCCAAATAACACGTTCGCCTAATTTTCCACATATACTTGAAATTAAAACGAATTTTCTGTCTACTAATCGAACTGTTTTGGTTTTATTACTTGGGTATATTTATTTAAGTGTTAATTAACTTTACTTTTATGTATATATATTTATAAACTAGACTTAAATTATATTTTTCTTAGTTCTTAAACATCAAGGAAACGCTCTTGTAATAAATAAATAAAAATGTGCAAACAGTAAGTCGACATTTAATAATTAAGGCTTCATTTATGATTTATTGACGCGAATAATTATCAAATGTTAAATGTTAGTTAAATTAAACGTAGATTAGTACATTTTGGCTTTAATTGTTGACAAGCATGTTCATTATAATAAAATGAAGATATTTGGCAAATCATTCAAATAAACCATTAAATGTTGCTTGAAAAACACATGGCTTTGCTTAAATGTAATATTAATTTGTTTCTTTTGATGTTTAAGTATGTTAGAATATCATTTAGGTAGTTATTGTTTACTAATATTTAATTTAAACTGCGTTCGAACAACTTAATATATACGATTTTCAAGATAAAAAGGTTCTATCGAACTAGAAAGAAATAGTAAATTAGAATTTAATGTTTATAATATTTAAAATTGAAATTTAAACGCTATAAACATTATTATTACACTTTAATAAATTGTGATTCTAATACGAAATATACAAAACCGCGTCTATCTACACAGGCACGTAATGCGGGTTGCTCATCGACAAGTAAGTGTACACAGTAATAAATTGTGAACCAAATACGGAATAAACAAACTTAATATAAACAATTTTCATGATAAAAACGTTCTATCGGACTAGAAACTGTTTAAAATTTACTAAATAGGGCAACAAATTATTTAGAAATAGTAAATTGGAGCAACGCATTTAGAATTTAATGTTTATAGTATTTAAAATTGAAATTTAATCGCTATTAAACATTATTATTACACAGTTATTAATTGTGAACCAAATACGGAATATATAAACTTAATATATACAATTTTCATGATAAAAACGTTCAATCGAACTAGAAACTGTTAAATATGGCATTAAATTATTTAGAAATAGTAATTTAGAGCAATTACTTTGAAATTTAATGTTTATAGTATTTAAAATTTAAATTTAAACGCTATAAACATTATTATTACACGTTAATAAATTGTGATTAAAATACGGAATATACAAAAGCGCGACCAGCAACACAGGCATGTAATGCGGGTTGCTCATCGTCAAGTAAGTGTAATATTTGGATTATTTCACAGGCTGGTGAAATGGAAGTGAAAAACCCCCTATTTCAAGATGATCCGACACCGGCTTCACAGCCAACTGTTAAAGACGATCATTCTAATATACCAGATCAAAAATAAAACTTTCCTTCATTAATGCACACTTATCTCTAACAAACATCACTTATCCGCCCTTAATAATTCCTTCTTCAATGGAAATAATCAAAATACATATTTAAACTATCAAAAACATTCATTTCACATTTCTGTAATGCAACCTCGATAATCCGTTTCAAAACGGTTATCAGTGTCTGTGGATTATTTAATTACAGTATACTGGTATATCAAAAATGTTGGTTTATCCGAATATATCGTAGATTTCCATATACGAGCGAATGGTTCTTCCTTGAATGAAGTGAAAAAGATACTATTGGAATATTGTGATCATATCTATTTTTGTTAAATTATAAAATAAATATTGTAGGCGAAAAATGTTAGATCGAATATTAGAGAATATATATATTATATGTTATAAGGAAAGGGATATTGAATTACAATCGATTTTGAAACTCAAAAGTGAACTGACATAGCCAAAAAATTATTTTAATTTAATATTTATTATGTATTGCATTTTAAGGCTCACTTAAACATGAAATTCACTTAGTTTCAAAAGTAGATAAGTTGATAAAACCCAAAATCTCTATAAATTGGGCGTTTTTTTCATAGATCTATAGATCTCTTATATTGAAATCTTGATTTATTGTTTAATTTATTAATTCGCAGAATTATTATTACTTAGTTTCAAAGATAAATACGAATAAAACCCGAAATCTCTATAAATTACATGTTTTTAAATAGATCTATAGATCTTTAACGTTCAAATATAGTTTTATATTGAAATCTTGATTTATTGTTTAATTTATTAATTTAGATAATTATTATTACTTGGTTTCAAAGATAAATGCGAATAAAACCGAAATCTCTATAAATTAGATATTTTTAAATAGATCTATGGATCTTTAACGTACAAATATCGTTTTATATTGAAATCTAAATTTATTTAATTAAATTTATGAATTCGCAGAATTATTATTACTTAGTTTCAAAGATAAATGCGAATAAAACCCGAAATCTCTATAAATTAGATGTTTTTAAATAGATCTATGGATCTTTAACGTACAAATATCGTTTTATATTGAAATCTTAATTTATTTAATTAAATTTATGAATTCGCAGAATTATTATTACTTAGTTTCAAAGATAAATGCGAATAAAACTCGAAATCTCTATAAATTAGATGTTTTTAAATAGATCTATGGATCTTTAAGGTACAAATATCGTTTTTTTATTGCATTTAATATATTTTTTTGATGTATTTTTTATCTCTAGTACTTTCAAAGATTAATAAGTTATAAATATTAATTGAGCGGGGCAGTAGTTTCAGTTGGCCGTCAATGCACCGTCAGTGACGGCCAAATAACACGTTCGCAGAGCACTTGAAATTAAAATATAATTCGAAAGAGATCAAACCCCAATTTATAAAGGATTGTTCACAGCTAAAAGAATTAGTAATTAAGCTTAGTAATTATAAGTAATCATTGCAGTTTGTTGTATGACATACAAGGTTAACGTTCACAGCAACAAAATTTATGATACATTGTGTTAATTTTGTTGCTTATTGTTTGTAATTTTCTAATCTTAATTACTATTTACTTTACGCTGTGAACACACGCCTTAAGAGTAGCTAATGCCCAAATAGTTCCAATTTAAATCATTGTTTCATACTAATTTTAAAATTCTATTATATATATATATATATAAAAAGATTTGCCATTATATTTTAAACTGTTACTTAATAAAATAAACCTATTGTAGTAAATATTATTTAAATAAATTGTTATATCTATTTAATTTACCCTAAATAAGTTTAATATTTATAAAATATTAGAAGAAAATATACATAAACATTGTAAATTATATGTGGAATGGCAATTATGAATGATAAAACTTCAATAAAAGTAGAAATATTCTTAATTTGGGTCATTTTCTATTGCCCCATGTGTAAGAATTCAAAAAATGCGCGCGTAATAAAAAGATGGTGGGTTCGCGAGTGTTCGTTGACCTTCGGTATAAATCGGGAAATTAAAGATGGTGGCAGCTGTCATTCGCTAACTTTCCATTCGAAACAAAGTTATATGTGAAGTGCTCGTGTTACGGTTTAATAACAAATAACTCAGTGAACAAATTTTTACCTCGTTTAAATCGCCAATGAAATGTTTTACGCTGAAAAGTCGTAAGTGCAATACTTGTTATTTAATCAATCAACCAATTATGTGCTTCATGGGTTGGGTATGTTATGATTATTTATAATATTTGTGTTTTGCTCCCGAATATTTTTAACTTTCCCTACAACTTTTCACATTTTACGTAAATTTACACATTTTGTATAAATTTTGTGCGTTTATTTTGCGACTAAATAATTACTAATTGGTAACACCTGCTCTTTAATTAAAATTTGTTTGTGTTCAACAATACATCTGTTTTCTCCGTAATTAACAATTACACTATTAATTGTTTACAATAATTATTATCGTCATTTGTAAATATTGAGTCAAATATTTGAAATTTCTAGATATAAAAATATTTGAACTAGAGATTGCAAAAATATGATAAAATTGTTTTTGTATTCAAAATTCTTTAATTATATACTGAATGTTGACCTTATTTCGCTTGGTAATAGTTAACAAAACTGGTTAATGTTAATAAAAAAACTAATAAATTACAGTTTCTTTTTATTATAAACAAAGTGTATTTGCAGTTTAAAAAGTTTCCAAGTTTTTCTATCGCGTTTTTAGTTATTTAGGTTTGTTTTTCGTTAATTTATATACGTTTTTGTACTTTGTAAGACAATCGTAACACATTTTAATAATAAATAATGAGTTTAAATGTATACAAAACCTCTAAAAATATTTAATACCCTCTAGAAATGCCTTGAAATCTTTATACGCACGTTCTAAAACATCTAGAAAGCTATAAAAATAATAATATGTATTTTAGAAACCTTTAAAATCCTTGAGAAATATGTAGAAACCTTTAATTATATTTAGAGACCTCTAAAAATCTTTAAATATATCTAGAAATCTCTACAAATGTTAATAAAACATCTAGAAATCTTAAAAAAACATGAAAATATGTATAAGAAACCTCTAGAAATATTTAGAAACCTTTAAAATCTCTAGAAATACTTAGAGATCTCTAGAAATCTTTAGAAATTTCATGGGACCACGTTTGTGATTAATTATATTCATAAGAAACCTCTATATAGCTTTAGAAACCTCTGGAAATATTTAATAACCTCTAGAAATGCACTGAACTCATTATACACGTTTTTAAAAACATCTAGAAAGCATAATACATTAAAATATGTATTTTAGAAACCTTTAAAATTCTTGAGAAATATGTAGAAACCTTTAATTAAATTTAGAGACCTTTAAAAATCTTTAAATATATCTAGAAATCTCTACAAATGTTAATAAAACATCTAGAAATCTTTAAAAAACATGAAAATATGTATAAGAAACCTCTAGAAATATTTAGAAACCTTTAAAATCTCTAGAAATACTTAGAGATCTCTAGAAATCTTTAGAAATTTCATGGAATCACGTTTTTGTGATTAATTATATTCATAAGAAACCTCTATATATCTTTAGAAACCTCTAGAAATATTTAATAACCTCTAGAAATGGACTGAAATCATTATACACATTTTTAAAAACATCTAGAAGGCCTAAGAAATATAAATAAGTATTTTAGAAACCTTTAAAATGCTTGAGAAATATTTAGAAACCTTTAATTAAATTTAGAAACCTCTAGAAATCTTTAAATATATATAGAAATCTCTACAAACGTTTATAAACACCTAGACATAACATGAAAAGATGCGTAAGAAACCTCTAGAATTATTTTGAAACCTTTAAAAACCACTAGAAATATTGACAGATCTTTAGAAATGTGTAAAATCTTCTAGGAATCACGTTCTTGTGATTAATAATATCTCTATAAATCTTTAGAAACCTCTAGAAATATTTAATAACCTCTAGAAATGCCTTGAAATCTTTATACACATGTTTAATAACATCTAGACAGCTTAATAAATAAAATATGTATTTTAGAAACCTTAAGAATTCTTAAGGAATATTTAGAAACCATTAATAATATTTAGAGACCTCTAAAAATCTTTACAAATGTTTATAAACATCGAGAAACCTTAAAATACATGAAATAATGTATAAGAAACCTTTAAAAATCTCTAGAAATATTTAGAGATCTCTAGAAATGCGTGTAGAACCTTCTAGAAATCTTTAGAAACAACTCGGAATCATGTTTTTGTGATTAATTCTATTTTTTCCGGGATTTGAATGGTTTTTACTGTCGTATATGAATGTATATAAGGAAATATTGAATATATAATGTGTAATCTAGTCCAGGAAATTCCGCTGAATGAATGATTAAAATTAGGGAATATTTAGATTGAAATTGGAGGTTAGAAGTTCAAGTGTGGTCACATTTAAAAATGGCCGCGAACGTGCTATTTGACCTGGCTAAATATAATCACGTAATGCAAGTGACCCGAGGGTCAAGGTCACTTCTGCATATTGTTATTAATATTATATATAAATATAGAGTTCATTTCCTATGTAAACGATATTCAATCAACAAAGAAATTGACAAATAGTCTTCGCCTATTACAAATAAGAATTAAATCCTCTTATGGTGCAAATTCACGCAATTCATTCGCACATATTTATATGTATACATAAACCTTTTTACTTTCTTATACTAAATTATTATTATTTGTAATTGCTAATATTGATTTATAAATTTTAAAATATTAAATTAAACGGATAAAATTGATTTTTTATTAACGATATATCGATATAATCTATTAAATCGGAGAATGTTTTGTTATTAATTAATTTTTTCGTTTTGTAATCGCATTTTTAAACCGATTTTAATGAAATAAAATCGTTTTTATTTGTTTTTGTATTAATTTCGATTAATTGATTATTTATTTTTTATTTTTTATTGATTATCGACTAAGTCTAGTGTTCAGCTTTGGTGTGTGTGTGTGTGGTAGTGCTTTGTGTTGTGTTGTGTTGTGATTTCCGTTGTTTTTGAATGTGCTTTAGTGCTGTTTCAGCTTCATAATCAACAAACCATGAAAAAATGATGCGCTATTCAGAAATACCACGAGACATTTCAGGAGATAGTCTTGTTACTTTAAGATTAGCAGAAGTAAGCCTCATTTTGAGTCTGAATTTGCTATTTTTCAATTTGTTTCTATTTTCAATTTGCCCATATCTAGAGTGCGGATGAACCATGCGCTACGTATAAAACAATTAAGGAAGACCAAACGTCGCCATCTTTAAACAAGCAACATGATATTTTTACAGAGAAATTCAAATCGAAAACAAACCCTAAAGTTGCTAGTGGACCAGGGCCTCCCATGTTTTACTACAACTATGGGTAAGTTCACCTACACCAGCTTCACTGGGCACCATATGCCCATATCGTACACAGAAAACTTCCCATCGGTCCATCTAAATCAATAATTGATTTATTTTGTAAATATAGACCTATAAATTTCCCTTACACGGTTTTCCCTTGAAGACACATTTTTAAATGTTCTCCGGTAATCTTTAATATGTTTTTAATGCCTTAAAACATAAACAAGGCGTTCTACACACACATTCACACAAAGAAACATATATGTTTTCATCTGATGAAATTGTCCTTGTAAACATTTGTTATTTAATTATCTAAATTCGATAAGTTTTGATTAAATAAATACATTTGTCATTCAGATTATAAATTGTATAGTTTTTAAATGATGTTTCCTGTTTACAATAAATAAAATGTTAAAAATTCTGTAAGTCGTAGATTTTCTCTAGTAAATTAATCGTCAATTAAAAATAATAGTGCGCTGATTAAACGCTTCCGTGTTCCATAATCATTTTATCCGTTTGTGTGACATTGAAATTTCAGTCGCATTTGAAAAATCGCACTTTGTAGTGTGAACGCTGACATAAATAAATTTACTGTATTTCACAATTTAATTTAAGCACTGATTCTATTATTGTATTCACATAGTATACTTATCTTGGCATTTAGTAATTATTTTAATGTTTAAGAACGTAGCTATTGTTTTTTTTGCGCAATTTTTTCACAATGGTTCGCATTAGGGTCCTAACCCGGCCCATTCCAGCTTGTATTTTTATATAAAGCGTTCTACACACACATATATACATACATACTTATTATTTATATATATATATTATTTTATAAAAAAGATCAGATATTTTATCTAGGGAAAACTTTGTAAACTTGGCGGCAAGTGGCTGGGCACTTACGGTCAACATTTTCAAAATGCTGAGTTAACTTTAATATATCTTTTAAGACTCTTTTCGGTTTATCTCAATAAAATTGCACTATTTTTATTAAAACGTATAATAAATTTGCCAATAATCAATATTTGCTGTAGCCTCAATGGCCACGCGGTAAAATTCTTGCCAATTAGGGTCCAAACCCGGCCCATTCCAGCTTGTTCTTTTATAAAGCGTTCTACACATATATACATACATACTTATTATTTATATATATATATATATATATATATATATATATAATTTTATAAGAAAGATCTGATATTTATGTCATATTCAACTAGGGTAAACTTGGCGGCAAGTGGCTGGGCACTTACGGTCAACATTTTCAAAATGCTGGGTTAATTTTAATATATCTTTTAAGGATGATAAATTTACCAATAATCAATATTTGCTGTAGCCTCGATGGCCACACGGTAAAGTTCTTGCCAATTAGGGTCCAAACCCGGTGTATTCCAGCTTGTATTTTTATAAAGCGTTCTACACACACATATATACATACATACGTACATATTATTTATATATATATATATATATAATTTTATAAGATCCGATTTTTTATCTAGGGTAAACTTGGCGGCAAGTGGCTGGGCACTTACGGTCAACATTTTCAAAATGTTGGGTTAACTTTAAGGCTCTTAGGGTTATCTCAATAAAATCCCATTATTTCTATTAAAACGTATAATAATTTGGTCAATAATGAATATTTAAGTAAAATGGTGTGTGTCTGTTCCAGTTGCCCGTATACACAGTCTAACTTGCCGCCACATATCAAATCGCAAAGCCTTCCCAATCAAAACAGCCACCATCACAACCCAATCATGATTGATCCGCTGGTGGTGCCCGCCGAAGAATTCGCTAGTCAATTAACGCTTCTGGATCTGCCGGTGTTCATGGCGATCACACCGGATGAACTCGCCAGTTGCGCATGGAACAAAAAGAACAAACTCACCGTTGCTCCGAACGTCGTCGCTTTTACCAGAAGATTCAACCACGTAAGTAGAACGAACACATTCACAAATCATTTTTCTTTTTTACATCTATAGCATTTTTACTTATACGCAGTAATAAAGTACATATTTAAACGGAAAAACACGTAGAGTATTAAAGATAATACACATTTATTGCTAACGGGAGTATGTGAAAGTCGAGTGAAGACCACTCCAGTTTTTTCATAATTAGAAATATTAAAATTGAAACTTTCTCAGTTACGTATATTGATTTTATTGAATTATATTATTAATTAGAAATTTATTAGAAAATGGGTAATTTGTACTTGTTAATTATAAATTAAACTAAAGGAAATTCATTAATTATAACAGTTTATTTTTTATTAATTAGACAGTCAAATCAACCAATACTCCACAGTATTACTTTACCTTATTATTTAATTACGTAACTCAAGCAAATAAAAGATGTGTTTTTTTTTTGTATAATTTAGGTAAGTTTCTGGACGGTCCAAGAAATACTGAAGGGCAGTACTGGGAAGCAGCGCTCCGAGATATTAGGTCATTTTATTAGAATAGCAAAGAAATTACATGATTTAAACAATTTACATACATTATTTGCAATAATATCGGCACTGCAAAGTGCATCGGTGTACCGATTGAGCAAAACTTGGTCATGTTTGACCAAAAAAGAGAAACAAACGTTCGAGAAACTCGCCGAAGTCTTTTCGGACACCGACAATTGGTCCAATTTACGTACTCACATGGAGAGCCTCAAGTTGCCCTGTATCCCGTACCTAGGTAAGATTTTATATATATATATATATATATATATATATATATATATATATATATATATATATATATATATATAACCTAAAGCTAAGCGTGGCTTAAAAATTGTTTAACCTGTTAAAAACAATTTTGTGCGTAAATATCTTAATACAATAATTTTGAGCGGGGTAGTAGTTCCAGTTGACCGTCAGTGCACCGTCACTGACCGCCAAATAACACTTTAGCATATTTTTCGACCTACTTGAAGTAATACGGTATTTTTACCGATGTAATAATCGAAATACAAGATCAATTACTAATGGAATTGCATTAATATATATATATATATATATATATGTATGTATAACCTAAAGCTAAATGTGGCTTAAAAATTGTTTAACCCGTTTAAAACAATTTTGTGATTAAATATCTTAATACAATAATTTTGAGCGGGGTAGTAGTTCCAGTTGGCCGTCAGTGCACCGTCACTGACCGCCAAATAACACTAGCATATTTTTCGACCTACTTGAAGTAATACAGTTTTTTTTACCGATGTAATAATCTAAATGCAAGATCAATTACTAATAGAATTGCATTAATATATATATATATATATATATATATATATATATATATATATATATATATATATATATATGTATGTATGTATAGCTTACAGCTAAATGGGGCTTAAAAATTGTTTAAACCGTTTAAAACAATTTTGTGCTTAAATATCTTAATACAATAATTTTGAGCGGGGTAGTAGTTCCAGTTGGCCGTCAGTGCACCGTCACTGACCGCCAAATAACACTTTAGCATATTTTTCGACCTACTTGAAGTAATACGGTTTTTGTGCCACATGTAATAATATAAATTGGAAAATTAATTACTAATTTCATTAATAATATATATATATATATATTTTTTTTTTATTGATTTAAAGGGTTATTTCTGACGGATTTGGTTTACATCGATATGGCCCACCCACATTCGGGCGGTCTTGAATCTCAACAGCGTCAACTCAAAATGAACAATATACTTCGTGTGATCTCCAATTACCAGCACTCAGACTACACGAATTTACCAATAATTCCTCATATTCAACAATACTTGAACTCGGTGCGCTATATTGAAGAATTGCAGAAATTCGTTGAAGATGACCAGTACAAGTAATTTTTTTCATATATATATATATATATATAGTTAACCCAAGGGGACTAAGTGCCCATATCATATACAGAATACAGTCCTGTTCGATACATCTAATAATATAATTCCACGTGTGGCGATTATTCATGTCCTAATCATAGATACACTATCTAAATAAAGCATGTTTCCTTGTGTTTTTGGCTAGATTATCTCTGAAGCTCGAGCCGCCGTCGCCGGCGCCGAGTTCTTCGAGTTGCAGCTCCAAAGAATCGGTATCTAGTAACATGTTAGATCCGACAACGCTTGCCAGTTTAAACTTGTCGCCCGCGAAATCGTCGAGCGGCTCGCTACGGCTACATTCGGCGGTTTCGTCTGCGGCCAAATTTACGCCAAGTCACAGAAAGTGCCGCAGTTTGGGAACAAAGTAAGTTTAATATTATTATTTTCGCGTAAATACACTTTCAAACTATTTTAATACGATAAATAATTAAATATATACATTATTTTTGAACATATTTAAAAATCGGTTGTAGTTTTAAAGGACACTGGGAAATGAGATTTCGTATGGTCAAATAGACCGCCAATTTCGTGAAAAGGCCCTTAATGTATTTGTATGTTAGTGAAAATGGCGCCTTCATTGCGAAAAACACTTATTTTAATATTATTCATATTTTTACCATGTTTTATTATTTAATTCATAAATTCAACACACACATCTATAAGCTGTACTTAGTCATCATAAACTTTAAGAAATATTTAGGATGTAAAAATTAATGAAAATTCTCTTGAATTGAATATGAATTAATTGAAAAATAAACAACCAAACTGTTTATTTAGATTTCGTAGCGCAAGTCTACCGCGGAATTTCCATAAGCAAGGCTTACTGCCCCCATTTAATGCCACTTTTGTTACCCCAATGGGGTGAGTGTAATCAATCATATGTGCTGTGCATGCATCGTCTGCGAAATTCAGTAGAAACAGCTTCACCCACTGGCGTACTAAAAACATCGTTTTTTGGGGGGGTGCATTCATTTTTAAACAATTAAATATTAAAAGTAATAATAAGATGTGCATTCTCCCCCTGGGTACGCCACTGGCTTCATCATTTTATGATTTGTCATTTTTGTATATTTGCCATATTTTTTCCTTTATTTTTTGTACCAGTTGCGCATAATTTTCAAATTGTTTTCGTAGATTTGAGCTTTTAAAATATATTTAAAACGAAAATGAACCTAAATAATACTATAAATAGATGAAATTCGCATGTTTATAATTGACAAAGTGATTTAATAATACGCTGTCGTGAAATATATATATTTTTAAAATTTATTTCTTCAAAAATAATTAGGTTTTTTCACTTAAAAGTATCTGTTTTTTTATTATTAATAATTCAAATATTATATTCAGTGAGCTGAAGGCATTGGTGCCTGCACCTATGTTCTATTTCCCTTAAGGCATTCATTTATTCAGTTGCTCAAAACTATATATATATATATATATATTTATAAGAGTTTATTGGGATTTTAAATAATTAGTTTTTGCATTTTTCTGATTATTTCGTATTTAAAATATTTTCTACACAAAATGGAAGAATATTCGGTGAGCTAAAGGCATTAATGCCTGCACCTATGTTCTATTTCCCTTAATCAGTTTCTCAAAACAATTTATATATATATATAAAGATATATTAAAGTTAACCCAGCATTTTGTAAATGTTGACCGTAAGTGCCCAGCCACTTGCCGCCAACTTTACAAAGTTTACCCTAATTGAACAATAAGACATAAATATCTGATCTTTTTTGTGATTTAAATAATTAGTTTATGCATTTTCCTGATTCTTTCGTATTTAAAATATTTTCTACACAAAGTAGAAGAAGATTCGGGTAGCTAAAGGTATAGGTGCCTGCACCTATGCTTGTTACTATATTGTATTGGCCCTTTAGGCGTCGTTTTCATTTATTCAGTGTCTAAAAACAATATTTATGACAGTTAATTGGGATTTTAAATAATAGTTTTCGAATTTTCCCGATTTTCCACACACAAAACGGAAGAATATTTGATGGCTTCGTATAAATTAATTCACTTTCTCAAAAAGAATATTATTTATAAGAGTAAATTAGGATATAAAATGATTTTTCTCGCATTTCCCCCATACTTTCTTTTAGTATTTATAAACCGCAAGTGTTAACCGAGAGTGTCGAGGCGAAAGCGTTCCATTTGCTGGACGATTCAGTTCTGGAGGATTCCGGCAACGGACACCAAATTCTGTTGTCTCCAAGTAGAGGGGAGCTCCCTTTACAAGCTTCTCTTCAAATTGAAGAAGACTCAACGTTATTAACACGGTATGTGTGTGTAGCGTTCTACACATATTTCACACATTGCTATTGCCAGTATAGATAACGGGTTAATAATGCGGTTCTAGATCAACGGAAGACTCCGCGTTGTGTGAGGACCAACCGTGTCCATTACAAGGTTGTTTGCGAAGGAAAACCGTGTTAAAAGATGGCCGAAAACCTACAGTTACATCATGGCAACGCTATTGGATCAAAGTTTGGTCGACATCACTCATTTACTTCTCACCGAAATCTTTCAAAGGGTAAATATATTTAATAATTGTGCCTTTAGGTCGCCGTTTCCGCCACTGGTTGTAACCATTGAAACATAGCGTTCTACACATACATCTGTGTGTTTAAATATGTAAAATTTAATATTTTTTATAGCTTATAGAGATATTTTCTAGATAATTTAGCGTTTTTGAGTGTTATAAATGTTTCTAAGGGCAGTTTTAATTTAATTGTGGTCAACAATTATGTTTTATTTTTAAATTTAGGTACCAAAGATCTGATTTTAAGCGGGAACCCTGTAAAATTGTGTCTATAACGGGATGTTCGTTTGAAATGGGGGACAATTCGCTGCAACCAGATATTTTTCAACTTGTAGATCATCAAAGAGGTTCGAATATATTAATTCAACATTGAAATCTCTTAAATGACGCTATATTAATTTAGGGGTCAATGACCTCGATAGTGTCTGAGGTCTCAATGGCGATTTTAATTATTTTTTTAGGGTAATAATTTATTCTATTTAATTTTAAAGGAAACATTTACAAATTTCGTTCAGGCAGCAAATCGAACGCGGAGAAATGGTGTCGCATTTTGCAGCAAATTTCACTTGACGGTGAAAATAAACCATTACCTGCTAATCTCATGTCATTTGAATAATTATCTTATTATTATTTTTTTTATATAATTATATTTGGAACTGAAAAGTAATGAATTTTATAATTGTGTTCATTACAGTAAATTAAACATCGCTTATGAAATTATCTTTGTAACATAATAATTTTTAAGTTTTTTTTTTAAATAATAATAATGATATTTTAATTGATGAATAAAGTTGTGATTTTCTATAACAATTATTATATGAAATAAATTGTTTTTATTATATTTAAGCTTCTATGAAAACGATATCATTGTATATTGAAATAATAAAAATTTAAAATAAAATGCCTAGTTTTATTATTGGTCCAACGAATCGATCTTTATTTAAAAAATATCTGGAGTGGCCTGCACTCGACTTTCTTTTACGCAGTTTTTACTATATATATATATATAACCAAAACCAGCTATCAAACTAACCAATACTCTACAGAAATGTTCTGAAATGTCATTTATCTAATTGAGTTCATTTATTTTTTCCTGTCAAAATACCAGATGATCCGATTTTATAAGCTACATGCGAATCCATGGCAACATAAACAACATATTTATGTTTCGTAGCATTTTTCTCGAAACTGGTAAATTTCTTGTAGAAATGTTTCAAACAAAAGTTGTGCGAAATATTAATATCTTTCATTATGAACATAACTATTTTTGCCGTAAGTGTAGCCGTTCTAGTGATAGCTCAAGCTCAAGCTCAAAACATGTATATCCGTTGAAATCTCGAGTTCGACATTTTTCATGATTACAATACTTACTTATTACTTCGTAAAAGAAAGTAAAAATCAGTGCATTCGTAATTACATAAATAATGCCTGGTGAAAATCTTAATTTTTTTGTATTTACAGTTTCAGAGATAATAAATAAAAACCTCCAAAATTAATCATTCCTTATAAAAGTAAATACGTGTAATTGAAATTTGACGCCTAAAACTATGCAACCATGTACACTTTCGTGTATATTTGGTCAACTAAAATATCGCTTTAAATATCTATTATAAACAGTCTTAGCAGATGTTTAAAGCTATATTTAAGTATAAATATGTATTTATCTAATAAATATGAATGTTTTGTATGTTTATTAAATACATAAACATGTAAAATGAGTCCTGCTTAACAGTTTTACATATATCGCAATTATTTCTGATAGTTACGTAATAAATATTTAGATTCTTAATTTGGCAACACTGATTATACAGTTTTTCCAGGAGTATAAAGTTATATTTAGGTATAAATATGTATTTATCTAATAAATATGAATGTTTTGTTTATGCAATAAACATATAAACATGTTAAATGAGTCCTGCTTAACAGTTTTACATGAAACGCAATCATTTCTGATAGTTACGTATAATGAAAATTTAGATTCTTAATTTGGCCACACTGATTATACAGTTTTACCAAAAGTATAAAGCTATATTTAGGTATAAATATGTATTTATCTAATAAATATGAATGTTTTGTTTATGTATTAAACATATAAACATGTAAAATGAGTCCTGCTTAACAGTTTTACATGCAACGCAATCATTTCTGATAGTTACATAATGAAAATTTAGATTCTTAATTTGGCAACACTGATTATACAGTTTTTCCAGGAGTATAAAGTTATATTTAGGTATAAATATGTATTTTTCTAATAAATATGAATGTTTTGTTTATGCATTAAACATATAAACATGTAAAATAAGTCCTGCTTAACAGTTTTACATGAAACGCAATCATTTCTGATAGTTACGTATAATGAAAATTTAGATTCTTAATTTGGCCACACTGATTATACAGTTTCACCAGGAGTATAAAGTTATATTTAGGTATAAATATGTATTTATCAAATAAATATGAATGTTTTGTTTATGCATTAAACATATAAACATGTTAAATGAGTCCTGCTTAACAGTTTTACATGAAACGCGATTATTTCTGATAGTTACGTATAATGAAAATTTAGATTTTTAATTTGGCAACACTGATTATACAGTTTTACCAGAAATATACAGCTATATTTAGGTATAAATATGTATTTATCTAATAAATATGAATGTTTTGTTTATGTATTAAACATATAAACATGTAAAATGAGTCCTGCTTAACAGTTTTACATGAAACGCAATCATTTCTGATAGTTACGTAATGAAAATTTAGATTTTTAATTTGGCAACACTGATTACACTGTTTTACCAGATGTATAAAACTGTATTTAGGTATAAATATGAATGTTTTGTATGTTTATTAAATATATAAACATGTAAAATGAGTCCTGCTTAACAGTTTTACATGAAACCCATTTTTTGATAGTTTCTGTATTTGGAAACACTGGGTACACGCTTAAAATCGTGTATCACGTGGTTTCTGTTGTTTTTAAATAATGCGAAATGCTTTCAAATAAAGTTTATTGTTATTTAACCAGGGCAAATATTAGAAATGTAGGATATTGTCTTTATTTATTTAAATGTTTAAAGTAACCATTAAGATAAATTTTAGCTTACAACCAAAATTAAACCTAAGGTTGAGGTTAATTCTGATGTTGTAACCAATATAGAAAGTGGTTTAATTAAACCCCGTAAACACCCCGGGATTTATAAGCCACGTACTATAACACTTCCGGTTGAGATAGTCGACGCCATTGAAAAAGCGTTAGCGGGTATTTACCGCGTTATTAATATTAAATAAATATTGTAATGATTTGTTTTTAGATTATCCTGTAAAGCAGATTTTAAACGATAGTAAGATTTTAGCGAGTTATTTACATGCCAGACATACACCAGTCGAGGACGCAGATTATTTGGACAAAAAACAGGAAGTGACCAATCAGGTGTTAAGGGAAAAGGCAGACTTAGACAGTCTAAGCAGCGAAGAACGACTTAACTTAAAATTAAAATATAAAGCTAAAATTGATTTATTATTAAAAACGAAATTGTATTCATGGAAATCGATTAATTATGAAATTAATAAATCGTTACAGTATTTATTAGGTCGTTCCGCGGCGGAATTCGCGGTTTTATACCGGATATTCCAAGAGATTTCAGCGCGAGATGACCATTTTAAACCTAGGAGTTTTTTTGATTTTGGCTCCGGGGTAGGGACAGGCACATGGTATATTTAGTGCCCCTAGGCGCTGAAATACAATCTAAAAAATGTTGCTTACTTTTACAGGGCTTCTAGATTGTTTTGGCAAAAAAATATTTTTGAATATTTTAATGTCGATTCTTCGGTTTATATGAATGATTTAGCTTTAATTTTATTAAAAGGGGGCACAGGGTTAGGGGAGCCTAATTTAAAAGGGGTTTTCTACCGGCAGTTCTTACCAGCAACTAATGTAAGCAATTATTTAGCTCGCTGTACGAAGTACTAAAAAAGCATTCGGTCGTGTGTCTGTAGCATTGTCCTGATTCCAAAAATATATATAACTCATATATTTGGATGTTAATCGACGCTCGTAAGACCAAATTTGTACCCCCTACTCCTCTGAAGGTACCAGAGCGATTTACACCAAATTTACTACACATATTATTTAACACCCCATTTGAATATCTACTCGCAGTTTAAAACCAATCGTCTGTTTACTTCCCGAGTTATAGAATATTTTAATTAAAAAACAAGCTTAGATACAACGCACCTATGTGTCCAGCTCGCCTTATAAGTAATAAATGCGATTCGCGAGCAGCGTTTTTAATTATTATGGCCTTTTGGTGTTAACAATTTGAGCAAAATGTTATAGATACAAAAAGTCGTAGATTATTTTGATATAAAACAAGATTAGGTACCAAGCACCTATGCGTCCAGCTCGCCTTATAAGTAATATATGCGATATGCAAACAGCGGTTTTTAATTATTATGGCCTTTTGATTAACAATTTGAGCAAAATGTTATAGATATAAAAAGTTTTACAATTTTTTGTAGATTATTTTGATATACAACAAGATTAGGTACCAGGCACCTATGCGTCCAGCTCGCCTTATAAGTAATATATGCGATACGCGAACAGCGTTTTTAATTATGGCCTTTTGGTTAATAATTTGAGCAAAATGTTATAGATATAAAAAGTTTTACAATTTATTGTAGATTATTTTGATATAAAACAAGATTAGGTACTAAGCACCTATGCGTCCAGTTCGCCTTATAAGTAATAAATGCGATACGCGAGCAGCGTTTTTAATTATGGCCTTTTGGTTAATAATTTGAGCAAAATGTTATAGATATAAAAAGTTGTACAATTTCTTGTAGATTATTTTGATGTAAAAACAAGTTTAGGTACTAAGCACCTATGCGTGCAGCTCGCCTTATAAGTAATATATGCGATATACGAGCAGCGGTTTTTAATTATTATGGCCTTTTTGGTTTACAATTTGAACAAAATGTTATAGATATAAAAAGTTTTACAATTTCTTGTAGATTATTTTAATATAAAACAAGATTAGGTACCAAGCACCTATGCGTCCAGCTCGCCTTATAAGTAATAAATGCGATACGCAAGCAGCGGTTTTTTAATAATTATGGCATTTTGGTTAAATATTTAATAATTTTTTATGACCTTTGGGTTAACAATATGAAAAAATCTTGTAAACATAAAAATCTTAGAATTGTAAGTAGAATTTTTGGATGTTTTAATTATAGTTATAAGGTAAAGTATTAAGGGGGGTTCTAAATTTTGGAGCCTTATAACTCGGGAAGTATACGAGCGATTGGATTTAAACTGCGAGTGGATTCAAATGGGATATTAAATAACATGTGTACCAAATTTGGTGTAAATCGCCCCGGTACCTTCAGAGGAGTGAGCCTAATTTGGTCTTAGGAGCGACGACTAACATCCAAGTATATAAGTTATATATATTTTTAGATTCAGGGCGACGAGCCAAACATTTTTTGATCCGAGAATGCTACAGACACACGGATGCTTTAGCTTCTTCGGCTAATTAGTCCTCAATTTCTAATTTATATACATTTTAGACCACATACGATATAGTTTTAAGCGCTTATACACTACTAGAATTACCTTCATCGCAAATTCGACTCGAAACAATATTAAAATTATGGAATAAAACCCAAAATTATTTAGTTATTGTGGAACAAGGAACCAATACTGGTTTTAAAGTAATTTTTATACAATTTCACTATTTGATTGTTTGCTAAAGTATTGAACTTTTAGATCGTCAATGAAGCTCGAGATTTTATTTTAGATATTAAAGATGAACGGAACAAAGGGCATGTTTTTAGCCCGGTTAGTATTAATTAAACATAAAAATGCACTAATTATAATTATATAATTTCTAGTGTCCGCACGATCTTGTGTGCCCCCGTTTTATGACGGATAAGACTCCGTGCAATTTCGAAATTGCTTACACGACGATTCCAATCGGACAAAATGCGCAATTAAATCGCGAACGATTCTGTTACGTCGTTTTAAGGAAGGGTAAATTATTTAACTATATTTGAAATTACAAATAGTCTAGTTTGTCTTATGACGAGTAATGCTAGCATTCACAGTAACAAAATTAACGTAATTTTTGTGATCGTTTTAGGTAAGAGAAGTAGTGAAAGTGACCTCTGGCCTAGAATAGTCCGGCCTACGTTAGTCCGATCTAAACACGCGATATGTCGAATGTGCACGGCAGAGGGAAAACTTGAAGAAGTCATTTTTACTGCGTCTAAACATGGGAAGTAAGTGACGCAGAAAGTTTAAATGTTTTTTTTTTATATATATATATATATATATTTTTTAGATTAACTTATCAATGCGCAAAAGTGACTAAATGGGGCGATTTATTACCCATGACAATTAAATCGGATAAAAATTCTGTAAATGACTGATTAATTTGTTAATATTTCATGAACCAATAAAAATAATTGTAAATTTTATATGTTGTTTTATTGTAGGTTCATATTTTTGAAAAATTATCATACTTAAATCTTTTTTCAGGTTTTTTGTAGATTAGTACAATTTTTTAAATTCAAAAATATGTTTATTCGGGCTTTGAGTTAACAATATGAAAAAAATTGTAGACATAAAATATCTTAGAATTTTTAATTAAATTTTTGAGTATATTAATTATTTTTATAAGGGTCGTATTAAGGTGGGTTGTAAATTTTGGGGCCCTATAACTCGGGAAGTATACGGGCAATTTAATTTAAATTGCTAGTGGATTCAAATAGGATGTTAAATAATATGTGTATCAAATTTGGTTCAAATCGCTTCAGTACCTTCAGAGGAGTAGAAAACACAAATTTGGTCTAGCGACGACTATTTAATAATTTTTTACGGCCTTTGGGTTAACAATATGAACAAATCTTGTAGATATAAAATATCTTAGATTATTTAATAGAATTTTTGGGTGTATTAATTATTTTTATAAGGGTCGTATTAAGGTGGGTTGTAAATTTTGGGGTCCTATAACTCGGGAAGTATACGGGCGATTTAATTTAAATTGCTAGTGGATTCAAATAGGATGTTAAATAATATGTGTACCAAATTTGGTTCAAATCGCTTCGGTACCTTCAGAGGAGTAGAAAACACAAATTTGGTCTAGCGACGACTATTTAATAATTTTTTACGGCCTTTGAGTTAACAATATGAACAAATCTTGTAGATATAAAATATCTTAGATTATTTAATAGAATTTTTGGGTGTATTAATTATTTTTATAAGGGTCGTATTAAGGGGGGTTGTAAATTTTGGCGCCCTATAACTCGGGACGTATACAAACGATTGGATTTAAACTGCGAGGTGGTTCAAATAGGGTGTTAAATAATATGTGTACCAAATTTGGTTCAAATCGCTTCGGTACCTTCAGAGGAGTAGAAAACACAAATTTGGTCTAGCGACGACTATTTAATAATTTTTTACGGCCTTTGGGTTAACAATATGAACAAATCTTGTAGATATAAAATATCTTCGATTATTTTTGGGTGTTTTAATTATTTTTATAATGGTCGTATTAAGGGGGCAATATAACTCTGGAAGTAAACGGGCGATTGGATTTAAACTGCGAGGTGGTTCAAATAGGGTGTTAAATAATATGTGTACCAAATTTGGTTCAAATCGCTTCGGTACCTTCAGAGGAGTAGAAAACACAAATTTGGTCTAGCGACGACTATTTAATAATTTTTTACGGCCTTTGGGTTAAGAATATGAACAAATCTTGTAGATATAAAATATATAAAATATTAAATTATATGTGTAGTAAATTTGGTTTAAATCGCTCTGGTACCTTTAAATATGTGAATCATGTTTGGTCTAGGACGACGAGACGATGCTACAGACACACGACACGGCTAATTGTTGGATGTGGTAGAGAGAATGGATTAAGAATGTTGCATAATAAATTAAATTGTACAAATATATTTAAACTTTAATAATTATATGTTTTAAATATATTTGTACAAATTACTTTTATCAAAAAATATTTAAAACTTGAAAAAGTTTTAAACAAATTAAGGCTGAAAATTATATATTTAAAAAAAAAAAAAAAACTCAAAGATATAAATGTACAAGTTAAGCTTTTCCACTTGAACGGAAAATGTAGTTAATTAAACATATAATTATAATAAAATTAAAAAAATCACAAAATACGCAGAAAAAAACCAAAAATTATTCGTCATTGTTGCGTTTGCGTGATTTGGACGCGAAAAGTGGACTGCGCGGAGACGTCACTTTCTTATTGGACGGATGAATCTCCACGTGTTTGTACTGACGAACCGGGTTCGCCTTATGTACACAACCCTTTCGCAAAAGCGCCACTGCTTCCTCTTCCCTTTTCTTCGAATTTTCATCATTCTATTCATGGTAATCATAAAATAAAAGAAATTTGTCGAGTTTTTAAAAAAAATCGTAGTTTTACCAATTTTCGGTAAATATCGACTTGAGCCTCCTTTTCCTTCAGCATTTTGTCGTATTGCACCCGCTCTTTACCGCGCCGTTCCGAATGCAAGTTGAATCCGGTCGCTTCCGGCAAATGATGTTCGACTTTTGCCGGAACAAACGGTTTTTTATAAAGCACTGACGCGGGCCGAGCTTTAAAACGCTTAAAATCATTATTCGGTTCAGAGTTTTCATCGTTCTATAAAAAGAAAACATTTATATATATATATATATATAAAGCCTAAAGCTAAGTAGGGCTTAAAAATTGTTTAACCCGTTTAAAACAATTTTGTGCTTAAATATCTTAATACAATAATTTTGAGCGGGGTAGTAGTTCCAGTTGACCGTCAGTGCACCGTCGCTGACCGCCAAATTAAAATTTTTCTACCTACTTGAAGTAATACGGTATTTGTCAAATGTAATAATCTAAATGCAAAATAAATTACTTTTGGGTAAATATGAAGATTATTTCACTTGAAAAAGTACAAAAAAGAGTAAAAGTAATAATAAACCGGCAACGTTACATCTATGTGACAATTGTTTACAGTTTTAAAAATATAGTATTTCCCTTAAAAAACGTAATAATAAACCCTTACGCTAGAAGCTAGGGAAACGGTCGACCCTTCGCTGATGAATTTGCCAATTTTCGATTCGATTTTCTGACACCCAGATACTACTTTTGAGGGAATTGGCCTCGCATGGAATTCTCGCCATTTCTTCTCCTCCGCCAGTATCTTCTGAATTCGTTCTTCTTTCTTCTGTTGCATTTGTTTGTTGCGTTCTTCAAAGCTGAACGGCTTCGGTTTCGTCTTCGTAAGATGCTGCAGCTTTTTTTGAACCCCGTCGTGGTTGATTTCCACATCTTTTATTGTAAGCGTATTCGAAACTGAGTTCTAGTAAAAATATTCATGACTAAGGAGCGGTTTACATATGTGCCGCCTTGTTGAAATACTATTTTAAGAATTCTCTCGGGTTTTAAGACTTTTAATAGAGGTTTTTTATTGTAGCGCATTTGAAACTGAGTTATAATAAAAATATTCATGACTAAGGAGCGGTTTACATATGTGCCGTCTAGTTGAAATACTATTTAAGATTAATCACAGTATATATAAAGCATTGGGGTATGAGTTATGACTAATATTCTTTAAACTCTCGGGTTTTAAGAGAGTTTCACGAAAACACAAGAATTTCACAATAGAGGTTTTATGTTTTTACCTCGCAAACTGCGGCTAGGCGCTCGACCTTTAGTTTGCGCATGAATGTGGGCGTCTGGGCGAGTGTGGCCGGTTTCACCGTACGTTTTATGATCGGTTGGGTGCTAGATTGGGTGTATTTGGGCGCTGGGCGCGCATGGAACTCGTACACTTTTTGTGGTGATGGTACACTCTAACAATTTTTTTTATATATCATTCAACGATTTTAAGGAATGTTTAAAATTAGTTTTAACAAATATAATTAATATTTTTAATTAGTAATTTCATTTACTTACCTTATTATATTTTACTTCTGTGAATTTAAACGGGTGGATTTCGGTGTTACGTCTTTTTTCGATGTTTGGGTTTAAAACTGGGGTACGGAATATTTTGTAATTTATTGGTTTCGCTTTGATTTGATGTCTACAACATAAAATGTGTGTAGAACGCTTTCCCCCATAATTTTTGAAGAGATAAATTGATGTTATTTGATTCATTAACATTAACAAACAATTCATGAAAACTGTTTTAAAGAACGTAAAATATATATTTTTAATATTATTTGTAATATTTAGTTGTTTATATATACATAAATATATGTTTATATTTGTGTAGAACGCTCTTTCCTTTGATTATTAACTGTTTTCATGAATGCATAAGAAATATTTTTAATATTGTTTGTATTTTTTTGTTGTTTGTAATTTAGTTGTGTATAAATAAATATGTTTATTTTAATGTGTAGAACGCTTGTTTCCCTGATTTCCCTATAGATATAATGATGTTATTGATTCATTGGTATTGAAAAACAGTACATAATATAATGATGTTATTGATTCATTGGTATTGAAAAACAGTACATAATATAATGAACGCATAATAGTGTTTGTATTATTTAATTGTGTTTATATGTATATATTTATGTGTGGAACGCTTGTTTCCCTGGATATTCAAGAGATATAATGATGTAATTGATTCATTGGTATTGAAAAACAATACAAAATAGAATGTAACTGTCTTAATGAACGCATAATATTGTTTGTATTATTTAATTGTGTTTATATGTATATATTTATGTGTGGAACGCTTGTTTGCCTGGTTATTCAAGAGATATAATGATGTAATTGATTCATTGGTATTGAAAAACAATACAGAATAGAATGTAACTGTCTTAATGAACGCATAATATTGTTTGTATTATTTAATTGTGTTTATATGTATATATTTATGTGTGGAACGCTCGTATCTCTGGTTTTCAAAGAGATATAATGATGTTATTGATTCATTGGTATTGACAAACAATACAGAATAGAATGTAACTGTCTTAATGAACGCATAATATTGTTTGTATTATTTAATTGTGTTTATATGTATATATTTGTGTAGAACCCTTGTTTCCCTGATTTTTCAAGAGATATAATAATGTTATTGATTCATTGGTATTGAAAAACAATACAGAATAGAATGCAACTGATTTAATGAACGCATAATATTGTTTGTATTATTTAATTGTGTTTATATGTATATATTTGTGTAGAACCCTTGTTTCCCTGATTTTTGAAGAGATATAATGATGTTATTGATTCATTGGTATTGAAAAACAATACAGAATACAATGTAACTGTCTTAATGGACGCATAATATTGTTTGTATTATTTAATTGTGTTTATATGTATATGTTTATGTGTAGAACGCTTATTTCCCTGATTTATACAGAGATAATATGATGAATGTAACTGTTTTCATGAACGCATGAGAAATATTTTTAATATTGTTTGTATTATTTAATTGTTTATATTTATGTGTAGAACGCTTGTTTCCCTGATTTATAAAGAGATAATATGATGCTATTGATAATAGAAATAATGTAACTTTTTAATATTGTTAGTTTTATAAAAATGTACAAATCGTAGAAGGGACTGTATATAATATGGGCACATATTGCCCACGGCTTAACCTACCTATTAAAATATGATTACACGTAAACTAGTTATAAGAAACTTGAATAATATAACTTACTTTTGCATTTCCTTGGTTTCTTCTTCTTCAATCTGCTCCCGCGTTTTGTAAATCGTTGCCCTAGCGCGAGCTTTGGTGCACAACATCGGCGATTGCGCAATCGTGTACACAACTTCGCGTTTACACTTATCCGCGTCGAATTTCTGTTTTGCCGACGTTGTGTGAAAACGTTGCGGCGTTTTAAAATGAAACGTTTTTATCGCCTCAGCTAAACTAATGTATTTATTCGAGTGCAACGATTCGGTCGACGCTTTATTTAAAGTGTCCTTTATACAAAAATTAATAAATAAAATAAAACAAGAATTTATAAAAATTGCCACAAATTACCCTTGATTGAGAAATTGAACGGGATTTCTGCAGCACGTTGCCTACAGAACCCGCTCTAAAGCGGCTAGAAATTGTTGGTTTTTGATCGTTTAAAGTCATTTTGTTCATCAAGTGGCTAAAAAATCGCGAATATACCTCGATTTTTCGCAATAAAACATATTTATATTTACCTAATGGTGCTACAAGTTGATTGGCGAATCTTTTTCGAAAGTACTTCAAGGTGGCCTGTGCTTAGCGATCGTCGTAACTCGGCTCGATCTTCCTTATTTTCCAGTATTTGTGGCGCAAATGCATCATTTTGCAATGAATCGGCGATTGACGAAGTCGGCGATTTTTCACTATTTAAAGTGTTGTCCGCAGATCGATAGTCGTCAGTGTTAATTGTAATTTCCTCAGAGTATTTAACATGTACATCAGTGACCACGTCTTAATTAAACGGAGATTGTTAATATTGAGTAATAAAATAAACCAATTTGTCATCTTAAATATAATCTTAATAATGCCGTTTATTCTTCTTTTCATTCATAAATGAAATTTGTCAAAGTTTAACATATGGGAATATGTGTATCCGTTCACAGTGTTCTGTGAACGGATACACATATTTCCGTATGTTAAACTTGGGCAAATTTCGTCAAAATGCCGAATTTCGATTGCGAATGAACCTTAAAGGATTGTCATGCTACAGCTAAAGAATTAATAATTAAGCTTAGAAATTATAAATAATAATTCCAGTTTGTTGTATGACGTACAAGGTTAACGTTCACAGTTACAAAATGTATCATAAATTATGTTGCTTCGAATGTTAACATTACTTGTTATAATACAAACTAGATTATTATTTGTGATTTTCTAAGCTTAATTACTAATTTATTTGCTGTGAACAATCCTAAAACCTTTAGTTAAGGATTAATTACTAATTGCTTCGCTGTGAATACAGCTTTACTTGTAATTTCTAAGCTTAATTACTAATTGGTTCGTTCTGAATACACCATTACTTGTAATTTCTAAACTTAATTACTAATTACTTCACTGTGAATACACTTTTAACTGTTAAGGATTGTGTTCACAGCGAAACAATTAGTAATTAAGTTTAGAAATTACAAGTAATAATTCCAGTTTGTCGTATGACATACAATGTTAACGTTCACAGCAACAAAATTTATAATTAATCGTTGTTGTGAATGCTAACATTGCTTGTCATAATACAAACTAGATTATTATTTGTAATTTTCTAATCTTAATTACTATTTGGTTCACTGTGAATATAACTTAATATTCCTGTTTGTTGTATGACATATAATGCTACCATTCACAGCAACAAAACTTATAATTATACGTTAATTATGTTACTGTGAATGCTTGCATTAGTTGTCATAATACAAACTAGATTATAATTTTTAATTTTCTAATCCAAATTACTATTTATTTCGCTGTGAAGTTTGTTGTATAATATACAATGCTAGCGTTCACAGCAACACATCTTATAATTAATTGCTAATTATGTTGCTGTGAATGCTAGCATTGCTTGTTATAACACAAACTAGATTATAATGTGTAATGTTCTAATCTTAATTACTATTTGGTTCGCTGTGACTATAGCTTAATAATTCCAACCGTTCACAGCAACATAACTAATTGTGTTAATTATGTTGCTGTGAATGCTACCACTAGTTGTCATAATACAAACTAGATTATGTGCAATTTTCTAATCTTAATTACTAATTGGTTCGCTGTAAATACAGTTTAAAGGATTGTTCACAGCGAATCAAATAGTAATTAAGATTAGAAAATTACAAATAATAATCTAGTTTGTATTATGACAAGCAATGGTAGCATTCACAGCAACAAAATTAACACAATGTATGATAAATTTTATTGCTGTGAACGTTAACTTTGTATGTCATAGAACAAACTGGAATTATTACTCATAATTTCTAAGCTTAATTACTGATTCTTTCGCTGTAAACAATCCTAAAGTATTGATAAAAATAGGTAAAAATCGACAATAATTACAATACTTCCTTAATACATTCGTATAAGTTATTTAAGACAAGGAAAAACAAGAAAGCACAAGTTTTACAAATCTATTTTTACCTCATGTTAAAGCTAGAAGTTATATTCCTAAATTTAGGTTGATTCCTAATACAAAATGCACTAAAACTCTCTGAAACTCCTATAATAAATGTAAATTACACGTACCAAAGTAATCTTCGCCCATTTCTTTAAGATCTAAGGCATTCGGTTGTGTAAAGTCAATGTATTGGGGTGCTTCGTAGTCGAATTCGCTCATTTTAAACTAAAAACTAGTATTGTATACGTTTAATATAAACAATACAATCGTTAAAATGGTAAAAATAATGTAAAACTCTTAATTAAACTCAGTAAAAACCCGCACTTGAGACAGCTTGACAAATAAAACGGTTAGACAGTTTGAACGCTGTTTGAAACAAACAACGGGAGACGGATCTGCGCTGTGATTGGCCACCGCGGCCAGTGTAGCCAACGAAATAATATATAATAATTGGACATTTAGTAATTTAGTATTTTTACTTAATATTTGGGTAGAATCATTAAATTATCAAATATGACAAGGAATAATAATTTTACTACTATAGTAACTCCTTCAAATTACATTTTCATAGTCCCTACTATAAATGAGCAAATTGTCAATACATGTGCAGTGTTGCCAACATGAGAACTAGTAATAATTGCCTACAATTACATTTTAAAATAGCTGTAACTCCCAAATAGATTGCGTTAACAATATTTATCATTCTTTAAAAACTATTTAGATAACGTTTTACTATAGTTTTGTGCAATTTTACTACTAAATTAACTCCTCCAAATTACATTTTTATAAATGAGCAAATTGTCAATACATGTTCAGTGTTGCCAACATGAGAACTAGTAATAATTGCCTACAATTACATTTTAAAATATCTATAACTCCCAAACAGATTGCGCTAGCAATATTTATCATTCTTTAAAAACGATTTAGATAACGTTTTACTATAGTTTTGTGCAATTTTACTACTAAATTAACTCCTCCAAATTACATTTTTATAAATGAGCAAATTGTCAATACATGTTCAGTGTTGCCAACATGAGAACTAGCAATAATTGCCTACAATTACATTTTAAAATAGCTATAACTCCCAAATAGATTGCGTTAGCAATATTTATCATTCTTTAAAATTGATTTAGATAACGTTTTACTATAGTTTTGTGCAATTTTACTACTAAATTAACTCCTCCAAATTACATTTTTATAAATGAGCAAATTGTCAATACATGTTCAGTGTTGCCAACATGAGAACTAGTAATAATTGCCTACAATTACATTTTAAAATAGCTATAACTCCCAAACAGATTGCGTCAGCAATATTTATCATTCTTTAAAATCGATTTAGATAACGTTTTACTATAGTTTTGTGCAATTTTACTACTAAATTAACTCCTCCAAATTACATTTTTATAAATGCGCAGTGTAACCAACATGAGAATTAGTAATAATTTTCTTACAATTACATTTTAAAATAGCTATAACTCCCAAACGGATTGCGTTAGCAATATTTATCATTCTTTAAAATCGATTTAGATAACGTTTTACTATAGTTTTGAATAAGAATTATATACAAAACAAATAAAATATTAATTTTTAATATAGAATTACTTTTAATATAGCTATAATGGCATTAATATTTGGGTAGATTCATTAAATATGACAAGGAATAGTAATTTTACTGCTAAATTAACTCCTCCAAAATACATGTTCAGTGTAGCCAACATGAGAAGTAGTAATAATTTCTTACAATTACATTTTAAAATAGCTATAACTCCCGAACGGATTGCGTTAGCAATATTTATCATTCTACAAAATCGATTTAAAATACGTTTTAATATAGTTTTGAGCCAAAATTATATACAAAATAAGCAATTAATTTTTAATATAGAATTATTTTTAAAATTACTATAAATCCGAAAGGGTTTACGTTAGCGATATTTTTTACTCTTATAAATGTGTTTAAAAACCCTATATAAATAATTTTGCATGCTTAATTTAAATATAGACTTTATTTTAAAATGGTTTTAAGCCCCTAAAAGTTAGCTTTAGCGATATTATTCAATTTTTTGATCAAAATTATACCTAAAATTAATAATTTTGCCCTATTAATTTAGAAAATAAATTAGATTCATTTTTAAACTAAATAATAAATTCTTTATTGACAAAGAAAGTCTAATAATTCTAGTATTCACTGCTGATTCTTATTGATACGAAATTCTAGCAGCATATCACATTGACCTAAATGTTAATATATTTGCGTTACTTTCTGTAATTTAAATCTAATATAAAAGAGGGTACAAATATATCGAAATAACCATTTACCTTTTGTTAGTTTGATGAAACAGATTAGAATTGTTATTTATAAAGTTCAAAATGAAATATTGGGTTTGTTAATTATTTAAAAATGGTGTATTGATTTAATGAGTAATTGAAATTAACTTTTGTAGATTACACTGTATTGGTTATCAATTATATTGATTATTTATTCGGTGAATTGTGATAAATTACCACAAAAAAGGTAACATAATTATAAGTATAAGTGTAAATACTTTGTAATTAAGTTAATTCATTTAATTCAAGTATATATTAGATTAATTTAATTATTATTAAATATTCGACTAAATTAGCGCATCTTTAGGAAGCTAGAGGCATTGTTGCTTATATTTAAAAGTTTTCCTTTGAAAAATAAATGCTGAATCAGTTTCTACCTGATATATTTATTTGTGCCGAAATATTATCTATTAATTATTTAATAGATTATATATATATATAATAAAACTATATTTATATATACAAAGAAAAGTTAATTAAAAACTCGAATGTTTACAGATTATTTTCGGCCAATACGATATATTTTAAACGAATTTTATTTATTTTAATTAAAATTATGATTAGTGACTTGCTCACACGTACGCCACTGTCATTAAGGCCCTTTAATGCAATTCGAGAGCTAATTAATTATAAAATAATACGTTTTTATTCAATGGATTAATTTAAAATCAATATTCTCGTAATTTTAAACCACGAAATTAAGCAACCAGTTTCACACAACTGTATTGCGGGTTGCTGGTCGATTTTACGTATATTTTACTCTATCTCGCTTTGATACACCACAAAACTATTATTTTAAGAGTATTTTTATTATAGTTATACACATCGACCAGCAGCTATTGATGATAATGGCATTTGGAAAACGAAAGTCGAATGGAAAGCACGATGGGTGAAAGAATGGCACGAGCGCAAAATGTTTGTGCCAATTTGGAAGAAGATCTGGGGACCGATTGAAATACACGAATGGATTCCATTACCCAAAATATCAAAATGGCGGCCATAGATTCATTATTTAAGAATAACTATTAAAACCAATATGGTCGTCGAACGAATAGATTTTAGTAATTAAACAATAAAGACTGTTTTATTTATAAATAGAATAGGGCAAAGTGGGGCAAATATGTGATTATGCATGATTTTTTTAGTCAATTTTGTATTAATTTTAGAAAAATGTGACTTAGCAACAAATACTATTTATTATAAAAATGTATTACGATTATATTTCATTTTTATAAATTAATCCAAATAAATATGACAATCATAAAAGTGTCAACGAAAGTCCAACGTTTTTTTTCTATAATCCTAATATTTCAAAATCAATAAATAATCATTAAGATATGGGCACTAAAAGGGAATAACATGCAAATAGATTGTATTTACTTAAAACTACATTTTTTTTTGTATATTTGACTAATTTTGTTAATTTATGTGGTTTTTTGATTAATAAACTCAATTTTTGGGTTTAAGAAAATGAACAAGCTTAGATACAATGCACCTATGCGTCCAGCTCGCCTCATAAGTGATATGCGAGCGTTTTTAATTATTATAGCCTTTTGTAGATTATTTTGATTTAAAATCAAGCTTAGGTACTAAGCCCCTATGCGTCCAGCTCACCTTATAAGTAATATATGCGATATATGAGCGTTTTAATTATTATAGCCTTTTGGTGTTAACAATTTGAGCAAAATGTTATAGATATAAAAAGTTTTACAATTTCTTGTAGATTATTTTGATTTAAAATCAAGCGTAGGTACCAAGCACCTATGCGTCCAGCTCGCCTTATAAGTAATATATGCGATATATGAGCGTTTTAATTATTATAGCCTTTTGGTGTTAACAATTTGAGCAAAATGTTATAGATATAAAAAGTTTTACAATTTCTTGTAGATTATTTTGATTTAAAAACAAGCGTAGGTACAACGCACCTATGCGTCCAGCTCGCCTTATAAGTAATATATGGGATATGCGAGCGTTTTTAATTATTATAGCCTTTTGGTTAACAATTTGAACAAAATGTTATAGATATAAAAACTTTTACAATTTCTTGTAGATTATTTTGATTTAAAAACAAGCTTAGGTACCAAGCATATATGCGTCCAGCTCGCCTTATAAGTAATATATGCGATATGCGAGCATATTTAATTATTATAGCCTTTTGGTTAACAATTTGAGCAAAATGTTATAGATATAAAAAGTTGTACAATTTCTTGTAGATTATTTTGATTTAAAATCAAGCTTAGGTACCAAGCCCCTATGCGTCCAGCTTGCCTTATAAGTAATATATGAGATATGCGAGCGTTTTTAATTATTATAGCCTTTTGGTGTTAACAATTTGAGCAAAATGTTATAGATATAAAAAGTTTTACAATTTCTTGTAGATTATTTTGATTTAAAATCAAGCGTAGGTACCAAGCACCTATGCGTCCAGCTCTCCTTATAAGTAATATATGCGATATGCGAGCGTTTTTAATTATTATAGCCTTTTGGTGTTAACAATTTGAGCAAAATGTTATAGATATAAAAAGTTTTACAATTTCTTGTAGATTATTTTGATTTAAAAACAAGCGTAGGTACCAAGCACCTATGCGTCCAGCTTGCCTTATAAGTAATATATGCGATATGCGAGCGTTTTTAATTATTATAGCCTTTTAGAATTTTTGGTAACATTTTTGGCTGTTTTAATTATGAGTATAAGGGCAGTATTAAGGGGGGGTTTAAATTTTCGGGCCCTATTACTCTGGTAGTATACGAGTGATTGGATTTAAACTGCTAGTGGGTACAAATGAGTTATTAAATAATATTTGTAGCACATTTTGTGTTAATCGGCCTGGTACCTTCAGAGGAGAGGGCACAAATTTGATCTTTGATCCAAGTATATGAGTTATATATATTTTTGGAATCAGGGCGACGAGACCAACACTTTTTGTTACGGAAATGTTTTGATTCGAGAATGCTACAGACACACGAATGCTTTAGCTTCTGTTACCATGCGCCTGATAATATTTTGACAAACAAAATAGACCCAAATCATTTTATATTTGTCATTTGGCTACATTTAACTGAGAACGTGTTTAGAACATTGTATATTCTTCATTTGTAGACGTTGTATAATCACACCTGCATTAATATCGATAAGATCTATAAATGTAAATCCTAATCGATTTCAAGTAGCTTATCTTTGAACTAGTAATAACTTAATCATTTTTCTTTAATATCCTGTAAGACACCTGCATTTTACTGATAAGCATTACTGTATAAAAGCCGTATGTTCCAACAAGAAAATTATCAAACGCAGCTTGCATCAATAATGAAGATAACACTAGTGACTTTCGCTGTCTTAGCTGTTGGCTTAGCTTCGGCTATGCCCAGTTATGGCACATACGGCTTGAAAGAAGATTTCGAAAAGTTCATCGCATTGGTGCCAAAAGACAAGATCATCTCGATCGCCATGGACTATTTGGCAAACGACGCAGAAGTCCAGGGAGCAATGGAGTTCATGCAGTCTGAAGACTTCCGACAACTGGTTTTGGATGTTGAAAAAGTTCCAGAATACAGAACCGTAAGTGGAATATAATCAGTAATTTGTAATTTGATCTAATTGATGAATTTGGTATAGTTCTTGAAATATCTCCAAGAGAATGGATTGAACGTTTACTCCATTATCCAGAAGCTTCATGATCTTCTGGAGCTTCCAGCATTCATACCTTCTAGATCATTATTACGTAGAGGTGTTGGAGTTCGTGGATTAATTGATGATATTAAAGCTGTTCTTCCTTTAGAAGAAATCAAAGCATTGTACTATGAAACTTTGGGGAATAGTCCAGCTTTCGCCAATTTGGTGGAAGTTTTGAAGGGGGATGAATTCAAGGGTTTAATTGAGAAATTACGCGCTAATCCCACTTTCCAGGCAATTGTCCAGCTACTTAAGGACCAAGGAGTCGATATACAATTGATTGTTGACTTATTAAACAAGATCTTCGGTTGGGGCATTGAAACTCGTCGATTCATCACCTATGGACTTCATGATGATCTCCAGGATTTCTTGCAACTCGTCCCCAAAGACGCAATCGTTGGTATTGTCTTCGATTATTTGGCAAATGATGCCGAAGTACAAGAACTCTTCGAATATGTACAATCTGATGACTTCAAGGAATTAATCAAGGATGTTGATAGTATCCCAGAATATATTCAAGTAATATTTTTACCATTCGGTTAATTCGTTTCACTAATTCCAATTACTTTAACAGGCGTTGAACATGCTTCAAAAGAAAGGTCTTGATGTCTACAAATACGTGAATATGCTGCATGAGTGGCTAGAGCTGACACCTCTGCCAGTGCCATCCATGTTTCGTCTAACTCGTCGAGGACAGGGAATTCGTGGTTTGATCGACGCTATCAAAGCTGTTCTGCCCATCGACGACATTGATGCATTGTACAAGGAGAAACTGAAGACTAGTCCCGATTTTGCTAGTTTGCTCGCTTACTTGAAGTCTGATGAGGTCAAAGGTATTGTCGTCCAGCTACGCGCCAACCCCAAATTCCAGGAAATCGTTGAAGTTGCCAGAGGTCATGGTGTTGACATTGCTCGCATCCTCGAGATCTTGAACATGATCTTCGGCTGGGGTCTTACATATTAAACGTGGATTTGGAACGAACATTGCTTATATTGTATATTTTAATGTGAATAAAATGCAAATGATTTAAAATATATATTACATTTTGTTTACCCAGAAATGTTTGTATGTGAGTTTTTTTTGTAAAAATACAAATTGGCATAGACGGGATCGACGATCTCCAGGGTGAAATGCACTCTTAACCACTGCGCCTTAGCGACTGCTAATGTTATAAAAAATAATCAAATAGTTTATACTGAATTAAAACAATCTCAACTCTACTGAAGTTCAGAATGCTTTGAAATAAACAAAAACGAATCAAACGTCAGAATGAAATGTCAAAAACGTTTTTGTGTGGTATATCTTCAATTACATTGATGATTTAAAGTGTATTTAGTGTGTTGTGTACTTTACACAGAGTGGCATCTGCTATATTATATTGATTAAGTATGTCAATGAGATATATATATAAGTAAGTGAATTTATAATTCTAATTATTAAAGAAATTAAATCTTGAAGAGATAATTCATGGTTGGCAATTTAATTTTTATTTTTTGTTAGTACAATCCATTGCATATTAGCATATAACTAATTATCACTTTTAAAACAACGTGACACTGCAATTAAATACTGCAAAATTCAGAATCAAGCCTGATTATTAAATTCAAAATCAATCATTGTGAAACCTGTTAGTGGCATCAATCAGTATTTAATATGATAATAGTGATTGATCCGTCAGCCCTGCCACCACGACAAGGTCGGCTCCACGTCGGCAGGGACCCTGCCCCACCCTGAATCCCCCAAGACGCCATTAATTACCCATTTTATTTATGCTTAGGTGCACCCAAATTTATTTAAGGGCAATCTTTAAAAATTGTTTGGTGCGATTCAGTTGTGACTGAATAATCCGGCCTTAGAAGCGGGGAAAATGCATTCATACAACATACCAGACTTCGTTGGAGCTCCAACGAAGGGGGACCTGTAGGGGGGGTGGGGGTGGTTAACATGAAAGTTACCAGTGTCCTGCGTTACGTCCCACAGGACACGCTACCAGATTAACCAGGACAACCAAACCGACCGGACAAATTGTAAAGATTGTATAATTTAAGAAGTGATTAACTGAACTAAAAATGTTGTAGTTTGTGTTCCCCAATTTGTTTGCAATTTTAATAGGGCCAAGCAAAAAGGTCCTTAAACCTTTGTGCCTGGTCCTGTTTTATTTAAGATACCTTTACCACAGTATATATATTTGTTCCCTTTCCCTTTGATTATTAGGATAAAGGTTTTCGATAAAGAACAATAATCCTTAATTTTGTTCATATATACATTTATTATCCTTTAAAGATGATTATTATAATGCGCCTCTAAGGATAAAAATTAGTTTAGCTTCAAATATATTTTGGTCCATTGTTTTTCCTGTAACAGAAGATTATAATTTAGCTCAAAGTTCCAAAATGAAGGAATGAATAAAATTACTTGATTTTCGTGAATGGCTCGCCTCCCACTAGCACAGGACCTAGGACCAACACCTGTCCGTATCATAACGTTGGTCAAGCCTTAATTGGGACTATAGTCTATAGGGCCCTTATAGATATAGAGCAAATAAGGCCCTGCCAACGAAATGTACTTTTAGGCTCTCCTAGACTTGCCGGTGGTACAAGATCCAGGAATTCGGGCCTGGATCTTATGTGGGACATCTTTTATTATTATTATTATTATCCTGTTTTTGACTCATATATTTGGTTTATTTTTTTTTAATCTGTAAGAGAATCGGAGAATCCGGAGAACATTGTCGAACTTAAAATTAATATCTTCAACTGAAATAAAAATCCGGAAAACTTAATTTGTTCTTAAAATTAATATCATCAACTGAAATAAAAATCCGGAGAACTTATTCTAACTTAAAATTAATATCTTGAACTGAAATAAAAATCCGGAGAACTTAATTAACTTAAAATTAATATCTTTATCTGAAATAAAAATCCAGGGAACTAAATCTAACTTAAAATTAATATCTTGAACTGAAATAAAAATCCGGAGAACTTAATTAACTTAAAATTAATATCTTGATCTGAAATAAAAATCCAGGGAACTTAATCTAACTTAAAATTAATATTTTGAACTGAAATAAAAATCCGGAGAATCTAATTAACTTAAAATTAATATCTAGAACTGAAATAAAAATTCGGAGAACTAAATCTAACTTAAAATTAATATCTTGAACTGAAATAAAAATCCGGAGAACCTAATTAACTTAAAATTAATATCTAGAACTGAAATAAAAATCCGGAGAACTTATCTAACTTAAAATTAATATCTTCAACTGAAATAAAAATCCGGAGAACTTAATTAACTTAAAATTAATATCTTGATCTGAAATAAAAATCCAGGGAACTAAATCTAACTTAAAATTAATATCTTCAACTGAAATAAAAATCCGGCGAACCTAATTAACTTAAAATTAATATCTTGAACTAAAATAAAAATCCGGAGAACCTAATTAATTTAAAATTAATATCTAGAACTGAAATAAAAATCCGGAGAACTAAATCTAACTTTAAATTAATATCTTGAACTGAAATAAAAATCCGGAGAACCTAATTAACTTAAAATTAATATCTAGAACTGAAATAAAAATCCGGAGAACTAAATCTAACTTAAAATTAATATCTTGAACTGAAATAAAAATCCGGAGAACTTAATTAACTTAAAATTAATATCTTGAACTGAAATAAAAATCCGGAGAACCTAATTAACTTAAAATTAATATCTAGAACTGAAATAAAAATCCGGAGAACTTATCTAACTTAAAATTAATATCTTGAACTGAAATAAAAATCCGGAGAACTTAATTAACTTAAAATTAATATCTTGATCTGAAATAAAAATCCAGGGAACTAAATCTAACTTAAAATTAATATCTTCAACTGAAATAAAAATCCGGCGAACCTAATTAACTTAAAATTAATATCTTGAACTAAAATAAAAATCCGGAGAACCTAATTAATTTAAAATTAATATCTAGAACTGAAATAAAAATCCGGAGAACTAAATCTAACTTTAAATTAATATCTTGAACTGAAATAAAAATCCGGAGAACTTAATCTAACTTAAAATTAATATCTTGAACTGAAATAAAAATCCGGAGAACCTAATTAACTTAAAATTAATATCTAGAACTGAAATAAAAATCCGGAGAACTTATCTAACTTAAAATTAATATCTTCAACTGAAATAAAAATCCGGCGAACCTAATTAACTTAAAATTAATATCTTGAACTGAAATAAAAATCCGGAGAACCTAATTAATTTAAAATTAATATCTAGAACTGAAATAAAAATCCGGAGAACTAAATCTAACTTAAAATTAATATCTTGAACTGAAATAAAAATCCGGAGAACTTAATTAACTTAAAATTAATATCTTGATCTGAAATAAAAATCCAGGGAACTTAATCTAACTTAAAATTAATATTTTGAACTGAAATAAAAATCCGGAGAATCTAATTAACTTAAAATTAATATCTAGAACTGAAATAAAAATTCGGAGAACTAAATCTAACTTAAAATTAATATCTTGAACTGAAATAAAAATCCGGAGAACTTATCTAACTTAAAATTAATATCTTCAACTGAAATAAAAATCCGGCGAACCTAATTAACTTAAAATTAATATCTTGAACTGAAATAAAAATCCGGAGAACCTAATTAATTTAAAATTAATATCTAGAACTGAAATAAAAATCCGGAAAACTTAATTTGTTCTTAAAATTAATATCATCAACTGAAATAAAAATCCGGAGAACTTAATCTAACTTAAAATTAATATCTTGAACTGAAATAAAAATCCGGAGAACCTAATTAACTTAAAATTAATATCTAGAACTGAAATAAAAATCCGGAGAACTTATCTAACTTAAAATTAATATCTTCAACTGAAATAAAAATCCGGCGAACCTAATTAACTTAAAATTAATATCTTGAACTGAAATAAAAATCCGGAGAACCTAATTAATTTAAAATTAATATCTAGAACTGAAATAAAAATCCGGAGAACTAAATCTAACTTAAAATTAATATCTTGAACTGAAATAAAAATCCGGAGAACTTAATTTAACTTAAAATTAATATCTTGAACTGAAATAAAAATCCGGAGAACCTAATTAACTTAAAATTAATATCTAGGACTGAAATAAAAATCCGGAGAACTTATCTAACTTAAAATTAATATCTTCAACTGAAATAAAAATCCGGCGAACCTAATTAACTTAAAATTAATATCTTGAACTGAAATAAAAATCCGGAGAACCTAATTAACTTAAAATTAATATCTAGAACTGAAATAAAAATCCGGAGAACCTAATTAACTTAAAATTAATATCTAGAACTGAAATAAAAATCCGGAGTACTTAATCTAACTTAAAATTAATATCTTGAACTGAAATAAAAATCTGGAGAACTTAATCTAACTTAAAATTAATATCCTGAACTGAAATAAAAATCCGGAGAACTTAATCTAACTAAAAATTAATATCTTGAACTGAAATAAAAATCCGGAGAACTTAATCTAACTTAAATTTAATATCTTGAACTGAAATAAAAATCCGGAGAACCTAATTAACTTAAAATTAATATCTAGAACTGAAATAAAAATCCGGAGAACCTAATTAACTTAAAATTAATATCTAGAACTGAAATAAAAATCCGGAGTACTTAATCTAACTTAAAATTAATATCTTGAACTGAAATAAAAATCCGGAGAACTTAATCTAACTTAAAATTAATATCCTGAACTGAAATAAAAATCCGGAGAACTTAATCTAACTAAAAATTAATATCTTCAACTGAAATAAAAATCTAGGATCCTTTTTCGAACCTAAAATTAATATCTGAAAATTGTTGAAGCTGAAATAAAAATGCTTGCCGGTGGAATCGATCGAATTACTCTGAAACTTCTGAAATGTTTATTAATAACAATATTCATTATAACATACACTTTTCTTTTCCTATGAAGATGATTTCTCATCTTAATTCGCCGCATAGACTAAAAAAGAGTTATACGACCAAGCATAACTCCCATTAATCCCCTTTCATTACTACTCTATATTCGCGCCTAAGTTTCCCAAACGGTTAGGAGCCTGCCTAATAAAATGACCCAGCTAATATGATGATAGCAGAGAGTTGTGCGTCCAAACACAACCTCCGTTTACCATTTACTTAATTCTAATCCCACCTTTGTTGCTTTAATTACGTCGTTTTTTTTTCTGATACCTGCAAGGAGAAAACGGGTTAGGTGCAGTGGCAAGTCCGGACTTGCGCACCACGTGGCCACGGGTTGCCCTAAGGGCAGCCGCCCAGCAACCAGGACTGGACGACTTAGGAGTAGAGTGTTAGTGTACTTAAATTAGCTGAAAATGTGGTAGAAAGAACAGTTAGTAAATGTTGGGGTGGCACCTTCTCGTTGCTGCGGTGGCCCCAGCGAGATTCTACGACCAACGATTTGGGCAATCGACGTGACCCGTGTCTATACAGTTCCATAGTACGAAACGATGCCAGCACTTTTCAACTATAGCCTGGTTTTCTAGAATCAAGTACTAAACACCGCCAAGTATGTCTGGCACCCCGCCACTTCGCTAACTAGTCGCTACTAGTCCACTGCTTTGGCGTAATAGCTATAAATAGGATAAACACCGCAGAGAGCGGACTGCGGCAGTGACTAGCCGGCGAAGCTTTGAGGCTGTCGTAAGAACGGCTTCACTCAATTATTGCAATATACTGTTAAGTTAAGATTAATACAGTTTTTTTGTTTTGTTTATTTTGCAAGTAAACCCGATCCCTCCCACACACAACCGATAATGCAAACCCTCCCTCAACAAAATAAATCGAGGTAAACTGTAACTCGAGAAAGATTCCTAGCTAGATTCCCTCAGAACCCCCAATTCATTAGCCCCGGGGCAATTCGTCGTGCGCTGCTGAAGTTCTTGTAGTCTGGTAGTCCAACGACGGAAGTCTTGCAGTCATCGAGGTCTCCATGCTTGTGTAACCATCAAAGCGCATTTACGCGCTTTTGCCGGGGACACAAACATAGTTGCTCGGGTGTCCCAACGGTGGCAGTTGATGGACATTTCATTATTGTTGTTGCCTACTCTATTGTTTTTTTGTTTGTTTATTTCTGTTTTTTATTTATTTCTGTTTTTTATTTATTTCTGTATTTTGTTTATTTCTGTTTTTGATTTTATTTTTATTGAATTTATGATGAACGATTCGACGAACAGGCATTTCGAAGGGAGCTTGTTCAAAATGAGGTATAAATGGAACCTAGGCGCGTGTTCCTGACATATTATGTCTAATTGAAGTTAAAATTAATTGAAATTGAAATTAATTGAAGTTAAAATTAATTTTCTAATTTATTGTTGTTTTGAAACTGTAAATTGGGACTTGTTGAAAATAATAAATTATGGATTAAATCATTTAGAAATTTGAAGCAAACTAAATCACTGAAAATTCCGAACAAGCTTAGGGGTTGGGCATGCACCATTTTCGAACCAACTATTAACCAGTTGATTAGCTCCGTATGTTTGTTACCAGCTGTAAGTGAACCCTCTCCGAAAACGCGCGAAAACAGAAAGGGTCCGAATTAGGCACAGTTCTGGGCAACATGTGTGTGCCGGCAAGGTTGCCATGGGCGCATTGCATTGCCCATGGCAACCTTAACCGGCACAGGTTTGTTGGCAGACCAGTACCTAAATGGCAAGTGGGTTTAGCAAATGCAAATGCAAGCAAATCCAATATAAATGTTTACTTTATGTTATACGTTACGTTACGTTTAAATATGAATAACCACAAATCACTGCCATGGGCAATCCTTAATTCGCAGTGGAAGTTACTAAGCTGCACTTCGTAGCTCGCTGCACTCAGCCGTTGCACTCAACCGCCGGTGCGTACTAACCACTTGCAGCAAAGATAACTAACAACTGCGCAAAAAAGACGCCTTTGCGATGTACATCAGTTAGAGACTTTAACCTCGACATTTCTATAAACTGATTTTGCTTATATTAAGCATTAATGCGAAATTATTATTGGGGTATTTTTTTTTTTTTTTTTTTTTTAAGGATTAGAGGATTTTTATTAAGGGTGGTGGTGAACTTTTACACTTGCGACATCAAATCTTTTTATATATTTTTCGAAGTGATTTCAAAAGTGCAAACATTTAATATTAATAAATAATTGAATATGATGTTTAAGAAAAGTTCAAAGCAAAGTCAAAAACCGTACTACATCTTTTCTAAGCTGGACACACAGAGATGGTGCATGGGGATACTCAAAAATTACTCACGGTTTACCCATTGACCTTATCCAGAATGCTGGAGTACAGGATACTGTTGACTTGTCTCAGGATACTGTTGACTTGTCTCTGGATACTGTTGACTTGTCTCTGGATACTGTTGTGATGACTCAGGATATTGTTGTGTTTTCTCAGGATACTGTTGAGTTGTTTCAGGATACTGTTGAGTTGTCTCAGGATACTGTTGTGTTGTTTCAAGTTACTGTTGAGTTGTATCAGGAATTCAGAAAACCAGATATGGTGTAATTATATCTGGCAGTTGTTACTTTAACAATTCTGTAACAGCCTGGAATTAAAAAAAAACATAAAATTTAGTTGGATTCAACATTTGTGTGCGGCAATGAATTACCTTTTCGTGAAGAAGACGTCGCGGCGGGCGTATTGTCACCCCAACCCGCAAGGTTACAGATAGATGGCAGGTAGAGTTGTTTCAGGATACTGTTGAGTTGTATCAGGATACTGTTGAATTGTATCAGGATACTGTTGAGTTGTTTCAGGATACTAGTGAGTTATCTCAGAATACTGTTGATTTGTTTCAGGATACTGTTGAGTTGTATCAGGATACTGTTGAGTTGTATCAGGATACTGTTGAGTTGTTTCAGGATAACTAGTGAGTTATCTCAGGATACTGTTGATTTGTTTCAGGATACTGTTGAGTTGTATCAGGATACTGTTGAGTTGTATCAGGATACTGTTGAGTTGTTTCAGGATACTGTTGAGTTGTATCAGGATACTGTTGATTTGTTCGTTTTGTTGTTTGTGATTTTATCGAGTTTGTAATTCTGTTTGAGCGACGAAGCAAAAACCCTTAGGCTACTTTCAGAATTGCAACAATTACAATATGATTTGTAACAACCGCTTTGGTTTGTTTTGTATGAAATGAAATGAAATGAAATATTTGCGAATCGAATTGTAATAGTATTGTATGGGTCCGTAAAACCCAACCTTTAGTACAATCGCACAATAACGTTGAGACACCCTAGGTTTAGGCCCATCCCCGGAACCACCGCCAAGCATTTCATAGCCCAGACGGAGCCCAGTCTGCGAACGGGGATACTAACTAAGTGAAGGTACAGGTCCTTGTAGCAAAGAATTGGGCACATCAAACATATAATACTATGACATTTACTTTAGATTTGAGTTGAGTTGAGTTGAGTTGTTTTTAATATGATACAAATTCGATTCTAGTTCTAATAGCATCATAGTAGCCCACTAAACCCACCTCTGGCTACAATCGCACAATAACGTTGAGACACCCTAGGTTTATGCCCATCCCCGGTACATACCGCCAAGCTTTTTATGGCCCAGACGGTGCCCAGTCTGCGAACGGGGGTACTAACTAAGTGAAAGTACAGGTCCTTGTAGCTAAGCATGGTTAGCATCAAATATATAATGCCATTACATTTAATTTATTTTTTTATTATTGTTATAACTCATATTTGCAATTCTGAAGCAACCTTTAAGCTTTGCTTTTTTAACATTTGATTGTCTTATGGCATTGTTGTTTCCGGAAGTCCATAAATTTTAATGTCTGAATTAAATAAATATATATAAATTAATATATATTTCTGAATTTCCGTTTAAATATAGTGTAATATTATTATTTATAATAAAGGGGCATTTAAAATTAATTATTTATTTAAATTAGTAGTATATAGAACTATTCATTTAGTAACACTGCTGTAATATTATTATATCAAATTAGAATTTAATTTATTTTGTACATAAAATTATATTGCACGTAAATAATTATTATTTATAATAAAAGATAATTTAAAATTTATTATTAATTTAAGTACTATTTATTTGGTACTTTTGTAATATTATTATATCAAAATCAAGAGTATGGAACCATTTATTTGGTACCACTGTTGTAATATTATTATATCAAAATAGAATTTAATTTATTTTATTCATGAAATATTATCGTTCGTAAATTATTTTTATTTATAATATAAAATGCATTTAAAATGTATTATTAATTTAAGTTAGGAGTATAGTACTATTTATTTAGTACCACTGTTGTAATATTATTATATCAAAATAGAATTTAATTTATTTTATTCATGAAATATTATCGATCGTAAATTATTTTTATTTATAATATAAAATGCATTTAAAATGTATTATTAATTTAAGGCAGGAGTATGGAACCATTTATTTGGTACCACTGTTGTAATATTATTATATTAAAATAGAATTAAATTTATTTTGTTCATGAAATATTATCGTTTGTAAATTATTATTATTTATAATATAAAATGCATTTAAAATGTATTATTAATTTAAGGCAGGAGTATGGAACCATTTATTTGGTACCACTGTTGTAATATTATTATATCAAAATAGAATTTAATTTATTTTATTCATGAAATATTATCGTTCGTAAATTATTATTATTTATAATATAAAATGCATTTAAAATGTATTATTAATTTAAGTTAGAAGTATGGAACCATTTATTTGGTACCACTGTTGTAATATTATTATATCAAAGTAGAATTTAATTTATTTTATTCATGAAATATTATCGATCGTTAATTATTATTATTTATAATATAAAATGCAATTAAAATGTATAATTAATTTAATTTAGAAGTATAGAACTATTTATTTGGTAGCACTGTTGTAAAATTATTTTTTCAAATTAGAATTTAAAATTAATTTAAACATGAAATTATATTATTATATTATTTATAATAAAAGAAAATTTTAAATTTCTTATTAATTTAAGTTAGTAGTATAGTATTTTTTATTTGGTACCACTGTTGTAATATTATTATATCAAATTAGAATTCGAATTTAATTTATATTTGAAATAATATTATTATATTTGTTATAGTAAAAATAAACATTTTAAATTTATTTTTTATTTAAGTTACTAGTATAGAACCATTTATTTGGTACCACTGTTGTAAAATTTATATTTCAAATTAGAATTTAAATTTAATTTAAACATGAAATAATATTATTATATTATTTATAATAAAAGAAAATTTAATATTTATTATTAATTTAAGTTACTAGTATAGTACTATTTATTTAGTACCTCTGTTGTAAAATTATTATTTCATTAATTTATATATAAAAAGATATCGATCATAAATTATTATTATTTATAATAATAGAAGATTTAAAATATATTATTAAGTTTAGTTTCTAAATTAAAAGAAAACAAAACCAACTGTTGAGAACCACTGCTAAAAATATTTAATTATAACTATATTCGAGCGGGAACATTTTTACAATTTTAGCCGCAAACGAGGCATCAGTTGCCGCCATGCCTGAACGTAAAGTCCCCACAATTCATACACACATACAATTAACATGGGGGGGGGGGCAATGGGGGGGAAGGGGAACACATCAAATATAAATACAATATTATATAGAAATAAATAAATATTCAACAACACAGTTCAAAGATTTTATTAAATAAATAATAATTGAGAGAAAAATCACTTACCAGATTTATGAATTCTTGAAATGTCTCCGGCAGCAACGCGTAGGCCACTCCAGATGATTCCTGCAACAAAAAAAATAAAAATCGATTAGTTATTGTATAATTAAAACATATATTTTGTTAGTTAAACGAGAAGTAAAGTTTTTAATATTGTGTGAAATTTGTTTATGAAAATGGACGCTTACCGAAAAGTGCAAGTCGACGCCATTGATGCATTGTTTTACACACAAAGGGTGAAATGTTTATATCAACTTTTTAGCTTTAATTTCGCGGATAGCGATCTAATTTTACGCTTAAAACGTTACGTGAATGATTATTAATCGATTTGCGATAGTTATATTGCGATTCTAATAGATTTATTAATGATTTTCAATCAAAATGCAGGAGCGTCTTAAAACGCGACTAGACCATAAGGATAGCGAAGTTCACTTAACATGCCGCACGCTGATTGGTCGAAACTCAACATCTGATAACGTTTTCCAACGCCAACTCTGATCCATACAGAAAAACTTCAATAAAAAACTCATTTCTTATCAAATTTCATGAAAAAACTATACAAAACTAACTTAACAATAAAATTGCTCATATTTCAAAACCCCTAAATACATTTTTCCCCGAATTTTAGCTATTTTCTATATATATGTTAACTGTAAATGAAATATTTTTTTAATCAAAAATTCAATTTGGCCGTATTCGATCAAAATTCTATCTAAAATCTATCTCTAACTGCATCAGGGATGTTTTAAATACATATAAACGTCTTTTCTATGAGTTATTTGCTAATTTTGCAACAATTCTCATTTGACCTCATTTGACCTATATGCAAAATCGATATAAACTATTTTGCCAGTATTACTCATTAAAACTAACATAAAACTAGTAGAAATGATGCAATAATCGATTTTATATAGATATTAATCGATTCCCTAGCCTAAAACCTACATTTATAACTAAATAACTGTGCTATTGCCAAAATTTACTATACCCAGCTATAAATTGTACAATAAATACCTATAATATAATATAAACCGAACCAAATTAATAAAATACGATTAAAACAATGTGTACTAATGCTTTATGCAAAGTTACAATGAAATCGATTCGTTATTAAATGAGAAAATTAGGTTATTCATGCAAAACATGGACATTCGATCCTAAATCGCAGTTTCCAAACTATACAAATCGATAATTAAGCTTTGTAAACGAATAAAACTGTACTTACTTTATAAATACACTATATTATAGGCAAAACAGTTTATCGATTGGGGCAGAATCCCCTTTCTGAACGAAACACACATTTTGCACTAACGTTTTCGTAATTAACGATGATGCAACCTGTTGCATTTTAAATTCAAACACAAATATCACTAAAGCACAGTTTATTGAACGTTTATACCGAGTTTGAACGAAATCGATTCATTAATAACTGAGAAATTAATTCATTCCTGAAATTTTCAACATCCAACATGTTTTCTAACTTAACTAACGATGATGCAACCTGTTGCATTTTAAATTCAAACACAAATATCACTAAAGCACTGTTTATTGAACGTTTATACCGAGTTCGAACGAAATCGATTCATTAATAACTGAGAAATTAATTCATTCCTGAAATTTTCAACATCCAACATGTTTTCTAACTTAACTAACGATGATGCAACCGGTTGCATTTTAAATTTAAACACAAATATCACTAAAGCACAGTTTATTGAACGTTTATACCGAGTTCGAACGAAATCGATTCATTAATAATTGAGAAATTAATTCATTCCTGAAATTTTCAACATCCAACATGTTTTCTAACTTAACTAACGATGATGCAACCTGTTGCATTTTAAATTCAAACACAAATATCACTAAAGCACAGTTTATTGAACGTTTATACCGAGTTTAAACGAAATCGATTCATTAATAACTGAGAAATTAATTCATTCCTGAAATTTTCAACATCCAACATGTTTTCTAACTTAACTAACGATGATGCAACCTGTTGCATTTTAAATTCAAACACAAATATCACTAAAGCACAGTTTATTAAACGTTTATACCGAGTTTGAACGAAATCGATTAATTAATAAGTGAAAAATTAATTATTTCATGAAAAGTTGACTATTCGAAGTATCAGTACGTAAACAAAATGGTGGTGCAACGAACATGAGGCATCGAAAATTACGTTTTATTTTCATAATAAGTCGTTTTATTAATGCTAGGGGCACCTAACGGATAGTTCGTGAGGTTTGGTAAGTGTTAAAAGACAAAACAGTTTGCTTTTGAACCTAAGACGCATGATTATCGATTTTTCCCTACCCTAAATTCAGAACAAATCGTCTGACAACAACGTTATAACCTAACACTTGTTGCTTAGTCGATTTGTGCGAATTAATCATTTTAAAACAATTAGTAAATAACAATAACCAATAAACAATTGAAGTTGATTGGGCTCCAGTTTCCATCGTTCTCTTCTTGTGGGTTGCTCATCCTCGGCACTTACGTTTTTTTACTTTTTGCTATCGCAATTATTATTTTATTAAATTATTAAGTAGCAGAAATCACCTACAACAACCACAGGTATACGAATGCACATATTTGTGGCACGCGGCTATTACCGTGTTACCATTCCCCTAATAATCTTATAATAAACTGATCCGCCATTGAACCATATTATAATAAAATGTATTTCTGTAATTTCGTTTTTGTAGTTGTAATTTGTTTATTTTAATGCAAAAAGTGTATAAATAGATGAATTACGCGTATTTTTTTACAGATATTACTGGAAATCTTTAACTATTTATCGATAAATAGTTACGGTATGTATAAATTATTTTTAAATAGTGCATTACGTTTTAAATCATAAATATCGCAACAATTGTTGTTAAACATTTATTTAGTAACTATTCCGTTATTTAAATACAATTACAATGTGTATCAAAACTGGTAATAGTACTATAAGTACTATTACACAAGTACCACAGCTTTAAACATCGCGATTATCCTTAAAATGAATATTTAGTACCTAATTAGTGCTAAATTGTCCCCTAAACTGTTTTTAAATATGGCATTACGTTTCAAATCATAAATATCGCAACAATTGTTGTTAAACATTTATTTAGTAACTATCCCGATATTTAAATCCTGCTACAGTGTGTATCAAAGCTGGGACAAGTACTATAAGTACTATGACACTAGTACCACAGCTTTAAACATCGTAGTATTCGTGAAAATTAATATTTAGTGCCTAATTAGTGCTAAGTTGTTCCCTAAATTGTTTTTAAATATTGCATTACGTTTCAAATCATAAATATCGCAACAATTGTTGTTTAAAAAATTATTTAGTAACTATTCCGTTATTTAAATATAGTTACAGTGTGTATCAAAGCTGGGACTAGTACTATAAGTACTATTAGACTAGTACCACAGCTTTAAATATCGCGATATTCGTTAAAATTAATATTTAGTACCTAATTAGTGCTAAATTATTCCCTAAATTGCTTTTAAATATAGCATTACGTTTCAAATCATAAATATCGCAACAATTGTTGTTAAACATTTATTTAGTAACTATTCCGTTATTTAAATACAGTTACAGTGTGTATCAAAGCTGGGCCAAGTACTATAAGTACTAGTACCCCAGCTTTAAACATCGTAGTATTCGTTAGAATTAATATTTAGTGCCTAATTAGTGCTATGTTGTTCCCTAAATTGTTTTTAAATATTGCATTACGTTTCAAATCATAAATATCGCAACAATTGTTGTTTAAAAAATTAATTAGTAACTATTCCGTTATTTAAATATAGTTACAGTGTGTATCAAAGCTGGGACTAGTACTATAAGTACTATTGCACTAGTACCACAGCTTTAAACATCGCGATTATCCTTAAAATGAATATTTAGTACCTAATTAGTGCTAAATTGTTCCCTAAATTGTTTTTAAATATGGCATTACGTTTCAAATCATAATCATATAGCAACAATTGTTGTTAATAATTTATTTAGTAATTATCCCGTTATTTAAATACAGTTACAGTGTGTATCAAAGCTGGGACTAGTACTATAAGTACTATTACACTAGTACCACAGTTTTAAATATCGTGATGTTCGTTGAAATTAATATTTAGTGCCTAATTAGTGCTAAATTGTCCCCTAAACTGTTTTTAAATATGGCATTACGTTTCGAATCATAAATATCGCAATAATTGTTGTTTAAAAAATTATTTAGTAACTATTCCGGTATTTAAATACAGTTACAGCGTGTATCAAAGCTGGGACTAGTTCTATAAGTACTAGTACACTAGTACCACATCTTTAAATTTCGTGATATTCGTTAAAATAAATATTTAGTGCCTAATTAGTACTAAATCGTTTCAATTTTCAGTTCGCCGAAGTACCGAATAAGCTAAAACATTCTCGGAAGGTACCGGGGTGATTTACACCAAATTTGATACACATATTATTGGGTATCCTATTTGAATCCGCAGTTTAAATCTAATCGCCCGTATATATCTCGAGTTATAGGGCCACAAAATTTAGAACCCCCCTTAATACTGCCTATATAAAAATAATTATAACCCCCAAAAATACTACTATAAATTCTAAGATATTTTATGTCTATAAGATTTTTTCATATTGTTAACCCAAAGGCCATAGAAAATTAAATTAAATATTTTAAAGCTGAATTTTTAAATATGCTACTAAATCAAAATAATTTACAAAAAATTGTAAGGGTTTTATATCTAAATAGGGCCATAATAATTAAAAACTGCTCACATCGCTTGTCTTAACACTATAAGGCGAGCTGGACGCATCGATATGATTAAATATTATAACTTTGAATTTTAAATATGCACTAAATCAAAATAATTTACAAAAAATTGTAAGAGTTTTATATCTAAATAGGGCCATAATAATTAAAAACTGCTCGCATCGCATTCCTTATACTTATAAGGCGAGCTGGATGCATCGGTGCCATAAGAAATGTATAAATATTATAAGTTTGAATTTTAAATATGCACTAAATCAAAATAATTTACAAAAAATTGTAAGACTTTTATATCTAAATAGGGCCATAATAATTAAAAACTCGCATCGCATGTCTTAACACTATAAGGCGAGCTGGACGCATCGGTGGTTGTACCGAATCTTGTTATAAATAAATAATTATTAAATACTGCAAAATGACTTTAAAAGCTAAGGTGTATATAATATATGTGTGTCGATGAACGTTCTACAGTAAAGTAAAGTACTTAATTATAAGTAAACGATTACTAAAGACTAATGGGGTAATACAAAGATTAGTGTCGGTTTAATTAAGCCTGGACCCTAGGGGCGCTAACTGGGGGAGGTCCCGGGCAAAATAAAGGTACCGTTTACGAGATAAGCAACAAATCCCTTTCCCTAAAGGAGGATTTATATCACTAATAGCCGGTTTCATAAATGTCCTTAAAGCTTAATTTAACTAAATAGACTTTACAGGAAGGAAAATAAGGATAGCCTTATACTATTTATATGTGGGATAAAAGAGATAGCAACACGTTACCAAGGCAACTAATGAAACTTTAATGTAAAGATTCCTTTAAATGCATTCATGGCCCTTAAAACGGATATTTCTATTTAAGTTCAATTTTCATTGAGTTATCTCAATACTATTGACCCATATTGGGTAGGTGCCCAACTAACTACGGTAATATGGGTTAGTTGGTCATCTAATACACAGATGCTGTTAGTTATACTAACAGCATTTCAGAAACTACGCATAGTGAATAGTGCTTTATTGTTAAAACCCGAACAGTTAGGCAACCAGCATGCCAATACTGTATTGATAGTAGCGCACTATTTTAATATAAAATATTTAAATATAATTGTTTCATCGAGCACAAAAGTGATATGGCTCCATTACTTTAGGTAAATTGTAGTGCATTAAACGTATATGTACGTTGTAATTGATTACAATTGCTAATCAGTTAATTTGGCAACAATTATCACAATTGCAATACTTTCACACTCCTACGAAATATGCTAATAAGTACTAAATGACTTTCACTCATGATTTTTTACTTTCTCTGACGGAATTAAAGCAAATAAACGTGTTTTGATTGCAACGCATGTCATGTATATACGTATACATGTCTGTTTTACGTAAAATTAGATCAAATTGACTCACATCTAATTAGATGTGAGTCAATTTGATATAAAGTTATATATATATAAATTTATGAAATGTTTAAAGCAATTTTATTGTCTAATTTTCCTAATTTCGCAAAGATAATTTATTTGTTTTGCTAATATTCAAAATATAATTGGGAATTATTGTATGTTATTTGCTGGTAGGTGAGTGCTGTGTAAGTTACTTACACAGCACTCAACTACCAGCAAATAACATACAATAATTCCAAAGTTTTTTGCTAATATTCAAAATATAATTTGGATTTATTGTGTGTTATTTGCTGGTAGTTGTGTGCTGTGTATGTTAACTTACACAGCACTCAACTACCAGCAAATAACATACAAGAATTCATAAATATATTTTGAATATTAGCAAAACAAATAAATTATCTTTGCGACATTAGGAAAATTAGACAATTAAATTGATTTAAACATTCCAGAAATTTATATATAACTTTATTTAATAGTTACTTTAATATTTAAATTGCTGTAACATTTACACTTATGCTGTAAAGTTAACTAATTCGTAATTATAATTGTGTTTATAGCAAACGATGCTAGTATTTACATTAATCAACTTAACACATTAATTATAAGTACTAATTAACTTATGTTCCCCTATTTATAATTTAAATCGCGAGTTTTATTACGCACCAACTGATTAATATTTATAAATCCTAATCGTAGTTATTAATTAGCTACTAAACACTGATTGTGTTATGATAAACAATGCTAGTGTTCATATTAATCAACTTAACACATTATTTATAAGTACTAATTGAATGGTGTTCCACTATTTATTATTTTAATTTAACACGAACTGATTTCTATTTATAATTTCTAATCGTAGTTATTAATTGACTTAAAGGTGTATTCACAGCTAATTAATTAATAATTTAGATTATAAATTACAAATAATAATCCAGTTTATGTTATGGCAAGCCATACTAGCATTCACAGCAACCAAATTAACACAATTAATTATACATTTTATTCCATTTTCTTGTCATACAACACACTGGAATTATTAATTATAATTTCTAAGCCTAATTTCTAATACACCTTTAAGGTAGTTTTTTTTTTATAACTGTCGTATTTATCGAATTGGAAAACCGTAAATGCATAAATTAGAAACTAAACCCAACATTTAAATCAATTTATTTATAATTCCGGAAGTTGGAACCTGAAAAAAGGTTTATGAATAAAAGACAAGCACATAAAAAACAAGCAATGTCACACATTGCATATTTAATTTTCGAGTTACATACCATAATATTACATTAATTTGTATCAGGTAACAAAATTATAACAAAAACACACAAACATTCATACAAATACAAAAAAAATATATATATAAAAACGTCAGTCAATAATGTACATAATAATAATTATAAAATAAAATTTGGATATTTACAAGTTAAAAACTCTGCGATTTAAGATTACGAGGCTGGAAATTGCCAATTTGTGTTAACTGGAGATTGAGTTGGGATGAAACCAATTCCAGGATTTGCCACAGATGTTTCTGGACTCCTTTTCCAAACATTTGGCGCAATCGGTTGAACTGGTCCTGCGTTTTGCTGGATTGGCGCAATTCCTGGATTAGCTACTGAAGCTTCTGGACTTCTCTTCCAGAGAGTATTCGAAGCAATCTGCTGTTGCTGTGGAACTCCTACGTTTTGTGGATTTTGTTGAGTTTGATCTGATCTATCCCATCCGTGCTCCTTATGGTGATGGTCATGATGGTCTGGAGTTGGGAACCATTCAGATATCCAAACAGGCCTCCAGATTTGTTTCCAAGCTGGCACCCAAATTTGCTTCCAATCAGGCACCCAAATTTGCTTCCACGCTTCCTTCCATTCAAGTTTCTTGTCTGGAATCCAAATTTGTTTCTTTTGTGTCTTCCAAACTTGCTTCCAAGCTTCCTTCCACTCAAGTTTCTTATCAGCAACCCAAATCTGCTTCTTCTCCGTCCTCCAGATTTGCTTCCAAGCTTCTTTCCAAGCCAGTTTCTTATCTTCAACCCAAATCTGTTTCTTTTCAGTCCTCCAGATCTGCTTCCATTCCTCTTTCCATGCGAGTTTTTTATCTGTAACCCAAATTTGCTTTTTAACCGTCTTCCAGTATTTCTTCCACACAGGCTTCCAAATTAACTTCTTCTTCCACAAATCATGCGATGTGTATTCCCAACCATGCTTATCCTTTCCATGATAATGCTCTCCAGGCACCCCAACTTTAACCCATTCTGGTATATAATGTTTCTTCCATTCTGGCACTTGCATTTCCTTCCATGCAGGCACTTTGATCTCTTTCCAGATTGGTTTATTGATTTTCTTCCAGTCAGGTACTTGTATTTCTTTCCAAGCTGCCACTTTTGTTGGTACCCATACTGGTTTCCAGATTTTTTTCCAGTCAGGTACTTGAATTTCTTTCCATGCGGGTACTTTAATTTCTTTCCATACTGGTTTCCAGATTTTCTTCCAGTCAGGTACTTGGATTTCCTTCCAGCCGGGAACGGAGATTGGTACCCAGATGGGTTTGTGGTATTTTTTCCAATCCGGTTTCCAGATTTGTTTCTTGGCTGGTTTCCAGATCTTTTTCCAGTCTTTCTTCCAGATTAGCTTTTTCTTCCAGAAACCGGGGTCATGGTGCTCATGGTGGTCATGGTGATCATGGTGTTCTTGGTGTTCGTCATGGTGGCCATGGTGCTGGTCGAATTGTCCACCATAGTCTGGTTGTGGGGCTGGATAGTCGTATCCAACGCGTTTGTCAGCCGTTCTAGTCAAAAATATTAGAACTAATTATTAAATTGTTTTAATTAAAGGTGCATTTTCGCAAGGAATAAATCTTTAATTGTTTATGAGAATAAACATAAAATAACAATAGTAATTGAAGCGTCTACTTTCTTTTCGCTAAGTTGGGTTAATTAGCCTTTATATAATTAAACTTACAGTTGACTTTGCGGTTGTTGGACTTGAACCTGTTGTGGTTGAATGGCCTTACCAGTCACTAGAGCAATACTGCATACTACCCCTAAGGTAATCTAAAAACAAATTAAATTAAAACTATTTATTATAAACTCCAAATAATATCAATGTTATATAAAATAATATAATTATAATTAATTATATGTAATAACACATTTAAATAATACACTCCTGATGATGACACACGTGGTGCTAAACCGTGTAAATAAAACAATTTAATATTAATGTATTTTCTGTTAAGTTTCCATTTTTTATAAACGTTTATTTCCGTCTAAATTAATTACGTTGTGACGAACTATTTCATGCTTCAATGATTTAATTGAGACAATTTTATTTACTTTAATTATTTACTATAATATACTTTAATTAAATCGTATTAAATATTACTTCGAAATTTGGCAATTAACAAGTTATTTGGCCAAAGAATTAATATTTGTCATTTCAGTAAGAAAATATAATATAATAATAATAAAAATGAACTTTTACGTAATTTTAATAGCCGAATAAAATCCCCCCTCCCCCAGTTGATGCCCTGCCTATTATTATAATAGTATTGTGCGTGCGTGCCCGTAATCTTTTCGTAATTATACACGAAATAGCTATATTAGAACATATTGATTTTACAGTTACATTTTAGTGGAAAAAATCACAATTTATTTATTTATTTTTAATATAATATAATAAAAATTAACTTTTACGTAATTTTAATAGCCGAACAAAATCCCCCCTCCCCTAGTTGATGCCCTGCCTATCATTATAATAGTATTGTGCGTGCGTGCCCGTAATCTTTTCGTAATTATACACAAAATAGTTAGATTAGAACATATTGATTTTACAGTTACATTTTAGTTAAAAAAATCACATTTTTTTTTATTTCTTTTAATTTAATAACTAATTAAGCGTTAATATGAATGATTAAGTGGTTTAAACGTATAGATTACGAAATTATCGACGAAACGTTCACTAAAAAAATGATTTAATTTTTTTAATCGTTTAACAACTTTACGTAATTTTGCATTTATGATAATAATTTTATTACACTGAGACAATTATTTACTTGAATCAATTTAAGTTTACTAAAATGAAATGAATTCTATATTTAAATACAAACAAATCAATGTAGAGTTATATTAAATAAATGTTATATTTTCTAGCCCCAGATTAATATAATATTTAATAAAAATAAATAAGCTACATGCACCATGTATTTACTGTTAATAAATCGTACTTATATAGTCGCAAATCTAATACTATTAAATAAATTTAACTTATAATAAAGCCAGATTAATATAAATAAATAAGCTACATGCACCATGTATTTACTGTTAATAAATCGTACTTATATAGTCACAAATCTATTATTATTAAATAAATTTTACGTATAATAAAGACAGATACCTTAAATAAATTATGTAGTTGTAATAAATAGACTAGTTTATTACTAATAAATAAATAGAGTAATAATATTCTTGAAATTAGATATTTTTACAAAATATACTTAATTAATGATGTATTAACCATAAAGAAATATAGGGCTTATGCCCTATTGAGTTAATAATAATAAATATTGTACGAAAATTGTTTTCTTGGCACTTGATTAAAAAATGTGTCAATACATACAGTTTCACTATGCAGACAAATTCGCTAAGAATCACACTAAAATATATCGCAAAAATCACTAACCACTGAGCTCCAGCGACACTTCATATTTCGGTGGCTAAAAACCACTGCTTACTGCAGCTGTAAGATGTTTGCTGAAAGAAAAATTATTGAATCATGGTTTCGGTTGTGTTGACCGCCTTGTTATATAGTTTCTGCGCTATTTGGGATATACGACGAGGGGGGGGCCGTTGGCTTCTGGGGCTGCTGGTAGGGGCCGCACTTTCGCTGATGAAGAGCACCGAAGCACCCCCACGTGTCGCAAGGCCATGGGCGAAGGCCTGTTGGCTGATCTGACAGTGAAAATACTCGCTTATTGCTGCTGCTGCTGCTAGGAAAAGGTATGCTGCAATTCAACGCAGGACTGGATTCAGGCTGATTTACAGCAAATTTGCCATCATTTTTACTTTCTTCGACGAAATTCATAAAAATAATATTGTAGTCTGAGGTATTAACGGAAATATACGATTTGTTTGACCATTCCTCACTCGAATCTGGTGTCTGTGTGTGTGTGTGTGTGTGTCTGTGTGAGTGAGTGTGTATACGTTTCCCTAGTTACAATAAATATAGATTTTATTTTGAAGCAATCGTAGTGTAAATTTAAAACAAAATAAATAGATGATGAAAGGACAAGATAGTCGAGTGACGGTCACCCCAGTTTTTACTTTTATTATGAAGATAGTATATATATATATATATATTTATTTAATTTATAAGGTCTAGATTGTACACCTATTTTCTGAAACGGAAGTAATAGTTTGCTCTTATTATTTTTACAATATCTCGAAAACAGCAAGCGTTACAGAAAAAAGTTTCGTATAAAAGTTAAAGCCATTAAAATTACTAGTAACTTTTGTTTGAATTTTTTTCTCAAAAAGTCTTTATTTTTTGAGAAATTGCTTCTGAAATAATTAATATATATTTAATTAATATGGTCGGAAGTAATAGTTTACTCTTATTAGTTTTACAATATCTCGGAAACAGCAAGCGTTACAGAAAAAAGTTTTTTATAAAAGTTGAACTTATTTAAATTACTAGTAACTTTTGATTGAATTTTTTTTCCAAATAGTGTACCAATTATTTATAAATCGCGTTTGAAACTGATTGATATATATTTACAATACCCTAATTTTAATATATATATATATATATATATATATATATATATATATATATATATATATATATATATATATATATATATATATATAGATTTTGTTTCATAGCAATCGTAGCATTAATATAAATACAGATAGTGAAAGGGTAAGAAAGTCGAGTGTAGGCCACTGCATTTTTTTATATTTTTTATAGTAAAGGGATCATAATATATATATATATATATATATATGTATAAATAAATATATAATTTATATTTTTGGAGGTCCTTTGAGAACGATTTGATGTCTCTCTCTCTCTGTGTGTGTGTGTGTGTGTGTGTAATATTTAATATTTTTATTTGTGAATTTAAAGTCGTCCTTATAAATATAACAAACATTGGTGTGGCACGGATGCTTCCAGCTTGATAATAGTTACAAGTTATATTACAGTACAGTATGTATAAAAATAGTGTATTGCGTAAACGTATGTCTGTAACATTCTCTACATATATATATATATATATATATATATATATATATATATATATATATATATATATATATATATATATATTTATACTATTGGGCTAGGGGCAAATTGGGTTCGCGGCGAATAGATGCGGTGAAATTGCCGCAACGAATCGCACCAAATAAAAATAAATTCCGATGTCATCGTGCAAAAAAAGCATAATACTTTCTACGAAATACTTTTCCTTATATTTACTATCAACAATACATATAAATATTGCATATATACATATATATATATGTAATACGTTCTCTAAATGTATTGAATACAAATTAAAACAATTATAAAAATTTCTTTTCTACAATTTGTAGTAATTGTCAACAAATTCTAAATTTAACAATAAAAACAATTGTTTAATAATTATTACCTGTGCCCATAACATATGTTTTAATTAGGGCAATACATTTATTATTTTGTTAATAATAATTAAAAACCGCTACTCGCATATCGCATATATTACTTATACGGCGAGCTGGACGCATAGATGCATTGTACCTAAGCACGTTTTAAATCAAAATAATCTACAATAATCGTACGACTTTTTATATCTATAACATTTTGCTCAAGTTATTAACCAAAAGGGCATAATAATTAAAACCGTTGCTCGCATATCGCATATATTACTTATACGGCGAGCTGGACGCATAGGTGCATTGTACCTAAGCTTGTTTTTTTATCAAAATAATCTACAAAAATCGTACGACTTTTTATATCCATAACATATTTTCAAATTGTTAACTAAAAGACCCTACTAATTAAAACCGTTGCTCGCATATCTCATATATTACTTATAAGGTGAGCTGGACGCATAGGTGCTTTGCACCTAAGCTTGTTTTTAAATCAAAATAATCTTCAATAATCGTACGACTTTTATATCTATAACATATTATCAAATTATTAACCAAAAGGGCATAATAATTAAAACCGTTGCTCGCATATCGCATATATTACTTATAAGGTTGGCTGGACGCATAGGTGCTTTGCACCTAAGCTTGTTTTTAAATCAAAATAATCTTCAATAATCGTACGACTTTTATATCTATAACATATTATCAAATTATTAACCAAAAAGGCATAATAATTAAAACTGTTGCTCGCATATCGCATATATTACTTATAAGGCGAGCTGGACGCATAGGTGCGTGGTACCTAAGCTTGTTATTAAATCAAAATAATCTACAGAAATCGTATGACTTTTCATATTTATAACATTTTGCTCAAATTATTAACCAAAAGGGGCATAATAATTAAAAACCGCTGCTCGCATATCGCATATATTACTTATACGGCGAGCTGGACGCATAGGTGCATTGTACCTAAGCTTACTTTTTATCAAAATAATCTACAAAAATCCCGTTTCTATTATTACTATTTATTTTAAAATTAAACTAAAGGTGTATAGCGCCATAATTAGTAATTAAAATAGTAATATAATGTGTTCAGAGTAACAAGATTTATAATTAATTATGTTAATTTTATTGCTGTGGCATTGCTTATCATAATTCATAAAACAAACTAGATTATTATTCGTAATTTTCTAAACTATTTGGTTCACTGTGAATTCAATCCAGCATAAAACCAGCAAGTTCACAAATTCATCGATAAGTCGTTTTCTAAAACAAGAATTTCCTGGTTAATAACTGAGCAATTCAACCGCATAAAAATATTTTGTGGTGCCATTTCTCAAATTTAATATAATTATAATGTTACCAAACTTGGGAGTAATGACTCCTAAATGTTTGTGACGAAAATACACGTAAATATTTGAAACGACTTTCCTCTAAGTGTCGTAGATGCGTTTAAGTGCTGTTCGTGAACCTGGCCGGTCTTAAATTAATGTTGTAACTACAATAATATAAAGGAGAAAGATGATCTTCTTGTGAAAAATCTCTCGAAACAATGTACAATTCGTATTCTATTCGCTGGGAATCGCTTAGTGTCTCAATGAAACATGAACTTTTGCCATAGAATAAGAAAGTGAACTTGATGCAAGATCAAGAACACCAAGATTTATATTTGTTGAGCGACTAGCCTAAGCTATATTAGCGAAAGTTTGCTAGCTGTCGTGGAGAATCACACACAACAAAAAAAAAAAAAAACTCGTATTGACCTTAGCAGGATATCGTGTGAATTATTGGAAATTACTACAAATTTAAAAACCATTATTTATTACTTAAACGGTAACGTTCGCTCGATCAATCACTTTTACTATACTTAAGTGCGATCCTTAACTGTCTTGAGCCCCTAATTCAATCAGTAAAATAATGCAATGTATCCCTTAAGTGCGATTTTAAGCTACAAAGATCCGTCTTTAACCGTCCATCAGTAAAATAATACGATGTATCCCTTTACTATACTTAAGTGCGATTTTAAGCTACAAAGACACGTCCTTAACCGCCTTGTGCCCTTAAGCCAATTATTGAAATAATACAATGTATCCCTTTACTATACTTAAGTGCGATTTTAACCGCCTTGAGCCCCTAAGTCAATCAGTAAAATAATACGATGCATCCCTTTACTATACTTAAGGGTGATGTTAAGCTACAAAGACACGTCTTTAACCGTCTTAAGCGCCAAGTCCATCAGTAAAATAATACGATGTATCCCTTTACTATACTTAAATGCGATTTTAAGCTACAAAGATCCGTTTTTAACCGTCTTGAGCCTCTAAGCTAAAAAGTAAAATAAATACGATGTGTTCACAAAATTGTCAATTTATCAATAACTAATTCGCAATTTTAACAACAAATCTGTGTATATAATCGTTTTTAATATAACCATAATTATCTTCAGATCTCATACAAAATATCTGGAGTGGCCTGTACTTACGTAGTTTTCATTAATTGTAGTTTTTAATTTATTAAAAGTTAATTAACAATTCTAACAAGAAATCTGTGTATTAAATCGTTTTTAATATAACTAAAATTATCTTGAGTTCCCATATATATAAATATATATATTACCAAAAACTGGAGTGGCCCTCACTCGACTTGTCTGTATTTATAATAATGTTAATTTAGTTTTAAATTCACCAACAAAATTAAAATGTTTTGTAACTAGAGTAACGTAAATATATATAATTATTATTTTCAAAAACGATTTTTCAGTAAATGGTACGTTTAAAAAAAAAACTTTATCAACAAAAGTTGCTAGAAATTTCAATATCTACAACATTTATAAGGATAACTTTTTCTCTAACTCGTGTCGTTTCCAAGATATTGAAGTGTTACATCCGGTTAAGATATAATTTTCAAAAGTTTTAAGTTTCAACATGTTTGGCTTTAGAGCGTTCACACTCACACAAACAGACAGACAGACAGTCAAACAGATACTCAGATAGACAGACACACAGACTTCATTGGAAAAATAGTTAAAATTAATTCAGTGACTCTCAAAACAAATATTTCCATTAAAATGCCGAAGTATTTCCTTTTGTGGTCACAAGACTTTCCTTTATACATTACGTATAAGAAAATAATAACATTTTACTGAATGAAAGTAAAAAAAATGAGTTTCTTGGAAATAGCAGTCGTTTTGCCATCTTCAGGAGTTTGAAATAGGCCGAAACGTAGGGTTGAATAAAATTAATTATTATAAACGACTGCTTGCCCCAAGAAACTCAAAAATCCAGTCTATTTTTAACCAAATAATTCTAAAGCTCTGATGAATTCAACAGAGAAGAATTCTAGCAATGTTTTGAACAAGAGTTCATCTCGTTCTTGCATCAGTTTTGATAAAAAACGACTCGTATAATATAAAACATTTGTAAAGATATTCAAAGAAAATTCTAACGATTATATATTTCTAAATCACCAACAATTTCTTAATCGTACTATGACACACGGTTATTTCGACAACTTTGGCCTCAGGGCAACTTCAGATAAGACAAAGACAGATGCAAATAGACGAAGAGAACCGGTATTCCAGCACTTTTACTTTCAAGGACTAGGTCGTTACTCTGTCCGGTCCGGTCCGGTCCGGTCTCCACTGGCTGCGATGACCAGTAGTCCGTCCGTCCGTTGAACAAACTCTCCAGATCGAACAGAAACTGTTTCATACGTTACGCTCAATTTCACATTCGACTAGACGTTAAATGTATTTAAATCTCTGTTTTATTAACATACTTATAAATAATCTTACACAAGGTTATTTCTTATTTATATAATTTGTCATGGTTTACATTCGCAGATTCAACATGACAAACGACATCGTTTGCAGTTGTCATTTACCTGATTTTTATTCCGGTAAGTATCGACTTCATTTTGTCTTTCTTATACGCAGTAATAACCAATCTTGTAATTATTAAAAATGCCGATTTCAAGATTTCAAAATAATACACGATTTTTGACACTCCCTAAATCGAATGTTTTTCTTTTTAGAAAGACGATTGAGAATCTATTTTCTAAAACATTTTTAGCCAATTAATTATAGCCCTAGACCATTCCCTAAATCCTGAAGGGTTAGATTAGTAATAAGTAATAGAATTAACTGGGGAAAACTTTATTGGAATTTCACTTGTTGCCCGAGAATATATTCACTTTCGTTATAAATGGAAAGTATTTTTCAATTTCCTTACGTACATATATGTATATACCACTTTTTTCCTGTAGGCGCTGAAAAAGGTAATCAATATTATTTATTAGTCGGTTATCCATAGCTACTATATAATTATATATGATGCAGACTAAATATCATTTAATTTATTCTTACCTACGTTCGAATGACTCGCGAAATTGTAAATGGAATATAGAAATTCATTGTTGCAAAATATGATGACTCTTATTACATATAGATTTACTTTCCATAATAATATTAGCATATGTTTAAACAAATATGATATAATAATTGTTTTTAAGGTTTGTTTGGTTTTTCCAAATCTAAATTGATTTTGCAAACAATGTGTTCAGCAGACGTTTACTATTTCTTGAATATCTCAGAAATAACATAAGTTATAGAAAAAGTAATATCAATAAAGGTTGAAGATATTTAAATTTCCAGCAACTTTTATTTAAAAATATTTCTATAAAAATGTACCATTTACTGAGAAATCATTTTTGAAAATAGTTGTTTTATTTACGTTCCTTATCCATTGATATAGTTTACTCCTACTATTTCATCAATATTTCAGAAACGACAAGACTTACAGAAAAGTTATATTTATAAAAGTTGTAGATATTAAAATTTCTAGCAACTTTTATTTAAAAGTATTATTATAAAAATGTACCATTTAGTAGGAAATCATCTTTGAAAATAGCTGTTTTATTAAAGTTCCTTGGCCATTGATATAGTTTACTCCTACTATTTCGTCAATATCTCTGAAACGACATGACTTAGAGAAAAGTTATATTTATAGAAGCTGTAGATATTAAAATTTCTAGCAACTTTTATTCAAAAACATTTCTATAAAAATGAACCATTTAGTGAAAAATTAACTTTGAAAATTGCTGTTTTATTTACGTTCCTTAGCCATATATTGATATAGTTTACTCCTACTATTTCATCAATATCTCAGAAACGACTTGACTTAGAGAAAAGTTATTTTTATAAAAGTTGTAGATATTAAAATATCTAGCAACTTTTATTTAAAAACATTTCTATAAAAATGTACCATTTACTGGAAAATCACATTTGAAAATAGCAGTTATATTTACGTTATTGATATAGTTTTACGGCAATTAACCATGAATTTAAAACAAAATAAAGCAATATTATAAAAAAGCTTCCTTTTGTAATGATAAATTAGCTACAAGCATATTTATATTTGTTCTTATCAACAATATAATTTGTTAAAAATAATGAATTATTGCAGATACATTATCGTATTCATTATTTAAATTTATTCAAGTGTTTGATGACAGAATATTTAAAATTTTATAATATATTTACAGACATATTAAACAAATTATGTCATTTGTTATTTATTCAATTTTATTTCCAACAAATGTGCGTACTGAATCTATATGAGAATCTTAAGCAATAAATTTCTTTCAATAGATACAAGTCATTGACCTGGAAGTCTTAAGAAAATGTTCTTGTAGATATTTTAATAGAATTTTATTGGAAAAGAAAATAATACATTTATTTGTTAGAAAACTAATAATAGGACGAAAGTAATGAAAGTTTAAATTTAAATAATTATCACTTTTAAAAATTAAATTTAAATTATCGAAGTTTATTAATAATATTATTAGCTTTGTCATACAGTAGTACAAGGAGCTATAGTATTCGGTAGTGTACTTGTACCATTAACGGAATAGATAAATACTGATACAGACATTTGTTGCCTATTATAAAGCTACCAGACCAATTTTAACCAAATTTGGTACACTTAATACGTTCTGGGAGTTCCTGACTACATATTGACTACTTTCCCAATGTTGTCTGTGTGTCTGTAACTGTTCTACACTGTTAAACATAAATATATAATGCTTTATATTTAAGATTTGTAATTCTCGGGAAAGGATACTAATTTTTATAAAGGAAACTAATTGTTTACTTGTGCCACATCTCCTATATCTTAAATAGGACACTTGGGAAAAATAATTATAATGGTTAGAGATTTAAAAAAATATATATATACATATATATATATATTTTAAATTCTTATTTAAAATCTATAAACAATAAATTAATAATTTCCAATAGATACAAACCTTCAGGCAATTATCTTTTAACAATATATTTAGACAAAATAAAATTAACCATTTTATTATAAACATTATAATATTTCTACTGTTTGCATATCGAATAAAAACCGGAACTGGTTACTGGAAGCACTGGCGCTAATATCAACGCATATTTCTACAAATATCCTAGTATATACATGCTGTGAAATTCGGAGACCGCAAAAGTCACCACAAATTTAATGCAATTAGACAAAAAATTATAGAATACGTGACAATATTTCAGGAAATATTTATTTATAACAATAACCGGAAAAAATCAAAGATATTTTCCATTTAATTTTAATAATCGTTATTTTTTGGCGCTATTGTTGTAGCTTTGAAAAAGTAGTTCAATTTTTAATCTAAAGAGAAAGTATTAAGAAAAATAAGTACGAAAAAATATTAGTGTTTCAGTGCTTCCTCAAAATAATATATAGACATTAAAGATGGTCAAAAAATTAATTAAAAATGCATCTAACATATGTTTAAATACGGAACTCTAAAAAAAAATTTTAAACAAGGCGTAGAAAGTAATAAATATAAGTATAATTAATGTAATGTTTAAAAATTACGAAAATCTTACAGAACTGGAAATCCATAAGTAATTCTTCTTTTTATATCAATTATAATCTGTTAATACAGGTGAAAATACTTTCTTTTGTGTGTAAACAACAAATAACAATTGTATTAAAAATGTTATAGACTTTAGTGAAGTTTGATTCGTTTTATTACAATTTTATTGAGCCGTAACTAAATTTTAACAAGCTTATAAATTCTTGGTAATAATTGATTTTTCCTGCTTACATGCTTGGTTAACCAACTAAATGGTAAAGAAAATTTTGTATTTCAAACAGTAGGGGAGAATGGGGCAACAACTATACTAGTTATTGATAACTTTTAATAGTTTGAAGACCTTTTATTATTTGACCGATATTTAAAATGAGTAAAAATGTTCGTAAAGTAATTATAAAATGTTAATATATAGAATTATAATGACATATTGGATTATGAGTGAAATAATTATTAGAAATCAAGCAAATTGCCGTAAGGAACACAAATTTTTCCTGCAAGAAAGTGTTACTTACAGCTGAGAACCTACAATTTAAAGCAGGTAAAACAGATATTCGTAATATTCTAATGGAAACTTGTCCATGTCAAATTCATGACTTTCAAAATACTTGTTTGAAATATTGCCAATTAAACTTTTTATCTATTTTTAAAATTGTTGCACGAAGTCTATACGGAAGTATTGAACAATTAAACACATTTTGACCATCCCTGAATCGAATCTAAATATTTTCGTAATGTCTATTAACGCTCTACAGCATAAATAAAATTATAAATTCTGCAATTATATATTAAATTTCGCATAAACAAGCTCAGGTACAATGCACCTATGCGTCCTACTTGCATTATAACTAATATATGCAATGCAAACACCGGTTTATAATTATTATGGCCTTTTAGTTAACAATTTGAAACAATTTAATAAAAAAGAATTTTAGTGCATATATTAAAATTCAACATAATAATATTTAATAATTTTTTACGGCCTTTGGGTTAACAATATGAAAAATCTTGTAGACATAAAATATCTTAAAATGTGTAGTAGAATTTTTGGGTGTATAAATTATTTTTATAAGGGCAGTATTAAGGGGAGTTTGAAATTTTGGGGCCCTATAACTCAGGAAGTATAAAAGCGATTTGATTTAAACTGCGTGTGGATTCTAATGGGATGTTAAGTAATATGTGTACCACATTTGGTAAGAATCGCTTGGGTACCTTCAGAGTATTGAGCCTAATTATGTCTTAGGAGCGACGACTAACATTCAAGTATATGTTTTTGGATTCAGAGCGACCCATTTTGGGATTTTTTTTGATCCGAGAATGCTACAGACACACGAATGTGTTAGCTTTTTCTATACTTTGTACGGCTAGTACAATTATAATAATTAAATTCTAAAGTTCAATTAAAAGAGTGTCCGAAAAGTAAAAGTTTAGAATTGGTCATCACAATTTTTATATATTCAAATTACACTATTTATAACTATCAAAATGACCTATGTGAAAGTATACCAATAAGGCTTGGGCTCAATGTAAAAGTGTATATACATATATATAAATTCAACCAATATACCTTACAAATACGTTACTATAGAAATCTAGTGGATAATTATAGGCCTTCTTCAAATCAACACGTTCACATTACGTCTATGCCTGCTTGATTCTAACGAAACATACATTTCTCATTACATGACGCATGCGTAATGGAAAAGTAGGCCAAGTAGGAACTCTAAGGGAGCCAGAATAAAATATCTATTCATCGATATATTAATTATTGTCTACTGACATAATTAACTGTTATTAAAACCTTAGAAATTAATCATACTATATTTACTTTCTTATACGCAATAATTAACTCGAAATTTCTACGGATATACACGTTTTGAGCCTCCTTGAATCCTATAGACTCTTTAGAGACAAAACTGTCGAACGTACAATTGTAAAACTACCAATTTAAAACTAGATTTGGTCTCTTATTTATTAAAGGAATCTTCAAACCAAAAGTGCATGTTTACTTTATGCATTTTCTGCAATATCTCTAGAACGGTTGCACTTATGGCAAAAAAATTTATGTACATAATGAAAGATAATAATATTTTACACAACTTTTGTTTGAAAAGATTCTTCAAAAAATGTACCAAATACGAGAAAACTCGTACGGAAAATCGTATTGTTCTTATTTATGCATTTATTGTTCTATCTCCAATATCACTAGAACGGCTGCACTTATGGCAAAAATAGTTATTTTCATAATTAAAGATATTAAAATTTCGCACAACTTTTGTTTGACAAATTTTTCTAAAAAATGTACCAGTTACGAGAAAACTCGTACGGAACATCTGCAATGTTCGTATTTATGTTTTGCATTATATTTAATAATTCGTATGAACTATGCTTGACCAGGAAACCAAAAAAGACTCAAATAATTTGATATTTAATAACGGTTATCAAAAATAGACATAATTAACATAATTCCTCAATTTACACGATATTTTGTATAAATTTTCATGTAACGCTGAACTTGGCTCGAGTTCATTGCCAAGGTAACTTTCTATAGTTATTTGCTTTTAAGAAAATTGTTTCTATCAAGATCATATGCATTTTTCATTAGTAATCATTATTTATATAAACATTTTCTAGTTCTAATGTGAGCTAATTTATAGTGTTATGTCTCTAATGACATTAGTTAATAATAATTGTACATATTAATTTATCAATTTAACTCTAATGAATTTAATTATAGTCATTATACAAGCATAGGTACATAGGCACCTATGCCGAATAAATTCTCCGTAAATTAACATACGTATAATATTTTAAAATACTTTACAATTTGAAAAAGAATATATTAGTTATCATAGTTATTATATTAAATCGTTTTTTATGATTTGTTTCATAATTTCATAATTTTCCCTTCGACAGTTTTGTCTTTAGAGTGTTCACATACACACACACACATATATAGACGGTATTCAGGGATAGTGAAAACGTATATTTCCGTTAAAGCTTGAGTGAAATATAAGAAAATTAAAATCAGAATATTTTCTATTAATTATAAACCTGTCGTATAGTGAGCTGAAGGCATTTGTGCACTTATGCTTGTATTAGATTGTCTTGCAATATGTACCGAAGGTGCTCAAGTGATTTGTGTGTCTGTTGCATTTTTGGAATCAAGAGTAAACTCAGATATTCGTTCCTGTTTCCAAAAATGTATACAACTCATTATCAATTTATGTATAATTTATAATAATACAATCTAAATTATGTTAAGTAACATATATGCATAACTAAGCTATTCAAATTGAAGTATTTTTCGCATTTAAATCGTCTATTGAGTTTCTAACATAGTAAATAATTATCGTGCATGCAAAGTACAATTTTATTCAGAAAATCGGATGACTTTCTTCGCGATTATTTGTTGTTGAATGCACTATGCGTGTAAATAACTCACTTATTACTAACTATATAGATATACTAACGAGAGTTATGACACCGACTCAATGCACAATTCAATGCGATATCTTACTAACAATACGTATACGAATTATTGCATTTTATATTACATACAGAACGTCACGCGAATCTTGCAAATACTACAGTACTCGACACGTAATTATAAAATAATTGATTCTGTATTTTATTCACTAAAGAACTTCCCAAATTGAGTAAATTAACTTGAACGTAGTCTAAACCGAAATATTTACACTGAAAAAGTTCAAGAATAACTGAAAGGAATAGTAAAAGTAATTTTAATATTGCTTAAATTGACATTATTGCTTTAATCACCAAGAAAAATTGTTCAATTTCGATTTTGTAACTCCCTCACCGAGTTCCTGGTGATAACCCCGATAACGTGAACATAAATATGATGTTTACAAGTCAGGAAAGCCGCTGTTCACAGGTTGCAAGTTGTTTAATTTAATTTCAATACTTATTTATTGTTTTACAACACTTATATTTTTGCTATTTATATAAATTAATCAGTTTCTCATCAATAAAAATCAATTTAATTATGTTATTAGTGGGTTTACACCTCGAGTTCTACAATTTTGATTAATATAAATTGTTTGCTAATGTCTACAAACACGATACATACTTTGTAATATAAAATTTACATTATATTGCACAAAAAACAGTGATTTTGGTTTGTGTATTACAAATCGTCTAGTTTTGCATATTTAAATCAGATATGTGACTACGATACATTGATTTACGGTATCAATCATGAATCTCAATACGTTTTTCGAATAGCAATACACATAATTGTGTACCAAGAGTTTACACTTTCAATTTTACATAAGCAAGTCACAATTATTGATTATTTTAGTTATAAATTTATATTGATAATATTATAAGAGTTTAGTGTTCAATAACTGCCTCATAATAAGTATTTTGGGTACTATTATACTAAATAGGATAGCGAAATAGTTTTCTAAATTGATTTAAAAGAGTAAAAAATATCGCTAACGTGAACCGTTTCAGACTTATAGCTGTTTAAAATTTAATTCATGTTTTAAGTTTAAGTACTGAAAACGTATTTTTAGTTATAAATTTATATTGATAATATTATAAGAGTTTAGTGTTCAATAACTGCCTCATATTAAGTATTTTGGGTATTATTATACTCAATACGATAGCGAAATAGTTTTCTAAATCGATTTAAAAGAGTAAAAAATATCGCTAACGTGAACCGTTTCAGACTTATAGCTGTTTAAAATTTAATTCATGTTTTAAGTAATAAGTACTGAAAACGTATTTATTTTCGATATTTTTACCTCAATACTAAAGCAAATAGACTTTCTAAATCGATTATCAAGAGTATAAAATATCGGTAACGCAAACCATTTTAGACTTATAGGTGTTTTAAAATTAAGTCATTTAAAATTAAACTTGATTATTTAAATTTTAATATTCCTAAGCTCAGCGTTCTTATGCTTCTAATTTTCAACCAACAGAATAAGTTTGAATTAAATATAGCATATTGAGGGTAATTAAACATTTATTTATAATAGTTCAAGATTTCTCCGCTAACAACGTAACGCACTAAACATACAAATAGCGCCATCTAACAACCAAACGTAACTCTTCTATAAACAATACGAAATTATTTGCAGAAAATTTATTTCGTTTCAAAGTGAAACTTAATTTTCCCGCTATATATTTTGTTTATTTTAATTTATAAATAAGTTTAATATACAACCGATTTTTTTCTTTAAACATTAAAGAATTATTTGCTATATAAATAAAGGAATTAAAACATTCACCAAATAAAAATGAGGCAAGCTAAATGCATTGGTGCTTACCCATATTTTAATTTTGTTATATGAGAACGCAATGATATTTATTTGGGGCCTTTAAAACCAACAGAAACGTTTCACATGCAATGATAAATTATTAATTGCCTTAATTGAACATGTTTTTTCTTGGTTCGCTCACTCAATATATTTACGTATATTTCTATCGAATCGCCGGTTTCTATAGAAACTTGTTTATACTACGCTTATTTAACTAGTAAAATACATTGTCCACATTTATATTTACGTCTTTGTACAAGTAACACCCAATAAATATTTCTGTCTTTGCTGGAATTCAATAAATTGTTGTTTCGGGGTCTCTAAACAGGTACAAAAGTAAGTAAACTTAATTATTTTGACTCGTTAGTGCCTTGTTCACTTATTATAAACTGTTAGTTTTTAATTAAATAACAATTTGAATACGCGAAACCGCGGATTTATTTAAAATAAGATAAATATATCGATGTTACGTTTAAACTAATGGGCATTTTGCTAAAATTACAAATATACTAATGACAACTATTGTATATAACCGGAAATGCATGTTTACTCTATATGCATATTTTATTCTATCTCCAATATCAAAAGAACGGCTACTCTATGCAATTTTTGTTCTATCTCCAATATCACTAGAACGGCTGTACTTAGCGCAAAAATAGTTATGTACATAATAAAAGATATTAATATTTCGTACAACTTTTGCTTGAAAAGTTTCTGCAAAAAATGTACCAGTTACGAGAAAACTGCTACGGAAATACTTAAATGTTCTTATTTATTCATTTATTGTTGTATCTCCAATATCACTAGAACGGCTGCACTTATGGCAAAAATAGTTAGGTACATAATGAAAGATATTAATATTTTGCACAACTTTTGTTTGAAAAGTTTCTGCAAGAAATGTACCAGTTACGAGAAAACTGCTACGGAAATACTTCAATGTTCTTATTTATTCATTTATTGTTCTATCTCCAATATTACTAGAACGGCTGCACTTAGCGCAAAAATATTTATGTACATAATAAAAGATATTAATATTTCGTACAACTTTTGCTTGAAAAGTTTTTGCAAAAAATATACCAGTTACGAGAAAACTGCTACGGGAAATCTTAAATGTTCTTATTTATTCATTTATTATTGTATCTCCAATATCACTAGAACGGCTGCACTTATGGCAAAAACAGTTACGTGCATAATGCAAGATATTAATATTTTGCACAACTTTTGTTTGAAAAGTTTCTGCAAAATATGTACCAGTTTTCGAGAAAACTGCTACGGAAAATCTTAAATGGTCTTATTTATATTGTCATGGAAATACATTTATATAAGAATTTTTCTTACAGTATCATAACAAATATAAATAATGTATGTCATATTTCACTGTTAAACACAAATAGATCGACTGAGACATTTGTTTCATATTGAAGCAACAATATTTGATAACATAATAATTCAGGGTATTACTGTGTAGTATTGGTAGTTTTTGACAGTTTGTTTATTTCTAATGAAAACTACGTAAAAGGAAGTTCTGTGTTGGCCACAACAGTTTTTGTTTTATACGTTAAATTTAATGACCTTTCAACACTTAGTAATTTTAAGATAATTAAATAGCTTTTATGGAAAGACTTTCATAATTTATTTATTAAATGCGTATATTAAATAAATAAACATTAGATATAAACTATGTTCATATGTTTATATCGGTCTGTTAACTTCATTAAAAAAATTCAGTTGTTTTAAAAATGAGTGATTATAAAGCACATTTAATTTTAATGCAATAGGGCCATTCAAATAATCAGTAGTGGCCTGCACTCGACTTTGTTATACTTAGTTTTAATTATATATGTAATAGAGCTTGCTTTGGTTTCAATTTATTCTACGATTGCCATGAAACAATATCAATATGTGTACTAACTAATATATTACGTATATATATATATATATATCGACATTCATAGACGTTTTTAAAGAAACCATTTATTTACATATGTAAACACGTTACATATTTATAATTAGTGAACATTTTTGAAGCGAGTATCACTTTATTTTGATAGCTTGAAATGAACGTATCACTAAAATCTCATCAGATCTAGATTTGAAGATAACTCACTTCCCTATAGATCTTTAGAAAGTAAGAATGACCTTGTATGTCCACGCAAGCGCCATGAACACTGTCCATTGGCAGTGAAAGTGTTCTTTTTTTATTTTTCGAACACTGTTGACCTCTGTCCGCGTAGAGGAGCCCCAGAACCTCCATTTATAGACAGGAAGATTTCATCTTAATTGTATGCTCAATGCAATGATTTTCTTATGCAATGATCACTGAATTATGATTAAGTGAAAGCTCAGATTAAATTATATAATGTTTTGGCAAATCTCCTTCTAGCAATTTTAGTTTAAAGTCATCAATAAAATAAGTGAACAATATGTACAATAATACGACATTTATTATAATATGACAAGTCTTACATTATTAACAAAAATAACAAATATACAAAAAGTTTATTAATTATAAACATAATATAACAAAAACTGATCCAAAATTTGCTGTACAGATTGGATCTAGATTAATTTGAGTAATAGTTACTCTTCCAGAAACCTGGAAGAATGGACAAGAGTCAAGGAATGGAAAGGTTTAGGGAAAACATTAAATATATACAAAAGTGAGCAACTTGAAGGATATCTACAGAATTCTATCCATATAATTAATCCCATCCATGATGTTCGTGGTGTATTGGTACCCAAACTTTCTGCCAAACTGGTTTCCAGATCTTCTTCCATTCAGATACTTGAATTTCCTTCCATGCTGGTACTTGAATTGACTTCCATTCATCCTTCCAAATCAATTTCTTCTCTGGAACCCACGCCTGCTTCTTCTCTGTCCTCCAAATTTGTACTTTCTCTTCCCTCCAAATCTGTTCTTTCTTGGTAACCCAAATCTTTTTCTGTTCTGTCCTCCAAATTTGCTTCCACTCAGCTTTCCATTTAAGTTTCTTCTCTGGAACCCATTTCTGAACCTTTTCTGTCTTCCAGATCTTCTTCCAGACTGGTTTCCAGATAAGTTTCTTCTTCCACAAATCATGAGAGACTAATTCCCAACCGTGTTTATCTTTGCCATGGTAATGAGGTCCTGGCACGCCAATTTTAACCCATTCTGGTACCCATATTTTCTTCCAGGCTGGTACTTGCACTTCCTTCCATATTGGGACTTGAATTTCTACCCATATTGGCTTCCAGATTTTCTTCCAGTCTGGTACTTGGATTTCTTTCCAGGCCGGGACTTGGACTTCTTTCCATGCAGGTTTTTTAACAATTTTCCAGTCTGGCACTTGTATTTCTTTCCAGATTGGCACTTGGATTTCTTTCCAAATAGGTACTTGGATTTTCTTCCATTCGGTTTTCCAGATTTGTTTCTTTACTGTTTTCCAGATTTGTTTCCAATCTTCTTTCCAGACTAGTTTCTTCTTCCATATTCCTTCGGGTTCATGGTGGGACCGTTTTTCTCTGGTTACTTCTTCGGCTACCGGGTTACTGAGTGTTGGAGCGACCAACACGCATCCCAGAACCAACTATAACCAGAAATAACCAAATTGTAACAATTATTACATTAATTAGCGTTAATTATTGTGAAAATCGGTTACCGATTAATATAAAACAAATGAATTATTAAAAGAAAGTTTACTTTATTGTAAATTATTCGCGAAATTATTCTGTAAAAATTTGCAAAATAGCGTAAATGTTATTCACATGAAGTACGATGACATTATCTTAAAATTGTACGCGGGAAACATTTGAATTAATTATGTAGAGGAAAGTTATATAATTAACATAAAATTTAAATAAACATTTGCTGATTTTAAGTATCTATTTTACTAATACGAGTTCGGAAGTTATATTATTTTCTATTCCATTTCAAAAATGTACATATCGTAGAAGGTGGAATATATTAATTTTTAACATAAAATTTATATATATATAAACTTTCTATTTATTATTTATAAACATACCAAAATAATAAAATTAAATGTTAAATGCAAAACTGGCGGCCTAACGGAATAAATCGTAAACTATTTACTGTTTAAATAACCGATTCAAATTGACAAACATTTATAGTTAATAAATCATAATATTACAAATTCTAAATTATTTAAGTCATTTATTACAATACCTAAATAGTAATTGTGAACTTTATGCGTAGTTCTATAACTAGTATTTAACTGTAAGTGAAGCTTAAATATTGTAAACTGTTACTAGTTAGTTTTTGTATAAAAACAAATAGGACGTTTTCCCAATTATACAAATTTAATTTTATATATTTTATCCAAGTATATTTAAAATACTACGTGTTAGATTTTGTCCAATTTAATATACAATACTCTATTTTAGAATACGTCCAAGTATGTATACAATTCTTTCTTTTAGATATCATCCAAGTATATACAAAATACTTATATTTAAACTACGTCCAAGTATGCATGTAATTCATCCTTTTAAACTTCGTCCAAGTGTAAGTATAATATACTTATTTAGTTAGTATATAATACTGCCTTTTAGACTTTGTCCAAATATATATATATATATATATATATATATATATATATATATATATATTTAATTATTCCGTATAGACTTTGTCCTAGTATATATACTTTCTTTTAGACTTCATCTAAGTTCGAATTAAATATTTTAGGCTGCCTAAGTATACTTACTTCTAGATTTTGTCCAAGTTAGTATTCAATACTTCCTTTTAGACCGTCTAAAATAAGAACAGGAATGTTCTTATATATTTCAATGACAATGAATTTAGTGAAATATCGAAAAAGTTTCTCTAGATTAAAAAATTATTTCACATTCATGTAGCAAGTTTAAGGTTAGGTTTATAAATTGAGCCAACGTTCAAATACGAGTTATAATCTCGTTATGTGCAACCAAAATGATAATTAGGTTTGGTTAGCGTAAACTAATGTCATACAGATCTACAAGAAACTTGTTTTCTAAAAATTATACTACACAAACAACTATATTTTTATTTAACGATAAAAAGTTAAGTTTATTGTGTTTGTAGGTCCTGGGAAATTGTAATATTATACAATAACGGTTGTTGTTATATTTTTAATGAGCTGTGCCTTTTTTATTATTTGTATTTTGTTGGTTTTATTTGTTTATTTATAGAAATAATTAATATGCAGTGGATATAATTTATTATTGAAATAAGATAGGTTTGTCTGACATTTGTGAAATTATATTTCCATATAAATTATAGGAAATATTTGATTAATTATGGAAAACATTTATAATTAGTGCAAAGAAAGTTAATTATTATTGTATTCTAAATCTTAGAATTACATTTTCTACGTATGTCAACTAATTATTTAAATGTAAAATGCATATTTTTATTTCGATAAATATTGATTTTATGTTTCAGGGTTGTTTTAACAATAATAAGATTGCCTAAATGCAAATATCATTTATCTAACTTTAATTTCGGTTAAGTCACAAATTAATTTTCACTTTCTTATACGTAATATATATAAAAGAAAGTATTGGGACCACAAGAAAAATCTACCTCGACATTTTAATTTTTTTTGAGGGTTCTTAAATCAATTTTGATTATTTACCCAATGACGTCTGTGTGTGTGAACGTTGCACAGCTAATACCATTGAATATAAAAATATAACATTTTAAATTTAACATTTGTATATCTCTGAAAAAAATCTTAGTTTGAAAAGAATATTTAAACTGCAAGTGCTTACTTACTCGTCTTATTTTCTAAATATCTCAAAAAGAGCACGAGTTAGAAAAAAATAAATTTTATAAAAGTTAAAGATATTTATATTATTAACAACTTTTGTTTGATACATTTTTTCGTAAAATGTACCATTTACTAAAAAAACGACTTTGAAAATTGGCATCTTATTATATACAATTAAGACGCGGCTTTGAATGATTAAAATCAAAATAATTATTAATTTACTTTAATATAAAAAATTTAAAGTGTATTTTAAGAATTATAGTTCAACACCCAGCCTTATGTATATGTGTAGAACGATCACTGAAAAAAAAATCGTAGTTTAAACAGGATATTTAAACTGCAAGTACTTACTCGTGTTCTTTTCTAAATATCTCAAAAAGGGCACGAGTTACAAAAAAATAAGTTTTACAAAAGTTAAAGATATTTAAATTTCCAACAGTTTTTGTTGCAGACATTTTTTCGTAAAATATTCCATTTACTAAAAAATCGACTTTGAAAATAGGCATATTATTATATAAAATTAGGACACGGGTTTGAATGATTAAAATCAAAATTGTTATTAATTTTTTATATTAGAATATAAAATAATTAAGCTATATTTTAAGAAATATAGTTTAATTTTTTATATAATTTATTAAACACCTAAATAAGCGTCAAGAATTTAAAATGATTTTTGGATTAATATATTATTAATCCATATATATTTATATATAAACACCCAGATGTATGTGAATGTGTAGAACGCTTTGCTTATATGTTTATATGGTTATAGTTACTAGTGGCGGGAATAAACCTTATTTACAGTGACTCGAGCCATTGTGAAATAATTTTCGGCACTGGTCTTTTAAATATGTCACTGGTTATTTATAAAAAATAAATACTACGTCAAAATATATAATATTGTGTGTGAATTGTGAGAAGCAGTAAGTATAATCACTGATTGTTGACGAGATAAAATTATATTATTCTTAATTGACAATGTCATCGAATATTAAAATGTATTGAAATTTATATAAGTATTAAATCGATTGTATATGATATGGGCACATGATACCCACGGTTTAACCTATTATAAATATATATATATAAATGCGTGCAACAATTAAACCACGTCACTAGGTTAATCGCCAAGCTTAACCGGAGCGTAGCATATCACACACTTAATTTTAACGGAAATTTAACTAAACACTGTTTCCAAAACGTAAGAAAAAAACGAATTATAATATTCACAATAAGCACTAACCAGTAGTATCCAAAGTTTCATGTTGATGCCCTTTGGTACGATGACCAACGTTTGTTAAGTTTGGCTTTACGCCTAAGTGGGACTCAGCAGGTCTACTGAATTTTCATCACCGACATACAGCAGTTTTATACTAACCGAAACATCACTTCTATGGAATCCCACCATTTTGCACTTAGCATAAAATTCACAATTATTATTTACAAGATTTAACCTCAGTCGCGGCTACGAATAGTGAATGTGGCCTACAGGGGGGGAGTAGGTGGCACATCTTGAGGTAGGGGCCCTCGATTTCCTGCTAGGGATTTTTTGTTTAGTCACTTTGCAGTTTAGTTTTAAATATTTTCGCTTGACAAGATCAAAGTTTTTTTTATAACCGTTTTAAAATATCGTTTTCTAAAGAAAAGAATCATTTAAATTTTTTACCTGTATTAAAATATCGTTTTCTAAAGAATAAAATTCATCGAACATTAATTCATTCCTTTAAAGTTGTTTTTTAATATATAAAACGTAAAAAGTATTTCAAATATTGTTTTCTAAAGCAAAGAAATTATTTAAATCTGTATTAAAATATTCTTTTTTAATAAAAAATATTAATTTGGGATTGTTTATATGTATATTTAACTTAATGAAAATACGTACAAAGGTCCAGTGTAGGCCACTACAAATTTCTTATAGTTTTTACGTAATAATATAAATATATATAATGTATATTAACATATTAATTTACAGTCGGTTAATTTTATAATTAGCATATTAATTTTAAACTGCTTTTTGTTTAAAAATATTATTTATAATTAAAAAGAGTTAATTATAATAATTTTCTAAATTTGATGGCACGTTACGAATTATATTAAGTGTAGATACATTCGTAAAATAAAAATTAAGTCGTTACTTACCGAATTATAAGTAAACGACTGGTGTAAGTAGGCCTTACAGATTTTATTAGCTACGTAAATGATTCTGGTTCGTGAGAAAGATTTACTCTGAAGTTCCGGCCATTTCCTATATCGTACAGACATTCAAACAATGTCTAATTATGTGATTCATGGTATTACACTATTTACACTGCACTTATAGTGCAATTTGAGACCAAAACAAACATTACGAAGAAAGTAGTTTGAAAGTTACGGCATCACGAGAGCAAATATGTATATATTTATAGGATAAAAAAGTTATCTTCTTGTAGTAAAATTACGTACAAAGAAAAAATTGTAGTCATTCAATAAAATTTAAATTTCACTTATATATGTAAATGAATATCAGTAAATTGTTATTTTCCACATTGTGTTTGCCAAATGGTTGAATGTTATTGGATACATTTAGAAAATGTTGAAAAAGTGTTCATTAGTTTTATTTATGATCATAATATTTACTATACAAAATAACGCCGTAATAAAAATGAAAGGAATTTTATTAAGCTCCTTTCTGGTTTCACTGATTTATGTAGAATTTTTATTTAGGTTTGAATACAACATAAATATATATAACCTAAAGCTAAATGTGGTTTAAAAATAGTTTAACCCGTTTTAAAACGAGTATGAATTCATAAATCTTAAAACAAGAAAATTGACCGGGGTAATCGTTATAGTTGACCCCGTCAATGCACCGTCGACGCCCGGTAAATCTCACGTTTGCCAGATTTTCAACCTACTTGAAAATAAAAGGTTTTGGATTTAACAATAAAAGTGTAAAGACTGCATTAGGCATTTATTTCGTAAAACTGGGTTATTTCACGCAAAGAAATTTCTTTTTCTGTAAACACGATTAAGAAATGGATGATTTTAATTTATAGTGTAAAACTAACACTTTAGATTTGTAATATGTTGCAAATACATTCTTTGCAATTGACGAAGTTATATGTGTGTTTTATCAATTTAAATTACGAAATACAAAATGCTTAACATTTCTAATCTATATCCTTACTAGAGAGAGAGAGAGAGCAGGTTTGTACACACTTACTAGGCGTGCTTATATCGCGTTCTCTGTCTAGCAACGGTACAATATCTACAATATGGCATGTTTTGATACAATATTTATATATCCTATAAAGCTAAGTGTAGCTTAAAAATGGTATAACCCGTTTTAACCCAAGTATAAAATTATATATCTTAAAACTACAATATTGAGCGGGGTAGTTGTGTCGGTTGACCGTCAATGCACCGTCGATGGCGGGCAAATAATATGTTCGTTCGCCTATTTGAAACGAAAAATTGAAAATCTAAAGTATTGGAATTCCATTAAATATTATTACGTGATTTTCAAGTGTAGTTTGGTTAATCGATGTGTAACTTTCTCCGCTCGGACAAGATCTTGCATGTGGTCCAGATATTTTCGATTACATACAAACTTGTTGTGACAGGTTTGCGTGCAAGTTCAAGGGACCAACAGACCGGACATACACTGGTCTGAGGTGTGGTTTTTGTAACCAAACTGGATGTAGGAAATACGAACCGAGGAAAATTATAAATGAGAAAAATAAACCAAGTCTTTTTTTTTGCCTTTCTCTTCTTATGTAATTATTTTCCCTTTTTGGGTGGTTCAATTTTCGTAAAACACGGACCAAACCTGCCTTTAGGCTAAGTGACGCCTTTCTTTAGAGTTTATTTATTGGTCGAGCCACTGTAGTAACCATAGAAACGTTCTACACATACATTCACACACACACGTACGTCTATGTGTTTTCTATTTAATTAATTCAAATTTAATCGTATTATTTTTGTAAAACTATTTCTATAAATAGAGAAATAAAATTTGTCTCTTTGTGACTTTTGTTACGCTGTTAACAATAATAATAATATATATATACTTTATACTTTAATTCTGAGAGTTCACTAACTGTGACAAAACAGTTAAACAATTTAATATAATTAATGTAATCTGTCGTATTAAAAAGCAAAACTATTTTTATTTTTACTTTTTTCTGATAGTTTAATTGGCGTTTACCAAAAAAACAGAAACTCTTTGTTTTGTTTAACCTTTTTTTTTGTGGTATAAAAGTGTTTAAAAATACTTTCTTTCGTAATGTTAATATGTAATATGTTTATTTAATGATGCAAGTGCAATTTATTATAATTTCATGGTCGACGAAAGTGTTAATTATAATATAAAATTTAAATTAAATTATTTTTAAATATGAATATATTTTTAAACAATTCTTAATTTTGTAATTATATTTTTATTCCTTGTATTAACTTCTTGGACGATGTTTAAAATAATTATTGTAATCATGGACAAGTATAGGTACAAGCACCAATGCCTTCAGCTTGCTGAATGTTTTAGCATTGAGCTCGCCTTACAAAGTACCGAAGAAGCTAAAGCATTCGGTTCCTCTGAAGGTAACGGGACGATTCACACCAAATTTAGTACACATATTATTTGGTATCCTATTTGAATCCGCTCCCAATTTAAATCCAATCGCATTTATACTCCCCGAGTTATAGGGCCCCAAAATGTACAACCCCCCTTAATACTGCCCTTATAAAAATAATTAAAACACCCAAAAATTCTATTAATAATTCTAAGATATTTTATATCTACAAGATTTTTTCATATTGTTAACCCAAAACCCGAAAAGAAATTTTGAAGAAATTATAAAAAATTTCGAAATCGAAAGTTATATAGATTTTTTAATACGTCCATTTAACAACTGACTGAATACTATAGCTCTTTTATACTATTCTGCGATGAGTAATACATAATTACATTGCTTAAGAGTATCTAACAGTAATAATATTTGATTGATGACAAATTTGATTCAATAAAGAAAATTACGTGAAATTTCGTAATTATTAACAACAATTTCCAAAGTGGCCGAATCAAGTGACCTCGGCACTATCTGCATTCGGATAATAAACATAAATACTGCATAATTTAAATAAATTATCAGTAGCCATCAAATTATTTGCACATTTATGTTTACCAACAGTAATATAATTTTGTAATATTTGTAGTGAGCCATTTGCACGTTAGGCGTGGCTTAAATGTCTTCAATAAAATGTCATCACATCATTTTAAACCGTAGGCAATGGAAGAAAGTCGTAAACAGGTTTCAGCGATTTTTATCTGTCAATTGGATTAAATATAAATCTATGTATCTGATTTATTAACTGCAGCAATTGTGTGTATCAATTTCTTTGACAAATTAAGCTTCAATGTCATCGTATATCATTATCTGGAGTGCCCTTCACTCGACTTTCATTTACAGTACGACATTTTTTGCCCAAGGTCATTAGTAGCACCGCTGATGTGTCTCTGAATACACTTTAATTAAACAATTACATGACTGAATTAATGCACAATTGTTCCTAGTGTTAAAGTAATAATATCTATTTAATTTCATCTTGAATCCTTGACGCTAAAAGGCCTTTACTTATTTCTTCAACTTGAAACGGATACTTATCTTTCGTTTTGTTAATAGAATTAATTATAAAATAAAAAACATTTTATTGTTAATTTATTACCGGCTTTAAATCATTAGCAAAATATTATTACATTCCTTATTAAAATGGACAAAAGGTGATAAACTTTTATAGAATGTATAATTAAAATTAATAATAATTTACGTAATAATTAATTATTAAAGTTAACTTTAGAGTTACAATATTTTAAAAAAGAATTTCCTATACAAAAAAAATGTCATACTCAAGTCTGCAAAACCACTAATAATTGATTAAAAACGTTATTATCCGTGATATGTGTAAACACCTTTCTATATTTGTATTGTTGGATGTTACAGATATCCCAATTAGATTAAAGTTATTGACATTTAGTTAAACATTGACAGGTGACGTGATGAATGATTATCAATTGATTGGAAATCGATAACGACAATATTGATCTTCAAAAGTGAGAGTTGCAATAGTGACAATAATAAATATGGTTTTAAAATGCATTCATGCGCATTTTTTTGAATCGATTTCATTTTTCATAAAGAACCACAAATTATAAAAAATTGAACCGGGAAATGTAATATTTATTATAATTATTTATAACTAATGATTCCATTGTTACCTTGAAAGAAAGAAATTATTTTTTTCTTTCTAATACGAAGAATTGTGGCTTCGAAAAATTCCGAACGAAAATACACGGTTTGACTATCCTTGAATCGATTCTGACTATTTTCAAAATTATTACTCAAATTCTAACGGTTTTTCATCACTTTAATTAGCATTTTTGGAATCAGCGTAGTCAAATTAATCTAAATATATGTCAAACTCAAAAATATTTATGCGATTTTTTTTCCGAAAATTGACGATTTTCACTGTTTTTTCTCGCGGTTTGCTGTGGAGGTCGTAATTATATTCCAATTAAGTTGAAAATTTTTGACAATATACACCAAATATAAGTTGTTTGACTGTTTAAATTTCAACTCTCTATCTTTTATGGTTTGGTCGGAAAAAACTCGCAAAGTTTGATAAAAATTTCAAGTTAGAAATATTTTGTGAAATGTGACCAAAATTTTTTTTGTTTTCAAACCGACTGAAAGTAAGTTTCTAGAGTAATTAAATATCGGGGAACTCAAATCCGTTAACGACGGCTCGATACGATGCACCGTTTTCGAGTAATATGGAAATTAGCATTTTATTAACTTCAAATCGCGCTAACTCTAATTCTAACGGTTTTTCATTACTTTAATTGAAATGAAAAAAATCTGTAAACGCTCTACAGGGAGAAATGTTTCTGGTAAAAAATGAAAAAATCTTTTATTTTTATAAAAAAAAAATTACCGAAAGTATTGGTATCATCTTACTATTTTTTTAATAACTCGAAAACGGCTTGAGTTACAAAAAAAGTTATATTATAAAAGTTAAAGATATTTAAATTTCTAGCAACTTTTATTAACAAAGTTTGTTTGTGAAATGTACCATTTAATACCAAATCGTTTTTGAAAATATAAATATTATATTTTAATTTAAACAAAATATATCAATAATATAAGCACACAAGAAAGAGTGATGGCCACTCCAGCTTTTGTATTATTGCCATAACAAAATAATAAACTATAATTTTTTGTTATCTAAGAATTGGATCAGATAACTAATAATTAATTAATATAGCCACCTATAATTTTCCAATAAAGTGGATCGCATTAAATAATGATGTATAATTTGAAAACTTTTTCTTTGTACATAATTCATCTTCTTTTTTATTTATATTGTTATAACATAAATTAGATACCTTTCATTTTGAAAGAAATCCCAACGTATTATATTCTTGTGAACTGCGAAACATTGTATTATAAAAATGATGTATAATTTTAGCTGATTTTATTCTTTCAAATGAATATTTAATATTTGTTTCCATTGAATTGCCAAATTATTAGAAATTTAAGATTGCATGTTATCTTTACTTAAATTTCAGTAAATAAATAATTCATTTCCATTTACCATCAGAAAATAAAATATTTTTTGATATTGGGATATTGAACTCAAAGCAAAAGGAACAAGATTTGGTACGCGTAGAACGCACCAATGCGTAAAGTTCGCCTTTAAGTAAAATTCAATATTTAATAATTTTTTTCGGGCTTTGGGTTAACAATATGAAAAAATATTGTAGACATAAAATATCTTAGAATTATTAGTAAAATTTTTGAGTGTTTTAATTATTTTTATAAGGGCAGTATTAAGGGGGTTATAAATTTTGGGGCCCTATAAATCGGGAAGTATACGGGCGATTTGATTTAAACTACGGGCGGATTCAAATGGGATATTAAATAATATGTGTACTTAATTTGGTGTAAATCGCTTTGGTACCTTCAGAGAAATAGAGGTCGCCAATTAGACCAATTTCGAACCGCATTTTAAAGAAAATATTCTCCGAAACAGCAATTATATACACACGCAGTGTGACAACAAACTAAAATTACATTTCATAATCGTAAATTTCACGAACTAACCCATACTTAAAATTTCGCACTTCAACTGAGCCAGCCCCATAACGGGAAAATGCAATGGATTTAATTACCTTCTTTTACCACTTTCTACCATATATGATCTGTATTGGAAAGTTGAACAAAAAATAAAATAATTATTTTTAAAATATTACACAATCCTGATTTTTTATGATCATTCTTAATGCCTTGCGAAAAATGATTGCCAAAATTAAACATTATGTAACACTGGTGCAAGAAAATAATTATTATTTTAAAATACCAATAATTACAGTGAAATAATTTTTTCTTCTGCTAAAATCTCAGAATAAAATATTAATACTTACCTAACAATAATGTATTCGCTCTTAAAGAGACATAGGTATAAGCACCAATGGCTTCAGCTCGCTATATTTGCAGGAATTATTTTATTTAAAAATAATTATTTTATCTTACTATTTTTAAAATATCTCGGAAACGGTATAAGTTATAAAAAAAGTTATTCTTGTAAAAGTTGAAGATATTTAAATTTCTAGCAACTTTTGTTTACAAACTTTGTTTGTAAAATGTACCAATTACTGCAAAATCACTATTAAAAATGGTTATTTAATATTTACAATTTCCTAATTACAATAAATATTGCTGTTGTTTCATAGCAATTGTACGATGAATTTAAAACAATAAAAGCATAGATAATTAAAAACATGAAGGGTGAGTGAAGGCCACTCCAGCTTATTTTACTATTATAGACTAAATTACACGGAATAAACTATATTTGTTGTGTAACTTCGACGTATCAAACTGTCCTTTTGCAAGAATGTTGAATCTAAACATTAAATATGACAAACAGTGAAATAAATAACCAGTCGTAAAATGTTATACCAGAAAATAACAAATTCATATACTTGTATTGTACATTGAAGCGCTATTTGCGGAGACAGTGTCTCGGATAAAATGAAAGTGACCGAGTTCCACGAGTATATCGTAGAAAAGATGATGCAGGAAGTGATTGCCGGTGAACCATAGAACACCGTTTATTTATGATGAATAAAAAAGGCTTACAACACTTTTACGGGCATGTCGTAGTGAATACGCATGTTGTGTTGATACGCCTTACAGCATGTTCGGTAATCATCGCCATTTATATGAATTGTACATCTGTTATAATTGCGTATATAACGAGGAATACTTTCCTTTATATATACAAACAATGTTTAAATCGTCGCTAGTATGTCTGTAGCATTATCGGATTAAAAAAAATCTTAACAAAAAGTGTTGGTCTCGTCGTCCTGAATCCAAAAATATATATAACTTATATACTTGGATGTTAAACGTCGCTCACTCGTAAGATTAAATTTTCGCGCTCCATTTCTCTGAAGGTACCGGAGCGATTCACACCAAATTTCGTACACATATTATTTAACATCCCATTTGAATCCATTCGCAGTTAAAAACCAATCGCCTGTGTACTTCCAGAGTTATAAGGCCCCAAAATTTCAAGCCCCCCTTAATACTACCCTTAAAAAAATAATTATAACACCAAAAAATAATACAAGCAATTCTAACATATTTTATATCTACAACATTTCTTCATATTGTGAACCTAAAGCCTATAAAAAAATATTTAATATATTAATTATTGACACAGTTAGAACGAAACATTTGCAACCATCGATTTATAGAATTTGTAAGCCCATTGAATGCAAATTTACGCTTATACAACGATGTCAGTGAGCGATCTATAATGTTGGCAAGTTTGCCTATGCATATTTCAGTTACTTAGCAATGCTTATCTAATCACTTTTAACACCTATTCAATTCATAGTGTACTACACTGTTAAGTAATATGTTAAACGTAGATTTATATCAGTTATTTATGTATAGTCCATGGTTATAAACAAAATATTCATATAAAACAAGGTTTACTGATCCCACTATTTTCCGGGATGGTTACAGACACACGACAACACCTTATTTCAGCCAAGAAAAAAATATGGAGTGCCCCCTCACTTGGTTTTGTTTTTATGCAACATTTAATATAATATGACAGATTTCAAAAGCGATTTATCAGTAAATGGTACAATTTATAAAAAAACTTTTTAGACAAAAGTTACTAGAAATTTTAATATCTTTAACTTTTATAAGACACATTTTTATCTAACTCATGTCGTTTTTGAGATATAGATAAAATAACACAAGTATACATAACAGATTTCAAAGACGATTTACCAGTAAATGGTACAATTATAAAAAATACTTTTCAAACAAAAATTACTAGAAATTTTATTACCATTAACTGTTATAAGACACATTTTTATCTAACTTGTGTCGTTTTTGAGATATAGACAAAATGACACAAGCAAACACTTCTGGGTCCATTTGAAAATTAGGAAGTTTGATCCCACTATTTTCCTAAAATGTTACAGATACGTGAAACCCCATTTCAGCCAAGAAAGAAATCTGAAGTGCCCCTCACTTGATTTAATTATAATTTGTTTTTATTTTATATGTAATATAAAATAACAGATTTCAAAGCGAATTTATCAGTAAATTGTACAATTTACAAAAAAACTTTTCAAACAAAAGTTACTGTAAATTATAATATTAACTTTTATAAGATTTATTTTTATCGAAATCGTGTCGTTTTCGAGATATAGATAAAATAACCCAAGTAAACATGACAGATTTCAAAAGCGATTTATAAGTAAATGGTATAATTTACAAAAATACTTTTCAAACAAAAGTTACTAGAAATTTTAATATCTTTAACTTTTATAAGAATAATTTTTATCGAAATCGTGTCGTTTTCGAGATATATGTAAAATTACACAAGTAAACAAGGATATTTTCATTAAAGTGTAAAGGTCAATTATTTTATGGTCACAGCACTTATTTTATATAACGTATATGAAAGTAAAACATTAAGCAATTGTATATAACATTGACGAGTTAAATTGTGTTACTCTTGAATGTTTGGTAATTGGTCTTTACGGTGTAAAGAAATTCGTAGTTACAAGAAAAAAAATGTATATCCTTATATTTTTAATTTGAGCAAAACAATGCAGTGTCGTAACACCTATTTTGTTTATTTGTTTATAAATAGTGGTATTGTTCTGTTTGAAACCGGAAATATGTGTTGTGTGGATGTTCGTTACATCCGATTACATTGTGAACATAGATACACAGCGCTTTCGTTGCTGTACTATCAATTTGAAAGTAAAAGTAATAATTACGATCAGATAATTGACTGTTGTGAGATCACGGCTTAATACTAGAGATCATAATGCACCCAGGAAATAATGTGTGACTACGCAGTCAAGATCTACGGTCATTATTATGAGGAACTAATTCCTAGATAGTTGGAAATATTTATTATAAAATTTAATTTCTTGTTTTTATGAGAAAAGAATGTTTTGATTGTGTATGAAATTTAAAATTATTCTACTACTAACTGTAATTGGTTTTTGCCTATTAAAAAAATATTCAATTGACAATTTACTTAATAAACAATGGTAATTGAAAAGAAATTGAATGAAAAAATTGTCCCATCACTTTTTATATTACTACAAAAACATTAAGTTTGATTATTAGTAAATTCCATATATGACAGGCAAATTTCTAATTTTGTCTAATTGAAAAATATAAATATCTTCATATGACAGTGATTGACGTATAAGAGGCATAGTTTTTATGATTGAATGTACAATTATTTTCACTTTAGACCATTCACCTTCCTGGACAAGAGGTCAAATATGGACAGATGTATGAAAGTATTTATGTTTTTATAGGTTTAGTTTGTTGGTTCGTAAAATGTATACATAGCGTTCCGGATAGATTGTTAAATCGATGAGGTAGTAACAGTAAAAGAAAGCCGAGTGAAGAGCACTCCAGATTTTGGCAGACTATTAATACATTGTGTTTACTTGTGTCATTTGGTCTATATCTCGAAAACGACACAAGTTTGATAAAAATAAGTCTTATAAAAGTTAAAGATATTAAAATTTCTAGTAACTTTTGTTTGAAAAGTTTTTTCGAAGATGGCACCATTTACTGATAAATCACTCTTAAAATCTATCTTGTTTACTTGTATTATTTTATCTATAGCTCGAAAACAACACGTGTTCGATAAAATTGACTCTTATAAAATTTAAAGATATTAAAATTTCTAGTAACTTTTGTTTGAATTATTTTTATATATATTGTACCATTTACTGGTAAATCGCCTTTGAAATCGGGTATGTTATATTATGTGTCTACATGGCTACTAAAATGCATTTGCATTAGACTGTGTCCCAACGGTAGCTGGCACATGAGAGAAATAGTGCATTTAATAATTGTTATAATAAAAAATAATAAAATTTCTAGTAACTTTTGGTACCATTTACTGATAAATCGCTCTTGAAATCTATCATGTTTACTTGTCTTATTTTATCTATATCTCGAAATCAACACGAATTCGATAAAATTGACTCTTATAAAAGTTAAAGATATTAAAATTTCTAGTAACTTTTGTTTGAATTATTTTTATATATATTGTACCATTTACTGGTAAATCGTTTTTGAAATCGGGTATGTTATATTCCGTGTCTACATGGCTACTAAAATGCATTTGCATTAGACTGTGTCCCAACGGTAGCTGGCATATGAGAGAAAATGTGCATTTAATAATTGTTATAGATAATAAAATTTCTAGCAACTTTTGTTTGAAAAATATTCTAATATGTGTGTTAGTTTTTCGGTTAAACAAAAAAAAATGTAATTGATTGTCTTTAAAGTTAGCGCCAGACGTGGTGACAGACGATTTAACTACTGTAATCTATGTAGACAATCAATTTATTCAAAGTTTCACTTTTTATATCTTCCTCAATAAAAATTAAGTTGTACTTTTTTGTCAAGCTTTAAAAGCAGTCCATCATACATCATGACTGCATTGCATATGCTTCCTACACCTACGGCTAACCAACTTCCCACGTCCTGTATTTTCCCGCATTGACTTGTTAAAGTACACGTCTATACACGTTTGTCTATATGAATTTGAATCATAATAAACTTTCACATTTACGGTACATTGGCAATGATCATGTTCACAATTATTTGTAACGACAAATGTTCAATAAATTAACTAGAGCAAACTCATTGTCAATGTGTTTTTGGTCTAATATTTATGACCTTTCTAGTCTTAAGGTCAACGGGTCAAGTTCACCAATATTCTATTTTACACTAAAGTCATCAAATATGATCATTTCATTTTATTATTATCATTTATTAATTCATAACATCGCTAAGGGGAACAGTGGCGACTATAGTTTGTCTTGAACAGCTACCGTTGGGACACAGTGTCTAGCATTATTCTCATGCATTTAGTAACAATGTAGACATACGCACAAAGTGTTTTAATAGTTTACTATTTTTATAAAAGAAGTTTTAAAACAAATTATATATTGCCCAGAGTGAAAAGTTGATCATGAATAGTTGTCTGACAAGTTTAAGATAAATATCAGTTGCTTAATTCGCTTCTTAAAATTAACTTCCGTTCATTTGGGACCATTTTAATTGGCCGCTGTTGCAATCATGTTGAATAATCAATGAACAATTTTAGTTGTTTTCGTTCCGGTTCCGAAAGACATATATGTTCTTATTTTTAAATTCTCTGCTAAATTTTTATGGGATTGGTTTTAAAATACTTTCATTTTTTTATCGGAATGAAAAAGCGATAAATTATTTAAGATTTACTGTTTTGTTTTATCGGTATTTTTTATAACGTATATATAAATAGAATCAGATAATATTTAATAGGTTTACTTAACGCAGTATTATGTTAAACTTTAAGGGGAATAGAAAGTGGTTAGATTATTAAGATTTTTATTATCTTTGTATCTATTTTAAACTGTTTTTTAATTAATCAAAAGTTACCCTAAGGGTTTATTTGGCAATAGAATTAATTAAATGCAAATTAAATTATTATTACTGTTGGGACAACGCGAGGGCGGAGTCTAGCCTTCAATTAAACTGCCACCGTTGGGACCACCTATGGAACCAGGCTCTACTGTCTATACGTTGCTTCAATTAAGTAGCCACCGTTAGGACAACGTGCCTAGCAGGCCCGGTATTACAGTGATGGTTCAAACTCCAGTTTTTACTTAAGTTAATATTTGGTTTTTAGTGCCCTTATCGTAAAGGTAAACCTTAAGCCTCCACTGTAATATTGGGCCAAAGTGTTTGTAAATGTATACGCAAATTTTAGTAAAATTTATTCTGTGGGTTATGAAATAATTTTAGCCTTTCCTAACCTTGCCTAATGACAAAGACATTGGCATAAATTCACAAGATATTCGGAAAGAATAAAACAATAGTCGATATTAATATTAACCAATAATAAATCATTTTTGTTACGTTAAATTTAATAAATTTAATCGGTGAAAGTTTGGATAAATACAAAATGATGTTTTAAATACAATAAAACATTTGGCTTCTATTGTTATTAAAATGTCAAACAATAAATAATAGAAATATTAAATATAGACAAATTTGAGATTATGTAATCATTTATTTGATGTCTCAACAGTTATTTATCATATTTTTCTTTTGTGCAGAATATTTGGTTGACATAAATAAAAATTGTTTCACTTTTGATTATTCTAAACTCATGTATTTAACGGCAAAAATACTTGCTTGTTTATTTAGCTAACATAGTACCTTATATATTGTATAATTGACCACCGTTGGGACAAATAACAATAAAAATCGTTTGTGTACACAAGTGCCATAAAATTAATTGTATTAAGAATTCTATGCTGAATTTTAGGAAGTATTTAAATTAATGTTTAACAAAACAGATATTTAACGCCAAAAATACTTGCTTGTTTATTTATCTACTAACATAGTACCTTATATATTATATAATTGACCACCGTTGGGACAGATAACAATAAAAATCGTTTGCGTACACAAGTACCATATAATTAATTGTATTAAGAATTCTATGGTGAATTTTAGGAAGTATATAAATGAATGCTTAGCAAAATAAATTATTTTCTAATTCACACAACACGGAACATTAATTAATTAATTAATGTACCCATGAGAAGAACAATTTGCATACATCTATCTTTATATATATATTGAACACCATATTGACTACCGTTGGGACAGATTCATTACGAATCGTTTGTGTAAACGTGCTAAGTACCATAAAATAAATTGGATTAGGACTTCTATGGTGCATTTTAGGAGATATGGAGAACATATTATTTATTTTCTAATTCACACAATACGGAATATAAACTGAAGATTGTACCCATGAAAAATGAATTTGCATACATCTATTTTAATAACAATTACTTAGTTAATAAATTCAATTAATTTAATGAATATTTAATGTACTTTAAGCGAAAAAATAATGGGTAATTTCGCGTATAACAATGATTAAAAAAACAATGGCTTTACAGGATTTATTACGGCTGTAATTAGTTGGAAATACACATTATTTTAATTATATTAACAGTATATATAAATAATATAGTATATTAGCTGACTTTTACCCTTTGACAGATAAACTTTCTTCAGATGCATCTCTGCGAAATGCACTCACCGTTGTGAAAGGAAAGTATTTTTTATGATTTCATCAAATTTACATTTCTGGTACTCTATGACATACACTTTGAGTGGATATTGCCATAAAAATCAATTACTGATTTATAATATTTATTTATTTACAAGTTATTGAAAGTTTTATCGTTTTATGATGTAAATATTAATATTTATAGCAGTATAAATTGTTATAATTACTTTATGATTCCTTAAAACTGTCGTATAATTTTCCGTAAAAAATTATTTTCTATGCGAATTATCAATATTAAAGATTTGAGGATGATTTATCGTATATCGATCAAATCAATCGCAATATTAGTTAGCATAAAATAAAGAGCACCATGTGCCCATATCATATACAGTGATATGCATTTATGGTATTCCTAATACGGTCGTACGGTAAGTATAGTGTTCGGACGTGAATTTCCTACAAATAATATATAAATCGTGGCCCATTGTGGTACCAATATAAAGAAATTGAGTACAGCACTGGATAAATATGCTTTCTAATTTCACTATCTACTAACGCCGTCTACCGTAAAAGAACTAGAACAATTCTGGTTTTTATTTTCGTTGTAGTTCAGGCTCTGGTCACACGAGAGAGCTACTTGCTTATTTATTTATTTATTTATATATAATTAAACTTGAGCTGGTAGCCGCATCTCTTCTGAAGGTACCAGGCTGACATTAACGTAATTTTATATGTGCTATAGTGTCCAATCGTTACATCCGGAGGGCCTCTAGTTTGGATTTAAATAAAAAATGCACCAAATAGATTATACGGCGAGCTGAACGCATTGGTGCTTGTATCTATGTATGTTATACTGTATGATATATACATATAATATGGGTGCTTAATAGGCCTTATACTTTCAGAGTTATAGGGCCCTCAAAATTGAGTAAAAATAAAAAATAAATTAATTAATTATATGGCGAGCTGAAGGCATCGATGCCTGTACCTATGTTTGTTATAAGAAAGTTTAATTTAATTTATATTTCTGGCTGTCACTAATAAAGATCTATTAATTGAAATAGTTAAAACTTTCGTTAGTGTTGTATTAAAATACGGCAACCACCGTTGGGACAGATTTATGTTGTATTGTTTCATAGTGAAAATGTTATAAATTTCGATAGATTTGATCTTGACGGGGAACGTAAACAAATTTCACTACTTGTGTTATGTTCAAGATACAGATTAGTAAACAGAAACCTGTAGAACCTTAGAACTGTTTTAAATGTTGTTTGTGTAATTAGTTTGTTGGTCAAATTATCCTATCATCGTCTCAGGTCCAAAAAGAAAAAAGAAATTTGGTTATTTATAGGCCTCTAAATTGTTGTTATACTTATTTATCTTAATTGGATATCTGGACATCTCAAAGACGAAAGGGCAATGATTTCAACTTTCATTTTTCGTCAATCATGGCATTTTTAAAACTTTGAACAAGCAATTTATGAATAATTAAATAACTAATTCCATTTTTACTTTCTGAAAATGTATTTTAAAAAAGCTAAAGTGGTCACAGTTTAAATCCAATCGTCCGTATACTTCCCAAGTTATTGGCCCCCCCTTAATACTGCTCCTATAAAAATAATTAAAATATTCAAAAATTCTACTAATAATTCTAAGATATTTTTATACCTACAAGATTTTGTCATATTTTTAACCCAAAGCCCGAAAAATAATAATAAACATAATTTTGAATTTAGAATATGCACTAATTTTATTTTAGCTCGCCGTACCAAGTACCGAAGCAATCGGTCGTGTGTCTGTAGCATTGTCGAAACAAAAAATTGTCCAAAAAGTGTTTGTTTCGTCGCCCTGAATTAAAATATATATATAACTGGATGGTAGTCATCCGCTCGTATAAACAAATTTGTGCTCTCCTCTGAAGGTATCCAACCGATTTGAACCAAAATTGCTACACATATTATTTAACACCCCCATTTGAATCTGCACGTAGTTTAAATCCAATCGTCTTTATACTTCCAGAGTTATAGGGCCCGAAAATTTCATGCCCTCCTTAATACTGCCCTTCTAAAAATAATTAAAATACCCAAAAATTCTACTAAAAATTCTAAGATATTCAATATCTACAAGATTTTATCATATTGTTAACCCAAAGGCCATAAAAAATTAATAATTATTATAATTTTGAATTTTAAAATATTTTTTATTGAAATAATTTACAAAAAATTGTAATCCTTTTTATATCTATAACATTTTTATATATAACAAATTGTTAACCAAAGGGCCATAGTTATTAAAAACCACTGCTCGCATCGCATATATTACATAGGCGAGCTGAACGCATAGGTGCGTTGTACCTAATTTTGTTGTAGGTAGTGAAAGGACAAGAAAGGTCACTCTAGTTTAATTTAAGGTGAAATAAAAAAGTAAATTATTGATAATACTATGTGTAATTAAATTTGTACATTTATACAAAGACATTTATAACAATTTGAACTATATACAAATTATTTAACAAAATAAAACATATACAAAACATTTAATAGTAACAATAAATTTCATTAGCCACACTTGAAATACGCCAATTTGGTATTTAGTAGATTCTGAAACAATACAAAAATTAGTTTAATTATTATAAAGATACATTTTCGTAATTTAAATGAATAATTCTAATATTTTTAAATATTATGTTCAATAATTACCAATGAAAATAATTGTTTGTAAACCCGTAGTTGTTGTTACGTAAATCTACCACCAGCCTTCATGACCATGCCATGGCTTGGAATAGTGGACCTCCTTATAAATTGGCACTTCCTTAATAATTGGCACTTCCTTAATGATGGGCACATATGACTTGTGAACATGGTGATGGTGAACCGTATGTACCTTATATGGTACATGTACGACAATATGTTCACTAAAAAGAAAAAGAAAATTATTGAATAATTTTTTATGACCTTTGGGTTAACAATATACAAAATTCTTGTAGACATAAAATATCTTAGAATTATTAGTAGAATTTTTGATAGTTTTCATTATTTTTATAAGGGCAATATTAAGGGGGGCTGTAAATTTTGGGGGCCTATAACTCGGGAAATATACAGGGGATTGATTTTAAACTGCGAGGGGATTCAAACAGGGTGCCAAATACTATGTATACCAAATTTGGTGTGAATCGGTCTGGTACCTTCAGAGGAGTTCGGTTCAAAGAACTATAGATGATTACTTAGTAATGCTAATAAATAAATATTTATATGCAATTTGTAAGATTAATAAGTAGAATGCGTAAAATTTGCACTTTCTTAAGATGAGTCTCGGAATAAATTATTATATTATAATACGGAAATGCATTTATTAACTGTGAAATATGTGGGACCCGTAGGAAGATATAACTATTATAAAATTATTGATACTTTCCATTGCAAAGGTTATTTTAGTACCGCATAATATGATATAAACTAGTTTCACTATAAATAAATGAGTCAAAACTACGGATTCAAATAAATCGGTTATTGTTTTTTTTAGTTTTGTATTACTTACTGTTTTGGGCCCCAAAAGCCAGGCTCAGGTTCGGGCATTGGCATACTGGCCACCATTGCGAAGAAAGCCACTAATAGGAGCTGAAAATTAAAATTAAAAAATTATTCTAAATGTGGCAAATAATTTATTTAATTTTAGATTTTAAATAATACACGATTTGGCTATTCTCTAAATTATTTCTCTGTGTGTGTGTGTGTGTCTATGTGTCTGTGTGATCGCTCTATAGCGAAACCTATTGATAATTATAAAACTATAAGCTTAAAACTTGTATAGAATCCAAAAGAAAACCTTCGATTTTTTGTAAACAATATTTAACAGAAATTAATGGTTTACTGTTGATACTTTTTTTAATATCTCGAAAACGATATAAGTTAGAGAAAAAGTTATTCTTGTAAAAGTTAAAGGTATTTAAATTTCCAACATCTTTTATTAACAAAGTTTTTTCTAAAAATGTACTATTTACTGAGAAATTGCTAATAAATGTATGTGTCTTAAAACAAGAAAATTGGACGGGGTAGGTGTTTCAGTTGACCGTCAATGCACCGTCGATGACCGGCAAATATTATTTATGTGTGGGGGTAGGAATTATTTTAATAATTTGAAATATAAATTATGTATATGTATATATTATTTATTTAACAATTAAAAATGAATTCAGTTAGATTATTTAATCCGTATTATTCACAAAATTCGCAGAAATCGTCGAATCACAAAACTAATGTATTAATGAGGGAATAATATCTTACAGCACACTTGAAAAAAGCCATTGCGAAGGCTGGTTGAGGTACAGGTAGCACTGGTAAACGATGAAAAAACACACAACTAATTTGATAAAATGACAAAGTTTGCTTTAGTTTATATAGTGAATCAAATTCAAGTCCCTACTATTTCTTTTTTTCAAAACGTGTATTATATTATTGAGTCCTAGTTCCAGTGGCACACAAGGAAATAAATAATCCTCTGTGTAGCCCCCGCCATTTTTTCTGCGATATCCAGTTTAGTATGTATCAGTGAACCGGCCGGCCGGCCGCCCGTTTTGCGACATTTCTTGAATAATATTATTATTACGTAACTGGGTGAGAGCGCCTCACTTATTATGGTCAATATGTTCCGGATTGCGTGCAGTTTCACATTTCAGCGGGCACGTTTTACTCGTTCTCTGGCTCTTATACCCCAAAAATATTCTATATAAGTGGTTAATGAAATTCTTTATAAATATAAAACTAAAACATTCACCAAATAAAAATGAGACAAGCTAAACGAATTGGTGCTTGCATATATTTTAATTTTGTTATATGAGAACGTAATAATATTTATTTGGGGCTGTTAAAACCAGCAGAAAGGTTTCACACTGCAATGATAAATTATTAATTGCCTTAATTGAACATGTTTTTTCTTGGTTCGCTCACTCAATATATTTACGTATATTTCTATCGAATCGCCGGTTGCTATAGAAACTTGTTTATACTACGCTTATTTAACTAGTGGAATACATTGTCCACATTTATATTTATGTCTATGTACAAGTAAGGCCCAATAAATACGTCTGTCTTGGCTGGAATTCAATAAATTGTTGTTTCGGGGTCTCTAAACAGGTACAAAAGTAAGTAAACTTAATCATTTTGACTCGTTAGTGCCTTGGTCACTTATTATAAACTGTTAGTTTTTAATTAAATAACAATTTGAATCCGCGGAACCGCAGATTTATTTAAAATAAGTTAAATATATCGATGTTACGTTTAAACTAATGGGCATTTTGTCAAAATTACAAATATACTAATAACAAGTATTGTTTATAACCGGAAGTACATGTTTACTCTATATGCATATTTTATTCTATCTCCAATAACACTAGAACGGCTACTCTATGCAATTTTAGTTCTATCTCCAATATCACTAAAACGGCTGCACTTATTGCAAAAATAATTAGGTACATAATGAAAGATATTAATATTTCACACAACTTTTGTTTGAAAAGTTTCTTTAAATAATGTACCAGTTCCGAGAAAACTGCTACGGAAAACCTTAAATGTTCTTATTAATTCATTTATTGTTCTATCTCCAATATCACTAGAACGGCTGCACTTATGGCAAAAATTATTATGTACATAATGAATGATATTGATATTTCGCACAACTTTTGTTTGAAAAGTTTTTGCAAAAAATGTACCAGTTACGAGAAAACTACTATGAAAAATCTTAATATTCTTATTTATGTTGTTATGGAAATGCATTTGCAATAATATTTCTTATAGTTCGAATTATATACACATATAAATAATGTATGTTATATTGTGTTGTTTAACACAAATAGATTGACTGAGAAAATGCATTTTTAAGAATCAACATCTATGTTTTATATTAAAGAAACAGTATTTGATAAAACATAATAAAATAATAAGCTAATTGGTACAATTGCAAGGTTTAACTATAATTATTATATATATTGCCTCAATATTAATAAAAAATATTTGGAAATTCTTATCATTGGGTCAGAGTTAATTGACTAATTAATATTTGTGCTAAAATTTTCTTTAAACATATTATATCATAATAGAAAGTAATTTAAACCCAAAAATTGACACCAGATGAATTTTAAATATATATTTCAGAATTCACAGTTAAGATTGACATAATTTTTAGAATTTTAATATGTCAGTTTATGTAAAATTAATTGTCTTTTTATATAATTCTAACACCAAAAATCCATAATATATCTAATCATTTTTAAAGTTACAAAATAGTATTTATTACTTTTAAATGTTAAAGAAACTGGCGTGGCCTACACTCGACTGTCTTGTAAAGTCACTATATCTGTAATTCGAGTATTTTGAAGATTATACTTTCTTATATATATTATAAATACGTAGAAAATAAATATTAAAATGACAATTTTCTTTTCCATTAAATTATTTTTTGTTATTCTAAAGAGTTTTTTAAACGTTTGCAAATTTCTAATTAGTACCCAAAAACATATGTGCGTATTAGAAATATCAAATAGGTTTACATTTGTACGTGTTAAATGTGTACAAAAAAAAAAAATGTAAATATATCTACGTGTATTGAATGTCATCTAAACTTATAACTTTCAATTATTTTCATATGTAACTACATATGAATGCAAAGACAATAAAATTGTCTGGAATTTTATGCAATATCAGAAGAAAGTCGTTTTCCGCGGAACGTATTAAATTTTATGATAGATCTGGCCCTATTAAAATAATAGACCAACTAGTTTACTTGTACTTCCGGATTGACAAACATAGCAATTTTTCTAGTGGCATATTAATAATTATATAGGTATATTTTTGTGTAATGTATAAATAGTTTTATTGTATATTTTCAGTACATTTATCTCTTAATATAATAATTAACATGTTTTAAATACAGTTACAAACTTAACAAACATTTATTCCTTAGCGGAATGATAATAATCCATCTGGAGCTTCGAGGAGCGAAGCTCCAAATATGTTGGTTTTATACTTGAGCCGTGTCCAAACTAAGTATATGTATATGTATACTTATATTCCGCTATCATGATCAAAATTGTCTTCCTCAAAAACGCTTTCTTCATTATGGTATTTGGAGAGTTTATGATGGGTTAACTGAGGAGTTTTATGATGGTGGTGATGTTGCTCCTTCTTGATAACGTGGTGATGGTGGTGATGTTCTGGAACCTTGATGAATTTCGTTACGAACACCGTGTGGACTTTTGTGGGCACATGGATACGATGTTTGACCCTGGAACAACATTATTTTAATGTATACATTTGTAAATATTAGATTGCTCCTTGGAAGTAATTTAGTTTAATAAGAGATATCATTGTTTTGTTGTGTTGAAATGTTGAATAAATGTTCTTGTTTACGTAGAAAATAGTAAACTTTCTTAACAGGTTTCAAGTTTTACAATAAAAGTGTTATTTGTTACAAAATACTAACCGGCCAGGTACAGGACTCGCCATAAGAGTAGCTATGAATACGACAGCTACAACAACAAACAACACCTGAAACAAACAAACAAAGTAATTTATTGGAAAATCTTTCTGAGAAATTGTATTGCATAACATAGATAGATTTGCACATCTCGATACTGTGTGTCTTCAGAATGTGGAAACTATTATACGTATGAACCGATTTTAATTAGTTGTGCGAAGCACAGAAGACCTGCTATTTAGTTGTGTATCTGTAGTAGTCCCGAATCAAAGCATAACTTTACCAAATATATTTAAATCGTCGCTTTGAACCCAAATATATATATATATATATATATATATATATATATATATATATATATATATATATATATATATATATATATAACTCATATACTCGTCGTACATAAAACCAAATTTAAGCTCATTTCTCCTGTGAAGGTACCGGAGCGATTTACACCAAATTTGCTACACATATTACTTGGCATCTCATTTGAATCCGTTCCCAGTTTAAATCTAATCCCCCGTATACTTCCCGAGTTATAGGGCCCTAAAATTTGGAGCCCACCAATCGTTTTGATACTTCCAGAGTTATAGGAGTATTAACCTCATTATGGCCAAAAAGGCTCATTTTTATTATTTTTATTTTCGAAATCTTTATTGTTTATATAAAAATAAATTATACCATGTTTACGGTAAATGCCTTAAGGCTCCCGTACGCTCTTTTTATTACGGCAAAAAAAGGATGTAAACGGTGCACGTGATTTCACGTCACAGGGTCGTTTGAAAAAGAAACGGTTAACGGGATTTTAAAGATACATTAAAATACTGTGTACTGAACCTCTAAAGTAATTAATTTATTGATAATGTTCATATTTGGTGCACTATTAAAAAAAAGGAGGTTAAAATCATTAAAATTTTCGATTTAAATCGCGTGCCAAAAGTCGAGATTTTATTCAAAATGCAATTTTAAAGGTTCAATGCGTAAAAGAAACAATTTTGAATAGAATGTTTAAAACTAGACGGTAATTGGACTTATAGTTTTTTTTTAATCACTTGCACCAACTTTGTAAACGTTTTATTAACTGTTTTTAATTTTAAAAATTTAATTATTTTACTATCTTTCATTGATTAATAATTTATTTAGTATCTTACTAGTAATCATCTACTCTTTTTTATATATATATATATATTTTTAATATAAATATACATCTTTATAATCAAAATGAACAGATTTGAAAAATAAGATGATAAACTTAAAAGTTATATATATATATTTTTTTAAATCGCATTTCGCAAAACCCTTTTAGGAATATATTCTAGACATATTAAACTACAAAAAAAAAAAAAAACGATTCTCTACCCCCTTAAATAATTCCCCCCATTACACCTATAAACCAATACCAGCAAAATTGCAAAATCCGGAAACTTATAAATCAAAACACGTGTGTTATCTGTAATATTTATCGTTGTAATTTTCTCTGTCAAGTTCACTTGTCGTTAAATCAAACCACTCACCATAAATCGCCGCATAACTACATACAGTGTATATAACCTTCGTTAGATATAATAACACTTTCTCAACTATAACAACATTGAGCGTAACTTCATACTTCATTTGACAAACTTACCGTATTTATATGTAATTTCACACTGTATATTAGCGTAGCTGAGTGGGAGATATGTGAATCTGACAGCAGTGGAATACGCTTGGCATCTGTTCTAGTCTTTTTTGAGACAATTTTACGTCAAGGAAGTTCAAATACCGTGATTGTAAACTTGGCATTGGTGGCATGATTGTATCTCCAATAGTGCATGGCACCTTTTACTCTCTTATACGTATACATGTATAAAAGAAAGTATTCAAAGTATCACAAAAGCAATCTGGAGTAGCGTTATTTCCTTTTGGCAGTAGATACGTCCTTTGTAAACGGACTCTTATAGTTGCGCCATCCCTTACAGGTGCGCCGTCCCTTTTACAAGTGTATGTATATTAGAAATGCCTAAACTGTACGCAAATATAAAAAGATAAAATTGATTTCTTCAACAAGCAATTAAATAATATCGGCCAAGTGGCTAGAAATATTGGAAAGAAACAAACTTATAATGACGCATGTTTAAGTAAACGAAAGTGACTACTTTTTTAATAATAGCTAATACACTGTAAATAAATGTGTGAAAGGTCTGTCTGTTTGCGTGTATTGATCGCAGAGGCGGGCGGGTGAAAGAATAAGTTGTTCTGGATCAGTGAAAGTGGTTCTTGTTCTGCACAGATCCGAGCCATCTGCTCCATCCGGTTACGGTCGAAGCATACCGGAAATGCAATCACAAAAGCCATCGAACAGTATGGTATAACGATAATGCAAAGAGAAATGCGCATATCAATGCCGGTTTTTATTTTTATGTCATCGTTTTTGCAAAAGAAAACGATCCTTACGTGCATTATTGTATAATCAATCATATTGTGAAGGAAAACCAAGTGAAAGTTACACGAAATTTGATTGATTTGCACTTTTATTCATATCTTAATACAATTATTTGTTTATTTATTTTCTTTTACGTGTTGTGGTCACAAAAAATCGACGATTGTGTATGTGTGTGGAGTGGCCTACACTCGACTATCAAACGTAAATAATCAGGGATCGTTAATACGTGTATATTCGGTAAAATCTCAACTCATAAGGAATAAACTGGTTTATAATTTTAATTACTAATCAGGATTTTAATGAAGCTTTAGATTATGTGTAATTTAGTAATAATTACAGTCTTTCAGCCTATTTGGTTAATTTCTGTATGCAACACATTTGATAAATTACGTTTTAAGTGACCCTAGAGTACTTTACGTACTGTAATACAAAACAATAATTGTTCAATCATAATTTTGTCAGTAATAAATAGCGATACATTTAATATTTGAAGTATAAATGATAATATTTATTAAATCATGACACTCATATAAAAAGCTCTAGCTAATTAAAATCATTTATAAAAACAGGTATTAATTTTTTATATAGTATATACACGCACAAACACACACACACACACACACACAGATGTAATTTCGATAATAGTCAGTCTTGATTCTGATATCGTTAAAACATTCAATATATATATTCGTGTTGGAAGGTAAAACATTTTAAAAGACAATATAAATTAAATTGATGTTAAGCTCTGAGAATATGAGCTGTAGGCATTGGTGCTCGTTTAGAAAACAGTTTAAATATACTAATTATATTAAATTACGATTCGGTTAATTCCGTAATGCGTTCCACGCCTGAATACAAACAAAATAAAACGTAAATATTTAACAAACTAATTGTGATATTAATTAGGTTGATTAAATACGTACGTACGTATATGCAAAATTAACTTCGTACCCCTTTGAGGATAATTCAACTTTAATTATACTGTATATACACTAATAACTTTTCACGATAGTCAGCATATATAGAATGTCATTGTCGTAAATATTGTTCGTAGAAAGATGGTATTAGCTAGATAATATTGTCAGGTAGTCGCAGATCTCATTAAAAATGTACGTACTATTTATTAGCTGGATGTGAAGTGCTCTACGAATCGCTTTTAATAAGCTTGGTTATTGTGAATGTTCAGTTTAACGAAATTGTGTGTTTTTACGAATTGTTTTGTAATAAAAATATTCAGAATAGAATTAAAAGTGATTTTAAATACATACATAAACTAATATATTTTTAAATTTGGCAAAAAAGATTTTATATATATATATGTATATATAATTAAGTGATTTTAAAATACGTATATTTCCGTTATAATTATTTTCATGATTACAATACTTCCTTATATACTAAATTTAGTAATATTGTTTATACTTATAGCGTTAAAGTAAAAGAGAAGTCAATTTACATCATTATTTTTACAGTGTAAATGTAAATAATTCAAATTCATTCTTTTATCTAATCATGATTTATTGCCAATGTATACAATATTCAATATAATTAATTTTTAGCTCCCGGTACGAAGTACTGAATAAGCTAAGCAATTGGTCGTGTGTCTGTAGCATTCTCGGAACAAAAGTTATATGGACAATTGCATTTTATCGACTTCAAATCGCGCTAACTCAAATTCTAACGGTTTTTCATCACTTTAATTAGCATTTTTGGAATCAGCGTAGTCAAATTAATCTATATATATGTCAAACTCAAAAATATTTATGTGATTTTTTTGCCAAAAATTTCGTAAGGGGTACCCCTTGCCGTTTTTGCGAAAATCGACGATTTTCACTGTTTTTTCACTTGTCTTACTATGGAGGTCGTAATATTACCCCAATCAAATTGAAAAAAAATGACAATATACACCTAATATAGATTGTTTTGAATTCTAAATTTCAACTTTCTATCATTTATGGTTTGGTCGGAAAAAATTCGCAAAGTTTGTTAAAAGTTCAATTTAAAAGAAATTCGTGAAATGTGACCAAAATTTTTTTTCTCCTCAAACTGGCTGAAAGTAAGTTTCTAGAGTAATTAAATATCGGGGAACTCAAATCCGTTAACGGCGGACCGATTTGATGTACCGTTTTCGAGTTAAATGGAAAATTATAAGAAAAATTAAAATATCTAAAAATTCTACTAGTAATTTTAAGATATTTGCATATTGTTAACCCAAAGGCCATAAAAAATTATTAAATGTTATAATTTTGAATTTTAAAATATGCACTAATTTATATATATATATATATATATATATATATATATATATATATATATATTTATATATATATATATATTTTAATCAAAAAGTCTACAATAATTGTAAGACTTTTTATATCTGTAACATATTTTCAAATTGTCAACCAAAGGGCCATAATAATTTTAAACCACTGCTCGAATCGCATATACTACTAGGCGAGTTGAACGCATCGGTGCGTTGTACGTAAAGAATCTTGTTTTACAGTGTAAGTGTAACTAATGCTAATTCACTTTTATAGTGAATCTACACACTAAACTAATAAAAAATCATTTAAAATCATGATTTATTGCCAACTTATACCATATTAAATTTAATTTATATTTTATTGCTAAATAAAAGGATCATATTTAAAGTTGTACGTAAAATTGGCAGTTATTAACGCAAATAGGTATTATATTTTGCCTGAAAAAAAATTGGTGTGGCCTACAATTAGCTTATGTAATAGTCAAAATGAGTATAATTAATTATATAAACTAATAAGTGAAACCCAAGAAGAAATAAATCATATATAGCGTGATTAATTTTACCGGAAACTATAATTGCAATAGTTATGAATTTTCCGTAGAAAAATATGAAAATTATTCACTGTAAAATCGCTATTATAAAAGTGATACGTTCGCTCAAGCAAAAATTGAAATAACAAAGAAGATATTAAGAAATTCGATCTAGAAACTCGAGGAGATTTGAAAAATGGATAATTCTGAATCTAGATTTAGTAACTATTACGGAAATCCAGAAAAGAGGGATCTTGGTAAAAAGGATTCAAGGAAAAGTGAAAATTTCAAAATGTCTAATCCTGCAAGTGTACTAAGTGTAACTACTAAAAACAATGATCCAGTTAAACCTTCAAATGATTGTTTAGCTTGTATTTTACGTCCTATATTATACTTGGGTATGTTTATAGGAGTTTCACCCTTAGCACTAACGTGTACCCACAACAATAAGGGCTTGAATCAGTGCAAATTCCAGTCGTCAAAGTGCTGCACTATTGTAACACTATTTTTCTCAACAATAGTGCTAGGAATATTCATTTTTAATATGTATTGCTTAATGACTGGCTTAGTGCCGCAGAGTAAAGATAAAATTATACAATTAGGGATATTAGTGCTTCTAGAAATGAGCACTTTAGTGCTGTATTTATGTGCAATGTTCCAAATCAATCAATGCATCAAAGAATTAAATGGTTTAGTTGCAATCATCACGAATAAAGATTATTATTTCATCGAGATTATATTTGACGCTAAAATAATTAAATATTTAAAAAAACTTACCATTATTTACATTATTCTTACTGGTTTACTAGTAATAATACACGTAATACATATATCTATTTACTTAAACGTATTAGATTTTATGATAATTCGTGGCATTTCAAGTTGTGTGACTTTATCAGCAGAATTGTCGTTTATTTTTCAATTTTCAACCAAAATACAAATCTACAGATATTTATTAGCAAAATGTTACGAAAAACTAAAGGCAGGTTTACAAGATAACCTCACAGATACGTCTGAACATTGGGCTGAAAGATCTGAAAGGTTGCAAATCGATAAAGTTAAGTTAACAACTTTAATTTCGAGGTTACACAAAATGAATGTGGCCATTTTGTTGAATTTATACAAAATGAATGCGTTCCTGAACCCGTTACTATTACTAACTATTGGTTTGACAGTGCTCATCCTAATATTGAGCTATTATCTATTAATTTATATGTGGATGCTTGGAAACTACAGGCATAATATTTATTATTATATGATGGAATTAAAAACTCTTGCCACTATTGTCTCAGTGGCTTATTTATTGAAAATTGCAGATACGTTATCGAATCCTGTAAGTCATTTACGTTTATGGTGCGATTCTGAACCCAGTTTCTGTGAATTATGGTCCCAAGATATTTTGGGAGGCCTATTAATAGACAATCTGTTATTTATTTGAGTATAATTTTACGTAGTTCTATAGTAAAATGATTTTTAAATCGATTTACAAGAGTATAAAATATCGATAACTCAAACTGATTAGGAATTAAAGCAATTTTAATTCTCTTAGAAGAAATAAGGAACTATTGTAATCATAAATGTTTTATAACTTGAGATTTAAACGGATATACACGTTGTGATAGTACCTGAATTGAATCTACCTATTTTCGGATTTACATCTGTGTGTCTGTGTGTGTGTGAACGTTCTAAAGCCAATGCTGTTGAAGGCCAAATATCTTAAATGGAATTATTATATTATATTGTCAATATTATTTAATATCTCGGAAATAAAAAGAATTAGAGAAATAATGATACATATAAAAGTTGAAGATAGTAAAATTCCTAGTAACTTTTGTTTAAAAAGTTTTTTCGAAAAACGTACCATTTACTGAAAAATTGCTTGTGATTTTTTTTTTTTTTTTATGTAGCAAGAAGTCTCCAGCTTTTTAAAATCGATTTTATAACTAATATATACTTAATATACATGTTATGGTTATTCCTGAATTAAATCTAACTATTTTCGGATCACATCTGTGTGTGTGTGTGAAAGCTCTAAAGTAAATGCTGTTGAAGGCAAAATATCTTAAATGGAATTATATTATACTATATTATCAATATTAATCAATATCTCGGAAATGGAAAGAGTTAGAGAAAAAATTATACATATAAAAGTTAAAGATATTAAAATTTCTAGCAACTTTTGTTTAAAAAGACTTTTCGAAAAACGTACCATTTACTGCAAAATTTCTTTTGAAAATTGTTATTTTTATTTAATTTATTATATTATATTATATTGTCAATAGTATTCAATATCTCGCAATTGGAAAGAGTTAGAGAAAATATGATGCATATAAAAGTTGAAGTTATTAAAATTTCTAATAACCTTTGTTAAAAAAGTTTTTCCAAAAAACGTACCATTTACTGAAAAAGTGCTTTTGAAAATTGTTATTTTTATTAATTATGATTTTAATCGATTTTAAAACTAAGTTTCCTAAATATAATATGGTTCAGAATTGCACTAATAAAAACGAAGATATCGTAGGATAAAATAAGTTCCATTTCAGGCAAATGATATTCTTCCATATCTGGAAGGTTATCCACTGAGCAAGCTGCGTCCCTTGGAGACTATGCAGGTGTATATCCAATCGAAAGATAATGTAACCATTAAAAGGAAAACCTATTTGATTGGATCATTATCATTTTATGGTTTACACACGCAAGTACAGAATATATTTGTGTTTAGGTGGAAATGTTTGTGACTACGTTGCGTGTGTTACGACCTCAACTGACCGCATCGAGGGTGTTCAACATCGGCATTGGCCTTATCGCTTCGGTAAGCTAAAATATTTACAATTGCCCACTCATTTTATTTATAATTATTTGACAACACACTACATTTATATTTGAAAGAACAATCAATTATATTATCTTTGGTTGCTGTCATAATAAAGAATTACTATTGTGGAAATAGTCATATTTGATTTATATCTAAGTATCTATTATTTACGAACCCCCTAATTTGGTTTTCATGGCAATAATATTTATCAAACACCTGTACTTTAGTAATTAAATTGACTGAATGAATTATTTCCATTTAATGATTTTTTATATTTATTTATATTACGATTTTATTGTCATATTGTAATGTTTAGTAATTTTTTCGAAGAAACGACACATCAATATTACCAAATAGTTTTATAACTTAGACGCGTACCAGAAAATAAGTTGACCTGATTATATAAAAGTTCTGTTAATAATAAATGAATATTGCGTTAGCGCTAGCGCTAAAAACACTTATTAAAATTAAAGATCATAATTAAAACAATGTATAATTTATTAAATCGATAACATCAACATTATGCTATTACTTTTAATTAATTTAATATCTTGTATACAATTTATTCCATTTTACGTATAAATAATTAGATTTGATATTGTTTTAGATACTTGGGACCATAGTATCTTACGTACTTGTAGCACTACAGTTCCATGCTTCTTGGCTGGACGAAGATTAATAATATTTAACTCCTTTTAAACGAAACATTTAAACTATTTAATATTACGATTCGTAAATTTTAATTTGTGTACGAAAAACGAAATATAGTGCAAATAACAATAACTTTTCCATAACATAACAAGAAATTACGTAATAATTATTTAAACTAAATGAATCCATTGAAGAAATAAAAATACAAATAATATATAAACCTAAACGAATTTAAAACTGCTCAACATTTTGTAAAGTGTCTTAAATCTCAACCCATGAGAACCAGAAGTCTTCAAAAATGTCATAACTGTTCCAAGAAACCCAGGAATAATTAATATGTACTGCCTTTTGGCCAATATGTTGAATTGTGGTTCAAAAATGATTTAGTATACTTTTAGGGGACCTATAATTAATTCTAAACTTGGTTTAATGGCTTCAATGTCAAAGTTCTCTTTATCTAAAGGGTTTCCATTAAATTGAATTAAATTCCTAAAGGAATTAAATTCCTGGATCGTTTGAAACCATTTTGGGGGTTCAGTATACTTTTGGAGGGCCTATAACTAATTTTAAACTTGGTTTAATGGTTTCAAATTCATAGTGCTCTTTATCTAAAAGGTTTCCATTAAATTGAATTAAATCCCTAAAGGAATTAAATTCCTGGACCGTCTAAAACCATTTTGGGTGTTTGAAATCTTTGATCCAATTGTTTTAAATGGATTTAATGCCAAATCCATAAGTCCACATAATCAAATTGATTTAAATTCCTAACGGAATTAAAGCCCTTAGCAAACATGCCCAAAGTATATTGCCTGTGCAAGTCAATGCGTCCAACATTAGCAATTTGCAGAATGTTTGGATTGCTACCAATAACTTGGACCCACCAATCATCCCAATGTCATTTTAAAGTCTCCAAATTATGGATGTTATATTCCCTGGTGTTTGCATCCATTAACATCGTTCATATCAATAAGATAATTCGGCAAATTCTATCCCCATTCCAGCAAGACCGGGCATTACTTCTGTCTTATATTGCCTCAGTTAACGAGAATGTCATCTCAGCACTTTTGCTAATCTTGATTTTCATAAACATGTACAGAGCTAAGAGTATTGCTGCAGTCTTTAATAAATTCGTGGAATTGTCTAACGAAGATTTGCTTTGTCAGCCGACCTTGAAAATGTATTTTCATGTTCATTGCATTTTTGCTGTGGTGATGTTTTTTCAATACGTTATCCAATTCTCTGCGATTGTTCTGTTCAACTATATGGACTCATTTGGATCTGATTGGACTTATGATCGATTGTGTATGCCATTGATACATAATTCCTCGTTCTTATTCCATTCCATCTTTGGATCTACATGTATTCTAAGCGCTTGTATGCTGATTTGCTACGAAACTAAGGTATTTATCGAAGGGGAAATAATCAGTTATTTTATGCTTGGTTAGTTGTCCAGTCAATCGGACTAATTCTATACCTGGTTAAAGTTTGATCCAAATTGGTCAAATATGAAATTTTTAAAGGAATAAGTGTGCTCTTTTCGTTAGGAGCGACTTACTCCTCAACGTAGAGGGTTAGAAAAAAGTGACTAAGGGAACTTGAAGATCGATAAATTCTATTCCAAAAAACTTAAATAACATTAATTTTGCTTTAATATTTGCCGAGTTAGAGGGGGTTGAAAATGTTGATTTTACAACAAAACACACAATTACTATTAAGCTATTTACTCAAAGAGGAACACATTTTCGACAAAGTATGCCAGAACAAAAAGGTTAGCTTATAAAATTACAAACATAATTTATATAATAAATAATTTGATTCGGTGCATCGTTGCTGAGATACAGTTAAGGTTAGTTGCAATTTGAACCTGGTCCTGAAAAGGTCAATCTATTGAAATAGTCATAACTCAAGTTTAAAATTTTTTTGCAACTTGTGTCTTAAACCAAATTAAAGCTAATTACATTAGCTTTAAATAGTATTTTGAAAAATTTTGATATCTGCAAAATCAAAGAAGATAATCAGATGCAAGTATAGAATTAGTTCGTAATTTTGATACCATTTGACTGGACTTCAGTACTGGAGGTTTTTTTTTATAATTCTGGATGAATTCTTTTAAGGTAACAAGTGTTTTACAATTCACCTCTGTGCACCCAACTCCAAATTTCTGCACCAATGCAATTTACTCTGCGTTTTGTTGGAAATACGAGACGTGCAAAGACAAACATGTCAAATTTCCACCGATGACAATTAATGCGGATAAACTGGAGTATTTACACTCCCTGTTTATGCGAATTCAAGACAGTTTGACTATGATCAATCTGGCATTCAACCCCCAAATACTGCTGCATATCACCAGCGAGTTAATCGTAATGGTACTGCATTGGTATGCAGTTATCATTTATTTTACTTTTGATAAAGTTGCCCCAGCTGATAATACGAATAATTTCTTTCACTGGTATTACGTCTTTGCCCATTCATGGGCAATTTATACCTCTATGAATATGGCCCAGCAGATTGAAACTAAGGTAAGAAGATTAACAAGAATTTTGAAGCCCTATAACTCAGGAAGTTAAAGAGCTATTGAAGTAAATTCAACGGGAACTTCTTAAGCACTCATATAATGGTACCATGTGCCCATATCATATACAGAATACAGTCTACTGCCTCACCAATCTATCTTCGCCTTTAGATGCATTTTTAATTAATATTGAAAAGTTCTAAGATATTTTTGTGATTATTTTATATTATATTATTATTTAGAATAACTTCATTCTTTTGCACGCGATTATAATGCATTTTACTTACGAATACCATAAGAATTTTAAACGAAACTTTCGCCTGTTTATACACAACTGACTTATGCGATACGTTCTGCAAATTGCCAGACACTTAAAACTATATTTATTCACAATTTAATACACAAATAAAATTAATTTCTGTATTAAAATAAACAATAACGAATCAAAATTACTTTTCTTAAGGATAAATTATATATATATATATATATATATATATATATATATATATATATATATATATATATATATATATATATATATATATATATATATGTGTGGCCTTTACTCCTCTGAAGGTACTGGACCGATTCACACAAAATTTGCTACACATATTATTTAACAACCCATTTGAATCCACTCGCAGTTTAAATTCTATCGCCCGTATACTTCCCGAGTTATAGGGCCCCAAAATTTGGAGCCCCCCTTAATACTGCCCTTATAAAAATAATTAAAACACCCAAAAATTTTACTAATAATTCTAAGATATTTTATATCTACAAGATTTTGTCATATTGTTAACTCAAAGCCCGTAAAAAATGAAATTAAATATTATAATTTTGAATTTCAAAATAATCTACAAAAAAAATTATATCTATAACATATTTTTAAATTGTTAACCAAAAGGCCATAATAATTAAAAACCGTTTAAGGCGAGCTGGACGCATAAGTGCGTTGTACCTAAGCTTGTTTATATTTATATTAGTTTAAAATAAATGTATATGAGTTGTTTAATGTTTAGATTGCTCGTTTTAAATGTATTTTACTTGAATATTCGACCGAAATCACAAATGTTGAAGAATATCAACAAATTCGAATATTCGTACAACAATTACATAATTATAAAGGATTTTCAGCTAGTGGTATTTTTACAGTGAATTTACAAATAATTGCACCTGTAAGTTGATATTAAAATAATCTTGTATTATTTATAATAATTATACCTTTTTTTTTCAGATATGTGCAAATATATTAATGTATGTTTTAGTTGCTATACAATTTAAAGTTCCCAACAAACCAAAATAATATTTATGTTAATTTAAATAATTATTTGTCATTGTTCATTCTAAGTGTATTTTATTAATTATTTAAAATCCTATAGTTTTCAATGTGAGATATTATAAATGTTAAACAATAATAAATATATATATATATATATTGCACTAGGTTATCCTGTAGGTTGCCCATATCATATACAATCCATTCTACATCGATATAATAATAATATAAAATATGTATCACTCCAATCAAATTTCTACACATGTTTAGAATATTTCTTCAAGATTTTAGGACAGTTTTCTTGATTAAAAAATCAATCTAAACTATGTCCTCGCTGGCTCCAAGGTAGACTACGTGTCTGGCTTAGTGTTTTAGCGCTAAACTACAATTATAGTACAATATTTCAAATATTGTACAATGGCTCGAGCATTTTAGGAATATTTGTCCAAGATAGTTTAAATATTTATTCCTCTTCCGGGATTTTAGATCACATTTATCAGATATATGCAATTATATATAAGGAATTTAAATAAGAGAATTTCGATCTGGACGTCTTTTTGATAATATTTGAAGTAAATGGGTCGTTTGAAAAGCTAAATACGTGTAAAAAATAAAAAAGTTAAATGTTCATAATAATAATTTGTTCACTTTCACGATTTTCTTATAGCTGCCCTAGCGCTACTACGGCTATCAAGAGAACTATAATCATTTAGCACTGTTTCAAGTGCAAATAGAAAGTGTTTTTTATTCATATTGCCTGATTTTACGAGTGTAATATATTGTTAATATAAAAAAATATATATATATATATATATATATATACTTTCTTTTTATCTGTACGAAGTACCGAAGGAGCTAAAGCATTCGGTCGTATGTCTGTAGCAACTTGGATGTTAGTCGTCGCTCGCGCGTAAGACCAAATTTGTGCCCTTATTGCTCTGAAGGTACCAAAGCGATTTAAACCAAATTTGCTACACATATTATTTAACATCCTATTTGAATCCTCTAGCAGTTTAAATCCATTCGCTTGCATATTTCCCGAGTTATAGGGCCCCAAAATTTGGAACCCCCCTTAATACTGCCCTTACAAAAATAATTTAAACACCCGAGAATACTAATAATAATTCTAAGATATTTTCTATCTACATAATTTTTGCATATTGTTAAGCTAAAGGCCATAAAAAAATATTTAATATTATTATTTTGTATTTTTAAATATGCATTTTTGAATCAAAATAATCTACAATATATTGTAATATTTTTTATATCCAAAGGGCATAATTATTAAAAAAAAAGACACTGCTCGTTTCGCTGGACGCATGCGTACTTAACAAATCTTGTATATTTACTATATTCAAAAACCTTTGTAACTTCTGTAATTTAAACTTTGAAGATGGAATAATTAAGGATTAAGAAAACAATATATTTAAAATAAAAGCTGTAATAACAGTTTTTTATTTATTATTTAGTAAAAAATAATAACAATTATTATATTACACGCATTCACTCATTACTAGTAGATACACAGTATACAGAAGACATAACAACAATTATATTTAATTATTATTAATAATACGAACATGACACATGATGATGGATGATAATGAACAATGATTTAAGTATAAATGATTATTGCTCAGTTTCATAAAACGTTCTACTACATTTTAAACACTTCTGCCATGATTTAATTTAATTCATGATTTTGCCATATTTACCATAAACTTGAAAATAGTGATTTGAGCTTAGATGAAATGAATTTTGTTAGTGCAGTGTGATAAGTAGTAATGGAGAGTTGTGATAGTGAAAGTGAAATAGTGCAAGTGCTTCGTATATTATTTTCTCTGTGATTTAATTGCGAGTTCAGAGTTATAGAAGTTAAAATTAAAATAGATGAATGATTGCGGTCAAATTCAAGATGATTATAAATGAATTATGTTTATATGTAGCGGTAAGGGAAATCGAAGAAATGTATAAGAAACGATTAAGTTTATGATAAAATCTACGGCTTAACTAGGCGATTCTTTGAAACGTTGAATTAGCATTTTATGAAATTGAGCAATATGATTAAGAATCTGTTTATAATAAGATTTGTATGTGCGATTTTCATTTATCGATTTATGTTAAGTTATGCTACAGGTGCACATACAAATTCGATTATAAACGGGGCTCTTATGATGAGATGACAAATGAACTAGAAATAATACAGACTTGAGACTTGTAATGTTAAGAGGTACTAATTGCGATTGATTACGATTGACGGTTTATGGATAGCCAGCAAAATGGTCTCCTCCTCCGCCACCACCGCCGCCGCCATGTCCACCGCCAAATCCACCGCCGCCACCTCCTCCATGACCACCGCCGCCACCTCCTCCATGACCACCGCCGCCACCGTATCCTCCTCCGCCTCCTCCTCCATGACCATTTGATATAATTCCAACGAATCCACCGCCTCCGTGTCCACCGCCTCCACCTCCGCCACCACCGCCATGGTGATCATCGCCACCGCCAAATCCTCCTCCGTGTCCACCACCTCCTCCGAATCCTCCTCCTCCGCCGTAACCACCGCCTCCACCGCCGTGGTGATCATCGCCACCTCCTCCTCCTCCTCCATGACCACTTGAAATAATTCCTACAAATCCGCCTCCTCCGTGTCCACCGCCTCCTCCACCTCCTCCATATCCTCCACCGCCACCTCCTCCGAATCCTCCGCCGCCATGATGGTCATCTCCTCCTCCGTGGCCACCACCTCCTCCGTATCCACCGCCACCTCCTCCGCCGCCACCGAATCCTCCTCCTCCTCCACCACCATGATGGTCATCTCCGCCTCCAAATCCACCCCCGCCTCCGAATCCACCGCCGCCGCCATATCCACCTCCTCCTCCGCCATGATGGTCATCACCGCCTCCGAATCCACCGCCTCCTCCATATCCACCCCCTCCTCCGCCACCCCCATGATGATCATCGCCACCTCCGAATCCACCGCCACCTCCAAATCCACCGCCGCCGCCATATCCACCTCCTCCTCCGCCATGATGATCATCACCACCGCCGTGTCCACCGCCAAATCCACCGCCGCCTCCAAATCCACCGCCGCCGCCATATCCACCTCCTCCTCCACCATGATGGTCATCACCACCGCCGTGTCCACCGCCGAATCCACCGCCACCTCCAAATCCACCACCTCCTCCGTATCCACCGCCACCTCCACCGCCTCCTCCGGCATGGATTTCTTTAACAATCAATATTTGTCCACCTCCTCCTCCTCCGCCGTGACCACCGCCATATCCACCTCCTCCTCCGAATCCACCGCCGCCACCAAATCCTCCTCCGCCACCGCCGTGATGGTCATCACCACCGCCGAAACCACCGCCTCCTCCAAATCCTCCGCCGCCACCGAATCCTCCTCCGCCACCGCCATGATGGTCATCTCCACCGCCGTGTCCACCGCCAAATCCACCACCTCCGCCGAATCCGCCACCGAATCCTCCTCCTCCGCCGCCGTGATGGTCATCTCCGCCGCCGAATCCTCCTCCGCCTCCGTATCCACCCCCGCCTCCCCCTCCGCCGCCGTGGTGCTCATGTATTATTTCTTTCTCATGATGTTCTTGTTCTGGTACATGAATTCGTATGTGTACACTGAAAAAATAATTATTATTATTACCAGAATTTGTCAATTGCTTTTTATATATTTGATTTAAATGAGATATAATTGTTTTAATAAAATACTTACTGTTCTTTGCCAAAAGTCGGTTTACCAGCAACGTACAGAATTGGCAGAGCCAAAAGTATCTGTAAAATATAATTATATATTAATTACAAAGAATAATAATACAGAATCAAACTATACATATTATATTTTAATAATTGATTTTATTATATATATATATATATATATATATATATATATATATATATATATATATATATATATATATATATATATATATTGATGTGTTTATCCCAGAAAAATAAAGCTATATTGCATATATGGCGAAAACTATGTATAAGCCGAGTGAAGGCCACTCGAATTATCTAATTTCGAATCTTTTATTTTAAGAATTAAAAAAATACTTTAACCACTGTTAAACCCGTGAATGATAAACCTTTTTTATATCGTTAATTACAAAAAAAAATTGCACTTACAATAAATTTGGCGGCCATATTGTTTGAGTCCCTGCAAAACTCAGCCAGACAAGTGTACGTCTGTACAGTAAAGTGTTACTGGATGATATGATTTCGAAAAACAACGTTACTACAATTTATACATTGTTAATGGCTTTGAATCTCCTGCAAGGCGCTGGAGGGAGGCTGCAAGAAGTAGGGAGATTCCTCGACATTGACCTACAGAGTGAAAGACTTTCAATGTTTGCTTCGCTAGGGGAAAATGTTCGCGCACACACTAACAACACCCAACTATTCCTAACTTTCGATTTTGCGTACCTATCATACGCAAACAAATTCATTTTATTGCATTTTGTATTTTATAAATCAATCATTCTTATACGCAAATTTAAAAGCATTAACCACTGAATTCTGATTAGTTTTTTTGCAGTCAATACACGACCACTGGTCCGGTAACTAATATCAAATTTATTGTTACTTATCTTATAGGAAATAAGTTTATTTATTGTTTGAAATTAAAACAAAACAAAAATAATAAATGCATCTTTAATTAACGCATACAAAATATTTTTAATATTATAACAAATCTAATATATATAAAACTCTGAAGGTACCGGAGCGATTTACACCAAATTTGGTACACATATTATTTAACATCCCATTTCAACCCGTTCACAGTTTAAATCTAATCGCCCCTATACGTCCCGAGTTATAGGGCCCCAAAATTTACAACCCCCCTTAATACTGCCTTAATAAAAATAATTAAAACACCTAAACATTCTACTAATAATTCTAAGATATTTTATATCTACAAGATTTTTGCATATTGTTAACCCAAAGGCCATAAAAAATTATTGAATTTTATATATTTACAGTAAGCTACGTATATGAATGCCAAGTGCAGGCCACTCTACATTTTTAATTTATATTTTGCTGTAGGCTAAAACACTTTTGTAGTTATAATTTTAACATTAAACCAACAAGAATAGGCATAACTTTCGTTTTTGTGTCTAGGTATATCGCACTTATGTTTACAATGATTGTATAATAAAATTTAATAATCCTATCGCGTTGCCTGGTCTAAAATTCAATGTGGAAAACGGAAAGTAAAAGTCCTTTCACCGAAGCCTCACTTGACCTCTGAACTTTCTCATCTTCTGCATTTTGCAGACCATATAGTGCACTTTCTTATAAATTACTAAAGAATTTTTCTAATAATTGTTGTTATGGGTAATAAATATGAAAGTTTATATTGCAGATGAATTAGCGTTTTGCAAAGACACATTCTTTTAATAGGGACACAAGTGTTAAGCTGTGATTTATTACTTAGAAGTCATATTTTAATTGCTGAAGACGCTAATATTTTAATTAATATATATATAAATTGTATTAGCCGTATTAAAACAAATATAAACTTATATATCTTAAAACAAGAATATTGAACCGGGGTAGTAGTTTCAGTTGACCGTCAGTGCACCGTCGATGGCCGGCAAATTGCATACTTTTCAACCTACTTGAATTCAAACAGTTTTTTGTTAATTATAAATTGAAATAAATAAAGAATGTACCTAGATATTTTTGGTATCTATTTGCCTAAAGCTAAATGTGGCTTAAAAATTGTATAAATCGTTTTAAAACAAATATAAACTTATATATCTTAAAACATAAATATTGAACCGGGGTAGTAGTTCCAGTGCACCGTCGATGACCGGCAAATTGCATACTTTTCAACCTGCTTGACGTCAAACAGTTTTTTTTTTTTGAATTATATGTAGAAATGAATAAAGAATGTATCTAGAAAATTTTGGTAGTCTTAAAAGAAAATCGTTCTTATTAAAGACCACACAATAATTTAAAAATAGCTCGAATTAATTAACGATTATTTAAAAAATTGTTGTGAAATAAGAATTTAAGAAAGAAATCACTCTCTCTCCATTTAGAATTTTGAATTACAAGTTCAAAAACCTGTTTGAAAAAAATTTTCAAGATCTGGTTCAGTAAGGTGTGTCCGCGAGTAAATACAACTTATTCCGTTCGGAGGATTTTCACCGCAAGAGCGGATCTTGACCTTGCGGTTGCACAATCATTTCAACGCACATTCATTCATAGAATTCATTGCAATGTACAGTGGCCTACACTAGACTTTCTCGCATAACCCACAAATATACTATATAATTAATATTAATTAATTTTATTACTGAATGCAATTTTGGGTCAAACAAGGGCTTTATAAGTATTTAAATGTTTGTATATTTGTATAAATTTTAATATTAATTCATGTTTGAGTGTGTGCAGCGATGTACAACCGATTGGGAAACACTGGTGTCGCTCATAAAAAAAATTACTGTCTAATCTGACAATGTAATTGCCCACCAAAGTCAATTGTACTATATGTTTTTTGTTCTCGTACACTTTTCCTTTTTTCTTAAATTAAATGTAGATTTTGAAAGGAATTTATTATGGTACAGTTCTGTGCATAAATTAATTTAGTTTTTATTTTAAGATAAATTCCTCTTAAATTCAAACACGTAAACTTAAAACTTGATTTCTTTTTGAACAAATGAAAAAGTTAAATGTTAATTGAAGAAAGTCTAAATAAACTATTTTGTTGTTACAATGCGTAATGAAATAATATGCGTATTTTACTAATTATTTATATAATCTAACAAGTTAGATAATATTTATTTTTAAATTAACAATAAAATACACTTCTATCCTTCCATAGGAAATTGTTTTAATGTTTCTACTTTCTTTTACGATGTCTTAAAGGATGTATTGTAATTATGAATAATTTTATACTCGAGTTTTTAACGGAAATACACATTTTGACCATCCCTGAATCGAAATTAATTATCTTCGAAATCATGTCTGTGTGTGTATGTATGTCTGTGTGCCCATGAAAGGAAAACTATTCTCCTCCAATTATTATAAATAATATTTTAACCTTAAGAAATAGTTAGCTTATGTTTCTTTTCGCATATCTCAAAAACTACATGAGTTAGAGAAAATGTGCATCTTACAAAAGTTTAAGATATTTAAATTTCAAGCAACTTTTGTTTGAAAAGTTTTTTTGAAAAATGTACCATTTACTATTAAATCACCTTTAAAAATGGTTATATATATATATATATATATATATATATATATATATATATATATATATATATATATATATATATATATATATATATATATATATGTATATTACGCATCCAGTGCAGACAACATCCCATATATTTCGTCCCGGAAGCATTGGTGCTTGCATTAATTACTGTTTAGTCTTTAATTGTTTTTTAGTTATATATATTAACAATACTTTTATCAAAACTTCAAGGGAATTGTTATTACGTGAACCTTGAAAATACAAACGACAATTTTATTTTTACAATAGTTAAAAATGTCACTTTGAAATTTTATTAGAAACTAAATATTCGGCAAGGTTCCTCTATTCACAAACTCAAATTAATTGCTATTCTGTTTCAATAAATTTAGCCTCTGTAGATCTGTAGAATTTCAATACTATTTCAAATTTTATTCTAATAAAATTAAACTTAATTTATCACTAAAACGGCTGCATTTACGGCAAAAATTATTAAGTTCATAATTATAGATATTAATATTTACCACAACTTTTGCTTGAAAAGTTTCTTAAAAAAATGTACCAGTTACGAGAAAACTGCTACGGAAAAACTATTTCAAATTTTGTTCTAATAAAATTAAACTTACTCTATCACTAGAACGGCTGCATTTACGGCAAAAATGACTAAGTTCATAATTATAGATATTAATATTTCCCACAACTATTGCTTGAAAAGTTTCTTAAAAAAATGTACCAGTTACGAGAAAACTCCTACGGAAAAACTATTTTAAATTTTATTCTAATAAAATTAAACTTCCTCTATCACTAGAACGGCTGCATTTACGGCAAAAATGATTAAGTTCATAATGAAAGATATAAATATTTCCTATAACTTAGGTTTGAAAAGTTTTTTCAAAAAATGTACCAGTTACGAGAAAATTGCTACGGAAAATCTTTAATATTGATTTTTAGATTGTGCATGTATTGGTGTTATATTTAATAAATCGAGAATGTTACAGACACATGACTGATCATTATAGTTATTTTGTACATCTGTACGAGCAGCTAAAAACCATAATAGACATTATTGAGCTTGTCTGAGCAACAATGATGTTTTAATTTACAGATGTAAAGTAATTAGCAGTTAGTTTTAAGAAAGCGGCAATCGATTGGACGTGAAAGGTCTATGTCGTAATCGGAACTTAACATTTGATCAAGAATCTAAAAGTTAATGGCCTTTTCCTGTAACAGTACCACCATTGTCTTGTCTAGGCGTCTGCATTCGCAATTAGAAATTATCACACGTGAAATGTTCGAATCAAATATTTACTATACTTTCTTATAATTCATCATACTCTTAATTATTGCTGAATTCATCACAGCTACTATTAATAAATATATTTCTCAGAGTAAATTAATGATTAATCATAACATAAGAAAGCTAGAAATATTTGTATAGTTAAAAGAGTCCGAGAAATATAAATATAAATTTGTACCCTAATTTCTCTGAAGGTACCGAAGCGATTTAAACCAAATTAGCTACACATATTATTTAGTATACCCTTTGAGTCTGGCCACAGTTAAAATGTAATCATTTGTATACTTCCGGAGTTATAGGGCCCTTAAATTTGGAGCCCCCCTCCCCCCCTTAATACTGCTCTTAGAAAAATAATTAATACACCAAAAAATTTCTGAAGATATTCTAAGATATTTTCTATATATAACATTTTTTCATTTTGGTAACCTATTGGCCTTAAAAAAAGATTTAAAATTGTAAGTTTTGTCAAATTTTATTTTATTCTCACGTTTTTAATTTGAGATGAGTTGTTTATAATAATATATATGTAAATGAGTAATTTCATTGTTGTAAAGAAATGTACATCTAATTTAATACTACAATTAAAATTGTTTGAATATCCTTCGCATACAAGTACATAGTCCTAAATATAATAATTATGGATTTTGCCAAGAATGTTCAAGTTCACATCATTCATGCGAATCTTATAATTAAATTTCTAAGACTATAAAAAAAGTAAATATATAAACTACATGTTCTAATTATTATATATTCATTTATATATGTGGTTATAACAACAAAAGTTATATTAAAATATCGGTTATTTTTAAATTAATTATTTCATGTTTAACCCTTTTCAAAAATTAAATAATATATTTCTTTTAATATTTTGCTGATATTATTAATTACGCTTTTATATTTAAAAAAATTTTTTGGAGCGGCCTTCACTCGGAAATAAAACCTTTTAATTTTAAAAATGATATTTCAAGTACTTGTTTACTCTTATTGAAATCAGGACGAGCTATAATAATAAACAAATATGCCGCTTGAATAAATTAATAAAATATATATAATTTATATTTTTATGAATAACAAATTACACAGAAAACTAAACATCTGTTATTCTAAGTAATGTAATAGTATTTTAAATTAAAATGCAGTAATTATAGTAGTGTGATGGTGACTTTGCACTTTGGAAAGCATAAAACAATCTAGACTTATATCTAATTGTAATTTGTTATTATAATAATAACAATCCATGTATGGTTAAACACAATGTCAATGTTTTAAACTTGACAATTTAATACTTTTATCTATACTGTATAACAGTGCCGTAACAATTTATTTTCGAATAGGATTATTTAGAACATTCAATTGGTTTAATCTTATTTATATATTACCAATAAACCACGTATTTCCGTTAAAATCTCGAGTTATTTTCAATTAGGTTAAAAACGTGATATTTGCCGGTCAGCGACGGTGCATTGACGGTCAACTGAAACTACTGCCCCGTTCAATATACTTGCTTTAAGATAAATATGTTCAAAACGGGTTAAACAATTTTTAAGCCCTATTTAAATTTAGATTCAGGAGATTTCAGACTGTTACAGACACATACATAATTATGTAATACAATCTACAAAATATTTATGTTAATTTAGTAGCAAATATAAGTATTACGCAAACGTGATATATGCCGGTTAAGATATATAAGTTTATACTCGTTTTAAAATGGGTAAAACAATTTTTTTTGCCAAAAATTTATGAAATTATGAAAGAAGCCCCTATGGAAGTTAACTGGGTGTACGCCAAAGGTAATTGCAGTGTTGTTATTGCTACCGTTAGACATATACACCACTGGCTTGGTCTCCACTTTCTTCGTGTATTGGCCGAGGTATCATGATTCAGTGAAAGTAAATTCTTCTGTAGATATATGTATGTTTTAATACAGTTGAGAAAATTCACAATAATTACATGATTGCGCGCTTGTGAATGTCCAACTATGGCCGTATTAGGTCGGTAATAAATAATTGCTATTATTATTATTTATATTGTAATAGTTCATTGATCCGATTATTATCTGTAATAATATTTGATTTACTAATATTAATACTATAAGTTAACCAGTGAGCACCATGTGCCCCTATCATATACACTAAACACCGATCCATATATCTAATTAAATTATTGGATCTAATTTAAATATTTTAACTCGCCGTACGAAGTACCGAAGAATCGACAACAATCAGTGGTGTATCTGTAGCATTCTCGGGTCAAAAAAATTCCCAAAAAGTGTTTGTCTCGTCGCCCTGAATCCAAAAATATATATAACTCGTAAGATCAAATTGGGGCCCTCTACTCCTCTGAAGGTACCGGGGCGATTTATACTAAATTTGGTACACATATTATTTGACACACTATTTGAATCCGCTCGCAGTTTAAATCCAATCGCTCGTATACTTCCCGAGTAATAGGGCCCCAAAATTTAGAGCCCCCCTTAATACTGCTCTTATAAAAATAATTAAAACACCCAAAAATTCTAATACTAATTCTAAGATATTTTATATCTTAATGATTTTTTAATATTGTTAATTCGAAAGCCATAAAAAATTATTAAATATTATAATTTTGTATTTTAAAATATCCACTAAAAATGTTATTTTTAATCAATTAGTTCTAAACAAATTGTAACATTAATTCAAATTGTTAACCAAATGGCATTAATAAACAAAAACTGCTGCTCGCAGGCGAGCTGCACGCATCGGTGCGTTGTACGTAATCTTGTTTAAGCTAATATTTATAAATGTGGACCTAATCATGGATATACCATATAAAGAAAGCATTTCTTTATACACATGCAACTGAATTTTTTTTAATGTTTGAAATTAAATATTATAATAATTAAAATTATTTAATTTATAACATAAATACGATATATTTATAATAAAGGAATAGTTTATTTTATTGTCATTTAGATCGAAACAATTAAACTTTTAGTAACTAAATATTATAAATATATCTTATATATGTTATAAATTAAATAATTTTAATTATTTTAATATTTATTTTCAAGCATTGTAATAATTATAATTGTGTATACATATATATAAATGTATTATGTATAAATTACATATATTTATATATATATATATAAATATATATATTGAAGAAAAAAAATTAGGAATTAAGTATTATTATTATAAATTTTTAATAACTATTTAAAGCAGATATTTCTATATATTTGTATCAATTTATTCAAAAATCATTAATATATATTGAAATATTAATTTATTTTTATTAATATATGTAAATACAACTAATGTAATATTTAGCCCGCCGTACGAAATACACAAAAGTAAATACGGTTGCCTATCTGTAACATTATCGAAAAAGAAAATTCCTTGGCCAAAGGCATAAGTACCTAAGCTTGTTAATATAAGTTAACAAATTGAGAATTAGAAAAACAATAACTTAAAACAATGTATACAATAATTTCATGAACAACTTAACAATTAGCACAAGCTCAAACCTAATATAATTAGATAGCGTTTTCATCTAATAATATGCGTGTGTAACTTCCGCGGAAATAATTACGCACTGATCAATTGTTTGTTCACAATTAAAACCCGGAATATCCTTTCACTCTTCACTGGAACAGGAAATACCTGAAAATACGCAATGCCATCTTGGATCAATAGAAAGTAATAAATAATTTCTTTCAAATATCGTTAATGTTTACTTTATAATGCGTAAGTATTGTGATTCAAAAACGAGACATCAATTTCCTAATTGTTACTGAAATGTATGTCTTCGGGTTGTGTGTGTGTGTGAACGCTCTAGCGAACGAAATATTTTAAATAAAAATACTCAAAAAGATGCATGGAATCACCGACTAAATGCGTATTAATTCAGGTTCGAAAAGATCGAAGAAATTGAAGAACCAGTTTTATATATTAAATAAAGTTTCACTTACTTATATTGGTTTCAACACTTACAATAAATATGACAATTTGTAGTAGAAATTGTTTTCAAAAAGAGAAATATCTCTAAGATGTTATTCACCTTATCGTCTGATAGAACTATTGAATATAATTCAAATAATAATTATAGTATGTTTTCACTTACGCTAAAGCTACATAAAAATAAACAAAGTTTTATCGCCTACGGCACGGACCATCTGCTACGAATTACACTTGAAATACTATAGTCTATATTCGTACAAGACGGGCTACGATTTATATATACATATATATCGCTGTAGAGCGAAAATGGGATGGCCAAAACGTGTATTTCCGTTAAAATCTCGAGTTTTTAAATTTTTTGTAATATTTTCAAGTAGGATAAAAATTATGCTAACTTAAAATATTTGCCGGTTAACGACGGTGCATTGACGGTCAACTGTAACTGCTGCCCCGATCAATATTCTTGTATTAAGATATGTTTATACTCGTTTTAAAACTGGCTAAACAATCTTTAAAGCACATTTAGCTTCAGGCTATAAATATATGTGAATTCAGGGGATTCCAGAGTGTTACAGACACACATAGTTAAGTAATACAATCTACTATATATGTATGTTAAACTTAATTCACAATAATTGATAAGAATATCGGTTTAAAATGCAAAAGATGATATAAATGCATACAAAGACAAAATGCAATATCTTTCAGCCCATAAAGCACGCAACTTTAAGTACAATCAAGTATTGTGTGTGACTGCAAGTGGTCATAAAATGTTGATAAGTATTTTTGATGTATCAAGGAATTGCTTGAATGCGATAATTTTCCAGGGTAGATAGCTTTCTATGCGATTATATTTAATAAATTTTCTAGGAAATATATGTTAACATATATAAAATAATTGTTGCAAGCCTTAAAAATATTACTATTTGTATTTTAAAGAACAAATTTCCCTTAAATCTATGTTTTTTGTCATACATATATGTAGTTTTTTGTTGCAAACACAAAACTCAAACGCCTTTTAAAAGAAACCGCCATTTTAACATTAGTGTACTGCTAATTTCCGTGATTTAGGCGTTCATTCTTTTAGGATTTCATTCATTTAGTATTATAAGTTTTACCTCGTAATGTTCAAACATTGCATAGCCATTAGGCGTTTCACTAGAACTGAACTGCAATTATTCGTAAAAGTAACATAGCTATTTTCAAAAGCTATTTATTAATAAATGGTACATTTTACAGAAAAACTTTTCAAACAAAAGTTGCTTGTAATTTTAATATCTCTAACTTTTATCAGATAGACTTTTTTATAACTCGTGCCGTTTTTGAAATAATTTAGAAATGATACGAGTACACAAACAATTCCAGAAATATACAAATTTTTAAATTAAATTTCCCACGCGAACCAGAACGTATTAATTAAAATTTGTTCATCACCGTGAGGTATAATTTGATTTAATTAGTGTTAATAAACTAATGAATGTTATTTATTTATTAGATTAATAATACATCCTTGCCGAATTTACAAATGACTTTTAGACTAAAAACAAAACTTTCCAAAAGTTACGTCGTATTTTCTTTATTTGTATTTTTATATTATAAGTCAATTATATGACACCGTCGCATCGGTTGTTGTCAAACAGTTGATTTGGAGAAATTTGAAAGTGATTTCATATATAATTGATATGTTTAAAACTAAATGACTGTAATAACTCAGAATGAATCTCGATTCAATTCACTCCAATAGATAAGAAACACCGATTTGCCGAAATTGTATATTATACTAATGATGGAGTACTAGTATTTTCTTTTTTATTTACAAAATAGTCTAAAAGAAATTGTCGAAAACATGGAAATATTTATTGAATATCTTTGAATACAAATGTTAGTATTTAATTGGCAATAGAAATTAATATTAATAAATACACGTTTTGACCATCTTTAAATAGAATATGATTATTTTCCGAATGAATTTTTATTTAATATTTTATGCAGTTCGTGTCTAAATTTCTTTTGAAAGTTTAATTCATTCTAGATAATAACTAATTACCAAACAGCATAATTAGTTATGCCTTGGATATTAATATTTTGCTTTTATTATTCCTTGAATTTATTTTACAATCTTTTAAATAATAATTAGATGTACGAAACTAAAAATCAAGAATAACTGATTCATATACAATTAGCGTTTTGTTAACAATTAATAATGATAATGTTATTAATAATTAATGATCCAGAAAATATTTTTAAACATTATTTGTTAATATGTATAAAATAATCGTTTGGGTTAACTGTTGCAGAATTATTACTAAACAATAAATACAAGTAAATATAGTCGTTTGTTACCTCAATTAACAAATTATGTTAACAGCCTTAAGCAAGCTGCAATTTCCTGACAAGGAAGAAATTATAAATCAAATTACTCACTATTATTGATCGATCTAAACAAAGTGCTAAGCTAAGGGAAAGTCAAACGTCACATATATTCGTATTACTGTATTAGCAAAATAGATAAGTTGTAATTGTTATTGCGTGAGAAATCAAACATATGTTTATCGAGTACAGCCATTATTATTACATTGGACGTTATTATATCACGTATTGAATCAGATATTATCTCATTACGATTAGTTACATTGTAATAGAAGATGCATATGCAGTTAAACCTCGGTTTACGAACTATTCGGTTTATTAGAACTATTTTATTTTAAATAAAAAATCATTGGAGTCCAAGGACAGATTAATTAATTTTGTTGGAAGTCCTATAGGAGAAAGGAGTTTACGGACGATTTTCAAGGACGAATTTAGTTCGTAAACCGAGGTTTATTACGCCGTACGAAGTACACTAGAACTTAAGCATTCGGTGGTGTTCTTGTAATATTCTCGGATTAATACATAGTTCGTTGCTTTGATATAAAATTAAAAACGGCTATTTAATAAATAGAACAAGCGTAGGTACACCTATGTCTTCAGCTCGCCATATATTCTATTTTGTGATTATAAATACATATATTTATTTATAAATGCACACTGTTCAAAATATATTATAGTTTCCACACATTTTTTAGTACTAAACAGTTCACAATTCTTTTCTGTTTAATCAATAAAAAAATGATTTGATTTGTCTGATTTCTTTTAGAAATTAGTATAATAAACACACGTATTAGTAAAATTACAAAATCTGGTGTTAAATTAGGCAATAATTATAGTGAATTCAGAACGAATTACTTATGGACTAAATATTAACAATATATGTAATTAATTGAATAATAGATTTTGTAGAAATTAGTGTTTTTAACACATGATTAGTTAAATTTATAAAAATCGGCGAAATTATAGACAATTCAGAACGAATTAATTATGGACGAAATATTAACAAAATCTCTAATTTATTGACTAATAAAATTTGTAGAAATTAGTGTTTTTAACACTTGATTAGTTAAAATCGGCGAAAATCAGAAAGAATTCATTATTTTCTTAAATTTACTAAAGCATTTTATTTGATTAATAAATGCGGCATTAATTATAGTCAAGTTTGAATGAATTGATTGGGAATCATTTAAGATTATTAACAAATCAATTCTTTTAATTTGTTGTAGTAATTAGTATTATTAACACATGATTAATTACATTTATAAAAAAACGTTGTTAAATTATAGTCAATTTAGTAATAATTAATTATGGACCATCTTGGACTAATATATTAATAAAATATTTACTTTTACTAATGAATTTAGTATCCATTATTAATATTAACACACGATTAAATAAATTTACTAAATACGCTGTTAAACTATAGTCAATTAATTGTAAGTCATCTAGGACTAGTTAGTTAGTTAAAATGACGAAATATTTCTTACTATGTACACAGTAAAAAATAAATATTAATTTGTTACTTACCGCAATTTAAAACTGTAAAGAACAACGTTAGTTAAACGATTATTGTTTCAGTTCTAACAAATTTGTTTATTTATGCAATTTATGATAAATATTCTTAATTTTACCACAAAACTTATATTTAAAAAAATCAATAAGTATGTACACGTTTAAAACAGGGTTTAAGGATTTAAATATCAACATTTTGGTAAAGCAAATACCCGATTAACAATAGTTAAAACTCCACATGATGCTACTAAGAAGCTGTATCCACTAGAACTGCATTTGAAAACGTGGATAAGATTAATTTTCAAAGTCGAGGACAAATAACAAAAAGATAAAAACCTTTTTGTTATTATTTCTGAAATAAAAATGGCAACCTTTCTAATCGGCGAGATAGCAGCTCAGAATTCGGCGTATCTCCAGCATCAGTGGCTGCAAGTGAATGTCGATGATGTTAACATGAAAGTACGTGTTTGTGAGCATGTTTGTTACACATACGTATATATCAGTGTGAGGGCGCAAAATGATCCGTGAGCTCGTGAGCAACTTTGGACTCGCCTCGATGCGTTTTTGTTCATACTTTCAATGATATGGCGTGCCTGAAAAGTGGGGTGGGATCTTTTCTAGGCAAAACGTTCGCTGTTTTGTGTTTCCTTTCCTCCAGAGCCATCGCATGCAATGCAAAAGTATATAAATAGTTTTGCTCACCTTAGATTGGTATTCAGAGCATCTTGCTTGGTCTAGTAGTGCACTTCCATTGTGTGGATTAATACATTTATCAAAATGGCCATGCGATTTTTGGTAAGTTAAAATAATAGTGTAGAAAGTGATATTTTCAACAAAAAAAAATTAATTCATTGTTTACTACAGACATAGAAACATAGTTTTAACAAAAAATAGGCTCATATTTGAAGCAATTTAGATTTAGATTATTAAATAAATCCCAGTTAAATCAATCTACAGTTAAATTAAATTAATTTACTAGATAAGCTATCTTTAATATAAATAGACAACTATTTAATAAATAGTACAAGCGTAGGCACACCTATGCATTCAGCTCGCCCTATATTCTATTTTGTGATTATAAATACATACATAAATACAATTTATTTATAAAATGTAAACTGTTCAAAATATATTACAATATTAACACATTTTTTAGTACACAGTTCACAATTATTTGCCATTAAATCAACAAAATATTTACTTGAATTCTGTAATGATCTTTTTAGAATATTATGAACCCACGAATTGGTAAAACTACAAAACTTGTTGTTAAATTTGGCAATTCAGTATACGAATTAACAATTCTTTTCAATTAAATCAACAAAATATTTGCTTAAATTGTCTAATGATTTTTTTAGAACGTAGTATAATAAATAAACGATTTAGTAAAATTACAAAATCTAGAGTTAAATTAGGCAAATATTATAGTGAAGTCACGACGAATTAATTATTACCGTATAATACCCTATATATTTACTGTTAATAAATTGTCACACAAAACAGTCAAAAATTCTTTGCTGTTAAATCAACAAAATATTTACTTAAACTGTCTAATGATTTTTTTACAAATTAGTAGAATTAAAACACGAATTGGTTAAATTACAAAATCCAGAGTTAAATTAGGCAAATATTATAATGAATTCAGAACGAATTAATTATTACCGTATAATACCCTATATATTTACTGTTAATAAATTGTCCCACAAAACAGTCAAATATTCTTTGCTGTTAATCAACACAATATTTACTTTAAATTGTCTAATGATTTTTTTACAAATTAGTAAAATTAAAACACGAATTGGTTAAATTACAAAATCCAGAGTTAAATTAGACAAATATTATAGTGAATTCAGAACGAATTAATTATTACCGTATATTACCCCATATATTTACTGTTAATAAATGGTACTTGTAGTGAAATATGGTATATTAAATTACTATTAAATAAATTTACCTTATTATAAAGACAAAACCTCAAATAAATATTAGATTAGTATAAAAATAAATTTACAAAGAAAGGATCAAATAAATTTTTATTATTTATTAAATAGACAGAAAGAAAATAAATAACGGACTATTTTATTAATGAATAAATGTCATTAATATTAAAGAAAAATTTCGAAACAAATGCACAAATAAATATTTATAAACTATAAAGATAAGTTATTTTTTAGTGCTACCATTTTAAAATTTAAAACTTTACACTTTAATCAGAGACTATAATAAATAAAAATAGTTAAAGGACAAGGTCAAATGAAGGATACTCCACCTTTGTCATATAATTTATATATATATATATATATATATATATATATATATATATATATATATATATATATATATATATATATATATATATATATATATATATATTTGGAATTAGGACAACGAGACAATAATTTTTGTCTTAGACCGTTTTTAATTCGAAATAATGATACAGACACACGCATAAACACTATAGCTGTATATATATATATATTTTGTGATAAACTTAAACTTGAAATTTATTAAGTATCACAATGGCTTTTGTTTTTATTGCGTTATTTTCTGGTAAACAATATTTACAAGGTCACAAAGACAAAATAACCAAAAGGAGGATTTTAAAATATGTATTTTTAGTTTGCAGTAGTGGCACTTGCGTTGGTGTTGGAACAATGTTGTGCTGGAGGCGGCGGTGGCGGCGGGTAAGTTCATATTCATTGACTAACTTAAAAAATAACTAGTTCAATGCCACAATTCATTTAGAAGATATAAATACAAATTTAGAAACCCAGTTATTTATTAATAAAAATATAATATTAAAATTGTACGCTTTCGAATATTTTAATTTTGATAAAAAAATTTAGGCAACGGTACCAAAGTATTCTCCATATATGTTTCTATCCGTCTGTTACAGACACCACAAGAAAGTAATCATCCATGTCCCGTATAAAATCAAGCATATCCACCACACGCACACCGTCTATAAACACGTGGGCAAGGGCGGCGGCGGTGACCACGAGTTTTACAAGGTCATCGGATACAGCGGTGGCATCGACAAAGGCGTCTTAGGCACCGGTGGACACGGTGGACATGGTGGTGGCGGCGGCGGCGGTGGATATGGCGGCAGTGAACATGGAGGAGACTGGGCTTCGGCATTATCCGGCGGTCATTCGAGCGGAGGAGACGCTGGCGGTCATAGCTTTGGCGGACACAGTTTAGGAGAGTTGGGAGGCGGTGGAGGAGGCGGTGGCGATATTGGCGGTGGCTATGGTGGCCATGAATAAATGTTTAAGTTTGTGCCCAAAGTTTTGTCCTTAAGTTTCTTCTTCGAATGGTCGCGCACATTATTTTTGAAAAGTCAATATTTAAAAAAACCTGTTTATTTTCTACGCAATTCTTTTGGATTTGTATTGAATATTTCTTAGATTTACTAAAAATGTAAAATTTAACCCTAAATTTAATGGTGTTTTGTCCCAAAAACACAGATACTAGAAATTAATTTTGACTTTGACAGAGATCCCTCCATAAATGTGTCTCCGAAACTCTTATTTATATATATATATTACCTAGTCTATAGTTAATAATTACTTGTTATATTGTTACACTGTTATTTCTTATTTTATAAATAAAGACTTTTGTACATAAATAATAATAATAATATATATTGTTTATTATATTTTTACACCCTACAAATTTTAAACCTTATAATGCGAAATTAATACAATTATTTTTTAAATAATTCTACTGTTTTCATTTCACGTAATACGTAATTAATTTATAGCGATACAAAACCAAAAATGTTAAATTTTTTCTAATAAAAATTTAACAAAATTAAATGCTAATGTTTTAATAACAAATATTAATAATATTTTCCACAGGAATATGCATTTAATATCTTACAGAAATAATTGTTTTATTTATTATAAAGTTTAGGGTAGTCATTAAATTACTTAAACTATACCTTATATACAATTTCTTTTTATTAATTATATGTTTGGGCTAAAAGTATGCAAAATACAGCAATAAATTAATAATAAATCATTTTTTTCTTTCGTGTTTACGAGATTTTGGCACTAAAACCATTTAACTTCAACTAGCTTGAAAATTATGCGTACGAATTATTTCCCGGCCGTCGACGGTGCACTGACGGCCAACTGAATCCACTACCGCGCTCAATATTATTGTTTTAAGATAATATAAGTTGATGCTCATTTAATTGAGTCGGTTTTAATACAATTCAATTTTAAATAATTCTACTGTTTTCATTTTTATTTTCTTATAATTTATAGCGATAGGAAACCAAAAATGTTATATTCAGATTTCAAATTAAATAAATTCTAACGCGTGTCTAACAAATGTTTTAGTAATATATCTTAATATTTATATACATTTAATATCTTACAGAAATAATTGGTTTATTTATTATATAGTTTAGGGATGTCATTAAATTATTTAAACTGTACTTTATTTATCTACAATTTCTTTTTATTATTTAAACATTACATTAAAATTTTACTATTTGTAATATAACTACCTTCGTATTGCTATTAATTTATAATAAATCATATTTTTCTTCCGTGTTTTCGAGATTTTGCCACACATTTAATTTCAACTAGCTTGAAAATTATGCGAATTAATTATTTCCCGGTTATCGACGGTGCACTGACGGCCAACTGAAACTACTACCCCGTTCAATATTATTGTTTTAAGATATATATAAGTTAATACTCATTTTAAATGAGTTATTCAATTTTTAACCCACATATAACTAAATTTTAGAGTAACTTGTGGATATGTAACACATTTAAACAATATTTTCTTTATGTTTTTAGACAATTGTTCCTGCAAGACGGCGTCAGGACGTCCAGCGTGAGAATAACCTGCTCGATGATGAAACCCCCCTTCGCAGATGTCCAGAGGAAACCACCCTCCACCCCCTGCCCCCCAAAAAATCTCTAAATAATAATTGTTTATATATATATATTTATAATAAATACATATTTACCTCAATTGTATTAAAATTTAGTAATAAGTATGTCTAAAATGGGTACATTTAATCTAGAACATGTTAGATAATTAATTGGAATTTTTAAATGGTGTTAAGGGTCCTAAAAAGCCCTTAACAAATGTAATAAATGTTTAAATAAATGTATTAAACGTTATATGATGACTTATCATTCCTATAAACAATCCTATTATCCTTTTGTTTATATTTTCAGCTGTGTCTAGATTCTAGAGGACTCTACAAAAAGGTAATGTTGCTAATTGTTTATAAAAACCCTTAAAAGAAGGGTTTTTATACTGTGAGTAATTAATTAATAACACTTGCGTGAAATGCCCATAGAAACACGTAATATTAATAATAAATAACTATATATTGTTTAAATACATATAAACAATAACAATTACTAAGGAAAATAAAACGAATATAAATATAATAAAAGTCGTTAGAATTTAAAAATAAATTGCGCCCAAACGTTAGACATTATGATTTAAAGCGCGTAAAAAATATTCACCCGTAAATATCCGGGATGGAAATTCACCCGTAAAGAACCGGGATAAGCTGTTTATCCCAGCTCTTTATGGGTGAAATTATTTTAAAATTTTGTGTCACTTGTTAAGATTTTTGTTCTTTATTTGAATTTTTTTCCGTTATAAGTGTCCGTCTTTTAGGTTTTGATCCAACTTTAAGAAAAAAAAAATTCACCCATAAAGATCCGGGATAAGCTGTTTGTCCCAGCTCTTTATGGGTGAAATTATTTTAAAATTTTGTGTCACTTGTTAAGATTTTTGTTCAATATTAGGATTTTTTTCCGTTATAAGTGTCCGTCTTTTAGGTTTTGATCCAACTTTAAGAAAAAAAAAATTCACCCATAAAGATCCGGGATAAGCTGTTTGTCCCAGCTCTTTATGGGTGAATTTCTTTTTAAATTTTGTGTCACTTGTTAAGATTTTTGTTCAATATTCGGATTTTTTTCGTTATAAGTGTCCGTCATTTAGATTTTAGTCCAACTTTATGAAATTGAAATGCACCCATAAAGATCCGGGATAAGCTGTTTATCCCAGCTCTTTATGGGTGAATTTCTTTTTAGAAATAAGTGTCCGTGATTAAGATTTTGGTCCAAAATAAGAATGATTTGATTTATTTATATTTTTTAAGGGTTTTATAAACAATATAAAATATTACCTTTTTGTTGAGTCCTTAGAGTCTAGATGAATAATTCACACAACTGAAATATAAACAAAAGGATAATAGGATTGTTTTTAGGAATAAAAGTCATCATATAACGTTTAATACATTTATTTAACCCTTTATTACATATGTTAAGGACTTTTTGGCCCTTTAACACTATCTTAAAATTACAATTTATTATCTAACATGTTCTAGACTAAATGTACCAATTTTAGACATACTTATTATTAAATTTTAATACATTTGAGATAAAAATGTATTTATTATGAATATATATATATAAACAATTATTATTTAGAGATGTTTTTATGGCACAAATTCTTTCTTAAATATTTATTAACAGTTTTCTAAATAAAAAGAGACTCATCATTTGAGTAAACATTAACAAATGTTAAATAAAAGGAATATTCAGATTATTTCACTTAAGATTAATAATAATACAAAGAAAAACAGTTATATTATTCATATAAAATGATTTTTAGAAACAATTTTATAAGTTGCATTTATATTATGGGTTTCAATTGCGTGTCATCCCACATTTCAACAATAAAGGGGAATAACAAGCATACTATAAAAATAATTCTCTATTTAAAATACATGTATCTTACGTATGGGTGAAAAATTGAAGCCAATGACACGGAAATAACAAACAATATTGCAAATACAATCGAGACACTAAATGGCAATAATAATCAATATACAGTACAAAAATATGTAATTTTCGATTACTAACGGGAAATATTAAACAATATAAGAACAATTTTCACATGTAAGAGAATAATAATATTGCAAATATCACTAAATATCAAAATTATTATATTTATAAATCAATGCAATTTATAATTATAAATAAATTATTTTGGGGGGGGGCAAGGGGTAGTTTTCTTCTGGACAACTGTGGAGGGTTTCATCTTCGAGCAGGTTATCCTCATGCTGGACGTCGCGACGCCGTCAGGCAGGAACAATTGTCTAAAAACATAAAGAAAATATTATTTAAGGATCTTACAAATCTTATTTAATATTTTAGGATTCTCAAATGCTTTAGGATAATTTAAATAAAGACAAATAAAATACGAAAAAATCGTCTATGTTTAATTATTGTGAAAATGTTATTGCATATTAAAAATGGTACAATTTAAATTGATTGTAATTATATTTAAACAAAAATTTATTTTATGTATCAAAAGTATAAATAATTATGAATATAATATCCATTTCACTGCAAATATTCGTGTAATTGTTTATAAAATAAATGTATACATGGTATACAGCAAAATCATTAATAAATTTTGTTTTATTTATTTGTCTGGGGTTAATCTAAGTGTGATGCTGGAGGAACCACTTCAAAGAGGACCTGGATGAAGTACGTAGCTCTATCTGAAAACAAATCGAGAAAACAAAAACATTAGTTATATTCAGCTCTTTGTATCTCTGAAAGTAAAAATGTTATAAGAAAAAATTGTTAATAAAAGTTGTAGATAATTGTTTAATAATCAACTTTGGTTAATAAATAAACTTTGTAAATTTTCTTGTTACTGAGTTATTAATTTAATTGTAAAAACTCGCAAGGATACCAGAGTAAATATATTTATAACAAAAAAGTTAATTTCAAAAAACTGTATCTTGAGAATGACATGTACAATAAGAAAAAATTGTTAATAAAAGTTGTAGATAATTGTACAATAAACAACTTTTGTTGATAAATAAATTTTGTAAATTATTTTGTTACTGAGTTATTAATTAAATAGTAAAAACTCGCATAGTTATCAGAATAAATACATTTATAACAAAAAAGTTAATTTAAAATAACTGTATCTTGAGAATTAAAAGTGCTATAAGAAAAAATTGTTGATAAAAGTTGTAGATAATTATACAATAAACAAATTTGGTTAATATTTTTTTTTGTAAATTCTGTTATTACTGAGATATTATTTATTAACAGTTTTCTAAATAAATAGAGACTTTTGAGTAAACATTACCCAAAATATCTACACAAATGTTAAATAAAAAGAGATATTCAGATTATTTCACTTAAGATTAATAATTATACAAAGAAAAACAGTTATATTATTCATATAAAATGATTTTTAGAAACAATTTTATAAGTTGCATTTATATTATGGGTTTTAATTGCGTGTCATCCCACATTTCAACAATAAAGGGGAATAACAAGCATACTATAAAAATAATTGTCTATTTAAAATACAGGTATCTTACGTATGGGTGAAAATTGAAACCAATGACACGGAAATAACAAACAATATTGTAAATACAATCGAGACACTAAATGGCAATAATAATCAATATACAGTACAAAAATATGTAATTGTCGAATACTAACCGGAAATATTAAACAATATAAAAACAATTTTCACATGTAAGGGAATAATAATATCGCAAACACAAAATATGTCATTTTCAGACCCTGAAAGGAAATAATATCACATATATTGAATCGTTTTTAGAAAAACAATCATTTAAATGCAAATTATCCTGTTTTAACAATAATAAAATATTCTATTTAAAAATACAGCTCTTTTATTTATGGGTGAATAGTTGAATTGAATGCCAAACAAATATATTAGAATATATAAGAAATTGAATTTATATTGTGGTTTAAATTGCAAATCATCCCATATTTTAACAATAAAGGTGACAGAGAAAGAGATATAAACGAGTCTAGCGCCTATTTTATTGTATTTTATACATTGATTGATGTTTACGAATTATTTATACGCGATTTGTAAATAGTGTTTTTTTTTAAATTTGCATAAACTATTATGTACATGCGATAGTGAGAGATTTTTATCAAGAGTCTAGTAGAAATCGTCATTTTGTGTGTGGGTGAAACTGGGATATATTGAAAACAAGCCAGATGGGTCATTCAATATATCCCAATTAGAAAAATATTAAATATATGTGTTTTTTCTTCTATCCCTTGAAACTAATACATATATAAATGCTCAAATTATATTTTTTCGACTTACATGAAAACATTTGGGACGAATTAATCCCGTAAGTGGACTAGTTACTAAAAGGGAATAATAATCAATGCCAAATATATGAACCCATTTTGTCCAGTACTCGTATGGCTATTATTTAGAATTTATTTATTTATTTAATTGTTTATATAAAGTATCTTCATTGAATGCAAGTTATTTTGGCGAGTATTTTATTTATAAAAACTATTTGGTATCATTTTATTTTGACTTATTTGGTTGTATTTTTCATGTCTGAACTTTTCATAGATAAATTGAAATAAAATTGTCTTGGGAACAAATGGGACATTAGCAGTTACGCAACATCCTCTGTGCCGGGCGTAAAGCAGACGCCGCTTTGGGTTTATTTTAAATATATAGACGTTCTTAAGGTGTACAAATAAAAGAGTGTATAATAATATATAAAATAAATCCAGACACTAAAAGGTAATAATAATCAATAACTAGTACAAAAATATGTAATTTTTGAACATTTACGGGAAATAAGAACAAATATTAAAAGAGAAATAATAATCAATAACCCAAATATTGAAATATATATATATATATATATATATATATATATATATATATATATATATATATATATATATATATATATATATATATTAAATGATTTCTAGAAACAATTTTATAAGTTGCATTTATATTATGGGTTTCAATTGCGTGTCATCCCACATTTCAATAATAAAGGGGAATAACAAGCATACTATAAAAATAATTCTCTATTTAAAATACAGGTATCTTACGTATGGGTGAAAAATTGAAGCCAATGACACGGAAATAACAAACAATATTGCAAATACAATCGAGACACTAAATGGCAATATTAATCAATATACAGTACAAAAATATGTAATTGTCGAATACTAACCGGAAATATTAAACAATATAAGAACAATTTTCACCTGTAAGGGAATAATAATATCGCAAACACAAAATATGTCATTTTCAGACCCTGAAAGGAAATAATATCACATATATTGAATCGTTTTTAGAAAAACAATAATTTATATACAAATTATCCTGTTTTAACAATAAAAGGGAATAGAAACAATTTTATAAGTTGCATTTATATTATGGGTTTCAATTGCGCGTCATCCCACATTTTAACAGTAAAGGGGAATAACAAGCAATACTATAAAAATAATTCTCTATTTAAAATACAGGTATCTTACGTATGGGTGAAAAATTGAAACCAATGACACGGAAATAACAAACAATATTGCAAATACAATCGAGACACTAAATGGCAATAATAATCAATATACAGTACAAAAATATGTAATTGTCGATTACTAACGGGAAATATTAAACAATATAAGAACAATTTTCACATGTAAGGGAATAATAATATCGCAAATATCACTAAATATCAAAATTATTATATTTATAAATCAATGCAATTTATAATTATAAATAATTATTTTAGGGGGGGCAAAGGGTAGTTTTCTTCTGGACAACTGTGGAGGGTTTCATCTTCGAGCAGGTTATCCTCATGCTGGACGTCGCGACGCCGTCAGGCAGGAACAATTGTCTAAAAACATAAAGAAAATATTATTAAAACACGTTACAGATCGTCGTTATTATTTTAGGATTCAAAAATGCATTTGCATTACGACAAATTAATTCGTTTATAATGTTTATTTATTGTGGAAAGTTATTTACATATTAAACACTTAATGTTTATATATATATATATATATATATATATATATATATATATATATATATATATATATATATATATATATATATATAACCCATAACCCAATTTTAAAATAATTTTGAACTTATTTATCTTAATACAATAATATTAAGCGCGGTAGTAGTTTCAGTTGGCCGTCAGTGCACCGTCGTTGACCGGGAAATAATTCGTGCGCTTGAAATTGTATGATATTGTGTCTACATCCGTATATCTTTGTATCACGTAACACGGAAGTAAAATATGATTTATTATAAATTAATAGCAGTACAGAGAAGTACATATGATAAATGTGAATTGAAAGTGAATACTATACAATGAAAAAACGAACAAGAAATGGTTGAGATTAGAGTGAATGGTGATATTAGCGACTCATTTTATTTTCCGTGATCATTAACGGCAAAAAATTGAACTGGTTAGAAAGCGTATGATAGTTTTCTATAGGTAATCTTAAATACTGATGCATTTCTATAATTGTTAATTATTTTCATTGTATTGTTAATTGAAATGTGCTAAATATGAATTAATTATAAAACGCATTGTTGGAGATAAATTACATGGATTTCAGATGTTTAAATTTTAATTAGTTATTTTCTCTGTTCGAATTCCCAAGCTTATATTTCAAAAAGTATATTTTTAAAAGTATAAAATATAAATTTCTAGTCATTTTTGTTTGAAAAGTTCTTTTATTAATTATATATAATCAATATATTTCCTATATTTAAAATTATGTCATATACGTATAAATTATTTAAATTATAACAAAATAAAAATATGGAGTTCTTAGATAGAAAGTGCATTCCGATTTAGACATTAATAATATCTAAAGATTTTCACTTGCATCTAAAAACGAAATAGTTCTAATAAATAACAAATAAAAATAGAACAAAATTAATTTATTTATCATATTTTCCAATAGCTCAGAGGCGTGTTCTATAATTCTCGAATTTCTCACAGATTTACAAATATGTCTAAGTCAAAGAGTACACTGTAAAAAAAACACGTTTTTATTTTGTATGGGCCATGAAAAATTACGTAATAATTAATTTAATATTAATAATTCGTTGTAAGCAAAGTTAAAAAAAATAGGGCCATTATTAAATATTAATTTCACGTCTCCCTGACTAGGAAAATATATATAACTCCATATACTTAAATGTACGTCTGTAAGGCCAACTTTATAGACTAAATTAATTTATTACCTAGCAAATATTAAATAAAAAAATATAAATATAATATAAAATATTCACTCGACTTTCTTATACTTCGTATATATAAATATAATATTGATTTATTTTGTTTTAAATTCATCCTACAATTGCTAACAAAATCAATAAACATAAATATAAATAATTAATACCAAAAGCGATTTTTAATATATTTAAGTTTTAAGGGAATTATTTTTCATTTCTAACTAAGTTGTTTTAGAAAAACCTAAAGGCCATAAAAATATTGAAAAATAAAATTATCAGTAAAACTATTTAGGTAATTAATTGCTTTATGTCCTAAAACCTTCATTAATAAAATTAATTATATTAGCAATATATTCGTAATTTTTTTTTTAAATTAATAGCTCGTTGTATGGTGATGTGAAGGCATTGGCGCTTACACCTATGCTTATTGTATTAAATTATGTCGACAGTCAATACAAATATAAACCAAAATAATTAATATTAAATTTGTAATTATTTCCCTATCAGATTAATGCGGCTGAAGGCATTGGTGCCCGCACCTATGTACCCTAAAGATAAAAACATATGTAAATATAAATAATATATATATATGTATCTATATTCTTAAAACAGAAGCTTTATTAAAAAATAAAAGGTATAAAAAATAAAATTGATCACAGAATTAATTAACAAATCATATTGTATCCAATAAGGCAGTCATCAGTGGTGATGATGGTTGTCACCACCAAATGGGTCACTGTGGTAGTGGTCGTGATGGTCTTCTTCCTTACCACCTTCATGGCCATGGTACACGGTTACATATTTCGTGTGCGTGTGTTTAATTGTCTTCTCATGGATTGGTACATGGATTGTTACTTTCTTATGTCTAAAAAACCAATAAATAACTTTAAAAAAAAATATATATATATATATATATATATATATATATATATATATAATAAGCTGTTTAAATTACTTAATTCTAGACTTATTCTCGCTTTGAAATTACTTAATTTCCAACATTTTGTTGTACTACAGAACATGTATTTTAAAAATTAGATTTAATAGTCCTTTTATTATTATTATTACTAAATTACTAAATATTGTAAATAATTCATATATCTTGTAGAAAATTATTTCACATCGATAAAAAGTTTGGAAAACGACAAAGTAATTTTATGCCTCGTTAAACAAATGTATGAAAACGGACAATTTTTTGGTTGATAACCACAACAAATTGTAGATTGTACATTTCAATAAATGTTTCCTATACAAGTGGTTATTAAAATAATCTGGAGTTGCCCTCACTTAACGTTCTTATACTTAATTATAAATTATATCTACGATTTCATTGTAACAGGGAAACATAAATTTAAAAAGTCTTTTTACAGTATATGGCAGGTTTTTCGACATTTTGTTTCAAACAAAAGTTGCTAGAAATTTTAATATCTACAACTTTTATAAGCATCGCTTTTTCTTTATTATGCCTTATTATGCATTAAATTCATTTTACAATTCCCATAAAACAATATCAAAATGTGTGCTGACTAGAGCATCATTTATTTAATAAATGGTACATTTTTCAAAAAACTTTTCAAACAAAAGTGGCTAGAAATTTCAATATCTTTAACTTTTATAAGAATGACTTTTTCTCTATTATGCTTAATTATGCTTCAAATTCATTTTACTATTACCATAAAACAATATCAAAAAGTGTGCTAACTAGAGAATCGTTTATTTAGTACCTTTTTCAAAAAATCTTTTCAAACAAAAGTTGCTAGAAATTTTAATATCTTTAACTTTTATAAACATAACTTTTTCTCTAATATGTCTTATGATGCTTTAAATTCATTTTCCATTACCATGAAACAATGTGTGCTAAATAGAGAATCGTTTATTTAGTAAATGGTACATTTTTCAAAATAACTTTTCAAACAAAAGTTGCTAGAAATTTTAATATCTACAACTTTTATAATAATGAATTTTTCTCTATTATGCTTTAATATGCTTTAAATTTATTTTCCATTACTATGAAACAATGTGTGCTAAATAGAGAATCGTTTATTTAGTAAATGGTACCTTTTTCAAAAATACTTTTCAAACAAAAGTTACTAGAAATTTTAACATCTTTAACTTTTATAAGTATAACTTTTTTTATATTTCATTCCATTATCGAGATAATGGCAAGAGTATACCAGTCCTTCCAGTTAAATATTTTTTTTTTAATAATTGAAATGGATTCACGTATATTTCGAGGTAGATTATGTTTGTGATCGCATACGTATAAGAAAATAAATAAAGTAATTATTAATTGTGGAGGATCCAGTATTATTTTTCGGATCAGTAAGTTTATAATTTCATGTTAAGTCTGTGATGCATTAATTAAAGAATTACAAGCGTAAATTTTGTAATTTTATAAAGATTATACGTATAAATATTAATTACTGTATCTGTAACTAATAATTAACTTACCCTCCACCTCCGCCGCCACCTGGAGCAGTTAGAACTGCGCTGATTAGGCAGACTGAGATCAGACTAAGCAGAATCTAAAATTAAAACACACAAAATTGTATTTAAAAATACATATATACACATAAAGGTTATTTATGTATAATTTTTGATCTAAAAAAACAGATTTAGTAAAAATATGGTTCTCGTCAGGGTTCGAACCTGGGACCTTACCAAGGTGGTCCAACTTTCGCTAAATTTATGCAGATATACTTTAGCACCAAATGTGTTTTATTAAAAGACGTATTAATAACCGTAGAAACATACCAAATTTTTCCCGATCATTTTGTTGAAGAATTTAATAGTTGATTCTATAAGGCCGCTTAGGCAAGTTGTAGGTGATTGAATGAAGTGTTCTTTCCAACAGGCTCTTTTATATCTAGGAGTGAAATGATTAAATCAAGTATTACCCCTCCCCTTCTTTTAACCAAAATGGCGTGATACAAACATAAGAGTTTAAAGACAATTCACTCATTCAGAACTCATTGGGTGAAATTTTCAAACTCTCTCTGTAAAATAGATTAGATTGTCTTAAAGTCGAATGATCAACACTGTAAATTAGATATAATTAACATCATAACTATCACCAAAAAAAATAGTCTTCTAAAATGCAGGCAACAAAAAAGAAATTTCTTTTATCGATGTTATTTCAATTTCTTTAATCATAAGAAACGTTAAATTTGTTTTTGTTTACAGTGTAATGCCAAGGTCGTATAAATAGAAAATCTAGTCTATTTTATACCTAAATCCAATTTAATTTCTTGGACGAATTCTAAAAAGAAATTTTATCATGAAAATTTCTAAATTGAATCTATTTTTTTAATATATCGAAAACGGCATGAGTTAGAGAAAAAGTGTTTATTATAAATGTTGTAGACATTAAAACGTTTAGCAACTTTTGTTTGAAAAGTTTTTTTGAAAAATGTACCATTTACTAAATATACGATTCCCTAGTTAGCACACATTTTGGTATTGTTTCATTTTATCTTAAAATGAATTTAATACATAATAAAGCATATTAGTGAAAAAACTATTCTAATAACAGTTAAAGATATTAAAATTTCTAGCAGATTTTGTTTGAAAAGTTTTTTTGAAAAATGTACCATTTACTAAATATACGATTCTCTAGTTAGCACACATTTTGATATTGTTTCATTTTATCTTAAAATGAATTTAATACATAATAAAGCATATTAGTGAAAAAATTATTCTAATAACAGTTAAAGATATTAAAATTTCTAGCAGCTTTTGTTTGAAAAGTTTTTTTGAAAAATGTACCATTTACTAAATATACGATTCCCTAGTTAGCACACATTTTGATAGTGTTTCATTTTATGGTAAAACGAATTAAAAACTTAATAAAGCATAATAGAGAAAAAGTGCATCTTATAAAAGTTAAAGATATTAAAATTTCTAGCAACTTTTGTTTGAAAATAAATGTCGAAAAACCTGCCATATACTGTAGAATCGCTTTTTGAAAAGACTCTTTAAATTTATGCTACAATGAAATCGTAGATATTATCTATAATAAAATAAAGCTATCCGTGGGCACCATGTGCCCATTTCATATATACTCCGTACTTCATCGATATTATACATATTTATTTTTTAAATAAATATTTGAGTTAACTGCAATAATAAGTGCCATAATTCGCAAGGCAAGGTTATATGCGTTCTACATATATACACATATAACAACATACACCTAAAATTTGTTATATTATATTCTGTATAATATACAAATCTGAGTGTATATTAAGCAGCATTGACATAAGATACTGTGAAGTACTTTCTATTGGAATTATAAGAAAAACAAGAGTATAATATCAAATGATATGAACTCATTTTCACTTTCTTTGCTTTGAACTTGAGTGAATCCTCTCTATAATTTATATACTACTACTTACAATTTCAATTCAAATTTATTTATTTTTATTATTTGCTATTGCTACGAATTTTTACTATATTTATTTTGCAATCAGCAATACTTTCACACGCAAAGAAAATTATAAATGACATTCCAACAAATTGGTTTTTGATTAATCCTATTTATAACAATGTACAAAGTACCACAAAGAAGATTATACAATTTTTATTATTTTGGCGTCATTTTTGAAGAAACATTTCAAAAAAAAAACATTCATAAACACACAGACGTAACTCAAAAAAATTAGGTAGATTTCCCGTAACAAATAATTAATGTTCAGTTACAAGAAAATATATGAATTTGTTTATTATTTTTACGCTATGAATTTAAATAAATTATTATATGTTTTTTAGTTGCAGAATTCTTTAATGCCAAATTGGAAATTGTAATTCATCAGATCAGCTAATTTAAATACATAAATTGTTTATAATTATGGTTATTAAATTTATCTATAAGCATAGGTCCATCTTGAAGGTAGATTGGTTTTTGTTTTTATTTATTTATTGGTAATTAAAAGTTTGTTTTATTTTTCGACTTTCCAACTGAACTATTTTATGCGCATAAGTCATCGACTTCTTCTGCGAGCGGATGTTCAATTACACATATGTATACATATATGTTTTTATGATCTAGAACTGGTCATGCGATCTAGTTAAAACCAAATTCCATAACGCTAACTTATATAGAAATCATATGAATATTTGCAATTTTAATTATTATTATTATGCTGTTTTTTTACTATATAATAAAAATCTGAATATTTTAATATTTAAATATATTTACTTTCTTAGCAAAATGCTACTTAAGGTCCCTTCTAGTCAATTAGTAATTAAAATAAGACAATTAATAATTAATAATATAGTTTGTTTTATGTCAAACAAGCTTCGTAGAACGCACCGATGCGTCCAGTTCGCATTTAGGTAAGATATGCGCACTTATATGCGATGCGAGCAGTTGTCTTAATTATTATGGCCTTTTCGGTAACAATTTGAAAAATAGTTATAGATACAAAAAGTCTTACAATTTTTTCTAGATTACATGGTTTTTTTTTTTATTAATTTAGTGCATATTTTAAAATGCAAAATTATATTTAATAATTTTTTATGGCCTTTAGGTTAACAATATGAAATAATCTTGCAGATATAAAATATCTTAGAATTATTAGTAGAATTTTTGGGTGTTTTAATTATTTTTATAAGGACAGTATTAAGGGGGGTTTGAAATTTTGGGGCCCTATAACTCGGGACGTATACAAGCGATTAGATTTAAACTGCACACGGATTCAAATGGGATGTTAAATAATATGTATACCAAATTTGGTTCAAATCGCTTCGGTACCTTCAAAGTAGTAGAGGGCACAAATTTGGTCTTATGAGGGCCGACTATTTAATAATTTTTTACGGTTTTAGAGTTAACAATATGAAATAATCTTGCAGATATAAAATAACTTAGAATTATTAGTAGAATTTTTCGGTGTTTTAATTATTTTTATAAGGGCAGTATTAAGGGGGGTTGTAAATTTTGGGGCCCTATAACTCGGGACGTATACAAGCGATTGGATTTAAACTGCGCACGGATTCAAATAAGATGTTAAATAATATGTATACCAAATTTGGTTCAAATCGCTTCGGTACCTTCAAAGTAGTAGAGGGCACAAATTTTGTCTTATGAGCGCCGACTATTTAATAATTTTTTACAGTTTTTGAGTTAACAATATGAAATAATCTTGCGGATATAAAATAACTTAGAATTATTAGTAGAATTTTTCGGTGTTTTAATTATTTTTATAAGGGCAGTATTAAGGGGAGTTGTAAATTTTAGGGCCTTATAACTCGGGTAGTATAAGGGCGATTTAATTTAAATTGCGAACGGGTTCAAATGGGATGTTAAGTAATATGTGTAGCAAATTTGGTGTAAATCGCTCCGGTACCTTCAGAGAAATTTGCTCGTACGAGCGAGCAACGACTAACATCCAAGTATATAAGTTATATATTTTTGGATTCAGGACATGACGACTTGTTGTTAAGAATTATTTTTGATCCGAGAATGTTACAGACACACGACTGATTGCTAAAAACACATTTTTATTTTAAAGTATTACGTATTTTGCGAATTATATTTATTCAAAGGTTTAACATATTTTTTAAATAGGTATACATATTTAACCTGCTATAAGATTGACATATATATATATTTTATTTCACTGCAATTGCAATTTAATTAAACACTTTAAATTGCGTGATTTAAAAATATATCAGTTGCCAAATTTAGCAGATGAAACTCCTTAAGGATAGAGGGATTTTATTTATTATTTTTAATATAATCAGTGCCTCATTCAATGAGCATTCAGTCTTAGTACAAGCATTATTCTTTTTTTAAACCTAAAATCTACAAGATTAACTACAAAACAATTTAATTTTTTTAATTTTTCTTATTAATATTATTACTGCTATAAACAATTTCAGTGGCTTTATCGACGTCCTCCTGCGAGACTGGACAAAGACAAGGCACCAATTGGACATTGTGTATGTTCGGTGCCGGGGACAAATGGGCTTGCAGCGGGACTTGAATGGGGATCGCCGGCATCGCGATGGGAACCTGCGGCTGTTGTACCTGCGGCTGCTGCTCGCCCGGGAATGGCTGGTGTTGCGTGTATTGGGCGGGCGGGCCTGATTGCAACAGTCGTTGTTGATACACGAATGGCCCATTCCATTGTGGCAGAGGATCCGGTGTACTGGAATGTTGACGCGCAAACAATGAGAAGCTTTTTATTTATTTATGAGAGTTGAGTTAATAATTGTATTTGTCCAAAACTGAAAGTGATATTCCGTTGTATATAATGCCACATTATTGTTTAATTACACTATTAAGTATTAAAAACAAGTATAGGTGCAAGCACCAATGCATACAGATCGCCGTATATTCTATTTGTTGAATAAATAAAAATGTAATAACAGAATTTGTGTAATTTTAATATTCCAAATCTGAAATTGATATTCCGCTGTATATAATGCCACATTATTGTTTAATTACACTATTTAGTATAAAAATCATGCATAGGTGCAAGCACCAGTGCCTACAGATCGCCGTATATTCTATATGTTGGATAAAAAATGTATTTATGTAATAATAATTTGTCTAATTTTAATATTACAAATTTGAAAGTATATAATGCCACATTATTGTTTAATTACACTATTAGGCATTAAAATCAAGTATAGGTACAAGCACCAATGCCTACAGATCGCCGTATATTCTATATGTAGGATAAAAATATGTATTTATGTAATAATAATTTGTCTAATTTTAATATTCCAAATTTGAATGTATATAATGCCACATTATTGTTTAATTACACTATTAGGTATAAAAAACAAGCATAGGTGCAAGCACCAGTGCCTACAGATCGCCGTATATTCTATATGTTGGATAAAAAATGTATTTATGTAATAATAATTTGTCTAATTTTAATATTCCAAATTTGAAAGTATATAATGCCACATTATTGTTTAATTACACTATTAGGTATAAAAAACAAGCATAGGTGCAAGCATTAATGCCTACAGATCGCCATATATTCTATATGTTGGATAAAATATGTATTTATGTAATAATAATTTGTCTAATTTTAATATTCCAAATTTGAAAGTATATAATGCCACATTATTGTTTAAATACACTATTAGGTATTAAAAACAAGTATAGGTGCAAGCACCAATGCCTACAGATCGCCATATATTCTATATGTTGGATAAATATATGTATTTATGTAATAATAATTTGTCTAATTTTAATATTCCAAATTTGAAAGTATATAATGCCACATTATTGTTTAAATACACTGTTAGGTATAAAAAACAAGCATAGGTGCAAGCATTAATGCCTACAGATCGCCATATATTCTATATGTTGGATAAAATATGTATTTATGTAATAATAATTTGTCTAATTTTAATATTCCAAATTTGAAAGTATATAATGCCACATTATTGTTTAAATACACTATTAGGTATTAAAAACAAGTATAGGTGCAAGCACCAATGCCTACAGATCGCCATATATTCTATATGTTGGATAAATATATGTATTTATGTAATAATAATTTGTCTAATTTTAATATTCCAAATTTGAAAGTATAAAATGCCACATTATTGTTAAATTACACTATTAAGTATTAAAAACAAGCATAGGTGCAAGCACCAATGCCTACAGATCGCCGTATGTTCTATATGTTGGATAAAAATAATTATTTATGTATTAATTTTAATATTATAAATTTGATAGTAATAATGCCACATTATTGTGAAATTACACTATTAGTGCAAGCACCAATGCCTACAGATCGCCGTATATTATATTTGTTGGATTAAAATATATATGTATTTATGTAAAACACATTTTTAACCACTGATGTTTTTAAGGGATAAAATAATAAAAAACGATAATGAAACAATAGCAATTGTTGAAATAATAATAAATTAATCAATACATTTTAAATTTCAATATTATTATTATTAATAATTTTTCTATTTGACTTTAAAGTTCACAAGCTGAAAAAACGGTATAAATATAATATATTTTATATTTTTTTTAAAATACTAAAAACTTCGTACGTAATTTTACCAAATTTTGAATATTTATGATGCGTAAAATATAGATTATTATTCACATAAATGTGTCATAATTAATTTTGGAAATTAAGAAATAACCATATTAAAATTAGAAATTTTCAAATTTACATTAATTTTCACTTAAAACACGTATTTATTTTGTAATTTATAAAAAATACTTACGGAGGTTCTGCAGCTCTACCCCATGATAAGAAAAATGCAGAACTTTGGGTAAAAAGAAGAACTACAGTTGACCAAAGGACCTAAGAAGCACAATTAAATTGTATCGTAACAATATGGAATACGTAATTATACGAAAATTAAAATTGCCGTTTAACTAACACTTATTTCTATAAAAAACAATTTTTCTAATTTATTTTTAGCAAGAATTTCACAAATAATGACTAATACTTTTACTTATAATAAAGAAAAGAGCAAAAATTGCAGGACAAATAAAAAAAATTATAATATTAATATTATATATATAATAATAATATTAAATTAATTAAATATGGCCATTTATCACTGTGCACTGCAAATACTATCCGCGCCACTGGTTATTTATTAAATGTCAATATTAAATCATTTATTTAAATACGAAATAAATGCAATAATACAATTTAAAACCGTGCTTTGTGATATATGAAATTTATAAAATTATGAATAAATATTCTTACCAATATTCTTAGATTAATTCTCATTATAAACAAAGGTAAATCACAAATACAATAAATAAATAATGTAGCACAGGTAACACAGTGAAGACGTGGACAAAAATAAGCTGGGAAAAATCGTGGTGGCAGGGTTTTATAGTGAGTAGGGCGGGGTATAGATACCCGTCCGTACCCTTATGCAGGCGTCCCTCGCGGTTCGGTCCACAAGATGCCCTTGAATCAAAAAGATGGGCCACCAAAGTGCACTGACTGCACTGACCGACCGGGGAAATATATATATAGGTAATAATGCTACTCTATAATCACTCGAAAACATAATCTGACTTTAAACATTTCTAAGGAATGTTTCACTCACTACACACATTACACAACACATAATCGTTATTACTATATTTCAAGAAATTCCTCCAGAATATATTCAGATTAAAATGAATATTATTTAACACAACTTTAGTTTGAAAAGTTACGAGAAAACTGCTAAAACGTTGAACATAATGAATACTATATTTTATCTTATCTCAAATATCACTAGAACGGCTGCACTTACGGTAAAAATAGTTATGTACATAATGAAAGATATTAATATTTTGCACTTTTGTTTGAAAAGTATTTTAAAAAAATGTACCAGTTACGAGATAATTGCTACGGAAAATCATAAACGTTGAACATATTGAATATTATATTTTATTCTTTCTCAAATATCACTAGAACGGCTGCACTTATAGCAAAAATAGTTATGTTCATAAAAAAAGATATTAATATTTCGCACAACTTTTGTTTGAGAAGTTTTTTAAAAAAATGTACTAGTTACGAGAAAACTGCTAAAACGTTGAACATATTGAATATTATATTTTATTCTTTCTTAAATATCACTAGAACGGCTGTACTTATAGCAAAAATAGTTATGTTCATAAAGCAAGATATTAATATTTCGCACAACTTTTGTTTGAAAAGTTTTTTAATATTATGTACCAGTTACGAGATAACTGTTACAGAAAATCTAAAACGTTGAACATATTGAATATTATATTTTATCCTTTCTCAAATTACACTAGAACGGCTGTACTTATAGCAAAAATAGTTATGTACATAATCAAAGATATTAATATTTCACACAACATTTGTTTGAAAAGTTTTTTAAAAAAATGTACCAGTTACAAGAAAACTGCTAAAACGTTGAACATATTGAATATTATATTTTATCCTTTCTCAATTATCACTAGAACGGCTGCACTTATAGCAAAATTAGTAATTTTCATAAAGAAATATATTAATATTTTGCACAACTTTTGTTGGAAAAGATTTTTTTAAATAATGTACCAGTTACGAGATAACTACTACAGAAAATCTAAAACGTTGAACATATTGAATATTATATTTTATCCTTTCTCAAATTACACTAGAACGGCTGCACTTATGGCAAAAATAGTTATGTTCATAAAGCAAGATATTAATATTTCACACAACTTTTGTTTGAAAAGTTTCTTTTAAAAATGTACCAATTACGAGATAACTGTTACGGAAAATCTTAAACTTTGAACATAATTTCTTAAATAGCCAGAAACGTGTATTTCCGTTAATATGTCCTTATATAATATACATTCGTATAAGAATGTTCTATTCAAATATAAATATAACATTCTTTGTTGATAAATTATAATAGATATAGTCGTACATAAAAAATAATCACGCATATTTAAAATAGTAGAAATTCTTCGTATACGAAAAGATTATACAACCAAGTGCTAAAGGATTCACTTTGAAGATTTCAAAAGGGGACCGATAAAATCAGACACAACATTGTACAATACAAAAAAAAAAACTCGTAAGCCGGTATAAGTAATTAAAACCATACTTAAAACGCTCATAAACTACCCGAAATAAAAGAAATATTTACAGTCCCAAACACAATACGAGAAATTCCATTTAAACATTTATGCCGCTATAAAAATGACACATTGCTCATTTTAAACAGATATTAATATGATTTATTTGACAAGGGCGTTGAGATTTTGATTTATACATAAATATACAAACATAAGTGCTTGCACCAAAGCATGCAGCTCGTCAAACTTCTTAAATAAATTTTTACAATAAAGAAAAACCCACAAATGTTTAGTTAATTTATTATATTATTAAATACGTGTTTGGTGGTGCAAGCACCAATGTCTGCGGCTTCTCATACTTCTAAAATAAATATACAGGGTAGTTAATTCGATTCAGGGAGAATTAAAACGTGTATATCCGTTAAATTAGGCTTCGGCAAGGAAATAAAATTACACATCGCGTTTAATATTAAGTTAGGAATATAAATCGGTATGTTGGCCTGAGGTATGCAATGAATTTAACCCTTCAGGCATTACGTGGAGCATTCGAGCCATTTAATCATTCAAAAATGTTGAGATTATGATTAGAATATGTGGCCTCCTGCTAAGCCAAGGAACGAATAAGACGCATACTACTTAGTTAGCTATCTAAAGTTACAGAAGAACCTGTTCGAAGACTTCACCACCTAATTTGTAAGCGGTCGGGTTTTTTTGTTAGAGGGATACGATTTTTCATGTACACTGCTCTCACACTGACCACCAGAGCGTCTAAAACAGTGGCGTATGCACAGTCCATTTACAACGACCCAATTAGTAATTAAGATTGAATTAATATTCTTTATTTTTATTATTACTATATAATAAAAATCAGAATATTTCAATGTTTACAATTAATATTAAATTGTTTAATGCTACTTAAGGTATTATACCAATTAGTAATTACAATTAAGATACCATATCTGTCGTCCTGAATCCAAAAATATATATAACTTATATACTTGGATGTAAGACCAAATGTGTGCCCTTATTACTTTGAAGGTACCGGGGCGATTTACACCAAATTTGCTACACATATTATTTAGCACCCCATTTGAATCCCCACGCAGTTTAAATCTAATCGCCTGTATACGCCCCGAGTTATAGGGGCCCAAAATTTACAACCCCCCTTAATACTGCCCTTATAAAATTAATTAAAACACTTAAAAATTTTACTAATAATTCTAAGATATTTTATGTCTACAAGATTTTTTCATATTGTTAACCCAAAGGCCATAAAAAATTAAACTAAATATTATAATTTTGAATTTTAAATAAGCCCTAAAAAGATATTATTTTTATTTAAATAATCTAGAAAAAATAGTAAGACTTTTTATATCTATAACATTTTTTCAAATTGTTAACTAATAGGCTATAATAATTAAAACAACTGCTCGCATCGCATACAATGTATTAGGAGAGCAGAAGGTACACGCATTGGTGCGTTTTACGCGTACCAAATCTTATTCAGGATCCCTCTAAACGAATATATCCATTAAAATGTCGAGGAGATTTATTTTCTGTGTTCATTTTCAAATTCAGTTAATAAATTATACATTTATAACGTTTACCATTTTGTTATTTATAAATATTCCGTTTATTACGTCGAAATGTATTCAGGGACCCTCAAAACGGATATATCCATGTCAAAATGTCGAGGAGATTTATTTATTGTGTTCATTTGCACTTTCAGTAAATATTAAATACATTTATAACATTTACAATTTTGTTATTAATACATATTTCGTTTATTACGTCGAAATGTATTCAGGGGCCCTCAAAACGGATATATCCATGTCAAAATGTCGAGGAGATTTATTTATTGTGTTCAATTGCACTTTCAGTAAATATTAAATACATTTATAACATTTACAATTTTGTTATTTATACATATTTCGTTTATTACGTCGAAATGTATTCAGGGACCCTCAAGACGGATATATCCATTAAAATGTCGAGGAGATTTATTTATTGTGTTCATTTGCACTGTCAGTAAATAATTTATACATTTATAACATTTACAATTTGGTTATTTATAAATATTACGTATATTACGTCGAAATGTATTCAGGGACCCTCAAGACGGATATATCCATTAAAATGTCACATACAATTAATGTAATTTTATTAAATTATAGTAAAATAACACAATAAATCATGCTTCATAAGTGTAATTTTATATTAAAAGTTTATAAAAATCAAATTTAAAATTATTTTAATATCAACAGACGAGTTTCAATTATTAAATAATTATTTTATTTGTGCCGTGTTTATTGAAGGGAATCTATAAGAAAAAGTGTTAACCGAACGAACCAATGTTCTACGCCACTGGGTAAACATCAGTACCCACGCATTCCGAATCTTTACCGGATGTAACGAATTGAAATATAGAGCTATCATGCGTTTCCTTCAATAATTACGTAGAAACGAAAACGTATTATCAAAAACCCCAAAAACATCTTCAACGGGCAACAAATACTCAAAATAGACTCAAGGATCCTCAAAACCAACAAATTCACAATAAAAACACGTCTTTATTAGTACAAAACTACCATTTTACAACAGATTTATGTGACCAAATTATTCATAATTAAATCTTCTGCCTCCGTCAAACCGGAAGCCGTAGGCAGCCGCGTTTTTGGCGTCAACCAGAGCTGGATTGCGGTGCTTAAAGAAACTGCCGTGCGAGTGAGCGGCCCTCGATGACCCAGTTTCTGGGTCTTGCTTATAGAACGCTTCGAATTGACCCACCGGCGGCAAAACACTGCTTATTTCCACGTCGTTCGGGTCGTACGACGCGCCAAACTGCACTAATATAACCACTACACATATGACAATACTTCCGCGGAAAAAATGCGCGATTTTAAACATATTTTTACGTATTTTAACCGTCTACGATGGTCGACACTTGCGTTGACAATGGATCGATAAGTTTTGCAGTCACTATACAAGACTTTCTATTTTAAATTATGTAACATTGAATACATCACATTGGAGGTCATGTTTAGTTTGTTTGTCGGGGTTAAACACGCAATACAAACAAGCTAAAATAATCAATTGTGTGTCTGTAGCATTCTTGGAATAAAAAAACCCCAAAAAGTATTGCCCTGAATCCAAAAATATATATAACTTAGATGTTAGTCGTCCGCTCGTAAGAGCCAATTTGTACCCTATACTCCTCTGAAGGTACCGGAGCGATTTACACCAAATTTCCTACACATATAACTTAACATCCTATTTGAATCCATTCGCAGTTTAAATCCAATCGCCTGTATACTTTTCGAGTTATAGGGCCCCAAAATTTACAACCCCCCTTAATACTGCCCTTATACAAATAACTAAAACACTCAAAAATGCTACTAATAATTCTAAGATATTTTATATCTACGAAATTTTTTCATATTGTCAACCCAAACGCCATAAAAAATTATTTAATTTCAAGTAGGTTGAGTATGTTATTTGCCGGTCACCGATGGTGCACTGGCGGCCAACTGAAACAGCTACCCCGCTCAATATTGTAGTTTCATATATAAGGGCAATGACCTTCCCTGTCAATGGATGAAACTTTGTCTAGTCTATAAGATATAAAATAAGTACCTGTTCCTTAGATCGGAATGATAATCGGCTGAGAAGACCTAAGCGAGGGCTAAGCCTTATCGCCGCTTAAATCTTACGCCTTGGCGGTTCAAACAACCGTCTTCCGTTACCAAAGGGTGTAACGTATGAATTAATTAAAAATGTAATCGTTGTTTATATAACAAAGACTTTAAATGGACAACTAATGAAAATAGATGACCGTAAAATTATATTATAACTGTTTTAGAATCATTAAAAAATAATTGAAATTTACTACCTAAATTGTTAAAATTTTACGGTTAATATATTTTCTTTTTAAACTTATACGCTTATTACTTTCTTATATGAACGTATAGTAACTCTGTTACACCAAAAACCCCTACATAATAAATTAAATTAACCCTTTTGAGAGTTTTAATCTCAAATTCGTAATTGGCGGTCCCAAAAACCCCCCAGATATTTAATAAACAAATAGATTTTCGACGCCATTTTGTTTTTAGACCTATTTTGAGGTCAAAATATCAAAAATGTTACAGAAACAAACACATATCAGTAATAACTGATATTTAAATTGAAATTATTTATTTAGAGAATGGTACGATTTAGGAGGAAACTTTTGAAATTAAAGTTGTTTAAAATTAAAATATCTAGAGTTTTTATATCTATAAGTTTTTTTGTAAGTGCAGCCATTACCAAGATAATTAAAAAAATGTTCATGCTCGAAATGTATGTTATTTAATAGCCCGCAAATACGTTTTAAATGCCGGCAAGTGCGGCGGCAAACGCCGCCAAAGTAAACCGTTGTAATTATAAATGGTTTATCTTAGATTACTATACAAAACTGATTATATTACCTTTTAGGAGCAGCAGAGGTGCTGCGGGAGAATTCTAAACAATATATTAAATTAAAATTATACTTACATGTTATATTTTCTTTTGACACAAACACATATCAGTAATAACTGATATTAAAATTATTTATTTAGAGAATGGTACGATTTAGGGGAAAACTTTTGAAATAAAAGTTGTTTAAAATTAATATATCTAGAGTTTTTATATCTATAAGTTTTTTTGTAAGTGCAGCTATTACCAAGATAATTAAAAAACTGTTCATGCTCGAAATAGCCCGCAAATTCGTTTTAGATGCCGGCAAGCGCGGCGGCGAACGCCGCCAAGTTAAACATAAATTAATGTTTTATCTTAGATTACTATAAAAAATTGATTAAATTACCTTTTAGGAGCAGCAGAGGTGCTGCGGGAGAATTCTAAACTGTGAATTAAATTAAAATTATTCTTCTTTTAATAAAATATTTATACAAAACAACACAAAATGATATTTATATGTCCTCATCGTCAAGTTCCACAGTTCTTCGTTTCTTCTTCGCGAATTTCTTCCCTTTCAAATTAGCCAATTTCCGTTTCTTCGCATCCTTCTTCTTCACCTGCAATTTAATCTTCTTTCTCGCCGCTATATCCGGATTCGTCACCGCTAACTGCACCCTCTCCCTTTTCCGTTCAGCCCTTCGGACATTTAACTGCATTTGCAACTTCGCCATAGTTTCAATGTAAAGTTCTGCGCCAACGCGACGTTTCAACAAACCCCCAACTTCCCGGGATAATTGCCGTAAGGGCGCATTACTTTCCTCAGTCGTTTGCATTTCTCGCACTAACGGCGCTAGCAAATGGTGAAAAACTTGCAATAATTTATCCGATTCGATTTTCGTTGTAATGGCGGCGATCCATTTAAAGACTTCTGTACGCAAAGTTGTCGATTTGGGGTCTTCGACAATTTCACGATTGACAATCTTACGCATTCGTTTTGTTAACCAATACAAATTTATTAATAGTTTTTCTTCGGTGTCGTCGAATTCGTCTTTGCCAATGGGCAGTTTTTCGAGGACGCGGGCAAGGAAGACTAAATTTTTGATGACTTGCTCCGCGAATTCTGGTTTAATTGAACCAGGCGTAAGCTGCGCGCATAAATCTAAAGTTAAGGATTTAACCGAGTTTACTGGGTCTGAGTATAAATAACCGGGTTCCTCTGTTTTGGTCACTAATAATTCTGCTAAATGATCTACGTCCATTACGGATAATACGTGGCCTAAGAATTTCGCGCTGGATATCCGAACCCATTCGTGCGGATATCCAAGCAGGCTTTGGACGTGTTGAGCAATTATCTCAATATCTGTAACGCGTTCCAGGAATTTTGGACACTTTTCAGATAATTTAAGCAACATTTGTACAATTTGGAAAAGTTGATGGTCCTTTGGTTTAGCGTTTTCATCATCGTTATTTTCTAATTGGACTTTGGGTAAACGGACGTATTTGCCGGGCAAATCATCGTTGGGCGCAAATTGCAGTTTAACTAAAGGCACTAAATCGTTTAACCGACTGTTAAATTGTTGTTTTTCTACGTTAATTATAAAACCGCATAGTTGCGCCGCCAACCTGCGATGACTTATCTAAGAATAGAGAAACATATATTCGATACTCGCTACTTATTAGGAAAAACAAACCTTTTTATCTTTAAACCAAGATTTCAATATATCGAACAGCAAGTCTCGATCTTTTTTCGGAAGTCGTTCTAGGATTAATTGCAAACATTTAGCGATCATTTTTCTGCAATCTGGTGATTCGTCGTTGATTAAACGTACTCCGAGATTCACAAACAATTTGCCTGCTTGTTTTTGTAGCACGGTCTAAAAACATAAATGAAATACACTCTCACTGCCTGTTGTTGATTAGTTGGTTTATTTAAGCCTGGTTTAACGTTTTGACTAGTTAGTTAAAGCTTAAACACCCTGACTGTAGGGTTTGGGTTTATTTACAATACCCCGCAAATTCGTTTTAAATGCCGGCAAGTGCGGTGGCGAACGCCGCCAAGTTTAATCGACGGCAGGGTGTATCAAGCCTGTTCGTTACTATTCAATATTTATTTATATAAATTGTTTAAACTATACTAACCCGATTTATTACTTGGCTTAATACTTAAACTCCCTGTTTGTACGGATTTAATATATTTACAATACCCCGCAAATTCGTTTCAAATGCCGGCAAGTGCGGTGGCGAATGCCGCCGAATTTAATCATGTTTAGTACTGTCTAATATTACATTATATATTTATATATAAAGGTTTATTAAAGCCCGGTTTATTAGTTGAGGCTTAAACTCCCTGACTGTACGGTTTTAGTATATTTATAATACCCCGCAAATACGTTTTAGATGCCGGCAAGTGCGGTGGCGAACGCCGCCAAGTTTGATTGTCAGCAGGGTGTATAATATTACATTATATATTTATATAAATTAAGGTTTATTTAAGCCAGGATTATTAGATGGCTTAACGTTTTAACTAATTAGTTAAGGCTTAAACGCCCTGACTGTACGGTTTTGGTATATTTAATATACCCCACAAATTCGTTTTAGATGCCGGCAACTGCGGTGGCGAAAGCCGCCGAATTTAATCGTCTATCCAATATTACATTATTTATATAAATTGTTTTACCTAAATTAAAGCTTAATAAAGCCCGGTTTATTAGTAGGCTTAACGTTTTGACTAGTTAGTTAATGCTTAAACTCCCTGAGTGTACGGTTTTAATATTTTTATTATTTACATATATTTATTTATATAAATTGTTTTACCTAAATTAAGGTTTAATAAAGCCCGGCTTATTAGTTGGCTTAACGTATTAATTAGTTAGTTATAGTTTAAACTCTCTGACTGTGCGGTTTTAGTATAAACCCCGCAAATTCGATGCCGGCAAGTGCGGTGGCGAACGCCGCCAAGTTTAATCGTCGACAGGGCGTATCAAGTACAGTCCAATATTATATTATATATTTATTTTAATACAAATTCTTGCATTTTGGATTAAATGTGTATTTAGTATATGTGGAAAATATAACTCACCAATGGAAAGGCACTGACAACGCCATAGATCATCTCGAGCGCAGATTCTCTTCCAGGTTTCATCTCATATTTCAATTGCGACATATAAAAATCGAGATGCTCATCCAACTTTTTACCCAATGGATAATCCATTAAAAATTGATGGAAAACTTGTCTGCACTGAAGCCTTACATGAGGCATCTCAGACGTAATGCTTAACTCTGCGACTTTAAGCATAACTTCATGAATTTCCGGAATTATGAATTTACGGCTTAAAATCGCTTTCAAGAGCGCAAAAGCAGTCGCTTGTCGATCATGATCGTGTAAATCTTGCTCTGCGTACAGTAAAAGCGCTTTTAATTGATCAGTATCGATTGTGTAGTATTTTGCATCTCTGACTAAAATGGCCATTGCCTAAAAATTATTTATATAAATTGGAATTGTAAATGATTGAGAATTGAATTATTACTTTAAACGCAGCGACCACTAGGTCGAAGTTTGAGCCTTTGCTCAAACCGGCACTAGCGTACTTGTGCAATAGCTCAAACATTGACTCGGTTATAGCTTTAATATTGTCTTTCATAGACGGTAACTCGTATTTTATGACCCAACTTAAACATTGGATCGTTAATGTACACATCTAAAGGGAAAACATTACTAACTTGCTCAAACTTTGCTCATTTAACTTACCCTGACATGGCGAGAGCTCAAACAATTCTTGAAAATAACTATAAACGGATCGACGTATTGCTCAAAATTGTTGTTTGAGATTTTCTCCCGTTTCAAAATAAAGAAACAAAGGCTCAAACCGAACTCAACCAAAACATGAGCATTTGTGTCTTTAGAAGTCCGGACTGTATTCAAACGAAACCCAGTCCGGTACACCTTAGGTTTAGGGATAATAAAACAGTCTTGTTTCTCCCTGAACTTTTTCTCAAACTCTGCCTCGCTCAACTTAGGAGCAGTTTGAGTCGCAATAAATTGTGGAATACTCTCTGAGCTAGTACCATACGCAAACACTAATAGAGCCTCAATTGGTATAAACTTGTTATCGACAAGTCCAAGCACGATACGCCTCAAACTGGTTTGAGCCTTGCTCACCAGTTTGAGCGAGTGCGTTGCGCTCAACACATGCTTTAACGGTAGTAATAAATCCATAAGGCATTTTTCAGTGATATAAGTAGCCAAAATTTGATAAGTATCATAACTTTTAGAAGATTTAGCTTCAGAAGTTTTACTAACTATCTTAGCGATTTCACGTTCATCAGCTAAAGCCCCAAAAAGGTCAATTTTGCATAGCTAAAACGTAGATTTAATTAAATTTTATTTAGGCTGTTAATGCGATTATTAACTGACCTCTAAAATAGTTAATAAACATTTATCAATGTCTAAAGGTTGAAATTGGTTACGTAAAGTTGATAAAATTGAATGTGTTGTGTAAACTAAGACATGTATTTGGAATCCTCGCGATAAAAGCGCAGACATTTCCGATATTAAGAGGCTCAAATATTTAGGGCCTAACGTAGACATGATTTTTTGTAATGTTTCTCGAGTTACACGACGGACACTATCTAAAGGCGACTTTAGAAACGTGCACAGTTTCATAAAAACTCTAAAAATGCCGTTAATATTAATAACCGTTGTGTGTGCGTGCGCGTAAACTTACCCTGGTAGATTTCGTTCTAGGATATAAGTCGGTAGACGCTGCAGCAATTTAACAACTGCTAAAGATATAGGAACTTTCTGTAGTTCGTCTTCTTCCCGTTCAACACCAGTCCGCTTCCGGTTTACTTTCGCTGCGCCTTCATGTGACGTCATTTCCGCCATTGCTTTATTAAGTTGAGGCAATAACTGTGTTTTTATACTAAATATTACACGTTTCGCTGCCGAAGGGCACAAAATCGTTTGTCTTTCAACCGCTGGCATTTCTATTATTTCTTCAGGTTCTTCTACTTCTAAAACGTCTTTTTCTGATTCATCTAAGATTTCATCAATTTCTTTTTCGGTTTCGTCTTTTTGCTCTTCTAATTCTGAATCGGAACCCAAGTCTTCTGGAACCGATTCATCTTTCGTTGTGGAGTCGATTTTCGACTCCTTTTCAGACTCCCTCATTTCTGAATCGTACATTCTGGATTTATCAATACTGGAGCCTCCAATTTTAGAGTTATAAGAATCCTTTATGATGTTTGAGTCATTTTTGTTAGCAACATCGGTCATTTCTTCCGATTTCTCCATTTTGGCTTTAGAGAGATCGAAATGGTATGCATCCAGAATTGCGACTGTTAATCTAACCAGTTGTTTTTGATATTCCAATTTAAATCTTAACTGCCCTAAATAGTATTTCAAAATACTTTCGTACTGGTGCCACGGCAACATTTGGCAAATTATCTTAACGCCTTCAATAGCTGCATCAATTAAACTGTTTTTCGAATTGTATTTCTCTTTTAATAAATACGATGAAATTAACGGTAAAACGAATTGCGTAATAGTGCGAGGATTTAAACCGATTATTAACGTTTTAGCAATTTGATTAAATTTATTTAAAGCCCTAGTTTGCCGATATAGTTGCAAATGGAGTAAATTCTCGAAAAAGTCGACTTCTAAGTCGACTTTATTACTAAATTTGGATAAATCCCGTAACACAATATGACAATCAGAGCATTCCCGAGCCATATGGCCTAATAACGAAATAGATTCAGTTCGAAAATGATCGTTTTTGCTTTTAAAACCTTTACGAATCATTTGAAATAGAATATCATTGATTATATACTCTTTATCGATTGGATTCGATTGGAATTTAAAGCATAAATATGGGACTAAAGTGCGTAAGCACAAATTGGAACTTTCCCGAATTGCTAAATCAGTTTCGTTGCGAATGAAATAAAAACAGTTGTATAACAAAATGGCGCCTAATTCTAAGTTAATGGCATCATTTTTAATTAAATCGTTGATTTGTTTAAACGCTGAGTGTCTCCGAGTAAAATCGGGCTGGTCTAACCATTTTTTATCAAATGCGTTTAATTCTTTGACTAATTCAGCAATTTGAGTTAATTTTTGGAAAGATTCGCCTTCGTATTTATCGCTGATTAGTTTTAATAATTCTATTAATAATTTGCGGGTTTGATTTGAGTTGACTTCACAGAACAATGGGGCAATTTTACGCAAATGCGTAGCGGGTTCCTCGACATTTTTAAGCAAATTGTAAACGGTTGTAACTAATTGGAAAATGGAGTCGTCAGACACGGAAGTAGCGGCTTTGCGCACAACGACCGGAAGTGTTAAATTGAGGACGGTGTGGCACATTTGGGGTTCCCAGACTAATTCAGAAATTCGGGATAATATAAATAACTCCCGGTGATTCACTCCCTTATTTTTGTTAGCTAATTTCTTTTTGAATTTCTCTAAAATTTGCGGGACAAACGGAAGCAGAATGCAACTTCCAAAATTTAACTCTTCCACCAGTTTGAGTCGATTTAAAATGTTTTCAGCTAATGGAACTATTGGAACTACTTCCAATTTTTTATCATTTTCCTCCAGTTTTAAACTTAACAACTTTTCCAAGCTTTCCAATATTGTATGTGTAACACTAGGATGGATTTTATTTGTTTGTAATAATTGAATTAAATGTTTTAAAACAAATTGTTCTGGGTTATTTTGCTCATGTTTGACTAAAAGCGGAAAATATCGGGGATTTACAGTCCATTGGTAAAATAATTTATGTAACGCTGTAGGACTATGAATACCTTCAATTGCCAGTTTATCTAAATAGGGCCAAACGAAAAGGTCAAAAACGCAATTTAATTCAGAATTTGACCACGGGTACTGGTCAAAACGACCAAAAAAACGAGCTAAAATAGTCTGGCACGAAGTGCGTATTTGTTTCAACGATGTTAAATACCCTAAATGTAATTGCTCTTTATGAGTAAAAGCTCCTAAAGTTGTAGCTCCAACCACAAACAAAATTTTGAGCAAATAGCTCAAAAGCTCATCACCCATTAAACCCCCAAATTGCTCTAAAATAACTAAAAGCAAATTCAATGTACTTTGTAACCGTTTCGGAGGTATAAACTTCTCCAAATCAATCTCAGCTAATATATTCTTAACCATTACTCCACAATTAATCTCTATTTCATTAGCATCATTACTACGTGATTGCGATTCGATATTTCTTAATGCTAAATCATTATTAATTGATTTACGCAAAATATTTGTAGATTCTAATTGAACTAGTTTTGATTTACGACTAATATTTAATAATTTACGATTATCTGGTTGAATATATTTCGCGTAATATTTAAAAGCCATTTTAACGAATTGCATTAATTCTGTATCGTGGCACCCGGCTAAGAATCGCAAGACTAAACTCCGGCGCAACTGGCCCGCATTTTTGCCGCCAGTTCGCATACCAGTTTTAGCTACCATTTTACTGTAAACTATCCGTAAAACTATCGGAATTAACTCGGAACGATGGTCGGGTTGGACGACACTAGTTTCTTTATCAATTCGAAATAACGCTAGTTCCGTTTTGAACTTTTTATCATCGATTAAACCGTATAAATGTAACTGGTAAGGGGTTAAATATTTGAATTTATACGTTATTAAACAATCTAGGGCAGTTTTTTGGATTTCTGAACTTCGATGGCTTAACAGGTCTAAATATAATTTATATAATTCGGGTTCGCGATACATAGATTTTGGGGCTCGGCATTTTGTGAAAAGATTTAGATGATTTTGTAAAGTTCTGTGGGATAAATACAAGTTTTATTTTATTTGGTTTTATGCGAGTGGAAATTGTAGTACTTAAGGTTTGATTTCCCGGAAGATTTAACAGGTTTCGTTAATTTCTTCTTAATTTCTGCATTTTCATCTTCTTTCTCCTCCTTTTCTTCGTCTTCTACTTCTGGTGATTGTTTTATATTCCATATATATGAGTCTTGCTCACTAGATTTACGATAATCATTACTGGAAACGTTGTTATATTAGTTGAAAATAATCAAACTTTGATTATACGTAGCAAAAGAGCGAATTCCAAAAAGAAGCGAATAGCAAAACAGATAATAATCAAAAGAGAATAGTAAAAACAGAATACGCGGATGAGAAAAGGTTTAAAACCGGATAACAAAGTAGTAAAGAATCATGAAGCATTTAGAACTAGAGATTTCACCGGAAATACACGTTATATATATATATATATATATAACCGATATAAATCAAGTATTAACTTATATATCGTAAAACCACAATATTGGGCGGGGTAGTAGTTCCAGTTGGCGGTCAGTGCGCCGTCGGTGACCGGCATACGCCAAATTATCAACCTACTTGAAATTAAATGGTTTTTGTGTCAAATAATTGAGATTTCAACGGAAATACACGTTTTGAAGCTGCCTGAATTGAATGTGACTATTTTCGGAATGATATCTTTAACCGGAAGTATATATATATATACGTTTTAAATCAAGTATTAACTTATATATCGTAAAATATTGAGCGGGGAAATAGTTCCAGTTGGCGGTCAGTGCGCCGTCGGTGACCGGCATACGCCAAATTATCAACCTATTTGAAGTTAAATGGTTTTTGTGTCAAATAATAGAGATTTCTGCGGAAATACACGTTTTGAGCCTCCCTGAATCGAATATGACTATTTTCGGAATGATATCTTTAACCGGAAGTATATATATATGTTTTAAATCAAGTATTAACTTATATATCGTAAAACAATATTGAGCGGGGAAATAGTTCCAGTTGGCGGTCAGTGCGCCGTCGGTGACCGGCATACGCCAAATTATCAACCTACTTGAAGTTAAATGGTTTTTGTGTCAAATAATAGAGATTTCTGCGGAAATACACGTTTTGAGCCTCCCTGAATCAAATATGACTATTTTCGGAATGATATCTTTAACCGGAAGTGCTTGTTTACTCCAATAGAACTGGCACTGCACTTTTGAGATTCGCTCTTGTGCGTCAGAATCCCAAAACTTACTCAATAAAATTCAGCAACATTGTAGACAAATCCCTGCTTTTCGCCTCAGCAATATCCGGAAATAGGGCCATAGCCTTCCACAGTAAATTCCGATAATTCGCATAATCCGGTTTATCATCCAAACCCACAAACTCGGAATATAACTGATTTATACATTCAAGTCGAGTTTCAAACTGGGGCAATTTAGTATTTTGGTCTAATTTTAAATGTTCGACGACTAATTTTAATTCAGTTACGAAAATTTGCCAGAATTGTGGGATGGGCATGCCGCGGGCATAACTGACAATTATTTCGATGATTGGGTCCCAAAGTAGTTGGAAATTCATGTATAAAGCCCCTAGACAGTAGCGTAAAGGGATTGAATTGAATTCTGGGATTTTGCAAATGGATTCGTAGGACAATTTTTGGAAATATTGTAGTTGATCTCGATAAGTGTGAATTAATGGTTCGATTGATTCGATTGTGTAACATAGAGTGAATGTATTAAATGCAATTTGAGAGGAATTGTGTTGTATAATTGGTTCGAATATTGTGTAAATGTGGGATGTTAATAAGCGAATCTGTAAGGTAATACAAGTAATATAATAACCGTTGTGTGCATTGCAATTTCTCCTAAATCGTACCTGATGAAATGGTGAAGAGAAGAATGTCAATATTTCTTGATCGATTCTCTTCAAATTGTCTATAGAAATCAATTCGGTAGCCGCACAATGAGTGACTATCAAATCGATAACTTTCAAAATTGGAAGCGTATAATCGTTTTGGTGCACAAAACTGAGCAAAATGGGCAATAATTTAAAATCATTGACAAGATCACACATTAATGCCCCATCGCTTAAATGAACCGCGCTTTCCACTGCACAAGTTAATAAAAACCATAACTTGTGCGTCTCATTATCCCCGCTTTCATTCAACGCAATTATATCATTAATTATAACTTCAATATTTAATTTCAAGACACAAAACATCGGTTTTGAGTCTTGTATAATATGCGGTATAACAATAGTAGACAGTATAAAATTATCGAAATCCAAACATTGAATTTCTTCAATAATTACATAATTTAAAATAAAATCGACGACAATCATTGTATTATCGGAGAACTCTAACGGGTATTTTGCCCATTTGCTCAAACCGACCCCGGTTTGAGCGAGGGGTGATTTTTTGAGCAATAATTTGCCCAAAATAGTAAACCCGGTTTGATCAGCGAATTCCCCAAAGTATTTTAAAAACTCTGGTAATATTAAAGCCTCGAATTGGGCATAATTAGTCATATTGTCAATAAATTCGAATATAACGTCTTTATTATCAACGTTTAAAGTCGTTTTTATTAATGAGCTCGCATATTCTTGCTCTAATTGTATTGCTTTTGAGTTTAATAGTAAATACCCAATATTAATTAACTCATACAGGGGAATTAACGGCAAATCAATTGAAATTAAATTTAAATATTGTTTGACAACAATTTGTGGACAATTTAAAAATTGCCCATGTTTAAGCGAAATCGCCTTTTTTAATAATTGCAATAAAACTACAACTATTCCTACATTTGTTAAAGGTAATTGTGCAACACTTTTATCCAATGTAGCAATAATTGTTTTCCAAAAAATGTCGCCATTTTTTGGATGAATTTGTTCCACCATTTGGTAGATTAATTGCTCTAACACTAAAAACAAAACACGTTCTGGTATATTTGAGTCGAAAAACGATTCGAAATAAAACGTTAACGTAGATTCAGCGCAACTATGGAATTTTTGCCCGATGCCTCGGATAACGTCGAATAAAAGTTTACCGCAACCAGTAACGCCCTAAAAAAGTGCCAAAACTTATACTTTAATCCAGTTTCAGCAAAAAAAAAAAACTTACATCCTCTTTGGTTTCGACAGTTTTCAGGATCAACGCAAGAAACGCCGCTCGATCTTTAACTTTTCGGGCAACGAACGCAAAACTTTCAGCCGCAAAATTATTTATATACGCCGGTTTACTATCGGACAAAAGTGGCAACAGACTCACAAACACAGTATCGATATCTTTAATCAAATAGCGCCACAATAATTTAAATAAATGCGCTAGACAACAGAAAACCCATTCTAATTGATCGGTGTCTTTTGTTTGTAACAGATCGATTAATTGGTTTAAAAATGTTGAGTAATACGGACAGAAATCCTTGCGTAAATCTTTTGCGAATGCCACAATTAATCTAGAACGTAATTTATAATATTACTAACTGTAATACAGCGTTTTCATGTTAGTAAAACCATAAATTATGTTAATTATACATAAACATTATTAATATAATTAATATATGTATATAAATTATTATATTTGGTATAAAAACTTCAAAACTACAAAATTATGCGAATGGATTATTTGCCGGTTAGCGACGCTGCACTGACGGCCAACTGAAATCACTACCCCGCTCAATATTAATGTTTTAAGATTAAGTTAATACTTGATTTAAAACGAGTTATATACTTTTTAAGTCACATTTAGCTTTAGCATATATATATATATATATATATATATATATATATATATATATATATATATATATATATATATATATATATCTTAAGCTAAATGTGGCTTAAAAAATATATAACCAGTTTTAAATCGGGTTTAAACTTATATATCTTAAAACAAGAAGATGGAACGGGGGTAGTAGTTTCAGTTGGCCGTCAGTGCACCGTCGGTGGCCGCCAAATAATATATATAAATGTGTAAGTTATAATTATTTCAATAATTTGCAATATAAATTATGTATTTGATTCGTAAATAACAAGTACCGTTCTTAAACATCAACATAATTATTAAATGAGAATATACATATATTGTGCCGACAGTTTGTAGCATATCGAGTTGTGTAGATTAAGCTAAATGTGGGTTAAAAATTATAAAACCCGGTTTAAATCGAGTTTAAACTTATATAGCTTAAAACAAGAAAATTGAACGGGGTAGTAGTTTCATTTGGCCGTCAGTGCACCGTCAATAGCCGCAAAATAATATATATATATATATATATATATATATATATATATATATATATATATATATATATATATGTGTAAGTTATAATTATTTTAATAATTTGCAATATAAATTATGTATTTGATTCGTAAAGAACAAGTAACGTTCTTAAACATAAACATCATTATTAAATGTCAATATACATATATTGTGGCGACAGTTAGTTGCATATCGAGTTGTGTAGATTAAGCTAAATGTGGGTTGAAAATTATAAAACCCGGTTTAAATTGAGTTTAAACTTATATATCTTCAAACAAGAAAATTGTCGGGGGTAGTAGTTTCAGTTGGCCGTCAGTGCACCGTCGGTGGCCGCCAAATAATATATATATATATATATATATATATATATATATATATATATATATATATATATATATATATATATATATATATATATATATATGTGTGTAAGTTATAATTATTTTAATAATTTGCAATATAAATTATGTATTTGATTCGTAAAGAACAAGTAACGTTCTTAAACATAAACATAATTATTAAATGTCAATATACATGTATTGTGGCGACAGTTTGTTGCATATCGAGTTGTGTAGATTAAGCTAAATGTGGGTTAAAAATTATAAAACCCGGTTTAAATCGAGTTTAAACTTATGTATCTTAAAACAAGAAAATTGTCGGGGGTAGTAGTTTCAGTTGGCCGTCAGTGCACCGTCGGTGGCCGCCAAATAATATTTATATGTGTAAGTTATAATTATTTCAATAATTTGCAGATTATAATACATATATATAACCATTTACAAAATTGTTTCATAATAATCGTAGTGTAATTATATGATATGGGCACAATGTGCCCACGGATTAACCTAGTTTTACTATAAATAATTGTTTTTATGGTCGAAAAATCACTTACTCTAATAACGGCTGCAGGGAAAGTGGATTTTTATGCTTTAAATATTTTAATAACACTTCAACAACGTGATCCTTTTTATGGATCAGTTGCGGAAGTGTTATAACGCCGTATACTTCCTTTCGGAACGCATCGTAGCTCTCAGTCAAATTCAAAACATTCCATTTTTGTATTGTTTGATGAAAAATACAATCCAAATCATCGGAATCGATTTCATTCGGATGCGCGACACGATGGAAAATATTTACATTGATATTTTCAATACGTTCCGCAAACGATTGAAACTAAAATGAAATGTTTTCATTGCCTTTAACCCAACTTTTTCATTTTGGGTTAAATATTGAATACCTTAAACGTATTTTCGTCTTTATGACGCGTCGGTTTGATCTTCATGATTACGCACTGAATTTAAATGTTTAAACCAGAGTGTATTGCAAATAAATACAAATTTTGAGCAACACGTGTATTTGACAACATTTTACATGTGTCTATGCGCACGCGGTAGGCGCAGGTACAGAGCCGTATTCACTATTCAGGGAATATTCGTTCAACTAGTTTGTAAAGTAATTTTGGGTACTATTACGCCACTTTGAAATTTTCCCTTTTCAAGGATTCATAACTAACATATTGTTTATTTAAAAATAAATTTTCAATAATATTGGTTGGAAATTGTGAGAGTTACAGACATATATGTTTCAGATTGTAAAATCACCAATCAGAAACATATTTATCTAACTTTAAAAAATTATTCCTCACAAACTAATAAAGATAGAAACTTTTCCTTTTCAGAGATTCATAACTAATATATTGTTAATTTAAAAATAAATTTTCAATACTATTGGTTGGAAATTACGCGTGTTACAGACATATATGTTCAGATTGTAAAATCATCAATTAGAATCATATTAATCTAACTTTAATAAATCATTCCTCAAAAACTAATAAAGATAGAAACTTTTCCTTTTCAAGGATTCATAAATAACATATTGTATATTAAAAAATAAATTTTCAATAGTATTAGTTGGAAATTGTGAGAGTTACAGACATATATGTTGAAATTGTAAAACCATCAATTAGAAACATATTTATCTAAGTTTAATAAATGATTTCTCAATAACTAATACAGATAAAAACTTTTCCTTTTCAAGGATTCATAACTAACATATAGTTAATTTAAAAATAAATTTTCAATTATATTGGTTGCAAATTGCGAAAGTTACAGACATATATGTGCAGATTGTAAAATCATCAATCAGAAACATATTAATCTAACTTTAAAAAATGATTCCTCCAAAAGTAATGCAGAAAGAAACTTTTCCTTTTCAAGGATTCATAACTAACATATTGTTAATTTAAAAATAAATTTTCAATAATATTGGTTGCAAATTGTAAAAATTGCATACATATATGTTTAGATTATAAAATCATCAATCAGAAAACTTAAAAAAATTATTCCTCAAAAACTAATACAGAAAGAAACTTTTCCTTTTCAAGGATTCATAACTAATATATTGTTAATTAAAAAAATTAATTTTCAATAATATTGGTTGGAAATTGTGAAAGTTGCAAACATATATGTTTCAGTTTATGTAATTCTGATTGAGAGTTTTAGGGTGTACATTTTTTAACGAGGTTTGCTCCTCGCCCATCGGTCGCTTTTTACGACGAACAGCAGAGGTGCTGCGGGTGTATTCTATCCCCCATCCCGCTGGGGAAATTAAAATAAAATAAAACAGATATATAAATGACTTAGATCGCACTGTAAATGTATTCATTCAGCGACTCAGCGACACTTTCATGTAAAACTGGTTGCATTTGCTTACATATTATTAATTTAATAGACTATACCGCATCTCTATCCTGTATTACTGGTTGCATTTCCTTACATATATTTTTAAATAAACTAATTAGGGACTCTTTCGTGTAATACTGGTTGCATTTTCTTACAAATTAATTTGTTTTATAGCAATCGTAGGGCGAATAAGTACAGACAGTATTTTATTTATATTTATTTATAACATTTATCAAACATAGAATACAATATTCACAACAATTATTTTATGTATATCACTCTTGTCTTATCCACTTAAGATAACATTATCAAGTTTCTTTTGTCTCATTTCCCTGTCAATTTTTTGCCACCGATGCAAATTTTCTTCGCACATTTCCAGTAAGGGTTTCGTTTCCGGTATTAAATTGTTCAATAACGTATAACAGGGGACACAAATACCCATTAGGAAGCCTACTTGCGAGGCGGCCTGTTCGTCCGGTTGATCCCGGTCCATCATGGCCAACGGCGTGCGGCCAGCTGACCTCTCCGCGTCCCCTTGTTGGTAAAACTCCTCGAAGATAACTTTTACAGTTTCACTCTGCAGAAAAATTAAAAAAAAAACACACACCTAATTGTATTTTGTGGTAATAAAAAAAAATATATCCACGAAATTACGCTTATTTTCATAGATTAATTATTTATTTATTAATTTCTGGCTTATTGAGCTTTATATAAATAATTTCGTAAAGCTTCCACCCTAGTACCATAAAATATCTACAATTTGGCATATTTTTTAATTACGTAATTAAATTATTGTAGCTGCAATATGGTAAATAGATTTATTTTTTAATTTATCATTTTCAAGCTATAATAATATATATTCATTGTTAAATAATATGCCAAATTGAAGGTATTGAGCTAGTCTAGACGTATATATACGTTTTGAGCATCCCTGATCTACAAAATGATGTTTCTGTCTTACTTACTTGAATATCCCAGGGTTTGGCACTTGCGCTCAGATCGCTTCCGGTCATGGCGACCGCAATGATCAATAATCGATGATCCTGATTGGTCCACGAGAACAGTCCATCTTGGACTAATTGTGCAAGTCGAGTCTTGTTCGGGAAGAACATAGCTAAGTCGGTAGCTAAGATGCAATGTTTAATCATACCCAAGACTTGTTTATATTCATTACCAGACAGTTTATTGAATATATTATGGCCTTCCTAACAATTAAATAAAAAACTACGTGTAGTTTTGTTTTATTTTGGATTAATTTTGCGTAATATTCTTACTTGTTGCAAAATGGTTACGGTTTGATTAAAATGGTGGTGTTCCATTGTGGATGTACTGTAAATTGCTGCTAAAGGGGATTCAGTGTCTAGCATGAATTTATTGTTTTTGCCCCGGTGGTCTAAATCGTGGCATAAGGCCCCAATAAATAGGGCCAGGCTCTAAAAGAAATATTAAGACATGTTTATGTAAGGATAATTAATGGATGTTGACGTTTAATATTAATTTAGAGTATAAAATATGTCTATGTAAATTTTGTATTAATTTAAAACATAAATAACAGTTTGTAATTTCAAGGAAAATATAAGCCAAGCCGTGGTTTTGTTTTAAGTTTAAATTGAAAATAAGAAATGTGCAGTTTCTTATTTTTCCGCGGTCAAATAATAAACAAACCATTAATATTCAGTACAGATTCTGTTTTATATATATATATATATATATATATATATATATATATATATATATATATATATATATATATATATATATTAACCTATAAGTTCGTACAAAAATTAAATAAATACAAATACATATATATATATATATATATATATATATATATATATATATATATATATATATATATATTAACCTATAAGTTCGTAAAAAAATTTAATAAATACAAATACACACGTACACAATTTATGTTTATTAAAAAAAAGTTTTATTATTCTGCAAACACAGCGATAACAAATTAAATTAAATTCTAAAATTTATGTTGCTGTAAAATATGTATGATAAAAAAATAATTGAACATTTCATATACGTATATATTTTATTTACGAGCTATAGTACTCAGTCGTGTGTGTGTGTGTGTGTAACAATCTCGGAATTAAAAAGAAAAAGTAGAAACGAAACCAATATTTTAAAAGATAAATATTTTTGAGTTTGAAATATATTTAGATTAATTTGACTACGCTGATTCCAAAAATGTTAATTAAATTGTCGAAAAACTGTTAGTATTTGAGTTAGCGCGATTTAAAGTTGATAAAATGCAATTATCCATATAATTCGAAAACGGTGCATCGTATCGCGCCGCCGTTAACAGATTTGAGTTCCCCGATATTTAATTACTCTACAAACTTACTTTCAGCTCGTTTGAAAAGAAAAAAAAATTTGGTCACATTTCACGAAATTTTTTAACTTGAAATTTTTATCAAACTTTGCGAATTTTTTCCAACCAAACTATAAATGATAGAAAATTGAAATTTGGACAGTCAAACAACCTATATTAGGTGTATATTGTCAAATTTTTTCAACTTGATTAGGGTAATATTACGATCTCCACAGCAAACCGCGTGAAAAACAGTGAAAATCGTCGATTTTCGCAAAAACGGCAAGGGGTACCCCTTACGAAATTTTCGGCAAAAAAATCACATAATTATTTTTGAGTTTGACATATATTTAGATTAATTAGACTACGCTGATTCCAAAAATGCTAATTGAAGTGATGAGAAACCGTTAGAATTTGAGTTAGCGCGATTTAAAGTTGATAAAATACAATTATCCATATAACTCGAAAACGGTGCAACGTATCGCGCCGCCGTTAACAGATTTGAGTTCCCCGATATTTAATTACTCTAGAAACTTACTTTCAGCCTGTTTAAAAAGAAAAAAAATTTGGTCACATTTCACGACATTTTTTAACTTGAAATTTTTATCAAACTTTGCGAATTTTTTCCAACCAAACCAAAAATGATAAAAAGTTGAAATTTGGAGGGTCAAACAACTTATGTTAGGTGTATATTGTCAAATTTTTTCAACTTGATTGGGGTAACATTACGACCTCCACAGCAAAAGCAGTGCAAAAACAGTGAAAATCGTCGATTTTCGCAAAAATGAAATTCAAAAATGCTAATTAAATTGTCGAAAAACTGATAGAATTTGAGTTAGCGGAATAAAACAAAAAAAAATCGAAATCTACATTTTAAAAATAGATTTATCAAAAAACGGGACTTTATAACAAAAAACTTTTCAAACAAAAGTTGTTTGAAATTTTAATACCTTTAGCTTTTATATGAATCATTTTTTCTCTATCTCGCTTTGTATTCGAGATATACTAAATAATGTTAAAAAGCGGGATATAAAAACAAAAAAAATCGAAATCAACATTTTAAAAGTAGATTTATCAAAAAACGGGGCAATATTTCAAAAAACTTTTCAAACAAAAGTTGTTGAAAATGTTAATACCTTTAGCTTTTATACAAATAATTTTTTTTCTATCTCGCCTTGTTTTCGAGATATACGAAATAATGTTAAAAAGCGGAATAAAAAATAAATAAATCGAAATCAACATTTTAAAAGTAGATTTATCAAAAAACGGGGCATTATTTCAAAAAACTTTTCAAACAAAAGTTGTTGGAAATTTTAATACCTTTAGCTTTTATACGAATCATTTTTTCTATATCTCGCTTTGTTTTCGAGATATATTAAATAATGTTAAAAGCAAGCAATCTTTTCTAGGATAAACAAATCTTAAATTCAAAACATCATATTTATATATACAGTATAAGCCCTAAAGCACTCACACACACACACACAGACGAAATTAGCTTCAAACTAAAGTTTTGCAAACTATGTATACATCTCTTATTCTGTATGTCGACAAATCGGCTTACACGTAATCGTAGAGAGATATACATAAATATTAATTAAATTAGGCTATGACTATGAGAAACATTCCCATATTCTCTATGTAGTATACAAATGGATTAGCTCACTTGCGATAATATTCCATTTTATGGAATTAATATCCATATTTATAAACATTAACTAATATTCTAGAAAAGGTATGACTTATAGCTACAAGGGGCCGTATTTGTAATTAAAATATTCCGTTTAATTTAATGTTATTTTAAACTGTTAATAAACTGTTATAAATATATTTCTTTTCATACGTCCTCGTATAGTTTACTTCCATTTACGCGTATGTTCGAGTTAAAATCCAGAACATTCAAGTAGCATTGCTGACTATTTAATAAATTGTTTCTTAAATACTCAAAGTAACACTTACCTCATTGGGCCTAAACGCGTTTTCGGAATGTTTGATAATCGTGTACATACTGTTGGACACCGAAAAGCCATGGGTCCAATTATGGTATGGAACTCGTCGATAATTTTTTTTCACCGTTAACATAAACCGAATCAAATTATTTTTCTCGAAACGTGCTAAGCCGAACAGGTCACTAAACATGTATAGGGCATGACGTGCTTTCTCGTAATCATCAATTTCGAACGGGTTAAAATAATAATCGTCCACTCCCAACGCGTTTTCTGGAATGCCTTCTCGCAGGGCTTGCTCCACCTACAAAAATTGGGAACTTCCAGAAGTTATTTCCAGAATTAACAGGGTTATTTACTTTAGAGGTTCCAGGGAATGATTCTAATGACTCTCATGATTAAATAGTGGGTAAAACAAACAAAGCAATGAAATCCAGGAATTGCAGCAACAAAATTAAACTGGCATTGAAGTAATTGTATACCTCCATTTCGGAGCAAGTGTTGTGGTAGCTCAAAACCTCCAAGGCGACGCGATACTTCTGCTCCGACCTCCTAATCTTATCGTAGAGCTTCGCATGGTGCAGCGCCAATCCACAATAAACCGCAAACATTTCAAAAGCATCCTCATCCTCTTTAGCAAATGCTCCCGAATGTTTATTAACCATTTGCACTACTCCAATTATTGAGCCTCGTATAAATATTGGCATACACAATATTGTCTCGGTTCTATACCCAGTTATTTGGTCAACAGTTCGGTTGAATCGAGGGTCGGAGTATGCGTCGACAATATTTAGGACTTCTCCAGTCATTGCTACTTGACCAGCGATTCCAGTCCCTAGAGGAAATCGAATTTCTTTGGATGTGTTTAGTTTGACGGAGTCGTCTGGAGTTGGAGGGTCGAGGGAGTCTTCGATGCCAACGTCGAAGATGGTTGCGTAGAGTTCCTTGTTTTTGGCATCGACTAGGAATAATGAGGCACGGTCTGCGTCTACTAAACGTTGGGCGAAGTTCATGATCTTTATGACTAGCATGTCCATGCTGACCATGTCTTGGAAAATTGATCTGGAATTGACCATTTGCTTATTTTATCAAAATTGGGGAAGACGAAGTCAACTCCTTTATATGAGCAAATGTAGTACGACTTCCTATTATTATGCAAATGAAAGCTAAAGATGAATACGTTGCAAAAGAGATATTTCAAAGGGAAGCCAAGCACATTTCAAATATTAATTCCCTTTCTGAATAATTCTAACTTTGTGAATTATTGATTTGAGATTTGAATATGGTTTGTTTGTAATTTAAGTAATTGTTTCTAATCTTGGTGGGAAAATGGATGTGACGCTTTGAAGCTTTGCATGCATTTAAGCTGCGAGCTTTCAACACAATAGAATGATTAAAAGGCTGTCCTAGATTACTTGGAACGGCTGCAGCTTCTACACCATTTATATAACGATAAATAATGGCTGGATAAAACAATTACCGTTGCATTTGCACTTAAACTACAACCATTTTATGCAAATGCACGAAAATTACGTGTTTTGTCTATCACTATCTCTCTTTAATTCCGCTAATTTTAAAGGATTATATTTCTAAATATTTAATAAAAATGTGATTAATATATACAAGCACCAATGCCTGCAGCAGTCACACTTAAAGTATAACCACTTTAATTTCAAGGAAATTATGTAAATTAAAATAGTTACGTGTTTTCTCTATCACTATCTCTCTTTAATTCTGCTAATTTTAGACGATTAAATTTCTAATTATTTAATAAAAATGTGATTGAATATACAAGCACCAATGCCTACTGCAGTCACACTTAAAGTATAACCATTTTATGGATATTACGTAAATTATAGTAATTACGTGTTTTCTCTATCACTAGTAGAACTATCTCTGTTTAATTTTACTAATTTTAAACAATTATATTTCTAATTATTTAATAAAAATGTGATTGAATATACAAGCACCAATGCCTACAGCATTCACACTTAAAGTTTGTCCATTTTACGGAAATTACGTAAATTAAAGAAATTACGTGTTTTCTCTATCACTATTAAAACTATCTCTCTTTAATTCTGCTAATTTTAAACAATTATAATTCTAATTATTTAATAAAAATGTGATTGAATAAACAAGCGCCAATGCCTTCTGCATTCACACTTAAAGTATAACCATTTTATGGAAATGCACGAATATTAGAATAATTACGTGTTTTCTCTATCACTATTAAAAATATCTCTCTTTAATTCTGCTAATTTTAAACAATTATAATTCTAATTATTTCATAAAAATGTGATTAAATATATACAAGCGCCAATGCCTTCAGCATTTACACTTAAAGTATAACCATTTTATGGAAATGCACGAATATTAGAATAATTACGTGTTTTCTCTATCACTATCACTGTTTAATTCTGCTAATTATAAACGATTATAACTTCAATTATTTAATAAAAATGTGATTGAATATACAAGCACCAATGCCTTCAGCACCCACACTTAAAGTATAACCATTTTAATTTCAAGGAAATCACGTAAATTAGAATAATTACGTGTTTTCTCGATCGGTATTAAAACTATCTCGGTTTAATTCTTCTAATTATAACTATAATTATTTAATAAAAATGTGATTGAATAAACAAGCACCAATGCCTTCAGTATTCACACTTAAAGTCCAACCATATTATGGAAATGCACGAATATCACTACTAGCACTATTAATTCTGCTAATTTTAAACGATTACAACTTTAATTATATGATTTAAATAATTAAAATTAAATAAATATTATTTTTAATTGCCCTTTGGAGACTTACTTGACAACAGCAAGAAGAAAATCGTTCAATTTCTTCTGTTTATTCATGGTTAAATACAGTTGGGCGTAGTGTAGCGCAATTCCCCCCCAAACTAAATAACTCGTACCGATTTCTTCGTCTTCTTCGTGGAATGGAAGTTGAGGGTCACGTCGCCACAGTTCGAGGACTGCTGCTAATTGGCCATCCGGTTGAATTACGGCTTGGCATAATATATGCGCAACATCCGCCTTACGTACATAGATTTATTTACTCATATATATTTTAAAACAATAAAATTGAGCGGGGTATAGTAGTTTCAGTTGGCGGTCAATGCACCGTCGGTGACCGCCATAATTTTAAACCTACTATTTTTGTGTCAGTGGCTAGGCTAAGCCTTTTATACGTTTGTGGCACTGGATGTTTAAATAAACAAAAACTACGTTCTTGTATGTCAATATAAATTGTATCTTAATAGAAACAGTACCTAAAATTAATATATATTGGTGAAAAAAGAACTGTATTCTGTATGAGATATGGGCACTATGTGTCCATGGGTTACCTAAGTAATAATATAATATGTAATCATTAAATGCTTCACGTAATAATGTGTGTGATGCATTTTATGGCGGAGGCGCACGATCTACTCATATACTCGTTTGTATTTTTATATATATATATATATATATATATATATATAAAGCGTTCTACACATTCACACACTTGTGCTTACATAAATAAATATATATATATATATATATATATCCCAGTGAAAACTTATCCTAAAATAAAAAGATTTCACGTAAACAAGTTTAGAAGTAAACATATATTTTGTTTACTGCCTGCGGCTCAATTTCCGTATGTAGATGACGACAAATAACAAATTAAGTCTGATTATATTACATATATATATATATCTTTTATATAGTATAATAGTCAATTTTATTAAGTTTCGACGGCACAAACAGATAACACACGACGAATAGTGGGTACTTTTAACTTTCCCGAAACAATTGTGTGAAATTCGCTTGGGAAAGTTTGACAGACGTTCTCGCTAGAATAGAAGTTTGTTCAACTTTGTACTATGAGTTACATTGATTAGTTTGTTGCCGTGTTATCCCGCAGATTTTCCAAACAAACACGTCGTACGATTTTGTTGAATTAAAAAGACTTTTTAATAACATTCATGAATAAAGAAATATATATCCTAAAGCTAAATGTGGTTTAAAAATTATATAACCCGTATTAAACCAAGTATATTAACTTATTAATCTTAAAACAATAATATTGAGCGCGGTAGTAGCTTCAATTGGCCGTCAGTGCACCGTCGGTGACCGGCAAATAACACGTACGCAACCTACTTGAATTTAAACCATTTTTTTGTCGACATCCTACATAGTATACTTTTTAATAATATATATATATATATATATATATACTAAAGCTAAATGTGGTTTAAAAATTATATAACCCGTTTTAAACCAAGTATTAACTTATTAATCTTAAAACAATAATATTGAGCGCGGTAGTAGTTTCAATTGGCCGTCAATGCACCGTCAGTGACCGGCAAATAACACATATTCAACCTACTTGAAATGAAATGGTTTTTGTGTCAAATGTATGGTTTATATATATATATATATATATATATATATATATATATATATATATATATATATATATATATATATATGTGTGTGTGTGGTTTGAGAAAAGCAATAAGGGAAATGGTAGTATTTACCTCATTGGAAATTCCCTCGGGAAAGCGGGGATCAACGACTTGCCGGGACACCCTGACGGGTTCACGTGTGCGGGCCACGTAGCACGGGACACTTCCGCTTCGACAAGTGCGTTCCGCTTTGCCGGGAAGGCCGATGTTACTATTTGTGGGACTATTCTGTGGCGTTCGAGATTCCTGACCTAAATATTCGACCTAATCGGGGGGTAGTTAAAAAAAAATCGTAAACTTACGACCCCAAGAGCACCAGAAATAATTAAAAAAAAATATTCCTAAAAAACTAACAATGTTTAATCTACAAATAAAATTAGAAATATTTTAAAAAAATTATTCCTAAAATACTAAGAATGTTAGAAACTTTTCCTCTTTAGGGATTAATAACTGATCGATTGTTTATTTAAATATCTGGAGTGGCCTGCACTCGACTTTCTTTTACGCAGTTTTCACTAGCAAAACCCTAAAATTGTTATTTAATTATGTTAGCAAATATATAATATAAATTGATTCTATAATAATATACCTGATACAATGTATTCTAATAAGAAATCAATATTTAAAATATTAATTCAAAAAGATAACTGTCAATGTAATGCTTTGCTTGTTTTCAATTAACAAGAAACAAATGCTGTAACTCATGGTTGATCCGATTTGAAAATAAAAATTTTCACAAGTGTAGGTATAACTATGGCAACGTAAATAAGATATTTGAGTTTTTTCGTAGCAGTTATCTCATAACTGGTACAATTTATGAAGAAACTTTTCAAACAAAAGTTGTGCGAAATATTATTATCATTCATTATGAACATGACTATTTTTGCCGTAAGTGTAGCCGTTCTAGTGATATTGGAGATAGAACAAAAAATGCATAGAGTAAACATGAACTACCGGTTTGAATATTCTTTTCAAAAATAGGAGGTGCACATCTAGGGTATATACAAGTCTTAAGTTTGAAGTTTCATAATTTTTCGTTCGACAGTTTTGGCCCTAGAGCGTTCACAGACACACACACACACAGACACACACACACACACACAGACACACAGACGTCATTCCGAAAATAGTCACATTCGATTCAGAAAAGGTCAAAACGTGTATATCCGTTGAAATCTCGAGTTCGAAAATTTTCATGATTACAATACTTACTTATTACTCTGTAAAAGAAAGTAAAAATAAATTTTCAACAATATTGGGTAGAAAATGTGCGTTTTGTAGATAAATATGTGATTATATAACTTATTTATCTACAAAACGCACATTTTCTAACCAATATTGTTGAAAATTTATTTTTAAATAAACAATACATCAGTTATTAATCCCTGAAGAGGAAAAGTTTTTAACATTCTTAGTTTTTTAGGAATAATTTTTTAAAAATATTCCTAGTTTTGTTTGTAGATTAAATTGATTTGTAATTGTGTTTTTTGAACCATTTTGATGTTGCCTAGACATAACTTAATAAAATTTCCATGGTAAACGCATTTAGAATGTTAAACAAATACGAAACGTAATGGTGGAATTTTAAAATAATATTATTTTAGGTAGAAATAAAATCGACGAGTTTAAAAACATTTTCTAACTAAGAACTTCGTCACTTTACATTACCAAATAGTGTTTTTGATCTTTTAAAGTAAACACAAGAAATATAGAGTTAATAAAAAAAATTAAAAATTATAGATACAACCACCAATGTATTCAGCTCGCCGTATAATCTATTCTGTGGATATTTATTTAAATCGTACAATTAACCACACAAGGATTCTTTTGTGCGATTGATTCGTTACAGACACACGACCGAATGTGAATTAACTCTTACCAAAACATCGGGGCGTCCTCGGTCCGAGGGCAAATAGAGTCTGAAGCCATCGGCACCGACCGCCGAAGAGATACAGTTGGCCAGCTCCCAGAGCACGTGGTCCTTGGTCGGTTTTTGTTGCAGCGACTGCGTAAGATCTTGTAACATTTGCCGTTTATCTGCATGAACACAGAACTTCCATCTACGCACACAGTTCAAGATGAAGAAGAAGAAGAATCAGCCCCATTTGTCAATGGCAGAGTTTGCAGCGTACAGGTATATATATAAACGCGATAGCGGAAATTGTGAAATGGGATTGATTTTAGTTTCGTATATATAGAGCGATAATGGCATTTGTACGACGTTTCTCCACAAGATTTATGTCAGAAATCAATCAGCGGGGATTTATCAATAAGATTTATTATACTTTAGGATAACATTTCTAAAGGTATAGAACTTTAATTGATGGCCTAATATATCTATATATAATATATCTATAAACTAAACGTAGCTTAAACATTATTTAACCCGTTTTAAATCAAGAATTAACTTATATATCTTAAAACATAAATATTGAGCGCGGTAGTAGTTTCAGTTGGCGGTCAGTGCACCGTCAATAACCGGCAAATATACGTTTGTAAACCTACTTGAAAATAAACGATTTTTGTGTTAATCTCAGTATGATATAGTTTTGTATCCCTTTAAGTTTAATCCTGAATTAAAAATAGCCCAATATTTGATGCTTAGAGCACAATGGTGATATGTCCCACTACACTTCTAAAGTATTAACTTATATATCTTAAAACATAAATATTGAGCGCGGTAGTAGTTTCAGTTGGCGGTCAGTGCACCGTCAATAACCGGCAAATAAACATTTGCAAACCTACTTGAAAATGAACGGTTTTTGTATCCCTTAGAGTTTAATCCTGAATTAAATAATGCCCAATATTTGATGCTTAGAGCACAATGGTGATACACTACACTTCTAAAACGTATTTATATATTTGTTTCAAAGTTAGGACTAAAGGATTGTTCACAGCTAATGAATTAGTAATTAAGCTTAGAAATTATAAGTAATAATGCCAGTTTGTTGTATGACATACAAGGTTAACGTTCACAGCAACAAAATTTATCATACATTGTGTTACTTGGAATGTTAACATTGCTTGTCATAATACAAACTAGATTATTATTTGTAATTTTCTAAACGTAATTACTAATTGTTTCGCTGAGAACAATCCTTAAGAATTGAAAATTAAATATTGGTTTAGAAGCGAGGCTACGAAAAATTCAACATGAAATACCATAAAATAGGGGAAAACACATATTTGTTATATATATATATATATATATATATATATATATATATATATATATATATATATATATATATATATATATATATATACACCTTAAGCTAAATGTGGCTTAAACATTATATAACCCGTTTTAGATTAAGTATTAACTTATATATCGTATAACAATAATATTGAGCGGGGCAGTAGTTTCAATTGGCCGCCAGTGCACCGTCACATCCCTATAATATAGTTTTGTATCCCTTAGAGTTCAATCCTGAATTAAGAAAAAGCCAAATTTTTGATGCATAGAGCACAATGGTGATATGTCCCCACTATATTTCTAAAACTTATTTATTTATTGGTCTCAGAGTTAGGAATAAGAATTGATAAATGCAACTCAAAGTACCTAGAGAGGCTAGTTTTCCGTACAGATTTCAACTGGTCGGGTTTTTTCCGGATACGTTGCGATTTCCGGATAATCCAGCGTTCCATTTGCTCCAATTCCACTTCTTCGATGACATGCCGTTCCAGGAAGTCTGGATGTGACCGCAGGAAACTTGCGACTTGCTCAACTGCGGGCCCATAAAATGCAGACGCAATAGCCGTTAAATATAAGTGATTAAATTTTCATTCGCTAAAGCCGTGATACAATTACATATGATTAAATGTTAATGATGAGTAGGCAGTATCAATCAATATTCGATGACATGTATTTAAATGTCAATTTGGTTAATGTATTGACACACAGATCAAACGGCAACATTTGAAATTATATATACACATACCTGTAAGGGATTGACTTGCTGAATTCGCCATTTCATTTTTTATTTGACTTCCTAAAACAAATAGACAAACATTGGCATTTTTAATGTGATTTTTTGGTCGATATTGTCAACTTTGAATTGGAAAATAAATATTTTATTAATTATTAAAATAAATTTAAATTTGTGGCCTCTATTTCTCTGAAGGTACCAAAGCGATTTACACCAAATTTGGTATACATATTATTTAACATCCCATTTAAATCCCCTCGTAGTTTAAATCCAATCGCCCGTATACTTCCAGAGTTATAGGGCCCCAAAGTTTTGAACCCCCCTTAATACTGCCCTTATAAAAATAATTAAAACACCCAAACATTCTAATAAATATTCTAAGATATTTTATATCTACTAGAATTTTTCATATTGTTAACCTAAACGCAATAAAAAATTATTAAATATTATAATTTTCAATTTTCAAATATGCACTAATTATTTATTTATTTTTATATGTCAGACCGTAATTAAATGGAGTAAGATATGAAATGGAATGACTTGGATAATATAGATGGATGTAGTAAATTATTTAATGCATTATATAAGGTCAAGCACAGCGTCTTGGTGTCGGATTACTTAGTGTATATACGTGTATAATGCTTCCCCATGGAATTAATAACGAGAATATCCGCTATAATCTGCTAAAATATGATGCGGTTATTTCAATAAACTAAGTGCTCAATTACAAGTGCTCTTTTGCTTGCCATTAGACAAGAGCTCGAGTAACCGGAGATCCTACCACTCAATGCGCTAAGTTACGTACATTTATAAAGATTCAATAGATTAAGTTTCACTAATCATTTACTCTTTCAACATTAACATGTTTAAAACTTAGTTATTTCCATATATAAACAAACTGCGTGGTGTACTGTAACTAGGGAAATGTAAATATAAAATAACCATTTTTAAACAACAAGTATTTATTAATTGGTACGTTTTTTGAAAAATTTATTTAAACAAAAGTTGCTAGAAATTTGATTATCTTTAACTTTTATAGATATCACTTTTTCTCTAACTCGTGTTGTTTTCGAGATATCCAAAACGGTTGTACATACTGTGTATCGTAACTAGGGAAATATAAATATAAAATAACCATTTTTAATCGGCGATTACTTAGTAATTGGTAAGTTTCCTGAAAAATATATTTAAACAAAAGTTGCTAGAAATTTGATTATCTTTAACTTTTATAGATATCACTTTTTCTCTAACCCGTGTTGTTTTCGAGATATCCAAAACAGTTGTAGATACTGTGTATTGTAACTAGGGAAATGTACATATAAAATAACCATTTCTAAACGGCGATTACTTAGTAATTGGTACATTCTATGAAAAAATTATTCAAACAAAAGTTTGTAGAAATTTTAATATCTTCAACTTTTACAGATATCACTTTTTCTCTAACTCGTGTTGTTTTCGAGATATCCAAAACGGTTGTATTGTAACTAGGGAAATGTAAATATAAAATAACCATTTTTAAACAACAATTATTTATTAATTGGTACGTTTTTTGAAAAAATTGTTTAAACAAAAGTTGCTAGAAATTTTAATATCTTTACCTTTTATATAAATCACTTTTTCTCTAACTAGTTTTGTTTTCGAGATATGCTCGTAAACGTTCACATACACAAAAAGACAGACATGTACATAATCAGAGGTCATTCCGAAAAAAATTTAAACGGCGATTACTTAGTAATTGGTACGTATTTTGAAAAAATTATTCAAACAAAAGTTGCTATATTTTTATATATCTTCAACTTTTATAGATATCTCTTTTTCTCTAACTCGTATTGTTTTCGAGATATGCTCGAAAACGTTCACACACACACAGACCGAAAGTCGTCAGATTCGCGTCAAGTACGGTCAAAACGTGTATTTCTTTAAGAGTGTGAACGCTCTAAATCCAAAACTGTTGTAGATAACATTATGAAACCTATATTAATTATTAAACACAATATCATAATCAGAAGTAACAGTTTACTTAGTCTAAGAACATAAGAATTATACTATTATTTTGGTAATAATGAAAATGTTGTATTTGCAATAAAATGTGTATTTAACCGATTGTTTAGTTATCTAATATAAATGGTAATATTATTAATGTACGGAGCAAATATTTATTCAGACTAATGAAACTTCGTGCTCGGAATTATGTACAATTAATTCACTAGGGCACGACCGGACACAATGTTCGAATTGTTTGTTTGTTTGCTTTAGACAGTAAATGATAAGAGGGGATGGGACGCAGGGGACACAATTACACGAAAACTACACCGAAAATACTTGTACACCATCCATATAAATTATTGTTTCGACGCAAACATTCTACCCTTATTATGTTAACTAAGAACAAATATTACAGTTGACGCGACAGAAACAATACAATTAAAACCAGGGACAACGCACTTGTGCGTCCAGCTCGCCTTAAGATGCGAGCTTTTTAGTTAACAATTTTTAAAAATATTATAGATATAAAAAGTCTTACAATTTATTGTAGAATATTTTAATAAACAATTTAAATTGCATATTTAATAATTTTTTAAGGCCTTTAGGTTAACAATATGAGAAAATCTTATAGATATAAAATATCTTAGAATTGGTAGTAGAATTTTTAAGTGTTTGAATTATTTTTATAAGGGCAGTATTAAGGGGGGTTTGAAATTTTGGGGCCTTATAACTCGGGAAGTATACAGGCGATTGAATTTAAACTGCGAAGGGATTCAAATGAGTTGTTAAATAATATGTGTACCAAATTTGGTGTGAATCGGTCGGGTACCTTCAGAGGAATAGAGGGCACAAAACTGGTTTGGTCTAAGTGAAGCTTTAACTTCTTTGGTACTTCGTACGGCGTGCTAAAAAGAGCTGGAGTGGCCTTCACTCGACTTATTTTTGCTTTATTTGGTTTTAAATACATTCTACGAAGTACGAAGTTGCGATGAAACGTAGTTAAAAGTTTAACCAGAATTAGTAACACGGTTGATATAATTATATAGATTAAGTGTAGCCATCTGAAATTAACAGTGAGTTTACAACTAAGTTTTGCTTTTCATCGTTAATGAACATGTTTAATCGAATCGGAATTATTTCCTATTTACTTCGTTTCGCGTAACGGAAATTCAAAAAGTTTTACTTTCCTCTAAGTTATCATAAAACATTCAATTCATTTTTATACGTATATTTTCTGCATTTTAACACATAAAATGTATGCAATTTTTGCTGGAAGTTTCCATAATAAAATTTTATGTTTTCTTGGAGAATTTGAATTTAAGTTATTCGCATTTTAAGTATTTGTGTGTCTGTGTAGTTTAATATTGTGTGTGTTTGAAGTTTATTTATAATCACGTAGTTATTATATAATTTATGATTAAACATTAAAATGGCGACAGTTTATTGCATATCGAGTTGTAAATTATAAAGTTGATTAGAAAAGTACGTTTTATAGCGTAATATGGGATTTATAAGTCACGTTAGTTATGATAATAAGCGTTCCGGAAGTTACATACATACACAGATAGATCGATGGCACATAGAGCCCTATATAATTAATTATTATATATTTATTTATTAGGTAAAGAAGTTATATATATTTTTTTTCAACTATTTACGAAAGAAAAATTATTATTATCGCTTACATTGTAATTTAATGTAAAAATCAACAATGTATAACCAATTTTAAGTTATACATTTTACGACTTCCATGGCATTTCGCCATTACAAACATTTACGAACATACTATCGTCATAAACGATGCCCGTAGAAGATCTCATTTACAAAGTAATGCAAGCTGAACACATTGGTGTTTGCACGAAATTTATTAATATTTAAAATTCATTTTTTTTAAATATTTATTTAATATACTAAATAATATAAGACACAGTAAAGGACGTATTTAAATTTATTTAAATTATTTCGTTACGTAAATAAATTTTGAAATTAATTTATCTCATAATTAGGGTTGGCCAAGACGTCGCCCAAGAGCGTCGGTTTTAGACGTCCGTGATAAACGTAGAATTTCCAGTATAATTTATTATTTTTTACTGGGCAATCGGTCTTGGCAAAGCGTCATTAATTTTGGCAGTGTTGGGCCTAAAAGTTAGCGTACATAAATGACTTTGAAATATTGCGATCTAATAAATATCGCAGTTTTAATTTAATTACTTGTTCAGTTGCGAACTGCAATAAACAATTCGCATAACTTTTGTTTAATATTTGAATTATTTTATTCGCTAATTGTTGAAAAAAAAAACAAATATATATATAATTCTAGGAAAATGCATTTATTACAAGCGATAATATGCGTTTTTATTGCAGTAGCAATTAATTTATAATTACTTTGCAATTATCCTCTGCATTTTTTAATTTGTTTTATACATACTTTGAACTTTTAATTCTAATTAATATTGCTCATTTAAGTTTTAATTAACACACACAGAGCTTTATATTTTCTTATACGCAGTAATAAGTAAGTAAACATGAAAAAACTTCAGAAACTAGAAGTTCTTTTTTGTCCTTTTTCAAATATCACTAAAACAGCTGCACTTAGGGCAAAAATAGTTATGTACATAAAGAAAGATGTTAATATTTCCCACAACTTTTATCTGAGAAGCTTTTTAAGAAAATGTACCAGTTACGAGATAACTGCTACGGAAAATCTTTAATGTTGAATATATTGATTATATTTTACCCTTTCTCAAATATCATTAAAACGGTTGCACTTATGGCAAAAATAGTTATGTTCATAAAGAAAGATATTAATATTTCACACAACTTTTGTTTGAAAACTATTTTTTAAAAATGAACCAGATATGAGATAACAGCGACTGAAAATTGTAAACGTAGAACATATTGTATATTATATATTATTCTTTCTTAAATATCACTAAAACGGCTGTACTTATAGCAAAAATAGTTATGTACATAAAGAAAGATATTAATATTTCGCACAACTATTATCTGAATTTTTTTTAAAAAAAATGTACCAGTTACGAGATAACTGCTACAGAAAATCTTAAACGTTGAACATATTGTATATATTTTACCTTTTCTCAAATATCACTAAAACGGCTGCACTTATAGCAAAATAATTATTATCAAAACGAAAGATATTAAGATTTCGCACAACTTTTGTTTGAAAAGTTTTTTAACAAAATGTACCAGTTACGAGATAACTGCTATGAAACATATTTGAATATATTAGTTATTTTGAAGAACTATGAATCTTGATTTAAAATACATATTTTATTTGCAAATTAATATATCAAGGGTCCAGTGTAGAGTATAATCGATTTTCGATACAGGAGGATAGTGTAAGGATAGAATCGGTAAAGGATTTGTAAGGATAACATACATAAAGGGGGTCCTAGCATTTTAAACCGGATACATTCGATAACTCCCGTGAAAAATATTGCATAAAAATAAAATATCTTTTCATGTGAATTGAAGTATAGATATTGTGGAAATGTGCGGCAAGGCTAAATAATGTGATTTATGCCTTAAACGTGTGTATTAGAAACTGTACACAAATACACGAGAGAAAAAGGAAAATTTTGTCGGAAATTGAGGCGGTTTGAAAGGTCGTCAGTCAGTCAGTCAAGGCTTGCCGGGAAAATAGAACAGTGTCATCATTCATTCCAAAGACAACGTCTTGTGTCCATGACGGACGGTTATTTTAGGCTAATTTGCAAAAGTGTCATATATATCTTATTCTTAGTCTTATTTTTGTTGCGAACACTTGCAGACAATTACTGGAATCACTCTGACAAAAATATTGTTTCCTGTCGCCTATTTATTACATTTAAATAAACAGCTGGAGTGGCCTACACTCGACTGTCTTAATAATGATCTTTTTATTGTTTCTATTATATCTTTATTTATATTATTGTGTAATTGGAGATTAGTTTTGTCGAATAATGTAGTTTATTTTAATGATTATGTCCGTTAATTGAAATGGCAAATTCGCAAATTGTAAAGTAGAAATTTACACGGTGTAATAATGTCGTAAGTAATGGATCGAGGTCAAACCGCGCGCAGGTCGTTCAGAATGACAATACATAACCCATCATATGTAATAAAGAAACATACATTTACATATTTCATATATTTTTAAGACGTGCATTTTATTTATTATCGCACTCAAATTATTTATTTTTTAATTCTTTTTCAAGTCAATTTAGTTTTAGAAAGTTGACCACCACTCGATATAAATTTGCAATATGTGACATGTTTATACTTCTAATAATGGCAACTCTCACAATAGATTTAAAAATCATGTTGCAAATTCTTTATTTGCAATAACACAAGTGCTAACGCCAATACTTCCAGCGCCAGTAAAATAACAAATTAGTATATTATACATATTCTATATTTGCAAATTCAAGTACACTAGTGCTAGCACCAATATATCCAGCTCACCTAGCAGCTCAAAATACCTAAAAAAGTACACACAAAGACTCGATCTAGCACCAGTGCTTCCTGCCCATTTAACGCCAGCAACAAAAATATATTTTTTTTAAAATTATGTTACAAATTTTATATTTGCAAATACAAGCAACTAGGGCTAGCACCAATGTTTCCTGCTCGCCTATTACAACATAACATGATGCATATTGTATATTTGTAAATAAAAACATTAGTGCTAGTACCAATGCTTGCAGCTCACACAAAGCAGCGTGATTCAATGACGACGAAAAAACGTTTAAATAAATGTTGTTGCATATTTTATATAGCACTAGTGCTAGCACCAATATATCCAGCTCACCTAGCAGCTCAAAAAATCTAAGAAAGTACATACAAACACTCGATCTAGCACCAGTGCTTCCAGCCCGTTAAGCAGCGCCATTCAATGCCGGCAAAGAATTATTTAAAAAAAATTAAAATGATGTTACATATTTTATATTTCCGAATAGAAACACTAGGGCAAGCACCAATGTTTCCAGCGCGCCTATTACAACAAAAAATGATGCATATTTTATATTTGTAAATACAAACAATAGTGCTAGTACCAATGCTTACAGCTCACACAAAGCAGTGTGATTCAATGACGACGAAAAAACGTTTAAATAAATGTTGTTGCATATTTTATATAGCACTAGTGCTAGCACCAATATATCCAGCTCATCTAGCAGCTCAAAAAATCTAAGAAAGTACATACAAACACTCGATCTAGCACCAATGCTTCCAGCCTGTTTAGCATCGCCATTCAATGCCGGCAAAAAATTATTTAAAATAAAAATAAAAATGATGTTACATATTTTATATTTGCGAATACAAACACTAATGCTTCCAGCTCGCCTAGCAGCAACGAAAAATACGTGTAAATAAAAGGATAATGATGTTGCATATTTTATATTTACAAGCACTAATGCGTCCAGAGCACCTTGTAGCGCTAATGTCGTCATTTTATAATAATTTTTGAAAACTTGCCTAAAACCGAGTAAATACTTACTTTTCGACTTTCTAGAACGAAGACAACATGCTACCCGAACACTTAAAGCATTCCACATATCATATTTTAATCATTTATCACATAAAAATGGTAAAAACTACACAAAACTAAGTTTGATATCGTCTAATCCGCACTATCCATTATACCGATGTCTAAACTGTCAAATAAACGTGTTGATCCTATTAAAAACTTAAGTGTCCCATGCGCCTAGTTTGGTATCTGGTATTCAACTGATATCTAGTGTGTGTTTCGCGTAGATTCAAAATATAAAGTTCACGCGCGCGTGTTAGGTCACCACGTGACCCAAAACCGCGTGAAGAAGAAGAGCGTGCGCGTAGAAGCCAAGACGAAGATGTTTTACTTTGAACATTTTAATATTGAATACATCAAATATTATATTACGTCAATGGTACCTTGGTTACTAGATATTTGCATGTGATAAATGAGTATGAATGTTTGTTTTTGCATGATTAGCTTGCGACCAGTGGTAGTCAACAGTTTTTACCATCACTATTGGTGCCATTGTGATCCAGTCAATAAAAAAATAATAATAATAATAATGTTTTTCGTGAATTTTTTCCTCGAATTGAGTAAAAGATATCAACTCCGGGTTTTTTGCATATTGTTTATTCATATTTCGACTAAATTTTTTGATTTAATTAAATTTTTTAATTATATAAATTCAAACCTTAATGCCGCTTTTCACAAAACGAATAATAACTCAAAAAGTAATCGTCCGATTTTCGTTTTCTTTGTTTTTAAAGTTCACTAAATGTATTAAAACTTTGACCACTTTCACGCATTTCGATTAATAATAAATATGTTTTGCAGCCCGCCAAAGCTAAGTAAAAGCATGCCACTTTTTCAAGCCGCCGCCATTTTGTCAATTATCGTCCAATTGACCTCAACAAGGTCAAAGCTCGAACTAATTTTGTCTAGTTTAAGATTTACAAACCAGATTTCATTTAAAAGATTTTTTAAACGACCTTGAGATGCACGGGGTGCATGCAGACATTGGGGCGCTATTTCTCAACAGAAAATGGAATGAACAATTCAATAAAATCAAAATATTTAGTCGAAATATGTATAAACAATATGCAATAAACCCGGGGTTAATATCTTTTACTCAATCCGAGAAAAAAATTCACGAAAAATATGTTTAATTTTGGGCTGCGTTAGGTTATATATATATATATATATATATATATATATATATATATATATATATATATATATATATATATATATCCTAAAGCTAAATGGGACTTAAAAAGTATATAACCCGTTTTAAATTAAGTGTTAACTTATATTCCTTAAAACATTAATATTGAGCGGGGTAGTGTTTTCAGTTGACCGTCAGTGCACCGTCGCTAACCGGCATTCGTATAATTTTCAACCTACTTGAAGTTAAACAGTTTTTGTTATATTATATATATATATATATATATATATATATATATATATATATATATATATATATATATATAAATATATATATATATATATGTATATATATATATATATATATATATATATATATATATATATATATATATATATATATATATATATTCCTGTATGTTTTTTTATATTTCTAATAATAATCGTATATAGTAATCCTAAATAAATATTTATTTAATATTCCTATATAAGATAATAAGTAAATATCCTCGTAAAAAATTAATAACCAAACAGATATTAATATTAAATTTGTTTTCGGGCGGATCCAATACAGGGCTCGTATAAATAATAATCGGGCATAAAAACATGTTTAGTACTAGTGGTCTAGCGATAACAAACCCTCACCGCAACACAACAGATGGGAAATTGGGTCGAGCGACAGATATGATAAAAATAAAATACAAATGTTTAATAAAGTCCAAATTATGAGCAAAATCCGATGTGCTGATTCCTGAATAGATTGCTAATTGGCTATTTTGATACTGCAAACACACATAACACCACACACAACACAGAAATAATATCATATTTTTATTCTTCTATTCTAAAAATAAACTAAACCATATAAAAATAAATCCAGACTCGACTTTCTTATACATAATTTCCACAATGTGCCTTCATAACACCGGATTGTTTAGTTTGAACAGCTACCGTTGGGACACAGTGCCTAGCAAACGTTCTAATGCATGTAGACATCGTTCATTCATTCACTAAAGTTGCGAATTACATATATATATAAATCTGGAGTGCCCTATACTTAGCTTTATTATATTTAAATAAATACTAAATAGGGAAACGTAAATTGACCATTTTTAAACCCGATTATTTAGTTAATAGTACATTTATCGAAAAAAACTTTCAAACAAAAGTTGCTAGAAATTTAAATATCTTTAACTTTTATATAAATACTTTTTCTGTAACTCGTGTCGTTTTTGAGATATGTAAAAAATAACATGAGTTAACAATTCTTCTCATTCCTATTTATAAAATCTACAGGTATACTTCTAAAACTGTAGAACACGTAGAAGACATAATTTTCGTGTGCCAAATTTGGTTAAATCGCTTGGATAAACTTTGGGTAATACACAAATCGTGTTAAGATAATCCAGGCACACGTTGAAGCAACCCTTTAAGGGTTTAAAGGAGATAAGACAATAACCGATGATATATCCTAAAGTTAAACGTAGATTAAAAATTATATATCCCGTATTAACTTATATATTTTAAAACATTAATATTGAGCGGGGTAGTAGTTGCAGTTGGCCGGTAGTGCACCGTCAGTGACGGGCAAATCACACACGTTTGACCCTACTTGAATTTTAACGCAAAACATTGACCAAAAGATATATAACAATTTTTTTTTTTGTTATTTAACAAACTGAAATATAAAAAATTGATTCGTAGATTAGTTTCTTTTGGCCCACCATGCGACCTTTATTGAAATAAAAATGTGACATTGACAAATTGATTCAGATGTTATCATGGCACTTTTTTCACGTTCTGAAATTGTAGTAATTGCAAATTAATAGCTAGAATTATTCGTCAAACTCAAGATATCAATCAATAAATGCTCTAATAACAGCTTCTAAAAATAATTGCCTCGCCACGCAATTATACAATGAAATAATAATCGGATTCAATTATAACAGTTTTCTATAGAAATGTTATTATTTCAAAAGCATTGTTTTAAAATTAAATTAGCTCATAAATATTGATTAGAAAATAGTTTAAAAACACTGTGAAAGCCCTCCACTTTTAAAAAAATATATTACTGAAGCGATTAATTTAAAATTAGATCAAATTAAAACTGGACTTCGTTAAATTAATTTATTTTTGGTAGAACAGGTAATTTTGATGCAGTATGGTAATTTGTATGTGTATGTATGTATGTTTATTGGTCCCTCGTATCAATCACTAATCTACATTTCATTGGCGGTGAAGCGAGAACGCGTTGAAATACGTCAATCGATGTCTGAACACTGTCAATCTCAATCAGAGTTAATCAATTTGTTGTCACACATATTGTAATTGAACATTCCACTACCAAATGCTCCAAACAACCATAATCAACGTTGTTTATAACAACCTTGTTTTATTTCAAACTGTAGTATTAAAAATGTTCACAAAAGCGAAGCAACTAGACAAAGTGATCATTAAAATTGTAATTTTATGCTTGAAACATCATTAAAATTTACTTCATTATAGCAACGTCTTTCATTAATTTTTCATCGTAAAGTATTTTTTGATTCTGACACACACAAAAGGCGTTTTTAATCCAAGGGTAAAATTATATGAGTTATTTTACGTATATATAATAATTTTAATAAAATATACTGGGTTCAGATCCCCAAAACTCGTAAATGGTTTAAATTACAAAAAACATATTCTTATAAAAGATGAAGATAATTCAATTTCCAACAACTTTTGTTTTTGTAGTTTTTCTCGTAAATCGTTCAATTTACTGTAAAATCACTATTGAAAATAATTTGGGTTCATAAAATAAAGGATTATTATAAATAAAATATACTGGGTTCAGATCTCAATATCTTGTAAATGGTTTGAATTAGAAAAAAAATATTCGTATAAAAGTTGAAGTTAATTCAATTTCCAACAACTTTTGTTTTGTAGTTTTTCTCGTAAATCGTCCAATTTGCTGTAAAATCGCTATTGAAAAGAATTTGCGTTCACAGTTATTATAAATATAATTTAATATATTATACTGGGTTCAGATCCCAATAACTCGTATATGGTTTGAGTTACAAAAAAGGAATTCTTATAAAAGTTGAACATAATTAAATTTCAAACAACTTTTGTTTTTATAGTTTTTCTCGTAAATCGTCTATTTTACTGTAAAATCGCTATTGAAAATAATTTGGGTTCATAGTTATTATAGGGAGAATGTAAAACAAAATAAAGCATTATTATAAATACAGATTGGCAAAAAGGCAAGAAAAAGTCGAAGGAAGGCCACTCCAGTTTTTATAAATATCTTTAAAACGTATAATTAGATATTAGTTCTGTTTGAATCAACTTTGAACTGAACTGGGCATTGAAAGAACATGAATAATAATTATTGAAACAATTATAATAACAAATTGTTTTAATTATATTTAATTATGCGCTAAATTAAATGATTTATTCACAATTATAGAATATGCGAATAATACCGGATAGTCAACTTACAGAGCGCTAAAGTAATAAGTGTTGCATACTTCGCACATACCAGTTCGAGCCCGGATAAACCGTGGCTGGTATCGTTGCCTTGATTGCCCAGCGATGTCCAACATTTGCGGTATTTGGGAGTTATGAGAGTTGCCAGGATAACGGGGCCTGATTGAATTCGATAAATCTGTAAATAAATATATGTGGCCTGCAGACACGACTAATAAAAGAACTATAGACAAACACAAAGCTTCTAGAAAACTTCGGGGTCCTTCAACAAGGTTCAAGAATAATCTATCCATGTTATAATATAATTTAATAACTAGTTTGAATTATGGTCACGTTTACAAAGAGATGCTGCGATCAACTTTGGCTGCGTTGGCAATTATATGTGGTATTGTCAAGTGAATGGGCACACAGCACGCCATTCCCCTGCAAACTCACACGATCAATATCCAAAGGGAATTGTTGGCTTTTGATTCAGTTCATGTTTGAGCAGACACATGTGCTACCAACAATGCAATTTGAATTACCAAAACATGGGCAACCACATAATAATAAGCAAGCATGTCTTCATGTCGTAAGGAACACAATAGATTTCTCATGTGTGGTAAAGATCAAAGTCTGATATTTTCCCTTTAGCAAACTACACCTGTTTATATATCGTACTCTGTCTAACAACAGTAAATATCTATTATGGTCTGGCATATTTGTATGCAGCTGATATACTCTCCGACACACGTATACAACGTATTTTGTATGCTCCAGAATAAATGTGTAAGTTACGTCGGTTATGAGAACGCACCTATGCGTCCTGTTCTCCTAATAAGTAATGCGATGCACAAGCAGCGGTTTTTAATTATTATGGCCTTTTGGTCAACAATTTGACAAATAATTATAGATACAAAAAGACCTACAATTAATTGTAGATTATTTTGATATTTAAAAAATTCAAATGTATAATATTTAATAATTTTTTTTGGGGTTTGTGTTAACAATATGAAAAAATCTTGTAGATATAAAATATCTTAGAATTATTAGTAGAATTTTTGAGTATTTAAATTATCTTTATTAGGGCAGTATTAAGGGGGGTTCGAAATTTTGGGGCCCTATAACTCGGGAAGTATACGTGCGATTGGATTTAAACTGTGAACGGATTCAAATGCAATGTTAAGTAATATGTGTGCCAAATTTGGTGTAAATCGCTTCGGTACCTTCAGAGCAATAAGGGCACAAATTTGGTCCTACGAACGAGCGACGACCAATATATAATTTATATATATTTTTGGATTCAGGGCGACGAGACAAACACTTTTAGGGAAATTTTTAATTAAAAATGAAATAGTCTTTACGTATAAATCTATTTATGGAAAATTTGACTTATCAAGGACGCAATCCAATTTTTAATAGCTTGGGTTCAGTTTATGAATATTCAAATTAAATTAGAATTTATATAGAAATCTTAAGAGTGCAGTGGCGTAGAGAGGCTATTTCAGTACCTTCACAAATGGAGTTTATAAGGATCACTTTAATTTGCATAGAAACTTATTAATAGCTATCGTAACATGCATATTCATAAATTCAATCTAAAATGGTTCGTATTGATTTTCTGACACCACGACGTGCGAACAAGTGTCTTTGAAACCAATTTAATAGTGACAACAGTGTAATTAGACATAATTACAAAAGTTATTCTAGATTTAACGCCGATATTGTGTACCAAATTTGGTACATATTAGCCAAAAATATTCTTTGTTCTTACAAAGTAATTAATATGTAAAAAATGCTCGAGTTTTAAACTTCGGCCATGAAAGTAGAACTTATTAGTTAAATAAATATATTAGGAGTTGGAAATGTAACAATTTCCACCTGTTTGCTTAAACAGTTTTCTTAAAACACTTGTTGCTTTTACAGGTACACAGAATCTTATTAGTTTATTTGTTGTAATTTGTGCATATTTACCTTGAACTTGCCCGTTGCCAATTGGGGGCAGTTTCCGCGTGGTTTGCTTAGGCATCCCACCGGACACACGTATCTCTGTTGCGCCATCTTTATTCGCGTGAGGATTCACAAAGATTTGAACCTGAAACAAAAACAAAAAAAATTGCTAAATTAATTATTAATGTATTAAAAGCACAATAATAATTAATGCAGCTCTAAAGCCAAAACTGTTGAAAGCAAAATTATGAAACTATAAAACAATATCTTAACCGGTAGCAACACTATTTTTTCAATATCTTGGAAATGGCAAGACTTAGACAAAAGTGTATGTTATAAAAGTTGAAGATAATTAAATTTCTAATAACTTTTGTTAAAAAAGTATTTTTGAAATATGTACCATTTACTGAAAAATCACCTTTGAAAATGGTTATTTTATATATATTTATTTTTACAAATAATATCTTAACCGGAGGCAACTCTTGTTATGTTTACAATATCTTGGATATGGCAGGAGTTAGAAAAATGTGTATATTATAAAAGTTGAAGATAATTAAATTTCCAATAACTTTTGTTTATAAAGATTTTTCGAAAAATGTACCATTTACTGGAAAATCACCTTTGAAAATGGTTATGTTATATATTTATATTTGAAAACCATAACTTAATCGGATGCAACTTATTTTTTTATTATCTTGGAAATGGCAAGAGTTAGTAAAAAGTGTATATTATAAAAGTTGAAGATATTTAAATTTCCTATAACTTTTACTTATAAAGATTCTTCGAAAAAAGTACCATTTACTAAAAAATCACCTTTGAAAATGGTTATTTTATATATTTATATTTACAAACAATATCTTAACCCGAAGCAAATCTTATTATTTTTCAATATCTTGGAAATGGCAGGAGTTAGAAAAAAGTCTTTATTATAAAATTTGAAGATAGCTAAATTTCTAATAACTTTTGTTTAAAAAGATTTTTCGAAAAATGTACCATTTAGTGAAAATTTGCCTTTGAAAATTATTATTTTAAATATACGTTTTCCTAGTCAGAATACATATAGATTATATTTCATAGCAATTGTTAAAACCAAATAAAGCAAAATTATAACTGCAGGTAGTGAAAGTCAATGGATGGCCATTCCAGATCTATTTAAATATATTTTAATATCTTCTAACTATTATAAGATTTATTTTTTCTCTAGCACAAGATGCACAAAAGGTAACACGAGTAAATACGCATTTCCGGTTGAAATATCCTTCCCCAGGATATACAAATCTTAAATTCTACACATACACGTACACGCAGACATAATTCAGGAATCCTTAAATCGATATATGCATTAAAATTTCGAAGACGATTATATTTTGTGTCCACAATACTTTCTTTAAAACACTACGTATAAGAAAGTGAAAATAATAAAAATACCTGAAATTGAGGCTCAATATTGAACGCCATAATGTCCTGCTCCTCAACAATTTTAGTCAAATCGGTCAAACTATTTGACCCCATAACAAAAACTATACATTCAGTTAATTATAGGATCAGTTTTTACCCCATTTACGTAAAATTTAAGACTGGCGTCCGAAGTAACAGGTTCCTGGTGAACAGGAAAGGACCCAGCACGTATTGCGCATGCGTGGTGCTCTTACGTCAGAGCCTGCTAGTTTATTTGAGCTTTGAGTGTCTTTTCAAGGTACAAGTGGTGCTTATGTTTCATTATACCGTATATCCCGATGACAAAACAAATATACATTGACAGTGTTTCCGATATTAATTTCGTAAGTGCTTTTATTCGTATGCGAAGGGCAGTGTTGGCTCAACAAGGGACAATACAAATACATCAAAGTACATTTTCGGAATTTGGAATACATATTACGAATTCTAAATTTTGATTATTTCGGGAATGTTACAGACACATGGCACATATTGTTAAAATTGTTGTGTATTACAAATTTGTTAATAGTTATTTCTAGTGCCCTCTTTTATTTTGTTCCTGTACCGCCACTGGTGGACAATTTACTCAATTCAATTTATTATAAATAAATATTTACTTTGATATTACTGTTTAAATTAATATTATTCGGTTAATTTTCGACAAACCGAACTGCAAACACGATCGATATGCAAATAAAACAAGCATTGATGCAAGCACTAATGATTCCAGCGTTAGTCAAATTAACTTTAGGGGCAAATATAACTTTTATTATTATTTTGACCATCTACAAAATGATGTCTGTGTGTGAACGCTCTAGAACTACCCCATTAAAGAAATAAATTTATAATTTGTTTTTAAGTAATTCTCGTATTTTCAATTAAACTTTAACTGGTAATAGAAATTTACTCTTGCTACTTTTTTATAAAATTGATTTCCAAAGCTTCTCGAAAAACGCCCCAAATAATTTATAAACAATGAATTAGTTCAAAGAATTATTGTTTATAACAATATTTATTTATCAAAAGCTTTGCCGTTGAATTAATAAGTTAGGGGACTATGTTTATATTATTTAAGTAGGGGCGCCCTATGCACAAAGGCAAGAAACAGCCCCAAGGGAACAAAAATTGTGTATTGAGTATGTCTTGATTGCCATACCCCACAGACCCCTAAGGTCCGTGCTCCATGTAAGTGGAGAATACCCTTTTGACGCATCAACTACATATAAGGACTATATACAGCCAACATAGTTGGATTATACGTGAGAGCTAACTATTAACAAGTAGTGCCATCTCGTGGCGTAAAGCTACACTATGTACTTCACATTTATTATTTCAAAATTACTTTCAAAGGATCGTCCTGAGGGACATTAAAATTCTAAACTATTAACTTTATAATTTTAATTAATATACATGTATTCACACCTGCAATGCTTGTTTTTTTCTCACCTTAGCCGGACGAGTTTGATAAATATGTTTCAGGAAAATATAATGATAAAATATAAAACCTGTGGGCACCATGTGCCTATATCACATACAATATATTCTGCATCGTAATAATAATAATATAAATTAAATACATTTTTACTTCAAGTAGGTTGAAAATTAGGCGTATACGTATTATTTGCCCGGTCATCGATGGTGCACTGACGGCCAACTGAAACCACTACCCCGCTCAATATTGTTGTACTACGATATATAAGTTAATACTTGATTTAAAAGGCGTTATGTAATTTTTAAGCCACATATTGCTTTTTGACTGTATAGCGGAAGATATATATAGTATAAAAGTAATTAACTAATTGATCCTTAATGGACCTATCAATCGTGAATATGTATTGAACACACGAAGGTCAATTTCATTTCGAGTCGAGTACATTAATCAGCTTAATTAAATGAAAATTTAACACTAGACCATGAAGGACACCGATAGCATCACGTTATTTTTAATTAATCAATATCAATAAGTAGTACTACGTAGAAGAAAATATATTAAACATAATGGATGTAGTTTTTTGCATCATTAACGTTATATATTCTTTTTATTATAATTAGAATTGCTGGTTAATATTACAGAATATAAACACAAATTAAAATGTGTTCCCTGTGATAGTTACATTTTATTGTTTGTTCTATTAAAGTATAAAGTTTTCAAATTATATAAAAGCTTTTAAACTTTCATGTAAAAGTTGTGTGTTAACAAACATTTTAGCATACGGTAAAGTTCAACGTTTATATGCGAAGTTCATTTAGCTGAATTTGATTTTACAATTTACAAATAATTCCTATAAAATTGTTAATCCAATATTATAAACGTTTATAAATATTGCTATTAACAAATAGATTTAATTCATATTGTTGTTGAAACAAATCTATTTGTTTATAGCAATATTTATTCTCATTGAATAGAATAAATAAAGTATAATACTTTGTTTATATTGTTTAATTAGGGGCGCCCTTTGCACAAAGGCAAGAAACAGCCCCGGGGAACAAAAATTATGTATTGAGTATGTCTTGATTGCCATACCCCACAGACCCTTAAGGTCCGTGCTCCATGTAAGTGGAGAATACCCTTTTTGTAGAGCCAGCCACTGTATACCTTATATATACTCACAACATCAATACATTATACGTGAGAGCTAACTCTGAACTAGTGCTGCCATCGCGCGGTGAATACCCAAACTGTTAACTTACAATTTTATATATTTGTTTGCGTATATAATAATATACTTAGGTACAGGCACCTATATTAATATATATATATATATATATATATATATATATATATATATATATATATATATATATATATATATATATATATATATATATATATATATATATATATATATATATATATATATATATAAATATTCTAGTAGAATTCGTATTTAAAGTGCCTAACAGCGCCTTACCAGGTAAGGAATCGCATTCACTGTGTACCGTGAACATCGTATAGTAATTCGGTAGACAAGGAAGTTATGCAAAATTCGCGTTTGTGGTGAAGTTTATAGCAAAGACATAACTGTTGAGTAGCCGCGCCCCGCGCATGCCGCATGGGCCTCCGGTAAATTCCACAAGAGTTTTTGAATGAACTGGTTTCCCTCCCTATATATATATATATATGTGCGCGTCGTGCTCGGCGCTATCCGTCAATCCCCGAGCTGAAAGGCAGGTTGCCGGATGCCGCGATGTGCCGCGGTTGTGTGTGTATGTGGCAAACAGCGACGGGGGGGATAAGGAATTTCTCATTATACAAAAAGACTTGCGTTACGTTGTTGTAGACGCCTTTGAAATGGAAGATTGCGAATGTGCGATTAGATGCTGAACGAATTGGGATGCTGATAACATTTTAACTATCTTAGTTGGAAATGTTGCTTATTGCGACACTCCTAAATTAGAGTTAGGAATTGAAATAATTACATTTATTTTGGTGCTTTCTTGATCTTTGAACTCAAGGACATAATCTGTAGTGGCCTACAGGCGACTTCCATACTTAGTTTTACTATATAGACACGTTGTGCCCATATCATACACACATAAACACAATACTTATATATAATAGTAAATATGTGTGGCTCCGCCACTGCAATCGTTGGCTACCGTTGCTTTATTATATCTTGGCTCTACCCAACAATGTTTGGACCAGTGTCAAGCATTTTGCCATTACCTAACTTACCGCTAACGCACTCAAAGGTGGCTCTTTGCGCATCTGTGTTAGTACCTCTAAATAATTGACTATCTAGGCAATTTCGCTAATTACCATATTGATAACACAATCTCTACTGACATCGGGGAATCCCATTGGGCAACCGGCTGCGTTGCGCTATCGACTCGCAAGGAAAAGTATGTTCGCTCGAATTACGTAGACGAATGCAATTAAATTATGAAGTATTCGACTTGACAGTTTCGTTAAATAGGCAGCAATGGATATATTATTCTACTTGTTATTATAATTATTTAGGGGATAAGCAATGAGTCATTATTTCCATTACATAATTTGACCCATAAAGGTTGTACAGTATGTACAAATGAGCTACAGTATTCGGTCTGGTAATCAAAACAGTCTTCCTATTCCTGTAAATGTAATTCATATACTTGAATAACGATTCTGGAGGACTTTGAAATGCCGGGAAGGAAATTTATGGATAAGCCTAAGCCGGACACGCTTAAGTAGCTCACTTATGGGATAGTTAATCCACAGAATAGAGGAAGGATAATACTACAAATATTGTTCTAAACAATTAATCTTCTAAAGTGATTTGAATCATATTTTATAAAGTTTGGTCAACCCAAAGTTTGATTTAAACCAATCCCCTCTCCATACAACAAATGTTCCAGTATCTGACGATATTTAAGAGCAATTTGTTAACTCCAAAGTTCTTACTAAAGTTAAAACTATGTCTTTAGTACTAAAAGTGATTGATAGACGAATTAGGCATTGTAAAATAGGATTCTTTAAATCCTTAAAGCTCTATAGCAAAATGCATAGAATATGTCGATGTTCTGGAAGATTTATGGTGACACCAAAGGGACTCCTAAAGTGACAACTATTTCCATAGCCTCAAAAGCGATTCTACACTGTCTAATATAGTAAAGCAAAATCTGACAACAACATATGGCGACATTTTGGAAGATTTATGACAAAACCGAACGAGTCTCAATGTCACAAGTGATTCTGAGGGAAGTTTGGCATTGTTTAACATAATAAAACATAAACCCTTAGTTCTGGCAAATATGCCAGCGAAGCTAGACCACTTCCGTAGGGAGTGTAAGGAATATTCCTCAATATATATATATACTTTGAGGAGTAATGATTTGCGAAAATCCCCCTGGCCCCAGAAATCCGTGCCGTGTCGCCGTTAGTGCTTCCAGCGAGACGAACAGACTAAACAGACGTATATACAGGGATCAATATGGTAGAGGCGAGAGCACGGCACGGGTGGGATCGTCGCGACTTCGTCAGCGGGTGTCGGGAGCCGATCGCGTTGCCCGAACATCGCGGTAATTCCCCACTGTTTCACTGAAAATACCGCGACCAGCTGGCCACAGTCAGTCGCATAGAAGACGTTGCTCGGGCGCGCCAATCCGTTGTGTGCCATCCACATAGCAACAACACGATCGTACATATATATATATATTCATAACCATCAAACAACATACACACACTTGTTTCACCTCACAAATTGTTCGGATGTGGTTAAGACTCAGTTAACCGACGTTTTTATGGACTAATTAGTGTTGGACAAAGTGCTATTTATATTGGACATACTCCCACACGTATATATTCTTATTCCGATTTTAATGTCACGAGGCGACTATTTTTTGTGCATAAAATATATATGTGGTATGCTTTAACGCCCAATCATATGATTTCCACTTAAAATTGTGCGTTAAAAGTGGCCCTATTACACACGCATACAGGTGCTATTATCTATAATAGTTAATTTTTAACCACATCCTATATATTTAAAAGTGCTTGTCTCATTCTCCTTAATTAAATCGCGAACTCATACTCGTTAGACCGTAGTATTTAAACAAAACTGGTCGTTAATAGTGCTCTAATTAAATTATGTTAATAGCACCTAATTAGGTGATATTTTAAACGTCCTTTAAATTACAATTTGTTTGAGTTTTCATTTACATCAAAATGTCAATAGCACTATTTAAAAGAAATAGTGCGCATATTACTCATAAAAGTACTTTTAGATATTTAACAAGCTTAGGTGCAATGCACCTAAGCCACCAGCTTGCCTTATAAGTAATATATGCGATATACGAGCAGCGGTTTTTAATTATTATTGCCTTTTGGTTAACTATTTGCAATTAATGTTATAAATATAAAAAGTGCATATTTTAAAATTAAAAATTATATTTAATATTTTTTTATGGCCCTTGTGTTAACAATATGAAAAAATCTTGTAGACATAAAATATCTTAGAATTATTAATAGAATTTTTGGGTGTTTAAATTATTTGAAAAAGGGCAGAAATAAGGGGGGTTGTAAATTTTGGGGCCGTATAACTCGGCAAGTATATGGGCGATTGCATTTTAACTGTGAAGGGATTCAAATAGGATGTTAAGTAATATGTGTATCAAATTTGGAGTAAATCGGTCTGGTACCTTCATAGGAATTTGGTCTTATGAACGACCGAGTATATAAGTTATATAAATATGTTTGGCTTTAAGGCGACGAAACAAACACTTTTTATCAATGAAATATTTTGATTGGAGAATGCTACAGACACACAATCGATTGCTTTAGCTTTTCCGGTACTTTGGCGAGTTTAAAATTAATCCTAAAGTTATCATTCCTGGGTATTAGACGAAATAGTGCATTTTTTGTCCTTTCCCTAATATCACTAGAACGGCTGCACTTATAGCAAAAATAGTTATGTACATAATTCAAGATGTTAATATTTTGCACAACTCTTGTTTGAACAATTTCTTCAAAAAATGTACCAATTACGAGAAAACTGCTAAGAAATACCTTAAATAATTCACTTTCGTGTATTTCGAATTGTTACTCTATGCAATTTTTGTTCTATGTCCAATATCACTAGAACGGCTGCACTTATGGCAAAAATAGTTATGTACATAATTCAAGATGTTAATATTTTGCACAACTTTTGTTTAAACAATTTCTCGAAAAAATGTACCAGTTACGAGAAAACTGCTAAGAAATATCTTAAATAATTCACGTGAATCTCGAATTGATACTCTATGCAATTTTTGTTCTATGTCCAATATCACTAGAACGGCTGCACTTATGGCAAAAATAGTTATGTACATAATTCAAGATGTTAATATTTTGCACAACTTTTGTTTAAACAATTTCTCGAAAAAATGTACCAGTTACGAGAAAACTGCTCAGAAATATCTAAAATTATTCACGTGAATTTCGAATTGTTACTCTATGCAATTTTGGTTCTATCTCCAATATCAATAAAACGGCTGCACTTATGGCAAAAATAGTTATGTACATAATTCAAGATATTAATATTTTGCACAACTTTTGTTTGAACAATTTCTGCAAAAAATGTACCAGTTACGAGAAAACTGCTACAGAAAATCCACATAGTATTTATCTCTAGGCTATATTATGTCTAATTCCAAGAAGATTAGTTTGTTTTTTGAATGCCGTTGCGTGTTCAAAGCGAACAGAATTTATACCCGACGTGTTACTTAGGGGACGATCAGCCCTACAGTGATACTAATAGCGCCTACTAACGCACCTTGTTGCTTCCGAGGGCAGCCGACATTACCCGATTTGCTACGCGCTATCAAAATTGCTCGACTCGATTTCGAGTCACATTTTTTAGGCGCATATTTAATTCAAATAACTATTTAAAATAACAAAAACACAACCTGTTTAGCGTTATTAAAGATTATAAGTAAAGGACAGATATTATTAAACACATATTTGGTTCGATTCGTCGTAATTCCACGTGTAATTTATTGTTAATTACAGAGCAGAAGTTTTACAATAAGATTAGTGTAACTGACTTAATCGCGTTTTTCGAATGTAACAGTGCGCAAAAGTGCTTTTACAGATATTTTCTTTGTCAAGTTGGTTAACAAAACAAGGTGCCGGTTCTATTTTCATCGCTCTGTGTGTGTGTGTGTTCATTCATCAATCTCAATTCATTGCACACACAAAAATACTATTCGCACTTATCTCCAACCTGCTACTTTCACCTAATATACCCATTTTATATAAACAAGTCGCCCGTAGGCCACTCCAGATTTATTTCCATTTCAGAATGCAATGTGTTTAACTTAATTATTAACACCAACAGATACATCTAATTGAATCATGTGATTTCGCACTCAAAAGTGCTATTTGGACGTGTAGTGCGGGTAAAAGTGCTTTTGAAACTGTATGAATGTGGGTGCCGCCCACTTTTAAGATGTGCTTGTCGCGTCGGAGTGTTGTAAAATTGAGACTGTACGGCGAGACTGAGCATCAGGTGAACTAAGCAGTGATGGGTATGGTGTCCGTCGCTATGACTCCTCTACGGCGGCGTAGCTGCTTCCTGGTGCTGGCGTTCGTGGTGCTCATCCCGTTCTTTGGAATTGTCCTCTTTTCGGCACCAGGTAACATTTAATCAACATTTTACAGTTTCTTTGGTCCTGTTTTATATATTTTAGAACTTAAAAATGTTTAATTCACGTACAGATATACTAAGCGGTGTTGAAGGGGCCACACAAAATGAACTATTTTGACTAATACTACTTCTCTATTAGGAATTAATTAAACTAACTGTTATATTTGTGTTTTAAATATTTAAAATTACATTATTGATATTTGTGTATATAATAATTTATTTTTTTTAAGTAGAGAAATGAACTTTTAATCACTAGTGGCGAAAAATGTGTCGATTCGCAACTGTAATCAGTTTTTTAATTAAAATTATGATTTATTAACAAACTATGTAAATTTTTGGATTAATATACAATTGTTTACTTTTTAATTGTGTTTTCTAAAATAATTAAAAATTGTAGTAATTAGTAAGAAATCTCTTACGGGGAAAAGATATTGTCAAACTTTTTTGATCACATTATAAGTTTGTCAACAAAAAAATCACCAGTGTTACATTATTAAAAAGTTTTCAAACTTCTAGAATATTTTATATTTGCATTTTATATTCAACTTTCGTTTTATCATTGGTGCACGCATCAATGCCTCCAGCTGAGACCGTAATTAATTTTATAACTTATTCGCACGTATTCAAGATTACAAACAAGCATAGGTACAACGCACCTATGTGTCTAGCTCGCGGATTTTAATAATTATAGCCCTTTGGTTAACAATTAGAAAAAATATTATAGATATATAAAGCATATTTTAAAATATTTAATTTAATTTTTTATTGCGTTTAGGTTAACAATATGAAAAAACCTTGTAGACATAAAGTATCTTAGAATTATTAGTAGAATTTTTAGGTGTTTAAATTATTTTTATAAAGGCAGTATTAAGGGGGGTTGTAAATTTTGGGGCCCTATAACTCGGGAAGTATACAAACGATTAGATTTAAACTGTAAACGGATTCAAATAGGATGTTAACTAATATGTGTATCAAATTTGGTGTAAATCGCTTGGGTACCTTCAGAGTTATAGAGGGCACAAATTTGGTCTTACGAACGAGCGACGACTAACATCCAAGTATATAAGTTTTTGGATTCAGAGCGACAGACAAACACTTTTTGGGACATTTTTTTATCCGAGAATGCTACAGACACACACCCATTGATGATTTAGCATCTTCTGTACTTCGTACAGCGAGTTAAAAATATATTATTTAATTCTGATAAAGTTGCAGACATATAATTATGTATATTATTAAACAACAATATTAAAACAATTATTTTTTAAATTCTGTATATGTTGCAGACGTATACCGAAATTTATAACATTTTTGTGCGTTTGTACTGTGACCTAAAAATACGGTGAACCCAAAATAACATTTTCTAGTTAATTTTGGTTTGGTAAACATTATTATATTATATATGTTCAAAGGGAATGTTATATTATCATATAGTACTACACATATTGTATGTAATATCAGCAGTAATATTGTTTGCGCTTATTAGCAAACAAATATATACATATATTATGTTTGCAAATGACGTAATATCATGTAAAACAATACACCTGTCCACTTATATTATGTATGTTAATAAAACATTATTCATATGACCTTATTCACTTATTCAGTGCCATATGTACCAATGTCAATGCATTTATACAAGACATACTGTACGCATATAAATATATATATATATATATATATATATATATATATATATATATATATATACACGCGCAAAAAATGGCCGCCAGGAACCTAGGTGAATTTTTATCAAACTTTACGATTTTTTTACCACTAAACCATCAAAGATACAAATTTGAATTTATAGGACTAAATAGTTTGAGTATCGGGGAACTCAAATCTGTTAACAGCGGCGCAATACGATACACCGTTTTCGAGTTATATGGAAATTTGCATTTTATCAACTTTAAATCGCGCTATTTTAAATTCTAACGGTTTTTCGACAATTTAATTAGCATTTTTGGAATCAGCGTACTCAAATTAATCTAAATATATGTCAAACTCAAAAATAATTATGCGATTTTTTTGCCGAAAATTTCGTAAGGGGTACCCCTTGCCGTTTTTGCGAAAATCGACGATTTTCACTGTTTTTCACGCGGGTTGCTGTGGAAGTCGTAATATTACCCCAATCAAGTTGAAAAAATTTGACAATATACACCAAATATAGGTTGTTTGACTGTCCAAATTTCAACTTTTTATCTTTTATGATTTGGTCGGAAAAAATTCGCAAAGTTTGATAAAAATTTCAAGGTAAAAAATTTCGTAAAATGTGACCAAAAAGTTTTTTCTTTTCAAACAAGCTGAAAGTAAGTTTGTAGAGTAATTAAATATCGGGGAACTCAAATCTGTTAATGGGGGCGCGATACGGTGGACCGTTTTCGAGTTATATGGAAATTTGCATTTTATCAACTTTAAATCGCGCTAATTAAAATTCTAACGGTTTTTCATCACTTTAATTAGCATTTTTGGAATCAGCGTAGTCAAATTAATCTAAATATATGTCAATCTCAAAAATATTTATGCGATTTTTTTGCCGCAAATTTCGTAAGGGGTACCCCTTGCCATTTTTGCGAAAATCGACGATTTTCACTATTTTTCACGCGGTTTGCTGTGGAGGTCGTAATAATATCCCAATCAAGTTGAAAAAATTGGGCAATATACACCAAATATAGGTTGTTTGACTGTCCAAATTTCAATTTTCTATCATTTATGGTTTGGTCGAAAAAAATTCGCAAAGTTTGATAAAAATTTCAAGTTAAAAATGTCGTGAAATGTGACCAATTTTTTTTTCTTTTCAAATAGGTTGAAAGTAAGTTTCTAGACTAATTAAATATCGGGGAACTCAAATCTGTTAACGGCGGCGCGATACGATGCACCGTTTTCGAGTTATATGGATAATTGTATTTTATCTACTTCAAATCGCTTCAGTGAAGACGTTATAAAGAAAGGCTAAAGGCTTATCTTTTTGCATTAACAACATTTAGTTAATTGAATTAAATATTTTTTTATTATGTCCCGTTTGTTATTTGGAACAATTAAAAAATGATTTACAAATGATTAAGAAGAAATTAAGTTTACTTTTATAAATAAAGTGTAGTCATTGTTATAATATACAATGGAGTGAGTTTAGTCACCCCAGTTAGCCCTAGTTAAGCAACAACGCACTAACAGCCGCAGTTATTGGTGTAACAATGTGCCGATAATACAGTTATCTTGTATAACAATACGTAACACGGCTCAACACACATATACTGGTTGCAATATTGATATAACATTATCAATATTGATTGTACGGGTTAACTGACGCAAAATTTAGTATTCGCGAATACTCTCTAGAGTATTCGATTATACCAACCTTATAACCATATTTATTTTGGTTCGATTTGATACTCTAGAGCAGTGGTTCTTAAACTAGATTATATTAAAATTCAAAATTATAGTATTTAATAATTTTTTAAGGCCTTTGGGTTAGCAATATGTAAAAATCTTGTGGATATAAAATGTCTTAGAATTTATAGTAGAATTTTTGAGTGTTTTAATTATTTTTATAAGGGTCATATTAATGGGGGTTGTAAATTTTGGGGCCCTATAACTCGAGAAGTATACGAGCGATTGGATTTAAACTATAAACGGATTCAAATAGGATGTTAAATAATATGTGTACCAAATTTGGTGTGAATCGCTCCGATACCTTCAGAGGAATAGAGGGCACAAAACATATGAATTAGGGGCGAGTTGGGTGCACTGGTGCTTGCTCCTATGAGGGAATTATTAATTTATATGTATTGTATTATACAGAATAATGTATATAGAGTTTAAATATGGTATGAGTAACTGGTATTTAATGAAATTGGAATTTCAAATATATAGTATAATTATAGCCTAAAGCGATTAAGTTAAGAAAATTTTAAATTACTTTTCAACGTGTATTTAATGACTTATACATAATTGACGAGAAAGTAAAAATCTATAATTCAATTTTATACATTGTTACATAAGATAATTTGAATTATTTAAAGATTTATAATTACTTTTGTATCTTTTTATAAAACGTAATATAATTGTATTTTAATTATTTCCTGGGAATTGTATTAAAATTGTCGTTTACCGAACTATTATTTTGGTATGTAACGACCTTATTTTTATTTCTCTATATACGAAAAAAAAAACTAATGTTTTACACAGAATTTTATTTAAAATTAATTTCAAAAATAGGAGGTTTATTCCAGCGGCCTACAATTATTAAATTTTAAGGTTTATAGTTGTATCTTCAATAGTATTTTTTTTCACACAGACACAGACATAATTCTAACAAATAAAAAATAAATAAAATCGCGCATTAGAATTTGTTACAATACGTTTAAAATGTTAAGTCGTTACTTATCGACATAAAATAAGATTGTATGACGGCTTAGATGTAAATTAAAAGTATATTAGAAACAAAACGTATATGTCGAAGTACCATTTCCGGTGGCGGGTTACAATCAGATAAAGGCAATGATTTGCATGCTATGTTTATATATATATATATATATATATATATATATATATATATATATATATATATATATATATATATATATGTGTTTGAGTCACAAAAAAGAATGTACCTTGGTTCCTGTGTTAATACCACATCCGGTGTTTATTGTAGACCCACCTTTACAATATTGATTATTTTTTAATGCACCTGCTACAACCTGCATGCCTCAAATACAAATTACATATTATTTATATTGGTCTATAAATGTTTTATTTTATTACTATTATTTCTAAACACGTTTTTAACACGTGTTCTAGACAAATATATATTTATATATATATTAAATCTATATTAGTAACAGTATAAAAATAAAATAAAAAGATTTTTTTTTAATGTACATTCACACGCGTGTATATATTTTGTCAAATTGCGCTATTTCTTACAAGGTTGCGCTTAAGCCCAAGTCGAGTTAAATTGGACATGAAAACTTTCCTAACACCATTACTTATGCAAGTTTTAGACGCGGAAGCTCCGCGCGAAAAGTAACTAAAAGCTTTTACAAACTTAAATATCCTTATATCACTCTGGCGTTCATTTTAAATTGTTTTGATTTTATACTATATGATTCACGATTATTCTAATTCCTTTTATAGATTAAACGCACCTATGCGTCTAGATCGCCTTATAAATAATATATGCGATATTTGCAAGCAACGGGTTTTAAATATTATAACCTTTTAGTTATCAATTTGCAAATATGTTATAAATATAAAAAATCTTACTTAATTTTTTGTATTATTATATTTAATAATTTTTTATGGCGTTTGAGTTAACAATATGAAAATATCTTGTAGATATAAAATATCTTAGAATTATTAGTAGAATATTTGGGTGTTTTAATTATTTTTATAAGGGCAGTATTAAGGGGGGTTGTAAATTTTAGGGCCCTATAACTCGGGAAGTATACAAGCGATTGGATTTAAACTATAAACGGATTCAAATAGGATGTTAAATAATATGTGTACCAAATTTGGTGTGAATCGCTCCGGTACCTTCAGAGGAATGAGAGGACAAATTTGGTCTTACGAGCGAGCGACGACTAACATTTAAATATTACGAGACAAATACTTTTTATGATCCGAGAATGCTACAGACACACGACCGAATGCTTTAACTTTTTCGGTACTTACGGCCAGCGTATTAATATACTATAATTAGTGTATTTTATGTGGGTGTATTACAACTAAATGTGTATTTAGTGTTTAAAATTACAAGTACAAATTACTTTTGTGATATGTTTCTCTTTTTTGCAAGTAAAGTACAGTCAATTTCCTTGCAATCAGATAGAAGACTTGTTCGTGCAAGAAAACGATTTACAAAAACGTGAAAAATAATCTATTATATTCTTAGAAATAATAGTAACGCTAAGAATAGCAACAAGACAGTGAGGAATACGAGTGATCATATGATAAATGCATACAACAACTACAACAAATGTAGAACAAGCATCACGATGATAAATGAGCGTATTATCTACTCTTTCCTCCATTGCTCTTAATATTCCGAATACGACACATAAGTTATGAGATATATATATATATGTATACTAGTTTGTTAATTTCCGTGGCTCGTATTCTCATCAATTTAGTGCAAATTATAATATTTAATAATTTTTTACGGCGTTGGAGTTAACAATATGAAAAAATCTTATAGATATAAAATATCTTAGAATTATTAATAGAATTTTTGGGTGTTTAAATTATTTGTATAAGAGCAGTATTAAGGGTGGTTGTAAATTTTGGGGCCCTATAACTTGGGATGTATACAGGCGATTTAATTTAAATTGCTAGTGGATTCAAATAGGATGTTAAATAATATGTGTACCAAATTTGGTGTAAATCGTTTCGGTACCTTCAGTTTGAAAAAATAGATATAAAAAGCATATTCCAATATACAAAATTATATTATTTACGGCGTTTGAGTGAACAATATGCAAAAATATAGTAGATATAAAATATCTTAGAATTATTAGTAGAATATTTGGGTGTTTTAATTATTTTTATAAGGGCAGTATTAAGGGGGGTTGTAATATTTGTGACCCTATAACTCGCGACGTATACGTGCGATTTAATTTAAATTGCTAGTGGATTCAAATAGGATGTTAAATAATATGTGTACCAAATTTGGTGTAAATCGTTTCGGTACCTACAGTTTGAAAAAATAGATATAAAAAGCATATTCCAATATACAAAATTATATTATTTACGGCGTTTGATTGAACAATATGCAAAAATATAGTAGATATAAAATATCTTAGAATTATTAGTAGAATATTTGGGTGTTTTAATTATTTTTATAAGGGCAGTATTAAGGGGGGTTGTAATATTTGTGACCCTATAACTCGCGACGTATACGTGCGATTTAATTTAAATTGCTAGTGGATTCAAATAGGATGTTAAATAATATGTGTACCAAATTTGGTGTAAATCGCTTCGGTACCTTCAGAGTTATAGAGGGTACAAATTTGGTCATACGCGCGAGCGACTACAAACATCCAAGTATATAAGTTATATATATTTTTGGATTCAGGGCGACGAGACAAACACTTTTTGTTAAGGATATTTTTTAATCCGAGAATGCTACAGACATACAACGAGTTAGTAATAATAATATATATTATATAAGTTATGTTTTATGTAAAACGAAATTCCCTAATCGTTTTTTAAGAGGTATATAATTCAAGTTGAAGGATATCCACACTGATTGCTGTGATGTTATGTTCGTATAACTTGTGACTATATCGTGTATATAGCATAATGCGAAATAAACTGTAACCCAGTAGACATTATATTATTAGATACGATTCATTAAATGTTTTGTCAAACTCCGATGCGCAGTACTGCAATCATTGTGTGTCGTTTAAAACTGTTTGTAAACCACATTTTTTCGCGTAATAAACATAAAACGACTTTCGTATATATTATATAAGAAGCATAGGTGCAAGCACCAACGCCTTACCTTGCTAAAAATACTATTTATTAATTTTTTCCTTTATTTATAAAGAAAATATATTTCTACTAATTTTTAAAGAGTTAAAATGATAGAGAACTATAATAAAACATAAACAAGTGTTGCAATATAAACTGTATTGTTTTAATCAACTCAATAAATAAATATTGTAAATTGCAAAATTATTATAAAGCATTTTTAAATATAGGATTTATTTAAATGTGTTTGAAAAACCGGTATGCGATTCATAACACTCAAGGTCAAATTCCCATGACCTAAAAGCGCTTTTTAAGGCAAATGCAGCGCGCTGCTAACTGTTTTATTAAAATCGCATAATGTTCCTTTTAAGTAGAACTCACGATAACACGTTCGTCTGTTAATAAAGAAAACTAGAAAATTATGCACTTCCGATTCTGCAGAAATAAAGAAACTGAAATCACGCAGCGCGCCAAATATTCGTGACAAAACGGTACTACTTGTATACCGACTGGTCGGTTAGTGCTATCGTGCCTTCTAGATCACGATCTACAGCTGATTTATTTGTGCAACGGTAATCGTTGGCAAACAAAAAAAAAAAAAATCATGCAAGAATTAGCAAAAGTTAAACTAAATTATATGGTTTCTGCGCCAGTTGATTGTCTAAACCATATGGTTGCTTCAATAACTGTTCACAATGATTCTTAAATGTCAACATTATGTTGATATCCAAACATATAAGTTGTGTAAACAATAAAGTAGATTATTATATAGATGGAAATAAATCATTTTATACAATTAAATAAGTAACTTATGAATTATGTCAATAAGGATTATTTAATTCGTAATTTCTCAATAATTGACAACAAATATAACATATTTTGTATTGTCAAACAACCGTCTGGACAAACCTTATATAATATATATTTCGTTTACGACGTAGTTAACTTTTCGAAACATGAAAAATCAATAAGGTTTCTACGTGTAAAGATGGCTGGATTCTTGTAAAACTTGCCAGCCGTTTGATACAACATTTAAAAGTAGCATTTTGTTCAAAACTCTGTTACTTAAAAGCGAACTAGTTAAAAGTACTTTGCAACATATGTTACCAAATAAAAAATTACACAAACCAGTTAACAAAATAAAAAACTGTTTAAAAACTGTACTAGAATCTTAAATAACCAGTAAGTCACCCAAAGTTGGTGCTAGGGATACAGAAAACTCAAAAAAGAGAACTAAAAACAATTGTAAACATTTAATTTGCGAGCGAAAACATTTACATCTTAAAACAAAAATATTGAGCCGGGGCACCAGTATCAGTTGGCCGTCAGTGCACCGTCACTCACCGGCATATAACAAAGTTTTCATAATTTTCAACCTAGTTGAAAATGAACAGTTTTTTTTTGGCTCAGATGTAATAATATATATTAAAACCACAACTAAATAATTAATTCTTTGTATTTACTCAAGAAAACTGTTTCAATTTGAAATATAAATGCCTTTAAAATCATTTAACGTTCGTAAAATCGCCAAATTTTGTTTTTAAATTGATACAAAAGTGAACAAAATGAATTTTGTTAAAACTGAGGGCTGTTAATTATGTTCGCTTGTAAAATTGTCACGTTAGATTACAGAAAAAAGTGTGTTCAAGGGAACCAAAAAATAGAGGAGATTAGTAACAGTTTTAATTGAATTTGCGAGTGAGTCACTTTGCTGATGGTTTGTGTTATGGTGTAATCCGCTGGCATTTTCGGATTACCATATGAATTAAAAGTTTTGATTTATTTGACGGCTCAAACAAACAAATGTATTGCCACATTTATAATGAACATTATTTATTATATTCACTATCAAATTTGTTTCGTGTTACATTTAGAATATATCCAAACATTTTTATACTTTCTTCTATACGTATAGAATAATAAAAAAAATACTATGGACCCAGTTCATATTTCACTAGGCACCTACAGTAATCAAAAAACATCTGTGCGTTTTTCAATAACAATGAATCATTAAAACAACATTTTTTAGATAAACAAAACTCAATGGAACAGAACTGATATTGCGTTGCAGTAAATAACAGTTAGACCAGTGGTCTTCAACCGGCGGAACGCACAAAAATATAGCATAAAATTAAATTAAATAGGCTGCTAGATACAACGCTTCTATGCGTCTTGCTCGCCTAATATGCGATGCGAGCACCGGCTTTTAATAATTATGGCCTTTTGGTTAACAATATGAAAAAATGTTATGGTCTGAAATTGTTACAGACATACAACCGAAAGCTTTAGCGAGTTAAAATCTAATACACAAAATAAAATATTATAAATAATAGTTTTTATATCTGTTTTACGTTCCGTGAAATATTTATATATTGTAAAAAGTTTGAAAACTACTGATCTAGAGTACTCTAGCTTTTAAATGCAGCTAACCTCTTCCCTGCCAGCCCACTGCATGATACATGCCAGCATAAATAAGGCGGAATTCAGATTTGTTCAGGCTGAAAGTTGAAAAACTGAAATGTACGTGCGAAAATTACAAAGTGGAAGCAAATTTATGTAAACTGAAAATGCTGTATGAACCTTCGGCGTGTTTATTTGTTTGTTTACATTATTTATTGTCTGCCAAGCCGATTCTCAAATATGTAATAACAGAATTTAAAATGCACGAAAGTGATCAATTATTTATGACAGTCAAACCGAATATTAAAGATATTAAGTAGCAATTTTCTTGTAACTGGTACATTTTTTAAAGAAATTATTTAAACAAAAGTTGTGCGAAATATTAATATCTTTCATTATGTACATAACTATTTTTGCTCTAAGTGCAGCCGTTTTAGTGATATTGGAGATAGAATAAAAATTGCATAGAGTAGCCGTTCTAGTGTTATTGGAGATAGAATAAAATATGCATATAGAGTAAACATGCACTTCCGGTTATATACAATACTTGTCATTAGTATATTTGTAATTTTGACAAAATGCCCATTAGTTTAAACGTAACATCGATATATTTATTTTATTTTGAATAAATCCGCGATTCCGCGGATTCAAATCGTAATTTAATTAAAAACTAACAGTTTATAATAAGTGACCAAGGCACTAACGAGTCAAAATGATTAAGTTTACTTACTTTTGTACCTATTTGGCGACCCCGAAACAACAATTTATTGAATTCCAGCAAAGACAGAAATATTTATTGGGTGTTACTTGTACACAGACGTAAATATAAATGTGGACAATGTATTTTACTAGTTAAATAAGCGTAGTATAAACAAGTTTCTATAGAAACCGGCGATTCGATAGAAATATACGTAAATATATTGAGTGAGCGAACCAAGAAAAAACATGTTCAATTAAGGCAATTAATAATTTAACATTGCAAGTGAAACCTTTCTGCTGGTTTTAACAGCCCCAAATAAATAACATTACGTTTGCATATAACAAAATTAAAATATGTGCAAGCACCAATGCGTTTAGCTTACCGCATTTTTCTATTCGGTGAATGTTTTAATTCCTTTATTTATATAGACAATATTTCTTTAACCATTTATGTTTAAAGAAAAAATCAGTAGTGGTAAGATTTTTTTAGCAGTTTTCTCGTAACTGGTACATTTTTTGAATAAATCGTTCAAACAAAAATTGTACGAAATATTAATATCTTGAATTATGAACATTACTAATTTTGCCATAAGTGCAGCCGTTCTAGTGATATTGGAGATAGAACAAAAATTGGATAGAGTACGAAATTTACGAAAGTGATCAATTATATAAGATTTTTCTTAGCAGTTTTCTCGTAACTGGTACATTTTTTGAAAAAATTATTCAAACAAAAGTTGTGTGAAATATGTATATCTTTCTTTATGAACATTACTATTTTTGCCATAAGTGCAGCCGTTCTAGAGTTATTAGAGAAATAAAATGTATAGAGTAATAACAGAATTCGAAACTCACGAAAGTGATCAATTATTTAAGATTTTTCTTAGCAGTTTTCTCGTAACTGGTACATTTTTTGAAAAAATTATTCAAACAAAAGTTGTGTGAAATATGTATATCTTTCTTTATGAACATTACTATTTTTGCCATAAGTGCAGCCGTTCTAGAGTTATTAGAGAAATAAAATGTATAGAGTAATAACAGAATTCGAAACTCACGAAAGTGATCAATTATTTAAGATTTTTCTTAGCAGTTTTCTCGTAACTGGTACATTTTTTGAAAAAATTATTCAAACATAAGTTGTGTGAAATATGTATATCTTTCTTTATGAACATTACTATTTTTGCCATAAGTGCAGCCGTTCTAGAGTTATTAGAGAAATAAAATGTATAGAGTAATAACAGAATTCGAAACTCACGAAAGTGATCAATTATTTAAGATTTTTCTTAGCAGTTTTCTCGTAACTGGTACATTTTTTGAAGAAATTGTTCAAACAAAAGTTGTGCGAAATATAAATATCTTTTATTATGTACATAACTAATTTTGCCATAAGTGCAGCCGTTTTAGTGATATTGGAGATAGAACAAAAATTGCATATAGTAAAAATTCGAAATTCTCGAAAATGATCAATTATGTAGGGTTTTTTTTAGCAGTTTTCTCATAACTAGTACATTTCTTGAGGAAATTGTTCAAATAAAAGTTGTGCAAAATATTTATATCTTGAATTATGTAGATAACTAATTTTGCCATAAGTGCAGCCGTTCTAGTGTAATACGAGAAAGGATAAAAAATGCACACAACAATTTAATCAGTTTCTAGTCCGACAAACTTGGACAGAAACGTAGTGAATAATAAATGGAACAAATCAATTTGAAATCGACTAATAATTGACTATATTTCCACACGTCACCACTAGCTGGTTAACGGACAGTGTGAAGTCGATGATAGATTCGTAAATCATAGCTCACACAACCATAAATCATTAATTCAAACTAGAACGGCGGAATTACTGTAAACAAAGTTTGAATGGTGTGCGAGTAAAATTGACCAACCAATGTATAAGGTATGATGTTGTCTGACAAGTTTTGTCCCTCTGGCCGCGTGTGTAAATTGTGACGGTCCACTTCGTCACAAATGCGATTTACATGCAAGGGAATTAGGATAATTAACACAGTCGCCGCCACAGCGAATGAAACACCCGGTATACATATATACGTATATATGTGTGTTATTTGATTTAGTGTACACTCAGCTGCGTATTGTTGTCATCATGCGCTAGCGTTGGCATTTCGAAACATTCGCGTGTTGACAAATTCACTAAATACCATTGCAAATGCATTACCAAAACTGCCAGTACTTTTTTTGTTTCTTAGTTATTAATTTAAGTATTTAACAAATTCAGATTAAACAAGCCTTGTATCTATACAACGCATCTACGCGTCCTGCTCTCCTAATAAGTAATATATGTGATGCAAGTAGCGATTTTAATAATTATAACTTTTGGGTTAACAATATGAAAAAATCTTACAGATATAAAATATCTTAGAATTATTAGTAGAATTTTTGGGTGTTTTAATTATTTTTATAAGGGCAGTATTAAGGGGGGTTCTAAATTTGGGGGCCCTATAACTCGAGAAGTACATGTGGGATTAGTTTTAAACTGCGAGGAGACTCAAATAGGTTGCCAAATAATATGTGTACCAAATTTGGTGTGAATCGCCCCGGTACCTTCAGAGGAATAAAGGGCAGAAATCAGTGATTGATAACGTAATAAAATAATAATATGGGTACGTGTAGGATTGTCGAGGGGAGGCCACGCCACATAATTTGTAGGTTTATCGCGTAGCAGGTATCTAAATGTGTGTGTGCTTAACGGAATTTTGCACAGTCACTGATAAAAAATAGATTTGCCAACGAATGTTTGAGCACGTATTCATATTTCGCTGTTACAGCAACACCACCTGAACGATGACTGATTCTATAATTAGAAATTTAAATATTTATACATTCTTGGGATTAATTAAGTTTTTGTGACGCAGTAAATATACCGGGAACGAGGAATTCCTGCGGGATCGATGCCATTACCGGGACCACGTTATTTCGATGCAAATATTAATTAATATATATATATATATATATATATATATATATATATATATATATATATATATATATATATATATATATGTATATATATATATATATATTATATACCCCTGCAGCTAACGACATCTGTGGTTAACATGGTTCATTACTTCGGATAATATAACGAAAACAAATTACATTTGAAATTGTATATTTCTCTCTGGTAAAAATATTTAAATCCCAGTGTGGTTATAAGTTTAAATTGCACATATTTGTTTTATTTAAAATAGTTGAAATTCTTATTAATGTTAAACATACGAAAACTAATTATTTTTAATTATTATTTATCTTAGACGAAGTCTAAATGTAATCATGAAAAATTACGAATTACGTCTGTGTGCGCTTTAAAGCCAGAATTCCTGAAACTTCTATTTGGGAAAACAAAATATTTTAACTGAAATGCTTATCTCGGAAACGGCAAGAGTTAGAGAAATAGTGATTCTTATAAAAGTTAAAGATATTAAATTTTCTAGTAACTTTTGTTTGAAAAGTTTTTACAGAAAACGTACCATTCTCTGAGAAACTGCTTTTGAAAATGATATTGAATAAGGTTGTTTGTATATTATTTATTGTACTAAAAACGTAATTTATTTTAAGTAATGCTCGTACTAATTTGGTAATATCTCGAAAACGGTAGGAAATAGAGAAATAGTGAATTCTATAAAAGTTAAAGATATTAAATTTTCTAGTAACTTTTGTTTGAAAAGTTTTTACAGAAAACGTACCATTTTCTAAAAAACTGTTGGTATATTATTTATTGTACTAAAAACGTAATTTATTTTAACTGCAAGTAATGCTCGTACTAAATTGGCAATATCTCGAAAACGGTAGGTAATAGAGAAAATGTGAATTCTATAAAAGTTAAAGATATTAAATTTTCTATCAACTTTTGTTTGAAAAGTTTTTACAAAAAACGTACCATTATCTAAGAAACTGTTGGTATATTATTTATTGTACTAAAAACGTAATTTATTTTAACTGCAAGTAATGCCCATACTAAATTAGCAATATCTCGGAAACGGTATGAAATAGTGAAAAAGTGAATGCTATAAAAGTTAAAGATATTAAATTTTCTATCAACTTTTGTTTGAAAAACTTTTACAAAAAACGTACCATTTTCTGAAAAACTGCTTTTGAAAATGATAGTGAATATATCTGCTTGTATATTGTACTAAAAACGTAATTTATTTCCATATTTAATGGTTTTCCCGAAATAAACAAAAGCAACAAACAGTATCGCATAACCATAATTGATGGCCGTTGTCATGTTATCCTGACAAAGGTATCTGTCGCACAAGGTTACAATAATACCTGATGATAATATTAAATTACTTTGTTTACGTGTACGTAAGTTACGTACTTAAATACAGCGAGCTAAAAACGATAAACATTAATTTTGTACTTAGAGGGGCTTCACGTCAAGTTGTCTGTGTAAAAATTGGCTATCTCTATCTAACGCACCTAAATGGACGACCTGTCCTGCCACCAAGTTTAGTGTGCAAGCAGGATGGTTGTCATTCGGGTGCGCTAGATAAAGTAAACTTGGCGTGTAGTGCCGTGGAAACATTCTATTATAAATGCACCCTAAGAACCAAATAATAAAATGATTCTGTTTGTTTATAACAAGTGACTTTAGATACGTTTCCATGGTTGTAATTTAGCAAATATACGTCAACTTTAACAAGTAATAATAGCAGTCCTCGGCCAAAACCAGTTAAAAATTAGTGCTATGGGTTACAATAGGCAAAATAAATTGCCATGTGTGATACTGGCTTGTTTGTTCATGTATTTTGTTACCTTTCAATGTAATTTTACCAAATGGAAATCACACAGAGATTCCGGCATTAAATCTACAGGTATATTTGTTTTAAATTACAAGAACTGTAATTAAAGTAATTAGACATATCTGGAGTGCCCTGTACTCGACTTTTGGGATGTATATTCATGTTTATATTACTTTGTCTTAAAAATATTTTTCTTTTTATGCCAAACACATTTATAAATGGTTCTAATCAATGAAATACGAAAATGTTTGAATAATTGTTTGTTCTGGTTGCAGATTTGACCAGTGAAGATGTATTGATGCAGCGTTTGGCAGAGCTGCAAGTGCGTCTGCAATATTTGGACTCAATGTACCGCGCCCGGCAGGAGGACGTCCAGTTATTGTCCAGGCAGATTGGACAGGACAATGTGTCGTCTACGAACAGTCCCTTGTCCGCACTACGCCCCGAAATCAAGGCGATGCTCAAGAATTCGTCTGGTTCGTACCATTTTGCCTATCCTTTGTGTAGGAATTCCATAAAAATGTATTAAAATGAAATTTGGAGTGGTGTTTACTCGACATACTATCTATTTAATATAATATCGCTTTATATTCATACCGGATTCGTATAAGAAAGTAATATTTACTGTAAAATAATATCTAAACTAGTATAAGAAAGGCAGAATTGTACAAATGTATTCTTGCCGTGTACGACGATGTCACGTCGGATACAGACACACACGTAGTGCCCATTTGGACCATGGGGTGGAAAATATAAATCGAACAGACAATATAAATGGACACGGTTGGGGAAAAGTCTGGCAAAGAGTCGACTAAACCAGGGGGGGGGGTGGCAGGGAAGTAGAAAAAGCACTTGGGTGAAAAGTGTATCAGTAAATAAATGATTACAAATGACTGCCAGTTGAATTCCAGAAAATATTTAATAATAACTGAAGGCGCAAACTTTAAGTTCGACACAAAATAATGCCAAGTCAATTTTGATTGATTTATCGAAATATATAGCTTTTATATGTAGGTACAATTTAATAAAATATTTAAAAAAGCTACTAAATAAAACTTTTTATTTTTCTGTATTAAATTCAATGTGGTTTTTGTTCCCTTTTACGTATATAACTGGTGTAGCCCAAACTCTAGCATTTATTGAAGATATTGTAGACGATGTTGGTAACACCGGTTACTGCTATAAACTCGCTTGGAGCACAAAGATTACGTTTTGTTTTAAATTTCATGGTTTGACTTCAACAGTTTTACCTCTAGAACTTATATTAATACGATGATAATGAAAATAGTAACGCTAGGGTAACCTGTAGCCACATGCCCATATCATATACCGAATACAGTCCATTCCTTAACGATTCATGTATTTATATATATATATTTATTACATCTGACACAAAAACAATTTAACTTCAAGTAGATTGAAAATTATGCGAACGGAATATTTGCCGGTCATTGACGGTGCACTGACGGCCAACTGAAATCACTACCCCGTTAAATAATAATATTTTATGATATGTATAAGTTAATACTTATATTAATACGAAGGTAATGAAAATAGTAACACTAGGGTAACCTGTAGGCACGTGCCCATATCATATACCGAATACAGTCCAGTCCTCAATTTAATAAACTAAAATCCGAGCATATATATTTTCACTGTTCACGTTATCGAAGCTTTTATGTACGCGTAATAATTATTTAGATGCCGTTTTGTAGTCAACAAATAATTATTAAGATTTTACGTAGTTGGTTTAATAATGTTAAGTGTTCAGTAAGTGGTGCAGAAAAACACATGTCATTAACAAGTGATTTTCATAATTAGAATAAAATGAATATGTGAAAAACAGTGCAGTTTAGTTTGTGAATAATCTAAAAACTAATGGACTGGGAATTTATATTCAATTCTTCGTTCATCGTTCACTAAAGCATTGTGAATATCCAGGAAGTTTGTAATACGCAATTATAAACTGTTAAAGCACTTTTATAAAATAATAAATGATGTTCTTATTTTCTCAACAATATTTTAATAACTGTGGAACTATTAGTAAATGGACATAAATTATTTGAATGTTTCACAGTGTGAACGACAGATTGAGCAGGTGTAGGATAAATTTGAATAAAATTTAGTATGAGTTTGCGTGCGATTTTTGGGCATTCGTGTAAAGGCCAAGCTGAGAAACGGTGGCTATGAATTTATAATCGTGTTAATGATCAATTTCAGTGTATATAGCCAGGTATAATAATGTGCATATAAATCGGGCACACGGATAGATCGCTCATTTGAATAACAAATGGACTACGCAATTACTCATTATATTATTGTGCATATCGTCAATAAGTACCGTGTTTTTTAAATAAAGTTACAAATGAAGCGGGCAGAGTCCGGACGGACACGAATCAATTTCCCACACGCACCGCAACGGATATTCGAACTAATGCTAATATGCGCACCCGTTCACATACACATACACATACACGTTCGTGATGCATTTGCATAGCCAACCTATAACAATCTGTGTGTGTGTGTGTGTCACCATTACGCGATTGCAATCGCGGAATTTACATTCTGACATTCGGTGTAAATCTGTCTCAGTTACACTAATCTCACATGCCGACTTAATGTATTATAAGCTTACGAATACGAATGTTTTTCCATTCATGAACAAAACAATCTGTTATTACGCTTAGAAATTACAGTAATGACTCCAAAAACAACATTTGTAATACATTCATTGGTCATTTCGTCAATATCACTAAAACGGCTGCACTTATAGCAAAAATTGTTATGTACATAATGAAAGATATTATTATTTCGCACAACTTTTACTTGAAAAGCTTTTGCAAAAAATGTACCAATTACGAGAAAACTGCTACGCAAAATCTTAAATAATTGATTACTTTCGTCAATTATGAATATCACTAGAACGGCTGCAAAAATAGTTATGTACATAATGAAAGATATGAATATTTTGCACAACTTTTGTTTGAAAAGTTTTTGCAAAAAATGTACTAGTTACGAGAAAACTGCTACGGAAAATCTAAAACGTTGAACTTATTGGATATTATATTTTATACTTTCTCAAATATCACTAGAACGGCTGCACTTATAGCAAAAATAGTTATGTACATAATAAAACATATTTTTATTTCGCACAACTTTTACTTGAAAAGTTTTTGCAAAAAATGTACCAGTTACGAGAAAACTGCTACGGAAAATCTTAAACGTTGAACCTACTGGATATTATATTTTATTATTTCTTCAATATGTCTAAAACGGCTGCACTTATAGCAAAAATAGTTATGTACATAAAGAAAGATATTAATATTTTGCACAACTTTTGTTTGAAAAGTTTCTACAAAAAATGTACCGGTTACGAGAAAACTGCTACGGAAAATCTTAAACTTTGAACATATTGGATATTAAATTTTATCCTTTCTTCAATATCTCTAAAACGGCTGCACTTATAGCAAAAATAGTTAGGTACATAAAGAATGCTATGAATATTTCGCACAACTTTTGTTTGAAAAGTTTTTGCAAAAAATGTACCAGTTACGAGATAACTGCTATGGAAAATCATATTGTTTTTAAATATATAAATATAGATAATAATAAGTCGAGTAAAGGCCACTCCAATTTTTTCTACGTTAGGTATAATAAAGGTATTGTAATCGACCTCGTTTTATTAATGGAAATATACGTCTTGAGGCTCTTTGAATTACATTTTCGCTATTACCAAAAATATAAAAAAACATGTTTGGAATGATAGGGTTTTATTTGGGGCCCAAGTTTGTAACGGTGGTCTTTTACGACCAGCAGAGGTGGTGCGGGTGTATTCTAAGCCCCCATCCCGCTGGGGCACCATACATATATAATTAGTTTATACGCCTTTATTAATTAAAACAATATATAGTATATATAGCATTAAATAATGTTTTAAAATATTTAATTAGTAACAGCGGGGGTACTAAATATTTGGCGTACTAGAAAAGTGTATTTCTGTTGTTAATCCCTAAACATGGGTTCACCTCATTTATAAAATAATCATTAATTTTAGTACGAACTGTTTTTAAAGCAATTTCGTTACAATTGGACATATGATCCGTCATATCTCTGACCGTGTTACATACATTTAAAAAAGTTTTAAAGCCAATCATTGGGAGCTCAATGATGTACCAAAGCCACTCAGATGAGGTGAACCCTTCCAGCATTTCCACAATAAATTGGTCAAAAAAATAGACTCGAGAATAATCGTTATAAACGTTCTGAATACATTTGACGCCAATCTCATATTCTGAAGCGATCATTTTCAGAATCTCTCGATTTCCTGTTTTGTTCTTGCAATCTTTGCCTGCGGCTTCAGCAATTTTGTCAGCTGCTATAATGTCGTCTATAAAATAACGCACTTCTGTAAGTAACGAGTCTGTTAAAAATTGTAGGTAATTTTGTTCGGAGCAATTCAAAGTCTTTACAAATTCAATTTCTAACTCTTTAAATGCTCCGTAAATGGTTTCGCGAACTATGTCCACGGATGGGAAATTCATTAGGTCATCTTGTTTTGCGGCATTTTCCTGAAATTAACACTGCAGCTTAACCAAATTGTCCCTAACAATATTCAATTCCTAACGTATTTCATCAAAACTTTGTATTTCAAATAACAATTTTCAAAAGTGATTTACCACCAAATGGTGCATTTTTCTAAAACAATTTTCCAACAAAAGTTGTTGGAAATTTTATTATCTTGAACTTTTATTAAATACATTTTTCTTGAAATCAATTTGTTTTCGAGATATTGAAAAAGTAGTGAAAAGGGACACGTACATTCTAAATAGCAATTTTCAAAAGTAATTTACCACCAAATGATACATTTTTCTAAAAATCTTTTCCAACAAAAGTTACTAAAAATTTTATTGTCTTAAACTTTTATTACATATATTTTTCTTAAACTCAATTCATTTTCGAGATATTATAAAACTAGTGAAAAGGGACACATTTTAAATAGCTATTTTCAAAAGTGTTTTACCACCAAATGGCACATTTATCTAAAAATCTTTTCCAACAAAAGTTGTTTGAAATTTTAATATCTTAAACCTTTATTAGATACATTTTTCTTAAACTCAATTCGTTTTCGAGATATTAAAAAAGTAGTGAGAAAAGACGGCCTTAAATGTCTATGAATTTAACTTACTTGAACACCGATTAGAATGATTGCAACAAAAATTATTATATATTTCATTTTGAAGTTAAACAATACTAAGTTAATAATATAGAATAACATCTCTTTTTATACAAAAAAACACAATTAAATTTAATTTGTATTTTGTTGTAAAATTTATTTTTTTGCTAAATTAGTAATAATAATTGCAAACAGATAGCAACAATGAACCATAAACTAGTTTTATATATAAATACATTTAAAAAATAATTATATGCACTAATGATTCCAGCTAACCACACAGGTACAAGAGTCCAAGGATATATGATTTGACCTTGAAAATTGGTTTAATATTAAGAGAATGCATTTTTTTTTTGGAATTAAACGGCAAAATTTGATTATAAATTTGTTTTAGTAAAAGGTTTCCGTGTTTAAATATATTTTTAGAGTGTAATAGACGATGCATTAAGTTATTCTTTAGAAAAAAGGATTTATTAAAATAAGAAATGTTATTAAATATGTTATCGTAATATTTCATCTGGTTCTTTGTGCCCATATTATATTATTTGACAAGGAACATGGCTTTCACATACATAATTCTCTATTTTTAAATTCCTTCTTTCGTTCGCTACGCTGTCAAAAACAGGAACACACGTCCAACATGGTTCTTGCATGCGCTGAATATACATATATATATATATATATATATATATATATATATATATATATATATATATATATATGTATATGTTTTTTTTTTTTTTTGCTCATACATTATCTTATATATATATAAAGAAAGAAAAACAAAGATGTGGATAGTTAAAAAGTTGGAAAAAGTTTTTAGAAAAATGTACTAGTTACTGGTAAATAACTTTTTTTATTATCTTTTCACTACTTTTTCAATATCTAGAAAAAGAATTGAGTATAAGAAAAATGTATCTAATAAAAGTTTAAGATATTAAAATTTCTAACAACTTTTGTTGGAAAAGATTTTTAGAAAAATGCACCATTTGGTGGTAAATCACATTTGAATATAGCTATTTAAAATGTATGTGTCTCTTTTCACTCCTATTTCAATATCTCAAAAACGAATTGAGTTTATAAAAAATGTATCTAATAAAAGTTGAAGATATAAAAATTTCCAACAACTTTTGTTGAAAAAGATTTTTAGAAAAATGTACCATTTGGTGGTAAATCACTTTTGAGAAATTGCTATTTGAAATACGGAGTTTGTTTGATACATTTTTATTTCGTATAAGAAAATGTGTTTGAATAAGTTACGTAATGATGCATGAAATATTATTAGCGATATCAATTTGTCAATTCGTGAACACCTCCTATAAGAGGTACTTATTGATATTGAACGAGGACTATTTATATCAAAACTCGTAAAAATATATATTTTCTTCAACAAAATATAGTGCTATAGTGCTCAATTGTGCGTCTGTAACGTTCAGGAAAATAAAAAAGCTTGCTTTTAAATTTAAAATGCTGGTTTAATACTGGTTTTGACGCTAATTTAGTTTTAACCGATTCGTTTTGTTAATATTTATGTTTCAATTAGTTACGTTGAAGGTTGAAATCATGTAAATATGATAAATCACGATATTCTTTTTTTGCAATCTGCAAATGACATTGCAAAATATTTAACAATTGCGACAAAACATCGGAATTGAAAAGTATGCAAATAATACGTGTGCAAGAGAGATAGCGCGTTGACAAACAATTTATTTGTTTTGAATATTTCGTAACACAGTTATACGTGTTTTCGCGACTTTCCAAGAAAATACACCCGGCTTTTTCTTTTAGCCGAACGGAAATTGAAACAACAAAGTTTTTCTTTACGTTTTAGTGTATGTTCTCGTTTTACGAACAAATACTACAGATAAAATAACACAATCGGTACATCGACTTTAAAGGGAAAAGGGGCCATCCCCTGCTCCTGACTGATAGATAAAATATCAGGGCCGTACCACGAACAATGTCAAAGGGCATCAAATTTATACCGCGGACGTTTCCGGCCATTATTTTCTTTCACGTTGACAAACAGTCACATAAATTACTTGTATTTCGCTTGTGTCCGCTATACAAGCAACCCGATTTAAACTCATTGTACAATTTATACAAATGGGCTATAGTATTCGGTCAAAAAATAATTGAACAATTTCAAGTAACACTACCCAAAAAGAAAGCATGTTTTTCTCGAATTTTTTTCTCAAATCGGGTAAATGATATTAACTCCGGCTTTGTTGCATATTGTTTATTCATATTTGGACTAAATATATTGATTTTATTGAACTATTCGTTGCGTACAGTGCCGAGAAATAGCGCCCCTAATATCTGCGTGCAAGAACAGAAACTTCAAGGTCGTTCGGGTCATCTTTAAAATAATCTGGTTTGAAAATCTTAAACTAAACAATATTAGTTCAAGCTTTGACCTCGTTGAGATCAATTGGACGATAATTGACAAAATGGCGGCTGTTCGAAAACAAGTCATGTTTTTACTTAGCTTTGGCGGACTGCAAAATCTATTTATTATTGATGAAAATGCGTGAAAGTTGTAGCAAATTTAGTGTACTTTAATATAAATTAAAGAAATCAAAAATCGTATTATAACTTTTTGAGTGATCTTTCCGCTTGATAAAAGCGAGCGGTTTCGTTAAAAACGCCTTTAAGGTGTTATTCATATAATTAAAAAAACTCACAAAATCAGAAAATGTAGTCGAAATATGAATAAACAATATGCAACAAAGCCGGAATTGATATCTTTTACTCAATCAGAGAAAAAAATTCACGAAAATCATACTTTTTTTGGGCAACTATATTAAAATTTTATAAGATTAATACGGATATGCTCGTCATTTGGTGCAGCAATGCTTGTTTGTTTGTAAACCTAGTTTAAAAGTTAGCTAATCTAATTGCACTAAAGGTCAAATATTGTTTATTTGTTGCAGGTATGAGGTTTACAAACGGTTTATTTCCGACAACAGCGATCCGATTGCCGTCGGTGTACAATTTTTTACCGCATCTGCTGGACGATCCGACAAGTCTGAGACCGGCCTTTATGCTATCGAAGGGGCGATCGTACGTGTCGATGGTTCTCGGCGTACCGACGGTTAAACGCGACAAACAGAGTTATCTCATGGAGACCCTACAGAATATTCTGGAAGCCATCAGCGACGATGAGCAAGCTGATACCATCATTATTGTTTTTATCGCTGAGGTAAGAAATACTAACAATTATTTATTCTTATTATAAAATAATAATTGGACTGGAGAAATATATATATATGTATGTATATCTTAATACAATAATATTGAGCGGGGCGGTAGTCTTAGTTGACCGTCAGTGCACCGTCACTGACCGGCATATAACAACGTTTGCAGAATTATCAAACTACTTGAAGTAGAACAGTTTTTTGGCACAGATGTAATAATATATATTAACACCACAGCTAAATAATTATTTTTACTTTCTTTTACGAAGTAATAAGTAAGTCTTGTAATCATGACAAATTTAGAACTCGAGATTTCAACGGATATACACGTTTTGACTTTCCCTGAATCTATTGTGACTATTTTCGGAATTATGTCTGTCTGTCTGTGTGTAGATTGTTTTAGATAAAAGTCAAAATGTCTCGAAATGTGAACCAATTTCAAGATATATTAAAAGTGATTTTCAAAAGTCGAAATAAACCGTTATTTCACAGTACTTGAGCTGTCTGTCAAATTGATGGCTTTTGTACCCCAATTTCGTCCATTTTGAAACAGCAAAGGTTCAAAGTTCAAGCATCCCTTAGTTGTCGTTTTACAACAAACATATCGATCACATCGTCATCTTCAGATATAAATGACATCGCATTACGTTTCACCGCAGTCCGAGAACAAACCGTCTGATAAACCACATTTTTTCTGGAGTTTGATCGATGACAACCCAGCCACTTATCATGCATTTTTTTTTTGTCGTATACACTGTTATAGTTGAAGGAGCAAATGTCCGCTACACTGTTGGCTAACAGCCATAAAATCTTTTTGTGTACTTTCATATTTTATTGCACTGACATCTAAATAAAATAATAACTGTGCAATTACAAATAAAGCCAGTTTATGATAATATTATATTTATATTTACCCATTATTGTAAATATAGATAAGAAATACTATAGTGCCTTTATACAGCATATGCAATTTAATTTTCCGGAAGGGCCATCAAAAAAATAATTATAACACGGTCTTTGAAAAAAGAATAAAAGACCATTTAACACTTCACAGAACAAAAAAAACTTCAAAGCAACGAATTAAAATACATGACGACGTTCACACACAACAAACACAATTTTAATAACATATATTAATGCGTTCTATAAATAAAAATTTATAACCTCCAACATTTTGTTCAAGGATCAAAGGAATTAATTATTTCAGTTTTTAATTATAAAACTTTGTCAAACGAATATTTATTTGAGAATCTACGTCACAGTGGCTCTTAAACTTTTTCCATTCTAGTACGAATATACACAGATTAACCATCTATGATATATTGTTAGATAAAAAACTGTTCGTTTTCAAATAGTTTGAAAATCAGGGCAACATGATTTTTCCCGGCCGTCGACGGTGCATCGACGGTCAACTGAAACTACTGCCCCGTTCAATTTACTTGTTTTAAGATATATATAAGTTCCTACTCGGTTTAAATCGTTTTAAACTATTTTTAAACCACATTTAGCTACATATATATTTTTACTGTGCTTCATTATTTGTTGTAACGGTTTAATACGTATCTGCATATAAATGTATCCGTAAATTAAGCTCACTTCTGACCCAAATTAGCCACAGAATTACAGAGAACCATTAATGTCCGAAATACATTTCAACCCCCGCAATTATCATTATTCTTCTAGTATTGGTGTGATTGTGATGGATGACCTACGGTCAATTCATCTACAGGATCGCGCCTAATTCGCTTTTGCTTGCGCGAAAAACAATTTGATAAATATTTAAACTGTAATTGCATTTTAACAGATCATTGAACACGAGAAACTTAGCTGGGCAGACGTTTAATTTGCTCCTTGAAGAAAGTTTCGACGACGTTTTCTTTCTAAAGTCACTCGAATTATACTCTATAATAGTCGATTTCATTTTAAAAGGATTTCGAAAATAATTGGATTTTATAATTAGAGTTTAACTTTTATAATTATTGTTTAAAGACATTTAGGAATAAGGATTATTTTTTTAACGCAGTAATAAGTAATTTTAACCCTCCTGGAATTATTTTAAAATTAAGTACATCTATAATTATTTATTTTAAATAATTTTGTTCAATATTTATTTATATAAAATTATTTTTAAATCAATGGTTAGAGCTTTGCCTATGCTTTTAGATTTGCAGCTATTACAGGGAGTTTGTGGGCAACTGTACTTAGTGTAATTTATATCTAAGTACACCTTATACGTAGAGATAAGAAGCAGGCATTTAATTATTGTTAGAACAATGAATTTTGTGTGTGAATAATTATATAGTTATCGCGCGCATTTGATATGCAGTATAAAATTTAATATTTATAAAATACGTTGCGCCGACACCGTAACTATATTCATGCATGTGTGAATTTGTTTAAATACATAATATTATATAAACATTATTATATAATTCATTAAAGCGTATATTAAAAACATATTAACATTTTATTTATATTTATTCTCCGTGTCTATGAATAAATAAGAAATATATTTAATAATAAAAGTTATATTTAACGAATCGACACGAATTAGTATTTATTATTTTTACATAAAACGTGAATTTACCCCAAAAGTTTCATGGACATATATATATATATATAATTATAGTTTCTCAGAAAATGGTACGCCTATCACGCGAATGTGCTCGTTTATTTGTATTATTCTTTGAATATCTCAAAAATGACTCGAGTTAGAGAAAATATTATTTTATAAAAGTCAAAGTAATTATAATATCTAACAACTTTTGTTTGAAAATTTTTTTCGTAAAATGTCCCATTTCCCTAAAAATTGCATTTGAATTTACCCCAAAATTTTTGCCTTTAATGGATATACATATAGTTACAGTTATAGTTTCTCAGAATATGGTACGCCATTTCTAAAAACTTTTCAAACAAAAGTTGTTGGAAATTTCAATATCTTTAACTTTTATCAGTAACACTTTTTCTCTAACTCTCACCATTTACGAGATATTGATAGCACAGTAAGGGTGCATTTATAATCAAAAATTTTCCACGGCACTAAAACATCACGGCAAGTTTAATAGCTATCTTTATTTAACGCACACGATTGACAACCATCCTGCTTCTACATTAAACTTGGTGGGCGTAGGACAGGTGGTCCATTTTGGTGCGGAAAACGTAAAATAACGTGAAGCGAAGCGATTATAAATGCTCCTTAATATCCGATGTTTTCAAAAATACAAGTTTTAAGTTTAAAGATTAATAATTTTACCAATCTGGTTCTAGAGCGTAACAGACACACACACAGACGTGTATTTCGGTTAAAATGTCGTATATACATTTGTATAAGAAAGGAAAAATCGATGTATCAATAGTTTTCTTTCCTAATTATTAGTCATGTGTAACTTAATATATATATATAATAATATATTTTAATTTAGAATCTTAAACACGGTGTTTGAGTAAGAACGGCGAATACTGCAAATATTTGCAGCCGTAGCAGTGCAGTTGCACTTTTAGCTTGACTGCATCGCTAATTGCTGCCCGACTTGTGCATAATACTTGAGGTCTACTTCTTTGCACCTTAGGCGTTCTCCAGAAGCCATACAAATTAAAATAATTATAAACATAAAATCGCAGGAAATATTCTATAACCAACACGTTCATCAATTTATTTTATTCTTTCTTGTTTAAATATAATTTATCATAAATATCTATGAGATTTTCCGTAGCGGTTTTCTCGTAAGTGGTACATTTTTCAAAGAAGTTTTTCAAACATAAGTTGTGCAAAATATTAATATCTTTCATTATGTACATAACTATTTTTGCCATAAGTGCAGCCGTTCTAGTGATATTGATGAAAGAACGAAACAAGAAAATAAGTATAAGAAAGTCGAGTGAAAGCCACTCCAGGTTTTTTATTTAGGTTGTATGGGGTAGGTGTGTGCTGAATGTGGAATTGAAAAAGGTCTCAGTTTCGGTTGTAAGGTCACACTGAAGATACTGCGGTTCAAAGTGAATATTTCTAAGCGCGAACCTTTTTGAAAATTGACCGACTTCTTAGAATTCGATAGCAGTTTCGCCTTTTTACAAGAATATTTGCTTTGAAAGGAATAATACATATTTATAGCCACTGATTTCTTAATCCAAACACATTGATGAATCGATAACGAATGGACTGTATTCTGTATATGATATGGGCACGTGCCTACAGGTTATACTAGTGTTACTATTTTCATTACTTTGTCTTAATATAAGTATTATCTTAATACATTAATATTGAGCGGGGTAATGATTTAATTTGACCGTCAGTGCACCGTCGATGACGGCCAAATAATCCGTTCGCGTAATTTTCAACCTACTTGAATTTAAATTGTATTTGTGTCAGATGTAATAAATATATAGATGAATCATTGAGGAGCTGTTTTCTGTGTATGATATGGGCACGTGCCTACAGGTTACCCTATTATTACAATTTTCGATTATTAATTTAGAAGAAAAATCCAAGTTGTTATTTTTATAGTAAACCAAATCATTTGATAAATCCTGATAGCTGAAATTAATGAGTCGTAGCCGTAAAAAATGGTGGATAATTTGTCTTTTAAAAGCAGTTTGCAGCGGTTCAACGCATTGTTCTTCGCAATAGATATTTCAGTGTTTCAGGCCACGTTTCCTTTCAGCCAAAAAGAAACGACAGAAAAAATTCGATTAAATAAAATGTTCGCTTGGAGAAAGAATTTCAATTACTGGTGTTCAGAGCATGCTAAGATCACTAGAATTAGTTTCACTGCATTGTTACAAATGCAAGGAATGCTTTGTGTATTTTAAAAATCGACAATTGTATTCGCGTGGCACCACCATTTACATATGTACGGACTTTGGAATGCTTGTCTTTACGACTTAATCCAACTCTACGTACAAATCTAGCAGAGTAACAATGATTATATAACAAAATATATTAATTTGTTGTAAAAGATTGAAAATGTTTAATATAATCATTAATCACGTAAATGCCTTTAATTACGATTGATTTTCTTTTGTTACAGACTGATTTGGAGTACGTACTTGAAGTAGCCAAAGAAATAGAGTTAAGGTAAGTCAATTAAAAAACAATTATTAATTAAGAAACAGAACGAAGTTGTTGAAACATTTTAAACAATTTTTCTATGCTGTTAAATTCATTACAAATTGTTTCAAATCACGAAATTTACTTAGTTTTAATTATATATGTGTTTTAAATTAATTTAACTATTGCAATAACCCAATATTAATATGTGTGCAAACTAGGGAAACGTATAAGTAACTTGGCTATGTTCAAAAGCAATTTTTCAGTAAATGGTACTTTTTTTGAAAAAACTTTTCAAACAAAAGTTGTGAGACAGTTTAATATCTTTAACTTTTATAGAATACATTTTTTCTGTAACTCGTGTCGTTTCCAAGTTACATAAAGATTACTTTCGTATGAGCTCTATATCTTAAAGCATTAATATTGAGCGGGGTAGTGGTTTCAGTTGACGGTCAGTGCACCGTCGACGCCCGGCAATTAATCTGCTCGCTTAATTTTCAACCTAGTTGAAGTTAAATGGTTTTTGTGTCACATATCTATGATTGTCAGACCCGAAATATTTTGATGTTTCCACAGATACGGTAACCATATTGACTCGGGTCTAATCGAGGTGGTGTCTCCGTCGCCGTCGTATTACCCGGACTTTGACAAGCTGCGACTGACGCTGGGCGACTCGGCGGAGCGCGTCAAATGGCGCTCGAAACAAAACTTGGACTTTGCCTTCTTGATGTCGTACGCGCAGCCAAAGGGAACGTTCTATGTGCAACTGGAGGACGACATTTTGGCCAAACGTAATTTCATCACCAGTATGAAAACGTTTGCCATCGAAAAAAGCGGTGGCAAAGTACCCTGGTTCGTACTGGATTTCTGCCAACTCGGCTTTATAGGTGGGCATCCTTTATATTTATATATATATAGCGTGCACTTTCTTATACGAATATATTTTAGGAAATATCTACACTTATGTTTACAATTTCGAACTCGTCAATTTTCAATAGCACTTTTTAGGGAAATGAGATATTTTACGTAAAAACTTTTCAAACAAAAGTTGTTAGGCATTTTAATGTCTTGGACTTTTATAAAATATTTTTTTCTGTAACTAGTGTCAATTTTGAGATATTTAAAAAATAATACAAGTAAACGAGCACTTTCGCGTGAGTTTTTCTTCTTAAATAATTTTTAGGTAAATGGGACATTATTCGAAAAAGCTTTTCAAACAAAAGTTGTTTGAAATTTTAATATCTTTGACTTTTATGAAATAACTTATTCTCTAACTAGTATCATTTTCGAAATATTCAAAATATAATATAAGTAAACGAGCACTTTAGCGTGAATTTTTTTTTCTTAAATAATTTTTAGGTAAATGGGACATTATTCAAAAAAGCTTTTCAAACAAAAGTGGTTTGAAATTTTAATATCTTTGACTTTTATGAAATAACTTATTCTCTAACTAGTATCATTTTCGAAATATTAAAAAAAATATAATACAAGTAAACGAGCACTTTAGCGTGAATTTTTCTTCTTAAATAATTTTTAGGTAAATGGGACATTTTTCAAAAAAGCTTTTCAAACAAAAGTTGTTTGAAATTTAAATATGTTCGACTTTTATAAAATAACTTTTTCTCTAACTAGTGTCGTTTCCGAGATATTCACAAATTAATACAAGTAAGCGAGAACTTTCGCGTGATTTTTTTTTAATAAAAAATAAAAACTTTCTGTTACGGAAATATTTAAAACTTAAATTCAATTGAATAATTATAAAAAATAAATTAATTGTCGATCTGTCAGCCACAAGCACAAAATATTTATGTTGCATTTCAGAATATGTCAACCACAATGTGACATAAATACAGAATTTTGTTTTCACGCGTGGATATTTAAAATTAATTATTCAATTTGGTTAAAATGATCATAAAACAGGTATTATCTATTATTTGAATCTGTCCATTATTTTTCCAATAATCATTTAAATTTATTGAATGAAAATATCAACTTTCATTTGAATAATTTTACCATTATTCTTGTTATAATCAATTTGTAACAATTAATTAATTTAGTAACAAATCATTTATTTGATTTTACACATACACAGAGACATTGGATATGGTTTCATGGCAATCATAGCATTAATTAAAAATAAATAAAACAATAGTCGAGTTTTATGTGGAAATTCTTTAATGGAAATTAGAACGATTTGCTGTTTTTAAGGCTGGAAACATTGGTGCTTGTTACCTATTTTATGTTATTTAAATGCAGAATGCATCTATTACCGATGTCTATTGGTTGAAACAATTTATTTTATAGTGTCTTTTCGGGATATTTATTTTATTGTTCGAGTTTAATTGAGTTTTGTAACATATTGAAAACAATTTAAAGTCCCTGTTTTATTTTATAGGAAAACTGTTTAAATCTGCCGAAATACCGTGGTTAGTCCAGTACTTCCAAATGTTCTTCAACGACAAACCAGTCGACTGGTTATTGGACTATTTCATTACAACCAGAATTTGCAACGTGGGCAAAGACGCGGTAAGTTTATAAACATATCAAAATATACGTTGTAATTTTCACCACCAGACATTTTAAATAACTAAGAGATTGATCACACATTTTTTCGCTCGAAAAAGTTTCGCATTTCGGCGACAAAAAAACGCTCACAATTCAACTTTTATTCCCAGTCCCTCTACAAAAGCTAAGAAGCAGCATCTTTTATCTTCAAATCCCTTTCGAACTTTTTATCTTTTTTCTTTTCGTCTGACGATTCAGCCGTGTTTTTCCCTAGTTTCTACGGTTGCCAGGTACTTTGTATTCATTAACCAACACACGCGGATAGAGAAAATATTGCCGGTTATGATACTATTCACACGCTGCATTTGAATCCCTTTTATCCGGCGTACCATAACATCCGCATGAACTCACCTAGCAACTCACGACTAATCGATAATTGAGATTACAGTATGGCGTGTTCTACATGCTACAGTTAAAATACACATATTCATTTCAGGGATAATTAAAACGTGTATTTCCGTTATTATTTACAATACTTTAATTTATAAAAGTCGTCTAAGAGAGTTTAATAATCCATTTAATAGAATAAACGGCGAGCTGAAAGCACTAGTGCCTGTACCTATGTTTGTTTAATAAGAAATAAAGATCGTAATATATCTATAAAGTTTTATAGGTTTTCGTCTGACGGCTACAAAATGTATACATTTTTTTTTTATATATAAGCAGAACAATTCGTATATTTTTATGTTGGTCGTAAAACTTTTTGGTGTGTTTTATGTTCATTAGGGTGGGGAATACCGTGTGGCTGGATAACAGCGAGGCGTGGTTCGACACAATTCATTTACCTTAACTAGTGGGGTGTGATACATATATATTTATATATATATATATATATATATATATATATATATATATATATATATATAAAAAAAAGTATTGATTATCGATACATTGGGCACGATTTATTGAAGTGTGCTATATATTCCGATAGGTATCAATTTACTGTGCGTGTTAGTTTGATTGATTATTATCAATCACTTACTTACCGATCTTTTATGTCAAACGCAAATTTAGTTATTTTTAAATCGTTTATTTTAATATGATTAAATTGCTTTTTATACCGTTTATAATTTAGTATATTGAGAAAATAAAATCGTTTTATATTCGCAAATATTCATATATTTTTTTTATTTGTACGTAAATATGAATTATAAATGAATATAATATTTATTTCATATGGTAAGTCGTATAAGAAAATTGCTGCATTTATTTCTCATAAAAGTTTCTCAGTGCACTCCAAGTGCGCCTGACCCTAGTCGACTGTTCTAAAGGGGCATTTATTGCTTCAGATCAAGTTATCCTTGTCTAACGCACCAAAATAGACAACCTGTCCTAGTCCCTCTTAGTTTAGTGTGCAAGCAGGATGGTTGTCATTCGTGTGCACTAGATAAAGATAGCTATTTAACTTGCCGTGACGCGCCGTGTAGTGCCGTGGGAAAATTTAGTTATAAATGCACCCTTACTGTAATATTTCTGAAATGGTAAGAGTTAGAGAAAAGTGTTTCTTATAAAAGTTTAAGATATTAAAATTTCTAGTAACTTTTGTTTGAAAAGTTTTTACAAAAAGCGTACCATTTTCTGAGAAACTATATCTATATAAATATATCCATTACATTTTTGGGGTAAATTCAAACGCAATTTTTAGAGAAATGGAACATTTTACGAAATAACTTTTCAAACAAAAGTTGTTTGAAGTTTTAATGTCTTTGACTTTTATAATATAATTTTTTCTCTAACTCGTTACGTAAAGCTCCCCTTATAATTTTATTTCCGTTGTGCAATTCACCTTAGGCTAAATTAAATTGAATTTAATTTTTTGTGGTTTAAGATACTTTTAAGACAATTTGAAAGACCAGGAATGTATTTTAACGTGTAACTACTACCGCAGGGGTCACTGTGACCCAGTAATACCTGCAGTGTTACATAAAAGTGTCCCCTAATTATTATTTTATGTCACAATGTCATTTTATTATTATTTAAAAAGAGTTTCAGACATACGTTATTCCGAATATAGTTAGATATGATTCAGGGATGAGCAAAACGTGTATTTCTGTTATAAAACTTCCTTTTAGACTTCGTCCGTGGAAGTAAATATATGTATATATTGTTTTTAACTATTAAAGTTAGGAAAATTGATACTTTTTGAAAGTTGGACTCTCTGGAGGCAACAAAAGTGCAATAAAAGATGCAAAATAGTTACAAATATTGCAAATTTCATTTGATATCTGATTCTTCGCTGTTAAATTGATATGCATCAGCACTTTTCACAAGCCGGGAAAATCGCCGAATTTCGCAACCATTATCAGTTTGAAAAGAACAACGTTTTCAAAAGGAAATATTTTTCCTTCGGCAGTGCCATAGAAGTTTCCCTAACATTGCCAACGTTTCAAAAGGAAATATTTACTCTTGGCATTTCCACGGAACTTTTGTTTTCATGAAAATTCAACGTTATATTGTGTTATTTCATGATGAAAATCACATTGATTTTCTGTCATTAGCACAGAATTTCGTATATATGCCTTTTCAGCATTTCAAAGTTTTGTTATTTGAGTAAATGAGAATCTATTTATCCTATTGAAATCTTTTACGGTTAAAACGGAGTATTTACCGTAAATATACAAGTTAAACTAACAATTAATATTCAATATTGAAGTATTTATTCAACATATTATAAAAATATTATTTTCGCGTTGGTTTAAAATCCTTGAGATTCTCTACAAAGGACAGTTAATTATTTATAAGTACTGGCGTATTTTCTTTAACGAGAAATTAATTATTTATTATTTTGAGCAATTATGTTGTATTTTTAGCAATGTTTGATTTTCTATGTTGCAGAAGCATTGCAAGAAAGACAAGGACCAATTGTGGATTCACTACAAGCCGTCATTATTTCAACACGTCGGTACACATTCGTCGCTCAAGGGAAAAGTACAAAAATTAAAAGTAAACACCGTTAATAAGTCCTTAACGTACATTTCCGTGGCGTATCTGCTTGTCATATTTAAATATCATTCATTTTTAAATCGTCGTACAAGATAGTTTGGTGTTTAAACAAGATTTGGTACGCGTAAAACGCACCAACGCGTAATGCTCGCTATCGAATGCTTTACCTAACAGAAAAACAATTCACCAAATAGAATATACGTTTAGCTGAAAGCATTTATGCTTGTTATATATAGAAAAAAAATGCCCCTAGCTCTAAAAACAACCCTAGATCCGCCAGTGCAAACTTTATACCCGATAGTATCGAAACAATAACTTTAGAACGTGTTATTTCCGTCTTTACAAACTTAATATCAACACAGACATAAAATAAGGCCCAATTTCCAGGACAAACAATTCGGCAAGGTGCCCTTATACTTCCCGCATAGTAACCCCGAGGCGGTGATCGAGTCTGGCATTAAGGCCTACAAGTACTACACGCTGACTAGGGCGTACGCGGGCGAGACCTTCTTCTGGGGGCTGCTACCGCAACCGGGAGATCACCTGAGCTTCAAGTTCAGCGCACCGATCGTCATAAAAAGGTAGGAATGTTTCTTTAGGTTTCTACTTAAGACCCGGTAAACTTTGCGGTTATTTGCGGCTTTGCGGAACGCAAACACTCGTCGAGGTGTGATAAGAAGTATTGAACCACCGCCTCCAGGGCCGGACTCAGGACTAGTACTACCACATTGTCATTTACCTTCAACCTACGTGTTTTTATAAAATAGCTACACTCGATTTTTTGCCCTTTTACTATGTGTATTCATAATAATACTTTATATTGTTATAAATACATACAGATACACACACACGCAGACGTAGAATAATACAAATATTTAATTAAATCGCATAAAAATGGTTATATTATTGCAAGTAAACCATTTATTTTCAAGTAGGTTGGAAATTATGCGAACGGATTATTTGCCGGTCAACGACGGTGCACTGACGGCCAACTGAAACTACTACCCCGCTCAATATTAATGTTTTAAGATTCATACTTGATTTAAGCCACACTTAGCTTCTAAAATGAAACCTAGAGGCATTAATCGAGTATTTGCACCTTTTGTTTAGTTTATCGACGAGCTTTTTCACTGTATTTGTATGTAAAAATGTCGGAAATTAATTAATATGTTTGGGTGAGCCCGGTGCTGGTTCGTTATCGACGTGATTTCGGGGTATACGGTATATGCGGCGTGTCCCTTTTCATGTATCCGCATTCACGTTTCGTGATAATGCGACGAAAATATCCCACGAATTCAATATGAGGTACTCAAATGTTACAATAACCATTTTGACAACTCACTAGACCGCAAACCATACTGTCACATGTCAAGAATGAAAATGAAAAAAAAAAGATATATATATATTTAATACAACAGATACAAAAACCTTTTATATTCAAGTAGGTTGAAAATTAAGCGAACGTGTGATTTGCCGGTCAGCGACGGTGCACTGACGGCCAACTGAACACACTTCCCCGCTCAATATTAATGTTTTAAGATATATAAGTTTATATTCGATTTAAAACGGGTTATATACTTTTTAAACCACATTTAGCTTTAAGATATATATGTATATGTTAAAAATATGTCATTTTTCGCTACAATCAAAGTATTTCCATCGATTATTGACTATTTTGAATGTTTTGAATACAGTGTGTACTCGTTATTGTACTGTATATATAATATACTAAATCTCATTGTAAGTTACGCAGGAAGTTTTTGTGCTGTAATTGGTTTAAATTAAAGTATGCATCTATGTACTTTTATCTATTTTAATGCCATAGTAAATAATATAAATTGGTATGTAAAATTTAATAAAATAAATTATGACTTTTAGCGAGGAAAATAACGGTTTCATTACACGCGAAAAATAGATTTCCCGGTAGAGAACTAAAACGTAAATCAATATAAATGTGCTATGGTTCCTAATAAAACAAAAATTTCATTTGTTTAGTTTTGCCGGTAGGAAAATTGAAGAAAACAGTTAATTCAATTTGTAACAATAATGTTTCTTCTCAGCGCAGATGTTATTTAATAATCTTTAATCTATAATTAGATTAAGGTTAATTTAACACTATTTTCGGAATGACGTCTGTGTGTCTGTGTAAACGCTTAGAGACAAAACTGTCTGAATTTCCAATCGGGATTTTGTGTGTGTGTTTCAGGTTCCTTTTCAGGAGCGGTAACGCTGAACATCCTTCAGATAAACTGTATAACACCACCGTGGAAGTTATGCCAGTCATGCATAACCATATCACCAGAAGTATGAACTTAACCAACGATGGGTTCATCATTGTGGGTAAGTTTATTTTTTATTATTATTAATTTAGATATATGTACTTCTAAAAATAGCGGAACAGCTACTAAATTAGTTTAAAATGCAAACAAGCAGTTTCCGTAAACAATATGGTCGAAAATTTGCAAATATTATCGAGTTTGTTAATTATTTTGGCGCACGTAATTATAATGTTGATTAAATTTTAACGAAACTCAATATTAATTAGGAACAGTCAACTATAGATACCTTGGGGGCTAAATATAAACTGGGGATCTTCTATACCCCTAGAATTATATTTACGTAACGTAGAAATATTATAACACTTATAATAAAATATCTAATTTAATTATGTCTAATTATTTTATTCAAAAAAATAGGAATGAAGGATTATAACTTTTGGAAATATTCAAAATATTGTTTATATATGATTAATTTGTTAATATGTAACCATTATTTATTTTTTACCCCTTAATACTGCCCTTATAAAAATAATTAAAACCACCAAAAATTCTACTAATAATTCTAAGATATTTTATGTCTACAAGATTTTTTCATATTGTTAACCCAAAGCCCAAAAAAAATGATTAAATATGCACTAAAATATGTTATTTTTATCCAAATAATCTACAAAAAAATGTAAAACTTTTTATATCTATAACATTTGCTCAAATTGTTAACCAAAAGACCGTTATTATTAAAAACAGTTGCTCGCATATCGCATATAATGTGTTAGAAGGTCACATATGTTACCTAAAGGCGAGCTCTACGCGTTGGTGCGTTTCCGCGTACCAAATCTTGTTAATTCTTTTCGTAAAAGTTAAAAAAAAAACAGTGCTCTTTCTCGGTAATTATAAAACGACAATTAACGTTAACTTGGTTATTAATCAGGATTAGGTCTGACCCCTTATTAAGAAATATTCCATTTAGGAGTCGTTGCCACCTAATATATTTTATATCGTGTAGTTAGAGTAATTAATCATACAGATATTGTTTGAAAGGAAATAGCAATTATTTTCGAATATAAATGTGTAGTCATTATTTCGTTTATAATAAATTATCATTTTTATGTATGCTATGATGAGCTTAGAATACGGCTTAAGCTGCATAATTGCTGGTCGAGATTAATAGTAGTTATAATTAAGTGATAACGGATTTGTCTTTGTTGTGCTCTAGGCAAATTTGACAGCGCAGGCGTAGCAGACGGTTCCGTAGATGAAAACGTGGGCCAAGTCAAGATTCTGCGACTAAACGTTCACAGCGAAAGTGATAATTGGGCAATATTAAGTGAGGTAAGCCCCAAATCAACATTTTATATGCAATTGTTTTTTTTTCTACCCTTAATTCGTTAAAAAATATCCATTTTACAAACACACGACTGAACTGAACTGTACAATGAGCTAACATATTTAATTCAGAAGGGCCCAGACCCTTCCTTGTGTCGCCCTTAACTTATTTATAGCAATAGAAACATTATTTCCCCTGCATTAAGTTTTAATTTCTCAGACAAATTTGATTAGACTTGCCCCAAGAATTCGTTAGGGGAAACTGACAGTAGAAATACAAATTCGTTTCATACTCCATTAAAAAACTTTTGAAGTATTCCTATAATCGATTTAATTCACTGTTATTGAACTTTTTAGGGCATAACAAGAAGAAACTTTTTTTATTTGCCCTTAAAAGTTGTTTACACATAAAAATACTATTATATAACTTATACGCATATATATATATATATATATATATATATATATATATATATATATATATATATATATATATATATATATATATATATATATATATATATATATATATATATATATATATATATATATATATATATATATATATATATATATATATATATATATATATATATATATATATATATATATATATATATATATATATATATATATATATATATATATATATATATATATATATATATATATATATATATATATATATATATATATATATATATATATATATATATATATATATATATATATATATATATATATATATATATATATATATATATATATATATATATATATATATATATATATATATATATATATATATATATATATATATATATATATATATATATATATATATATATATATATATATATATATATATATATATATATATATATATATATATATATATATATATATATATATATATATATATATATATATATATATATATATATATATATATATATATATATATATATATATATATATATATATATATATATATATATATATATATATATATATATATATATATATATATATATATATATATATATATATATATATATATATATATATATATATATATATATATATATATATATATATATATATATATATATATGTATATATTTGTCGGTCACCGACGGTGCACTGCCGGCCAACTGGTACTAACACCGCGCTCAATAATATTGTTTCAAGATAACTAAGTTAATACATGAATTAAAACGGGTTATATAATATTTTAGGCACACTTAGCTTTAGGATTTTGAACTTTTTAGGAGTATAACAAGAAAAAACTTGTTTTATTTGCCCTTAAAAAATTGTTTACACATAAAAATACTGTTATTATAACCTTTGCACATATATATATATATTTGGCGGTCACCGACGGTGCACTGACGGCCAACTGAAACTAACACCGCGCTCAATAATATTGTTTCAAGATAACTAAGTTAATACTTGAATTAAAACGGGTTATATAATTTTTTAGTCACAATTTAGCTTTAGGATTTTAAACTTTTTAGGGCATAACAAGTAAAACTCTTATTTATTTGCCCTTAAAAAATTGTTTACACATTAAAATACTGTTATTATAACTTATACGCATATATGTATATATATATATATATATATATATATATATATATATATATATATATATATATATATATATATATATATATATATTTGCCGATCACCGACGGTGCACTGCCGGCCAACTGGAACTAACACCGCGCTCAATAATATTGTTTCAAGACAACTAAGTTAATACTTGAATTAAAACGGGTTATATAATTTTTTAGGCACAATTTAGCTTTAGGATTTCGAACTTTTTAGGAGCATAACAAGAAAAACTCTTATTTGTTTGCCCTTAAAAAATTGTTTACACATAAAAATACTGTTATTATAACCTTTGCACATATATATATATATATATATATATATATATATATATATATATATATATATATATATATATATATATATATATTTGGCGGTCACCGACGGTGCACTGTCGGCCAACTGAAACTAATACCGCGCTCAATAATATTGTTTCAAGATAGTAGTTGATTTAAAACGGGTTATATAGCTTTTATAAATGTTTTGATACAAAACAAAGTTTTCAAGATGACGACTGACTAATAAAATGTGTCGTGGCCTACACTCGACTGGGTTAAACGTAGTTTTGTGTTTGTTGTTCCAGATTCAGGTCCAAGAAGATTCACGGTGACGACGCAGCAGCGGTTGGATCGCTTTGCCCCGCATTAAGCATCGATACGCATTCGACCGCTTGCAGCAGTGACACAACAACAACAACAACAACCACTGACATTTCTAAACACATCGCCCGCCTAAATATTTATAATTATATATACATATATATAAAAACTACAATTATAACAAACTCCTCTGTGATATGTAAAAACACCATCTTCTCATGTATTACCCTCCCCCCGCCCCCCCCTCAATCACTATGTCCCCCTGGTGAAAATACGACGCACGCCGCTGGTGGCATTATATATACGTTGTGCCATTGTTAGGATATAACTCGTAAATTTGATGTTTTAATGAAATATAAATTAAATTCCTGCGACTATTTTCATAATACTGAGTGAATAATTTCTTTTTTAATTTTCAGACTACAATGATATAACATGCATTGCTCATTTTACACACACACACACACACACACAGATAACATTCCGAAAAGTCGCTAAATTCGTTTCAGGAAGAGTAAAAACGTGTATTTCAGTATAACTATTTTTGCCATGTCAAAAATAATCAATATTATTTTTGTATTGTTTTGTTTTTTAGGTAGAGCGTTCACAGGGATATATACAGGTATATGTACGCAATAACTACAGTTTTGTGTGTAGTTTAGTTTGATTTTAGGCGTGACCTTGCATCTTATACCCATGTAGTCTTTACGTGAATCTCATTGTATTTACGAAACAGACTGACTATGTCATTAGCATTTGGCTTATTTTATTATAATTTTAAGGAAACATTCCAGAAAATGCGCGATTTTCATATTTTGCAACTTTTCATAAAGAAAATATGAAAATTAGTTTAAGTAAATTGGTTTTGTTTTAGTTAAGGTCATTCGTGACTAGGAATATATTATTTTCGTGAAAGAAACTTGTTATGTTTTATTAACAGTGCATTTTTAACTTTTTATAACTTCCGTCAAGATTATTTTTACAACGTAGAAAGAAAATATATCAACGTAAAAGTTCTTATTTCAAATAAATGTCATATCTGGATGAATTGTATAAATAATTAGAGCCCAAAAAGCTTAAGGGATTGAAACATTATTTATTTAAAATAAACCGTTTTGGGTTTTAAATTTAAGGGGCTCCGTTTTGAATTAACACAAGTCAATGATTATGTCGCTTACATTTTATATTCTAAAAGCACTTTTAAATCTAAAGTGGACCAATTTTACAGCTAGTTAACAGAAAATTGGGATTTTTAATAATATTATAAATATTTTTTCGTATTTTTTAAATAATATTATACATCATTCGATAATGATCAATTGAAACGTGTTTAAACCAATTAAAATTTATAAAAAGATCGATATAGCAAATACTAGGTGTATACGTGCGTACTATATGCCCATATCTTATACAGATTTTATTATTTTAAATTTTAATAATATACTAGACTGAAATCTGACGCAAAAACCATTTAAATGCAAGCAGGTTGAAAATTAGGCGGCGTACGTGTTATTTGCCGGTCAGCGACGGTGCACTGACGGCCAACTGAAACTACTACCGCGCTCAATATTATTCTTTCAAGATAATAAGTTAACACTTGATTTAAAACGGGTTATATATTGTTTTAGTCACATTTAGCTCAAAATACGCTTTGATCGATCATTGTCTAATTATGCTTTGGATAATTACAAAGCCATGCATTCACAGCGCTAGCCAATTAGTACTTAAGAAATTATAATTAATAATAAAGTTTGTTTTATTCCAAGAATACGTTAACAGCAACAAAATTAATATTCAATACATTACATACAAACAGGATTAAGGATTGTTCACAGCGAATTATTTCGTAATTAAACTTAGACAATTACAAATAACAATTTAGCATTCAAAGCAACAAAATTAACACAATTTATGATAAATTTTGTTGCTGTGAACGTTTACCATGTATGTCATACAACAAACTCAAATTATTACTTATAATTTCTAATTCTTTTGCTGTGAACAATCCTTTATTTGTTGTAATTACAAATCTTAATTATTAATTAGTTTCCTGTGAATGCAGCATAGGTAAACATTATTATCTCTTTTAATATATTTGCACCAAAGATATTGCATTTTTTATTTAATATAATAATGCATATTTTATACGAGAACTACTTATAATTGCCGTAAAAAAAATTGGCTAATGTGTCAAATTTAAATGGTAAATAATATAAATGTTAAATGTAAATATAATAATACATAAGATTCAAACAATATTAGGGCCGAAATTTACCCCAAAATATACTCCAATTATACACACTGAATTGATTTAAAACAAATATTTTTCCAATTTTACGCGTAGATTATTTCCGTTTTCAATATATTCAATAAATATTTATAATTGACTGCAAAAACATATGAGTATTAATCTAATATATTTACACGAAAATTGTGCCAAATTGGTTCAGTTTAATTAATATAACAAGGACTATTTTTAGAAAATATAATTTTTTTTATTTATATTTATAGTTTCCTAAAACAATGTTGATGTAAAATCAGTATAAGTAGATTAATGCTTACAGCTTACCTGATTTTCCTCATTTTTGACCCCAAGTATCTCATACGTAAGTTTGTTAAAACACGAATGCGTAAAATAGTCCTTGGAAATTATTAATAAATAATAGGGTTTAAAATGTAACATTGTAAATAAATATAAAATTGTTTTACATGTATAATAATATTTTTATATGTGCAATTCTGTCTGAACGTAATTGAAAATTAATAATTAAGCATTACTCATATATATATATATATATATATATATATATATAACGGTTATTTTATTGTTTTCCTCAGTCTTGTGGTAGCTGCACTAATACGTTAATTGTCACTGATCCGAACTGAATCGAACCCCGTCCACCAAGCATTGAAAAACAACAACAATTGTTTATACGAAATTCGTAATTATTATTAATAATTACGCATTTCGTAGACACGGCATATTTTCTCTGCAGTCGATTCTAAAGCATTACTCTCTATCTAAAGAACAGTTTACACTGTGCCATATACCAAATGTACGACATAAATGTTACTTGTTTTAAGAAATATACAATTATTGGTGTGTGTTGGATATGTGTATATTTAAACGCTGTATATTACTGAAATATTGTATATATATATATTTCTATAGGATGTCTATTATATTATTATTTATTTTTAATTTTAGTAGAATTTGTATATTTCATTCATGTTTTATTTTGTTTCAATAAATTGTGTGTGTTATGTTTTTAATTTATTCATGACTTTATTATTACTTCTACATATTCCCCATATTTATTTTCCAGGAATATAAACAATTGTCGATCTGTAACACGGCCAAAAACACTTTGTTTTACACCAAATGGAACTATTTCTATTTCTATAGTTACAGAAGTTGCGAGAGGTTCACAAGAATCACTTTTACGGCTGTCGTTGTCGAGATACGCTAAAACTTCCAGTTAAAATATATTTTTCAAAACTAAATAGTTAATTTGTTAAACTATACTGTTGCACGGCGTTCACACACACACACACATTTAATATATATTATTTATTATTACAGTTTACAAACATTAAACAACAATTTATCTATAAACATTCTTGAATAATCAATAATGGAAATTCTTCAACTGTTTAGACATGAATAATAAATTCTTTTCGTCGTATTAATTCGTAGATAAATATTCAAACCTTTACAGTTTCCAGTAATTTTAAACATAAATGTTTGGAGTATAAATTATTTAAATTTAAAACAAGTTAAAAATGTGTAAATAGTTTTTAAAGCTTAAACATTAATAATTATATTGTTATTCGTATGTTTCTGGTCTATTTGTAACCAGGGTTGATACGGTTGAGGAGCTAGAGTAACTCCATTCGTTAAGGGGGGCTGCGCCCCTAGGGGTACACTAAATATTAATATTATAATAAACTAAAAGCCTAAACATTAATAATTATATGTTTATTCCTATGTTTCTGGTTTAATTGTAACCAGGGTTGATACGGTTGAGCTAGAGTAACTCCATTCGTTGAGGGGGGTTGCACCCCTAGGGGTACTAGGGGCACTAAATATAAATTTAGTAATAAACTAAAAGCTTAAACATTAATAATTATATGATTACTCGTATGTTTCTGATCTAATTGTGACCAGGGTTGATACGGTTGAGGAGCTAGAGTAACTCCATTCGTTAAAGGGGGCTGCGCCCCTAGGGGTACACACTAAATTAAATTTTGTAATAAACTGAAAGCCTAAACATTAGTAATTATATGATTATTCGTATGTTTCTGGTCTAAGTTTGCCCAGGACAACATACGGTTGAGGAGCTGGAGTAACTCCATTCGTTGAGGGGGGCTGCGCCCCTAGGGGTACACACTAAATTAAATTTTGTAATAAACTGAAAGCCTAAACATTAATAATTATATGATTATTCGTATGTTTCTGATCTAATTGTGACCAGGGTTGATACAGTTGAGGAGCTAGAGTAACTCCATTTGTTGAAGGGGGCTGCACCCCTAAGTGATTCTAAAGGGTACACTAAATATAAATTGTGTAATCAACTAAAAGCCTAAACATTAATAATTATATGTTTATTCGTATGTTTCTGGTCTAAGTGTGCCCAGGGTTGATACGGTTGAGGAGCTAGAGTAACTCCATTCGTTGAGGGGGGCTGCACCCCTAGGGGTACTAGGGGTACACTAAATATAAATTTTGTAATAAACTAATAGCATAAACATTAATAATTATGTATCTGGTCTAATTGTGACCAGGGCATCGTACGGCTGAGGAGCTGGAGTAACGCCATCTATAGCATTCGTTGAGGGGGGTTGCACCCCTGGGGGTACACTAAATATAAAATTTTGTAGTAGACTTGTTGTAAATAAAAATACGTTAGCTTTTGCTAAAGTTTCGCCTAAACAACGATGTTTCCCAAATCCAAATGGTAAATAACTATCGGGGATAGTCAATTTATTATCGATTAAGAATCGATCTGGGCGAAATACGTCTGGATCTGGCCATGATGCTTTTGTCATCAATACTGCATGCATATTGGCTATCACCATTGTGTCCTAAAACGGGATTTAAATATACTTCATTTCACTATCAGTCGACTTCAACGGACTGAGCACAGACACACACACGCCCATTAATAGATTCGAAAATCTCGAGAACTTCGTATAAGAGGAAAAACATATTTAAGCTGAACTTAAGTATCTATGTTTATGTGTAGAGTACTAAATATTTCAGGGGGGTACTTACTTTTGGGATGAAAAACCCCTGTAATGTACTGTCACGTAACGCACGGTGAGGTACTCCAAAAGTACGACCCATAAACATTCGTACAGCCTCAAGTACTAGTGCTTCCATATACGGCATACTAAATTACACAAAAAGTACTTCAGGATTATTATTTAAAATTTAATCCAACCCGCGCACAACCATTCAAACTCCAACACCTGTATTTTAAACTTGAAGCATCATATGTACACTCTACGCAAAGCTTTATTCACTTAATCTACACTGTAAAAAGTATTATGTATCCAAGGAATTAAGAGCGTGAAGTGGATAAAGAGGAACATCAAATCCATAGGGGGGAAAAAGCAGCATTTCCAAAACCAGGATTTTGGTTCTAATTATCATTTCCAGTTTGGTTTAACTTACTTGGCCCTGTCAGCCAATGCCGGTAGACGATCCCGTCCAATAACCCGATCAATCTCCTCTTGAGCCTTCCTCTGCACATCCGGACACAACAGCAAATACAAGAAGGCAAACCCTAGCGTTTTACTAGTTGTCTCTGAACCTGCCATAAACAAATCCATACACACTGCCATCAACTGCGACTCAGTAAAGCTGGACTTCTTATCGTCAGACCTCAACACCTCTATGTAAACATCCATAAGATCCCTAGCAACTCCTATTTTATACGTAGAGTTATGCCTATCTAACTCCTCCCTTAAGAACTCCCAAATTTTCACATGTGTATTCAAAAACATGTTATACCCTGAGGAATCAGGAGCAATATATCTCAAAAAGGGGAAATGGCTAAACGTTGCCCCGACCATATCAATATGCGTGAACAACTCCGTTAATAATCCTTGTAAATCCTTCATCTCCTTATCGTCAGGATTATATCTATTATTGGCCATCATAGTCCATAAGGTATTCAAAACAGAAACTCCAAACACGTCTTTCATATCGACAAGTCCAGACTGGTTTGCGCCAAGCTTCGCCTTGAATGTCCGGACAAGATCCTCAGCTTCGTCCTCAACCATAGTCGACATTGTTCCTCTGCCAAATCCAAATTCACGTAATTGGCGTAGAACGAATCGACGTTGTTCTTGCCAGAATTCCTCGTCAGTTAATAGAAGTCCACGACGAATTCCCCAAGTCCTCGTCGTGTATATAAGTCCATTTGGACGTCCACTGGAATTATCGACCAAATTTAGGGGTTTTTAGGATATTAGGGATATTAGGGATATACCTAAAATCGTCTTCAGACAACATTTGCTTGATAGCTTCGTAACTATCGACTATAACTAATCGATCTTTACCAATCTTTAGACCAACAACAGGACCATAAGTTCTGGACATATCGGCGCAAGCTTTGTACAGATAGCCAGTCTTTTTGCGTAGTTTTGCTACAGTTAGGGCGCTGCCCAATAGTGGTAACCATTTTGGTCCAGGTGGGTAATTCCTGGGTTTCCGCGTATCTAGATACGCTAGCAATAATATTATTGCTGCAAAGAAAAATACTGCTAGCCACATCCTAAAAGAAACACATTTTTGCTAAATACGTAAAAGAAATTACTGGATACTTGTTTTTTTTTTTAATTAGTAATATAGGTCTGTTATGTAATACATTGAAAGGGAAAGCCAATAGTATGTTTTTTCCTTGTTTACAATCAAGTTCACTTCCGCAACAGAGAAAGTTTTTAGCGGTAAGTTCTGCGCAGCCAAAACTGATCAGAAAAATAAAATACCAATTATCAGATCTCTATACGAATAAATTTATTAATACAGATATTTAATTGAAATTCGTATTAAACTTAACTTTAATTTGGGTAAATAACAACCTAATTGTATTTTCTGTCTATATTAACAACAATTTTATTAAAGTACCAAACGATTATTATTATTTAAATTATCTAAATAAAATATCAAACATCTTTTCGACTATTTTCCCAAAGACGTGTTAATGTGAACACTATAGCTAAACCGTTGAACGTAAAATGTATATTCTAGAAAAGTTCAACCAGAAATACATGTTTACTTGTATCATTTTATACATATCTCAAAATCGGTATGAGTTAACGTAAAAATGAATATTATAAAAGTTAAAGATATTAAAATTATTAACAACTTTTACTTGAAAGTTTTTCTAAATAAATGTACCATTTACAGAAAAATTCACCTTTGAAAATAAAAGTTCAAGTTTACTTATATAATTCTATGAATATCTCGAAAACGACACAAGTTAGAGAAAAAGATGATAAATAAAAATTAAATATATTTAACTTTATAACAACTTTTGTTAAAAAGTTTTTCTGCTAAAATGTACCATTTACTGAAAAATCGACTTTGAGTATATAAACGCATGTTAATTCGTGTTATTATATGCATATCTCAAAAACGACACGAGTTAGCAAAAAAGTGTATATAATAAAAGTTAAAGACATTAAAATTATAAACAACTTTTGTTTGAAAGTTATTCTGAAAAAAATTATTAAATACAGAAAAATCGCCTTTAAAAATAAAAGTTTAAGTATAAAAATCGTCTTTGAATATATAAAAGCATGTTTACTAGGTGTAATTTTATGCATATCTCAAAAACGAGACAAGTTATCGATAAAATGGACTTTTTAAAAGTTAAAGATATTAAAATTTCTAGCAACTTTTGTTTCAAAAAATGTTCTGTAAAATGTACCATATACTGAAAAACCGATATTGAATATAGACATTAATGTTTACTTGTGTCATTTTTATATATATCTCAAAAACGAGACGAGTTAACGATAAAGTGAACTTAATAAAAGTTGAAGATATTAAAATTTCTAGCAACTTTTGTTATAAACATTTTTCTGTAAATTGTACCATATATTGAAAAATCGCTTTTGAAAATCGCCAAGTTACATTCCCTAGTTCAAATATTGATATTGCTTCATAGCAATTGTAGAATGAATTTAAAACACCATAAGTCGAGTGAAGGCCACTCTCAATATTTCGTATAATATTCTGAAGGTCGTCCGTAAACTGAAATGTTCGTAAACCGAAATTATGTTCCCCTATGGTGCTCCTTAGCTCTTAGAAATGTTTTGAATGTCTCAAAAAAATTCTAATAAATGTTTGTGTTGATATAACAAACGTTTGTTCTTATTTTTGCAAAAATGTTGTTAAATTGCAGGAAATAAATTATTACTTACCAAAATTAGTGTTAAATAAACAGACTTAATATCACTAATAATAAATTCCAAATTGTTTAGTACCGAGAAAACGTAAATATGTCTGTACGAACCTGGTAGAGGGATGTACTGTTTTCTTGCAACTTGCACATAAACTTTCACAATTATCACTAAAATATTCTGCATCTCGGTGCTATTATAGCAATTCTCCCACCTGCACTCAATGCACTTATTATGCATTCTTTACTGCAATTTCTCTTTAAAAATACCAAATTTAACTTTTCATCACCTGTTAACGTATTAGCAAAAACCGATAGCAATAAACATTACATTTTAAACAAAAATACAAATTATTACTTATACGTAATAAATTAATTACATTTAATATTTTTTTATGGCCTTTAGGTTAACAATATGCAAAAATATAGTAGACATAAAATATCTTAGAATTTATACTAGAATTTTTAAGTGTTTTAATTATTTTTATAAGGGCAGTATTAAGGGGGGTTGTAAATTTTGGGGCCCTATAACTCGGGAAGTATACAAACGATTGGATTTAAACTGCGGGCAAATTCAAATAGGATGTTGAATTATATGTGTACCAAATTTGGTGTAAATCGCCTTGGTACCTTCAGAGTTATAGAGGGCACAAATTTGGTCTTACGAACGAGCGGCAACTAACATCCAAGTATATAAGTTATATATATTTTTGGATTCAGGGCGACGAGACAAAGACTTTTTGTTAAGAAAATTTTTTGATCCGAGCATGCTACAGATACACAACCGAATGCTTTAGCGTCTTCAGTACTTCGTACGAATTGTAAATAATAATCTTGTTTGCATTCACAGCAACAAAATTAACACAATTAATTATCAATTATAATTAAAAAAGTTGTCTTTTCGAAACATTATATAAAAACCTATAACATTAAACTTCTTTGCAAAATTAACATTCTTAAAAGTTAAAACTAATATGACATATAAACATATATGATTTTTTTTTTTAAAGTTATGTAATTTTGTTATGTAAGTAGGTTACAAAACAACAACTGAACATTATTGTAGTATTTCTAGAATATTTATAATAAATAAAATGAATTGCATATTTCATTGACAAAAAATAATAAAAAATTGGCATCACTGCAAATTAACCATTAAATTTTAAATTAATTACGAAAAGTGTTTGTGTTTCGTCGCCCTGAATCCAAAAATATATATAACTTATATACTTGGATGTTAATCGTCGCTCGCTCGTAAGACCAAATTTGTGCCCTCTATAACTCTGAAGGTACCAAAGCGATTTACACCAAATTTGCTACACATATTATTTAACACCCCATTTGAATCTACTCGCAGTTTAAATCCAATCACATGTGTACTTCCCGAGTTATAGGGCCCCAAAATTTAAAGCCCCCCTTAATACTGTTCTTATAAAAATAATTAAAACACCCGAAAATTCTACTAATAATTCTAAGATATTTTATGTCTACAAGATTTTTGCATATTGTTAACTCAGAGGCCATAAAAAAATATTAAATATTATAATTTTGTATTTACTAAACGTAAATAAAATATTAGATGTAAATAGTTTTATATTTATATTTTTCGCAGTATAGTTTGGACCCTAACATGTTACAGATACACAACCAAACGCTGCTGGCTTGTACTATCGTACGACGAGCCAAAAATAAACATTTATTTATAATTATTCAGTATGAAATCAGGGGTCAAATCTATGTTACTATAAATATATTAATTGTCCCAAAAAAAATCTATCTAAATGTAAATACTATAAAATAGCAGGTTCAAAAGTTCAATAATAATTTTATAAATAAATCGCAAATTTGTAAGTACGGTACTGTCCTGCTCATACATATAGTAACGCTAGCTATTGGATATATTTCGTACTGTGCCTGCACATATAAAGCAGTGGCGTAGCTTTAGGTAATTTATTCTTTCTTATATAGAATAGAAATATTCGTTTTAAGAGTTTCTGAATCATTTTTAACTATTTTTTTAAATTAAGTCTGTGTGTCTGTGTGTGTGTATGTGTGTTTTGAACACTCTATAATATAATATTTGAATTTAAAAATGGTATTTCCTAATTTTTAATAAACGATATTTCAATCTAAAGTTATTTATTTTTATTTTTAAAAAACGGGACTAGTTAGAGTAAATGTGTATTTAATAAAAACGAAAGATATTAAAATATCTAATTTCTTTTGTTGCCTAAATATGCCCTGGCCCCTTGGGCAAATTGCACGGCACTGTTTAATCACATGATTATTTAATCTAGCCACATGCCCATTCCAGAATCCCGATATTCATTGTGTGCGAAGGCTAAAGTCTGTGTTATAGTTGAGAAAACAGTTTACGAACAAAAAGAATATTGATTTTTGAGTTTTTTTGGAGGAGATGTGAACCCTTTGCACAATGTCTGAGTGGCCACGTGAAGGTGAGCATTTAATTTTGGTATTAAAATAAAATTTACTAATCTAAAGTAAGCACATTAAACCTAATTAGTAGTCGAAAGTGCTGGGTACAGTATACAATATACAGGACCGGGCTCAGAGACTTCGCCACTGCTCTCGTCCCAACAAAGGAGACAATCAAAATGTATCCGGATCTTTTGGGTCGCATTTTTGGTGACACTGTTCTGCATGGGCGTTGGCATTGGCTGCTATTTAATTATTGAAGAGGGTATGCTTTTTTTTTTCATATTAATTACGTCTATATATTTATTTGCGATCTTTTTATAACCGTAGAAAGCCATAAAAACCTTTAAAAACTCTCGTGGATCTTTAAATATCCCTAATAATGTTCGGGCACCTTTAAAAAACTCTACATTTTTTTAAATAAATTTGCGGAGATATTTAAAAATTCGTAGGAAGTCCCATAAATCTTTAGAGATCTTTAGCAACTCATAGAAATCGCTACAAATCAATAAAAAATATCCAATATCTATAGATATATCTTTAAATCTATTTATAAATTCGTGGAGATCTTTATAAATCTCTAAAAATCTTATGCGATTTTTATATATATTTTAAAATGAGTAGAAATCTTTAAAATTACTCAAATACCTTTAGAAATCTCTAAACCTATTTTATAAATTTGTAGAGATCTTTAGAAATCCGTATAAATCCCTATAAATCTTAAGAGATCTTCAAATATACCTTTAAACATATTTATCAACTTCAAATCGCGCTAACTCAAATTCTATCAGTTTTTCATCACTTTAATTAGCATTTTTGGAATCAGCGTAGTCAAATTAATCTAAATATATGTCAAACTCAAAAATATATATGTGATTTTTTTGCCGAAAATTTCGTAAGGGGTACCCCTTGCCGTTTTTGCGAAAATCGACGATTTTCACTGTTTTTCACGCGGTTTGCTGTGGAGGTCGTAATATTACCCCAATCAAGTTGAAAAAATTTGACAATATACACCAAATATAAGTTGTTTGACTGTCCAAATTTCAACTCTCTATCTTTTATGGTTTGGTCGGAAAAAATTCGCAAAGTTTGATAAAAAATTCAAGTTAAATAATTTTAGTGAAATGTGACCAAAAATTTTTTTCTTTTCAAATCGGCTGAAAGTAAGTTTCTATAGTAATTAAATATCGGGGAACTCAAATCTGTTAACGGCGGCGCGATACGATGCACCGTTTTCGAGTTATATGGAAATTTGCATTTTATCAAAATAAAATTCCTAGAAATCTTTAATAATCTTTACAAAAGTGAATATATATATATATTTAAAAATTCCTAGAAAGGTTTAAAATAATTTAAAAATACTTTAAAGACATTTAGAACTAGAAAAAGATGTAAAATTAATTTAAATTTTTAGATTTCGAGTACCCAGCGAATGCCCCGTTTATGCTGATGTCCCGTGAGGGTTGGCGCGCCATTTCCCCCGAACACATTCCCCGAACTATTCCGAAGTACTCGTCAGGACGGCTATCAAACGTAGCCATCACACAAACTACCACTGAAAACTGTGATAATAGCCCAAAATGTGCCCAAATCATAAACGACTTGCAATTAGACCATTTGACCCGCAAAAATCTATCAGATATCGCTTATAATTTCATTGTGGGCGGAGATGGCATTACGTACGAGGCCCGAGGGTGGAATTATGAACCGGAAGTGAACAATATTGACGGAAACCGGACATTTGTTATTGCATTTTTAGGTAATTGTTTTTGTAAAATTGTTACGAATAGAGAAATATAACTTTGTTTTAGGTGATTTCACGTTTTCAATGCCCCCTAGTGTACAAATCGAGCAGTGCCAAGTCTTGATCAAACAAGCCCTGAAACGAGGGGTTCTAAGCCCGTGTTACACGCTACAATTCAATCGGGAACGCCCACAAAATGGCGGCGGACAACTGTGGCACGTTTTCAGTCGCCTTGTCGCCGAAAACAATAAAAGAAAAACATTAATACAATGTTTATAACAAGTCATTTTATTTATGTATATAATTAGAACTGTATTGATGTTATTTTGTAATAATATAAGGCTGTGTTCTTGCGATAAAATGCCAAAAATAGCATTTAAAACTATAAATATTGATCTAATTTTTAATCGAATGTAACTTTAATATTTTTTCAAATACAAATATTATCTTTTGACAATACATTTCCATTTTATATATGAATTATTCATTTCAGTGTAGGGCTTAACACATAAAACCTCTATTAACGGTCAAAAATAGAAGATAGCGTTAAGTGAAACACTCTAAAATCACGAGATCATTAGAATATTGTACGTAAAGTGCTACCAGTCATACATGATACGTTTTTAAAACATTCTAATCATATAGGGCGTTAAGTGAAACTTAATAAATTAGCGTAAAAATAAAATATAAGCGTTAATTGAAACACTAAAATCGCGAGATCATTGGAATAATGAACGTAGTGATTCGTTTTTAAAATGTTAATCCCTAAGAGACATTTTAATCGTATAAGGCGTTAAGTGAAACTTTAATACTTTTGAATCACAAATATATTAGTTTAAACCTCTATTAACACGGTCAAAAATATTAAATAGCGAGACCATTGAACGTAAAGTGAAACCATATATAATACGTTTTTAAAATGTATATCCTTTAATTCAAATAGAGCGTTAAGTGAAACAGCATTATACGAAAAGCTGTTAACAATTATGTTCCATTTATTACCCACGAAGTTGAGCGCTAAGCGAAACCGTAACACATAAGGCATAAGATACAGTTAATAGCAGTGTAATATATGGCATTAAGTGAAGCAGCGCTATATAAAACGATATAAATGTCCGTATTTATATAGGGCGTAAAGTGAAACAATTATGTCCCACGAAATTGAACGCTAAGCGAAACCATGTGTAACATGATACATAAGAAACAGTTAATACCAGTAATATATGGCGCTAAGTGAAACAGCGATGTTCAATATTTCTCTAGGAAGCGAAAGATATGTTGAACGTTAAGCGAGACACAATAAAGTATGTATTTCCAAGTAATAGGACGCTAACTGTAAAACAGCGTTAGATGAAATGGTAACGCGATATTCGTAAAACAAGAGACAATAGACAAACAGCGCTATGCGAGTTATAATTTGACCTCAATATATATTAAACGTAAAGTGATACAGTTACACATTTTTAAAATGCATACCCCTAAGAAACATTCTAATCATATAGGGCGTTAAATGAAATAGCATTATACGAAACGCTATTAACAATTATGTTCCTTTTATAACCCATGTAACTGAGCGCTAAGCGAAACCGCGATGCATGAAACATAAGAAACAGTTAATACTAGTAATACATGGCGCTAAGTGAAACAGCGCTATATAAAACGATATTTACTATATGTACAATATTTGTCTTGGGGGCGAAAGATATATTAAACTTTAAGCGAAACAGTGTTGTATGAAACACAATAAAGTTTGTATTTTCAAGTAACAGCTAATTGAAAAACAGCGTTATATGAAATGATAACGCGATATTCGTAATACAGGAGACAATAGACAAACAGCGCTATGCGAGTTATAATTTGACAATATATATTGAACGTAAAGATATATTGAACTTTAAGCGAGACAGTGTTGTATGAAACACAATAACGTATGTATATCCAAGTAATAGGACGCTAAGTGAAAAACAGCGTTAGATGAAATGGTAACGCCTAACGCGATATTCGTAAAACAGCGCTATGCGAGTTATAATTTGACCTCAATAAGTCCCCCCCTGCCGAGGTTAATATTTGAAATCAAAATAGTGTATTTTTGTATATATATCCTTGGTATTATCCCCCCTTTAGACTAGAAAGTGCAACTTTGACCCGCCCCCCCCCCCCCCTATTTATTTTTAATAGATTATGCAAAAAACCTTGAATATAAAAACAATTAAATATGCAAAAAAATACCGACTTGAAAAGCAAAAATAATTCCCCACGATTAGGAAAATTAGGATAAGGCAATAAAAAAGGGGAATATTTTTATAACATGTTTATTTATAAATAATTACAAAGTATTTTTTTTTAATTAATAATATAATAGAAATCATATTCCTATACTAAGTTCGTATAATAACATTTTTTTAACAATGCAAAGATATTTTCTTTCAATTTCAATATGAAACATTTTAATTACAATATGTAAATTTGAGCATTTTCAACGTTCGAAAATAAGTGTTTACTTCTTCTTGGCCGCGGTCTTCTTCGTGGTTTTCGCTGGGGACTTAGCCTTGGTGATCTTCGCCTTCGGGGATGCCTTCTTCACAGGAGTCTTAACCACCTTCTTGGCTTTAGTCTTCTTCACGGGCGTTTTACGCTCAGCAGGCGCTTTCCTAGCCGCCTTGACCGGGGTCTTCTTAGCAACGACTGGCTTCTCCACCTTAGGCTTCGCTTTCGCCTTTTTAGCCGCTGGTTTCTTTGCTTTCGCAGCTTTAGTCGATGGGGCTTTCGCAATTGCGAGCGTAGCCAACTTAAAGCTGCCACTAGCTCCTTTCCCCTTGGTTTGAATCAACTCCCCACTGATAACGCTCGCTTTAATATATTTCTTAATAAACGGAGCCAATTTCTCGGCGTCAATCTTGTACGTAGAAGCAATGTACTTCTTAATAGCTTGCAATGAAGAGCCACCGCGTTCTTTTAAATGTTTGATCGCGTTCGTCACCATAACTGCTGTTGTAGGATGCGAAGCCTTTGGCCGCGTAGTTTTAGCCCCCTTCTTCGGCGATTTTTTTGTAGTTGCATCCCCGGATGTAGTTGGTGTAGAAACAATATCAGCCATTATAGAAACGATTTATTAAACGAATTGGTAAAAAACTCAAATGTAGCGCGCGCGCGACTGTACGTGTTCACTGTTAGCATAAATGACGCGTGTTTGGACTGATTGCGCTGTGTAGAGTCTTACAGCCGAACGGCATCGAGAACGATTGTGTTCAGGCGGCTCGCTCACATTGCATTGCGAGAAAAACGTGCGTACTTGGCTGACAAAATCGCTGATATTTCAACAATTTGGCCCAAACTTGTTAAACTATTGCTACAATTAGTTAATATAAGGATGAATACACCTTATTTATACGGTGGATTATTGCTAGTTTATCCTATTTAATAAATACGAAGGTTTTCGTTAACCTATCTCATGTTGATTCCTGTAATGACTTGATTAATTTGTTAATATTTCGGGAACTAATTAACATATTTGTAAATTTTATATGTTGTTTTGTTGTTCAAGGTCCATATTTTTAGATGAATTGTGTTGTTTTTGTGAAAATTTGGTTTTATTAAGTGAAAATGGAGTTTGAAAAATGGTTGAAAGATGCATGTCCTAGTTTAACTAGTAAATGTTGTGTTTCAGCATAGTGACATATAAATAAATAAAAATATCTAACAAATAGCACATTTTTTATATTTTGAGACAAGTTTTTGTTAATTTTCTTATTGATTTATTATAAATAAAGGATTTGACAATACTATTATTGTAAATACTATTACTATGCTTTTACATATAGGTATACGAAAACATATGCTATTTATATTCACGTATAAAAAATGTTACTTGTTTTTGTTTTATTTTATTTTGTAAATTGACTATTTATTTTTTAATTTAGGGCTAATTGAACAATTTAAAATAATTTTATAATTCAAAAATATATAATGTTCAATTTTTAAATTCTTTATTACTTTTATTACGATTGGTAAAATGGTATTATTTATTAAAACTTGAATATAATAAATAAAAATTATAAAAAACCTGATAATTACTGATGGAATAATATACTAATTAATTTAATTATTATTTTTGATATTCTAAACATCTATTTAATATAATATGCTTTATTAATCAAATTCTAAGTTTCTACTAATCCAAGAGGATTAAAATTCTAACTCTCCATGGACTTATGGATATAAGTGGGGTCGCGCCTTAGACTAAGCGGTTTAAAATCACTACTCCGCCATGTCCATCTTAGTACTACCAGTTAAAAAGTAGGTGGCTTATATAAACACTATGAGATATATATATAATTATTTTGAATATATTTTAATATATTTGAAGCCTAAAGTGAATAAACAAACATAGGTGAAGGCACCAATGCCTTCAGCTCCTCGTATTATCTAAAATAAGGATAATATTGCTTTTTTATCATAATTTTTTTACGTAAATAGAGAAAATATTTCCGAATTTTCTATAATTTAATAGCATAAATATACAAGAAGACACCAATGTTTCCAGCTTGCCTAACGCTTATAATCAACCGCAATGAAAAAAGAAATTATTTATTTATTAAATACGTATATTATAACTAAGTTCTTTCGATATTTAGCTATAGATAAGTCTGTGTACGTCTGTAACGCTGCAGTTACGTACCTAAACGAACTAGCGTAAACCGAATCGGCGTAAAATGAAACACGTGTGCTTTGATTATAAATATATATATAATTATTATTAAAAATAAATATAAATCAAAATGAAAACAAATACATATATAATCAATTGTCAATTATATGTGTACTAAATGTTGTTAAAATTGGTATGGCTAATGTTACAGACACACAGAGCTGGACATTTAAATAAAAAAGGACACAAATTCACATAAAAGACTTGCAATTGTCAAAAAGGCTTAAATTCCTTTTGAAATCAATTAATTATAGGTGATTTAAGCTTGGGAATTACTAAAATAATTTTAAAATGGAATTATGAATTGGATTCAATTCCACGAGGAATTGATTTATCGTAGCTCTGCAGATACAGGCCCGAACACTACAGCTCTTATCACTAATATGTTATAAGTTCTTTCCATAAGATAATTCGTGATTCTCCAAAAAAATTATATAAATTAATTGATGCAAATGTTTCAAATGGAATTTCCCTCGTTTGCGTGAAAAAAAACGAACTAAATTAAATTTGTGGATATTATAGAAATCGTTCGTTAGAAATACCGGCGCGCTTAGTGCTGCCTCTACCGTGTTTAAACGAACTGTGTAGTTCCAAGGTTAAACGCCCGAGGCGCGAAGAACGTTTTTGTAATTACAGTACGCATGCGTGAGACAAAAAGTTGTGCCAATGTATATTTCGAATTATATATAATATAGCGCTATTGTATTTTAAATTGTATCGAAAATTGCTTCGAAATAATGTCTATATGTAATTAGGGAAACTTTAGCAAATATAATAAGTGTCCTTCAGTGTATAGGGACTTTTATGTAGGGAGCACTATAACTGGTCAGCTTAAAAGTGACCCTTGGCGAGTATTGATTCGAGATTGAGCATAAAAAGGCCGAGCAATTTATTTAGAAAGCTTTTAGCATTAATGTAGATTGATGGAACAACATTTCTATTTGACACGCGAACTTCACTGTCTACCTGAATCATATTTTACGTTGAAATATATGAATTATTTAAATTTATCCTAGATACGTTCTTTAAAATGACAAATTGACAACATGAGAATTCATTTAAATTAATTTTAATTAAAATTAAATGTATACTTTATCATTGGAATATCACGTATCTTTTACAGTAGAAATACTATTCAATACATATATAAGTGTAACACTTTTTTTTAAATTGATAATATTACAGATACACAACTGAAAGCTGTAACTCTGTAAAACTATGAATATAATATTGAGTATGTTTGCAACCATTCTATCAAGCAAGTAACGCAGTGAAGCCTACACATCAAACGCAAACATTGTTTAATATAAATCCTATTAGTATCAATTGTTTATTATAAAACCCCAAGTCATATTTAGGATTCGTTTTCTCAGGAAATAATTTCAGTTAATTAAAAATGTTTCATTAATATATTTACGTATTACTCGCTATTAAACATATTAATATAATAACTCCAAAATTACGGAAATGGCATGAGTTAGAGAAATAGTTACTCTTATAAAAAATGTAGATATTAAATTTTAAAGTAACTATAGTAGTATTAGTTTATTCATAAAATGTACCATTTATTGATAAATCAGTGTTATAAATAGGTATATTTATTCGTTACCAAACATATTAATATAATATTTCCAATATCTCGGAAATAGCAAGAGTTAGAGAAAAAGTTACTTTTATATAAATTGTAGATATTAAATTTATAAGCAACTTTAGTATTATAAGATTTTTCTAAAAATGTACCATTTATTGAAAAATCGGTGATATAAATAGGTATGTTTTATTTACGTTTTATTCGTAACCAAACATATTAATATAATAATTCCAATATCTCGGAAATGGCATGAGTAAGAAAAAAAGTTACTCATATATAAATTGTAGATATTAAATTTCTAAGTAACTTTAGTCGTATAAAGTTTTTTCGTGAAATGTACCATTTATTGAAAAATCAGTGTTATAAATAGGTATGTTATATTTACGTTTTACTCGTTACCAAACATATTAATATAATAATTCCAATATCTCGGAAATGATATGAGTTAGAGAAAAAGTTACTTTTATATAAATTCTAGATATTAAATTTATAAGCAACTTTAGTATTATAAGTTTTTTCTAAACATGTACCATTTATTGAAAAATCGGTGATATAAAAAGGTATGTTTTATTTACGTTTTACTCGTAACCAAACATATTAATATAATAATTCTAATATCTCGGAAATGGCATGAGTTAGAGAAAAAGTTACTTTTATATAAATTGTAGATATTAAATTATTAAGTAACTTTAGTTGTATAACTTTTTTCATGAAATGTACCATTTATTGAAAAATCTATGTTATATTTACGTTTTACTCGTTACCAAACATATTAATATAATAATTTAAATATTTCGAAAATGGTATGAGTTAGAGAAAAAGTTACTTTTATATAAATTGTAGATATTAAATTTCTAAGTAACTTTAGTAGTATAAGTTTATTCAAAAAATGTACCATTTATTGAAAAATCGGTGATATAAAAAGGTATGTTATATTTACGTTTTATTCGTTACCAAACATATTTAAATTAAAAACAAAATAAAGGCTTCTATTTTTACAATATTTTCGTAATTCATTCCTTTGAGTAGAGAATTTAATGAGTGCCATTTTAAAACAATTAATCATAGTTTATTTGCAGTAGACAATTCATCAGTAATAACCGCTTTGATGAAAGCAATGATTTCATTTAATTAACCAAATCAATTTCGCAATTTAGTAAATAACATATATTTTCGCATAGTGCATTTATGAAGTCACAATGTGATGCAGATATTCTTGTAACTAATTTAAAATTATAAACGGTTTTTAATTAAATGATTCAGAACGATCGCTACTGTCCCGGATTTCAAATAAATGGAATTTGAGTTAATCTGTAGATTTATACATATTTAAAAGCTTATAATTTTAAAATAATTGTGTTTTGTACCACAAAATTTGTAGATAAATTAATTAATTAAGTAAATTCAGTTTAAAAAAAAGATTAATTAAATTAATAAAAATGTTACACCGTTGTAAATATTTTATAAATGTTACTTAACAATGAAGCTATTATTTTATATTTAAATAGAATATTTAAACTTTCAAGCAAGGGTTAAATTTAATCAATAATGAAATATCGATGTTTTATTTTTGAAAATTGTTTATTTTTCAGTGTATCACGTAACGAGGCCGTGGGCAACCAATCAGAAAAGGTGTTGCAAAATGTCAAGTGATAAATAATAGGTACGTCCTCTATTTGTAGCGGCCCTGCGGCCAAAACAATTTCACGCGAAATTATTACTTACTCCTGACACCTGTGTGTCTGTATATACCTACATTATATATATATATAGTTATTTTATATATACACATTGACAGTAATTTGCAATAAATTTCGTTACATTGATATAATATTTATCCTTTAATAGACCTCACACTGTTTCAATCAATATTTTATCATTATATATCGATATATCTAATTACGATTTAGAATTAGTTAAAATACTCAGAAGGTACCCGAGCGATTTACACCAAATTTGGTACACATATTATTTAACACCCCATTTAAATCCGTTTGCAGTTTAAATCCAATCGTCCGTATACTTCCCGAGTTATAAGGCCCCAAAATGTACAACCCCCCTTAATACTGCCCTTATAAAAATAACTTTAACACTCAAAAATTCTATTAATAATTCTAAGATATTTTATATCTACTAGATTTTTCCAAATTGTTAACCTAACGGCTATAATAATTAAAACCGTTGCCCGCATCGCATATATCTTATTAGGAGGGCATGACGCGTAGGTGCGTTGTACCTATGCGTGTATATTACGATTTAAATATTTAAGAATTAACATAGACTTATTTGTCAGGTCATCTTTAAATAATGACGACTAATTTGTCATTAGGATAAAAATAGGTTGTTATGTAAGTATATATGTATTATATACAATCTTTTGACAAGTAACTAATATATCAAGTATATATATGTATATACAGGGTGTGTAAAGTGCAAATGATGACTTCATAATGTAAAACGTTGAGGTAGGTAACTTCATCTACATATTTATAGCGCGATTGTTAGAAATAAGTACGTAAATCTGTCTGGTTATCAGTCAAACGCATCAGAAGAATGCCAAGGTCAAACTATAAGCTCAATTTAAAAAAAATGGGCCCGAGCAAATTTTATAAAAATATATCTATAGATAAGTAATTATTTATAAAAGTGCCTGGTTTAAATATACATTATTTGAACACACAGTTTTGGAAATATATATTATTAATGTTTTAATTTACAACATTATTTTGCTCAAAATTGCAATACTGTTTGGGATTAACAGTTTCGCAATTTTGAGTTAAATAATATTGTAAATTAAATCATTAATAATATTTAAAACCAAATAGAGAATATTAAACACAGATAGTGAAGGTGCCACTCTAGTTTATAAAATAAATAATTTCTAGTATTACGTTAGTCATAGAAAAATATAGTAAATGCCGAAGTAATATTGAGTATTGTTACTTTCTAAAATAACAATAATAATATTCTTCAAAGATTGTGTAACATTTCGTGTTAAATAAGTAACTATTGTTACAATATCACGGATATGTTTATTGTTATTTTAAAGGTGTTCAGATTGTAATAATATATATATATATATATATATATATATATATATATATATATATATATATATATATATATATATATATAGCGCAGGTATAACTAGAATAGAAGAATACAACGTATTGTATTGTCTATTGTAAGACAAATATATATATTTTCGTCGAGTACCTATAAAGCTAAAGAAATCGGTCGTGTGTCTGTAGCATTCTCGAATAAAACAAAAAGTGTTCGTCTAATTCATATAATTGAATGTTGGTCGTCGCTCGCTCGACTAAATTTGTGCTCTGAAGGTACCCAAGCGATTTACACCAAATTTGGTACACATATTATTTAACATCCTATTTGAATCCTTACGCAGTTTAAATCCAATCGACCGTATACTTCCCGAGTTATAGGGCCCCAAAATTTACAACCCCCCTTAATACAACCCTTATGCAAAAAATTAAAACACTCAAAAATTCTACTAATAATTCTAAGATATTTTATATCTACAAGATTTTTACAAATTGTTAACCTAAAGGCCATAAAAAATTAAATTAAATATTATCGTAAATATATCTTGTTTATTTTGAGTTAAATAAATATTGTTTCTTTGCTAATTAATGGATTATTAATAATGAGTGAACGGAAGAGAAAAGACAACAAAATCGAAGAGAACCAAAGAAAAGTAGCATAGGTGCACCAATGCCTTTAGCTCGTATTATCTATTCAGTAGATGTTTCTATAGAAAATAAATTATATTATTTTACTGTTGCTATACATTGAAAAAATCGTCTTTTATAATTAATAAATCTTTATTTGAGCATTTTTTTCTAAATAGTTAAAGAACTATTTACAAAGAAATAACATTAAATAAATTTATGTTATAATAAAGACAGAAAACTCAAATAAAAAGACTAGTTTATTAATAATGAATAAATTGAGTACTATTTAAAAATGGTATTCAATGTATTAATTATTAATAAACTAGTCTATTTATTAGAGTTTTCTGTCTTTATTATAAAATAAATTTATTTAATACCATTTCTTTGAAGAATGGTACTCAATTTATTCATTATTAATAAACTAGTCTATTTATTTGAGTTCTCTGTCTTTATTATAAAATAAATTTATTTAATTAATCAATACTAAATACAGCAATATTTAATATAGCATATTTTACTATAATTACGAGAATTAATAAACCTTTATTTGAGCATTTTTTTCTAAATAGTTAAAGGACTATTTACAAAGAAATGGTATTAAATAAATTTATTTTATAATAAAGATAGAGAACTAAAATAAATAGACTAGTTTATTAATAATGAATAAATTGAGTACTATTAAAAAATGGTACTCAATGTATTCATTATTAATAAACTAGTCTTTTTATTTGAGTTTTCTGTCTATATTATAAAATAAATTTATTTAATTAATCAATACTAAATACAGCAAAATATTTTCCTATAAGTACGTGTTATTATCATTAAATATATGGTGTATTTATGTAGTTTATACAGTAATAAGTTGTATTTATATTAAAGAAATGAAAATATAGCATATTTAAAATAACTCTAGATTGATTTCGCCGTATTTAAATAATGGATTTATTTAATAGTTAATGTTTAATTCAGTGTAGGAAAATAATAATAATAACAAATTGGATTTAATAACAAAGATATTAGCGAAATCGTTTGCAAATTTCGCGTAACAATACCCAATAAATCACGCGTAAAAATGATAGTCCATTACTAAAAATAGTCTTACAGCAAGCGCCTCTAGTGAGGAGGTCACACAACAGCAGACCACACATACTACGCTATATCCGTATCCTAGCAACCGACCATTCACGTTGCTGATTGGTTAAAAGTGGTCAACCAATCAGTAAACACATTCAATAGCTTTGCACATTGACAAAACTAGGAAATATCATGCAATAATCACAATCGACACGAACAGAATTATAAATATTGTTGCTGTAACAGCGAAAACATTGTAATTTCAAATCGTAATTACTAATTGGCTCGCTGAAAATATAGATTTACTAATTAGAAAGTAAGATTATTAATTACTAATTAATAAAACAGTATTTAAAACGGTCTAATTAGTAATTACGTTTAGAAATTACAAATAATATTCTAGTAGTGTTTTATGACAAAAAATGCAAAAAATCTAACGATTTTTTTAATAATTAATGTTGCTGTGTGAACGCTAGCATTGTTTTTCATAAAAGAAACTGGATTATTACGTAATTGTAATTATTAAACTGCATTTCTAATTGGTTTATTGTGAATAGAACTTAATCCAGTTTGTTTTATTTATTCACAGCAAGAAATCTAACGAATTTATTATAAATGTTGTTGCTGTGTGAACGCTAGCATTGTTTATCATAAAACAAATTACCTAATTGTAATTTTGCTCGCATTCACAGCTAGAAATCTAACGAATTAATTATAAATGTTGTTGCTGTGTAAACGCATTGTTTGTCATAAAACAAATTACCTAATTGTAAATTTGTTAGCATTAACAGAAAGAAATCTAATGAATTAATTATAAATGTGGTTGCTGTGTGAACGCTAGCATTGTTTATCATAAAACAATTACCTAATTGTAATTTTGCTTGTATTCACAGCTAGAAATCTAACGAATTAATTATAAATGTTGTTGCTGTGTAAACGCATTGTTTATCATAAAACAAATTACCTAATTGTAATTTTGCTCGCATTCACAGCTAGAAATCTAACGAATTAATTATAAATGTTGTTGCTGTGTGTGAACGCTAGCATTGTTTGCCATAAAACAATTACCTAATTGTAATTTTTAACCTGCATTTTTAATTGGTTTACTGATGTGAATAGATCTAAATTCAGTTTGTTTGATGGTAAACAATGCCAGCGTTCACAGCAACAGATCTAGCTAATTTATTATAAATGTTATTGCTGTGAACGCTAGCATTACTTGTTGTAAAACAAACTGAGTTATATTAATTTAATTTTTAAGTTAAATTGACTCGCTGTGAATAGATCTAAATACGGTTTGTTTTATGACAAATAATGCTAGCGTTCACAGCAACAAATCTAGCTCATTTATTATAAATGTTGTTGCTGTGAACGCTAGCATTACTTGTCGTAAAACAAACTGGGTTATATTAATTTAATTTTTAAGCTAAATTGACTCGCTGTGAATAGATTTAAATCCAGTTTGTTTTATGACAAATAATACTAGCGTTCACAGCAACAAATCTAACGAATTTATTATAAATGTTTTAATTGTTGCAGTGAACGCTAGCATTATTTGTCGTAAAACAAACTGAATTATTACCTAATTGTAATTTTGAAACTGAATTTCTAATTGGTTTGCTGTTTGTTTAATAAGAACAATTCACAGCAACAAATCTAAGTTATAAATTAATTATAAATGTGAACACTAGCATTGTTTGTGGTAAAACAAACTGGATTATTACCTATAATTGTAATTTTAACCTGAATAGATTTAAACCCAGTTTGTTTCATTACAAACAATGCTAGCGTTCACATCAACAAAATGTATCATTAAATTGTTAATTTACACATAGTTTGTAATTTTGAATACTATTAATGTAAAATTACGCGTTGAAAGCTAAATTTACGAGATAAAACAAAATGATTTGATTTATAGTGTAATTTTGTAAAATTACATGTAATTTATAAATATATTTACATTAGAATGAATGTAAATTAACATATATATATATATATATATATATATATATATATATATATATATATATATATATATATATATATATATATTTACAGTGTATCCAGAATAAAATAAATTTAAGTAATCAATTTTAAATATTAGTTAATTTAATTAATATTTGCGATGTTTTATAAAATGAATTAATTGATCTAAATATTTAGAAAATGTTGTTTTAAATTAATCATATGATTAAAAATCAATTAAATTGCTTAATAACGTCGAGAAAGAAATTATTGATTATTTATAGATGAAAAAACATAAAACCAATAAAATATGTTTCCCGTAAAGTTGCATTGCAATAAGTTACATCAGATAAACGTAAGACCAGAAGAAATGGAACAACATTCTTGAAATTCTGATATTTTATAATTGTTGAATTATCATTTAAAAAATATAATAAACTCATAAACACGATTTTCAATGTCATTCGCATATTTAAACTATGTTAGATTTAATTGTTGCTATATTTTGCAACTATTACCGCCATTTAGCTATGCTTTACTGGGTTAATTAACCATCGGTTTAAATTGATCTGACAATTATTGGCTATAGTTAAGGTAGACGAATAAATAAATTGTTTGTATTATATTACCGAATTTATAGTTAATTTGCTTGAATATTAATTTTATTTTGCAATAAAATAAAGATCAAATATTAAATATATAATATTCTAAGACAGATATTGTAAATATTCAATAAGTTATCATAGAGTAAACATCAGATGGAAATAGAGAAAAAGAGCGAAACCACAAGTGAAACAAATATAAAAAATCGAGTTTAAAGTAAAACAAACATAGAGATAGAGTATTTCACAATGGGACAAGTCGGGCGTGGGCGTAGCTGAAGACGCACGCGTGGGGGCACAGCCCCAGGGCTCCGGTCTCCGGTGCGCTGGCCACTGGGCCCCCTCGACCACATCGACCAGTCGGTTACCATCCACCGCTACGGTCACACACACACACACGGTAACAATCTCTCACCAGAAGAGACCACACTACACACGCGCGCAATCACCAACAATATCGACCAACGAGTTCGCTAAATCACTACAGTGCATTCACAAATCCTGTAAATCCCTTAATCCATAACAAAAATATCGGATTTATATCAATTCCCAGTCCTGGATTGTCTTGACAGTGAAGGATTATTCACAAAATATTCCAAAACCCTGGATTTTGTATTTTGTTGCAAGTTCGCCTAATTGAGTGATTCACATTTTTGACACCAATCTGGACTCGTATTTGCGCCAAATTACCCCATTTGGATCAAGAAGAAATTCTGTGTTATTGAAGAAGAGTGTTTATTTGTGATCAAACGATTCCACATTTGATTTGGATATTTAATATACGTGATTTTCTTAGTGGATTGGATTATTAACTGGACTTGGACTTATTGTGTATACTTCGTTGTATTTCTTCACCGGGATTTATATGACTTAATCTATGGTTTTGGAAAAGGATTCGGTTTAATACAAGTGACAAGATTTGGATATTAAGGAAGATCTAATTTGCAAAGAAGATTTCGTAGTTAGTGATTTAAACATAACTTGGTTTAAGAAGAAAGCTGGTCTAGATTTGTTTAAAGCTTTGGTTTTATCTAAGTTTTAACTTGGATTAAGAAGAAAATCTAGACGTGGTTCTGTAGAAAGATTCAGTTTTAATGTAAGTGCATTTGGTACTAAGTGAAGCTTTAGTTCTTAAAGAAGCCTTAGTTTTAAAGAAGCCTTAATTTGGAGGAAACCCTGGTATTAAATGAAGATCTAGGGGAACCCTTGGTTTAAATGAAGACTTCGTTTTGGAAGCAGACTTGAGTTTAAAGGAAGACTATTTGGTTTTGGACTAAGTTGTGGAAGAAATCTGGATTTAGAAGAAAACCTAGTTTTGGAAGCAGACTTGAGTTTAAAGGAAGTTTATTTGGTTTTGGAGGAAGACAGAGTTGTGGAAGAAAACCTGGATTTAGAAGAAAACATAGTTTTGGAAGCAAACTTGATAATAGAAGAATCGGTGGTTTTGGCGGACTTATTTTGTGAAGAAAACTAAGTTATAAAAGAAGACAAGCTTTGATTTAAACGTATTTGTTTAAACAAAACAAACAAAAGTGCCTAAAAACTCCCTAAAAATTGCTAGTATTTTGGCAAAAATATTACCACAATTTGCTAAAGGGTTTAATAGTGCCTTATATCAAGAAATCTAAATATTAAAAATCACTAATACCTTAAGTGATACATGAACAAAACAAATGCCTAAACCACAATTGAACCAGTAGTACCAAATATAAACAAATAATTCTTAAAAAATGTTTTACTGTGCCTGAAGAACAAAATTAGTGCCTAAACTTGCCACTAGTCGTAAATAACAACAAATTAGTGATTTGTTGAAAGAATCTATAAATCGATTGATAATCAATAAACGTTCAGTGTTTAAGAATACGTACGGATTTTTAAATGAAAACGTCGCATTATTTGTATCTTTGAAGCTATGCATGATCGCTCAAACACACACACACAGACACACAGAAACACACAGAGAACATAGTTTCACGTGTTGAGCATAAAAAACAGTGATTGGTATGCTTACAAATCACGCATTGACGCATGCTTCTGCTTACCAATTGCTACCGAAAGGTAACTGCACACGAACAGTGCTAAAGTTCACTACAAACAAATTTATTTACAATTCGAATTCAGTACAAAATAATAAAAAATAAAACCACAAACTGTCGAAAAACAGTGAATTTATGAAATATTCTAGTGAATCTACAAATATATTAAAGGATTTTGGTTGAACTGTTGTGAATATTAAGGAAATACTATCGTCATAAACTGTCGAAAAATATATTTAGACAGTCTTAAATGAAGTATTTTAATAAGTAATTTGGCGAAAACCGATTATTTTAGATGAAATAAGAACATATTCACAAGTGTCTAATAATATATCGCATTTAGATAGTTTTATAATTATATAAAATACGTTAATCTACAAGGATATCCAATTAATTTGGTCACAAAGTTAAAAATTAAGAATATATTTAAACAGAAACTGTCTAAAACTGAAATAAAATTTAGACAGTGGTTTAAATATGTGCAATTATAAATATATGAGGATAAAGAATAATGAATGAGTTTAAAAAACCATAAATTGTCTAAAAACTGAACAAATTTAGACACTAAAATATAAATAAAAATAATCTACAATTCAAGGAAATACGACAAATATTAAAATAAATATTTAATACGTATTCGTTACGAGTACAAAGGTGACATATCCATATTAATATATGGTTAAAAGAAGACGTATATATATATATAAAATAATTTAAATATCAAGTATTGTCTATAATATATTTTAGACAGTGTTTAAATGACATATTTTATTAAATTGCGAGCATTTTTAATGAGTTTAGTTAAAGAAAAATGATTTATTTACACATTTAGACACTTAAGATAAGAGTGTCAAAATATATTTTGTCTAAAACTTCGTATGTACCTAATATTAATAAATAATAAAAAAGGGTTAAAAGCAATTTGACAATTTTCTACATTTGACTGTCTAAATTTATTGCTTGACTGTCAAAAATGCTAATCGTACACCTGTTAACCCTTACTTAGTGTCTAAACCCCTTAAAAATGAATCCAGAACTCGTATTTTATTTATAACTTTAAATTAAAACTGTGTTTAATTATAAATTTGACAATAAAACTCGGTGTGTCTGTGCGTGTTTGTTGGGTGGTCCTGCGCCCCTAGGCCCGGGGGCTTTGCTATGGATACGGGCGTGTGCTGTATGGTAAGGCCCGCCGGAACAGCGGGGACGCCGCGTTCCGACGATCAGATTGTCCCGGCCCATCCAGGCGATTGCTGGAGCACTCACCACCACCTAAATAATTCCACTACGTCGCAGTTCATTGATACGTGGCTACAAATGCAGGTATTGTTGCAATCAGTTCACCATTTCCCTAAATTACTATATATATATGTTTATAAATCGGTGGTTCGTTGCAACTAAAATGTCAGGCAGAAGATAAATACTTGATGACATATCACGTATCTTGTATGTAACATAGTTACACCGTTGGGCCCTATTTGTAACATTCATACTACTGGAATGTATATACTATATATATATATTGCAACATTACATTATAATTTCTTATGCTGCGGGTTCCACGGTAACCTTTGACAACGCGTATCGGAAGATTAATTATCCGTCTATTATTTTACATTCGATTAGGTTAACATTTTTATTCTTACCGTGGAAACTGTAAGGTACTTCGACGAAAGGTTAACATTTTGCTCGTCAGTATGTACAAAATAGCTATAGTAAAAGGTCGTGTGTCTGTAGCAGTTCATTAATACCCTGAATCGTAATATAAATGTATTTACTACTCTGAAGGTACCGAACCGATTTTAATGCAATTTGGTACACATATAACTTAAGTACCCAAGAAGTCTCAGTCGCATTTTAAATCCAATCGTCAGAACAGATCGGGAATTATTGGGCCCCAAAATTTCTAATACTCCTTAATACTACCCTTAGATAATTCATAAAATCACTATATAATAAACAATTAATTCTAAGATATTTTATATCTATAAAGTTTTATGAAATTATGTCCCCTAAGGTAATTAAAAAATAATGAAATATAATTAATTTTAAATATATATTTCTCTGAAGGTACGTAACCGATTTTAACCCAATTTGGTACATATATAACTTAAGTGCCGAAGAAGTTTCTGCCCCATTTTAAATTTAATCATCAGAATAGATCAGGAGTTATTGGGCCCCAAAATTTATAACCCCCCTTAATACTACCCTTAGATAATTCATAAAATCACATAAAAATATGCAATAAATTCTAAGATATTTTATATCTATAAAGTTTCATCAATTTGTGTACCCTAAGGTAATTAAAAAATTATTAAATATAATTAATTATAAATATATATTAATGATGCAACTACTCTGAAGGTACCGAGCCGATTTTAACGCAATTTGGTACACATATAACTTAAGTGCCCAAGAAGTTTCTGCCCTAATTTTAAATTTAATCATCAGAATAGATCAGGAGTTATTGGGCCCCAAAATTTATAACCCCCCTTAATACTACCCTTAGATAATTCATAAAATTACTAATTAAAGTAGAATAAATTCTAAGGTATTTTATATCTATAAAGTTTTATAAAATTGTGTATCCTAAGGTAATTAAAAAATTATTAAATATAATTATTTTTTTTTAAATATTATTATAAATATATATATATATATTTTTTTAATGTTAAGGACTTTATGTACATAATTTTTTTTAGATTGCAAACCTGCAAAAAAATGATTCGCCTGAAGTACGTGGAGACTTCAATGGTCGATTAGAATACATTTGATATCATTTTATTAATCGAAATTAATTTACAAGTAACAAAGAAAGAAAGTTTTGTTCCCACAATTCCATAAAAGGAGAAAAAATAATTACCTATATTGATTTCTCCATAAAACCATTAAAGGAGCATTTTTATTTTTTGCTCATGTATTTATTGAACGCTAACGCCGTACCGCGTTCACACTAGACACCTATAATATTTAAAAAAAATCCGTAATATAATAAATGCTTTAATGCAAAATCATTTTTGCATCATTCTTATTAAGAATTAATTTAAAAAAATAATAATTCTTTTTTGGTAATATATTAAATTTCGCTACGCTGGAGGCATTGATGTTTGATTATACAAAAAATTTACAAGCAACTATAATTACTTGTTACCGGAAAATATCTAGTTTTTCTGTAAGCACGATCTAGGATTAGTTTTTTTTTTTTAATACGCAACGTATTTAGTAAAAAGACATAAATTAGTTAAATAATAATAGAGCGAAGTACCGATACTTTAACTCCAAATTCAGTTCGTTTTACGAGTATTCAAGTTGACAGATGATAATTATCATGAAAACCGTATCATTAGGCAACATCTTTATGAATTAAACTAGACTTTAATTTGGCCGATCAGTTTAAGTGGATTTATTTATAATCTACTGATGATTACAAAGCGATTAGTCCGTTTCGTCTTGATCAGAGATCGTTATCCGAATACTTTATACTTTATACAGTTATTAGAAAATAATTATATATATATAAAAAAAGTATTACAATTTAAAAAAAAAGTTATAATATTTAATAATTTTTTATGGCAATTGGGTTAACAATATGAAAAAATCTTGTAGATATAAAATATCTTAGAATTTTTTGTAGCATTTTTGAGTGTTTTAATTATTTTTATAAGGGGTGTATTAAGGGGGGTTGCAAATTTTGGGGCCCTATAACTCTGGAAGTATAGGGGCGATTGGATTTTAACTGCAAGGGGATTCAAATGGGATGTTATATAGTATGTGAAGCAAATTTGGTTTAAATCGTTTGGGTACCTTCAGAGTAGTACTAACATTTAATTATGTGCATTATATGTTTGGTTTAAGGGTGACGAAACGAACTTTTTTTTCTTAATTAAATCTTTTAATCCGAGAATGTAACAGACACACGATTGCTTTAGCTTCTTCGGTACTTAAAATTTAAAAATAGTTTTAAATTTTAAAAGGAAGTCAATAAATTTTAACACTATCAAATTCACATAAAATTTAAACAGTATTATTATAATAAATTATAGGTGTACAGTTTTCCACATTTCTATGTAAAATTACATGCCGTTTATATTTTACATGTGTAACCTATTATTTTTGTTGTATAATATAGTGATTTCACGGGTCACTGACTTACCAAATTATGGGGAAATTTTACGTTTTGCTCAAGTGAGAATATACGTATGGGAAAACTCACGTATTAGGGGTTATTTTTTACCAATTTTAATTTCCGGATGTATCAATATTTGTTTTATGGGTTTTAATTAATTTTTAGAAAAATTAGTAATATTGATGATTGTGTATTGTCTTTGGCTAACGACCGTTTAATATATATATATATATATATATATATATATATATATATATATATATATATATATAAATATATATATATATATATATATATATATATATATATATATATATACATATATATATATATATATATATATATATATATATATATATATATATATATATATATATATATATACATATATATATATATATTTATATATATATATATATATATATATATATATATATATATATATATATATATATATATATAGGTGCAGCTGTGGGCTTCATATGCCCATATCATAAGCAGAAATAGTCCACCGATACTTATTAACTACACTAAATTATTTTTTATAATTGTGGATACATTAAAGTATTTCTATAACATTATATATATATATATTTGTATACGTTCTACAAAAGAAAGTACACCTCAGACATGTAAGAATGGGTCTTTATTAATTAATTTATCAAAATAAACTGTCAATAATTTTTTTTGTGGCGAGAAAAAAAATGTAGACCATTTTTTTTTTTTGAGATAACATTCTATCTTCGTATATACCTTTATTTAATACGGTTCTCTGCTACCTCCGATTCTAGGAAAGACATTCATTCAATCGTTATCTTTTAACACCATCTTGAAAACCAGAAATAATTACCTAGTCTCACTCTTCAACAGATATATATATATATATATATACCTCTATATTTTCATTCATCGATCCTAGCTCAACCACATTTTAGTCTACACGGGAATAACATGCAATCATACACTTTTTGTTGGTGTATAAAGTTTTTTGAAATTAACCCGAAGGCCGTAATTAAATATTTTATAATCATTTAAAATAATTAAATTGTTGGGTCAATTCATGACTAATATAAATTTAATTGTAGCATAGCAAATTGCATAGATTAGTCGATATAAAAAAAAAACAGTTTTTAAAATAATACTAAAAATATTTAATGTGTAATTAATATTATAAGGTAATTTAAGACTGCGTCAATTACATATATTAGTAAAATAAGCATAGGTGTACGCACCAATGCCTTCAGTTTGCCTTATAGTAAACGTTTTAATATTAAAAAAATATATATAGTGGACCAAAATATTTAAAATTTCATAATTATGTATTATTAATTATTTATGAGCATTAATAAATATTATAGATTTATTTTAAGGGTCGTATTAAAGATTTTTTTTTATAGGGCCAAATTACTTTATAAGTAAAAATACTGAAACGAATTCCATTGCTACAGACACACATTCTTAAATTAGTGTACGATGCGTTAATTATCTGTATTTAAATAAGTATTTTTTTTATTTCTGACATTGAATATTACTTCGTTGTAGTCTTCATTGGCTTTCACACAAATTTTAATTAATCCTTATAAGATTGTATATCATTACGAACTGATCTAGTTGTTTATGATCACGTTCAACCATTTGAGGTTTTTTATTTTTTTACTTGCTTATACGAATGTATATAAGGAAGTATTGTAACCATGAAATATTCCAGACTCGTGATTTTAACGGAAATGATTTTTTCAACCTTTCCTGAACTAAATATGATTATTTTAGAACTGCTTGTGTGTGTCTGTAATCACTCTACAGTAATTACAGTTGATATTTTAAAATTATAAACCTTTAACCCCCATATTTTTTGAAAATAAATTACTTAACCAAAAGTACTTTTTGATCAATATCTCGAAAACGGCACGAGTTAAAGAAAAAGTGATTATTATAAATGTGGAAGATATTAAAATTTCCAACAATTTTTGTTTGAAAAGTCTTTACGAAAAATGTATCTAAATACTAGAAAATCAATTTTTAAAAATGACTTGTTACATTTACCAGAAGTAGTCTTACTTTATGTACAATATCTCGAATACGGGATTAGTTAAAGTAAAAGTTAATATTATAAAAGTGGAAGATATTAAAATTTCCAACAATTTTTGTTTGAAAAGTTTTTACGAAAGATTTACCTAAATACTAGAAAATCGATTTTTAAAAATGCCTTACCACATTTACGTTTATATGTATATACATATAGATAGTCACAGTATAAGGGAGTCGAGTGACGGCCACTTTTTTTATTTTGTTGTAAATTTATGCAACAAAACTTTTTTTCGTTTTTTTTTGAATCGTTGAAACACGTTACCAGTTCAAGAATGGTTAAAACGTTAGTTATATGATGGGTCCACATATTCCGATGACCGCACAGCTGGTTACCGAAAATCGGTTACGCTGCGCCGGTACAACAGATGTTTTATTACCGGCTTCATTTTTATTGATATTACTTATAGTTATTAATGGTTAATGGCTATTTTAGATATACATTTTTGGCGCTATAAATGCTCGTAGCTAATTTCACAATCTTAATATTATTACAAATATTATAAATATTAGAATATAATTATATGAATCATTATTTTTTAGATTAGATTAGATAAATTTACAAAATGTTACTAGGAAAGAAATTATCATAATTTAAATGTCTTCAAAAGTGCCGCGTTTAAGTAAACGAAAAATAACTTTTTAGTTTATTACACATCATAAAATAATAAAATAATAAATCGACTCAGATTTAAATTCTAACACTATTCAATTGGCCTTTTACCGCCCTTAGGTATAAATACCTCTGCGTTGTCCATTGTAATCATTTTTAAATTAAATTAAATTTTAAATTGGCTATAAGTCCCAAACGATTTGCGTAAGCCATAAATTTTACACTTGTAAAACGTCTTTAAATTTTTTTTATTTATGGAAAAGTTTGGTTATATAATAAAATCGAATTGATTCAGTTTTATGTGAAATTAGCGTATTTATTATTAGGGGCGCCTGAATAAATTAGTGTAGACCACTACAGATTTTTTAATATGGATTTTTGTAATTTTCACCACAATATAAGAGCCGTTTGTCGCATATATGATTGTTTGGTGGCATTGTTCAATGCGACTGAGGTAATTTTCGGGTGAAATTGGCCGTGTGATTATTCGATTCAGTCAGCCATTTGATTAAAGCCATTCGGATGTCATGTCAGATATCTAATGGTCACCAAACCATAACCAAACTATATACACATATACATATAATACTTAATTCCAATTTCACAATGTAACAATGCCCAGAACTTTAATACGTACTGCCAACATAACGAATTACCGGAAGGATAATCAAGAGACACCGAATTTATAGCTATTATAATCACTGAATCCGGTGGAAATTATTTTTTAATACTAATTTCACCCGTTTATAAATCTATTATATACTAAAAAGTTTTTATTTTTAATCCCTGTTGTATTTAAATAACGAAATCGCAGATATATATATTTAAATGGGGTATTAAACACTATATACGGTGAGCTGCAGGCACTGGAGCATGCAGCTATACCTATTGTTAATGCTTTACACTTGTTAAAGGGTCTAAATATTTCATTTTAGTGAAAAGAAACCCTAAAGGACTGTTTATAATTGCCTTGTTTCACGTCAAGTTTCTGTGTAAACATTGGTTATCTTTATCTAACGCACACCTATATGGATAACCTGTCCTACTTCCACCAAGTGTGCAAGCAGGATGGTTGTCATTCGTACGTGCGCTAGACAAAGATAGCTAAAACAACTTGGCGTGGAGAAATTCTATTATAAATGCACCCTAATGGCAATGAAGCACAAACTGTATATGATATGGGCACATGGGGCCCACGGGGTAACCTAACCTAGTATATATATGTATATAATAATACAAACTTAATTATTTATCACGAATCCTAATTATCAAATAATAAATATAAATCAATATTTTCAATATATTCAATAACTCAATAACGGCATGAGTTACAGAAAAACATATACCTATAAAAGTTATAACCATTAAAATTTCCAAAAACTTTTGTTTGAAAAGTTTTTTCGTAAAATGTACCTATTTACTAAAAAATCACCTTTAAAAAAAAAAATGTACAATTGTTACAAGACATATTAATTTCAATTGTAGAACGAATTAAAAAAAAAAACAATAATATATAATATATATAGCGCAAGTATAAGAAAACCGATTAAAAATCACGCTAAACGTAATTTTTTTAACAGCGTAGACCAATAAACATAAAATCCATAACATATATAGCAAATATTTGTAAAAATACCTAAAAAAAAGTACATAAAATTTTGTACAGTGTACAATGACTGCAGTTTTCATAGCCACCAGTCGGATATAACATATATACAAAAAAAAACTTATAAAATCTTTGGTTCTTACCTTAACTTCATAATAATTCGGTGTAGGGACTTCTACTCGTGCTTCTGGACCACAAAAACACTTTAAAAACACGAAATTTACAACAATAATCGTTAATTTATTAAGAACAATTTACGAGTGAGTTTTTTTGACGGGTGGCCAAAGCCTTTGTGCGCATGCGGCAAAGGGATGGCCGCGGGTTGAATACTATATATATATATATACATATACGGTTTAACATCAAAATAGTTGAATATTATGGCGGTTAACGACGGTGCACTGACGGTCAACTGAAACTACTGCCCCGGCTCAATATATTTGTTTTTAGATATACCTTATATTATAATATAGTAATGAAACAATGTTTTTAATTTAAATAATTATATTGTTATTTACGATTTACTGCAAGCTTTAGTATATCCAGCTTTTAGCAGACAAGCAATTGAGATATTTGATGAAAAATTATGTATTAGAATACGTATTAATTATTCCTCTATGTTAATATTAATTACGTTTTAGAATTAAATATTTTAAGTAAAAATAGTCACATTTGCGTGTTAAATATCTACGGTAACAAATGTTATAAATAATAGTGGTTTATCTAACAATTGTTTATAACATTTTGCCGAATATATTGTTTAAATATTATGAATATATTATTATATTTATATGGGAATCCAATGATAAGTAATTCAAGGTTTTAAAACGAACAAAAAGTCTTCATTGCAATGATAAATTCTTAATTGGACTAATGAAACATGTTTTATTTGGTTTGTTGACAGAATTTTCGTATATTTCAAATATATTTGTGTTTTTTCCTGTTCAATCGTCGTTTATTGTATAAAATCGTATACCACAGTTTGTTTTGAAGGTCACACACGCACTTTCTACACGTTGCATTTAAATTTTCGTCTTTTTACGAGCAAGTTCACAAAAGGTTCTGTGTCTTGTCGAGACATCAATAAAACTGCTGTGTCACCTTAATTAATAATTACGCGGGCCACAACTATTTTATAAATTAAGATAAATATATCGAGTTTAGGCTTAAATTATCGGGAATTTAATCAGGATTAATAATACACTATGGATACAAGCACCAGTGCCTTCAGCTTGCCGTATAATTAATTATATATTAAATATATCTTTTAAATTTGTGTGTGCGACGTTTTTATTACCTTTGTTATTTATTATATTATTAATAAAATTTATGTTTACTGACATTAAGTACGAAAGTGCATGTATTCGTGTATAAATTTAATTAATGGTAAAGTTTTATTATAAATTAGAATAATTAAGGTAAGAAATGTGATAATTTACCCTTTTTTCTGTGGAGCTCGTAATTTTGACTCATTCTAATTGAAAATTTAGGATAATATAAGCAAAATACAGACGGTTTGATTAAAATAAAGTTCAATTTTCTATCGATGATGGATTGTTTGTAAAAAATTCGCAAAATTTGATAAATATTTCAAGTTCAAAAAATGACATGTGAAATGTGATCAAAATGTTTTTTCTTTTCAAACAGGCTGAAAGTAAGTTTCTAGAGTAATTATATATCGGGGAACTCAAATCTGTTAACGGCGGCGAGATACGATGCACCGTTTTCCAGTTATATGGAAATTTTACAATTTTAACAACTTTAAATCGCGCTAACTCAAATTCTATCAGTTTTTCATCACTTTAATTAGCATTTTTGGAATCAGCATAGTCAAATTAATCTAAATATATGTCAAACTCAAAAATATTTATGCGATTTTTTTGCCGAAAATTTCGTTTTTGCGAAAATCGACGATTTTCACTGTTTTTCACGCGGTTTGCTGTGGAGGTCGTAATATTACCCCAATTAAGTTTAAAAAATTTGAGAATATACACCAAATATAAGTTGTTTGACTGTCCAAATTTCAACTTTCTATCATTTATGGTTTGGTCGGAAAAAATTTGCAAAGTTTGATCAAAATTTCAAGTTAAAAATGTCGTGAAATGTGACCAAATTTTTTTTTCTTTTTAAACAGGCTGAAAGTAAGTTTCTAGAGTAATTATATATCGGGGAACTCAAATCTGTTAACGGCGGCGCGATACGATGCACCGTTTTTGAGTTTAATCAACTTTAAATCGCGCTAACTCAAAAAAAAAAATTTCAAACAAGCTGAAAGTAAGTTTATTAAATCGATATACACCTGGTGCCCATATCATATACAGAATACATACATATTTATTTTGTTTTTTTAAATTTAAAATAATAATTATTTATATAAATTAACGTCTACTGAGAGTACTACAGCTTTTTATGGTCTTAATAAAAAGTACGTAGGTAGAAATTAAGTAATTTTCCACTAAATTACCAATAATTATGGTCTCAACACGACGTTTCACACGCTGTCATTATTTTGCAACTGTGCATATATCTATTGGCAAATATAATCGTAAATCGTGTCAAATTAACACTATTAATATTTCAATGTGATGCATATTATTATTAAAAAAATATATATATGCATATACAAGACAGTTAACAATTAAACTTCATCCATTATTCAATGAACAAAAGTGGACATAGAATAATATTAATACAGCCATGAATATACGCCTTATATTATAATTTGACATGTTTCAAACAATGTACAATGACATTCTGCATTAATTTACCCTTTTTCTATTTATTTATAATCACTACTTGCGTTTAAAAAAAAAAAACGGGAACTAAACATATTTTTATTTTGTTTTTAATTAATGCTACGGTTGATATAAAATATTTTTAATATTATTAATGCCTATTTAATAAAATTATATATGTAAATATATAAATAAATCGCACATTTACAAAAAAATATTCAAAGAAACTAGAGATTTTAATATCTTTTATAAAAATTAAAAAAAAAGGGTTTAACTTTTCACGTAAATATTTAACCGGTGGGCAAATCGATAGCGTCGGTGAAATCCAATGAAAATTCCGTGGAAATAGGCGTGAAAAGCGCCAATATACGCATGCGTGCAGAAGCCATTAGTCAATTACAAAATGGCGGATACACATACATACATATATAAATAGTAGTAAGGTGAATATTATGGCCATGTTTTATGTGTATTTCTATCTTTTGATCAACCCACACACATTTATATATATATATATGAATGTAGTAGATAAATGATTAGTGTAATTTCACAATTAAGTTGGCCTTGGACACGATCTACGAACGCGATTTATTTGAATTTTATTAAAATGTTTTTTCCACGAAGATACACACACACACACACACACACACGCACACGCTTGATTTGATTGATTGGAAATCGACACGCGCTAATACGTTATAACTTAATCGATGTTTTATATTCCCATCAAATCGCACATTTGGCAGGCAATATGTTACGTTAACACAATAAAAGATTTTATTTATTTAATTTTTACTTAAAATAATTAAAATATTTAATTCTAAATCAGTAATAATAATAAAAAAAAATAATAATGACACGCACTTATCTTCAATTCAACCTAGTTTACACGCTTACGCATTATTATTACTTGCAAAATTACACCATTACAGTGTAACATATAATTACAGACATACATATACTATATAGTTATATTGTATTGCACGAAAAGTAATCAGTGAAAATTATCTTGATTCTAAATCGCATTTTTCGACGTACTAGTAATAAATTCTTAGGAGGCTGGTTTATAAATATATATATATAAGGAGTTTATACTAGGAAATAACATGCATTTTTACACTAATTGACATTGCGAAATAACACCAAAGAAAGACTTCAATATGTTGAAAGTTACTGTTATGATTGGAAATATTTATAACAAATCTAATAATCATGATTTATTTGTATTAAATATTTGTGCTATCGTAAAAAAATAATATAGTAATTTAAAAGTAACACCATATATAATATATAATTTTAATTCATTTTATTTGACATTTATTATATATACTTGTTTAACACATTTAAAAGTTTCCCATTAAAATATAATTAAATAATAATATTATTATCTCCAAATAGTAGTAAATCTTTTTAACAATTCTATTATAAATGCACCGTAATAGCACGAACTGTATATGATACGGGCATATGGGGCCCACGAGTTTACCTAACCTAGTATATATATATATATATATATATATATATATATATATATATATATATATATATGTATACTAAAAAGTTTTTATTTTTAATCCCTTTTGTATTTAAAGAACAAAATCGTAGGTGTATATATTTAAATGGGGGTATAAAACGGTATATACGGTGAGCTGCAGGCACTGGTGCATACAGATATAACGAATTACCGGAAGGATAATCAAGAGACACCGAATTTATAGCTATTATAATCACTGAATCCGGTGGAAATTATTTTTTAATACTAATTTCACCCGTTTTTAAATCTATTATATACTAAAAATTGTTTATTTTGTATCCCTTTTGTATTTAAAAAACGAAATCGTAGGTATATATATTTAAATGGGGGTATAAAACGGTATATACGGTGAGCTGCAGGCACTGGTGCATGCAGATATACCTATTTTTAAGTCTTTACACTTGTTAAAGGGTCTAAATATTTCGTTTTATTGCAAAGAAACCCTAAAGGACTGTTTATAATTGCCTTGTTTCACGTCAAGTTTCTGTGTAAACATTGGTTATCTTTATCTAACGCACACCTATATGGGATAACCTGTCCTACTTCCACCAAGTGTGCAAGCAGGATGGTTGTCATTCGTACGTGCGCTAGACAAAGATAGCTAAAACAACTTGGCGTGGAGAAATTCTATTATAAATGCACCCTAATGGCAATTAAGCACGAACTGTATATGATATGGGCACATGGGGCCCACGGGGTAACCTAACCTAGTATATATATATGTATATAATAATACAAACTTAATTATTTATTATGAATCCTAATTATCAAATAATGAATATAAATCAATATTTTCAATATATTCAATAACTCAAAATCGGCATGAGTTACAGAAAAACATATACTTATAAAAGTTAAAGCCATTAAAATTTCCAAAAACTTTTGTTTGAAAAGTTTTTACGTAAAATGTACCTATTTATTAAAAAATCACCTTTAAAAATTTACGTTTCACTTGTTACAAGACATATTAACTTCAATTGTAGAACGAATTAAAAAAAAACCAATAATATATATAGCGCAAGTATAAGAAAACCGATTAAAAATCACGCTAAACGTAATTTTTTTAACAGCGTAGCCCAATAAACATAAAATCCATAACATATATAGTAAATATTTGCAAAAATACCTAAAAAAAAGTACAAAGAAATTTGTACAGTGTACAATGACTGCAGTTTTCATAGCCAACAGTCGGATATAACATATATAAAAAAAAAACTTATAAAATCTTTGGTTCTTACCTTAACTTCATAATAATTCGGTGTAGGGACTTCTACTCTTGTTCGTCGACCACAAAAACACTTTAAAAACACGAAATTTACAACAATAATCGTTAATTTATTAAGAACAATTTACGAGTTAGTTTATTTTTTGACGGGTGGCCAAAGCCTTTGTGCGCATGCGGCAAAGGGATGGCCGCGGGTTGAATACTATATATATATATATATATACAAACACATTTTGAAACGTAATTATTACGATATATCTATTAAAAATTAAATTATTATATGTATTTAAACTTATTTTGCAACAACAAAGTGTTAAATCGTCTTAAAATAAGTTAAAATAAATAAAATTCTAATTTTTCGCGCCCCACGTTTGAAATTATTAGAATGCATTTGATTGGCTGAACCATTGTGTGCCAAAATAAACGTGTGACTAGACGCTTTGTCTTTGTGTAAAGATCATTCCGTGTTTTTCTCGTAAAAAGTGTTATTAATGTATCTATTTTAGTGCTAAAACCTTCCTAATTACGTTTACTATTCTTTAATTATGGATTTAAGGTAAGAAACTTTGATTTAGAATGAAAATTTGGTGAATTTATGACATTTTTACGTGTTTGCTGCATGTACCTGTGTTAAAATTAATACACTGTCGACTTTTTCGGACAATTTTGCGTGATATTCCAATATTTTTGCTAGGAAATTATTTTAGCTACAATTTTTACTATTATATTATATGTGTTACACATGTATAAATTACGTATAAAACTACACTGTTACCACTAAAAGTTGAAGATTGTTAGTTTTAATTTCTTTAAAATAATTCTTTGATTAATATAACAATAAACAAGCATCGGTCACTGTAGGCTTGCGCCAATGCCTCCAGCTCGCCTAAAAACATATTTCTAGTTAATTACAGCGGGAAAAAAATATATTTTAAATCATATTTACGTTTCCCCGGGTATATTAGGGCTATAGTATTTGTAATGAGACGGGAATGGATATTATATGTTATTTCGTTGTGGGTATTTAACGAAATAATTATGAATTATCGTTTGTAAAGTGTCAATTAGTTATAAATTTAATTGATCTATGACTGACAATAATATTTAATGTAATAATTAGTTTTGTAAGTGTGAAGTTGCATTTCGAAAATATCTATTTGATTTATTAATCATTAAATTATTGCACAATAATGTTGTTTATATGAAATATTTCCGTGTTAGAGGATTTAGAACAATTTTGCAAAAAAAATTGTTTATTTGACGTAAGTAGGCCGTGGACGATTTTTTTTGGGGAATTAATCGGCTTAGATATAGTCACTTAAGTGTCATAAAGATTTATGAAGTTACTTAATCTGGAATTAAAGTTAATTCTAGTTTTGAAGCAAATTAAACTTATAAGTTTTGTATTCATTATTCCTCTGAAGGTACCGAACCGATTTGAACCAAATTTGCTACACACATTACTTAACATCCTATTTGAATCAATTCGCAATTTAAATCCAATCGTATTTATACGTCCCGAGTTATAGGGCCCCAAAATTTACAACCCCCCTTAATACAACCCTTATAAAAATAATTAAAATACTTAAAAATTCTACTACTAATTCTAAGATAGTTTATACCTACAAGATTTTTTCATATTGTTAACCCAATTGGCATAAAAAATTATTAAATATAATTTTGAATTTTAAAATATGTACTAAAAAGATTATATATTTTTTTATTAATATAATTTACAATTGTGCAACTTTTTATATCTATAACATTTGTTCAAATTGTTAACCAAAACGGCATAATAATTAAATAACAATGTTCGCAACGCATATATAGTATTAGGAGAGCATGACGCCTAGGTGCGTTGTACCCCAACTTGTTTTATATGTTAGGGTAGTTGACCAAACGTATCCTCAACAAGAAAAAAATAAACCCCCCCATTAAAAACTAAACAATGTATATTAGCAAAACAGACATAAAATACGTGTGCAAACAGACACACACACAATACCCAAATTGAAACATATGAACTACGGGGGCATAAATCAGTAAATAAATGAGGAAAACTGCGTAATTACCGGTACAAAGTGGAACCCATTATTATAATGGATGGATGCTAGCGTTAATAAACATTATTTTCCAAGTATACACACACACACACACAGACACGGCGATATAATAGATTATTTGTGCAGTCATTTGTGTGATGTAATCATACATCATGTAATAATGTAAAGTGAACATTGTAAAAACCGGAACTGACGTATTATAGGGGAAACAATGTGGAAAAACGTTCTAGCGGCTCGCTCGCTCGCCCAACCATAACCGATGCGATGCGCCATTACCGGCGCGCAACAACCCACCACAATACACTCTTACTCTGCGTCTGCCAGTGGCTATTTTATACACTACTCGGTATACATTAAGGGTGTTAAGTACCATTGCGCTTTGAAACACCATTCGTGGCTCAATAACTCGAAATTTGTAGAATATAATTCAATTATTTATATATATATACTTACTGAATATATATACATGTATATACAGTATATATACATGTATATACATATATATACATGTATATACATGTACCTGTCGGTGGCTATTTTATACACTACTCGGTATACATTAAGGGTGTTAAGTACCATTGCGCTTTGAAACACCATTCGTGACTCAATAACTCGAAATTTGTAGAATATAATTCAATTATTTCAATTATTTATATATATATATATATATATATATATATATATATATATATATATATATATACTTAATCTATATATATACTGTATATATACATGTATATACATATATATATATATATATATATATATATATATATATATATATATATATATATATATATATATATATACATGTATATACATGTATCTGTCAGTGGCTATTTTATACACTACTCGGTATACATTAAGGGTGTTAAGTACCATTGCGTTTTGAAACACCATTCGTGGCTCAAAAACTCGAAATTTGTAGAATATAAATCAATTATATATATATATATATATATATATATATATATATATATATATATATATATATATATATATATACATGTATATACATGTATCTGTCAGTGGCTATTTTATACACTACTCGGTATACATTAAGGGTGTTAAGTACCATTGCGTTTTGAAACACCATTCGTGGCTCAAAAACTCGAAATTTGTAGAATATAAATCAATTATATATATATATATATATATATATATATATATATATATATATATATATATATATATATATATATATATATATATATACATATATATACATATATATATATATATATATATATATATATATATATATATATATATATATACTTAATGTATATATATACATGTATATACTGTATATTACATGTATATACATATATATATACATGTATATACATGTACCTGTCGGTGGCTTTTTTATACACTATTCGGTATACATTAAGGGTGTTAAGTACCATTGCGCTTTGAAACACCATTCGTGGCTCAATAACTCGAAATTTGTAGAATATAAATCAATTATTTATATATATATATACTTACTGTATATATATACTGTATATATACATGTATATACTGTATATATACATGTATATAAATGTATATACATGTATATACATGTATATACATGTATAAACGTGTATGTCTCAATAGTGTATGTATATGGATTGGATAGTGCGAAATATTTGTCAATTAGTTGAAGCCAAATCGTATCTCAATCACCTACTAACCTACAAATACTTATTTATTGATTATTGATACATGTAAATCGACCAGTCGCCGCGATAACATTTTCCATGTATTTATTTATTTATTTATCGCTTTGCAAACATTTCAAACATTTATCTTAATATATCAACAATTTTTTTTTTCTTATACGAATGTATATAAGGAAGTATTGTAAACCCAACTCGATATATATATATATATATATATATATCGATTATCGATTTGCCTATAGTACTAATTGGGCCTCTGTGTCTGTATTTATTGCAATCGGTAATAATTGCGTGCGTACGTCAATCAATCGATGTATAATCAATATCAGCGAATGCAGCAGTCGCTGTTTTCCAGGAACTCATTATTAGGAGCGCAGAGAACAGTATCGCGATTTCATATGTAAATGCGGATAAATGTAGTTGCTCCGTTTGACGTATTAGTTGTGTGTCTAGAAGCGGTAGACTAGACGGGGACGCAGACAGTAGCTGAGGGAACCTTGTACTGTCGAACCACGGAATTATTATTATTATAAATGTATTGAGTGCGAGTGGGCGGACATCGGACAACGGACATCGGACATCGATATTCATATATTTTTCCGCTGATTTATTTTATTTCGTTTGTCTCCTACTGTTTGAATCAGAACAAAACCGCAGGAGACTTCGACGCAACTAACAGCAACCTACTTTTATCTGTTTTATTTCTGGAACACACTGTGATCAATGAATCAATAATCAATAAATAAATGAATATACTCGGTTTTCGTTACTATATAGTAAATGCCAAATAGGTTTTATTGGGTTCAAATTATTCACACTTAAAAATATATTTGAACCACAAAATATTACAAAACAAGTATAGGCACCAGTGCCTACATCTCGCCGTACAGCAATCGTAAAGGATTACATCTAAGTTAATATATATTTTAGAATTTAGGGCGACGAAACTATAACTTATTTTTGTATGGAAATATTTATATATATTAGTAACAAACAAGCAATGGTGCACTAATGTCTTCAGCTCGACGTATAACAATTGCTAACATCTAAATTAATATATATTTTAGAATTTAGGGCAACGAAACTACAACTTATTTTTATAAATAAAATATTTAGATTACAATTTTAGTAAAAAAACAAGCATAGATATATGCACTAATGCCTACAGCTTGCCATATAACAATCCAAGTTAATATATATTTTAGAATTCAGGGCGACAAAACTACAACTTATTTTAGTAAAGGAAATATTTTTATTACAATATTAGTAAAAACAACTAGCAATAGTGCACTAATGCCTTCAGCTTGCCGTAAAACAATCAAAGTTAATATATATTTTAGAATTCAGGGCGTCGAAACTACAACTTATTTTCGTATTGAAATATTTATATTACAATATTAGTAAAAAACAAGTAAAGGTGTATACAGGCACTAATGTCTTCAGCGCTCCAAGTTAATATATATTTTAAAATTCAGGGCGTCATAACTAGAACTATTTATTAAGGATATATTTATTTCAGAGTGTTACAGACACACAACCGTCGACTAAATGCTTTAGCTCTTCTGTGCTATAAAATCATTTATGATCCTATATAAGATATGTAAATTCTGTTTAATTTAAAAGATATTATATTTTCCAAGTGCAGATTAGTGGTGACGATAACAATAACAAAACAGAATAATAATAAGTATTTTAAATGAAGAATGTTCAAGGTAAATCTGCTTATACACATAACTGTACATTTCATATTTTCATATCATCTCAATGTCAAACATCAATTGTGAACTCACAAAGGAAAAAGATATTTAATCTAAATTGAAAATTATATATTCAACTCCTCTATAAGAGGCTACATACCTCTCATTCACATCTCAACCACATCACCTTTGTGCGAAACATCTGAAATATTTACCAAAAATAATTGGGTATTTATTACATTAAATTAAAAAATTGCGTGGCTCTTCTATCTCTACTTGATACACCACAAATGTAGCTCAAACTCAAGTATCTTGCTCTTTTACTACCTGTATTTATTTTGTGTTAAATTCATCGTACAAATCATGTATTTCTGTTCGAGTAACTGTAAAAGTAATAAATATAAAATCAACATTCAATGTCAACAAAAATCATGATATAGCATATTAACTACAGAAATGTCAAGGAAAAAAACGTTGTTGTCGCAAGACATATTAAAATATGGTGTAAATCGTTTTTTTTTTCTTTGTTCATTAAAGGTTAAACTGTACCAAATTATTAGTCATACACAAATTTTAACATAACTCTCGAAATATAAACATATTTTTATATTAATACATATGTTGAACATGGCGGGTACACTGGTATACAATTTACAATATTTGCTGCTTTACATTTCAACATTCTAACCCGACTGAAGGCCACCCCTGATTAATTAGTATTACTACTATCATAATATGTAATTGTTACATTAATAGAGCAATAATAAAAATTGTGTGGCTCTTCTATCTCTTCTTGATAGACCACAAAAGTGTCTCAAAATGTAATAATATCTTTATTGTGTTATGGCCCTGTTTGAAATAATAGCAAACATTAATTCGATTACGTAAGTAACATTTTATATTAAAAGAGCAATATTAAAACATTGGATGGCTCTTCTATCTCTTCTTGATAGACCACATATGTGTCTCAATATGTATTCATATCTTAGTTGCGTTGTGGTCCTGTTTGAATTAATAGCAAACATGAATTCAATCACGTAGGTAACATTTACATTAAAAGAGCAATTATAATAATTGGGTGGCTCTTCTATCCCTTCTTGATAGACCACAAATGTGGCTCAAAATGTATTCATATCTTTGATGCGTTGTGGTCCTGTTTTAAATAATAGTAACCATTAATTGAATCACATAGGCAATATTTTATATTAAAAGAGCAATAATAATAATTGGGTGGCACTTTTATCTCTTCTTGATGTTCCACAAATGTGTCTCAATATGTATTCATATCTTTATTGTGTTGTGGTCATGTTTGAAATAATAGCAAACACTAATTTGATCACGTAGGCACCATTATACATTAAATGAGCAATAATATAAATTGTGTGTCTCTTCTATCTCTTCGTGGTACACCACAACTGTGTCTCAATAAGTATTCATGTCTTTATTGCGTTGTGGTCCTGTTTAAAATACGTAGGTAACATTTTAGATTAAAAGAGCAATAAGAATAATTCCGTGGCTCTTCTATCTCTTCTTGATACACTAGAAATGTGCCTCAAAATGAAATAATATCTTTGTTACGTTGTGGTCCTGTTAAAAGAAATAGTAACCATGAATTCGATTACGTAGGTAACATTTTACATTAATAGAGCAATTTGGCTCTTTTATCTCTTCTTGATACACCACAAATGTGGCTCAAAATGTATTCATATCTTTGTGGCGTTGTGGTCCTGTTTGATAGCAATAGCAACCATTAATTCGATCACGTAGGTAACATCTTGTGCCAGCGAATGAATATAATAAATGATGGTTGTACCAGTGTATGTACACGGCAACAGTTCCTCACTGACTGTGACTTCTGCAACGGAATTTCTACACGTCTTAAGACAATGATGAATCGCGCTTACTATATATCGTATATATATATATATATATATATATATATATATATATATATATATATATATATATCGAGATTTCTAAGGACTGATTGCGAGAACATATCTTATTATATTCATTGGCGATAACAACCAAACTTAACCACTGTTGCTGCGCATTAGAACTAACCAATTTATTAACTCTTTTTCTGGTAAGTTAATTAAAAATAATTTAAAACACGTATTAAGGCTAAGACAGTTTAATAAATTGTGTAAGTTAAAAGTTGAAAGCTTCTGAACTGTAGTTATGGTTATAGAACAGTTACCAGGTTACGGAACCGAACAATGGTGGTGGTAACCGCTAACTAGTGAGCAGTAACCACCCATGTTATGAAATATGGAAACGGCAGTACATGGATATTTAATAATAATTGCCTGTAAATCGGTTTAACCTCTTCTGGCTAAAAACGTGATACATACATACATACATACGTACGTACGAGTGCAGCGCTAAAGTACCTACTTTTATTTTTGTGAGCAACAACACACATATGTGTCTAATGCGTGGGTTGCTCAGCCTACTGATTACTTGCAACGGTTTCCGATACAATCTGACCTTCGACAAAGAAACTATAAGGTTATATTATTTTATATTATTACCCCGCGCGCTAAACTAAACGCATTCCACCCATTTACAGATTTCTTTATTCTGATTAAACATTAAATTCTTGCTGTAGAGTTCAATTTGTAATTATGAACCTAACTGTTTTTAATATTTATTTTATCATACAATTATTATTACTGTTATATTAATAATAATACTATATATAATATGAACATAGGTATGAATTCTTTTAGTACGTACAACGCACCAATGCGTCCAGCTCGCCTTATTAGTGAACTCAAAAACGAATAATTAAGATAAAAAAAGTGATTATTTACCCTTAATTTATAACGTCTTCCGTAGAACTCGTAATTTTGACCCAGTCCACTTGAAATTCTAGGATAATATAAACAAAATATAATTGGTTAGGCTCTGCAAATTTCAATTTTCTATCAATGATGGTTTGATCGTAAAAAAATCGCAAAGTTTGATAAAAATTGTGTGCCTTCAGCACAAATACATCTTAAGTTTTTTCATAAAACCGCAGACATTTTTTATAGCTCGTAATTTTGACCCAGTCAACTTAAAAATTTAGGATAACATAAACAAAATATAGTTGGTTAGGCCCTGCAAATTTCAATTTTCTATCAATGATGGTTTGCTCGTAAAAAATTCGCAAAGTTTGATAATAATTGTGTGCCTTCAGCACAACAAATACATCTTAAGTTTTCACATAAAACCGCAGGCATTTTTTATAGCTCGTAATTTTGACCCAGTCAACTTAAAAATTTAGGATAATATAAACAAAATATAGTCTGTCAGGCCCTACAAATTTCAATTTTCTATCATTGACAGTTTGCTCGTAAAAAATTCGCAAAGTTTGATATAAAATTACGCGAAATGTTTATTTATGCAACTAGTTACAAAATGGGTGCCCACTGCCTAAATAAATTTTTAAACTATTCTATAAGGGTTGTTTTATATAAATAATATTATGAAACAAGATATATTAAAAAATCGAATACTTAAACATTTTTAAAAGTATCATATGAGGTCCAAAAAAAAATCTTATTCGAAGAGCAATATTATAAACTTAGTGTGAGGCCTTAAGGACCCAAAAAAAATTTATGAATGGTCACCACTGTGCGTGTTTTTAAGAAATGTTGCTTTTGAATAGGGGGCTTCCGGGGCGATGGACATTTAGGCACTGCAGGGTGTTATTTTAGGGCCAAATGTTTGTTTTGTATCACTGCATTGGGAAGGCATAATAGGCATTATATTCCTCATCGTAGACTTTTACTTTCCCAAGTGTTTCTCCAACAAGTGTATTTAGGATGTGTTCCAATCTTCGTATTCAGAATAATATAATATTAGATTTATTTAACTGATTTTTTTTTAAATTTAAATCAATTTAAGTTTACTACAATTTAATAAAATCTACATTGTAGAATTATATTAAATAAATAGTATATTTGCAGCCCCAGATAAAATTGATTTAATATAATTAATCTTATTACTGTATAAGATACATAAATGCATTTATTGTTAAATTAATCCTAATATAATAAATAAATAATCCTTATAATTTAGAGAAAAATCTCAAATAAATAATGTAGTTTTAATAAATAAACAAACAAACAGAAAGTAAATATGAAGAAATAATATTTATTAAACGATTCGTGCTATCTAAAGTTTAGGGCCTTATTTTCGGTGGTTTGAACGCAGCCTTTACGTCAAGTGGACAACGTTTAGTCTTGTCTGTGTTTGACAAAATTTAATTTACGACTTTAGGGGAAGTTTCGAGGTCCTTTACCAGATAATTTATGTATTCGAATAAAATATTCAGTTTTATTTATTACTCGTTATATTAAAATTGATGAGATTATAAAAAATGACGTAAATCTGAATTTATGTGTAATATCAAATAACAGTCACACATGTATTTTTACGATATCTTCAGGATATTGTTATAAATCTTTTCATATTTTAAAAATCTACTCGATAATTTAATATAGAAATTAATTATATTAGACATTTTCTTATATTTTGTGGTTTTTTCCCTGATTATGTTTGCTATATGAGCTGAAGGCATTGACGCATACACCTATGTTTTCATAGCTTTAGCATTCACTCTGAATTAATTTTATATACAATAGAAAACTGGAGTGGCCTTTTTACTATCTGTATTTTAATAATGCTTTTTTATTTTATATTTCGTTAATTAGTAAAATATTTGCTGGTCTTACGGCGAGCTTAACACATTGGTGCCTGCACTATTATATGTTAAGTGACGTATAATGTATGTAATGTTCACAATTGTGAATCAATTTATTTAGAAATGTGTGAAAATGTGTTTATTTTAATATATTTCCATAAATGTTGTAATATTTCATTAATAATATACGAGTTTACCGTATTAGGCCTCCAGTAATTTTTAGCAGTAATTTAGCAGATTTATTGTAGGAATATTTTAGGAGTAAATATATATATAAATTATATAGTGCCACATTCAGAGATAGAATGGGATATTTATGGCTGTGAATATGATTATATGGGAAACCATATAAGCTATGCATCGGTACTGTATCGTAGTATGTGAGAAAATTAAATGAAACTATATGTCTACACGTACTAATCGTTTCAAAAACATATAAATCGCGATTTATTAACCATTTCAGATAAGACAATTTTTATTTGCTCGTTATGTATAAAATATAGTTTTGTAGTCGCGAAATTATTAATGGGAATCTTCATTTTGAGGGTTTTAGAACCCATTTTGACTATTTTCGCACTGATTAGGTGTATGTGAGCCTATGTGTGTATTTCTAGGTATAAGAATACGCTAGTGTAAAAATTAATTGTTATTGAAAAATGCTTGCAGGTAATTCTTGTAATAGTTGCACACATATTACATATGTAACTTTTATTTATGTGTGTAATAAAAATCTATGAAAAAGAAAATAAGTTACATATACGATCGAGGTCATATCGAACATATATCTATTTGTTTCAATCAATTTAAACCTTGGAACGTTACTATACCTATTTTATTAATTTATAAATGGCTAAATTTGTGGCTTAGGTCAGCATTTTTATTACGATTAACGTTTGCATTTACAAAATTAGTCGTTATCGCCAAATATCAATCTGGAATTTATCGATAAGTCGACAAAATATTGAATCTAATAGTTAAATCAATAATTTACTACTGCAATCACTTTAAATAAATATAAACATATTCAGTTTTGTTTGAAATATTTAAAAAAATATATACCAGTAATCCTTGTTACTTTTTCCAAATTGTATTATTACTAATATAAGCCCAGTGTAGTGCACACCAAATTATGAAGGTTACGTTTTAATTTTTGCGTTAAAAAGTAACTATAACTAGTCAATGAGAATCTAAAAATGTTTAGCGCGTGTCTTGGAGGAGATTTTAGCCTTTTTACATTGTGTCTTCGTCAAAGATGATTGAGTTGAATAATGAAGCACGTAGGGTGGTGGTGCGCATACGCGCAGCTATTTCCGCCTTCTCTGCTGACCTGCCCTAACCCGCTGACCGCTGACCGAAGCAGCAGCAGCGCTGCTGCGCATTGCAGAACGCACACTCGAACACTCGCCTTATTAATCAACTCGAATCTTTTCTTATATTCATATTATCGCCAGCATATCGACAGCTCGCCATTTTTTTATTTATTTATTATCTTTTATACATTTATGATACAAGCCACGACCTACCGCACTTGTAACGTATGTGCTTTATTCTACCGGATAACGAATCGATCGGGAATTATTATTTATTATTATTCGGTTTCAAATTGATTCATTTCATTTATCATCAAATTGCTATTGATTTTATATCAAAAATTAATTATGTCTCAGATATTAAGACATTTTTGAGTGTTCAGGAAAATCTAATTTGGCAATTTGTTACTTTATTATATATTTAATTTAAGTAAAAAATGGATAATCCGTTTTTAAGAGTCCTTAAACTCATTTTGACTATTTTCCTAATATTGTCCGTCTGTCTGTGTGTGTGTGAATGCTCTACAGTTAATATGATTTAACATAGAATATTAAACTTGATATAAAATAAGCTGGGCGCATTGGTGCTTCCAGCAATGGTAACTATACGTAACAATGTGTCAATTTGTCAACATCTAGTTGAATTTTTTAGCGATTTTTCAATAAATGCTACATGAAAAATAACAATTAAACAAACATTCCTAGAAAGATATATTAAAATTTCTATGAATTGTTTTTTTTTCATGTACAATTTATTAAAAAATAGATTTTGACAAATTGACACATTGTTACGTATAGTTACTATTGCTGGAAGCACCAATGCGTTCAGCTTATTTTGTAGCAAGCTTAATAATACATTGTACGAAAATCATATTTTTATAAAATTAATCCATAGTGATTTTTGAAGCAATAATATTTAATATATAAAGTTATGTTATGTCCAATTTATATTATTTACGAATTTGCCGAAACTTTATTATTTTACATATATTTTAAATGAAATAAAAAATAAATGGTATATTTTGGTAAACTAAAAGGTAACAAAAGCGTGTACAAAGTCGCTTAGAATATTGCAATATAATTTAAGGTCAGATATTGCAGTGTGTAGTAAGATACCGTTTGAAATGGTACAGCTCCGGATCGAGTTTGACCCACGGGTCATTGATATAGGAAGAATGAGTTCTGGCCGCGGTCACTGCACATATTCTCTATGTATATACACATATATGAACAACGCCCTTTCGCAATATATACGCGTTTAATAATTATTATAGTGCATGTGCGAGATGGCGGACGGTCTGTGTGTCTGTGTGTAGTTCCGTATGTGGCCACTGTCGTAATGAATAGTTAGCGGCGGGCTCGTTGGCGCGTCGGTCGCCGAGGTGATAGGGTTAAAGATAGCGTAGCCACGCGAAAAGCCAACTGGCTGATGATGACCCGCCTGACCCGCGTCTGATGCACTGCCACTCTAATTAGGCTCCTGATTGTCGCCGGGGCCTATCATTATTGACGCAAAACACCATTTCATGGCTCACTAGGTGCCACAGCAAATTGCCCATCAAATAACATGAAATACACACACACACATTTTTCTCATACTTAATTTCTTGTTCAATGATTAATTCGCTGACATATATAACTGTATACGAATACAGAAAAAATAACAACTCAAGACTTTCTTATAACAAGATTTGGTATACGCGTAAAACGCACCAACGCGTAGAGCTCACCTTTAGGTAAAATATGCGTTACGACGCACCTACGTCTGTAACATAATTCAGCTGGATTATATTTGTTCCATCCCTTAGGAATAAAAGTTAGATTTAATTTAATTAATATTTTTAATTAAAATTATAATATTTATAGCCGTTTTCTGTGCTGGTTTAGGAAGTTGAAATTTTTACAGGATGTTTACCTAACTATATAAAATGTAAAGCAGCAAAAATATTTTTTTTTAAAGCCTATTTACAATAGCAAAAAATGTTAAACTGCTACTTAGCAGTTCTTTTATGCGCAGCGCTAAGTAATTTAAATTATTACAGGATATAATGTATATGATATGGGCACTAGGTGCCAACCTAGTGTTTATGATAAATATATCGCGCTATCAAGATTACATATGCAGTGTATAACAAAAGTTATATAGTTACAAGAAAGTTATGCATTAGTTTAAATTAGCTAAACTGCGTTTAGTGACATACCACTTGAGGTATACAAGTTAATCGAGTGTAGCAAATAGCTTAAATACGTAATATGGAGGTGTAAACAGGTAGCATTATTTCCGCTACCTGTAATTAGCGATATGAAATGATAATACTAAACTACGTATTAAATGGATATTAGACATATAACCTGGCGAGAAATGAACTTGTTTATTTCTAAAAGTCAAACACATTATAATTTCCACATATTTATCATGCGATTAGTTCTTTTTCCCTCGATTAACTAACAGCGATATACCTTAATCGTCACGTTACGTAATCATATAAATATTTGCTACCGAAATTTGTTACGCCCTTAAGAATACCGGGGGCCTAAAAATAAACCTATCTGAATAAATTCGTAGAAACCGTCAACAATTGTTATGATGCGTTTTAAATATGTGTGTTATAACTATATCCGTTTATTAAATAGGATATTATGTGAACAGCATCAGTCTTTTTTAATTCTGTATTTCAGAACGTATAAATAACTATTTACAGTGTGAATCTACCGGTGAAATAGGTCGTGTGTTGAAAGTGATTTAGTGAGTGACCAAAGTTGATAGCTAATAACCTATAACGTATATTATTGATAATTGGGTGTTCTATTATATGTATTAATATTGAGTATGAATCAATGTGTGAAGTTAGACTAATCTGTTTTGCTTCTAAAGCGTGCAAACCCCTAAATATTATTCTGAAATCAGTTAAATTCCATTCAGGAATGCTCAAATCGTGTATTTCCGTTAAACGACATTATTCTTGATTACAATACTTCCTTATATACATTTGTATAAGATATTAATTACAATTAAAATTATTATTTTATAATTTATAATATCTATGCAAAGCAATAATTGTTTTATGTCCGACAATTAAGTAAATACACATGTTTGGATTATCTCTTGCCAGTGGTTGTAAAACTTTAAAGAAACCAGTGGTTATTAAATTATTATAGAATATAATATATATTAGCCTGTTTAGTTATAATTAAATTATGGAAATGACCGTACTTTATGCATACGGCACCGAATATGTTAAGCAGACATTCGGTATGATTAAGCAGCCCTTCAAAAATCAGTGGTTATTAAATGTTAAAGAAACCAGTGGTTATTTAATTATATAAAAAATATATTAGCTTTATTTAGTTATATTTAAATTCTGAAAATGACTATAATTTATGCATACGGCATCGAATATGTTAATCAAATATTCAATATGGTTAAGCAACCCTTCGGAAATCAGTGGTGGATAACTTTAAAGAAACCAGTGGTTATTTAATTATAAAAAAAATATATTAGCTTTATTTAGTTATATTTAAATTCTGAAAATGACTATAATTTATGCATACGGCATCGAATATGTTAATCAAATATTCAATATGGTTAAGCAGCTCTTCAGAAATCAGTGGTTGTTAAACTTTAAAGAAACCAGTGGTTATTTAATTATTAAAAAAATTAAATTAACTAAAATTAAAATTTGAAAATGACCGTAAGTTTTGCATACGGCACCGAATATGTTAATTTAGGCATTCAATATGGTTTAAGCAGCCCTTCCAAAATCAGTGGTTATTAAACATTAGAGAAACCAGTGGTTCTATAATTATTAAAACATTAATAATAAATTTAACTATAGTTAAATTCTGAAAATGACCGTAATTTATGCATACGGCACCGAATATATTAATCAAGCGTTCAATATGGTTTAGCAGCTCTTCAAAAATCAGTGGTTATTAAACTTTAAAGAAACCAGTGGTTATTAAATTATATAAAAAAAAAATTAGCCTTATTTAGTTATAATTCAATTCTGAATATGACCGTAATCTATGCATACGGCATTGAATCTGTTAATCAAGTGTTCAATATGGTTAAGCAGCCCTTCAAAAATCAGTGGTTATTAAACTTTAGAGAAACCAGTGGTTATATAATTATTAAAAAATAAATAATAAATGTAACTATAATTAAATTCTGAAAATGACTATAATTTATGCATACGGCACCGAATATGTTAATCAGGCGTTCGAAATGGTTAAGCAGCCATTCAAAAATCAGTCGTTATTAAACTTTAGAATAACCAGTGGTTATTAAATTATAAAAAAAATTAAATAAATATATTAGCCCTATTTACCTATAAGTGGCCGTAATTTATGCATACGGCACCGAAAATGTGAATCAGACGTTGGATATGGTTGAGCAGCGCCACAGGTGGCCAAATTTCGAAGTGGTGGCCAGTATATTTAAAAATTCCTAACCTTTTTTTGTATTTATACCTTTTAAGATATAGTTAATTTATGTACTACTGTAAAAGCTACCGAATTTAAATAATTTTTCAATATGTTTTTCTTTCTTTTTGTTACAGGTGAGTTTCTAATACACGCCACTGTTTATTACGGCCGTTTTGATGCAAAGTCGACTTATTGTAAGTTATATATTGAATATTTAGTGTCATAAGCTGAATTTATTTCTGAATTAATTTTAAGAATATATTTAAACCAGGCGTTAGCAAAAATAGCCTTATTTTTTATCTACACTTACAACAAAAAATATTGACTTGATTTAAGTTAAAAGATAAGTCAATGAATCGGGGTTGCTTAATAAAAATAGCTGGAGTGGCCTGCACTCGATTTTCTTGCCCTTTCACTAATTAGAAATTGTTGAATTTATTCCTATTTTCATGGTGATTGGATAATTTTTATTATTTCTAATAAAATGTGTCGGTCCCATGTCACTTTTCTAATATTAGTAATTGACAGTACATAATAATGAGTTAATATCACGATTTCACATTAATAACTGTTGAGTTATGATGGTTTAACGTTTTTTATGATGGCCACAAATAATATATATATGTTTAGATACTAATTTACAAATCAGAAAATAACTGTGACGCGATTATTTTGTACAAATTTCTTTATTTATTAGTATGAACTCATAAAAATACCAATAAATAATAATCAAAGCTTTGTTGCTTCAACATTTTATTATTATACGCATTAAATCATAAACATTACATTTGACACGATTAAAGAATCACGCGGAAAATAATATTGAATATTATAAAAAATAATATATAAAATTTGGAATGCCCGGCAATTGACAAAATAATTTCAATTCAATATGAAATAAATTATATGTATTAGTTGAATTAAAAATGCAAATAATTCCATTTTTTATGACGATTTGGTACACATATTATTTGGTACCCCATTTGAATCCACTCGCAGTTTGAATTCAATCGTTTGTATACTTTCCGAGTTATAGGGCCCTAAAATTTGCAACCCCCTTAATACTGCCCTTATATAAATAATTAATACACCCAATAATTCTACTATAAATTCTAAGATATTTTATATCTACAAGATTTTTCTATATTGTTAACCTAAAGGCCATAAAAAATTATTAAATATTATAATTTTGAATTTGGTAAAACCAAATTTGTGCCCCTAACTCCTCTGAAGGTACCTGAGCGATTCACACCAAATTTACTACACATGTTATTTGGTACTCCATTTGAATTCGCTCGCAGTTTTAATCCAATCGTTTGTATACTTTCCGAGTTATAGAGCCCTAAAATTTACAACGTCCCTTAATACTGCCCTTCTACAAATAATTAAAACACCCGAAAATTCTACTATACATTCTATGATATTTTATATCTACAAGATTTTTTCATATTATTAACCTAAAGGCCATAAAAAATTAAATTAAATATTATAATTTTGAATTTTAAATTATGCGTTAAAAAAATGATTTTTATCAAAATATTCTACAAACAATTGTGACTTTATATATCTATAACAGTTTTTTAAATTGTTACCCAAAAGGCCATAAGTATTTGAAACCTAAAGGTTGAAGCTGAACGCATCTGGGCGTTTTGTCTATCTCCAATATTACTAGAATTATTTTGAAACACGATTTATTGGTTTTATAATAATATTGAGAGACTTATTGAATTATTCTAATAAAATATTTTAGAATTAGTGTTTCAAAACATGTCCGAACATGATGCTAACCTTTAGTGATAGCTAACAGTATTTAAGAATCCCGATAGATAGTTTAGATGCGTAGCACAGTGCTAGTATAACATATACTTGACAGAATATACAATCGGTGAATATTAATTGATTTGTTATTTGAACAATAAAGTGTAAACATTTCATGTACGTTCCGGATAGAAAACTAGATACATAAACATATAGATATTAGTATATTCCGTAAAATGAAATGACGATATTTTAAAAATGTTGACATATTTATAAATATTTACACTAGTAAATCTAATACCTACAAAATAAACCGGAAACAAGAACAAACTGTCTTATATCCGGTTCGTCATCCTTAAGTTACGTAATATACAAATTCTAAAAAAATAAAAATAAAAAATTACGAAAAGGAAAAAGGTTTTCATTGAACATGACACAGTCAATATATATATATTTATTTTTCCCATTATACTCCAGTGCCGTAGGCATGTGGTGGGGGGGCAGGGGGCAGTGTAAAGTGGACATGAAGAACGTGTAGGTATGAATTACAAGTTGGCCACTTGTTGACATTAGTTTTGACAGTTAGGATGACCAAACTTATTTCAGAGGACCACCAACACTACTATTTTCTTATAATTAAGGTACAAAAGATAGTATTGGGTCCCCGAAATAAATCGACCTTGAAATAAAATGTATATATGTATATATACGTATATATACGTATATATATACGTATATATACGTATATATATACGTATATATACGTATATATATACGTATATATACGTATATATATGTATATATATATATATGTATATATATATATATGTATATATATATATATATATATATATATATATATATATATATATATATATATATATATATATATATATATATATCTGTGTGTGTGTGTGAGTTTCACATTTGGTTCGCGGGTAAACTGAATCTAAGTTGTACTTTGGCAATAGGCACACATTTGACCTAAATACCGCGTCAGTTGTTCTTTGCAATATACTTGCTTATAATCGTAAGACAGTTCGACAATGATAGAGAGAGAAAGGACCATTTTGTAACACTAGACCAGTGTGTGTGTGTGTGTGTGTATGTACCAACTAATAAACAATACATCATGTTTACCAACCGAACGACCCAACGTTTTATTTATCCGATATAAATCACGAATTAAATCACGCAATATTAACAAATGGCCAACAGATACCATATTGACAATTACACGATTTTTATTTTATTTTTTTTATTACGATACAAACATATATTTTATTATATTTTTACAATATATTAAACCAGTTTAAAGATTCATTTAACTAGAATTAACTGTTAACACAATTTGACAACTATAATAATTTGTAAATATTAATGAAACATATGCAAAATTTGGAGCACAGTTGCGTAATTTAATTTCGAGTAGTTTAAGCAAAAATAGTATAATATTTGTTATATTCTCATAGCAAAAACTATTTATTTAATTTAAATTAAATAAATATTTTCAATAATTAGACTACGCTGATTCCAAAAATGCTAATTAAAGTTGTGAAAAACCGTTAGAATTTGAGTTAGCACGATTTAAAGTCGATAAAATGCAAATTTCCATATAACTCGAAAACGGTGCATCGTATCGCGCCGCCGTTAACAGATTTGAGTTCTCCGATATTTAATTACTCTAGAAACTTACTTTCAGCCAGTTTGAAAAGAAAAAACATTTTTGGTCACATTTCATTAAATTTTTTAACTTTGAATTTTTATCAAACTTTGCGAATTTTTTCCGACTAAACCTTAAATGATAAAGAATTGAAATTTGGACAGTCAAACAACCTATATTTGATGTATATTGTCAAAATTTTTCAATTTGATTGGGGTAATATTACGACCTCCACAGCAAACCGCATGAAAAACAGTGAAAATCGTCGATTTTCGCAAAAACGGCAAGGGGTACCCCTTACGAAATATTCGGCAAAAAAATCGCATAAAAATGTTTGAGTTTGACATATATTTAGATTAATTTGACTACGCTGATTCCAAAAATGCTAATTAAAGTGATGAAAAACTGATAGAATTTGAGTTAGCGCGATTTAAAGTTGATAAAATGCAAATTTCCATATAAGTCGAAAACGGTGCATCGTATCGAGCCGCCGTTAACAGATTTGAGTTTCCCGATATTTATTTACTCCACAAACTTACTTTCAGCTTGTTTGAAAAAAAAATTGAAAGTAAATTATTTCTAAATCGATTTTAAAGTGTAAAAAAATCGATAACGGACTTATATGAATTTCAAAATTAATTACCTAGTTGCATATTAAAAATATTTGATTTCGAATATGTTACAGACACACAACAGTCGTATTTGAATGTATACACATATCGTTGTTACAATAGTTTGCTAATTATTTAAACTATAAAAATCGTGATTTTTTTATCGTTTTTCTCCATTTTTAATAGGTGAAAGTTCGATTTATTTTCAATGAAGGTTAAAAAAAATCCAACAACGTATTTTGGCTTGCGTAAAAATCAAACTTGCTAGATTTAATCATTAATTTAATAACTATAAAATATATATATGTTACTTATTACAGATATAGAAAGTGTTAATACGCATGTATAATAAATATATATATATATTCAGATGATATTCATACACAGGAAGAATCATTTTAATTAATAGATTAGATCAAATGTTGTTTAAAATACATTTCACAATAACGATACCAGATATAATACGCATACCTATTCTTGTTCTTACAATGCAGTGGTACCCAAACTGTTTACGCCTTGAATTATACTAATACTAAAAGGAAATTACAATCTTATATTATTATTATACCACATAATTGGTATTAAAGCCTTTATAGTTGTCAGGAAAATTAATTCGTATAATATACAACATTTTAACAACTAACGATTTAACTTTAATCAATTTGGAGTGGCCCTGAACGTTTATACTTATTTTTGCTTTATATTGCTTTATTGAGTTATCCATGAAATAATTTAATTATGCGGGAAATGTAAATATAATTTATTATTTTCAAACGCAATTTCTTAGTTAATAGTATTTTAATTCAGAAAACTTTGCGAATAAAAGTTGTTGCCAATTTTAATATCTTTAACTTTTATAGAAATCACTTTTTCTCTAACTCGTGTAGTTTTTGAGATATGCAAGATATGATACGAATAAACAAACCTTTCCAGTTAGTGAAATATTCTTATTTTCAAACGCAATTTCTTAGTTAATAGTATTTTAATTCAGAAACCTTTTCGAATAAAAGTTGTTGGAAATATTAATATCTTTAACTTTTATAAGAATCAAGTTTTCTCTACCTCGTGTCATTTTTGAGATATGCAAAGAATAACACGAATAAGCAAACAATTCCAGTTAGTGAAATATTCTTTTCAAAAATAGTTTATATTTCTTTGTATGTATATACGGTTACTGATAGCACTGGTGCTTGCACCAATGCTTGTTTTACAAAGTGTCAATATTTTCAATTACTGTAAAAGCAAACTTACTTAAGATAACCGAGTCAAATTAATGTCAAATAACATAATTTAATTTGCATAATGTATTTTTGTATACATTAAATAGATTCTATATTTAAAACATGTATTTTCAATTTCAATGTTGTTTCAAAACATGTTTGCAAATGTGTACAATAACATTAGAAATTCAGAGTGGCATTTACTCGACTATTTCTTATACTTAACTTCACAATACATTAACTATATTTTAAATTAATTTCATCATTATACTTTCTTTAATAAATAACGTATAAAATTTATTAATGTATTTCCTATATGTAATTTGATCTATGGCTAATAGCACAACTTTGATAACAGGAAAAAAATATATGGGGATTCTTTATATGTTCGTTGCACGCAATCAACTGAATTTATTAATGTGGGTATAAGTGAAGTGCGTGGACTGAAACCTGAAGATTATGTTGCTGAATTATTTACTATCTATGCTAATTCAATTCAGAAAAGTGCCTTTACAAATTAGAAGCTATTCGCTAGATTATTTTGTGTTTTAAATTAGTACACTTCCACGAAATTATTTCGTAATTTAAAATAATGTACCGTGTTCGCATTTAAGGACTGGCTATTGTTGCAATCAATCAATAACAATTGTCATTAAAGCTAATTAATTGTGTAACAGCTATAAAAAATTCTAGTAATTTTTGTTTGAATTTTTTGCGAAAATTACGTTCTACTGTTCGATCTCCAATACTACAGGACTGATTCGCCGCTTGTGGTGTGACATGACACGACATTTAACTTTAGAATAAAGCTTTCTTTATTATCGTCACACAATTAATTGACAATTGTTTATTAATTATATTTGTGATGAGCGTAAAAGATGTAACAAAACTTATTGATTCGTAAGTTCGAATTTATTGTTGTCAGAATTTCTAAATTTATCAACAACTGACCAATGACAAAGCACATCTTCAAACCAGCTATACACGTATACAAGATCGTGATTTAGAAATATCAATGCCAGCCAAATATATCTATATATATGTATATACAATAATCTTCGATTAGTAATCGACCTGTATAAAATCAATTTAGAGAAACACGGCTGTGATGTTGTTAAATAACACGAAATATATTTATATTGTTTTTTTTTTATTATTATTTGTTGTTAAAAGGTTAAAATAGAAAACGACCAAATCGGATTGTCACGATTTTCGTAAAGGAAAAGGTTTTATAGGTAATATAATACATTTTTCTTGGTTTGTACAAATGATAGATGAAATCTGGGGTGGCGTACACTTGACTATCTTTTACTCATACAATAAATATGTAATTTTGTTTAATTGTGTTGAAAATTAAATTAATTTAAATTGTATTGAAACTAGGGAAACGTAAATGTAACATGACTATTTTAAAATGCAATTTTACAGTAAATGGTACATTTTTCGAAAATAATTTTCAAACAAAAGTTGACAGAAATTATCATATCTTTAACTTTAGTACAATTCACTTTTCTTCTAACTCCAGCCGTTTCCGTGATATTGATAATGATATTACTTCTGGTTAATTTATTGTTTTTAATATCATGGCTGTTTTTAAATGCGATTTCTCAGTATATGGTACATATTTCGTAAAAAATTTTCAAACAAAAGTTGACAGAAATTATCATATCTTTAACTTTAATTCAATGCACTTTTCTTCTAACTTCAGCCGTTTCCAAGATATTGATAAAAATATTACTTTTGGTAAAAATATTGTTTTTAAAAGTGGACACCGGGTCATTTCAAGTTTCACAATATTACAATCGACAGTTTTGGCTTTAGAGTGTTCACAGACACACACACACGCGTGTATTTTTGTAAAATCTCTAGTTCGAAATTCATTATGATTACAAAACTACAAATACGAAAGTCATTTAAGAATGTGTAAGGATTGAGAATATGTCGATCCAAAAATAATAATAAATCTAAACCTAATGGAATAATTTCTATTATTGTTTCTGTTATTGTGTAAGGTTCAAATAAGCAAAGGCGTAATGGCTTTTGTTTAACACTACTGTCGTAACCATAGCAACAGCGTTTAAAAACAATTATTACATGCAATAAATCAAAATGATATTGTGAAACTTTGAATTTTGATCATCAGAGAACCTCTTGTGTATACGCGCACATATTTTAAAAGTTATTTGCATATTTAGTTCTATTTTTAAAATACTTTATTGTAATTGCGGCAATATTTCCACTGCTCCTCGGTCCATGTGTATGTTTCTAGCTTTCTATCTGGAACGTTATGATTACCAGCAATCTTATATACAAGGCGTTCTACATATTTATACCTATATATAATAATAGTATATGTTTCCTGCGACCAATGACATATAAAATAAATTCTTGTAAAATGCGTTAAAACATTAAAATAAACGTTTACAAAAATATAATAATTCATAAATATTTGGTTATACATCAGGTTAAAAATAATTTATATGATTATGGCGTGCTTAAGCGGTATTAAAAGCGGCACTTTCTTTTCATTTTATGTGAAATCAACAACATTAATTAATTAAATAGCATATATATAACTAACACAAAATGGCATATTTGAAAAGAAAACATATAAAATGTTATAAATATGGTACAGTTATTTGAAATAAACATGTGTCAAATATGTTGTAACATGAAATAAGTAAAAAAAAATGACAAATTAGCAACAACTAATTAACAGTTGGACATTTATGATAACCTTTTAATATATATATAATAATAATTATATTACTTTAATAAACATTAGAATTATATTCATAAAATGGCGGCTATTTGAAAACAAGTTTGTTTTTACTTGGCTTTAGCGGGTTGCAAAAAATATTTATAACTGTTGAAAATTCGTGAAAGTAGCCAAAGCCCTAATACATTTAGTGTTCTTTAATATAAAACAAAGAAAACGAAAATCGGACCATAACTTTTTCAGTTATCTTTCCGTTTGATAAAAAGGAGCGATTTTGTTAAAAGTGCTTTTAAGGTTTAAGTTCATATAATTAAAAAAATTAATATAATCAAAAAATATAGTCGAAATATGAATAAACAACATGCAAAAAATGCAATGTTGATATCTTTTACTTAATTCGAGTAAAAAATTCACGAAAAACATGCTTTTTTTTGGGGCAGCGTTACGTAAAGCGTGATGGGAAACATTGGCATTAAGATCCCTCTAGCTGGGTCGATCGTAAGACCTGAGTCAGTGTTCGCATCCCCTTTGAAGTTACCGGGTTCATTTTAACCAAATATGCAATAAATAACTGTGATAAGTTTATGTATGTCAAGTGATGAAAATAATTCGTTTTAATAATCCACGAATGATTGTTGTGCATTTTAGTGAATGCAATGAGAATTCAAATGGAATTGTATTCATTTTAGAACGGCATGGGGTCTATTAAATATGAGCATATGATTCGGTGTAGGTGGCTGGGACGGGAATTAAAATATTGTGCACGCGGAAATAGTGTGCTGTGCTTCGTTATTCTTGTGTTCCTGTTAATTTATGCATAATTCAATGCAGTATATTTCAATAGATCCCTTCATAAATATGGAAGAACGGCTTACTTAGATTGCACACAATTTATTCATTTATTACTGGGGACTTGCAGATTTATGGTGTGAAATTTCATGTTACATTTCGAAATGTTCACAATTTATGGATTTATATTTACAGAAACAGAATAATTACGGAGTTTTGTTGATTATTTCGCACATATTTATTCTCTTGATGATTTATTTCAGTTAGTTATTAGATTAATTTAAATTAAACAAAATATAAATTACGTATAAGTCGAATGAAGGCCACTACAGATTAATATTATTTTATAATATATATTATAGCACATTTCAGACAAATATATATTTAATTTGTTAACAATTTTGTTATAAAATATGTTTAAAATAAAATTCGTTGAAACATAATTTATTTTAGGGTATTTAAATAATAGCTTTTTAATCCCCTGGTCTTAGATATGTATGGAAAAAATGTTTAAAAGCTTTTTATTTCCCTTATCTTATTTAAGTCCATGGGAAAAGTTTAATATTTTTATTATATGTTTTACTTTAGTAACAGTAAACTTTTATTATTTCCAAAAATTGCACAATTTCGTGGTTTTGATGTCCATAAAAAAACTAGTAATAAAAAGTACATAAAAAGTTAGCAAAGCAGTAAAAAAAAATTATATTTAACTCACGCAGCATATTAAATAGATGCATCCAGCCACAAGTGTTCACATTACACAAAACTACAGAAGGGCAAAATCGAAAGTTTTAATCGCACAATTAATTAATGAAAAATCAACAAAGTGGATTAATATATATATATTCTTTGAATCGCGGACAATTTATGTCAGATAAAACGGCATTCCTGGCATTTTTTACAACCATAAAAACGCTACCGAAATATATTTGACGCTCATTGGTGCAAATGTAATAAAAAGCAACAAATTATTTTGTTTTTGCTAAGAACATAACTTTTTTGTGCAATAAAATGTGTTGTTAAAACTTTGTTATTTTATTTCGTTGAAGCACAGACGAGCTAGCGTTTGGTTGTGTGTCTGTAACATGCACGGATCAAAATTTTATTAATATATATATATAACTTATTATTAATAGGGCTTCAATTATATTGATTTAAATCCCAATGAAAATAAAAATGTATAAGATTACATAAAGTTCTATTTTAAAATACTACGGAACTAAACTATTGTACAATATCTAATATATAATCAATAAAAATCTTGTAATTTTTTATTTGCAAGTAGAAAACTTTCTATAACAATGATTTATATATATATATATATATATTTATAGATTTAGAAGATTGTGTTTAGATATAAACTTTGAACTATAGGTGCAAAAAGGTTAGCAGAACGCCCTCTTAGAAAATGGCGAGCAAAATCACTTTTGTTTTCAGATGTGCCCAAGTGAGTGGCGTTATAGAAACAGTGTAGGCTGAAATATATATATTTTATGGCATTATTCAATTACTTGGGTTATTTAAATGGCGCATAATTCACACGTTTGCAAACAGCAAATATCTTCTATTATAACTACAGCCAGAGATATGCCTACAGCCATATCACAACTGACCCCAGACGATATATATATATATACTTGACTACACTGTAAAATCAATTAAAAACCAACATGAATATTGACAGCTCTTGTTCAACCATTATTATTTATTGTACCACTCTCAAACACAACTAAAACTAGTTTTACTTAAAAATTATACTAAATTAGGATATTAGATTGGTTTTAACTACAAACTGATTTTTTAATTTAAATATTTTGCAAAATTACTGAGCCAAAACTATATTAAACGAAAAATTGTAAAAATTTATTCAAAAGTAGTGTTTTACTTCTGTTAATTTTTCAATAACTAAGAAACGGTACAAATTAGAGTAAAATTATTACTATAAAAGTTGAAGATAATGAAATTCTTAACAACTTTTGTTTAAATAGTTTTTACGAACAATGTACCATTTATTAATAAATCGATTTTGAAAATAAGTACGTTATAATAAATGTATAACAAAAGGTAACATTATTATAAGGTTAAGAAAGTCGAGTTAAGGCCACTTTAGCTTTTTAATATTGTTCACTGGACCAGTCCACATTTACAATTTGTGGTTTGGCTAGTTAAAAGCATAGGTGCCAGTCCCTACGTTTGCAATAAGACTAGTTAGAATCATGTTTATTCTGCCATGTGAAAATGGTTTAATTTACAACAATCAATCAACAAAAGTAGTGAAGACACGCATGAGCATAATGCAAAAGAACCAAAAAGAAAAGTAAATCGAGTCCCCGTATACAGACAGACAGACAGACACACACACGCTTAGCGATAGCGACCGAGCGTCGATCACTTTCTCGTTGTCGGCGGCGATGCACCTGTGTGCCTTAGTCTGGTCAGGTACAACAAATCTAGAGCATTTCTCCAGCGATCTTTCGATTCTTTTGCCCATTCGCCCCCCCCCCCCCCTCTGCCCCCCCTTGCTGCAACACGCGCGTGCGATTTTGCACGCACGAGTCTGACATTTTGCACGACTAAAACGATGAGGAACTTATTCATCGCCTTTAGGACTCTGGTGATGCAATACATTTATATCATTATATTACTATAAACAGTAGAAATACGTGTTGATAAAATAGTTCTGATATGACGGTTTCTGAAATATTTTGGATATTTTGCTAATTGTTAACCAAAAGGACATAATAATTAAAAACTGCTGCTCGCATATCGCATACATTACTTATATGGCGAGCTGGACGCAATAGGTGCGTTGTACCTAAGCTTGTTTTATTATCAAAATAATCTACAAGAAATTGTACTACTTTTTATACTTATAACATTTTTCTCTAATTGTTAACCAAAAGGCTAGAATAATTAAAAAACACTGCTCGCATATCGCATATATTACTTATAAGGCGAGCTGGACGCATAGGTGCATTTTACCTATGCTTGTTTTACATCAAAATAATCTACAAGAAATTGTACGACTTTTTATATCTATAACATTTTGCTCAAACTGTTAACCAAAAGGCTATAATAATTAAAAACGCTCGCATATCGCATATATTACTTATAACGTGAGCTGGACGCATTGGTGCGTTGTATCTAAGCTTGTTTTTATATCAAAATAATCTACAAGAAATTGTACAACTTTTTATATCTATAACATTTTGCTCAAATTGTTAATTAAAGGCTATAATAATAATTAAAAACGCTCGCATATCGTATATATAACTTATAAGGCGAGCAGGACGCGTAGGTGCGTTATTTTTGTTTATTTTGGTATTCGAAGACACCTGTGGTCCAGTAAATATAGTAACCATGGTTACAATAAATAAATGAAACCATTTGTTTTCCCATAAAGTGAGTCGATTTAATTTGAATTGCAATCAATAGGTTAAACTAATTAGAACAATTTCTCAACAAAGAAAGAAACAAAGAAAGAACTAGAATAAACAAAGGCACATCATGACTTTTAAATAAAATCGAACTGCCGTTGTTATCTTTAGTTGTAAATTGTTGAGAAACTTAAATAATTACGGCTTAAATTAAGAGCCAATTAAAACCAGAATAAAGCTTACTACAAATACTATATTTATGTATCGCGGTTCAATAATTCACAAGATTCACTTTTTGTATTAGTTTAGATTATTCAATGTGCATTAATAAACTATTTTTATTTTAATATAAACAAATACACACAGGAATAATTTTAAAAATAGTCAAATTTAATTCAAATGTAATTCCGTTAAAATCAATTATAATTATAATAAATGCTTCGTTTAAGAGTCGTTACTTACCGAAATACACGGTAAACGATAGTTTTAGACAAAGACGTATATATATATATGTATATTGAAAAGCAAAGTATCTCTGTCTGAATAATCTGTAGCGTCCAGTTTGAATAAATTTACGGTACAGATAAGTTTTATTGAGCTAGTGACATTTATTTTCTTTATAGAGCAATAATTTGCGAGAATGTCCGTCCGTCCGAGAGGCCTTAAGTTGCTTAGCAAAACTCGCACAATTTGTCGATATGTGATGCAAATTTTTTCTGCAATAAAACTGACTTACAACTACACTTATGCATTATTGTGCAAAATACATCTGTCTCTCTCACTTGTATACACAAAATTTATTTTGTTCCACGTTTTAATCTAATTTATGCTAAAACCACTTTGTACTTGAAATTGTAGGGTAATTGCAAACACAAATCTCTATAATTTAACATTTGTTATTGCTGCTAAGAAAGCTGGGATTCCCCTCACTCGGCCAAATCTAATATCCTAATGTCTTTGTCACCTCATATTTATGGGAATATTTGTATGTGTTAATCTATATCAACAAAATAGTAAATTAATAAAAATGATTAGTAATTTAAATAGTTTTGCATAATAAGTGCAACAAAAACATTATTTCTATAGAAGGCCATGGGTTTTTTAATAAGAAAAAGGCAAATGTTATACTTGTGCATAATTTACATTGCAATTTACACTGTTATTACGATCATAATTACAACAACAAAAACATATAATTAAAGCTAATCCAATTTTTAATTTTATCACCCATTTTTATTACTCATTCATTGTAGAATTTAAACTTTAAAAAAATGTATATATTACTATTAATTACAGTTCTCAATGTCGTCTGTCTGTCTATCTGTGTGTATGTCTATCTATCTGTCTGTGTGTGTGTGTGTGATGAATTATGTACATTTTAGGAGTAAGGAAACGACTATCTGTGCGATTTTCTTTAATGTTACGAATACTATAGCTCTATGCAACGACGAGATAAATGATATTTGAACCGGAAGTGCTAGGTTGAATGGTGTCATTTCGAACTAGATGATTTTTATAATTTCGTGTGGATTGAAATGAGAACCGCTTTTATTTTCACGGAACTAAATCACTTGTGTATCAGAGTTGGCTTTGAGAGAAAGGAATGAGAGAGTTTTCACGTCTGTGTGTGTGTCGGTGTGTGTGTCGGTGTGTGTGTTCCATTGAAAGAAAACACTTTGTATTTATTTATATAAAGAAATGCGAAGACACGTGCAATTTAGGTCAATGCAAAATAACCCAAAGTTTTATTTTACGTTTAAAAATAAAAATAAATGTTATTACTTATTTTATCGGTGTATCACGACAGCCAGGCGTTGCTTACCTGCATAACTCTAACCGCAGGTTACCAATCGGCCCGGCCAGCGGTTGGTTACGCATTCATACACCGGTAACGTATTTGACCCTTGACCGGTTATAAAGTTTATTACATATTTTTAATATGTAGTATTTAACACTTGCTACAATATGTACACTTTTGCATATATTCAACTTTTATTGGGAACAGTTTTCCTCTAATATAAACAATGTTAGAGGAAAATTATTTATATAAAAGTTGAAGATATTGAAATTTCTAGCAGGTTTTGTTTGAAAAATATTTTTGAAAAATGTACTATTTACTAAGAAATCACCTTTAAATATATTATATATTTAACACTTGCTACAATGTGTTTACTTTTGCATATGTTCGATCTTTATTAGGAACAGTTTTTCTCTAATATAAACAAAGTTAGAGAAAAAATATTTATATAAAAGTTGAAGATATTGAAATTTCTAGCAAGTTTGGTTTGAAAAGTAATTTTGTAAAATGTACTAGTTACTAAAAAATCGCCTTTAAATATATTATATATTTAAAAGTTGCTACAATATGTTCACTTTTGCATATGTTCGACTTTTATTAGAACCAGTTTTCCTCTAATACAAACAAAGTTAGAGGAAAATTATTTATATAAAAGTTGAAGACATTGAAATTTCTAGCAAGTTTTGTTTGAAAAGTAATTTTGTAAAATGTACTATTTACTAAAAAATCGCCTTTAAAAATAATTCCCAAATTGCAATTCAATTGAATTTTGTTTCACAGTGAAATTAAATAACGATTGAATGTGTACAGCAATAAAACAATGTTTTAGACAAATAATTGATGAAATATGACATGACAAAAGCGTTATTTATAGTACAAATATTAAAAGGTTTTGACCTATTCAAAACCACAAGTAATATTTTAAATGTTAAATTAAAAAAAAACATTTTGAATATAAAATAGACCGCAAATATCATCAGTATTGTTCAACAACAATCACGAACTGAATTGGTTCAAATCCCATATAGAAACTGCAACGCGAATAATATAATAATAATAATAATATGATTATTGCATAATATTTGATACGAAATGCATTCGCCATTTCACAGAAATCCCAGCGTGATTTTCTAAATGTCAATTAACGTAACAATCATCAGTTCAGGGCCGTATTCAGTGTGGAATTCGGCCGCGGGGCACACTATATTTATTATAATAAATCATTGAGTGACATTTGCTCTTCTATGCATAACATTTCATGGACATTTCATACTTTTATTCAAATCTTTACAATCATAATTTGTTTGTAATATATATATATATATATATATATATATATATATATATATATATATATATATATATATATATATAAATATAAATATATAAATATAAATATACTCGTATTCTAGTGACATTTGATGTTATCGAAATACCTTTTAGCTACAAATTCTTGCGTCAAATTACTAGCTTTATTTCTAGATAATATATAGCATTATTTTAATTGATTGAAATTTAAATAATCATATTATCTTGTTGAATCACTTATCCTAGACACACACACATGTATACACACACTTGTATACACAGATATATATATATACGGTGAGCTGAAGGCACTAGCGCTAGTTGGATGATGAATTCTGTGACCTAATTAATAAATTGTGAAAAAAAAAAGAAAAGGCCCTGTCCACAGTTTCAAAATCATTAATAATGTGGATCGGAAACAATGCCAACACAATATACGAAAATTGGTCGACCAATTAATTCTCCAATTAGAGAATCATCAATCAATTGGATTTGCACGTAGGTGGAATTTCATCGAAACAATAAAAGAATTTCGAAAATTGCGTTGGTTCAATTTTGACATTCATACATTCACTTATAACCAATTTTAAATTACTTACAACACTTTCTTAACTCACAACCGAATACTATAGCTCTATGGTACAGCACATTACCTTAAATTAAAATCAGTAAACAAAGAAAATTAATTTAAAACAGTAATAATTAAAAAATCGAATGAATCAATAATATAACAGATTCAGTAGCTGTAAGATTATAGATTAATATTGTATCTGTATCTATATATATATATATATAATTATGAAGAAAAACACTATCGATCCGGGTGATTGATTAAAGGTTATTGAATAAATAATGTCAGAATTCCATGAAAAGTGTTTATTAAAATTGCGCGGTGTATTAATTTATAATTATACACCGCTAGAAAGTTCATATATAATCATATCATTTGTAAACATTAACCACGGTGGTTAGATCTGTGTGTGTGTGTGTGTGTGTGTGTGTCAGAATTCTGAACTGTCATATGCCAATGTCACATTACTAATCGAATCGATATCTGACATTCTTACGGATATAAATTATTGATATCATCCACGGAATTAAATATTGCAAATTTATTCTGCTATAGAATATATATATACATATATATATATATACATATATATATATATATATATATATATATATATATATATATATATATATATATATATATATATATATATATATATATTTAGCTAAATAGCTAAAACAATAGGTCGTGTGTCTGTAGCATTCTTGAATCAATAAAATTTAAAACAAAAAGTGTTTGTCTCGTTGCCCTGAATCCAAAAATGTATATAATTTATATACTTGGATGTTAGTGGTCGAGTTATAGGGCCCCCAAATTTGGAGCCCCCCTTAATACTGCCCTTATAAAAATAATTAAAACACCCAAATATTCTACTTAACATTCTAAGATATTTTATATCTACAAGATTTTTACTTTCTTTTACGGATATACACGTTTTGACCTTGTGTCTGTGAACGCTCTAGGGCCAAAACTGTCGAACGAAAAATTATGAAACTTCAAACTTAAGACTTGTGTAAACCCTAGATGTGCACCTCCTATTTTTGAAACGAATATTCAAACCGGAAGTGCATGTTTACTCTATGCATTTTTTGTACTATCTCCAGTAACACTAGAACGGCTGCACTTATGGCAAAAATAGTTATGTTCATAATGAAATATATTAATATTTCGCACAGCTTTTGTTTGAAAAGTTTCTTCATAATTTGTACCAGTTATAAGAAAACTGCTACGAAAAAACTCAAATATCTTATTTACGTTGCCATAGTTATACCTACATTTGTGACAAATTTTATTTTTAAATCGGATCAACCATGAGTTACATCATTTGTTTCTTGTTTATTGAAAACAAAAACTAAAAAGCATTACATTGACAGTTATCTGTATGAATTAATATTTAAAATATTGATTTCTTATTAGAATACATTATATAAGGTAAATTATTATAGAATCAATTTATATTATATATTTGCTAACATAATTAAATAACAATTTCAGAGTTTTACTGTGGAGTTTGACAGTTTAAGAGTGAATACGATAAGTACTTCAAATACAGATCCATTATAAATTGGTATAATTATCCAGTTATTATTAAGTTATAGTAATTTAATTTGCATTTTCATTTTATATTGGTCAGCAAAAGATTTTGTTATCACTTAATAATAATAATAATTATCTGCGCCTGTTCTTGCCGGGAAAACAAAATAAACATTTCAGAGTATTCCTGTAGAGTATTGGTTAGATTATATATATATATATATATATATATATATATATATATATATATATATATATATATATATATGTAGACAGTTTGTTTGGGATATATATGTATATTAATATCTATCTATTGAAAACTACATAAAAGAAAGTTGAGTGCAGGTCACTCCAGATATTTTTTTCACAAAATCAATAAATATGGTTTATTCTAAGTTATGGCATATAAAAGTAAAACAAATTATTAAAAAAAATTCATAAGAAAAAAAAAAGAAAAATAAGCTGCCATACGGAAATCGATGTTTTTTTACCGTAGGCAGAATAACTCGTGATATGCTTATCTAAAATCAAAAAACATTTTTTTTTTCTATTAGTAGATGCATATGGCTTGTACTTGAACGAAGAGTTTGAAAAAAAAATGATATTTCAATTTTTGACCTTGTTTTTAATTAAAAAAAAAATGATTTTCGGAGAATTTTTTTATATTTTGGCAATTTTCTATTAATAAAATGACATGTAGTGAACGAAGATAAAAATAATAAACCATATTTATTTATTTTGTAAAGAAAAATTCGGAAAAATAGTGTTTTATTTTTAAAACGTAAATACTTTTTTTTTTTTTTTTTTGAAACCTGTTGGTTGCATCAATCAGTATTTTGAAAATAGTGGTTGATGCTTAAGCCCTGCCACCTCGACAAGGTCGGTTCCACGTCGGCAGGGACCCGCCTCCCCCCTGAAATTCGTCACTTTAGCAAGAGTTGCAACCGCGAGTACCCCCCGCAGACTTGGACTTAATTATTCGCGCGATCCCCACCAAACAGACCCCCCCTGCTTCTTCTGATTCGTACGAAGCCTCAACAACGCTTACCCATTTAGGGTAATCACGCCGATCGAACTTAAAGTTCATTTTACCAAGGACTTACACGATTTGAATCAGTACAGGAAGTGCTGCCGGCCGCCAACTGGTGACCGACTACTGTTGATTGCAACGTTACTAAAATGCGAATTATATATTATTCGTCGCGTTGGGTGCACCACTATTACATTTAATTACAATTATTCAGCACTTAAGTAAAAGTTTGTATCTTCCAACCTCGGAATACCCAAATTCTGTGGTCTTTTTGCGCGCGACGACGTGATTTTATACTCCAACAGGAGATCACATGGGGCCACTGAATATTTTGAGTACCTCTGGTTTGCAAACAATTACATAAATGTGAATACCCCTTAAAGTTCAAAAATTTGGTGCACCATACATAGCTGTAAAAAATTTATATATATATTAATACAAATGAAATACTATTCAGGAGCGCTCCTGATACTTATAATATTAGCTGTAAAATAAATAAATATATATTAATACAAATTAAATTAAAAATACACGTAGGGCCCTACTGTAGACCTGAAGAAAAACAACAACGATTATTACATATATTAATAATTGAAAATTTGGGTTTGGGAAATACACAGCATACCACACAGCATACCACACAACATACCACACAACATACCACACACAGCATACCACACAAAATACCTGTGGCCACAGGACACATGGGCAAATATTTCAGGGCAACACAACAGTATATTTGGGTATAGGGAGCATCTTAAAATTATAGCGCTTTTAAATCGTCGATTTTACCACGATATCGATATCGTAAATTATACCCATTGTTTTGGGCACACCTGGAACTGGAACACCACTGGACCAGCGCTGTTTTAATACTGGCTAGAAATAATGTTCATTGTGTATTTATATGGAACTCGTTATAGGTTGAATTAATAAAAATCAAGTTTTTCGAACAAAACACAGGTGTGTGTGATTAAATTTTGCTAATTAAACTAATTAGAATGCGTCCTACGTTTTAGTTACGTATTCACGTTAAATGTGTATGGCGATTTGAACAATTTTGGCAAGCGTGTATGTCGGGGAAGTCCCGGTTAAGGTAGAGCAGTATGGCTGCGGTGTGTAACTATAGTTAGTTGCCATTATGTATATGATGAAAATTCTGCAACAATATTGGATATGTTTACATAGATATATCTATGTAAACATATCCAATATTGTTGCAGAATTTTCATCATATACATAATGGCATAGCATATAAAACCAAAAAATTGTAAGATATCTTATATCTAGAAAGATTATTCAAATTGTAAACAAAAAGTACATATAATTTTTTTCTTTTTACAATAAATTGTAAGACTATATCTATAAAGTTTCTTCAGATTGTCAACGAAAAGGTCATAATTTTCTTTTTTTACAATCTTTTACGAAGTAATAAGTAAGTATTGTAATCATGAAAAATGTCGTACTCGAGATTTCAACGGATAAACATGTTTTGACCTTCCTTGTGTGTGTGTGTGTCTGTGAAGGCTCTAGGGCCAAAACTGTCGAACCTAAAATTATGAACCTTCAAACTTAAGACTTGTATATATGCCCTAGATGTGCACATCTCCTATTTTTGAAAAGAATATTCAAAGCGGTAGTGCGCATGTTTACTCTATACATTTTTTGTTCTATCTCCAATATCACTAGAACGGCTACACTTACAGCAAATATAGTTATGTTCATAATGAAAGAGATTAATATTTCGCACAACTTTTGTTTAAAACATTTCTTCAAAAAATGTACCAGTTGCGAGAAAAATGCTACACGAAACATTATAAATATGTTGTTTACGTTGCCATGGATTCGCATAAAATCGGATATTTCTGTAGAGTATTGGTTAGTTTGACTGTTTGTTTTGGTTATATCTAATGAAAATGCGTAAAAGAAAGTCGAGTGCAGGCGACTCCAGATTTTTTCATATTGTTAACCTAAAGCCCGAAAAAAATTATATATTGCCGTTAGATATTTGAAAATAATTGTTGGAATCTTCGAAATTTATTTATGGCAAAAATTGCGTCAGTAAATTTAAAAAATGTCACTATTAAAAAAAAAGATTATTTATTGATTGTAACCATTTTGGGAAAAAGTCCATAAAATAGAAAATAAATCAGTTAGCGTCTTAAGCTTATACAGTTACAACAAGAGAAAATAAATATTGTTAAATATAAAAATAACGGTTTAAAAAAGATGAGTTATTTTATTAAAATTTATTATTTTTAAATTTGTAAAAATTGTCATGCTGTTTTTGCTCAACCATGATGACTTACCTCACACGTGTCTTACACTATAAATGCTGCTGGTTAACAACGGTTAACACCTGATGGCTATTTACCGGTAAATTATCATCATTACCGTATATTATTCTCTGTGTTTCACTTGACGACTTTTTTCATTCGACATATTAGGTTTATATTATACGAATTAATGCATTTATTTTGTTGGGGACATTGGTAGTAAGCTGTCTTAACTTAAGGTAACTCTTTATATATTTATATATTTACAAATGTTCATAAAATACAATAAATCAATTTTTAAAATTGAATAATATGAATGTTATTTATATTATTTATACAATAATATTTACTCTATATTAATTTGTAGATGTAATTAATAACTTTGCAAATATATCTTATTAATCAGCTAATTTACGACAGGATGTTGATTTATTTATATTTATTGAAATGCATTTAATGTTGGTAACCCTGAATATGTTATTTTCAGGATATTACCACATACAATATTAAAAAATATATCCTTTTATTTATAACTAATTTTTTGCACTTTATCAACTTTAAATCGCGCTATCTCAAATTCTAACGGTTTTTCACCACTTTAATTAGCATTTTTGGAATCAGCGTAGTCAAATTAATCTAAATATATGTCAAACTCAAAAATAATTATGCGATTTTTTTGCCGTAAATTTCGTAAGGGGTACCCCTTACCGTTTTTGCGAAAATCGACGATTTTCACTGTTTTTTCACAGCGTTTGCTGTGGAGGTCGTAATATTACCCTAATCAGGTTGAAAAAATTGGACAATATACACCAAATATAGGTTGTTTGACTGTCCAAATTTCAATTCTCTACGATTTATGGTTTGGTCGGAAAAAATTCGCAAAGTTTGATAGAAATTTCAAGTTAAAAAAATTTGGTGAAATGTGACCAAAATATTTTTCTTTTCAAACAGGCTGAAAGTAAGTTTCTAGAGTAATTAAATATCGGGGAACTCAAATCTGTGAATGGCGGCGCGATACGATGCACCGTTTTCGACTTATATGGAAAATTGTAATTTATCAACTTCAAATCGCGCTAACTCAAATTCTAACGGTTTCTCACCACTTTAATTAGCATTTTTGGAATCAGCGTAGTCAAATTAATCTAAATATATGTTAAACTCAAAAATTTTAATGCGATTTTTTTGCCGAAAATTTCGTTTGCCGTTTTTGCGAAAATCGACGATTTTCACTGTTTTTCACGCGGTTTGCTGTGGAGGTCGTAACATTACTCTAATTAAGTTGAAAAAATTTGACAATATACACCAAATATAGGTTGTTTGACTGTCCAAATTTCAACTCTCTATCTTTTATAGTTTGTACGGAAAAAATTCGCAAAGTTTGATAAAAATTTAAAGTTAAAAAAATTCCGTGAAATGGGTCCAAATTTTTTTTCTTTTCAAACCGGCTGAAACTAAGTTTCTAGAGTAATTAAATATCGGGGAACTCAAATCCGTTAACGGCGGCTCGATTCGATGCACCGTTTTCGACTTATATGCATTTTTGCATTTTATCAACTTCAATGCGCGCTAACAGCAATTTCTAACGGTCTTTCACCACTTTAATTAGCATTTTTGGAATCAGCGTAGTCAAATTAATTTAAATATATGTCAAACTCAAAAATATTTATGCGATTTTTTTGCCGAATATTTCGTAAGGGGTACCCCTTACCGTTTTTGCGAAAATCGACAATTTTCACTGTTTTTCACGCGGTTTGCTGTGGAAATCGTAATATTACCCAAATCAAGTTGAAAAAATTTGACAATATATACCAAATATAGGTTGGTTGACTGTCCAAATTTCAATTTTCTATCATTTATGGTTTGGTCGGAAAAAATTCGCAAAGTTTGATAAAAATTTCAAGTTAAAAAATTTGATGAAATGCGACCAAATTTTTTTTCTTTTCAAACAGGCTGAAAGTAAGTTTGTAGAGTATTTAAGTATCGGGGAACTCAAATCTGTTAACGGCGGCGCGATACGGTGCACCGTTTTCGATTATTAGTGTTTAAATATCGCGTATTTGAGAAACGGTGTATTCTGTTCGGAGATGAAGTCAAGTAGTGGCATTTTTACTAAAAAGTAGATCAGCTGATTGCTGAACAGACAACAGAAGACCGCCTAACCTACATATACGCCCTGAGCATTGGGCGCTCGTTCAAACACACACACACATACATGCACAGAAAACATGTTCATAAATATAACACACACAGACACACACACACACACACAAGCACATAATACTTGTTTTGGTATGCAACTACAAAGTGTAGTTTAAAAATAACCAATTATTTACTACTATTCTATTTCCTGGTTAATAACTTTTTACATTCTTATACGTTAAGTATTAAAGAAAGTATTGTAACTACAAAATAAAAAATTGTCGTTAAAGCCCAGACATAGTGTCTCTGAGATTAAGAAAAATGTGGAAATAATTTCGTCACATATGTTAGTGTCACACACAGTGTATGGGTGGGCGGATAACTAGACAAAGAGCGATATCACTAATGATAGAGTGAGTGAGCAAGATACACATCACTTGGGGAATATTTATTTGTAATTGTAACTAAATCTAGACAGCCAGGCATTACACCGGTAATGGACAGGTGTAATTAGTTATTTATGCACAAAAGATCCCTATTCTTATTCTTCTTCTCGTCACTTCTTAGTTTCTTATACGTAGTCTAAAAGAAAGTATTTAATCATGAAATATTTCCTACTTGGGAATTTAACAAAGATACACGTTTTGATCCTTTTTTGAGGTGTCTATGTGTGTGTGTGTGAACGCTCTAGAGCCAAAACAGGGAAAAAACAAGTTTAAGTACAACGCACCTATGCGTCCTGTTCTCCTAATAAGTAATATGCGATGCGAGCACCGGTTTTTATTTATTTATAGACTTTTAGTTAACAATTTGAAAATATGTTATAGATATAAAAAGTTGCACAATTTTTTGTAGATTATTTTGATATAAACCATTTTTTTCTACTACATATGTTAAAATTAAAAATAAAGTTCTGTTTTTTTCTAAACAGACTTCGTATATTGGGCCTTGTTTTAAAGTAATAGGTAATTAAATACATGTGTAATAGATCACAACCCCCAAATATGGAAATGGTTGTAATATATCGTCAAAGTCGTAACTAATTAACAATAATTATGAATAGAATAGAAATGTGGTTAGTTTTTATTGCTAGCGAAGATAATAAGATTGTCAATGGTTTAATTTATGTCCTACGGAAGATACACACACACACTCACGCGGAACTTACAATGTATGTACGTATGTCTGTACGAGATAATTAATTCATAATTTGATATGCCCACGTAGCTGCATATTAATCAGCATTTGGGAAATTCAAATTGTCGATTATTTCATGCTTTGTTTACGGATTTAATTGCCATTTTGTAATATTTAAATTATTATTATTAAGAATTGATTATAATTTGTGTTTGAGTGAATCAAATAATAATTGATTGCAAATCTATTTTTAATTTTATTTGTGGTAAGGAATATGTGTGGTGGCAGGTGGCATCTGTTCGGTAATAAAACGTAGCATATAGTAATCTTACAGACACACGGGCACGCATGTACTGCGCAGTGGATGTAGTAGAGAGCTATATTACCGACTAATGAGATTGTGCCATAAATCTTACGGTCATTTCATTCTTTAACCCCGAAGAAAGAACTGTACAGCTAGCTACAACACTGTGTGTGTGTGTGTACTTCATATTAATTGTTCAACACAACAACAACAACAACGCTGTGTTGTATATGTGTGTATATAATATGCAGCAAGGCCAATATGTAGTAGAGATCTACTATACCGATACTGTCATGGCGGTCCATTACTTATACAACCCTGATACTCGTATGCCAACCACTATGCATTTTTCACTCGCTGTACTATGACTAATTTCTAGACGATTTTATCCTATTTATTACCTACTTTTTGTAACTATAGCTTAGCTATATAACTAAATTAACCCATAGGCATTGTGTGCCCTTACCATTAACAGAATGAAAATTACCAAATTACCTAAAATGATTTTTTTGCCATTGTAAATTGGGCTGTGGCAAAACAATTTTTGCTTTCTTACAATTCATATACATAAGGCAACAACCTGTAAAAATTTTAACCCTCTTGCCCCGCGCAGAAAATAGCCACTCAGGATCTTAGATAAATTTTATATCAAACTTTACGATTTTTTTACAACTAAACCATCAACTTTACAAATTTGAAATTAACAGGATCAAACAGACTATATTTTAGTTATATTGTCCTAAATTTTTAATTAGATTGGGCAAAAATTACAAGCTGCAGTAACAACGTATTAAATTACGGGTAAAAATTACCAATTTTTGCAAAATCGCAAGAATTTTGTCATTGTAAATAGACTAGTGCTTCAAATTATTTAGCTATTTTGCAATTTATTTACTTTGGGCAACAACCTGTAAAAATTTCAACCCCTTTGCCCTGCGCAGAAAATGGCCACCCAGGAATCTAAATTGATTATTTATTAAACTTTACGATTTTTTTACAACTAAACCATCAAAGATACAAATTTGAAATTTACAGATTTAAACCGACCTTATTTTGTTTATATTACCCGAAATTTTCAAATAGATTGGCCCAAAATTACGAGCTGCACTAAAGACGTAATAAATTACGGGTAAAAATTACCAATTTTTGTAAAATCGCAAGTTTTGTCATTGTAAATAGACTAATGCTCATACATTTTTTGCTATTTTGCAATTCATTTACTTAGGGCAACAATTTGTAAAAATTTCAACCCCCTTGCCCTGCGCAGAAAATGGCCACCCAGGATCTTAGATTAGTTTTATATCAAACTTTACGATTTTTTTATAACTAAACCATAAATGATACAAATTTGAAATTTACAGGATCAAACAGACTATATATTAGTTATATTGTCCTAAATTTTCAAATAGATTAGGCCAAAATTACGAGCTGCACTAAAGACCTAATGAAAATTACCGATAATCGCAAAATCGCAAAGGTTTAACATTTATTTGTCATAGCAAATTTTTCATGTGCTTATTTTATACAATACAAACGAATTACGGAGAAAATAACGAATATATAAAAGCGTGCTCAGTAGGGAAAACCGTGTAAGGGAAATACAAAATAATTATTAGAAAATTTCCCGATAAATTATTAAATTAGATGAGTGGATTGTATTCTGTATGTGATATGGGCACGTGGTACCCACAGGTTAACCTAGTATATAAGATCCGTTCCGTTGGAATCGCGTGGGCAATTTTGTGCTGTTCTGTTTTGGCAAACGAAGTACGCGTAGACGTAAAAATAAATATTGTGCTGAGTTTTATAAATGTGTTATGGCATATATATATATATATACATAGTTTCTGTAGGCGGCAAAAAGTGCCTTTCAAAATATACCCGCCAACAATAATACATCATAACAACCAATTATGTTTGTCGGAGAACAGAGAACCGACACACACACACAGAACGAACAGCACATTTTTACTCGCTATTTGCACGTGTAGGTTGTGTGTTGCATCTAAGAAAGATTGCGCTGGACTATCACGTTCATTGTTGCAAAAAGCGTTTTCATTTTTCGATGACGGTTCGGTTAGATATCGACCCACTATAGATTAATACAAGAATAGGTGTTATTACTTTCTCTAATACATTTTTCTCAGGCTGTCTATTACCTAACAGTTCGATAGTTTTGTAAGAATCCCCTGGGATAGCTGCATTAATTAAACGCGTTTTACTCGGAAACTATTTTTATCAAACTGCCACTTTTGTATTTTAAATAAAAGTATATACTATTTATTGCAACTTTTACCAAAAATACACAAACATTTTTATAAATAACTATTATTTATAACGCCCTAAAGTGAAAAGAAAACTTTAATAAATAAACTATTGTTTTCACACGGCCGCCATTTTGTCAAATATTAACTTTTTGCACCAAATTTGGTGTTAAGCTCCAGAGAATTCTCTTCGCTTTTAGAATCTATCATTAAAATTGAATTTAAATGACCCGTTCATGAGATACGAGTTTACCCGTTTAGTGGTAACCTATCCATTCTTTGCGCGTTATCTCTGAAAGTTTCAAATATTTTTTTACGAAAAAAATGTTTTAATATAAACAAAAAGACGAGCTATACACTGGATTAAAATTCAAATTGATTTCTTTATCCAAATCTGAGAAAAAAATTCATGAAAACATGCTATTTTTTTAACCAAAGAAATATATGCATAATGATGCATTGAATAGGCACTGTGAGAACTTGGGTATTTGTACATACACATAATACCTAGAAGTATAATATACCTAACGGACACACCAGTAGTACCAAACAAATACAAAGAATCATCAGCATCGTATTACCAATGGTAGCTAGTGCGTAATATTGAGTAAATTTACACAATTGCTGCACGTGTTTGTCTGTCTTACTGCATCCTGGTATCCATGTGTTTCATTATATTAGCAAGCATGTATCCTGATGTCCATTGTCTACAACACGTGTGTGTGTGTGTGTGTGTGTTTGTTAAGAGTTTTACATTAACCTAATTGAACTAGGTGTTCGGTTACACATGGAATCACTCGTAGCCCCCCTTACCGCCCCTCGTTATGTACACGTTTCATGTCATCGAGTTGAGTTTATGAATGTTGGCGCCTTGTAACCCAGGCGCCCATTTATTTTGCCGTGAAAAGTTGCATAATGTACACGTTATTTATTTTGTATTGTAATTGTAAGTACATTAAAAGTATGTTCCGTAATTAGAACTGTGTCACTGGGTAAAGGATTTATTTATATATATATATATATATATATATATATATATATATATATATATATATATATATATATATATATATATATATATATATAAAAGGTATAAGAATGTAAAATCCTGATGTGACGGAATTATCCGTGTAGGTCGGCGAATATAGGCAATTGAGTATGAAATATTTTGGTTCGTTAAAAGGAAATAAATCTCGCGGTGTTTAAACAACATAAGGAAAGCACTTCCTACAGTTTTACCCCCAACTAAGCGTATCCCATTTAAATCTAATTTATTTGCCGGTCGCTCGGTCGGTCGGCTTATGCGATTGTAGTCGAGTCGGACTGAACGCGCGACGTATTCTTGCACATGCACAAAAGTGCAGCCAACCGTGAACATATCGTAAATACAACACACTACAAAACAATACGTTATATTCTTTCGCTAAACTGAACTAAATACTTCTAACTCACCTCATTTATATTATAACACGCACCAATGCCTTTGTATCACCGTGGAAACTCTATTTTGTGCATTTTTCATATTTCTAGTTTCTTAGATTACGTCTAAAAGGACGTTTGTAATCATGAATCATTCCTGGCTTGAGATATATACGGAAATACACGTTTTAACCATCCTTGAATCGAATCTGACTCTTTTTGAAATAACGACTGTGTGTGTGTATGTATGTGTGTGTATATGTGTGAACGCTCTAGACATTAAACTTAAGACTATATAACCTGGATTTTTTTTTAATAATTTTACCGCAAGGGAACATTTATTCCTAATAATTTTTGGCATATCTCGAAAACAACACGATTTAGAGAAAATATAATTCTTGTAAAAGTTAAAGATAATAAAATTTCTAACAACTTTTGTTCGAAAAGCTTTTTGAATAAAGTACTATTTACTGAAATATCGCTTTAAGATTGCATTCGAAATTTTCTTACCCCGGGAAACATTACATTTGGTATTCAAATACATACATACTATTTTTGGCACATTTCGAAAACAACACGAGTTAGAGAAAAAGTTATTCTTATAAAAGTTGAAGATAATAAATTGTCTAACAACTTTTGTTCGAAAAGTTTTTTGAATAAAGTACTATTTACTGAAATATCGCTTTAAGATTGCATTCGAAATTTTCTTACTCCGGAAAACATTACATTTGGTATTCACATACATACATACTATTTTTGGCATATCTCGAAAACAACACGAGTTAGAGATAAGTTATTCCTATAAAAGTTGAAGATAATATAATGTTTAACAACTTTTGTTCGAAAAGTATTTTGAAAAAAGTACTATTTACTGAAATAACGCTTTAAGACTACATTCGAAATTTTCTTACCCCGGGAAACATTACATTTGGTATTCACATACATAAATACTATTTTTGGTATATCTCAAAAACAACACGAGTTAGAGAAAAGTTATTCTTATAAAAGTTGAAGATAATAAAATTTCTAACAACTTTTGTTGGAAAAGCTTTTTGAAAAAAGTACTATTTACTGAAATATCGCTTTAAGACTACATTCGAAATTTTCTTACTCCGGAAAACATTACATTTGGTGTTCAAATGTTGCTAACAACTTAATACATACAATTTTCATGATAAAAAGGTTCAATACAGTTTAATATGTGTCATGAAATTATTTAGAAATAGTAAATTAGAGCCCAAGCATTTGGATATAATGTTTAAAGCATTCAAAATCTAAAAACTAATTTGTATTTCTTCTTTGTTTGTATTACAATACAGTAATAAATCAATAAAAATATTAAGCGATGTCGTCCCGAGTTGTCAGAGCAATTTTCTGGTATGTAAAGTAATTACAATTTCATGTATTCCGATACTACATATATAACTGAAGTACTAATAATAATAATAAGAGTATAAACGCGATTTAACGAAACATAAAGTCCATTTACACTTAGAAAACGGTTGTAACATATGTTTTACTTACATAGTTACATTTAGTACCAACTTGAACATATTAAAATGCCTATACGCATAAAATAACTATGAAAATCACCATACATTAAAAATCACCGTGTTCAACTTGGTTTAACATAGTGATTACACACTTTAAGTAACACTTAAGCACGCTTAAGCTGCGCCAAGTCATTAAATATTACGATTCAAACTTGAGTTATGTTCAACTATTTCAAATATCACAATTTTAAAACAATAGAATGCTTCTTAAACTATATACTTATGTGTTGTTAAAAATTAATTTAAAACAATTACATGGAAACTTCATTTTTAATAGTATTGTTTTGTTGCGTACTGTGTGTGTGTCTGTAACATTCCTTAAATCAAACAGGCATCAATATATATATATATATATATATATATATATATATATATAGCGAAAAAAATTAATTATTTAAAGACATCGTATACAATAGGAAGATGCCAGCCACAATTATTAATGTATGATCGAAGATATTGATTTGATTTGAGTTGTAATATAAGTAATAGATATTTATCTAAATGACGCCCTCTGTGTTGTCTATTGAATATAGATTTTTGTGTAGGAATTAATATTAATTATTAGTCATTGTCCAAATAAGAAAGTTATAAAGATATAACGACATTAAGTAACTGTAATTTTATTTAATAACAGTGTACTTTATTTGCAATACCCAAAATAAATTAAATTATGAAAAATTACAATATAATAAAAAAGGTCGTAAGTTCAAATTGTAGGTGTTTTTAGCTCATACATACATACATACATATTTATGCTCAACAGTGTTAGCTATAAAGCGTTCATACTTATACACTCTTGTTATTTGTAAAATATCTCAAAAACGGCTTGAGTTACAAAAACGTTGTACTTATAAAAGTTAAAGATATTAAAATTCCAAGCAACTTTTGTTTGAAAAGTCTTTTTGAAAAATGTACTATTTACTAAAAAAGCGTGGTTGAAAATTGTTATTTTATATTTACGTTTCCCTACTTAGACTACAAATTGAAATTGACTCTTATTATTATTTAAATATCTCAGAAACGGCTTGAATTACAAAAAAGTTATATCTATAAAAGTTAAAGATATAAAAATTTCTAGCAACTTTTGTTTGAAAGTTTTTTTCGAAAAATGTACTATTTACTAAGAAAACGTTGTTGAAAATTGTTGTTTTATATTTACGTTTCCCTACTTAACATATTGAAATTATCTCTAGTTATTATTTAATTATCTCAAAAACGGCTTGAGTTACAAAAAAGTTGTACTTATAAAAGTTAAAGATATTAAAATTCCAAACAAGTTTTGTTTGAAAAGTGTTTTTGAAAAATGTACTATTTACTGAAAAACACGTCATTGAAAATTTTAATATTATATTTACGTTACAATACATTCTAATTAAACATTTTACATATAGTTAGTGAAAGTATAAGAAAGTCAAGTATAAGCTGAAGGAATTCCTGCACTCATACTTGATATGTTTTATAGGTTTTAGATATGTATTCTTAAACAATTTGCGGTTTAATATTTAAACCTTACCTTAGCGCGGTTTAGTATTTAAAACATGCCTTGAAAATGAAATAAATATTTTTATGTTAACTTTACAATGGATTAGAATAATTTTAAAATGAATTATGTAATATAAAAGTAATATATAATAATAATAATAAACAGAAAGTATATATATATAAGAAAATAAAAATTGATTAAAATGCAAGGTTGCTTAACCATAAAAGGTCATTTAATGAATTCTCATAAATCGCTATATTAGGTATATACATAGAAAATATAAAACAGTTATTTCCTGCGGTTAAAGTTTTTCTTTCCTGCGTGTGGTATTCCTGCAAATTGCGCGAAAATATCACTGGTTGCGAAACAGCGAAAGATCGATACCGTGATCGCCTTAGATGATATTTGATCCTAAGATCAATGCTAGAAATGTCTTATTATTTTTTTTTTTAGAAAATAAATACAATATCTTTAATATCAATAATTCTGATCAATGAATAGGAATTTGATCTGACACTTTCTAATCAAAAATATCGTTCAAGTTGGCTGTTCATAAAAACTAACGGCGATGATTAAACGAAAGAAAGCGGTCCCGGAAATTGATTATGACGCATTTATCGATCGCCGTCGATAATACAGATTTCGTAATGATCGATCGATTCCAAATCGATTCACGTGCACGGCTCTGCGACTGGCTCTGGCCTAGCGGAGGTGGCTTCAACCGATACGCGATTACAAATTATTGCTATCAATTAGAATGATCTCGGTTAAATGTTGCTTGATTGCAACTATATATAGTTTATTATTAGTACGAGACTTGCATACACAAATTATTATTGCCAGTCTAGACTTTCTTACAACATATAGGAAACTATTGACAATTTTTTTCTTGCTATAACATTATTTATATATTGATTTTTTACTTTTTTATTCACATTTATCTCAACATTCACATATTAAATATTGAGGAAAAATCTTCAGATGCCACCGGGATACGAACCAAAAACCTATATATATATATATATATATATATATATATATATATATATATATATATATATATATATATATATATATATTTATATATATATATATATGTGTATGTGTGTGTGTGAACGCTGTAAAACCAAAACTGTTGTAGATAAAATTATAAAACCGTAAACGGAAAAGATGTAACGATAAACTTTTTTTTATAATATCTCAAAAACGACATGAGTTACAGAAAAAATTGTACTTATAAAAGTTAAAGATATTAAACTTATAAACAACTTTTGTTTGAAAGTTTTTTTTTGAAAAACGTACTATTTAGTAAGAAAACGTCTTTGAAAATTGATATTTTATATTTACGCTTTTTTATAATATCTTGAAAACGATATATATATATATATATATATATATATATATATATATATATATATCGAATTCTTGAATACGTAAATTCCAGAATTCAGAATATATTTGCAATATAATATTAATATCTCGATGGCGCATTATGATAAATGCAGAAATTGTGTAAATTCAATGCGAATATTTATGAATTTATGAATTTTTAATGAAACACATGTAGTGTTCCCATTTATTTAGAAATAATTTCGCTACAGGTGAAAGATGTCGCAACATGCAAATTCTAATAAATTGCCATATCCTTTTCATGTAAATGCACCACGTAATTTCATATATTCAGCAGAAAATTACAGCAAGTGCGAAATCGTAAACGAAATATATCGAGATTTGTTTCTTAATTAATGCAATGCGCCTTTTGGATAATTTTAATAATTAATTTAATTTTTTATGGCCTTTAGCTAAACAATATGAAAAATCTTGTAGATATAAAATATCTTAGAATTATTTGTAGAATTTTTGGGTGTTTTAATTATTTTTATAAGGGTCGTATTAAGGGGGGTTGTAAATTTTGGGGCCCTGTAACTCGGAAAGTATATAGGCGATTGGATTTAAACTGCGAACGGATTCAAATAGGATGTTAAATAATATGTGTAGTAAATTTGGTGGGAATCGGTCCGGTACCTTCAGAGTAGTAAACGAGCGGACAATTAAATCCAGTTATATATATATATTTTGGATTCAAGGCGACGAGACAAACACTTTTTACTATGGAAATTTTTTGTTCCGTGAATGCTACAGACACACACGACCGATTGCTTTAGCTTCTTCGGTACTTTGGCCAGCTAAAAATAATCCTAAGGACCCTCAAACCAAATATGTGTAAAATTTGTGATGCCAATACTTTAATTTATGGATAACGTATAATAAAATAAAAAGAGTTAATATTAGCATTTATTCATGTTTACAAATAGTCGTGTAAATGTCAATGTAAGTACAAATTCAGGACTAGTAAATGAACAAAAGGTATATATTATGTGTATATATATATAACTAAACGTGACTTCGTGATTGGGTACAATTGAGATATACGTATATGCATGCATGAATTTGTACAATTAATCGCGCTGTTTTGTACGAACGAAGATGCGACATACGTTCATACACGTTATTTGTTGCATTTACATATACGTAGATATGTCCGTCCCCGATAATTACCATATAAACAACGTTTACTAATAGTGGGCGATATATCACGATACTCGTGAAGAAAGCACCATTTATATATTAATATAACATAAAAGCAATCGGTCGAGTGTCTGTAGCATTCTCGAATAAAACAAAAAACTATTTATTCCAGTAGTAATATTATTTAAAAAAATACATATATACAAGTTTAAAAATGTATAACTTGCTTGGCTTAATTAAATAATAAGTAATAAATAAATAATAAAATAGGTTAGATTCAAGTCAGCGTTGATTAAAACGTGTATTTCCGTTATATATACATTCGTATAAGATACTAAAAAGTATTGATAACATTTGAAATATTGGTAATTTAATATACTGGAATTTATTTAAATAATAAATTTATAGTTTCTCGAAGAGATGTCTTAATTTAATGTGTATTTAATGAATTTATTATTATGAAATACCACACACATGCATCTAGTATTTCAACAGGGCCGTATTTAACCGTCTTGAGCCCCTAGACCATGGATATACACAATAAAAATAAATGCAAAATATACAACTAGTAAATTTGCTAAATAAATGAATTTATTAATCTAAATGTATATAAATTAATGTATGAATGTATGTGTAGAACGTTTTGAACAGCAGAGCTATAGTTTTGGAAAATGATGAAATCTAAACGTATGTTTTAGATAATCAAATCATGATTATGGCCCGGTATCTCTGCTCGATCTGAAATACTTTTAATAATAAGTCATAATTTATAACAGTGCGGGTACTGTTATTATATTAGTAGTATAATAACATATAGATTTGTAGCTTTCTCTCTCTCAGATTTGAATCTCTGGAATACGTGGGTAATTGCGCGCTAATTGTCTCTTCTTATTGCGATAATCATTTCCTTAATTAAAATCATACTAACTTATACATATATTTCGATTATTTATATATTTATGTTTATAACCTAACTTTAAATTAGATATGCAGATACCGTATTAATCTTGTAATACGTATTAATTTATTAGGTATTCATTGCTTGCATTAATTAACGAAATATTAATTAATCTAATTTGAATTTTAATTAGCTACATTTTTTATACATCACGAAAATTTATAGACATTTTTTATGGATTTATGGATGTTCTAAATATGTTTCTTAGGGCTACAAATTTTGGAAATTTTAATATTATTTGTAATAACTAATCTTAATTACTATTTGTTTCGCTATTAATACATCTTTAATAGCATAAAATAGTTCTGGAATTTGAATTATTTAAATTCTAAATTAAATGTAACAGTACTGCACGTATTAATGGTAATCTACAAGAAGTTGATGACTTTACCAGCACAAGAAATTACCATCAATTGGTTTAATGGAAAATAGGTGTACACCTGATTTATATATATATATATATATATATATATATATATATATATATATATATATATATAAATAGGTGTAAAAATGTGCTGGTATTAATTTGCAGTGAGTTTTTTTTGTAGAAAAGGGAGTTATAACTCTTCGCTGTTAACTGCAAACGGCCGGACTTGATATACTCTAACACTAAGAGCGAAATCTTACATTGTATAAGCAATTGTATATATTTGCAAGCATTATTGTTAATGTGCGCTCGTGGGTTGTGCGACCGGATAAGAATTATAGCTCTTTTCTTGTCTTCTGGACAAATAATCATATTTCTTTTCCCATATATATGACTTGATGTCTATTAATAAACCACTTTCTAATATCCCTAATCATTGTTTATTTAAAAAGGGCTACACGAAATTTAATAATTTTAATATTGTAGCATTCGTATTTCAAGACAAACTATTGTTGCAATCAGTATTTGTTCTTTAAACGATTAAAGAATGTTTATTAAAATATACGCGTACCAAATCTTGTTTGATGCCGTTTCTGAGAGATATTTAAAAAATAGTAATACTTCCAGTTAAGATTTATTGTTTTTAGTATTGGTTGTGTTAGTTTGGTGGGGAATCACGTGTCGTAGTGTGTGTGTGTGTGTGTGTGTGTAGAGAATACAATAAATGTAATGATATATGTATTTGTAGAATTAGTGATAGCGAGTGAGATCATAGGTAGATGAATGTTTGTCGTGCGGCTTATTTTAAATTATAGAGTAGCTAAGAATGTGCCCATTGCGTCATTAAATGTCACGAGACATTTAAAATGACACACGTATATTCACGTTATTTCTTTGCCATGATAACAATAGCTATGCAGATATATTCTTCGGCGCTGGTGTCATCCTCATTCAAATCAACCCGTCCAGACTGCTAATTATCTTATTCAATAATCTATCGGTAAATACACAAAAGGATTTTTATTTTTACACCAAAGAAAATACATATTCATACATACATATATGTATATATTAATAGAAAAACTACACACTGACATATTCATGCGATAATAACATCTCAAAAATATTCCATTTTATAGAATATCTATTCATATTTATACATTCTTACTAATAGTCTACAAAAGTTTTGTTGTATCAGTGCGGGAACGTTGGCAGCGGTGCCCTGCCTGTCAGCTCTAGTGTTACTCCTCAGCGGTGCCCTACCTGCCAGCTCTTGTGTTAACCCGCAGGGGTGAGCCCCAAACCATGCGGACGCGTAAACTTCTCGTTGATTCACAATATTACGTTCAATCTCGTGCATTGTTATAATAATAATTAGCATTCGTGTTATTCGACAAACCGTTGTACAATTTTTTGTCGTCCATTTGCTTCTATTTTTTTTGTCGTGTTTCACATATACAGCGCACGCGCAAATAATTGTCGTCCAACACACAATGGCCAGTTCCAGCACGCGAGCACGCGCTCTAGACCGAGCACAACACGCCCACAAAGCACCGCGATTATATTCTATGTACCAACAATAATAATATTTAAATATTATGAGTGCAATCATCGCCTACGTATTCTATATATACGCACCAACACACACAATGCAATGGTCTGTTGTATAGGGGATGATGGGGTCACTGGTAATTGGAGCCACAACTTTTTAAAACTATTTATATATTATTTAAATTAAAATTGCAAGACAATTTAATTGTTTTTAGTGCATATAATAAGTTATTAGTAAATAGTATATTTTTCCGAAACACAAGATTCGCCCTAATGCCTCCAGCTCGCCTTATAGGTAATATATGCGGTATGCGAGCGTTTTTAATTATTATGCCCTTTTGGTTAACAATTTGATAATATGTTATAGATGCAAATAGTCGTACAATTTGTTGTATATTATTTTGATTTAAAATCAAGCTTAGGTACAACGCACCTATGCGTCCAGCTCGCCTTATAAGTAATATATGCGATTTTGCGAAAAACGTTTTTAATTATTATAGCCTTTTGTTTAACAATTTGAGCAAAATGTTATAGGTATAAAAGACGTACAATTTATTGTACATTATTTTGATTTAAAATCAAGCTTAGGTACAACGCACCTGTGTGTCCAGCTCGCCTTATAAGTAATATATGAGATATGCTAGCAACGGTTTTAATTATTATAGCCTTTTGGTTAACAATTTGAACAATTGTTATAGATGCAAATAGTTGTACAATTTGTTGTAGATTATTTTGATTTAAAAACAAACTTAGGTACCAAGCATCTATGCGTCCAGCTCGCCTTATAAGTAATATATGCGATGCTAGCTGTTTTTAATTATTATACCATTTTGGTTAACAATTTGATAAATTGTTATATGTATAAAAAGTTTTATAATTTGTTGTAAATTATTTTGATTTTAAATCAAGTTTAGGTTCCACGCACCTATGCGTCCAGCTCGCCTTATACGTAATATATGCGTATACAATGGGATGGTGGCATTGGTGCTTTGGCTACATGTATGCTTGTTTACTATTATAATGTGACATGAAAAATGTATTGTTTTGATTTACGATTTGATTGTTCCAAGTCCAGTATTGTTGAATCAAAATTATTTGTGTACATATATATATGTATATACATTAATAAATTCAAATGTTCTGAAGTTAGCAGTAGGTGCCTTATGTATGTCTGTATGTATGGTTACCGTTTAATACATTTTATTTGTGTGTGTTAGAGCAGATGATGTTGATTAATGATCGCCGAAATGACTGAAACAATTGTTCTGAATATGTTTGAATGATTTATCCATTCGAATAACAAAGATATCAAAATGTTCGCCTCCTCAATTTTTGACATTAATAAAAAGAAAACAAACAATAGTGTCTCTTCTAAAACCAGTGGTTGCAAAACTGGCCTCTTTCACAATAATCGATATATATATATATATATATATATATATATATATATATATATATATATATATATATATATATATATATATACATGTATATATATACATGTATATACATGTATATATATACATGTATATACATGTATATACATGTATATACATGTATATATATACATGTATATATATATATGAAAGCGTATAGACAAACTTTTCCCGTCATATTAATTTCTGCACTGCAACCTCACTAATCTTACGTGGCCTATGCTCGCCCACGAGTAATTTGCAAGCACGACATTGCATGTTATTGCTTGGTGGTCTTCAAAATTACTATCACTATTTGATCTCTAAGGTCAATAAATCTTTTCTCTATACATAATTTTAATAGAGTATTTGAAAGATATGTAGAGCACACAGTACGACATTGTCGCTCTTACCGTTAACTATTCTGAATATGTATGTATACCTATTTACGCGTACACCAGTGTTTGTCAACATTTTTCCAATTCATTTCATTTTTTTTTTCGCTTATCTCACATTCTTATTTGCATTGTAGTAGATTATTACGCTCATGAATATGGCTTTCAACGTGTTAAATATGAAAGTTATATAAATATATAAATATATGTTATCACTGCGATTGAAACAGGATATCCGTGAGTGCGATTTTAAATAAGTGTGGATTATTGTGGATAATTGTGCACAATTTTGGGATTATAAGATATGAATTTAAGATTTTTCTGCAATAGAAAAAAGGTATTTATATTTAAATTAACACGTGGGCACCGTGTGCCCATATTATATACTCATCATTATATATATATATATATATATATATATATATATATACATGTATATACATGTATATACATATATATACATGTATATACATATATATACATGTATATATATGTATATATATGTATATATATGTATATATACACCCGCACATGAGTATTTATACTTTCTTAGAAGATTACTAGTTTTTTTGCCACTTATTGGCATATATATACTGAGCTGACATTTAAATCGATTTAAATAATGACATATGTATGTGTCAGGGATCGACTTTGAATTATTGCCAATGCATATGTAATAAAGGAACTTATTATATACAACAGAGACACAAGTACATATGTACGTATGTACATGTACATGTAATTAAAAATCAGTTATGCCGTGGGGGAGGTAAGATCTCAACTTGAACTAATATACCTCATTTATTTGCAATTGTCATTTATGAATTATTGCTCTTTCACAACTTTTTATTATTTTACATACTGTTGTTGCACTACCAACACTTAACTTTAAGCAAAACTTAAATTCAAATACATTTTAGCCAAGTAATAAAATTACGTATATATAATTGAAATTATTATTTTGTTTTTGTTCCGTTTTTAAAACAGTTCATTGGATTAACTTAAGGGACGCTTAGCGTGTTGGCCATTAGAGAAACAGTGGTTAATTAATTTTATATGAAAGCTGGAGTGGCCTTCATTCTACTTTATGTTGAATATTAGTTAACTCGTAGACTTTTAAATTTAAATAAATAATAATTCAGCGTCGTAATTAATGTAGATACGGCCCTGTTTGAATGCATTAGTTGCATTGGCGAGTCTCATTCATATAAAAGAGGAATGCCGAGAAGGATTTATAAAACTAAAAATATGTTTCTACAATTAATTATTTATTACACGAATCACAAATCAATCGAGAAGTGAATTGAGAAATAACGACATATTATTTATTATTGCGATAAAAACTAACTTGTTCGACTTTGATCCTAAGATGACTTCCAGCTATACGGAAAATTATTATTATTTATTAATACACATGTTTTATATGAGTTTTTCTCATGGAAAACATTTTCTTTAACAGTTATGTGTTTCCACAGTTACAATTATTTACGTTTTTAACTTTTGTAATGCGTAAAACAAACATAGGTACAGGCACCAATGCCTTCAGTCCACCATGTAATCAAATTAGTATATCTTTTTAATTTATTTAAAAATATTCTTTTAATTGAGGTTTAAATTAAGAGAACGTTTAAAATGTGACAAGATATATAAATAATAGACAAAATAGCATTGTTATTGATTGATTGCAATAGTTGCAATTTGAAACTGATTATTTTTAATAATAACAAGATTTGGTACGCGTAATACGCACCAATGCGTACAGCTGATATTATATTCTAACAATAAAATGTTTTATATATATATATTACATAATACATTTTAGAAAATTTTATCTAGGATATCTAAACTAAATAAAAAAAAAATAATGAACAGTTATTTATAGTTTACTGACATATAACTATTGCAAAATCATATTTTTAAACATTCTAATTTTTTTTTCAACGCATTCTTTAACATTGTATTCTATAACCTTCAAAATGTGTAGAAATTTTTGTATTATTATTAATTATGAAATATTAAAATAAGAATCCTGACCTTGTCAGATTTGAACCACATAATTCAATAGTGGACATAGAATATAGTAGTCGCTACTGTATATAAACCTCCACCAGGACCGGTTTAAGCGTTTTGGGGCATAATAAATTATACTTTATAGTTTAAAATTTTCATTAAACCATTAGACAAATTCTGTAATGTTTTATTAAAATTAAAAGGTATTTTATGACTAATAAAAATTTGCATTTAAATTGATTTTCAATCACATATATAACGATTTTTTTCTGTACACAATTCAAAATATGAATACACATTTTTAATAACGCGGTGATGTAATATGAATATTATTTCCATATATCATAAATTGTTCCATATTTGTATATTTATATTTTACTAAAAGGTTAAAATTATGAAGGTTTTCCATAAAACCGCTGGGGGCTTTATTTAAATTGATTTTTCTTATACATAAAACAAGCATAGGTACAGGCACCTATGCCTTCATTTCGCTTTATAAATAATATATGTGTAACGAGTGAAATAATTTATTTAGAAAAAAATTAAATATTTAAAATGATTGATTCATTCTACAAATATTTTAATCTTCGCGTAAAAAAATTCGAAACTAGTTTAATATATCAAGGTTAATAAAATAATAATAAAAAACCCACAAATCGGAATTTAAATTTTAAATTCGTGTATTTTACGATTGAACTTCACATATTTTAAATTTCATTCGTGTTAAAAATAGAAAAAAGTTTCACATATTTCTCGTACATTAGAAACTAAGAATAAATTATGCATAATAATAGTTCTATAAGGAAATTAAAAAAAAAAGAATGAGTTCCATTTATAATAATTTTATATAATTATTTAAACAAATAAATCGTATGATTCTAAAGAATTTACATACTGAACTATTACTAGGATGCCCGTCCTAAGACCAGCCAATATTTATAATATCTGTAACGTTTTACTATATTTAGTAATAAATTGAGAAAAGTATAAATAATTTAAAAGCTATATAATTTTTCTCACGAGTTGCAAATTATTTTTATTGCAATTGTCGTAAATTCAGATATAAGAATTTATTTGTTTGTTTGTAAAATTTTGCATTACACGTACATTCAAACGACGTTTACCTTTTAGAAATTACCTGTTAGCTACAAAAGTATTCTTATTTATAACCAAATCACGTATTTATTTTCGTAATAAAATAAAACAAGTCGATTTGAAAACCAAATTACATCCAAGTATATTCATAGTTAAGTGAACTTAACAGTAATTAAACTTAAAAATTATAAATAATAATCATGTTTGTATTAAAACAGCAATTAAATTATAAATTACTGTGAACGTTGGAATTATTAATTGTAATACCTAAGCTTAATTACTAATTGAATCACTGTGAATACACTTTTAGAATGACGTAAAATAAATATATCTGTCGACTCTGTTGTTTATAATTAAATATGAATTCATTTTCTAAGTAATAATTATATCCTCACAAAAATTAAATAGTGTCCACTTAAAATAAAAGTATATAATAACAAAATGGTGTATCGGTAATAGTGAATAATTAATTCTGTTATTTTAAGTATCGAGAATGTTATTAATAAGTAAGTATAGTGAGATTTCCATTAAATATGGCTACCGTGCAACGCGCAAACTATATTCCATCAGCAGTTGGTACATAATTTTGGTAAGCGGTGGGCCAGCGAGTGGCCCGCGGCCCGCGATCGAACCACCGTTAGAAATACTGGAGCAGGCAGTGAAAGCGATTCACAAACTATAGGAAATCGCGCACCTGTATCATTTTATAGACTGATTTTCTTAGTGCGACCTTTAAACAGACTTTGGGACACTCGTCTGTAACAATTAACTATTTTTAATTAGACGAATTGTAATTAAAGAACGAAATCTCATTTTTTATATATATGTCGGGTTTTTTTATAGTAATAATAAACTCAGTTTATTCAAAGTACGATTTATAGTTCGTCGTATAAAATCTACGAAAACCTAGTGGTCAATCGTGTGTCTGTAACATTTGCGGACTAAGTTTTTACATACATTCCAAATTTAATAATTGTGCAACTATTTTTATTCTGTATTTATTTGTTTAACAAATTTTACTATTACACCCTAGAGGTACTCCCGTTGTTGGACGGGCTATATACTAGTAATTCTTAATTAATTACAAATAATCTCAGAGAATTTGTCATAACCAAAATAATATATTCAAAAATGCCGATTCTATTAGAGAAAACATTTAATGAATTAAATATATATATATATATATATATATATATATATATATATATATATATATATATATATATATATATATATATATACAAATACAGATACCTACGAATAGGTCGAGTGCAGGCCACTCCAGCTCCTTTACGTTTTAATACATTCCAAATTTAATAATTGTGCAACTATTTTTATTCTGTATTTATTTGTTTAACAAATTTTACTATTACACCCTAGAGTTACTCCCGTTGTAGGACGGGCTATATACTAGTAAATCCTAATTAATTACAAATAATCTCAGAGAATTTGTCATAACTAAATTAATATATTCAATAATGCCGATTCTATGAGAGAAAATATATAATGAATTAAATATATATATATAAAGAAAACTAGGTATAAGTGCAGGCCACTTCAGTTTTTTATCGTAATTAATAGGTGTCATATACGTTTATAAAAGAACTATTATGTTCAAAATAAAGATTATTTACAATTCTTTGGTATAAAAGAATAATAGTTGTTGTATAAATGATTTTTAAAAAAATGACAGTAATCCTATAATAGATGATTATTGGAAAGTAAGTAAGTAAGTGCTTACTTACTGCACGTGGTGTGTCTCTTCTATAGTAATGCCAGATAGAGGTGTATTGATACACAACACAAAGAACACACAGACACACAGATTAAAGAGAGAACACATACTTCCCATTTAATGTAGAATTTATGGCTTGGTGATCAATACAACGAAACATGGCATAAATCTATTTACACGTCGTATCTATAGTATATATATATACGTATAGAAAGTTCTGCTAGTTGAAATATTAAAAATATTTAGCGAAATTATAAATAAATTCATATCATAAACACACGTGTGACAAACTTATTAATATACAAAATTATTCAGACAGATAGATCACGTAGTAGACTGTATCCTGTATGCGATATGGGCACACGGTGCACCCATAATTTCGTAAATATTCCCTGCACTGTATGCTGTATATGATATAGGCACAAGGTGCTCAATAATTACTACAGTTTGAGTAAAAATAATAATATTACAAGTGACAGTAATTATGGTTCAGTAATCAATCACTTTGAGCGAAACTAAATTAAATTTAACTGTTATTTGTTTTGATTTTAATCAGTGTGTGTTGAATTCACCTTGAACTCAAAAAATATAAACTCAACTTAATAATTAAGTATGTTCTAGTAAGTATAACCTTCTTCTTGCAAGACCCGTTTAGTGACATTTGTACCCATGGCAAATCAGGGTGATCAATGCACTCGCGTACAGAAGGTTAAATGTATATTAAATGTAAACTCTAATATGTATAAATGTCACTAGTTTACCGCGTCTAACATCTTTATGCCTGAACATCGCGCTTAAAGTTACCGAGTTCCTGGTTCGTGTTAGCTATCACATTTTTGCTGGCATGCTGTGAAAAGAACTGTTGTATTTAGTACACATAAATACTGAGGCCCGATTTTAATAGTTTTGTTTATAATTAATACAAAATCTCGTAACTAATGTACGTTTTGTTCGCCTTATAGGTTTTTAATTATAATGGACTTTTGGTTAACAATTTGAAAAATTGTTATTTATATACACTTTTTTGTAAATTATTTTGATAAAATACATTTTAGTGCATATTTTAATATTTAATCATTTTTTATGGACCTTTAGGTTAACAATATGAAAAAATCTTGTAGATATAAAATATATTAGAATTATTAGTAAAATTTGTTTGTGTTTTAATTATTTTTATAAGGGCAGTATTAAGAGGGGTTGTAAATTTTGGGGTCCTATAACTCGGGAAGTATACAAGCGATTGGATTTAAACTGCGAGGGGGTTCAAATAGGATGTTAAATAATATGTGTAGCAAATTTGGTGTGAATCGGCCCGGTACCTTCAGAGGAGTAGAAAGCACAAATTTGGTCGAGCGAGCGACGACTAACATCCAATTATATAACACTTTTTGTTAAGGACATTTTACTATTTAATTTTTTACACTTGTCTGGAATATTTCTTAAAAATATAAATATTGAAATTAGTAATATTTATCGACCGGCAATTATGTTTGTACAGTGCAATAGTAATAACGGGTTTAAATTGCAGTTTATTGAGACTGGATACGATATAAATTTATACAATTTGTGTAATTTATAAAATGTTGGATGTTAGACGAGAGCTGGTGGTTCACAGTCGTACCGCAGGTTGTCGCGCCGCGCAAAAACTTGGTCAAACGAACAAGGAAGAGACTGACTGAAGAATGATCTTATTTCCGTTGCAACAACATTCCATTCAATGGTATTCAATTCCTCAACAACATACACATTTGCTAAAGTGATACTCTACTATATAAAACGAACACAAAAAAATAAATTATAACTACACACATATATATATATATGTATAAACGTTTTATTAATTAACTGGTCAATTACAGACATTTATCAATTGAATTAATGAAATTGGGCCTGGCTAATGAAATAATTAGAAGATCATACACATACTTCATATATTGTCGTTCTTATACGACGGCAAAAAAATATAAAATAGTTGCCTTTCTAAATTTTCACTTTTCTGGTCTCCAAGGAAAAGAATTATATTTATCGATATGTCAAGTCGTTTGTGTACTATGCACATTAAATATTTAATTAATTACTTGTTATACGACATACAGGGTGTCGCCGCTAAAGCATTCGGTCGTGTGTCTGTAGCATTCTCGGATCACAAACAGTGTTTGCCTCGTCGCTCTGAATGTCTGAATCCAAATATATATATATATAACTCATATACTTGAATTTGTGCCCTGTATTCCTCTGAAGGTACCGGAGCGATTTACACCAAATTAACTACACATATTATTTAACATCCTATTTGAATCCGTTTATAGTTTAAATCCAATCGCTTGTATACTTCCCGAGTTATAGGGCCCCAAAATGTACAACCACCCTTAATACTGCCCTTATACAAAAAATAAAAACAGCCAAAAATTCTACTAATAATTCTAAGATATTTTATATCTACAAGATTTTTTTATATTGTTAACCCAAATGTCATAAAAAATTATTAAATATAATTTTTAATTTTAAAATTTGCACTAAAAATGTATTTTTTATTGAAATAAATTACAAAATAATGCAAGACTTTTTATATCTATAACATATTTTTAAATTGTTAACTAAAAGGCTCGTAACGCATATATTACTTATAAGGCGAGCTGGACGCATAGGTTGTACCTAAGCTTGTTTTATTAGTTATAAGTTTCGAAATAATTTAGGTATTATCTTGAAAATCAGTAAAAATAACTTATTGCTATTGAAACAAATCGTACATAAAATAAATCATTTTGCTTTAACAATTTTTTAAATGCTAATGTTCATTATTTAAAAAGAATTTTTTTTACAACATATCTCAATTAATAAAAATGATATATATTTTTATTATTTTTTAGGGATATGTCTGTATACTAAATACTTAAAAAAGAAAGCTAGAGGGGCCTTCACTCGTCTTTTTTTGCCCTTTTGCTATCTGTATATATATATGTTGGTTGTCTGACACACACGTTGGCTTGCACTCGCAATAATAAATATACTGTATTACGTGGAACAATGTTTGTTCTTAATTAGATTCTAGTACGGCTTATGCACACGGACACTGTCGTGGCGCTGCCTATATACAGCTTTTACTGTTACAGTTCATAGTTCAATTATGAAACCAATCAATAAATACACTTCCTGAACTGTCAATATTTACATTATTATTTCCCTGCCTCCTGTGTGACCAATTATTTTCTATTGAACCCCAAGTCCCAGTTAAGGGATACATTAAAACAATACGTATAATTAAAAAAATTGGGGTGGCCCTGACTCGACTTTCTTACCCATTTACTATTTGTATTATAAATAATCATTTATTTTGTTTTAAATTCATCCTAGGATTGTTTTAAAACAAGATTAATATATATTGTTAGTAAGAAAAAGGAAATACGAATAACCAATAAGCGATTTTTTTTTATACATAATATATTAATTCTAATAACTATATACAACCTCCTACGCTAACAAATAACTTTATAAATATCTATATACTGTATTATTATAGTTTTTATAATAACTAAAGCGATATAAAACAACAATTGCATTGTCAGTTAGACAATAAAATATACTAGCACAAAAAATGCATCGATTGTTCATAGTTTGTATTGGAATTTCATAAAAAAATAAAACTATGTTTTTATAACTGCATAGGAAATAATATATATTTAGCTCGTCGCACTGTAGCTCACAAGTGCTATAGTATTTGCTTTCTTTCCGGCTTTCTTATACATATATACGTATTGTAGAGCGTTCACACACAACTCAAAGAATTCTCAAAGCAAATTATTCCATTAAAATTTTGACGTATTATTTACGTATTTATGAAAATAGTAAATTTTGTTTTTATAGCTTCATAGATATTAATATAGTTTTAGCTTGTTATACTATAGTTGAAAAGAGCTACAGTATTCGTTTATGTGTAATATTCTTGAAAGTAAATTACATAGAAATTTATTTTACATCTCGTTGACTCTACAAATGTATATAACTTATATACTTGGATTTTTAGACTTTGTTAGTGGCTCTACCTCCTCGGAAGGTACCGGACCGATTGTAGTACAATCTCAGGGTACATTTTAATTAACAATTAAGTTAAAATATAATTTGAAATTGTATATATACTGGATATATATATATATTATGTTTGTATAATTACGTCCGCGAGTGATGGTAAATTTTTAAATAAATAACAATACACAATATAAACCCGATTAAGTTTAATTATTGAATAAAACGAATATCTCGTTAAATGTAGAATTGAATCAAGGTAGCTATGAGGCTACAGAGGTAATAATACCAATATGTATTGATATGCTGAATAGCTTTCAATCAGTTTGCTCCTGGCATAATAGCAGTGTATCAATTTAATAACAGTGTACATATATAGTTGTAACATATTACAGATATGGGTGGTCGTATTTACCATTGAAATGGCTTACTCCCATCCTCCTAACTCATTACATATTATGATTGATCGATATTCGATTGAAAATTAATATATATTTTCCCATATTTTTCGATTTTTTTATATATATATTTATTTTAGTTTTTGTTTCCTAGGAATTAAAAATCTTAAACTCAATACATCGTATTTATTTTCAACGGGATTCGTTTTAGAGCGTTCACACACACACCTACAGACACACACGCACACACAAATATATATATACTAAAGCTAAATGTGGCTTACAAATTATATAACCCGTTTTAAACCAAGTATTAACTTATTTATCTTAAAACAATAATATTGAGCGCGGTATTAGTTTCAGTTGGCCGTCAGTGCGCCGTCAGTCACCGGCAAATAACACATACGCCTAATTTTCAACCTACTTGAAATTAAATTGTTTTTGTGTCAAATGTAATATATATATATATATATATATATATATATATATATATATATATATATATATATATATTACTTAATGTATAAGAAAGTAAATATTACTTTCCAATTAGACTTGAAGTAACAAGAACTATAACAATTTTCATTTTCAGAATATAAATTGATATTTAATTTTTTGTCCTTGACTGTCAAATTCAACTGACTGGAAAATCAATCATAAAAACTATAACCAATCAATTATTACATGTATGTATGTATGTATATATGTTTGTATGTGTGTAACTAACGCCGTTCGTTCATTTTTCCAACACAAGACAAATTTATAACGACACCAACTTAATCGATCATTCTTAAATAATTACTAGGTTACTTAATCAAATTTCTATCGATAATTTATTCATTGGTTTATGTTATACATTGAATAACTTCGATGTTACACGCTAAATCTTCTATATTATTTACACAAGTCGATATGCAACAAATTGTTAGTATTTTAACATTTATAAAGAAGTCAAATCTTTTTTTATAATCACGCAATATTTAATAATTTTCTGTACAGTGGTTATAAATAAACTTACTGCTTCTCTTAATGTGAGCATGTTTATATACGCACAAATAAGTTATATTTAGGTACTGCTTCTATTTTTGTGTTAATAAACAATTTATTTGGGTTTTTAAGAACGTATTTTTTTGTTTTTTGCAATATTACTAAATTTTATAGTTAATATTGTTGGAATTAATTATTGGTTTAGGCTCTAGGGGCTGAAAGCGACTGAAGACGGGCCTGTTTATAAGAAATACATAAAATTCTCCGTATGTAATAATGTTTTAGTTATGTTATGATTTTCTTTATTCTATGCGGTGACCGTCAAAGGCCAAGGCTGACCTGATCTAGTATTACCAATAAAAGTAATTCCACACGCACTATTTGCGGAACATACTGTATAATACTGATACCAAATTTGCATTTTCTAACACGAAGGCTAAATATTTGGCCTTGCGCTGAAAAATACTTGAGCGAAATTTAAGTTTATCGATTATTTTAACTGACATGCACTAATTTTGACGAAAATATGTCATATTCAAAACATTTCTAATCAGCTCATTTGCATAAATATATGAGCTAATTAACGGTTATTAAATGTTTGATATGTTAATTACAACCATTTATTTGTCAATGGTAATTTTAATCAATGCGCAAATTTATTTTTAAGGTTAAAGGTAGTTTAGTTAATATTTATTTGGTATATTTATTATTTTGTGGGTATGCTCCGAAGGTATACACGTGTATAAACGTTTTGAGCACCTAGGTGCCTTCACTAAATATACAATTTGTTTCCTCAAAAAATATACTAATTAAAAAAACTGCTACAGAAAATCTTATTTATGTTTTGCATGTATAGGGATTATATATAATAAAACTAAATGATAGGGAACCAAAATTGACTTAAGGAATTTAATATTAGTTACTTAAATTAAGTAACGATTTAGTTGACCCATACATAACTGAATACTATGGTCCGTTTGGACATAATTGCGTAGCGAGTTAATATCTTGAAACAAAATCTAAGTTTTCGAATCGCGCCATAAATCTAAACAAAATGTTTATACCGAATTTTCTTGTCGTAAAAAAAATAGTAAAACTATCATTAAATTTGTGCTTAACAACAGATAATAAAGTTAATCTTTCATCATTTTATAATTAGTAAATTACACTTTTAATTAAGAAAATGTACGTTTACAAGCGCTGAGATGGCGGGTAGATAACGTGTTTTGACGGTTTTGGCCTTCGCGCTTATTATATTCGATACTTTATTTACTGCGTTCATCATTCATTGGCTGTAAGTTTTATTTACGGCTCAGTCTAATGTCAATGCGAATTGTTTATTACTCAAGAAAGTCTTGTCATGTCTTCAGGCTACTCTAATATTATGCATATTCTAGTTGTGTTGCAATACTACGTAGTACTAGAATCGTTCCAGTAGCGTAGGTACAGATAAGGCTAGAACACTCCCCTACCCCTCGTGGTCCCACATATTTATATACATACATATATATATATATATATATATATATATATATATATATATATATATATATATATATATATATATATATATATGTATGTATATATGTATATTTCGAACTCGGAAATACAATTTTGTCCATCCCTGTATTGCAACTAACTATTTTTTACATAAGTCTCTCGGTGTGTGTATATATGTGTGTGTGTGAACGCTGTAGAACCAAAACTGTTGTAGATAAAATTATAAAACCGTAAACAGAAAAGATGTAACGATAAACTCTTGTTTTTTTTTTAATATCTCAAAAATGACATGAGTTACACAAAAAGTTGTACTTATAAAAGTTAAAGATATTAAAATTACAAACAACTTTTGTTTGAAAGATTTTTTTTAAAAACGTACTATTTAGTAAGAAAACGTCTTTGAAAATTGATATTTTATATTTACGCTTTTTTATAATATCTCGAAAACGCCATGAGTTACAGAAAAAGCTGTACTTATAAAAGTTAAAGATATTAAAATTTCTAGCAACTTTTGTTTGAAAAGTTTTTTTGAAAAATGTACTATTTATAAAGAAATTGTTTTTGAAAATTGATATATTATATTAGCGCTTTTGTATAATATCTCGAAAATGACATGAGTTACACAAAAAGTTATACTTGTAAAAGTTAAAGGTATTGAAATTTCAAGTAACTTTTGTTTAAAAATTTATTTATGAAAACGTACTATTTACCAAGAAATCGTCTTTGAAAATTGATATATTATATTTGCGCTTATTTATAAAATCTCGCAAACGACATGAGTTAGAGAAAATGTAATACTTATAAATGTTAAAGATATTAAAATTACAAACAACTTTTGTTTGAAAGTTTTTTTATTTAAACGTACTATTTACTAATAAATCGTCTTTGAAAATTGATATTTTATATTTACGTATTTTTATAATATCTCGAAAACGATATAATATAAAATATTCTCTGTTCTGTGCTTAGGAGTTCAGTGTAGGCCACTACAGTTTTTTTTTTTTTATTGCATTCATATAATCAGACCTCTTAAATTCCTATTGATATATTTTTATGGAAATGAATAGTAATAAATAAGAGTTTTAAGATTTATAAAATAAAATTAGCATTTAAAATTAATATTCACAAAGTATTGTAGGAGTACAATTTATAAATTCATTCATTCTTACAGTATACTAGGAATACACATTTAGAAACTTTTTCAATGTACCTCCTGAGTGTACTTATACAACATACTTATGTAGTTACTCAAACATAAACATAAACATAAAGTTGAGTATGCTGAAAAAAATTATCTATTTTAGCCATCAGGCATTATTTTAAGCATATAGTTAAATAGATAGGTTTTAAGTTTAATAGTTCCTAGAGGCAGGGAAATGAATCGGTTTCTCTCTACATATATATATATATATATATATATATATATATATATATATATATATATATATATATATATATAAAGATGGATGCATATAACGGCACTTATTCGCCGAATAAATAAACCAGCACTGTTGAAATTCATCGATTTTTAATAGTATATATTTTTACATTCTTTTACGAACAAATAAGTACGTCTTGTAATCAAAAAAATAAAATAAAACTCGAGATACTCGATGCACCAAATTAATTACACGGCAAGCTGAAGGCATTGGTGCCTGAATCAATGTTTTTCATTAGTTTATTATTAATTCTGATTAAACTCCCGTTAATTTAAATCTAAACTCGAGATTAATTTATTTCATTTAACATTAATTAAAAAAATTAATTATAAGCTGAAAGCACTGGTGCCTGAATCTATGTTTTTTATTAGTGTATTATTAATTCTGATTAAATTCCCGTTAATTTGAACCTAAACTCGATATATTTAAATTAATTTATAATATAGTTGCAATCCTCGGAATTATTTATTCGGCAAAATGTTTTAAATAAAAGTTATAAACAATAGTTAAATAAACCACTTTTGCTTATAACATTTGTTGATATTTGTTACAGTTTCAGAGATATTTAAATGTATTGAAACTCAAGCAAATCCTGAAGAATATAATTGATAAATTTGGTTATAAACTTTAAAATACAAAGAAATGTTTTAAATAAAAGTTGTAGATTTTAATTCAATTAACAATTATTGTATATAATAAAAGTATCAATATGTTACGGTTTGAGAGATATTAATTAAATAATCAATTCAGAAAATAAATTCAAATAAAAGTTATAAACAATAGTAAAATAAACCACTTTTATTTTAAATATTTCTTGATATTAATTACCATTTCAGAGATATTTTGGTTTTAACTAAAACTTCACTAATAATAATTATAATAATTGTGGTAAATTTTTTAATATTTATTTTTTATTTTACAGGTCAGTGTCCACACATTTTCGGGTCGCATCAGATCAGTAAGTGAGCCTAATCGTAACTGATTTAATATCCTAAATTAATATTCAACAGTTGCTCTAAAATGATAGTCGTTAATCTATTTTTTTGCTATTTTTAATTATATATAAGTGCTATTAAATTTGCACTATAATTTAGCTACTAGATTCGCTATTATAGATTGATTAATAATAAACTAGTCAAAATATTTATTAATTAAAACAGCTTTCACAATAAAACAATAATAATTCTTATTTTTATAATGAATTTTTAAGGTTCCGTTAAATATAAACGTAACATTGCATGGTTTTCCCTTGCACTAATCCCATTTTAACATCACTTATTATTCGGGTGCTGAGTTAATTTAATCTCAATTTATTTCACCTGAACGTAAAGGGGGGGTTTAAAGGGGGGCATAACACGTGTGCTATAGAAGCGTGTTCTATAGAGGGGGACTTCACAGACCCCCAGCGTGCAACATAACACCATAACCGCGGGGTTCCCCCAAAACAAACAAGTAAATTAAAATAATGTACCCCTGATCACACTAACTTTTACATATAATGTGCTTCATTTAAATAATACATTTTTAAGGTACACTCAAATTATATCAACAGTGCCTAGAATCGCATTCCATTGTCATATTACGTAATAATACGTAATATATATTTATTAATTACAATGATTTATCTGTCTAATTATTTAATATTTAATTATTGAAGAATTTAAATAATCTGCAATAATTTTTGATATTTTATACGTTTGCAAATAATAATTTAGCGCATAATTCGTGCGTCACCTTCGAATGAACGTTGAAAATGTCGTGTGCAAATAAGTTTGCCTCTGAGCAAAATTCACAAGTTTATTACAAATCTTCAAGGTTATTTTAAATGCAGGTTTTCGTTTTAAAATGTCAAATTAGTCAATAATCATTTGGATATATGATAAATCTTTTATTAATACGTCGAACATAACTAGTAAATCATATTTAACTCGTACAGAATGCTACAAAGAGCTATAGGATTAATCGTGTGTCTGTAACATTATCTAATAATTAAACTTAACCTTAACAAAAACGCCATAAATTTAAAATTATATAAATAATTTAAAATACACCTATTAAATTATATAGCGAGCTTAAGGCATTGGCGCTTGTACCTATACTTGTTTTAGATGTTAATTGATCTTCGATAAATGCACAAAATATTGTAATAATAAATAAATACTATTTATAGTGTATATATAAAATATTTTACGTAAATTTAAATTAAATTTTTAAATTCTTGTGCAGGCCACATCAGATTTTATTTTTTGTATATTAGTATCAAAATAAAGGTGTCAATTAGTGCCCCAAAAAAAGCTATCATATGGTTTCCGGTCGGTTATATTTTAGACCTGTGCTAAGATCCTAAGAAAAGATATAGTTTTTTTTTTAATGGGTTATTAAAATTTACGGTTTAATATTATAAAAAAAGTTTCTAATAAAAATGATGAATCAAGAAATGAGTAAATCAAAATATATTTATTTTTATTATTATTCAAATAATAATTTAAAGTTCATCAAAAATATAAATTCGCGAATGTCAAAACATATTTTTTATTTATAATGAATTATGTTTTCAAACATTCATTCATAAAATTTTACAAAATTAGTCATACATTTTGGAATATTAAATAATTTTTAACATTTCCATAAATTCTTTAGTCTGACTAGAATATTTTTTTTAATTCTAAATAAATAACCAATTTTATAATTCATTTAATTTTATTTAAATAAACAATTTAATTCTTTGATTATTATAACAATATTATTTTTCTATTAGAAATGATATAATTATTTATATTTAAACGAATATATTTAATGATAAATTAAATTGTTTATAAAATCGACCCTAAACCTTTTTGTATTAAATTAAATGGAATAAGAAGGTATTGAATAAATGGTTTAGAAATAACAGATAACATCAAGCACAGGGCTGTATTCAGAGATAATTGAATAATACACAGAACGACAGACACACATTTACACAAATTAATTTTAAAACTATCAAAATTAATTCGGTTAAAATGTTTTATTTTTGACTTCAGTTAAAAAGTTAAAAACAAATTCAATTAAAATATTTTAACTTCTTTTAAAATTGTTGTATGAAAGTCGAAATATTTTAGTGTAAATATGAATATAAATTTATATTGACATTTACTTAAATATTTAAGTAACGTTTACTTATCTCTTAACTATTATTATTTAATAAGCTACCGCAGTTAGAAGCTGCCTAAATATTACGAATTTCTAAGTGGTACTACTACGTCTAAGTACATACTATCAAGTACTTTGCAAATATTAATAAAAAAAATATTAGACAATTTACTTAATCGCTTGAGGCATAAAAAATAATTATTTTGGAATTTTTATTATTTTTACTCGTTAATAAAATGTTTAGGACAGTTTTTTAATATTTAATTTAATTTAACTGAATAAAAAAGTTATTATTTTGGAATTTTTATTATTTTTACTCGTTAATAAAATGTTTAGGACAGTTTTTTAATATTTAATTTAATTTAACTGAATACCGCCCTGGTTGAAATCGCGTGAAAAAACTAACTAGCTAGTTGGGGCCATAACTAATGGCATTCAAAAAGCCTCGTTAGTTAGTGGCTTGTATATGTGTCCACAGTCACTAAAATGACACTTACAGATTACACATCACCATTCTGGAAATTTGGGGTGGCTGTAGCTCACTTTCCCAACAACCTCAAACAGCTAGACACATTTCAAGCATTTTTAAACTGCATTTTTAAAACACACACACATTATAAACAGACATAGAATTATATAGAAATTAAGCCATGGTTAGCAGGATAATAGACATATAGAAGAATGCAGACAAAGTCTATTGAACATTCCAGAGAATAAATAATAAGTATTTTAAGCAATAAATCTTTTTTAAATGTTGTACTAAGCGAAAGTTAATATGTTGAAAAATATTTTCATTAATTTTTATTGAGGAAGTAAAAGATGATGAAGAATAGAAAAATTTTAATTACTTTTTTTACATGAATTTCTTAATAAACTTATGATTAATTTCATGTATACAATTTTAAATAAAAGGAATATCATGACAAATATCATTAGCGATTGGCTGCTACATAAAAAAGACATTAACAGAAATCTGTGGTGGCCTACACTATACTTCTTGCACATTATATATTTATATATATATATATATATATATATATATATATATATATATATAAATAAATAAATAAATATAATACTGTTATTATAACTTAAATATATATATATATATATATATATATATATATTTTGGCGGTCACCGACGGTGCACTGACGGCCAACTGAAACTATTGCCCCGCTCAATAATATAGTTTCAAGAAAAATAAGTTAATACTTGATTTAAAACGGGTTATATAATTTTTTAGTCACATTAGCTTTAGTTTATATATATTTATATATACTAAAGCTCTTTTGTACAGCATGTGCACTAAAATAAAATTTCTAGAATTAGATTTTTAGGTATAGATAATATGTTTTATTTCATTTATATTTTGGTCAGTTTTGTTTCAAAAAAAAATTAATCTATTTCTAATCTCGGTCAGCTGATCCCGATTAAAATTAGTGTTACGTGAGCTGCATTTATTCTACGCTTCTCATTATGAATTCAAAGCCCTCTTCGACGACAACAAATAAAAAATGAAAAACGAGATTTCTTTTTTTGTTTTTATTTTTTTTGTTTTTTTTTTTTTTAGACATGATGTTTTGATATCAGTGACACTTTTTTGTCGCAACTAAAATATGTGTTTCTTTCCTTGTTGTACGTGTGCAACCTTCGCGTTTAACCATTTAATTTCTTGATGAAATATTTAAAGCATTAAGAAATATGTTTTTTCAACATAACTTGTATGTGGATATAAGATATGTTATCTTTACAAATAACGGTAAATGCTGTGAGAAAAATAAATAAATAAATCATTTTGATTTTTTATTGATATTTGATTGATAGGAAATATATTGCGCTGCTTCCGCAATCTTGATTCTTAAATTATACAAATACACAAACATTAGTCGAAATTGAAAAATTATTTTCTTTAAAACTAATAAAGATATAAACTATTCCTTAACAGGGATTAATAACTGAACTATTGTTTATCTAAAAATAAATTTTCAACTATTACGGCCGCCCGTGTTAAATTTGCCAAAATTGATTCTGTAATACCTTTTTTCTCAGTGCATCTTCGATGGAACCGGTCAGTGGTATATTCATTCATAAAAGGTAAAAGCCCGTTTCACACAGGCTCAATTGCTATAGTCATTCAGTATATATACAGGGTGATGAACTTGTACTGCGCATGCGTATAACTCAAAGAGTAAGACCGCGCTCAGACGAATACCGTATCTTCTTAAGTCGTTCTTTTTGTTCCTTCGTCCGTTTCTTTCCTGTATCACCTTCAGTTATTATGTTTCTTAAGATACATTTTGTAATTGACGACTGGTTTTCGCTTTACAGCTATTTTAACACTGCTGAAGCGAATACTTCTTGCTTTATTTGTTGTTATTCGGTTGGCAGTAGTGCTACAGTTGCACTTAATTAATTACTAAATTAATAATATTACTATTCTCTTATTTAAATATATATTTTAATAATAAACATATTTAAATTCAAACAAATATTGATACACATTTTTTTTATATTAAACGTATAAGAAGGTAAAAAATTGTTATTGAAAAATTGAAGAATTTACGTGTTTTTTTTTACCTGCAACCAGTCTGAGGTGGCCTTGGTTTATATGGGCAGATTAAATGGTTCATATTTCCGGAATTATTATGACTTTACCGGTTTTTTTTTTATTTATAGTTAACAACTATGTTCAACATTTATATTTGTCAGGGTCTTTTTTGTTTTCGCTTTTTTAACTAATTAATTTTAATGTGGGTGTTTATGAATTAATTTTTAAATTATTTGGTGGAAATTGATTTTGATAATAATTCGTAAATTTTAACTTTCTTTTACGGAGTAATAAGTAAGTATTGTAATCGAACTCGAGATTTCAACGGATATACACGTTTTGACCTTCCCTGAAACGACAATTTAATTAGCATTTTTGGAATCAGCGTATTCAAATTAATCTAAATATATGTCAAACTCAAAAATTTTTATGCGATTTTTTTGCCGAAAATTTAGCAAGGGGTACCCCTTACCATTTTTCCGAAAATCGACGATTTTCACTGTTTTTTCACGCGGTTTTCTGTGGAAGTCGTAATATTATCCCAATCAAGTTGAAAAAATTTGACAATATACAACAAATATAGGTTGTTTGACTGTCCAAATTTCAATTCTTTATGATTTATAGTTTGGTCGTAAAAAATTCGCAAAGTTTGATAAAAATTTCAAGTTAAAAAAATTCCGTGAAATGTGTCCAAAAATTTTTTTCTTTTCAAACTGGGTGAAAGTAAGTTTATAGAGTAATTAAATATCGGGGAACTCAAATCTGTTAACGGCGGCTCGATACGATGCACCGTTTTTGACTTATATGGAAATTTGCATTTTATCAACTTCAAATCGCGCTAACAGCAAATTCTAACGGTTTTTCGACAATTTAATTATCATTTTTGGAATCAGCGCAGTCAAATTAATCTAAATATATGTCAAACTCAAAAATTTTAATGCGATTTTTTTGCCGAAAAAATGGCAAGGGGTACCCCTTACCGTTTTTGCGAAAATCGACGATTTTCACTGTTTTTTCTCGCGGTTTGCTGTGGCGGTCGTAATTATATTCCAATTAAGTTGAAAAAATTTGACAATATACACCAAATATAGGTTGTTTGACTGTCCAAATTTCAATTCTCTATCATTTATAGTTTGGTTGGAAAAAATTCGCAAAGTTTGATAAAATTTCAAATTCAAAAAATGTCGTGAAATGTGACCAAAATTTTTTTCTTTTCAATCTGACTGAAAGTAAGTTTCTAGAGTGTTTAAGTATCGGGGAACTCAAATCCGTTAACGGCGGCGCGATACGATAAAAGCAGTTTATAATTTACACTAAATTCAATTAAATCATTTAAATTGATTGGAATTCTGTTTCTATAAAAATCGCAAAATTGAACTACATCAATAATTATAGAGAATTATTATAGAAACAAAATCAAATATTTTTTAATTGATTCAACATATGATTTGTTATAAAACGAATTTTGATTGGAAAATAATTATAAAATGATTGATGATACATTTTTTTTAATTTCCGTTTTATAATTATAAATAAATACCTTAATTTAATACAAAAAATAAATTAGATTTCCAAATGTTTAAAATATTAAAACATCTTAAATTCTTTAGATCATTTTTGTTTTATAATTTAAAATAATTATACCGCATTTATCGAATAATTAATAAAATTGTGTGTATGTATCCGGCACGCTTTAAGTATGTATAAATGAGTACACGTCGTTCCGGATAGAATACAAAGATACACAAACCAAAGGATTTAGGTATACATTTAAATTATTAATATTTACATTTTTATTATATTAGTGTACTGTATTTTGTATATGATACGGGTACATGTGCCCACGGGTACACCTATTTAATGTTATTTCAACGATATTTTGTCTGATTTTCATCGATAATTACACTGTAAATCGAACGGAATTATAATACCAATACAAAACGACTTTATATATGGTTAACCATTTGAAAACTGGTTACAAGCAACAGTTTTCAACTTAGTAAACGTATTTTTTCACTAACCACAAATCATGTGCATAGATATGCTGGTTAACAATGAAAACAATAAACATATGTTACCAGTTATGTGGTTATATGATTGGTTACTGTATGGTAAACGAGTATGGTTCATGAATGAATTAACCGGGCTGTTGTGGTAAGCCTGTTTCACACTAACCAAGATTTACAGCAAGCAGTGTACGATAATTTACAAGAAAAGTACACTTAATTTAAGTTCAGGATTAAGCCATATAAGGTTTTATAGTTAAATGTTAACTTAATCGTATGATTTAATTTTTAACTGTTTGTACGTAAAGTTTATATATTTTATGCGCTGCGAAAAATAAAAAACATAAAGTTAAAAAAGTGCATCTGGGAGCTCAAAGCGGTTAATCACGGTTATGAGTTCGCCTAAGAAAGTAAAAATGATGAAATATTTTTTATTGTGAGTGCGTGTCTGTTTGAATTGAATGCAGGCAGGCAATCAGACACAATTACTTAGGTATTTGTGTGGTCGACACGCGTGCCTTACTTGAGTTGACTACGCATGCGCACCAGCGCTTTTATGTGAAAAACGCTCTAGGGCGCACGCGTACAACTCTTTTATACAATGCTCAAACGCACAAATCATACAGCAACACTGAATCTTGCTGTTAACACACAAACGATTTATTGTTCTGTATACAACTTCACTTACTACGTTCAAATACATTATAAAGAGACTCTTGCAACTATTTACGCGATGATATATTGGCTTCTAATATGCTAAAACATGCAAAAATTGTGTTTAAAACCTTCAGCTACAAATACATCTTAAGTTTTCTCATAAAGCCGCAGGCATTTTTTATAGCTCGTAATTTTGACCCGGTCAACTTAAAAATTTAAGACAGTATAATCGAAATATAGTCTGTTTGGCCCTGCAAGTTTCAATTTTCTATCAATGATGGTTTGGTCGTAAAAAAATCGCAAAGTTTGATAAAAATTGTGTGCTTTTAGCTACGAATACATATTAAGTTTTCTCATAAAACCGTAGACATTTTTTATAGCTCGTAATTTTGACCCAGTCTACTTGAAAATTTAGGACAATATAAACAATATATAGTCTATTTGACCCTGCAAATTTCAATTTTCTATCGTTGATAGTTTGGTCGTAAAAATTCGCAAAGTTTGATAAAAATTGTGTTTGCGTTCAACACAAATACATGTTTTCTCATAAAGCACAAACGATACCCCCATCATATAAAGCCGTAGATATTTTTTATAGCTCGTAATTTTGACCCAGTCAATTTGAAAATTTAGGACAATATATACAAAATATAGTGTGTTTGACCCTACAAGTTTCAATTTTCTATCGTTGATGGTTTGGTCGTAAAAAAATCGCAAAGTTTGATAAAAATTGTGTGCCTTCAGCTATACAAATACGTTTTCTCATAAAGCACAAACGATACATATCATATAAAGCCGTAGACATTTTTTATAGCCCGTAATTTTGACCCAATCAACTTGAAAATTTAAGACAATTTAAAGAAAATGTAGGCTGTTTGACCCTACAAGTTTCAATTTTCTATCGATTATGGTTTGTTCGTAAAAAAATCACAAAATTTGATAAAAATTCAATTATAAATACATCTTAAGTTTTCTTATAAAGCACAAACGATACTCATCATATAAAACCGTAGACATTTTTTATAGCTCGTAGTTTTGACCCAGTGAACTTGAAAATTTAGGACAATATAAACAAAATATAGCCTGTTTGACCCTGCAAATTTCAATTTTCTATCGATGATAGTTTGGTCGTAAAAAAATCGCAAAGTTTGATAAAAATTACTAGTAGAAGCAATTTGCTATTTTCTGCCTAGGGTTAGCAAATTTAAATTATTACAGGATGTTACCCTAAGTATAAGAAATGTAAAGCAGTAACAAATATTTAGGCTCAGGCCCATTTATAGTGGCTAAAAAATGTAAAACAGTAAAAATTGCAAGACTTCGTCCAAGAAACTTTAAAAAAATTTAATATCGTTTCCTTATAAGCTGGTGTAACTGTAGTTTGTACTAGAGGTAATATATTAATACACGTGGTGACATTTGAAGCTATTTAAACGAAAGAAAGAAAAATGGTTGAAACAAATTTCACAATTTGAAAGAGCATGATGGCTCAGAAGCACAGCATATTTCTTAGAAGATTTAATCGCAGACGAAATCAGAAAGTACCAATGTTCTAACCATTTATGGTTAAAATAATTTATGTTACGACTTCAAATAACTCCGCTAATGTTATTATTAGTTTTTATTATTTACAAAACAATTTCTATGATCTTAATTCTTATTGGACAATACATTTATATATTGTTACATTTTATAAGAAAGTTCCTTCGACCATTCGCACTAATTAACTCAGTAAACATAGAGGTTAGCGCTAATGGTTTCAGCTCAACGATTATAAATAAATAGTATTGTGATCTCAGGGCCACCAAAAGAAATTTCGGGCCCCGGCGCATTATTATGTATTTTTCTGGGTTCCGGGCCCCTTGGTAGAGGCCGGGCCCTGGGCAATTTGCACCCCCTGCACCCGGCCCTCGGCTGCCCTGATTGTAATAACAATATAATAAACATCTAGGTTAGCGCCAACGTTTGCAGCTTTACGATTATAAATAATATAGATAGTATTCTGTTAACAATATAAAAAAGCATTGTGGTTAGCGCCAATGCTTTCAGCTTTATGATTATAAATCATAAATAGTATTGTGATAATAATATAAGAAAGAACGAGGTTAGCGCCAACGCTTTCAGCTTTACAATTATAAAATAGATAGCATTGTGATAACAATACTATATGAGAAACATCGTGGTTATCGCCAATGCTTTTAGCTTTACGATTATACATAATAGATAGTATTATGATAACAATATAAACTAGAGTGGCCTTCACTTTACTTTCTTGTCCTTTCATTATTTGCATTTATACAATGTTTGTATTAAAACTTTAGTAAAATATGTACGTTTTGAGCATTTCTGAGGTGAATCTGTCTATTTTCGCAATAAATATGATTCTACTAATTTGAATGTGGAAATCTAATGCCGAAATGGTCAGTAAATAACGTTTCTAGAAAGATATAAATATGGTAGCCGACGAATAAATCATTTGTTTGGACATGAAAAGATTTGAATGGTACGTCAGGTGAGAGCTGAGAAGAATTAATATTATTGTTTGAGAGTCAGATGCGATTTATAAAACGCCTGTTGTTAACCCTATACAAGTGGGTGGTCTACTAAATAAAAGTTTCAAAACCACTGTTTTATGGACTCTATGAAAGACTATACGGTGTTTTGATCATCGGACAGGTAACATTTCTCAATTTTATGCTCAGGAGCGCTTACAAAAACAAATGATCGTATTCATTTGTCACTGACTGACGATTTTTCAACGGTAACTTGATACCTATATATATAGTATATAGAAAACATTCTTGTGGAATCGGCGCGAAATTTTATTAGTGTTTTGTGGTTTTAAACTTCGCAGAAATGGTTAATTCCATAAAAGTAATTTGAATTTATAATTTTAAATAAGTAATAACGGAAATATTTGTATTATGAATAATTTCTTAGTTAATTTAACACAAAATAAAAAGTTTAAAGTGTAAGAAACTCGTGTCTATTATTTAATGAAAGAATAATTTAAAATGTGATTTACTTGATCGAACAAAAAAGCACACGTAACAGACAATCTGTTGTTGTAGCATAATTTGCATGCTGAAACATGTTCGTAGAGGTGTACATGTATTGTCACACATACAGTCACAGGTCGAAAGCCATTCATTCGACGAGTGTATGTATGTATGTATATACTACACCCACTTAACCATTGTCCATAGAGTATGGACGAGACTCGCTCGACTCGAATGGGTATTACTAATAATAATAATCATAAGTTCAGAGCAAAGAGGTGCCCAAGCCCTATACCAGATATTATATTGATTATACTATACTTCATTCCACTTTGGGCATTAAAAAAGTCTGAATCCTTAGACGATTTTAGCGGTATGTTGATTTAAATTGTTTTTATCAATTTGGTAAGAGAAATAGTTCGTAAACAAGCATAGGTACAAGCACCAATGGCTTTAGTTTGTCGTATATTGTATTTAGTGCATTTTTGTTTTTATATTTATTTATATATTTATATAAAAAACGGTTTATAATTTATTGAATGTTGAAATGAAGATAACCTATTTATAACTACTGCATTTTGCATAGAGACAAGCACCAATACGTTCAGCTTGCCGTATAATATATTTAGTGCAGTTTTGTTTTTATATTTATTTATATATTTATATAGAAAAGTGTTATTAATTTAGTGAATATTTAAATGAAGAAAATCTATTTATAACCACTGCATTTTGCATAGGTACAAGCACCAATGCCTTCAGCTTACCGTATAATCGTGCATTTTTGTTTTTTATTTATTTATGTATTTATATAAATAATTCCACTTTGGGCATTAAAAAGAACTGGTTCCTTAGACGATTTTAGCGATTTGTCAATTTAAATTGTTTTTACCAATTTGGTAAGGCACATACTTATTAAACAAGCATAGGTACAAGCACCAATGCCTTCAGTTTGCCGTATAATCTATTTAATGCATTTTTGTTTTTATATTTATTTATATATTTATATAGAAAACGGTTATTAATTTAGTGAATGTTTAAATGAAGAAAACCTATTTATTAGTACTGCGTTTTGCATAGGCACAAGCACCAATGCCTTCAGCTTACCGTATAATGTATTTAGTGCATTTTTGTTTTTATATTTATTTATATATTTATATAGAAAACTGTTATTAATTTAGTGAATATTTAAATGAAGAAAACCTATTTATAATAACGGAATTTTGCATACGTACAAGCACAAGTACCAATGCTTTCAGCTTGCCGTATATTCTATTTTGGGAAAGTTTATTATTTATACTTATTTATATAGATAACATTTTTTTAATTTATTGAATGTTTAAATGAATCATTTGGCAGATATGAGACAATAGGGCCACAATTTAAAGAAAATTAGCATTTTGGACTATTTTGTAAGTATTAGAAGGATCCGTGCATGTTACAGACACACACCCAAACACAATAAATGCCTTTAACTTTCGTATTATGAACTAAAAATAATTATTTTCATTTAATGCAACAAAAAGATGAAGGATGAAGGATTAAAAAAAATTGGGATACTTGGGAAAGTCAGTCGTTTTTAATAATTAATTTTATTTAACCCTAAGTTAAATTAATGATTGTTTTACGCAAGTATCTCAATTTTTTTTTATTCCTACACAAAATAAATGTTATTGTGTATGCTGTATATAACGGATATGTAAATTAAAAGTGGATTGAAGTATAGTATGGTGTAGTATAGTCGGTGACTGAAAGATGATATATTAGAGCAAGTTAAATTATGATCGTATTGTGCAAATAGGATACGAATGGGTGGGCTCAGGCCTCAATGCTTTCAGCCGTTTCTATTTATAATAATAATACATATATTTAAACTCGCGTTTATTATTTCCAACACATGATATTATATTTATGCTTCGGGCCGCCTATGTCAGCACTTACCACCACAATGGGGGTGGCCAGCCTCACTTTTACCGTCCGTATTTAATGTTACCTAAATATACAAACAAATTGTTTCTTTATAAATACAATAAATTTAATTCTTACATTAGAAATATATATTGGGTTATAAAAAAAATATGTGCACGCCTATGAGACCTTTATCTTCGATAAAAGGTCGCCTGAGTCGAACAATACGTTCCAAATTGAATCGCCCATAAAATAACAATCATGATGTGACCATTTTTCGTAAATAACGTTTTGAGTCGCCCAGAAATTTATTCAAACACCTGTTCCAAGTTTTTCGCTCAATTAAACATATTTTATTACATTATAATATCGATAATAAATGTCTAATGTGTACATATATACATAGTCAAACATTTTTATTATTGATTCATATTAATTGTCGGTTTGGTAATTAACGCTTATTTATGTATAATTACTAGTACTTTTAAGGTTAAGCTAAACATATCACCTTTCATTACAGGTGTAAATTTAATATATAAATTACTATTTCTGTATTTGTTCAAACTTAAATTATTGATTTATTTTATATATTTCAATTAGTTTACATTTATTTATATTCTAAATATCTTAATTCAAATGGAAATACAAAGCGAATTAATACGTTTTTCGAAAATATGTTTTGAACAAAAGTTACTAGAAGTTTTTATATCTTCAACTTTAATTATAAACCTTTTTCTCTAACTCTTATCGTTTCCGAGATATTAAAAAAAGAGCATGAGTAAACTATCCAATAAAAATATTGTTCTCAAATTAAATATATATATATATATATACGTTTCTAATTTTTCATTCAACAGTTTTTGCTCCTTTAGAGCGTTCACACACATAGACATCATTCCAAAAATAGTCAAATACGATTCAGGCATCGTCAAAATTCGAAAATACTTCGTTTTAAACTTCGCCCAATGCAGTAAAAATACAAAAATCTTAAATTTAAAGCATATCATATTTCTATGTTTAACAGTATTGACTTTAGAGCGTTCACACATACAGACATCGATTTTTAGTGATCTGAATACTGTATTATGGTAAATTAGAAACCATAAGAATCAATGTTTAATAATTGAATTCAATACAATGCCTTTCGAATCACACAATAAATAAAAGCAACTGTGATAGCAAAAAAAAGAAAAACAAACTAAATAAAAGATAGAAATGTGTGACTTTGCACATTAGGCATTTTGAGAATTAAATTTGTGAGTCGAACCGGTAGACACAATGGGATGAATCAGAGAGAAATAGAAATAGTGGTAGAAGAACAAGATAGCTTATATAGTTGGTTCTAGACACCCACACTCACTTCTGATGCCAACAAACCACTTTCTTATTTCTTTTACTTATGTACGAGTACCTTAACTTACTTACTTAGGTAATATACAGGTTTCGTGCCATTGTCTGTTATATCTATACGACTATACATACTATATATACATATATATACACATATATATATATATATATATATATATATATATATATATATATATATATATATATATATAACAAAAAAATTATTTACTCGTATCATTTTTTGCGATTATCTCAAAAACGACACGAGTTATAGGAAAATTGAATTCAATAAGTGTTAAAGATATTAAAATTTCCAACAACTTTTATTTAAAAAGTTTTTCTGTGAAATGGTCCCATTTACTGATAAATCACCTTTAAAAATAGCCATACTTGGCATGAAATAAATTCCATATTTTATTATTTTTGCGAATATCTCAAATACGACACGAGTTAGGAATAAATTGAATTCTATAAAAGTTAAAGATATTAAAATTTCCAACAACTTTTATTTGAAAAGATTTTCTGTGAAATGTTCCATTTACTGATAAATCACCTTTAAAAATAGCCATACTTTGCATGAAATAAATTCCATATTCTATTATATTTGCGAATATCTCAAAAACGACACGAGTTAGGAAAAAATTTAATTTTATAAGATTTAAAGATATTAAAATTTCCAACAACTTTTATGTGAATAGTTTTTTTGTAAAATGTACCATTTACTGCAAAATCACCTTTAAAAATAGCCATATTATATTTACGTACATCTAAGTTGAAAAAAATAATTTTTATTACTAATTTTATATATATATAATAAAATAATTCTAACATTAACAACTCTATTGACGATAGAAAACGTTTAAACTTTTGATGAAATTAATAAAGTAATTTAGGTTAATTTAATATTAAAACAACGAAAAAACTTGTGCGAATTGTTTTTGTTTGGATATTAAATTGAAATATACTCCAAAAATTCCGTTGTTTGTGCCAACTGATTTACAAATTTAAAATTACTATAATTTCGCACAATAATAATACGGAAATCGAATAATAATCTGAAATACGTTTTAGAAATGTTTAGTCTTTGTGTAACTTGTGCCGAAAAACCACACAAATAAAAATAAACAAATCACTGTGATTTTCTAAAGCAAATGTGACTGGCCATTGCATAAAAATTGGGTTACACGAATTAATAATAACAATTTCTAGATCATAGATTAGCAAAACCAACAAAAAAAAAAATTGTGGTTTAAAATAAAATAACAATGAAATATTAAAATAAATTGCTGTTTTTACTGCACTTACAATTTAAATTGTACAATTTCAACTATAATACAAACATTGTTACAATAGCCAATGCTTCCAGCTCGCTTTCCTCCTACGTAACAAATATTACAAAAAATCCCTTAAGAGGATGAGCAACCCGTCTTGCATGCACGTGAGGGACGGGTCGGGTGTTAGGGCAGTATAGCACGTGTAGCTTGTTGGGCGGTGCTAATTGTGTGACGTTGTGGGTCACTCAACGGAGTGGGAGCACAAAGTACACTCAGAATTAAATTGACTCTCCGTATGCTTCGTATCTGATTTTTACACAACTATGCATTATTATTCTACATATACAAATAACGATATCGTTCTAAAATATATAAATAAGAATGCTCATACAATATATTATAACTATTGGAACGTTTTTTTTTTCAGTTTCAGAATAATGAATTATATATTCAATATTGAAAAATACGTTTATTATTTAAAAAAAAAAAACACATATTTTAATAATAGAATTATATTTACAACAAATAATATTTTTTATATATTATAAGAATAACAACAGAATAGATATGTATATGAATGATAATTGGTCTACCATTTCACTACGAAATTTGTGGCCGCACATCATCTCTGAATGTATGGGGCCGTTTTTAGCCATTTGAGATACAGGAAGATCTGAAGATCCCGGAGCGATTTAAACCAAAGATGGTATTCACATATTCTTTGGCATCCCATTTGAATTCGACCGTAGTCAAAATCCTATCGCCCGTATTTTCCCGGAGTTATAGGACCCCAATATTTAGGTTTAAATATTCAAAAATTTACGATGTTTTTCTTATATGGAAATTTTAAAATAATTTTCGATTAACAGTTTTTTTATTTTCTTTTTCTCTCATTGCTGCAATTATGTAATCAGGATCCCTTATATGTCCGTTACGTGGTATTCGTGGATCTACTAACTCAGGTAGAAGGCAATATGTATAAAATTTAACTAATTTTTCTTCCATGTGCTTCAACCAGAACATGTCATCCCATTTTTTATGTAAAACTAACTTGCTGCTAACAGAGCTAGATACAAAGTGAACTCATAATTTTATAAAATTATAATAGAACATTGTAGTAATTGTTGCGATTTAAAATAATATTTACTTGTGTCGACGAATGTGAGTCATGCTCTTATGCATGGATTCTAAGCACCCTGCTATTACAAATAAACAAAAAAATATAAACAGTTTTGGGCATTATCATTAGTAAAAATATATGATAATATAATAAATATAGGTACCATAGGCACCAATATCTTCGGCTCGCTGTATAAATTATTTGGAAGAATATATATTAATTCCTTGAGCTCAATTTTTTTTGCGGCATGCATATATGAGGGGTGGCTTTAAGAAATATCTTCTCTAATTTATTTTTGGTCACTTTCACGTTAAGCGGAATTGCCGAGTAATATTTCAGATTTAAGTAATTTTTCTAATTTTGTCTTTTTAATGGTAGTGGGTAATCCTAGGAAAATAAGAATGGCAAATTTGAATTCTTTGAGCTCAAATTTGTATACATGGATGTGCGGCATGCATATATGAGGGGTAATTTTTTAAGGGATGAACCTACCCCTCTAAAATATTTTTTTGGTCACTTTCACGTTAAGCGGAATTGCCGAATATTATTTCAGATTTAAGAAGTTTTTCTAATTTTGTCCTTTTAAGGGTAGAGGGTAATCCTAAGAAGTTAAGAATGGCAAATTTGAATTCCTTGAGCTCAAATTTGTATACATAGATGTGCGGCATGCATATATGAGGGGTAATTTTTTAAGGGATGAACCTACCCCCTCTAAAATATTTCTTTGGTCACTTTCACGTTAAGCAGAATTGCCGAATATTATTTCAGATTTAAGAAGTTTTTCTAATTTTGTCCTTTTAAGGGTAGAGGGTAATCCTAGGAAGTTAAGAATGGCAAATTTGAATTCCTTGAGCTCAAATTTGTATACATAGATGTGCGGCATGCATATATGAGGGGTAATTTTTTAAGGGATGAACCTACCCCCTCTAAAATATTTCTTTGGTCACTTTCACGTTAAGCAGAATTGCCGAATATTATTTCAGATTTAAGAAGTTTTTCTAATTTTGTCCTTTTAAGGGTAGAGGGTAATCCAAGGAAGATAACAATGGCAAATTTGAATTCCTTGAGCTCAAATTTGTATACATAGATGTGCGGCATGCATATATGAGGGGCAATTTTTTAAGGGATAAACCTACCCCATCTTAAATATTTCCTAGGTCACTTTCACTTTAAGCGGAATTGCCGAATATTATTTCAGATTTAAGAAATTCTTCTAATTTTGTCCTTTTAAGGGTAGAGGGTAATACTAGCAAATTAAGAATGGCCAATTTGAATTCCTTGCGCTCAAGAGTTCCTTGTATCTGATTCAATATATATATAGATTGTCGAACTCAATTTTTAAGGGTTGAACCAAGGGTAGTTCACTCTGAATTTTAATAAATATATATATAATTAATTCAGGGGCGAGGATTTTATAATGAACTACCCTCTAAATTCAACCTATAAAAAATTAGTGTAACACATTATTGAATAAGACCCTAGAAATTCAAATGTACCACCTTATATAATTCTCGATTGTATAATATTTTATTAGAACAAAATACTACATGCTGTCTATGAAATATATTTCATCGTATAAATACTTTTGAAAATATTGTACTGGGCGGTGCCAATTCACTTCTAGCAATATAGTTAATTTTATAAACGATAGAGGCGCCCTGCAACAGTCACACATTTTAGAGAAATAACACGAAAAAGTACTTTTTCTGCGCCTTCACAGGGAGTTCGTTTTAAATAGAAAAAAATTGAAATTTTCAATGATGTGAAATGAAATAACAAACTTTGAAATGATCGGATTAGATTTTTGAATTTGGCTTACATATATCTGTAAGAATTGTTTAAAAATTGGACATATTTATACATTTTTATTTAAAAAGTGGAACCAAAATTGAAAATTTTAATCCGATCATTTCAGAGTTTCATTCATTCCAAACGTAGAACATTTTTTCAAAATTCGATACTAACAAAAATAAGGGCTGTGTGAAGGCGCAGAAAAACGTCGTTTTTCACATGGGTTTCTCATCGTCTTAAACGGTAAAATATAAAAACTAGATTCTTTTGTACATTTTTTTTGTACGAAAACATATTGTTTATTAGTTGTATGAGTTCATCGACTTTTAGGTCCATAAGTTCACGCAATAATCAAAGACATACGTAGACACACGGCATAGATTCGCAATGATTCTGAGCGCGTAACTTGTCGGTTTGAGCGTGACGCTCAAAAGTTCGCGTGATTTGTTGTTTACGGCTGTCTAGTGAACTACGAAACATTGTTGTTCTTCGTGCCGTAATTATCGTCATAAACTAAGCCGTAAACGAGTGACCCGTATCGTGTAAGATGTATGGGCACACAGTGGCCCCGTGCAGGCCTGGATTCAGCCCAATTTGTTGCTAAACCAATTTATATATATATATATATATATATATATATATATATATATATATATAAAATGGTTTGTTAAGTATATAAGGAAAACTGTCGCGTCTGCCCATCTGACAATTGATGGGCAATAATGTGTCCCATTACCGTTTCAATGCATTCGGAATGAAGTCGGGGCAGACGTCATACAGTGTGTTCCATTCGGTAGCCAACGTTGACCAAAGTGATCTGTCACGATAACACACGGACAACGGAACTTTAAAAATGGATCTGCTCCTGATCCTGATGCGCAATCGCATTACCTGATTGTTTGAGTGTTTGAGCGTTCACATGTGCGTCGGGAGGTGGTTGATTGCCTCCATTTTTTAAATCTACAGGATGCGAAATTATTCATATTACTACCGGTTATCACGGTCACATCTTCAGACACACTAGTTATGGTTTGACATGACTCAAACATATCACATATCTCTTATTGCTACTTATTGCGACTGCAGCTAAATCTGATTAATCGATTTGTTTCGACACGACTTGTATTATTCTGGTTTAAGCTCGACTTAAGTACTACGCGTAGGTTTGCATTTGATTGAAATCAGTATCGATCTGCCGTAACCAAAATGACAACTGGTTTTTTTGTATCATTTAACCGCGTTTACCCATGGGCACCATTGGCCCATATCACATACAGTTCATGTCCTTGTATAAGACTAAACTAACGATCTTTAAATTGTTTATATATATATATATATATATATTATAAATATAGTTAATAACAAATTGCTATGAAATAACGATTTATATGCGATAATTATAGTTATAAAATTAATTGAAATACTAATAATATATTGTTTTGATCAGTAGCCAACAATTTGTTGTAAATTTATTGTTTATTACGCGTACAATTTTCTAATAATAATAATATTTGTTTTTATAAATGTCATATCACAATATTTGAATATATTATTAACCAAGCGAATATTTATATGTCTTTATAAATATATGCAATAGTTCCTAAGTGATATAGAAAGTCTTTAAAAGAATTAACAAACATTACATACTTGACTTTCTTTCACAAAAAGTACAGATATTTAGTTTATAAATTTATATCTCTAGTCTATAATGTATTTTGTACGATATATTTGTTGTATTGTTGTATATAAATTAAAATTATAACCCGTCCTACGACGGGGGTGCCCCCTGGATAGTTAAAATATTCACCAATTAATTAATTAGCAATAATACATTATTTTTTCGGCTTAGATAGACGTAAATGTAACATGGGTATTTTTAAAGGTGATTTTTCAGTAAATGGTACTTTTTACAGAAAAAGTTTTTAAATAAAAGTTGATGGAAATTTTAATATCTTTAACTTTTATAGAATTAAATTTTTCTATAACTAGTGTCGCTTTTGAGATATTCGCAAAAATAATAGAATATGGAATTTATTTCATGCCAAGTAGGGAGACGTAACAATGGCTATTTTTAAAGGTGATTTGTCAGTAAATGGTACATTTTACAAAAACACTTTTCACATAAAAGTTGTTGGAAATTTTAATATCTTTAACTTTTACAGAATTCAATTTTTCTATAACTAGTGTCGCTTTTGAGATAATCGCAAAAATAATAGAATATGGAATTTATTTCATGCCAAGTAGGGAGACGTAACAATGGCAATTTTTAAAGGTGATTTGTCAGTAAATGGGACATTTTACAAAAATACTTTTTAAACAAAAGTTGTTAGAAATTTTAATATCTTTAACTCTTATAGAATTCAATTTTTCTATAACTCGTGTAGTTTATGAGATATTCGCAAATATAATAGAATATGGAATTTATTTCATGCGTAAACATTATATAAGTAGACATAAACATGGTTATTTTTAAAGGTGATTTTTCAGGAAATGGTACTTGTTACAGAAAAACTTTTCAAATAGATGTTATTGCCAATTGTAATGTCTTTAACTCTTATAGAATTAAATTTTTCTATAACTAGTGTCGTTTTCGAGATATTCGCAACAAATGATACGAGTAAATAATTTTGAATATATCTTTAATAAAAATAGTTTTATTTCCGGAACTTAATACAAAATATCATATTATTTATGTTTATGGTATTGGCTGTAGTGTACACACACACACACACACAGTTACACAGTCATCAATGAGTAATTAATTAAGATGAATTCAAGAACTGTCCAAATGAATATGTTCATTAAAATTACGATTTCCATTTATTTTTTATAGTAACTATACATTATTTTGTATATAACGTATAAGAAAGTATACATAGATCAAAGAATAAAGTTAGATTTTGAATAAATTAGTTCAGAATCGTATAATTCATGAATCTAAAACAAAATAGATAAGATATCAGAAATGTGTGTGTTTTTGCGGCAAGTGTTTTTAATTTTTTGTGCGTATCTTAATGTGCGACGTCACAAGCGCACTGGACTGACCTATAGCTGGGGGCCTGGGCGCAGAAAAGAAATTTTAGTGTGTGAACACATTCGACACAACACAATTTATCATATTCGTTCTACCAAAGTTTCTAATTTTTATACGAATCATCTATTAACTTACACATATCATAAATGTCATACAACTAATTTAATAGTACTTAAGTATATAGTATATAGCCCGTCCTACGGCAGGAGTGTCGCCAGCATGATTTATTATCCAATTTATAAAATTTTTGAATATCTATATAAAATGTGGCATTTATTTCAAAAAAGAAAATTGCTAAACCCTCAAATGAAATGTATTGTATTTTAATATAAATCCCGTCCTAAGATGGAGGTGCCTCCTGGGTGTTTAATATGTCTTTATCTATAACTTATAAAAATGCTTTGAGGGTTTCCCGACGCTGTAAGAATAAAACAATACAATGCAATAAGTGAAATAATTAAAGTAATTCTATAAATTTGGACAATTGCCACAATAGAATCTGTTAGCATCCCACAACATGGAATTCGTAGTATAGGTTCTATCTAATGACTATAATTCATCGCCTTTAACATTATATATTAGTAGAGATATTTGATCTAGACAAATTTAAGCCTCGTTCAAAAGCGCCGACCAATTTTTACGCAGCACGTGTTCCACACTATAATGACAGTGCATATGAAATTATATACGTACATATAATATGTGTAATTGTACCTATGTGTGTTATATGGGTGGCCATGGACATGCCAGACACTTTTTACACTTAAACTCAACATTAACTGTCGCCTGAGTTCAACACGGAGATATATTGAGTACTAAAATGTTGACATTGGAAATTTCAATGCACATATATTGGTTTATCAGTACATAAAGGGTTATAACTTAAACTGGTTATCATAAGTGACAAGAAATATCCGATTAGCTTTTTATATTATTTATTTTAATAGTAATAACTCACGTACAAAGTACAGAAAAGCTAAATCATTCTTGAAACATAAATAAGAATTTTCCGTAGCAGTTTTCTCGAAACTGGTACAATTCTTAAAGAAACTTTTCAAACAAAAGCTGTGCGAAATATTAATATCTTTCAATATGATTCTAATTATTTTTTCTATAAGTGTAGCCGTTTTAGTGTTATTGGAGATAGAACAAAAATGCATTAAATAATTTTCTGTTACAGTTTTCTTGTAACTGGTACATTTTTTTGAAAAACTTTTTAAACAAAAGTTGTACGAAATACTAATATCTTTCATTATACAAATAACTATTTTTGCTATAAGTGCAGCCGTTTTAGTGATATTGGAGATAGAACAAAAAATGCATTAACGAATTTTCTGTAGCAGTTTTCTCATAACTGGTACATTTTTTGAAAAATCTTTTCAAACATAAGTTGTGCGAAATATTAATATCATTTATTATGTACCTAAATAATTTTGTTATAAGTGCAGCCGTTTTAGTGATATTGGAGATAGAACAAATATGCATTAAAGCATTTTCCGTAGCAGTTTTCTCGTAACTGGTACATTTTTTGTAAAAACTTTTCAAACAAAAGTTGTGCGAAATACTAATATGTTTCATTATGTACATAACTATTTTTGCTATGTGCAGCCGTTTTAGTGATATTGGCCATAGAACAAAAAATGCATTAAAGTATTTCCGTAGCAGTTTTCTCGTAACTGGTGCCATTTTTTGAAAAACTTTTTAAACAAAAGTTGTGTAAAATATTAATATCTTTCATTATGTACTTTACTATTTTGGTTGTAAGTGCCGCCGTTTTAGTGATATTGAAGATATAACAAAAAAGTGTATATATTTAACATATTTCGTTATATTTTCTATAAATAAAATAATGTTAGTATTTATGAAGACAGTAAAGGTACTACGCATCAATTTACATATGACACATTATTGTGTACACTACAAAACATGATTCATCCATATTATTATATGTTTTTGAGACGTGTAGTACATAAATTACGGAAAAGTAACATTACTAGTAGACGATGGGTGTTTTACTATTAACAAACAATGAATACATGAATTATATTGTACACTCAGAACATAAATTAACCCATATATATGATAATTGCTATTACCAAATTATTAATTGAATATTTGAAACTATAATTATTTATATATTAAAATTATGTCGCGATTTTTTTCTATTTTTATAAATTAAACGTTCTACACTCACATTCACATATATATACAAACAAATACAGATATACATCTGAATGTTTTTATATATAATAATTGTTCAATCTTACTTTTTCGAAATTGTTGCTAGAAATGGAGAAAAACGATACAAAAATTAGTCGTGATTTTTAAGTTATAAACAATAATGCATTTATAAATATTAAACCATAATAATTTAATACTTGCAATTGTTGATCTTAGATGTACCATTATCTTAGTAAACATCATAAATTGTTTTTATGTAGATTAGAATATTTATATGTTTACACCAGCGTAAAACAAAGTATAATACTTAAATACGAACAAATATTTGCCGCAAATAAATTCATATCCGTTTGTGACACACAAACAGACAATTCCGTCAAAAATATCCACATTTTTACTATTAATCCGGACTGTTTTACATTTCTACGTAAAAATAACGAAAATACAGTTTTACAATTATTTGCTTCATTGCCTTAAGTGTCGGTTAAGTTCATGTTTATTTAAAAAATATTTTTCTCTTCTCCAAGAATTATAAACTCATAAAAAGTAGTTGAAATATTCTTAGTTTACTAGGAATTTAAAGTCTATTGTGTTTAACATGCATAGGTGCAAGCACCCATGCCTACAGCTCGCCCTACAAACTGTGGGCGTGTAATAATAATAAAATATTTATTTAGCAAATAAAAATAGGCTAAAACAGAATATAAATAGTAACAATTTATATTTTAACATATTAGTAAGTAGGTTCTTAAGTGTTACTTAAAATTATTTACATGTGTGCGTGTGTTTGAATGCTCTAAAGCCTAAACTGTTGAAGGTAAAATTATTAATCTTTTTTCTTCTAGCTAGTTTTTTAAATATCTCAGAAACGGGACGAGTTATAGAAAATATTATTCTTATTAAAATTAAAGACATTAAAATTTCTAGCAACTTTTGTTTAAAGTATTTTTTTGAGTAATGTACCATTTACTGACAAAATTGCATTTAAAATTAGTTATTTTATTTTATTTTTTCACTGCTGTGATTTTATTCTAATTGTATAGTATGTGTCGGAGAGTTTGTCGGCTGCACAAAACTGTCTAAGAATATAAAATAAATTCTTTTTTTTTATTTAATTTGAAACGAAAAGTGGTACTAACTGGTCCAACGGGCAACCGGTCTGATTTATGTGAATCCTTCGGCCAGAATAACAAGAAAGAAATGTCTAAAAAGAATAATAAAAAAAGCAAATCTACAAACAGATAAAATAGATTAGGTGAGCTGCGGCACGTGCGTGGGAGTACCGGCAACCTCCAACTACTGTAAAACCGGCTGCCTTAGATCCAAATTACAAAGTTAATTTATCATAGTTTGAGTTTTTATTGTGTAACATGATTTAAAAATTTTAAAACGATTTTAAAATTAGGTTCAAATACCCACGCGACGATACAAGTTTTTGCTTTCCCTGCCGAAATATTTAATACATACGTATACAAACATAAAAAGAACATTTAAGATTTTCCGTAGCAGTTTTCTCAGTAACTGGTACATTTTTTGCAAAAACTTTTCAAACAAAAGTTGTGCGAAATATTAATATCTTTTATTCTGTACATAACTATTTTTGCTATAAGTGCAGCCGTTTTAGTGATATTGGAGATAGAACAAAATATACATTAAAAGTATTTTCCGTAGCAGTTTTCTCGTAACTGGTACAATTTTTTGAAAAACTTTTTAAACAAAAGTTGTGCGAAATAATAATATCTTTCATTATGTACATAACTATTTTTGCTATAAGTGTAGCCGTTTTAGTGATATTGGAGATAGAACAAAAAATGCGTTATAGATTTTCCGTAGCAGTTTTCTCGTAACTGGTACATTTTCTTGAAAAACTTTTCAAACAAAAGTTGTGCGAAATACTAATATCTTTCATTATGTACATAACTATTTTTGCCATAAGTGCAGCCGTTTTAGTGATATTGCAGAAAAAACAAAACATGTACTTCTGGTTTGAGTATAATAATATAATTTATGCCATTGTTGTATAAATAAATAAAAAAATCGAATTCGCTAATATATAAAACCAATAAAAAAGTTCGCATTCTGCAAATTTGATATTGTTACTTTTGCGCCCACACACGTAAAGATAATCATGTGTGTAGGTGAATTCCTCTGTCACCTGTGCATATTTTGTCCCCCTTGCGTCGCCCCCCCCCCCCCCGCATATAAAGTTGTTCGATTGTAGAATACGCCAACTTCTAGAGTCAAATATAGCTTATCTCAATACCGGCATTGTGTGTAAAATTATTGGCAATGCTCACCTGATTTAACGAGTGTAATTTGTGCTTCAAACGATTAGAATCTTATTGGAATTTAAATGAAATGTCCAATTTAATTTACATATTGGAATAAATGTATTGATTACTATTGTTTATTGCGATTATAGATTGTTTATTATGGTTTTAAATTGTTATCTTTTGAATACATTTAACACACGCATAAGTATAGGCACCAATGCTTTCAGCTCGCCCGTTAAAAGAATTAATAAATTCCAATTTAATTTAAAAATAATTATATTTAATTATTATGGGCTTTAGGTTCATAATCTGAAAAAATGTGACTGATACAAATAGTCTTAAATTAAATTGTAGATTTTTTTAGAATACTTAAAAAAAATTATTACGTATTTTAAATTAATTTTTTTTTTTTTTTATACTTCTGGAATTATTGGGCCCCAAAATATTAAGCCCTTTCAGACAACTCTTAGAAATATTGTAAATTTATCGAATTACAAAATATTTGTGCTGTATTAAATAATTTTTATGGGAGTTATTAACCATAAAAAAAATAATTAAAAATAGTTACATTTTTCGAATATGTCTGGTACAAATTGACTCTTACATATAAACTATTTGTATGTAGCAATGTAAATGTTCACGTTACGTAACTTAAAATTACATTTATAAATATCATAGGTTACACTGTTAAAATAATAATGGAATTCTGTATTCATGGTAATAATAATAATAATACGTGAACATGTCGCTAAAAATTATAAATTCTCCTGTCATGAAATATCTACGTGATAGATAGCATTTATATATATATATACTAATACTTTATACTTTATTGTATATTGAATACTGAAACAATTAATTTATTCTAAAGTTCTCAGAATAAATATTTTATTGTATTACAGCCTCTGCATTTACTATGTTTCTCTATTTTTAGATCTCATCTTTTTAAACAAATTATATATATATATATATATATATATATATATATATATATATATATATATATATATATATATATATAAGAAGAATTTATTAGTTTATATGTTTATTTATATGTCTGTTTGTTTATATGTGTAGAACGCCTTTTGTTATATAGTTAATATGATAAAAAAATTAATCCATAATATAATCGTTTGTGCCCTCTACTGCTCTGAAGGTACCGGAGCGATTTGCACCAAATTTAGTATACATATTATTTAACATCCCATTTGAATCCCTTTGCAGTTTAAATCTAATCGTCAGTATACTTCCTGAGTTATAGGGCCCCAAAATTTACAACCCCCCTTAATACTGCCCTAATAAAAATAATTAAAACACTTAAAAATTCTACTAAATAATCTAAGATATTTTATATCTACAATATTTTTGCGTATTGTTAACCCAAAGGCCGTAAAAATTATTAAATAGTCGCTCGCTCGCAATACCAAATTTGTGCCTTCTACTCCTCTGAACGTACCAAAGCGATTTACACTAAATTTAGTATACATATTATTTAACACCCTATTTGAATCTGTTCGCAATTTAAATCCAATCGTCTGTATACTTCCGGAGTTATAGGGCCCCAAAATTTACAACCCCCCTTAATACTGCCCTTATGAAAATAATTAAAACACGCAAAAATTTTACTAAATAATCTAAGATATTTTATATCTACAATGTTTTTGGGTATTGTTAACCTAAAGGCCGTAATAAATTATTAAATAGTCGTCGCTCGTAAGACCAAATTTGTGTCCTCTACTCCTTTGAAGATACCGGACCGATTCACACCAAATTTAGTATACATATTATTTAACATCCCATTTTAATCCACTCGCAATTTAAATCTAATTGCTTGTATACTTCTCGAGTTATAGGGCCCCGAAATTTAAAGCCCCCCTTAATACTATCCTAATAAAAATAATTAAAACACTCAAAAATTCTACTAAATAATCTAAGATATTTTATATCAACAATATTTTTGCGTATTGTTAACCTAAGGGCCATAAAAAATTATTAAATATTAAAATATGCACTAAATAATTTTGAAGCCTCCCTTAATACTACCCTTATAAAAATAATTAGAACACTCAAAAACTCTACTAATAATTCTGTTATTTTATATCTACAATATGTTTTCATATTGTTAACCCAAAGACCGTAAAAAATTATTAAATACTTTTATATCTATAGCCAAAAGACCATAATAATTAAAAACCGTTGTTTACTTCGCATATATTACTTATAAAGTGAGCTGGACGCATGGGTGCTTGTTTAATTTGCTAAGTTAATTATTGAAAATTCCTGTCCGTAAAAACGGAATTATTATTAATACAGTAAAGCCCCTATTAAATTAGTTATCCAAACATGAATCTATCCGAAACTAAGTCCCCCTTTCGAACAAAACATTTATATTTCCCCCCTTTTGTACAAGTTACCCTAGAAAAAGGTATCAGATAATAAAAACAGTGAAATGCAGTAGTGGCAATTACTAAATTAACAATCAGCCACACAGTTATTCTTTTTATACGTTATACGTTCGCAGATGAGCATGAGCAGCGCTCGCGTGTCGAACGTGTGCGCGCGTGACGTGACGTGACGCGCCATCATGCTCATTCATCATCCGGTGCGCGCAAAAGCGTGCACACGCGCTCAACCGACCGCCCTGACCTCTGTACACCGGAGCCACCGTGAATCATCATCGCGTTATAATACACTATTGCTATTTTTTTTTTTTTTCGATTCGCGAATGAAATTCCATCATATTTATACTTTTAATAATAATAATAATAAATACACTACGCTCAGTTTACGAATATACGAATTACAAACATTTGCTATAACGTACGTTACGTTGCATTAAATATTTATTAAATTCGTAAATAGATACACAGAGAACTAGTGGTAAATATAAATATATTAACCACTAATGTGTCAATATACAAGTTGCTAAGGACAAATATTTATATAAATATATATATATTAAACCCCTTTTAATATATTAACGATAAATATTGAACTAATAACAGTAATACTGATATACTTAGGGCCATTATTTTATTTAGTAGGTATTAATCTTTAATATAAAAGATGATATTAATTAATATATATGATTAAAATTGATAGTAATGCGAAACGAACAAATCGTTTAACGTCTTGAGTCGTAAGATTGATTTATTTATAAAGTAATGTTAAGATATGTGAAATATTTTCTATAAAAATGGAAAAATGTCAGCTTTATTTATTGATTTATGTGGTACAAATGCATGTGTATGTCTGTCGCTTTAGCACACATTAATCAACTAAGGCCTTGATCTATGCGTATTATCAGATGAAACCATTTATCATTTTATTGCAACTATTATTTAATTATATAAATCTATTAATTACATAAATAATTCCAGTTATTATAAATACTATAATATTGAACGAATTAATAATTAGTCAACAATTTATTATTTTAACGGATACATACTGGTATATATATAAGCACCAATATCTCCAGCACACCACACCAGCTAAATCTAGTTTATTTAATTAATACTGTTTAATTAAACGAAGTAAACATTATTATAATTAAAAATTATGATTTGTATCCCTTTTTTAAGGGATAATAATAATAATACGCAAGTCGTTACTTACCGTAGCAGAAGTTATATAAGTATTAGTGATATTAGAAATAGCTGAATTTTAACAAGGCTTTAAGAAAGTGTGTTAATTGTAATAATAATAAAGATTTGATTTGTTTTCTTGGAAATAAATGGACAGAGAAGACAGCAGTGAGTAATAAAGAGGAGATGATATATTTGAAAAAAGATAATTTAGTTCCGTATGCAATAACGTAGTAGATAGAAATGTAAAACCAAAGGATTTATGTGTAAGCCGTGTGTTCATTTGCAGCCTATTTTATGGTCAATTAACTCAACATTTCCGTAATAAGTTAGACGTAAGTCGCTGCTTGTTTCCTAGAAACTTGTAATCGCGACGCCACATAAAAAATAATACAATGAAATTCCTGTACATTATTATACAAATAACTGTAACTTTACATTGATATTAATCGAGAGAAAATATTTTATTGCACTTACAATTAATTTAATATTCGAGATTTTCGATTATTAAATTGTTCAAATATCTGAACTTTACCTAAAATCATTTATATTTTGTTTTAAATTAATTCTAATATTACTATGAATCAATATAAATCTGGAGAAACGTAAATGTAATACGACAATTTTCAAAGGTGATTTATCAGTAACTGGTACATTTTTTAGAAAAACTTTTCGAACAAATGTTGCTTGAAATTTCAATATCTTTAACTTTTATTCTGGTTACTTTTTCTCAAACTCGTGCCGTTTTCAAGATATGTAATAATTAAGACAACGAAACACTTTCCTTTTCCAAAATAAAGGTTTTTTTTTTCAGGAAGCATTTTATACTTATAAAAAATAACAAATTAAATTTGCTAAGTACGCGATTGATTCTCTATTAAATAAGTAATATTTAATCAAAATATTAGCAACAAATATTGATATTTAGTACTGCTACCATGTGATAGCAAATATTACAACAAATACGTATTTAATATTAAGGAAAATAAATTTAATATTTAATTTGATTGTTTATATATATTAACAATTATTTAAAGTTTAATTTTTTATTATAATATACTCATTATAACTCATAAATTTACACTGAGAGAAATATATATTTGTGATAAATATAAAAATATATACGAAGTACCAAAGATGCTAAAGCATTCGGTCGTGTGTCTGTAGCATTCTCGATTCAAAAAAAATCCGAAAAAGTGTTGGTCTCGTCGCCTGAATCCAAAATTATATATAACTGGATGTTAGTCGTCGCTCGACCAAATTTGTGCTTTCTACTCCTCTGAAGGTACCGGAGCGATTTACACCAAATTTGCTATACATATTATTTAACATCCTATTAGAATCCACACACAATTTAAATTCAATCGCTTGTGTACTTCCCGAGTTATAGGGCCCCAAAATTTACAACCCTCCTTAATACGACTCTTATAAAAATAATTAAAACACTCAAAAATTCTACTACAAATTCTAAGTTATTTTATATCTACAAGATTTTTTTAAATTGTTAACCCAAAGCCCGAAAAAAATTAAATTAAATATTATAATTTTTAATTTTGAAATATGCACTAAAAATTGTGTCATAGATTTATTAACAATAAAGTATAAGTTCATTTTTCTGTGTAGGAAAAACAATGAATTTGTTATTAACCGACGGATGTATAAACCACCGTTGGGACAATTATTCAAGGAAATGCTCAAATATAGATTTATTAACTATAAAGGATAAGTTTATTTTTCTGTGTAGTAAAAACAATGAATTTGTTGTCAATTGCAGTAAATTCTGTCGCGTATATAAAACAGTAATGAACCACCGTTGGGACAGATTTCCAAGGAGTAGCTCAAATATAGATTTATTTACTATAAAGACAAGTTTATTTTTCTGTGTAGGAAAAACAATTAATTGGTTATTAACCCACGTATATATAAAACAGTAATGAACCACCGTTGGGACAATTATTCAAGGGAATGCTCAAATATAGACTTATTAGCTATAAAGGCAAGTTTATTTTTCTGTGTATGAAAAACAATGCATTTGTTATCAATTGCAGTAAAGTACCGGCACAGAGACACAGAGTTAGTAAATCTAGCAGATGTATAAGTATTAATAGAATGTAGAAATCGCACTTAGAGTACACTAGCACATCTAGTGTGGAATTCAAAAAAGGTATTAGCTGGTGCACAGATTGCAAATAAATCTAGCTCCGTTGGTAATACAGGACTTCGCTTACCTGTTTACATATTATTAATGGTACACTTAACCAAACGTAGTTATCATTATTATAAGGTCAAGTCGCAATAAATACGGAATTCCATACAGTTCAAATACGCCATTTATAAATGACATCATTTTGCATTATTCTTTTCTTGCCATATGTTCAGATTTATCACTGATTTATTAATGACCGTTTAATTATCACTAAGCTCTATTATTATTACTATTGCTCCACCATAAATACACCGATTTACTTGTTGTTAACAATGATTTATTGCCTTATCAATAAGTCGCAAGGAATATTTTGAGCCACCGTTGGGACAATGTAACTAATATCCTGAAATGAATGGCTAATGAAAGTGAGTAGTGGTTGTTGGACATTGGTCATTCTGTCTTCACGTGAGGTCGGGGGGGAAGCGCCCCCCCGGTCCAGTGGGCGGCGGTTCGCGGGACCACAGACGGACACAGAAGCCCTGCGGTTCGCCGCAAGACAAACATGATCTGTTTTTCATTCATAAATCATGAAGGCATGTTCACTCTTTACTCTACAGACGCACTATGTAACATCTGATGCCCCACACATCTTCATAAAGGCTCATATATTTTAACGCTAACCGACTATTTATTATATACTAGCCGTATATTATCTACAACAACATTGTTTATTAAAAAAATTGTCTAGATATTATTGTAAATATAAGATTTCTACGGCAATGCCAAAAGGAAGGCCTAATTAATATTAAAAAAAATATATATAAATAATTAAACAATTATTCATTAAGAAAAATGGATATTTGTGAAAATATACTTAAAATAAAAATATTTAAAGTTATGCCCTTTTACTTAACAATTTGAAAAAATGTTGTATATATATATATAAAAAGTCTTAGAATTTCGTGTAGATTTTTTTTAAATAAATAAAATCCGCGAATGTTACAAATAAAAATTAAATAAAAAGGAATAAAACGTTGATGATTTATTATATTTAATTAATTTTTTATAGCCTTTAGGTTAACAATATGTAAAAATCTTGTAGATATAAAATATCTTAGAATTACTAGTAGAATTTTTGAGTGTTTAAATTATTTTTATCAGAGCAGTATTAAGAGGGGTTGTAAATTTTGGGGCCCTATAACTCGGGAAGTACGCAGGCGATTGGATTTAAACTGTGCACGGATGCAAATAGGATATTAAATAATATGTGTAGCAAATTTGGTGTGAATCGGTCCGGTACCTTCAAAGGAGTAGGGAGCACAAATTTGGTCTTACAAGCGACCGAGTATATAAGTTATATGTTTGCATTCAGGGCGACGAAACACAAACACTTTTAGTTCCGAGAATGTTACAGACACACGACCGAATGCTTCTTCGGTACTTCGTACTTGCAATCGATTTTTTTAAATAAAATTGTAATGTATCGCTGTAAGATGAATCACGCTTTCAGAAAAGATTTAATTCCAGTTATAATATAATTATGTTTCCCCCCTCGGTGCTTGTGTGTGTGTGTGTGCGCTGCTGACAAATAGCGTGTTCTATTTGTGACCTTTTGTGACCTCTGTCAGGCTAGGGGCTCCGGACAGCGTGTATGATGTGTGATAACACCTGACTATACATATATACATACATACTAGATAATGCACTTTTAATTAAATAGATTGACCGGTAATGTTGTTGCTGTTGGGGGGTGGGGGGCTTCGGGGGGGGGAGGGTGAACTTGCTGACTTGCTATATACGAGTTTGCGTGACTTGAACAGTTATTATCAGTCAGTATATATATATATAGTAATAATAAACGTGTGTGTCCAATGTTGCTTCTTTAATGCCCTCTGACAGACGGTTTCCTGAACTACGTACATGTCCAGCATCGATGAAAAATTGCACCTCGTGTCCATTATGCTTTAGCTCGCCGTTGTGTGTCTGTAGCATTCTCGGATTAAAACTATTCATTACCAAAATGTGTTTGAGTCTCGTCGCCCTGAATCCAAACATATATAACTGGATGTTAGTCGTCACTGGTAAGACCATATTTATGCCCTCTACTCCTCTGAAGGTACCGGACCGATTCACACCAAATTTACTACACATACAATATAACATCCTATTTGCATCCGTGCGCAGTTTAAATTCAATCGACCGTTTACTTCCCGAGTTATAGGGCCCCAAAATTTACAACCTCCCTTAATACTGTCCTTATAAAAATAATTTAAACACTCAAAAATTCTACTAGTAATTCTAAGATATTTTATGTCTATAAGATTTTTGCGTATTGTTAACCTAAAGGCTATAAAAAATTTAATTAAATATTATTATTTAATTTTTTTTCAAATTGTTAATCAAAAGGTACCGGACCGATTCACACCAAATTTACTACACATACAATATAACATCCTATTTGCATCCGTGCGCAGTTTAAATTCAATCGACCGTATACTTCCGGAGTTATAGGGCCCCAAAATTTACAACCCCCCTTAATAAGACCATTATAAAAATAATTTAAATACTCAAAAATTCTACTAGTAATTCTAAGGTATTTCATGTCTATAAGATTTTTGCGTATTGTTAACATGAAGGCTATAAAAAATTTAATTAAATATTATTATTTAAATTTTTTTCAAATTGTTAATCAAAAGCTACCGGACCGATTCACACCAAATTTGCTACACATATTATTTAACATCCTATTTGCATCCGTGCACAGTTTAAATTCAATCGACCGTTTACTTCCCAAGTTATAAGGCCCCAAAATTTACAACCTCCCTTAATACTGTCCTTATAAAAATAATTTAAATACTCAAAAATTCTACTAGTAATTCTAAGATATTTTATGTCTATAAGATTTATGCGTATTGTTAACATGAAGGCTATAAAAAATGAAATGAAATATTATTATTTTAATTTTTTTCAAATTGTTAATCTAAAGGTGCCGGACCGATTTACACCAAATTTACTACACATACAATATAACATCCTATTTGCAACCGTGCGCAGTTTAAATCCAATCGACCGTATACTTCCGGAGTTATAGGGCCCCAAAATTTACAACCCCCCTTAATACTGTCCTTATAAAAATAATTTAAATACTCAAAAATTCTTCTAGTAATTCTAAGATATTTTATGTCTATAAGATTTTTGCATATTGTTAATCTGAAGGCTATAAAAAATTAAATTAAATATTATTATTTTAATTTTTTTCAAATTGTTAATCTAAAGCTACCGGACCGATTCACACCAAATTTACTACACATACAATATAACATCCTATTTGCATCCGTGCGCAGTTTAAATTCAATCGACCGTTTACTTCCCGAGTTATAGGGCCCCAAAATTTACAACCCCCCTTAATACGACCCTTATAAAAATAATTTAAATACTCAAAAATTCTACTAGTAATTCTAAGGTATTTTATGTCTATAAGATTTATGCGTATTGTTAACATGAAGGCTATAAAAAATTTAATTAAATATTATTATTTTAATTTTTTTCAAATTGTTAATCAAAAGCTACCGGACCGATTCACACCAAATTTACTACACATACAATATAACATCCTATTTGCAACCGTGCGCAGTTTAAATCCAATCGACCGTATACTTCCGGAGTTATAGGGCCCCAAAATTTACAACCCCCCTTAATACTGTCCTTATAAAAATAATTTAAATACTCAAAAATTCTACTAGTAATTCTAAAATATTTTATGTCTATAAGATTTTTGTATATTGTTAACCTAAAGGCCATAAAAAATTATATTAAATATTATTATTTAATTTTTTTTCAAATTGTTAATCAAAAGGTACCTTACCGATTCACACCAAATTTGCTACACATATTATTTAACATCCTATTTGCATCCGTGCACAGTTTAAATTCAATCGACCGTTTACTTCCCAAGTTATAAGGCCCCAAAATTTACAACCTCCCTTAATACTGTCCTTATAAAAATAATTTAAATACTCAAAAATTCTACTAGTAATTCTAAGATATTTTATGTCTATAAGATTTTTGCGTATTGTTAACCTAAAGGCTATAAAAAATTTAATTAAATATTATTATTTTAATTTTTTTCAAATTGTTAATCAAAAGGTACCGGACCGATTCACACCACATTTACTACACATACAATATAATATCCTATTTGCATCCGTGCGCAGTTTAAATTCAATCGACCGTATACTTCCGGAGTTATAGGGCCCCAAAATTTACAACCCCCCTTAATAAGACCATTATAAAAATAATTTAAATACTCAAAAATTCTACTAGTAATTCTAAGGTATTTTATGTCTATAAGATTTATGCGTATTGTTAACATGAAGGCTATAAAAAATTATATTAAATATTATTATTTTAATTTTTTTCAAATTGTTAATCTAAAGGTGCCGGACCGATTTACACCAAATTTACTACACATACAATACAATATCCTATTTGCATCCGTGCGCAGTTTAAATTCAATCTACCGTATACTTCCGGAGTTATAGGGCCCCAAAATTTACAACCCCCCTTAATACTGTCCTTATAAAAATAATTTAAATACTCAAAAATTCTACTAGTAATTCTAAGATATTTTATGTCTATAAGATTTTTGCGTATTGTTAACATGAAGGCTATAAAAAATGAAATGAAATATTATTATTTTAATTTTTTTCAAATTGTTAATCTAAAGGTACCTGACCGATTCCACACCAAATTTACTACACATACAATATGACATCCTATTTGCATCCGTGCGCAGTTTAAATACAATCGACTGTTTACTTCCCGAGTTATAGGGCCCCAAAATTTACAACCCCCCTTAATACTGCCCTTATACAAATAATTTAAATACTCAAAAATTCTACTAGTAATTCTAAGATATTTTATATCTATAAGATTTTTGCATATTGTTAACCTGAAGGCCATAAAAAATTATATTAAATATTATATATTATTTATAATTAAAAACCGGCGAGCTAGACGCATCGGTGCGTGGTACCTAAGCTACAGATGTACAAGCCAAAGTTTCGGAGAAACTAATTGTTTGTTTAGTTAATAAAAATAAGTCTCAAACTAGTGTGAAAATAACACATAGAAAGCATCATATAAAAGGAGTGTTCCCACACTAATTCAGAAGTGCTAATTGTTAATAAACATTGACACTTATTTAGCGGTAAATTGTTTAATCACAATTTCACATTTTAACAGAGAAAAATAATTGTTACGTGTCTTTAAAGTTTAGTATGGCGGAAAAAGACGTTTTAGATTAAGTTGTAGTCCGTTATGCAGCTGTACCGCCAACAATGGAAGTAAATATAGTGGAAAGTGTTGTAAAAAAGGGAATGATTGACAGTTGTATTTGTTGATATAAATGAGAAGCAATTATGCATCGCTATTGTTTCTTCACTTTGAACAACACATTGGGACATCACAATCCAATGTTTGACGCGTGCGCAATCAGCCTGCACACCACTGGGGAATAACATGCAACCTGCACTAATTTTCATGATTACAACCGTTACACTTAGACTACATCCATGAAATAAAATTTATATTCTACTACACATATATCTACATCGGAAATAATCATTAAAATCAATAATAAACAGATAGAAAATTGATTTATTATTATTATTATTAGTTTCGGTAATTTGTGGTGCATGTAAGTTGACAGGATATTTAGCAGCTATTAGGGTGACAAGTCCCCTAGGCTTTAGGGGGCAACTAGTAATTGGTGACGTGTGTTGTGCGTTCTAGAACGAAGTACAGAGCTTTAATAGTCGCATTACGTGCATGCTATCTCATTATCCTATTACTAATACACGTATTAAGGGGGGATTTTTATCTGGGCATTAAGGGGGCAAACGTCCCTTAAAATTGTCCATTAATTTATTGAAAAGGTGTTTTTAGTTGTGACGCACACACCATTTATATAATAGCTATTTAAGCTAAACTAGTTGCACTAATTTCTATATTTTTACTTTAAATCATTGTTACTTTTACGCACTAGTGCTATAATGATCTCAATAAAGTATGCTATAATGAATGATGGATGATTTAATTATATTTTTTATATAGAAAAAATGTTATTAACCATAAACCAAGTAATCCCAACGGTAGTGGTTGCATATATTCATCAGGTTTACGCCGTCACGTTGTCTCAACGGTGGTTCAATACTGTTTTACATACACGCACTGAAAAAAACTTGTCTTTATAATTAATAAATCTTTATTTCAGCAATTCTTTGTAAAAGTAAATAACTCAATTTATTAATGCAATAGAATGCTACAGACACACGACCGAATACTTTAGATTCTTCGGTACTTCGTACGGCGAGCTAAATATATATAAATATATATATATATATATATATATATATATATATATATATATATATATAAATAACTCAATTTATTAATGCAATAGAATGCTACAGACACACAACAGAATACTTTAGCTTCCTAGCGAGTTAAATATATATATATATATATATATATATATATATATATATATATATATATATATAAATAAATAACTCAATTTATTAATGCAACAGAATGCTACAGACACACAACAGAATACTTTAGCTTCCTAGCGAGCTAAATATATATATATATATATATATATATATATATATATATATATATATATATATATATATATACAGAATGTTTATATTATTATAATTCGTAATTATTTAAACTAATAAATATAAAAATTATATATATATATATATATATGTATATATATATATATATATATATATATATATATATATATATATATATATATATATATATATAACTCAATTTATTAATGCAATAGAATGCTACAGACACACAACAGAATACTTTAGCTTCCTAGCGAGCTAAATATATATATATATATATATATATATATATATATATATATATATAATATATATATATATATATATATATATATATATATATATATATAAATATATATATAAATATATAACTCAATTTATTAATGCAACAGAATGCTACAGACACACAACAGAATACTTTAGCTTACTAGCGAGCTAAATATATATATATATATATATATATATATATATATATATATATATATATATATATATACAGAATGTTTATATTATTATAATTCGTAATTATTTAAACTAATAAATATAAAAATTATATATATATATATATATATATATATATATATATATATATATAACTCAATTTATTAATGCAATAGAATGCTACAGACACACAACAGAATACTTTAGCTTCATAGCGAGCTAAATATATATATATATATATATATATATATATATATATATATATATTTATATATATATATATATATATATATATATATATATATATATATATATATATATATATATATATAAATAACTCAATTTATTAATGCAATAGAATGCTACAGACACACAACAGAATACTTTAGCCTCCTCGGTACTGCGTACGGCGAGTTAAATATATATATATATATATATATATATATACTCGTATATGTATGTATATATATATTTATTTATATATATATTTATATATATATATGTATATATATATATATATATATATATATATATATATATATATATATATATATATATTTATATATATATATATATATATATATATATATATATATATATATATATCAATACATATATAGAATGTTTATATTATTATAATTCGTAATTATTTAAACTAATAAGTATAAAATTGTTAATTATGTATCGGCTTTGTAGTGCGCGTGTATAATGAATAATATATAGTGTGACATTGTGTGTTGTTCCCTGGTGGTGTGGTGATGCGCATGATTTCGTTCGTATCGAGGGACAGACACACTTGTACACGATTGGTGTTTGTTTCGTCGTGAGCGGACAGCGGAGGTAGATGTGCGAGTAAATCAGCATGGTGTCTTCTATTCTTATAAAAGTCCATATCTATATGCATTGTATGGTAATTAGTACATGGTGAAAGCCAAAGATCAGTCGCTCGCTCGCCCCGTGCTGCGCGTGCGCAACGTCACAAACTGTGTTGCGCTTGTCTGTCTGCACCTGACGACTGTGTCCAACCATGGACCATCGCTGCACACTGATGGCCTGATGGGCTGATGCCCAAACAATAGAACACTGTTTATTGTGTTACGGTTTGTCGACAACCCACGCTACAATGTGCTACATACACATTTTGTCTTTCATTCCATTCAAATCAACACATTGCCACAGATAATTTAAATCTATGTATATAGTATAGGCCACTCTAGATGTTTATTTCATATTTAATACGTGTTTAATACGTTTATTTCGACTAGAGTGCAAAATTTAAAACATTTCTTTTTATTTAAACACTAAACAAGCCACATAAACATTACTCTCAAACATTGCAGTAAAAAACAAGCTTAGGTACCAAGCACCTATGCGTCCAGCTCGCCTTATAAGTAATATATGCGATATGCGAGCATTTTTAATTATTATAGCCTTTTGGTTAACAATTTGAGCAAAATGTTATAGTTATAAAAAGTCTTACAATTTTTTGTAGATTATCTAGATAAAAAATAAGCTTAGGTACAAGCACCTATGCGTCCAGCTCGCCTTATAAGTAATATATGCGATGAGACCAACGGTTTTTAATTATTGTGGCCTTTTCGTTATAGATATAATTTTTAATGCATATTTTAAAATTCAAAATTATTAAGTTTTTAATAATTTTTTATGGCCTTTGAGTTAACAATATGAAAAAAATAGGTTTGAGAACTTCTAAGCAACTCGTTTGTCACTTGTGTGTGGCGACGTAGCCGATATTTTAGGCGTTATGAATTCGTTACATTCATTTAGATTAAGAAATCGCGTATTGTTATTTATCCACTGATTTACTGTCTTTTTATCTTCTACGGACTGTCTATTTTATCTTTTACTGTCTGTCTATCTATTTCTAGCTGACTGTTAAAGTAGGAAGGCTTATATAGTGAAAACAAAGCTTTTAGAAAACATTAAATGACTATAGAACTTCTAAGCAACCCGTTTTTTATTTGTGTGTGGCGGCGTATCTTACATATTAGGCGTTTAGATTAAAGAAATCGCGTATTGTAACTTATTGGTATTATTTATCCTCTGATAGACTGTCTATTTATCTTTTACTGACTGTCTATCTATTTGTAGCTGACTGCCAAAGTAGGAAGAATTATATAGTGAAACAAAGCCTTAAAAAAGCATTGAATGACTATAGAACTTCTAAGCAACCCGTTTTTCATTTGTCTGTGGCGGCGTAGCTTATATTTTAGGCGTTATGAATGCCGTTACATTAGTTTAAATTAAAGAAATCGCGTGTATTGTTACTTATTGGTATTATTTATCCTCTGATTGACTGTCTATTTATCTTTTACTGACTGTCTATTTATTTCTAGCTGACTGTTAAAGTAGGAAAGCTTATATAGTGAAAACAAAGCTTTTATGAAACATAGAATGACTATAGAACTTCTAAGCAACCCGTTTGTCATTTGTCTGTGGCGGCGTAGCTTATATTTTAGGCGTTAAGAATGCCGTTACATTAGTTTATTGTTACTTATGTTTATTATTTATCCTCTATTTACCATGATTGACTATCTATCTCTGGCTAAGTGTCAAAGTAGGAAGACTTATATAGTGAAAACAAAACTTTTATGAAAGATAATGACTATAGAACTTCTACGCAACCCGTTTGCCATTTATGTGTGGCGGCGTAGCTTAAATTTTAGGCGTTAAAATTAAAGAAATCGCGTATTATTACTGGAATATTAAATACATTTTATTATTTTTTGTTTATTATTACATGTAGTAATGTAGTTTATTTATTTTTTGTTCTACAGAGCAGTGACCTCGAGTCATTCCTGGGCAAACAGGAACTGGATCGACTGCAGCGCCTGGGCGAGGAGGCGGTGGATTTGGACAACAAACCTCGCCGGGAATCCGCCTCACAAATCGACGAATTCTTCGAGCCGATTCCGTTACCACATCACCAGTCCCATATACCAAGGTAATTCAGATGTCTATCTCTTCTAGAAACATTACTCATGCTTCCATTGTATCCAGACACCACCAACAGCCTAGTGCGATGAGCTACGTCTCCATGCGCACACTATCCAGTACCGATGACGACGTGTTCTTAAGGCCGCCATTATGGGAGGACATCGCTTCCAGCATTCAGAACATAGATCCAGAAAACGCGAACATGTTAGGCGTTGGCACCCTAGTTGCGTCCACTCTAAATGGATCGCAGCCCACTCACGTCAAATTAGAAGTCACCGATGACATCGTCTCTTGCGCCCCTACACCACTGTTAAGCCCTCTCGAGATTAAGACAGAAAAGGTAAAAGCTGGCGTAGACCCGATACACGAATCATCCCTTTTTAAATTAAACACAGCGACATAAGTCTAAGAACTATTACAAATTCGCTTGCACACATGTAACTTAAATAGGTTTATATTTATTTTAAAAGTATTTAAAGAAAATATGGGGTGGCCTATACTCGACTGTCCTAAACACTAACCAATTACGAATATACAATCAAATTTTTCTACTTCTAGATTCTTCAGCAATCCTCCCCAACTCTTCACTTAATGAACACCCCAACTTCCCCTTACCATAATGGTACGTCCCACCACCAGCAGCAACCAGCGTACCATCACCAAAACAACCCCTTGCCCCCCCAACCCGCGCCCCAAGTTCAACCAACGCAACAGTTCAAATATGGTAGCCCCAACCAGATTGGTATTGCGCCGTTGTATCCGCCAATGTCGCGGCTCATGTATGTCCCCCCATTGACGCCGCCCAGTTCGGAGCCCGGTTCGCCGGGGGGCACGATGCAGGGGCCGCCCCGGCGGACGCCGCCGCCCCCGTATCCAGCGCCTGTTGTTAATAGTTTGGGGACGAATTCGGTGGCGAATTCGATGACCAATGGCGGGCATAATAGCAGGCTGGGGCAGCAGACGGGGCCTAAGTATAATAGGAGGAATAATCCCGAGCTGGAGAAACGGAGAGTCCACCATTGTGATTTTATGGGTGAGTTTTTTGTTTTTTTGTTTGTTTGTTTTTAGTTTCTTGGGTGAAGTTTTATTTTTAGCGGCTGAATGAAATTAATATTTGATAAAAATTAACTTTTACGTATAATTAAAATAATTAAACTGTATAAATAAATAATATTATATGTCAAAATATATTTTTAATTATTATTTTTAGGTTGTTCAAAAGTCTACACAAAAAGTTCTCACCTAAAAGCTCATCAAAGAATTCATACGGGTAAGTTATTATTTATTTTTAATAATTTTTTATGGCTTTTAGGTTCATAATATGAAGAAATTTCATTGATTTAAAATATCTTAGAATTCTCTGTAAAATATTTGTGTATTTTTATTTTTTTAATGACTGATTTTTTTGATATACTTAAAAGAAAATTAATTTTGAAAGTCATAATTATAATTTTTGATAATTTTTTATGCCCTTTAGGTACATAATATGAAGAAATTTCAGTAATTTAAAATATCTTAGAATTCTCTGTAAAATATTTATGTATTTTTCTTTTTTTAATAGCGTTGATTTTTTTGGTATACTCAAAAATTAAATTCATAATTATAATTTTTAATAATTTTTTATGGCCTTTAGTTTCATAAAAGGAGGAAATTTTATTGATTTAAAATATCTTAGAATTCTTTGTAGAATATTTGTGTATTTTTATTTTTTTAATGACTGATTTTTTTGATATACTTAAAAGAAAATTAATTTTGAAAGTCATAATTATAATTTTTGATAATTTTTTATGCCCTTTAGGTACATAATATGAAGAAATTTCATTGATTTAAAATATCTTAGAATTCTCTATAGAATATTTATGTATTTTTATTTTTTTTAATAGCGTTGATTTTTTTGATATACTCAAAAACAAAATTCATAATTATAATTTTTAATAATTCTTTATGGCCTTTAGTTTCATAATAGGAGGAAATTTTATTGATTTAAAATATCTTAGAATTCTTTGTAGAATATTTGTGTATTTTTATTTTTTTTTAATAGCGTTGATTTTTTTGATATACTCAAAAGAAAATTAATTTTAAAATTCATAATTATAATTTTTAATATTTTTTTATGCCCTTTAGGTACATAATATGAAGAAATTTCATTGATTTAAAATATCTTAGAATTCTCTATAAAATATTTATGTATTTTTATTTTTTCTAATAGCGTTGATTTTTTTGGTATACTCCAAAATTAAATTCATAATTATAATTTTTAATAATTTTTTATGGCCTTTAGGTTCATAATATGAAGAAATTTCATTGATTTAAAATATCTTAGAATTCTTTGTAGAATATTTGTGTATTTTTATTTGTTTTTAATAGCGTTAATTTTTTTGATATACTCAAAAAGAAAATTCATAATTATAATTTTTAATAATTTTTTATGGCCTTTAAGTTCATAATATGAAGAAATTTTATTGATATAAATTATCTTAGAATTCTCTGCAGAATATTTGTGTATTTTTATTTTTTTGTTAGGACAGTATTAAGGAGGGTTATTTGTTTATAATTCACAATTATTAATTTTAATATTTTTTGATTGCCTTAAATTCACAATAGAAAATATTTGTTTTGACATAAAAAATCTTAGAATATTCGTGTATTTTTTTATTAATAAGGGGTATTTATTTTTATTCATTTATAATACACAGTTATTATTTTAAATATTTTTTTATGGCCTTTAAGTTCATAAAATGACGAACTTTCGTAAAAAAAACAAAAAATATCTTAGAATTTGTATGTATTTATTACTAAAAAGGCGTTAATTATTTATATACTTCTATAATTCATAATTATTATTATTAATATCTATTTATTGCCTTAAATTAACAATAGGAAATAGTTTTAAAGACTTAAAATATCATAAAATAATCGTGTATTTATTTATGTACTTCTATAATTCACAGGAAATAGTTTTGAAGACTTAAACTATCATAAAATAATCGTGTATTTATTTATAATATTTTTAAATATGTGTTTATAAGATAGGGTTATATATTTGTAGGTGAGAAACCGTACCAATGCCAGTGGCCCGAGTGCGAGTGGCGATTCGCCCGCTCCGACGAGCTGACGCGCCATTACCGCAAGCACACCGGGGCGAAGCCGTTCCGGTGTTCGGTGTGCGAGCGCTCGTTCGCGCGCAGCGACCATCTCGCCCTGCACATGAAACGCCATTTGCCCAAAACGTCCAAGTAAACATTCACGTTGTTTCGTTACTTGCCCATACATACATATTTAAACTTCACAGTGAAACATTTTACTACGTTTATTGAGATTGTCAGTGATCTAACTGTTTCATTCATAATTATAGACTTTTATCCCATTTCCCAGTGCTTTTAAGGTTAGGTTTTAGGATTTTGTTTAGATAAATGTACAAATTTTGTCTATATTTTTGCCATATATATAAAACGCAGATTTTATTTTTGTATAGTATAATTAGTGTATTTGTATCTACACTGTTAAATTGTTAACATTTTTGGTTAAAACAGGCAATATTTTCCCCTCAATGAACTTTTAACTATTGTTTTTCTTTTAATAATTCGTTTTGGTTTAGTTTTGCTACTATAATTAATTTGCGAATAAGACCAAAAATTTAACAGTTTAACAGGGTTGTATTAGCAGTATTTTTGACGATTTTAAACCTCTCTATATTTGTCCAGCACGTTTGTGATTTAATTTTTAAATACAATTTATAATTTTATATATATTTTTTTTAATTCAATATATACGTATAAAAATACACTTTTAATTAGTGTATAAAGTTACCAAAAAATTACTTTTTTGTAAATAAAACTCATGCTTTTGTTATACAAAAACAAGATTACCAACCTAAAGAAAATCAAAACAATTTTAAATATTCGTAAATATATTATTTTTTATTTTTCAAATAATTATTTTTATAATAATTGGACTTTAAATATTGTTTTGGATTTCTTTTTGAATGCATACGTACTTATATTATGACTGCCTAGTCGTAAATGTGGCTAGCGTTCTCAAAATTTTGGAAAAATGCGTCCCAAAAACAGCAGACTAAAATTTGAGTATTTTTTAAGAATTTGTTTGTTTTTTTTACAATTTATTGCTGTTTAAAAGTCTGCAGTTTTTGTGATTTAATATTTATTCGATAGTTAAAAACGCAGCATTTATTTAATAAATATAAAAACAATATGCCATTTTTGTAATTTTTAGACATATTTTAATTTAAATATATATATATATTATGTATCTATTATATATTTTACATTTTAATGTAGTGAATTTTAATACCTTTTTTTGTTTTATGTAATTTTTACTATATATATAATATAATTATTTCTAAATAAATAACATATTATTATTATAAATATTATTTTCCTAATTGTCCCAAATGATACGTGTTTTTTTGTTATTCCTCATAGAAACTCAATAGAATCAGGGATTTTCAACAACAAAATCAGAAGTGGCCTTCCCTCGACTATTATTTCAATAGTTATAAACAAATTCCAAGTATATAAGTATAAAAAACACTTTTCTATTATTTAAAAATGCACTAATGTGTTTAACAATTGTTTCTTTATGTTTTTAGACAATTGTTCCAGTCTGCAAGACGGCGTCGCGACGCCCACTCGAGGGCGAAGCCCTACTTCACAGTTGTCCAGGAAAAAACCACCCCTTGCCCCCCAAAATAAATATTAATAATTATAAATTGCATTTATACTTATGCTGACCCCGGGATTACAATATAATGGCGGGCAGTGCACCGGCACTTGCCGCCAAAGGAAAGTCATCCGTGGGAGTTATATTTTTTTGTATTAAATATGTAATATCAATATTTACTAGTAAATTTAGTAATAAATCTGTTAGATTTATAGTAATTTTTAGTCAAAAGAGTCTCTTTTTATTTATAAAACTGTTATTAAATATTTAAGACAGCATTTGTGCCGTAAAAACATCTCTAAATAATAATTGTTTATATATATATTTATAATAAATACATACGTACCTTAAATGTATTAAAATTTAGTAATAAGTATGTCTAAAATGGGTACATTTAATCTAGAACATGTTAGATAATTAATTGGAATTTTTAAATGGTGTTAAGGGTCCTAAAAAACCCTTAACAAATGTATTAAATGTTTAAATAAATGTATTAAACGTTATATGATGACTTATCATTCCTAAAAACAGTCCTATTATCCTTTTGTTTATATTTTCAGCTGTGTCTATATCCTAGAGGACTCTACAAAAAGGTAATGTTGCTAATTGTTTATAAAAACCCTTAAAAGAAGGGTTTTTATACGGTGAGTAATTAATTAATAACAATTGCGTGAAACGCCCATAGAAACAGTTTATTGTAATAATCCTTAAAACACGTAATATTAATAATAAATAACCGTATATATTGTTTAAATACATATAAACAATAACAATTACTAAGGAAAATAAAACGAATATAAATAAAATAAAAGTCGTTAGAATTTAAAAATAAATTGTGCCCAAACGTTAGACATTATGATTTAAAGCGCGTAAAAAATATTCACCCGTAAATATCCGGGATGGAAATTCACCCGTAAAGAACCGGGATAAGCTGTTTATCCCAGCTCTTTATGGGTGAAATTATTTTAAAATTTTGTGTCACTTGTTAAGATTTTTGTTCAATATTAGGATTTTTTTCCGTTATAAGTGTCCGTCTTTTAGGTTTTGATCCAACTTTAAGAAAAAAGAAATTCACCCATAAAGATCCGGGATAAGCTGTTTGTCCCAGCTCTTTATGGGTGAAATTATTTTAAAATTTTGTGTCACTTGTTAAGATTTTTGTTCATTATTCGGATTTTTTTTCGTTATAAGTGTCCGTCTTTTAGGTTTTGGTCTAACTTTATGAAATTGAAATTCGCCCATAAAGATCCGGGATAAGCTGTTTGTCCCAGCTCTTTATGGGTGAATTTCTTTTTAAATTTTGTGTCACTTGTTAAGATTTTTGTTCATTATTCGGATTTTTTTTCGTTATAAGTGTCCGTCTTTTAGGTTTTGGTCCAACTTTAAGAAATTTGAAATTCACCCATAAAGATCCGGGATAAGCTGTTTATCCCAGCTCTTTATGGGTGAATTTCTTTTTAAATTTTGTGTCACTTGTTAAGATTTTTGTTCATTATTCGGATTTTTTTTCGTTATAAGTGTCCGTCTTTTAGGTTTTGGTCCAACTTTAAGAAATTTGAAATTCACCCATAAAGATCCGGGATAAGCTGTTTGTCCCAGCTCTTTATGGGTGAATTTCTTTTTAGAAATAAGTGTCCGTGGTTAAGATTTTGGTCCAAAATAAGAATGAAGACGCCTGGTTTTGATTTATTTATATTTTTTTAAGGGTTTTATAAACAATATAAAATATTACCTTTTTGTAGAGTCCTGTAGAGTCTAGATGAATAATTCACACAGCTGAAATATAAACAAAAGGATAATAGGATTGTTTTTAGGAATAAAAGTCATCATTTAACGTTTAATACATTTATTTAACCCTTTATTACATATGTTAAGGACTTTTTGGCCCTTTTACACTATCTTAAAATTACAATTAATTATCTAACATGTTCTAGATTAAATGTACCCATTTTAGACATACTTATTACTAAATTTTAATACATTTAAGGTACGTATGTATTTATTATAAATATATATATAAACAATTATTATTTAGAGATGTTTTTACGGCACAAAATATTTATTAAATATTTATTAATAGTTTTCTAAATAAATAGAGACTCTTTTGAGTAAACATTACTCAAAATATCTACACAAATGTTAAATAAAAAGGAATATTCAGATTATTTCACTTAAGATTAATAATTATACAAAGAAAAACAGTTATATTATTCATATAAAATGATTTTTAGAAACAATTTTATAAGTTGCATTTATATTATGGGTTTCAATTGCGTGCCATCCCACATTTCAACAATAAAGGGGAATAACAAGCATACTATAAAAATATTTCTCTATTTAAAATACAGGTATCTTACGTATGGGTGAAAAATTGAAGCCAATGACACGGAAATAACAAACAATATTGCAAATAAAATAAATCTAGACACTAAATGGCAATAATAATCAATATACAGTACAAAAATATGTAATTGTCGAATACTAACCGGAAATATTAAACAATATAAGAACAATTTTCACATGTAAGGGAATAATAATATCGCAAACACAAAATATATGTCATTTTCAGACCCTGAAAGGAAATAATATCACATACATATATTGAATCGTTTTTAGAAAAACAATAATTTAAATGCAAATTATCCTGTTCTAACAATAAAAGGGTATACAAAAATAAAATATTGTGAAAATGTTATTGCATATTAAAAATGGTACAATTTAAATTGATGGTAATTATATTAAAACAAAAATGTATTTTATGTATCAAAAGTATAAATAATTATGAATATAATATCCATTTCACTGCAAATATTCGTGTAATTGTTTATAAAATAAATGTATACATGGTATACAGCAAAATCATTAATAAATTTTGTTTTATTTATTTGTCTGTGGTTAATCTAAGTGTGATGCTGGAGGAACCACTTCAAAGAGGACCTGGATGAAGTACGTAGCTCTATCTGAAAACAAATCGAGAAAACAAAAACATTAGTTATATTCAGCTCTTTGTATCTCTGAAAGTAAAAATGTTATAAGAAAAAATTGTTAATAAAAGTTGTAGATAATTGTATAATAAACAACTTTAGTTAATAAATAAACTTTGTAAATTTTCTTGTTACTGAGTTATTAATTAAATAGTAAAAACTCGCAAGAGTACCAGAGTAAATATATTTATAACAAAATAGTTAATTTCAAAAAACTGTATCTTGAGAATGAAATGTACAATAAGAAAAAATTGTTAATAAAAGTTGTAGATAATTGTACAATAAACAACTTTTGTTAATAAATAAATTTTGTAAATTATTTTGTTACTGAGTTATTAATTAAATAGTAAAAACTCGCATAGTTATCAGAATAAATACATTTATAACAAAAAAGTTAATTTAAAAAAACTGTTTCTTGAGAATTAAAAGTGCTATAAGAAAAAATTTTTGATAAAAATTGTAGATAATTGTACAATAAACAACTTTTGTTAATAAATAAATTTTGTAAATTATTTTGTTACTGAGTTATTAATTAAATAGTAAAAACTCGCATAGTTATCAGAATAAATACATTTATAACAAAAAAGTTAATTTAAAAAAACTGTTTCTTGAGAATTAAAAGTGCTATAAGAAAAAATTGTTGATAAAAGTTGTAGATAATTGTACAATAAACAACTTTTGTTAATAAATAAATTTTGTAAATTATTTTGTTACTGAGTTATTAATTAAATAGTAAAAACTCGCATAGTTATCAGAATAAATACATTTATAACAAAAAAGTTAATTTAAAAAAACTGTATCTTGAGAATTAAAAGTGCTATAAGAAAAAATTATTGATAAAAGTTGTAGATAATTGTACAATAAACAACTTTTGTTAATAAATAAATTTTGTAAATTATTTTGTTACTGAGTTATTAATTAAATAGTAAAAACTCGCATAGTTATCAGAATAAATACATTTATAACAAAAAAGTTAATTTAAAAAAACTGTAACTTGAGAATTAAAAGTGCTATAAGAAAAAATTGTCGATAAAAGTTGTAGATAATTGTACAATAAACAAATTTGGTTAATATATTTTTTTTGTAAATTCTGTTATTACTGAGATATTATTTATTAACAGTTTTCTAAATAAATAGAGACTCTTTTGAGTAAACATTACTCAAAATATCTACACAAATGTTAAATAAAAAGGAATATTCAGATTATTTCACTTAAGATTAATAATTATACAAAGAAAAACAGTTATATTATTCATATAAAATGATTTTTAGAAACAATTTTATAAGTTGCATTTATATTATGGGTTTTAATTGCGTGTCATCCCACATTTCAACAATAAAGGGGAATAACAAGCATACTATAAAAATAATTCTCTATTTAAAATACAGGTATCTTACGTATGGGTGAAAAATTGAAGCCAATGACACGGAAATAACAAACAATATTGCAAATACAATATATACGGCACAAAATATTTATTAACAGTTTTATGAATAAAAAGAGACACTTTTGAGTGAAAATTACTATAAATCTAACAGATTTATTACTAAATTTACTACTAAATATTGATATTAGATATTTAATAAAAAAAATATATAACTCTTAGGGATGATTTTCCTTTGGCGGGCAGTGCTGGTGCACTGCCCGCCATTATATTGTATTCCCGGGGTCAGCATAAGTATAAATGCAATTTATAATTATAAATATTTATTTTGGGGGGCAAGGGGTGGTTTTATCCTGGACAACTGTGAAGCAGGGCTTCGCCCTCGAGTGGGCGTCGCGACGCCGTCTTGCAGGCAGGAACAATTGTCTAAAACATAAAGAAAATATGGTTTATTTCTGCCCATTATTTATTTAGGCAAAACGTATTTGAACCCAAACGTAAATCGTAGAAAAACACGTGTAATTATTATTATTGTTAATATATGTATTTTAACAAATTAGTTATTAATATAAAACATAACAATAAACAGTTATTTTTAAATAATACATATTTAGAACTAAGACTATCTAAAAATACATCTAAATCATTTTATAATTCTAAATATTCAAATACATGTTTCAAATCTAAACATTTATGTCGTAATTTTAATTATTTAATGCACAAAAAAGCAAAAATATTTATAAATGTGATTTTATTTAAACATTTAACATGAAACTAGTCTAAAATTAGGTGTTATACACTTAGCATTTCATAAATACTTTATTTATATTATTAAAGATTAATTATTCATATTTTTACATTCACTAATAAACTAACACTAAAAAAATATGTTTTCAACTATCACATATGATTTTTTTTAAATATTTTTCATTTAACTAAATTAGTGGTAACGTGCGAAAAACGAATTTAATATTATTTACTTACTCAAAATTATTCATCATAAATAATAATGATTTTTTGTTGTAAATCTGCGTAAAGCATTTCATATAAATTGTATTATTTAATATAATATTTAAAAAATATCGTTTAGTTGCACGTTTAACTGTTTAAAAACATACAAGATTTTTATTAATTAGTTTTTAAATCTATGTACATCCAATTATATCATATTACGGGGCTAGAAATTCAATTAATTTAATCTTAAAACAATTGTTTCAAACATAAATGTAATAAAATATATTTATTATATAAACCTAACACATAGATTTGTAGATTTATGACTAAATTTTACTACTAAATATTGAAAAAACATATTTAATAAAAAAATTATAACCCCAACAAATAACTTTCTTTTGGCGGCAAGTGCCGGTGCACTGCCCGCCAATATATTGTAATCCCAGGGTCAATTTGCATTTATAAGTATAAATCGATGTTTTAATGATTATTTTTATTAATTTACGATATTTTAAGGTTCTAAACGCGTTGTAAATATAAATAAATGTTATTTTTAATCTCGTTCGTGGTTTAAATAGCAAAAATGAGTTATAAATCCTACAAATCTGTCTTATATAATAAAAAATCGTCTAACTGGTGCAATATAACATACAATATGTTTAAATATATTCTTTTCATTTAATACCTGTGAAAATTTGTTCAAATTTCACTACCCAACTTACAAAATATATCCCTGACCTCACAGCACCATTTTCAACCAAAAGTGCCCAAAAAATTCTGTAACCAATTTACATTTTGTACATCCGAAGACTAAAAATTCCATTTTTTCGTTTCAATAAATGACTAGCATTATTATATTCCTAACATATATCACTAATTTTGACACTATACAAAAGAAAAAGAATAATATTCTTAATTTGGGACTAAAGGATCTCGTTTAAGTGGACAGCGGCCATTTTGTTGCCAGAAAAAATAATTTATTTTTAAATAAATTAAATTAATATTAGCAAATATTTAAATCTGGGTGATAGAAAATGGGACTTTATGTATATAAATTTGATAATTAAAGAAACTTTTACCTGTCAGTGAACAAAATGGCGGAAACTATTGAATCTACTGTCAAGTAGAAATTAATAATGGATTCCATAACAAAATCTATATTATTAAACATACAAAATAGAACAAAAAGAACTTTATTTATCAAAATAACAAACATATCCTGTCGCCACCCATTAATTTTATGGCCAACGGTTTAGAAACATAATGGTTTCCACCCTCCCCAGGAAACAAAATGGCTGAAAAAATTGTTTTTAAATTAAACTGTCAACAAAATGGCGCAACCCAACAAAAATAACTTAATATTTTCCCAGTGAAAATTGATTTTCAAGGGTTCAAATCATCGGACACAATCGGTTGGTTACCGTTAACCCGGTTACTGACCGTGGTATCCGACTGTTCAACCAGTGTAGCGATTGGTTGCAGCGGTAACACTTTCACAATCTCGTGAATCGGTTCTAAATTAACCGCATCACCGATTTGATTGTCGGTTATCGGAAAATGGGTTTTAACGAGGTCTAAAGATGGCGGCTGGTCAGTTTGCTGAACGGGGACATAAATCGGGTTCGCTGGCGATTCTTCGGGCATTAATTGGTTTACTGGTAAAAAGGGCTGTAGTATTGGGGCGCATTGCGTCACTCCGTGAATACGCGTATGATTTATTTCCATCGCTGACATAATTTCCGGTAATTCATCATCGCATAAAACTGGATTATCTAATAATCAAAATATCTAATTAAATCAGATCTAATTTATTTTTTAATTCAACTTACCCTGGAGATAAATCTTGAGAATTCCAGGAATTCCATGCACCATGCACCTAGTTTTGGTCACTAAATCCCGTCCAAGTGATCTAATTTGATTATTCGATAAATCCGCCCAACAAAGCACCGGTAATCCATGGAAATCGCGTTCTAACATTGTAATTAAATTATGCGAAGCGATTAGTTCTTCTAACGATGGAAGAAAAGTCTGGAAATCCACAGAAAATCCATAAAAATGTATACATTTACCTAAATTTTTATTTAGTGTACCTTGCTTGTTTCTTCCAAAGTAGTCAATTGATTATGCGAAATATCTAACATTCTCAGCTCCTCTAACCCAATCAAATCATCTGGGGCGATGCTGGTTAACCGATTGTGGCTCAAATTCAACCGAAGTAATCCGTGTAATCCGTTTAGAGCCCCATCCAAGGATTTTAGCTCGTTATGATCTAATCGCAGCTCTAAAACTCGAGCCTTCCATTCGACAAGGTTCTGTCAAAGAATAACGCATTTTTTTGAAATAAGTTTCAAATAAAAACTGTAGCTAATTTAATTTACTATAATTTTGGTCCTTAAGCATTTTATGCTAAGGCTAAAGGATTCTCGAAATAATCAAGAAAAACTAATAGGTTTCCTAATTAAAATTCAACAAGGTTCTAATTAAAGTAAAACGCATTTTTTTTGAAAAATGTTTTATATAAAACCTGTAGCAAATTTAATTTACTATAATTTTGATCCTTATACATTTTATGCTAAGGCTAAAGGATTCTCGAAATATTCAAGAAAAACTAATTGGTTTTCTAATTAAAATTCAACAAGGTTCTAATTAAAGTAAAACGCATTTTTTTGAAAAATGTTTTAAATAAAAACTGTAGCAAATTTAATTTACTATATTTTTGGTCCTTATACATTTTATGCTAAGGCTAAAGGATTCTCGAAATATTCAAGAAAAACTAACTGGTTTTCTAATTAAAATTCAACAAGGTTCTATAATTAAAGAATAACGCATTTTTTTCAAAAATGTTTCAAATAAAAACTGTAGTAAATTTAGTTGACTATATTTTTGGTCCTTAAACATTTTATGCTAAGTTAAAGGATTCTCGAAATATTCAAGAAAAACTAATTGGTTTTCTAATTAAAATTCAACAAGGTTCTAATTAAGGTAAAACGCATTATTTTGAAAAAATGTTTTAAATAAAAACTGTAGCAAATTTAGTTGGCTATAATTTTGGTCCTTATACATTTTATGCTAAGGCTAAAGGATTCTCGAAATATTCAAGAAAAACTAATTGGTTTTCTAATTTAAATTCAACAAGGTTCTAATTAAAGTAAAACGCATTATTTTGAAAAATGTTTTGAATGAAAACTGTAGCAAATTTAGTTGACTATAATTTTGGTCCTTAAACATTTTATGCTAAGTTAAAGGATTCTCGAAATATTCAAGAAAAACTAATTGGTTTTCTAATTAAAATTCAACAAGGTTCTAATTAAAGAATACCGCATTTTTTTCAAAAATGTTTCAAATAAAAACTGTAGGAAATTTAATTTACTATAATTTTGGTCCTTACATATTTTAGGCTAATTAAAAAGATTCTCGAAATATTTAATAAAAACTAATTTATTTTCTAATTAAAATTCAACAAGAATAACGCATTTTTTTCAAAAATGTTTCAAATAAAAACTGTAGGAAATTTAATTTACTATAATTTTGATCCTTATACATTTTATGCTAAGGCTAAAGGTTCTCGAAATAGGCTAATTAAAAAGATTCTCGAAATATTTAATAAAAACTAATTTATTTTCTAATTAAAATTCAACAAGAATAACGCATTTTTTTCAAAAATGTTTCAAATAAAAACTGTAGGAAATTTAATTTACTATAATTTTGATCCTTATACATTTTATGCTAAGGCTAAAGGTTCTCGAAATAGGCTAATTAAAAAGATTCTCGAAATATTTAATAAAAACTAATTTATTTTATAATTAAAATTCAACAAGAATAACGCATTTTTTTCAAAAATGTTTCAAATAAAAACTGTAGGAAATTTAATTTACTATAATTTTGATCCTTATACATTTTATGCTAAGGCTAAAGGTTCTCGAAATATTAAATAAAAACTAATTTTTTTTTTCAAAATAAAAATAAATTTACCTCCATTCGTCCTCCAAGTTTACTAATTCGATTATTGGAAACATCAACAATTCTGAGCCATCTTAATCCATGGATTTCTTGTAAAGAGAATTCAGTTAACAAATTATGTGTTAAATTAACACAACGTAAACTTCTCAGTGGAATTAAAGATTTATTTAACGAAGTTATCAAATTATGTCCTAATTGTAAGTCTTGGAGATATTCAGTTTCTTGAAAATCGTTCTCTGCCAACTAAAATTACATAAACAAATTTATTTATTACTAAATTTTACTAGTAAATATTGGTATTACATATTTAATAAAAAAAATATTATAACTCCCACTGATGAATTTCCTTTGGCGGCAAGTGACGGTGCACTGCCCGCCAATATATGGTCATCCCCGGGGTAAATCGCTATTTTAATAAAACATAAACTAAAATTACATAAACAAAGTAAATAAATTAAATTTGTTTGAAACGACGTCGACCCCGGCATTACAATATGTTGCCGGGCAGTGCACCGTCGCCGCCCGCCAAATTATAAAAGCTTGGGTGTATTAATTTCAACATAAAAATTAATTAAAAATATACGGTTTATCGTGATAAGAACTGGTGAAAAAAATACTTACTGTGTGGATTCTATTGTAAGTGAGTTGAAGCCGCTTCAGTTTGCGCGATTTCGAGACAGCGCCATCCAGCGAACTGATTAAATTCTGTTGAAAGAACAACGATTCTATTCTTTGCAAATTCTTTAGATCCTGCGGTAGTTTTTCCAGCGAATTATTCGACGCGTGAATAAGTAACAGTTTGTTCTCATTTTGCGGCAACTGGCCATCCAGACTCGTCAAACGGTTTGAGTTGATAAACAACCATTCCAATTCGGACATTTCGGTTAACGTACCATTTAAAGTCGTCAACATATTACGGCCAATATGCAAATGTTTTAATATATTCGGGAGCGAACGTTCCTCCAAAATGGAGATGCGGTTCCCCGGTAAGACGATATGTTGCAGATAAGGTGTGCCCTAAATACATTATTTTTCGGTTTATTTAGCCTTACCGGCGTTTTGTTGGGACAGTGAATCTCCGGTAAGGCTAAATGGATAAAATTACCTTAAAATCAGCAGCAGAGAGTGACTGTATTCTTCCACGCCCTATGTCGAGAGTTTTGACATAGGGCATTCGGGCTAATACGTTTCTAGGTATGGCAGGCACCGTGTTATCCGCTAAACTGAAGTATAGGGTGTGGTCCAGGCCGCCAAAGGAGGTTTCCGAGAAATCACTAACATAAAATATTATAAATAGTATTGTTACAGACACACACACACACGGTTATTATAGCTGTTTAGTACATTTTGTATGGCATAACTAAAGAAGGTCATTTTAGATTCATTCAGAATAATAATTATTTATTGGGTTTTAGTGACGTACACGTCATGAAATTTGATTGGTGTTGGTGTGTTGGGTGACCATGCTCTTACACTGAGATATCTGAAATCTACTACCGGCATAAACTGGATTCAAGATGCGTAAACACAGTTCCTTGTTCAGTTTCGATTTGTGATATAAAACCAATTTTTTTTAATTTTATTTACAAGTTACATACCAAATTTTCATCATATCTCTTAGTGAAACCAACAATAATGTTTTTTTTAAATGTTATTTAGACGAAGTCTACTTATAAATATTATTTAAATCGCGTACAAGAAAGTACAAATGCAAAATTAAATTACTGATTGGTGTATTTAATCAGATAGATGCGATAAGGCTAAATCCCCTGAATGGAAATTTCTAGAATTGTTGCGTCTAATAGAATATAATTAAAATAATAAACTACATCAACTGAATAGAATAGAAATCAATAATAGAGCCATTAATTGCACTTTGCGAAGGTCAATCACGTGTCGGATCAATTGATCAATTGAAATCAACATCTACCGTTGAATTATTAGGCCGCGAAAACTATTTAAATAAACACATTGTACATTTGACTATAGGAAGACTTCCTGAATACCAAAATATTATTTCAAGTATGCGCATGCAATGTAAACCGCTCTATACTCATCAAAAATTTGTTATCTACACTTTAACACAGAATATACGATTTCATCTCGCTCAGACCATTTCAAAAACAGTCGTAAAACAAACATAAATGCAAGCACTAATGCCTACAGCTCACCATGTTATCTATTTCGTACATATTATATTATTTAATTCTAATTTACATTTTTAACTACTGTTCAAAGAAGAATACTTATTAAAACTACTAAATTACGATTATAGCATTGTTATTGATTGATTGCAACAATAACCAGGCCTTTAAAGGGATCGATACATATTAATTTTAATTGTTTCGGCTTTAAATTATTTTAAATTTCAAAATTAGGTTCACAATTTGAAGAGATTTGCAAGATTTAAAATATTTTAGAGTTCCTTAATATGTTTAATATGTTTCTAAGGTACAGGCACCTATGCCTTCAGCTCACCATATATAAGTAGCAAATGAGCTATATTGTCTGTAAAAAAATAATAATCCCCCCCTGGACAGCGCATGCGTACACAGTATTTTATTTTAAATTTAATTAATATAGTGTTTGCGTTTACAATTTGAAAAAATGTTATAAATATAAAAAGTGTTAGATTTTTTTAAGATAAATAAAATGCGCGATTGTTACAGATTAAAATTAAATAAAAAGGAATAAAACGTTGATGAATGATTTATTTATTTAATTTTAAGTGTTTGTTGTGTATTGAAACGTAGTGTGAATGGTAAATAGGTGTTTTGACCGCGAAGAAAGCTGAGGAAAGAAGTGGTAAAAAGTGTAACAGTTGTAGTTAGGCTAGGCGCCAGTGAGTTAGGCGCCAGACTGTCCCCTGATGGAAATGAACGTTAGTGGTATGTGTCCTGTCGTACGTTGACCTGTTTCACGCGATCTCCATTAGACAATAATTAATCAATTTCGAGCATTTCTTCTTGTATCATAATTCACGAAGATGCACGTTTCTTCGTACCGGATTTATTTTAAATAAATCGATAATTTAAATTTAATTCTAAATACATTTGTCATTCTAGCCACAAATCGCACTCATCAATATTAATTAGGATAATTTGATCTCTAGACTTCAAATTATTACAAGTCATTTAAATTGACCTAATAAATTAACTTAGTGCAAAAGTACGAATTATATTCCTGAATTACCAGTAACTTAATTAATTAATAATTTTCATTTTAAGGGTTTTCCCGTGACGTAAATATTATTTTATTAATTTAGCAGCAATTTTGCAAAATGGCTATACGATTTTTCTGTAAAAAAAAAATACAGAATATGTATAGAATTTTCCAAATCTTAAAATTTGTTTATCGATGTGTACGTGTGTAAATATTATTTGAGAAACAGATGATTTTGCTTATATAGTTATCATAAACTAATAAAATGTTATCTCGAAATATGTTTTCTGTAACAATTTCATAATTTTTACGATACCAAATGAATTATTATTAAATCAAGGAATACAATTTGGTTACGCGTAAAACGCACCAACGCGTAGAGCTCGCCTTTTGGTTAACAATTTGTTATATATAAAAACGTTATAGATATAAAAAGTGTTACAATTTTTTGTAATTATTTTGATAAAAAACTATTTTTAGTGCATATATATATACATTTAATAATTTTTTATGGCCTTTAAGTTAACAATATGAAAAAATCTTGTAGACATAAAATATCTTAGAATTTCTAGTAGAATTTTTAAGTGTTTTAATTATTTTTACAAGGGTCGTATTAAGGGGGGTTGGAAATTTTGGGGCCCTATAACTGGAGAAGTATTGTATAAATCTAGATTATATTTGGGTATATTTTAAAATTCCTAGAATTATTGTAGATTTTATAATACAGCTGCTTGGAATTAGAATTTTATTTAATAATTTCCTTATCAATTCTTGGGATTTTTAAATCTGAATAAAAAATCTTTGGCCCGCAAAAAAAGGTCAAATTACATCAAAAATGTAATGGAAACAAAGTCAAGGTCAAAGCATTATAATTATATATATATATATATATATATATATATATATATATATATATATATATATTTAATTATTATATTAATAATGTTACACCCTTTAAATTTAATAAATAATTATTTTAAAAAAAAACAGCTATTCTTACGCTAAAATTAATAATAATTCGTTGAATAATAATTATTAAACTTTTGGTCCTAGTTATACTTTTAATTTCCATAAAACTACATAAAGAAAACTTGGCCTATTGTTTTTATTAAGAAATTAAGCTAGTCGATGCGTAATTGCGTAAGAAACGCGGGTTACAAATATTATTTATTAATATTTCGGCAAATATTAATTAAAAACACATTATTGAACTTTTGGTCCTAGTTATATTTTTTATTTCCATAAAACTACATAAAGAAAACTTGGCCTATTGTTTTTATTAAGAAATTAAGCTAGCCGATGCGTAATTGCGTAAGAAACGCGGGTTACAAATATTATTTATTAATATTTCGGCAAATATTAATTAAAAACACGTTATTAAACTTTTGGTCCTAGTTATACTTTTAATTTCCATAAAACTACATAAAGAAAACTTGGCCTATTGTTTTTATTAAGAAATTAAGCTAGTCGATGCGTAATTGCGTAAGAAACGCGGGTTACAAATATTATTTATTAATATTTCGGCAAATATTAATTAAAAACACATTATTGAACTTTTGGTCCTAGTTATACTTTTAATTTCCATAAAACTACATAAACAAAACTTGGCCTATTGTTTTTATTAAGAAATTAAGCTAGTCGATGCGTAATTGCGTAAGAAACGCGGGTTACAACTATTATTTATTACTAATTCGGCGAATATTAATTAAAAACACATTATTAAAGTTTTGGTCCTAGTTATATTTTTAATTTCCATAAAACTACATAAAGAAAACTTGGCCTATTGTTTTTATTAAGAAATTACGCGAATCGATGCGTAATTGCGTAAGAAACGCGGGTTACAACTATTATTTATTACTAATTCGGCGAATATTAATTAAAAACACATTATTAAAGTTTTGGTCCTAGTTAAATTTTTTATTTCCATAAAACTATTGTTTTTATTAAGAAATTAAGCTAGTCGATGCGTAATTGCGTAAAAAATGCGGGTTTAGAAATGTTATTTATTAGAATATTGTCGTAAAATTTTCTATTTTAATAAAAATTGATAAATATATGAAAGATTCAACTATATACAAGAGTAAATATTTACAACTAAAAGATAATAGGTTTTTAAATGATAGACATGAACTTGGACGTATCGAATTGCATTTCTACAATCTTATCAATAAGAAATGCATTACTATTCTTAACTGTTAAGTAAACAAATGCAGAAATTATTAACAATTTTATTAAAATTCAGCGTGAACTGGTTTCAAATTTTTGCGCTCAAAATATATCGACTCAGGGCCGGACTAAGTCACATTATAATTATTTTAATACACGTACACGAACACTACAGCTCTTTTATTGAGCTAAAACTATGTGAAACCTCACTTTAATAAATATCCATAAATAATAAATTATAAATGTGATTTATGTAGAAATTGGAGCCGATGCGCTAAGTTGACAAATATCAGACGACAATTTCCTGATAACCTTACGAGAACTTACTGAATCAATTTCATTTTTTTTATATTAAGCAATATATACTATGTCCAATTGATTTCTAATTATTATTGAATGAATAACTTAACGATTTATTTTCCTCAGTGATTCGCTTCGCGCTAGATGCATTGGTGCATTGCACATTGCAAATGTACCATTCATTTAATTCACACTTATCTTTAGATGTTGCTTAAGATATACCCTAACCTCTTGATAACAAAATAAAGAGATAATTAGTTTTGTAATATTAGAAAAACAATTAAAAGATTTATTATTTTTACGTTTTTTAAACTACAATGCTACATTATAAATTTTCCATCGATAAATCAATAACAAACAAGTAATTTAATCCTAGAGCAACATCCGATAGAATAATTTTGAAATTTAATGTATTATTGCAATCATACAATAACCGGGACGGCTAAATACGGTGAGCTAAGGGCATTAGTTGTACATATGCTTGTTTTCCATCGATAAATCAAACAAGGAATTTAATCAGCAATAAATCATCATATCCGATAGAATTGTTTTGAAATTTAATGTATTGTTGCAATCATACAATGACCGGTACGGCTAAATACAGCGAGCTAAGGGCATTAATTGTACCTATGCTTGTTTTCCATCGAATAAATCAATAACAAACAAGGAATTTAATCCTAGAGTACCAAATCATTATATCCAATAGAATAGTTTTGAAATTTAATGTACTATTGCAATCATACAATAACCGATACGGCTAAATACGGCGAGCTAAGGGCATTAGTTGTACCTATGCTTGTTTTCCATCAAGGAATTTAATCCTAGAGCAACAAATTATCATATCTAATACAATAGATTTGAAATTTAATGCATTATTGCAATCATACAATACCCGGTACGGCTAAATACAGTGAGCTAAGGGCATTAGTTGTACCTATGCTTGTTTTCCATCGATTAAATCAATAACAAATAAAGAATTTAATACTAGCGCAACAAATTATCATATCTAATACAATAGATTTGAAATTTAATGTATTGTTGCAATCATACAATACCCGGGACGGCTAAATACAGTGAGCTAAGGGTATTAGTTGTACTTATGCTTGTTTTCCATTAATAAATCAATAACAAATAAGGAATTTAATCCTAGAGCAACAAATCATTATATCTAATAGAATAGTTTTGAAATTTAATGCATTGTTGCAATCATATAATACCCGGCACGGCTAAATAGGAGCTAAGGGCATTAGTTGTACCTATGCTTGTTTTCCATTGATTAAATCAATAACAAATAAGGAATTTAATACTAGCGCAACAAATTATTATATCTAATAGAATAGTTTTGAAATTTAATGCATTGTTGCAATCATATAATAACCGGGACGGCTAAATACGGTGTGCTAAGGGCATTAGTTGTACTTATGCTTGTTTTCCATCGATTAAATCAATAACAAACAAGGAATTTAATCCTAGAGCAACAAATCATTATATACAATAAACAAGTTTTGCAATTTAGTGTATTGTTGCAATCATACAATAACCGGCACGGCTAAATAGGAGCTAAGGGCATTAGTTGTACCTATGCTTGTTTTCCCTCGATTAAATCAATAACAAACAAGGAATTTAATCCTAGAGCAACAAATCATCATATTTAATGTATTATTGCAATCATACAATAACCAGCACGGCTAAATACGGCGAGCTAAGGGCATTAGGCTTGTTTGTTACAAAGGGTACCTTAAAATGGAATAAACTTACCTTAAATTATCGTGGTTCAGTTTCAAGTTAACAATGGACATATTGAGTTCCTGAAAGTTGCGATAAGGCAAATCGTCCAGTTGCGAGAATGTAACTTTAAGCGAAATGGGGTCCGTGGGTGGAAATCGGTCCTGTAGTGCGTCAACAACTTGACCAAATGACGTCATCCGTTCACAAGACACCAGAATGGTGTTCGAGGCGTCCTCCCTTCGACAAGTGCAGGGCGAGATCTCTTTACGCACTGCGCAATGTAAGGTTGACCCGACGGTCAACCCTAGAATTGTATACAATAGTGTCGACATTATGATTTGATACACTAGCATGCCCCTCACATGCGTTTAAAAGCCCTTTTAGGGGCACGGTTTTAACGAATATGCACCTTGGATTGTCAATTTAACATAATCACTACGTTTTATTACGTTTACGGCCGAAATTTCACGTTTAAACGGGTTATTAAGTTTACACACGTTTTGTTTAATATTTAAAATAATTTATGAATTTGTTCGAAACTGTTTAAATATGACGTGTTTTATTTAACACATTTAAAATCGACTTACATAACTGTATTTAAAATCGATTATTCATGTTAACTCAACAAAACGTAATCAAATTACGTAAATTTAATTTTTGAACCGTAACAATTGAATTAAAATGCCAATAAATCATTTATTGAGAAGTATTTGTTAAGGCTGATAAAACGTAGTTTATAAATATTTGTTTTTGTATTTACAAATCTAGTTATTTAGGGGTTTAAAACTGTCGCGTTCCTTCTAGTAACTGTCTTGTAGGTTCTAGTAAGTTGATAGAATGTTTCGACGCTGTAATAGTTTTAGAAAATGCGCTAATTATGGCGTAATTACACTAATTTAGTTAAATAATGCACAAATCACTAGTTTTATAATTAATTGGGACAGAAAAAAATTAAACAAGTTTATTTTCGTTCCCGATTAATTCATAAATACACAAAAATAGTAAAATAATTCACAGTTCACGAATGTACACACTTTATTTAAAAGATTGTCAATCACGAATTTGACGAATTGTTTAATCACTGGTTAACGTATTGAAATATCCCAAATAATCGTTAATAAGTAACCAATTCATAAACATTATTTCTAATACACAGAATTCGAGGCAATGTTGACATTCGGGACGAATCGTTGCTTACGGAACGACAAGCGGCAATCAACTGATTCTGCTGTATGGACTGGCGCCTAAATTTCTTCATCTCGCATGGGTAATGCTGCCCAGTCCAATGGAGCCTTGAATCTACTGGTTTAGACAAGTCTTCTGATTGATTGAACTTCTCTCAGTCACACAAATCTGTCAATGGATGGACAGAATAAATCACAATCGGATTTATCTTAATCTGTCTGAGTCGATGGACATATTTTAACAATTAGATAATTTAAAACGTGTATTTACGTTGTTATTTACACATAATGGGAACTTCACGGAACTTTTGGTCATTATATTAATTTGAGCAACACCTACACTGTGCCTTGATTAGGCCAGCGAACCTGAGCCCATTGTGTTGGCGTAATTTAAATTAAAGTTTACATTTTATTTTCTTTAGATATTATCTTAATAATAATGCATTTTAATTCGTTATAAGCGGAAATATGTTAACCCTTAGGCTCTGTTAAGATCTGGGTCAGTTAACCCTTTCGATTAGGCTCTTTAAGTTAAGATTCGATATTTATTGATATGTAATGAGACAGTTATACGTTTTAAGGGGGAATTAACCCTCTCGGTTAGGCTCTGTTACGATTAGAACATATTATGAGTATCGTTTCGATATTCATTGTTGTGTAAGGAGATAGTTATACGTTTTAAGGGGGAATTAACCCTTTCGATTAGGCTCTGTTAAGATTAGAACATATTAAGAAAATCGTTTCGATTTTCATTGTTATGTAGTGGGACAGTTGTTCGTTTTAAGGGGGAATTAACCCTTTCGGTTAGGCTCTGTTAAGATTACAACATATTAAGAAAATCGTTTCGATATTCATTGTTAAGTAAATGGGACAGTTATATGTTTTAAAGGGGAATTAACCCTTTCGGTTAGGCTCTGTTATGATTAGATCATATTAAGAAAATCGTTTCGATTTTCATTGTTATGTAGTGGGACAGTTGTTCGTTTTAAGGGGGAATTAACCCTTTCGGTTAGGGTCTGTTAAGATTACAACATATTAAGAAAATCGTTTCGATATTCATTGTTAAGTAAATGAGACAGTTATACGTTTTAAGAGGGAATTAACCCTTTCGGTTAGGCTCTGTTCTGATTAGATCATATTACGAAAATCGTTGTTATGTAATGGGTCAGTTATAAGTTTTAAGGGGGAATATGTTAACTATTTGGGTTAGGCTCTGTTAAGATTAGATCATATTCAGAAAATCGTTTCAAAATTCATTGTTTTGTAATGGGTTAGTTAACCCTTTCGGTTAAGCTCTTTAAGTTAAGATTAGATCATATTACGAATATATTTACGATGTTGAATGGGTCAGTTATAAATGTAAGGGGGTATATGTTAACCCTTTGGGTTAGGCTCTGTTAAAATTAGTTCGTCTTAAGAAAATCGCTTTTGAAATTCATTGTTATGTAATGGGTCAGTTAACCCTTTCGGTTAGGCTCTTTAAGTTAAGATTAGATCATATTAAGAATATATTTACGATGTTCAATGGGTCAGTTATAAATTTAAAGGGGTATATGTTAACCCTTTCGGTTAGGCTCTGTTAAAATTAGATCGTCTTAAGAAAATCGTTTCGAAATTCATTGTTATGCAATGAGGCGCAGTTATAGGTTCTAAGTGGGAATATGCTAACCCTTTTAGGTTAGGTTCTGTTAAGATTAGATCATATTAAGATGTAATGGGTCGGTTAACTCTTTCGGTTAGGCTCTTTAGGTTAAAATTAAAGCATATTAAGAAAGTCTTTTCGATATTCATTGTTATACGTTTTAGGGGGGAATTAACCCATTCGGTTAGGCTCGGTTAAGATTAGATCATATTAAAATAATCTTTTTAAGTCAGCTATAAGTGGGAATATGTTAACCCTTTCGGTTAGGCTCTTTATGTTAAGATTAAAGCATATTAAGAAAGTCTTTTCGATATTCATTGTTACACGTTTTAGGGGGGAATTAACCCATTCGGTTAGGCTCTGTTAAGATTAGATCATATTAAAAAAATCGTTTTAAGTCAGCTATAAGTGGGAATATGTTAACCCTTTCGATTAGGCTCTTTATGTTAAAATTAAAGCATATTAAGAAAGTCTTTTCGATATTCATTGTTACACGTTTTAGGGGGGAATTAACCCATTCGGTTAGGCTCTGTTAAGATTAGATCATATTAAAAAAATCGTTTTAAGTCAGCTATAAGTGGGAATATGTTAACCCTTTCGGTTAGGCTCTTTATGTTAAGATTAAAGCATATTAAGAAAGTCTTTTCGATATTCATTGTTATACGTTTTAGGGGGGAATTAACCTATTCAGTTAGGCTCTGTTAAGATTAGATCATATTAAAAAAATCGTTTTAAGTCAGCTATAAGTGGGAATATGTTAACCCTTTCGGTTAGGCTCTTTATGTTAAGATTAAAGCATATTAAGAAAGTCTTTTCGATATTCATTGTTATACGTTTTAGGGGGGAATTAACCTATTCGGTTAGGCTCTGTTAAGATTAGATCATATTAAAATAATCGTTTTAAGTCAGCTATAAGTGGGAATATGTTAACCCTTTCGGTTAGGCTCTTTAGGTTTAGATCATATTAAGAAAATCGTTCTGATACTCATTGTTATGTAATGGGTCAATTATAAAGTCAACAATTTTGATTTTTGTAACAATGCGATAACCTAATAATTACGACAAATATAATCACAAAGTGACAATGATAGAATTATAAATTATAGATATAAAATACGTTGTATAAGGCGTAAATCGAAGAATATAACGAGACTGCATAACGCCCCTAAACGCGCCAGTACATTTAATAATATAATATTGAAATAGTAGCAAATATGAGATATATATATATATATATATATATATATATATATATATATATATATATATATATATATATATAAGTTAGCAGAGTTTAATTAAAAGATTGTGTCTTTTGAGCAATGTCAGTAATGTGAACGACAACGAACCAAATGAATAATTATAATGTCGTGGCAATGCAAACACTCTCAAATATTCCTATTATTTTCAACAGATTTATCGCACTGCTGGCGCCACATCTACTGAAAATACATTCCACGGGAACTTCTTCTTCTTTTTCTCGTAGATCGTACCTCATCAACTCAAACACATATTTATGTTTCCACAATAAATAAATAGCGAAATTAGAAGTCGTGAATAGTACTTTAGGTGCACACGTGATTCATTCATATCAAAATTGAAACGAGTCATTAAAAAAATGTTATAATTTGATAAGGAATTCATTTGAATAAATAGCAGAGTCGTATAAAAATGGCACTGGCACCACAAAAGCCCTTAAAATCTAATTTATGGCCAATGAGATACAAATACGATTTTTTTTGTCGGTTTCACACCGAATAAAAGGTCACTAAAGTTATCGCTGCAAACATTTATTTACGAGGTCACTTTGTAACTATGCAAGTCAACAACACACATATTCGTTGATTATTATGTTATCCTTAAGCCCCCACAACTGTTTCGGGGTCCTAGTTAGGCGCCAGAAGCAAACAGAACTAATCTAGTAACGATTTATTTAAAATGCCCTAGATGACGGTGGGTGGCCGCCAGTGCGGAGGGACACATAAGTGCTAGGGGCGATATTTCCCGGCAGAACAATTCAATATTATTATTTTATTTATTTTGTCCGTTGGTAAATATTTTTAAAATGAAATAGCTACGTTTTGTATCAAAAATAACTTTGGCCCACGTATTTTCGAATTTGTCCTACTGAAATGACACATTTTATTATATTATATTAAATTGAGTGGGCGCCGGAATCTCAGATATGCAAAGCGTAGGACATCTCTTTCTGTCGCTGTCGCTAAGAATTATAGGGGTGAACTAATTTTGGTAGCGACGATTACTGTGAATGCGTCATCACTGATATTAAATCAAAACAAACCATATTTGTACGGATGACTTTCGCAAAACATAATTATAGGGGCCCAAAATGTACATTATGCAAATTTGTTAACCGCGAAAACAATGGTTTTAGCCCAAAGTGGTTTATTAAACCACGGCAAATTTTAAATTATTAGTTTAAAGATATAATTACAACGAAATATTTATGTACGTTAACCCGTGGGCACTACATGCCCATACCATATACAGAACATAGTTCAGTTCTCACTAATACATGTTTGTGTATCTAGTATTCTATCCAGAACGTTTTGCACATGTATTGAATAATACATATAATGAAAATATATTTATTTACGTAACTCGTAGTGCACTATATGCCCATATCATATACAGAACATAGTCTAGTAATACATGTCTCAGTAATAGTCGTCACTAATACATGTTTGTGTATCTAGTATTCTATCCAGAACGTTTTGCACTTGTATTGAATAATACATATAATGATAATATATTTATTTACGTAACTCGTGGGGCACTATATGCCCATATCATATACAGAACATAGTCTAGTAATACATGTCTCAGTAGTAGTCGTAACTAATACATGTTTGTGTATCTAGTATTCTATCCAGAACGTTTTGCACTTGTATTGAATAATACATATAATGATAATATATTTATTTACGTAACTCGTAGGGCACTATATGCCCATATCATATACAGAACATAGTCTAGTAATACATGTCTCAGTAATAGTCGTAACTAATACATGTTTGTGTATCTAGTATTCTATCCAGAACGTTTTGCACATGTATTGAATAATACATATAATGAAAATATATTTATTTACGTAACTCGTAGTGCACTATATGCCCATATCATATACAGAACATAGTCTAGTAATACATGTCTCAGTAATAGTCGTCACTAATACATGTTTGTGTATCTAGTATTCTATCCAGAACGTTTTGCACTTGTATTGAATAATACATATAATGATAATATATTTATTTACGTAACTCGTGGGGCACTATATGCCCATATCATATACAGAACATAGTCTAGTAATACATGTCTCAGTAGTAGTCGTAACTAATACATGTTTGTGTATCTAGTATTCTATCCAGAACGTTTTGCACTTGTATTGAATAATACATATAATGATAATATATTTATTTACGTAACTCGTAGGGCACTATATGCCCATATCATATACAGAACATAGTCTAGTAATACATGTCTCAGTAATAGTCGTAACTAATACATGTTTGTGTATCTAGTATTCTATCCAGAACGTTTTGCACTTGTATTGAATAATACATATAATGAAAATATATTTATTTACGTAACTCGTAGGCACTATATGCCCATATCATATACAGAACATAGTCTAGTAATACATGCATCAGTAATAGTCGTAACTAATACATGTTTGTGTATCTAGTATTCTATCCAGAACGTTTTGCACTTGTATTGAATAATACATATAATGAAAATATATTTATTTACGTAACTCGTAGGGCACTATATGCCCATATCATATACAGAACATAGTCTAGTAATACATGTATCAGTAATAGTCGTCACTAATACATGTTTGTGTATCTAGTATTCTATCCAGAACGTTTTGCACTTGTATTGAATAATACATATAATGAAAATATATTTATTTACGTAACTCGTAGGGCACTATATGCCCATATCATATACAGAACATAGTCTAGTAATACATGTCTCAGTAATAGTCTCACTAATACATGTTTATGTATCTAGTATTCTATCCAGAACGTTTTGCACTTGTATTGAATAATACATATAATGAAAATATATTTATTTACGTAACTCGTAGGCACTATATGCCCATATCATATACAGAACCCAGTATTGAATAATACATATAATGAAAATATTTATTTACGTAACTCGTAGGCACTATGTGCCCATCCCATATACAGAATACACCCCTATTTAGTTTATCTACTTACGTAATGTTTGTTTTAAGCACCAATGGCTCCAGCTAAGCAATCCTAATGGATTTAAGGGCATATTTGATAAGTTTGCGATGTAAAATATTCCATGGAATGTTCAGTAGTAATACACCTGATAGTATGTATAGATTTTGCGAGAATTAATTGAACGCGATTGATTGAGGGTGAATTGATTCACACGGCTTGACCTGTGACCTGCGATACATGATGTGACCATTCCATTCCATTCCATCGTCATCACTTCGTTTCAATCAAATGCCAATCTACTGACCACGCGTCATTAATATTGCAAATTGCGCGGTACATATATATATATATATATCTGATTTTGCGGTATCGCTATATATCGGAAAATACCGATATTCAATCAACAGAGTTGCATTACCCCCATTTTTAGCCTCGCCATACATACAAAAGACCTTAAATGTTCAATCGTACGTCTGTAACACACTCAGGATTAAAATACTTAAGGCAGAAATACGTTTCAAGGCCCCTATATTCCAAAAATGTTAATAACGCTAAACGTAACTTAAATAATTTATATTTAGACCATTGAATTAATTTGACAAAATAAAACCAAATAGTTTCATATTTATAATTCTTTCGGCTAAGAACGTGTCTGGGGGCATTATTTATTGAAAACGACTGAAGCCGCACCTGATTTTTGCGTGTAACACATTCGAATGAGTTTATTAATGAATCCGGAATCAATTCTCGGGAATTGGAATTTCCAGTAATGCTTGATTAAAAATATGGGTTTTTTGTTCGCAATATTCAACATATTTGATTTAAGCGGCGATAAAACTGTCGTTTACCCAATAAAAAACTCGGTGGTATATATATATATATATAATAAAATGAAGTCATTACTTACCTAAATAAAAATTAGATTGATTGAATCACATCTAACGCATTCATATTTAATATGAGGCATTAAATTGTATAGATTTATACGTTATGTATAAAAGAAACTATTGGGATCACACAAATAATATTACATATAGTATACGTCGAGTGAAGGCCACGTTAGATGTTTTATTTACTAGTAATATTAATATTTGCACTGATAGAATGAATTTAAATCATAATAAAGCTCATATATAGTGAAAACTAAGTATAAGTTGAGTGCAGGCCACTTCAGATGTTTATATTTACTAAAAATATTGATATTGTTTTATAGTTTCAATAGTAGAATTAATTTAAAACATAATAAAGCTATATATATAGTGTAAACTAAGTATAAGTCGAGTAAAGGCCACTTCAGATGTTTATTTTTACTAAAAATATTGATATTGTTTTATGGTTTCAATATTAGAATTAATTTAAAACATAATAAAGCTACATACAGAGAATAACTCCCAGTATAAGTCGAGTGCAGGCCACTTCCCTTTTCTTTTTTGTGAAAACTCAGTATAAATCGAGTAAAGGCCACTTCAGATGTTTTATATTTACTAGAAATATTAATATTGTTTTATTGTTTCAATATTAGAATGAATTTAAAACATAATAAAACTCATACATAGTAAAAACTAAGTATAAGTTGAGTAAAGGCCACTTCAGATGTTTATTTTTACTAAAAATATTGATATTGTTTTATGGTTTCAATATTAGAATTAATTTAAAACATAATAAAGCTACATACATAGAATAACTCAGTATAAGTCGAGTGCAGGCCACTTCCCTTTTCTTTTTTGTGAAAACTCAGTATAAATCGAGTAAAGGCCACTTCAGATGTTTTATATTTACTAGAAATATTAATATTGTTTTATTGTTTCAATATTAGAATGAATTTAAAACATAATGAAGCTCATACATAGTGAAAACTAAGTATAAGTTGAGTAAAGGCCACTTCAGATGTTAATTTTTACTAAAAATATTGATATTTTTTTATAGTTTCAATAGTAGAATGAATTTAAAACATAATAAAGCTGAATATAAAAAATAACTCATTATAAGTCGAGTGCAGGCCACTTCCCATTTCTTTTTTGTGAAATCTCAGTATAAATCGAGTAAAGGCCACTTCAGATGTTTTATTTTTACTAGAAATATTGATGCTTCCAATTGTAGAATGAATTTAAAACATAATAAAGCTGTATCTAGTGAATAACTCCAATATAAGTCGAGTGCAGGCCACTCCAAATGTTTATATTTACTTAAAAAATATTGATTGATTGTTTTATGGTTGCAATTGTACAATGAAATTAAAACACAATAATGCTGCATTACATATATTGTGAAATGTGTAAGAATGTCGAGTACAGGGCACTCCAGATGTTTTATTACTAGTAATTTATGGGTTTAGTTGTAATAAGTATTATCATAAAACATATGTAGAACAGTTAACCGACAATTTGACTCCAATAAAAGAATTTGTTAGGCGCCAGCGCGATTTTTTCACATATTTTATTGCCTCCTCACTATCAATAAATTTGCGTACGCCTCCCTACGTCATAAATTCACTTACACACATTTACGATTTGTAATATTTTCTATACGCCACATTTATAGCGCGAATCTGAGCCAAGAGAATCGGTAAGATTAAAAAAAAAAAAATTAAGTAACACATTCTTCTTATAAATGTATAAACTTGTTCAAAAGTATTGTATTTCTAAATGGTACATAAAAAAAAATATATTTATTTATTTGCCCTAAAGTTGTTGTTTTGTTGGCGGCAAGTGCGAGCGCACTTGCCGGCATTTTTGTTCGATTTAGGGTGTAATGTTTTTATTGCTTTTTTAGTGTCTATAATTAATACTGAATTTTACTTACATATAAAAATGGATCATCCACCCTGGTATATCGGCAATGTTCACACTTAAAACCGCACTATAATAAACAAACAAAACAAAAAAGAAGTAATAAAGTGAAATGATGTGTTCAAATGAATAAATATTTTTCAATACTTTATATATTTTTATGTGCCTACAAATTATTCTAGGAATATAAATATACATATAAACATTGTGTGTAGTTAATAATAATATTTATAAAACAAATTGTAATTATTTATTGAATTACACCATTGGTTTATTTAACCAACGATTACATCAAATATTTATCCACGTGATTCTCTTATTTTTCCTGAATATATAGAAACGTAGTAAAATATTTTAAATACAGACATAAATACTAATTTAATTAGAGGGCAGAGGGGGGTTCATTAAACATTTACAAAAAAAAAATTATTCAACCAAAAAGTCCTAATAACCAAATTATCTATTGAATAATAAACGGAAATGCGTGTAAAAATTTATTAATAGAAATGTTTTTTATAAGTTCAAGGTATTTTCGGCTGTAAATAAAAAAATATATATTATAAATATAGTAAAAAGGGGAGAATAAAATAAACAAACCTTATTGTAAATTGAAATAATTCGCAGCATTCGGAAATCGTTCGGGTGTAAAGTCTGGATTATCGCGCAACTCAGACCGAACACTCGTGCGTAGTAGATCACGGTAAGCGGCTTGAAGACTTACATCCGATCTAGCGGCTTGTGCTACCACCTCGACCGGAGCGGCTTGAGTCAGATCAGTTTCAATAACTGCACGACGAACTCCCTCTATTACACGCAATTAAAAAAAAAACATCCTATTTACAAAGGTTAACCCATGGGCACCAAAAGCCCATATCATATACACAGCGATATAATAATATAAATGTAAATTTTAATAAAGTCATTTGCCCTAAAACTGTATTGTTGGCGGCAAGTGCGGCCGCAGATGCCGGCATTACTACTCATTCATTTTTTATACTATTGTAATTAGGTAATATTTCAAATAAAAAATTAATTAATTTGCCCTAAGACTGTTTTTTTTTTTGGCGGCAAGTGCTGGCGCAGTTACCGGCATTATTTCTCAATTTGTGGGACTCATTTACAATTTTTTTATTTCTAGGTAATGATTTTAGTTTTGTTTTTATTCTAATATATATATATATATAAGGAATTTAGAGATTATTACTCAAAACGTAGTTTCACAATACGCATGCGCCAAAAACACAACGTTTATCTATTAGTAGTATGTGTCCATATCATATACAGTCCATCATTTATTGATATAATAATGTAAATTCAATTCTGCTTAAAAATTAGGATTATATATTTACTTTTCCTATTTCATAGCTGTTATATATTACCAGGGTGTATATTATATAATTATAGACGTGTATATGTGTCCATATCATATACAGTCCATTATTTATCGATATAACTGTTTAAAAATTAGGATTATGCATTTACTTTTTCTATTTAATAGCTGTTATATATGACCAGAGTGTGTATTATATAATTATAGACGTGTATATGTGTCCATATCATATACAGTCCATTATTTATCGATATAACTGTTTAAAAATTAGGATTATGCATTTACTTCTTCTATTTAAATAGCTGTTATATATAACCAGGGTGTGTAATATATAATTATAGACGTGTATATGTGTCCATATCATATACAGTCCTTTATTTATTGATATAATAATGTAAATTCAATTCTGTTTCAAAATTAGGATTATGTATTTACTTTTTCTATTTAATAGCAGTTATATATGACCAGGGTGTGCATTATATAATTATAGACGTGTATATGTGTCCATATCATATACAGTCCATTATTTATTGATATAATAATGTAAATTCCATTCTGTTTAAAAATTAGGATTACGCATTTACTTGTTCTATTTAATAGCTGTTATATATGACTAGGGTGTATATTATATAATTATAGACGCGTATATGTGTCCATATCATATACAGTCCATTATTTATCGATATAACTGTTTAAAAATTAGGATTATGCATTTACTTCTTCTATTTAATAGCTATTATATATGACCAGGGAGTGTATTATATAATTATAGACATGTGTATATGTGTCCATATCATATACAGTCCATTATTTATCGATATAATAATGTAAATTCAATACTGGTTAAAAATTAGGATTATGTATTTACTTTTTCTATTTGATAACTGTTATATATGACCAGGGTGTGTATTATATAATTATAAACGTGTACATTATGAAATATTTCGAATCGTAATATGAATATTTAAACGATTATTTAAGTAACGATTTAATACAAATATTAGAAGTAAAAAAATATATTAGAATTACAAAAAAAACTTACCACTGATGACTTGTGACAAGTTGCCTTGGGGTTTAGCGCCGGCCACGATTTTTCTTCTCTTACTCGGCATTCCTGATAAATACGCGTCACTGAATGGAGCTTGCGGATTTTGACGTCGTTGTCGCTGAGTGTCACGCGCAATAATCGGGATCCAATCCTAAAAACGCAAACACAAAAAGAAGCTGAATTCCGGAAACGTGTTTTCACGTTAATAGTTTACTTACAGCGGATAATCCGCGGTGCCACGGTTCAGATCCGATCACAACATTCGGTAGCGGTTCCGGATCGGCTAAAGTATCAAAGGTCAGTGGCGGCGGTACTACTGGGGGGGTTTCTGGGGTAGTTTCGACGGCGGGCGTATCTTCACACTCCATTGCCTGAAATTAAAAACAAAATGGGGTGAAAACGAGTACGTTTGAGCCGCAGGCAGTTTATTTACCTCGGGTTCAGCGCAAACAGCAGCAACAGTTGCGTCAGCAACTGTTGGTGTCTCTTCGGGCTCCAATGCAGATTTATAAACAATAAACGGTTGCAATTCTTCTTCTGAAACTTCTAAAGTTGTGAAAAACTGTCGTAATTGTGTTCTACTAGTCGATAAAGTCCATTGGAAAATTTCTGGAGATACTCCTTCCATAAATCGAACCTAATCAATAGGGAAAAACGCAATTTTACATTTAGTAGTTATTAAATGTCGACGTAAACGTACAATTAAATTTTCGAAAACGGATTCAACGCCTTGTTGCTCATTTACGCAACTGTGCGAAATCAAGGCGCAAATTTGGCGAATTGTCAGGAGACATTGATCGACTAAGCTGCGCAATGATCCGGTCATTCTGGACATGATTAAAGAGATAATTGTGGGGAAACGGGAACGGCATAATTGGGTGACCGACTGGACTACGTCGATGTTGTCTCGGACTTCCGCTGAGTTCTAGAAAAATTTAATTTAATAATTTTTTATGGCCTTTGGGTTAACAATATGAAAAAATCTTGTAGACATAAAATATCTTAGAATTATTAGTTGTATTTTTGAGTATTTTAATTATTTGTATAAGGTCAGTATTAAGGGGGGTTGTAAACTTTGGGGGCCTATAACTCGGGACGTATACAAACGATTGGATTTAAACTGCGTGGGGGTTCAAATACGGTGTTAAATAAAATGTGTACCAAATTTGGTTCAAATCGCTTCGGTACCTTCAAAGTAGTTTTGTTTTACGATCGCAGGCTATTTAATATTTTTTTACGGCCTTTAGGTTAACAATATGAAAAAATCTTGTAGACATAAAATATCTTAGAATTATTAGTAGAATTTTTGAGTGTTTTAATTATTTTTACTAGGGCAGTATTAAGGGGGGTTGAAAATTTTGGGGGCCTATAACTCAGGACGTATACAAGCCGATGGATTTAAACTGCGTGGGGGTTCAAATAGGGTGTTAAATAATATGTGTACCAAATTTGGTTCAAATCGCTTCGGTACCTTCAAAGTAGTAGAGGGTACAAATTTGGTCTTACGAGCGCCGACTATTTAATTTTTTACGGCCTTTGGGTTAACAATATGAAAAAATCTTGTAGACATAAAATATCTTAGAATTATTAGTAGAATTTTTGAGTGTTTTAATTATTTTTACTAGGGCAGTATTAAGGGGGGTTGAAAATTTTGGGGCCCTATAACTCGGGACGTATACAAGCGATTGGATTTAAACTGCGAGGGGGTTCGAATAGGGTGTTAAATAATATGTGTACAAAATTTGGTTCAAATCGCTTCGGTATCTTCAAAGTAGTATTATAACACTTACGTAAGACTTGTATATAAATGCAGAAATATTCGGTGACTCGCAAAACAAACTGTGGTATACGATTTTATACAATAAATGACGATTGAACAGGAAAAAACACAAATATATATGAAATATACGAATATTCTGTCAGCCAAACCAAATAAAACGTGTTTCATTAGTCCAATTAAGAATTTATCATTGCAATGAAGACTTTTTGTTCGTTTTAAAACCTTGAATTACTTATCATTGGATTCCCATATAAATATAATAATATATTCATAATATTTAAACAATATATTTAGCAAAATAATTCAAATAAAAGTTATAAACAATTGTGAAATAAACCACTTTTATTTATAACATTTGTTGATATTTGTTACAGTTTCAGAGATATTTAAATGTATTAAAACTAATGCTATATGTATTCAATCGACGAAATTAAAACCTAAACAAGATTCGGTACGCACTGATGCGTCCAACTCGCCTTATAAATAAGATAAACGATGCGAGCAGCAATTTTTAATTTTAATTAATTTTTTCCGGGCTTTAAGTTAACAATATGAAAAAATCTTATAGATATAAACTATCTTAGAATTATTTGTAGAATTTTTGGGCGTTTTAATTATTTTTCTAAGGGCAGTATTAAGGGGGGCTCGACGCATTTTAAAATGCAACATTATAATATTAAATATTTTTTTATGGCCTTTGAGTTAACAATATGAAAAAATCTTGTAAATATAAAATATCTTAGAATTATTAGTAGAATTTTTGGGCGTATTAATTATTTTTCTAAGAGCAGTATTAAGGGGGGCTCGACGCATTTTAAAATTATAATATTAAATATTTTTTTATGGCCTTTGAGTTAACAATATGAAAAAATCTTGTAGATATAAAATATCTTAGAATTATTACTAGAATTTTTGGGCGTATTAACTATTTTTCTAAGGACAGTATTAAGGGGGGCTCGACGCATTTTAAAATGCAAAATTATAATATTAAATATTTTTTTATGGCCTTTGAGTTAACAATATGAAAAAATCTTGTAGATATAAAATACCTTAGATTTATTAGTAGAATTTTTGGGCGTATTCATTATTTTTCTAAGGACAGTATTAAGGGGGGCTCGACGCATTTTAAAATGCAACATTATAATATTAAATATTTTTTTATGGCCTTTGAGTTAACAATATGAAAAAATCTTGTAGATATAAAATATCTTAGAATTATTAGTAGAATTTTTGGGCGTATTAATTATTTTTCTAAGAGCAGTATTAAGGGGGGCTCGACGCATTTTAAAATGCAACATTATAATATTAAATATTTTTTTATGGCCTTTGAGTTAACAATATGAAAAAATCTTGTAGATATAAAATATTTTAGAATTACTAGTAGAATTTTTGGGCGTATTAATTATCTTTCTAAGGGCAGTATTAAGGGGAGCTCGACGTAATTTAAAATGCAAAATTATAATATTAAATATTTTTTGATCACGAATGCTTTAATTCTTTTACAAGGCATTATTTATGCAATTACGCATCCACTAATTTTTTCGTCGGGTTTTCGAGTCTAATCGATATAATATACTGTTTTTCACTATTTATTTTCAATAACCAATACGTTTACAGTTTAATTGTCGCCTAGATTTGGTTTTTAGACTTTTTAGGTAAAATTAATTAAAACTTACCAGTGTATCCATAAACGGTTGTATTTCAACAATTAACCGAATCGCCCCCCGATCAATTGCCGCTTGGGTAGGGCATTCACCCTCAAGGACTCTGTTGCGGAAAAAGGCCCTAAGGGCCGGTCGGAGCCGCTGTAAGGGCTCTACTTGGCCATGGTTCAATTGCACAATATCCCTAACATAAAAAAAAAAAAAATTGTTTGTAATTCGTTTGGGTTCTGAGTTGCGCCGAATTGTCGACATAAACAATAAAATTCCCCAAAAACAAAGTAAACGCATAACGCAATTATCGTAATAAGTACCTAAAAGTGAGTCCGCGCGCTAGTGTCATGATAAGATCCGTAAACAGGCTCTCCCCTTCGGTGTGTCGGTGATCCGGGAAATTCTGCAGAAAACTGGCAATAGTTGAACTATGTTCCGTGTTGCGAGCATCAAATAACAACGCGGTTAATCCAGACACATCCTAAACAACAAACAAATATGTTAAAACAATTTAAAATAAACCAAAACAAAAAAAAAAAAACGGAGAAAAACTCTCTCTAGGGTGTTTTCTAACGAATTTGATTTTGAATAAATTACTAACAATGAAAGTCGGCATGGAATCTAGATGTACTGCGGGCGCAGCGCTAGACGGCGTCGCCGTAGACGCCGTATTTGTCGCATCAGCAGGTCGTCCGCGCGGGTCTCTGTTACCGAATGATCTTAACAACCCCTAGTAGAGTAAAGGTTAAACCCGTCACAACATAACCGTTTTATTTAAAACAAACCGCTTTTCTTTACCTGCAAAACATTATACAACGGATTAGGCGGTTGGTTGTTATTCTGCGCACCGTCTTCCCCGCCAGCCGCAGCCTGCGCCGCCTGCCCGCCAGCCGCCGCCGTTCCGCTAGCGGCTTGTGTTGCACTCTGTTGCGGAGCTCGCCGTCTATGCCGAATATGATGCGAGTTGCACGGCAAAAATGGGTCGAATCCCTGCATGGTGTGCTGCGCCAAGTGCACATGGGGCCGTGAGGTGCTCCTAGTCTGGGTGGCAGTTGTTGGATGAGTGGCGGTGTTGCCGCGCGCTTGTGAGTTGACGTTAACACGTGCAGCACCGGTAGGCGCATGCGCACTGGATGGGGCGGAGCCGTCTTGCGCAGGGTCAGTGGGCGTGTCAGTTGGGGACGATGTGGTTGTTGAAGGTGGCGATTGGTTTAAACCGGGTATTGGAATGTCGGCTGCACCGGACATAATCTGTCCGGCGACAGCTTGGATTATAGATTGGATGAATTCGGGGGGCGGCGAGCCGAATGTACCGCGGAGCACTAAAATAAACGAATTTGATACAAAATATTAACTGGGGTTCAATTATTTACTTTGGCGGCTAGTGACGGTGCACTTGCCGGCATCTAACACCAATTTAGGGGGTATAAAATTTTTTAACTTACCATTATCGGCTTGCGCTGCTGACGTCACAACGGTAGTCTCCAACGAATCAATGGTAATACTCTCTGGAGTGACTTCCATAAAGAATTCCATATTCGGATTATTAACAAACGGCGGAACGACAACGACATTCGGATCACCCGGATTAATTCCAGCATGGCTTTGTGGTGCAGCGTTTTCGGCCGCTTGCGGCGCATCCGCAGCGGAATCTTGTCCACTAGTGGGTGCTTGCGCGCGTATACCTTGCGGCGTTATATTATACGTACGAGCACGTGGAAAACCGCGGAATTCAAACGGAAATGAATCGATGCGAATTTCATGCACGCTGGGGCGAATATGGGCGGTGGGCGGGCCATTAGGGTTAGTGGGCGGGGCGTTAGGAGGGGTAGAGGTAGGCGTGGTCGAAGCGCTGTCATCGCTGTTAGAGGCGGGTTGATCACCGGATGCAGTACGTGTTGTAAATGACTCTGAGGCGCGACGGTCAGGGGTTAAATTAATTTGCGCCTAGGGGAATAATTTAATTTATAATAATAGATCTAAATAGGAGGGGAATTATTCTTACCTCGACTTGAATCGGGATTCCAGCTTGGACAACCGCAGAATGTTGAATTAAAATCGGTCGGCATAGTAGTGGGCGTGGCGGCGGGGAGTTAACGTGTACCATGACGTCACTGAGCGAGTGGTAGGCGTGGCCTAATAAGTGCATTATTTCGGATACGCGGTTGATAACGGTTTGAGTTGCGCGCGCATCTGGTACTTGTTCGCTGTTTACCGCTGGATCGGAACGCATGAACGCGTGGTAGCGTTCCATGAACGGGCGCATGCGCTCGTGTATTTTGTTCAGGTCGTCCAACAACCGGGACATTTCAATTGTTCCGGTCGAGTTTCTAAACCAGTTGAGAGCAAACATACCGAATTATGATTTGAGATGCAGTAAAAACCAATTATATATATAATTTTACGCAAAAAAATGTAAATTTTAGGAAATGTATTGGGATTGCTTTATTTTAAATACATCGAGCACAAAGGAGACATATCCAGATTTATTCAAAATAGTAGTTTGCAAAAATCTAGAAATATAAAAATACCTGGCGCAAGTACCAATGCTTCCAGCTCGCTTTATGATAATATCTGTGCACGTGTTGAATTTACAATAATTTATCGTAAACAAGCACCTATGCGTCCAGCTCGCCATATAATTAATATATGCGATGCGAACAGCGATATTTAATTATTATGGCCTTTTCGTTAACAATTTGTAAAAATGTTATAGATATAAAAAGTTTTACAATTTCTTGTAGATTATTTTGATAATAAACAAGCTTAGGTACAATGCACCTATGCGTCCAGCTCGCCTTATAAGTAATATATGCGATATGCGAATAGCGGTTTTTAATTATTATGACCTTTTGGGTAACAATTTGGAAAAATGTTATTGATATAAAAAGTTTTACAATTCCTTGTAGATTATTTGGTAATAAACAAGCTTAGGTACAATGCACCTATGCGTCCAGCTCGCCTTATAAGTAATATATGCGATATGCGAATAGCGGTTTTTAATTATTATGACCTTTTGGGTAACAATTTGGAAAAATGTTATTGATATAAAAAGTTTTACAATTTCTTGTAGATTATTTTGATAATAAACAAGCTTAGGTGCAACGCACCTATGCGTCCAGCTCGCCTTATAAGTAATATATGCGATGTGAAAAGTGGATTTTAATTATTATGGCCTTTTGGTTAACAGTTAGAAATTTTGGGTGTTTTAATTATTTTTATAAGGGCAGTACGCATCGATGCATCCAGCTCGCCCTTTTGGTTAACAATTTGAAAAAATGTTATAGATATAATTGCATATTTTAAAATTCAAAATTATATTTAATAATTTTTTATGGCCTTTGGGTTAACAATATGAACAAATCTTGTAGACATAAAATATCTTAGAATTATTAGTAGAATTTTTGAGTGTTTTAGTTATTTTTATAAGGGTCGTATTAAGGGGGGTTGTACATTTTGGGCCCCTATAACTCGGGAAGTATACAAACGATTGGATTTAAACTACGCACGGATGCAAATAGGATGCTAAATAATATGTATAGCAAATTTGGTGTAAATCGGTCCGGTACCTTCAGAGAGAGACAATTATATGTTTGGGCGACGAGACAAACACTTTTTGTTTTATTCGAGAATGCTACAGACACACGACCGATTGCTTTAGCTTTTACGGTACTTCAGCGAGCTAAAAATTGTTTTCATAAAGCGAAAGTTCGCTGGCGAAAACTTTGTTATGAAATAAAATATTCCCTATAAACAACTTGATAAGATTATAGAATTTATTATTTCATAAATATTGAAACATTAACTTGTTTATTAAACGAAAGAATTCAGTAATGAAAAACAAAGATTATCAAAACAATAAAAACATAAAAAATAAATAACACTTTCCGGAATATAAAATCGATTATATAATCGAATTTAAAACTAATTCAATTAAAACAATCAAATTCCCGTAATTCCTTAAGTAAAATAAACAAAATCTACTTACTCAGGCAGTCGTCCATTCCCACTCTGCGCGGTAGCACTCTGCGCATTTCCGCCCTGCGCAGACGACCCCTGCGCAGCTTCTCCGCTCGCACCAGCAGAGCTCGACGAACTTGCTGCTACATTAGTGCCTCCAGCCGAACCTTCACCACTTTTCTCTGTAGTCGTTTCAGCCGGTTCAGTATCTGCCCCTATTTCAGTCTCGATGCCAACAGGGGCAGGTTCAGGGGCAGCTTCGCCCCTATCAGCGCTCGCATTTAAAGCGCGCTCTGCCTCCTGGATAATACCGTCTTCTACGGCACTGACTGCTGCGCTCAACGACGCCAGTGGGTCATCTGTATGTGAATGGGGCACAAACACTTGGGCAGCGAATACGGGGGTCACCTCGTCTTGGGGCTCCTCGGGGGGCGAATCCCGAGAACGGGAGCCCTGCGGGTCTTCCAAGTGGTTCAGGATCGATTCCGCACGGCGGATCATTCTTTAAAAGGGATTTTACACACTTTTAACACTAATTGTCGATATATTTAAACAGTAATTGACTATAAAACGAGTGATTAATAATAAACTTACCGTCTGGCAACGTTTAAACGGCTTCCAGAGAGGCTTTGGGTGGGCGGCGGTGGAACGATCCCTTGGGCTTCCATTAGGCCCGATGGGAATGCCATGGAGCCCAAATACATTGCGTTTGCGGATCCGTTGAACCCTTGGAAGGGTCTTCGGCTGGTGTTTGCCGAAGGCGTAGGGCTCCGCGTGCGCCGAGTGGACGAGGGCGGAGCCCTTTGCACCAAATGTACAACTTTCCCATTGACATCTAATTGAAAGGTTTACATTTGAAATAATACACAATTTAATGTAATATTGTTATTTTTTGTTGTTGATAATTGTATTGACCCCGGGGCAACTATATAATGGCGGGCAGTGCACCGTCACTGGCCGCCAAAAAAAAATCATTTGCTGGGAGTTATAATTTTTTTTATTAAATATGTATATTAATAATTACTAGTAAAATTTAGTAATTAATCTACAAATCTGTTATATTTATAGTAATGTTTATTCATAAGTCTCTTTTTATTTATAAAACTGTAATAATATATGTATTTTCGCCGTCATTAATCAATTTTGGTAAAGAATAATATAATTCTACATTTTAATTAAGTTATTTAATGTAATATTGTTAATTAGTCAATGAATCGATTAAGTATAAATACAAAATGTATTATTCTTCAGTTATTTATGGGTTATAGTTAAAAAATGTGTGTAGTAGTTTTGACCCCGGGACAACTATATAATGGCGGGCAGTCCAGTGGCACTAGCCGCCAAAAAGTCAAAGCCAGGGTGAAATTAAATACGTAAAAAAGAAACATATTACAAGGGTTAATATATGCAATTTCGATGTAGGTAGCAAATATTTTTATCAATTTTGTAGAAAATAATATAATTCTACATTTTAATTACGTTATTTAATGTAATATTGTTAATTAGTTCATAAATCCATTAAATAATAATACAAAATTGTATTATTCACCAGTTATTTATTGTTTATAGTTAAAATATTGACTCCGGGGCAACAATATAATGGCGGAGAGTGCGGCGGCACTAGCCGCCAAAAAGTCAAAGCTAGGGTGAAATTTAATACGTTCAAAAAAAAAAAAATACAAGGAATAATATATGCATTTTCGCTGTAGGTAGCTAATATTAATCAAAGTTGGTAGAAAATAATATAATTCTACATTTTAATTACATTATTTAAAGTAATATTGTTAATTAGTTCATAAATCGATTAAATAATAATACAAAACGTATTATTCTTCAGTTATTTACTATTAATAGGTAAAATATGTATAGTAGTATTGCCCCTGGGGCAACAATATAATAGCGGGCAGTGCGGTGGCACTAGGGGCCAAAAAGTCTATACCGGGGTGAAATAAAATACGTTAAAAAAAAAAAAAAATACAAATATGTTAGTAGAAAATAATATAATTCTACATTTTAATTAAGTTATTTAATGTATTATTGTTAATTAGTCAATAAATCGATTAAATAATAATACAAAATGTATTATTCGTTATTTATTGTATATATTTGCAATTCTGACCCCGGGACAACAAAATAATGGCGGCCAGTGCGATGGCAATGGCGGGGTATAAACAAAAAAAAACACGATAAATGTATGCATTTCTTCGTTTAAAGGTAGAAAACGTTGATTAACGAGCAAAAAAAACTGTATTAAATAAATAATATCCCGATTTAAGTATTAAAAAAAAAACACTCACCATATTCTTGCAGTTTTTTGTTGTCTTGCAAAACCCTGCCGCAATAAATCAGCCGTTGAGAATCAACTGGAATGCTTATAACCTCAGCAATGCGTTCTTTGAATTGTGCAACCGTAATCTATCAACACACGTACAATTATTATTCCCTAAACAGTAAACACACACAACAAAATCGTTAAAACTTACATCATCGTCAACAGAAAATGCATGATTTTGCGAATCTAACGTTTTTATTGTTAGATCAATCATTCTGCATAGATCTAGAATAACAACAACTATACACTTCAAATTTTTAGCTCACAATAAACTAAATTGAATCACACAAATTTATAAATAAGAGAGTCTACGATGACTTTACTCAAAATTAAATTTGCTACACGACAAAATGGAGTTGTGCTACATATTAGGTATTTACCTAATTGTACGACGCGTATGCTATGGAAACTAACACCATACACTGTGCATCACATACGTAACAAATTAAACACAATTATCGGCCACAAAACACTCAATATATACCACTTTTTACTTGTTTTAAATGTAAAAATGGCGTATTAAAGCAAACCAATCGACCAAAATGGCACACTGGCATGCCCCAGTTGCGCCAACTGATTGAAAATGCCCCGCGAAACAACGATTCATAACACAAATATTCCCTACACGTACAACATACAGAAATTTCTAGAAAATTTACACTAAACCACATATAAACATAATGTCAAATAAAGATACGTTGATTGTTTTTGATTTGGGTACGATTTAATATGAAATAAAAGAGAATCGATTGTATTTTAGTGATTTTACAGATTATACGTTGTGGCCTTTCTGGGTGGACAGCCACGTCACCACCCCGTTTCGAAAAAAGTAAATATAAACATTGTTTTCTGTACTAAATTGGATAAATTACTATAAAACTATACAATAGGGGCATTATGTTTTTAATGGCGGACAATGCGGTCGCACTAGCGGCCATTATATTGTCCACCGGGGTCTGAGCAGTGTATTCTTTATACACAAAATCTCAGCTAGGCATGTTTTTGCTCTGTCTACCCCATGTGTAAACAGAGCGCGAAGATGCTGCGATTGTGTATATAAAGAATACGGCATCATATTTTCACGAAAAAAAAAGCATTAAATGTTTTCCCTATGTAATTTTTGATTAAAACAGGGGAAAGAATGAAATTGTGGACGCACACAGTAAAAAAATTAAGTACTATGCTGAAGTACCAAAGATTTTAGAGAAATTACATAAAGGATAAATCACTTTAAAACAATAGGGCCATTATGTTTTTAATGGCGGACAGTGCGATCGCACTGGCCGCCATATATTGTCCCCCGGGGTCTGAACTACTATAGCAGTGTATTCTTTATACACAAAATCTCAGCTAGGGATGTTTTTGCTCTGTCTGCCCCATGTGTAAACAGAGCGCGAAGAAGCTGCGATTATGTATATAAAGAATACGGTTACGAAACCAAAGCATTAAATTCATGTTTTCCCTATGTAATTTTTGATTAAAACAGGGGGAAAAATGACATTGTGGACGCAAACGGTAAAAAAATTAAGTACTATGCTGAAGTACCAAAGATTTTAGAGAAATTACATAAAGATGGCTACCAACTGGGCGTGGCTTCGCGTACATGTGAAATCCAGGGGGCCAATCAGCTTCTAGAACTGTTTGGCTGGGATAAATATTTCCATTATAAAGAAATTTACCCAGGATGCAAAGTGGCTCACTTTAACCAGTAAGTTATAACATTTTACTCGGTAATTGTTATAATTTAGAGTTAACTCACAGATTTAAGACGTTGTCTGGGCTGGATTATAAACAAATGATATTTTTTGATGATGAAGAACGAAATATAATCGATATAAATAAGTTAGGAGCTACCTGCATTTACGTTAAAGATGGAATGACGCTAAAATATTTAAATATGGGATTGGAAAAACATAATAATGTATAATTTGTTATAATTTTATATTATTTTAAATAAACATTTATGCCAAACTATAAATTGTGTTTAATTTTAACTTGATCCTGATAAAATAATCCTATTTTTACAATTAAATATTTAATTCAAGCATTTCTAACTAAGAAATTGAAAAAATATAACAAATGAGTAAAAACGGTTAAATATTAAACAAATTTACAATTTTGACATAATTTAAACTAAAATATTCTAATAAAAACAGTATAAAAGCAATTTATTAGAATTTATACATGCAACACAATTTGTTATAAATATAATTATACCTATAATATAATTTGCATAAATTAAATAATCTGTACATAATTACAATTAAAGAACACACAATTATTAAATAATTACTAATAAATTAGGCTCTTTTCACCAAATATTAATTAAAATAAATACAATTAAAAATATTTCATATATTAATAAACATAATTTGACTGAAATAAATTATATACAAATTAAAAGTAGGGTTAAGTGCCCCACTTCAAAAAGTTTTTTCGTAATAAAATCAATATAAATTGAGCTAGAATCCCAATATTTGGCGCAATTAGAGCCTAATTGTAGCAGTCATTTTATGACTAAATAAAATGTAGCACTTATATTCGTTTAATGTGAATAAATCAAACTTTAAACTCGTTTTACACGAACACAAGTTAAAACTGAGCAGTCTATCAATTAAAAAAAAAATTGTATTACCCTTATTATCACTGATTATTTTATCTACAAATAAATATTAGCAAATCACAACATAAATATTTCAAAAATCGTAGATTATAGTTTTAAAAATATTTTTTTTTTAATTAAAAATCAACAAGCACTGCAGTCATCACAGTAAAATTTCTCAAAAATGACCAAGTTACCCATATTTTAAAATCAAAATACTACCAATTGTCTCAATATATAGCAATTGACTACAACGGAAAAACATGCAATATTAGACTAATTCCAATTCAATTCCAATTCTTGTGGTATTTATTCATTTAATATTGCATTATTTCGTATAATTGCATGATATTCCCGTGTAGCTGTTATGAAAATGTGCGAAAAATTAGGTACCTTGGTTATTTTAAACTAGGATTAATTCTAATCCGGTGTTTTCTTAATTGGTGTTAGCCTAAGCCCTTTCGCCAGCATCTGTGCTTCAAAATCGCGATCTTCATCATGATACCTAAAAACAATCATTTTATGATTTATAATCAATAAAATTAGCAATAAAAAATTATTAAAAGAAACTCTTGTTAGGGATGCCCCGCGTAAACTAACCTAACGCACTGTTAACCGATTGATTCCTTCGTTAACTTTTGATGTAAGGTTTTTGTTACTTCGTTTTGGCGATTACTAGTTTTAATAAAAGAAATTAAATTGTTAAAATAGTTGAAATTCACATACATACAATATTTTAAAGTTCCACCAAAGAAGAAGTGGCAAGAACCCTACATTAGTGAGTTTCTATAAATAATTTAATATTTACTAAAAATTTAATTCATGCATTCGTATTTATAAACAAAATAAATTAATCTTACCTAATACAAGTGCTAAAGCCATGCGGTTGCTAATTTTCATCTACGTGGCCAAACTAACTACTTTTGGACGTGAAAAGTCGAATAACGTGTAAAGCAGTTCACAAAACAAACAATAATTTTGTGGGGCGAAGCCCAAAGCAGCTTTAAAATATGTACAAACCTTCAGAAAATGCGTTATTCATTCAATTGTACAAAGTAAACACCGGCAATTCGAATTTAACCGGCAACCGGTGCATCGGTTGCCGGGATAAAAAATTAATGTAGCCTATCACAGTAAAAGATTTTTTTGTATTACGTAGAGGCATAGTTTCGAATATTTGGGATATGTAGAAGAAAATTTTATACCCCCTAGTCATTAAAAATTACCCGGTAACACACGCATCGGTTGCCGGGAAATATACTCAGAGAGCTTGTTAATTAAATGTTCTTAATACCGATTAGCGTATTTGCTTTAATAAAAATACCTAAATTATAAATATTATTTTGTTAAATTTGATATAAAATGGCGGTTCTAGAATAATCGTTTTATAGCACAAGCATATAGAGAAAATCAAGCATAAATTCCATACATATATAAGCAAAGACGAGAGTTATAGTTAGCGAAAATAAGGAAATAGTTGCAGGTTTATTAGTAGAAGAATTAGAGAATGAAGATGAATAATGAGTGAATAGTTGAGGAGCTGAACTCCGTCGTGAGCTCAAACAGCACCTTTGTCGATCCTCTTCTAAGATTGCGATTAGGGAATCACGTTTGGCGACAATTTCAAGCATTTCGCTCAAAATGGCACCTTCAGCTGCTACGTCATCCTGCGTTTTTCGCTCATCTTTAGTAAAACATCGATTATTAAAGTTTAAAACATTTTGAAAGCATAAATTTTTTTAAATTAATTTTGACCCCAACATTACAATATGTTAGCGGGCAGTGCACCGTCGCTGCCCGCCAAAAAACCAAAATGCCGGGGAGTTAATTTTTTTTTTTTTTTTTAATCTAATTAATTTACCATCTCCCGCAAGTCGATCTCGTAACTCTTGCTGAAGCCTAGCATGGCGGTCCTCCAGTTCGAGTTCTTGAGCCCTGACCAACAGTTCTTTCTCGTATCTTCGTAACTCGGTGCGATCTCGCATCAAATCGAACCATTCGCGTAGTAAATCTTCTTCTTCGCGCTGTGATGAATCGTCTGTTGTGGCTTCGCCACGCAGTGCCTTTTCTACGTTAACACCGCGTTGTTCAAGTTCACGCGTTTTAACTTCAGTCTCTTCGAGTTTTCGTTGAATTTCTTGAGCTAGCCGATGTCTAAATAATTTTTATATTATTTCTAAGTGATTTTTTTGGGTAGTGTAAATTACCTTTTAATTTGGGCCTGTTTGGACGCCTTTCTGAGCGAACGACTACATCTTCGCCGACCCAAACTGCCATCTATTGCACATGATTGGTCCAAATTATCCGAACTATGGTTCAATTTCTTCCATTCACATTCACCATCTGAACCACTGTCATCTAACGTTTCGAAACAATAAAGAAAACAAAAGAAAAACTACTAAATTGTGCGTAAAAATTGCAAAATTCGTGATACATTCCAAGCGGCCCAATATTTCTAATTTTAATACCAAATATGTACTTAAACTTAGTGATAAATGCATAAATTTGTTAATTGTACGATTCTGAACGGTTTTTAAATATATATATATTCTGACCCCGGCATTGCGATATGTTGGCGGGCAGTGCAGCGTCACTGGCCGCCAAAAAGTCAATGCCAGGGGAAAAAATTTTTTTTTTTAAATAAATAAATAACAGTTTTCTTAATATATTATAAGGCAAGTTTCCTATGATATGCATTACCAGCTACATATAATAATTATTTTAATTTCATTTCGTCTCAGAATCGCACTTAAAATGTCTAATTTTAATTCCTTACCTCGTGTTGAGTTCGCACTGTAGTTTAACGGCGGAGGGGGTATAGGAGGTGGTGATACATCCCCTTTAACCGAATTATCGGATAAACTTTTACTCCGAACAGCAACCGGCTCTAGATTTTGCTCCTGCAATTTCGGTTTATAAAATATTATCAATAAATGCATGCGCAACTGTTAAATATTAATTAAATACAAATCTATTTAGGCTGTCGTTTACCTAAACGTATAGTTCAGTAAGTAACGACTTCATTATATATATATATATATATATATATATATATATATATATATATATATATATATATATATATATAAAATAATCGTTACTTTTGCAAATTCTTTGCTCGAAATAGTCATTATTTACTGAAATGACGGCCTAAAGTTACATTCACAGCTAATTAGTAATTAAAACTATAAATTACTAATAATAATCCAGTTTGTTTTATAACAAACAATGCTAGCATTCACAGCAACTAAATTAACGCGTTATTTATAAATTTAATTGCTGTGAGGCCATTTTTTACCATAAAACTAATTAAATTATTAATCTAATTACTAATTGGCTTAGTTTGTTACATTTAATTACTAGAATTAGTTAAATAATAATATAAAAAATAAATAAATAAATATATACTTTACCCATAAGTATGAAATGAAATAACGTGCACAATGCTAGGGAAGAACATGCAAAAATACCCAAAAAACACGCAAAAACAACGTAAAATCATGCGATAAACATATAAAATGAACAAAATTCATTGCAACGAACAAAACATGCAATAAAACCGAGTTTGTAAATTTGCTTACTACGACTTTTTGGTCCAAATTTAAGCAGGACTGTAATAAAAAAGATAATATTGGAGTTAAAATGGGGTAAAATCATTTCTATTGGACACTTACTGGGAATAACAAGCAATGTTATTGGGTTTATGGCATATTTATTTAAAATATATATATATATATATATATATATATAATGCACTATTGTAATTAAATAATGTCCTATTTGATAGATTTTCACCTAATTGTACGATTCTGAACTGTTAATTCTGTTAAAAAAAAAAAAAAATGTTGACCCCGGCATTACACTATGTTGGCGGGCAGTGCACCGTCACTAGCCGGGGAAAGTTAATTAAAAATTTTATTATGATAAGAAATATTATAATTATTATTTTTACCCTATTTAAGGATAAATAAATAATTAATTTCTTGTGACATTGCATGCTATTCCCTTCTAGTTTTTATAATAAACAGGCGCCTAAGCTTACAAGATTTTCGTTACACTTGTAATTGAATAATTACGCGTAATCTTGTAAGTTTTGGTTCCTTTGTAATAAAATCAACTCACTTTAGATTTATCCTTCGACTTCGGCGAAATCCTGAACCTGGAAAATCGATCTTTCACACTTCCAGAACTATTGGACGAATTCGGCGATTTATCCTTTTTCTTCTGGAAAAACTCCGTCATAGATTTAATAAAACTTTTCCTCCGCTCCCGATCCTTCGATTTCTTCTCCTTTTTCCCAGTTTCCGTCAACAAATTCGGATCCGATTTATAAAACTGCGCATTATCCGGCTCCGCCTTATGGATCTGGGTCGTTGAATGCGATATTTTCAATTGATCCTGATTCAACGTTTTACAAATCTCCGACACTGATTTCGTCCGTTCAATATTCTCACATTGAAACAACGATAACTTCGGAACATCCGAATTACTAAACGCATTCTGTAAATCATGCTTTAAATTTGACTTAACCGGCCGTTTAATATCGCTTAGTAGCATAGCGTTCCGTTTCTCAGTGTTTTTCACTAATGATTCAATGCTTTCCTGAATACTTTCGTCAATGCTTGTCTTCTTTAATTTCCCAGAAATGCGATGGAAATTCAAATTATCTTCGGGGCTAAGCCCTAAGTCTTCATCCGACATTAATCTCGCACGCGCCCGTGCGTCCTGCTTTAATTTCTCAGCAGTTTTCTTCGCCTCTTCATGCTTTAATCGGGGCGGAGCCCTAGGCGTTTTAAAATCATCTAAATATTGGATATCCGGTAATGAAAATGTATCGATGGTTTCGAAATTTGGGGACGATAATGGTTTAGACGATACGATAAAGGACCCATGCATGCTTAAGGGTCTCGCTAAGGTTTTAGGGTTTAAATCCTTTAGGGAAGTCACCGGGGTGTAAAACTCTGCGCGTTGGTTCACTGGGAATAAGTTCTCCTTTTCTAGGGGAACCCCCGAAATAGTTGGTGATCTTTGTAGCGTGTATGTTTTTTCACAGGTTCGTAGCGATTCTGAGCGTAAAATATGTGGAGATTTTGATCGAAAATCGTAAGATTTCGGGGTGTACGTGTTTTGTTTTGTTGGAAAATCGGTTGTTGGACCCGGTGAACCGGATAACGGAGTTATATCGATTGGTTGGGTGATAATGTTAACTGTTTTGGACTTTGGTGCAACTTCTGGATTGGTTAGTGGGGGAAAATCGGATGATAGTTTTGCGATTGGAATAGTATCGACTGTTGCTGATTTGGTTATTTCGAAATTGCGCCGGACCGGACTACAGCTTGGACTATACGCGTCGCGAATGCGACGTTTTTTATCCGGTTTTTTTGTTAGTTTAACTTTATCTAAAACCATATCCCGGATTAGATCGTGTTGTTTACTTCGTGCTTTATTTATTTCTTCTAATTTGCGTGATGTTGCCGGTGAACTAAGATTAGGCGATGTTACCCCAGTGGGGCTTGTAGTAGGCGGTGATAAGCTTTTCCGTTTCGATTTACGAATATCAATCGAATCCCTAACATAACCGAATTCAGCATATTTCGATTGTAACCGTTTCACATGTTCATCATACTCGACTCCTTCGATAACTGGAGTTGTATCCTCATTTATGATTTCAGGAGTTTCATCCTTAGGCGAAATTAAATTCTTAACGGTTGAATCACTAATCGTTGTTTCTTCTGTAGTTGTTCCAGCTTCCGCTTCCGCTTTATCTTCTTTAACCACCAAATGTTCATTCTCATTGCCATAAAAGCAATATCCAGTGTTTTGGTCAACGGACGACAACGGTAACACATTTTTATTCACCGCTTCAACCGGCTCATTATTATTAATAACTTCCACCGGTTTTGGTTTAACTTCCTCAATTTCATTAACGAAATGAACATATCCTCGATTCTTTAATAAACCAGCATTTGTGGTTTCAACACAGTTTTCCTCTAAGCTAACTTCAGAGCCTGTATCCATATATTCAATGCTATCCAAATCTGCGATTGGAGCCCCATTTGTTAACACTTCCGAAGACTTCTTCCCACAAATATGCCCAGTATCCTCGAAATCTTCGCCCATTGCAATACGAGCATCTGATCGCTTCTTTTTGGTTTTCATACGTTTATTTGACTTCGATTGGGGATTTATATCGAATTCTACATCGTCTAAATTGTCGGAAACTGCTCCATCACGCGCCCAATCGGATAATTCGGTTTCGGTTAATGCAGCAGTTGTTAAATCATTGCAAACAGAATCCGATTCGGATATTGGGGTGTTCCGTCCAGACGATTCATCAGGTTCTTTAGCACCTAGGGTGCATTTTGGAAGTCCAGGTTCAAAGTTAATTGGTTTTGGAATTGTGGATTCATTTGGTTCTTTAGAATTCGTTCCATCTGCTTTATTTTCCAGAAGTTTTTTAGTCAATTCCAAACATTCTAAACCCTCTATACTTGGTAGAACTTTCGGCTGGTTTAGTGTTTTCTTCTCACTTTGAATAGATTTTGGAAGTTCTGAAACTGTTTTATCATCTGGAAGATCAGGAATTATGGATAAACTATCCATAACGATATCGTCTTCCTGTAGTAGTTCTCCAGACGTATCGTGAATTTGTACTCTAGGAATATCATTGAATACTCGTCCAATTGACTTATCAGCGACTAGGTCGCTGTCTGAAGATGACAAAGAGTCAGAATCAATTTCTGAAGTCTTTTTATTTGTAGCCCAGACGATTTTCGGCACTATTATTGTCGTTTCATGTACTGGACTTCGAGGTCTGGATTCCACTTCGTTGTAGATAACGTCTGGTTTTGGTGGTTCTTCCTGAATTTCAGTTTCAGTTTTGGTGTCTTTTGGTAGAAGGTCTTTGGTGATGTCTGGTTGCATTGCGAATTTGTCGGTTGGTGATAAAGTTAGGTCGATTATTTCCGGCGATTTTGTCTTGTCGTTTTGACCATTTAGGCTAGGAGGGAACGTAGGGGATTTGGGGTTTAAGATAGGGGAAAGTGGGACATGTATTTTGGAAGTCCCCTGCAAAAAAGCTTGCATTGTCGGGCTTATTTCCGGTGCAGGATTCAACAGTTTTTGGTGCTCAGATATTTTCGAGTTAAAACTCTTAAATTTCGAATCTAACGTCGTACTTGACCCAGATTTTTGTATATTACCCGCTAACCCATTATTCCCAAGTAAATACCGCTTTTTAAGCTCTAATGACACTTTAGATGCAATCCCCCCAGTACTTTGAGTGCGGTTTAATAAATAGTCGCCCTTGCGTGGATTCACCAAAGCTGACGGCCTTATAAGATCAGGATTAGCGATGGGTTTTTGTGCATTTATTGGTTTTAGTATAAGTGGCACGAATTTAAGTTCAATGTCGCCGGATTTTTGGGGACGTTGTAGTTCCCCCGATTTGACTTGTACCTTTTTTGGAACCGGGTAAAATGAACCGGCACCACGGGTTTTTGTCACGTGGATATCGTTGAGCATGATGGCGGGGATTTCGCTGGTGGGAGTCCGGTCGTCGTGATCGAATTCCGAGTCGGTTGGGATATCCGTGGCGGAGTTCTCTTTGTCGCTGGAGGATTCGCTAGTTTCCTCGTCGGATGCGAGCTGCAAGAAGATTTATTTTCTTTAGTTCCTAAATCGTTTTAAACAGTTAACGGTAGCTTAAATTATGTTAAGACTAGTTAATCTTTAGGAGCGATTTTATTTAATTGCCAGTTAAGTAATTTCAAGAGCCTTAGGGGCGAGTTGGCTCAAATAAAGTAGTGGCCAGTACTGCCCAGTAATTATTAAATAGTTAATGCCCAATTGCACCATTAGAACTAGAGGGGTTTTTCTTTTGTTTGTATTTAGGTAATACAGCAAAATTAATAAGTAAATTTAGTCATATTAGCTATAAATAGTAATAAAACTTGTTATAAATTCCTAATTATATAAAACATATTAGTTAGATACTAAAGCAAGGCTTATTCAATGCAATAATGCATATAATGCTTCGATAGTGGCTAGATGCTTTAACATGGGCGGCTAGTGCGTGCGCACTCGCCGCCATTTAAAATCATGTTGTGGGGTTGAAAACCCAGACAACAAAAACACGCAAAACGACCATTTTTCAACAAACAACATACAAAAAGCGACTTTATAACGATTAATCTGTTTAAGGGTGAATTTAATTGTAAATTTAGACCAAATATGCATTTGTAGAGGACAATTTTGGCCAAATGTGTTATTTGTATTAATTATTTTGGTTTCGTATCGGCGTAATTAGCTATAATAGTAGTAAAATTTGTTATAAATACCTAATAATATAAAACATATTAGTTAAATACTAAAAGCAAGGCTTATTCAATGCAAAATACAATAATTTATATAATGTTTCACTTGGATAGTGGCTAGATGATTTGACATGGCGGCTAGTGCGTGCGCACTCGCCGCCATTTAAAATCAATTTGCGGGGTTTGGGAACCCAGACAACAAAGGACCATTTTTTCAATAAAAAGGGACTTTATATCATGTATACGATAACTTTATAATGATTAATCCCTTTAAGGGTGCATTTTAATGTCATTTTGGCTCAATATACGATATGCATTTGTATAAATACGAATAGGATAATTTTCTAAAGTAAATGCGACAACATAGAATGAAAAAACCTCTTAAAGGGTGAATTAAAATGTGAATTTTGGCCAAATTGTGTTATTTGCATTTGTATAGGCGAGTAAAGGGCTTGGGTAAAGGGTTAGAAAACAGCGTGGCCACACAACACTCAACATTAGCAATGGACATATTATTAAGATTAAACAATTAAAGTAATTGAACACTTGCAAAAACGAAAATAACATAGAAAACTCACGTTGTGTCGTTGATAATTACCTTAACACGGCCATTGCTAAAACGGGGTGAGGTGCACCTAGGCTTCAGGGACTAATACAATCTTAAAAAATAACTGCCACTTATTTTATCAACAATAAACACGAAACATATTCAATAAATTAACAATTATTAAAATTTTAACAAATTAACAAATGCATATTTATGATTAACAAACATATATAACATTATCACTTTTTATAATTGTTTTTTAAAAGATTTTTTAACACTCCGATTGATTTATCAGTTAAATAACTTAACTAAGAGTTTTATTCTAAGTGTAAATGACTAGAATTATACATTGACTAGTAATTAATTTTAATTTCTATATAAATTTTAAAGGAAGAATCCTGAATTCATGAAAACATTAATAATTATATATAAATAAAAATGGTATAAATAAAATAATTATTGAATATTGCAATCCTTATCCTTATTTTTATTACTATGGGCCTTAGCGATTTTTTTCTCAACTTTCTTATCCTTAACCGCTTCAGGAATCGATTCAGTTGAATCCTTAGACCCTTGATGCCTTATAGCATAACTAGAGGTCCTTTTACGCGGAGGCAACTCAGGTCTTTGCTCAAAACTTGAGCTAGTTTGAGCTAAAACCTCAACCTTAGCTTTACCTTGCTCCAAATCTAATTTTACAGTCGTTTCTGGCTCATTTATTATTGCCAAAGGCTCTATTTTGGTTTGAGCACTTGTTTGAGCCGATTTTTTCCGTGTTGGTACTTCCGGTTTAGTTTCAGGATCCATCAGATTAGATTCTGATTTCGTTTCCAAGAAATTTAACTTCATTTCATGCATTTTTGCTCTAGAAGGCGACAAGGCTCTAGTTCTAGTTTGAGCAACCCTCAAATTTGAGTCTGGATACTCAAACCCATTTAGAGTTTGAGCAACTGGAGTTGAAGGACCACTGGATAGTTTTTTGGTTCTTTGAGGCACTTGAGGCGTTATTGAGTTATTCTTTAATTCTTTATTTACTGTTGCATAAACTGGCTCAATATTTTGAGCACTTTTGCGCAAATCAGAATTAGAACCAATTATATCTGAGTATAATGGGTCTGAATCTGATTTGGAGCGCTCTAAAACTGCTTTTGAGGCTTCTAAGTTTGATTTAATACGTTCTAATACGTAGTTTGATGGCTCTAAATTTGATTTTGAGCGCTCTAATACTAGTTTTATTTTAGGGTAATGAGGTTTTAACTCTAATTTTTTTATTATAATTGGTAATTTGATATGTTGTGGTTTTAATATCTCAATTTCAGTTTGAGATTTATTCGTTTGGTCGTTTTTGATTTCTTTAACTACGTTTTGAGAAACATGTTTTTGAGGATATAAAACTTCTGATTTTGGTTTTATATCTAATTGTATTTCAATGCCTGGTTTTAAATCCATTTTATTTATTTCTGTTTTTGATTTGTCTGGGTTTTTCATTACAACGTTGATTTTTTCATTTTTGGTTTTGGTTTGAGGTAAATTTGAGTGATATTGAGCATTATTGTCGGTTTTTTGAGCATTTATGTTTATTTGTTTTGCAGTTTGAGTTATTCCTTTTTGATTTGAAGTACAATTGTTTGAGTTTTGAGCCGAATTTGTGTTTGCATTAAAGTTTTGAGCATTATTGTCCGTTTTTTGAGCATCTATGTTAGAGTTTTGAGTTAAATCTTGTTTAATGTTTATTTGTTTTGCAGTTTGAGTTATTCCTTTTTGATTTGAATTACAATTGTTTGAGTTTTGAGCCAAATTTGTGTTTGCATTAAAGTTTTGAGCATTATTGTCCGTTTTTTGAGCATCTATGTTAGAGTTTTGAGTTATATCTTGTTTTATGTTTATTTGATTTGCAGTTTGAGTTAATTCTCTTTGATTTGAATTAAAATCGTTGGAGTTTTGAGCTACATTTTGAGTTTTGAATGTATTATCGATATTTTCATTTGAATTTACATCCGAAATTAGGTTTTCTAATGAATTATCATTGATTTTATTAATTAAAGTAGTATTTATTGCTTCTGTGTTGTTATTGTTATTAGTATTATATATATTTATCTTTTGGACACAATTCGCTGAAAAATATGTGGTTTCGTTAGGATTAGCGTAAGTTTGGATTAAATTATCGTCGCTTAAGTCATCAGAGTTATTAGACAATTGTTTAAAATACGATTTATGCGATGCGAACGAACGTGAAGGCGAGATTTTTGAATCTTTCATTGATTGACTTTTCGTTAACTTTTTTGATAGTTTCGGAGAATCTACTTTTTCGAACATTGATAATTTACCTTTAATATCGATTTTAATACCGGATAAATCAACGGAAGCGCGCGGAAGATTGCAGTAAACATCCGTTTTTGATTTAGCTAATTCAAAATGTTCATTTTCGATGTTTTCAGGTTCTTTGTCTTTAAAAAGTGTTGAAAAACGCCGTTCAAAGAATTTAATATTATCTTTCGGCAATCTACAAACTGGGTCAACTTTAATTTGCTCTTTTTGCTGTTTTAAAACACGTTCTAAATTTTTATATTTTACGCCACTATCGGATCTTTGTAACTGGTTCTTCGGTTGATGCTCTAATTCTGTTATCCAGGTTAATAAATCGTCGATTTTTTCACCTTCCGGTTCAATATTAAATGCATCGTTTAATTCTGACGGGTTTCCTGTTTCAATTTCTAAAGCTTTTAATAAGTCTTCAATGCTTTCGCTTAGGGGTTCGTGAGTACGCTCAGGTTCTGGTTCAGGCTCCATTAGCTCAGGAGACTCAGATATCTTAGGAGCCTCAATAGGAATGAGCAGCTCATCTTCATTCGCTAACAAATTCTCAATATATTTATCTAAATCTTTTAAATCCTCATCTTGAGGCTCAAAATCAAATGAGGGACGTTTTGAGTCTAATTGCGCTTTTTGAGTTTTGAAATCTATTAGGCCTATCGTAGTTTTAGGGCGTTCAGCACGAATACGTTTTGGTAGTATAGCTTTTGGGGGTTCCCCGAAATATTTTTTAGCGTTTTCAATTTTTGCTAAAGTTGGAACTCGAGCCACTTTAGGGGTTTCGTTAGGGATGTTTATTTTAGTTGGAGTACGTTTTATTATTAGTAACGGTTGATCCTCCGATTTTAAATAAGGATGAGGAGTGGATTGATCGAATGACTTTTGTTTTATAAAGTTTTTTATGTTTTTTGTTGGACTTGGGGGTTTATTTCGGGGACTGGGCGATTTTTTAGGCGCACATTCAGCAATGGGGGCAGAATTATTTAAATCCTCAGACTTTCTAGAACTTCTAGGACTTAACGGGATTTTATTTAATTGTTCGGAGGACTTTGTATGTTCTGGATTCTTGAATAACTTTCTAGAACTGTTTGGACTTTCTGGATTATGCAATTTTCTAGAAGCTTTTGGGCTATTAGGGATTTTATTTAAGTTTTCTACAGATTTTCTAAGTTCTGATTGGTTTTGTAACTTTCTAGAACTGTTTGGGCTTGCCGGCATTTTATTCAAACTTTCGGAAGACTTACGATGTTCTGGATTAGAAGTCTTTGGACTATTAGGAGTTTTATTTAAGTTTTCTACAGATTTTCTAAGTTCTGATTGGTTTTGTAATTTTCTAGAACTGTTTGGACTTGACGGAATTTTATTCAAACTTTCGGAAGACTTACGATGTTCTCGATTTTGCAACTTTCTGGAAGTCCTTGGACTTACAGGAATTTTATTTAAAGTTTCTAACGATTTCGTTGTATCCGAATTTTTCTTATTTAAGCTTGAATTTGAAGCGGACTTTTTATTTGCTCCTTTCGGATTATCTACCGATTCCTTAAGGCCTGCATTTTTATTTAAACTTGTGTTTGAACTATTTAGGACCAAATTTTCAGCGGAATAAAATTCTGGATTCTCATTTAAATTTTCTATAGAACTATTTGATTTATTTTCACTATTAGGTAAATTATTAACTGTGATTTCGTACGAATCATTTAGAATTTGCGTTAATTTTACAGGTTCTTGCGCTAAATTAACACCATTCGCACTTTTAACACTAATATTCTTAGCTTCAGAAAGCTTAAGTTTCATATTATCTAAATGATTGCAACTATTTTCAGTTGAATCACACTTATTATCTAATATTTGTGATAAATTTACAGTATTGTCATTTTGTTTACAAGAATTGACATAATTTTCATTAATTATGTCAATATTTATATCAGTTTGGATATTAGAGACAATATCTGGTAAAGTAGGGCTATTTTGTGTTTGTAAATTAGGTTTTGGAGCTTGAGGCTCATTAGGAGCATTTTTAGGGGTTTGCTCATTTGTAGAAGCATTTTTCTCAGAGTTTAACTGAAGTTCAGGGGCATTTTTAAGCTCGGTGGATTTTAACTCAGGTTCTAATTCAAGTTTTGGAGTTACATTAATAAGCTCAGGTTCTAACTCAAGTTTAGGAGCTATAATAAGCTCAGGTTCTAACTCAAGTTTAGGAGCTACATTAGTAAGCTCAGGTTTTAACTCAAGTTTAGGAGCTACAATAATGAGCTCAGGTTCTAACTCAAGTTTAGGAGCTACTTTAATGAGCTCAGGTTCTAACTCAAGTTTAGGAGCTACAATAATAAGCTCAGGTTCTAACTCAAGTTTAGGAGCTACATTAATAAGCTCAGGCTCCATTTTAATGTCAAGTTTAGGAGCATCAACTACTGTTTCACTTAAGTTAGGGGCGCTAGATTTAATCTGGGAGTCTGTAAGTTCAACTGAAGGGTTTAAAATGTCTGTTGGAGGATTTTTTTGAGCAGATAATAAAAGATTGTTCACCTCAGTGTCTGACCCGGTGTCTGCTGGTATGATGGGTTGTTTAACTCGCACTTCTTCTTTTCGAAGCTCTCGAGCCCGGATTTCTTCTTCGCCTTCTGTCGCAGTATCGCTTTCGTCGTCTGTAACCCAATTAAAACACAAAATGGATAATATTACATTATTTAGTATTAATTTAACTCTTACCATCTGAAGTAGATTCGTAGCTGAAATCCGAGCCGGTGTCATAATCCTCCGGAGAATCGGATTCATCCAGTTCTTGGTCCTTGCTGTACCGTTTCACCCACTCTTTAGCGATGCGTTGCGTTCCTTCTTTGGTAATCGGTTCTTCGAGAGCTTCCTGGAAGACTTCGTCGTCTTCTGACTCTGAGTCGCTGCAATTATAAGTGTAACATTGCACGAATTGAATGTTGCGACAACATTTGCACTCTGAACTTACAGTCGCATCCATGGGTGAGACCTCATTGATTAGCAAATATTATTGTTATTTTTTAAGTGTTATAATTGTTTTATATAATTTGGAACATGCAAAACTTATTTATTATATACATTTATGTGCAGTTAACTCGCTTAAACCAGGGTGTGACACCAGTGGTCATAGAAAATATATTGCGCGTTGCAGATTTTCGTACTAGGTTCAAAAACAATGTAAATCAAAAAGGATTTAATTTATTTAGGGGTTTAATCAATTTAATTGAAGCTCTTCTCATAAATAAAGTCTTCAGATTAAATTGATTAAATCCCTAAATAAATTAAAATCTTTTTTATTTACATTGTTTTCGAAGTCTTTATTATGAGAAGAGCTTCAATTAAATTGATTGAATCCCTAAATAAATTAAAGCATATTTTATTTACATTGTTTTCGAAATCTTTATTATTAAATTGATTGAATCCCTAAATTAAATTAAAGCCTTTTTATTTACATTGTTTTCGAAGTCGTTATTATGAGAAGAGCTTCAATTAAATTGATTAAATCCCTAAATAAATAAAAGCCTTTTTAATTTACATTGTTTTCGAAGTCTTTATTATGAAAATAGCTTCAATGAAATTGATTAAATCCCTAAATAAATTAAATCCTTTTTTATTTACATTGTTTTTGAAATCTTTATTATTAAATTGATTGAATCCCTAAATAAATTAAAGCCTTTTTATTTACATTGTTTTCGAAGTCGTTATTATGAGAAGAGCTTCAATTAAATTGATTGAATCCCTAAATAAATTAAAGCCGTTTTTATTTACATTGTTTTCGAAGTCATTATTATGAAAATAGCTTCAATTAAATTGATTAAATCCCTAAATAAATTAAAGCCGTTTATATTTACATTGATTTCGAAGTCTTTATTATAAGAGCTTCAATTAAATTGATTAAATCCCTAAATAAATTAAAGCCTTTTCAATTTACATTGTTTTCAAAGTCTTTATTATGAGAAGGAGCTTCAATTAAATTGATTTAATCCCTAAATAAATTAAAACCGTTTTTATTTATATTGTTTTCGAAGTCTTTATTAGAAGGGCTTCAATTAAATTAATCCCTAAATCAATTAAAGCCCTTTTTATTTACATTGTTTTCGAACCTCTTGTACTTGCTTTGAAAACTGAATTTATGAATTAATCAACGGCTTTAAATCCTCAAAAAGGCTTCAAAAGCCAATTATATGATAATAAATGGATAATGCGGAATAAATATAATATATTTTCTTACCTTTCCGATGATTCGTCATCACTGCTACCAATTTCAGCGGTTGACGCTCCAAAATTGCGATCAGTCCATTCATCTTCATCCATTTGACTAAACGATTCCTCATGATCCGAAATACCAGCCACAGACATATTAGAGAATTCAATACGTTCTGGGGTATTAACTATAAAAAAAAAAAAAAAAAAAACATTACGTATAGTCGAATTAGAAAGACTCGATAATCCGAATAGTGAAATACTCGGATAATAGAGGCTCTACTGTATATAGATTAATACAAACCTCTATCAATAAAATCAGCTCCGCCGATATTCCGTGCCTTATCCGGACTTCTACGGTGTTCTCTGCCCATTTTCCCTTTGCCCACTACCTTATTGCCCTTCAGTTGCCCAGTCATACCGAAGTGTTGCGAACAATAGAATTTATGGCCATATTTGCCGTCGCGATCGAATAAATATGATCCTAGGCGAAGCATCGTACTGCAATATTGGCACCGGAAGCAGCCGCGATGGAAGAAACGGCCTTCGGCCGAAAGACGCTCCATTAAATAAACCCTTTTCGCACAAAAATGGCAATGTTCAGAACCTCCCGGTGCAGGAATGATCACTTTAGAATTCTGCAAACAACAAATTATCCAATTTTTAATAATAAATGCGCCATTTAAATGAATTAAATATACCGATTTTTGAATAGGCTTCGCCACTTCCGGTTGTTTCTTAAACTGTTCTGTAATGGCCGACACTTTATTCTGTTTTAATTCGCGAACAGTTCCTTCTTTTAATTTCTGGTCGAGTTGTTTTAGGGATTTATCAATTGCGGCATATTTTTTATCCTCTGAATCTTGTCGGTCAATCCCTTTTTTCTCCATTTTAGTTCTTCGCGCCAAAAACTGCTCATTACTCCATTTAGGCACACGCTCCTTCTCCCGATTACCAGATTTGCCCATTTTATTTTCTTTAATCTTTTTCTCGATTTCCCGCACGTTCCAATCAGTTGTTTCGATTTTGCCAATCGCTCGTAGAAGGTCCTTAGGTTTTTTCTCCTGCGGTATTGTCTCTCGCAGTTTATCCTCGAAATCCTTGATTCGTCCTGAAAACTCCTCATCCTTTTCCCCGCGGAGTTGTCCTGGGAATTTTGGGTCGCGGTCCTTTACAAATGGACACGAAATGGCGTTATTTTGGGACAATTTTTGTTAGAATTTAATTACAATATTTAAATGCACAACGTATTTAAGGCCCACTTAAATATTAAACTTACCATAAATTATCCAAAAACATTGTTAATTTTCACACAAATGCTTATTAATAAACCAATTTGTTTTAATATACGAAATAAAACGTGTAATTAATAATAACTATTATTAAAATAATATATTTTTTAGTTAAAAACTGTAATAAGTTAAAAATAAACTAGATATGTAATAATATTAATAATTAATTGAGCGGGGCAATTTGTAAAAAATTGGCGGAAAGTGATGCATCGGTGGCAGCCAAATAAAATAGGTTGAGTCCCTCTAATTTTTTTTACTTTTAACTATCGCTAGCTAAATTATTTAAGATATTTTTGTCTAGTTATACTTTAAGTATAGATTAAAAATTATTTTACGTGGTTTAAGTATTATAAATATCTAAACTAATATGAAACATTATTAAATTAATATATCTTTTAGTTAAAAACTGTAATAAGTTAAAAATATACTAGATATGTAATAATAATATTAATAATTCATTGACCCCGGCAATTTGAGAAACATTGGCGGCAAGTGATGCATCGGCAGCCGCCAAAATAAAATAGGTTGACTCCCTCTAATTCTTTTACTTTTTAACTTTTGCTAACTAAATTATTTTTCACACAAATGCTGATTAATAAACCAATTTATTTTTTATATACGAAATAAAACGTGTAATTAATAATAAACTCATTAAAAAATCTATATAAATATCTAAACTATTATTAAATTAATATATTTTTTAGTTAAATACTGTAATAAGTTAAAAATATACTAGTTATGTTATAATAAAATTAATAATTAATTGACCCCGGCAATTTGTAAAACATTGGCGGAAAGTGATAGATCAGTAGCCGCCAAAATAAAATAGGTTGAGCCATTCTAATTTTTTTACTTTTTAACTATCGCTACCTAAATTATTTTTCACACAAATGCTGATTAATAAACCAATTTATTTTTTATATACGAAATAAAACGTGTAATTAATAATAAACTCATTAAAAAATCTATATAAATATCTAAACTATTATTAAATTAATATATTTTTTAGTTAAATACTGTAATAAGTTAAAAATATACTAGTTATGTTATAATAAAATTAATAATTAATTGACCCCGGCAATTTGTAAAACATTGGCGGAAAGTGATAGATCAGTAGCCGCCAAAATCAAATAGGTTGAGCCATTCTAATTTTTTACATTTTAACTATCGCTACCTAAATTATTTTTCACACAAATGCTGATTAATAAACCAATTTATTTTTTATATACGAAATAAAACGTGTAATTAATGATAAACTAATTAAAAAATCTATATAAATATCTAAACATTATTAAATTAATATATGTTTTAGTTAAAAACTGTAATAAGTTAAAAATATACTAGTTATGTTATAATAATATTAATAATTAATTGAGCCCGGCAATTTGTAAAACATTGGCGGAAAGTGATAGATCAGTAGCCGCCAAAATAAAATAGGTTGAGCCATTCTAATTTTTTACATTTTAACTATCGCTACCTAAATTATTTTTCACACAAATGCTGATTAATAAACCAATTTATTTTTTATATACGAAATAAAACGTGTAATTAATAATAAACTAATTAAAAAATCTATATAAATATCTAAACATTATTAAATTAATATATGTTTTAGTTAAAAACTGTAATAAGTTAAAAATATACTAGTTATGTTATAATAATATTAATAATTAATTGAGCGGGGCAATTTGTAAAACATTGGCGGCAAGTGATGCATCGCTAGCCGCCAAAATAAAATAGGTCTAATTTTTTTACTTTTTAACTATAGCTAGCTAAATTATTCAAGGTACTTTTGCCTAATTATACTTTAAGCATAGATTAAACGTTATTTTAAACGTTCTTTCGTGGTTTAAGAATAACTTTTAGGTAAAAATCATTATTAAATTAATAATTTGTGTTATTAAATGTTAAACAAGATGTCGTCTACTTACGCAAACCGTATTTTTTTTTTGTTAGTTAACACAAAACACAGCAAAAACACACACAGAATTTTCTCTTACGGGAAACAATAATTTTTGTTCTAAACTTTTGACGCGATCTTCGAAATTGTCGGCCGTTTGCCGGTACAAGTAGATCGAATAGTCCTCGAAAGGGCCATTTTCGTCGTATTTCGCATTTGCGTGAAGCATTTGCATTGATTTAATAAATTGCTCGGTTTGTTTTTTACGTTGTTGCTTACGACGCGACATACGTTCGGTACGATTTGCGACAATTTCTTGTAATCGCTGTTGACGCTCCTCCTAAGATTAGTTTTATTGATATTTAAGAATAAATATATATATTGTAAACAACATAATCTTCGGTCGGCGATAAGCTATTGGGTTTATATTTGCGCAGGGAGACTTTTCTCTCTAACAATAACAATTAAACTTAAATAAACATAATTTCGTAAAACAAGCGGTGTAGAACCATACAATATCTACAATTTGGCATAATTTATACAACGAAATTATAATTATTGTAGCTGTAAAATGAAATATAGATATTTTTCTTTCGAATATATCATTTTATAGCTACAATAATACAATTTAGTTGTAAAAAAATATGTTATTTTGTAGGTATTGCTTGTTTCTACACGGCACGTTTTCTGAAATTACCATTGCTAGACAGAGAACGCGAACTAAATTTAATTTAACACAATAAAACAATTGATAATACGGGCCAAACAAATGAAAAACAGTATATTTTACACACAATATTACACACACACAGACTTAAAATCTTAAATTATATCTAGAACGAGGCGAAGCATATTTGCTTCGCAGATATTCGAAGATCATAAATAAAAATGTCATAAACAGAATATAAGTGACTGTAAACCAGAAATGTTTCAGTAAACACGACACCTAAAAAGCGCGTTTAAATTATAAATAATTAATAATATAAAGTTAAAAAAAAAAAACTTACCACCGATGCTCCAACTTTTTCCTGGCTCCGACGTTTACGCGTTTTTCGATCATTTATGCCTAAATTCACAATAATCGCGTTAGGAATCTCGGCATGCCTTTTATGGCGTACAGACACACGACTTTGACCTTGAGCCGCAGAATTAGCGGTAATATTCGTTCGATTCGGGATAGTAAAATCCCGAATAGGGAATCGTTCCACTTTTTTCGGCTCGGGCAAATCCTGAATCATAAAAACCCGCCATTTTAGATTTTATATAATATTTACAGCTGCCCTACACATTTAGGGGAAGTACAGGGAATAAAATGCAATATTACAGCGAAACTGATGTTAAAATACACAAATGTATGTGTTTGGGTGAATGTATGTGTAGAACGCTTTGTATATATGTGTTTAGGGGTACAGTGGCGAAGCTACGCTATTTTTATAGTACCGCCACTGGTTATTTATGCTATTTTTAATTACTGTAAGCGATTAAATTGCATGTTATTCCCGTGTAGTTAAATATATACCGATTTGGGCATTTTAATAAGCGCCGCATGCAAATCGGAGATTTTCTTATCCAAACATTTACATTTTGCATCTAAAATCGTTTTTTCGCGCAGCAGTTCTAATTTTTCGGCAGGCGAAGCCGTTTTTAAATTCTTGAAAACGTTGTAGCTAATCGACCGTTTAATTAGCGGTAGAAATTTAGGCGTAATCACATATTTCTCTTTATCCGAAAGCGATTTCTTTAAATTATAACGCGTTTCCTCAAAATTCTCTTCAGGAATTTCAGCTAATTCATTCAAAAACTTATATTTTATATTATTCACTAAAACTTCCGGTGGATTTTGAACATTCTTGTAAAATTCTTCGTACGAATCATCCGCGATTAATTCTGCAGATGAAATATTTTGGCAAAACTTTTCGTAATCACATACATGCAAAACTTTAACTTCCGTATCAGTAATTTCAGCCATTTCCGGTTTAGTAGCTTTCGTAATGTTTCGGGAATAAACGCGGGAATTGAATTTTTGTAGCTCAGTTTTTTTATTCTTAATACAACAAATGCTTCGTTTAACCGCTAAACTAAAACTGGTTAAACTTGATCGAGGTTTAACCGTTAATTTCGAGCGAAATTTCGATTTGACCTCTATTTTTCGCTTTAGTTTAACGGCACCAGTTTGACTGAAATCGTTCACACTGTGCGCCATTTTGTGCTGGTTTAAATTATTTTTACTCGTTTGTAAATCGCGGTTAAACGTCTTCGATCTTAAAATTGGAGGTTTTGCAGTTTTAATCTCAATTAAATCTTCGGGTAACTCAGGATTTAAATAGATTTTCGCGTCGAATTTTAAATTATCTTTAGATTTTATATATTTTTCTAGTTTACTCGCATTTGAAAGATCTAGGGGAATCCCAATTTTAGAGGTGGGTTTTGAGATATTAGCGGTTTTAAAATATTTTTCTGTATTTTTATTAGGGTTTAAATATTTGTCTAGTTTGTTATCTATTTTTGAGATTATTGTTGCAATTTTAGAGGATTTTACATTTTTAAGCTTAGAATCTTTGTCTGCAAGTTCGTTTTCTAGTTTACTGTTTTCTGTTTTGGAGGGTTTCACATGTTGAGGCTTAGAATCTTTATTTATTATTGAAATCGTAGATGCAAGTTCTGCATTTGTACCATTGTTAAAATTAGGATCGTTTTCTAATTTACTGTTTTCTGTTTTGGAGGTTTTCACAGTTTGAGGCTTAGAATCGTTTGATTTTATATATTTATCTGGGTTATTGTTTATTATTGAGATTATAGCTGCAAGTTCTGTTTTTGTATCATTGTTAATGTTAGAATCTTCTGTTTTGGAGGGTTTCATATTTGGAGGTTTAGAATCGTTTGATTTTATATTTTTATCTGGGTTTATTATTGAGATATTTGTATCATTAATAAAGTTAGAATCGTTTTCTATTTTGCAGGGTTTCTCATTTAGAGGTTCAGAATCGTTTGATTTTAATATTCTATCTGGGTTATTGTTGTTTATTATTGAGATTGTAGCTACAAGTTCTGCATTTGTATCATTGTTAAAGTTAGAATCTTCTGTTTTGGAGGGTTTCATATTTAGAGGCTTAGAATCATTTGATTTTATATTTTTATCTGGGTATATTATTGAGATATTTGTATCTTTATTAAAGTTAGAATTGTTTTCTATTTTGGAGGTTTTCTCATTTCGAGGTGCAGAATCGTTTGATTTTATATATTTATCTGGGTATATTATTGAGATATTTGTATCATTATTAAAGTTAGAATCGTTTTCTAATTTATTGTTTTCAATTTTGGAGGGTTTCACATTTAGAGGTTCAGAATCGTTTGATTTTGTATTTTTATCTGGGTATATTATTGAGATATTTGTATCATTATTAAAGTTAGAATCGTTTTCTGTTATTAAGATCGTATCATTGTTAAGATTAGAATCGGTTTCTAGTTTATTGTTTTCGGTTTTGGAGGTTTTCACATTTCGAGGCTTAGAATCGTTTGATTCTATATTTTTATCTGGGTTATTGTTATTTATAATTGAGTTATTTGTATCATTATTAAAATTAGAATCGATTACTTGTTTGGAGGGTTTCACAATTAGAGGTTTAGATTCGTTTGATTTTAAACTTTTATATATTAATGAGATCGTAGTTGCAATGTCTGCATAGGTATCATTGTCAAGATCGGTTTCTAGTTTATTGTTTTCTATTTTGGAGGTTTTCACATTTAGAGGTTTCGAATCGTTTTTTTCTGGGTTATTGTTTATTATTGAGATTGTAGTTGGACATTCTGCTTTTGTATTTTTAAGATTAGAGGTTTCGGGGATTATATCACGTTCTAAGTTAAAGTTAGGATTGTTTGCGATCATTTCTGCCGTTAATTCCGTGATTTTACACGTTACCGCGTCGCTGGTTTGAGGCAACAGAAGCCCTTCGTTCTTTTGAGCGGCTAAATTTAATGTATCAGGCTTATATATAGTGTAAACGTACGCTAGACTAGATCCACTATCAACGGTAATTGAGCTAACGCCGATTGAAGCACCGATATCATCAAAATTACATTTGTCTAGCTCACTTAAAAATATGTCTGTAACAGATCTCACCGAGATGTCTGACCAAGGGCATTTAAAAATCTCTAGTTTTGGATGTTCACAAGTCTATAGAGTGGAAAAGGACATTTATTAAAGCCCTACCAGTTAATTGTGGATCGATTATTGGGGCTTAAACTTACCAATTTTGGGTGCTTAATATGGGGGATTTCCCCGCGAAACGTGTCGTAAATTTGCGTTAAATATGATAGCATTGTTAGCAGATCTGGAATGGCGCACTCCTCCATTTCCTGCCCGGACATCACCGGGGGTACACCTAAAAAAACATTCTTCGATACACGGTATACAAGGACCTTAAATATAATCGGTGCCGTGTAAAGTAAAACCCAAATTATTAATATAACTTACCGACTGCGCCATGGCGACTGCTAATAATAAAATACAAACTGAAGGAAAACCGTGTAATTACATGATTCTGTATATAAATGGGTGCCCCTAGTTATAATCAAAAAGCCGTAAAAAGGAAAATCGGAAACTTACCTAATTCCTTCTCTAAGATGTCGAACGCCAATTGATTATTCTGCGCAACATCGTGATCAATCAACGCGTAAAAATCTAATAAATCTGGACGGTATCTGTGAATAACTGCACACAAAACTAAACCACTCTTAAACGACGATGTTAAATCCTCCACAGACAACTCTTCATATTGTATTATTTGCCGTTTCAACCATTGCAACAATGTGTCCGGATGCACCTGAGAATCTACCCATAAAAACTAATTAAATTCCATCATTGAATTGAATTCAATTCCTTACCTTTTCTTCGCCGTTTCTTGTGCAATTCCTGTACTTGAGGCACTTGGGGCGTAGCGCTTTGCATCACTTTCAAACTGTCCGGATTATCCGTGTCGAACAAGAGAACAACTTGTGCGGGCAATAAAGAGTTTTTATTTAAATTCGGATAACGGGTGCTAGGGTCTAAAGTGTATGATTTGCTGTCGCGTTGCAAGTTTTCGGGAGTTGTTTGTCCTAGTAGGCGGTAGATTGATTCGCGCTCCGCTAGAACCTCTAGGGGGGTCATGGTGCCGGAGCCCCAGCCACGCAGGGCCCAACAGGCGTCCATGGAAGACAGGAAGCCGCGGGCGCAGCCAGAACCCGTCGGCCAAAACGGCTGGAAAGAGACATTCACATATTTAGGGGATTCCCAATGCTATAAGATATATTTTGTATTTTATTTGTTAAAAAAACTAGAAAAGAAATGCAAAAAAGTGCAAAAAATATTCATTTTGTAGACGCCATTTTGTTTTTAGATCGATTTTGATACCAAATCCGGAATTTACATTGACATATTTAGGGGATTCCCAATGCTATAAGATATATTTTGTATTTTATTTGTTAAAAAACTAGAAAAGAAATGCAAAAAAATGCAAAAAATATTCATTTTGTAGACGCCATTTTGTTTTTAGATCGATTTTGATACCAAATTCGTAATTTGCGACCCCAAAAACCTTGTGTTATCAAATTTCCAAGCGATTAAATAAATACATATTTTAATTAAGAGTGTATTAAAAAAACTGGAGTGGCATGCACTCGACTTTCACTTTACATAGTTTTTGAGGCCAAATTCGTAATTTGCGACCCTAAAAACCTTGTGTTATCAAATTTCCAAGCGATTAAATAAATAAAACAGTTATACATATTTTAATTAAAAGTGTATTAAAAAAACTAAAGTGGCCTGCACTCGACTTTCACTTTACATAGTTTTTGAGGCCAGATTCGTAATTTGCGAGCCTAAAAACCTTGTGTTATCAAATTTCCAAGCGATTAAATAAATAAAACAATTATACATATTTTAATTACGAGTGTATTACAAAAGCTGGAGTGGCATGCACTCGACTTTCACTTTACATAGTGTTTGAGGCCAGATTCGTAATTTGCGACCCTAAAAACCTTGTGTTATCAAATTCCAGGCGATTAAATAAATAAAATAGTTATACATATTTAAATTACGAGTGTATTAAAAAAGCTGGAGTGGCCTGCACTCGACTTTCACTTTACATAGTTTTTGAGGCCAGATTCGTAATTTGCGACCCTAAAAACCTTGTGTTATAAAATTTCCAAGCGATTAAATAAATAAAACAATTATACATATTTTTATTACGAGTGTATTAAAAAAACTGGAGTGGCCTGCACTCGACTTTCACTTTACATAGTTTTTGAGGCCAGATTCGTAATTTGCGAGCCCAAAAACCTTGTGTTATCAAATTTCCAAGCGATTAAATAAATAAAACAATTATACATATTTTTATTACGAGTGTATTAAAAAAACTGGAGTGGCCTGCACTCGACTTTCACTTTACATAGTGTTTGAGGCCAGATTCGTAATTTGCGACCCTAAAAACCTTGTGCTATCAAATTTCCAAGCGATTAAATAAATAAAACAATTATACATATTTTTATTACGAGTGTATTAAAAAAACTGGAGTGGCCTGCACTCGACTTTCACTTTACATAGTGTTTGAGGCCAGATTCGTAATTTGCGACCCTAAAAACCTTGTATTATCAAATTTCCAAGCGATTAAATACATAATTTAATTGAGAGTGTATATTAAAAAACTGGAGTGGCCTACACTCGACATTATTTCACGTAATTTTTGAGGCCAGAAAAAAAGCAACAAAAAACAACAAAAAAGCAACAAAAAAAAAACAAAAAAAGTAGACTTACTTCAAGTAAACTGTCCCCGACCAAAGTCATAAGTAATCGATGCCCGTTTCGATCGAGAACTTTGGACGCGTTTTCGGCGGCGTACATCGACGTAAAATCGAACATGTTCACATCCGGATTTCCGTAATGATTAACGGCAAATTCCAAATCGGGCATTTGGTATTGCGTCGAAAAATCGGCAGCTTCTCTCGCGTACGATTGAAGCGCATCGATGTCCACATTTTCTCGACTCAACAATTTCGATGTATCCGGAATATCCTACGGGTTCCAAATCACATAGAAAACAATACAAAAATCAATCAAAAACCACTTACATTAATAATAACGCCCTTTTCGAGTAAACTCTGCTTCTTGGCGGTCATCACAAAATAATGCGTATCATCTTTATAATAAACGATGTTTTCTAAATCAATGCCAGTCGCTTCGTATAAATCCTTAAAGAATTTCTGGTTGAAAATGAACGCAACTCCGCTAATTTCCTCAACACGGGCTTCCGCCTCCGTTCGTTTGTTGATAAAATTCGCTGTGATCGCAATTGCAAGTCTGCCCCGGAATTCTTTCCGTTTAAAGCCTTCCAACGTGTTTCTCCGTCCGTCTGCTCCGATTAAAACGTCGAATTCGTACTGGGAAACGGGGTGGTCTGCCGGGCAGAACATTCCTCGCCAACCAATGCCTAAAAAAAAATTATTAAACGTAAAAGAGTCTTTAAATGCATAATTAAACAATTGTGGCGAGCTGAACGCATAGGTGCGTTGGACCTAAACTTGTTTTTTATCAAAATAATCTATAAAAAAGATTTCAATTGGCTATAATAATTAAAAACGCTCGCATATCGCATATATTACTTATTAGGCGAGCTGGACGCATAGGTGCTTGGTAGCTAAACTTGTTTTATATCAAAATAATCTACAAGAAATTGTAAAACTTTTTATATCTATAACATTTTGCTCTAATTGTTAACTAAAAGGCTATAATAATTAAAAACGCTCGCATATCGCATATATTACTTATAAGGCGAGCTGGACGCATAGGTGCTTGGTAGCTAAACTTGTTTTATATCAAAATAATCTACAAGAAATTGTAAAACTTTTTATATCTATAACATTTTGCTCTAATTGTTAACTAAAAGGCTATAATAATTAAAAACGCTCGCATATCGCATATATTACTTATAAGGCGAGCTGGACGCATAGGTGCTTGGTAGCTAAACTTGTTTTATATCAAAATAATCTACAAGAAATTGTAAAACTTTTTATATCTATAACATTTTTCTCTAATTGTTAACCAAAAGGCTATAATAATTAAAAATGCTCGCATATCGCATATATTACTTATAAGGCGAGCTGGACGCATAGGTGCATTGTACCTAAACTTGTTATATATCAAAATAATCTACAAGAAATTGTAAATCTTTTTATATCTATAACATATTTTCAAATTGTTAACTAAAAGGCTATAATAATTAAAAACGCTCGCAAATCGCATATATTACTTATAAGGCGAGCTGGACGCATAGGTGCGTTGTACCTAAACTTGTTTTATATCAAAATAATCTACAAGAAATTGTAATACTTTTTATATCTATAACAGTTTTCTCTAATTGTTAACCAAAAGGCTATAATAATTAAAAACGCTCGCAAATCGCATATATTACTTATACGGCGAGCTGGACGCATAGGTGCGTTGTACCTAAACTTGTTTTATATCAAAATAATCTACAAGAAATTGTAAAACTTTTTATATCTATAACATTTTTCTCTAATTGTTAACCAAAAAGCTATAATAATTAAAAATGCTCGCATATCGCATATATTACTTATAAGGCGAGCTGAACGCATAGGTGCGTTGAACCTAAGCTTGTTTTTATCAAAAATAAATAGCATTAAAATTGCTGACAAAAAAAAATTAAATAAATATTTTTAAGAAATTGTCCGGCTACTTTCTAAATTAGTGGGCAACCGACGCATCGGTTACCGCCAACTTTTTGACAACCGGGCCAAATAAAAAAAATCTTTTAAAAATTAAAAATATAGTTTTTAAAATAGTGCCCAAATTTGTAAAAAAAAAAATACTTACGTTCTTGAGACTCTTCTTTGGACGGCGGTGGTAACAGCTTCATAAAACTAATTTCCGTATGTATTTCAACCCCTAAAAGCAGCGCCACTTTTAACAGAATACATTGTATTTGTCTGATACTAATATGGTCTATTGCGCCTGCGCAGAACTTCCCGAAAAACTTCTTTGCCCCTAACGCCCGTAAATCTTCAATCACAAACGGCCACAAATGTAAAACATTATTACGGGACATTCGGTCACGTTTTTCAATCACGACCTAAAAAAAAAAAAACCCCTAACATTTTAGAAAATGTACATAAATAAAAAATTACACGTAAAAGTAATAATAAATTGCAAATTATATATTTAAATAAAAGAAAAAAGAACTTACCACTTTGGCGCCTAAAAGTTGAGCTTCGATCGCGGTCCTTAAGCCGCAAGGACCACCCCCAACGATTAGGACCCTAGTATTCGGGCACGCCTTGCCCCTAGCGTAGCATTTATGACTAGCACGTAAATCGAATTTCTTCCATAAGGCCTTAGCTCGCCACGAATTCACATATTGCTATAATATTCAAAATTTAAGAGCCTAAATAACCAAAAAAAGAATGCGAATTACCTTTAATTTTGGGTAAAACGCAGGAAAATGGTTCGGTCGGGTGTTGATGGCATCACAGAGTTGTCGGTGATAGCCTAGGATCGTTTTTAAGGTGCTCGCATTGCAGAACTTGTCGAATATATCACATGCCAAGGCGCTGTCAGGTACTTGGGTGCCTTGGGCCCCCTTGTTTGTTAGGCCTGTACGTTCCATTATTTAAAAAATATTCCACTAATTATTTGGCAGTAGATAAAACCTAATGATAGAAATAAAATACTGAAATAATTTACATATACAGTCAATTTTTATATGAGACTAATTTGCAAATGTCAATTGACATTTGTATTGATTCAAAAACATTGATTTGTCAAGTTTACTTGATTATTTAAAAAATTATTCATTTCTAATTATCCGAATTGTGTAAATTCAAAATTATTATTTTAATACTATTCAAAAAGTGTATGTAATGTCGTGCTGATACCAAACATAATTAAATATCGTCGCTCCTACGAAGGTACCGAACCGATTTACACCAAATTTGGTACACATATTATTTAACATCGCATTTGAATCCCTTCACAGTTTAGATCCAATCGTTTGTATACTTCCCGAGTTATAGGGCCCCAAAATGTACAACCCCCCTTAATACGACCCTTATAAAAATAATGAAAACACTCAAAAATACTACTAAAAATCCTAAGGTATTTTATATCTACAAGATTTTTTCATATTGTTAACCCAAAGGCCGTAAAAAATTATTAAATAGACCAAATTTGTACCCTCTACTCCTTTGAAGGTACCGGAGTGATTCACACCAAATTTGGTACACATATTATTTAACATCCTATTTGAACCCCTTCACAGTTTAAATCCAATCGTTTGTATACTTCCCAAGTTATAGGGGCCCAAAATTTACAACCCTCCTTAATACGACCCTTATAAAAATAATCAAAACACTCAAAAATACTAGTAGAAATTCTAAGATATTTTATATCTACAAGATTTTTTCATATTGTTAACCCAAAGGCCGTAAAAAATTATTAAATAGACCAAATTTGTGTCCTCTACTCCTCTGAAGGTACCGGAGCGATTCACACCAAATTTGGTACACATATTATTTAACATCCTATTTGAACCCCTTCACAGTTTAAATCCAATCGCCCGTATACTTCCAGAGTTATAGGGCCCCAAAATGTACAACCCCCCTTAATACGACCCTTATAAAAATAATTAAAACACTCAAAAATACTAGTAAAAATTCTAAGATATTTTATATCTACAAGATTTTTTCATATTGTTAACCCAAAGGCCGTAAAAAATTATTAAATAGACCAAATTTGTGTCCTCTACACTTTTGAAGGTACCGGACCGATTCACACTAAATTTGGTACACATATTATTTAACATCCTATTTGAATCCCTTCACAGTTTAGATCCAATCGTTTGTATACTTCCCGAGTTATAGGGCCCCAAAATTTACAACCCTCCTTAATACTACCCTTATAAAAATAATGAAAACACTCAAAAATACTACTAGAAATTCTAAGATATTTTATGTCTACAAGATTTTTTCATATTGTTAACCCAAAGGGCATAAAAAATTATTAAATATAATATTATATCTATTTTTTAAATTGTTAACTAAAAGGGCGAGCTGGATGCATCGATGCATACCGAATCATGTTGTTGTTTGAATTAAATATAATAAAAATATATAATAAATTTTGTAGGTGTTTATTTTAATTATAATAATTTTTAATTAATTAATTTCATTCAAGAATAATAATTATTATTATATTTTGGGGTAAATTTACAATTTAGGCATTATTTTGGTACGTAAATGACAATTGTAGGAAGTTTTCTAAGTTGACCTATTTAATTTTAAGTAGTAAAGGGACATTATACCAAATGCGGACATATCTCATTATCTAATAAAAGCGTAGCGCGTTTTTATAGAAAGAATTCCCATTGAACAATGCCTACAACATTCTCGACTTTTTCATTAGTCATTGACAGCGAATTAATCTCTTAACTGCACTTAAGTCACTCATAAAAATGATTAAGTATTGTTATGGCATTAGCGCGCAGGTGTTGTAGGAACTACAAACACACACACACACACACACACACACATGCATTTTACGACTTCTTTTTTTCTAATCATCGAAACAATGAAACATCAGATTCGCGATAAAAAGACTGTTGACTGATCGCACATTTGTGTCAACAACCTCAATTTTTAATGTTAATGATTCGTCTTAATAACAACTATTTTCTAATGATGTTAAACTTTTTTTTATATTATACAGGGAGCTGAAAACATTGGTGCTAGCCACGTAAAAGTATTTGTTCTAGAAAGTCGGTTAAATGCAACGACATGTTATTTGACATTAAATAATTAATATTATTAACTTTAATTGTGCCTTATATACACATATATAATCTACAAGAAATTGCAAAACTTTTTATATCTATAACATATTTTCAAATTGTTAACTAAAAGGCCATAATAATTAAAAACCGCTGCTCGCATATCGCATATATTACTTTATAAGGCGAGCTGGACGCATAGGTGCATTGTACCTAAACTTGTTTTATATCAAAATAATCTACATTAAATTGTAAAACTTTTTATATCTATAACATTTTTCTCTAATTGTTAACCAAAAGGCTATAATAATTAAAAATGCTCGCATATCGCATATATTACTTATAAGGCGAGCTGGACGCATAGGTGCATTGTACCTAAACTTGTTTTATATCAAAATAATCTACATGAAATTGTAAATCTTTTTATATCTATAACAATTTTCTCTAATTGTAAACCAAAAGGCTATAATAATTAAAAATGCTCGCATATCGCATATATGTTATTAGGAGAGCAGGACCTATAGGTATATGTTTTGCTTGTTAAGGATCCGTTCAGGTAGCTGCCCTAATTTTGCCCTGAATGCCATCTTTGCTTATAATTATTAATATTTAAATTTGCAACAAAAGAGAAAATTTTGCATACCCGCTTATGAGTTATATTAATTTGGCACTTGAAATCGCGAAAAATACCTAAAAATGTTTCAACTACTTGAAATTGCGAATCACCAATTTCAAAATAAACTCTGACGCCAGTAAATTACTGTTTAATAATACGCAAAATACGCAGTAATATTTACTTTGTTAGTACAAACTAAGTTAAACAATTTGTCAAATTAATGCATGTTTATAGTCGTAAGTTTAAACATTAAATAATAGTAGCTGTATTTCATTTATTTAAGGTTTATTTCAATTGGTCTGAGTAGGGCCCGGTCGCCAACAAGTTGGCGGCAACCGATGCGTCGGTTGCCCACTAATGTTCCCGGACAATATCAAAAAAATACTTGTTTAATTTTTATTTCTCATCAATTTTAAGGCACAATTTACGAATGCATTATTAATTATAGCCTTTTGGTTAACAATTAGAGAAAAATGTTATAGATATAAAAAGTTTTACAATTTCTTGTAGATTATTTTGATGTAAAACAAGCTGAGGTACAATGCACCTATGCGTCCAGCTCGCCTTATAAGTAATATATACGCTATGCGATCAGTTTTTAATTATTATAGCCTTTTGTTTAACAATTAGAGCAAAATGTTATAGATATAAAAAGTCGTAGAATTTCTTGTAGATTATTTTGATTTAAAATCAAGCTTAGATACCAAGCACCTATGCGTCCAGCTCGCCTTATAAGTAATATATACGCTATGCGATCAGTTTTTAATTATTATAGCCTTTTGGTTAACAATTAGAGAAAAATGTTATAGATATAAAAAGTTTTAGAATTTCTTATAGATTATTTTGATGTAAAAACAAGTTTAGGTACAACGCACCTATGCGTCCAGCTCGCCTTATAAGTAATATATGCGATATGCGAGCGTATTTAATTATTATAGCCTTTTGTTTAACAATTAGAGCAAAATGTTATAGATATAAAAAGTCGTAGAATTTCTTGTAGATTATTTTGATTTAAAATCAAGCTTAGGTACCAAGCACCTATGCGTCCAGCTCGCCTTATAAGTAATATATACGCTATGCGATCAGTTTTTAATTATTATAGCCTTTTGGTTAACAATTAGAGCAAAATGTTATAGATATAAAAAGTTGTACAATTTCTTGTAGATTATTTTGATATAAAACATGTATAGGTACAACGCACCTATGCGTCCAGCTCGCCTTTTAAGTAATATATGCGTGTATTTCCGTAAAGATTTCGAGTAATAAAAAAATCAATGAGTAGTTTTGGTGTAAATTCGATAACTGATAATACAAATAATATATTCAGGGCATAGACGCTTAGGGCATTGTTTGGTAGCGTTGGTATAATGGGTGTTGATGCAGTATTCAGCGGGTATCACAGTATCACAGCGCGGTTAGAGTCTGGGTGTCGGTCAATGGGACAGACGTGCCCCACCGTGCCACTAGGAGGTCAGGGACCGCGACCGCACCCTACGGCAACGTCGTCGTGACGTACCCGGCATATTAACTACGTCATCCGCTCGCCTACGGTACCATACATAAAAGGCTACGTCTCACATACGTATATGAATGTTGACATTTAATAATGTCGGCTAAATTATGTTAGTATCGCTTAAAATGAAAATTAGAAATAGAAAAGAATTTTTCCGCACAAGTAAACAAGTTGTGAAAGTCGTTATTCTTCTGGGTTTGCCGAGGAAAATTGTATGCGTAATTTTTCATTTTCTTTTATCTACTTTCTGATTCGGGAAAACTCAATCATGCTTACGCGTATTTTCACTTCAAAAGAAAATTGTTACAGCGAAGTTTATGCCATTATTCTTTTAAAATGATTAGTATAAGGGAGCATTATAGACATAAAAAAATGGGGGGTGGCCTACACTCGTACTATTTACTCAAAATAAATTATTTTCGAATTTGACGCTTGGCCAAAAATAAATATATATATTTCTAAACAGGAAATGTAGATTTTTTTTTTAAATAAAAAAAATCAGTCGATACGCAATTGCATTAATGAAGCCTGGTAATTTTTTGAATCATTTTGTACTTACAGTTTCAAAGATAAAAAATAAAAACCTCTAAATTTAGTCTAATTTATTATAGTTTTTATTTTTTATCTAGGAAACTGTAAATACAAAAAAATTAAAATAATTACCAGGCATTATTTAACCAATTACGAATCTACTGCTATTTTTTTATAAAGATCGCATCGGTGCAATTTTGCCTAATGGGTGTGGCATATTTAATAGGGCTGTTTTTATTTTTTATCTACGAAACTGTAAGTACAAAAAAATTAAAAAAATTACCAGGCATTATTTAACCAATTAGGAACCTACTGCTATTTTTTTATAAAGATCGCATCGGTGCAATTTTGCCTAATGGGTGTGGCAGATATATAAAAGGGGCTATTTTAATGTATTAATCGTTACATAAGGTGGTGATTGACAAGCTTGGAAGTCTTGAATATCTTACAAGAATCTAATTTATGTTTGAATCATTACGACATTTGTTAGTTTATTTATAATTAGTCTTGGTCTAAAAAATTTGATAAAAATAAACAGAGCCAGTCCAGAGCGAAGCAAAGTACAAATTTATTTAAATTAAACGGTAGTTTTGTAACATCCGAATAATTAGGGTCATATATATAAACTTTTAAATCTCTGGTTAAATATAATAATTAATTTCTAGAATTCAGTGAATAACAATTTGCTATTTAGTCGTCTTTACCAAAGGAAAATATCTAGAACGAATTTATTATAAAACAAATATCATATTTTACAGTAAATGACGTAAAACGACATTTTATAAAGTAATTGCGCAAAAATAATTATGATTCATATTTTTAATGAAATAAATATTACTACTAAAACAGCCGTTCTCAATAAATAATGCAACAATTACACAAATTTGGTCTTACGATCCACGACTATTTAATTTAATTTTTTACGGCCTTTAGGTTAACAATATGAAATAATCTTGTAGATATAAAACACCTTAGAATTATTAGTAGAATTTTTTGATGTTTTAATTATTTTCATAAGGGCAGTATTAAGGGGGGTTCTAAATTTTGGGGCCCTATAACTCGGGACGTATACAAGCGATTGGATTTAAACTGCGTAGGGATTCAAATAGGATGTTAAATAACATGTGTACAAAATTTGGTTCAAATTGCTTCGGTACCTTCAAAGGAGTAGAGGACACAAATTTGGTCTATTTAATTAAATTTTTTACGGCCTTTGGGTTAACAATATGCAAAAATCTTGTAGATATAAAATATCTTAGAATTATTAGTAGAATTTTTGGGTATTTTAATTATTTTTATAAGGGCAGTATTAAGGGGGGTTGTAAATTTTAGGACCCTATAACTCGAAAAGTATACAAGCGATTGGATTTAAACTGCGAGGGGATACAAATGGGATGTTAAATAACATGTGTACTAAATTTGGTTCAAATTGCTTCGGTACCTTCAAAGGAGTAGAGGGTACAAATTTGGTCTATTTAATAATTTTTTACGGCCTTTGGGTTAACAATATGAAATAATCTTGTAGATATAAAACACCTTAGAATTATTAGTAGAATTTTTGAGTGTTTTAATTATTTTTATAAGGGTAGTATTAAGGGGGGTTGTAAATTTTGGGGCCCTATAACTCGGGAAATATACGAGCGATTGGATTTAAACTGTGTAGGGATTCAAATAGGGTGTTAAATAATATGTGTACCAAATTTGGTTCAAATTGCTTCGGTACCTTCAAAGGAGTAGAGGACACAAATTTGGTCTATTTAATAATTTTTTACGGCCTTTGGGTTAACAATATGCAAAAATCTTGTAGATATAAAATATCTTAGAATTACTAGTAGAATTTTTGGGTGTTTTAATTATTTTTATAAGGGTAGTATTAAGGGGGGTTCTAAATTTTGGGGCCCTATAACTCGAAAAGTATAGGGGCGATTGGATTTAAACTGTGTAGGGATGCAAATGGGATGTTAAGTAATATGTGTACCAAATTTGGTGGGAATCGCTCCGGTACCTTCAGAGGAGTAAAGGGCACAAATTTTGTCTTACGAGCGAGCGACTAACATCCAAGTATATGAGTTATATATATATTTTTGGGTTCAGGGCGACGAGACTAACACATTTTGGGAATTATTTCAACCTTGAGAACCTTGTTTAAAACCCCTGATTTATAATTATATATTATATACATATTCTTATCTTTATCATCACCTGATAATATAATTTAAATAAAACATTGAACCATTTTCAAAACAGTTTTAAATAAGAAAATAATGCCACAAGAACTGTGTGTTTTTAATGCGTAATTAAGTGTTTTCTAATTATCATGAAACAATTACTAATTATATTTTTTGCGATTGTCGTAAACTCGCAATATTTAATTCAAAATACTTCGTATGTACAAACAAATATGATACAATCGTTAGGGCATTATCCAGGCTACCCAGTGAATTTAACGCAGCCCCTAGGGGCTCAGAGTCGCCCAATTGGGCACTTTAACCCACATGGAAGTCATAATTTGTTTATTGGGAATCCTGGGTACTCGGATTTACGAGTATTTCGACAGGTAAGTCTTTAAGGGGGGGGGGGATAATATTGTCTAGACTAAACAAGCATAGGTACAGGTGCCCTGTGCTTTAAAACAATTTATTTTTTAATTATTAAGGCTAAAATAAATTATTTAGTGAAATGCTTTTGTTTTTAATTATTTAAAAATTGTTTTCTATTTAAATAATTAATATTTACAGTCAACTGTAAGCGTTAGTGCATGCAGCTTGTTATAGAATATGAAGTATTCGCAATATATTGATTATAATATTCGGGGAAACGATGTACCGACATCTGAGTCACGCGGGACACAATTCTCTTCTTACTCTTTTCCGTATCCGTTGCTCCTTGTCTTTCAAGGTCGAAACCTGATCGATGCGCCTTAAGGCTCGTGCCATTGTCAAGGTCACGCGTGTTTAAATATTATTTTGTTCGGTTGTATTAATTAATTAATTAACCCAAATTGTAAGTAGATTATTAGATCAAAATTGACATCATTGTAATTTGTGGATTTAACGACTAATTAATTAGCCCCTAATTATCGAAAATAATTAGGCTCAATTCAGGGAAAATTAATTTCTGTTAAATTCAATATTATTAAACATTAAAATAAATTTATTGTATATGTAAAATTAATACTAAAACAATTTAAAGTGGCCTATAGTCGACTTTCTTCTATGTAGATTAAATATTCAGCAACAAAATAATAAAAATGGCTGTTTTAAATCGTTGAAATAATTATTAAACATTAAAATAAATTTATTGTATATGTAAAATTAATACTAAAAAAATTTAAAGTGGCCTATAGTCGACTTTCTTCTATGTAGATTAAATATACAGAAACAAAATCATAAAAATGACTGTTTTAAATCGTTAAAATAATTATTAAACATTTAAATAAATTTATTGTATATGTAAAATTAATACAAAAAAAATTTAAAGTGGCCTATAGTCGACTTTCTTCTATGTAGATTAAATATACAGAAACAAAATCATAAAAATGACTGTTTTAAATCGTTAAAATAATTATTAAACATTTAAATAAATTTATTGTATATGTAAAATTAATACAAAAAAAATTTAAAGTGGCCTATAGTCGACTTTCTTCTATGTAGATTAAATATACAGCAATAAAATAATAAAAATGGCGGTTTTAAATCGTTAAAATAATTATTAAACATTAAAATAAATTTATTGTATATGTAAAATTAATACTAAAAAAATTTAAAGTGGCCTATAGTCGACTTTCTTCTATGTAGTTTAAATATTCAGTAAAAAAATCATAAAAATGGCTGTTAAAAACGACTATATATAACACATAACAGATATTATTAATTTAAAACAATTTAAGTTCATTGCCCACAATTTAAATGTAGACTTTTGTCACATTAAGGACACTTATAAAACACATAAATTTATATATATATGTATAATATTTTAATAGAACTTCATAATTAATTAATTAATTCCAAAAACGCGCATCGAATTAATTGCAATAATTAAATATTAGGCCAAAACCTAACGCGAAGCGTTCTACACATACATTTTATGTCTAAAAAAACGAATTTTTTTGAAGACTTTCAGGTTTAAATCAGGTTGGCTGCAAACCCGTAGTCAATTGGTAAAATACCCAGCGCCAGGGTTTATGCTTACCCCAAACATTACGGCAATACGTATTTACGACTTATACACGAACGGCAATGGGGGCTACGCCAATATAGTCAAGGGGGGGCTTGGATACCCAAATGTATCCATTTCTTTGAGGTCTCAAAGGAGTCATGGATATAATTTCACAATCGAAATTTATGGAAGATAAAAAAAAAAATATATATATATAATATTTAAATAAAGATTTTTTTGTGTATGTAATATTATTTAAATCTGTATATGATATGGGCACTGGTGACTATAAATATATGTGTTTTGTTTACATATTATCCTTGCTTGTAAATTGTAATTGCATTTTCCTTGAATTCATAATTTAATTTACAATTGTCAGGAAATACGTAATTCCCATGCAAGTGGTACAGACACACAAACGATCAAAATATGTATTTTAATACACTTATAATTACTTTACTTGTCCTTCGAGATATGCTAACTTACCATTTCCGGTGTTAAAACATATTATTTTCTCTTCGCAGTTTTTCAATAACAATTTAATTATTTAAACAATATATAAATATGTATATTTAAAACTAATTTAAATAATTACGTTCGTAAAAACGTTTTAAATGTTCTAAAAAGAGAATTTAAAAGGTCAAAGTTCGTAAGAGGGTTGTAAATGCGAAATAACAATTAATTGCGTTAACAAAATAATTGTTTTATTTTATAAAAACATTTTTTTTAATCTAGAGTGGCCTACACTTGACTTATACTTCCATTAATTATATAATATTGTCTTAGTTTTATATTAATTCTAACATAAACGTAAATTTGTTTTCAGACGCCATTTTTCAGTAAATGGTACATTTTAGAAAAAAACTTTTCAAACCAAAAGTGCTAGAAATTTTAATATCTTTAACTTTTATACAATACACTTTTACTCTAACTCGTGTCGTTTTCGAGATAAATAGACTTTTTTCAAAAATAGTCTTTCCCGACAAAAACAAATTTTAAATGAAAATGGTACATTTTACGAAAAAAACTTTTCAAACCAAAAGTGCTAGAAATTTTAATATCTTTAACTTTTATACAATACACTTTTTCCCTAACTCGTGTCGTATTCGAGATAAAACGACTACAAAATGAATTTAATTTTCAAAAATAATCTTTCCCGATACAAACAAATCTAAAATGCAAATGGAACATTTTACAAAAAAAAAAATCAAACAAAAATTGCTAGTAATTTAAATATCTTTAACTTTTATACAATACACTTTTTCCCTAATTCGTGTCGTTTTCGAGATAAAACGACTTTTTTCAAAAATAGTCATTCCCGACAAAAACAAATTTTAAATGCAAATGGTACATTTTACAAAAAAACTTTTCAAACAAAAATTACTAGTAATTTAAATATCTTTAACTTTTATATAATACACTTTTTCCCTAACTCGTGCCGTTTTCGAGATAAAACGACTACAAATTGAATTCTTTTCAAAAATAGTCTTTTCCGACACACAAACAAATTTTAAATGCAAATGGTACATTTTACAAAAAAACTTTTCAAACAAAAATTACTAGTAATTTAAATATCTTTAACTTTTATATAATACACTTTTTCCCTAACTCGTGCCGTTTTCGAGATAAAACGACTACAAATTGAATTCTTTTCAAAAATAGTCTTTTCCGACACACAAACAAATTTTAAATGCAAATGGTACATTTTACAAAAAAACTTTTCAAACAAAAACTGTTAGAAATTTAAATATCTTTAACTTTTATACCATACACTTTTCTCTAACTCGTGCCGTATTCGAGATATAACGACTTTAGGATTGAATGTATTTTTTTTAAATACACAAACAAATCAATAATATTTAAAATAAAATAAGTAACCCTTTGTGAAAATAATAAATAAATGACTTACATTTGTGTATGTAAATCCGTCTTCCCATGCTTAATCCCAATAAAAGAACCTGTAAATAAATAAGAAAATAATTAAAAATTAATCTACGGTCGCGTAGCAGTAATTTACACCAATCAGTCAATCATCGGGCAGCATAAATCTACAATATTTTATTTTAATGGGGAAATTAGTTGGTCAGTGCAGGCCAGTGCACTCCTTGGCACTTAGTGTACCCCAAAATAACTCGCCGAGCAGCCAATATTTTTCCTACCAATTGGGACGTGTCCCGGTTTCTCCAGAACATCCTAAATTCGTCCAGAAATTGCGGTAAAGTAAATATATTTTTCTGGATTGTTTACATGATTTTGAAAGTGAACCATTTTTAATAAAACTCTGTTTTTTATTTATGTGAATACTGATTTATAAATTGAAATAAATATATTTTTTTAAATATATTTAAATTATTTTTAGGTCGATTTAAATATATATATTTGGCACTTTATCAATTTTTAACTCGAACCAGGAAATAATTATAACGCTTTGTTTACGTTAAAAAATCTGGGGTGGCCTTTACTCGACATGTACGTAGTTTTCACTCAATATAGTAATAAGTAACTTATGTAACTACATAAATAAAATTATTATAATTATATTTAATGTGTTATGTGTGTTTTATTGCGTTTTTCATGAAGGTTATATTATAATATTAATTATTTATATAATTTGGAATTATTACTTATAATTTTTACGTTTAATTACTAATTGCTTCGCTGTGAATACTAATTTAAATAAAGAATCGTCACCCTTTAAATTATTATAGCTTATTGGTAAACAATTAAGACAAAATGTTATAAATATAAAAAGTCTTACAATTTTTTGTAGTTTATTTAAATAAAAAATAATTTTTTTAATGCATATTTAAAATTTAAAATTATTTTTAATAATTTTTTATAACCTTTGGGTTAACAATATGCAAAAATCTTGTAGGTATAAAATATCTTAGAATTATTACTAGAATTTTTGGGTGTTTAAATTATTTTTATAAGTGCAGTATTAAGGGGGGTTGTAAATTTTGGGGCCCTATAACTCGGGACGTATACGAGCGATTGGATTTAAACTAAGAAGGGATTCAAATAGGATGCTAAATAATATGTATAGGAAATTTGGTGTGAATCGCTCCGGTACCTTCAAAGTAGTAAAGGACACAAATTTGTTCTATTTAATAATTTTTTACGGCCTTTAGGTTAACAATATGAAAAAATCTTGTAGATATAAAATATCTTAGAATTACTAGTAGAATTTTTGAGTGTTTTAATTATTTGTATAAGAGCAGTATTAAGGGGTGGTTGTAAATTTTGGGGCCCTATAACTCGGGACGTATACGAGCGATTGGATTTAAACTAAGAAGGGATTCAAATAGGATGCTAAATAATATGTATAGCAAATTTGGTGTTAATCGCTCCGGTACCTTCAAAGTAGTAAAGGACACAAATTTGTTCTATTTAATAATTTTTTACGGCCTTTAGGTTAACAATATGAAAAAATCTTGTAGATATAAAATATCTTAGAATTACTAGTAGAATTTTTGAGTGTTTTAATTATTTGTATAAGAGCAGTATTAAGGGGTGGTTGTAAATTTTGGGGCCCTATAACTCGGGACGTATACGAACGATTGGATTTAAACTAAGAAGGGATTCAAATAGGATGCTAAATAATATGTATAGCAAATTTGGTGTTAATCGCTCCGGTACCTTCAAAGTAGTAAAGGACACAAATTTGGTCTATTAAATAATTAATTACGGCCTTTAGGTTAACAATATGAAAAAATCTTGTAGATATAAAATATCTTAGAATTACTAGTAGAATTTTTGGGTGTTTTAATTATTTGTATAAGAGCAGTATTAAGGGGGGTTGTAAATTTTGGGGCCCTATAACTCGGGACGTATATGTGCGATTGGATTTAAACTAAGAAGGGATTCAAATAGGATGCTAAATAATATGTATAGCAAATTTGGTGTTAATCGCTCCGGTACCTTCAAAGGAATAGAGGACACAAATTTGGTCTATTTAATAATTAATTACGGCCTTTAGGTTAACAATATGAAAAAATCTTGTAGGTATAAAATATCTTAGAATTACTACTAGAATTTTTGAGTGTTTTAATTATTTGTATAAGAGCAGTATTAAGGGGGGTTGTAAATTTTGGGGCCCTATAACTCGGGACGTATATGTGCGATTGGATTTAAACTAAGAAGGGATTCAAATGGGATATTAAATAATATGTGTACTAAATTTGGTGTGAATCGGTCCGGTACCTTCAGAGGAATACGCGCGAGCGACTTACACGGTATTATTAACGCTATAGGAATAGTATGTCTTGCATTTTATTGAGTTTTAAAATAATACTAAAATCAATAACCTATCAAATTGTGTGATGGTTCGTACTTGACCTAATTATTGTTATATATATATAAATAATTTAAAACTAATTGAAACACATTCTTATTTGTAGTTACATAAAAATTACTTTCAAATATTTTGAATTACATTAACAAATGTTATTATTTTATTTCTAATTTATTTTATAACTAAAAATCGTTTTCTATTTGTAATATTAAAATTGTGCTAAATTAAATACATAAATATTAATTACCTAAAATGATTAAACTTCTATTTTTAATGCAAAAACAGAATTAATATATTATTAAATAAAATACATCGATAAAAATATCGTAATTGAACATTGAAAAATCGATTTAACGTGGGTATCCCTAGCGTACGCCACTGGTTCTTTGTGTAAGTGGTTCTAAGAGCTTCCAGTGTTCGTGTGCAAGGTTCTATAATTAAATTTTGAAATGCAAACTCAGTTTTAACATAGATTCGTACTCAACCCATATTGTATTTTGTAAACGACTTGAACGCGAAATAAATAATTACAAATATATAAAAAATAACGTTTCCCTAATCATTTAACATATAGATATTTGTTCACGGCAATCGTAGAATGCATTTAAAACCAATAAAACAATATAATATTAAATAAATGGGCAGTATACGTCGAGTGTAGGCCACCCCAGCTTTTATTTACACATATGTTATCAATTAAAAATATTTATTTCCCACGCAATAAACATAATTTAAAACACGTGTGTTTCTATTTGTAAAACTATTAATATCCCGTTTTAATAAATAAATAAATATTGGAACTTTACCAAAGTAGTATATTGACCCAAACACACACAGATCCTAATATATAATAAACTTAAATAATTTATATCACCCAGAAAATAACAAATAAAACCCCAAAATGTACATTTTACTAATGCATCAGAATTGATTTTGGTAAATATGCAGGTTGAAGCTGATCCGTGTTAGCAACGCGTTGCTAAGCAACGGACAAGTTAGTGGTGACTTGCAGAAGGGGAAACATACTGTGTATTTTGTAGTAAAAGTAAGAATGACCCCCCCGCCCCCCCTCACCCCCCAAAGAACACAATTAACCACGAAACATTACAAATATAATATTTACTTGTTCAAACTTACTTAAAAGCGATTTAATTTACACACAAGTTACGAATGTATTCTTATAACACTAGATTTAAGGGGCTCGTCAACAAGTTGGCGGAAAGCGATGCATCAGTTGCCTATACACATTTAGGGGATAATATCTTAAAACGTTTAAAAGCTTTTGTGTTTCTCTTCTGTTTTATTGTTTTTTCACTAGTTTTAGTAATAGTTTTATAAGACCAAACTATTATTATATATACTAGGGTACCCTGTAGGCACCATGTGCCCATATCCTATACAGAATATATCGATGCATCCGTCTAATAGAATAATTTTTGTAAACAAAGTATATCCTATACAGAATATATCGATTCATCAGTTTAATAGAATAATTTTTGTAAATACAGTATTTCGAAGTATTATGAATGCATTCTTATACGACTAGGTTTAAGGGGCTCGTCAACAAGTTGGCGCAAAGCGATGCATGGGTTGCCTATACATTTAGGGGATAATATCTTAAAACTTTTAAATTAAAAGCTTTTGTTTTATTGTTTTCACTAGTTTTAGCGCAATAGTTTTATAAGGCCAAAGTATTATTATATATACTAGGGTACCCTGTAGGCACCATGTGCCCATATCCTATACAGAATATAACGATGCATCTGTCTAATAGAATAATTTTTGTAAACAAAGTATATCCTATACAGAATATATCAATTCATCTGTCTAATAGAATAATTTTTGTAAACACAGTATTTCGAAGTATTACGAATGCATTCTTATACGACTAGGTTTAAGGGGCTCGTCAACAAGTTGGCGCAAAGCGATGCATGGGTTGCCTATACATTTAGGGGATAATATCTTAAAACTTTTAAATTAAAAGCTTTTGTTTTATTGTTTTCACTAGTTTTAGCGCAATAGTTTTATAAGGCCAAAGTATTATTATATATACTAGGGTACCCTGTACGCACCATGTGCCCATATCCTATACAGAATATATCGATTCATCTGTTTAATAGAATTTATTTGTAAAATATATTATAGGGCGAACTGTTCTACAAACAGAGTAAAAAGAAAATAACTTTCGCGATGTTTTTATATTACACGGTTGATTATTCTGTTTTCCGGTTGGCGATATTTGAATCGTTCGATTCATTTGTGTTGAATTGAAAGTTGAGAGGATTCCAAGAATAGACGAAAGCGAAACGCTACTACTATAAATATATCAGTGTTATTCCAGCATGTGGCTCTTTTTTATACACTTTTCACAATACCAGCAAAAATACACGAGAATATTTGCTCTACGCATTAAAAATAAATAAAGTATTCGCACGCTTCAGCGCATTTCATTAAATATACGAAAATAAAATGCTTTTAATATAACGAAACACCCAGTTACTTATTACAAAAAATGGAGTAACAGACACGTTTATAAATTAGTAACACGCGCATATAGGTGCAGGCACCAATGCCTGCGGCACGTTATAGTGGCATTTATAAATATTTAAATGTTTGTTTTGCATTAAAACTAGTAAATAAATGTTTAATTTATTAACTAAATGTAATTGACGATTAATTAATTTAGAGAGAAAATTTGCAGTGTCCTACACTGGACTTGTACTAGACAATGTATCTCCTAAAAATAGATATGCATATAAAATGTTGTCATCACAATTTATGGCATGAATCAGAGTTTTCCACAAAAAATACAAAAAACCTTGTAGATAAATTTAGGAAGTCAGTCGTCGCGAATTCTCAATAAATTTCCGTTAAAGACAAAGGAAATAAATAAAAGCCGCGAGTTCTGTTATCCGAACCGCTGTTTAAGAGATATAACATAACATATACAGAAGTCAATGTCTGATCTGTCGTTTTGTGACATTTTGAGTGCAGTGTTCTCTGTTTTGTGTGTACGATGAAATGTCGCGACAACGCGTCGTGCGTCGTCTACAAACAGAGTCAGAGACCTTCTGTGTGGGGGGACACCGGGGCGAAGCCCCACGCGATGGTGATTCATCCCAGCACAAATCCCCACGAGATAATTGGAGACATGTATTCTGGGATATTACCCTGTAGATTTTAATCGTTGATTAAGTCCGCAGTTTTCACCTATTTGTCAATTAGTTTTTACTTTCTTATGCGTATATATATCCGGTTTGAGAGCCCCGATACGTCCTGCTCTCCTAATACAATATATGCGCTACGCGAGCAACGGTTTTAATTATTATGCCATTTTGGTTAACAATTTGCAAAATTGTTATAGATATAAAAAGTTTTATAATTTCTTCTAGATTATTTTGATGTAAAACAAGCTTAGGTATTAAGCACCTATGCGTCCAGCTTGCCTTATAAGTAATATATGCGATCGTTTTAATTATTATGCCATTTTGGTTAACAATTAGAAAAAATGTTATAGGTGTAAAAAGTTGCACAATTTCTTGTAGATTATTTTGATGTAAAAACAAGTTAAGGTACAATGTACCTATGCGTTCAGCTTGCCTTATAAGTAATATATGCGCTAAGCGCGCAGCGCTATTTAATTATTATGCCATTTTGGTTAACAATTTTAAAAATTGATGTAGGTATAAAAAGTTTTACAATTTCTTGTAGATTATTTTGATGTAAAACAAGTTTAGGTACCAAGCACTTATGCGTCCAGCTTGCCTTATAAGTAATATATGCGATATGCGATCAACGGTTTTAATTATTATGCCATTTTGGTAAACAATTAGAAAAAATGTTATAGGTGTAAAAAGTTTTACAATTTCTTGTAGATTATTTTGATGTAAAACAAGTTTAGGTACCAAGCACTTATGCGTCCAGCTTGCCTTATAAGTAATATATGCGATATGCGATCAACGGTTTTAATTATTATGCCATTTTGGTTAACAATTAGAAAAAATGTTATAAGTGTAAAAAGTTATACAATTTCTTGTAGATCATTTTGATGTAAAACAAGTTTAGGTACCAAGCACCTATGCGTCCAGCTTGCCTTATAAGTAATATATGCGTTATGCGATCAACGGTTTTAATTATTATAGCCTTTTGGTTAACAATTTGCAAAAATTTAATAGGTGTAAAAAGTTTTACAATTTTATATAGATTATTTTGATAAAAAAACAAGTTTACGTACAACGCACCTATGCGTCCAGCTTGCCTTATAAGTAATATATGCGATATGCGAGTATTTTTAATTATTGTAGCCTTTTGGTTAACAATTAGAGCAAAATGTTATAGATATAAAAAGTTTTACAATTCTTTGTAGATTATTTTGATTTAAAATCAAGCTTAGGTACTAAGCACCTATGCGTCCAGCTCGCCTTATAAGTAATATATGCGATGCGAGCCACGGTTTTTACAATCTATTTGTTGTACACCGTGTATCGGAGAATATATATTCTGTTTAACTAGTATCGCTCGTTAAATATCTAATGTAACAGTGTAACAGTCGCGTAAGGGGTCGATATATGCATTAATCAGTGCATTTCGGAGCTAAATGAGTCCGTATTGTAAAAATAGATTTGTGAACAATGTGGCTGTCTGTTGTCTAAGATATCTTGTATCAAATGACTAGAGAGGGAGAGGGATAGATAGAGAGGGAGATAGTGCATTATTCATTATTCTAAGATTGCCTGTGATGTGATTGGTTTCTTGGCAACCGGAGATTACTAATTTACATTTGTGAATACACTTTGCATCTTTACGATACTTAAGCGTCACTTAATTAAATGTTATACGGTCTCTTTGCAAGGAACATCGCTAAATAATTATCCTTATTACACGTGTAAATTTCAACAATATAGTTGTTTAATTTGATTATTATATCGATGAATTTACTATAATTTTTTTTAATCAATGTATAGATACGTGTTTGGGGCAGTGCACCCATTTATTATCACGTCGTGGGGGGGCGGGGTTACAGCACTCCGTGCTCATACATTTTATCTCTTCCGGCCATCTTTTACAGGAGGTTTCAATTTACGTGAGAAATCACCTCTAAATGTACTTTTTGTACAGCGTACACATATATCGCACGAATGGTACAACTTTTTGGCCATTTCTTATAGTTTTTCCCACCCCACTTTATCGACTAGTTCGCCGTACGAAGTACCGTGTGTCTGTAGCGTTTGAATCGCCCGTATACTGAGTTATAGGGCCACAAAATGCTTAATACTGCCCTTATAAAAATTGTTTATTATTATAGAATAATCTATAAGAAATTGTAAGACTTTTTATATCTATAACGTGTGCAGTGTGAACGCATGTATTGAATATGCATCAGTGGAAAATATATACACATTTCAAGATGTTTATAATTATGTAGAAGCCGAATCGTATATTCAGCGAGTAAGCCAAAACCGTTAACAATTTACCTTGAACTCTTAGCTCAATCAATTAGATATTTTTAGTTGTTAATTGGCAGATTAACGAATCAGCCGTGCTTCAATCAAATATATATATATATATACATTAATTAATAATAGATTTAATTAGAATTTTATAACTCTACTAACCATAGAATAAGCTCTGCTTTCTAAATAAATTAAAAAACAAGTTTAGGTACAACGCATCTACGCGTCCTGCTCTCCTAATAAGTTATATATGCGATATGCGAGTGTTTTTAATTATTATAGCCTTTTTGGTTAACAATTAGAGCAAAATGTTATAGATATAAAAAGTTTTACAATTTCTTCTAGATTATTTTGATGTAAAACAAGTTTAGGTACTAAGCACCTATGCGTCCAGCTTGCCTTATAAGTAATATATGCGCTATGCGCGCAGCGCTATTTAATTATTATAGCCTTTTGGTTAACAATTTGAAAATTTGTTATAGGTGTAAAAAGTTTTGCAATTTCTTGTAGATTATTTTGATGTAAAACAAGTTTAGGTACTAAGCACCTATACGTCCAGCTCGCCTTATAAGTAATATATGCGCTATGCGCGCAGCGCTATTTAATTATTATGCCATTTTGGTTAACAATTTGAAAAATTGTTGTAGGTATAAAAAGTCGCAGAATTTGTTGTAGATTATTTTGATGTAAAAACAAGTTTAGGTACCAAGCACCTATGCGTCCAGCTTGCCTTATAAGTAATATATGCGCTACGCGCGCAGCGCTATTTAATTATTATGCCATTTTGGTTAACAATTTGCAAATTTGTTATAGGTATAAAAAGTCGCAGAATTTGTTGTAGATTATTTTGATTTAAAATCAAGTTTAGGTACTAAGCACCTATGCGTCCAGCTTGCCTTATACGTAATATATACGCTATGCGCGCAGCGCTATTTAATTATTATGCCATTTTCGTTAACAATTTGAAAAATTGTTGTAGGTATAAAAAGTCGCAGAATTTGTTGTAGATTATTTCGTTGTAAAAATAAGTTTAGGTACTAAGCACCTATGCGTCCAGCTTGCCTTATACGTAATATATGCGCTATGCGCGCAGCGCTATTTAATTATTATGCCATTTTGGTTAACAATTTGAAAAATTGTTGTAGGTATAAAAAGTCGCAGAATTTGTTGTAGATTATTTTGATTTAATATCAAGTTTAGGTACCAAGCACCTATGTGTCCAGCTTGCCTTATAAGTAATATATGCGATATGCGAGCGTTTTTAATTATTATAGCCTTTTGGTTAACAATATGAAAATATGCTATAGATATAAAAAGGCGTACAATTTCTTGTAGATTATTTTGATAATAAATAAGTTTAGGTACAACGCACCTATGCGTCCAGCTTGCCTTATAAGTAATATATGCGCTATGCGATCAACGGTTTTAATTATTATAGCCTTTTGGTTAACAATTTGCAAAATTGTTATTGATATAAAAAGTTTTACAATTTCTTGTAGATTATTTTGATGTAAAACAAGCTTAGGTACTAAGCACCTATGCGTCCAGCTTGCCTTATAAGTAATATATGCGCTATGCGATCAACGGTTTTAATTATTATAGCCTTTTGGTTAACAATTTGAAAAAATGTTATAGACATAAAAAGTCGTATAATTCCTTGTAGATTATTTTGATTTAAAATCAAGCTTAGGTACCAAGCACCTATGTGTCCAGCTTGCCTTATAAGTAATATATGCGATATGCGAGCGTTTTTAATTATTATAGCCTTTTGGTTAACAATATGAAAATATGCTATAGATATAAAAAGGCGTACAATTTCTTGTAGATTATTTTGATAATAAATAAGTTTAGGTACAACGCACCTATGCGTCCAGCTTGCCTTATAAGTAATATATGCGCTATGCGATCAACGGTTTTAATTATTATAGCCTTTTGGTTAACAATTTGCAAAATTGTTATTGATATAAAAAGTTTTACAATTTCTTGTAGATTATTTTGATGTAAAACAAGCTTAGGTACTAAGCACCTATGCGTCCAGCTTGCCTTATAAGTAATATATGCGCTATGCGATCAACGGTTTTAATTATTATGCCATTTTGGTTAACAATTTGAAAAAATGTTATAGATATAAAAAGTCGTATAATTCCTTGTAGATTATTTTGATTTAAAATCAAGCGTAGGTACCAAGCACCTATGCGTCCAGCTCGCCTTATAGGTAATATATGCGATATGCGAGCATTTTTAATTATTATAGCCTTTTGGTTAACAATTAGAGCAAAATGTTATAGATATAAAAAGTTTTACAATTTATTATAGATTATTTTGATAATAAACAAGTTTAGGTACAACGCACCTATGCGTCCAGCTCGCCTTATAAGTAATATATGCGATATGCGATCAACGGTTTTAATTATTATTAGCCTTTTGGTTAACAATTAGAAAAAATGTTATAGATAGAAAGTCTTACGTTTTCTTGTAGATTATTTTGGTGTAAAAACAAGTTTAGGTCTAACGCACCTATGCGTTCTGCTCCCCTAATAAGTAATATATGCGATATGCGAGCGTTTTTAATTATTATTAGCCTTTTGGTTAACAATTTGAAAAATAACAAAGACACTGGTGCTTGTACCTATGCTAGTCTATAATTATGGCGTGTAGCAATATTTGTATACACTTCAATGAACAAATGAATCAGGGGATATTGCAAAATAATAATTGAATATTGCAATCTATAGATATAAGAAATATTATCTATATATATATATGCAGGTCCGGCTTAAGGGGAACATGCACAAGGCGGCCTTGCAGTTTTGGGCCCCTCATAAATTCTAAGGTCGGGCCTGAGCGTTTGTAAGTACGCAAAAGAAAGTATAAAGTATGTAGGTGATTTTATGGTGGACAAATAAACGCAAAACAAGTATTGTGGCAACTGGTAACCGCAATAAGGCAAGGTGAAGGCAAAACACAGGTAGTTTTCTATGTATATATATGTGAACAAATACTTAAGCGCGGTCTTGTCACGTCAAGGACAAATATATCCAACTAAATACATTAGAACGGCGAAGACAAGCAAAGAACATCACAAAATGCCACTAAATAACATTTATATTTAAGAAACAATCTATATTTTACTTGAAAACATAATAAAATAATAATATTGTTAGCTATTTGTTGTGTATAAATATATTTTAATGACCAATTACGTAAAAGAAAGTCGAGCGTAGGCCATACCTAATTTTTTTTAAATTATCGTTGTAGGTGCTCAAACCGGTCAAATACGCGCCTTACTACACCTATACATATGCAAGACATATTCACTTATAATGTAGTGAAAACAAAACAAAAATTATTGCTGCTTAACTATACTAAATTACTTTATATGCGGAACAATAAACACACTAATTAACAGAAATGCTTCACACATGCATAATCAAATCATATTTATATATGATTGGCTTGTTTAATGCTGGCCAGCTCATATGAGTGGCAAATGGCGTGACTATATGTACAAATGTTATCTATGTGTGCTCAGTGAATAAATAATTATAATTGCTAGTGTAAAAAACCATTATAATATGATTTTTATTAATTATTGATTAATATTATTGACCAAAGGTGATTGATCAAAGTTGCTTGATTGATAAATTATCCAATATATAAAATAAAAGTGCCCTAAAGTTTTCAATCCAATAGTCCTCATACTTTCCGAGTTACATGGCCCTAAATACATTTATACTTTCTTTTACCAACGTATATACTTATATAACAAAGTATTGTGTAATCATGTAAAATTACAAACTTGAAACATTTTACCATAAATACACGTTTTCGCCATAACTGCATTGAAATTATAAAAAACGGTGTAAATTTACATTAATTCTAATGTAAAATTACATAAAACCCATGTAACTTTACTGCATTATAGTAAAATTACACTATAAATCAAGCATTTTCCCAAAATCCAGTAAAATTACATGTTTTATAAGTGTAACTTTACATTAAAACGACCTTTCCTTAATATGGTCCCTAATTACATATTTACTTTCGTTAATTCAAGTGTAAAATTACATAAAACTCATGTAATTTTACTGCATTAGAGTAAAATTACACTATAAATCAAGTATTTATCCAAAATCTAGTAAAATTACATGTTTTATAAGTGTAACTTTACATCTAAAGGACCTTTCCTTAATATGGGCCTTAGTTACATATTTACTTTCATATATACATAAATAAATATTGTAATCATGTAAAATTACAAACTTGATATCTTAAGTATAACGAAAATACACGTTTTGGCCATCAGGGAATTAAAATTATAAAAAATGGTGTAAATTTACACTAATACAAATGTAAAATTACATAAAACTCATGTAATTTTACTGCATTGTAGCAAAATTACACTATAAATCAAGTATTTATCTAAAATCTAGTAAAATTACATGTTTTATAAGTGTAACTTTACATTAATAGAGCCTTTCCTTAATATGGCCCTTAGTTACATTCATATATACATATATAAGTATTGTAATCATTTAAAATTACAAACTTGAAATTGTAAATTTAACGACAATAAACGTTTTGCCAATCACGGAATTAAAATCGTAAAAAATGGGGTAAATTTACATAGATTCTAATATAAAATTACACATAAAACTGCATTATAGCAAAACTACACTGTAAATCAAGTATTTTTCCAAGTTTCAGTAAAATTACATGTGTTATAAGGGTAAATTTACATTTATTTTATAACAGTGTACCTAAACTTTAGCTTTAGTCAAAACTGTTAATGGTAAAATTATAAAACTTGTATATATAATTTTCTAATAAAAAACTAAAATAAATAAAAATATCCCTATTTTTTATTAATAAGGAAATCAAGTTTATATCTAAAAAATCCTAATCTAATCGTAGTAATTGTTTTTGATAAGAATTATCTATAAAAAAAAACTACATAAAATTGATTCACTAACAGTAATTTAGCGAAAATCTTGGGTAACATTCGTAACCTATAACCGTAATAGTACAAATGCGTTCTTAAAGCCCCTAAAATAGTGTCATACCACCACAAAATCATAAAAATACACTATTATAGTTGACAAATGACAGAATTGTCATATAAATAACAAATATTTCAATGCAAACTTACATTTTGATTGTTCAAATGTCCCACAAATTATCCAATAAAAACCCAACAAATAGTACATTTATATATCACAGAACACGTATTTAACAGAGATCATTGTTGTACCGTATAAAAACACAGATAAATTTTTGTTTTTGCACCAGAATTGTACGAAAATACTCTTTGATCCGAACTACACAAATACCCAAACTCAACTGACTCAACACGCCTAAACACACCGACTCACCGACGGTCACCGTTCGCATGTCAGCGGAAGAAATGATTGGCATCCATTTTATCTTCCCACTATTTTAAATCTAATATTTACATATAAAACTACAGAAAACACATTTATAACACAAATAATACATAAATAACATGCATTATGCACGTAATAGTGCAAATTAATACATATATAAATAGATAATTATCATGCAATATATCTAAATGACTCAATACTACTTTCTATAGTTAATTGTCAAAATACACAAAATTAATCATATTTTTGAATTTTAACGGCCACAATGGAAATTTAAACAATATTAACTTATTTTTAATAAGTTTATATTGTTTTTTAGCTATTATTCATTGATTTTATTGAATTTAAATACAAAATAGTATTAGTTAGCGACATCTATACGAAATATGCTGAACTATTAATGGTTTTCACGTTAAAATAATTTAATTTATGTAGAATTACGCATAAATTCAATCCAAAATTACATCCCACTTGTCAAAAAATGCGTATTCTTTTAATTTAGATAGTTTTTTTGCTAATACAGAACCATATTTTAAGTTTTGAATTGATTAAATTAGGAATGAATGTGGGGCAACCATTTTGTTTCTAACTACAAAATAGGGGTTTTCTTTGCATATAGTTGGAAATAAATTAAAATTTATATGTTTTTAAGCAATTAAATTTGATTTTATTCAATTTAAATAGTATTAATTGATTTTATTGAATTTAAAATCCAAATAGTATTAGTAGCGACATCTGTACGAAATATGTTGAACTATTAATGGTTTTCACGTTAAAATAATTTAATTTATGTATAATTACGTATAAATTCACGCTGAAATTATGTTTCAGTAATCAAATATTGTTTATTTTTTCATTTTATATAGTTTTTTGCTAATATAGGTTTAATTTAGAGCCGTATTTTAAGTTTTGAATGTATTACGAATGGGTAGGATAGTGTGGCAGCCATTTTGTTTCTAACCACAGAAATAGATTAAAAATTTATATATATATTATAGATATATACTTAAGTTTACATAAATTTTCATAATAAATGATTATCTTATTCTTACGAATTAAGTTTCTGCGTTCACAATTATAACTAATAAAAATAATAGTTTTGTTTATTTAAAAATAATTGTTATACAAAATAGTCACATTCATAGTACATTAGGTCAATATCTAATATTTATAACAAATATTAGATGTTCAGGTCACTTATTATAATACATAATTTTACACCAATGTGTGGTAAATTATCCTAAAAACCGAAATAACTATTAAAAAAGCGCGCAACTAAGACGATGAATGTGACTAAATAATTTATAAATTATACAAATGCCCGCATATTAAAGCCATTTTATTAAATTTGTTATAAAATTTATATTAAATATAATGTTGGTGGCGTTAAACGCCACCCATTGCATATATAAATAATAAAACAGCTTTAAAATGCATCTAATAACAATTTTATAACACGTTATTGCATTTTTAAACTGTTATAATATTATAACAATTTTTGTGCCGTATTTTCGTTGGTTTGGCAAAAATGTTTTGATCTTTTTGGAGTCATTTTCCTTAATTATTTAATATAAAAATGTTAAATTTAGAATATGTCACGTTTAAATTTACGTTATATTCCCATTGTTACTTTTAACTAGCCGATTACCTAACCACACCAATTTGGTGACACACCAAACATTCAAAATTGCTAGATTTAATACCTCGTTTAACTGTCGCCATCTTGTTTACCTAAATAGCATTCAAAATGGCCACAAGGCATCCATTTTGTGTAGGCGGCCATCTTATCTAAGCAAATATGGCCCAGCGAAGCTAAAAGTAACAAAATTGCTGCATTTTTAAACTTACAAATCGAAATGCTTAAATTTATAGTAATATAATACTTTACTTTGTAATAATAATGAATGAATGATTTAAAAAATGTTCAGTTTATCAAAGAAAATGTGTGTCAACATAAAATTTGAGATCTCTCATTTAATATAATAATTTGTAACTTCGCCACAACATTTTATTTATTTTATTAACATTAAATTATGGCAGTTCTTGTACCAATTGTTACGTTTCAACTTCAATGGTACATTATCTTATTGAAACTTGCAATATATGACAGAGGTCGTACTTTTAAATCGATTTTAATACCCAAAACATACAGTTAGCGCAAATTCCCCGACTCGTGACGTCATTGACACCCGTACTAATGACGCCAAAAGTCGGGGAATTACCCATTGGCCGATTGAAATCCAATAATTAAACAATTCTAATTAGCAATTATTATTATACTTGCGTTTTTAATTTAATTGTAGTATCACAATGCTATAAAATTTAAAATCTACTTCTTACGAAACAAATTATTATAACAATGTGAAGTTATAATTATGACAAGGCAAGATTATTACAATTATTTATATTTAAATATACTCCTCTGTCTTAATTCATAAATAATACTCCAATAAATATAAATATTTGGTCAATATATATATATATATAACACGATTATAAAACTATAATTTGAATTCATTTCTCGATTAATTGTTAGATTTTCTACACAATTTATACCTTTTAACACAATATTTGGCGCTTTAAGTATAAATTTGTGCGATTTAGCACAATATTTGGTGTTTTACGTACACATTTGTGCGGTATAGCACAAAATATGTACGAATTCACACAAATTATACCTATTAGCACAATATTTAGCGTTCTAAGTATAATTTTGTGCGGTTTATGTACGAATTCACACAAATTATACCTATTAGCACAATATTTAGCGTTTTAAGTATAAATTTGTGTGGCTTAGCACAATATTTGATGTTTAAAGTATAAATTTGTGCGGTTTAGCACAAAATATGTACGAATTCACACAAATTATACCTTTTAGCGCACAACATTTGGCGTTTTAAGTATAAATTTGTGCGGTATAGCACAAAATATGTACGAATTCACACAAATTATACCTATTAGCACAATATTTAGCGTTTTAAGTATAAATTTGTGTGGCTTAGCACAATATTTGATGTTTAAAGTATAAATTTGTGCAGTTTAGCACAAAATATGTACAAATTCACACAAATTATACCTTTTAGCGCACAATATTTGGCGTTTAAAGTATAAATTTGTGTGGTTTAGCACAAAATATGTACGAATTCACACAAATTATAAATTTTACCGCAAGATATGTACGAATTCACACAAATTATACCTTTTAGCACAATATTTGTGCGTTCTAAGTATAAATTTGTGTGGTTTAGCACAATATTTGATGTTTTTAGTATAAATTTGTGCGGTTTAGCACAAAATATGTACGGATTCACACAAATTATACCTTTTAGCACAATATTTGTGCGTTCTAAGTATAAATTTGTGTGGTTTAGCACAAAATATGTACGAATTCACACAAATTATACATTTTAGCACAATATTTGTGCGTTCTAAGTATAAATTTGATGTTTTAAGTATACATTTGTGCGGTTTAGCACAAAATATGTACGAATTCACACAAATGAGTGCACAAAATTATTTGATAGGTAAATTCTTGTAATAATTACACAACGAATTAGTTTAAAATGAATCTAAAACTGTAGCAGTCTTTATTTAACTACGTTTATTATTTAAATTGAAATGTGACTAAAATTAAAAGGTCCCGGTTATCGATGCATCGCTTGCCGGGTGAATTGTGAACGTTCGCGGCAACCGATGCATCAGTTGCTGGAGTTAATTAGAGAAACGAATTCAAACAATTAGTTGAGATTCAGTTAAAAATATGTTATTATTACGACTAGCGTACAGTCTGCGTTCGTTTACCACTTATCAGGGGTAAGTAGAATCACTAGAGTATTGCTGCCATAAATTGCATGTATGCAAAAAAAAACTATAAATACTCAAATAATAAATATAACTATATATTTTTTTTCCGCGATTTTCTCATCATTGTTTATGTAAAATACTTATTCTTTTAAAGTTGTTTAAATTTTCTTATTTCCGTATTACAGGAACACTTTTTTGTGTTTTTAAAATTGGCAGTTTTTACTGTAATTCAGTTTACAGTGTAGATATGATAATTTGTGATTAGATTTTCTTTATAATATTGCTTTATATATTTAAAAATAATATTAGTTTAAACATTACACATTTTCAGGTATTTTATTCATGTTAAATGTCTATAGCACGTCAGTCTGCACTATCCATGTAACCATGGCCATGCAACTACCAGGGAATAACATATATATATATATATATATGTATGTATATTATTCCATCGTAATCACAAAATAGCGCTATTACTTCACGGTTATCCACAACAGGGGCGGGGGGGAAGGGGCATACAAATAGGATCTTATTTGCGCGACTTTTAAATATATAATATATATATATAAAAAATGGTGTTTTTAAATTTTCAATATTGGATTTTATTTTTAAAGTTTTCATCTTAATTCATTTTGTGTGTATATAATTTTTTGGACCCAATCAATAAGATTGTGTGTTATGTATATTGGAATACTAATTCGATAACTCATAATATATTAAAATATTTGTTCAAAATTTACAAAAAATGTCCGTAAAACTACTGATTAAACTCGCTAATTGAGTCTACAATTCGCTGTTTAATAATTTTGGCCGTCAGTGACGCTGCATTTGCCGGCATCGCTTGCGTATCATGCGAGGTATGATCGAATTTACTAAACAATGTTTAAACTCGCTAATTGAGCCACAACAAGATGGACATGGCGCATTTGGTAAGATACGCGATTGCGAGTTTTATTATCAAAAACAACGCCCGCTGTTTAATAATTTTGGCCGTCAGTGACGGTGCAGTTGCCGGTATCGCTTACGTATCATGCGAGGTATGTTCGAATTTACTAAACTCGCTAATTAAGCCAACAAGATGGACATGACGAACAATTACGTCCACAATTCATTTGGTAAGAAACGCGATTGTGAATTTTATTGTCAAAAACAACGCACACTGTTTAATAATTTTGGCCGTCAGTGACGGTGCAGTTGCCGGTATCGCTTACGTATCATGCGAGGTATGTTCGAATTTACTAAACTCGCTAATTGAGCCAACAAGATGGACATGGCGAGCAATTACATCTATAATTCATTTGGTAAGATACGCGATTGTGAATTTTATTATCAAAAACAACGCCCGCTGTTTAATAATTTTAGCCGTCAGTGACGGTGCAGTTGCCGGCATCGCTTACGTATCATGCGCGGTATGTTCGAATTTACTAGACTCGCTAATTGAACCAACAAGATGGACATGGCGAGCAATTACACCTACAATTCATTTGGTAAGATACGAGATTGCGAGTTTTATTGTTAAAATACGACGCCCGCTGTTTAATAATTTTGGCCGTCAGTGACGGTGCAGTTGCCGGCATCGCTTACGTATCATGCAAGGTATGTTCGAATTTACTAAACTCGCTAATTGAGCCAACAAGATGGACATGGCGAGCAATTACACCTACAATTAATTTGGTAAGATACGAGATTGCGAGTTTTATTGTTAAAATACGACGCCCGCTGTTTAATAATTTTGGCCGTCAGTGACGGTGCAGTTGCCGGCATCGCTTTCGAATCATGGGCGAAGTGTATTTCGAATTCGTGAGTTTACGTTGTATTTTACTGAACAATGTTTGCAAATATTGAACAAATATGAAAATTGGTGGTGCAAATTTGTGTATTTAGGCTGTTTTTGCTTATTAATTCATTAGCAAACGCAATAATAAGATTCAATGAGTTTTCGCGTGAATATTTAAATCGCGAAATAATCAATTAGTTGAAACTGGCATTAGTGTTAAGTAGCACTTAAAATTGTGGTTTAAATGCTATTTAATCTAGTTAATTACAAATAATAAGACTTTCGAGCTGAAATATGGCATAAATAGCACCATAAGGGGACAAAATATAAATTAAAGCAATGCATGAAATGGGATTAGTGTTAAGTAGCACTTAAAATGGTGGTTTAAATGCTATTTAATCTAGTTAATTACAAATAATAAGACTTTCGAGCTGAAATATGGCAAAAATAGCAACAATAAGGGGACAAAAAATAAAATAAAGCAATTCATGAAATGGGATTAGTGTTAAGTAGCACTTAAAATGCTATTTAATACGACTTTCGAGCTGAAATATGGCAAAAAGAGCACCAAAACCTACAATAAAGGGACAAAAAATAACAAAGTAAAATATTTCGGGATTTGTACCAACAAAATGGCCGCAAAATACACAAATTTCAGTGTTTCACACCACCAACAAAATAAACATTATCATCTAATCTTTCTACAATTGTAAATAAATTAAAAACATTACTAATATCGTAAGAGAGCGCGCGTTGTTTTAGTTAGTACTTAAGTGATTATTCATTTTTTTAATTTCTGCTAAAAATGGGTCTTTTTTGAACAAATTCAAACCTGGATTCGACGATTCGTCGTATCCGGAATCTGAACTTGAGTCACTATCGGATTTCGACGCGATTTTGTCGATAGTTTCCGCGTTTCCGATGGCCGCGATTAATTCTGCGGACGTCGCGACGCTGGACGCCAACCGTGCTTGGCAGGGTTTCAAAAACCGACGGTCTATCAAAACTTCACCGTTTGGTCCCTTGTAAATAGTTCCACAGCACACTTTCTCCCTAAAACAACAACAAAAAAAAAACGCCCCCAAATAAGAATAAAACTATTTTTTAATCGCGTTAAATACTTACGGCTTCCAAAAGTTTAAGTCGACGAAATCGCTGACTTCCGGTTGCATTTCGCGCCGTTTTACGAGCGCCTTGTGGCGGCGACTGCTCGCCGTCGAGAGACTGTCGTCGCAATCACTGCCGCCCGGACTTGCGGCCCGACTGCTCGCCGCGCTCCGGTTTCCTTCGGTTTCGCCCAAAAAGTCTTCGCTCATTTCGACGTCATCGAAGTTCTTGCCGTCGGAACGGTCGGACAGGGCCGGACTCGACTCTCGTTCCAGTTTTCGTTTCTTCTTTTTCATAATTTTCTCGATTTTTTCGCACGGCCCGTCTTTTTCGCCTGTAGTGGATTTTTTGTTTTTCGATTTGAATTTGGTCATGGATTTCATTCCAGGGCCGGCTCGAGCGTCTACCACCTTTTTTACGTACCATAAATACATCTTTAGCATACCTTCTTCACACGGGACGTAAATATTCAATAATTTTTTAATGAATTTGTGGGATTTTTGTCGGTTTTTGAAAGAAAACAATTGTTTTTGTTGATTTTTTGTGCGAGTTTTTGTTGTTATGGTTATAAGATATTTATGTATATATATTTTATTTTTATTCTTATTTTAAAAGTGTATTCAATTTTAATCAAATAATAAGAGATTTAAATTGATATAATTAGGGGATTCCCAATGTTTTGTATTTTATTTGTTAAAAAAATTAGAAAACCAATGCAATTTTAAAGGATAAAACTGAAATAAGTGCCTAAAAACGATAAAAAGTGAATAAAATATTTATTTTGTAGCCGCCATTTTGTTTATAGACCCCCAAAACCTTGTGTTACCCAATTTCCAGGGCTTCCACAGCCATTTTGTATACAAGAAAGTGAAATAGTTAGTAGTTTTTAAAGGATAAAAGTGCAATAAGTGACTAAAAAAAAGATAAAAAGTGAATAAAATATTCATTTTGTAGCCGCCATTTTGTATTTAGACAGATTTTGTGACCAAATTCGTAATTTGCGACCCCAAAATCCTTGTGTTATCAAATTTCAAGCGATTTAATAAATAAAACAGTTATACATATTTTAATTAAAAGTGTATTAAAAAAACTGGAGTGGCACGCACTCGACTTTCACTTTACATAGTTTTTGAGGCCAGATTCGTAATTTGCGGCACTAAAAACCTTGTGTTATCCAATTTCCAAGCGATTTAATAAATAAAACAGTTATACATATTTAAATTAAAAGTGTATTAAAAAAACTGGAGTGGCACGCACTCGACTTTCACTTTACATAGTTTTTGAGGCCAGATTCGTAATTTGCGGCACTAAAAACCTTGTGTTATCCAATTTCCAAGCGATTAAATAAATAAAACAGTTATACATATTTTAATTAAAAGTGTATTAAAACAACTGGAGTGGCATGCACTCGACTTTCACTTTACATAGTTTTTGAGGCCAGATTCGTAATTTGCGGCACTAAAAACCTTGTGTTATCAATTTTCAAGCGATTAAATAAATAAAAGAGTTATACATATTTTATTTAAGAGTGTATTAAAAAAAGCTGGAGTGGCCTGCACTCGATTTTCTTTTATGTAGTTTTTACCAGAAAAATTTTATTTGTAAAAAAAAACTAGAAAACAAATAGAAATAAACTTACATGTCTCCAATTTCGGTCGGATCCAGCGGGGAGTTTTTTCCAGCGTTTCACAAGTAAAACACATGCGTTGCATATTTCGCCCTGCCGCGGCGCAACTAGTTGAAAACACTCTAAAAAATCTTCCTCGTATTTTTTACTATCCGTAAAACGAGAACTGTAACACAAACATAAATCGAATATTTCAATTTCCAATTATTACACAATGCATTTAAACAAAATTACCTGCTAGATTTCGCTTTGCAAATGCAACACCCCGTAGATGAGCGGTAAACTTTTGGTTTGTGGAAGGAAAACATTTTGAACAGGCGCACAGAGACCTAATTCACACCTAGAATTAAAAAAAAAAAAAAACTAAAATATATATATATATAATACTAAATAACTGCATTGCACAGTCACAATTGAGTGCAGGCCACCCCAAATTGTGTCAATTATATAAAAAATAACAAAATTCAACGTTGTCGGCTCCAAATTAAAGTTATTTCGCCTTAAAACCAATTTTAATTTCAATAATCGTATAAATGAAAACCCCGCAAAAAGGTATAATGCCGGCAACTGCACCGTCACTTGCCGGCAACTAAATTGGGTTCAGTATAGTTATTATATACAGCAATAAACAAGCATTTATTCTATTATTCTAGCGCTTTTGAGCAAAATGCGCATTGCACACGGTTACTGTTGAGTGCAGGCCACCCCAATTTGTGTCAGTTATATTTAAAAATAACAAAATGCAACTTGTGGGGGGTACAATTTAATCATTTGCGCTTCCAAATTAAAGTTATTTCGTCTTTTTAATTAATTTTAATAATCGTGTAAATGAAAACCCCGGCAAAAAGGTATAATGCCGGTAAGTGAACCGTCACTTGCCGCCAACTAAATTGGGAACAATATATAGTTATTATATATTTTTGCAAAAATGCACTTTTGAGTGCGCTATTATCGGTATTAGTGCACTTTTAGTGCCAAAAAAATTATTATTTATACATAAACAGGGTTCATTATCCTAGTAACGCCGACATTGAGACAATATCGCCTTCGAATCTGAATCAACTGTAAATTTAATATGCGAAAAGCGACCTTGACGAAATCAACGACCCTCGCAAAATGACGGCACGTTGTCGCCTGAAAGAAAATAAACATTTCGTAGTTTTTTGACCCCGAAAACGGCGAACCTGAGACACAAAGTTGTCCAGGTGATATTGCCTAGCAAACACCGGTACAAACGTGTCGGAACGCACGTAGCCGGGGCTCGAAACTAGGACACCAAGAAACTAAAATCTTAAGATGATTTAATGCCCTAATAGAAATTTTAAACTATTTGTATTTATTTGTAATGAATTAAAATTAATATTAACAAGTTTAGGTGCACGCACCAATGCCTTCAGCGTTGCCAAAATGTGTATTTACGAAACTACAAGCTAAAAATTAACGAAAATAGGGGCTCTGAGTGTAATATCTAATATTAACGAGCTTAGGTGCCAGCACCAATGCCTTCAGCGTTGCCAAAATGCGTATAAGCTAAAAATTAACGAAAATAGGGGCTCTGAGTGTAATATCTAAAGAAATTGGGTAACAAATTCGCATTTATGCATTGGTTTGTTAAGCGATGCGTCTGTGCGACTGTCTAGATATGGCTATAAATAGCACTTTATATTATAAAGTCCTGTTCAGTGCAATGAAAGTGGTTTTAGCGGACATTTACGAAACCACGTGGTTCGAACACGCAAGCGCCCTGCGACTAGTTTGTTGTTGTGCAAAGCAACAAGAATCGCCGTGGCCTGATTGCACTTGAAGACTTGTTTACAACATATATATATATGTATATATATATATATATATATATATATATATATATATATATATATATATATATATATATATATATATATATATATATATATATATATATATATATATATATATATATATATATATATATATATATATATATATATATATATATATATATATATATATATATATATATATATATATATATATATATATATATATATATATATATATATATATATATATATATATATATATATATATATATATATATATATATATATATATATATATATATATATATATATATATATATATATATATATATATATATATATATATATATATATATATATATATATATATATATATATATATATATATATATATATATATATATATATATATATATATATATATATATATATATATATATATATATATATATATATATATATATATATATATAACATAACTTTGCCAACAAATTCGACGTTCGTTTTAAATCCAAATAAACAAAATTGTCAAAACATTTGTTGGCGGCAAGTGCCGCGGCACTTGCCGGCATTATTACCAATGTGCGGGGTTGTTTATTTTTTATATTATTATTCGTAAAAAATTCAAATTTACATTAACGCACACAGTAGTGCGTCCAGCTTGATTAATAAAGGAACTATGCAACTTTGTTGATCAATAAAATTATAAATATTTTAAAATTGATCATAAATAGGTCATTAAAAATAGCAACGTATACAAAATATATCGACTATTTAAAATTAAACAATTATAACGAATAGTTATTTTTAAATTGTTAAAACATTTTTATACGTATACATCAGATTAGTTGGCGGCAAGTGGCGCGGCACTTGCCGCCATTATTTACAATGTGCGGGGTTGTTTACTTATTATATTATTATTCGTAAAAAAATTAAAATTTACATTAAGGCACACACTAGTGCTTCCAGCTTGACTAATAAAGGAACTATGTAACTTTGTTGATCAATAAAATTATAAACTGATCACACTAGTGCTTCCAGCTTGCCTAATAAAGGAACTATGTAACTTTGTTGATCAACAAAATTATAAATTGATCATTAAATTAATATTAAGGCACACACTAGTGCTTCCAGCTTAACTATTAAATAAACTATGTAACTTTAGGTATTTAAGACATTGTTTACGCAACGTTTAACTATTTAAGCACCACTTAGAATGCTATATATGTATATATATATCTCTTAAACTATCAATGAATCAGTTGGAATTTCAGGAATTAGGATCGGCATTTCAGTACAATGCCCTTTGTTTATTATAGATTTACACTGATTGTATACATTAGATTTTTGTTTTCAACGGAAGCCCAAATCGGGTATTTCGGCTAATAAGCCTAGTTTAAATACGTGTTTGGTTTAAGACGACGACAAAAATAGTAAAAAATGTATCAAATGTATAAATAGGTTTAAGATAATAAATCAAATATTATTATCACTTATTAGTGATAAGTTTTATCAGTAAACAAAAAATAATATTTACCTATTATCATAAATTATTTATGTATTTAACAAAGAAGGTTAGATACAAGCACCTATGCCTGCAGCTCGCAGGACCTCCTACTCCACGCTTGGCATAATATTTAAATTAAAATGGGCTTATAATTTTTTGTAGATTTTTTTTTATAGACAAAACAAATAATTCTTTTGTATTTCGGCGAGATAAAAATCTAGGGTGGCCTATACTCGGTTAAGAAAAATTATAATCGTGTATTTGTATTAAAATCTCGAGTTTTTAAATATTCCTGAATACAAAAATGTATAAAAAAAAAATACTTTAGCAGTTGATATAAAATAACAAAATAAAATTCGTATAAACTTTTCAGTTTAAGATAAAAATAACTAACATTTTGATGAGTAAACCAACTGCATACGTCCAAAAATAGTTGGACAAAAAAACAAAAACATTACAAGCAGATATTCGGACCTGACCCACGCAATATATAATAAAACGGCCAAAATGACACTTTTAAATTTACAAAAACATTTTAAATGCGTATAAAATAATTTTAAACCATAGTTTATGCGAAAAAGGGTTGTATAAACCGCAAAAATGATAGGGGTCAATGACCCCACAGTTTCCACGCCAGGATTCTTATGGGTCTTTCGAAAAATAATGACCTATTGGCAAAATTAGCCCTAAGATTCTCATAATTTGATTAAATAATCAAAATTGTTTACTCAAAATAAATGACAAATATTTTTAAATAATAAAAACATATTGTTTATTAATTAAGCAACAAAAATTTGTTTTTAAATTGTTTATAAATATATATAATCTGTATAAACAATTCAAAACCCAATAATGAACGTAATTGTTTTATTAAATATATTTAATTAGATTAACTAAACAAAGTTTATTTAATTTGAGTTTTAATTAGTTTTTAGGTAAAATAGTTATTAGGTAAATATATATTTTTATGTAAAATAATGATTAGGACAAATAATTATAAGAGACAATTAGCGTTTGGTACATAATGAAGTTTTTAGGTAAAATAGTTATTAGGTAAATATATTTTTAGGTAAAATAGTGATTAGGACAAATAAAATTATAAGAAACAATTAGCGTTTAGTACAAATTGAAGTTTTTAGATAAAATAATTATTAGGTAAATATATTTGTAAGTGAAATAGTGATTAGGGCAAATAATTATAAGAGAAATTAGCGTTTAGTACAAATTGCAGTTTTTAGGGTAAAATAGTTATTAGGTAAATATATTTGTAAGTAAATAGTGATTAGGGCAAATAATTATAAGAAACAATTAGCGTTTAATACAAATTGCAGTTTTTAGGTAAAATAGTTATTAGGTAAATATATTTATAGGTAAAATAGTAATTAGGACAAATAATTATAAGAGAAATCATCGTTTAGTTCAAATTGAAGTTAATAGGTAAAAAAAAATGATTAGGTAGTTCAAATTGAAGTTTTTAGGTAAAATAGTTATTAGGTAAACATATTTTTAGGTAAAATAGTGATTAGGACAAATAATTATAAGATAAATTAGCGTTTAGTTCAAATTAAATAATAATTATTAGAACAAATAATTATAAAAGAAAATTGCGTTTAATTCAAATTGAAGTTTTTAGGTAAAATAGTCAGTAGGTAAAATATAGATTAGGACAAATAATTATAAGATAAATTAGCGTTTAGTTCAAATTAAATAATAATAATTAGGACAAATAATTATAAAGAAAATTGCGTTTAATTCAAATTGAAGTGTTTAGGTAAAATAGTCAGTAGGTAAAATATAGTTTAGGACAAATAATTATAAGAGAAACTAGCGTTTAGTTCAAATTGAAGTTAGGTAAAACTATTAAACCATAATTTTTATTATATCTATAAATTAAAAACATTTTAAAATTAGTTGTTCATAGCAACTATTATTGATAATAGTTAAATAATAAAAATATTAAGCTTGATTTTCGTGAAATAATTAATAATTTGCATTTAAGCATTTTAAAAGTGCATAAAACATGGGATAAACGATAAAATCGGTAGTGTATTTATGGGTTAAGGGTGAGCCACCCTCGTGAAAAACACGTGTAAGTTGTCGAACGAATACGAAAGAAAGTGCAATTGCGAAAGTATTGCCTCGCAAAATGCTTACGTGATAATAACGTCGCAACCAGCCAACCACTTTGTACACACAAAACCGTGCACCACGTAACGAAAACCACTGTCAAAATGTCACAAACATAAATGTCACCGCGTTCAAAATCATATAGAAACAACCACACTACCCTGACCTGAATTTCAGTTAACTACACTAAACCTATACGCGATTTCTGTCCTAAAGTCAAGCTGCCGATTCAGACGCTACACTTAAACATCGAATTTCTAAATTAACTACACAATAACCACCGATGACAATCTATAATATCGATACAGTTGTCTATAAACTATTGAATTTGCGCGAAATCATTGCAAATATACACGTATTTATTGCGAAAATTACGAAAATCATGCACAATTGTCACTTACCTTTTGCAACACAGGTGACTGCAGAAACAGAGATAAACGGACTGCGCATCCCCATTGCGCACGCGTCGTTACAGCTTCTTATTTTACTTGAAATTGAATTTTTTTTATAGATTTCGAACTTAAATTTATTATAAACAAGAATTTAAATACTAAAAAACAATTGTTTTCACTATTTATTACTAAATCAATGCATTGTTTTTGAAATTTTCATAACTTTGACAGCTAAATGTCAATTTGAAAATTTATATGTGTTTCCGGTTACATTCAAATAAGCCCGCTATATATTAATAATTACACCTAAACTATTTAAAACAACCATTAATAAAATATAACACCATTATTTCAACTATTAAATTAATAATAAACTCATTCTTTCACTAATTAAACAACTGGAAATGATTTTTAATATGAAAATACGTTTCCGGTACATTTAATAATCAATATAATTGTTTATAAATTATTATTTATAACAAATATACTCATAAAAGTATTAAAACTTTATTTAAACTATGTTTAAAACAAAAATGACTTGCGTATTTTCAAATTGTAAACCATTTTTATATGAATAATAATGATTATTTTAAGCGTATAAATTGTAAATGCATTAAAGAAATGATTGAATATTCATTTTAAATCAATTTTATTAAATAAATTATTATTAAATTAGGGAATTTCAGTTTAGCAAGTTTAAATTAATTCCTATACATTTTGACAGCGTTTTTTTGTGTGTCAATCAGCTGATTAAACGGTGTTAACTGTCAAAATATACGTAAAATCGTGTCAAATTATGCTTTATTTGTGTCTAAAAAATTAAATTAATCATTAAAACACCCAATTTTCTATTTAAAATGGCAACGAATGGTCAAAATGCAATATCACATAATTTTAAAGTGGTGTTATTAGGGGAAGGATGTGTCGGAAAAACGAGTTTATTATTACGATATGTTGATAATACGTTTAATTCGGCACATATAAGTACATTACAGGTACTTCCCCTAATAATATTAACCCTAAAAATGGGTAATATTGTATTGTTTTTTGTTTGTAGGCGTCATTTTTGAGTAAAAAACTAAATATTGGGGGCAAACGAATTAATCTATCGATTTGGGACACGGCTGGGCAGGAGAAATTCCATGCGTTAGGCCCTATTTATTATCGTGGGTCGAATGGGGCCATTTTAGTGTACGATATCACGGATGAAGACACTTTTCAGAAGGTTAAAAGTTGGGTGAAAGAATTACGCAAAATATTGGGCGCTGACGTGCGACTAGTGATCGCTGGGAATAAGACGGACTTAGAAAAAGATCGGAATGTTACTATTGAAGAAGCCGAAACGTAAGTTTTTTTTTTTCTAAATCATCAAAAACCTTAAAAATATTATATATATAAGGTTTAAGACACAATTTATAAAGGTTAGAAAAAAGCCCGCATAATCGAAAATAAATGGCGGCAAGTGACGCATCACTTGCCGCCAACCTAAACAAACTTTACCGGGTTGAACACAATACTTACTATTTCAATCAAATATGTATTTAAACTATTACCAAACATTAAAATAGCTAATATTAAGGCCTGGAAACACCACAATTATTACTAAATAATTATAAAACACCTTAAAAACATTATATATGAGGTTTAATAATTAATTTATGCGGTAAGTGACGCATCGCTAACCGCCAACCTAAACAAACTTAACCGGGTCTCAAACAATTTTTATTTTTACTATTGGCTATTATTAGCGCCCTGAAACACCACAAATATTACTAAATAATAATTAAACACCTTGAAAACATATAATAATTAGAAAAAAGCCCGCAAAATCTACAATAAATGGCGGTAAAAGACGCATCGTTTGCCGCCAACTTAAAAAAACTTAACTGGGACATAATACTGTCTCAAACAATTTTTATTTAAACTATTACCAAGCAATGGAGCCCTGAAACACCACAAATATTACTAAATAATAATAAAACATTCGCATAATCTAAAATAAATGGCGGTAAGTGGCAATGGCAATTATTAGCGCCCTGAAACACCATAAATATTACTAAATAATAATAAAACACCTTGAAAACATATAATAGTTCGCCCTGAAACACCACAAACATTACTAAATAATAATAAAACGCATTGAAAACATATAATAGTTAGAATAAAGTCCGCATAATCTAAAATAAATGGCGGTAAGTGAGGCATCGGTTGCCGCCAACCTAAACAAACTTAACCGGGACACGATACTGTCTCAAACAATTAATATTTAACTTATTCCTAAGCAATGGCAATTATTAGCGCCCCTGAAACACCATAAATATTACTAAATAATAATAAAACACCTTGAAAACATATAATAGTCCGCCCTGAAACACCACAAACATTACTAAATAATTATAAAACGCATTGAAAACATATAATAATTAGAAAAAAGCCCGCATAATCTACAATAAATGGCGGTAAAAGACGCATCGCTTGCCGTTAACCTAAACAAACTTAACCGGGACACGATACTGTCTCAAACAATTAATATTTAACTTATTCCTAAGCAATGGCAATTATTAGCGCCCCTGAAACACCATAAATATTACTAAATAATAATAAAACACCTTGTAAACATATAATAGTCCGCCCTGAAACACCACAAACATTACTAAATAATAATATAACGCATTGAAAACATATAATAGTAATAATAAAGTCCGCATAATCTAAAATAAATGGCGGTAAGTGACGCATCGCTTGCCGCCAACCTAAAAAAAATTTACTGGGACACGATACGGTTTCAAACAATTTTTATTTAAATTATGACTAAGTAATGGCAATTATTAGCGCCCCTGAAACACCATAAATTTAATTAAAGATACGCCAATCAAGTGGGCGCTACTCATTGCCATACATCTGCCAAATTAAATCAAGGAATCGAAGATATGTTTTTAACTTTAACGCAAAAAATGATCGAACATGCCGTCGAGCAAGAGGCACAAAATTCGACGTTAAATCGACAAAACTCGACGCGTCGCAACGTGTTGGTGGTTGATGACGATGAGCCAACACCAACGAATAAAAGTTGCTGTGGAAATTCATAATTTAATTTTAATTAAATCATGAATTGTATTATATAAAACTGTATATTATATTTACAACTTTATTGCTAATATGTAACAGGCTGAACACTTATAATAGTGTCGAAATATTGTTATTAAATTATAATTATTATTGTTAATTTATTTCGTTTTTATTTTGCACGATTAACGATCTCATTTAATTTCTACTGTCTTTAAATTCACCTTCTCCGTTATAATCAATGGGACAATTTTTAAACTAATTTTAAATTACGTAACATATTTAAATCTTACGATTTAAGGACCTAATTTATTACTAGGACGAACGGCTGAATAGCTAACGGCTCAATCTTTATAATTCAAATTACGTCGGAATATTTTAATACTGTAGAACCATTTTATAAATAAATCGAAGTTAAATATGTTTAAATATTACCGGTTTTAAATACAGCTTATTGTTATTGTCATATTTAAGTTTTAATCTGTGATTAGACAATTTTATATTTAAAATAATAATAAATTGTATATTTTTTAAAGCTTTTAAACTGTAAAAAACTATTTTAAAATATCTGTGTAGTGAATTTATATTTACCTAATTATATTTTAGCTTATATTAAATAAAACTGTTATATAAAATAAATAAATAAATAATTATAATGAAAAAATTATTTAATTTGGGCATATGTGGAACAGGTATAGTAATTTTAGGAATTCAGTGGGATTCTGCTACCTCAAGACACCAAAAATGGTAAGTTTGAAATTTATTGTAAATTCATAACCTTTAAAAAAATATTTATATTCGAAAATTTGTCCGTTTAGGTTTGAATTTTCCAATAAATTTCTAAATAAATCTGATAAATTCTTAATAAATATATTTACATAAAAAATGTACACACATCTAAAACTATGAACATTAAACAGAGAGTCATGAAAAATACTAGAGTTTTCCTCGGATATTTAAAAGAAATACACATCAAAATGGCTGATTGACTACTGTTTAGTAAATTCGCGTTTATTAAATGAAAAGACACGTTATTTTAGGGACAGTTTAAATCACTTAAAAGTGATTTACAACATTTAAAAATCACTCAGCTTATCAAAAAATGGTTTATTTTTAAATATTCTTATTAAATACTGCTATATTTTTCATAAAAATGAAGAAAAACTATTTACTTAATGCCAAATAAGAATTAGAGTAAAAGTCCGCATATTTGAAAAATGTTGGCGGCAAGTGCCGCGTCGGTAGCCGCCAAAATTAAATCACGGCTAGGGTAAAATCTCAAATGACAAATATCGCTTTAAATGAGACAAAATAAATTGATTTTGTTGATGTTTAGCGATTAATTAATCAATTGTATACAGTTTAATATAAATATTTGTATAATTTGGAGCCAAGATGATTGTTTTTATGTTTGGAATCATCTAAAAATAAACCAATTGTATTTAATTTTCGTATGTAGATGCAATTTTAAAAATTCTATATAATAGCACCAACTATTTTAATTCATCGTTTAACTTATTTTCGTTTGTTTACAATTAAAAATATTTACAAAGCATTTTTAATAAATACGCGTGATTTTTCGTTTATCGACATTCAATAAAATCAAAATAAATGCGATTAAACAATTAATTCGGGGGCGCGGGGGGGCTATATAGAATATATTTGCAATAAAAGCAAAGAAACTTGTAACTTTTCGTAAATAACAAATAGTAAAATTTTCGTAATATTCTTTTTTTTTTTCTTCTTCGTTTTTCGCCAGAAAATTGTAGAAACAACAATTTTTTCTTTTATTTAATATTTTTTAACAACAAACATAATTACAAAGGGGTTTGGTCCAGAAAATTAAAATTAAAAAGAGCGCAAAGGTGACATGTACTCGAGTTAATTACAAAATAAAATAATTTAATTAGTTAGATAAATTTCGCACTGGGATATATCACTTTTGTGCCCCCAAGGGGCACAAAGGTGACACATGTACACGTTATATTGTTGATAAAAAAATTAAATTTATTTCGCACTGGGAGATATCACCTTTGTGCCATTATATATGCGTATTTTAATGATATTTGGCTTTAATAAATTATTTACAGGAAATAAACGGCAACAATTATTATTTTTTTGTGGAAAATTCGTTAAATATAAAATTCCTGGACCAAATATTTTAAATCACAATTTGCACAATAAAAGAAACTAATACAAATAAATTAAATTAGAGTAAATATATATAGGATAATAGTTAAAATATTTGTTAACAATTTCTTAATAATACTTTTTCTTTGCTCAAAATAGTCAAAATTACCATTTTATGGTTTAAATGAGCTTGAAATTGTAAACAAAAAATTATTACTGGGTATGAAGATAAAATTTGTGTGATTTTACTTGTTTTATATATAAAATGAAGGGTTAAAAATTGTTAATGTCACTATTATAAAAAATTCACTTAGATAGTTTACTAATAACTCGTATCAACGCCCCATTTTCTTCTTTTAACCTTTGATTTTCAGTCTTCAATACTTCCAATTGCTAAAAGAATCCAAAAAACAAAGAAAACACATCTAAATCATTGTTTTAAATCATTTTTGTAGCGCAAATACGCTTAGGTTTAGTGAACGGCCATTTTGTGTTGCCATGGGGGTTCCCCCGTGTCTGTTCTAGCATTCACAGCAAGAAAATTAACGCATTTTGTTACTGTGAACACAAGAATGGTGTCATTAAACAATCTGAAGAAGGAAAACCGTGTAATTTGAGATAAATTTAAATATTTCAACCCGCAGTACTTGTTTATTCGTATATTTCGAATGGCAACACAAAACTTATAGACGAATTCACAATAAAGCTTGTAAAAAAACACAATTAAATAAAAATACGTGCACAATAAATGACGAATACATCTAAATTGGACATGCTTCCCTAAAATGGCTATTTTAATACCTAAAATGGATGAATTATATTATAAAATATATGTTTTCTAATGAAATATTTAACCTGAAAATAAATTATGATTGCACAATAACATAAAAACAAACTTAACTATACGTTTTTTCGTTACTTTGGTTAGTCATGGATACAAAAACAACACAAACTCACAATTCTGCGACAAAATTCACACCAATTAAAAGAAAAATTAGTAGGATACGACAGAAATAAGCAGCAGGTTTGTTTTATCTTCACAAAACTATTAAAATGTGCGTGTTGTAAGAAATATAAATTTAATTATAAGTCCAAAAATGTTTAAAATCACAGATTATCTCTCAAATTTACTGATTTGTGTCAAATAAGTAAAGTTATTGTACTTAAAATTGTATAAATTGTGTCGTGGAATAGTAATTTAATTTATTTAGAAAGTCCGAAGATTACGCGCGTAATGGCGGGCAGTGACGCGGCAGTTGCCGCCATACTGTAACAATGGCCCCGCTTTTTAAGCATTTTAAGCCTCCCTGGGTTGATTTAACTACAAATAAACTTATCTGACACACTTTTTGAATAGCAATAAGTAAAAGCAACAAAATAATAATGGGTTTTTCGCTGATTACAGTTAAAAATGCGTGCAATGTGAAATAAAAACATTTATTTAAATGTTTGGGGGATTAAAAATCTGTGATTTAGAGTTTCAATTGGTGACAAAAACGCGTATTTCTCGTTGTTTTATTGGTTTTACCTATTTTTTGCCAGATGAATTGGTGAGCTTGCTTACGACTCTTGTTAGAGCTCGGTTCTCTGCACGAAGCCGCTCATTTTCGGCTTTCAGTTTTTGCAATTGCTAAAACAACAATTATTCAACACTTTTCTGAATTTGTTCTCTGTTTTGATTTGTTTTAAAGCCGTCATTTCTGTTTTTCTTGTTTTAAACAACGATTAATTGTTCTTTAAATGTAGTTATTGTATATATTTAATTGTATAATGATTGTAAATGTTGTTAGAAATACGAATTTGCATTTTATATATATATATATATATTTATTAAATTGTTGTTAATTTAAGCGTAGAACTGTTCAAACCATTATTATATTTAATAATTTTTTTCGAGCTTTGAGTCAAAAATATGAAAAAATCTTGTAGATATAAAATATCTTAGATTATTTAGTAGAATTTTTGAGTATTTTAATTATTTGTATAAGGGCAGTATTAAGGGGGGTTGTAAATTTTGGGGCCCTATAACTCGGGACGTATACAAGCGATTGGATTTAAACTGCACACGGATTCAAATTAGATGTTAAATAACATGTGTATCAAATTTGGTTCAAATCGCTTCGGTACCTTCAGAGTATAGTGCACCATTTTTTAAAGTATATTTAATATTTTTTACGGCCTTTAGGTTAACAATATGCAAAAATCTTGTAGACATAAAATATCTTAGATTATTTAGTAGAATTTTTGAGTGTTTTAATTATTTTTATAAGGGCAGTATTAAGGGGGGTTGTAAAGTTTGGGGCCCTATAACTCGGGACGTATACAAGCGATTGGATTTAAATTGCACACGGATTCAAATTAGATGTTAAATAACATTTGTATCAAATTTGGTTCAAATCGCTTCGGTACCTTCAGAGAAGTATAGGGCACCATTTTTTAAAGCATATTTAATTTAATTTTTTACGGCCTTTAGGTTAACAATATGAAAAAATCTTGTAGACATAAATTAACTTAGATTATTTAGTTGAATTTTTGAGTGTTTTAATTATTTTTATAAGGGCAGTATTAAGGGGGGTTGTAAAGTTTGGGGCCCTATAACTCGGGACGTATACAAGCGATTGGATTTAAACTGCACACGGATTCAAATTAGATGTTAAATAACATATGTACCAAATTTGGTTCAAATCGCTTCGGTACCTTCAGAGTATAGGACACCATTTTTTAAAGTATATTTCATATATTTTTACGGCCTTTAGGTTAACAATATGCAAAAATCTTGTAGACATAAAATATCTTAGATTATTTAATAGCATTTTTGAGTATTTTAATTATTTGTATAAGGGCAGTATTAAGGGGGGTTGTAAAGTTTGGGGCCCTATAACTCGGGAAGTATACGAACGATTCGATTTAAACTGCCAGGGGATTCAAATAGGATGTTAAATAACATGTGTACCAAATTTGGTTCAAATCGCTTCGGTACCTTCAGAGTATAGTGCACCATATTTTAAAGTATATTTAATATTTTTTTACGGCCTTTAGGTTAATAATATGAAAAAATCTTGTAGACATAAAATATCTTAGATTATTTAGTAGAATTTTTGAGTGTTTTCATTATTTTTATAAGGGCAGTATTAAGGGGGGGTTGTATATTTTGGGGCCCTATAACTCGGAAAGTATACGAACGATTAAATTTAAACTGCGAGGGGATTCAAGTGGGATGTTAAATAATGTGTGTACCAAATTTGGTTCGAATCGCTTTGGTACCTTCAAAGTAGAACGAGCAAATTAGCGACTAATACCCAAGTTATATATATTTTTGGATTCAGGGCGACGAAACAAACACTTTTTATTAACGATATTTTTTATCCGAGAATGCTACAGACACACAAAGTGTAAATATTTCTTGAACAGTCCTACATGTGTTAAAATGTAATGATTATGTATATATTTATTTAAAATTCAATGATTATTTTGTTATGAGAACCAAAAAATATGTGAATTAAACTCGAATCGCTACTAATAATAAATCTACGGTTATTTGCGGTGGTTACGATTAAGAAAAAGCGGAGAAATAACTAAAAAAGTAACTAAAAAGTGAAGTACAGCTGCATAATCTACTTCAAAGGGGAAAAGTGCATAACTAAAAAAAATAAATAAATGCATTTCGTTCCATATAAAAAATCAAAATCTATGGAAACTTAAAATTAAAAGCAAAATAATATAAGTCCTCTCAATTTGATGAATATTCGATGAAATTGTTGACTCACCTTTAGTTCCTCTTCCATTTCGGATAGTTTTCGCTCCATAGCCCGTCTTTCTCGTTTCTCTAGTTCGGATAAAGAGTTTTTGCTCGTCTAAACCGAATTAAAACACACTATAATTGATATTAAGGATGTATGTATGTAGTTTGTATACGATATGAGCACATGGTGCCCACGGGTTGTTTACATGTTTGTAACTCGAAAAATGTGTTCGTGAACCGAGGTTTAATAGTTTAACGCAACTCCTCAAGAATAAAAAAACATTAAATATTGGATTAATGGATATAATTTAGTTTTATAACTTACCACAGTGTTGATTTTCTCCAACGTTTGCTTCGTTTCCCTTAATTCTTCGTCCGATTTACGCAATTTGTCTCTAAGTCGATCATTTTCTGATACTGCGGACTCGTACATTTTCTTATAATCTAATTCGCCATTTTCACCCCTTAAGGCGGCCAAATCACTCGCAGAACCCAATCTACTAGATCGGTTAGACTTCTCTGAACCACTCTACAAAAAAAAAGGAACATTTTTTAATAACTCAATCCAAATTACAGTTATTTTGACTTAAAAACCCATTTTAGTTACGTTAATTAACTGCTTTATTATTTAAAAGGTAAATGAGAACCCCGCAAAATGGGAAAATTATGCCGGTAAGTGCGCCAGCACTTGCCGCCAACAAAATGCAACTTGCGGGGTACAATTTTGCACAGTTATTTCTTCTTAAAACCAATTGCTTATAAAAAATGAACCCCGCAAAAAGGTAATAATGCCGGCAACTGCACCGTCACTTGCCGGCAACTAGTTATTTTATACACCAATCAATCTTACAACATATCCTTCCGAGTTCAGCGAGTTCAAACTAACTGATCGGGACCCCATGCCTGAATCCCTTACTCCAGATTGTGATCTGGACCGGTTAAAGCTACCATTCCTATTAACCGATCTGCCCTGCCTGGTCCGATCGTTCGTATTACTCGATGTCTTGGTTGTAGGCGTAGACACTTTTAAAAAATCACGTGGTTCATTCTTCGGCGAATAACTACTCGCCGAATAACTACTTGGCATTATATTAAGGGCGTTTAAAGCTTTAGAGGGCAACGAAATACCCCCGTACCCCGTGTTTGTACCCCCATAACTCGTTGGAGATGTTGAGTATTGGGAGGAATATTTTGAGTATGGGTTATACGCGTTGTAGTTGTAATTTAGGTATGGGGATGAGTTTGAGCTGTAGTTTGAGCTAGGGGTTGAGTTTGAGCTGTAGGGGGTGTAAGAGGAGAGTGAGGGGCTTAGAAAGCTTAAGCTTCTAGGTCGGTTGTATGAGGCGAGGCCAGGGACTGATGAGTTGGAGCTTTGGCTTCGAAAGCTCGAAGAGGAACGGCGGGGTTTGTTACGAAACGACATTTTTTAGGGCTTAAAAGTACATTACACTGTTCAAAATTTCACTGCACTATTAAGGCCCAGGAATATTCAAACTAAATTAAATTACAATTTGGATATTTAAATAAAACAGTTAAAAGATTCTAAAGTATTATTATTAATTGTTTAATACAATTTAAACTGTAATATTTGGAATTTTAAGCCAGGAAATTTAATAATAATTAGTTTATTGTCCTAAACAATCATTTAAATTAATTTCTTTAAACAAATTAATTTAATAACTTTAAAAATGTTTAAGAAAACTCGTTTTTTTTTTATACAGTTTAGTTAAAAATGTAGGAATTATAATTACAAGAATTATAATAATATAAAATATTTTATTTAATTGTAATACTCAAATTTTAACTGTAATATTTTGAATTTTAAACCAGGAACTTTAATAATTAATTCAATAACTTTAAAAATGTTTAAGAAAACTCGTTTTTTTATACAGTTTAGTTAAAAATGTATGAATTATAATTACAAGAATTATAATAATATAAAATATTTTATTTAATTGTAATACTCAAATTTTAACTGTAATATTTTGAATTTTAAACCAGGAACTTTGATAATTAATTTAATAACTTTAAAAATGTTTAAGAAAACTCGTTTTTTTAGACAGTTTGGTAAAAAATGTATGAATTATAATTACAAGAATTATAATAATATAAAATATTTCATTTAATTGTAATACTCAAATTTAAACTGTAATATTTTGAATTTTAAACCAGGAAATTTAATAATAATAAGTTTATTGTCGTAAACAATCATTTAAAATAATTACTTTAAACAAATTAATTTAATTACTTTAAAAATAATTAAGAAAACTCGTATTATTTTTATACAGATTGTAAAAAATGTATTAATTAAAATTACAAGAATTATAATAATACAAAATATTTTACTTTTAAAATGTTCTAATTTAATTTAAAAAATTTATAAATATAAAAGAGATTTAATTTTTCAACGTAATTTAATACGTTTAAAAAATTATCAAATTTTAATTAAATATTTATAACTTCATCAAAATTTAATTATTAATCATAAAAATAAATTATAATTTCGTTTGAGTTTAAAAACGATTAAAAATATATATATATATATATATATATTTTAATTAATTTCGTAAATTTTAGGCCAAAAATTATATTTGCTCCAATTGTATTTAATTAATAATTGTATAAATATTTACGTTTGTAAAAAATGTATTAATTAAAATTACAAGAATTATAATAATATAAAATTTTCTATTTTAAAAATATTATAATTTAATTCAAGTATTTTATAAATATTTACAGGATTTTATTTTTTTAAAGCAAAACTACACGTTTAAAAAATTTACAAATTTTAATTAAATAACAACTGCATTTAATTATTGATCATAAAAATAAATAATAACTTCGTTTGAGTTTAAAAACGATTAAAAAATTATATATTTTAATTAATTTTAAGCCAAAATACAATCCGGAAAATAATTTAAAATTATATTTCCTCCAACAGAATTTAATTAATAATTGTTTAAATATTTACGACCTTTATGTAACAATTAAAAATATGTACGTTTAAAAAAACCCACAATTTTTAATCAAACAATATTTTAAGACAATAAACCAATTTCTCGTCAAATTTATTTAAACAATAAACTTTAAAAAATTTAAACTAAACACAAAAATATGTTCACGCTACTGCCGACTTTTTCAGACTGAATGAACCATCTAAAATGAAGCACCTTTTTCAACAGACTCTCTTAGAACAGTAGTACTCAATTACTTTTCACGCAAATCTTAAAATGTTTATTATTAAGTGTATTTTTAGAGCTTAAACACTGAATCACAAAAGCGTGATTTAAAATTAAATTCATGCATACAACCTACTGACACTATCAAGGCTAATCTAACAAAATTAGCGACTTTGTCACTATTTATATAATTTTGTTATAAAAAAATATGCCATATTATACATATTTTTAATTGAAGCTTAATATAATATTTAAAACATATTTACTGTTGTTAAACAAGTGTATTCTCGAAAGGGGGTTTTAAAAAGTAGGAATTATTGATATTTTACGTTTTGAAGTTCTATAAAGTACCAAAATGGAACTTCACCTGAAGTAAACATATATTATACACGACCTAGAGAGTTGAAAGACAAGTATAATGGTATAAATACCGTCAAACTGTTGGGCGTCACTGACAATATTGTAATATCTATTTTAAGTTTTGGATTTAACTAAAAATACTCACGCCTACAGGACAATTTTACGTAGTAATCCAAAAACAAATAGAAAAACACGTTTTTTTTTTAGGTGATCATTCACCTTAAATATAATTTGTATAAATATTGTAATGTATAAAGAAGAAGAGAAACACTAGACAATTTTGTTGCAACTAATTGCAGTGTTGACAGAATCACCGAAAATTATAATCTAAGTCGCGGTTTTAGATCACTGGGATCTGTCCAAGTGTGTCACAGGTATAGGACACCTGAATTAAATTAAACGGCGGGGTTAAAACGATCGACCTACATTCGATTAAATCAAGGACAATCGAAAATAAAATTCGAATCTTTAAACAGAATTACAATTACTTTAAACGATGCCTAGAATTTAACTTAAGCCTTACATCAATAAAGGATATATATATATATATATATATATATATATATATATATATATATATATATATATATATATATATATATATATATATACAGATATATACTAGTTTTAAAGTTACACAATAATATAAAACTGCAAACCCCAATCAGAATTACTACAGTCGATTAAATCGACGATTTAAAAGCCCTAAACTATCAAAAATTATGCAATCTTTACAATTTAATGGGAATAGTTACAGACACACAGGTTACTATAGTACATTCTGTACAAGGTAAACTTAGGTGCAATGCACCTATGCGTCTAGTTCGCCGTCTAAGTAATATATGCGATATGCGAGCGTTTTTAATTATTATAGCCTTTTGGTTAACAATTAGAGAAAAATCTTATAGATATAAAAAGTTTTACAATTTCTTGTAGATTATTTTGATATATAACAAGTTTAGGTGCAATGCACCTATGCGTCCAGCTCGCCTTATAAGTAATATATGCGATATGCGATCAACGGTTTTAATTATTATAGGCTTTTGGTTAACAATTAGAGAAAAATGTTATAGATATAAAAAGTTTTACAATTTCTTGTAGATTATTTTTATATATAACAAGTTTAGGTGCAATGCACCTATGCGTCCAGCTCGCCTTATAAGTAATATATGCGATATACGAGCGTTTTTAATTATTATAGCCCTTTTGTTTTTTGATCCGATAATGCTACAGACACACAGAATGCTTTAGCTTCTTTAGTACTTCGTACGGTGAGCCAAAAATGATTCAGCTAATTGAACCAGAAGCATGTTGTGTTTTAAATAAAAGGAAACTTCTTTTGCTATTTTTAACTAATTATATATATATATATATATATATATATATATATATATATATATATATATATATATATATAAATAAGATGTAAGTAACAGACAGTTTGGCAGGATGGGATAATCGTAGGAAAAGACTTATATTTCCTTATTTAATGACGCGCAATCATTACAAAATATTGCGCAATAATTGCGGAGAAGTCAAGGTGGATTTTTTATATTTTTATGTTGCTAAAAATACAATATTTCACTCAACGCTTTACATTGTTGCGAAAACTCGCAGATAATAAACAAATATATGTCGAATTAGTTATTTAAACGCATTTAGTCATCGACAACAAAAGCAAATGGACCACCCGGGTACCAATGCTTGTTTTTAAGTTACAGCGCGGTTATATATTTAATAAAATTCATTAATTATGGAACAGATGCACACATTTCAAACAAAGAAACTATTTCAATATAACGTTGCATCATGCAACAAAATGTTTTTGGCAGACTTACGTCTGTATTCAAAGAAAAACCATAAATTTAAAGCGCTAAATCTATCGAATTAATTTACGTGGTTTTTGTTCATTTATATTTTAGGAAAATGCTTTTAGAAACTCGTGAGATTAAAACATTAAACTTAGTGTATACAAATCTGCGCTATTTTAGTCGCAGCTTTAATCCAAATAATTACCTCCTATGGTGCAAAAATAAACATTTCAACGATTTACACCCTTTCGTGGTGACGTACCGTCTCAGAAACCACATTTTTACTATTTTATACGCAGTAATACGACTTGCAATCATGGAAAGCGGAAATACACGTTTTGACCCTATCTGAATTGAATGTAACTATTTTCGGAATGACAAAATGGATTCAGAAATACTCTAAACGTATATATACGTTAAGTATTTTAAAGGAAATATACGTTTGGAGTATTCCTGAATACATTTAGACTCATATATACAGTAATAAGTCTTGTAATCATGAAATATTTCGAAATGCACACAAAAAAAATGGTTTTAATTTAAATTACAACGTTTTTAAGTATTAGAAGTTATAATTTTTATGTAATCATCAAAATTAATTATATTTTAAATAGTTTGACAAAAATGTTAATTGCTCAACACAGTTTTAAAAATAAATTTAATACATTTTTCATGTAATTGTTTTACATATTTTGTCATTTATTTGGGTCAGTTATTTATTTTACAAAAGTTAGCTAATCAAAAAATCAATTAATTAGAAACTTTAAAATTAAATCCGATTGGCATTTACATATTTTATTTGTAGATATAGGGTATTCCCTATTGAGTTAAGCTGTACCTAAAAATACAATTTCTTTTTGTACAAGTGTTATATTTAGATATGTCCTCATTGACCAAAGTTTATGCCAAGGACCCTACAACTGCAATTTGTGTTTTACTCTTTGTCAAAAAACCGCCCACTCAATTGCAAAGTCATGGAAATAAATTGTATTTACTACAAAAAAACTTATAAAATCGTAGGTTTCGTAAATTACCTGCGCCTTTGAAAACAAATTAAAAGAATGACCCAATCATAATTAGAACAACTAAAAATAACCAAAATCGTTCCAAACCAATAAATATTTAAGGAATGTACATTAAATGCAGTTTATGTTTTTATTTATGCATTTAAACTCTATTTATAAACTATAGAAACATTTAGATTCCATTTTATTATAAGCTAATCATAAATGTACGCAGTTATTATATATTTAACTAGATACCTCCTTGGGCACGCGTGCCCACATCATATAAAGTTCCCTTTTCTCCAATTATACATATATATTTAATTTAGTTAATAGAGATATTTTGGCGGGCAGTGAGGCGTCAGTTGCCGCCATGTCTAGACAAAAGCCCCAGTGAATATAAACTAACAATTTTACCATTAGAATTATTTATAACGTAATTATATTCTATTTATTAACTATAGAAACATTTAAATTGCATTTTATTATAAATTAATCGTATATTGTACTAGATACCCCCTTGGGCACGTGTGCCCATATCATATAAAGCTTATTTTTCCAATTATATATAAATATTTAATTTAGTTACTAGAAATTAATTTAATAAATACAGTTTTGCTAATACCGGTGCCCTAATAAGAGATATTTTGGCGGACAGTGAGGCATCAGTTACCGCCATGTATAGAGAAAAGCCCCGGTGAACATTTTTACCATTAGAATTATTTATAACGTATTTATATTCGATTTATTAAGTATAGAAACATTTAGATTCCATTTTATTATAAATTAATCGTATATGTACGCAGTTATTATATATTTAACTAGATACCACCTTGGGCACGTGTGCCCACATCATATAAAGCTCATTTTTCCCCAATTATATATATATATATATATATATATATATATATATATATATATATATATATATATATATATGTATTTAATTAAATTAATAGAAATTAATTTAATAAATTACAGTTTTGTGTATACCGACCCCCTAATAAGAGATATTATGGCGGGCAGTGAGGCGTCAGTTGCCGCCATGTATAGATAAAAGCCCCGGGAAAAAAAAACTAATATTTTTATTATTATAATTACTTTCTTATAAACGTATACGTAAAAATACGATACTTTCAGTACGTAGTATTAATTTAAAATGATTATTGCGTTCACAAATATAATGGTTTATATATTTTTAAGTGTCAAACACGTGTATTTCATTTATTATTTTCTGTTTAAAAATAGAAACACGTGACGTCACGGATAAACACGTGAAATCAACATAAACCTACACTGTTTAAAATAAACATTACAGTTTAATGTTAGCCTAAACGGCAATCATTTAAAAAAAATACTGGAGTGGCCTTCGCTCGACTTTCTTATCTATTAGATAGGTTTTATGATGCAGAAAGATTGGTTTATTAAGTAATTAAATATTTGGATTGAACTTACTTCTTGATGATTGACTTTCGGGTCGTCAAAGTCGCCGCCAGCGCCAGGATCCTGTCGATCCGGGTCGATTTCGTCCATATCGACGTGGACGACCCCCGTAGAACGTCGCTTCGGTCTACGTCGCCTCTGGATCGCTGCCTGCGTTGCTAAAGTTGCTTGCGCATTCCGTGCATCGTTTTCTTTATCTTGATCTATTAACAATAAATCAATTAATTATTGGTATTTAATTTAATTTAAATGTTTGTCTTGCCTTTTTCTTCTTGTGTTTTTGTTCGGCGTAAAGACAAAGTGACTGTAGCTTCGGCGGAGGGCGTGGAGTCGACCGGTGCTGAGGCTGGCCTCTGGACGGAGTTACCACCGGAAGTGGCTCCGGATGGCCGTCGGACGTATACGGTCGACGAGGGCTGCTCCGGCGTTTTGGTCGCGTCCTCCAATTTAAACTAAACATAGAATCAATACAACTTTGCATAGACTTTACCTACAGACAACTTTAATTGTCGTAATAAATTAATTAGTGTTTTTAATATTGTTAATTTTGCAAGCAAATGATTTTTTTAATTATGAATATATATGTTTAAAATGTCATAATTGCCCTATAAGTATACAGAATAATTATTATAATTGATTCGCCATTGAAAATTTAGAAACAATTATACAGCATAGCAACAGCCACCAATGCCTTCAGCTCGAACCGTTTTGGTTTTAGAACCATATTAAAAATAAATCTAAATTAAAGCATTATTTATTTTTATATATATATATATATTTATATATCGTAAACGTGTGTACCAACTTAATCGGAAATAATATATACGAAAGTAAAAGGGTTTTCTAAACAAATTTACAAGAGTGGAAAATATCGCTAACTTGAACCGTTGCGGTTTTAGAACCATATTAAAAATAAATCTAAATTAAAGCATTATTTATTTTTATATATATTTATATATCGTAAACGTGTGTACCAACTTAATCGGAAATAATATATACGAAAGTAAAAGTGTTTTCTAAACAAATTTACAAGAATGGAAAATATCGCTAACTCAAACCGTTTCGGTTTTATAACCATATTAAAATTAAATCTAAATTAAAGCATTATTTATTTTTTTATATATATATATTTATATATCGTAAACGTGTGTACCAACTTAATCGGAAATAATATATACGAAAGTAAAAGTGTTTTCTAAACAAATTTACAAGAATGGAAAATATCGCTAACTCAAACCGTTTCGGTTTTATAACCATATTAAAATTAAATCTAAATTAAAGCATTATTTATTTTTTTATATATATATATTTATATATCGTAAACGTGTGTACCAACTTAATCGGAAATAATATATACGAAAGTAAAAGTGTTTTCTAAACAAATTTACAAGAATGGAAAATATCGCTAACTCAAACCGTTTCGGTTTTATAACCATATTAAAATTAAATCTAAATTAAAGCATTATTTATTTTTTTATATATATATATATTTATATATCGTAAACGTGTGTACCAACTTAATCGGAAATAATATATACGAAAGTAAAAGTGTTTTCTAAACAAATTTACAAGAAAGGAAAATATCGCTAACTCAAACCGTTTCGGTTTTATAACCATATTAAAATTAAATCTAAATTAAAGCATTATTTATTTTTTTATATATATATATTTATATATCGTAAACGTGTGTACCAACTTAATCGGAAATAATATATACGAAAGTAAAAGTGTTTTCTAAACAAATTTACAAGAAAGGAAAATATCGCTAACTCAAACCGTTTCGGTTTTATAACCATATTAAAATTAAATCTAAAATAAAGCTTTATTTATTTTTTTATATATATATATTTATATATCGTAAACGTGTGTACCAACTTAATCGGAAATAATATATACGAAAGTAAAACGGTTTTCTAAACCAATTTACAAGAATGGAAAATATCGCTAACTCGAACCGTTTTGGTTTTATAACCAATTTAAAATTTAATTTATATTAAAAGCGTCAATATTGCGTTCTAAATTGATTACTGGCCATCTAGCGGTGAAAAAACACAATACGCCTTATAGCCGCCATGTTTGTGTAACGACAGTTCATGTCAATCAACCTAATACATTTTAAATATGTCCTTTTTACATCGATGTACGCCGTAAAGTGTTGTAAACGAATGTACTTTAGCAAAAATGTTTTAAATTTGCAAAAATGTGGCCATTTTTATCGTAGATTTCAATGGAGAGTCAATTAAAATGTACAAAATCAGTATATATATATATATATGTGTGTAAATGTTTGTGTTTACCTTGCTGCTATGGTCAACTTTGAGTCTCCAAGATGGCCGCCGTTCGTGCGAAACTGCTTGGTCATCGGCTGCGCTATTAGTTAGCGGCTGTTGTGTAGTTGTAGTTGTCGCAGTGGCCGCTACAGGCGCTACAGGTTGTACTGTAGGTGCAGCCGTTGTTATTGTAGCGGTTACACTTGTACCGTTAGCAGCCGAATCGCCGTTAGCACCTAGCTGTTACAATTTATTATAACACACCCACTCATTTTAATTGTATTAGCTGTTAATTATGATTTGCGTTATTAATAAATTAATTATTTTGTTTTAAATGATCATTAAAACTGTGTTCACAGCCAATCAGTAATTAGTACATTTTAGATAGTTGAACTGAAATATGGCATCTGTGATAAACTATTTGTTAGTCATAAAACAGAATTAATTGTAATTGCTAATTAGGTAGCTGTGAATGTAGCTTAAAGCTTCCATTCCAAGCAACAAAATTAACACAATGTATCATAAATTTTGTTGCTGTGAACGTTATTCTTGTATGTCGTACAACAAACTGGAATTATTACTTAAAATTTATAAGTTTAATTACTAATTGTTTCGCTTTGTATGTCGTACAATAAACTGGAATTATTACTTATAATTTATAAGCTTAATTACTAATTGTTTCACTTTGAACGTTAACTTTGTATGTCGTACAACAAACTGGAATTATTATTTATAAGCTAAATTACTAATTGTTTCGCTGTGAACGATATCCTTGTATGTAGTACAACAAACTGGAATTATTACGTATAATTCATAAGCTTAATTACTAATTGTTTCGCTTGGTATGTCGTACAATAAACTGGAATTATTATTTATAATTTCTAAGCTAAATTAGTAATAGTTTTGCTGTGAACGTTATTAATGTATATCGTACAACAAACTGGAATTATTACTTATAACTTATAAACTTAATTACTAATTGTTTCGCTGTGAACGTTATCTTTGTATGTCGTACAACAAACTGTAATTATTACTTATAATTTATAAGCTTAATTAGTAATTAAAGAACAATCCTTAAGTAATAAAACTGTATTAATTGTGATTTTTAATATTAATTATTAATTAGGTAATTGTAAATGTAGCTTAAAGCTGTATTCACCAATTAATAATTAAGATTAGAAACTACAAATAATAATCCAGTTTGTATTCGTGTTCAAAGCGAACCAAATAGTAATTAAAATTAGAAAATTACGAATAATATTCTAGTTTGTATTATGACAAGCAATGCTAAGATTCCAAGCAACAAAATGAACATTTTGTTGCTGTGAACGTTAGCATTGTATGTCATACATCAAACTGGAATTATTAATTATAATTTCAAAGCTAAATTGAATAATCCCTAAGACAAGCAATGCGATGCAATGCATTAAAATTAACACAATTCATTATAAATTTGCAGTGAACGCTAGCATTGTTTGTCATAAAACAAACTGAATTTATTAATTGCAATTTATAAACATAATTATCGTGAATACACTATTAATACTAATTTTAATGAGGTTCATTCGCATCGCCCCAATTAATAATCTAGTTTGCTTTATGGCAAATAATGCTAGCGTTCACAGCCACAACATTTATAATAAATGCGTTAATTTTGTTACTGAAACCGAATTATTATTTGTAATTTCTAATGTTAATTATTAATTGGATCATGAATGCAGCTTAACGAGTTAAATTGGGAAAGATTGTAAGATATGGCTCAAATGGTTAGGAGAATATGACGTCACGTTCCCTAAATGTTACCTGTTCGTTGTTATTGTTGTTGAGTGTTGGCGATTGATTCTTCTTCTTGTTGAGTTGTTCTGCAGATTTGATCTCATCTAAAGTGACGCCTTGCGTCGAACGTCTCGTTTCGCGCACTCGCTTAGCATGCGCTTTACGTTGCGTCTCACTCTCTTCATCTCGTACCGGTGGCACGAATGATCTATAATATACAAAATCATAAACATAAAAAACCATATTTTTCATTATTTAGAGTTAATTTCAAACAAAACACAAATTGTTATAAGAAAATCCCCATTTACAGACATAAAACGGGGGTTTACAGTAAACCAAACGCAAAAAAAAACCATATTATTTCATACAAAACACACAAAAATTTGATTTTATAAGTAAAAAGCTTTTTCAAATTGGCAAAAAAAAATAGTTTTGCACAAAACTGTATAATTACTTGAAGAAGTTTTTGAAAATATTTGCGGGACTAAGTTTGGTGCCCCCGGGCGTAGTAGGGCTACTCGGGGCCGGGTTCAGAGCACCCACCGGTGGTTTCTGAGGGCTAAAGTGAAGAAAAACCGTGTGTAATTACACAAAAATAACTTAATTGCCCTAAATACGAATTAAATCGTATTATTAACCTGGAAAAACAATCTTACGCCCAACGCACCTATGCCTCCAGCTCGCTACAGACACACGACCGATTGCTTTAGCTTCATTTAGCTAAAAATAATTACCTTCGCACTTGATTGTTCGGCTGTGGACTAGCGGCGGGGGAAACGATAGATTTTGTGGGTGAAATTGCTAGTTTTGTGGGTGAATTGGCAACGCTGCTCGGTGGTGAAGACACTGAATTCGTTGTTGCGATATTATTAACAACCGGTACTTCCGGTTCAGTATTTTCGGTCGGTGAATCTTTGGCTGTGTTTCTAATAAACAAATTAGGCGATTTATTACACAAATCGTATAGACTACAACGGAAACTATACATAATAAATGCCACATTACAAGGATTTACAGTTTATTACATAAGGAAACAAGATGGCTGACAAATTACGCATTTTTAAATTAAAAGAATATGTATTTATTGCATTTATAGTTTTGCGCAATAAATTATGGGTTTAATATGATTCTTATGCATCTTAAAACACTCGAAATTAATTTATTTCATAAATAATCCAAAGATTAATAACAAAATGGCGACGTTTCTTAAGTAATTTTGCTTAAAACCGATTAGAAATGTATTAAATTGCAATTATAGTTTTGTAAATAATTTGCGCAATTGATTATGGGTTTAATTCGATTTTAATGCGACTTAAAACACTCGAAATTAATTTATTTCATAGATAATCTAAGGATTAATAACAAAATGGCGACGTTTCTTAAGTAATTTTGCTTAAAACCGTTTAGAAATGTATTAAATTGCAATTATAGTTTTGTAAATAATTTGCGCAATAGATTATGGGTTTAATTTGATTTTTATGCGTTTTAAAACACTCGAAATTAATTAATTTCATAGATAATCTAAGGATTAATAACAAAATGGCGACGTTTCTTAAGTAATTTTGCATTAAAACAGTTTAGAAATTAAATAATGTGACATTGTATGTGTTTTCCTTGTAGTCATTAATAGTAATAATTAAAATGCAAGAAGTTATTTTAAATTTAAGCTGAAATTACTATTAATTACAACTATAATTAGTATAGCTAATAGTTAAAACAAAAAAAAAAGCTAAAAACTTTAAATAAAACCCGTTTAACACTGTTCAATACGTCTCAAACACCCATACGGGCATTTTACATGTCTATAATAACACAATACACACTCATATTAAGTATAAACAACCGAGTACAGTTGTCTAGGCCTCGTATGTTGATAAAATATTGCACAGTGTTAGGTTTAAAGAAGAAATACTAACGAAAAACGGCTCAAAAAGCTCAAAAACCATGCGAAAGAGGCTCAAAAAGCTAAAATCTTTAATAAAACACTGTTCAATAAGTCTTTACGGGAATTTTACATGTCTATAATAACACAATACATACTCAATATGAGTATAAACAACTACAGTTGTCTACGCCTCGTATGTTGATGAAATATTGCACAGTGTCAGGTTTAGAGAAGAAATACTAACGAAAATATGGGTAAAACGGCTCAAAAAGCTCAAAAACCATGCGAAAGAGGCTCAAAAAAGCTCAAAAAGCGGCACAGGTATCGTTTTCGTTTAGATTTAGAGAGTGTGTTAACGTGCATACCTGCTGAATGGTGAGCGGTTGTTATCGGCACATGGCATTGGGATACGAACGTGATTGGTTAGATTTTCGAGGGAGGCGGAAGTTGGGGAACGCATTAGGGCGGAGCTAATTAGGGGGGAGTGGCGCGGGTACGAGCTCGCTTTGATACGTTCACGGAGCTGCAAGTATCGCGCGTAGAACCTAAATGGAGGCAAACACATGCACATGTCAGATTGTTTTGTAGGTTATCTTACGACAAAATGGCGGACGGCGCACGCGCACTGACTCATGATTTTGCATTTTTGAGGGTTATCATTCATATTCATACTAATTAGGCCGCTTTATACGTTTTAAATGAATAATAAAACTTTTATTTCAATAAAAAAACGATTTAATTATATTTTTATCAATAAATGTTAAAAAAAATACGTAAATTAAACACGTTAGAGGACAAATGGGACATATCCAACTTGAATTGAAGTTATTTCCTATGGAAATAAGTTTACCTAATTTATATTTAGGAAATAACTATATTTTTTTTAATTTTAAAGCAATAAATTTACAAAATTAAATCTACCGATAATTTTGTCCATTAAAATTATTTAAAAATAGGGAAAATAAGCAGCATTTTTTAATTAAAATACTAAAAAGCGTTGATTTTCTTGAATCGAAGTTATTTTCTATGAAAATAAAGTTTACCTAAATTATATTTAGGAAATAACTGATTTTTTAAATTTTAAAGTAATTAAATCTACCGATAATTTTGTCCATTAAAATTAATTAAAAATAGGGGAAAAAGCAGCATTTATTTAAATTAAATTCTAAATAGTATTGACATTTTAAACAAGCGTTGAAGCACAATTACGTCCAGCTTAAATAGAACAATCTCGTCGTATGTTTAGAACCACTTGTATATGAAGATGAAATAACTAACAGTTCACTAATTTAGTTATATGCACAAAATAACAAATAAATAAATAATAAAAAAAAACTAATTTATAAAAAATGTCAAGATAGTGCATAAAATTGTTAATAACATGTTACAAAAGCAACAATTTTAATTATTAGAGTTATCTAAGCAAACCAGAGCTAATTATGAAATATCTAAATAAAACGAAGAATAAAAAAACATAAAAACAATTAATAATAATAATTAAAAACTTACTTGGGGTCCGATTGGAAGCTTTGCGTTCGTCGTAGGGTGACTTCAGTTTCAGGCGCCGCCCCTGAAGTGGGGCTTTTGTCCTTATTATCTATACCTATTTAAAAAAAAAAAAAAAAAAAATACAAAAGTCCCATCGTTAAAATTTTCCCGGCGATCGATGCATCACTGGCCGGCATTTTAATAAAAGGCGTGAAACTTACGTAAATTAAGGTTTTTATTGTCGCTGTTGACTCGAGTCCGGAAGGAGCCGGGTCGTCGCCAGGACGGCATATTGTCATCCGAATTCTGTTCGGATATCTGTCTAGGGGGCGGTACGGTTGGGGCCGCCGGTGTTGCGGGCACGGTGACCGCTGGCACCGGCGATTTCACCGGGGATGTCGGTGGCGTTACCGAGTTTTGATCTTTCGTTGGGATTCGTTGTGCGTCGGTTAACGAGTTTACGCGGTTTTTCTTCTCTAGAATTTTACGAAGAAATTATTTGTTTTTATATTTAAATTGCAATTAATCTGCTTATAATAATAATAAATGGTGTTTCTGGGTGTGACAGAATGATTAATAGAAGCTTACCATCATCTATACTATTATCACAACTGGCCTCACTCTCACTAGAACTGGATTCAGTTTCAGTATCACTATCACTAGATGATAGCTCCATATCACCTTTGCAGCGTTAAATAATGACAGTTTTTAATTCTTTAATACCTTAATTATTCATAAAACCAAAAAAAAAAAAAAAAAGAAGAAAAAAAGAAGAAAAGAAGAAAAGAAGAAAAAAGAAGAAAAAAAGAAGAAAAGAGAAGAAACTCACCAACAGTATTTTCGGTCAAATTCATTTCTTTTTCATTTTCTTCAATTTCCACCTCGACCCGTTTGACCTTAGTGGGCGTTTCTTGTTCAGCCTCCGGTTGGCGGCCTTTCGCGTCAGTCTTCTTCTTCAATTGCTTCTTCTTAGTCAGTTCCTCCTTGTTCTGTCGTTTCTTCACATCTTCTAAATGCCGAAACATATCCGAGTCTGCGACATCAAACGCGGTTTGACCCTAAAATTTCAATTAAATTTAAGAGCGAATTATTAAATAACAAATTTACATAATTATAAACTCAAATTAACGGGGATTTGAGTTTATAATTCATAAATTTATTGCGTAAAACTCAGTATAGCGAATTTAAAATACGTTTTAAACAGGAATTATGTATTTTAATTTGGGCATTATAATTATAACTAAACTAAATTCTAGACATTCATTTAATTTTTAATAACTAAACTAATTTAATTTGAACAAAATACATACCTTAAAAATCGTTCAGAAAACTAAGAAATAAATAAACACAGACTTGTAATTGTAATTATAAATTTGCTATACTGAGTTTATTATTATTCATATTTTAAAACCAAAATAAAACAAAATGGATATATTCATTGTAGTCTGTGTATGTGTGTTTGTATGTGGGAACGCTTTCGCTATTATTATTAATTTTAAAACCAAAATAAACGTAATGTATAAAGGAATTAATGGAAATATTCATTGTAGTACCGTTTTGTTCATGCATCAACAATATAATAAGCGTTGTGCAACCTACCACGTAATTCTTCATATCCATGTCTGCTAAATTATCCGCTAGTAGTTTAGCTGCATCGAATTGACCCCAATGCGCAGCCGCGTGAATGGGCGTCCAACCATCATTGTCCTGTTTATCCACCTCGGATTTACACTGCAGTAACAAACTAGCAACGCACACAATATAAATCAACAATTAAACTATTAAACTATTAAATAAATATAGTAAAAAATGTATTATAGGTAGTTTTTACTTACTTCATGACCTTTATGTACCCTTTTGCTGACGCTACGTGCAGGGCGGTCGCCCCCGTTTTTGGATGGGGCGAATCTACTTGGTCCCCGCCAGCGTTCAGCCACTCGCGGGCGTCCCGTAACATCAGGCGCTCTTCCTGCGATCGGGCTTCGTTGCAATCAACACCTATCAGAGTTATTTATTTTGTTTACGTCCATTTTTACCCACATATTTAAGGGATATTATTATATAAATGAACCCCGCAAAAAGGTATAATGCCGGCAACTGCACCGTCACTTGCCGGCAACTAAATTGGGAACAATATTATATCGACAAAAATCTACTAAAAAGCCTATAGTGGCTTCAAAAATAAATATTTAATTGTTATTATATAATTATTAGGTTATTGCGAGTACCATATGCCCATATCATATACATACACACATGTACGTGATTGTAATTGTACATTAAAGTAATTGTATAGCCAATAATCTACTAAAAAGCCTATAGTAGCTTCAAAACTAAATATTTTATTGCATATTATATAAATATTGCTAGTGCGGCCACCATATGCCCATATCATATACATACACACATGTACGTGATTGTAATTGTACATTAAAGTAATTATAACGCCAATAAACTACTAAAAATCCTATAGTGGCTTCAAAAATAAATATGTAATTGCATATTATATAAATATTGTTAGTGCGGGCACCGTATGCCCATATCATATACATACACACATGTACGTGATTGTAATTGTACATTAAAGTAATTATATCGATAATAATCTACTAAAAATCCTATAGTGGGTTCAAAAATAAATATTTAATTGTTATTATATAATTATTAGGTTATTGTGAGTACCATATGCCCATATCATATACATACACACATGTACGTGATTGTAATTGTACATTAAAGTAATTATAACGCCAATAATCTACTAAAAAGCCTATAGTGGCTTCAAAAATTAATATTTAATTGTTACTATATGAATATTAGGTTATTGTGGGCACTATATGCCCATATCATATACATACACACATTAAAGTAATTATATCGCCAATAATCTACTAAAAAGCCTATAGTGGCTTCAAAAATAAATATGTAATTGCATATTATATAAATATTATTAGTGCGGGTACCGTATGCCCATATCATATACATATATACATGTACGTGATAGTAATTGTACATTAAAGTAATTATATCGACAAAAAACTACCAAAAATCCTATAGTGGCTTAAAAAATTAATATTTAATTGCATATTATATAAATATTGTTAGTGCGGGCACCGTATGCCCATATCATATACATACACACATGTACGTGATTGTAATTGTACATTAAAGTAATTATATCGACAATAATCTACTAAAAAAAGCCTATAGTGGCATCAAAAATTAATATTTAATTGTTATTATATAAATATGGTTAGTGCGGGCACCATATGCCCATATCATATACAAAATACAGTCTACGGATCCATCTGTCTAATTGTATAATTTGTCTAGGGGCGATTTTCAATGTAATTTCTTTATATAGACCTAATCAAGGGTACACCATATAAATAAAGCATTTCCCTTACATACACGATATGCCCATATCATATACAAAATACAGTGTACTGATCCATCTGTCTAATTGAATAATTTGTCTATGGGCGATTTTCAATGTAATTTCTTTATATATAGACCTAATCAAGGGTACACCATATAAATAAAGCATTTCCCTTACATACACGATATGCCCATATCATATACAAAATACAGTCTACTGATCCATCTGTCTAATTGTATAATTTGTCAAGGGGGGCGATTTTCAATGTAATTTGTATAGATCTAATCAAGGGTACACCATATAAATAAAGCATTTATTGTTGTTTTTGAATCATTCTCTTCAAATTATATATATATTCGTATAAAAAAATAAAAATGTTAAAAGCACGAGACGCCATTGTTTGTTTTTCAATGAAATAATAATAAATCAAGGTGCCCGTAAAAATTGTGACCCCGAAGGTCACTCGTTGATTCGACAATAAAAACAATGACAATTTCAATCAAATCACTGTGTCTAAATTGCATGATTGTCATTGTACAGTTATATTATAAAATAAATATTAAAACGAGGCAAGAAAAGGGGTGAAAATAAACATAAATTAATTCTACATTAAATTAACGCAAGGATATATAAAAAACAAGCTTAGGTACAACGCACCTATGCGTCCAGCTCGCCTTATAAGTAATATATGCGATATGCGAGCAGTTTTTAATTATTATGGCCTTTTGTTTAACTAATTGAAAAAATGTTATAGATATAAAAAGTCTTACATTTAATTTTAGATTAAATTAAAAAAAAAAAAAACAAATTTTGAAATTCAAAATTATAATATTTAATTAAATTTTTTTCGGGCTTTGGGTTAACAAAATGAAAAAAACTTGTAGACAAAAAATATCTTAGAATTTTTAGTAGCATTTTTAAGTGTTTCAATTATTTTTATAAGGGCAGTATTAAGGGGGGTTGTAAATTTTGGGGCCCTATAACTCGGGAAGTATACGGGCGATTGGATTTAAACTGGCAGGGGATTCAAATAGGATGTTAAATAATATGTGTACCAAATTTGGAGTGAATCGCTCCGGTACCTTCAGAGGAGTAGAGGGCACAAATTTGGTCTTACGAGCGACGACTAACATCCAATTATAGAAGTTATATACATTTTCGGAATCAGGGCGACGCGAGACGAACACTTTTTCTTAATGACATTTTTTTAATCCGAGAATGCTACAGACACACGACCGAATGCTTTAGCCTCTTTCTTTCTAAACCTATCAATTCCCTAATTCCACACATGGGTGTGGCAGAATATTCTTTTTAAGTATGATGGGTATGGCAGAACTCAAAATAAGGGGAATTAATTGTGGCTGTGGCAGAACCCAAAATAAGGGAATTATTGGCCGAATCGTACAAACCTTTCTCTTCGATTTCCTGCTGTAATAACTCCTCCATCGACTGTTCTTCCGCGATGTCCAACGCCAGTTCGCCATCGTTGTTAATGGCGGCAACGTCAGCGCCGCTCTCCAGAAGATATTTAGCTATCGATTTGAACCCACATGACGCTGTCGCATGTAAGGGTGTCCAGCCCTCATTGTCACCTCGGTTTACGTCGGCACCATACTCCACCAGGAACTCTACCATATCCAAATTGTCGTCGATACATGCCTGCAAACAAAGTCTCCCTTAAAATGAATTCTAAAGAAAGAAAACGAGCGCATAATTATACTATAAGTTTACAACGGTCGTTAAATGTGTTCTGGTACTTACAGTAGACAAGGCAAAATGACCGCAGAGCGCGTGGGACGTGGACATAACTCAACTAACATCCAATTAATTAAAGATTCTACGTGTGTTATACTATATTACTACAATACTTCCATATATACGTATAAGTAAAAAAAAAATTTAGACAATTTAAATTAACCCCGCACATTGGCGAGTGATGGCGGCAAGTGACGGTGCACTTGCCGCCAACCAACTTTTTTAGGGGGTACATTTTTGAATAAATGCAAAATGCGCGTATTTTAGGGTGTATTCGGCGACAGTGACGTAGACAGTGTTTGGGTGTGACGGTGGCCGACATAAATAACCAGAGCAATGGTTGGCCCGACTGACCATGGACACGCGTAAATATAGACCAGAGTCGGAGACGCGCGCTAGGCACCGGCGTCGGGGCGAGGGGCGCTGGGTCAGCGACACGACGCCACAGCGGCACACCTACCCACGGCCGACTCGTTAAACACGCCCCACTTTGTACAGGGTTAATATTAAATTGTTTAAATTTATTTTTTTCGGGCTTTGTGGTTAACAATATGCAAAAATCTTGTAGACCAAAAATATCTTAGAATTATTAGTAGTATTTTTGAGTGTTTTAATTATTTGTATAAGGGCAGTATTAAGGGGGGTTGTAAATTTTGGGGGCCTATAACTCGGGAAGTATACGAGTGATTGGATTTAAACTGTTTGGGGATTCAAATAGGGTGTTAAATAATATGTGTACCGAATTTGGTTCAAATCGCTTCGGTACCTTCAGAGAAGTAGAGGGCACAAATTTTGTCTAATTAATCATTTTTTACGGCCTTTGGGTTAACAATATGAACAAATCGTGTAGACATAAAATATCTTAGACTTATTAGTAGAATTTTTGAGTGTTTTAATTATTTTTATAAGGGCAGTATTAAGGGGGGGTTGTACATTTTGGGGCCTTATAACTCGGGAAGTATAGGGGCGATTGGATTTAAACTGCCAGGGGATTCAAATAGGGTGTTAAATAATATGTGTACCGAATTTGGTTCAACTCGCTTCGGTACCTTCAGAGAAGTAGAGGGCACAAATTTTGTCTATTTAATTATTTTTTATGGCCTTAGTGTTAACAATATGAAAAAATCGTGTAGACATAAAATATCTTAGAATTTTAAGTAGAATATTTGAGTGTTTTAATTATTTTTATAAGGGCAGTATTAAGGGGGGTTGTACATTTTGGGGCCCTATAACTTGAGACGTATACGAGCGATTGGATTTAAACTGCCAGAGGATTCAAATAGGGTGTTAAATAATATGTGTGCCAAATTTGATGTGAATCGGTCCGGTACCTTCAGAGTTATAGAGGGCACAAATTTGGTCTATTTAATATTTTTTTATGGCCTTAGGGTTAACAATATGAAAAATCTTGTAGACATAAAATATCTTAGAATTTTAAGTAGAATATTTAGGTGTTTAAATTATTTTTATAAGGACAGTATTAAGGGGGGTTGTAAATTTTGGGGCCTTATAACTCGGGAAGTATAGGGGCGATTGGATTTAAACTGCGTACAGATTCAAATAGGATGTTAAATAATATGTGTAGCAAATTTGGTGGGAATCGGTCCGGTACCTTCAGAGTTATAGAGGGCACAAATTTGGTCTTGCGAGCGGACGACTAACATCCAGTTATATATATATATATATATATATATATATATATATATATTTTTTGATTCAGGGAGACGTGACAAACACTTTTCCGGGAATGCTACAGACACACAACTGAATGATTTAGCTTCCTCCGTATTTCGTACGGCGAGTTAACAACACTAAAGAATGGAATTCGAAATATGCCGGGCATCTAAATTACGCTAATCTTTAATACAGGGCCGGACTCGCCCCATTTAAAACATAATACAAAGTCCATTCTTATTTTTCTACAATAATAATAATTGTTTATTAGGATTTTATTATTGTAATCAGGAAATAAAAACAAATTGAATTATTAATTTGTTGTGTTATTAACGTTTTTGTCAGTGAAATTGTGTAAGTACGGCCCTGTTGGGGACATGTATGATTATATTATAAAATTAAAATTACTATTGTCGTGTACAGTCGTAGACAAAATGACATAATTTGTGGTAATTACAATGGAAATAGAATTAGCTCATAATTTATTCTTAGAATAGCGGCATTCACAACAAAAGCATCGTAATATTTTCCGTGGTTATTAAAATTATTATTCTAAAGTTCAAATGAAAGCATTTTCCTTGTAATAAAACAATAAATACACAAAAAAAACTATTTAAATGCAAGTAGGCTGAAAATTAATTCTTTGCCGGCCACCGACGCCGCACTGACGGCCAACCGAACCTACTACCCCTCAATAATATTGTTTCAAGATAAATAAGTATCTTTTTTACGCTGTACGCACTGGGGCGTGCATGTTTGTTAGGAAGTAAAATCGGAAATAAGCGTCAACATGTTTGCCAACAAAATAAAATATTTGGCACAGTAACATTTGGACTTATGCACTTAATAAAAAATAAACCTTGAAAAAAAAATATAATAAAATGTATAAAACAATTTAAAAATAATATTTGAGTGAACGGAATTATTAGGTAATTTAGTGCCCTACATTTGGCAACAATAGTGTGTGTACTCGTATATATGCGATGTCTGGAGAATCAGTGTTACCAACACACGAAAATAACCACCATTGGCAGCGCTAGTAATTTTTTATTGGCTTGGCTATTTAAATGTAAACGACACTTACGTACGTTGCATCATTTTGACATGTTTGCACCGGTGTATTTATCGCCAAAAGATATGGATCACATTCTCAAATATTACACGAATTTAATCCTACTTAATCCTGGGTTTAAACATTCTTAAATTAAACACTGTTAAACGTATAACAACGTTCACATTGTAAATGAACGCTTTACATTGTTTAATTTATTAATGTTAATTCTTAGTTTAATTGTTGCTTGTTTAAACCCAGTATTATTAATATTAATTCTTAGTTTAATTTTTACTTGTATAAACCCAGCAATATTAATGTTAATTCTTAGTTTAATTGTAATTTGTTTAAACCCAGCATTAATAATGTTTATTCTAAGTTTAATTTTTGTTTCTTTAAACCCAGCAATATTTAATTTTTGCTTTATTAAACCCAGCCTTATTAATGTTAAATCGTAGTTTAATATTTGCTTGCTTAAACCCAGTATTATTATTGTTAATTCTTAGTTTGTTTAAACCCAGCATTAATAATGTTTATTCTAAGTTTAATTTTTGTTTCTTTAAACCCAGCAATATTTAATTTTTGCTTTTTTAAACCCAGCATTATTAATGTTAAATCTTAGTTTAACTTTTGCTTGCTTAAACCCAGTATTATTAATGTTAATTCTTAGTTTAATTTTGGTTTGTTTAAACCCAGCATTATTGATGTTAATTCTAAGTATAATTTTTGTTTATTTAAACCCACCATTAATAAGGTTAATTCTAACTTTAATTTTTGCTTGTTTAAACACAGCTTTATTAATGTTAATTCTTAGTTTAAGTTTTGTTTGTTTAAACCCAGTATTATTAATGTTAATTCTTAGTATAATTTTTGTTTAAACCCATCATTATTAATGTTAATTCTTAATTTAATTTTAGTTTAATATTTGCTTGTTTAAACCCAGCAATATTAAGGTTAATTATTAGTTTAATTTTTGCTATTTTAATCCCAGCATTAAACAATGTTAATTCTTAGTTTAATTTTTGCTTGTTTAAACCCAGCATTATTAATGTTAATTCTTAGTTTAATTTTTGCTTCTTTAAACCCAGCAATATTAATGTTAATTATACGTAAATTTTTGCAGCATTAAACAATGTTAATTCTTAGTTTAATTTTTGCTTTTTTAAACCCAGCATTATTAGTCTTAATTCTTAGTTTAATTTTTGCTTGTTTAAACCCAGCATAAGTTAAACATTAAGTTCGCTTAAATAACGTACCTAATTTTTATTTATATATTTGCAATATTTTTTATATATATATATATATATATATATATATATATATATATATATATATATATATATATTTAATTATCAAGTATTTATTCTAAAATGCTAACCATGTATTGTAATTTTAAATAAAGCCATTTTTCCTAGAATATATTCAATACTAATTCTAATCGAAAATTTTCGTCACGTGATCTGATATTTATCGGTCACTGACCCTAAATATAAATATATATGTAATAAAACTATATTGCGGCTAACCACAAATTTATTTTATATATTTTTATATATATATATATATATATATATATATATATATATATATATATATATATATATAACAATACTTCCTTATATACATTCGTATAAGAAAATAAACAAATACTAATGAGTATTAACTTAGTAAATCGTATCGTAATCTAAGATAAAGCTATTTGATATGAAATCATCTTTATTTATGTACAAAATGAATGATTTTCACGTAAAATCTGTCTTAAACCTAGCTTAAGCACGTGCTAATGCATAGGAAACATTTTGTGGGCAAAAATATTCGCGAAATTTGGCAATGGTTCAAAGTAACCAATAGTTTTTCATTCATATTATAAAACATTGAATTGAAATAATAATTCTCAACTAAAACCAAAAAACAATAGGTCCCTAAGACGGTTTGAATATGTAATAAATAGGATTTGTATAAAAAATTATTCTGTAACCCCGGTCATCAAAAATTATTGCGCGACTGACGCGTCGGTTGCGGGGAAATATTTAAAGGCCCGGTAAAAAAAAATGTTTTCTACGACTGATTATAAATTAATGATATTGTTGTATATTTAGAAAGTAATTAAGATATATTAATTTTTAAATCATCTTAGCGTGTTTTAAAATATGCGCGTAAAACGAATGTCAATTAAAGTTGAATAAAAATTTGACCTTATTAAAAGGTCAATAATTATTATAATAATTAATTCATTAAAAATAATTTGATTTAATTAGTAAATCGGAGATTTGCTTCAAGTAATTAATGCATTGTTAATATTTAAAACGAATATTTTTAGATACGGCCCTGAAATTTCAAAGCCCTAATTTATTTCACTTCCTGTAAAATAAGAAAATAATAGAAATCTATTTGTTTTGATTTGATGCCAATTTTCCTTTTTTTTTTTGAAATTCTATAGACAAACATTTTTGTAACACTTCATTTAACGGTCACGTCATTCCCCACTTTAGTGGGGTGTTGAAAACGCTTGAAATTTATGTAATTTAAGTATAAAAATGATCTAACGTTGAAAATATGTTTTTTATAAACTCACATAAATTCCCGTTTACGCACAAAAAAATCATAAAACAAATAAATAATTATCTAAAAATACTAAAATCACTAAGTTGAAATTTTCAATGTTTGTCTTTCTATAATACAGGAAATATATTTAATTCATTAACAAATTAATTCCTGCCACCCCAATTTATAGGAAAAACATATTTATTTAGTAGAACTGTGGTATATTTAATTTTTTTGCCGATGTAATTCAATAAATAGAGTAAATTGAGTCAGGGACCCTTAAAACGGATATTTTCGCAAAAAAATCGAGGTCAAACCACATGAATTTATTTAATGCATGTGTAAATAAATTGTCGAATTTATCAAAAGATAAATTAGGTATTGCCTTAAGGTGGACATGGCGGATGAGGCAGATAAAATATGATAAATCACAATAATAATTAAAATAATAAAGATACCTAAATCAAAATACAATTTAAACGAATTTGTTTCGACAAAATTCAGATAATAGGCTAAATTGAGTCAGGGATCCTCAAAACGGATATTTTCGCATACAATTCAAGGTCAAATCATATGAATTTAATAAAAATATTTCAAATCGGAATGTAATACATTAAACAGAATTTTACCCTAATTATTAAAAAATTGCTTGACTTTAGTTAGTGCCTAAATTGTACACTAAATAGAAATTTAATTAGCTAGCTAAAACTGCGAATAAATTTGTTAAAACTAGTATAAACTTATTCTATGAATAACTAAATAATTATTTAGGGTAACACTGTAGAATTAAAGCAAAGGGTTAAAAATGCAAGACTATTTCGATATGGCGATAATTGACGAGCTCAAAACTATTTCGAACCAATTTTTTGTCCCCAAACTAAAGAATAAACTGTCGTTTATGCTAGATAACCCAAAAATAAACGAACATTTATATTTATATCAGAAACAGAGACAATTTGCGGCCATCTTGTACAATCAATCAGTTTAAAAACTGCTAGACTTCACACAAATGATAGCACAAACAGGGGGCACATTTGTTACACTTTAGGAACAATTTTGGGCGTTAACTGACCTGATGCAAGGCTGTCAAGCCGTCCACATTCGCTGTGTTGATGTCTGCGCCCTTCTGCAGCAAGCGTAGCACTTCCTCCTTGTCGGCGGCGGCACAGGCCGCCAAAAACACACAGCCCGACGAGAACTTAATTTTACGCGATTTTTGTTTGGGCGACACAGGCTCGCGATTTGTTTCCGACTGTTCCCAACGTTTTAATTGTTCGGCCCTTTTGAAAAGAGCCGAACTCGAGCGAGTCTCTATGGACATGTTATTTAACTCTAGCTGGTGCACGGCGACACTGCCCATACGTCTAGCCGAAATCCCAACGCACTGTCACCAACCTCATCAAAACTTAACACCAACACATCAACCACGACTTTTTAACCCAACCACTACACTTATACACAACTGAAACATATTTATAACCACTAAAACGCACTAAATAATACATTGCTTAGCTTTTAACGTATAAATTTGTTACAAAAACTATTAAAAAATAAATCTACCATACATTTTCCACCCAAGCAGTTGGCAAACATGGACCAAAGTAAAAGGCAGCCATTTTACTTCAAACTTAAGGCTGCGTTCAAACTCATTATATTTAATGTAATAATGCATTCTAAACTCATTATATTTGGTTTAAAACATAATAATTTGATAATTACGATGAATTTATACAATTTGTAGATATTTAAAAACAGTTATATGAATTAGTAAATGGAAATTATGTTGCCAGAACACAAATTAAACATATTTATAGTCCCTAAAACGCACTAAATAATACATTTCTTAGCTTTTAATCTATTAATTTGTTACAAAAACTATTAATAAATAAAATTTACCATACTTTTTCTACCCAAATAGTTGGCAAACATGGACCAAATTAAAAGGCAGCCATTTTGATTCAAACTTAAGGCTGCGTTCAAACTCATTATATTTAGGGTAATAATACATTCTAAACTCATTATATTTGGTTTAAAACGCATTCTAAACATAATAATTTGATAATTACGATGAATTTATAAAATTTGTAGTTATTTTAAGACAGTTTATTATATGGAAATTGTGTGTTCCAGAACGAATTCTACACTTATACGCGCACAAACACAAATTAAACATATTTTTAGCCACTAAAACGCACTAAATAATACATTTCTTAGCTTTTAATCTATTAATTTGTTACAAAAACTATTAATAAATAAAATTTACCATACATTTTCTACCCAAACAGTTGGCAAACATGGACCAAATTAAAAGGCAGCCATTTTGCTTCAAACTTAAGGCTGCGTTCAAACTCATTATATTTAATGTAATAATGCATTCTAAACTCATTATATTTGGTTTAAAACGCATTCTAAACATAATAATTTGATAATTACGATGAATTTATACAATTTGTAGTTATTTTAAGACAGTTTATTATATGGCAATTGTGTTTCCAGAACGAATTCTACACTTATACGCGCACAAACACGAAATAAACATATTTATAGCCCCTAAAACGCACTAAATAATACATTTCTTAGCTTTTAATGTATTAATTTGTTATAAAAACTATTAAAAAATAAAATGTACCATACATTTTCTACCCAAGCAGTTGGCAAACATGGACATGATTAAATGGCAGCCATTTTGATTCATACTTAAGGCTGCGTTCAAACTCATTATATTTAGTGTAATAATGCATTCTAAACTCATTATATTTGGTTTAAAACGCATTCTAAACATAATAATTGGATAATTACGATGAATTTATACTATTTGTAGTTATTTTAAGAGAGTTATGAGTTAGAAAATGTAAATTTTAGCGTAAATTGTGTTGCCAGAACGAATTCCGCTGCGAATTCGCTTGTTTTCCGCTGAATCCGCCTCTGAAATATCCTCTTCCGTGACGCAGAAATGCCAGTTCGTTTGTGAATAGATAAATTTGTGTATTTTTGCCTATTTTACGTAAAATATTAGCTTGAAACTGTATGGTAGTGTTTTAAAACGAGAAGATATACGCTGAGAACGTTTTGTGGGTAAGAAAAGCCGAAAATACAGCTGTTTAATATCGTTTTGCCAAATATTGATCTTTTGTTGCATGTTTGACCGAATCTTTTTGCGTTTATTCACGTTTGCTACGAATTTTTAAGTTAATAACGTAGAGTTTTCTATTTTAGTTGGGCTCGAGATGAGTTATTACCGGCCAAGGTATGTGATTTTAACCCTTCGTTATTTTTTTTTTATATACCAAAGGTTAAAATATATATTTTCGCCGGTTAAATATTAATGGAGATTTTCCATGCAATTATTTTTCATTTTTATTTAAATCGAAATAATTTTCTTTACACTCGCCAGGTTTTGCAAGTCATAGGAATAATTTAATTATCACATTGCTCATTATTCCCTAGTATTCAAAAATTAACACAGCTTCGCAAAGTAAACTAAAAACATTGATTGTTTTTCCCCCAATGTCTAAACACTCGAAACATTGTATATTATTCCTATTAATCAAATTAAAAAATTATGTTGTCTAAACATTGCTCATTATTCCCTTGTATTCAAAAAATAACATACAATTTACCATTGATTATTATTTCCTTTAATATCCGAAAAATGCAATATTGCTCATTATTCCCTTTTAACCCAACATAAAGTTATGATATCATTGCTTATTATTCCCTTGTATTCATATAAACTTTAAATTAACCCACAGAATGCTAGAATATTGCTTATTATTCCCTAGCATTAATTTGATTTTGGAATAAAAATATTGCTCATTATTCCCCAGTATTCAAAAATTAACACAACTTCGCAAAGTCATTGATTGTTTTTCCCCCAAAATCTAAATACTCGGAACATTGCTTATTATTCCCATTAATCAAATTACATGTTTCGGTAGTAACATTGCTTAATATTCCCTTGTATTCAAAAAATAACATGCGTTTTACCATTAATTATTTCCTACAATGTCCGAAAAAGTCAATATTGCTTATTATTCCCTTGTATTCATCTAACCCCAAAATTATCAAAACATTGCTTGTTATTCCCTTGTATTATTTTAAAATTAACCCACATTCTAATAACATATTGCTTATTATTCCCTAGCATTTATTCGGTTATACATTTTTAATTTTGTAATTAAAAACATTGCTCATTATTCCCTAGTATTCAAAAATTAACATAACTTCGCAATGTAAACTAAAAACATTGATTGTTTTTCCCCCAAAATCTAAATACTCGAAACATTGTTTGTTATTCCCATTAATCAAATTATGTTGTCTAAACATTGCTCATTATTCCCTTGTATTCAATAAATAACTTCAATATTCAAAAAATAAAATCTATTAATAGTAAAACATAAAATATTGCTTATTATTCCCTTGTATTCATCTAACTCTAGAATTAAGTTAGAACTCAAAATATTGCTCGTTATTCCCATGCATTTGCCGCAAAATTAAAATAACAATAGCAGAACTCAAAATATTGCTTATTATTCCCTTGCAGTCATCTACCCCAACATTATCAATAGCAGAACTCGTAATATTGCTTATTATTCCCTTGTATTCACCTCAACTTAAAATTAACTTGCTTTTCAATGGCAGAATATTGCTTATTATTCCCTAGAATGTATATAACAAAAAAAAAATAAGAGTAAACTTACGTTTTTCTATGTCCTTTTGTTAGCTACAGTCAAACAATCGCCATGTCTCGAGGTATGGGCAGAGGGGGGTACTCCTCGTCGAGAGGGGGCTCCTCGTATCGGGGCTCCAGTAGTCGCGGGGGTTCATCGTGGGGCGACCGTTCCAGCGGACGCGGCAGCTTTTCCTCCAGCCGTGGAGGCGGCCGCTTCGCGTCCTCGTGGGGCAACAGTAGTTCGAGTGCGTTCGATGCTCGTTCGAGATACAATTCGAGCTCGAATAACGATCGCTATTCATCGACTTCCCGGGGGCGACCAGACGAGTCGAGCTACCGACGTTCATCTTACAGATCGGTAAGACACACAAAATAAATTATACGGCGAGCTTAAAGCATTGGCGGTCATAATTCAACTGATTTGCGATAATTCGCTGAACTTTTATAGATTTGTTGTACAACTGATTTAGTTGCCCTAGCTTTCGTTTTGTTGGCGGCAAGTGCCGGCGCGGTTGCCGGCATCATTTTGCCTTTTTGCGGGGTATATTTAAAATCGTCTTTTACCGTCTATATAAAGAAGTAGGTACTTTTTGAAATTAAAGTTAGGTAAACGACAGCCTTAAGAATGATTTGTAGTATGTAGTGCCTTGGAGTACAAAGGAGACATGTCCTAGTATAGTTTAAACCATTAAAAATATATTAATTTTTCTTTAATTCTTTGATAAATTGGGTAAAAACATTTAGGAAATAAATAGGGGAATTACGTGTCTGTTACAGGAAGCGCCAAATAGTTACTCCAGGGAGAACAGTACCAGATCGCCAGACCGGAAGAGAATGAGGACTGAGGTACAATTTTGAATTATTTTTAATCATAATTTACCAGGTTTTTTGTACCCAAACACTGAAGAATAAATCGACATAAAACTCGAGAAAATCGCAGCGTTAAATCAAATAAATATAACTAGATATGTTGATTAGAAAATGTAGAAGACAATGCAATGATTTGCAAACGACCAAACAATTAGAATTAATCATCGAAGAAGTACAAAATATTATAGTTTTTATTAAATATCGCAAGAAAATTCACATTTTCCAGCCAATTTATGGAAAACCGAAATCATTTGCCCAACGATTTAATTCATTCTTGAAATTATAATAGAAAATACAATTCAAAAACTTAAATTAAATCTACATATTTTGAGCGACAAAAATATGACCTATTTTATTCCGGAATTAAAGAAAAACATATTTCTCTTAACTTTTTACGACCTAAAATATATTTTGTACTACAGAAACATATTTGTCTCCACCCTTTACGACCTAGAATAGATAATATGGCCGATTTTCGCCCAAAAGGTCTATTTTCGCGCATAACTAGATGGCGTCAATGAACTAAAAAAATATTTAAATACATTTATCTCAACTCTTTACGACCTAGAATAGATAATATGGCCCAAAAGGTCTATTTTCGCGCTTAACTAGATGGCGCCTATGAACTAATACATATTTATCTCATCCCTTAACGACCTAGAATAGATAATATGGTCGATTTTCACCTAAAAGGTCGATTTTCGCCTAAAAGGTCTATTTTCGCGCATAACTAGATGTTCCAATGAATATATAATATGGTCGATTTTCGCCCAAAAGGTCCATTTTCGCGCATAACTAGATGTTACAATGGCGTCTATGAACTAAAAACATATTTATCTCAACCCTTTACGACCTAGAATACATAATTGTACGCCTAAAGGGTCTATTTTCGCGCATAACTAGATGTTACAATGGCGTCTATGAACTAAAAACATTTATTTCAACCCATTATGACCTAGAATAGATAATATGGTCTATTTTCGCGCATAACTAGATGTTAAAATGGCGTCTACGAACTAAAATATATTTATCTCATCCTTTTACGACCTAGAATAGATAATATGGTTGATTTTCGCCTAAAAGGTCTATTTTCGCGCATAACTAGATGTTACAATGGCGTATTAAAAACATATTTTCTCAGCCCATTATGACCTAGAATATATCTAATATGGTCGATTTAGCGCCCAAAAAGGTCTATTTTCGCTCAAAAGTATGTGTTAAAATGGCGCAAATGAGCTCAAAAATAGCGAATATATAAAAAGGGTATCTACAAATAAAAAGTATCGACAATCTACAAAAGATCTCGATCAGTGGATGAGTCTACATGAATACAACTGATACGGTTGCGCTCAGGACTCCCAAAATCGTACCACCGAGCTAAAAAAAACTCAAACACAATTTTCTGTTTTTACTAATCTTTCGGATAGGCACCTAGTTCACGGCGTAGCCACGACACATACGGCGCCGACGCCAGCTATAGTTCAAGCCGTTACGACACATCGGCGTCAAGTTACGGCGACCGGCGTAGTTTCACCGACGACCGTCGGGCGACAGTGTTCGCGCGTCCCAGAGATGATTATCGTAAGCCGACAGTGTCCAGTACGTCGACACGGGCATCGCCACGCGGCGGAGGCTATAGAGGCCGGTCGCGCGGCGCCCGCGGCGGACCCCGCCTCTCGATTCGCGACACAATTGTCAGGCGGCGGATTGTTGACGGCGGCGGCGGCGGCGCTGGCAGCGCGAATTCATTCCGGAAACGCGGAACAACTGTCCGATCCACCGAGTATATACGCCGGCTGAAGATTGCACGATTGCGGAGGTAAATAGACACAACATTTGAATTTTTCTAAAGCCTACAGCGCGTTGCGAACGCGGTTTGCAGAGCGTCCCCCAAGAGCGACGCCCGACAACTTTGAGCCTATTTTGTATGTAAAATGACGCAGATTGCAGATTCCTAAAAGCGCCGTTTGGACCGCTAAGCTCGCCGAAGACCTGTTGCACGTGTGCTGTTTATTCTATTTTTATATGTCGTAATCTTCAAGATTTTTTGATCAAGATATCAATTATTTCCGTAATTCATTCAAATTGGATATATATATATATATATATATATGCATTAGATCCCAGAGCCGATCAGAATTAGTCTTGTTTAAAGATTACAAACAAAACGATTCCGATCACATTAGTTATTTACAAAACGGAAGATCCGATCCAGATCTTCCAGCTTAAATTATCCAAATATCCTGAAGATTGTTACGATTACAAATCTGATCACTGGAGTTGTGTGTGTTTGTGTTTTTAAAGATCCGCACTGTCTAAAGATCCGATCCAAATCTTTGCAAAAAATGCATTATTGAGATTGGATTCGATATTTTAATAAACAAATTTGTATATACACCCACACAAAAATAAATCAACACAAATTACAAAAAATAAAAAAAAATAAAATCTACAACATGATTCTAGATAAATGGCGGATAAATGGTGTAGAAAACCACAATATTCGGCGTCAATTGCGAAGAATCAACTAGCCAAATGCCAGGATTTGGCTCCTATGACCTTTAATTTAATAGAAATCTACACATATATCTTTTGCAGATGCTGCTGAAGCTGAATTTCAACAAATATTTATTTCAGCAATCAATTTGGTCGTAGAAACAACCTATTTAAATTCCTAGTTACAATAAACCGACAAATATCATATTATATGTTCAATAATCAGGATTATAAATGCACTTACTGCTTCTATTTTGTATTAGAAAGGACAATAACTACTTTAATTTAGACTATTCATAATTTTTCGTTTTAATAAACAACCAGTGGCATTTTTTTTAAACTGACCGTACGTTAAAATACAAATAGGGCAGTTTTCTCAATGATTCAGTGGCTTAGACGACTAATAGGCGTTCTACACATTCATACAATAACTAAATCGATTCAAATCAAAGTAGAAATTAAAAATAGCCACTAGTAGAAACCATAGAAACTTCATTCAGACCATTTCAAAACAAAGCAGGAATTAGTTGTATAAACAAGGCGTTCTACACATTCATTCGTACAATCTAAGCAGAAATTAGAAATTGCCACTAGTAGAAACTTCATTCAGACAATTTCAAAACAAAGCAGGAATTAGATACGGCCCCCATTGTATAAACAAGGCGTTCTACACATTCATTCGTACAATAGCAGAAATTAGTTTAGATCCGCAAACTTGATTCTCAATTGTATGTATAACTCGAAATTCTTACACCTTTAGCGCCGCAAACCGTCGCATAAAAAAATCAAAATCGAGCGACAAAGAAGACTCGGACAAAGAGGAGGAGAACTGGGATGACGACGACGACGAAATGCCGGAGGTGGAGCCCAAAAAGCCGAAGGAATCACCCGCAAAAACCGATGAAGAAAAACGTGAATCACCCACAAAAAAATCGCCGAAGAAAGATGTAAAAGAGAAAGATAAGGACGCTGCGAAAGAGGAATCGGACAAGGAGGAGGAGAAGAAAAGTGGCAGCGAGGACGAGGAGCGGCCGCGCAGCAAATACACGGGGCGAAAGTTTATTCGTTTGACTTGTATTCATTGTGGGATGAAATGTGTTACGTTCCGTGAATATTCTCATCATTTAGTGAATTCTCGCCATATTCTAGCGATGCGCAAAGTGGCAATGAAGCAGAAATCTGTGCTGGCGCGCATGCGCCAAGCGCAGCGGAGCACCCAACGCGAACTGGAGAAGACGGACGACGCCCTAGCGCCCAGAACGATCTTTTGCCCGCTGTGTAAACTAAATTATCGGCAGATGAAGTCGAAGCATCAGCTAAGCGACGCGCATCGCAACATGAAGAAGTTCTTGATGCCGTATTGTCGCATTTGCCACATTACGTTCAAGAGCCCCATGTTGTACGAAAACCACTTATGCTCCTTGGACCATATCAAGGTGGGTTTTTGATTGCTTGGCTTATACGAATTTCAATACCCGGTAGAACCGGTAGATTTCTTCAAAAACGTTATGATTTCCTTGTCCAATAACGATAATTTTTATTTGCTAGGCCAGGGTATGACTTCGTCGAATTAAAAACAGTCTGCAATATGTTGCATGTTGGGTAATTTGGCGAAGTTCTACCGGTTAGGCCAATGAGAGACATTTTCGTTTATACTTTGCTTCTTCTATCTACTGTAATCAGTTCTGCAAACCAATGACCATTAATTACAGCGTAAAGCCAGTGAAGTCGCAAACGGCGGTGAGAAAAACAGCTCCGAAAAGGACCCGGAATCCCCCACAGAAGAGGATCTTGAAAATTTCATGACTCTAGACTCCGTAGGAGACGTTGACGGTAAGTTTTACTCCCCCAAAAAAAGATCGATTCGTATTTATGCTATCTGATTAATAGAAGAGGATGAAGATGGCAACAAGATCGTCAAAAGTGAGACCGATATCGCTGACGCAGTCGACGCATCCGGCAAACCAAAAGAAATAATAAACGTTGGGGTGGAACACGTGAAGAAAGTCGAAGTATACTATTGTGACTTGTGCCATATTTACTTATCGCGGCACGAAGACTCTGAAAAGGCGTTGAAACAACATTGTCGCGGTCGTATGCACCTCCAAAGATACGTCCGCTACAAGGAAGACAAAGATTTGCGACGACAAGCTGAACGTATTCACAGAAAAAGCCAAGAGGCCAAGGAAGCAAAAGAAAAGGAGAAAGAACTGGTCAAAGTAAGCTATTTCATTGTTATTTTGTCTTATTGGCAGCCATTTTGTGTGCTGTTTAGTGCTCCGCCATTTTGTCCACCATTTGCTTTATAAAAGAAGACATTTTAATCTCCTATAATCGTTATTTTATATATATATACACTTTGTTTATGTTTTTAGCGCCATTTTGTTCACTATTTACAATCGCCATTTTGTTTACTACCATTTTATTTACTAACAAAACGTTTAGTTACCATTTAGAGTCATTTTAAACAATCAATTCAATATAACGTGTAAAGTCCCCCAAATCGCAAGAATATTACCCGGTTATCGATGCATCGTTGGCCGCCAAACCTTTATGCTGTCCCCGCTCATTACTTTACATAAATAATTATACGTAAAACATACTTATAACTATTCTATATTTTTGTAAAACAGTAATAATGTATACTTTACGTATTTATTATGTGTTTAGCGCCATTTTGTGTACTATTTACAATCGCCATTTTGTTTACTACCAGTTTTATTTACTTACAAAACGTGTAGTTACCATTTAGAGTATTGACAACACAAAATGAGCATTTATACAATTATAATTCAGACAAAAACACAATTTTAGTTACAAGTCCGCCATTTTGTGCACATAAGCAGCCATTTGCTTGAACAAGCCATTTTGTTTAGTCGTTATTTTATATATATATACACTTTGTGCATCGTATACTATTTATTATGGTTTTAGCGCCATTTTGTGTACTATTTACAATCGCCATTTTGTTTACTACTAGTTTATTTACTTACAAAACGTGTAGTTACCATTTTCTATGCGTTGACAACACAAAATGAGCATTTATACAATTATAACTCAGACAAAACACAATTTTAGTTACAAGTCCGCCATTTTGTGCACATAAGCAGCCATTTGCTTGAACAAGCCATTTTGTTTAGTCGTTATTTTATATATATATACACTTTGTGCATCGTATACTATTTATTATGGTTTTAGCGCCATTTTGTGTACTATTTACAATCGCCATTTTGTTTACTACTAGTTTATTTACTTACAAAACGTGTAGTTACCATTTTCTATGCGTTGACAACACAAAATGAGCATTTATACAATTATAACTCTGACAAAAACACAATTTTAGTTACAAGTCCGCCATTTTGTGCACATAAGCAGCCATTTGCTTGAACAAGCCATTTGGTTTAGTCGTTATTTTATATATATATACACTTTGTGCAACGTATACTATTTATTATGGTTTTAGCGCCATTTTGTGTACTATTTACGATCGCCATTTTGTTTACTACTAGTTTATTTACTTATATAACGTTTAGTTACCATTTAGAGTCATTTTAAATAACCTATGTATGCTTTTATAACATGTAAAGGTCCCCCACTCGGTAGAATATACCCGGTAACCGATGCATCGTTGGCCGCCAAATTTTTCTGATGTGCCCGTACATGAATTATTTTTTTAACTATTCTATATTTTGTAGAACTGTAATAATAAGCGTGTTTTGTTGTGTTTTGTGTTAGGTAAAAACTGAGCCAGCGCCGGAAGAAGCTGAGGCCGCCAAAGAAAAGGATAAGGAAGCTAAACCAGACGGTACAACCGAAGAAGACGCGGTTGACGATAAAATGTGGGCGGATGTTGACAAGGATCTAGGGGAGATTCTTGCAGAAGTTAACAATGAACCCGGAAACAAATCGTCGGATGAAGACGAGGATTCTAGGCCGGATGGTGAACGATATGATCGGTAAGAAAACTATTATAAATTGCGATTTAACCCGATAGTGACAATTTTGAAATAACTGGTTCGTAATGCGATTTTTATAGGGAACCAGAGTTCGTTGTAGAGTTCTTATAAATGCTGAAGAATGACCTCGATTCTTAAATTGTACTATAATTCACGTAACAATTATATTAATTTGGACTTATTTTTACGGCGTAAAAATGCAAACAGAATTTAATACTTTCCCGCAAAGTAATTGCGATTATTTTTTTGACCACATGTAATTACTGGCCGGAAAAGTGTTAAATTAATTAAATATTTGTTGGCTGGTTAGTGTGTTAATTAGTTTAATTAATGATATGTGAAATACTTGAATTTTCCACACAAATGTTAACTATCACAAAATAAATAAATGTATTGACAGTTAACTGAACAAATTTGATATATTATTCGATTATTGTTGTAATAAATTGTGTAATTTTAATTTAATTATAAATAAACATTTTTTTTTATATCAAATTGTTGTTTTATTTTATTAATTTAAACCTTATTTATCGCAAAACAAATTAGTGCAACTGTCAAGACATTTAAATTTTGGACAATTTTTTTACCCGGCGACCGATGCATCATTTACCGGCATCATATTGCGATGTCCCCGGTTAGTAATTTATTAAACATAAAATCACTTTTTCGATTATTAAATAATAATCAAATGATTTACCGATCATAAATAAGCAACTTGTAGGAACGTCTTAAGCCGCTTTGAGCCCCTAGGTTATTTTAAATTAAATATTTAAACAAGATTTTAAATTAAAAATAGTTTTCGGTACGTATTAAATAAATAATTCGAAGATATTAATTGTTTTTAAACTATTATCTTAAATAAGTAACTTTTAAGAGCGTCTTTAGCCGCATTGAGCCCCTAGGTCATTATTAATTAAATATTTAAACAAGATTTTAAATTAATAACAAATTAGATAAGTGATTCGAAGATATTAATTATTTTAAAACTATTATCTTAAATAAGTAACTTTTAAGAGCGTATTTAGACGCTTTGAGCCCGCAGGTTATATTAAATTAAATATTTAAACATGATTTTAAATTAAAAATAGTTTTTGGTACGAATTAGACAAATAATTCGAAGATATATTTTTTTAAAACTATTATCTTAAATAAGCAACTTTTAAGAGCGTATTTAGCCGCTTTGAGCCCTCAGGTTATTTTAAATTAAATATATAAATATGATTTTAAATTAAAAATAGGTTCCGGTACGAATTAGCTAAGTGATACTTATTAAAATCGAAGATATTAATTATTTTTAAACTATTATATTAAATAAGCAACTTTTAAGAGCGTATTTAGCCGCTTTGAGCCCCCAGGTTATTATTAATTAAATATATAAATATGTTTTTAAATTAAAAATAGGTTCCGGTACGACTTAGCTAAGTGATACTTATTAAAATCGAAGATATTAATTATTTTTTAACTATTATATTAAATAAGCAACTTTTAAGAGCGTCTTTAGCCGCTTTGAGCCTCCAGGTTACTTTTAATTAAATATTTAAATTAAAAATAGGTTCCGGTACGACTTAGCTAAGTGATACTTATTAAAATCGAAGATATTAATTATTTTTTAAACTAATATCTTAAATAAGTAACTTTCAGGAGCGTCTTTAGCCGCTTTGAGCACCCAGGTTATTTTTAATTAAATATTTAAATGTGATTTAAATTAAAAATAGGTTCCGGTACGAATTAGATAAGTAATTCGAAGATATTAATTATTTTTTTAAATAAATAATCTTTTGAATAGATTTAGATACAGTGAGAAAAATGGCGCGGATGATAAGGCAGGTGATGAGGCCAAAACAAAGGATGTTGAGAAAGAAGCGGAAGAAAAACAGGAAGAAGAAGAGGAGGCGGACGAAGAAGCTGAAGAAGAAGCAGAGGCGAAAACTGAGGAGAAGGAAACCAAAAGTACGGAAGATCCTTAGATGTTCGTTAAAAAATCAATCGATTTTCGATTGATTCGTAATAATATTAATATTAGTAACACTATAATTATAATGTAACTTGTAGATTTTACTAAATCTAAACTTAATTAAATTGTGTATGTGTTTATAAGTATATTTTCTGTTTTTAACTTTTAATTGGAGTAAAATTATTGAATGTGAATCATTTTTTATGGATGCATTGCAATATTTTTATTTATCTAAGCTCTGGATTTAATTCAATTATTAACAACACTTAACAATAAGCGAGGTTTAAATAATTAATTTTAAATCTCCAAGATTAAAGTTAAGTGCAATACGATTAAGTTAACTAGGGCTTAGAGACGATTAATTACCCTAGTAATTAGAATAATTTTTATAATCACATATTACGTTTGTATCGATAAGGAAAAATAAAAAATTGTATATATATTTTATTAGTTTTTATTTATTCACTTAAAAACCCTTATTTATTTTCATGAAAATCCTTAGCGAAAGTCTCCCCCACTAATAGTGGAAAAATCAGGCTGGCCTCCGCGTAAATTTTAACCGGGGTAGCCTCACGTCGAATTTTACCCCATGAGACCGCCTCGTCGGGACGGGCGCCACTGTCTGAGCCGTCAAACTCCGACGAAGTGTTTAAAAACACTGAAAAATCAGCCCCATTTCTCTGCAGAAAATTTACGCATTTTAATGCTAGTTTTTTGTTTTAATTTAGGGGACTTTTGTACCATTAAATTCGCGTTACAAATATGGTGCTTGACTAGGCCCCCCCCTAGAATTATCATCCCTGCATTTTCGGCTTTTATTGCAATCGTATTTAATCGCCTAATATCTAGAAGAATTTTTTATGGCCTTTAGGTTAACAATATGAAAAAATCTTGTGGGAATAAAATATCTTAGATTTACTAGTAGAATTTTTGTATATTTTAATTATTTTTATAAGACCAGTATTAAGGGGGGTTCGACATTTTGGGGCCCTATAACTCGAGACGTATATAATCGATTGGATTTAGATTGCGTGGGGGTCCAAATATAATGCCAAGTAACATGTGTACCAAATTTGGTCCAAATCGGTTCGATATCTTCAAAGTAGTATAGGACACTTACGAGCGAACGAGCGACCCAAGTTATATATATTTTTGGATTCAGGGCGACGAGACAAACACTTTTTGTTAACAACATTTTTTGATTCGAGAATGTTTTAGCTGCGTACGAGCTAATAACCCATGTGTGGTGCGCCATTTTGTTTACCATTTAACAGCGCCATTTTGTTTACTACCATTTTATTTACTTACAAAACGTGTAGTTACCATTTACAGTCATTTTAAACAAAATTTTCTATATATGCTTAACATAACATGTAAAGTCCCTAGTTCGCTTGAATTTACCCGGCAACCGATGCATCGTTAACCGGGAAATATTTTCACATGTATTATATATTAAAAAAATATTTGTAACTATGCAATAGTTAAAAGAAGCTGTTTTATTGTTGCATTTACGTTTTTAATTAATGAAATTAGTATATTCTATGCGTTAATTGCCCGAAATGTATTATCTTCAAATGGGACATTTAATAAATGGTTACTGGGCCATATTTACATATTCTATACAATAGCAATCAATTCAGGATTAAATTCCATGTAATTCAAGCCCAAACTTGACTTTTAGGTGCATTGTTAACCTCAGGTCATTGAGTTAGTTAGCCACGAGCGCACTGTGACCCCAGGTCGTTAGGTCATACTTAGCCTCAAGTTAAAAATCGAGTTTGGGCTTAAATTCAAGGCAATTTTATTCAGAATTTAACTAGACTCATATGAATATATATCGTTGATTATTTTCAACAGAATTGTGTGTATTTACCAGATATGATGTCCAAAACCAGTCCAGGATTTTTATAGGAATGAAAGTAGAGCATATCGCCCAAGCTGCCATCAGTTAGCGCCGGGCTAAATACAGGAATTTTATTTTTGGCCGCCCAATAGTAAATTGATTCCTCGTTATCGATTTTCTCGCCTAATCGAGCAATCAATTTACTCGGCGTCCACAGAACATGTTTTTCTTTCTGTTCTTGCAGCATTTCGTCGAATATCGGCATTATCCAGTCTTCGAATTTACAATAATTATTGTTTGGCACTAATAAATTGCCGATACGATTTATGCCTTCGTCGCGTAGCTTTTTACCGTCTAAATTAAAACTGCCAATAAAAGTTGGCGCTAAACATTTTATAAAATCCTCCTCAATGCCTCCAGCGGTCGATACCACGCAGTCTACCTGCATTAAACGCCATATTTAGGGGTTTACATATTTATACATTTTATATTGTTCTTAAAAAATATATAAATATATCGGTGTGCGTGCGCGTAAACTTTCAATATAATTAATTCAAAATTGTATTTAATTTTTTATAGCCTTTGGGTTAACAATATGAAAAAATCTTGTAGACATAAAATATCTTAGAATCATTAGTAGAAATTTTGAGTGTTTAAATGATTTTTATAAGGGCAGTATTAAGGGTTGTACATTTCGGGGCCCTATAACTCGGAAAGTATACAAGCGATTGGATTTAAATTGCAAGGGGATGCAAATCGGATGTTAAATAATATGTGTACCGAATTTGGTTTAAATCGCTTCGGTACCTTCAGAGGATTAAGGGCACAATTTTTTTAATGCATATTAAATATTTTTTTACGGCCTTTTAGTTAACAATATGAAAAATCTTGTAGATATAAAATATCTTAGATTTATTAGTAGAATTTTTAGGTGTTTTAATTATTTTTATAAGGGCAGTATTAAGGCGGGTTGTAAATTTTGGGGCCCTATAACTCGGAAAGTATACAAGCGATTGGATTTAAATTGCAAGGGGATGCAAATGGGGTGTTAAATAATATGTGTACCGAATTTGGTTTAAATCGCTCCGGTACCTTTAGATGATTATGGGCACAATTTTTTTAATGCATATTTAATTTTTTTTACGGCCTTTTAGTTAACAATATGAAAAAATCTTGTAGGAATAAAATATCTTAGGATTATTAGTAGAATTTTTAGGTGTTTAAATTATTTTTAAAAGGGCAGTATTAAGGGGGGTTCGAAATTTTGGGGCCTTATAACTCGGAAAGTATACAAGCGATTGGATTTAAATTGCGAGGGGATGCAAATAGGATGTTAACTAATATGTGTACCAAATTTGGTTCAAATCGCTTTGGTACCTTCAAAGCAAATTAGCGACTAATACCTAAGTTATATATATTTTTGGATTCAGGGCGACGAGACAAACACTTTTTATTAACAAAAAATTTTGATCCGAGAATGCTTTAGCTTTTTTATGTCGCATTTACCATTTTGTGTTGCACGAGAAACCGTATGGTTTCGCGTAAACCACACGAAACCATGTTCGATGTGAACCCTAAGAAAATCGTGCAGTTCTTCCGCCGTCGAATAAACTCGTCGTCCTCGAATCGATCTTGTCGATCATCCGGAAGCCGTTGTTTGCGAGATTCGATCATTTTGTTGATTTCGTCGACGGCTAAGCCGAAGTTTGTGGCTTGAAAGCCGCTACGTTTATACGTTTCGAACAGTTTATGATAGTCTATTCCCGAATTCCAATCGTAACCAGTGACGGTTGGCGTGGAATCGGGAAGAGAACTGCTTTGTTTCAAAACGGAATCTTTTAAACTATCGACATATTTTTCTAGGTTGTCCATTTTTAGTTTTATAGAAAATATATATATATATATGTAAAAATTGGAATCTGGAATAATTGCAGTTTTTACATATTTATATAAAATATGAACATAACCCTACTTTAATATTTAACTCACAATTACTAATAAGCTGTATATGTATAAGTAATTAAAACAATAATTGAACACACCTTTCAGAATAAATTAAACAATAAAGTCACATTTTATATATAAAAAAAACATTTAACAGGGTTTTTCTCAATCACAGAAAAATCCCTAAATTGAATAGTTTGAGTCATTTATTAACCTAAAACGTTAAAATGCATCGAGATACAGAAACACGATCGGTTTTTACTGGACAAAATCGCGAGTTATTAATATTAGCCGAATTATCGGGAATTCAAGCCGATCCAGCGATTTATCGGTTAAAAATTAAAAAAAAAAACAACTAAATTTGTATGTTTAATTTAAGTTGTTTTATGCACTTTTTAGGATAATTGGGGAATTATTAAGTATGCAAATTGAACCAGAAGTCATTTACAAGTTACTACGAAGTATTCGGAAGTCTTCAAAGTCTGCGTCGAAGCCAAGTTCGGAAAGATTACGATTTTAATAATGACTTATTACGTTATAAATTGTATTGTTTGCTTATTTAAATTTGTAATTATTGAGAAATAAATATCCCTAACTTTTGTAATTACTACAAAAACTCGAGAATTCCTATGAATTTACATATATTTCTATCTAAATCGCGAGAAAACTACATCTACACTAATTATTTCAGGCACAAAGTGCCAATTTTTCAATTAATTGTCGAAATAACGACTAAATACGTTTGTAATTGTAAAATAACTTGTTATTTGGTGATTGAATTTAATTACATTTCGTCTAAATCGCGTGAAACTAACTTCTAAACTAATTATTTCAGGCACAAAGTGCCAATTTTTCAATTAATTGTCGAAATAACGAGTATAAATGCGTTAGTAATTAAAAAATAACTTGTTAATTTGTGTAATTTAATTACATATCGTCTAAATCGCGTGAAACTAACTTCTAATCTAATTATTTCAGGCACAATGAGCGAATTTTTCAATTAATGACAATAAATGCGTTTACAATCTTAAAATAACTTGTTATTTAGTAAACGACTATAAATGCGTTAGTAATTGTAAAATAACTTGTTATTTGGTGATTGAATTTAATTACATTTCGTCTAAATCGCGTGAAACTAACTTCTAAACTAATTATTTCAGGCACAAAGTGCCAATTTTTCAATTAATTGTCGAAATAACGAGTATAAATGCGTTAGTAATTAAAAAATAACTTGTTAATTTGTGTAATTTAATTACATATCGTCTAAATACCGTGAAACTAACTTCTAAACTAATTATTTCAGGCACAAAGTGCCAATTTTCAATTAATTGTCGAAATAACAACTAGAAATACGTTTGTAATTGTAAAATAACTTGTTATTTGGTAATTGAATTTAATTACATTTGGTCTAAATCGCGAGAAACTAACTTCTAATCTAATTACTTCACGCACAATGAACCAATTTTGCAATTAATGATTATAAATGCGTTTACAATCTTAAAATAACTTTGTTAATTAGTAAAATTGCACTAAATATATCAATAAATCAATATATTTTCGAGAAATAACAGTTAAGCGCGCTTATAATTTTAAAATGCTTGGCTAACCTGCGAGTTTTAAGTAACCTTGAAATAAAATAACCCTAATCGAATATAAATGTAGGTGAATGAAATCAAGTATAAACAAAAAGGTGTACAAAATAGTGTTTATTAGTGCAAAAAATGTCTTTAGAAGACGATACAGATAACGGTGAAGTTGAATTAAAAGAGTTAGTGACCCAAACGTTGGAGGAAAACGGTTTATTAGCAAGAATTCGCGTAAGTAATTTAATAAAATGTAAACAATAGTTTAAAATTACTTCCCATTAATTGTTTTTAAACATAAATATACGTTACAAACACATAATATCGCTACAATAAATAATATAACCATAGATAATAAGTTAACACGTTTATATGCTACCTTTTAATGCATTGAAATACACATTGTATGTTTACAGGCTCAACTTAGAGCTGGACTATACTTGGCGTTAGAAACGGATATAAACAAAAGGGTACGCTGTACGATCGAACTAAATCCAATCGGATTCAGTTCGATCCGACCAGACTAACTTCTATTAACGCCAATTTAATTGTTTAGGAGCAACAATCGAAAATCCACGGATCATTAAAGTCGAAATTAGCTAAACCAGATATTCGCACCATATTTTGTTTAGTTCACGAATTCCTAGAATACTTTGAATTAAAATTCACGCTAAATGTCTTCGAACGCGAAACCGAATTAGGCACAATTTACAGTTACGAAAATCGCGACAAATTAATCCATGATTTAGATATTGGCATCGATAATAATGCGCCGATATTGCTCGAAATTCTAAATATCGCGCGCTCTAGTTTTAATTTATCAATACGCAACGAATCAATCAATAAAAATAACGATACGTACGACGTTCCGTCCGAAAAAGATTCGTACATTAGCTCCAACTCGAATTCAGATGTTTCACAACATGTAATCGACATTAAAACTGTTCCTAAAGACTCAAAACGCAATAAAATTGCCTCAAACTCGAATTCAGATGTTTCACAATATGTAACCGACATTAAAGATTCGAAAACAAAATCAAAACGAGATAAAAATGCCTCAGAATCGAGTTTGAGCCATATTACCTCAAACTCGAATGTTTCACAATATATAACCGACATTAAAGATACTTTAAACGACTCGAAATCAAAACGAGAAACAGAATCGAGTATGAGCCAAATTGCTTCAAACTCGAATGTTTCACAATATGTAATCGACCCTAAAGATAATTTAAACGACTCAAACACAAAATTAAACCGAGATAAAATTGCCTCAGAATCAAGTTTGAGCCAAATTGCCTCAAACTCGAACGTTTCACAATATGTATTCGACCATAAAGATAATTTAAATGATTCGAAAACAAAATTAAACCGAGATAAAATTACCACTGAGTCGAGTTTGAGCCATATAGCCTCAAACTCGAATGTTTCACATATAATCGATGTTAAAACTGTTTCTAAAGATAATTTAATCGACTCGAAATCAAAATTGTGTTTGAGTCATTTAGCCTCAAACTCGAATTCAGATGTAATCGACCTTAAAGCTGTTCCTAACGATTTAAAATCAAAGTTAAACGATATAATTGCCTCAGAATCGCATGTTTCACAACATGTAATCGATATTAAAACTGTTCCTAAAGATAAATTAATCGATTCGCAATCGAAATTAAGTTTGAGCAACGATGAAATCGACTCCGAATCGATTTTAAGCCACAATTCTGACGTAATTGATATAAAAACGGCGTCTAAAGACGAAATAAACGATATTAATTTCAAAAAAAGCAAGAAAATCGATTCGGAGCCGATTTTCGCTTCGCCGAAGTTCCTTAATCTTACAAAAATCGCGCAACTAGATGAAGAACAAGACGATACTTACGAAGGTACTAGTTCCATTGCAGAAGACAGCATCATTAAAGATCAATCGTTTTTGATCGATTTTGATCGTTCGATAAAAAACCCCGGTTTACAATCAAATTTAACGCATTTAAACGCGAAAACGCTACTAGATCAAACTATATCCGAAACGCCAAAATCGGCGAAAATCTCCGGAAATTCAACATCAACCAATTTAAACGCCAAAACGGTGATTGATCAACCAAACGACGAATCGGCGAAATCGCCGCGTTTGAGTTTCAGTCCGGATGCGAAAAAACATGATAAATCGGACCGGAAACCAATGAGTGGGTTAAGTTCGTTGGCCGATTTGCCGCCGTTGCAATTGAATAAGAATCGGAACACTTTGCCGTCGTTGTATTCGAAAGATTTTCGCGAGAAAAATGCGTTAAAAGATGTAATCGATAATTACGACGATGATTTTTCGACAAGTTCTGCAGAAAATGAATCGCCACGGATTAAACTGAGTTCGGAGTCGAACGATGAGGATAAATGCGCGAAAACATCGCGAAAAGAGGAGATTTGCACGAATAAAATGAATCGCGACAATAAACTAGATAATATAAGCGCAAGAAGCACAGCTTCTTCAATAAGCGAAGACTTAAATTCTAATATTGATGACATTTTAAAATCAACCAGTTCATAATTATATAATGCACAACTTACCAGCGATGTGAAACTTATTGTAGAATCGAATGAACTGTAATATATATTTTTGATAATGAAATTACAGTATTTTTAATTTTACAAAGACTAAATAAAATTCTACATTCCGTAAAAATGTACTTAAATTATTGTTTGTTTCTTAATTGGCATCTAGTGTAACCGGTGTATATCGCTTTTCTTGGTTGTACACGATGTTGCACGAACTTACACTACGCCATTTTGTAAACAAAATAATTGTGCCTTGTACTTATATTTAATAAAACACGTTAAACAATATTTAAAACTTCGTTTTAATTACTAAAACCTATAAATTTAATTGTATTTCGACTATTTTCGACATATTTACTAATTATTTGTAAGTTAAACTTGCAAATTAAAGTGTTTTAATTAAAAAAAACTGTTCAAATTCGTACCGTAAATTACTTTATGAAGGGAGGTTTTTGGGGTTAACATCGTGCACGATCGTGAATGATCGTACACGATCGTGAATGATCGTACACGATCGTGAATGATCGTACACGATCGGGCTGTATGTAGTGTGGCTACGCCATTTTATAAACAAACTAATTGTGCCTTGTACTTAAATTAAATAAATCACGTTAAACAATATTTAAAACTTCGTTTTAATTACTAAAACCTATACATTTAATTGTATTTCGGCGATTTTCGACATATTTACTAATAATTTGTAAGTTAAACTTGCAAATTAAAGTGTTTTAATTAAAAAAACTGTTCAAATTCGTACCGTAAATTAGTTTAGGAAGGGAGGTTTTTGGGGTTAACATATTGTTTTAACATCGTGCACGATCGTGAATGATCGTACACGATCGGGCTGTATGTAGTGTGGCTACGCCATTTTATAAACAAACTAATTGTGCCTTGTACTTAAATTAAATAAATCACGTTAAACAATATTTAAAACTTCGTTTTAATTACTAAAACCTATAAATTTAATGGTATTTCAACGATTTTCGAAATATTTACTAATTATTTGTAAGTTAAACTTGCAAATTAAAGTGTTTCAAATGCAAAAACTGTTCAAATTCGTACCGTAAATTACTTTAGGTTTTTGGGGTTAAAAAAGTGTTTAAAATAATGTGTTTATTTAAACAATAATCAATTTATTTTATTCAAAAATTGTGGCAAATAACAAAAATTGCCAGTATTTCAAATAAAAATGCCACAAGTGTTTAGTTTTCGTGATTTGTGACAAATTTATTATAAAATTACAGTGAATAAACATATTTTCCATATTTAATTCTCATATAAAACTAATAAAAGTCCTAAGAAAACAAATTTTAAATTTAAACTCTATTTCGCTCCTTTTGTATTCGCATACTGTAAGCTCTGGATACCAAATTCCAGGAATCCATATATCTATCCATACACATAGCTACACATTTCTGGAAAAAATATTTTCCACTCAATATTTGTTCCAAAAATCAAAAACAATTAGTTAAAGTGCGCGTTTACCTGCTCCGAGCTGTCCAGCGAAGTCCCAGGTTTGTTAATACATTTTTTAAAGCATTTCTCGGTCATTTTCTGTAAGAAACTCAATTAAAAACCCAATTACTCGAAATTACAATCACTCAATTACGGTTAATAATTCTTGTGCATTTGCGACGGCAATTTGCTGTTTTACTTGGTCCATAAGTTCATCTTTTTGAGCGCCGCTCAAACCATTGGGTAACGGCTCCATTTTTTGAGTAATATTTATTAAAATTTGTAGTTAATGTTCGTTTGATAGAAACCCTGAGATAAATGAGGTTAACTGAACCATGCACCGAACTTAAACGGCTTGATTATGTGGCTTGAAATATTTTTTATCAAAATTACTAAAAAACGCTAAATTTACATAATTTTTTCTTAAATATAACTAATAATTACATAAATCAAACTATTTTAAATATTTATCGAATATATTTAGCATTTCAAGTCGCATATTTAAGCCGTTTAAGATCGGTGCATGATTTATTTCAACCCCATCAATCAAACAGTGAAAAACGGCGAATTTTAATATTATTTCTTTTATATATTACAAAGAATCTATTTTTAAACATAATTTAGCCAAAATATCTAATATTTCAAGTCGCATATTCATGTCAGATCAGAATAAATAGTATATTTACATATTTGTATAAAAATACCATTTAATCTGACCTTAAATGACTTGAAATTCTCGATATTTTTGTAAATATGCTTGATTTACGTAATTATTTCTTATATATATATAACAAATAATTATATAAATCAAGCTATTTCTTATAATAAGAAAAATATCTCGTATTTCAAGTCGCTTATTCAAGCCTTATTTAATATCGCTGCAAGGTTTATTTAATCCCAGGGCTTCAATTAAATAAAGAAAATCGGCGAATTTTAATATTATTTCTTATATATTACAAATAATCTATTTCTAAACATATTTAGCCAAAATATCTAATATTTCAAGTCGCATATTCATGTTATTTTAGATTAAATAGTATGTTTACATATATATTTGTATAAAATACTATTTAAACTGATCTTAAATGACGAATATGCGACTTGAAATTCTTGATATTGATAAATATGCTTAAAAATAGCTTGATTTAGATTATTTCTTATATATATATAATAAATAATTATGTAAATCAAGTTATTTTTAATAATAACAAAAATATCTCGTATTTCAAGTCGCTTATTCAAGCTTTTTATGATCGGGCTTCAATTAAACAAAGGAAAACGGCGAATTTTAATATTATTTCTTATAAATTACAAATTTATATGCAAATTAAGCTATTTTGAGTCATGTTTATCAAAAATATTTCAAATCGCATATTCAAGCCATTTAAGATCAGATTCAATAGTATTTTTAGACAAAAATGAATATTATTTCTTATATAAGCCATATAGCACGTCTAAAGACGTTAAATATATCTATTGGATGTCTTTAATTAATTAATTAATTCAAATACTGTATATAATAAATTATAATTATAATCGTAGATTAACTGTGATATAATTTAAATAAGCGACTTAGGACTAATATAATCGGTTCGAGTATTGGTGCCAAATTTGAACTGTTTTTGTTTTCGCTAAATGTCAAAATACTAGAAAATATGAAGTTTAATTAAAAATTAAAGTGAAAGTGAATTATTTTAGTGATTTTGAAAATTTATTCAAATGGAAAATCCAACAATTGAAGCCTTAGCTGATATGGTGAAATTTGTATCAGACATTTTACAAACTCGAAATAATTTATTAAAAAACAAATCAGTTGATTGTAATGAATTGCTACAACAATTCGGTTACACAATACCACAATTTGTTACTAATCCGGATTCAGGCTTTGAAACCGAATCCCCTATGGAGTTCTTTAATAAATGTCGGGTTCCCTCAATCGCGATTTTAGATAAACTTGAATCTAATGATACAGATTCACTTTTTGAATTTATTTTACTATTCGAATGTTTGTATATGGAAAATGCGTTAGTGAGCAACGATTTAAAATTAAACGAGGATCATGTAAACGTAGTGATAAATTGTGTAACATTTCTGGAAAATACAGAAAGTAGTGTACCCTATCGGGACATAATTCAACTATTCTTGGGGACCGTACTGGCGAAAATTACAATAGGAGGTAATGTAAGTATTTTTTCAGTTAATTGTGATTATCTCAAAAACGGAATAAATTACAAAAAAATGTTTCAAATAAAAGATGAAAAGTGTTAAATTATCTATAACTATTATTAAATGTATTTTTTTATAAAGTTGCTAGATTTTGAGTAAATTTAGTTTAAATTATATACATTTTGAAATTATAAATTATAATTTTTATTAATTTTTTATGGCTTTTGAGTTATTAATATGAAAATTTTTATAGATATAAAATATCTTAGAAGTTATTGTAGAATTTTTAGATGTTATAATTATTTTTCTAAGGGCAGTATTAAGGGGGCTTTTGAGCTCGGGAAGTACAGGGCAATTTTTTTTTCTTTTCCTTGTAATTATTATGTTTAAAATGAATTAAAAATTATCTACATTTTGAAAAACAATCAGGATTTATTTCTTTTGTTAAAGGATTTACAATTTGGTTTGGTAATGGACCTATTTCGAAAGTTTGGTACTTTTCAATCTCTCTACGAGTACATTTCCGATATTTTGATAAACTATTTGGTTATTTTTGCTAACAATATAAATGTTAAAAAAAAACCATCCAGTTTTATTTATGAATACGAACAAGATTTCTCTAGATGTATAACAATGTTAATTGTTTTGTTAATAATAAAAGACAATAAAAAAGTTATGTTATCTGTAAAAGATACTGATAAAAGGATGGCAATTGTTGAAACATTTGCGGGCTCAGAAGATTATTTTATATTATTCAATTTAGCTTACAAATGTTTTTTAACATAAATAAAACATAAATTATTCATAGGAATCAAGTTATATTTAGATAATTTAATCTTGTATTAAGCTTAAAATAAAGTATATATTTTGGTTTTTCGAAATTTATTCGTCTTTAAAAAATAAATATTTAAATATATTATATATAAATATTATTTTCTTATACACATTTATACATATAATCAGAGTTGGGCATAATTAATTCACAATTCAACTTAAAAATTATCAAATCATTGATTTAAAATCACAATTATAAACGAATTGAAGTCTTTTTGACAATTACAAGTTTTTTCTGTGAATTTGTGGCATAAGTTATTAATTATTAATGAAAAGGAAAATGCAGTAAAATTGTATATACACATATGTAAGACTGGTTGCATACTTAACATATAGTTTAATTTTAAATTAAATTATAAATGCTTCTATTTTGATATATATATATATGTAATAATTGTTGCAGAAATTGATTAAAAGCCTTTTTTAATTCCTGCCCAACTTCGTATTATAAAATTCGTGCTTAGATTTTAATTAAAATACACGTTTTGACCATTAAATTTCATTGTAATTTAAAAATTAATGCAATTAAGCCTAAACGTGTAGTTTCTATGTTTAAAAACACTATTTTAGCCAATAAGACAGTTTATTATTGCTAAATTTACGATATCTCGTTATTTAATAAGTTATATACACATATGTATGACTGGTGGCTTACTTTACAAATAGTTTAATTTTATATTAAATTATAAATGCTTCTATTTTGATATATATGTAGTAATTGTTGCAGAAATTGATTTAAAACCTTTTTTAATTCCTGCCCAGTTCTGTATTAAGAAATTCGTACTTAGATTTATTATTAAAATACCCGTTTTAAACATTGAATTTAATTGAAATTTAAAAATTAAGGCAATTAAACCTAAACGTGTACTTTCTATGTTTAAAAACACTATTTTAGGCAATAAGACAGTTGCTAAATTTACAATATCTCGTAATTTAATAAGTTAAATACCAGTAAAATTGTATTTACATGTATGTAAGATTGGTTGCATACTTTACATACAGTTTAATTTTAAATTATATTATAATTGCTTCTATTTTGATATATATGTAATATTTGTTGCAAAAAAATTGTTTATAAATAAAAAATTGTTTATATTTTCAATAATATTGTTAATTTTAATATGTTTACTACAAATTCTGAGAATTGTTATCTCCGGAAGTAAGTCTTTTCCCGTCTCACCGAGTACGTAAGATATAACACATTTTATTTTTATTAGTATGAGTGATCTTTAAGTGACATTATTTGTTGGTTAAATTATTAATATTATAGATATATGAATAAATATAAATAGTTTTGTGAAATGTGAATTGATTATAAAGTACTTTGTAATAGGTAAGTGTACTTAATTTTAAGTTAAACTATAAGTCTGAATCGGTTCGCGTTAGCGATATTTTACACTCTTTAAAATCGATTTAGAATACATTTCTGCTGTATTATTAAGCAAAATAATATCGAAAATATATATATTTATAGCTTTTTTTTGCAAAATAAATCTTTTATTATAATTAATATTAATAAATTAAATTGTATTAAATTTACTGGTAACGAGAAACTAATTAAAAATGTAGTCAACTCTAGAAAAACCAATATTTTTAATAAATATTATAAACAATAAATATTATAATCAATAATCAGATAAATTTCGGAACAAAAAACATTTATCTAATCTTCAACAACTAATACGTCAATTTTTCAATACGCTAATCTGCAAATCAAAATTGCAAATCCAGTTTTGAGCCAACGATGGCCCAAGTGACAATAATCGAGGATGCGGGCGTCATTCTAAAAACCGAATTAGAAATTGCTGACTCAAAGCGACGCTTTTCCATCGACAGAATTCGTAGAACGTCTTTGCGTCGAGACAGCGAGAAAAATAATCAGATTATAATATCGCCTGAAGATGTACCGGATGAATATGAGCAGAATGGCGAGCCAGGATTGTTGGTCATCTTCAACCATGAGAAATTCAACTTGCATGATGATCGAGAAGGCACATTCAAGGATCAGCAGGATTTGATTGATTGTTTTACCAGATTTCGGTTTGAAGTTACGCCAGATTTGGTATTTAATGATTTGTGTAAGGAGGAGATTGAGGAAGAATTGCAAAAAAGTAAGTTTTATTCTCCGATACACCATCTTATAAATACGGCCGGTAAGTGACGGTGCACAAACGGGCATCAAAATAAAACATGCGGGGTATAAATTCTTTTTGTGTTTAAACAAGCTTAGGTACAACGCACCTATGCGTCCAGCTCGCCTTATAAGTAATATATGCGATGCGAGCAGTTTTTAATAATTTTGGCCTTTTGGTTAACTAATTGAAAAAATGTTATAGATATAAAAAGTCTTACATTTAATTTAAGATTATATTAAAAAAAAAAAAAAATTTTCAAATTTTGAAATTGAAAATTATAATATTTAATAATTTTTTTCGGGCTTTGGGTTAACAAAATGAAAAAATCTTGTAAACAAAAAATATCTTAGAATTTTTAGTAGAATTTTTAAGTGTTTCAATTATTTTTATAAGGGCAGTATTAAGGGGGGGTCCAAATTTTGGGGCCCTATAACTCGGGAAGTATACGGGCGATTGGATTTAAACTGCGAACGGATTCAAATGGGATGCCAAATAATATGTGTACCAAATTTGGAGTGAATCGCTCCGGTACCTTCAGAGGAGTAGAGGGCACAAATTTGGTCTTACGAGCGACCGAGCGAGCGAGCGAGCGAGCGAGCGAGCGAGCGACGACTAACATCCAAGTATATAAGTTATATACATTTTCGGAATCAGGGCGACGAGACGAACACTTTTTCTTAATGAAATTTTTTGATCCGAGAATGCTACAGACACACGACCGAATGCTTTAGCCTCTTCGGTACTACGTACGGCGAGCTAAAAATCATTATTCAAAACGGGTAGGACTTACAAGATTATGTTCTTAACCAAATATGTTAAGAAGTGTACTATCTAAAACTTTTATAGGAAACATTTTCGTAAAAACTTTACCCTTTACGAGTGATTACATTTATAATAATTTAATTGAAAACAGTATTAATTAATTCATAAAATGTAATTAATCTTCGATAAACAGAATATATTGTAATTTAAATGCTCCAGAATATAATCTTTGTTAAAAACTCGTAATATATCTATAATAGGTTGTTTATAACTAACGCCAACTCTAAACTACGGCCGGTAAGTGACGGTGCACTAGCCGGCATCCAAATACAACTTCCCCGCAACTTGCATTCTTTTGAGTTTAATAAATCATTATTCAAATGAGTAGGCCTTATAAGATTTTGTTCTTAACCAAATTTGTTAAGAAATGTATCATCTATAACTTTTATACGAAACATTTTTGTAAAAACTTAACCCTTTACGAGTTAAATCAATTTAAATCAAAAACAGGATTAATTAATTCTTTAACTGCTTTATACGTAAGTTTGCGGTTTTGAATTTTTAATTTGTTTATTAAATAAGTAATAATATTGCGAAAATACCCGGAATTGTTATTTATAGATACTTGCAAATTAAAGATAATAAAAGATAATTTAGTTTGTGCAATTGTGTTATAAATTATATCTATTTTTATTAATCATTGGCATCACTTGTATTTAATATATTTCTCAGTAACTTATTTTGATAAATACAATTATTTAAATTATAATTAAACGTTTTCCAATACAATGTAATCGATATTATTGAAGCTGGATTCAAGTATATATTTTTTAAATGACACCAAGACACGAAATATTTTTAATATTAAATGAATCTTATCTTTCAAATAATTATTTTTAGTTTAATCATTAGTTCCTTGATTGTATGATATTAATCTTTTTTTTTTTACACTTTTTAAATAATGAATTAACATTTTTATTCATTTATTAAATAGATAATTTTAAAACAAACCGTTTAAAATAACAATAGAACAATAACTTTAGATATTAAATTTATCAAAAATGATGCCTTGAACATTGATATTTTTAAACAATTGTTTATATCTTTGTTTAAATCATATATTTGCATATAATATATTGTTAAAATGTGGTATTCACAGTCGTTTTTGCCCTATTACCACTTAGTTAAGTGTAAATTATGCAATTAAAGCACATATATGTGTAACTGGTTGCATAAATCGCTATATTTATATTTAGTTGCTGCATTGGACCATTCGAAACGAAACAGTATATTTGTTGTATTTTTAACACATGGCGATGTTTCGAATAAGTTAATTACTGCTGATGGCAGTATTATTACTTGTGAGGATGTGTGGAATTTTTTTTCAGCAGATAAATGTAGAACTTTGGTTGGCAAACCAAAGATATTTATATTTCAGGTATAAATAATTTAATAACTTGTATAAAATTAATATTTATTAAATTAAATTTGTTAAAAATGTAATTTAAGGCGTGTAAAGGTAAATCTAAATCATATTCGCAAAAAATCCAAGAAGATTCCATTCCTAGAAGCGACGCAGCTAGGAAAAGTTATACTTTACCAGCTGAAGCAGACATTTTAGTAGCTTACAGCACTGTAGAAGGTCTAGTTTTTGCTTAAATTAATTTTAAAACACAATTCAAGCATTATTTATTTTTAAAAAATTCAGGAAACGTCTCCTATAGAAATTCATCGTCTGGGACTTGGTTCATTCAGGAATTATGCAAAAATATTACAGCGTACGGCCGCCGCGACGATTTAGCAACAATTATAACGCGGGTTTCAAAATGTGTTGCGTATCACTACGCCACTGATCACTATAAGCAAATGCCGTGTTTTTTGTCGACGTTAACTCGAAAATTTTATATGTCAAAGAGCAAAGATCGAGGATTTTTGCTCGATTTACGAGAGCAGCATAAAGAGTTGCTGAAAAAATTTGAGCAAATTCAGAAAGAATTGGCGGAATTCACAGAAAGTGAACAAATTAAATGTGCGGGGCAAAAAAAAATCGCTAAACCCGTTAAGCAAATGACTAAAGCGGTTTCAGCGTCTAGAGTTGCTGAAAAACCTAGGTGGAAATAATTTATTTATTGTAATAGCTGAATTATATATTTTATACCCGCAAATTTTAAGAAATATTGCATAAATAAATTTTATTTTATTTATAGTTTAATATAATTATTTTAATATTGTATTTGCGTAAGAAAATAATGCATATTTTAGGTTTATATTTTTAAGAGACGATTTTAATTATTATAAATTCGTTCTAAATAACAACTGAACAATTACTTTAGGTATTAAATTTATCAAATATAATTCAATTTGGTGTAAACTATGCAAATGAAACACATATATGTATAACTGGTTACATAAATCGCTATTTTTACTTATGTTTAAGAAAAAAGCTATGTTTTGGCCAAATTATTTTTGTTTTAAAATATTTAATTGTTAAGAGTCTCTATTATTGATCTATAAATTATTTAAAATACCAAAAAAAGATTAAACTATTTTAAAAAATATATATAATAATTATATTAACATATCTATAATAAATATATTTATATAAATTAATTATGCGTTAAATAGTAAAAATAAAAATATTTATAAAGACTATAATAATATAAATATTATTTTATAAGACTTATTTATATTCTTATTTAAAATTTATATTATGTTTTTAATCGTAAAATTATTCAAATTCTATGTAAAATAAATATGAAATACATACAAAATAATGCCATTTTTTAACATTAATAATTACGTGATTTTATAGCAAAATAAAAAATATTTCCTAAATTAAATTCATTTTTCATATACTAATTAATATCTTGGGAAAGGTAAGACTTACAGACTTGTTATTAACAACAGTTGTAAAACAATTTATAATATACATTTTTTATTAGAAACATTTTCCAAAATTTTGATTTAAATCGAATAAATCAATTTTTTAAATTTAATTATTTAATTTACTCAAAAACCGCATACTATATAAACTTTTTTTATACGAAGTAGTTGTTCAATTATTTATTATCTACAACTTTTATTTGAAACACTTTTCTAAATTTTGAAGTTTATGTTTAAATTCAAAATTTTGTCTATCATTCATTTGTAGTTCAAGGTTTTGCCACGAGAATGCAGCAGGTAGCTCGTTTGAAATACGCTTACGAACTTTTGTCTATATCTCGTTAGCGGTTCCAATTAATAGTTTTATTTATTAATAGAAATGGTTCGATAATTAATTATCTATAACTTTTATTCGAAACATTTTATTGAATTTTGACATTTTTGTAAATTATTTATCCATGGATACTTTTGTATGTTTTTCGAAAACTGTAGGATTTAGAATTATTTTTTATTAGCAAAAGTTGGCTAATAATTTATTGTCTATAACTTTTATTTGAAACATTTTGCAATATTTTGACTTTTTTTGTTAGAATATTTGTAATCATTATTAATTGTTATCTCAAAAGTTTAAACATTTACAAACTTTTGCCATAAGTAATAATTAATGAATGATTTATTATCTATAACTTTTATTCGAAACATTTTGTTGAATTTTGACATTTTTGTAAATTAAGTATCCATGGATACTTTCGTATTTTCTTTGAAATCTGTAGGATTTTGAATTATTTTTTATTAACAAAAGTTAGTTAATAATTTATTGTCTACAACTTTTATTAACAACATTTTGCAATATTTTGACTTTCTTTGGTAGTAATTTTTTAAATCATTTTTAATTGTTTATTCAAAAGTTTAAACATTTACAGACTTTTGTTATAAATAATAGTTAATGAATGATTTATTATCTACAACTTTTATTTAAAACATTTTGTTAAATTTGGACATTCATTGAAATAAGTCTTATTATTATTAATATTGCAAATTTAGAGTTATTTTTCATAGCTAAAAGTAATTAAAACTTCAAATTTGCAACGTATACATGAATCTTGACTTCCTTTGAAATCTCTGGCGGAATTTCATTCCTGCTGTTGTTCGGTTATTGCATTTAAACATATGGAATAACCGAACGATAATGCGTATAGCGTAAACACCAAATTTAAACGCTATATTGTTTATTGTGTAATTTACTATTCTTAAATAGTATTATGGCATATATAATTGTGTTTAATTATTGCCTGAATGTGCTGTGACAATCGCAGCGAGTTTTTAAATCTTTTAAAATGCCGCGATGTTTGTGTAAGGTCGCGCTAATGTAGTCTAGCCTCCCGGCGAGTGAGAGCGTCCGCGGTCTCAATTAGGGTCATTTTCCCGTGTAAGTGATTCGTAGCAGGAAATGTGACCTTGACGTACGGTTTTTACTATTAAATGTAAGGGAAAAGGGAATGCCAAGATTGTATGTGATTTTGAATGAGTATGATTTAAATGGTAGAAGATATTGTGTGTGTTTGTCGGGGAAGGTGTCGCTTCTGGGCGAGTGATAGCGCAGGTGGTGTCGTTTCGGGCGTGTATCGCTTGGCGTTCGGGTGCTGGCGCGGCAATGATTCGCTGCAGGTTCGTGCGCGCGAGGTCTAGCCTGGGCTGCGCTGCTCGCTCCATCTTGAGTTAGAATATAGGCTAGGCTTGTGATACAGCGCATAGTGTGGATATTCTCGTGTGTATTTTAATATTTGTGGGTAACCCAGAATACCGATGTTTATTGTGTAAAGTGTGTAATTGAATTTTCGTGTAAACGCAATGTCTTCAAACAATCAAAAGCTATCGACCACACAACGTATGATACAAGGTAGATATACTTTACTATATATACTCATTTTCTGGCGTACAGCGCGGATTGATTTTCTCTGCCGAACCGCCATGACTATTGATTTACCTAAATATTGTGCCTGTGTACCCCGAAAAAACCCCAAATTACCGGCAAACTAACACACCAGTCCCTACCTATTGCTAATACACGTATTGCATTTTGGCCCGGATGCCTGCACCACACTGTTGGGACATTTTAAAAGGTTGGGTTAGATCATGCTCGTTAACATTGCCTATATCGTTCGTTCCCTGTTTTGGTAGCGACTGTTGCTATGTTTACATACTATTTTACACTCAACATACAATCCCAATACCCGCATTTTATAGGTTAAGCCTGTTTCTAATTAGAATGGCTACGATTCTACTCAGAAATCACTAAATATCACCGTATTTACTTGGCCAACACTACTTTTTACGGCTTTAAACATATTTTAGCTTAAATTAAACATACATCTACTTAAAATAATAGCTATTAAATATATTTTTGGTAATATTTAGGATATAGAACTAAAGTAATTACTAAACAGCGGCTAATTCATTAGTGCAACTTTTTTTAGGGCTTTAAACATATTTTAGCTTAAATTAAACATAAATCTACTTAAAATAATAGCTATTAAATATATTTTTGGTAATATTTAGGATATAAAACTAAAGTAATTACTAAACAGCGACTAATTCATTAGTGCAACTTAAGTATTTTAGGGCTTTGAACATATTTTAGCTTAATTTAAACATAAATCTACTTAAAATAATAGCTTATTTGCTCCTTTAAATATATTTTTGGTAATATTTAGGATATAAAACGCTACTAAACTAAAGTAATTACTAAACAGCGACTTATTAATTAGTGCAACTTAAGTATTTTAGGGCTTTAAACATATTCTAGCTTAATTTAAACATAAATCTGCTTAAAATAATAGCTTATTTGCGCCTTTAAATATATTTTTGGTAATATTTAGGATATAGAACTAAAGTAATTACTAAACAGCGACTTATTCATTAGTGCAACTTAAGTATTTTAGGGCTTAAAACATATTCTAGCTTAATTTAAACATAAATCTGCTTAAAATAATAGCTTATTTGCGCCTTTAAATATATTTTTGGTAATATTTAGGATATAGAACGCTTCTAAACTAAAGTAATAACGAAACAGCGACTTATTCATTAGTGCAACTTAAGTATTTTCGGGCTTTAAACATATTCTAGCTTAATTTAAACATAAATCTACTAAATATAATAGCTTATTTGCTCCTTTAAATATATTTTTGGTAATATTTAGGATATAGAACGCTTCTAAACTAAAGTAATAACGAAACAGCGACTTATTCATTAGTGCAACTTAAGTATTTTCGGGCTTTAAACATATTCTAGCTTAATTTAAACATAAATCTACTTAATATAATAGCTTATTTGCGCCTTTAAATATATTTTTGGTAATATTTAGGATATAGAACGCTTCTAAACTAAAGTAATAACGAAACAGCGACTTATTCATTAGTGCAACTTAAGTATTTTAGGGCTTTAAACATATTCTAGCTTAATTTAAACATAAATCTGCTTAAAATAATAGCTTATTTGCGCTATTAAATATATTTTTAGTAATATTTAGGATATAGAACGCTTCTAAACTAAAGTAATAACGAAACAGCGACTTATTCATTAGTGCAACTTAAGTATTTTAGGGCTTTAAACATATTCTAGCTTAATTTAAACATAAATCTGCTTAAAATAATAGCTTATTTGCGCTATTAAATATATTTTTAGTAATATTTAGGATATAGAACGCTTCTAAACTAAAGATATTACTAAACAGCGACTTATTCTTTAGTGCAGCTTAAGTATTTTAGGGCTTTAAACATATTTTAGCTTAAATAAAACATAAATATAGCTATCTACTTCGAATAATAATTATTAGGACTTTAAATATATTTTGGTTAATATTTTTAACGTCTCAATTAAGTAATAAACATTTTATTACGCTTGAATTTAATAAATAAATTGATTTTTAACACAATAATTTCGATTTATCGTAATTGATTTTACATGGAAATTTATTTATGTTATTTTGTAAGCAAAAGCAACTAATTTTATTAACTAATAAAATATATACGACTTATTTAAATCGTAACTTAACTAGCTTAGCGTTTAGCTTAGCTAAATGAGTAAATTTACTTATTTTAATCCCATTTCTAATCTAGTTTAATATATTTTTGCTAAATTGTTGTTAAAAATAGACAGAAAAAAAACTAGTTATTGCATTAAAAATTAGTCAAATGAAAGCGTATTTTTATTGACTTCGCCTTAGGCTTAATCTGGGCCTAAATTACTTAATCGTTGATTAACAATTTAAAAATAACATTTATGTTGACACACTTGGCAGGCAACGTGTTCTTTTGAGTATTGTAAATTATTTGCAATTAATCTTCAATAATTCGATTCAAAATTAGGGTGAAAATTTATATATACATATTTAAAAATGAAAATAATTACTTTTTTATAATAATTACGTAATTAATAGTTATTTAAATTAAACTATTGTGTTTTTAATTAATTTTTTTATCAATGCTACACTGAATAAAAAATTAATTATACAAAAAAACTGTTAAGAAATTAGAAATTTTGCAATTCTGTAATTTTTTACGTACTTTTATGGCCTGAATTAAATACGTTTTCGAATTTAAATACTTTCTTTGTTTCATTTTGTAGGTTAAATAAATATTTAAAATTAATATTTTTTGTGTTACGTTTGTAATAAATTGTTTTAAAACCAAAACAATATTTATTATTTTTTTGATGTAGAAAGCTCAGTGTAGGACACACCAAATTTTTAAATATGGTGTTCTAAGGCATCCTTTAATAGGTATCTAGGACCTGTTGATCGTAGCGTGTCGATTTATTGATTTTAATCTATTATTAAAACAGGTCTTATAGGTCCATTAAGAAACGGTAATAAGCCTTAAATTTTGGATCAATTTCATTTTTATTTTTACTGTGTCTACTTAAATAATTTAAAAACATATTTTTTAAGTTCCCTGAATTTAATTTTAATTTTATTGGACGAAATCTAAAGGAGTTTTAATGAAATAAAATAAATTGCAGGTATAAAAATGCTGAATACGGCCCTGTATACTTTTTTTTAATTTAATTAAAACTCCTTTAGATTTCGTCCAATAAAATTAAAATTAAATTCAAAGAAACAAAAAACGTTTAAAAAAATTAAAAATATGTTTATCAATTATTTAATTATTAAATTAATTCAGAAAAACTGTTTTAATATTTTTAATTTGTTGATATTGTGATTATCCTGGTAACCATGGATATATTTATACATTTTAAACGGGGATTTTCTTGTAATATTTTTATTTAATTCCATTATTAATGAATTAAAAAGAATTCAATTGGGTAATTAAATAATTAAAATCAATAAATATACAAATATATTCAATATTGTATGACCAATTCTCAATATATTCGAAGGTTATTAAATGTTTTTCATTTAAATAATGACGCGATTATTTTATTAATAAATAATACATATACAAAATATTATCATAAAGTGATACGCAGAGAAAAAAAATTTAGATTCATTACTATTAAATAAATCTAAAATGTAAATACAATCAAATCAATGTATATTAAATAAATAAATAATAAAATAAAAATTGAAACTAATAATTAAAACTAGCCCCAGATTAATATTTTTTTAATATAAATAGATCTTATTACTGTAAAAGCACCATGTATTTACTGTTAATAAATCATATTTGCGTAAAATATGCTATATTAAATATTGCTGAATTTAATTATACTATTATTAAATAAATTTACTTTATAGTAAAAATAGAAACCCTAATTAAATAATTTAGTAATAAATAGACTAGTTTATTAATAATAAATAAATTGAGTAATATTAAAATAAATATGTTCACCTTTTATCTTTTCTGAATTGAATATCAAAAATATTTATAAATTTAAACCACGTTTTTAAATTAGAACTATGCCAGTTTCGCGAGTTAAAAATAACATTGATACTTCTCAGTTGTTTAAAATTTGACGATAAGCCAAAAAATGTCATTAAAAAAATGCCCAGTCAGTTCTTTGACTCTCTGAAAAAAATTACGAGTTTTTTTTTGAAATTATTCCTATTTTTTTTGTATTTAAAATACCTTTGATTTGTTATACACCTTGAAATATCTTTCTATAATTGTTTCTATTTTTAGAATTAAATTTATAATGTTTTGCAGTGATTAATTATGTTCATCTTATATATTATTAAATTCCTATTAAATATAGTAGACATTATGCATTAAAAAATGTCTGTTCTTAAACTTCTCTGAAGGTACCGAAGCGATTTGAACCAAATTTGGTACACATACTATTTAACATCCTATTTGAATCCCCTCGCAATTTAAATCCAATCGTTTGTATACTTCCCGAGTTATAGGGGCCCAAAATTTGCAACCCCCCTTAATACTGCCCTTATAAAAATAATTAAAACATCCAAAAATTCTACTAATAAATCTAAGATATTTTATATCTACGAGATTTTTTCATATTGTTAACCTAAATGCCGTAAAAAATATTAAATATGCATTAAAAAATGTGTGTCCTCTGCTCTGAAGGTACCGAAGCGATTTGAACCAAATTTGGTACACATATTATTTAACATCCTATTTGAATCCCCTCGCAGTTTAAATCCAATCGTTTGTATACTTCCCGAGTTATAGGGGCCCAAAATTTACAACCCTTCTTAATACTGCCCTTATAAAAATAATGAAAGTACCCAAAAAATCTACTAATAAATCTAAGATATTTTATATCTATAAGATTTTTTCATATTGTTAACTCAAAGGCCATAAAAAAATATTTAATATTATAATTTTGAATTTTAAAATACTTCGAGCCCCCCTTAATACTGCCCTTATAAAAATAATTTAAACACCCAAAAATTCTACTAATAATTCTAAGGTTTTTATGTTTACAAGATTTTTTTATATTGTTAACCCAAAGGGCTTAAAAAATTATTAAATATAATTTTGAAATGTAAAACTTTGGTATATTTGGGCCAGATGGTTAATGGGTCCAAATGTGCCCGATTACGTAGAATTATTTTTATATGGAAACTGGTTTTAATTTCCATACATAAATATAGTCACATTTATCTGGTTAGTTTGTTCAGGCCTTTTACGGATAATTTAATGAATTGTTATGTATTGTAACAAATTTATTCAATGAATTAAATTACTGCGAATTAGTTTTATAGCCATAACTTTATTCTCCGTAAATAAAAAAAAAAACAAATATTAATTGGATGCCGTTGAGGCTCGAACCGAGAACCTTTAGAAAATTGGTAGAAAAATTAATATTTCGTTGAATAGTTTTCCTGTTTCCTGAAACGTAGTATCGCTATATGAAGCGTGCTATGAAAGTAATAATTTTGTAATATAATCAGTGCGGTGGAAAGATATTGATTACGCTTCGGTATTGGTATTGGTATTGGTATTGGTATTGGTATTGGTATTGGTATTGGTATTGGCATCAGGCGTGAACAGAACACCAGACCATAGATATATATATATATATAATATTTTAAATTACATTCTATAGACGGCTCAAGAAATTTATTACTTTTCCCATATTTCGTATAGATTTATACGAATTTATCCGTACGCGAAATATTGATGGACAGTTACCCCAGGGAATAACATATATTAGGTTAACCCATGGGCACCGTGTGCCCATACTATATACAGTCCATTCATTATCGTAATAATATTAATATTTAATTGTTTATATATAATATTTGATAACACATCTTGAAAATTAGCGTAGATCCACTTCAGACCACTTCAAAGGAATGAAGTTCCTACTTTAGGTGACACCCTTAAGCTTATACTTAAAATTATTCAAGCAAAATGCAAATTTGTGCAAAGTTTTGCTAATGTTTACATAATCAGTAAATTCAGAGTGTTTGAGTAATAGAATTATTAAATGCTGCAGGCAGTGGCGCAGTATTTAAATGGCAACCTCATCTCAACAACCCTCCGGCATTGATTCATCAATCAATCAATAACTAATAAAGTATTAACGTCTCCAGTTATTTCAATCCGATTAAATATATTCTATAATTAGATTTTTGGTATTAAAACATCACAATTTAGTTCAGTTTTTGAAGAATTAATTAATTAATTACACATATATATGGTTTAAAAATGTTTTAAAACAATAATACTAAACGGGGTAGTGAATTCACTTGGCCGTCAGTGCACCGTCAGTGACCGGGAATTTACTCGTTCGTTTACCTACTTGAATTTAAATAGTATTCGTGTTAAAAGTAATAATAATACATGTATCAGTGTGTCTGTACAGACATATTTACTCAAAAATGTATATATGTAAACTAACTATGGTTTAAAAATGGATAAACTCGGTTTAAAACGAGTTATAAACTTATATATCTTAATACAATAATATTGAGCGGGGTAGTAACTTAACTTGACCGGGAATTTACTCGTTCGTTTACCTACTTGAAATTAAATAGTGTTCGTGTTAAAAGTAATAATAAAAACATGTATCAGTGTGTCTGTACAGCCATATTTACTCAAAAATGTATATATATAAGCTAACTATGGTTTAAATATGGTTAAACTCGTTTTAAAACGAGTTATAAACTTATAAATCTTAATACAATAATATTGAGCGGGGTAGTAGTTTCACTTGGCCGTCGATGCACCGTCAGTGACCGGGCATTTACTCGTTCGTCGTATAATAACAGTTCGTTTATGCTATTATTGAAATAGTAAGTACAATGTTATGTAAATATATTTTACATGGTTAGCAAAGTCGAAAATTGATAGTATATTGTATTTTTTTTATCAGAATTGACGTCAATGCGTCCATCAAAATTTTTATAAGTGGCCAACTTGATAACAGACTTTAATTATCTAGATTTTTAGCTCATACGATTGTACAAGACTGCTATAGCGTTTGGTTATGTCTGTAACATGCGCGTATCAAAACATTTCCATAAAAAAATAATCTTATCTCGTTTCCCTGAAAACTGCTACAGAAAATGTTAAATTATTTATTTATGAACACATCTATAAAAATTATATTTAAAAAATCGTAGTTAAAACTACGTATAAGTTGAGTACAGGCCACTCTACATTTTTGTACGTGCACTGTGTCTCATTTATGAATATTTTTAATTGTAAACTATTTTTATTAATTTAATAATTTGTTCTTTTAAAATTCAAAACATTACATTTTTATATTTAATGCTATTGGCTATAGAGCGTTCACACACACACAGACGTAATTTAGAAAATAGTAAAAATGTATTCAAGGGCCCACAAATTGCATATATCCAAAAAAAATCTTATATATATATATTACGTAAAAGAAAGTAAATAATTGTAACTGGAATATATTTATTTTGTTATTTAAATTGCGAGGTTTTATAACCTTAGGCCCAATTTACAAGGGCGGTATCTTTCCCCTCCTTAAGATTGAGCATTGATGAGAGGGGGGGTGAGGGGGGGGGGTGCGATGTAACTTTATAATTACCGGTGGCGGGGCACATATCCGCCTGGTTTGCTTTCCGTCGGAATTAGATTATTAAAATTTCATGTAATTTAACCTCCGGTTACGAATTTAGAACCGCGGTCACACTGCGGCTATAAGCGTTAACCACTCTCAACCAGTAATAACCACTGATTTTGGTTATTACAAAAAAAAAAAAAAACCTTATCCCATTCATTGTCTTTATTTTGTTTTAAATTAATTAATTAAATTAAATACAGGTTTTGAAAACTATGAAAATGCGACTTAAATAATATAAAACTTATCTTTGGCTTATATTAATTTAATAGTGAAATTATAAACTGCTACAGAAATTCTACGTAATTTAATAAGATAGCAAAAGAAAATGTTAGTGCATCTTATGCATATAAATGCACGAATTATACAAATCTGCGGTTTAAATATACGTAAATGTAAGAGTTTAACGTTGCATTAAGGCCCTATCTTAAATATGTACGCGCTGTAACTGCTAATTAAATCTACGAAAATTTATCACTCTTTAATTTGGAATTTTACGACATTTTATTTACTATAAAAAAATGCTAGTCTAGTACAGAAGTGTGTCTGTAGCATTTTCGGTACAAAATATTTCCCAAAAAGTGTTTATTTCGTCGCCCTGAATCCAAAAATATATATAACTTATATACTTGGATGTAAGACCAAATTGTTCTGAAGGTACCGGAACGATTTACACCAAATTGGCTACACATAATATTTAACATCCTATTTGAATCCCCTCGCAGTTTAAATTCAATATGTTGTATACTTCCCGAGTTATAGGGCCCCAAAATTTACAACACCCCTTAATACTGCCGTAATAAAAATTATTAAAACGGTTAATAATTCTACTATGAATTTTAAGATAATTTGTATCTACAAGAATTTTGCATATTGTTAACTCAATGGCCAGAAAAAAATATTTAATGTTATAATATTGAATTTTAAAATGCGTCGAGCCCCCCTTAATACTGCCATTAGAAAAATAATTAAAACGCCCAAAAATTCTACTAATAATTCTAATATATTTTATATCTACAAGAATTTTTCATATTGTTAACCCAAAGGCCATAAAAAAATATTTAGTATTATAATATTGCATTTTAAAATGCGTCGAGCCTCCCTTAATACTGCCATTAGAAAAATAATTAAAACGCCCAAAAATTCTACTAATAATTCTAAGGTATTTTATGTCTACAAGATTTTTTCATATTGTTAACTCAAAGGCCATAAAAAAATATTTAATATTATAATTTTGCATTTTAAAATACGGCGAGCCCCCCTTAATACTGCCCTTAGAAAAATAATTAAAACGCCCAAAAATTTTACTAATAATTCTAAGATATTTTATATCTACAAGATTTTTTCATATTGTTAACTCAAAGGCCATAAAATAATATTTAATATTATAATTTTGCATTTTAAAATACTTCGAGCTCCCCTTAATACTGCCATTAGAAAAATAATTTAAACGCCTAAAAATTCTACTAATAATTCTAAGGTATTTTATATCTACAAGATTTTTTCATATTGTTAATTCAAAGGCCATAAAAAAAAAATTAATATTATAATATGGAATTTTAAAATGCGTCGAGACTCCCTTAATACTGCTATTAGAAAAATAATTAAAACGCCTAAAAATTCTACTAATAATTCTAAGGTATTTTATGTCTACAAGATTTTTTCATATTGTTAACTCAAAGGCCATAAAAAAATATTTAATATTATAATATTGAATTTTAAAATGCGTCGAGCCCCCCTTAATACTGCCATTAGAAAAATAATTAAAACACTCAAAAATTCTACTAATAATTCTAAGGTATTTTATATCTATAAGATTTTTTCATATTGTTAACTCAAAGGCCATTAAAAAATATTTAATATCATAATAGTAAATTTTAAAATACGGTGAGCCCCCCTTAATACTGCCCTTAGAAAAATAATTTAAACACTCAAAAATGCTACTAATAATTCTAAGATAGTTTATATCTATAAGATTTTTTCATATTGTTAATTTAAAGCCCGGAAAAAATTAATTAAAATTAAAAACTGCTTTTCGCATCGTATATCGTATCTATAAGGCGAGCTGGACGCATCAGTGCGTACCGAATCTTGTTTAGGTTTTAATTTCGTCGATTGAATACATATAGCATGAGTTTTAATACATTCAAATATCTCTGAAACGGTAACAAATATCATCAAATGTTATAAATAAAAGTGGTTTATTTCACAATTGTTTATAACTTTTATTTGAATTATTTTGCCGAATATATTGTTTAAATATTATGAATATATTAATATTTTTATATGGGAATCCAATGATAAGTAATTCAAGGTCTTAAAACGAACAAAAAGTCTTCATTGCAATGATAAATTCTTAATTGGACTAATGAAACATGTTTTATTTGGTTTGCCTGACAGAATATTTGTATATTTCAAATATATTTCGGTTTTTTCCTGTTCAAACGTCGTTTATTGTATAAAATCGTATACCACAGTTTATTTTGCGAGTCACCGAATATTTCTGCATTTATATACACGTACATTAAATATGCTCGTCATTTTATAAACAAATTCACAATTTTTTTTGTATCTGTTCGAGAAATCAATAAAACTGTTGTGCTAGTATAGGTTAGATAGCTTCAAAAGTTAATTATTTTGACACGTTAGTAATTTGTTAATCAATTATTAGGTATTTAAATCAATTAACAAATTTAAAATAATTACGCGAATCGCAACTATTATATAAATAAATCGAGTTTAGGTTTAAATGAACTGGCATTTAATCAGGATTAATAATACACTAATAAAAACATGGGTACAGGCACCAATGCCTTCAGCTTATTGTATATATAATTTGGTGCAATATATCTTTTAAATTATGCAACGTTTTAATTATGTTATTACTAATAAAGAAACTCGATTTATATTCATTAATATTTAGTACAAAACTGCGTGTTTTCGTCTATAAATTTAATCTTAAAAACGAATAATTAAGGTAAGATATGTGTGTTTATTTGTACTTAGGGTCGTTCTGGCATTTATATTTCGCCTTACAGAAGTATAAAATATATATAAAACACAATATTTTTATTGGTTTTATCATATAAATGGTAGAAAAAATGGTTTAAGTACAAAATTGTTAATATTAATTTGTTTTCTATTAACTATAATAAATCTAAGATATTTTATGTCTACAAACCCGTAAAAAAATATTAAATATGCATTAAAAAATGTGTGTCCTTAATCCTCTGAAGGTACAGGAGCGATTTGAACCAAATTTAGTACACATATTATTTAACATTCCATTTGAATTCGTGTGCAGTTTAAATCGAATCGCTCGTATACTTCCCGAGTTATAGGGCCCCAAAATGTACAACCCCCCTTAATACTGCCCTTATAAAAATAATTAAAACACTCAAAAATGCTACTTATTATTCTAAGATATTTTATATCTACAAGATTTATTCATATTGTTACCCTAACGGCTATAATAATTAAAACCGTTGCTCGCATATCGCATATATACGTATTAGGTGCGCAGAACGCATAGGTGCGTTATTTTAAATAGCTTAAATTACACAACTAAGTCACTGTAGCTCTTTTAAACTAATAATGTAACTGAGAAATTAAGAATTTGAGCTAATCAAGTTTTAACGATTACAAAAGTATACAAAATAAAGTATCAAACATTGATCAAGATACATGAGACGCTGCTAACGCCGTAATGAATGAAATATCGCTAATTATACGTATATATATTTATTGGTAGCGAAGCGAAAGCCGGTCTAGCACCATTTTATTTTCTCGTCGCGTTAATTAACGCGCCTCGTGTAATTAATTACGCCAACAGATTCAGCCATTCAGCTTGTTAATACGTAAAGCGCGCGAATTATTGATGTTACTAACACAAAACAGACATAGGTGCAGCTACCAATGCCCCCAGTTTCCCAAACGACGAGTATAAAGTCAATAAAAAAAAATATATATCTATTGTTTTGCTAGTAAAATATCTTAAAAAACGAATTTATGACGGAAATACACGTTCCAGACAATCTTTGAACTGATATGTTTGTCTAAGTACATAGTATAATATGCCAGCTATGGTTTAAAAATAGTTAAGTCAGTTTTAAAACTTATATATCAAAAACAATAATATTGACCGGGGAAATAATTTCACTTGACCGTCAGTGCACCGTCAGTGACCGGGAAATAACTCGTTCGTACCTACTTGAAGTTAAATAGTGTTTGTGTTAAAAATTATACATGTATCAGTGTGTCTGTACAGACATACTTACTCAAAAATGTATATATTAGAAGATTAAGCAATATTTTATATATATATATACGTACACTGTAAAAAATAGATTAATAAATGTCCAATTTAAATATACGGAATAAAAAAAAAGAAAATTTATTAATTTCGGTAAAATTACATTGTTTTTGTTGTAATTTTACAGTAAATGTGTTACGGCGAGCTGTAGGCATTGGTGCACCTAGTGTAAATGTTATTAAATGGTAGTTCATTTAATTGTGCATTTATTTAGATAATTTGTTTGCTTGCAAAAGCAACGATTAATTATTTTAAATTGAAATTATGGGATAAATAATTTTTAAATGTTAATATAAATGTGTAAATAAAGAAATAGAAGCAGAAACTAAGTTTCATACATATTGTGAGAGAAGCAGTAAGTTTATTTATAATTATGACGGGATAAAATATTGTTTATCTTGATTAATTAACAAATAATACATAGACTGTATATGATATGGGCACGTGGTACTCACGGGATAAAATAAATAATATATATATCCTAATAAATAAATATATCGATTTGAATATTACAAGATTAAATGAAACGTAAATTAAAATATCTTAAATTAAATGTAAAATACATAAAATGATAACATTTAAAAAATATCGTATATCTGTAATAGTCAACAAAGTCTTCCTGGTTTCTTATCAAATTGTGTTTTTTCTATTTTTTTAAGTAAAACGATAATATCTCACTATTTCGGCAACACTGGAGGTCATTGACCTCGTCATACATAACATTGATTATATTTGCTTTATTATTTATTATTATTTTGATTTTTTATTGCTATTTAGCTGTTCGACGAAGGGCAAGTTTTAGCGGTAAATATTTGTGACCCTTTGACCTTGAAATCTACGTCTTCTTTTGTATCGTTTTAATTCGATTTTTTCCCTTATTGTTTTAGTATAGAATTTTTTGTGTATAAATAATATTTTCATTCACAAATTCTTATATTTCTACGTAAAGTATTAAAAAATGGAGTAAAGGCCACTCCAGATTGGTTCATATTGTTGCTATCGTCAACATTATTAGAATGTGTAAACAAACGAACATTAAATGATAATAATAAATTTAATTTAATAATTATATTACATTAATAGTGAAAATTAAATATGAGCCGAGTGCAGGCCACTACCACATTGATTCATATATTTTCTTACGTAAACAATACGTTTTAATTTAATTACACAAATATTTAATTAGAATTTTATAATTATATTACATATATAGTGAAAATAAAATATATGTAATTATTATTATAAATTTAATTTAATAAATTGTTGACAGTTTGGTGACACTGAATAAGTAGTATTAGGTTTTGTTTATCATTACGAAATCGTTGACAAAAGACAAAAAACAATTTGACTTCTCTGAACAGTTTCCCAGTGGTCCTAAATTAGATCGCCCACCATGTGACTCACACACACGTACGTCTAAATACAACCTAGAGCATATATCTTGAAAAAGACAATACAACATTAAATTCAGGTGACATTCTCAGCTGTTTTAGCGAATTGTTGCATTGGTTTTGTCATAAAAACAGCTGCGGCAACCACAAGGGCGTTTCCGGTCCAGACAAATTGATATAATTAAATATATGGCATAATTGTTTCGGTTTACGAACATTGATTTTTAATTTTCTTAACGTATCATCTCATTTGAAGTGTTCGGTCATTAAATATGTGACACATATTTAATCTGACAACATCGGCGAACCTTCAAGCCGTTTTACCCTGCGTTAATGAATATTTACCCAGTGTAAACTAGACTTATTTCAACATCACTTCGTCCCATCGTCCATATATTAAAGATCAATAACAATTCAACAGATTAGTCATACCAATTCATACTCAATATTAATACATATAACAGAATATCCAAATAACATAATACGAATATAGATTAGCTATCAACCTCACCTCAAATAATAACTTTTGTCACTCACTAAATCACTCTCAACACACGACCTATTTCACCGGTATTTCAATGGTTATTTATACGTTCTGAAATACAGAATTAAAGAATGAACTGATGCTGTTCACATAATATCCTATTTAATAAACGAATATAGTTATAACACACATATTTAAAACACAACGTAACATATATCTTATAACAATAATATTGAACGGGGTAGTGAATTCACTTGGCCGTCAGTGCACCGTCAGTGACCGGGAAATAACTCGTTCGTTTACCTACTTGAAATTAAATAGTGTTTGTGTTAATAGTAATAATTATACATGTATCTGTGTGTCTGTACAGACATATTTACTCAAAATGTGTATATATATATAAGCTAACTATGGTTTAAAAATGGTTAAACCCGTTTTAAAACAAGTTACAAACTTATACATCTTAAAACAATAATATTGAACGGGGTAGCAATTTCTTTCGCGTAATTTTCAACCTACTTGAAATTAAATAGTGTTTGTGTCAAATATACTAATTATACATGTATCTGTGTGTCTGTACAGACATATTTACTCAAAAATGTATATATATACATATATATATATATATATATATAAGGTAAATATGGTTTAAAAATGGTTAAACCTGTTTTAAAACGAGTTATAAACTTATATATTTTAAAACAATAATATTGAACGGGGTAGTAGTTACGTTTGACTGTCAGTGCACCGTCGGTGACCGGGAAATAATTCGTACGCGTAATTTTCAACCTACTTGAAATTAAATAGTGTTTGTGTTAAATGTAATATATATACATGTATTAGTGTGTCTGTACAGACATATTTACTGAAAAATGTTTATATATAAGCTAAATATGGTTTAAAAATGGTTAAAACCGTTTTAAAACGAGTTATAAGCTTATATATTTTAAAACAATAATATTGAACGGGGTAGTAGTTTCGTTTGACCGTCGATGCACCGTCGCTGACGGGGTAATAATTCGTTTGAGTAAATATGACACACTGATAAATGTATAATTATTACTTTTAACACAAACACTATTTATCTTCAAGTAGGTTGAAAATTATGCAAACGAATTATTTCCCCGTCACCGACGGTGCATTGACGGTCAAGTGAAATGACTACCCCGTTCAATATTATTGTTTTAACATATATAAGTTTGAACTCGTTTTAAAACGGGTTAAAACGAGAATGGAACAGAAAAACGACTTGAATTTTCGGCGTAAACAAAGTTTGTCGGTGCGACTAAAGTATTATGATGCAACGCATAAACAAAACAGGGTGGCCAACTGCCAAAATGGTCTACGAAAAATATCAAGTTCATCTGCAATATTACTTAAACTTTAAGACTAGTTTTTAAATACACTTAGATACATTTTAATACTTTAAACTATAATATAATTATATTTAAAATAAATTACAAATAAAATATAGAAGTATTATGAATCTGTTAGGTGTAGCCAATTTTTTCCTGTAAAATCTTGGCACTGAGTAGACAATTCGTTGGTTTTTTTTTAAAATCTACTTTGTTTTTATTTATGTTTCGTCGTTGTGCTACGCTAATTTAACTTGGCTATTTCACAGGATGACTGACAAGTGATAAGTGATTTCTGTAATTAAAAAATGATCTGCAACTCACATTTGAAGCGTTATTAATGATACTTTGTTTAGTTAAATTATTTGACTTCGTTAAGAAGAAATATACTTATTTTACAACTAAATATTACGTGTTTATATATTATTTATAAAGAGCATAATTAGTAAATATCGTTGTTAGACAGAGATAGGGATATAAACAGGTGTGGCCTCTTAAGGGAAATTTTATGTGACTATTTTTAATCAATTTTATATTAAATATTTGTAAACATGTTTAGAATTATCGACTTGGCTTAAAACAGGGTTTAAAAATTAAATGTATATGTTTTTAATTAAATACAAGTTAGGAGAAAGCCTCCAGACGCATATATTCGTTAAGTTAAGAGTGTATAACAATTAAAAAGCGTGTAAAACAATTAGTATATTTAACAGTAAAAATTGTGAGTTGAAACATTTTTGGCACGCACGCAGTAATTTTAACATGAAACAGCAACTGTTTTATATACGTTAATGATACATATATGTCAGTGCATTAATGCAGCAGTATCTCATTACTAAATAGCAGTGTTACGAAATGAAAATGCTAGATTTAAATTAAAAATATATCAAATATCAATTTATATATCGTGACAGTATCATTCGGTTCGTATTGATTTTTATATTAAAATGTCATTGAATTAGATATATGCATTTGAATATAGAAATATAATAAAATTGATAATGCATATACAAACAAATAAATTTCCCGGTCACTGACGGTGCATCGACGGTCAAACGTAACTACTACCCCGCTCAATATTATTGTTTTAAAACATATAAGATTAAACTCGTTTTAAAACGAGTTTAACCATTTTTAAACTATAGTTAGCTTATACATACATACATTTTTGAATAAATATGTCTGTACAGACACACAGACACATGTATAATTACTACTTTTAACACAAACAGTGTTTAAATTCAAGTAGGTTGAAAATTACGCGTACGAGTTATTTCCCGGTAACCGACGGTGCATTGACGGCCAAGTGAAACTACTACCGCGTTCAATATTATTGTTTAAAGTATATTTTCTCAATAAAGAGCTTTAAAATGAAAATGTCGATGTAATTAAAATAATGTTATATAAAGTTTCGTAAACGTAACGCTATTTCCCACTAAAACCGAGCAATTTAATCACTTTCAGCTATTAAACAAGCCAATTTCGCACAGCTCGAGTAGGAATAAAAAAAAATGTGTACACTGGGAAGGCATTAGTGAATTTGATGAGAGACTATATGTAAAGATATGTGTTTTGTGTGTCTGTACGTGTCGCAGTGGCGGGTGAAGATGAAGTGGAAGCACTTTAGGTTTTGCAATTTTCCGATCTCGTTGTTTTTGCTAGTAGATATATGGTAGTTACTTAGTTTGTGGTAGGATGGAAGCCACAGGCAATCCTTGGAGACAATCTTTCACGTTATCGTCTGACAAGTTTACGTATTTAGCTGTTGAATATTTCTAAGACGAATTTAGTTTGAAAATATTTTAGTAACAATTCAGAATTATTTATTTATGAAGTTCATGAACGCATTTCTTTATAAATTTTAAATGACTCATTTAAATTATTATCAGAATAGGAAAAAAGTCGAAGAAATTATTCACCTTTTGTGAGTAATAAATTTTTTGATAACACGCACTTCTTTTTCTAACTGATAACAAAAATAAACTATTGTACTTATATATATATAAAAAAAAAACAATCCTAAACACGCTATATACTTCAAAAGATAAAAAAAAAGATGTCGACAAGTTTAAGTTATAGTATTGTAGTAAAAACAAGCTTACGTACGACGCACCTATGCGTCCTGCATAAAATGTCGTGAAATTTGCATTTTCTCAACTTTAAATCGCGCTAACTAAAATTCTAACGGTTTTTCATCACTGTAATTAGCATTTTTGGAATCAGCGTAGTGAAATTAATCTAAATATATGTCAAACTCAAAATTATTTATGAGATTTTTTTGCCGAAAATTTCGTAAGGGGTACCCCTTACCGTTTTTGCGAAAATCGACGATTTTCACTGTTTTTCACGCGGTTTGCTGTGGAGGTCGTAATATTATTTCAATCAAGTTGAAAAAATTTGACAATATACACCTAATATAAGTTGTTTGACTGTCCAAATTTCAATTTTCTATCATTTATGGTTTGGTCGAAAAAAATTCGCAAAATTTGATAAAAATTTAAAGTTAAAATAATTCCGTGAAATGTGTCTAAAAATTTTTTTCTTTTCAAACTGGCTGAAAGTAAGTTTCTAGAGTAATTAAATATCGGGGAACTCAAATCTGTTAACGGCGGCTCGATACGATGCACCGTTTTCGAGTTATATGGAAATTTACATTTTCTCAACTTTAAATCGCGCTAACTCAAATTCTAACGGGTTTTCTTCACTTTAATTAGCATTTTTAGAATCAGCGTAGTCAAATTAATCTAAATATATGTCAAACTCAAAATTATTTATGAGATTTTTTTGCCGAAATTTTCGTAAGGGGTACCCCTTACCGTTTTTGCGAAAATCGACGATTTTCACTGTTTTTCACACGGTTTGCTGTGGAGGGCGTAATATTATTTCAATCAAGTTGAAAAAAATTGACAATATACACCTAATATAAGCTGTTTGACTGTCCAAATTTCAATTTTCTATCATTTATGGTTTGGTCAGAAAAAATTCGCAAAGTTTGATAAAAATTTCAAGTTACAAAAATTTCGTGAAATGTGACCAAAATTTTTATTCTTTTCAAACAGGCTGAAAGTAAGTTTCTAGAGTAAATAAATATCGGGGAACTCAAATCTGTTAACGGCGGCTCGATACGATGCACCGTTTTCGAGTTATATGGAAATTTACATTTTATCAACTTCAAATCGCGCTAACAGCAAATTCTAACGGTTTTTCGACAATTTAATCAGCATTTTTGGAAACAGCGTATTCCCAATTGTATGCACAACATTTGTGTTTGAATCACGCATTAAAATTCGATTGTCGTCATTTTCCGATAACTTCCCACAATTCATTGCACGTAGTGCACTAATGCATATATGATTATGTATATATATATGAATTAATGCATATTTTAAAATCGAATATTATAATATTTAATAATTTTTTACGGCCTTTAGGTTAACAATATGAACAAATCTTGTAGACATAAAATATCTTAGATTTTTCAGTAGAATTTTTAAATGTTTTAATTATTTTTATAAGGGCAGTATTAAAGGGGGCTCCTAATTTTAGGGCCCTATAACTCGGGAATTATAAGATTTATAAGTTTATAAACGGGTTATACCATTTTTAAACCATAGTTAACTTATATACATACATTTTTGAGTAAATATGTTTAATTAAAAAATAGTTAATCCCGTTTTAAAATGAGTTAAAACTTATATATCTTAAAACAATAATATTTAGCGGGGTAGTAGTTTCACTTGGCCGTCAATGCACCGTCAGTGACCGGGAAATAACTCGTACGCGTAATTTTCAACCTACTTGAAATTAAATAGTGTTTTTGTCAAATGTAGAATTATACATGTATCAGTGTGTCTGTTTACTCAATATATATATATATATATATTTATATATAAGCGTATTATAAGATGAATATAAATCTGAAAGAAATATAAATACAAAAACAACAAATCAATATGGAAATCTATTGAAATGGAAAACGTCTTCGACTGGAGAGAAACCTGGAGAACGGAATACATTCCAGAAGTTAACCGCGCCGAATAATGAATTTAAACGGAATGGAATCAAATATATGAACTGAAATGGAAGTAATATGATTACTGGATAAATCTTGGAAGACGTTTGCATTCAATAATACCTATATGATATAAATATTTCACTAAACAAGCTTAGATTGAACGCACCTATGCCTCCAGCTCACTGTATAAATAATGCGATTTTAATTATTGTTAATAATTTAATATTTTTTTACGGCCTTTGAATTAACAATATTCAAAAATGGTGTAGATATAAAATAACTTAGAATTATTAGTAGAATTTATGAGTGTTTTAATTATTTTTATAAGAGTCGTAGTAAGGGGGGTTGTAAATTTTGGGGCCCTATAACTCGGGAAGTATACGAACGATTGGATTTAAATTGCGTACGGATTCAAATAGGATGTTTAATAATATGTGTAGCAAATTTGGTGCAAATCGCTTGGTACCTTCAGTGGAGTACACCTCCACCAAAAAATACCCTAATTAGGATCTATTTTTACTTTCTAAATTATGTCTGTGTGTCTGTATTGGTTCTACAAGTCTACAACAAGGACTGTTGATGATAAAATGATTAAATTTTGCCAGAATTATTGTTTTTTTTTTTAAATTTTAATATTTCGTACGTAATTTTGAGTGTTTTGTGTTTCTTTTTGATTGCAGCCGTACCGTTTCCGCCGTCACACAAGTTAACGGTGGCCGAGGTGTTCGACAAAGCGTCCGGAAAACCTCGGCCCGATGTCCTCAAGCAGCACTTCATCCTGGAGGGGCGGATCGACGAGCCGGCCGCCCTCCGGATCATACAAGAGGGCGCCACCCTTCTCCGCTCCGAGAAAACCATGATCGACATTGAAGCACCTGTCACAGGTCAGACATACTTATTTTTCCGTTAATATATTCAATATACGACTAAACACGTTCATAGAAAACAATTTCAACGTAATTCAACAAATGCATTATTTTTCTTGTGTGTAAGAGCTCAAAGCGGCTAATTACGCCGCTGCAATTGTCTATAAAATTGAGAATCTCATTTAGAAAAACGGTCCAAAAATTAATTTAGTGCCATTAGTGCCCCTTAATACAATAATGTCCCAATTTAGTGTTATCAAAGTTCGTATAGTAAAACAAATTAAGTTCTACTCAAACAATGTTGTTATATCGCGTACCTAAAGGGTCTAATTTGGATGTTATAGTGCCCTTTGACAATATATACGTATCTATTTTACTTTCCTACAGTTAATTCTAATGTTATTGTACGCTTAATGGACTTTGCTGACCGAAGTTCTGTTATTTTATACCCTTGTTTATAATTGGTCTATTTATCAGCGGTCCTCAAACATATATATGCGTGCGTCGATACACTCATTTTCGTTTTGGTGCCATTTTACAATATTATTACAGCGTATTTTTACAGTGTACTAACACTATTGTGTATTCTGGGTACATATTTGATTCATTGATTAGTTTATGGCAGCAATCACGTTTGTGATTATATTTTTAAACATATTTCAGTGTGTCTGTAATCGCGCTACAGCAAAAAAGTCATAAAAATGTATATTTTTTAAACGTCGAGGTTTAAAAAATTATTTTAATATAAATTAAATAATTAATTCATACACAGAATGAGCTAATAAGGCGAGCTAAATGCATTAGTGCTTGCATCTATGCTTGTTTTACACAAATTATTAATATTCACTAATTATAAAAACGTTTTTTCTTAATTATTCATTAAATATAAGCCGTATGGCGTGCTGAAGGCACTGGTGCCTGCACTTTAGTAGAAAAATCGTTTTATTTTTACACCATTATTACTATATAAAAGTCAAGTGTAGGCCACTCCAGAATCTAATTATGTAAACGTTATTTCCTAAATATCCATTAAATATAAGCTGTATGCCGTGCTGTAGGCATTGGTGCTTGCACATTAGTAGAATAATCGTTAGGTTTTTGCAACATTATTACTATATAAAAGTCGAGTGTAGGCCACTCCAGAATCTAATTATATAAACGTTTTTTCTTAAATGTCCATTAAATATAAGCTGTATGCCGTGCTGAAGGCATTGGTGCCTGCACATTAGTAAAATAATCGTTTTGTTTTGTTTCTACAACATTTTACTATATAATAGTAGAGTGTAGGCCACTCCAGATTGTCTTTAAATACATTTATGAAAGTCAACATTATTTATGTTTAATTTAAAATATAAAAACCAATTTTCTTAAATTGCCATTAAATATAAGCCGTATAGCTGAAGGCATTGGTGCCTGCACATTAGTAGAATAATCATTTTGTTGTGTTTTTGAAACATTTTACTATATAATAGTAGAGTGTAGGCCACTCCAGATTGTCTTTAAATACATTTATGAAAGTCAACATTATTTATGTTTAATTTAAAATATAAAAACCAATTTTCTTAAATTGCCATTAAATATAAGCCGTATAGCTGAAGGCATTGGTGCCTGCACATTAGTAGAATAATCATTTTGTTGGGTTCTTGCAACATTTTATTATATAATAGCCGAGTGTAGACCACTCCAGATTGTCTTTAAATACATTTATGAAAGTCAACATTATTTATGTTTAATTTAAAATATAAAAACCAATTTTCTTAAATTGCCATTAAATATAAGCCGTATAGCTGAAGGCATTGGTGCCTGCACATTAGCAAAATAATCATTTTGTTTTGTTTCTACAACATTTTACTATATAATAGTAGAGTGTAGGCCACTCCAGATTGTCTTTAAATACATTTTTGAAAGTCAACATTATTTATGTTTAATTTAAAATATAAAAACCAATTTTCTTAAATTGCCATTAAATATAAGCAGGGTGTGCTGAAGGCACTGGTGCCTGCATATTAGTAGAATAATCGTTTTGTTGTGTTCTTGCAACATTTTACTATATAATAGTAGAGTGTAGACCACTCCAGATTCTCTTTAAATACATTTTTGAAAGTCAACATTATTTATGTTTAATTTAAAATATTAAAACCAATTTTCTTAAATTGCCATTAAATATAAGCCGTATAGCTGAAGGCATTGGTGCCTGCACATTAGTAGAATAATCATTTTGTTGTGTTCTTGCAACATTTAATTTTATAATAGTCGAGTGTAGACCACTCCAGATTCTCTTTAAATACAATTTTGAAAGTCAACATTATTTATGTTTAATTTAAAATATAAAAACCAATTTTCTTAAATTGCCATTAAATATAAGCCGTATAGCTGAAGGCATTGGTGCCTGCACATTAGTAGAATAATCATTTTGTTGTGTTCTTGCAACATTTACTATATAATAGTCCAGTGTAGATCACTCCAGATTGTCTTTAAATACAATTTTGAAAGTCAACATTATTTATGTTTAATTTAAAATATAAAAACCAATTTTCTTAAATTGCCATTAAATATAAGCAGGGTGTGCTGAAGGCACTGGTGCCTGCATATTAGTAGAATAATCGTTTTGTTGTGTTCTTGCAACATTTTACTATATAATAGTAGAGTGTAGACCACTCCAGATTCTCTTTAAATACATTTTTGAAAGTCAACATTATTTATGTTTAATTTAAAATATTAAAACCAATTTTCTTAAATTGCCATTAAATATAAGCCGTATAGCTGAAGGCATTGGTGCCTGCACATTAGTAGAATAATCATTTTGTTGTGTTCTTGCAACATTTTATTATATAATAGCCGAGTGTAGACCACTCCAGATTCTCTTTAAATACATTTATGAAAGTCAACATTATTTATGTTTAATTTAAAATATAAATACCAATTTTCTTAAATTGCCATTAAATATAAGCCGTATAGCTGAAGGCATTGGTGCCTGCACATTAGTAGAATAATCATTTTGTTGTGTTCTTGCAACATTTACTATATAATAGTCGAGTGTAGATCACTCCAGATTGTCTTTAAATACATTTTTGAAAGTCAACATTATTTATGTTTAATTTAAAATATAAAAACCAATTTTCTTAAATTGCCATTAAATATAAGCAGGGTGTGCTGAAGGCACTGGTGCCTGCATATTAGTAGAATAATCGTTTTGTTGTGTTCTTGCAACATTTTACTATATAATAGTAGAGTGTAGACCACTCCAGATTCTCTTTAAATACATTTTTGAAAGTCAACATTATTTATGTTTAATTTAAAATATTAAAACCAATTTTCTTAAATTGCCATTAAATATAAGCCGTATAGCTGAAGGCATTGGTGCCTGCACATTAGTAGAATAATCATTTTGTTGTGTTCTTGCAACATTTAATTTTATAATAGTCGAGTGTAGACCACTCCAGATTCTCTTTAAATACAATTTTGAAAGTCAACATTATTTATGTTTAATTTAAAATATAAAAACCAATTTTCTTAAATTGCCATTAAATATAAGCCGTATAGCTGAAGGCATTGGTGCCTGCACATTAGTAGAATAATCATTTTGTTGTGTTCTTGCAACATTTACTATATAATAGTCCAGTGTAGATCACTCCAGATTGTCTTTAAATACAATTTTGAAAGTCAACATTATTTATGTTTAATTTAAAATATAAAAACCAATTTTCTTAAATTGCCATTAAATATAAGCAGGGTGTGCTGAAGGCACTGGTGCCTGCATATTAGTAGAATAATCGTTTTGTTGTGTTCTTGCAACATTTTACTATATAATAGTAGAGTGTAGACCACTCCAGATTCTCTTTAAATACATTTTTGAAAGTCAACATTATTTATGTTTAATTTAAAATATTAAAACCAATTTTCTTAAATTGCCATTAAATATAAGCCGTATAGCTGAAGGCATTGGTGCCTGCACATTAGTAGAATAATCATTTTGTTGTGTTCTTGCAACATTTTATTATATAATAGCCGAGTGTAGACCACTCCAGATTCTCTTTAAATACATTTATGAAAGTCAACATTATTTATGTTTAATTTAAAATATAAATACCAATTTTCTTAAATTGCCATTAAATATAAGCCGTATAGCTGAAGGCATTGGTGCCTGCACATTAGTAGAATAATCATTTTGTTGTGTTCTTGCAACATTTACTATATAATAGTCGAGTGTAGATCACTCCAGATTGTCTTTAAATACATTTTTGAAAGTCAACATTATTTATGTTTAATTTAAAATATAAATACCAATTTTCTTAAATTGCCATTAAATATAAGCCGTATAGCTGAAGGCATTGGTGCCTGCACATTAGTAGAATAATCATTTTTTTCTGTTTTTGCAACATTTTACTATTTAAAGTCGAGTGTAGGCCACTCCAGATTCCCTTTAAATACCTTTTTGAAAGTCAACATTATTTATGTTTAAATTAAAATATAAGAAAAGTACGAAATGTTTACTTTTTCACAGTAATAATTAAGGAAGTCCAAACATTGTTTTTCGTGTTTGTATATCATTTTGTATGCAACGTATAACACTTTAAGACAACAAGAAACACGTAACGTCTAAATAATTTAAACTTACATTCGCTTGAATTGTTTTTTTCGCTCTTCTTTTTCTTGTTCTTTTGCAATTTGTTTATACCAAATGATATATTCTAGCCGTAGGGTTTAGGTGATTTTTCCTTTTAAATATTTCAAATCCAGACATTTTGACATGCCCAGAATTTTTTTCCGGATGTTTTAGAAACATTTCAGAGTTTTACAACGCTTTGATGTTTATATGTTCTTAAACGTTATAAATAAAATGTATTTTAATTACAAATCATTCTAGAAATAGTCATATTTAATGCAGAGAAGCCCAAATTTTGTGTATCTACGTATAAGTCGTGGACGGGCCACACCACATTTTTTTTAAATAATTAAAATAATCTAATTTGCAATACATAATTTGTATTTTTTTTAAAATTATTTTCGTTCTCGTATATCGGGGAATGTAGCAAAATGAAAATGAAATGAAATTATCAATAATTTGTGATTTTGATTAAATTATAAAGTATAGCCGTCGCCGGAACAAGAATATTACATTTTTAAATTGAATTTCCCTGCGTCAATATTTTCTCAGGTACTTCATCTTCATTATTGGCTACTGTGTATGCACTATATTAAATTTCATTTTAAAAGTGTACCTCAGACGACGCACAAAGTAATATGATTAACTGAGTAGAACCGGTGAAAAATGTTCTACACATAATTAAAACTCTTTTTTATTTCTAACAGTGTATATATATATAATATAAATAACCTTTTTGTTATACTTCTACAAAAGATTCATTTCTTTTTGTGGTGTAATTGTGTTGTAAGTATTGAATATACTGAATAAGAAGTCGAGTACAGGCCACCCTACATTACTCAGGATAATTTTAAGCTCGTGGTACGAAGTACTGTGTGTCTGTAGCATTCTCGAATAAAACAAAAAATGTTTGTCTCGTCGCCCTTAGACCAAACGCAAGCATACATTTGTGCCCCCTACTCCTCTGAAGGTACCGGAGCGATTTGCACCAAATTTGGTACACATATTATTTGATATCCCATTTGAGTCCCCTTGCAGTTTGAATCCAATCGCATGTATACTTCCCGAGTTATAGGGCTTTAAAATTTCGAGCCCCCCTTAATACTGCCCTTATAAAAATAATTAAAACACTTAAAAATTCTACTAATAAATCTAAGATATTTTATGTCTACAAGATTATTTCATATTGTTAACCCAATAGTCGTAAAAAAATATTAAAAACTATAATTTTGCATTTTAAAATTGTAAGATATTTTATATCTATTTTTTTTTTAAATTGTTAACCAAAAGGTCATAATAATTAAGAAGGCATAGGTGCGTTGTACCTAAGCTTAATGCCATTTTGATAATTAGTTAAAATGTAATTAATGGTCACTTTCTCGGAATTATTTAAACAATTACAATCTAAAAATAAAACTAATTAATATTTGAGTTGCCAAAGTACAATAATTGCATCAATTTACATCATGTTTGCCATCGAAAAATATTACAAGAATATAACGTTTTTATTGTATTTGAACCAACGCCAAAAAATATACGAGCAAATTTACGATTTTATATTCCTGTAGTTTTCACGAAAATGTTTTATGAATTTCGCGATTTCATTGCGAAATTGTCGAAATTAGTCAATTTGTATTTTTGATATTTGGCGTAATAAAATTTTCTTTAGCTCAGTAAAAAATCTAGAGTGACTCTCACTCGACTTATACTTAGTTTTCACTGTTTCAAAATCATTCTACGATTGCCATGAGACGATTTCTAACTAGGGGAACATAAATGTAATATTTGGATAATTTCTAATAGCGATTTTTCTCCTTGATTTCGAAGATAATAAAAAGGCGTGTAGCATTTTATAATTAAAGTGTAAGTACTTGGGGGTACTCAAGTATTATTTATCCGTAAAGTATGCCAATGCGAAGGCGTTTATTATTGTTTTTACGTGCTATGAATTACCTGTCTGCATTTAAAGATTGATTAAATTTCTTGAACGAGTTATGATACCATTACGGAACATGCGATATCGCTTTTATTCTTTTTATTTCTTTATAAACAATTCAAATTCAATATGAATTGTTTTCTATACATAAATACATTATTTCCATTATTACATTATCATTGTGACCTTGAACCTAGTTTATTTTTATACGCATGTAAAAAGAAACTTTTCAAACAATAGTATACAGAAATTTTAATTATATTTCTCCAAATTTTGGGGCCATATAACTCGGGAAGTACAAGAGCGATTAAATTTAAACTGCGTACGAATTTAAATGGGTTATCAAATAATATGTGTAGCAAATTTGGTGCAAATCGCTTCGATACCTTCAGAGAAGTAGAGGGCACAAATTTGATCTTAAATTTAGGTTAACAATATGAAATATAATGTAGATTTTATTTTACAGTGTAGTAGCTATGTCATTTTGCTAACATAGCAACTGTAGAACAAGGCAACTTGATAACATATCACAGCACGTTCCAGTTTCAGGCCAAGTAAGCCCCTATCCCCCCCCCCCCCCCCGTATTATAATGTAAGCTTTGCCCCTAAGGACACGAGCACTATAACAAACACGCACACTTAAAGTTGACCTGAGAAATATTAAACAGTCAAAAGCAAAAAAAAAACCATTTTATAATATAATATATAAGTTCAAATTTACTATAAAATCGCTATATTAAATAGATAGTCGAGTGGAGACCACACCAGCTTTTCTATTAAGTAAACGTCTGGTTGTATGCTCTATAGATCATAATTTAAAATCAAGATGCAAAAAATATGGTGTCATAAATAATGCTTATTGGTTGAATTATTTTTAAAAAAATTGCAAAAATATGGGCGAGTAACACGCAAAAGGTAAGACCCAACAATTAATCTAATCGCTCGCATCTCTCGTTTTATCAAATTAAAAATAAAGAAAGAAATTTACCTTATATTAGTCAGTCATAAACTTAATGGTTAATCCGTGGGCACAACGTGCCCCTATCATATACAAAATATAGTTCATTCGTCACCGATGCATGTGTCTAATTAAATAATTTAACGGGTGGCGCATTTTCTTTTAATTTAATTGTAAATGTAGACCTAATTATGGTTACACTTACGCGGTTTTCCTTCTAAGCACGATTTTGTATTTCCTTCTACACATATACACACACATACAGACAGATAAATAGACAGAAGTTATTGAGCAAATCGTCAAAATGTATTTTCAAAACGTCTATTTTATAATACGTCGTATTAGTTTGTATTTTGTAAATTGATTTTGAATTTGTACATCTTGATTAATATATGTATGTATGTACTGTAGATAATGTCTAAACTAATCAAAGATAAATGATTAATATTCATCAACATGAATTCAACCATTATTCCTAATCGATGTTTACCTAATTATCATCAAAACAGAATACATTAGTTGCAACCAAACACATTTATCATAAACTACATAAACAAATTATGAATTTACTAATCGAAATTCTAGTTAAATCATTGGGGAATATTTTATTAAATGGCCTTATTCTAATTCTACGTTAATTTTAACAAAATAATAATTATTAAATTAATTGTTTCTCGTTTTTAAATGTTCAGAAATACCCAACATTTAATTATAATTTTAGATATTTAGTATGACGTTGTTAAACATTATATTATAATAAGAAAGTCGAGCTGGACGCATAGGTGCGTTGCACCTAAGCTTGTTTTAATATATATCGAAAAGTGATGAATACGATACAATAAAATCAAGTGTAGAACACTTAAAATGTTTCCAGTATAATTTTAAAAATAGACGAGCCTCTTATAGATAATTTGCATAAAATTTTAATTCTTCATAAAAACACTTGTGCTGAATAATCGCGCATCGACAATTAAGCTCGTATACACAATCGTCCAAGTACATTGTGCACGTAGTTTACCTGTTCGGTACACGACCAATATGTATATTGTCAAGTGTTGTATTAGCTCATTAGCAAGTCTCGTAAAATATCAACGCGCACCGAATAGAGGTTCCGCTTTTAATTACCCTCACCTGTTTGAGCATAATAGACATCTAAAGGTTTTTGTTGTTGTTGTTGTTGTTGTTGTTCTCCACCCAGTCTGTGCACCCCCACCCACACACCCGTGAGCTTTTGTAGCGCCCCTGATTCTATTCAAATGTGCTTCACAAAAGATAAGTTCATAATATGGAACGTTATGGACAATGTACGCATTTCTGTATGCTGTTTGCTGTTTATAAACCAGACCAAAAGGGTTAGAAATAAGGATTCTGAATGGATCATCCCTTTTTGAACACTGAACTACCTAAAGGGTTAGAATTAAGGCACAAAATACTAGTTGAAAGCTGTTTAAAGCTGGTTAGAGATATTAAAAGCTTTCTGAAGAGGTTTAAATCTCTATTAAAGATGTTCAAAACTGGTTAGACACGTTAAAAGCTCTCTGAAGAGGTTTAAATATCTATTAAAGATGTTTAAAGCTTTCTGAAGAGGTTTAAATCTCTATTAAAGATGTTTACAACTGGTTAGAAACGTTAATTGCTCCCTGAAGTAGTTTAAATATCTATTAAAGATGTTTTAAACTAGTTAGATAAGTTAAAAGCTTTCTGAAGAGGTTTAAATCACTATTAAAAATGTTCAAAACTGGTAAGACACGTTAAAAGCTCCCTGAAGAGGTTTAAATATCTATTAAAGATGTTTAAAGCTTTCTGAAGAGGTTTAAATTTCTATTAAAGATGTTTACAACTGGTTAGAAACGTTAATTGCTCCCTGAAGTAGTTTAAATATCTATTAAAGATGTTTTAAACTAGTTAGATAAGTTAAAAGCTTTCTGAAGAGGTTTAAATCACTATTAAAAATGTTCAAAACTGGTGAGACACGTTAAAAGCTCCCTGAAGAGGTTTAAATATCTATTAAAGATGTTTAAAGCTTTCTGAAGAGGTTTAAATCTCTATTAAAGATGTTTACAACTGGTTAAAGACGTTAAAAGCTCCCTGAAGCGATTTCAAGTCTCTATTTAAAGATGTTTCAAACTGTATAGAGACGTTAAAGGCTTTCTAAAGAAGTTTAATAATCTATTAAAAATGTTCAAAACTGGTGAGACACGTTAAAAGCTTCCTGAAGAGGTAAAAATCTCTATTTAAGATGTTTGAAACTGGTGAGAGACGTTAAAAGCTTTGTGAAGAGGTTTAAATCTCTATTAAAGATGTTTTAAACTGGTAAAAGATTTTTGAAGAGGTTTAAATTTGTTTAAAACTATTAAGACATATTTACAACTATTCAGAAATATCTAAAGTTTGTTTGAAGATATTGTGAAGATGTTAAAAGCTGTTTTACAGTTCTTAAAGCAGTTTTAGTTAAGTTTGTAGCTGTTTAAGACAGTTTTGAAATGCTTTAAGTTGTTCGCTCGTAATACTTAATGTTTTGTGCGTACTGTAGTATCTATTTCTCCTTGACACACCACACAATTTAGTGTTCAATTTCATATATTTATATATATATATAGGATATATTTATAATGTTTTTACATCACTACAGGTGTTATTCTAAAAAAATTACGTAATATTATAAAAGATAAAAGGGATAGAGAAGTTTCTTGAGCACAACAGGGAGAGATGTGTCGTAAACATATGGACCCTTTTACGCCAGGCGTAACGTACCGACTTTATGTAGCGTTACGTGTTTATTACACCACCCCAGAAAACATCGTCCCCCTTTCTCAGGGTTTTATGTTGTAACATCTTAATGTTCATGACAGGCTTTCTCCTCTATTTTAAAGCACAAAAATCTATAGAGAATTATAATTTTGAAATAAAAACAAAATAAGAGCTTTTATAAAAATAAAATTTAATAAAGGTGTTGTAAAGTTTTCAAGTGAAAAGTTTTAATGAAAATTTATGAACTTGCAAAACAAGGGAAATCGATTTAGTATATGGTTATTGGTTTAAGGGAAATTTAATGCACTTTTCTCGCGGTAAGAAAAGCTCATCAGGTCTTTTCGAACCCCTAGGCTCATTAGGGGTTATCAGTATTTGTACAGGGGCCAATATTTCGTGGATAAAAAGAATAATCATTAATTATATTATAAAAAGATTTCAGCTACGTATTAACTGAGCTTTTTTCAATGCGCACGCCATTCCCCACCAGTTTCACCGAAGCAGTAGACGTGTATGTACCAGTTACTAGTATATATATATAAGAAAAGGAAATCGTGTCTGATGGATTACCCATCCGGGTTTCGTAAAAAATGGGTTTTATAAAGTGAGCGTCGGTTCTAGGCGTCGCGACGACACATATAGGGGATACTCTAGCTGCTAGCGGCAGTAATCCGGTGTTTGCGCACCAATCTGTCACGGTGTACACCAGACATTCACGGATTATATTGTTAATATGACATAAAATCTTGTTTATCGAAAATAAACGACCTTTAGGTCGTCGAACAAATAACGCATCCAGCTCATTCGTTTTTTTGGCCCCGGTACAGACACACACATAATTTGTGAGAAGCAACAAGGCGTTTATAGGAAATGCAACGGTACAACGAAAAAGGTAACCCTGTTCCGAGGTCACCAAAACCTAAAATCGATCCACGGAGCTCACACACGCTCCCCCCTCACTTCTCCGCCAGGGAAGTGGGGTTGGGGGGCAGGAAGGAGTGTTGGCCTTGGACCTTTGCGCGCATGCGCTCCCCTTCATTCAAGGGTCGATGCGGAACAATTTGCCATGCTCTGCCGTGGATTCGCTGGACGGGCGAGGGGCGGCGCGCTTTAAGGATAATGGGGGGGCAGTGTAGATGACCTATATACCGGAACGGTCCTGTCGGCTTAGCTCGGGCTTGGTCGGCTTGTTTCGGCGAGCTTTTATGCTAGAGATACAGCAGCGGTGACTAGATGTGTGTGGTACACTTGTTGATTGTAGATTCATACATACGGCTGCATTAAATTGAACGGCGGCGTTGGGATTGCGTAACCATTACTCTACCTTTAATATAATTCGGGGTGGAATTGAACCTATTGCAATGCTGCTGGGACATATTTAAATAAGATATGATTTACTATATGGTATTATTAATTAATAATACTAGAAAAACGTGTGTAAATGCACAATTTATTGCTAATTATAGTGAACAAATTATATACTGCGATTATTTCAACCTCATAAATCTTAATTTACAAGATAAATGTCTGCGATTCGAGCAAATTTAATGCAAATTATTAACTGTTTTACCCAGTTTTTTGCTCATATTAATTATATATGCCTTATAAGTCTATATAATTATAAGACACATATTTGAAATATTTATTCCACGACTTCTAAGTACAGTTTAAACTGCTTTTTCAGCTATTTTGTTTGCAAAACTTAATTTGTAATCATTATACGCGGTAATCTTGACAAATTTCGTAGTCTTGATTGTTGGAATGTGTCTGTAATATATATTATGCATGTAACGACGTTGTTCCAATGAGCAAGCCATCAGTTTTTATGGGGCCGTATGTTAGATGTAAGTTAGATAAGGTCGTCAACCTATCTATCGATGAAGTACGATCAGTCATCAATCAATTGGTGACAGGCGCGCTGCGCTGCTTCGTTGGCTGACTGAATGATGCGAACTTTCCGCCAACAACAACATATTCACTTATAAAATCATTTCTGATATGTTTCCGGCATTTTATATTTCAATAAATTCGGTATTCCTTATACAATTATGGTTTAAAAATGGTTCAACCCGTTTTAAAACGGTTAACATATTACATATTTACTCAAAAAAGTATATATATATATACGGCTAATTATGGTTTAAAAATGGTTAAACTCGTTTTAAAACGAGTTTAAACTTATATGTCTTAAGACAATAATATTGAGCGGGGCGCGGTAGTTTCACTTGGCCGTCAGTGCGCCGTCGGTGACCGGGCAATAACTTGTTTTCAGCCTACTTGAAATTACGTTTGGTGTTTGTGTGTTTTTTTTTGCGAGATATTAAACAAATAAATGTTTCAGTTGTAATTAAAGTGCGTATATCGTATGTATTCTTGTAGATTAAATCGCTTAGACTGTTTTTGTATGCGAATGAACACACATATGTACATATATATATTTTTCGTGGTGACAAAACAATGCGGAACTTATGTGTGTTCGCTTTTATAATTCCCTCATGTGTTTGTAGTACGTGTATGTGTACGTACGTAATCCAAATAACATAAATTATGGTTAGGTTGTAAAATTTACATAAAGTACAGCGTACACAGCGCCTAATAAATGCCGTTATCTTTCGCATAGACATTTTTAGCTCGCCATATGTACAAAAGAGCTAAAACAATCGGCCGTATGTCTGTAGCATTCTCGCATCAAACAATTTCATTAGCAAAAAGTGTTTGTCTCGTCGCCCTGAATCCAAAAATATATATAACTTATATACTTGGATGTAAGAGCAAATTGTTCTGAAGGTACCGGAGCGATTTACACCAAATTTAGTATACATATTATTTAACATCCCATTTGAATCTGTACGCAGTTTAAATCCAATCGCTTGTATACTTCCAGAGTTATAGGGCCCCAAAATTTCTAACCCCCCTTAATACTGCCCTTAGACAAATAAGTAAAATACCTGAAAAATCTACTAACAATTCTAAGATATTTTATATCTAGAAGATTTTTTCATATTGTTAACCTAAAGACTATAAAAAATTATTAAATATATTTCAAATTTTATAATTCCTCCCTTAATACTGCCCTTATAAAAATAATATAAATACCCAAAAATGCTACAAAAAATTCTAAGATATTTTATATCTATACGATTTTTTCATATTGTTAACCCAAAGGCTATAAAAAAATGATTAAATATATTGCAAATTTTATAATTCCTCCCTTAATACTGCCCTTATAAAAATAATATAAGTACTTAAAAATGCTACGAAAAACTCTAAGATATTTTATATCTATACAATTTTTTTATATTGTTAACCCAAAGGCCATAAAAAATTATGAAATATATTTTAAATTTTGAAATTGCATTAAAAGAATTATTTTTTATTAAAATTGTTAATATTAATTAAAATTCGCTGCTCGCATTATTACTTATAAGGTGAGCTGGACGCGTAGGTGCGTTGTACCTAAGCTTGTTTTCATATAAAACATTTACAGATTGTCCCTTACAGATCTACAGTCATCATATTATAAAAATGTATAGTGGTTCACGTATATTGTAAATTAAATATATTTCAAATTTTATAATTCCTCCCTTAATACTGCCCTTATACAAATAATATAAATACCCAAAAATGCTACTAATAATTCTAAGATATTTTATATCTATACAATTTTTTCATATTGTTAACCCAAAGGCTATAAAAAATTATTAAATATATTGCAAATTTTATAATTCGTACCTTAATACTGCCCTTATAAAAATAATATAAATACCCAAAAATGCTACGAACAATTCTAAGATATTTTATATCTATACAATTTTTTCACATTGTTAATCCAAAGGCCATAAAAAATTATTAAACATAATTTAAATTTTGAAATTGCATTTTTATTAAAATTGTTAATATTAATTAAAAATCGCTGCTCGCATTATTACTTATAAGGTGAACTGGACGCATAGGTGCATTGTACCTAAGCTTGTTTTCATATAAAACAATAACTAAATGCGATATAGTTTCAAATTAAATATTGGATTTAAAACATTTACAGATTTATAGTGGATTACGACTAGAAATGCAAAATAATTTTATTCTCGTACGCAAAAGATACAAAACATAAACTAACAATAGGATAAAGTTTATCAAAGGGCCTTAATTAATCATCTTACACAAAACACGTACACATACATAAATAAAAGAACTATATAATAATCTAACGTCAAGAACATGTACGTGTATATACATATATATATATACATATATATAGGTATATAACAAGTTGCATGTAGCTAGATCCACTTTGAAAAGAAATAAGAATATATAAAGTTCACGTTGGAACAAAACCGGTCCGGTTTTCCCGAACGACCTTGCACGAACACCACTTCCGGTGCGGTGCACATGCGTGCTCCATCGAATGATGCACTTCTGCCGCCCTTAATCCTAAAAGGAAAGATTGCCCCTCGACCATGACCCGACTAGCAAATACATTATAATGCCTGAAGCCCTCTGATTCCTGATAAGTGCAACGTGTTGCAAATCCTATTTTTGGCCCACTACGATTTAGAAAATACACTCATTGTTTAATTTTTTATGGCCTTTGAGTCAACAATTCGAAAAAATCTTGTAGACATAAAATATCTTAGAATTATTCGTAGTATTTTTAGGTATTTTAATTATTTTTATAAGGGCAGTATTAAGGAAGGAATTTTAAAACGCAAAATATATTTAATAATTTTTTACAGCCTTTGGGTTAACAATATGAAAAAATCTTAAAGATATAAAATATCTTAGAATTATTCGTAAAATATTTGGGTGTTTTACTTATTTGTATAAGGGCAGTATTAAGAGGGGTTAGAAATTTTGGGGCCCTATAACTCTGGAAGTATACGCGCGATTGAATTCAAACTGCGTATATATTCAAATGGGGTGTTAAATAATATGTGTACTAAATTTGGTTTAAATCGCTTGGGTACCTTCAGAGCAATTAAGCCACAAAAATAAATAAAATAATTTGCGAATAAATATACATTTTTCGCACTTATATTTGTGATTTATGTAATAATTGCAATTCTAGGGCAACAAAATATATGTATACACGTGATCTGCATATACAGGATGCCTTATTAGGCTGATATGAATACGACTGCTGTATTTTAATATTGATTTATGCATATTTAAAATCCGCGTAATCCCAGCTGATTTGATACTTGCGAAAGCTTAAAAAAATTCAATTAGTCACTGCAAAAAGGTGCATAATTTATTACAGACGCGTTTCTATATATACGCTTGGGATTTTCACAGTCTCGTTAGTGACTTTCCAACTCGTAAATTATAGAATAAATTGCGATATCGACGATTTAATAGAATTATCCCTGAATTAATTAGATATAAGGGCAAAAACAATTATTATTAACATAATAAATGTATTAAATACATATTTTCTTATTGGATCAAAAACAGGGTAGAAAATATAATATTTGCCGGTCACCGACGGTGCACTGACGGCCAAGTGGAAGCACTGCCCCGCTTAATATTCTTGATTTAAGATTTATAAGTTTAAATTCGATTTAAACCGGGTTATTTTCAATTTTTTTCATTCAACATATAAACAAGAAACATCGGAATGTTTATATATATAATAAGCAATCAGTCGTGTGTCTGTAACATTCACGGATCAAATTAATAACTTTTCGAATAAATAATATACAATTTTGTATTAAATTGGTTTTGGGGTTCGATGTAATACATGTGGGCCTTAGTATGGATAATAATCCTATCAAAATGAATCCCATATACACGCTACTATAATTAGATTTTGCAGGATTAAAATTTAAAGGCGAAATAATGAAATTACAAATATATTAATTATGTAACTATTATAAATGTGGGTTGAAACAAAATAAATATGTTTGTTTTAAAAAGAGGCGTGGACCATTAACTCATCCCTGTGTTGTTAATTAACATTGTTTTAATTACAATTTAATGTTTGTTTTAACTTTTAATTAAAGCACTTTTTCATTTCCTTGTTCGCTATATGATTAAATTACAGTATTATGGAAATATCCGATTTTAAAAATTCTAAAACCAAACCGTCGAACGTAAATATGGTGTTAAGACGTATTCAGAATAATTTGCCCTCATTTTCTAGATGTAATAAATGCGAAACAAGTTACATAATACCATGTAAAATAAAACATAAATAACTAAATGTAAGATTATGATGTTAGAATCTCACGTTAACTTTCTTGAAACTATTATTTGTGTTGCGCCACACCTGTTGGTAAAGTAAATACAGTGTCATTTCGTGGTGTTAGTGTCAGTCTGTAAAATATTGGTGTTATTCGCCAGTTTACACACTTTATTTGGCCATTTATTCCACCCATTTTATTTGAATGTAAAACATTTTTATGTGTTTTCAATTGGAATATTTTGATAACCGTTTGTCACGAATATTTTACGGTTTCGTAGTTGTTCAAGGTCACTTACTTGAATTTCACTGTTTAACTGACGTTTAAGGGGAGATTTACGTAACGCTGGATTACGTAAATGATTTATGTAAATGCCATGACTACATTTACAAAAAAATACAACCATCAAATGGATCGGTGAGTGGAGCTGCATTCTGTATATAATATGGGCACATGGTTAACCTAGTTGTGATGAAAATTAAATTTGCATTTTATCTGGAATTTTTAAGCACGGTGTTATCTTTCATTTAATATGTAAATATGTTCGTTATAATTACATATTTAAATTAATTACAGCCACAGAAGCTATGTGAATAATGTATTGGACTCTATGAATAATCTTATACGTTTTTATACTAAAAACATTTGAATTTTGATTCATAATACTGTAGTATCTTACCCTGTATTTTCTTGTACGTGTGTTTTCGTATACGTATAAATGAAAGTACTGTAAAAAGAAATAATTGTAAAGTATTTTGTAAATAACGGAAATCGCTTTATCCGTGTATATTTCGAAAAGGACGCGATTTAGAGTAAAAGTAATATCTATATAAATTAAAGATATGTAAATTTCTAGTAATTTTTGTTCGAAACATTTTATCGAAAAATGCACCATTTAGTAAAAAATCGCTTTAGAAAATTGCTATATAATTTTAACCTTGAATTCTAAGTAATGGGAATCGCTTTATTTGTGTAATTTTTTGTATATCTCGAAAAGGACGCGACTTAGAGAAAAAGTAATAATTATATAAATTAAAGATATGTAAATTTCTAGTAACTTTTGTTTGACACATTTTATCGAAAAATGCACCATTTAGTGAAAAATCGCTTTAGAAAATCGCTGTATAATTTTTATCTAGAGTTGTAAGATACGGAAATCGCTTTATTTGTGTAATTTTTTGTATATCTCGAAAAGGACGCGACTTAGAGAAAAAGTAATATTTCTATAAATTAAAGATATGTAAATTTCTAGTCATTTTTGTTTGAAACATTTTATCGAAAAATGCACCATTTAGTAAAAAATCGCTTTAGAAAATTGCTGTATAATTTTAACCTTGAATTGTGCAGGATTTTATAAGTAACGGGAATCGCTTTACCCGTGTTATTTTTTGTATATCTCGAAAAGGGCGCTTCTTAGAGAAAAAGTTATATTTATATAAATTAAAGATATGTAAATTTCTAGTAACTTTTGTTTGAAACATTTTATCGGAAAATGCACCATTTAGTGAAAAATCGCATTAGAAAATTGCTGTAGAATTTTAATTTTTATTTGTGTAATTATACGTATATCTCGAAAAGGACGCGACTTAAAGAAAAAGTAATATCTATATAAATTAAAGATATGTAAATTTCTAGTAACTTTTGTTTGAAACATTTTATCGAAAAATGCACCAATTAGTAAAAAATCGCTTTAGAAAATTGCTGTATAATTTTAACCTTGAATTGTAAAGGATTTTGTACGTAACGGGAATCGCTTTACCCGTGTTATTTTTTGTATATCTCGAAAAGGGCGCTTCTTAGAGAAAAAGTTATAATTATATAAATTAAAGATATGTAAATTTCTAGTAACTTTTGTTTGAAACATTTTATCGAAAAATGCACCAATTAGTAAAAAATCGCTTTAGAAAATTGCTGATCTTGAAAAATGAATTTAAAATACATGTAAAGGCCACCCCAGATGATTGTTTGTATCGTGTCGAGTTTATTGAATTTTGTTAACCAAAAATTTGTTTTGTTTCGTGTCTGGTTATTAAATTTAACTAACCGAGAGTTGCGAATTTAATATACATGAAATCAGTATAACCGCTCCAACGCGAATTTGCATATTACACAAATCGCACGTATTCGCGGTTCGATATTTTATGCATATGATTTGTTTACACATCGATATTTCATTATATTGATTTTAGATATTCTTAAACCGATAGAAATTTAATTACGTATTAAACTAAAAATATATTTTCAAATTTTATTATATTCATCTTTAAATTTTTATTTAACCGACGCCAACGCCACCTTGATTTGAAAGCCATTGTGGTGCAAATATCGCATGAAAATATGTGGCTTCTTTTTCTTTTTCTTCTGGCGATAATCCGGGGAAGTGCAGACGCGTTTGGCTTCTTAAACCAGCAGTCTCTAAACTTTTACAGCTATTTGCACTTTTGAACTTAAGGATTCACTTGAAATCAAAGTGCAAAAATAATAAAAAATATTTGTAAATCGTCTTTTTGGTTTACTTTGAATTATACAGGTCTTAATTGTGGTTATATATTGAAGGTACTTGACGAAAATTGTACCCTTAGAATGAAGAAAAATAATTAAAATTAATTAATTTGCTTTTATTTATAAGTTTAATCATTTATAAATTTAAATTGCGTCGTATTAAAAGACTGGGTATTGTTGCAATCAATCTTTATTATATTTAACATTTTATCTCTTCAAAATATAAATAAATAAAGAAGGCTTTATGGTAATGGTTTAATGCGATAGTTAAAAAACAGCAAAAGGTCTATTTGTTTCAAAAACAACTTAATAAATAATGCAATTTCAATATATTTCTTTCTTTCAGCACTTACAAGCATTGGCGTTGAGCCAGTGTCATTTTTTACTATGTCACATGTATCGAGATAAATATATCAATTTTTGGAATGTTTGTTTCGTCTAATGTAAACATTTTTAACCCTTCTGACGCCAAAGAATCATTTCATATGTGTTGCAAATTTATTTGATTATTTCTTAAGCTCATTAAAATATTTTAATATTACGCAGCATTTTTATTAACAACCTAAAGTACTCAAAATATGAATAAAATCACAATCATTTAAAAAATTTCATTATGGTCTATTAAAAAATAAATATTTACTTATTGGATAAAAAAAACAGTGAATTTTCAACTAGGTTGAAAATAGAATATTTGCCGGTCACCGACGGTGCACTGACGGCCAACTGAAAGCACAACCCCGGTTAATATTCTTGTTATAAGATATTTAAGTTTATATTCGTTTTAAAACGGATTAAACCATTATTAAGCCACACTTAGCTTTAAGTTATATATATATACATATATATATAAGAGTAGTACAGACACACACAATACTGAATCAACCCATTTGAAATACGTATCCATGTTTAGACGAAATCTAATAAACATTGTATTTGCAATCAAACACTTCGGACGTCAGAATAACGGAACAAGTCCATTGTAAACAAAAACAGTATTAGCTTTAAGGGGGTTGGTGAAGGGGGGGGGGGGTGGGGGAAGAGGGCTAATTAGAAGTGATGTATGGGTCGACTTTTGGACGGGGGGTTAACGACCCAGAAATTTGGGATCGATATACGAACAAATATTCCTTGAAATGTCCTTGAAATCCGTTTTCCCATTATAATATATTTTTAAATATGTTATTTTAATACTATAATAATAAAATAACGCGTAATATTTGCAGTTGTTAGACAGAGAAGTGCGCTTTTATGATATTTATTTTTACGTAACTGGGCGTATTTTTTGATCTGGTTACAGACGCACTATGGCTCTTTCTATGTAAGGGAATGACATAGATTTTACGCTATAGCCATTGGTGCTTGCACAGTGGCTAAGGAAATATTATTTATATAAATAAAGGCATTAAAACATTAATTAAATACAAATGCGGCAAGCTATAGCCATTGGTGCTTGCACAGTGGCTAAGGAAATATTTTTAATATAAATATAAGAATTAAAACATTCATTAAATACAAATGCGGCAAGCTATAGCCATTGGTGCTTGCACAGTGGCTAAAGAAATATTTTTTATATAAATAAAGACAATAAAACATTCATTAAATACAAATGCGGCAAGCTATAGCCATTAGTGCTTGCACAGTGGCTAAGGAAATATTATTTATATAAATAAAGGCATTAAAACATTCACTCAATACCAATGCGGCAAGCTATAGCCATTAGTGCTTGCACAGTGGCTAAAGAAATATTTTTTATATAAATAAAGGTATTAAAACATTCACTCAATAAAAATGTGGCAAGCTATAGCCATTAGTGCTTGCACAGTGGCTAAGGAAATATTTTTTATATAAATAAAGGAATTAAAACATTCATTAAATACAAATGTGGCAAGCTATAGCCATTGGTGCTTGCACAGTGGCTAAGAAAATATTATTTATATAAATAAAGGAATTGAAACATTCATTAAATAAATATGTCGCAAGCTATAGCCATAGGTGCTTGCGCAGTGGCTAAGGAAATATTATTTATATAAATAAAGGAATTAAAACATTCACCAAATAAAAATGTGGCAAGCTAAAGCTATTGGTGCTTGCCCATATTTTAATTTTGTTATATGAGAACGTAATAATATTTATTTGTGGCTGTTAAAACCAGCAGAAAGGTTTCACTTGCAATGTTAAATAATTAATTGCCATAATTGAACATGTTTTTTCTTGGTTCGCTCACTCAATATATTTACGTATATTTCTATCGAATCGCCGGTTGCTATAGAAACTTGTTTATACTACGCTTATTTTACTAGTAAAATACATTGTCCACATTTATATTTACGTCTGTGTACAAGTAACACCCAATAAATATGTCTGTCTTTGCTGGAATTCAATATATTGTTTTTTCGTAGTCGGTAAAAAGGTACAAATGTAAGTGAATTTAATCATTTTAACACGTGTCTTGTTCATTTATTATAAACTGTTAGTTTTAAATTAAATAACAATTTGAATCCGCAGAACCGCGGATAAATATATCGCGTTTGGGTTATTTAAACTAATGGGCATTTTGCTAAAATTACAAATATACTAATAACAAGTATTGCATTATAACCAGAAGTGCATGTTTACTCTATATGCATATTTGGTTCTATCTCCAATAACACTAGAACGATTACTCTATGCATTTTTGTTCTATCTCCAATATCACTAAAACGGTTGCACTTATAGCAAAAATAGTTAAGTACATAATGAAAGATATGAATATTTCACATAACTTTTGTTTAAATAGTTTCTTTAAAAAATGTACCAGTTACGAGAAAACTGCTACGGAAATACTTAAATGTTCTTATTTATTCATTTATTGTTCTATCTCCAATATCACTAAAACGTTTGCACTTAGAGCAAAAATAGTCATGTACATAATGAACGATATTAATATTTTGCACAACTTTTGTTTGAAAAGTTTCTGTAAAAAATGTACCAGTTACGAGAAAACTGCTACAGAAAATCTTAACTGTTTTTATTTATTCATTTATTGTTCTATCTCCAATATCACTAAAACGGCTGCACTTATAGCAAAAATAGTTATGTACATAATGAACGATATTAATATTTTGCACAACTTTTGTTTGAAAAGTTTCTATAAATAATGTACCAGTTACGAGAAAACTGCTACGGAAAATCTTAAATGTTCTTATTTTGCCATGTATTGTTCTATCTCCAATATCACTAAAACGGCTGCACTTATAGCAAAAATAGTTAATTACATAATGAAAGATGTTAATATTTCGCACAACTTTTGTATAATATGTTTTTCAAATAAATGTACCAGTTACGAGAAAACTGCTACGGAAAATCTTAAATATACTTATTTATTCATTTATTATTCTATCTCCAATATCACTAGAACGGCTGCACTTAGAGCAAAAATAGTTATGTACATAATGAAAGATGATAATATTTCGCACAACTTTTGTTTAAAATGTTTTTGTAAATAATGTACCAGTTACGAGAAAACTGCTACGGAAAATCTCTAATGTATATTTTGTTCTATATCCAATATCACTAAAACGGCTGCACTTAGAGCAAAAATAGTTAGAATCATAATGAAAGATATTAATATTTCGCACAACTTTTGTTTAAAAAGTTTTTGCAAAAAATGTACCAGTTACGAGAAAACCGCTACAGAAAATATTAAATGTCTTAAGAGTTAAGGAAATCCCCGATTCTTTACATAACCTAACTGCCCTTATTAAAAATGTAATAAAGTCGAGTGTAGGCCAATATAGATGTATTATTTTTATTGCTAAATTACTGGACAAGTAACCTTTGTGGCCTAAAGACTAATATAACCCAGAATAAGTATCCAAATATAATGCAAATACGTTTAAAAATAAACGATGTTTAATTTATAAATAGTTTAGATTCTAAAATTGGAATTTGAACTAATTTGGTATCGAAAATGCTTTATAAATAAATAATCTTGATATAGAAAATATCGTAGTGAATATTGTTTATTTCGCACGGTCTAAAATTGGATAATAATTGGCAGCTGTATTGAATACGAGATGCCGGTAGTGTAGATACCTACAAATACAACGGGATGGGGACACACACACACACAGAGGCTATTTTGAGCCCGCTACCAAAACTAACTTAGCTAAGACATCGCGAAAAAATGAATGAGGTGCCCCCCCGCACCCCACCCGCAGCCAAATCACGTGCAATTTGATAAATACGCATATTGAATTGACGTCCTTAATTATTTACTAGTTTTCTAATTAACATATTTAGTAATTATATATATACGTACTTAAATCGCATTTTTATATTTCCGGAATTAAATCCCCGCCACTGGTAGTAACCATAGATACATAAAAAACGTTCTACATACATATATACACATACATTTATCGGTTTTCTTACGTATATGTACTTTTTGGTGGAGTTGTAATATTTATATAATTGAAGCTGTATTAAGTACAAAAACAAGCTTAAGCTCCAATGCACCTATGCTTCCAGCTCACCTTATAAGTAATATATGCGAAAAAACTAATTATTTTAATTATTTTGGCCTTTTGGTTAATATAGAAAATCTTACAATTTATTTCTAGATTATTTTGCTATTTAATTTATTTTTTTATGGCCTTTGGGTTAACAATATGCAAAAATCGTATAGGTATAAATTATCTTAGATTTAATAGTAGAATTTTTAAGTGTTTTTATTATTTTTATTAGGGCAGTATTAAGGGGGGTTGTAAATTTTGGGGCCTTATAACTCTGGAAGTGCACGGGCGATTGGATTTAAACTAAGAGGGAATTCAAATAGGAGACTAAATAACATGTGTAGCAAATTTGGTGTAAATCGTTCCGGTACCTTCAGAGGAGTAAGGGGTGCACATTTTGTCTATTTAATTATTTTTTATAGCCTTAGCGTTAACAATATGCAAAAATTGTATAGGTATAAAATATCTTAGAATTATTAGTACAATTTTTAGGTGTTTTTATTATTTTTATAAGAGGAGTATTAAGGGGGGTTGTAAATTTTGGGGCCTTATAACTCTGGAAGTGTAAAGGCAATTGGATTTAAACTAATAGGGGATTCAAATAGGAGACTAAATAACATGTGTAGCAAATTTGGTGTAAATCGTTCCGGTACCTTTAGAGGAATAAAGGGCACACATTTTGTCTATTTAATAATTTTTTATAGCCTTAGGGTCAACAATATGCAAAAATTGTATAGGTATAAAATATCTTAGAATTATTAGTAGAATCTTTGAGTGTTTTCATTATTTTTATTAGGGCAGTATTAAGGGGGGTAGTAAATTTTGGGGCCTTATAACTCTGGAAGTATACAGGCGACTGAATTTAAACTAATAGGGGATTCAAATAGGAGACTAAATAACATGTGTAGCAAATTTGGTGTAAATCGTCCCGGTACCTTCAGAGTAGTAAAGGGCACAAATTTTGTCTATTTAATAATTTTTTATGTACGAACGGCTATGTTTTAAAAGTAAAATAATTAAATATTAAGTCATTAACTTAACATAATTACAAAATAATTTAATTATTACAGAATAATTTGATAATGAGTCTATAGTAATATTGTGTAAATTTAACCCTTCCTGCCCTTTGCTACAACTAATAATAGTTTAAAATAATTTGTGCAAGTTTCCCAGTACGTGTAGAGAACGCTTATTAGTTCAGTACGTCGTAACTTTGTTCATCAACATACATAAACTTACTTCTGCAAACTATCGTCAACGTGAATTATTACACCCACAACATTTACATTAATTTGGCAGAGAATGTGTTAGAATTTTGATAGTTTATTGTATCCAGGCTATAAATATGAATATTGCGCTCAGTTTTTGTTTGAAAAGTTTTCTCAAAAAATGTACCAGTTTTGAGAAAAAACTGTTCAAAAAAAGTATGTTTTTTTGTGCATTTTTTCTCGGATTTAGATGTTTTTTTTTTGTTTTGTTTCAGTATGTGGAGATATCCATGGGCAGTTCTACGATTTGATGAAGTTATTCGAGGTTGGGGGGCCGCCCTCTACGACAAAGTACCTTTTTCTTGGTGATTACGTAGACAGAGGTTATTTTAGTATAGAGGTAAGCATACTGGATCGTGTCCGTTATCTGTCCATCACTCAGAATTGTCTTAAACCACCGAAAAACCTCCCCGCATTCCTGTAAAACAAGTCTGAGTGGTGGACAGATAATGGATTCGATCCAGTATACTTTCATGTTCCATACTATATTTATTCTCCAATTTCTCATGTGTCGCCATTGTCAGTGTAGGTATTATTATCAAAATGTTAATTTTCGAAATAAAAAACAGGGTGTTGCGAGTGGATGTGTGTGTGTGTGTGTAGTGCGCAATGTTAATATGGGGTGTTTTGGTTTGTTGTGTTGGCAGTGTGTGCTGTATCTGTGGGCGTTGAAGCTGTGTTTTCCAACCACATTATTTCTTTTGCGGGGGAACCACGAGTGTCGACATCTTACAGAATATTTCACTTTTAAACAAGAATGTAAGTACATTTTTTTTAATTTTTTTCCATTTGTTTTACCCTTTTTAATTTTTTTGGCTGCGTGTTTTATAGTCAAAATGGCTGAAAATTTATTTTTATAAAGATAATAGGTTAATTAACAATACTTGAAAATGAGGGATTTGTATCCTAATTTGTTTTTGAGCAAATGATTTTTTTGTCCCTTTTTGTGTTCTTTATTTTTGAAGTATTTAGGTTTTTAATTTTTTTGGCTGCGTATTTTATAGTCAAGATGGCTGAAAATTTATTTTTATATACATAATAGGTTAATTAACGATATTTGAAAATGAGGTATTTGTATCCTAATTAGTTTTGGAGCAAATGATTTTTTTGTCCTTTTATGTTTTCTTTTTTTTTTTTTAAGTGTTTAGCTTTTTCATTTTTTTGGCTGCGTATTTTATAGTCAAAATGGCTGAAAATTTATTTTCATATAAATAATAGGTTAATTAACAATATTTGAAAATGAGGGATTTGTATCCTAATTAGTTTTGGAGCAAATGATTTTTTTGTCCTTTTTTGTGTTCTTAATTTTTGAAGTGATTAGATTTTTAATTTTTTGGCTGCGTGTTTTGTAGTCAAAATGGTCGAAAATTTATTTTTATATTAACAATAGTCTAATTAACAATATTTGAAAATGAGAGCATTTTCTCCTAATTAGTTTTTGAGCAAATATTTGTTTTGTTTTGTTTTGTTTTAAAGTTAAACACTTTAAAACAAAACAAAACAAAACAAATATATTTTTTTATTATTGATTTTATTGGCTGCGTACTTAATATTCAAAATGGCCGAAAATTTATTTTTATATAAACAATAGTCTAATTAACAATACTTGAAAATGAGAGATTTGTATCTTAAATAGTTTTTGAGCAAATAATTTTTTTGTTTTGTTTTAAAGTGTTTAGCTTTTTGATTTTTTTGGCTACGTATTTATAGTCAAAATGGCCGAAAATTTATTTTTATATAAACAATAGTTTAATTAACAATACTTGAAAATGAGAGAATTTTATCTTAATTAGTTTTTGAGCAAATAATTTTTTGCTCTTTTTTGTTTTCTTTTTTTTTTATTATTTTAAGCAAATAATTGCTTAATTACGAAAACCACTTTATTATACGTAATATTTTTAAATATATTTTGCACAACTCTTGTTGGAAAAGTTACGAGAAATCTGCTACGGAAAATCGTAAATAACTTATTTGCAATATATTCACATATATTTACCAAATCGTATAACTATGCCTTATAATAATTTAACAGGGAAACAAAATAGATTCAAATAATTTATTACGAAAAGATCGGGTTATTGGTTATTGAAAATAAATATTGAATAATACACTCGGGACCTTTCTGTATTGCCGACAGATGGCGAGGCTTCGTTCAAAAGACAAGTTAAACGTAAAAAATAACGTATGTTTTTCGGGTATATTTGACATGTATGGCAGCCGAAACGAGCAGTGGCTTACCGGGAAAAATAACAAAAACTTGGGTCGTTTTTTGTCGACTTCTTATATGAATTTAATGATGAAAACTTTGATAAAGTTTTTTTTTTTTGCTTTGTTTCTTACGTAAAATAAATGCACTGTCGCACATATGGTGTTTTACAGACAATATACATTTTTTTCTCGTAAATTCGAAAGTTAGAGTGACCTTCACTCGACCCTCTTGTCGTTTCAGTATCTGTATAATACTTTTAAATATTAATTTAGGATTAAATCTGCAATTTATTTTCCATTTAATTCCGTGGCAATTTGATTTGACGAATCGTATCAAAATAAATGTTTTCGGCTGACGCGTTTTCGGGAGCAACGCACTTTTAGACGCACGTGCCTCCTTCAGGGGTAAAGCTTTCCGGGGTAGAAGGGGGGCGAAGTTCACGCAACACAAATCACACTAAGGTCGAGAATCCTTATTTCCTGGCAGCAAGAAGGGATTCAATACGACTTTATTGCTATGCGCGACTATAAATTTTGTGGCCCTTAAGTTACATTGCTTATTTACGCGATATTATAGACACAGTCTATTCGATTTGCTCCGCGGGAGTATCCTTTAATCAATTTTAAGTAATGATTTTTGAACTAGATATAATAACCATTTTCAATGGGGATTTTACAGTAAATGGTGCATTTTACGTAAAAACTTTTCCAACAAAAGTTACTAATAATTTTAATATCTACAACTTTTATACTTATTAGTTTTTCTGTAACTCGTGTCGCTTTTGAGTTATTGTAAGTTTAGCTTGAGTACATACATACTCATATAATAACCATTTTCAATTGCGATTTTACACTAATTGGTGCATTTTTCGTAACAACTTTTCCAACAAAAGTTACTAGTAATTTTAATACCTTGAACTTTTATACTTATTAGTTTTTCATTAACTCGTGTCGTTTTTGAGATATTGTAGCTTTAGGCTGAGTACATACGTAATAATATAATAAGCATTTTCAAATGCGATTTTATAGTAAATGGTGCATTTCTCATACAAACTTTTCCAACAAAAGTTACTAGTAATTTTAATACCTTGAACTTTTATACTTATTAGATTTTCTTTAACTCGTGTCGTTTTTGAGATATTGTAGCTTTAGGTTGAGTACATACGTACTAATATAATAATCATTTTCAAGTGGGGATTTTTCAGTAAATGGTGCATTTTTCGTAAAAGATTTTCCAACAAAAGTTACTAGCAATTTTAATATCTACAACTTTTATATTTATTACTTTTTTTATAACTCGTGTGGTATTTGAGATATTGTAACTTTAGCGTGCATACATATGTACCATTTGCAAAGGGGATTTTCCAGTAAATGGTGCATTTTTCGTAAAAGATTTTCCAACAAAAGTTACTAGTAATTTTATTACCTTGAACTTTTATACTTATTACTTTTTTTATAACTCGTGTGGTATTTGAGATATTGTAGCTTTAGGTTGAGTACATACGTACTAATATAATAAGCATTTTCAAATGCAATTTTTCAGTAAATGGTACATTTATCATAAATACTTTTCCAACAAAAGTTACTAGAAATTTAAATACCTTTAACTTTTATACTTATTAGTTTTTCTTTAACTCGTGTCGTTTTTGAGATATTGTAACTTTAGCGTGAATACATACGTACCATTTTCAAATAAAATTTTTCAGTAAATGGTGCATTTTTCGTAAAAGATTTTCCAACAAAAGTTACTAGTAATTTTAATATCTACAACTTTTATATGTATTAGTTTTTCTTTAACTCGTGTCGTTTTTGAGATATTGTAACTTTAGCGTGAGCACATACGTACCATTTTCAAAGAGGATTTTCCAGTAAATGGTGCATTTTTCGTAAAAGATTTTCCAACAAAAGTTACTAGTAATTTAAATATCTACAACTTTTATACTTATTACTTTTTTTATAACTCGTGTGGTATTTGAGATATTGTAACTTTAGCGTGAGCACATATGTACCATTTGCAAAGGGGATTTTCCAGTAAATGGTGCATTTTTCGTAAAAGATTTTCCAACAAAAGTTACTAGTAATTTAAATATCTACAACTTTTATACTTATTACTTTTTTTATAACTCGTGTGGTATTTGAGATATTGTAACTTTAGCGTGAGCACATATGTACCATTTGCAAAGGGGATTTTCCAGTAAATGGTGCATTTTTCGTAAAAGATTTTCCAACAAAAGTTACTAGTAATTTTAATACCCTGAACTTTTATACTTATTAGTTTTTCTGTAACTCGTGTCGTTTTTGAGATATTGTAACTTTAGCGTGAATACATACGTACCATTTTCAAAGGGGATTTTCCAGTAAATGGTGCATTTTTCGTAAAAGATTTTCCAACAAAAGTTACTAGTAGTTTTAATATCTACAACTTTTATACTTATTAGTTTTTTTATAAGTCGTGTGGTTTTTGAGTTATTGTAAGTTTAGTAAGTTTTAGTATTAATTTCAGGTAAAATAAAGTACTCAGAGCGTGTGTATGACGCGTGTATGGACGCGTTCGACTGTTTGCCATTGGCGGCGCTCATGAACCAACAGTTCCTTTGCGTCCACGGGGGACTCTCACCCGAAATACACAACTTAGACGATATTCGAAAGGTAAGAAACGACCCTTTTACATCATTTACCCCCTGTATTCATGTGTTTTCTGCGCACTTCACAACAGTTTATATATATATATTATCTACACACGTGTGTAGACTACGTTTAAACATATAGTCTATTCTATAGAGAATTAAATGCTAAATACATGAATTATTAACAAAGTTTCGGGTAAACTTTCTGTGTGTTTTTGAAATTCCTTGTGGATAGAACAAAACAGAACTGAGTATACCCAAGACACCAAGACTATATGGGGGGCTCATATGGGCAAATGGGCAAATGGGCAAATGCCTGAGGTCACACACTACTTTATTGGCATAAATACAGCTTTTGCCACTTTGCCACAAAGCCTAATTATATGTGAAACAAACAAAGAAAAATTAACGTTCACTTTAAAAGACTGGTTATTGTTGCAATCAATACCAATGTGCATTGATTGCAACTATAGTTCATTTTATTCCCTCTTGCTTCTTTAATCAGTTAAAAATATGTAAAATTAGGATACTCGCATTGGTGCCAGCACCTATGCTGGTTATTAAGCCTGTACAGTGTAAAATTACAGCAAATGAGTGTTTCAAAACAGTCATTTAAAATGGCGTATAATAAATGTGAGCCAAAATGTTGTAAAACAGATAAATCTTGCTGTGACACCAAGAAATAAAAATTACTGAAGTAGCATACTTGCCAACTAGGGCATTATGTTGCTTAAAAGTGCGCTACAATGATAAACTACCGTTAAATTTAACGAATTCTTTGCAAATTTAATCGGTACATGTATTGGTACCCCTGGCTATTAATAATTCAATGTTTAAGACTGCAGACATATATTGCAGTGGCATTGCCACCACCCGAACTTTTAGATGAAATCGATTTCATCTTATTTTCCTTACAAATGCGCCTGAATATGCAAAGAACAATGCAATAAAATCACAATATGTAGTCGAAATATGTATAAACAATATGCAACAAATCCGGGTTAAATAACGTTTACCTAATCCGAGAAAAAAAATCACGCGTTTAAGAAGTTTTTCGTTATCAATATAATAATGCAGATGTTAAGGGCGTTATATCTCGGCTGAATATGCAAACATTAATGCAATAAAATCACAATTAGTAGTCAAAATATGTATAAACAATATGCATTAAATCCGGGTAAAATATCGTTTACCTAATCCGAGAAAAAAAATCACGCGTTTAAGAAGTTTTTCGTTATCAATATAATAATGCAGATGTTAAGGGCGTTATATCTCGGCTGAATATGCAAACATCAATGCAATAAAATCACAATATGTAGTCGAAATATGTATAAACAATATGCAACAAATCCGGGTAAAATATCGTTTACCTAATCCGAGAAAAAAATTCACGCGTTTAAGAAGTTTTTCGTTATCAATATAATAATGCAGATGTTAAGGGCGTTATATCTCGGCTGAATATGCAAACATCAATGCAATAAAATCACAATATGTAGTCGAAATATGTATAAACAATATGCAACAAATCCGGGTAAAATATCGTTTACCTAATCCGAGAAAAAAATTCACGCGTTTAAGAAGTTTTTCGTTATCAATATAATAATGCAGATGTTAAGGGCGTTATATCTCGCCTGAATATGCAAACATCAATGCAATAAAATCACAATATGTAGTCGAAATATGTATAAACAATATGCAACAAATCCGGGGTTAATATCGTTTACCTAATCCGAGAAAAAAAATCACGCGTTTAAGAAGTTTTTCGTTATCAATATAATAATGCAGATGTTAAGGTCGTTATATCTCGGCTGAATATGCAAACATCAATGCAATAAAATCACAATATGTAGTCGAAATATATATAAACAATATGCAACAAATCCGGGTTAAATATCGTTTACCTAAACCGAGAAAAAAATCACGCGTTTAAGAATTTTTTCGTTATCAATATAATAATGCAGATGTTAAGGGCGTTATATCTCGGCTGAATATGCAAACATTAATGCAATAAAATCACAATTAGTAGTCAAAATATGTATAAACAATATGCATTAAATCCGAGTAAAATATCGTTTACCTAATCCGAGAAAAAAAATCACGCGTTTAAGAAGTTTTTCGTTATCAATATAATAATGCAGATGTTAAGGGCGTTATATCTCGGCTGAATATGCAAACATTAATGCAATAAAATCACAATTAGTAGTCGAAATATGTATAAACAATATGCAACAAATCCGGGTAAAATATCGTTTACCTAATCCGAGAAAAAAAATCACGCGTTTAAGAAGTTTTTCGTTATCAATATAATAATGCAGATGTTAAGGGCGTTATATCTCGGCTGAATATGCAAACATCAATGCAATAAAATCACAATATGTAGTCGAAATATGTATAAACAATATGCAACAAATCCGGGTTAAATATCGTTTACCTAATCCGAGAAAAAAAATCACGCGTTTAAGAAGTTTTTCGTTATCAATATAATAATGCAGATGTTAAGGGCGTTATATCTCGGCTGAATATGCAAACATTAATGCAATAAAATCACAATTAGTAGTCAAAATATGTATAAACAATATGCATTAAATCCGGGTAAAATATCGTTTACCTAATCCGAGAAAAAAAATCACGCGTTTAAGAAGTTTTTCGTTATCAATATAATAATGCAGATGTTAAGGGCGTTATATCTCGGCTGAATATGCAAACATCAATGCAATAAAATCACAATATGTAGTCGAAATATGTATAAACAATATGCAACAAATCCGGGTTAAATATCGTTTACCTAACCCGAGAAAAAAAATCACGCGTTTAAGAAGTTTTTCGTTATCAATATAATAATGCAGATGTTAAGGTCGTTATATCTCGGCTGAATATGCAAACATCAATGCAATAAAATCACAATATGTAGTCGAAATATATATAAACAATATGCAACAAATCCGGGTTAAATATCGTTTACCTAACCCGAGAAAAAAAATCACGCGTTTAAGAAGTTTTTCGTTATCAATATAATAATGCAGATGTTAAGGTCGTTATATCTCGGCTGAATATGCAAACATTAATGCAATAAAATCACAATTAGTAGTCAAAATATGTATAAACAATATGCAACAAATCCGGGTTAAATATCGTTTACCTAATCCGAGAAAAAAAATCACGCGTTTAAGAAGTTTTTCGTTATCAATATAATAATGCAGATGTTAAGGGCGTTATATCTCGCCTGAATATGCAAACATTAATGCAATAAAATCACAATATGTAGTCGAAATATGTATAAACAATATGCAACAAATCCGGGTTAAATATCGTTTACCTAACCCGAGAAAAAAAATCACGCGTTTAAGAAGTTTTTCGTTATCAATATAATAATGCAGATGTTAAGGGCGTTATATCTCGGCTGAATATGCAAACATTAATGCAATAAAATCACAATATGTAGTCGAAATATGTATAAACAATATGCATTAAATCCGGGTTAAATATCGTTTACCTAACCCGAGAAAAAAAATCACGCGTTTAAGAAGTTTTTCGTTAACATAATTCAGTAGCACAAATACAACAATGCATAAAATATGCAAGAAACCATTCAATAAAATCACAATATTTCGTCGAAATATGAATAAATAATATACAACAATCCCGAAATTGATATCTTTTACTCAATCCGAGTAAAAAATGCACGAAAAACATGCCTTTTTTGGGCATCGTTACGTAATCTTGAAATTAAACTGTGAAATTGAGAGTGTTCTTGTTCTTTTTTTTTAATAAGTAAGCAAATATTAACTTTGGGAGTCGTCAGTTAAGATATTTAAACTTCGGTTTAATGCTTAAGCCGTTACCCAAGTGTATTATGTCATATTTCATCCATATTTTAATAATGTAAAATATATATGTTTTGACGCGCACAAGGGTGAATGGGGCGAAGGAAAGGATCAACAATAACAGGATTGTTGAGCGAAGGACACGTATATCACCTTATAAAAGCACACAATAAGGTCCCTCGCCATTTATATGAGCTCCAATAGCGATATTTTCTTCTATACGTTTAGGTATTCCTGTACAGGGGCGCATTCAGTTTATTTACGTATTAAACCGGGCCCAATACCAATTATTTATCAACTAAAGCATAAATGACGGCATTTCTCGGTGAAAGATAGAAACAATAAATGTACCTAGATTGAGAAACAACAATAACTCAATCAATCCGGATTAGTTTAGCGATAAACTCACTGGGAGTGTAACGAGAACTAATGGAATCCGAAACTAACCAATAACAATAAAACAAAACACGTATTAAATTTACCGTCTGGCTAACTCATGTAAATCCCGCAATTATTCCGGAACACCGGAACCGTAACTGCTACGAGAAACTTCGCACAATATTATATCCGTATCGACCCGGACTTAAGTGACACTTATCGGTCATCATAAACAAATATACAATTCGGATATGAAAGAAATGATTCGTTTGTTGAAAATGCAATCAGTATTGATTAAAAATACATGTCAATGTAACTTAAGGGTGAGATTCGATTACTGATTGATTCAAATCAAAATCAGTAATGAACAAAACTCATTTCGTGCTGAAAGAGTTGGCACTATTCGCAAACTAACTTGATTACTGAACAGGATATTATTCATACATGTAAATTACTTTGTGTATGTTTCATAATCCTATTAGAGGGTTTGTTGTTATCCTTCAAGAATCCTAAATCAGTACTGGGTTACATAAATTTAACGATTAGGGCACACTGGGTTGTTTTTACTTTCATAAACACAGTAATAAGTATTGTACTAATATAATAACCATTTTCAAAGGCGATTATTCAGGAAATGGTGCATTTTTCATAAAAACTTTTCCAGTAAAAGTTATAAGCAATTATAATATCTTCAACTTTTATACTAATTAGTTTTTCCCTAACTCATGCCGTTTTTGAGATATTGTAACTTTAGCTTGAGTACATACGTACATATATAATAACCATTTTCAAAGGTAATTTCTCAGGAAATACTGCAGTTTTCGTAAAATTTTTTCCAACAAAAGTTACTAACAGTTATAATATCTTCAACTTTTATACTGCGTAGTTTTTCATTAACTCGTGTCGTTTTCGAGATATTGTAACTTTAGCGTGAGTACATACGTACTAATATAATAACTATTTTCAAAGCTGACTTTTCAGGAAATGGTGCAGTTTTCGTAAAAGTTTTTCCAACAAAAGTTACTTTAAGTTTAAATATCTTTCATTTTTATACTAATTAGTTTTTCTCTAACTCATGCCGTTTTAGAGATATTGAAACTTTAGTGTGAGTACCTACGTACTAATATAATAGCCATTTTCAATGGCGATTTTTTAGTAAATGGTGCATTTTTCGTACAAACTTTTCCAACAAAAGTTACTAGCAATATTAATATCTTTAATATTTATACTTATTAGTTTATCTTTAACTCGTGTCGTTTTCGAGATATTGTAACTTTAGCGTGAGTACATACGTACTAATATAATAACTATTTTCAAAGCTGACTTTTCAGGAAATGGTGCAGTTTTCGTAAAAGTTTTTCCAACAAAAGTTACTTTAAGTTTAAATATCTTTAATTTTTATACTAATTAGTTTTTCTCTAACTCATGCCGTTTTAGAGATATTGAAACTTTAGTGTGAGTACCTACGTACTAATATAATAGCCATTTTCAATGGCGATTTTTTAGTAAATGGTGCATTTTTCGTACAAACTTTTCCAACAAAAATTACTAGCAATATTAATATCTTTAACTTTTATATTTATTAGTTTTTCTTTAACTCGTGTCGTTTTCGAGATATTGTAACTTTAGCTTACATACGTATTTTGAATTGCGTAATATCGCAATAACCTGCGACTGACAGGTAAATAGAATTATTGCAAAATGTCTTCTTTGTCGAGTTGAAGTAAAGACAAGTGTACTTATATTTTCTTAAGCAACGATTCGGATTTTATGCGCCATTTAATCGCACAGGCACAATCTGTCAATTGCAGCTAAATTATGTTTATTTAATTACACCCGCTGGTTACATTCTAATGTTGTTACGTTACCTAACTTTTATTTATAATAAGTAAAACCACTACATAATTAATCTTAAATCTAATAAAAATATCCTATTAAATTATTTAAGTACAGTAAATCGGTTATTTATGAAATATTATGAATATTGTTTGTTTGGAGGCTCTACCGAAATGTACAATATATATTATATACTGAGCTGGAGGCATTAGTGTTAGTTATAATGCAGTTAAATAATATTTAATTAATTTTAAATACACGCGTGAGCTTCGCAAACATGGCGGCAAAGCATGGATAACAGAATGACACACTGCCACATACTGTTTCACGCATTGCAGCTGCAAACAATTTCACACAGACTCACCGACCGCTTCACATACTCATCTGTGTTTGAAAACCACATTTACAAAATATATATATATATATATATATATATATATATATATATATATATATATATATATATATATATATATATATATATATATATATATATATATATATATATATATATATGTATACATGAATGCAACGGCGTTTACGACACGTTACACGCAAACTAATCGAATCATCGCTTCAGTCAGCGTTCACTCAGCGAATCTGTATTGTTTTGGACTGGACTAGACTCAATTTACTACAATTAAATAAATCCCTTATTTGAATTCCAGCCAAATCAATATACATATACATATATATATATAATAGTTTGTGGACGTGTATCTACTCTGAAGGTACCAGGCCGAATTTAATGAAATTTAATATACATATAAAGTATACGCCCGTGAAGTTCCCATTACATTTTAAACCCAATCGTTTGTACAGGGCCAGAGTTATAGGGCCCCAAAATTTAGTACCCTCCTAAATACAACCCTTAGTCAAGTTTAAAAAAATGTAGAATTTTTTACTATTAATTCTAAGATATTTTTAGTCTTTATAGTTTTTTCAAATTGTGACCCATTGGGCGTATAAAAATAATATAAATATATGTTGAAGTATATTGAACCTATAAGTGAAACGAACGAGCTGGTAGCACTGGCGCTAGTATAGAGAACTCTTAAACAACATTAGATTGTAACCAGCAGGTGTAATTAAATAAACATAATTTAGCTGCAATTGACAGATTGTGCCTGTGCGATTAAATGGCGCATAAAATCCGAATCGTTGCTTAAGAAAATATAAGTACACTTGTCTTTACTTCAACTTGACAAAGAAGACATTTTGCAATAATTCTATTTACCTGTCAGTCGCAGGTTATTGCGATATTACGTAATTCAAAATATAGAGATATTGCAAAAATAGAACATTTAAAACGAAATATACTAAACAAATAGTGGAAGAAAAATCGTTTTTGAATGTAGTTATTATATGTACTCAAACTTAAGTTACAATATCTCGAAAACGGCACGAGTTAGAGTAAAACTAATTAGTATAAAAGTTGAAGATATTATAACTGTTAGTAACTTTTGTTGGAAAAGTTTTTACAAATAATGCACCATTTACTGAAAAATCCGTTTTGAAAATGGGTTATTATATTAGTACGTATGTACTCAAACTTAAGTTACAATATCTCGAAAACGGCATGAGTTAGAGTAAAACTAATTAGTATAAAAGTTGAAGATATTATAACTGTTAGTAACTTTTGTTGGAAAAGTTTTTACAAATAATGCACCATTTACTGAAAAATCCGTTTTGAAAATGGGTTATTATATTAGTACGTATGTACTCAAACTTAAGTTACAATATCTCGAAAACGGCATGAGTTAGAGTAAAACTAATTAGTATAAAAGTTGAAGATATTATAACTGTTAGTAACTTTTGTTGGAAAAGTTTTTACAAATAATGCACCATTTACTGAAAAATCCGTTTTGAAAATGGGTTATTATATTAGTACGTATGTACTCAAACTAAAGTTACATTATCTCGAAAACGGCACGAGTTAGAGTAAAACTAATTAGTATAAAAGTTGAAGATATTATAACTGTTAGTAACTTTTGTTGGAAAAGTTTTTATTGAAAATGCACCATTTACTGAAAAATCCGTTTTGAAAATGGGTTATTATATTAGTACGTATGTACTCAAACTAAAGTTACATTATCTCGAAAACGGCACGAGTTAGAGAAAACTAATTAGTATAAAAGTTGAAGATATTGATATTTCTAGTAACTTTTGTTGGAAAAGTTTTTACGAAAAATGTCTGTATAAAATGTGGCAATATGATCTTTTGATAATACTGCAGCGTCGAAAAGATATTTTAGTGTAATAGTATTTGGATCTACGCCAATATGCTGCGACAATTGGGTAACTGCAGACGAAGAGGAGGACGACGAAGAAGAGGAAGACAATTCTTTCTAGTAAACGAAATATGAGAGGGAGAATGAAACTCGAGTGTGGAAGAAGAAGAAGAAGAAGAATACTACTTAAGTGCGGTGTCTCTTGATCTTGGGGTTTTTGTGTGCATCGACCGATGCCGGGGAAGAACACCTTTTTACCGGGGTTTAATCTGTCTCAAAAATAATTTAAAATTATCTAAATAATACAAATCGTAACAATTACAATATGTTTTTGGAACGAATATATTTTAATTTAGGATTAAAGAACGTTTAAAGGGGAGCAATTATTTTTGTTTTCACGCTACTGGGATTCCCCTACGTATATAATATGTCGAAGATGGCGGACAAGAGAAACCGGTTGGGTAACCCGATCAATAAAGCATTATAACCTCACTATCATCCTTTTTTCTCCCTCTCTCTCTCACTATGTTTCGTCTTATTCTCGTTTTTGGTACATTTAACACAATTCTCAGTTTTCCTTATATATATATATAAATATATCCATTTTAGTTGAATTACGAATGTACGCTTAACCGTAATTAAAATGTGCGTGTTTAACTTTTCCCCTTTCCCCCGTCAGTCCCCTCGATTACAATTGTGATGAATTTTTGCGATAATCAAGGCGCCAGCCGTTATTATACGCGTAAATATTTTCAACGTATAAAATAACCAGAAAATTGCCGGAGATTTCATCATACTTTTGGTGCGTGCTTATCAAATTTGCCATGCAATATTTTCACTTCCGGTTGCCGGTATTTATAGCCCCGGTCAAATGTAAATGCTGCCTAAAGCTTAATAAGTAATGGGGGAAAAACAGTTATTTTTATATATTTAATTATAATTGGGTGGAAAATTACTTATAATTTGAAGTGTCCACTGGATTTTTTTTGGTATAAAAAATTACGAAAAATAAATTCAGGGATGATTACAATACGTTTTAGACTATGTAGAATCAAAACCAGCTTAGGTTAAACGCACCTATGCGTTCAGTTCGCCTTATAAGTAATATTTGAAAAAATGTTTTAAATTATAATATTTAATAATTTTTTATGCCCTTTGGGTTAATAATATGCAAAAATCGTATAGATATAAAATATCTTAGAATTATTTGTAGAATTTTTGGGTATTTAAATTATTTTTATAAGGGCAGTATTAAGGCAGGAATGATAAAATTTGAAATATATTTAATAATTTTTTATGGCCTTTGGGTTAACAATATGAAAAATATGTATGGATATAAAATATCTTAGAATTATTATTTAAATTTTTAGGTATTTAAATTATTTTTATAAGGGCAGTATTAAGGGGGGTTATAAATTTTGGGGCCCTATAACTCGGGACGTAAACAGGCGATTAAATTTAAACTGCGTATGGATGCAAATAGGATATCAAGTAATGTGTGTACCAAATTTGCTGTAAATCGTTTGGGTACCTTCAGAGTAGAAAGCACAAATGTGGAGCGAGCGACGACTAACATTTAATTATGTGTATTATATATTTGGTCCAAAATCTTTTAGATTATCGTATTTAATAATTTTTTAAGGCCATTGAGTTAACAATATGAAAATATTGTATAAATATAAAATATCTTAGAATTATTATTTAAATTTATTGGTATTTAAATTATTTTTATAAGTGCAGTATTAAGGCGGGAATTATAAAATTTTAAATATATTTAATAATTTTTTATGGCCTTTGGGTTAACAATATGAAAAATATGTATGGATATAAAATATTTTAGAATTATTAGTAGAATTTTTAGGTATTTAAATTATTTTTATAAGGTCAGTATTAAGGGGGGTTATACATTTTGGGGCCCTATAACTCGGGACGTAAACAGGTGATTAAATTTAAAATGCGTATGGATGCAAATAGGATATCAAGTAACTTGTGTACCAAATTTGGTGTAAATCGCTTGGGTACCTTCAGAGTAGAAAGCACAAATGTGGAGCGAGCGACGAATAACATTTAATTATGTGAATTATGCTACTTCTGTACTTACGTAAATATATAAATATATTCATTTATAGTTTATATAAATAATAACAAATTAATTAAAACAATATTATAATTACGTAAATAAATCGGCCATCAATTTTGATTATAATTAATAATTGTGTTTATCTACATGATTTATATTAATGTTTATATTAAAATAACCAATTTCAAATTGATAAATTATGCATTTTAATTATATTTAAATATGTAGAACGTAATTTAGAAACGTCGTTATTAACAGGAACTAAATCGTAATTAAATCTGTATTGGTTAAATTTAAATGTGTTTTTTAATGAATTGAGTAATAATGTGTGTTTTTTTTTTTGGTTTATTTGAATGTTACAGTTAGACAGATTCAAGGAACCCCCCGCTTTCGGGCCTATGTGTGATTTATTATGGTCTGATCCTCTCGAAGATTTTGGCAATGAAAAAAATGCTGAACATTTTTCGCACAATTCCGTCAGAGGATGTTCATACTTTTACAGGTAACATATTTAATGTGTTTATTATAAAATTAATTGTGCAAAATTTAAAATATCGTTCGAAAAAATAAAATACAATAAAGTGTAATAATATAATTAGATAAATGTATTCTTTTGATGTCAAAATTTGTGTCGGATGTAATTTAAAAGCAGGCAAATAAAAATAACAGAGCAATATGTCCGCAAAATAAACACCCGGATGCCATATTTTGTTTTTACAACACAAGTATTACGTTTTTATGTTATGATTATGATATTGTCATAAAAAGTAAATAACAAAGTAACAAATGGACGCTATCATTTTATAAAACCCAATTTATATTTCACGGGCGGGTAAATAAATACATATTTTTATAGTACGTTGTACGTGTGTGTGTCTGTAATATCTACCTATTTCGTAATTGGTTGCAATTACAATTCGTTTATTTTCAGCTATGCGGCTTGCTGTGATTTCCTACAGAATAATAATTTACTGTCCATAATAAGAGCGCATGAAGCACAGGATGCAGGGTAAGTACACTTACAATACTGTAGACATATTGAACTTGAAATTAAATAAAAATTAACCCAAATATATGGATTCTCCTAATTTCTAGGAAACCAAACAAAATAAATCATTTTTTAATGCGTTTAATTTTGTTCCAGTTATCGAATGTACAGAAAAAGTCAGACAACAGGCTTTCCGTCTCTTATTACCATTTTCTCAGCACCCAACTACTTGGATGTCTATAATAATAAGGTACGTGCTATATTTTCCATCAATCTGCAACATCGTTGCACTAAAACCCCGTTTACGAACTACTTGGATTATTTATGACACTTTTCCCACAATAGTTCTCTGCTCTTGTCATAAAATACTATAATAAAACGGCCAATAAAGGACAACGCCGTTATACCATGTCTTACTACTTTTCTTATTACTTTAGGTGGACCTATTCACACATTCTTGCATTTTTAGAACATTTACGAAGTCTTATAAACCAAATAGATTACGCTGAAGGCATTAATGCCTATACTTGTGTTTATTTTTTCTATTTTCTCCACTAAATTAAATATACGATGCGCTGAAGGCATTAGTGCCTGCAATTATGGTTGTTATTCATTGTATTCTTATCAAATCGAGTATATGACACGCTGAAGGCATTGGTGCCTATACATATGTTTATTTTTGCTCACTAAACTGATTCGGCGACCTAAATGCTTGTAACTATGCTTATAAGGCAAGCTGAAGGCATTGGTGCCTATACCTATGTTTATTTTTTCTCACTGAATGTATTACACGGTGAGCTGCAGGCAGTAATGTTTTCCTAACCAAATCGATTATACGACACGCTGAAAGCATTGGTGCACGTGTGCTTGTAATTATTGTTTTCCCTAACCGATTATAAAGTGCGCTGAAGGCATTAGTGCACATGTGCTTGTAATTATTGTTTTCCCTAACCGATTATAAAGTGCGCTGAAGGCATTAGTGCCTATACTTTTGTTTATTTTGCTCATTAAATTGATTGTACGAGTTGTTCTATTCTGGCGCACTGAAGGCATTGGTGCTTATAGCTAAATTAGTTATACGGTGAGCTGAAGGCATTAGTGCCTGTATCTATGCTTGTTATTATTGTTTTCCTAACCAAATCGATTATAAAGTGCGCTGAAGGCATTGGTGCACATGTGCTTGTAATTGTTTTCTCTAACCGATTATAAAGTGCGCTGAAGGCATTAGTGCACATGAGCTTGTAATTGTTTTCCCTAGCCGATTATTAAGTGCGCTGAAGGCATTAATGCCTTTATTTTTGTTTATTTTGCTCATTAAATTGATTGCACGAGTTGTTCTATTCTAGCGCTCTGAAGGCATTGGTGCTTATAGCTATGTTTATATTTTCTTACTAAATTGATTATAAAGTGCGCTAAAAGCATTGGTGCACATGTGCTTGTAATTATTGTTTGCCCTAGCCGATTATAAAGTGCGCTGAAGGCATTAGTGCCTATACTTATGTTTATTTTGCTCATTAAAGTGTACGAGTTGTTCTATTCTGGCGTTCTGAAGGCATTGGTGCTTATACTTATGTTTATATATTCTTACTAAATTAATTATATGGGGAGCTGAAGGCATTGGTGCACATGTGCTTGTAATTATTGTTTTCCCTAGTCGATTATAAAGTGCGCTGAAGGCATTAGTGCCTAAACTTTTGTTAATTTTGCTCATTAAATTGATTGTACGACGAGTTGTTCTATTCTGGTGCGCTGAATGCATTGGTGCTTATAGCTATGTTTATATCTTCTTACCAAATCGATTATAAAGTGCGCTGAAGGCATTGGTGCACATGTGCTTGTAATTATTGTTTTCCCTAGCCGATTATAAAGTGCGCTGAAGGCATTAGTGCCTAAACTTTTGTTAATTTTGCTCATTAAATTGATTGTACGACGAGTTGTTCTATTCTGGTGCGCTGAATGCATTGGTGCTTATAGCTATGTTTATATTTTCTTACTAAATTGATTATAAAGTGCGCTGAAGGCATTGGGGCACATGTGCTTGTAATTCTGTTTTCCCTAGCCGATTATAAAGTGCGCTGAAGGCATTAGTGCCTAAACTTATGTTTATTTTGCTCATTAAATTGATTGTACGAGTTGTTCTATTCTGGCGCTCTGAAGGCATTGGTGCTTATAGCTATGTTTATATTTTCTTACTAAATTAATTATATGGGGAGCTGAAGGCATTGGTGGCACTTATGCTTGTTATTGTGAACGCAAAAGTGAGCAAAATCGTATTAAAAATAATAATATTGCAATTTATAATACTGTAGCACATTGCAACAATTTTAAATAGAAATGAATATTTAATTTCTTTAACAAATAATGCTTGAATATATAAATATGTATTGTAAATAAATAGAACATAAAATTGTGTATTGAGTGAGCTGCAGGCACTGACGGCAATGGTTGTTCTTGTTCTTTTTGGTTTGGTTGCAGGCTGCAGTGTTAAAATACGAAAATAACGTAATGAATATCCGTCAGTTCAATTGTTCCCCGCATCCGTATTGGTTGCCGAACTTCATGGACGTGTTCACGTGGTCGCTGCCATTTGTCGGCGAAAAGGTCACGGAAATGCTAGTCAACGTACTCAACATTTGTTCGGACGATGAACTCATGTCCGATGGTGATGATGCACTCGAAGAAGGTTCGTACTCCATAATCTATTATGCACTAAACAATTACACAACTCCCTATTTTATATTCTAAATCAATAACATTTATTACCCAAGTTTTTGAATTATTAAATCATTGAGTTTGTTTTCCGTGGTTATTAAACTTATTTAGCCTTTCGTCCAGTAAGTAGTAAGTAAGTCGAGTGTAGGCCACTCCACATTTTTGTATAATGAATGAATCTACGGATAACAAACTCAAATTTAATATAAAAAATGCCCATAATTACAATTGGTATATTTTAAAAATGCCCCCAAAAACAATATGAACACTGCCCAATTTCCATTATGTCAATATAACTAATATAAATTGTTTAAATTATTTTTTTGCTATCATGGACACATAGATGGTAAGGTTCGATTTTTATTATTCCAAACAATTTTCGCTTCCATATTTAGTAGTTGCCATTTTTTGTAGCGTGCTTGTTTACCGTATTATTTCTGTATTTTAGTCGAATCCCATTTTTATTTTATTTATATATATATATATATTAATATATATAAAAAAACTCACACAGTAATTTAAAAATTAAATAATTATCCTCTCAAATATGTTCAATTCTGCACCTCTTAGAATACACAACAATGTCCAAAACATGGACCCAGTGTCTTTGACAACAAACGTCTCATATAAACTACGTAATTCGTAATATTGGGACAAAATGTCTTATATCGGGACAAAATGTCTTATATCTGGACCAACATATGTATGTCGAGACAAATTGTTTTCTATTATTGTTGTTTGTTGGTTCAAAATGTCTATAAATACTTGTTTCGGTTTGCAATATAAGACCAAACGGGACAAAATGTCTTGTATAAGAACAAGATGTCTTATACTGTAGTAGAATTCAGGACAAAGTGTCTTATATCGGGTCCAACAAATTCTTTTGCAGTTAAAAACAATTTATAACTGCAATATAAGATCAACCGGGACAAACTGTCTTGTATAAGAGCAAGATATCTTATATTGTAGTAGAATTGAGGACAAAGTGTCTTATATCGGGACCAACATATTCTTTTGCAGTTAAAAACGTTTTGTGTCGGGATAAATCGTATTCTATTAATGTTTGACAAAATGTCTTTAAAAATACATGTTTCAATCTGCAATATAAGATCAAACGGGAAAAAGTGTTTTGTATAAGAACAAGATGTCTTATATTGTTGTAGAATTGAGGACAAAGTGTCTTATATCGGGACCAACATATTTTTTTAAAATTAAAAACGTTTTGTGTCGGGATAATATGTATTCTATTAATGTGGTTTGTTGGGACAAAATAAATACATGTTTCAATCTGCAATATAAGATCATACGGGACAAAGTGTCTTATATTGTAGTAGAATTGTGGACAAAAGGTCTAAATCTTGGACATTTGTTGTGCATTCAGAAGTTTCAACCACAATTATGAATATTATGCATCTAATACTATATTTGAATTAAATGGTCCGATTTCGTAATGTTGCATATTTGGATAATTTTGGTTGGGACATTCTAAAAATGTTGAATTCCGCACCAAATCAAATTGCAACGCACTATATCTAAATTTTGAGCAAAAGTCAAAATTTTGTTGAATGTTATTTCACTGTTTTCTCTCGTTTATTTTATTATAATTTTATTTAGTTGAATTAAGTGTGTTTTTCTGTGAATTATATTGCAAATATACAAACTATTTCGTATATATATATTTCTATTGCACACACACAAAAAAAAAGTATTTTTAAATACCGCTTAGACATTCTGTTTGATTTTAATTTGAAATATTTCGTTATTTTTTCTTCTATTTCTGACACGACTTCTATTTTTCACTATTTGTCTATATTTGCCCTCGGATACGCGCAATTCTACACAGCGAAAACAACAATTATTATTAATAGAAAACCTGGTAAGTTTATACAAGGCTTGTCAAAAATAATCAATTAAATATATAAAGTTTTTTGTAAAACCAAATAACACAATTTATTAAGAAATTTCTGATTTTTTCTTTTTTTTTTTTTGTCATAATTTAAATGATAACTCGCGGTGTGCATTTTTGATTGTGCTTTTTAATAAAAAAAAAGGGCACTATTTGATTAGTTTTAACCTAAATTAATACACAATCACAGAATTGAATTAATTAATCAAAAGGGTTTACGCTATCTTCTATCTTAAAACACTTATTTACTTTTTATAATAATTACTACCTATACTGTAAATAATTACCACTTTTTTGTAAAATTACACTAAATTTACATTGAAATTTCATTCATAGTTACTGTATTTATAGTAAAAATTACAATAATGTAAAATTACTCATCGCAATAATGTAATTTTACTAAATTATAGTAAAATTACACTAATAACTACCGTTAATTTACTTGAAACTATTACTAAATAGTACATTTGTACATATATATATATATATATATATATATATATATATATATATATATATATGTTTTCTGAATACAATAAAAAGTGTAAAATTACACTTCGTAATAGTGTCATTTTACTAATTCCCAGTAAAGTTGCACTAAATATTTATATATATTTACCAAATTGAGTAAAAACTACAAGAGTGTAAAATTACACTTCGAAATACTATAATTTTACTAAATTCCAGTAAAGTTGCACTAAATATTTACAACAAGAGTGTAAAATTACATTTAGAAATGTAATTTTTACCAAATATTAATGTTTCGTTACTGAATTCACTAATTAGTATAAAATTACACTTCGAAATAATATAATTTTACTAATTCACTGTAAAGTTGCACCTAATTGAGTAAAAACTGCAAGAGTGTAAAATTACACTTAAAAATGTAATTCTTTCCAAGTTATTAATGTTTTGTAACTGATTTTAGTAATAAGTGTAAAATTACACTTCGTAATAGTATAATTTTACTAATTCCCAGTAAAGTTGCACTAAATATGTTTACTAAATTGAGTAAAAACTACAATAGTGTAAAATTACACTTAGAAATGTAATTTTTACTAAATATTAATGTTTCGTTACTGATTTCAGTAATAAGTGTAAAATTACACTTCGAAATAGTATAGTTTTACTAATTCCTAGTAAAGTTGCACTAAATATGTTTACTAAATTGAGTAAAAACTACAATAGTGTAAAATTACACTTAGAAATGTAATTCTTTACCAAATACTAATGTTTCGTTACTGATTTCAGTAATAAGTGTGAAATTACACTTCGAAATAGTATAGTTTTACTAATTCCTAGTAAAGTTGCACTAAATATGTTTACTAAATTGAGTAAAAACTACAATAGTGTAAAATTACACTTAGAAATGTAATTCTTTACCAAATACTAATGTTTCGTTACTGATTTCAGTAATAAGTGTAAAATTACACTTCAAAATAGTATAGTTTTACTAATTCCCAGTAAAGATGCACTAAATATGTTTACCAAATTGAGTAAAAACTACAATAGTGTAAAATTACACTTAGAAATTTAATTTTTACTAAATATTAATGTTTCGTCACTGATTTCAGTAATAAGTGTAAAATTACACTTCGAAATAGTATAGTTTTACTAATTCCCAGTAACGTTGCACTAAATATGTTTACTAAATTGAGTAAAAACTACAATAGTGTAAAATTACACTTAGAAATGTAATTTTTACCAAATATTAATGTTTTGTAACTGATTTCAGTAATAAGTGTAAAATTACACTTCGTAATAGTATAGTTTTACTAAATCCCAGTAAAGTTGCACTAAATATTTACTACAAGAGTGTAAAATTACATTTAGAAATGTAATTTTTACCAAATATTAATGTTTCGTTACTGAATTCACTAATTAATGTAAAATTACACTTCGAAATAATATAATTTTACTAATTCACTGTAAAGTTGCACTAAATATTTCTGAGCGGAGTAAAAACTATAAAATAGTGTAAAATTACACTTGGAAATGTAATTTTACTAAATTATAGTAAATTTACATTAAATTTGAATACAAATTCGGTGATTTGAATAGAAAGTGCAGTATTTTTACGTGTAAATTCACTTAAAAGTGCTATAATTATTTTTACAGTGTAGCCTCTACTATTGTTATGCATTTTTTCTCCAATTTAGTAGTTTTTGAATTTTGTTCCTATAATTTGTGAAACCTATTGTTTAGAATTAGCCCGTACAGTACTTGTAGCATGTTGCATTTTAATTAAATATATTCTCCCAGAGTTACGTATAAACAATTTTGCGAATAATAAATTATGTTTTCATTATTGCAGGATTATTATATTGGTTAATACATCAAGTTTGACATGTTTTGAGACAATTAGATGTTGTAAAACACACACATAAACTGCTCCAACATTCAAAATTCTTACATTTCTTAATCTGTCTCGCTCAAAATTCATTTATTTTGAGACAGTTTCATGTTTTATTTGTAATTCTAACATTTTTATATAGTATATATTTTAATAAAATACTATTTAATAATTTTCCTGTGCTGTATCGCTCAAACCACAATTTTTGAGCTATTTGAGCGATATTTCTTAAATACTTGTTACTCCTAATATTTAATTAAACTATTTTGTTTCTATATAAAAGGTTTTGTAGTTTTAGAGCTACACATACTTTTTTGAGCGATACATTTTTGAGCTAATTGACATATCCTGTTGTAAAACAGTGCAAATCATGTATTTAATTTAATTCCCTAGCTATAAACAGATGTTTGAGCAATTTGAGCCACTACTAGAATAGTTAAATTTGCATCAATTATTAATAAATGAAAATAGCTGAAATAATAGTTAAATTGAGTTAATTAGCGACAATTAAACACGGAATGAAGTTTTTGAGCCACTACTAGAATAGTTAAATTTGCAATAATTAATAATAAATGAAAAGAGCTGAAATAATTGATTAAATTAGAGACAATTAAACACGGAATGAACTTTTTGAGTAATTTGAGCCCACTACTAGAATAGTTAAATTTGCAATAATTAATAATAAATGAAAAGAGCTGAAATAATTGAGTAAATTAGAGACAATTAAACACGGAATGAAGTTTTTGAGCATTTTGAGCTCTGCAGAAATAACATTCTCGGCTTTTACATGTAGATTTATTTATTGGGTATTTTTGTTTTTATTTAGAATTGCAATTTGAAATTCGCTTATTTTTTGAGTTGGTTGAGTCCGTTTGGCTTTTGAGAATTAATTACTGTAGTTTTAATCGGTTTGAAATATTAAAAGTTCGGATTTTTTTTGGATAGTTTTGATGAATTTTGTTAATTATGGCTTAATTAAACTTAATTGGTTTTAAATGCTATATTTTCTATACGCACTATTTTTGTTTTGTTTTTTTCTATAAACTCTCCATTTCATCGCATAATCAACTGATCCTGTTATCCATGATTATCGTCTGATTAATGCTGACCTTGGTACCTAAAAATTCGGTAAGTTGGACACCCTATAGCTGTTCCACTACATTTTTACAGTCACGAAAATACATTTTTATATATTTAAATAAATAATTTATATTATTTGTGAAAATGTTATGGAACAATTATAGTTTATTTGTTGTGCTTTAGCGCTATGCTTAGATATTTTACACTTTCAGCTAATTTTTCAGCATGAATTCTAATTTTATGTAATATTTACAACTGTTCGACTAATACCAAAAAAATGATTAATTATTTTGTGTTAAAAATGTTTCCCCAGATGCTACATTTAATCTTAAAAATTAAATTCTAATTGTACTTCCTTCTTCTTTACAGAATTTAGATTAGTTGAATATAAATGTGTGCTTATGTTAAAAAATAAAACAGATAGAAGATCGATGTGTAGATTTATCAATAATAATTAGAATAATTTGTATTTATAGTTATTTGTGCATTTTTTAGGGGCAGCAGCAAATCTTCGGAAGGAAGTTATACGAAATAAAATACGAGCAATCGGGAAAATGGCGAGAGTTTTCTCTGTATTAAGGTATAATAAATAAATAAATAATTAAATATGTATATATATATATTTAATTATTAGGGAAGAAAGTGAATCTGTGCTTCAATTGAAGGGACTGACCCCAACAGGCGCCCTGCCCCTAGGTGCGCTATCAGGTGGCAAGAATAGCTTGAAAAATGGTAAACCTAAACAATAAACCATTCTTTTCAGGGCTTTACTTTATTTTTAATGTTTAGCGTTGCAAGGTTTCTCGCCGAACCACAAAATCACAAGTTTCGCGGAAGCGAAGGGTCTGGACGCGATTAACGAGCGTATGCCGCCGCGCATCGACGCCGTACCGTCGCCCAGCGCTGAAGACGTGTCCCCAGCAAAAGAAAACACCTCACAGAACCATGCGCACACCAATGCGCATTCGTGAGCGATACCGCAGACAACCACACAAGAGACACAGGTAATTCCACCCAAATTACATAAAAAAAATATAAAAGATAATCAAATAGCAACAATCACCGCTTTTCTGAAGCTCAGTCTGCTTTAAAATAGACAAAAACGAATCAAACGTCTGAATGAAATCAGTCAAAATTGGTTTTTGTGTGATAAATCTTCAATTACATTGATGATTTGAAGTGTATTTAGTGTGTTGTGTACTTTACACAGAGTGGCATATATTGATTAAGTATGCCAATGACAAATATAAATAATTGTTTAATTTTATTTATTATAATTTGAAGTTTGAGTCGCTATTAAAGCATTTATGTTAAAATGAGCGACCAAAAAACAAATATAAATAAAAGAGCTACCACATGTGAGCGTCAAATACAGTATTTCAATGTGATTTAGTGACATACGAGTTATGGAAACATTGTTTGCAATATAAGTAATTGTTTAATTTTATTTATTATAATTTGAAGTTTGAGTTGCTATTAAAGCATTTATGTTAAAATGAGCGACCAAAGAACAAATATAAATAAAAGTGCTACCACACGTGAGCATCAAATACAGTATTTCAATGTGATTTAGTGACATACGAGTTATGGAAACATTGTTTGCATTAGTAAATCTTAAGTTTGAGGAGAGTAACATGTTATTATATTCAATTTTGAATTATTTAATATGAAATAAGTACCTAATTTCCATATATTATTAGCAAATACGTGAAATTCCGTCCATTTATTTTAATTCATAGTTAATATTTTCACTTCAAAATGGCCAAAATGCAGTGATTTTTGCAAATATGATTTGGGGTAAGATTCTATAGTTGGTCCAATAACTGCAAGTAAGTAAATTTATAATTCTGATTATTAGGGAAATAAAATCTTGAAGACCTATGTTCTGTATACCATATGGGCACATGGTGCCCATGGGTGACCCCCTAGTTTTAAATAATTAAATTGGTTAGATTCAGTCGGCTCTGTGAGTGTAATGTCGATGATTTAGAACGTAAACTCAGACATTTGCGTAATATTTATTGATTTTACGAGTTATGCTCTGATTTAACTTGTATAAATGTTTAAACCACATGTAATTTTTTTGTGTAATTGCAGGAGTATGCAATTCAACCGCCTCCAGGGAACGGTTGGTCAAGTCGCTCATCATTAAGTTATATATTACATAAAAAATACATCTCTGTTAGCTTCTAGCAATGCGTCTTCATTCGTTTTATCGTGTCTCCTGCTAGAACGGCGGGTTCGTTCGCAAAATAAACAAAAAAAAAAAAAAATCCAACAAAACAAAACATAAAAAAAACAACAAAAAATAAAACTAAAAAAAAAAAATTAAATAAAACTATTTACTATACAATTATTACTATAACTACTGAAAAACTTATAATTAAAATTACATTTTTATGATTTCTACTACTAAAACAAAAACAAAGTAAAACTGGTACAAGTAGCAGGTCTGCTTTTACTACACGGTATAATTAATTAAAATTTACGGTCAGTAATTAAACAACTATAACATTCACGGTTAATAAAACAATTGTCCAATTTTTCGTTTACTTCGAAAAAAATAATTAATATATATATATAATCGGGATTCGAACCCAGCACTATTAACTAATGGACGAATTTAAAACACCTGTGGTCCTGGGTTCAAACCCCAGTCAATCTTAAACGATGTTTCATCCATTCAAATTAAGATTTAATCGATTTTGACTGCATAATTTAAACCCAGAGTTACTTTAAGCAACTGTCTAAACGGTATGCTTAATTGCACAACTGGTACTTAACTTTAAGTGGAGCTATTTTACCGTACTTAATAAATAAAATACAATTAAACTAAATTTGTTTTAAATATATTTGACTTTAAACAGTAAATTATTTTGACTGGCTTAAAGTTAAGTGAGCTTAAAACTTCGTGCATTAATCCAAAATTTCTTTCATTTTTATATTGATTGGATATATCGACAATTGTTTTACTCCAATAACTACAATTGTTGGAAAAAACGTTATAAATCTGATGAAAAATGTTTTTTTTTTGTATTGTTTTAATTGTTGAAACGGTGCAAAAAAATGTTTATGGGGTTTTTTCATTGATTGTGTTTATTGGGAATATCGGAAATGTTGTATTTGTGTAGTAATTGGCCAGTTTTGTCTGTATTTGGCCGCACGATGCAATTGAGTGATAATACTATGCGTGCCATAAGTCCCTTTTCTCATCAGTCACCTACATTTATTATTATATAATTCATTCCCATTTATCATCAATCATTCGTGAATCACCATTATTCAGTCAGTCAGTGTGAATTAATTTAAATAATGAAGATATTGCTATTTAAATAAATAAACGACAGTTAATATATTACAAAATCACAAGCGGTATATATATATATATATATATATATATATATATATATATATATATATATATATATATATATATATATATATATATATATATATATATAAACCCAAACAAATTTCTCTCTATTAATCTACATAAAAATGAAAAAGAAAAAAAAAAACGTTTTGATTTTTGAGGAAATTACACACATCTTTGCTACGAGCTGTACTTACTTTTTTCATTGTACAAATTGTGTTATAATATTTACTATAAATTAAATGGTTAGTTAATATATATAAATATATTATCTTTAACTTTGCGTCTGAAAGATAATATTTAATGATTTTATGATGCTGTGATTTCTTTTTCTTTGTGCTTTCATTCATCCTCAGTTACATCTCTAATACATCACAACTAGGAGTAGTTCGCAGTTCAAATATAAAACGTACTTCGCAGAAATATCTCATTTTACTGCATAAACCCCACAAAAATCCCAGCAAACACATTCATTTAATATGACTTCCCTGAGATGTCGCAAAGACGTAACATACGCATATTAAGTCGCTGCAACATCACATAGAAGTCACAAGAATCAAATTGTTTACTCTCAGCAAACACATTCTTTAATATTACTTCCCTGAGATGTCGCGGAGACGTAATATACGTATGTTAAGTCGCTGCAACATCACATAAAAGTCAAATTGTTGTTCTCAGCAAACACATTCTTTAATATTACTTCCCTGAGATGTCGCGGAGACGTAATATACGTATGTTAAGTCGCTGCAACATCACATAGAAGTCACAAAATTCAAATTGTTTGCTGGGATAATTCCTGCCTGCCATGTGATATCCCTGAGATGTCGCAAAGACGCATGTTACGTCTCTGTTACATCACAGGTAACTTGCAATGCTTACCGGGTGGTTTCTGAACTCTGTAAACTATTTTAAAACATCTAAAGATAATAATCCTTATTTATATTCAACAAGAAGATCTACAGTCTGCAATATTATCAAAATATCTAAATCAAACATGAATATAAATTGATTATAACAGTTAAAGATTGTAAAATATCTAAATGTGTTCACTGGGGACATCTCTGCGATGTATGCGCTTGTGTGACGTCTCTGCGATGTCCACGGCATAACATTGACAGGATATGTATATAAATTGTTTACAGTTAACGATCGTAAAATATCTAAATGTGGTTATTAGGGACATCTCTGCGATGTCACGGCATGTTATATGCGTGAGATGTGTGCGTGTGCAACGTATTAGGGATGTATCAGAGGAAGGATGTGTTATTTTGCAGGTTTGTCAATTATTTACATATTACAAAATGCTCTTATATTTAGTTTACGAATCTCGTATTTATGATTTATTTTTATTGTTATGAAATATTTAAAATATACACTGTTTACCAACATAATGCGATTAAATTTATGAAAAGGTAGTTAAGAAAAAAATCGTCTTTTTCAGATCCAAAGTTTCGTATGAATGTTTTGAACATATTTCTTGCGTGCCCGTGTGTTTCTCTATTATAAACTTATTGATGAAAATTCTGTAAAGTTATTCTATAATATATGAAATATATATAAATATAAAGTATGATATAGTTAAATATATATATAGTGATTACCTTAATAAAAATTATTGATTAACCAGAAGTATAATAAGACAGACATTTATTAAAGAAACACGTTGATTTTTCAGCACACAAAACATTGTTTTTAACAGTGTACTTAATCTGGTTTTTGTATATATAAATATATAAATAATTTTTCTACATGTTAATTGCAGATAATCTTCCACGAGTTTTACCTAAAATCACAACTCTCATCCACGATTATATAAAAAAAAAAACAAAAAAAATAAACAATTTGGTTTACAAGTAATGTTTGTGAACTAAAATTCATTTAAAAATACTACTTCTGGTGTTAAATGTAATTTTCACAATCTAACCAATTGCATTCGAAAATATATTTAGTAATATTCTAGAAATGGCGAGATTTTTAAACTGTTTGGCATCGTTTACTTTAATATTTACGTTACTTTAAGTGTAATATTTATTTGGAAAATTTACCCAAGTACCTGAATTAAAATCAATTCTAAAACCGCTTTTTCTGGAAAGTGCTCTTACAAAAAATGGCCCTTTTGTTTATAATTTCCATTAATTACGAAAGTGGTATGAACTAAGCAATAAATACTTGAACAAAATAAGATTAAGAATGTGATTTATACACAAACCCAAAATATTACTAAATATATTTTTGCTATTTGCATATAATTCACGAAATTATTGTTTTTTGACTGACATATTCGATGTTTTGACTCTGTAAATGTCCTACAATTTTTTATAAATTAACTCATGTGCTAAAGTCTACATTGAACACTTTTACGGTTTAAATATAGACCTTAGCACACACACACACACACACGTTAATCACTAAATGGTAATTTTCGAAAAAATACAAACTGATTTTTATGTGATAGAGTAAAAATAATACTACTTTTATATTTCATTTGCAATATTGAAACGAAAATCATTTTTTAACAATTAAAATAAACACTTTTAAATGGAAAATTGTATAAAATATATTTAAAGACAAAAATAAAACTAATCTATATTGCCTTCATACTTCCTAAATTATATTATAAACAATGCACTGAAGTATTGGAATATTTAGAATTTTAATACTTTAGATCTATCACTAATATGTCACAAAAAACGACATTTTAAATATAACTCTAAACATTCACTACAAAAAAACTCAAATATTGAAATTTTCCACGAGTTTTTAATTAAAAAAAAAAAACAAAAAACACGTAAAAGTGTTAAAATTAACACTGGCGTACATCAAATCGCGTAATATTAACACTAAACACTATTAACACATTAAATGTAGAAAACAACAAATAAAATAATAGAAATCCCTTGAATTAGGTCAAAATTATAATAAAAAAAATTAATGTTGTACGCAAAAGTGTTGCAATACTCGAAATTTACTAAAAGAAAACTCGCAAAATTTCAATTTTGATTTTTTACTGGAATGTACCCTAGTATTAAAAATGTTAGCTAAATGTTTTTAAATAATTGACTATACATTATTATATAATATATAATATAAACAATGTGTTGATATACTAAAAAAAATAATATATCATATCACAAGTTATCTGTTTTTCAAAAAAGAAAAAATATATGAGATAAAAACGTGTGATTTTTATTAATTTTAATCGAACAGTTCACATTTTTAAAATATTTAATTACCGAAACATTTGGCGAATTTTCTGTCTGTCTGTCTGTCTGTCTGTGATTTTTACCAACAAAAGAAATAATGAACTCTTTTTAAACAGTTAAATATATGTGGTTTAAAAATGCGCATAATTTCGGCTGAATTCTCTAAATATATTGTTAAAACATTTAAAAATTAACGCTTTTTCTCGACTCTTTTATAACTCAAAACGATTTATATTCACTTCAAGTAGATTCAAAATTTAATAATATTAATATATATATTTAGAGAATCTAGTCGATAATAATTTAATTTATTTATTTTAAATCTAGTCAAAATACCATGTCAAAAATATTATGTTTTCCAAATATATTCTTCATGATTACTGACAATTTTTAAATTTAATAAATTTATCAACATTTACTGTTTCAAAAAATACTTCATAATTATTTTATTAATTTTGGGGTCTTTTTTAAACGAAAGTGCTTTAGTATCACAGGTTTGGATGTATGGTAAGTACCTGCTTATTACCTTTTAAACCATGATTACGCAAAAACCTACCAAATAATCTGTATTAAAAAAAAAATCAGTGCATTCGTAATTGCATAAATAATGCCTGGTAATTTTTTTAATTTTTTTGTACTTACAGTTTCGGAGATAAAAAATAAAAACTATTATAAATGGCGGTTTTTATTTTTTATCTCTGAAACTGTAAATACAAAATAATTAATATTTTTACCAGGCATTATATATGCAATTACAAATGCACTAATTATTTTTTTATAAATATTAGTTGGTTTTTTCGAGCTTGATGCCATTTTTTTTAATATAAACTCGTAATACAAATAAATAGACTTAATTGTGTTTAAATATGTTTTAATTTATATAAAAATATTACAAAGACAAAAAGAATTTAATTTTAAACAACCAAAACGCAATTATGACCCATAAAGTAGTTCCAAAAACAGCCTGGACCAAAAATTGGAAATGGTAATTGATTTCCAAGAGTCCCCACTGGAAAGGAAACTTTCCATGCGTTAACGAATGTCCTACATACATAATTGTTGCATTCATTCCAGCAAAAATAAATGGTTTTCCATTCCAATATTTTTTTACATCGATAATTACGTATAAGAACGTTAACAGTAGAAATGCGAAGCAACTTGTCACCAATACGAATGATAACGACCTGAATAGGACATAGAATAATGTGTAGAACGCTTGCATAACCCATATAACTCCAGTTGTGTACGTACCATAAATTTTTGTTCACAGGTATTAATCCATCTTCCCTGGAAAAACCACAAAGCGCCCCGCCAATTAAACCAGCACAAACCCCCCAGATGGTCCAGCGAATAATGCGCCCTTTATGCCCTTTATGCACCTGTAAAATTGTCCCAGCTTGTACACCCAGAAAAACTTGTACTATTGAAGTTAATAATCCTATAAAAAATAAAAAAATAATTCCATGTGTCTGTTGCATCCAAAAAAATATTTAATGTACCAAAGGGACCTTCTGGGTCAAACGGCAATGACCCATACACTTCCCTAGCGGTTGGGTGTTGATATAAATGTTTTTCCCCCAATATTTGACGGTCTATATACCCTGTGGCTCCGCCGGTACAGTTCACGTAGTTCCCGTAATGGTGGGCTCCCCCCGGGCCTACATAACCTCTAAAAAACACCAATTTAATACTATTATCCTAATGGTTTTCAATTCCCTTTACTTACTTTGGGCAATTTGGTACTTCTAATGCGAAAACACACGCTAAATGTATCACTAAAATCACTAGAATGATAACCCATTGTTCTATTAATTCCAGGAAGTGTTGGAATAGTTTATTCTTTAGAAAAATTAATAAATATTAGTTAGAATTAATAAGGGGCGATTTAATTGTAACATACTTTATATTTTATGATTTTATATTTGGTTAAAACCAGATTTAAGGATGCTACAATGAAATAACAAATCCCAAATCGTTGCAAAACTCCAAAAATGCGTAGATTGTCCAAAATGGCGACACCATTTAAGCTTAAGCCGAGCATAAATAAGATACAGGACCTCTAGAATAATTATTTAATTAATGTATGGAGTTATATATATATTTAATTAATTAATTACTCGTAGAATGTTCCAGAATATATAGTTTTCCTCGCGTCTAAGGGCAGATTTTATGGAAATCGGGATACATACTCCCATAATCCATAAAAACCATGGAAATACAACATCAGCAACCGTTAAACCATTCCAGACTGCGTGATCCAGGAAGTTGTATTGGCCGCCCCCATAATTCACCAAAATCATCAGAACTATACTTATTCTGCCCCAAAATTAATAATTTATTATTTATTAAATAAGATAACGAGATATTTAATATTTTAATATACATTTCCAGAGTTTAAATAATATTTATGGAAGTCCAGCTATTTTTTTAAATAAGATTTATCTAAAATTAATAATGTACTATTTATAAAATAACTATAAACGAAATTAATTTAAATATTATTTTGAAGATATTTCGTATTTTAATATACATTTCCAGAGTTTAAATAATATTTATGGAACTTCACCTTGTTTTTAATAATAATTTATTTAAAAAACTGTTTTTGTGCCGTAAAAACATCTCTAAATTCATAATTAATAACATTTATTTATATTTGCAACGCGTTTAATACTTTAAAATATCGTAAATAAATAAAAATATAATGTAATGTTTTATTAAAATAGCTGAAATGGTTTACATGCGATTTATACTTATGTTGACCGCGGGGTTACAATATAATGGCGGGCAGTGCACCGTCACTGGCCGCCAAAAAAAATCATTTGTTGGGAGTTTGAATTTTATTTTTATTAAATATGTAATATCAATATTTAGTAGTAAAATTTAGTAATAAATCTACAAATCTGTTAGATTTAATAGTAATGTTTAGTCAAAAGAGTCTTTTTTTGATTATAAAACTATTAATAAATAATTTGTGCCGTAAAAACATCTTTATATAATAATTGTTTATATATATATATTTATAATAAATACATATTTATCTCAAATAAGACTTATCCAAAGTTAATAATTTAGTATTTATAAAATAACGACATATTTAAATATTATTTTGAAGATATTTTAATACATTTCGAGAGTTTAAATAATATTTAAGGAACTCCAGTTATTTTTTAAAATGTAACTTACCCTCTAAAAGTGTCTAATGATTGGACTCGAGCCTTTTTAGGCTCTTCTGGATTTTCTTGTATATGCCTTTTGAATATTTTTTTGTAAATATATTTGGCGCCAAAGGCGCAAATGGAAATGGCAAGAAAAATAAGAATTGTTGTTAAAATCGCTGTAAACAAATTAGTCTATAAATTTAATTAATAATTTCTGGTATTTCCAATAATTATATAAACAATGATTGATTCATTCGCACTTACGTAAATAAATATTCACTGGTTCAACTAAAGTATTAAGAAAACAGCTATTATCCGAAATGCCCAATTCATAAACCCCAAATTCTGCCACATTTGGTGTAAATTCACAAATTATTTTGTCAACATCACGAATTTGCCATAATGCAGGCCATTTTGAATTTAGGGTCTTTTCACTCAGATAACTGGGAATATTTTCTGCATATTTAAATGGGCACTAATTTAATTAATAGTAATATGTAAATATATTTAATTATAAACTTACCTCGTAACACTCATTTAATTTCGTATATAAACTAACACTTTGCGACGAATTAAAAAATAAATAATATTCATCGATGCGCAATTGCGTTAAATTCACCGAAATATTTAAGGGCCCCGGATGTACATATATTTCTACTGCAGGCGTTTCGACCCAAGACATTTTTAATAAACAATATTATAATCGCATTTGTTATCAATTATCTATAAACTGTAGTCTTACAGATATTCTGTGATACTGCGAGCGAGCGTAATTGTTGGGAAATGTTTTTTAAAAAGTGGGACACTACGACCTTGTAAATAATCGCGAAATTACTTGATTTTATGATATAATATGTTTTATTATTTAAATATGTAATATAAATGTATAAATAAATATGAATCACTGCCACAATTTTTAATTTAAATTAAATAATTGCATTATGATCTTAAATCTAGGTCGATGACAATAAATTGAACTGTGTGGGTCTTTGCATATCGAAAACAACATTTTAAATTAATTTTGCAATATTTACGTACGGTTAAGTGAAAGTTTAAATTATATAAGTTATTTGTGCCGTAAAAACATCTTTAAATAATAATGAGATTAAGAATAATTTATTTATTTATATTTGCAACGCGTTTTTAGAACTTTAAAATATCGTAAATTAATAAAAATAGTCTGCAAAATATAGTGTTTTATTAAAATAGCTGAAATGGTCTTCATGCGATTTATACATATGTTGACCGCGGGGTTACAATATAATGGCGGGCAGTGCACCGTCACTGGCCGCCAAAGAAAATCATTTGCTGGGAGTTATATATTTTTTTTATTAAATATGTAATAACAATATTTACTAGTAAAATTTAGTAATAAATCTACAAATCTGTTAGATTTATAGTAATGTTTATTCAAAACTGTTAATAAATATTTAGTTAAAGTTTAAAGTGTATATACATAATTTTAATTACATTTTAAACTAAATAAGTAAAGGGCCAAATTTGTATCCTCTACTGCTCTGAAGGTACTGAAGCGATTTGAACCAAATTTGGTACACATATTATTTAACATCCCATTTGAATCCAGTCGCAATATAAACTTAATCGCCCATATATTTCCCGAGTTATAGGGCCCCAAAATTTACTAACCCCCTTAATACTGCCCTTATAAAAATAATTAAAACACTAAAAAATTTAAATTTAAATTCTAAGATATTTTATGTCTACAAGATTTTTCATATTGTGTACCCAAAGGCCATAAATACTTAAATTAAATTCATTTCAAACTTTATAATTCCCCCATTAATACTGCCCTTACAAATATAATATAAATACCCAAAAATGCTACTAAAAATTCTAAGATATTTTATATCTACAAGATTTTTTCATATTGTTAACTCAAAGGCCGCAAAAAAAAATATAATTTTGAATTTTAAAATAGGCAATATAACTTTTTATATTTATAACATATTTTCAATGTGTAGGAGTTCGCTTATTTAAGTGTGACGTGGATTTAGAAATAAAATACGTACATAAAATTAAATTAAATTTAATTAAAAATACATAAATTAAATGCAGATACAATATAAATGAATAATTACAGAGTTGTATTTATTAAAAGGTAAATAAAACAAATAATGATTTAAAATAAACAGAATTATTATATATATAATAAGTACAAAATATTTATTTAAAAATTGTTCTTATTCGCTAAACACAAAATAATGCAATATAAAAATTATTTAAATCAAACAAAACAATGCCAAGTTACAAGAATAAAATTCGTAAAACAATTCAATGAAATGGAAAACTTGTACATTTATATCTATTATTTACAGTGTTGTTGTCTTTTAAAAGTCATATTTAACAATATATAAATAATATTTGGAATTAATTTTTATGAAACCTGTTAGTTGCATCAATCAGTATTTTATTGCAATAATAGTGATTGATGCGTAAGCCCTGCCACCTCGACAAGGTCGGTTTCATTGCGGCAGGGACCCACCTCCCCCCTGAAATTCTGCACTTTAGTAAGTGTTGCAATTGCGAGTACTCCCGCCAGCCTTGGACTTAATTAAACGCGCAAACTCACCCACACAGGCTCAACCCCTGCTTCTTCTGATTTTACTACCACTGCGACGCTCATCCGCAGAAAGGAATAACACGCCGTCTAACCGAGGGCTCTATCAGTACAGGAGGAGTCCGTCGACCCTGGCCAACTGTGTCACAGAGTACCGTTGATTGCAACAATTACTACAGTGCGAATTATTCGATGTACACGACGATCGGTGAGTGCCCCACTATTACATTTAATTTTGCAAAATTATTCAACATTTACTGTAAGAGTTTGACTTACAACGTCAGAATACCCAGACTCGGTGGACGAGTACGCGAGGGCCGATGTGATACGATCACATGGGGCCACCGAATACTTTGAGTACCATCGGTTTGCAAACACTTACATAACTGTGAATATACCCTTTAACGTTCAAACATTTGGGGCACTAAACTCAGAGCTGGAACATAAGCAAACACATTTTTAATATATATATATATAAATAAATAGAAATTAAATACTCGAGCCCCTAATACTAATGTTACATAATTTAATAATTAGGTAAATTCGGGTTTGGGTAATATTTTTGAGCAATCATTACAATGTGTGCGATCAAATTCGGTTGTAACTGAAATAAGAGGCCTGAAAACCCATTCATACCACACAGCATACCACACAGCATACCACAAAGCATACCACACAGCATACCACACACAGCATACCACTCACAGCATACCACACACACGAAGCATACTGAGCGGACTTCGTTGAAGCACGAAGCTTCAACGAAGAAGAACCTGAAGAAGTGTGTCCTGTGTTACGTCCCACAGGACACGCGGGCAATTGTTTCAGGACAACAAAACAGAACGGGCACATTGTAAAGATTGCATTTTGTGTATTTAGGTATAGGAATATTAGGATAAAGCGCTTTTAAATCGTCGATTTAAACTTCGATATCGATATCGTAAATAGTACTCACGGTTTTAAAGAATAAACAGCTCGACTGGGACAGGAAAACGACCGACCGCTTGGCTTGTTGATTAAATACTGCCTAGAAATATTCATTGTCTTATTAAATTTTGTAACTGGTTAGATTCAATGTATAAAAATCCCGTTTTTCAACATAAACACCCATTCGATAATTATGTGACCATATTTTGTTAATGAAACGTGTCATATCTTGTTTCTACATTTTATTTACGTATTTACTGTGAAATGTTTCTGGCGATTTCATACGTTCTTGGATTAAAACAATATTCGGTACCGTAAAAACATCTTTAAATAATAATTGTTTATATTAAAATGAATATGATTAAGAATAATTCATTTATTTATATTTGCAACGCGTTTTTACTACTTTGAAATATCGTAAATTAATAAAAATAGTCTGCAAAATATAATAAGTACAAAATATTTATTTAAAAATTGTTCTTAGTCGCTAAAAAATAATGTACTATTTATAAAATAACTAGACGAAATTAATTTAAATATTATTTTGAAGTTATTTCCAGAGTTTTAATAATATTTATGGAACTCCAGCTTGTTTTTAACAATAATTTATTTAGAAAACTGTTTTTGTGCCGTAAAAACATCTCTAAATTCATAATTAATAACATTTATTTATATTTGCATCGCGTTTAGAACTTTAAAATATCGTAAATTAATAAAAATAGTAATGCAAAATATACTAATGTTTTATTAAAATAGCTGAAATGGTCTTGATGCGATTTATACTTGTGTTGACCCCGGGATTGCAATATAATGGCGGGCAGAGCACCGTCACTGGCCGCCAAAAAAATCATTTGCTTAAAGTTCTAATTAAATATGTATTTTTAAGCAAAATTAATTTAAAATTGGATCTTTTGACAAACTTTTGTAAAACTTCTACTATGGAATGTGATTAATAATACTTTTTTTTATGCTTTTAGACAATTCTGCCTGCCATATCTCTGCGTCGTGACGTCCAGCGTTAAAATCCAAGGACCTCGAAGGGCTTCTATTTATTTAAAGCCCATTCTACATGTTTAAAATATATAGTATTTATGTTAGTTAAACATTTTAGGTATTATTATTATTATTATTATGTGAAAATTGTTCTTATATTGTTTAATATTTCCCGTTAGTATTCGACAATTACATATTTATGTACTGTATATTGATTATTATTGCCATTTAGTGTCTAGATTGTATTTGCAATATTGATTGTTATTTCCTTGTCATTGGCTTAAATTTTTCACCCATACGTAAGATACCTGTATTTTAAATAGAGAATTATTTTTATAGTATTGCTTGTTATTCCCCTTTACTGTTAAAATGTGGGATGACTTGCAATTGAAACCCACAAAATAAATACAACTTATAAAATTGTTTCTAAAAATCATTTAATATATATATATATATATTTCAATATTTGGGGTACTGATTATTATTTCTCTTTTAATATTTGTTCTTATTTCCCGTAAATGTTCAACAATTACATATTTTTGTACTAGTTATTGATTATTATTACCTTTTAGTGTCTGGATTTATTTTATATATTATTATACACTCTTTTATTTCTACACCTTAAGAACGTCTATATATTTAAAATAACCCCAAAGCGGCGTCTGCTTTACGCCCGCCGGCACGAGGATGTTGCGTAACTGCTAATGTCCCATTTGTTCCCAAGACAATTTTATTTCAATTTATCTATGAAAAGTTCAGACATGAAAAATCTAACCAAATAAGTCAAAAGAAAATGATACCAAATAGTTTTTATAAATAAAATACTCGCCAAAATAACTTGCATTCAATGAAGATACTTTATATAAACAATTAAATAAATTCTAAATAATAGCCATACGAGTACTGGACAAAATTGGTTCATATATTTGGCATTGATTAGTATTCCCTTTTAGTAACTAGTCGACTTACGGGCTTAATTCGTTCCAAATGTTTTCATTTAAGTCGAAAAAATATAATTTGAGCATTTATATATGTATTAGTTTCAAGGGATAGAAGAAAATACACATATATTTAATATTTTTCTAATTGGGATATATTGAATGACCCATCTGGCTTGTTTTCAATATATCCCAGTTTCACCCACACACAAAATTACGATTTCTACTAGACTCTTGATAAAAATCTCTCACTATCGCATGTACATAATAGTTTATGCAAATCAAAAAAAAACACTATTTACAAATCGCGTATAAATAATTCGTAAACATCAATCAATGTAGAAAATACAATAAAATAGGCGCTAGACTCGTTTATATCTCTTTCTCTGTCACCTTTATTGTTAAAATATGGGATGATTTGCAATTTAAACCACAATATACATTCAATTTCTTATATATATTCTAATATATTTGTTTGGCATTGATTTCAACTTTTCACCCATAAATAAAAGAGCTGTATTTTAAATAGAATATTTTTTTTTGTATCAGTGACATTGCTTGTATACCCTTTTATTGTTAAAACAGGATAATTTGCATTTAAATTATTGTTTTTCTAAAAACGATTCAATATATGTGATATTATTTCCTTTCAGGGTCTGAAAATGACATATTTTGTGTTTGCGATATTATTATTCCCTTACATGTGAAAATTGTTCTTATATTGTTTAATATTTCCGGTTAGTATTCGACAATTACATATTTTTGTACTGTATATTGATTATTATTGCCATTTAGTGTCTCGATTGTATTTGCAATATTGTTTGTTATTTCCGTGTCATTGGCTTCAATTTTTCACCCATACGTAAGATACATGTATTTTAAATAGACAATTATTTTTATAGTATGCTTGTTATTCCCCTTTATTGTTGAAATGTGGGATGACACGCAATTAAAACCCATAATATAAATGCAACTTATAAAATTGTTTCTAAAAATCATTTTATATGAATAATATAACTGTTTTTCTTTGTATAATTATTAATCTTAAGTGAAATAATCTGAATATTCCTTTTTATTTAACATTTGTGTAGATATTTTGAGTAATGTTTACTCAAAAGAGTCTCTATTTATTTAGAAAACTGTTAATAAATATTTTGTGCCGTAAAAACATCTCTAAATAATAATTGTTTATATATATATATTTATAATAAATACATACGTACCTTAAATGTATTAAAATTTAGTAATAAGGATGTCTAAAATGGGTACATTTAATCTAGAACATGTTAGATAATTAATTGTAATTTTAAGATAGTGTAAAAGGGCCAAAAAGTCCTTAACATATGTAATAAAGGGTTAAATAAATGTATTAAACGTTAAATGATGACTTTTATTCCTAAAAACAATCCTATTATCCTTTTGTTTATATTTCAGCTGTGTGAATTATTCATCTAGACTCTACAGGACTCTACAAAAAGGTAATATTTTATATTGTTTATAAAACCCTTAAAAAATATAAATAAATCAAATCATTCTTATTTTGGACCAAAATCTTAATCACGGACCATTATTTCTAAAAAGAAATTCACCCATAAAGAGCTGGGATAAACAGCTTATCCCGGATCTTTATGGGTGAATTTTTTATTTCTTAAAGTTGGACCAAAACCTAAAAGACGGACACTTATAACGAAAAAAAATCCTAATAATGAACAAAAATCTTAACAAGTGACACAAAATTTAAAAAGAAATTCACCCATAAAGAGCTGGGATAAACAGCTTATCCCGGATCTTTATGGGTGAATTTCAATTTCTTAAAGTTGGACTAAAATCTAAATATCGGACACATATAACGAAAAAAAATCCGAATAATGAACAAAAATCTTAACAAGTGACACAAAATTTTAAAATAATTTCACCCATAAAGAGCTGGGACAAACAGCTTATCCCGGATCTTTATGGGTGAATTTTTTTTTTCTTAAAGTTGGATCAAAACCTAAAAGACGGACATATATAACGGAAAAAAATTCAAATAAAGAACAAAAATCTTAACAAGTGACACAAAATTTTAAAATAATTTCACCCATAAAGAGCTGGGATAAACAGCTTATCCCGGTTCTTTACGGGTGAATTTCCATCCCGGATATTTACGGGTGAATATTTTTTACGCGCTTTAAATCATAATGTCTAACGTTTGGGCACAATTTATTTTTAAATTCTAACGACTTTTATTATATTTATATTCGTTTTATTTTCCTTAGTAATTGTTATTGTTTATATGTATTTAAACAATATATACGGTTATTTATTATTAATAATACTTGTTTTAAGGATTATTACAATAAACTGTTTCTATGGGCGTTTCACGCAATTGTTATTAATTAATTACTCACAGTATAAAAACCCTTCTTTTAAGGGTTTTTATAAACAATTAGCAACATTACCTTTTTGTAGAGTCCTCTAGAATCTAGACACAGCTGAAAATATAAACAAAAGGATAATAGGATTGTTTATAGGAATGATAAGTCATCATATAACGTTTAATACATTTATTTAAACATTTATTACATTTGTTAAGGGCTTTTTAGGACCCTTAACACCATCAGAAAACTCCAATTAATTATTTAACATGTTCTAGATTAAATGTACCCATTTTAGACATACTTATTACTAAATTTTAATACATTTAAGGTACGTATGTATTTATTATAAATATATATATATAAACAATTATTATTTAGATATGTTTTCAAGGTACAAATGCTGTCTTAAACATTTATTAACAGTTTTATAAATAAAAAGAGACTCTTTTGAGTAAACATTGCTACACAAATGTTAAATAAAAGGCGATATCTAAATTATTTCACCCAGAAAAACATTTATATTATTAATATGACATTGCTAAATATCACAATAGTGGTTATATTTAAAAATCTATGCAATTCATAATATATTTGAGAGGGGGGTGGGGCAGGGGGTGGTACTCTCCAGGATAACTGCGATGGAGGGCTTCGTCTACGAGTAGGTCTTCCTCAGGCTGAACGTCGCGACGCTGGCGCCCCGCCGTAGTCTTCACGGCAGGAACAATTGTCTAAAAACATAAAGAATATATTGTTTAAAAATGTTACAGATCGTAGTTATTCTTTTAGGATTCTCAATTGCAAAAATAAAATAATACGATTTAAATTAATAAAGACAAATAAAATACTAAATATATATATGTATATATACTTCTAAATAACCTATTTGCTAATAATATATACTTATTTAGACTAAATATGGGTTAAAATTGTATATAACCCGTTTTAAAACGAATATAAATATATATATATATCTTAATACAAGAATATTGTACGCGGTGTATATTTAAGTTGGCCGTCAGTGCGCCGTCGATAGCCGGCAAATATTACGTTTTCACCCTAGTTGAAATTTAACTGTTTTTATATATATATATACGAGTATATTTTCTTAATAAAATTTTTTTTTGCCCTTTTAGAGAGCACTTTTGTAATTTCTATTGTTATTTCTATTGCTCAAATATGTTAAATTAATTATTTTAATGTTTTTTTTAAACAAATAGTCATTACTTCTTACTTTACACCCCAATGGATTCCAGAAGAATTCGTTTTGATTGATTATTCATTGGTCCCAAATCATCGTTATGTTCTGGGATAACTTCTGGGTACTTCTAATTCTATATATATATATATATATATATATATATATATATATATATATATATATATATATATATATATATAATAGTTATGGCACTGATATTTGTGAATGTAACATTTCTAAAACAAATAAAAACATTATTTATTCTATATATAATGTGTTCATATTGATTTTCGATCGTGAGTCTATAATTCCAGCGTTAAAATCCAAGGACCTCGAAGGGCTTCTATTTATTTAAAGCCCATTCTACATGTTTAAAATATATAGTATTTATGTTAGTTAAACATTTTAGGTATTATTATTATTATTATGTGAAAATTGTTCTTATATTGTTTAATATTTCCGGTTAGTATTCGACAATTACATATTTATGTACTGTATATTGATTATTATTGCCATTTAGTGTCTCGATTGTATTTGCAATATTGTTTGTTATTTCCGTGTCATTGGCTTCAATTTTTCACCCATACGTAAGATACCTGTATTTAAATAGAGAATTATTTTTATAGTATGCTTGTTATTCCCCTTTATTGTCGAAATGTGGGATGACACGCAATTGAAACCCACAACATAAATGCAACTTATAAAATTGTTTGTATTCCCTTTTATTGTTAAAACAGGATAATTTGTATATAAATTATTGTTTTTCTAAAAACGATTCAATATATGTGATATTATTTCCTTTCAGGGTCTGAAAATGACATATATTTTGTGTTTGCGATATTATTATTCCCTTACATGTGAAAATTGTTCTTATATTGTTTAATATTTCCGGTTAGTATTCGACAATTACATATTTTTATACTGTATATTGATTATTATTGCCATTTAGTGTCTAGATTTATTTTATAGATTGTATTTGCAATATTGATTGTTATTTCCTTGTCATTGGCTTAAATTTTTCACCCATACGTAAGATACCTGTATTTTAAATAGAGAAATATTTTTATAGTATTGCTTGTTATTCCCCTTTACTGTTAAAATGTGGGATGACTTGCAATTGAAACCCACAAAATAAATACAACTTATAAAATTGTTTCTAAAAATCATTTAATATATATATATATATATATATATATATATATATATATATATATATATATATATATATATTTCAATATTTGGGTTATTGATTATTATTTCTCTTTTAATATTTGTTCTTATTTCCCGTAAATGTTCAAAAATTACATATAAACATATATATATATATATATATATATATATATATATATATATATATATATATATATATATATATATATATATATCTTAATACAACAATATTGTACGCGGTCATTTTAAATGCAAATTATCCTGTTTTAACAATAAAAGGGTGTACAAGCAATGTCACTGATACAAAAATAAAATATTCTATTTAAAATACAGCTCTTTTATTTATGGGTGAAAAGTTGAAATTAATGCCAAACAAATATATTAGAATATATATAAGAAATTGAATGTATATTGTGGTTTCAATTGCAAATCATCCCATATTTTAACAATAAAGGTGACAGAGAAAGAGATATAAACGAGTCTAGCGCCTATTTTATTTTATTTTCTACATTGATTGATGTTTACGAATTATTTATACGCGATTTGTAAATAGTGTTTTTTTTTTTTTTTTGCATAAACTATTATGTACATGCGATAGTGAGAGATTTTTATCAAGAGTCTAGCAGAAATCGTCATTTTTTGAGTGGGTGAAACTGGGATATATTGAAAACAAGCCAGATGGGTCATTGAATATATCCCAATTAGAAAAATATGAAATATATGTGTTTTTTCTTCTATCCCTTGAAACTAATACATATATAAATGCTCAAATTATATTTTTTCGACTTACATGAAAACATTTGGAACGAATTAAGCCCGTAAGTCGGCTAGTTACTAAAAGGGAATACTAATCAATGCCAAATATATGAACCAATTTTGTCCAGTACTCGTATGGGTATTATTTAGAATTTATTTATTTATTTAATTGTTTATATAAAGTATCTTCATTGAATGCAAGTTATTTTGGCGAGTATTTTGTTTATAAAAACTATTTGGTATCATTTTCTTTTGACTTATTTGGTTAGATTTTTCATGCCTGAACTTTTCATAGATAAATTGAAATAAAATTGTCTTGGGAACAAATGGGACATTAGCAGTTACGCAACATCCTCTGTGCCGGCGGGCGTAAAGCAGACGCCGCTTTGGGTTTATTTTAAATATATAGACGTTCTTAAGGTGTACAAATAAAAGAGTGTATAATAATATATAAAATAAATCCAGACACTAAAAGGTAATAATAATCAATAACTAGTACAAAAATATGTAATTGTTGAACATTTACGGGAAATAAGAACAAATATTAAAAGAGAAATAATAATAAATAACCCAAATATTGAAATATATATATATATATATATATATATATATATATATATAAAATGATTTTTAGAAACAATTTTATAAGTTGTATTTATTTTGTGGGTTTCAATTGCGTGTCATCCCACATTTTAACAGTAAAGGGGAATAACAAGCAATACTATAAAAATAATTCTCTATTTAAAATACAGGCTTTTTACGTATGGGTGAAAAATTGAAGCCAATGACACGGAAATAACAAACAATATTGCAAATACAATCGAGACACTAAATGGCAATAATAATCAATATACAGTACAAAAATATGTAATTGTCGAATACTAACCGGAAATATTAAACAATATAAGAACAATTTTCACATAATAATAATAATAATACCTAAAATGTTTAACTAACATAAATACTATATATTTTAAACATGTAGAATGGGCTTTAAATAAATATAAGCCCTTCGAGGTCCTTGGATTTTAACGCTGGACGTCACGACGCAGAGATCTGGCAGGCAGAATTGTCTAAAAACATAAAAAAAAGTATTATTAATCACATTCCATAGTACAAGTTTTACAAAAGATCCAATTTTAAATTAATTTTGCTTAAAAATACATATTTAATAAAATAAATATGTAACTTTAAGCAAATGATCTTTTTGGCGGCCAGTGACGGTGCACTGCCCGCCATTATATTGTAATCCCGGGGTCAACATAAGTATAAATCGCATCAAGACCATTTCAGCTATTTTAATAAAACATTAGTATATTTTGCATTACTATTTTTATTAATTTACGATATTTTAATGTTCTAAACGCGTTGCAAATATAAATAAATGTTATTAATTATGAATTTAGAGATGTTTTTACGGCACAAAAACAGTTTTCTAAATAAATTATTGTTAAAAACAAGCTGGAGTTCCATAAATATTATTAAAACTCTGGAAATAACTTCAAAATAATATTTAAATTAATTTCGTCTAGTTATTTTATAAATAGTATATTATTTTTTAGCGACTAAGAACATTTTTTAAATAAATATTTTGTACTTATTATATTTTGCAGACTATTTTTATTAATTTACGATATTTTAAAGTAGTAAAAACGCGTTGCAAATATAAATAAATGAATTATTCTTAATCATATTCGTTTTAATATAAACAATTATTATTTAAAGATGTTTTTACGGTACCGAATATTGTTTTAATCCAAGAACGTCTGAAATCGCCAGAAACATTTCACAGTAAATACGTAAATAAAATGTAGAAACAAGATATGACACGTTTCATTAACAAAATATGGTCACATAATTATCGAATGGGTGTTTATGTTGAAAAACGGGATTTTTATACATTGAATCTAACCAGTTACAAAATTTAATAAGACAATGAATATTTCTAGGCAGTATTTAATCAACAAGCCAAGCGGTCGGTCGTTTTCCTGTCCCAGTCGAGCTGTTTATTCTTTAAAACCGTGAGTACTATTTACGATATCGATATCGAAGTTTAAATCGACGATTTAAAAGCGCTTAATCCTAATATTCCTATACCTAAATACACAAAATGCAATCTTTACAATGTGCCCGTTCTGTTTTGTTGTCCTGAAATAATTGCCCGCGTGTCCTGTGGGACGTAACACAGGACACACTTCTTCAGGTTCTTCTTCGTTGAAGCTTCGTGCTTCAACGAAGTCCGCTCAGTATGCTTCGTGTGTGTGGTATGCTGTGAGTGGTATGCTGTGTGTGGTATGCTGTGTGGTATGCTTTGTGGTATGCTGTGTGGTATGCTGTGTGGTATGAATGGGTTTTCAGGCCACTTATTTCAGTTACAACCGAATTTGATCGCACACATTGTAATGATTGCTCAAAAATATTACCCAAACCCGAATTTACCTAATTATTAAATTATGTAACATTAGTATTAGGGGCTCGAGTATTTAATTTCTATTTATTTATATATATATATATATTAAAAATGTGTTTGCTTATGTTCCAGCTCTGAGTTTAGTGCCCCAAATGTTTGAACGTTAAAGGGTATATTCACAGTTATGTAAGTGTTTGCAAACCGATGGTACTCAAAGTATTCGGTGGCCCCATGTGATCGTATCACATCGGCCCTCGCGTACTCGTCCACCGAGTCTGGCTATTCTGACGTTGTAAGTCAAACTCTTACAGTAAATGTTGAATAATTTTGCAAAATTAAATGTAATAGTGGGGCACTCACCGATCGTCGTGTACATCGAATAATTCGCACTGTAGTAATCGTTGCAATCAACGGTACTCTGTGACACAGTTGGCCAGGGTCGACGGACTCCTCCTGTACTGATCGAGCCCTCGGTTAGACGGCGTGTTATTCCTTTCTGCGGATGAGCGTCGCAGTGGTAGTAAAATCAGAAGAAGCAGGGGTTGAGCCTGTGTGGGTGAGTTTGCGCGTTTAATTAAGTCCAAGGCTGGCGGGAGTACTCGCAATTGCAACACTTACTAAAGTGCCGAATTTCAGGGGGGAGGTGGGTCCCTGCCGCAATGAAACCGACCTTGTCGAGGTGGCAGGGCTTAAGCATCAATCACTATTATTGCAATAAAATACTGATTGATGCAACTAACAGGTTTCATAAAAATTAATTCCAAATATTATTTATATATTGTTAAATATGATTTTTAAAAGACAACAACACTGTAAATAATAGATATAAATGTACAAGTTTTCCATTTCATTGAATTGTTTTACGAATTTTATTCTTGTAACTTGGCATTGTTTTGTTTGATTTAAATAATTTTTATATTGCATTATTTTGTGTTTAGCGAATAAGAACAATTTTTAAATAAATATTTTGTACTTATTATATATATAATAATTCTGTTTATTTTAAATCATTATTTGTTTTATTTACCTTTTATTAAATACAACTCTGTAATTATTCATTTATATTGTATCTGCATGTAATTTATGTATTTTTAATTAAATTAAATTAAATTTTATGTACGTATTTTATTTCTAAATCCAAGTCACACTTAAATAAGCGAACTCGTACACATTGAAAATATGTTATAAATATAAAAAGTCTTACAATTGATTTTAAAAAAAAATTATATTGCCTATTTTAAAATTCAAAATTATTTTTTTTTGCGGCCTTTGAGTTAACAATATGAAAAAATCTTTTAGATATAAAATATCTTAGAATCCTTAGTAGCATTTTTGGGTATTTATATTATATTTATAAGGGCAGTATTAATGGGGGAATTATAAAGTTTGAAATGAATTTAATTTAATTATTTATGGCCTTTAGGTAAACAATATGAAAAAATCTTGTAGATATAAAATATCTTAGAATTTTTAGTAGCATTTTTGGGTATTTATATTATATTTATAAGGGCAGTATTAAGGGGACCGTCGATAACCGGCATATATTACGTTTTCACCCTAGTTGAAATTTAACTGTTTTTATTTATATACATATACGAGTATATTTTCTAAATAAAAATTGTTTTTGCCCTTTTAGGGAGCACTTTTGTAATTTTTATTGTTATTTCTATTGCTCAAATATGTTAAATTAATTATTTTAATGTTTTATTTACACAAATAGTCATTAATTCTTACTTTACACCCCAATGGATTCCAGAAGAATTCGTTTTGATTGATTATTCATTGGTCCCAAATCATCGTTATGTTCTGGGATAACTTCTGGGTACTTCTAATTCTATATATATATATATATATATATATATATATATATATATATATATATATATATATATATATATATATAATAGTTATGGCACTGATGTTTGTAAATGTAACATTTCTAAAACAAATAAAAACATTATTTATTCTATATATAATGTATTCATATTGATTTTCGATCTTGAGTCTTTGCAATCCGGAAGTCCAGCTTTAGGCAATTTCAAGAAGTATTTCCTATCAAATTAGTAATAAAATAAAGTACTCGAAATATGTACGATTCTTCCGAAGATTAATATATATATATATATATATATATATATATATATATATATATATATATATATATATATATATATATATATATATATATTAATTCCATATTGCTAAAACTTTTATAATTTATTTAATTAATTTTGGGACTCTTTATTCATTGTTTAATAAATTATAGGATTAATTCGTATCTAATTGTTACTATTATTTAAATATATATAAAATAATATAAAATATGCATTTATTATAATAAATTGCGAATGTTTTATATTATATTAGTCTTATATTTATATTTTACCAAAGTGTACTTCTTCAATTTCTGTTATCCGGATACTAAATCGAAATATTACGCGCTTTAAACCAAACATTGTTTATTAAATATTATTCTAGAATTTGTATTATTTTCCTTAACTGTTTTAAAATTTAATAAATAGTTTGTCTAAATACCTTTCCATTTTTATACTTCTTCAATTTCTGCAGTTCGGATAAAAATTCGAAATATTACGCGATTTAATTTGTTAATATATTATTAAATATTGTTCTTCCTTAAATGTATTAAAATTTAATAAATAGTTTGTCTAAAATATAAGACATAAAAAATGTATTTCTTAGTTTATATTTTCAGGTGTGTAAAATATTAATCTCGATTCTAGAGAACTCTTCAAAAAGGTACGTTACATATTGTTTATAAAGCCCTTATAGCTATTATAAAATATGAAAATGTGTTTAAAAACAATTTTGAAATTAAAAGTATTCTTAATCATTTTTCTATTATATAAAGAAATAAATGTATACTTACAACTTTGTCAATCAGTGAAACTAAAAGCTAGAAAAAATATAAAAAATAATAAATATATGTAGTGATTGTTGCAATCATGTAAACATCGGTGGTTAAAATAGTGTTCTATATAAATAAAGAAATAAAAACATTGAACCTATAACATCGAATACATAAATAAGGGTAATGCAATTATACGAAATAGTTTTTACAAATATTATAATATATATATTATATATAATTATGATAATATTAACATTTGAAATGAACTATCTAAACACAGTTGATGTCAACACTTTATTCATTTAAATTAAATCCTATTTTCAGTATCACAGTGTTGTAGTCCTTGTTTCGATAGTTTCTGGGACAGTTCGATGGCAGACATCCGGGTTATTCGGTGTAGCGTTGATGTCACAGTCAAAACGCCACAAAATTTTGTCCTGCTGCTGCACCACCGGTATTACATCACATTGGTGCGGCTCGTATGCCCGGTGGCCGAGGGTAGCGCACTTCTGGCTGTACTGCGGCGGGCACTGGGGGGTCCCCCGGTAGCTCAGGGTGGCGCTGCGCGAGCGCGAATTCGACGGGCCGCCGCAGCAGTCGCGAATGGCGGCCGACGAACTGGCAAACGTCGACGCGCCTGCGCTCAATTTACGCTAGGTATCAGGATCGTAATCTAACGTTGATTTTTTCAGGTCCATCATCGGCAGGACGCCGCTCTCCTGGTAAATTAACAGTCACTTAAAATAATATTTAGATATAATTATGTATATACTTACTCCGTTGATATGAGGTAGTTCTAAAGCTGCAGGCACATACGTAGTGCCTGGACTGCACTTTGTGCAGTTCCGTTTTAACGCGGGCCGTTGCCGCGAACCGTGGCACCGTACTGCAAACCGTAGCTCTTCCGCCATTTCAGAGCATAAGGATTGTCGATCGGTTTGCGCGTTCTTTTTACTGTTCCAGCAAAATTCTAAGATGGCCACTAAGATAGCTAAGGCGAGGCCACACAGCAACACTACAAACACTCCACCTGTAACACCCATTATTAATATAATATGTGTAGAACGCTTCGTTGTAATAATACAAATTGGTATAGACACCATAATAATGTTATAAAAAATAATCAAATAGTTTATTTACTGAAATAAAACAATCGCTACTCTCGTGAAGTTCAGTCTGCTTTGAAATAGACAAAAACTAATCAAACGTCTGAATGAAATAGTCAAAATTGGTTTCTGTGTGATAAATCTTCAATTAATTGGATGATTTGAAGTGTATTTAGTGTGTTGTGTACTTTACACCAAGTGGCATTTGCTATATTATATTAATTAAGTATGCCAATGACAAATATAAATAATTGTTACTTAATAAAATTAAGTTTGAATTTGTGAATGTCGCTATTTTAATCATTTATGTTAAAATGAGCGACCAAAGAACAAATATAAATATAATTGCTACAACGTGAGCGTAAAATACAGTATTTCCATGTGATTTAGTGACGTACGAGTTACGGAAACATTGTTTGCATTAGTAAATCTTAAGTTTGAGGGGAGTAACATGTTATTATATTCAATTTTGAAGTATTTAATACGAAATAAGTGCATATTATTGCCTAATTTGCAAATATTATTAGCAAATACGTGAAATTCCGTCCATTTATTTTAATTCATAGTTAATATTTTCACTTCAAAATGGCCAAAACACTTAAATCTATTCAAATTGCTGGATCAAGTAACCTGCATGTATATGATCTGGGCACAAGTACTTACCAATGTTCTCAACTCCTAAAGCATTCGCTTTGGATTCTTTGCTCTTATCGTCCCTGGTACAAACATCTCCAGTGTTTTTCCACCACTTATCGTACAGAATCTGGATAACTCCCTTCTCCTGCAGCTCCAGAATAGCTAAGGAGATCTTATCCCTCCATACACTACCCTTTGGAGTAGCAATTCCGTAACCCTTCGAATCCAGAAGCCCGCCAATCTGCGTTAAATTACAGTCCCGCTGGACTGCGTAATCCAGCATTGTGGATTCCATTAGGAATGCGTACTCCCCTTCCAGGACTCGAGCAATGCCTTCGTCGTAACTCTGGACGAAGACATTAGGCCGTTTGCTTTCCATAAACCTCCACATCTTTTGGTAAATACCTATTTTTGAATCCTGGAATATATGGAAAAGGTATTTTAAGTCGTTTTCCTTATTCCAGGATTTAAAAAAGTACTTACTCGAAAGAAAGTCATGGTACTTCCACCTTCTAGAGTACCATAGGTAATCTCGGTTTGGTCTGCTAAATCAGAGGCGGATTCTATTGGTGTAATCATTCGCTCAACTGTTAAAAAAGCGGCCAAATTTGCAGTGTAAGAGGAAATTATTATTAACGTAAAAAACCACCAAATTCCACCCACAATGCGGGTTGAAGTTGCCTAAAAATGTATTCCATAATTAAATTAAATTGGATAACACAATGTATCTTAGGAAAATATGCCAATTTAAATTGGATATTTCCTAGAAAACGAGATTAAATTATTCTTAGACAAAAACTACGTATACATTAATAAAGCATTGCACAAAAAATTAACCCTTATTCGGCTATATTATAACTATTGCATATTTTTACTTCATTTTTTTTTTCTAGCCTTTTGAAAGGGTCCTTTTTAATTTGGTTTAGGCTATATAGTCCAAAAATTTAATTAAGTACCTTTAAAAAATTAAAATAGCAAAATAAAGTAATTTAAGGAAAAAATTCATAACTCATTTACTTTTATACATTAAAGGCTAAAAATTTGGGTAGGTTTTCTACTAATGTGGCACTACAAGATAATAATAGTGGGGTGCACATGATCCCAGTGTGCCGAATATGGGTTAAAATTATAAAAGCAAATCTACCTAAGATTGAAAATGACTTATCTCTAGTTTTTCATAACTGTGTATGCAGTTGCGATTTATTTTTTGTAACTAATTAGGAAATGAAACACTTTTAGCAATTTACTTACTAGCGTACTTACTTAATCAACGGATTATTGCGTAACTATTTACCAAACTATACGCACTGATTAGGGCAAGGGAACACCATGCAATGTCCATTAAATTATATGAGTTCGTCGTACAGAATGTACAAATGAGTTATAGTGTGTCTGTAACATGAGTGACTTGTGACCTTGAATCTAAATATATAAATACTTGTTGTCGTACGATCTGAGTTTGTGGTCACAATATCTCTGAAGGTACCAAGTAGATTTTAACGAAATTTGGTACACATATAATTTAAGTGCTAAATAAGTTCTGGTTGCATTATAAATCTAATCGCTTTTACACGTACAAAGTAATAGGGCCCCAAAAATTTTAGACCCCCTTAATACTGCATTTGGAAAATATTTAAAAATTTAATAAAATACTAGAAAAAAATCTAAGATATTTTCTATCCTGTAATTTTTTTGAAACTGTGAGCCTAAAAGCTATAAAAAAATTTATTAAAAATAATAATTTTGATATTACAATTACAAATTTTATTATAATGTCTCTGAAGGTACCGAGTCGATTTTAACGAAATTTAATACACATATAATTTAGGTGCTAAATAAGTTCTGGTTGCATTATAAATTTAATTGTTTGTACAGGTCCGGAGTAATAGGGCCCCAAAGTTTTAAGCCCCCCTTAATACTGCCTTTAGAAAATATTTAAAAATTTAATAAAATACTAGAAAAAAATCTAAGATATTTTTATCTTGTTATTTAATTAGAAATTGTGAGCTTAAAAGCTATAAAAAAATTATTAAACATAATAATTTTGAAATTACAATTACAAGTTTTATTATAACAATATCTCTGAAGGTACCCAGTCGATTTTAACGAAATTTGGTACACATATAACTTAGATGCTCTATAAGTACTGAATGTATTATAAATCTAATCGCTTTTACACGTCCAGAGTAATAGGGCCCCAAAATTTTAAGCCCCCCTTAATACTGCTTTTAGAATAAATTTAAAAATTTAATAAAATACTACAAAAAAATCTATGATATTTTTTATCTTGTTACTTTTTTGAAATTGTGAGTTTAAATGCTATAAAAAAATTATTAAAATTGTAATTTTAATTTAACGATCTATGCACATTGCATGTTATTCCATTGTAGTTTTTTTTACAAAATACCTTTAAGGTAAGGCTTGACTCTTGCTGCATGAGGCTACCAATCGCAAACCAGAAACTGTTGGCCAAATTAAAGTCATTTTCAATCCAAGATAAACTGATAAAATCATCTTCATCACAGACATATTCATCGATATCAGAATCAGAACGGAATACGTTATCCGAACCATCCGATTGGTTCACACTAGCCCAGTTACGATGTATACAATCGATTGGTTTACTAATTACACCTGGACACTGATGAATGTCACAATATTCGGGGTTTTCGTAATCGTAAAATTCATGTAAATCGGTACACGAACAAGGATAGGGCATGCAATTATGGTGTAAGGGGTCATGCCACTCGTATGGGGAGAATCGGGCTACGATCCAAATAGTCAAAGACACTAAAATGTACGCGCCGAACATTGACAACCAAATTTCCGTGGCTAAAGGGTTCAAAAAGGAAAAGACGTTGTTGGGCATATTTTGTGTTTCCTAGAACGAAAATAGTTAAATAATTCTTTGAGTTTCTCCCCTAGTAATATTAAATATTTTTTTTTATAGATAATAGGGATTTTTTAAAGCTAGTAAATATTTAATGCTTAATCTAGATTTAATAATAAATGAGTGATATATTTTGTTTTTGCTGAAAAGTGATGCTAAATTGGTGTAATGGAACGAAAACTACTATAAAAAACGTAAATCAAAGCATTTTACATTTGGTAAAGCTGCAAATTTTGTTTTATTAACAAAGGTTTTCGAAAATAATTTTTTTTCGATGTAAAACCGTTGGGTGTAAATTTTACCAATGTAATAATTTTGGCGGTCACTGACGGTGCACTGACGGCCAACTTTAATAAACCCCCGCGTTCAATATTCTTGTTTTAAGATATATAATATATTATACTTGAGAATTTTTTTAATAATTTTTTAACGCATCTAAACAAAAAAAAACCTACTAAAAAAAAATGTAAAACAAAGATTTTTACATTTGTTAAAGCTGCAAATTTAATATTTAATAAACGAAGTTTAAAAAAAAATATTTTACGATGTTTACGAATATATGTGATTCTGATACGATAAACAATCATGCAGATAAAAAGAATACACCTGATTATACGTCGTTCTCTGTCTAATAATAATAAATATTTATTTATATCTAACATATTAAACTTATTATAAATATTTTAAATTGTCAATAAAATTAAATAATTTTTTTCGGGCTTTAGGTGAACAATATGAAAAAATCTTAAAGATATAAAATATCTTAGAATTTTTAGTAGAATTTTTTAATGTTTTAATTATTTTTGTAAGGGTAGTATTAAGGGGGGTTGTAAATTTTGGGGCCCTATAACTCGGGAAGTATACAGCCGATTGGATTTAAATTGTTAGGGGGTTCAAATGAAAGGCTAAATAACATGTGTAATAAATTTGGTACAAATCGGTTCGGTACCTTCAGAGTAAATAAAAGCACAAATTATATAAAGCTAAATAAATCAGAAATTAATAAATATGTATCCAAGTTAGACAGAGAACGAGATATTCATGCAACAATTAAGTCTAATGTGCGGCTAACCTTCGGATTAAGCCCAGAACCTTGTCGTAAAAATGTCCCTGTTATGAACCAAAAACTATTTGAAACAGAAAACTGATTCTCCACAATATCAGATTCTTGGTGACACGGGTGTGGATTATTCCACTCGTATGGGGAGAATCGGGCCATTACAAATAAGGTGAAAGACACTAACATGTACGCTGCCAAAACGTACAGCCATATTTCGGCGGCCAAAGGGTTCATAAAACTAAATAACCGTGTCGGTTGACTTGTTGGTACCTAAATATATATTATCGGGTAAAAGAAATAACGAAAATGGTTTAAAATTAATAATAATTCGTACTTTAAACAAAATGCCGATGCCAAGGTTCATAAATGGTTTCGTGAAATCGATTACGCTTTCTCTTGCATAATTAATTGTCATTGACGCTACAGCTAAATCAGCTTTCTGAAAAAAAATAAAAAATAGTTTATATATTAATTATATATATATATATATATATATATATATATATATATATATATATATATATATATATATATATATATATATATATATATTTCTTCTTGTTACAGCAAAAACCATAAATTTTCAACTAGGGTGAAAATATAACTAATTTTATATTTGCCGGTCACTGACGGTGCACTCACGGCCAACTTAAATAAACTCCGCGTTCAATATTCTTGTTTAAAAATAAATAATTTAATTTTCGATTCAAAACGGTTTATATACAATTTTAAGGCACATTTACCTTTAGGTAATATAAATATGTATTAATTTATACATTTATTTAATTAATTCCATTAAAATAAATCTAAATTCTTACCTTTTCCATAAGTTCCCGAACGATCCCATTCCAAGTGCCAGTTTCCGGGTCATATACGCCGTACATGTGATCCGGAACGAGTTCAATCTTATATTGAAATCCGACTTGATTCGCGATCCATTTTAGTAAATCAATACAAAAACCCTCATATTTCGCGTTGCCAGTAATATTTTTATCGTCCTTAACCATTACGTAAGGCTTTTCCTGTAAGCAATTTGATATTTTGGGGGAAATAATAAATGAACCAATTTTATTGACAATTACAAACAAATTTCGTTTTTTAATTTATGCGGAAATAATGAGGAAAGTAATATTTCAGTCGTAATTCCTTCAGACGGTTTCAGGACGTGAACACTGTAAGATTAATCGTGCACTGGAAATTACATTTTTTAATTTGTACAGACTTATTAATTTTTACAAGTTTTTTTACTTTCGTTTTCCAAAATTTTAAAAGTTATTAATTATGTTTTTACAAAATTGTGACTTAATTATCATTCAGTATTCGTACACATATTCCTGAAATTGTTTTAAATAATAGTAATTGGTAATGTATAATTAATTAACCTGACAACAATTTTAATATTAATTAATAATGTGCAATATTGATAAATAGTTGAAATATTAATAATAATAAATAATACATAGTTGAATAGCCATTTTATTTTTATAACTAAAAATAAATTATAGATATACGTAAAATAATTAAATATTTAATTAAACCATTTTTCATTACGAAGTTCATTTATAATTTTAAATTACGTAGAATTGTTTTCATCATAGTTGACTGGTGTAAAATTAATAAAATGTTTACGCCAATAAAAGTTATGTTAATTAGAAATGCAAATATTTAAGTTTAATGAACAAAAACGTAAATAATTAAAATAAAATAATTACGTACCTCTCTGGTCATAACGATAAGTGTGATATTAGGAATATGTGTGTCGTAGAAGGCTGCCGGATCCGTAACATTCATTCCTCCAGCTGGGGTCCATTCGCCCACTTTCCTAATCTCCTCCTTCTTCAGTTTCAGCAGATCTAACTTAAAATTACTGCGTTTGCCCTCATTGAACTCAATGTGCCCAGTTAAACCAGACATCCCAGCCTATTTAAACCAACAATCAATTAATTCATTTCAAAAATTATAATCCTTTATAATACTCTAATTCTGTTTATTTTTTTGCTGTGAATGCTAGCATAGTTTGTCATAGAACAAATAATATCTAATTTTAATTACTAATTGGTTCACTGTGAGTACAGCTTAAGGCTTACATCTATAATTTAATAAAACAATAAATTAACCAGAAGTTACGGTTTATTCTCATTTGTGGCCCAATATCTTTAAAACGGCATGAGTTACAGAAAAATCAACAACAATAAAAGTTATAGATATTTAAATAATTAGTAATTTTTGTTTGAAAATATATTTTGAAAAACGTACCATTTACTAAAAAATCGCCCTTTCAAAATAGTTACGTTATTTGTTATCGTTTTATAGTAATCGTAAAATAAGTTACGGGTTACTCTCACTTGTGGCTCTATATCATTAAAACGGCAAGAGTTACAGAAAAATCAATAACAATAAAAGTTATAGATATTTAAATTTCTAATAACTTTTGTTTGAAAAACTATTTCGAAAAACGTACCATTTACTGAATAATCGCTTTTCAAAATGGTTACGTTATTTGTTATTGTTTCATAGTAATCGTAAAATAAGTTACGGGTTATTCTCACTTATGGCTCTATATTTCTAAAACGGCATGAGTTACAGAAAAATCAACAACAATAAAAGTTATAGATATTTAAATAATTAGTAATTTTTGTTTGAAAATATATTTTGAAAAACGTACCATTTACTAAAAAATCGCCCTTTCAAAATAGTTACGTTATTTGTTATCGTTTTATAGTAATCGTAAAATAAGTTACGGGTTACTCTCACTTGTGGCTCTATATCATTAAAACGGCAAGAGTTACAGAAAAATCAATAACAATAAAAGTTATAGATATTTAAATTTCTAATAACTTTTGTTTGAAAAACTATTTCGAAAAACGTACCATTTACTGAATAATCGCTTTTCAAAATGGTTACGTTATTTGTTATTGTTTCATAGTAATCGTAAAATAAGTTACGGGTTATTCTCACTTATGGCTCTATATTTCTAAAACGGCATGAGTTACAGAAAAATCAACAACAATAAAAGTTATTGATATTTAAATTTCTAGTAACTTTTGTTCGAAAAACTATTTCGAAAAACGTACCATTTACTAAAATATCGCCCTTTCAAAATGGTTACGTTATTTGTTATTGTTTTATAGTAATCGTAAAATAAGTTACGGGTTACTCTCACTTGTGGCCCTATATCTTTAAAAAGGCATGAGTTACAGAAAAATCGATAACAATAAAAGTTATAGATATTTAAATTTCTAGTAACTTTTGTTCGAAAATATATTTTGAAAAACGTACCATTTATTAAAAAATCGCCTTTCAAAATGGTTACGTTTCTTTAATTACAATATATATTGATATTGTTTTATAGTAATCGTAAAATAAGTTATTATTATAAATATAGAAGTTAAAAGTATGGGAAAGTTGAGTATATGCCACTCCAGAGTGCTATATGATTAGTGGTGACGTGACAGGTATGATAACGTCGTCGAAACATATAGTTTTAGAATTATTTCGCTATGTCAAGTTTCTGTAGTAAATAAATTTATCTTTTTACGAAACTACAAGACAATAAAATTGTCATATATGACAATATTTAAAGCAGTAAAAAGTACATAAAAAGGGCTGTCTGTTTCCTTGAAAAATTGAGGGGAACTTATAACAAATGGAGTGTCAAAATTGAACCAACAGAATGACAGGCCCTAAGTTACTTCATACTTTTATGTTCTCTTGATACGTGCACTAAATACAAATATAACGTTTGCCCTCGTTTCAAAGGCACCAATGCCTCCAGTGTGCACGGGAAACTTATACAGAATTAGAACGGAAACCAAATTGTTTAAATCATATTTATTGATTTTACGCCTAAATTTTAATTAATAAACATATTTGAAATTAATGAATTTCTAATTTTGGGAATGTTACAGACACATCACGGATACTATGGCTATTTTAAATTAACTATATAATCAGAAACTATGATTAATTTTATAGTAAAACTAAATATTGTTATAATTCAAAAGGAAAATTGTGAAAATCACCAAAAAATGTTGGCATTTAGAAAAACTTTCGGAAAACTCGTCGATATATTATAAGTGACAAGAGGTCCTTGGTGGCCGTATCGACTTGTCCCCACGGATTGCCCTATGTAGTTATTTTGGCCACGTAGTCTCTATGGGGGAGCAAAAAAAAACTTTGCAACTAAAGAAAAATATGAACCCAAATGACACGGCCTTAGGGACGAAGGGATTTACCCCAGAGAGTCCTCTAGGTTCTTCAACTACTACTATAGTTGTCCTTAGGGCCAAAGTGTAACATAAACCATTTATTTTTAATCTACTAAAAAAGTATGTTATGATTTCTTAAATTATGTTTTCAATTCAATTAAATAATAAATAATTTTACTATCCATGAGCAAATAATTATTTCAAGAGGATCCCTCAACTTCCCACTAGGCCAACTATACACACATTATTGACGCTGAGGTGGCAGTGTATTGCGGTGACCAGGGCATTAATGTAGTCCTGTTCGAACACGTCAATGAAATAATTTACAGTTGAAAGAACTTGATTTATGTGCTACGTTACATTTAATGTGATTCTAGTGCAATACAGCCATAATTCTGTACGATGACATTTCATTTAATTGACTCGGCCATGTTTACTGTTCATAATATGTGTGAAACATCATTAAATTAATATGCTCAAGCACAGACAATGTGGTATTTCTTAGGCAAACAGAAGAGTACCATAATTTTACGTAAAAACTGTACTGGTATATAACGGATTTTACTCAAAATTTAATATGTGGTTTAGTTTACCCAAAAATGGTCAAATACAAAATTTCAGATCCCTAGGTCATCAGGGTCCCTATTACGGGTCACTTAAATTGACCAATTTGGGCTTAAGTTTAAAAATTCATATATCAGCGCCCTTTCAACCAAATGAAACGTACATGAGCTCATTTTTTAGGGCATATCTTCTAGAATAAGCATATAATTTTGTAAGGTCCTAGGTCACAAGGGCTTGTGTATTGGCATCAATTTAACTAAAACCGTATATTTAATCATTAAGAAAATATAATGAGGGTTTAGTTAAATTGATGCCAAAACGAGCCATTATAACTTAGGGCCTTAAAATATTTTATGCTTATTCTAGAAGATATTGTCTAAAAAATGAGTCCATGGGCGTTTCATTTGGTTTATAGGGTGCAGAGATTTGAATTTTTAAACATAGGCCCAAATTGGCGTTTCTATTTTAATTTTGCAAGAAACATTATTTTTATACAGCTATATCTCTGGTTTCTTAAGGCCCAGTTTGACCGGTATGTGCTCATTTTATTTGTCAATTAGTGCCCTTTAAAACGAGTACCTAATGATAAGAATCGGTTGCCAGGATCCGCTGATACAATAATTGAAAGATAGTCTTTAAAATTAAAATAAAGGGTTTTAGTTAAATTGATGCCAATACGAGCCTTTGTAATTTAGGGCCTTAAAAAATTATATGCTTATTTTAGAGGATATGCCCTAAAAAATAAGCCCATGGGTGTCTCATTTGGTTTAAAGGGCGCTGATATATTAATTTTTAAACATTGGCCTATTTTTGGGTATTTGAGTGACCCGTTCCAGGGACCCTGATGACCTAGGGATCTGCAAATTTGGATTTGACCATTTTTGGGGCTAGTGTAGGGCACCCCAGGTGTTTAGAATAAAACAAGGAAAACCTAGAAAGTTTATTTACGTAGAAAAGAGAGAAAAAGACAGAACAAAAAGCGAAGATGCCGCGAATCTCGTTAGTCGGATCACGTTTCTATGTTTGTACTCGTGAATTCCGCATGTTCACGTGTGATGTGTGGAAAAGAAAGTAAAAATAAAGAAAGGTAAAGAAAGGAGTGGGAAAAGTTTGTTACGGCTCTGAACTCACCGCATCAATGTAGTTGTACAGCGATAAGCCATCGTTCCAGGCTTCTTCGATGTCACACGACAGGTTCGCCGGTTTGATTGAATGCCCCGAGTCCATCGATGCCAAACCTTTCGCGAATATATACACTGAATCGAACATTAACGCTGGCTCCGCCTAAAAACAGTTACACAATTCGCTATTAAGGGTATTAAAAAAACCTTTTTATAAAATGAAAATGCAATATTATAATATTTAATAATTTTTTACGGCCTTTGGGTTAACAGTATGTAAAAATCTTGTAGACATAAAATATCTTAGAATTATTAGTAGAATATTTAGGTGTTTTAATTATTTTTATAAGGGTAGTATTGAGGGGGGTTGTAAATTTTGGGGCCCTATAACTCGGGACGTATACAAACGATTGGATCTAAACTGCGAAGGGATTCAAATAGGATGTTAAGTAATATGTGTAGCAAATTTGGTGCAAATCGCTTTGGTACCTTCAAAGTAGTAGAGGGCACAAATTTGGTCTTACGAGCGACGACTATTTAATAATTATTTACAGCCTTTGGGTTAACAATATGAAAAAATCTTGTAGACATAAAATACCTTAGAATTGTTAGTAAAAAAATTTGGTATTTTAATTATTTTTATAAGGGTCGTATTAAGGGGGGTTGTAAATTTTGGGGCCGTATAACTTGGGAAATATACAAGCAATTGGATTTAAACTGTTAGGGGATTCAACTAGGATGCCATATAATATGTGTAGCAAATTTGGTGCAAATCGCTCTGGTACCTTCAGAGGAATAAAGGTCTTACGAGCGAGCGACAACTAACATTCAAGTATATAAGTTATATATATTTTTGTGTTATAATTATTAATAATTGAGATGTAACTATTGCGCCCCAAGGTAGATAAGGTAAAAATAGGTTTAAGGGTCACACTATCGTGCTCAAATACCTGTATGACACCACTTCTGTTGAGGATGGCATGGCCAATTGGCTGGAATCGTTCCATTTGGCCGAGGGCCTCTACAACCTTGGGGTTCTCGATGTCGACCAGGCGAAAGGCGGTAATGTTCACCGAATTATACTTGAAGTCCTCCAAGTCGAACGTGTCAAGATCCTGCGCCAACACAAAATACGACAAACACTTAGAAATAAATCGAATATTTGACAGAAACATTTTCTACGCCATGGATATTGGGAAAAACATATATTTCATACAACAAAACACGAAAATATATATTCTTTTATCGTTATATAATATATTTTTGTGGCTTAAATTATTATTTCCTTGTGAATTAAATTTTAGAAATAAAAATATTGAATATTATTTTTTAAATATCTTTGCTAAATATTTTCTTAAGAAATTAAATTTCAAAGTACTTATACATAATATAAGATCATTTTATAATAAATTGCTTCGCTAAATATTCGCGTAAAATGATTAAAAAAAAAAAAAGGATTCCTTTTAAAATTTCACAGAACAGCAATTTCAAATTGTATGTGTAAGATGATGAAATTATATTTCTGGAAAGTCTCTGGAAGACTGTGTGTGTTGAATGGGCACACATATATAAATTCTAATAAGGTCGTGTGAACTTTGGAAAATATTCAACAGGTGGCACCGTTCACATCTAGTCGTCGATTCGTGTATTATCAATTCGGTAGAAAGAATGCATTCACTGAACTGGAAAACTGTCCTAGAATTTGTTACGTTTACGTTTTACCCCCTTACGTTCACGGTACATTAACATGTTCACGTTTCGAATGTATCTCAAATAAAAACGGCAGTGGGCTTTGAATATTAACTAAAAAACATTACCTGATGTAAATAAGTCTATGAATTATATATAATATTAATATCTCGAAAACGGCATGAATAACAGAGAAAGTGAATCTTATAAAAGTTAAACGTATTGAAATTTCTGGTAACTTTTGCTTGAAAAGTTTTTGCAAAATAGTGTTCAATTATTTTATATTCAACTTTGAAAATTGCAATTTTATAATTATATTTTACGATGTAAATAAGTCTAAGAATTCCGACTATTATATTAATATCTCGAGAACGGTATGAATTACAGAGAAAGTTAATCTTATAAAAGTTAAACGTATTAAAATTTCTAGTAACTTTTGTTTGAAAAGTTTTTGTAAAATAGTGTTCAATTATTTTAAAATAAACTTTGAAAATTGCAATTTTATAATATATTTTTTACAACGTAAATAAGTCTAAGAATTCCGACTAATGTATTAATATCTCGAAAACGGCATGAATTACAGAGAAAGTGAATCTTATAAAAGTTAAACGTATTAAAATTTCTAGTAACTTTTGTTTGAAAAGTTTTTGCAAATATATGTTCATTTATTTTATATTCAACTTTGAAAATTGCAATTTTATAATATATATCTTACGATGTAAAAAGTCTAAGAATTTCGACTATTGTACTAATATCTCGAAAACGGCACGAATTAGAGAAAAAATTAATCTTATAAAAATTAAACGTATTAAAATTTCTGGTAACTTTTGTTTGAAAAGTTTTTTCAAAATAGTGTTCAATTATTTTAAATTTAACTTTGAAAATTGCAGTTTTATAATATATATTTTACGATGTAAATATCATTGGATTCCCATATAAAAATAATAATATATTCATAATATTTAAACAATGTTACAAATAAAAGTTATAAACAATAGTTAAATAAACCATTTTTATGTATAACAATTGTTGATATTTGTTACCGTTTCAGAGATATTTGAATGTATTAAAACTCATGCTATATGTATTCAATCGATGAAATTAAAACCTAAACAAGATTCGGTACAACGATGCGTCCAGCTCGCCTTATAGGTACAATATACAACGCGAGCAGCGGTTTTTAATTTTAAATATTTTTTTCCGGGCTTTGAGTCAACAATATGAAAAATACTTGTAGATATAAAATATCTTAGAATTATCAGTAGAATTTTTTATTGTTTTAATTATTTTTATTAGGGCAGTATTAAGGGGGGTTGTAAATTTTGGGGCCCTATAACTCGGGAAGTATACGGGCGATTGGATTTAAACTACGTACGGATTCAAATGGGATGTTAAATAATATGTGTACCAAATTTGGTGTAAATCGCTAGGGTACCTTCAGAGCAATAAGAGCACAAATTTGGTCTACGTACAAGCGACGACTAACATTCAAGTATATAAGTTATATATATTTTTGGGTGCAAGGCGACGAGACAAACACTTTTACGACGAGTTAAAACACACACAAAGCCCTAGTTGTAGTATTTTGGGGCGTTATGTTTGAACAAAATTAAAATTATATCTGAACCTTTGAAGTGAGCAAAAAGTGTAGATATATGATTTTAAAAATCCCTAAAAAAATGTCACTGACACATTAATGAAATAAATGGTAATAGACTAATCTTGCGTGATTAAGCTGTAGGCTTAACACTTCGCTGAGTTGAGCTGCGCTTAGTGGAAAGTGAAATGCACAGATATTGTCTGTGACGAATGTTTATAATTTCGGTGTGTTTCGTCGTTTCGCATAATTACATCTCATAAATGAGAATAATACAAAGGCCCTTTGCCCTTTCCATACGTGTGTTCACATACATACATACAATGTGAACGGCTAAAGTTTACCGAGTTAATTGGATCATATAACTAAAGTCGCCTACGTTATAATCATGCTCGAAATGTACATAATTTTAATTAATAATAAGTTAGGTGTAGATTATATATATATATATATGTTTTGTGGTTATTATTACACGAAAATCTAAAGTGGCCTTCACTCAATACTCCTAGTTATCAATATATATATATAAAACAATTATAAAATGCTCTCATTCAAAAGATTATTTAGTTACGAAGTATTAGAATTAGAGAAATGTTTTTAAATATATCTTAAAAGAAATATAAGAGATTAATTTTAAGAGAAAGTCCTCCCCCTCCCCCCCTACCCCTCGACGAATAAACTTTCTTATAAACTGTATCGGTAAATTTGTAAGTAGATGTTGCGTAATATCTCTCGGAAATCCGGTGAATGTGATTAAAGATATCTGAGCGGGTAACAAAGTTAAAAGTTTATTCATTTACGAGAGAAACAAGGGCCTACTACGAACAGAACTTCCCTTCTTGCGTCGATACACTGGCTATAGGGTGATATCGATCAGCTTAAAGCGTCCATTAAAAATTGCGGTGTGGCTTAATCCGACCCAATATTGGCACTTAAGCATATCACACAACTACTTCACACTGTGTGTATTCAGATTATCACAAAGGCAACTTTATAATCAGTAAAATTCCAATATAATTTTGATTAATAGTAGTTGATAGTTTTCCGTATAATTGTATACATTTTTAGATAATAAAGTTTATTATTATTATTATTAGGGCAGTAGAATAAGCTTGGCTTAATGTTAAGTGGAAAATAAGACCGTAAATCTTTAATCCCCAGTACATTATAAATATATTAAATAATAATTTAAGATATTGGCGAAACGAAAATATCTAAAAATTCATAACTACACAGAAGGCTATATAAAAATTTGCTTGTTATGCAAATCTAACGTTTTACATTTCAAAATGAACACCAGAAAAGAAAAAAAAATTGAAAATATAATAATATGCATTGAAATTATGTAAAATGTGTTAAAATCTACAAAATATGTTCTGCATTTTAGCGTAAGCATTTTCGAGCAATTGGTTAACATAATTCTTGTACGAAAATAGCGACACGGAAACGGAAAATAAGAAGAAGAACCACAAATACATTGTTAACATCGTCATAATACGTTATTGCCCACTTGGGCAAACCTACAGTGTTTCCATAGTAAATAATCCTATTTTGATATTAAGTATCTTCTAAACCTTAAATACACTTCGTAAATATATCTATATTTATCATGAAAACAATTATAATATTGCGGGATTTATAAGCGAATTCGAAAATTCGTAATAATACATCTGGAAATATCGTTCAATTTTAAGACTTGTATATTGTCTAGATGTGAACTTATTACTTCTAAAAAGAATATTCAAAACGAAAGTGTATGTATTTTGGTTATTTCAACAATATCTCAAAAACGGCTGCACTTATGGCAAAAATAGTCATTGCCAAAATGAAAGATATTAATATTTAGCACAACTTTTGTATGAAAAGTTTTTCAAAAAAATGTACCAGTTACGAGAAAATTGCTACGGAAAATCTTAAATGTTCTTATTTATTCATTTATTATTCTATCTCCAATATCACTAGAACGGCTGCACTTATGGCAAAAATAGTTATTTTCAAAATGAAAGATATTAATATTTAGCACAACTTTTGTTTGAAAAGTTTTTCAAGAAAATGTACCAGTTACGAGAAAGAAATAATTTATATTTATATTGATGAAATTAATTTAATTAATTACGTAATAAAATAATCAGCTATGATATAACTTCAGAGTATTACTGTGAAGTATTGGTTAGTTTGTGTAATGAAAACTATGTATAAAAAAGTCCACAATTTTCTTTAAGAAATATTATTTTGATTAGATATTATTTATTTTAATCAGGAATTAATTTTGATGGTAAATTAATTAATATATAACACCGGGCTTAAATTGATTTAATGTTTATATAAAACTGATTATGGTGGCCTGTACCGGGCAGCGGAATAGCTTGTAGTTGTCAAATGAGGAAACGCCTAGTGTGAACACATATATACGCGGTCACACAGATGAAACAAAAAAGATTTATACAGACATTGGATATATACACATATTCGTACATATACACGAACATACTGTGCGTTATTTAAATCGTGGGTGGTCCTGAGTGTTAAAACAAAGCCACATCACCACACGGAACTACAGACACACACACACACGGGCCCCAAACATACGTTACATCGTAAATTGAATACCTAATAAAAAAACACACAAAAACTCGCGCAGATTGTCACACATTTTCGACTTTACAAGAGCCACACAATGTTTCACTAAATACAGGGCAGTACTCACCAAATTCACGCGTTTATAACATATCTCTACTATATATTAAAACTGTCCTAATTACATTATTTCATTATTTTAAGAAATAAAATACCAAAAAAAAAAAAATTTTAACCAAAAGTGCATGATTACTCAATGCATTTTTTGTTCTATCTCTAATATCACTAGAACGGCTGCACTTATGGCAAAAATAGTAAGATACATAATTAAAGATATTAATATTTTGTACAACTTTTGTTTTAAACGTTTCTTCGGAAAATGTACCAGTTATGAGAAAATTGCTACGGAAAATCTTAAAGGTCTTAATTATGCATTTATCTCCAATATCACTAGAACGGCTGCACTAATGGCAAAAATAGTTATTTACATAATGAAAGATATTAATATTTATCATAACTTTTGTTTGAAAAGTTTCTTCAGGAAATGTACCAGTTACGAGAAAACTGCTACGGAAAATCTTTAATATTTTAATTTATTCATTTATTGTTCTATCACCAATATAATTAGAACGGCTGCACTTATAGCAAAAATAGTTAGAATCATAATGAAAGATATTAATATTTCGCACAACTTTTGTTTGAAAAGTTTCTTCAAATAATGTACAAGTTACGAGAAAACCTGCTACAGAAAATATGAATGTTCTTATTTATTCATTTATTGTTCTATGCCCAATAACACTAGAACCGCTGCACTTATGGCAAAAATAGTTACGTACATAATTAAACATAGTAATATTTCGCACAACTTTTGTTTGAAAAGTTTTTTCTAATAATGTATCAGTTACGGGAAAAACTGCTACAGAAAACTGCCACTCCACAATTACGTATTTATAATATAATAAATCAACGACATTTTCCATGGTTACAATACTTCCTTATATAAGTTCGTATAAGTAAAAATTGTGATAGATTAAATTAAAATTATACTTACAAAGGATGTGAACATGTAATGGTATCTGTAGTCGTTCATCTGAAGCTGAAGTATCTGTAACAATAAATAAATACAATTAAATATTGAATTGTAAATAAAACTTGTATTGCCGTTAAAATAACGATTTTAAATTACTTTTCGACTTATATTATAGTTTATAGATTCATTTATTATTCAAAAAACCGTATACAGAGACAGAGGTGAAACATTTGACCTTGCCAGACGTTGTAATTAAAAATTAGAATCTGTTAGTGAAGTCTTCACTGTTCAGTGTTCACTGTTCAGGTTTGCCACCGATTAAATTTGCCATTTACTTGGGAGCCGGTAAATATTTGGTGGATGTATGTTTTCTCTGGTTAATATACATCAGAGGCAGCGCGGTTAGCGTATTGACGTATAACCGTATTTGCTGGGTTGCACAAACAAGAGCAGCTCGAGTAACCATACACAAATAATACAACATAAGTTATAACCGCTTACAACCAACCAAGTGTTTCACGCGAAACATTTCACTACCTTTGAGAGCTATAACATACTATCTCCATTTGATCGCTTCAACCAATGTTAATTTAAGGAGTTACACTTGTCTTGTTTATTTTATCCAAAAGGTACATTGCCAATTTTCCCTTAATGTATTGATTCCAATTATATATATATATATATATATATATATATATATATATAACTATTACATTTGACAAGAAAACGTATAATTTCAAGTAGGGTTGAAAATAATGCGAATAGGTAATTGGCCGGTCATCGACGGTGCACTGACGGTCAAGTAAAACCACTACCGCGCTCAATTTCATTTTGTTGATTTACTGGCAAATTTAACTATGAAATGTCAATAATATAGTCATTGGTTCAAAGTAGACATATAAATATATATATATATATATATATATATATATATATATATATATATATATATATATATATATATATATATATATATATATATATATATTAAAGTCATATATTTATGATTTTCTGTAACAGTTTTCTCGTAACTGGTACATTTTATAAAGAAACTTTTCCAACAAAAGTTGTGCGGAATATGAATATCTTTCATTATAAACGTAACAATTTTTGCCATAAGTGCAGCCGTTCTTGAGATATTGGAGAAATGACCTAAAAGTGTATTTCTATTCATTACTTGCGAAAGAATATATTTGCCGGTTATCGATGGTGCACTGACGGTCAAATGAAACTACTACCGCGCTTAATTTTATTGCTTAAATTTTGTTTTGTGAATTGACTGGTAAATTTAATTATGAAATGAAATAGACAAAAAAGCAGTAATTGGTTCAAAGTAGACAGAATATTTAATAAATATATATTATTTATACAACATTTATGATTTACTGTAGCAGTTTTCTCGTAACTGGTACATTTTATAAAAATATTTTTCCTACAAAAGTTGTGCGGAATATTAATATCTTTAAATATGAACAAAACTATTTTTGCTATAAGTGCAGCCGTTTTAGTGATATTGTAGAAAGAACAATAAATGAATAAATAAGAACATTTAATATTTTCCGTAGCAGTTTTCTCGTAACTGCAACATTTTTTAAAGAAACTTTTCAAACAAAAGTTGTGCAAAATATTAATATGTTTAATTATGAATTTAACTATTTTTGCTATAAGTGCAGTCGTTTTAGAGATATTGGAAAAATGACCAAAAATGTATTTCAATTTTGCATGATTACTGCGTATAAGAAAATAAAAATTAATTTTGCACAATAAAAGATACATTAATGTTTAAGATAATTATAATAATAAAATGTTTAATTTCGAAATAGTACCAATGTGACATTGTATTTTGTTCCCGTGTAGCCACAACATCGCTGATTACAATTGGGTATTTGTATTTCTAGTAATCATTGGAAATTATTCGGAATATTGTATTAGTGGTGAATGGAGTCGCATTGTTGAGTTCAGATCAAATTTAATTATTTCATTCAACCAACTATTGAGGGAATATAAAGTCCCGGGTCCAGGGGCTTGGAAATTACCTAATCAATATGATAAAATAGCTAATGCATGTAATGAATACTAATTACAGAATAAAATGATACTTTACTATTGAATATTACTATTGTTTATCGGAATTATACGTTCAAAAGGGTTTTGAGGCTTTCTAATTAATTGTGTACTTACATATTAATTAATTTTAGACTTATTACGATTAATTTAAGCAATTGACGAAAGTAGAAGGGTAGAACTATACAATATCTACAATTTGGCATATTTTTTACAAAGATATTTTAATACTGTGGGTGCTAATTAGTATAATACAAAAAAAGACAATTTACTAATTAGCAGCTACAGTAATAAAATTTCGTTGTAAAAAAATATGCCAAATTGTAGATATTGTATAGTTCTAGACTTTTACTTTAGTCAATTGTTTAAATTAATCGTAATAAGTCTGAAATTAATTGATAAAAATCGTTGCTCGACAGAGATCGAGATATAAATAAGATGGAGCACCTTAAGGCTACGTAAAATTGTTTTGTAGACAGTGCGACTTTTAGCCATTTAAAAAAGTGTTTGTAATCTTCGTTTTAGAGTGTTTTCGTAGGACGTACACGTGGTGAGAGAAACTGGCAATAATTTAAATGGGCAAATTGGACAAGCTGTATACACAGTCATATACATCCCGAAACGCTTATTGTTTGTGTTTTGTTTTGCAATTCACAGAAATTCGGATTCGCGTTAGCTGCAACCGCGAAGAATTGTTGTCGTTGTGGCGTAGTTCTGGTTACGTCGTAAACAGAATGCAACTGCTTGCCGAAAATTAACTACCGCGCGGTTACGCTAATAATTTTCACCCTTAATTGCCCACTTCATTATATAAATAAACACTTAAATATATGTAAATAAATATGTTTTTGGTAAAAATGCAAACTGGCATAGGCAGGAATCGAACCGTGAAAGTCGAAAGTACGTACGACACAGCTTAATAATTTTTTATTTAATATTCACTCAAGAAAACTGTGGATAATAAATTAAATTATCAACAAAATAGCTTTTATGAACATTTAAAAATTAATAAACAATTAGAATTCTGTCTGAAAAGGGTTTAAAATCCTTTATTGAATACGTAAAAACATTTGGGATATTTCATTATTGCTCGCACGTATTTCCTACGTTCTACAACGCATTCTAATATTCTGTCAGAGAATATTTTACGATTGCCCCATTCCCAGACTCCCCAAAGTTCACTTTAACCAAAGGGGGGACACCTACATTCATTTGAAACGCATAATTAAACAATTAAATTTGCAGGATTGTTAGTTGTCGTTTAAATTAATTTAGTACACAGTTACAGCTAAGTGTACACATGGGCCATTGTGCCCATATCATAAACAAAACATATATACTCCATAGTAAACATGCACTTTTGGTATAAATCTTTTTAATCAAAAATAAGAGTCTTAAATAAGAAGTTTCTCAATTTTAGGTTCGACATTTTTGGTTCTAGAACGTTCTGAGACACACACAAAGACAGATAGACATAGACATCATTCCGAAAATAGTCCCCAAAGTTCACTTTAAGCAAAGGGGGGACCTAGATTCATTTGAAACGCATAAGTAAACAATTAAATTAGCAGGGATGTTAGTTGTCGTTTAAATTAATTTAATAAACAGTTACAGCTAAGTGTATGCATGGGCCATTGTGCCCATATCATAAACAGAACATATATACTCCATAGTAAACATGCAAATTCGGTATAAATCTTTTTATTCAAAAATAGGAGTCTTAAGTATGAAGTTTCTCAATTCTAGGTTCGACAGTTTTGGCTCTAGAACGTTCTGAGACACACACACAAAGACAGACAGACACAGACATCATACCGAAGGTAGGTCATAACGTGTATATCCGTTCTAAAATATGTATGATTCAAATATGTATTATTAATTAGGTTTAAATAAGAATTATAATTATTAAATTATGTAGGTAGATCTGTAAGACAGGGATTGAAGTATATGATATGGGCACATAGTACCCATGGTTTTAGGTAGTTTATAATTAAATGGTAATACACCCTAAGTAGTGATTAGTCAGAAGGGAAACCATCAATGGAAGTTTTAATTAAAATTGATATTTCTTGGTCTGTGTGCTTGGTGATTTGTAAACGTATATACACGTTTGACGTAGAATTACGTCGATACTTGATGTTAGACTTCAATTGAAATAAATATGTTTGTTTAATTGCAACAAATAAAATGGTGGTTGCAGTGGAACACACAGTACGTATGTACGTATGTGATTTGATTTTATTTAAAGGTTGAAGACGCATTTACGAAGTTGTAGCCGTTGAGATTTATGTATTTGTCAATAGTATTTTCAATCAATGTACAGCAACGACGGCGAGTAATAAATTTATCACCTACGAAGTTTGCTACACCGTTACAACAAGCAAATATTTACAGACTCACAGCAACAATACGTCGTCCCGTCCCGTGTAATTCAATTTCACTCGAAAATAAATATTTCTTTTGCTTGTCGTACATTATTACAAAATACCCTATTGTTTCTAGATGCCTTTCTGTCACATATATCAATAACAAAAAAATTAAACAATAATATTGAGCGGGGCAGTTGTTTCAGTTGACCGTCAGTGCACCGTCGGTGACGGGCAAATTTATATTCTCGCATAATTTTTTACCTAGTTGAAATTTAACAGTTTTTTTTTGTCAAATGTAATGTAAAACCCCCTTATATAATAAGAATAAACTTACCGCCCTGAAGAACATACTCATATGCTTCGGATTCGTGTCTACGATTAATTTGTAAATTTCTTTCTGCCGGACTTCCTTGAGGACTTGCCGATACGAACTTGGACTCGCCTGACGTATATACATTTCTGTACGGCCTGCCGGAGGAGTCTTTACGAGTTCCTGGAGTTTGAAAAGACCTGGAAGAAAACACAACAATTTATTTACATATTTTGCGAAATCCTTCCAAAAATACGATTTCGGAAACAAGAAATGTTTTACTAATTTCTAAATAACATAAGCACTTTTTAAAATATGATAGGGATGACTTAGGATCATCTTAAGTGGTCTTTAAAAAATATCGTTAATAGATCTTATGTTTAAGAATTGTATATAAACGAAAATTAATATATTTGTTACGTATCTGACAAAATATTGTATACATTCAAGTAGGTAGAAAATTATGCAAACTTGTAGTTTGCCGGCTATTGACGGTGCACTGCCGGCCAACTGAAACTACTACCGCGCTCAATATTATTGTATTATTTTTTTTGGTTCAAAGTAGACACAAAATTTAATAAATAATTTATGTATATATTAATATATTGTTTATGTTTATTGAATACGTCAGGTAATTAAGTAAAGACTTATTTAACAGGGAATTAAAACAATTTAACTCGCATTGTAAGCAATTACGAACTGAAATAACTTTATAGTACACAAATTAATTCAAACAACTAAAGTTAGAATGTCCGTGTATCAATTTAGTAAACGTTTGCTTCGTTTCCTTAGAGAACATAGGTGACATGTCTTAATGCATTATTAAATTACAATAATATAAACTAACGCATTTATTATATTATAATTAATTATTTAAATTAGCTTAAAACTATGAAAAATTAATGGATCGATGGCAAATAATTAATATAATACTTCATGCTTGAATTGTAATGATTTAAAATTTAGTGCAATTTATTTAAATGCATGATAAAGCCAATGGAAATATTTAACTACTCAATTTAACAAAATTGAAAACAGTTTTTTTTTATATATTTAAAAGGATTAGTTTTTAATTATTTAATTAATAATATTAAATTTTAGAAATATTCATCAAAAATTGTCTTCGATTAAAATCCCTTTAAATACAGCATGATTAAGCATATTAAGGTCTTCAAAATATTATATATATATAATTTGTAATTTGAAGACCTTTAATCAAAAATAATTTTAAGCTGTTTTCCAAAAATCTACGAATTTTCTAACCTTTGCCACCGACAAGTTGGACTGCCAAAAAATATCTTAAATTACTGCTAAATACTTAACTGTTTCTAGTTTTAAATATATTAACATTTGTACTACCAACTATTGCTTAAATTAATAAATATTCACAAAAAAACAGTAATATAATTTTAACGTGAATTAAAATAGCTAAAATTGAAGTTCAACTTAACTATTATTTAAACCATGCATTAGCGCATTAATGCTGGGAATGCTAGCATTGTTTATCATAAAACAAACTTACAATTGATATTTAAATTTATTAAGTTATTAACAGAATACATTTCAAGTAGGTAGCAAATTATGCGAGAATATAAATTTACCCGCTATCGACGGTGCACTGACGGTCAACTGAAACTATTGCCCCCGCTCAATATTACTGTTTATAATGCGCGAATTAAGCTTTATAGTATCCACAAGGATTATGGAATGTTATATATTGTAATTTTTATATATATATTGGCAGTAGAAACGTTAATAAAAATTAAAACAATAAAACACATATGTGAAACAATTTATATATCTTTTATACTGAATCAAATGTATCTGAATTATTTCATTTATTCGGAGACTATTCGATTGTTTATGGCCCATAAAATGTTCCGTTAAATCGTCCTGTAAGAACCGCCATAAACTTGGGAGTCGAACTCAAGACTCCGAATAACAAGGCTAACAATACGACCATAAAAAATAGTATTGATAGAGTGTTTAAAATAATAAAATAAAATTTTATTATAACATAAAACCCGTAAACTAAGTAATAGAATGTTACAAAAATCATTTTTGATGTTTTATTAGCTAAACCTCTTTTTATTGTGGTTTAGAAACATAAAAGAATATATAACGCAGTTATTTAATCTTATAGGTAGACTGAGGAAAGTTATAAATATAAAAAAATGTCTTACCATAGTCCTCCTCGTAGATGATTGCAACTTTTGTCCAGTTTAGGAAAGACATCAAATCTTTGAAAGCTCGGTTCATATGGTCTTGGCTTGGATGGAGATTTATGGAGAATTCTTTGGAGATTGGCTCGAAATCTATACGCGCCTCTAGGTGTGGCACATCCAAAGCTTCACAAATGCTTTGGATATGGGCACCAAGAAGAGGATCTGATGGGCCAAATATGGCCTGGACACCAAACTCCATTTGCCGGCACGCTGAAAAAAAAAAAAACAATTATGTTAAAATAGAAAATTATAATTAATTAAAAAGTAGGTTATTAGTTTGATCATTTAATGCTGCTATACTGGAGATAGCACCTACATGCCCTAAATAGTAGATAATTTGTTTAAAATATAATAATTCGTTATTGAATAAAAATATAATTAATTTTAAATTCAATAATTTTCTTAAAAAAAATTATTCAATTGTGTTAAAATAAAAAGTTATAATTAATTAAAAATTGAGTTATTAGTTTGGACGTTTAATGCTGCTATACTAGAGATAGCACCTTTGTGCCCTAAATAGTAGATAATTTGTTTAAAATATAATAATTCGTTATTGAATAAAAATATAATTAATTTTAAATTCAATAATTTTCTTAATAATATTTTGAATTATTATGTGAATAATTCTACAATGGATATTTGAGCTTTTTGAGGATAAGAGACAATAGAGGACTAAAGAGGGATTCATTTTCAATATATTTAACAACTTAAATTTAAATAAAATGTTATTAAATTAAAACCAAAATTATTACAAAAAACGAAATATTAGAATCGTATTTAAAAAATTCTACAATGGATATAGCACGTTTGTGCACCAAAGTAGCTCATCCACCTAGTTCATATAACCATATAATTTAATTAAAAAAATATGTGTATGCACCAATGCTTTCAGCTCGACGTGTGTTGAGAAATCAATGGATAAACGTATGGAATTAATTTAAGCTCGCCAAAGTACCGAAAAATCTAAAGCAATCGGTTGTGTGTCTGTAACATTCTCGGATCAAAAGTGTCATTAACAAAAAGTGTTTATTACGTCGCCCTGATTCCAAAAATATAAATATATAACTGGATGTTAGTCGTCCGCTCGTAAGACCAAATTTGTTCACTCAATTTCACTGAAGGTACCAGGGCGATTTACACCAAATTTGATACACATATTATTTAATGTACTATTTGATTCTATTCACAGTTTGAATCTAATCGCTCGTATACTTTTTGAGTTTTAGGGCCCCAAAATTTTCAACCCCCCTTAATACTACCCGTATAAAAATAATTTAAACACCCAAGTATTCTACTAATAATTCTAAGATATTTTATATCTACAAGATTTTTTCATTTTGTTAACCTAAAGGCGATAAAAAATTGGTATCGTAATTAAAAAATTCCCTAAATTAGGAAATACAGAAAATTCGTGTTATTGAGAAATTAATAATATTTATAAAGATAAATAAAATAGGATTAGAATTACTGTAATTTTGGTAATTCTATTATATTTATTTTTATAAATATTATTATTTTTGTCAATAACACGATTTATCTATTTTTCTTAGTTTAGGGAATTTTATAAAATAGAGAAAGCATTAAAATAGTGTTGTTTTTCCCCCGAAATGTATGTTAGATAAACGACGGTGTTAGTGAACAAGCCCTAAATATAAATGGCACGTACGCCAGTGGCACAATACGTAATATAAAGCTTTGTGGCAGCTTGCAATGTCCTTAAATCACACGGGTTACCACGGAAACAGGTGACAAGTAATCTTGTAGCGTTCACATATGTTCTGTTTGAGATTATGGTACGTTTATACAGTAAAACCGAATCGTAAAATGTTATTACGACTGCGTGTAAACGTACTTGAGGTTTAATATGGCAACTGTGCAACATGTCACACATACTTACACTTAGTCGCACTAAAATAAATATAATTAGCGACAACTGTGTCTTGGCCAAACATTTATTGCACAAACGGGGCCATAAATAAAATCAAAACAAATTTTATTTATATACGTAACTTAAACGTAATAACATACATATGTTTTTATTATTGTACATATTTTTCCCCATTTAATATGTACATAATAAACTTAAATAAAAGTGTCCTAATTGGTTCTCATTGTATTCAAAACGCACCTACGCGTTCTGCTCTCCTAATAAGATATATGCGATGCGAGCAGCGGTTTTTAATTATTATGGCCTTTTGGTTAACAATTTTATAAATTGTTATAGATGTAAAAAGTCTTACAATTTTTTGTAGATTATTTCAAATAAATAATACAATTTGTAGTGCGAATTTTACAATTCAAAATTATATTTAATAATTTTTTACAGCCTTTGGGTTAACAATATGAAACAATCTTGTAAATTTAAACTATCTTAGAATTACTAGTAGAACACATGGGTGTTTAAATTATTTTTATAAGGGCAGTATTAAGGGGGGTTTTAAAACGATTTGATTTAAACTGTGAGTGGATTTAATTTTCTTTTTGACCTATTGACAAATATATACGGTATAGTGAATATGTCCGATAGTGTTTGATGTGAACAATGTCACTAAATCTATGGTAACCATGGACATGTAATCTTTCAGGATTACCAACTGTCACACACGGCTCGCTGCCAACATTGTGTAACTATTAACTATAGACAGTATATATATATATCGAATCACATGAACACACTGCGTACAAACAAACTTATCTCCTATGTACACACAGACACACAGGCACACACACAGTACGCACATGTAGACTAAACAACAACCATGGTTAACAGGATCGCATTCAATACAAACACAGCTTACTAGTTCATGAACACAATTCAGTTCAAACACGCAAACACATTATTTAGCGGAGCCACCCCACACGCAATTATATACAACATCTTAGGGGCCAGTAAGTGCAAAAGTACTATAGTATTCAGCCCTGGCAAATTCATACTATTGTTTAATAGCGATAATTTTAAATTTTAGTAATTATTATGGCTGCAATTGTCATCTCAATCTGTATTAAAATGTAAGATATTCATGATGAAAAGGTGTTCTCGACTTAAATACTAACTAAAACTTACTATATATGCCATAACATTATTTAGGAATAGTAAATTGGACCAATATACTCGGTACTAAACAATATATGGTTTAAATTTGGAGTTTAAACGCTATAAACATTTAATGTAATAAATAAAATTAATTTTATGGCATATATAGTAAAGTTTAGTTAGTATTTAAGTCAAAATTACTTTTTCATCATGCTGTATATACCATAAAATTATTTAGGACTAGTAAATTGAAGTAATGTATTTGAAAATAAACAGTATAATGTTTAAATGCGATAAACATCTAATGTAAAATATAAAATTAATTTTAAGGCATAGCTTAAGTTAGTACTTAAGTCAAAATTACCTTTTCATCATGCTGTATATGCCATAAAATTATTTAGGACTAGTAAATTGAAGTAATGTATTAGAAAATAAACAGTATAATGTTTAAATGCGATAAACATCTAATGTAATATATAAAATTAATTTCAAGGCATAGCTTAAGTTAGTACTTAAGTCAAAATTACCTTTTCATCATGCTGTATATGCCATAAAATTATTTAGGACTAGTAAATTGAAGTAATGTATTTGAAAATAAACAGTATAATGTTTAAATGCGATAAACATCTAATGTAATATATAAAATTAATTTCAAGGCATAGCTTAAGTTAGTACTTAAGTCAAAATTACCTTTTCATCATGCTGTATATGCCATAAAATTATTTAGGACTAGTAAATTGAAGTAATGTATTTGAAAATAAACAGTATAATGTTTAAATGCGATAAACATCTAATGTAATATATAAAATTAATTTCAAGGCATAGCTTAAGTTAGTACTTAAGTCAAAATTACCTTTTCATCATGCTGTATATGCCATAAAATTATTTAGGACTAGTAAATTGAAGTAATGTATTAGAAAATAAACAGTATAATGTTTAAATGCGATAAACATCTAATGTAATATATAAAATTAATTTCAAGGCATAGCTTAAGTTAGTACTTAAGTCAAAATTACCTTTTCATCATGCTGTATATGCCATAAAATTATTTAGGACTAGTAAATTGAAGTAATGTATTTGAAAATAAACAGTATAATGTTTAAATGCGATAAACATCTAATGTAATATATAAAATTAATTTTAAGGCATAGCTTAAGTTAGTACTTAAGTCAAAATTACCTTTTCATCATGCTGTATATGCCATAAAATTATTTAGGACTAGTAAATTGAAGTAATGTATTTGAAAATAAACAGTATAATGTTTAAATTGCGATAAACATCTAATGTAATATATAAAATTAATTTTAAGGCATAGCTTAAGTTAGTACTTAAGTCAAAATTACCTTTTCATCATATATATCTTACGTATTTTGTAATTTACTATATCTATTTATTTAAATACCGAGTTTCTACTATTATTTCGCGATTATAAATGACGCTATTTATTGCAGAATTGAAGTTTTAATTACAGTATCATATTTTTTAATTATTATTCGGAGAATTATGAATATATATATTTCTTTATTTTTGAATTTGTCGATATATAACTACAATAGTAAATATGTCGTAATAAGAAATATGCTATATTGTAGATATTGTATGGTTTTAGACTGTATTACGAAAGTATATAATATATATATAAAGGTTAATATGTCAGAATTAAAAATATATGTTTACCGATGTTAGATAGAGAAGGAGATATAAGCAGGTGTATCTTCTTAATAGCGTTTTGACATTATATTTAAGATAAATCTTAGACGCTATGATATATATATATATATATATATATATATAAAAGGAAACACACACACACATACAAATAGATGAAATCCCAGTAGCAAAGTTTTGGAGCGAAATGTTCGCGTGTTTAAGTTGTGTAACGGTCGCCAATTCGGCTGATCCAGGATTTAACAATTTGCCCCGAAACGAATTGAATTCAATAGCCAACTACTACACTGTGTCGCAATAGTTTTAAATACTCCTGCAATGTCACCAGTTTCTATAAAGTTTATAATCACAGAATTTACGAGTCACTACTATTATTACACCCCTGACATTCGATGAACTCAAAATTAATTACAATTAAATAAATCAGTTGTATTTTTTAATTATTTGTAATTACAGTTTATTATTAAAAACATTTATTATCATAGTAACTGTAAAAAAAGTATGAGTGCTGATTGATCTTAAAGGTTTACAAAAGTGCTCAATAAAAGGGCTGAAACAATTTTTATTAAATAAATAAAGGCATCTTGTTGGATCAAAAACATTTAATTTTCAAGTGTAGGTTGAAAATGTGATATTTGCCGGTCAGCGACGGTGCACTGACGGCCAAATGAAACTACTGCCCCGGCTCAATATTCTTGTATTAAGATATATAAGTTTATATTCGATTTAAAACGGGTTATATACCATTTTTAAGCCACACTTAGTATATATATATATGTATACCAGAGGGCTTACCTCAAAGTGTAAAATATAAACAAACCAAAATAAATAAGCGATGAGTCAACAACAAGAAGCGAATTAAAGCTCTGCCAGCATCATGTTTGCGTAGAATATTTAAATGGAAGCCCTCCTCTGCCTCCATAGTATTTTAATTCGATTTTCCAACTATCTCTGTCGCTCTGTTTCTATAAACCTTCTTTTGTCTGCGCCGTTCTTTGTTTAATCAGTTGCGCAGTAAGCTACGACATGCTTCATGCTCCGTTTCACTCATTTTGTCATGGCCATCCGAGACGAGTGGATCTTAAAGCCTTATAAATGATTTCACTTGTCTTGTAACAAGTAACGCCAGATAGAGAACAATGCTGCTACGCCAAAGTTTACGCAAGGCTATACGCCAACTTCTAGATAATTACGCCATTTTTTCTTTTTACGGTGTTATTAGTGTTTTGCATATGTTCACATTACACTGGGGCACTCACATTGTGTTAACTTTATTTCCAACAAATTAGCTATGGATGACTGCATTATAAAGGATCGACTTCCGCTCGAATTCCACGTTGTTAATTTTATGACAGAAAATTATAATTTGAATATTATTTTTGTACACTTAAATACTACTACAAAGTAATATAATTTATTGTTTTTAAATAAATTGTATAGTTTGTCTTGAACAAATTAATAAAAAATGCGAATTAAAAACAAAATGTGCAATTATGTATATATATTGTAGTAAGTGTGAGTGTTACAGCCCAATAAATATATCGAATATAATTTGAAAACTGTATAGAGAGATACGGTGGTTTGTTGTAATCGTAAAATATGCATCGTATCACCATTAAACTTCTAACTGTGCTGTGTGCTTGAAAATCATTGCGAAACTCATTGTGCAAAATATCCCCAAGCGGCATCGAGTTTATTCGACCGAAATTAACCGAAAGTTTACATGAAACTCACATTGCAATTAACTACATATGAAAAACTACCCATATTTGTCGTTATTTGCGATTTTCAGGTAACATATACATATATATAAATACATGGTTTATTTATATTTTACACTTAGAAGTAAACTATATACATATATATACTAAGTGTGGCTTAAGAATTGTATGTAACTCGTTTTAAATCGCATATAAACTTATATATCTTAGAACAAGAATATTGAGCCGGGGCAGTAGTTTAATTTGGCCGTCAGTGCACCGTCGCTAACCGGCAATTATCACGTTTTCAACCTACACTTGAAAATTACCTGTTTTTGATCCAACAAGCAAATTAATATATTTAAGACATTTATTTCTTTAATAAAAATTGTTTTTGCCCTTTTGGATTGCACATTTGTAATTTTTCGTAATTTAAATAGTTAAATAAGATTCAGAGATGGGCAAAACGTGTATATCCGGTAGTCTTGAGTACGAAAATTATCAATCAATTAATGAAAGAAAGTAAAAATATATTTATTATATTGGCCACATTTCTACATTGTGTAATAATTCATACGTAACTAAAATTGTTAATTTGGTAACAGTCGAAAATTTCTGCTAATAAATTAGGGCGAGAAAAAGTTTGACATCAGAAAACGCGTCCATATTTCATTTGAAATCCACTACATAAATCCTTTTTAAAACACTTAGCGCATCTTTGTAAAATAAACAATTTTTATCACGCGACAAAGAAAACTATTTTCCAACTAGTACAACGACAGACAGACAGAATAAAACTTTTTGAACTCAATTTAGCGAGATTGTCACCCCCCTGCTACATACATATATTTAAAGATGGCCACTAGAAAAAGCGAACGAGTTAACAACTGTGACGAAAGACGCGCAATATTCGCTGTGTCAAGATGTGCAATTCAACACGCGCGCAATCCCCCTAACTTTATTATTGCGATGAAATCAACTAGAAATTGCATGAACTTGTAAATGCCAAATTCAATCCAACAAAACTAGAACTTTCTTCGTTATATTTCGCCATGTTTTATTCAATAAAATACTCATTATAATTAATTGATATATATATATATATATATATATATATATATATATATATATATATATAATGTGAACAATCTTACGGGTATTTAATCGAGTTTGTTCACATGATTGAGTGGTTGCGGAAGTTCTACGAAACTACTTGTCGACGAGCAGACGAACTTAACAATAAGAATTTATCAGAGAAACTGTGGACTATTTGTACCGCGAAGAATGCCAAGCAGACAATTCAAAGTACTGTAAAACTGTGTGCTACGAACTTTAAGATATTTTGTTGCTGAAATTCCAACAGTTATTACTTGAATAACGATATTATTTATCGACAGATATTGTGCACGAAAAGTCATTCCAACTATTTTATTACTAAAATTTAATATATATTTAGAGTTTTACAATCGTGCTAAAACTTATAAGAAACATTGCAGTTGCTCACGGAATATGGACATGGAATATTTTTGAAAATAATATCAATGGTTTACTTTTACTATTTTGCCAATATCTCTAAATTGGCATGAGTTAGAGAAAAAGTTATTTAACTTAACGTTAAAGATAGTTAAATTTCAAGCAACTAATATCTAAAAAGTTTTTTCAAAAAACCTACCATATACTGGAAAATTGTTTTTTAAAAAAGCATTATTTTAGTTATTGTAACTAGGGAAATTAAAATAATGCTTTTTTAAAAAACAATTTTCCAGTATATGGCTGGATTTTTGAAAAAACTTTTTAAATAAAAGTTGCTTGAAATTTAACTACCTTTAACTTTTGTTAAATAACTTTTTCTCTAACTCATGCCGATTTATAGATATTGGCAAAATAGTAAATGTAAACCATTGATATTATTTCACTGCATTCGTACATACAATTTAAAACAAAATAAAGCAATTAAAGTATAAGAAAGTCGAGGACACAATTTAATAAATGACGTATAAGAATTCCTTATTATTTTTCATGATTACAATAGTTTTGTTTTAGAGCTCGTACAAGAAAATTAAAATAACAGGATTTCTACATTACGGAATTTAAATTTTAAATTTAAAGTTTTCTAGTTTTACCATACTAAGTAGAAGGTACATTTTGTGGGGTAATCTACCGTTTTCGTATGCGTAATTACATGTGAAAAATCCCATTCGATTTACATGTAATTATTTGATAAATGTTTTTGGGTTATATTAGAGGCCATAACACAGGGCAATTTGGCGAGAGAAAACATTAGAAAATGATATTATGATGTGCACCGAGTTTCAGAGGTGAATTGAGTCACGCCAATAGTGGGCTGTGGCAACGGTGGCAACGGCGACATCTATATAAGAAAAGTGCGATAATATCGGAATACGTGCCTAGACTCCTTATTACGATAACAAACATACATACGAGAGGCCCCTCGATGAATACTTCATGGACTCGGGACTCGGGATTCGCGAACAAAAAAATATCTGAACAAAATCAGCAAGCAACGAAATATTGTTTACTTTTTTTGATATTTCATCGAATTGGCAAAAACTGAATTCTATGTTTCGTTAGGAATATAATGTATATATATCGTATATATATATATATATATATATATATATATATATATATATATATATATATATATATATATATATACATATATATATATATATATATATATATATATATATATATATATATATATATATATATATATATATATATATACATTTATTTTGGGAAATAATGAAGGCCGGCCCTGTATAGGTCGTTTTGCTTGGCAAACGCGAGAAGATATATAGTGCGAATATTATATACATAAGCATGAGAGATTCCTATGTATATATATATATATATATATATATATATATATATATATATATATATATATATATATATATATATACTTTTGCACACAGAGGGCATGTCATCTTCATATAAGGGCATATATATTAACATATAACTGAAAATATTTCATGTTTAAAATTGAGCTGTAGCCAGGAGCGCATAAGTGTCAGAAGGTTACGCACTACACCCCCCTACTACTACACTGTTACAAAGAACGATGAATACTGCTACATATTTCATATATATATTTATTTATTTATTTATTCACTTCTAGATTTTTTTATTAAAATAGAAATGAATAAATAAGCAACAATGAAATTGTTTTATATTTGAGTTCAAATATGAAAAAACTTTAACTTTTGTAATATTTTTTATGGGACAATTAAACGATTTTGAATATTGTTACCTTTCTAAATTTTTGTTTTGATGAATGCAAGTCTAATGTAAAGAAAAGAACTTGTAATTTAATGTAAGATTAATAATTAAAGTTAAGTTTATTTAATGTATTAATTGATTAACTTTTAAAGTGCTAAAGTTTCTGCGTAGACGCTAATTAATTTATTATATTTAAAATACATTTTATTGACAACAAATGTATATACTTATACTTGGTAAAAGATTAGTTTAAAATGTAAGGTCCGCTTTTACAGAGAGAGATATGTCTCGTCGTAAATGAAACTTTCTCTCATCATTTTTCTTGTAGATTAATTTGAAGCATTGCCAACAGATGCTGCCTTTAATTTAAACTTTCAACAAATCCTTTTGTTCTAAGTTATTCATCTGCTTATAGAAGTTTCTTAACGTAATTTTATTAAATCTTGGATATGCCACACTTACATTTATGACCTTGAAATAAATAAAACCCATTTCTTATTACGTCTTCAGTGCAGCTCGTAATTTTAACCCAATCTATTTGAAAATTTATTACAATATAAACAAAACATTAACTGTTTCAGTGTGTAAATTTCAAAATTTTATTTTTAATAGTTTGGTTGTAAAAAAATCGCAAAGTTTAACAAACTATAATTCTTCATCAAACTTTAAGATTTTCTTACAACCAAACTATTAAAAAGAAAATTTTGAAATTTATAGACCGTAATAGTTAACATTTTGTTTATATTGTTCTAAATTTTCAAATAAATTGGGTCAAAATTACGAGCTGCACTGAAGACGTTATAAGTTCTCAAAAAACTAGTGAATATTTTGCAATAATAATTAATTTAGAGCACTATAACAATTGATGTACACCGATTTAAAAACGGGCCCAAAACTCCGGTCAAATTTAAATAATTGTAGCAGTAGGTATCCCTCAGGCTGGCCCATCTGTGTCAAGGGACAGTTAATAAATGTCGCCCATTTATTAACTGTCCCTTTTAGACAAGTCACTCTGAGGCAGCGCATGCGCCCCCCCCTCATTTCCTGTTCCTGATTTTTGGCCACCGGAAAGTGATTGGGGAAACGCAATTGACCGCAGGACAGACCCAGCAGGATAAGGGCTGCTCGACACGAGTTCGCCGATGGAAGGGTAAGGGTGGGAGGGTTAGGGACGAGGGGGGGGGTGTAGGACCGTAATGTCTGAACCCAGTCACGTGTCAAACACCCACATATACACAATTCCATTTCGTCTTTGATCGGGTGTGAGATCATGAGGTTTCGCCGCGCAGAAACGATCACTGCATTTTAAAAGATATGTCCAACTTATATTTTACGATGCAATGTACATATGTTGCTGCTTATTTAAGGGCTGAATTTAATCCTTCGTTTAAAACTATCAATAATTTAATAATGGTCACAGAATAAATTAAAATAATATTTCAATATAATGGATTCTTGTCACTCGTACGAATAAATTTGTACCCTCTATTCCTCTGAAGGTATCAGACCGATTCACACCAAATTTGCTACACATATTACTTACTATTCTATTTGAATCCACTCGCAGTTTAAATTTAATCGTTTGTATACTTCTCGAGTTACAGGGCCCCAAAATTTACAACCCCCCTTAATACTGCTCTTATCAAAATAATTCAAGTACTCAAAAATTATACTGTACATTCTAAGATATTTTATGTCTACAAGATTTTTACATATTGTTAACCTAAAGGCCATAAAAAATTAAATTAAATATTAATATTTTGTATTTTTAAATATAATCTTTTTATAGATTTATGGGTTGCAAAGGTCAATATTTTAGAACTAGAATTTAAATCGGTGCCTCATCCAAGTATTGACTTTGACCAGTGGTGCCGGACAAGTTTTAAACACATGCTAGATCCAAGTATACGCTCTGTTATTGCGAACATTTTATTTACATGACAGCTAGATAACAAATATATGTAAAGCAATATATTTCGTCGTAGCAAAATAGAATGAAAAAGTTTTATTCAAAACGGACCCAGATGTCAGCACGGTGCATATGTAAATAATGCCCAAGCAAGTGTGTATATACTCTTATATGCATTGTGTGTTTATTCTTACAATAGTCGCGAATCCTTAATCGGCTGCCAACATAAGATCTTATTGTGAGTCGTGTGAAAAGGTTCTTCAACAAACGGAACTTTATGAAATATTCTATGTCCAACGGACAATTTTTCAAATCATCCCACTTTTCACATATCTCTTACGTTGAGTAAACAAGCATTATTTAAATTTAAATATAATTTGGGCCTTAAACAACCGTAAAAAAAAAAAACGAATATACACTTATATATCATAAAACAAGAATATTGAACGGGGCAGTAATTTAATTTGACCGTCAATGCACCGTCGCTGACCGGCAAATATCACATTGACTCTATTTTCAACCGACAAATCAATTTTGTTTTTGCATATTTTAATCATTTCTTTTGGGCTTTTAGTTAACAATATGAAAAAATCTTGTAGACATAAAATATCTTAGAATAATTAATAGAATATTTGAGTATTTTAATTATTTTTATAAGCGTCGTATTAAGGGGGGTTGTAAATTTTAGGGCCCTATAACTCGAAAAATACACGTGCGATTGCATTCAAACTGCATGCAGATTCAAGTGGGATGCTAATTGATATAAGTACTAAATTTGGTGAGAATTGGTCCGGTATCTTCAGAGGAGGGGAAAGCACAAATTTGGTCGAGCGAGCGATTTAATTATATGAATTATATGTTTTGTCTAAGCGTAACGAATACTTTTTGGGATGCGATAATGCTACAGACACACGACCGAATGCTTTAGCTTCTTCAGTATTTCGTATGGCGAGCTAAAAATCTTATAGAATAACGTAATCATTAAATATAATGAACATTTTAGTCGCTCGCTCCGCGACAAAACACCTCTTTAATAATTTCGTCCATGTTAAATTTCTAAAAGCTATCTTAAATGTAAAAAAACTTTTAAGATGTTGAAATTACATTGTCTTTTAATCTTCTAGAAGCGGAGACAAGCAAATTTGTCACTAAGAAATCTGTCATAAATATACTATAAGAACGAACGAACGAACGAACGAACGAAAGATTGTAAAAGACGTGAGATAAATATGAATATTCCACCAAACCAAAATTTACGCACGTTATTAAACTAACCTAAACATATTTTTAAATGTTACGTATTGGAAAAACTGGGGTGGCCTGCACTCGACTGCCTTAAACATAGCTATCACTATAAATGTAATATTTAATGTGTTTTAAATACAGGTATTCTATTTAACATAAATTAATAAATTAAAGAACTGGAGTGGCCTTCCCTCGAAATCACACACACACACATACACACATACACACACACACACACACACAAAGACGTAATTCTGAATATAATCAGACTCGATTCAGTTTTAATAATTTTAATAATTACAATAATTATTTTCGGCCGTAGATTAATTTGTTATTTTTAAATATTTTAGTACGGCTAGTTTAGTAACGACTGTCTTAAAAACGACTCCAATGAGACAGCGCCTTTGGGTATATATATATATATATATATATATATATATATATATATATATATATATATATATATATAAATAAAGTAACCACTATAATCGCTAGAAATAAATAAAACGGCAAGAAAAAGAAAAGCCATCATGTTTTATGGGCCACGAGATAGATATAAAGAATTTGCTGCCCCTTTTTTCATATATTTGGTCGTTTTTTAAAAACTTCTTAAAGTACCAAAGTTTGCGTGTGTGTGTGTGTGTGTGTGTGTGTCTCCATTTATCAGATATTCGTTAACGTATCAGTTGGGAATTCGACAATAGTGCATTGAACTTTTAAACAAGAAGGGATGAACACGTTCCAACAAGTTATTGTTAACGTGGTGACATCTGGGATACTTAACTTGAATTATTGTTGCTCTTTTTGCGATAATTGTCATGCTCAACTTTTACAACTTGTACTCTGCTTTAAATGCAATAATTTATTCAAAGTTCTTTGCAAAATAAAACCTTTTTAACTGTCTTAACGTCTACAAAAAAAATATATAATAACCAAAAAGTTGGCTGATATCTTTAATAAAAATTATTTAAATTGCTATAGTGTTATTATTAAAATTAAAAAATTGCCACATTTTAAGAATAACTGGTTTAAGGGCAAAGCTTTAGTTACATAAATCTGCAATAACGATGCGAATATCTCTGGCAATTCGCAGCGATAGTTCCTGTTGCAATTTAATATATTTTGGTTTGTATTAACAATAATCGTACTGTTAATTTGACACAAATACAATTTATTGCCGTACAAATAATGAAATGTGTTCGCGAAACATAAATTACGTGCCGAGAGTTCGAAACATGTTTTCATTTCGCTGGCAAAACTATTTATAAATGTACTTGTTTTAATTTTTCCTTTAAATTAACACGACGAACCATAAAACACGTCGCTTCATTGTTTTAATCCATTTCGTTACTGTATTTTGCTCTAAATACATAGTTAATTGTCATTGGTTTCATTCAAACTTTTAAATAATTTAAATTAATTTGTTGTTGTTCTAATTTTACATTTTTAATGTATTCAAACTAATTCTTATAATAGACTCATTGTATATAGCTAATATTACAGTAAAACAAGCATAGGTGCAAGCACCAATGTCTCCAACTAGCCGCTTTATCTATTCAATGATTTAATTATTTTTAATTAAATAGAAAACATTTTTAAACCTGTTTAAAGAAGACACACTAATATTTTACTGATTGATTGCAACAATAGCCAATCTTTTAATGCTAATTGCCGATTTAGAGATATAAACAAAATATTAAAAGTAAACCACTAATTCTGGTTAAGTTATTATTTCAAAAATAAGAGGTTTAGCTCTTTTAAATAATTTTTTAATTATTATTTTATGATATTTTTGACTTAATATAAGTATTTGATGAAATCCGAATGCAAAAGGAAGTTGTCGGAGTATTTTGAATTCAGTTTGAATTCCAAAGTCGTTATGAAGCGCGAACTATTCGGAGACTCATTCCATTATTCGAAGGCACCAGCCCATATTCAACTTAATTAAGCAGTTGCATATTACGCGAAAGCTTCATTCGGATTGAAACATTTGCGATAAAAACTCTGCACGGGCGAAATCTCACATCGTTACATTTCTACAAACTTTAAATGAAATTTTCCGTTTTATTTGTAAACGTTGTAATATATTTTTAAAGACATTTTTTCTGTTTGTTCTCAAGACAATTTAATATCCGCGTAAATAAAAACTTTATTTGTTTACTCATTCAACATGTGTGCGTGTGTACGTGTGTGTCTGTAACATTCTCGAATCAAAAATAATGCATTATGAAAAATACAGGTAGAGAAATAATTTTTTTAAATATAATTTTGTAGGATTTAGTTAAGAAACGGTCATATGGACCGCCAAAGTATTCCAGGTAGATTATAATTAAGTTTGTGATGATTTATATGTTGCTGGTTGCCCGTGTGATAGGGTAAATACGTGATTTGGTGGGCAAATCACGCAAAGTATGATAAAATGGTGTATCCAGGGCAGGGCCAACTATTTTTATAGCATCAGACAGCCTTGGGGCGGGCAGTTAGATGGGGCAAATTTGCATAATTAAATCATAAAATATATACAAACTGGTATGCAACGTAAAGCAAAGACATAGTTGCTGGCGGCGGCGCCGCGCGGAATATGCAAATGACCACTCGGGGAAAATGATAAAGAAGCTGTTCATACACTGGAACGAGAAACAGAAAAGCAAATAAAAATGGGCACACACCGTTAAGATGTTTTATTGGCTGCGACTGCTAAGGTCCAATTTCATTCTAATTTTGTTTTGATTCGCTGAAATACGACTTCAATTATTTACAACAGATTCACTCTAGAACTCGTAGCGGAAGAGTTTTAGAAACACTGTTCATGTGCAACGAATTTCTATTCTATTTTTAGATGGCCAAAGGAAGTTCGTGTCTTGTGTCTACGATCAAAAAATGTCTTTTACATGTTTTTAACATATATGAGATTCCTCAGGAAATAAATAAAAGAAGCTTAGCTACAAGGCACCTATGTCTTTAGCTCGCCCTATAAGTAAAACAGCGGACTTCCCCCACTAGCTATAATATTTAAAAAACGAGGCCAAAACATTTTGTTAAAGAATTGTATTGATTCGAGCATGTTACAGACACACAACTGAATGCTGTAGCACTTCAGTGTTTCGTACCGCGAATGTATAACCAATATTTTGATTGAATATTTGTTCGTTTTTCAATAAATTTCCCTAGAGAATCACTTTGAAAAAATATATATGTTTTTCGTAAAGAGCCTTTTATATGAAAATACGAATTATTAAAAAAGACTCCTGAATAGATGAGCTTCATATCATCCAATACCTGATATCAAAAGATAAATATGTAATGTGAAGCTTTTTATTATTTTTGTTTGTGCTACGATTTATTTATTAATAAAAACGGCAATAGCGAACGTACTTAATTTTGACAGTCGAGTATATAGATATTTCATGTTTGCTGTTTGTACATACATACATACTATTTCTGTTTACTATTTCATGTGTCAATAAAAATATACGCAGAGAAATATTAAGTTTCATATATTTATAGTACGAATTTTAAAATTCAAAGTTATAATATTTAATAATTTTTTATAGCGTTTGAGTTAACAATATGAAATAATCTTGTAGATATAAAATATCTTAGAATTATTAGTAGCATTTTTGGGCGTTTTAATTATTTATATAAGGGCAGTATTAAGGTGGGTTGTAAATTTTAGGGCCCTATAACTCAGTAAGTATACAAACGATTGTATTTAAACTGCATGCTGGTTTAAATGGGATGCTAAATAATATGTATACCAAATTTGGTGTAAATCGCTTTGGTACCTTCAGAGAAATTCAGGGAACACTTTTTGTTAAGGAAATCTTTTAATCCGAAAATGCTACAGACACATGACCGAATTTATAGTAACAATTGTATTTAATAATAAAGAATTTCAACAAATAAATTAGTGGCAACACGTTTCAGCGTCCAATTTGTGTCGAAACCAATGAAAAACAAAGGTGTTTCATCGGAACCAAACCACGTAGTATTCTTGGCCAGAGTCACGATTTAAACCCATTGGTAGAATTCGAATAAACGCCGTAATGTTTATGATGACAAATAAACTTTATCGAAGACACCTTTGGCTACTTTTAGAATAAACTGTTATTCCAAACATGTCTTACTCTCAATTGGATAAACGACCATAGTTTTATATTAATTATAGTTAATAGAAAACAAATTAAAATTAACAATTTTGTACTTAAACAATTTTTTCTACCATTTATATAATAAAAACAATAATAATATATTGTTTTATATATATTTTATACTCCTGTAAGGCGAAATATAAATGCCAGAACGACCCTAAGTACAAATAAACACATATCTTACCTTAATTATTCGTTTTTGAGATTAAATTTATAGACGAAAATACTCAATTTTGTACTAAATATTAATGAATATAAATCGAGTTTCTTTATTAATAATAACATAATTAAAACGTTGCATAATTTAAAAGATATATTGCACCAAATTATATATACAATAAGCTGAAGGCATTGGTGCCTGTACCCATGTATTTTATTAGTGTATTATTAATCCTGATTAAATTCCCTTTCATTTAAGCCTAAACTCGATATATTTATAAAATAGTCGCGATCCCCATAATTATTTTAAATTTGTTAATTGATTTTAACTCCTAATAATTGATTAACAAAGTACTAACGTGCCAAAATAATTAAGTGCACTTACTTTTGAAGCTATCTACCTACACTGGCACAACATTTTTATTGATTTCTCAAACAGACACAAAAAAATTATTGAATTTGTTTATAAAATGACGAGCATATTTAATGTACGTGTTTATAAATGCAGAAATTTTCGGTGACTCGCAAAATAAACTGTGGTATACGATTTTATACAATAAACGACGATTGAACAGGAAAAAACACAAATATATTTGAAATATACGAATATTCTGTCAGCCAAACCAAATAAAACATGTTTCATTAGTGCAATTAAGAATTTATCATTGCAATGAAGACTTTTTGTTCGTTTTAAAACCTTGAATTACTTATCATTCTATTCCCATATAAACATAATAATATATTCATAATATTTAAACAATATATTTAGCAAAATAATTCAAATAAAAGTTATAAACAATTGTGAAATAAACCACATTTAATTATAACAATTGTAGATATTTGTTACCGTTTCAGAGATATTTAAATGTATTAAAACTCATGCTATATGTATTCAATCGACGAAATTAAAACCTAAACAAGATTCGGTACGCACTAATGCGTCCAGCTCGCCTTATATATAAGATATACGATGCGAGCAGCTATTTTGAATTTTAATTAATTTTTTATGGCCTTTGGGTTAACAATATGAAAAAATCTTGTAGACATAAACTATCTTAGAATTATTAGTAGAATTTTTGGGCGTTTTAATTATTTTTCTAAGGGCAGTATTAAGGGGGGTTGTAAATTTTGTGGCCCTATAACTCGGGAAGTATATAAGCGATTGGATTTAAACTGCGAATGGATTCAAATAGGATGCTAAATAATATGTGTAGCAAATTTGGTGTAAATCGCTTTGGTACCTTCAGAGGAGCAGAGGCCACAAATTTGGTCTTACGAGTGAGCGACGACAAACATCCTAGTATATAAGTTATATATATATATATATATATATATATATATATATATATATATATATATATATATATATATATATATATATATATATATATATATATATATATATTTGGATTCAGGGGGACGAGACAAACACTTTTTGTAAATGAAATTTAAAAATGGGTTGTGGCCAACGCGGGACTTTCTTTTACGTAGTTTTCATCAATATTTATTGATTATAAAAATATAATATTAGGAAATAATAATCCAACAGAAACAATTTGAAAACCAAGCTTACCTTATATAAATTAATGGGTTGAAAATTATACCAATACCAATTTGTAATGGTTTTGAACTAACTAACTATCAAAACTAAACAATTCTCTACAGAAATATTCTGAAATGTCATTTATCTAATTCAGACCATTTTGTTTTCTTGTCGAAATATTGACAGGCGCAGATGATCCGATTTATTAAGCTACATTCGAATCCATGACAACGTAAACAAGATTCTCATCATTTTCGGTAGCAGTTTTCTCGTAACTGGTACATTTATTGAAGAAACTTTTCAAACAAAAGTTGTGCGAAATATTAATATCTTTCATTATGAACATAACTATTTTTGCCGTAAGTGCAGCCGTTCTAGTGATATTGGAGATAGAACAAAAAATGCATAGAGTAAACATGCACTGCCGGTTAGAATATTCTTTTCAAAAATAGGAGGTGCACAACTAGACCATATACAAGTCTTAAGTTTGAAGTCTCATAATTTTACGTTGGACAGTTTCGGCTCTAGAGCGTTCACATACACACACACGCACACACACACACACACACACACACACACACACACAGACGTCACTCCGAAAATAGTCACATTCGATTCAGGGAAGCTCAAAACGTGTATATCCGTTGAAATCTCGAGTTCGATTTTTTTGGTGATCCCTATACTTACTTATTACTTCGTAAAAGAAAGTAAAAATATATAAATAATAGTTCAGAATCACAAGAAATGATTTTATTAAATTCAAAACCAGCAATTATTTCGAAAATTGTGACTTAGACGTAAAAATATATGTGTCGTCTATGTTATAAAATATTTACAAAGCAATAAGTCCAAGAGTTTGCTTTGTATGCTGGTATGACAAGCTGTCACTAAAGATCAACTATAGCGTAGTACAGTGGTAGTCAATAGTTGGCTTCTGCACTGGGTGTAACACTATATAAAGTATAAAAAAGGAAAATGTATCGCGTGAAGGTAAGTATTTCCTTTCTTTTTTGTCTCTTTTGTGTAGCAACGTTGCTTGCTGTAGAAACTGAATTTTTATATTTTATTCATACGATCACCCAAGGGACGCATGAGAGTGATAGAGAAAGAGTGAGTGAGTGAGAGAGCACACACACGACACACAAACGTTGATCAAAATGGATACGCTTTCAAAATCGTTATGTGATTATATCGCAAAGCAAGACTAGCCGTCATAGATGTCTACTGCTATCCTGATATCCACGGCTCTAATCTCGACCTTGACATATCTTGCATGATTGCAACACTTCCTTTTAAGCTTTGGCCAAGAAACTTAAAATAAAGTATACATAAATGTCGAGGTTTCAAATGGAAAACTGTAATTATTTGATTTAGGTAATGGAATTGAGCCGGGGTAGTAGTTTCAGTTGGCCGTCAGTGCACCGTCGGTAGCCGGTAAATTACACATTCGCGTAATTTTTCTACCTATTTGAATTTTAACGATTTTTTGTCAGAAATATAGTAAAACATTATTATATATGCAAATTACTGCAATAAATAATAATTGTCAATATAACTATGTTGTCTATTGCTTAAAAAAAACTATTATTGCCACAATCATTAAAAAAAAAAGAACGTAACATTCAAAATGTCTTCGTTTCCGGCTGTTACGGTGTATGCCGTTCGATATTTTAAGTTCGGTGGATGAATAATTCAAAAATACAAAACAAAAAAATTGTGCATCGACAAAAAGTAGATGAATGGGGTTCACGCAAGACGCAACAAAGACACATGCGTGGGGCTGACCGAGATGAAGACTCGCTTTTTCGCTTGTTTAATCTGTCCACAAAACAGAATCGGTCTATTTTTTACCGACATTCTTCGCATACAAAGCAGCTAGGGTTGCGAACTTTGATTCACTACAATATTCAAATTTAAATTGAAGTTCTTGCGGTTTTTACGCTCATTGTGTAAAAAATAATTGTATTCATGAAAAAAAATAGAGGATTCCTGTATCTAGTTTGATTATTTTCGCAATCTAAACGACAAAAGGGAGGCTGACGTCACGATCCCTTACCGTAAAAACTACTAATATCTCACTTATTTACAAATAAAAATTAAAAACAAAATAGATACATTATATTACTAGTCCTTTTAGATTTTTTTTCTGAATAATAAAAATGCAAGTCATTTGTCCGTAGTCCGTAATTATTTAGAGCCTCTTTTCACTTAAAGCAATTTGGTGAACGATGCAATAAGTAATAAAATGAAAATAAAGGCAAATGAAAACAGCGTAATTTTTACGTGATTACGGCACGAGAATTAATTAACTAGGGCCCACGCGGCCCGACTCTTAAATAACTGTTAAGTTTTATGCGCAACTGATTTACATAATCAGAGATAGCGGGTTAAAATGTGATAGCAGGTGCGCGGTTTTTAACTAAGCCAAGGAAACGCAGTCATAAAACGCCTGTTAAAAATTTGAACGTATTATTAAGATGTTAGAAACAATAATTGTAAAATCAATAAGGTTTATATTATTTTAAATATAAATTCAGAATTGCCCGAGTACTGAAGCTCTTCGTACCACAGGTGTGTAAAGCTTAAAATAGTTGTTAAGTTTCAATTTATTTTCAAATGGCGTTGAATCAAATTTGCAATTGGTATTAGTTCGTATAGTATAGGTATATTTGGTTCGTACCAGTTCGTGCCGTTGGCCATCAGCGCCTTAAAAACGCATTAATCAGTTCGTGCCGGAAGTAAATAACTCGTTTAAAGGCCCTAATGAGGCGTAGTGCCTTCGCAAACGACGACCCTTGCCCCATGAGCAGCCCAGACAAACTGAAAGGGATTCTCTGCTTATGACAGAACGAAATGTTCTCCACAACCGGTACAGGGGTGGCAGAATGGGACAGGGGGGGGCACGAGTTCGTGTTTAGAATCTTGCATCCATACACACGTAATTTCTTACGATTTCAATTGTTTATATAATCTTTTTCGTGGAATCATTACAAGGACAACAATACGTTCCGTAGAATCCATGTGGCTTGTTGCTTGGTGTCCTTGGGCGACGTGTGTGCGTCTGCGTCTGGTGCAGTTCTCTTTTTGTCCGTGTGTATCTTTTTTCGCGTCGCCTGCTTATTCCGTATACGACGACGACGACGTTACGTTACGTTACGGTAAGCTTGGATAACGATGTGCTATACACGGAGAAAAAGGAGCTTTGCATTCTGCTGTTGCAGCGTTTTGCCGCTCCAGACAGCACGGCGCTGCTGCTCCTGATATGCTACATGTTGACTATTACTGTGTACTGTGTACTACGCTCGCCTTACAAACGTAATCAAGTTACCTACACACACACACACACACACACACACAGCCAGGGAGAAAGACAGAGAAGGATAAACTGTACGTCCTGCTCTAACTCCAGTTTTCGTAAGCATACTCCTTCAGGACGACTAATACTTATCATATGAAGCACTGTCTACACTACCAAATATCCTTGTTTTAAGTCAAGTGTTCAACCACATATTTGCTTTATTATAATCATTTTTATTTAGAATGAAATGTGTAGTGGCCTGCACTCGACTCTTCCATACATTGTGTTCACTATATATATATACAAATTTCCATATAACTCGAAAACGGTGCAGCGTATCGAGCCGCCGTTAACAGATTTGAGTTCCCCGATATTTAATTACTCTAGAAACTTAGTTTCAGACGGTTTGAAAAGAAAAAAATTTTTGGACACATTTCACGGAATTTTTTTAACTTGATTTTTTTTCAAACTTTGCGAATTTTTTCCGACCAAACCATAAAAGATAGAGAGTTGAAATTTGGACAGTCAAACAACCTATATTTAGTGTATATTGTCAAATTTTTTCAACTTAATTGGAATAATATTACGACCTTCACAGCAAACCGCGTGAAAAAACAGTGAAAATCGTCGATTTTCGCAAAAACGGTAAGGGGTACCCCTTGCCATTTTTTCGGAAAAAAATCGCATAATTATTTTTGAGTTTGACATATATTTAGATTAATTTGAGTACGCTGATTCCAAAAATGCTAATTAAAGTGGTGAAAGACCGTTAGAAATTGCTGTTAGCGCGTTTTGAAGTTGGGAAAATGCAAATTTCCATATAACTCGAAAACGGTGCATCGTATCGAGCCGCCGTTAACAGATTTGAGTTCCCCGATATTTAATTACTCTAGAAACTTAGTTTCAGCCGGTTTGAAAAGAAAAAAATTTTTGAACACATTTTACGGAATTTTTTTAACTTGATTTTTTTTCAAACTTTGCGAATTTTTTCCGACCAAACCATAAAAGATAGAGAGTTGAAATTTGGACAGTCAAACAACCTATATTTAGTGTATATTGTCAAATTTTTTCAACTTAATTGGAATAATATTACGACCTCCACATCAAACCGCGTGAAAAAACAGTGAAAATCGTCGATTTTAGGAAAAACGGTAAGGGGTACCCCTTACCAAATTTTCTGCAAAAAAATCGCATAAAAAATTTTGAGTTTGACATATATTTAGATTAATTTGAACACGCTGAATCCAAAAATGCTAATTAAATTGTCGAAAACTGATAGAATTTGCTGTTAGCGCGATTTGAAGTTCATAAAACAGTGTGTAGAGTGCTGTGCATTCTTAACAGTGTAGACTAATGAATGTTACACATTAGTAGTGACGTGAATAAACATTTTTAACAGTGTACGTGTACACTTAGTGGCGCTCCATAGCGTTCTTAATGATAAATCAGGACGAAGATTCGCCAGTATTTTGTAGAATAACCAAAATGTTCGTTGCTTGGATTACGTTTCAGTTAAGTACGCGATAATAAATCACTCTGTGGGTGAGGGGGTGGCAGCAAGATGGGGGGGGGGGGGTGAGTAGAGGAACGATTTGTCGTCGAGTAGTTTGTAACGAAACAGAATGGGCGGCAGGGAACCACGTCAGTCGATGTGCATGTTTCAATCGATGTGTTTTGAACGTCTAATGAGATGATCGTGTCTCTTCTTCTTCTTCCTCTTCCTCTTCTTCATCTTCTTCTTCTTCAAACTGAGACACATCTCACCCTTATACGTTTCCCTAATTGTTTATTCAGCTATTCATGCGTACTCTTTCTCTATACATATTCTTTTTAAATTCTTGGCAACAATTTTGTAAAATATTATCCAAATTTTGCGGCCCTATTACTCCAGACGTGTTAATACGATTGGATTTAAATTGCGACAAGAACTTTCTGGGTATCTATACTTTATGTATACTAAATTTCAGTAAAATCGGTGCTGTACCTTCAGAGGAATTGCGGTCACAATTCACAAAGTCAAATCTTACGACTGAGTATATTATTTATTTATATTTTTAAAATCAGGGCGATGTGATAAGAACATTGGTTAATGACGAAACAGTACTATAGTACGACGAGCTAAAAATATGTTTTATGACGTGTCATTAAATGTTTTAAATAGCCACTTCAGGGCCTAAGATAATTACACTAGTTTTGGTATATTTTAGATAAAAACAATTGTAAACATTCTGGTGGGAATATTTATGGATAAAACATTTGAAGCAAGAGTCGTTTGAAGCGCTAGTGAAGGCAGGACGTGCTCGGGTGCACTGGGAATTGTAAAATGCCACTATATGTTCTACACCGAGCAGCACTGGACTGCACTGAGTTGCACCAGCTCGACCATTAGTGCGACACATCAACTCTAAGCCCAAGAGGACACAAACGACTAGCCAGTATTTCTAATTATATTTAAATGTTTCTGCAACTGTACATAATAGTTCACAGTGCACTAACGACACATGTCCTTACGGGAATGTGTTGCTGTATGCAACTAATTCTATAGCAACACTGGCAAATGGTGTATTGGGACATTTATTTGAACTTTCTTTATTATTTAAATCTACTAAATATTGCAAACAATGCCAATTTTTAATTTAAACTTAATTTAAAATAAATTAGCAAAACTTTACATTTACTATTTATTTAATAACTCGAAAACGGCATGAGTTAGAGAAAAATTACTTATAGTAAACTTGATGATATTTAAATTTACAGTAACTTTTGTATAAGCAATTTTTTAAAAAATTGCACAATTTATTGAAAAATTGCCATTGAAAATGGTTATTATATATGTATGTATGTACTCAAGATAAAGTATTCATATCTCGTAAACGACATGAGTTAGAGAAAAACTAATTAGTATAAAAGTTGAATATATTATAATTGCTAGTAGCTTTTGTAGGAAATGTTTTTATTGAAAATGCACCATTTGCTGGAAAATCGCTTTTAAAAATGGTTATTATATATATATATATATATACGTTTGTACTCAAGCTAAAGTATCAATATCTCGTAAACGACATGAGTAGGAGAAAAAGTAATTAATATAAAAGTTGAAGATATTAAAAATGCTAGTAACTTTTGTAGGAAAAGTTTTTTCTAAAAATGTACCATTTACTGAAAAATCACCTTTCAAAATGTTTATTATATATATACGTATATACTCAAGCTAAAGTTTCAATATCTCGGAAACGGAATGAGTTAGTGAGAAACTAACAAATATAAAAATTAAAGATATTGAAATTTTAAGAAACTTTTGTTTAAACAATTCTTTCGAGAAACGTACCATTTTCTGAAAAATCGTCTTTAAAAATGGATATTTTATATTAACATTTCCGTAGATACAAAACAAACAGTGATAGGGGCAAGAAAGTCGGGTAATGGCCACCCCAGCTCTATTTCTAACTCTTATCGTTCTCTAGATGAGCAAAAACAGGCACTAGTAAACAAGCACTTCCGGTTAAATTACCCCATTCAATCACATGTCAAGACAAACGTCAACAAAAAGATTATTACGATGCCGGTTCATTACTGGTGGTGCCAAAATAAATACTGTATTATAATATAAAACTTTAAATGTTGTAAATTAATTTAATTATAAATATATGTTGTTTTGGTGTTAAATTTAGTAAGCTTTCGCTTTAGTATTAAGTGGGGAGAAGGATTAGTTTCTACATATATATATATATATATCGGCTGAACGTAATAGAATTGTTGGCAGCATAAGAGAATTACAGAAGTTTGTTTTGTTTGTAGTGTGTGTGTGTGTGTGTGTGTAGTTTCGTACCTTTCTTTGAAGTCCGAAAGCTGTCGTCTCTGGGCACGTATTGTATGTCGTACACCAGGGTCGTATTCGGAAGTAATTCACGGTCTTTGTTTATCCGGTACACGGCATATTTGAACGCCAGTTCTACGCTCGTATCCTTTTGGTCCTCCGTAAATATTGCACCTGCAATAAACACACATTTTATTTAACTGCATTTGTTGCCTTATTTGAAATTACTATTATGCAGCTATATCTCTAGGTTCTTAGGGCCGATTTTGATCGGTATGTGCTCATTCTCTTTGTCAGTTGTTGCCCTTTAAAATGAGCACTAATCGATATAAATCGGGTGTCAAGATCTGGCGATACAGTCATTTAAAGATAATCATTACGAAATAGGGTTTAATTAAATTAATGCCAAAGTGAGCCCTTGTAACCTAGGGCCTTAAATATTTTTATGCTTATTTTAGAAGATATTCCTTAAAAAATGAGCCCATGTACGTTTAATTTGGTTGAGAGGGCGCTGATATATGAATTTTTAAACATAGAGGCTCAAATTGGCCTATTTAAGTGGCCCACAATAGGGACCCTTATTACTTAGAGGTGTGACATTTTGGATTTGACCTGTTTTCGGTCAGCCTAACAATATACCAAATTTTGAGTACAATCCTTTTTCCGATTTTAGATATAAATTAATAATTTAATTGCTGGTAATGCCCATTGAAAAAACGTAGTATGTAGAATTCGAGCAATTCTCTGGGTAGTAATATGAAGTTTGCAACACAAAAGTTGTATACGACGTCGATTCGTCCGTCGTCGTCGGCGTCGGTTCGTTGTAGCATCGTTTTGAAACGAAATCACTCTGCGGCAATTTGCGTCTGGATGCATTTGGGACAATCGCCTATGCACAGATCAAATTTAGCAGTTGGTTAACTTCTGATTGCCACATTTTACCGCTTGGCAATGCATGAAATGCACGTGCTATTCCACTACCTACCTACCTACCCACTATTCTATAGAGGCTCTAAACTGCTCATATCACAATTGCACTCAAATGTTACCACTATACATACATACATACGTACAACACCCCCATATATATATATATATATTTTGACCTATATATAGAACACTAACTTCACTACACGGATTGAATCTATATAATTTTGGTGCACCTCTGGGCACTAAGTACCCATATCATATACAGAATACAGTCATCAAATTGAATAATTTAACTGGTGGCCAATTTTCATATAATAAATACGAATGGATTATAATTAATATATAATAATAATTAATTAGTGCGTAGATAATACGGTAAGCTAAAGGCATTGACGCCTGCATCTATTCATGGCCTACTTAAGCGCGAGTATCGTGAGTAGATTGAGTTAAGAATTGGGAAATTGTAAATAAAATAGGTGTTGTACTGTAGGCAAAAAGTTTAAGTTTCTCTAACTGTTATAAGAAGAAGAAGAACAAGACAAAGAAGAAGAAGAACAAAAACAAGAAGATGAAGAAGAAGGGAAGTTCTTTATCTGAGAGTGAGAACAGGTAGTAGTAGTAGGTAAGGGTCCCAAAAGACCTTTTTGCGCAATTGCTACCCATCCTTAATTTGCACTTTGGTGAAATACTCCTTTATTTGTTATTATCCTTATCATTCACTACTATATAGTCTATAGTCAGGCATTTTTCGTGAATAAATTATAAAAATATTTATTTAAACGTTTTCATAAGGATTGCAAACTCTAAATTGTGCGAGCTTAATACACTGAGGCCTCCACTTATATTTAAAATTTCATGTTAATACCAAATTAACATTTTTAATTTACTCTCCTGTACCTGTGTGTCTGTAAACGCTCTAGTAGCAAAACTATCAAACACGTAAAATTGTAAAACCTTACTCTTAAGACATGTATATGGTCTAGATGCGCACCTCGTGTTTGTGGAAAGAATATTCAAACCGAAAGTGCATGTTTACTATATGCATTTTTGTACTTCCTTCAATATCTCTAAAACGGCTGCACTTATGGTAAAAATAGTTATGTCCATAATGAAAGATATTAATATTTCACACAACTTTTTTTTGTAAAGTTTTTGCAAGTAATGTACCAGTTACGAGATAACTGCTACGGAAAATCATAAACGTTGAACCTATTGAATATTATATTTTATTTTATCTCAAATATCACTAGAACGGCTATACTTATAGCAAAAATAGTTCCGTACATAATTAAAGATATTAAAATTTCGCACAACTTTTGTTTGAAAAGTTTTTGCAAATAATGTACGAGGTACGAGATATATGGTACAGAAAATCATAAATTACTATAAATAATTTAAATTTCCTTGTTGGGGCCTAAATTGATCCCTTCGGGTTTAAGAGGGTTAAATTCTTCCATTTTAACTTATGATTGGGATGAGTAAACCGCTTAATTAGTGAATTCCACCTATTATCTGACGTATGACTGACATTAAATGACAAAAGTTTTGTTAGTAAACTTTTCGTTAGTATTAATTTACGATTGCGAACAGCGCAGTATATATATTCAGTGGGAGCTCGGCTTATTGCATCGGATTACGTAGTTAATCCGTACTTGGACCCGCTTATAGTGTGATGACGTCGCCATTCTACAATCTATATTAAATAACATTCTACTAAATATCGCATCAGCAGGATTTGAATATGTAAAAAAGTTTCAATTCAAGTATAATAAAAACGGATTAGTGCAATCCAACTATAAAGAATTAGGATTATACAGGAATTGGACTTTTTTATGAATCTTTGGTTTATAGGGATTCAATTCAATGAGTACGGCTCTGATATACACATAATTTATTTTATTACAATACGCAACGCACGTCGACTGAAAATGGGACGAATAAATCATCGGAATTTCAGGCGATTTCAGCAGCTGTCAATCGTCAATCACATCTGGAATGTGTCACTGAAATTCGGCTGAAAATATACACATATTGACACGGAGGCCCCGGAGAAATTTCCTGTGATAATATATATATATATATATATATATATATATATATATATATATATATATATATATATATATATATATAGCTTGTTCAATATTGTGTTATTATTATTATTATTATTGGAAATAAAAAGTTATAAAAAAAGAATGTCATAACAAGAATAAGACATGTTTTAGCGACATATTATTGACTGAATTGAATTCGTACAAAAATGTCGAGAGTATACACAATAGCTAGCCATATATATTGGGATTTTGTTCCTTTCATAATGTTTTTCAGAATAAAAGTTTTTATTGCAAGAAAACGGAACAGTGTTTGCTATAGAAATAAAAAAATATATATATATATTGTAAAGGTTGATATATTTTATTTTGTGACTTTAATGCTTAAAGTATATGAGTTATACACATTTATGTTATCAAAAACATATATACTATCTTCTACGAAAGTATATAATCAAAACAATTCCATTAATAATTTAAAAAGCCGTTTTATTTCCTTGGTCGATGTTTTAGACGAATTATTGTTATTATTTTAACGATTTATTTAAAACACAATATAGCTATATTATTTTTATAGCAATATATAAGTATAGGGCGAGTCAAGGCCACTCCATATTTGTTTATATATTGAAGACTTAACTAATAAGTAGTCCTAATACAATAAATAAATAATCTAGTATTAAATTCAATTTAAATCTAATTTTAAATTGGTTTTTTCATCAAATAATACAATAACTTGTCTTAATGGAATTTAATATCGAGAAATACAAAGTTAAGAAATGCGCAAACAGTACCAAAAATCGTGTAAATATACCCGGAAGAATGTAAATGACTAATGATTGCAATATCGCCGAGATAACTTCTAGAATCCGTGCGAATTTAGTTGGCGAATTTTATTGTATGTGATAGCAAGGTTTCGCGTTCATCATAGTCTTATCTTTCGGGTGGGTGGCTTCATCAAGTACTTACTACGTACTATTAACCCAAACTTAATCTAATTTCAGGGGTCTAGATAACCGTAGAGTACCGTGTTACCCATATAAATATTAAATATACATAATACTCGCAACTGAAACTTTGTATATATATATTTACATTAATTTACCGTGCAAAAAAGAATTAGGAGTGGTCTGCACTCGACTTTCATATACGTAGTTTTCATTAAAAATATATTTGTTCAAAACAAACTGACAAAAAAAAATATATCTCACTATGGCAACATTAAATATTTATGATTTTCCGTAGCAGTTTTCTCGTATCTGGTATATTTTTTGAATAAACTTTTCAAACAAAAGTTGTGCGGAATATTAATATCTTTAATTATGAACATAACTATTTTTGCCATAAGTGCAGCCGTTTTAGTAATAATGGAGATAGAACAAAATATGCACTTTCGGTTTGAATTTCAAAAATAATATGGAAACATATTAAATATTTGTGATTTTCCGTAGCAGTTTTCTCGTAACTGGTACATATTTTGAAGAAACTTTTCAAACAAAAGTTGTGCGAAATATTAATATCTTTAATTATGTATATAACTATTTTTGCCGTAAGTGCAGCCGTTTTAGTAATATTGGAGATAGAATAAAAAATGCGGTTTCGGTTTGAATATTCTTTTCAAAAATAATAGGTGCACATCTAGACCATATACAAGTCTTAAAATTGTAGTTGCACAATTATACGTTCGACAGTTTGAGTGATTGAATATAAATTCACGTAATCAAAACCCGGGTTTGAACCCAGGACCTTGTCGTAACTTTATTACTTTCGACAAACCATCAAAATTGTCAATTTTAAATTAAAAATTGTTGGAAAAATGTTTTAATGAACCAAATTTTATATTTTCTTTTTATAACTTTTGACTTTCGTAAAATATGAATCATAAAAAAATTTATACAAATTGTCAACTCGTTTTTATAATCAACACAGAGTTCAAATTTTAATTAGAGAGTTTATTTTTAGTCTTTTATAAGTATAAAAGAAACTGGAGTGTACCTCACTCGACCATTCACGAATTCTATTTATTCTACGGTTTCTATGAAACAAAATAAATATGCATTGTTGCTAGGTGAACATTAACATAAAATAACCATTTTCTAAGGCAATTTCTCAGTAAATTGTAATTGTTTTAGTAAAGGAATTAATATTTCCAACTTTTACGTGTTTGATATTTTCTCTAACTCATTCCGTATTCGAGAAATTGAAATTGTAGCCAGAGTAAACTGTTTTGAGTTTCATAATTTTCCTATTTGTCTCTAGAGCGTTCACAAACAGACACACATACACAAATGGCTTTGAGAAAATTGTCATAGGGGTATTATTATAATATGGTAAAGTTGTATAAAATAATTGGAATAATATTGCAGCTGTATCAATTTTGAAATGAGATTAAAGTCGTTCAAAATTCCATTAAATCATCGTGTAATTTCTTTTGGAAGCTGCACGACGGCTGTTAGATGAAAAAAAAAGGCAACGCAGGCGTTCCTTAAGATATTACGGTTGTCAAAACATGAAATATGCAAAAGACAGCCGACAGATGTTATACAGCAGATTAAAAAATAAAAGCGACAAAAATATCGACATAATTAAATTCGCTTCGGTTTACATTGGAACTTTGTTGCCCCGTTCATAATGCAACGTGTGTCATACTTGTTTAAATCAGCGAAAAAACACGATGTCAACCAACCCCCCCCCCCCCTCCCCACCGCCTCCCACGTCCATTTGACACTGTAAACTGAATTGTAGAATGTCTGCAATTGCTTGGCTTCCATCCATCTAGGTCAGATGTGATTTTAAGCTCGCCAAATGTCAGAAAAGCCTTTCAAATGTTGCTCTACTCATTTTAAATACCACTTTTTAATTAGTATACTGTCCCCAAAAGAAAGAAATTTTTATCTCTTTTCGTTGAATGAACATTCAGAAATGTTTAATTAATTCCTATTTACAAATATACATTCCTAAACATTTATTAAACCCTATTAAATAAATAGCTATTGTGCACAGTACATACAGAAAGAAAATTGAGATAGAAACAAGCATTGGTACAAGCACCAAAGCCTTCAGCTTTACGAAAATATAACTTATTTTACAGAAAATTTAATATTGCTTACAAAAAGTACATACTTGTATATACTTTACTGCAAATTGGACATTTAATTTATGAAAAGTAATTTTGTAACTTCAAAGTATTGCACATTTTCCATAACGTAAATATTAATATTTTATAGTGTTTTCTTCATTTACAAAGTCGGGTAATTATTGCAAAAGTTAATATTTTCATTTCAGCACTAATTGGCGACTTTCCTGTTAACAAGGTACAATATTTATAGTGTTGCATTTTAGAAAATTTCAATACGAAACGGATAAGCATTGGTGCAAGCATTAATGTGTCCAGCTCGTACTAGTTAAAATTAGAATCAATTCGAATTGTAGTTAATTAATTTAAAAAAATATGGAGACAGGTAGATATAAATAAATAGCGATAACTGTGCAGTAGGAAATAAATATGTGAATAGACATTGTTTGGGCGTGAGTCATAAATCGATAGTGCGTGAGAGGGAATGATAAACCAATAACTATGTTAATATATATATAAAAAAGAAAGTAAGAAAGTGTTATAAATAAATGTTTGAATGCGATAATTACATGATGGGTTTATTTTCAACAGTGTAAGAATGAGCTAATGAAATTTAGTGTCTTTTCAGTAGTAAGTAATTACAGGACGAAAGATAGTAAGTTTTCAGTATCTTGCTGAAACCATCAGTGTCCCATTTCATTTGAGGCAGCGCCTCTCGCGGCTACAACTCTACTACAACTTCCATTAATTACAATTCATTACTTCAGCACAAACAAGAATGCTTCCATGGTTACCAGGATAGCCCACACACACACACACACACAGCCATTCGCTTTGCCTATAGCAAGATAATCAGACTGAAAGTTCGCGTAGGAATAAAGTTAGTGACTTTAAGTCGGCGGGTTCGAGTCTCTGCAGCTCCAGCTTAATATTGCCATCTACTTTTGATTTCTTGGCAGTTGGCAATCGTGCTTGCCTAAAGTCAACAAATTGGAACGGAAAGTTTTTAAGTCTACCAACTTCATTAGTTTTTATTTTCTTATACGTCATGCATAAAAGATATTATTGTGATCACAAAAATAAAATGGGGAGTGGCCTGCACTCGACGTATTTTTATTATTTAATTTATATAGCTCATTAAACAGTTTTCGCTTAAATAACTTTATAGACGTTTGATAATTTACGCAAATTTATTTACTGTGAAATTTTATATATCCATAAATTATATACACTGTGAAATTTAAGCATAAATTTAAATATGCTATGAAGTACATCATAGGGACATTATTATTCATTATATCTCTTCAAGAAACACCACAGAATCATGTTTAAGCCAAAGTTCAAGTTTAACATAGAACAAGCTTAGGTGCTACGCACCTATGCGTCCAGCTAGCCTTATAAGTAATATATGCGATGCGAACAACAGTTTTTAATTATTAGATAAAATATTATATCGATATAAAAAGTCTTACAATTTTTTGAATACTTTATTGTAAAAACTCAAAGTAAAAATATTTAATATTTTTTTACGCCCATTGGGTTAACAATATGGAAAAATCTTGTAGATATAAAATAGCTTAGAATTAATAGTAATTTTTTTAAATATTTTAATTATTTTTATAAGAGCAGTATTAAGGGGGGCTCCAAATTTTAGGGCCCTATAACTCGAAAAGTATACAAATGAATTGATTTAAACTGCGAACGGATTCAAATGGGATATCAAATAATATGTGTACCAAATTTGGTGTGAATCGCATTTGTACCTTCAGAGGAATAGCACCTAAGAAATATTCTATTTTTTAAAATGGATATTACAACCGGAAGAGCTTATTTATTTGTTTCTTATTTAGCAAGCCACTCTAGATTTTTTTTAGCAATGGCAAACACATGTATGGAATGAGAATGACGTGAAACATATTTCTTTTGTTTATAATATTACAGACACACGACCGAGCACTGTATATCGTTTTGTATATTCTGCGTAACTTATGCGAATAATTTTAAAATATTTACATCGTATTACAAATGCAACTTTTTACATTTAAAATGACGCCCAAAGTTGTTTTTCTACCAAAGTTTACACTGTTAAAATAAAGGGGGGAAATGGGCATTGTGAGCTGCAAAAAAAAAAAGACCTGCAAACAGACATGTTGTCAGTTTTTTGTTTTGTTCAATTTTTTCGTTGTTATATTATTCACTGGAAGGTTGTGCGAACAGACATCACACCACAGCGCCGAAATGTTAATGAATGTACAGACATGTACAGAAAGAATGGGGTGGCATGGAATAAACCGCAGGGTGTAAAAAATTGATGGGAATTGTTACATTATTAAGTGGAAATTGCACCGTCTGAATTAGTGACGAACAATTAGTGCTTTATAAATAAATTACGCTAAATATTTGTTAATTCCATTAATGAAATTAAATGTGGCCAACACTGAACTTTCTTTTACGTTTTAAATGCGATAGAAAAATATACAGAATTAAATTTAACAAAATTTCATGAGCATTAATATACGAAATGTGTTTTCGTTCCATTATCCATATTTAATATCACGAAATTTCAATTTTTTCAAAGCTTATCTTTACGAGGCTAGTATATAGATCTATAACAAGAATCAATAAACATTTCAAATTGATTAGACTGTTTTTTATCGATTTGCAAATCATTTTTTGTAGTAAATGTTCCACAAATATGTAATACAGGATTTAATATAAAATAAAATATAAAACCGAGTGCAGGCCACTCCAGATAGGTTTCCCTTGACAGTGGTGATGTCTTTTAAGGGAAATTATATTAGTATGTCACTGTCAATACCGTATAAAGGGATACAGACTACCTAGGATTTAGGGCATTCCTAATAAAATTTCGATTCAATTTGATTTCGTATTCATGTTAAATTCAATTATCTAGGGGATATCCTATTTCCGGTTTCCGGTCGTCGTTTCGTCTTGGGTGCGGACGAGCAGAAAATTCTGTTTGGAATAACAGGAAAAGCCGTTTAAATACATTTATTTGATTTACAAGATTTTGTTTCAGGTAAGCAGAAACCCTTACAATTTCTATACGGTAATTGGTAAGCGTTAAAAAATATTTAGTAATCAAAAAAATCAAAGAACTAGTAATTAAATAACTCCTTAGAGTTAGAGTATACTATCTCCATTTAACATTAATGTACAAGCTCTTCTTGTTGTGCTTAAGGGTGTCCTGGTATCCATGGCACTTTCATTTTATTCTGAAAGTGTTATTAGATTTTAATATTAATTTATTGTGAATTCATAGTGAGGCCCTTTTGACCTTTAAATTGTGGTTACATTGAAAATTAAATTGTCCTTTTAACGCACCGTCTGTCTCCAATGGACAACCATGATTAATAGTAAGGATACCCCCCCCTATTCCTCCCCCCAGCCCCTCAAATCACATCATTTCCGGCTTATTACCCTTTAAGTGTCCCTTCTCTCATTTAGGGTATCATTTGACCTGCCATTTCGCGAATATCTCCAATTAACCCTATCACTACACGCTTAAATATTACTTAAGCATGAGTGACTTAAGCTGTATTCACAGCAAAACAAATAATAATTAGGCTTAGAAATTACAATTAATAAACCCAGTTTGAATTATATTAAATAATTCTAGTGTTCACGGCAATAAAATGTAGAATTAATTTTGTTGTGAATTGCTTAATTAATACAAACTAGATTATTATTTGTATTTTCTAATCTTAATTACTAAGTGGCTTTACTGTGAATACAGTTTTACTGCTTATATATATATACATATAGATATATTTGTGTTGTTTGAGTTTGGTGGGGAATGGCATGGCAATATGTTTGTATATGTTTTCTTCCCGTTGCACAAATGGAAAACAAATAAGTCTGGATACGAATGGGAACGGAAAATATTTTAATAAAATCGCGACTCCACGCAATAAAAATAACAAAATAAGAAACCAAAAAAATCACGATTGCAACGATACTTTTTATTCTTTTTCTATCCCATACGATTGATCGTTATCGAATCCTCATTTGTCGAAACAAATCAGTAAATATTCCTGCAAATTATTTATACTTATTTATCTGATTTAATCATTTACCAATAAACGGCGAATTGTTTTATTAATTTTATTAAATACTGATACATATTTAATTTAAAATTATAATAAAAATATTCATTTTGAGACTGTACCGCTAGAGGCAGTACATTTAAAACAGTTTGCTTGAAAAGGCTCGTACAATTTTTCGATTTATGACTATAAAATGTATTTTTAGTAGACGTTTTTATTAATAATTGCAAGTTTAAGACTCAATATAGGCATGTACAGTCGTAAATTGTGAATATCGTTCTACAATTTTTATTAAATTTCGTATAAAAATCATCAATTTTTATTGGGAAATATTTCATTTATTTTTATATGTAAAAAAGATAAGTTTTGTAAAATTACGCTTGTACACTTGTGTATTAGATTATATTTAAGCGATATATATGTTTTTAGAACGAATATATTTTAATTTAACGTCAGAATACGTCAAGAGCGAAGAACGATGATAGGGATTCCTTTTAAATAAGGCAGTGTTGCTTGATTAACCAAGTTTCAAGGCTTTATATAACTAATGCAAGTTCTGTAAATGTTCTTTATACGAAAACGGCTTCATTTATAAATAATAACTTTGAGTTTCTAAGGATTAGAATAGTTTGCCTACGGCAATGTTATAAATATATATGTTTAAAACGTTCGAGAGTGACTCCGTATATTTTTAATATTTAATTCAGCCCCAGAGATACACATAAATTCCGGCCACTTTTATCCATTCCTTCTTTAATTACACAGAATCTGTACAAGGAGCGGGGGAACAGTGGCCTTTACGGACGCCTTTACAGCGCCGTTGCAGCGAATTTGTTAACTTTCCCGTTTGCAAAGTAAAACGATGTGCCCAGTAATGGTTATTACTTTTGTAGCAGGAAGGAATTCAATTTTATTCTGCTTCTTAGTTACCAGACAATCATGGTTTTGTGAAAAGTCTTCATATAAATATTCAACTTCATGGACTTTTTGCCTCATGCTCGCTAACACGCCTCTAAAATCCTTAACATCCGACTTTATCTCTAGAATTTACACGGTTAATGTTATTCGCTTGTTAACCGGCCATTTCACTTCCTGTTTCACTCATTTGTTCTGTTTCCAATAAAAATATACGACGTTTATTCAGAAAATGATCTAATTTATTTATTTTAAACTTTATTATAAATATTACAGAATATTGGTTGGCGGTATTACGTTGCGTATAACCTCCTCTGTAGCCACATGTTCTTGAATTGATGATATCTCGTTTAGTATTCGAGATATTCTTATTTGAGTGCAACAAAGTACTACATCACGAAAACTGAACGAGATATCAACAATCCAAGAACATGTGGCTTCAGAGGAGGTTATACGCAACGTAATACTGCCAACCAATATTCTGTAATATTTATAATAAAGCTTAAAAAAAATAAGTTAGGGTATTTTCTGAACAAACCTCATATTTAAATACTGGATTCATTTTTTAATCAATACGACAATATTATTAAAGTAAAACACGAAAACAAGAAGAAAAACTGGTGTGTCCTTTGCTCGACTTATAGTTTTCACTGTATATGTATTATAGTTTGATTGTGTTTTAAATTAATTCAACCATTACCATAGAACAATTACAATATGTGTATTAACACCGCAAATATTATTATTTTGAATAATGTTGCTAATATTTTGGCATTTGAACAATGTAGACGTGTAACTTTTGGGCTCGAAATGGTCGATATGGCAAATGAAATAATTAAGCCACCAAAACATGCAAAATCAGAAATTTATGGCCTACACAACAGGATATTTTATATGCATATTAATTTTGTAATGACTCCCATTTTAGGGCGGCGGAAATTGGTAGTTTAACAGTCACTATGGCCGCCGGTGTATGTAAATTATATGCCCGCGAAATTCAAAAATACGTAAATAATAGACGGATGTATTGGTTTCTTCGGTTAAACCAATTAAAACGCCGTTTAACTTCGCAGACACACATTTAAAACAGTGTGGGAAATATGGTGTTTATAAAATGAATTTTTTAGTGGCAAATGTTGGCCTTGAAACATAAAAATAGTTCGTAATTTTTGCCCTGTGTTTGTATAGTTATTTAATTTTCGTTTTTTTTTTAGTCGTAACATACCAACGTGTTTATACGTTGTGCTATTTTATTTGTAACATAGAATGTGTTTTAAAAAGCTGTTTATGGTATTCGTAAAATACATTAACTTCTGCCCCAATTTTAAAAACATTTCTTTTATAATAAATAAATAGAGAAAGATAAAAATAAAATGTAGCAGCCCAACACAAAAAGAATAAATAATATACTTGTCATATTTTTAGAATATCTGCGCGTAGCGACGTACTCGTGCATACACTCTTCAAAAAAATATATTACCTCATTTATTTTTTACGTATTTTCATATTTCTTTCGTTTCATTTAGATCTGTACGCTGTCCTTGTCTGCACAGCAACTTGCTCACTTTTTAAATTATAATAGCCAACATTTATTCCCGTCACAAAAAATGTTTTAAACATTTAAGTAATTTAATAATTAATGTATTAATTCAATAACTGTTTAACAGTGTTTCGACAAAAGACAGTGTTAAAGTGAAGGTTGTAGTGACGTGATGGAAACGTCACCACTGATTAAAAACGAAGATTTATGATGATGAAAGGGCCAAGACGTGCCTGACCGGCCGGACAAGCAATGGGTCAAAGCGTAATAAAGCACGGCGTAAAACGGGCGATTTTGTGTGTGTGCGCTACCGCGCTGCCTCTGGCGGCCAGTTGATTGCTTGCTCGTCCGGGACAGATGGCCACATTCAAAAGTTGTTAAATAAAGCAGCAAACTATGGCCATCATACTACGCCAACAGATACACTATCCGCGATGCCCTTGTCATAAAATTCTAGTTAAGATTATAGCTATCCTAAAATTGTTGATTTCATAGATTTTATATAGGGGTTGTAAGTGAATTGTTTTTTCTTTTATTACGTTTACATCGTTACATACAGGCGCCATCTTGTCCTTGGCTTTTAATCAGCAAAATTACAAATCGATCAACCAGAATAAATTTAAACATTAATATTGAGCCGGGGCAGTTGTTTCAGTTGACCGTCAGTGCACCGTCGTTAACCGGCAAATAGTACTTTCCCATAATTTTTCAACCTACTTGAAATTCAACTGTTTTTTGTCAGATAATAATTCAAATGTAGATAACAACTATTAATACATATAATTTTCATGATAAAAAGGTCGTATTGGACTAGATACTTGCTATATATGAGTAATAAATGTCTATAGTATTTAAATTTGGTGTTAAATATATTAACGCGATGTTAATTAACCCGGAAGTAGTCAATGGTGCTAATAAAATTAGCTAAAACGGAAATTTAATAAATTGTCTAATCAATCTTTGCTTGACAAAGTGTCAAATTGTATAAAATTCATAAAGTGATCAAAGTATTTATCAATCAATTTCCAACACCTGATTTTCTTGAGCAATCATCAAAGAAAATTCATCTTTATACACGCAAACACTTTATGTGACGAATATTAGCGATATAATTAAAATTTACCTGTCGATCAACGAAATAAAATTAAGACGGGGTAGTAGTTTCAGTTGACCGTCAGTGCACCGTCGATTACCGGCAAATAGAACTTTCGCATAATGTTTCAACCTACTTGAAATTAAATTGTTTTTTATTAAATGTAATATATATATATGTGTGTGTGTATAAGAGAGTCGAGTACCCGGCACTCCTAATTTCTGTTTGTGTAATGTGATATGAATGCGAGAAATGATGGCTGCCATTAGTGGCAACATAATAAGTGGGTAGACAGTCGATTTGAATGTTCGTTTATCATTAAAACGTTGGCCAATTTTTCGTTTCACTTGACATTATTATGGTTAGTGGGCATCGGCATCGCGGCATCGGCAACCGGCAACGACCCTTTCACTCACTCACTCACTCACTCACTCATTACTTCGCCAACACTTGACTGCATTTTAAAACTAGCTGGTCCGCTTTCAATTACTTTCATCTTTCTCTTTTTTGATTGCCATTCATTTGTCTCGAGATTAATTAAGATTTCTGTTGATTTGCAGTCAATAGACTCACTTCACTTCGGTATAAATTCGACCGACTCACTCACTCACTCACTGCATTCAATTGCAAATATTCTTTTTACAAAAATTTCAATATTCATTTATTACGCTCTTATACATTTTCTATAAAAGAAAGTGTTGCAATTGCAATAATCATCAACTTTGAAATCCATTTTGACCATTTTCGAAATGACATGTCTGTGTGTGTGTGTGTGTGTGTGTGTGTCTGTAAACAATGTCCAGTACAGAATGAAAGATTTGAATATCCCGGATTCGGAATATAATTATTTCTTGTAAGATAACAACACTTGCAAATTCAGTAAAGATGAAATAAAGCTGTAAGTTTGGCGTCGAGTGTTTGTTAAAGTACCACCACCACCCCCCCCCCCCCCTGCTCCACCCCGCGCGCGCTTGTGCTAATTCTGACTTTTTGGTCATTGAACGGGAGATATTCATAATTTTTAACGACATTTCGTGCCCAAAAGTTTACTGGTCTTGTTTATTGTGGGTCGTTAGAGATAATTGCATTATTATTCATGTCAGTATTCCACTCTTTACCGCGTAAATAATATTCCATTCTACATATATACATATATATATATATATATATAGAGTATAATAATAAAAATAAAAATATTCGCACAGTTTTTTGCAGTGTAGCGTTATTGTTTTTGTATGTACTATCGGATATATTGTCGGTGACAGCTTTTTGCTCGCTTACTTTTTTGTGCACTTGCTAAAATGAAATATTGAATGTTTTTTACAGTTATTTAAACTCTGCCATATTTAACCCTTTATTGACACATTGGTATTAAAACTATTGTCGTTGTTATGAACATCGACGATTTCTAAATAAAAGTTTTGTAATCATAAATACTTTTTTCAAAATAACTCTGAAGGTACCAAAGCGATTCACACCAAATTTGGTACACATATTAATTGGCATCCCATTTGAATCCACGTGCAGTTTAAATCCAATCACCTGTACACTTCCTGAGTTATAGGGCCCCAAAATTTACAACTCCCCTTAATACTGCCCTTACAGTAATTATTAAAACCAACAAAAATTCTACTAATAATTCTAAGATATTTTATATCTACAAGATTTTTTCATATTGTTAACTCAAAACCCGAAAAAAGTTATTTTTATCAAAACTTTCGGAATAATTCACAATTTTTCACGCTGGGGTCCAATGAACCCCCTATGGCAGTTATGTTACTTATTGGAGGTGTGTCAATTAAGTATTAATATTATATTAACATTCAAGTATATGTATTATATATGTTTGCATTCAGGAGGACGACATATAAACATTTTAAGGATATTGCTTTTTAATCTGAATATAAAACAGATACACGCTTTAGCACTTCTGTACTTCAGACAGCAAAAACTATATAAGTATGGTTCCTACAGTAGTCTTATAAATATTAATGTATTCATCAATTAGTAAAAAGGCGAATTCAAGTAAAGTACAAAAGTTTAAAAGTTGGAAGATTAATTGAAACACTCGTAATAACATTGTGTTGGCCATCGATTGAATAAAGGAATAGTGTTTGTCGAAATAAAGTAAAAAAATAAACAAGAATTAAATAAAAAACGATCCAATTTCGTTTCAAGTTGAAAACTCTAATTTCAATGCTTGTACAAAGTTGTGTCTATGTTTGGTTGTAGTTTTCTCGCGTACACAATACAGACTTCGGGTCTTGGGGTCACGTCACGTCGCCTCTCTTGGCCGCCTTCCAGTTACAGATGTAAGCCCCGTAGGCCCTTGGGGGCTTTGCCCCTGCCTCAAACACTAAATGTTGGCGTCACAACCCCCACTCAGACTATCTTTTTTATAACCTAAACAGCGATTTCTTGACGCTCTTAAATCATAAACATTGCATTTCTGAATTTTGTATTTTTAACTCGAGATTGATATTAATAATGTGTTAAGCTGGTGCTATTACTGCTTGCACTAATGTTGTATACAACAATTAATTATGTTTTAAAGTTAGTGTCAATATTAGTTGCACAAACATAACAATTAGGTTTTAATTTAAAAAATTACAAAATGTATTAGTAAAATTGTTTGGCAAAACAAATTAGCTGACGTATTTAATCAGTAATGTTCATATCTGTGGCACAATTACAAATATGTACCATATAACATGTGCTATGTCACATTTGTGTACTTTAGCCATAGGTTTAAACTAGAACAATTATAATTATTACAAATGTATTTGTAAATTTATTATTTGATTACGTCAAGCTCAAACATCATTTATACTATTTCATATCATTGTTTGTGTGTCTGTGTGTATCTGTGTGTATCTGTGTATATATATGTGTGTGTGTGTGTGCTTTCCCATTTGCCAAAGTATTTGAATAACGATAGCCACTCGCTTTAGAGTTAATTTGCTACAGACATTGAAATAAACTATATATGAATTCTTAAAATAGAAAGTAGAGTGGCTTTCACTCGACTTTCTTGTCTTTGGTTAAAGTAAACCCTTTTCTCAGGGTATTAAACACTTCCTTCGTGCAAGAAAATAAAAGGGAATTGAATCGCACTTGTTTATCAAAAGTTTAAAGTTGATTTAAGTAAACCGAATAAATCCGGACGTTAACTTAACTGTATGTAGCGGTCAATCGCTCTACTGAAAGTGAAGTGAAATGAAAAAAAAGTTTCAGCGTAGCTCGCACAGTAGCATATACTTCCTTGCTGTCAATTCGTCCATTGAGCATCGAAAGCGTTCGCTCTGGACAGGGATCGCACAAGATTAAGTTCCCCCAGTGAAACATGACCCTTAAACCGGGTTGGTTTAGATGTCAATAAATTATTTATCGCGAAGTAAACAACCCTTACACATGCCCAATCGTAATGCTTTATTGATATATTCCCTCCCTGTAATTCCTTTGCAAATATTCAAACCAATGAACAATTGGTTCGAATTCACTACAAATTAAACTAAGCAAACTAGGGTTAACCCTTATTGGCCCACTCAGATTTTTTTAGATTTAGATTTTAGAATAAAATTAAACATTTGTTTATGCTAATTCGTAAGATGTATCGTTCCGGATAGAAAGCTAGATACATACACATATGTACCGGTGAAGAATGGACTGTAGTCTTTATATGGTATGGGCAAATGTTGCCAACGGGTTAGCCTAGTAATATATTATTTTAAATATAATAAATAAAATTTAAAATGTATTCATGAATATAATTGGAAAATGCATGAGTTCCGGATAGAAATCTAGACTCATACGTTGATGTATCGATGAGGAATGAACTGTATATGGTATGGGCACATGTTGCCCACGGGTTAGCCTAGTAAATATAGTTTAAAATATACAAAAATAACTTTAAAATATATTCAAGAATATTATTGGCAAATGCATGAGTTCCGGATAGAAATCTAGACTCATATACGTAGATGTATCGATGAGGAATGAACTGTATATGGTATGGGCATATGTTGCCCACGGGTTAGCCTAGTAATATATTGTTTAAAATATACAAAAATAACTTTAAAATGTATTCATAAATATTATTGGTAAATGCATGAATTCCGGAGGAATGTTAAGGAATGCACAGTATTCTGTAAATGGCATGGGCACATGGTGTTTACGGGCTGCTGGCCTAGTGAAATATAGTTTAAAATATACAAAAATAACATCAATAAAAATCCATGAATGTTATTGGAAAATGCATGAGTTTTAAGTGAAACTATCAAAAACTTTGCGATATTTATTAAAATTAAAGCAATGTTAATATTCCTTGCGACGTTTGATGTATCGTTCCCCACAGAAATTTATACATAATTCATATACTTTTCAAACTGACATAAAATAAATTTTGTTTTTACTATCAAAGACAGGGGAAAAAGTTTGAAGATGACTTCAACTCTCATTATAAATGGTTCTAACATCATCGTATTTGTCGGTAAAAACATTAAATATGTTGGGACATAGTATAGTTGTGCCGCAGCCATTTCTATCCAGCAGATACGACGGTGCTTACGTATCTAATGCATTTTCAATGTGAATTTAAAAAAATAAACTACTTGAAATGAAATCGATTTTATCTTTAAAATAACCTTTTTTTTATTATCTAAATAGCATAACTTTTTGCATAAATATTATCATCCTATTTTCCCTTTATGTAAATTTCAGCTCATAGTTATTTAGTTACAATATTCGAACTGCATTATACGCCGAGCTGGACACATTGGTGCCAGTACCTACACCTGTTTCTATAAAACTATTTCACAAATATATTTAAATAAATTAATTAACTTGATTTCCTTATTTTAAATATTCATTAAACAAAATTGACTACACATAAACTAAAAAATCATAAAAATATATAATTTATAATAATTACGAATTTAAATACTTCAAAATAATCTATAAAAAATTGTAAGACAGTTTATTTCAATTCTTTAAGGATTGTGAATTCAAAAATCATATTAATTTAGACATTTAAATTATTATATACGCTGAGCTGTTTGAATTAATTCAGTGAGCTGAAGGCATAGGTGCTTGTACGTAATTTATTGTAATTTTGCGTCCAATAAACGGATTCAGGTTTGAATATAAATGGTTATTATAGCAGGAATATTATATAGTCCAGTGTAGGGCACCCCAGATTTTTTTAACAGTGTATGTGGTTGAAATCTGTAGGGATCTTTTTGTAGTAATTAATTCTATGCAACAAATTACTACAGGTGCAAAATCCACGTAGAAATAAAAATGTTTGCTTAATTTAAAATTTAAATTAAAATGCAGCTATTAGTACGTATGGAATTAAAATGCAAGAATTTAAAATAAAAGGGTTTTTTATCTCATAAAAAGGTTGTTAATTTAAAGGATAATTTGGTGTGCAAATATGGTAACTGTTTAAAATTAATTATGAAACATTAATTTAGAATTAATCTCAAGTTTAATAATTACTAATTATTATTTTACACCCAAATACATGTTTGTACACAAACGTGCATTTCCGTTAATGCTTCCTGCTGTCTAGGACGAAGTCTAAAAGTAACTAGTGTTCATACTGGGATTAAAACGAAAATACACGTTTTAAACAACCTTGAAACGCATTTTACTATTTTCTAAATGTGTTACACGAGTTACAGCTATAAGAAATATGCCAAATTGTAGATAATGTATGGTTCTAGACTTCTACTTTTCTAGATTATTTATATAAATGTTAATAAGTCTAAAATTAATAGTTATTACGCGTTGCTAGACAGAGAACGAAGTATAAAGGGTGTAGCACCCTTATTCAATATTTATTTGTAGCAATAAGTGCTAAGTTAGTTAAAAGTAGGAATATCCATTAGGAATCTGTGTTTCAAAATCGTATAAATTGATTAAAAACAAAGTCAATTCTCTGGCAACGAACAACAAAGTGAATGGGTTGGCGAGAATATCTCTAAATAAACAGATTTGCGCCCGGATTATATGAAAACAAGAGTCCTAATTGAGTTATCAAGTGTCAAAATCCGGGTTTCCATTTTCCGGCGAATCCGTTTAAGAAAAAGGGTCGAATGTTTTTAAAAATGATAATTATTTGTGCGCAGGAGGAGCAGATACGGGAGAATGGTAGATGAATGAATGAATGCAGGACGGAAAGGGATGTCTCGTTAACAGTTTGATAAGGGCGCGGCCGGCGCAGGGTGAGAAGCAATGGCAATGGCAATGGCGGCGCCTTTTGTAACATAATTACCGCCGTATTTCAGCGTGAAAAAGCCATTTTCTGCTATACAGAATTCTGATTTTCTGTCATCAAATCGTCGTAATATGAAAGCAAACATCCCTTATCAGTTGAGTAAACGCTTTTCAATGGCTGCTCCATTCGAACACTTACTCTTAAATGGCCGCGCATTGTTTTGCTCCAAAGCCGAATTACATATACTATTGCTATACTGTATTCCTACACACTTTTACAGAACCACAAACTGGTATTCTGTAACGTAATCCTTGATAATTATAGATTTTATTCGTAGGGTCTTCTACACCTCTGAAGGTACCGGAGTGATTTACACCAAATTTACTACACATATTATATAACACTCCATTTGAATCCAATTGCAATTTAAATTTAATCGCCCGTATACTTCCCGAGTTATAGGGCCCCAAAGTTTAAAACCCCTCTTAATACTACCCTTAGAAAAATAATTGATACACCAAAAAAATCTACTAATAATTCTAAGATACTTTATATCTACAAGCATTTTGCATTTTGATACCTTAAAGGGCCGTACAAATATATTAAAAATCATAATTTTGAATATTTAAATATGCACTAAAAGAAATATATTTTATTATTATATCAAAATATTCTTCAAAGAACTGTAAGCTTGTTTTACAGAAAAATAATATTTCTGTAATTTTGGGCAATTTAATATATCATTAAAAGGTATTCTTTAATTAAAATTAATCGAATCAAAATTACATTTCTAATTGCTATAATTTTGAGCTCGTATTATAAACAATTTAATATACCATAAAAATATATACTTCTGTTAAATTATGTTGCATTTCTTATTATATTTTAATTTGTTTTATAATTCTAGCCTCAAGAACCAGTATTATAAGAAAATTTATAACTCAAGGCTTTGTAGAATAATTATTCTTCTGAATCATTGAAAATACATTTTTATTACCACTGATTATTATGTTCTGGGTGTGAACGCCCTCCAGGTAATTTAAGATTTAAATATCTTGTACTTTTCGAATAAGAATATATATTTATGTACGAACATATATTAAAATCAAGGGTAGGCCACTCCAGGTTTTATTAATTATCTTTGTGTTCAATCCGAAGGACTTTATATACAGCAAAATATATTTTTTTAAATATTAGCTAATTAGATAAGCGAGTAGTTGTACCCCAAAGTTGTAGGTATAGTTGGCGGCAACCCCCTCATCGCTGCCCGCCAACACCCGGCAGCTATGCGTATATTTACGTGCCTTTCGGCGATAAGCCTTGAACCCCGAAAGATCCAATTAATAGTAAATGTAGTTAACAATATTCATATAATAATCCTTCACAGTTACACGCTTTGTTTAAGGCCGTTATTTTTATTAATTTGTAGTTTTGCAAATTTGTAAAAGTAATAAATTGATTTAATTAAGTTCAAACATTTTATGTGTATGAAATTGCAAACTTTCGGTCAAGTTTTGTTAAATTGCAATTTTGTGTTGTACAAACAAGTGAAGACTTGGTTTAAAGTACGTACTTTGTTGCGTAATTATAAACTATGTGTTATCAGTCGATCAAAGAAAATTGTTTTGTTTGACTACTTGCAGTTTATTAAAACCTCAAGTTCTTCAAGGAACTATTTTAAAATGGCGCTATTTAAAACTTTATTAATAAAAATGAACCATTTATAAAACTCTAGGTGTCATGTACAGAATACAACCTATTCTGTACATGGATTATAATATTAATGACATTTCTTATTTAACTTCTGGAAATTATGAATTATTATTATATTAATTATTCGCGTAATTCTTTATTAAAATACTGGTTGAATTTTCTTAAAAAAATTTAAATTGATTGCATATTGCTTATTCTAAGAAACTAATTAAAAAAATTCGCAGCTACAAGATGGATTGCTAATTAAGCTAGACGTGTATTATTAAGTATTTCGCGAAGCTTTTACAATAAATGCAAATATAATTAATATTTGTTGACAATACACACAGTGCAAACGTTTACTTTCGCGAATTTTCACTAATAATTTGTATTTGAATCCTTCAAATAGATTTTCCGGTAACACGAATATAAACAAGGTTTCTTAATTAAAATTAAAGTAGATGTCACGATTTGTTTGTGTTTCTCGTTGCTGTTTCCTACGCACTAAATCAATATTTTCCACTTGAGAATGTGCTACACTTAATTTTAAACGGAAATTCTCGCCAAATAGAAAATTGTACCGATTTAAACTTTATAATTAGCTGCTGCTTTTTTAACCACAATTATTTCGAAATTAAATTATTGATTCTATAAGCCTATTTGGAACCCAATCATTGCAAATTTTAAAGAGAGTTATAAGTGATACTTAAGACTTATATGGCCCGGATATGCACCCCTAAGTGCCAGTGCTTCCAGCTCGCCAGATAACCTAATATAAAATAATTTTAAAATATCAACAATTTTTATTATTTTTTTTATAGCCCCTAGGTGCACAATTTGAAAAAACTTTGTTGATATAAAATATCTTAGAATATTTTGTAGAAAATTTTAAATATATTTAAAGTTGACTAAGGGTCGTATTTAGGGGGGTTGTAAATTTTGGGGCCCTATAACTCCAGTCTTGTACAGACGATTGTATTAAAAATGCGTTGGGTACTTTACAAATGTAGTAGTTATATGTATATTAAATATCATTAAAATCGGTCCGGTACCTTCAGAGCAGTTGCGAGATACATACAACCAAGTTTATATTTGAATTCAGGGCGAAACTACAAGAACATTTGTTACCATTTCTTTTTTGATACGAGCTTGTTACAGATACACCAAAATTACAAGAAGATTTCTGAGCATGTTACCGACACACAACCGATCCCAATAGCTCTTTAGTACATTCTGTACTAAAACCTAAAAACCTAAAAATCGCCTTCGATTATATTTCTTTTTTTTTACTAAATTACTAAACGGGCCACTCCAGCTTTTAATAGCAAATATTCCTGGAAAATAATGAACATTTTTTGTTGTATAGTGCATATTGTTTGTTTGTTGGCAATGTCCAGTCCAGTCCATCATATGTCACATGGCAGACTTTATTTGTCGTCCGTTCCATGTGTAATTTCGAAATAGATTGAATACTTTGCCAGCGGTGGGTAGTAGGGACGTTGGCCCTTTGTGAATCGCCCTTGACGTCCCAGCACGACCATAATTAAATAAAACAGTCCTTTTAATACGAGTCTCCGGTGCTGCCACCATATAGTTCGGTGGCCGTCCGTGTAGTCACGCTTATTATTGCTCAGGTATTCTCTAACTGGGGACATTTTCTCCTCGCAGGTTGTACGATAAATGTACTGAATGTTGAATTTTAAACCAGTTTAATTACTATTTTTTGCCTCACTGTACGAATTACAGAAGAGTTGAAACAATTGGTTGTGTGTGTGTCTGGAACATTCTCGGGTCACAAAAGGTTTCCAACAATAAAGTGGTTATTTGGCGAGCTGTAGGCTATAGTGTGTGTGTAGCAATGCTTGTTTCTATAGCTCATTTGTACAACTGTACGATTAATTGGCAAATGGCCAGTACTAGTGCAAGCGATAATGCCTCCAGCGTGTACTAGAGTTGAAAGTAACAACGTATGTCAGAGTTGTGTAACAGTGGGACTGGAATCCAATAAAATGGATATACAAAAAAAAATCATAAGCAATTTCAATATCGACAAATCGCGTTGGTTGTGCGATGACGGCATTATTCGTTCGGTGTCTTCGTCTGACTTGTGTGTGTAGACGTCGAAGCATCCATCTATTTGTCATGGTCTTATTGTTATGTTTTGGGAGCGAACGGAGACTTCGGCCATGCATGATGCGTATATACGCTTTTCAGAACGTTGTGCTACATTTTCAGCTTTCTTTTATTGCATTCTTTCAGCTTTCAGCGCTGCTGCTGCTGCTGGCTTTTCGTCACTGGAAATGCTCATTTTATGTTTTGTCTATATATATATATATTACTTTACGAAATACACAAAAAGATAATTCATTTTTCCGGTTTTGTTTTCTCGATGATTTCGTAAAAAGATAAAGAAATTATAAGTGTTGGCGGTAGCCACCACTGCCTTCAGCTCACCGTATATATTTATTAAACCACTGATTACTACATAATTTTTAAGAGATAAATTAATACGACGCGATAAACACTTTTTGCTACTAAAGGAATTTCTGCTTCAAGTTTAAGCGATTTGATAATAATATGTGGGTCAGTCAGTGAATGCGTGTTAATAATGTATGTATCGGTACATAAGATAAATTGGTAGTGATATCACGTGCCAATCCAGATAGTCCGGACTATCGGATTGAAAATTATCGGCGATACATGTTCCGTTATCAGTGGTTGTAGCGCGCGTGATCGGCATAATGCGTGCCGTGCCACTAACCGCACTAACGGTTGCTACTGACCAACAGTTGCGCTTCGCAAATCCACACCTTAAAGCTCGCCCCTTGAGACATGTTGCGAGAATGTCCTTCGGGGGAACATTCTACTCAATTGTTTGCGACGCATCACGGACAAAACTACCCGTACAACTACCAATAAATGACACCAAAACATTGCACTAGTTTAATAACATTAAGGAATATTTTATTTATAAATAGCGACAGTATTAGAAAGTCCAGATTATTTTTAATTTGAATGGAAGCGCGGTAGTAGTTTTAGTTGACCGTTAATGCATCGTCGATAACCGGCAAATAATACTTTTGCATCATACTAGTAATTTAATGGTATTTTTAATTATTTTTTATTTGATTAAAGTTTAAGTGAGGCCCACTTCAAATTTTGTACACCGTAATTTTCGTTTTAGATTTCTATAACTCTGGAAATAATCCTGGAGTTGTAAATCAGCCAATATTATAAATTTAAAATTAATATAATGATGCCAAAAGTGTAGAGATGTCACCAATGGGCACTAATCCTTTAAAATGTTTAGAAAAAAGTTTCAGATTCAAAGTATATGTATGTAAAAAAAAATGTGGATATCCTGTGAATATATTTAAGAAAGTAAATGTGAATGATATACATATATCACTATATTGGAAATCTCTGGAGTGAGTCCGAAAAGTTTTCATGAAAAAGTCGGAAGAAATTATCACGTACAACTCATGTCAATATTTCCCGACAAAATTTTCCTATATTTAGATAGACTAATTTCCCAAAGTTTGTTCATCGAAGCAAAGTTTTTCGAAAAGTTCTAAGAAAGACTTTGATATATACGCAACGATGTACTTTACATATAAGATTTTTCGACTGTATTCTGAGATATTTCGTTTATTGAATTGAATATATATATATATATATATATATATATATATATATATATATATATATAAATAAATAATTAGACTTTGTCCAAGGACGTAAAAATATTTCAGTAATATTTAGAAGCATGAGGAAATGCTTCAATACGTACATTTCGTATTACAACAAAACATGTAAATGATTTTGAATGGAAATGCATAAAATATACAAAATGGTAGAGATATCTGATTAAATTTTAATTAAGTAAAAAGAAAATACTGGTTCGTTTCGCTAGGCTATCTCCTGTATATTGATTCGAATTAAACAAAAGCGTATCGGATCGTCCGATTAAGTCCCTAGATATTTGCTGTACAGCTTCACGTCTACCGGGTGCTTCAATAACTGAATCACTGAATACCTGGCTGCCTGCGCCTTTGTATATTTGCACTACGCGAACTTTAATATAATTTAAATGCATGAGCTTCATATTTTTCAATGTACACATCAAAATACATTTTTATTCTTTTACTATTACTCTTTACAAAAACAGGACTGAACATGCTCAAAGTGAATCCTCAGTTAATATTTTTTTTTCATGTTTTAATTGTTACTTCTGTTTGTTAGAATTCATACATTTTAATGTAAAATGTATTATTTTTCTTTAAAAGTGTATAAATGCAAAAATTGTAAATACAAAAAATAAATAACTTGCACAATTTTATAGATATATCCATTTTAAGGTTCTATGAATTTATTTTGATTATTTTTCAATAACCGTACGAGGTACAGAAGAGCTAAAGTAATCGGTCAACATTTTCTCGTAAGACAAAATTTATACCCCCACTTCTCTGAAGGTACTGGTGCAAATTACACCAAATTTGCTACACATATTATTTAGTATCCCATTTGAATCCATACCCAGTTTAAATTCAATCACTCGTACACTTCCCGAGTTATAGGGCCCTAAATACTACCCTTATTAAAATAATGAAAACATCCAAAAATACATATTGTTAACTTAAAGGCCATTAAAAAAAAAGAAGAAAATTATAAATAAGAACCAATAAAATGATAATATGGCGAACTGAAGGCATTGGTGCATTAATAAGACCAATTAATAATTCCAAAAATGTTAATAAATCTTTTGATTACGAACATAATTTTGAATTTAAAAGTGAATTTTGTTTGTTGCTGTTTTCTATTGGTTCGTTTGCTACCCCTGCTTTCTTTGTCTATTCGCAACTACTGTCTATCTATCTCTCTCTGTGTGGGTTTTGTCATGACATGAACTTGAACAATGGTGTTAGACGAGCCATACGATAAGAGGAACTTGAATCCGAGTGAATTGTCGATGAAGAAGAAGAAGTAGATATGTTAAACCAGTGGTTGGAAAACTATACTAAAATAAATCCGAATATCTACCTGTGTCATAAAACATCCATATTTTTATGGTTTCATATAAAAACACTATAAAGTATTTTATTTCAAAAAACAAAAAGAATATGCTATTCTCTGTCTAGCAACGGTAATTATTAATTAATTACTGAGTTATCAAGAGTTATATAAATAATTTGAGAAATATATGTTATCAATCCAACTAATTTCTAATTTTAATTACTAATTGGCTCGCTGTAAATAGACCTTTAGATTAATTTACTAATTGAATGACAAATATATTTTAGTTTGTAATTTAAAATATGTGGATCTTTAGTGTTCAATAGTCAAGAAATGCTTTATTACGAAAGGGTTTCATTTGATAACAGTTTGAGTGCTGCTGGTTAGCCACGACTGCGATTCTACCGGAGCCAGCCAGGCGTTCCAGGACCTTTTCCGGGACTACGCACAGAACCACGGTCAGGTTCCGGGGCGGACATACAGACACACATACTCACGCACTTATACACAATTCACTCGCTGGTAAAATGACACTGGGTCCATGTAACAATGAAAATAAAAATAAGAGGACCCTTAACTTTATTTACTTATATTTATATTGTTGGTTTAACATCTAGATATTTACGGTTGAAATAACTTATTAAAAACCAGATATTTTTAATAATATACGAGTTTAAAATACTTTCGTTTGTATATTACGTAAAAGAAAGTAAAATGTCCTAAGAAATAATTGTCCTTTTTGTGGTTAAAGTTCTGTCTTCATATGTACGACAATTAATCTAGCTAATGTAACAATTTAATTACAATTATGTTTATATATGCTAATTACAATTTTCGAGCACTTAACCGTGCATAATTAGTGTAAGACAATGGTGTCACATCTGTACTAACAAGATATGTGACATGTCGCTGAAATATTGTGTCGAATTTCCTACAAATATTGTCCTTACATTTTCATGAAACTTAAAGATGTGTTTATCGATAATAAAGCAAGAGTTTCGTAATAAAATATTCTTTTTTAGTTTCAAGGACAAAGTTTAAATGACCCACAGACACACAAACAGACGTAAGTGCGTTAAAATCTTAGGTTTTCATGATTACAATTTAATCAATTTATGTTTTCTACAATTAATGTATGTAAGAATAAAATTAAAATAAAGAAACTCGCAATAATTTAAAATATAGGAAATTTAATGCAGAATTAAATCAAGATTGGTTCCGTGTTAGGCTGCCCCCCGCGTGGGTGGCGCTGCCTTATTTACCATTTTATTATATTATAACGCAAGAGAAAATTCCAGAAATTTCAAAGTAAACGCAAAAGCATCTTTACCGCTTGGGCAAAGGCTCAGGTATATGAGTTCGTCTAAATTTCATGGCTGGCCGCATTGATCTTCGATATTCATTGATTTCATTAAATTCAAAGATGGCGAAAAATGCTGAGTTTTGTATTTAATCAAATAACGATGATTAATTCGTAGCGAATGAACTGAACAGTCAGATCAGTTGCAAATTTATGTATTTTCAGATTATTCCATCGTAAAAATATTTTAAAATGCATAAGTATGCAATTACATAGCATCAGAATTATATGTTTATTCGTGCTATTTTAGCATATTTAAAATAGCAATCTTAAAAATAGTTAAAAGAATGTATTTGTGGTGTATCAAGGGTAGATAGATTTTATGGGACTATGTATATGTATAAATAATAATAAATATGATTGAATTTTGAATATATATATATATATATGATTGTGATCCATCAATTTAATATTTATTGAGCGATCATCCATTACAATTTGAAATATCATTTCCGTGCGTTCAAAATAAATAAATAAATCAAACTACATTTTACCAAATAGGTAAAGGAAGCCAATATATACCTGATATGTCTATATATATATATAGTTATGCGAGGACATTGCATCGATTGACATCTACACCGATATCGATCAACTATCGCTATATGACCCATGCAGATTCTGTTTTGAATTGTCAAACACGCCCTAATTGCTCACATTCCCCGGACAAAAGCGCTTTTGAAACGGGATACATCCGTCATTCGATGACCACTACATTTATATATATATATATATATATATATATATATATATATATATATATATATATATATATATATAAACATTTGACCAAGAAACTATTTAATTTCAAGAAGGGTAGAAAATTTAGCAAAAGTGTTATTTACCGGTAATTGACGGTGCATTGACGGTCAACTTAAACTACGACCGCGCTCAATATTATTGTTTGAATTTCATTTGTTGTTTATTTTGGTATAATTTCCCCAAAATGGGTTATAATCTATGTTTTTAAGAGCGTATATCTCTGATTGTATCAGGAGATATTAGTGTAAAAAGTGATTTGCGTGTGTTGGTGTAATATGTTTTTTGTTTGTTGCCAATGTATAGAGAGTATTTTTTATTTAGTAAATTAATGGATGCGAGCGTGGCGTTTCTTTCTTAAGAATAACGATGTATTGTCACAGTGAATCTGTTATAGCTTTTGTTGTCTTTAGTATTGTGTGTTTTTCTCGCAAACGGATAAGACACACTATAGAGCAGAAGCATCCGAATAAGAGCAAGATAACGACAAAAATCAATGGTGACGCTAAGCTAGTAGTAGTAGTAGTAGTAGTATCTTACGGAAGTACAGTTTATGGCCCCATTTGAATTACTTGAGTTCTCTCTTTAACTTATATTTTATTTTTATATATAACTATAAACTATATCTATTAAAATGATGTAATAAAAGTGGATTACAATCATTTAAATGGGTCACGATTCGCCATCAACATCTTTAAACATATCGAACTCTAGATTGCGTGTTTCTGTGTATGTATGAATGATTGTGGAACACAGAGCAATAAAAAAAAATTCAGATTGGTTCAAAAATTATGTGCATTTAAAGGCATATGGTTTAAAATACCATAAATATATATTTTACATATCCCGATAGACCAATAAACCAATAACTAATGGTGTTTTATGAGCAATAAATATGGACGAATCTAAAAAGCACAAAACACACACGAAATATTTTTTTATTTCTTTATTTCCTTTGCTTTTTTTATTTTATTTATTTTTTCAGGATTTAGGCCGTATTTGTGTGGAGCGTGCCATTACGGGATGTTAGTGATCCATCCCTAGGGAGCAGTACTATATAGTTCAGTCCTACGATTCGATTTGTGCTACCATTTGAACAGACTTCATCAAAAAACAAATGTCTGTTTTAAATTTAAAACAGATTTGCTTGTCCTTCCACGATTTAAATTTGTTTTAAATGTATTCTTAATACCCGGTCATTTAATCGTTTCATGATTTTATAAAATTAATTCATGTATTATGCGAGACATACAAAAAGCAACAAGAGCAAAATATTACTTCCAGTTAATTTATTATTGTTTTCCACAATATAAGTTCTAATTTTAATCAAATTCATAATATTTCCTACACCAGAACACATACAAATATCAAAAACAGTAAATTCAATTCAAGGACAAACAAAACGTGTATTTCCGTTAAAATACCAAGGTCAAAATGCTTCATATTTATACTACTCCATTTTAGACTTTGTCTAAGAAAGTAAAAACACTTTAATTTGTATTATTATGTTTATTGCATAATCACCGATCACTTAAGCTCTTTTCTAGTGTTTCACAATAAGTGTGACTTAGTTTAAACGATAGTTTATTAAACAATGCGTGTTTAATCTGCAAAGTAGAGCAGTGAAACATTTGTGAATATTTGCAAAATTTATTTTGCGAGAAATATATATATGGAGCATGTTTGCTCGGGCAAACAAACTTTGCCCACTGTTGCCATTGTTTCTTCGGGGCAAATAAAAGAGATGTTTCTCTGACAACGTGTTCACTGGACCGTGCTACTTGTCTGAGGTTTACAACCGTTTAACTCTTTAGTTAGAAATAGCGTTATTTTTAGTTTAAATGCTAGAAGAATTGTTCCTAAACTTAGAATTTTAATATTTATATAAGCAAACATAACTTTTTCTCAAATTTATATCGTTTACGAGATACTTAAGTAATGATACGACTATGAAAACACTTCCGGTTGGAAAACAATTTAAAGATAACTGAAATAATCTACACTCAACTTAATTTTGGTTTAAATTCATTTTACGATAACTATAAAACAATTAGGGAAACGTAACTATAATATAACTAATTGCAAATGTGATTTTTCAGTAAATTGTACATTTAATTACTATAAATTTTAATATTTTCAATTTTTATAAAATTCATATTACTTTTAACTCGCATTTTTATTTAAATATGCACAAAAAAGCAAATGTACACGTTTATTTTCATTTAAAATATTGTTTTAAAAAATAGGAGGTTTAATTCCAGGACTTAAGCAAGCCTTAAGCTTAAAAGAAATCATAATAGTTTCTTCAACGAGCTCTAATAATAATATAACTAATTGCAAATGTGATTTTTCAGTAAATTGTACATTTAATTAATATAAGTTTTAATATTTTCAATTTTTATAAAACTAATATTTCTTTTAACTCGCATTTTTATTTAAAAATGCACAAAAAAGCAAGTGTACACGTTTATTTTCATTTATAATATTGTTTTAAAAAATAGGAGGTTTAATTCCGGGATTAAAACAAGCCTTAAGCTTAAAAAAACATAATATTTTCTTCAACGAGCTCTATACACACAGACACACAAACATTTCATTTCATAAATAGAAAAAATCAATTCACGAATGGTCAAAATGTGTATTTTCGTTAAAAAATATTTAATTATTAATTAAGTAAAATATTTATATGTGAAATAGTATAGGCTGTAGAGCGTTCACACCTTACTCATAATATATAAATAATGAGAAATCTCATTAAAATCTAGATATAATTTTCTTTTTCTTAATTAAACAAATAGTTTAATTTGCATCGTAAAAGAAAATAAATAGGGCTTATAATAAATGATATCTTAAATATATTATATAAATAATAAGTTTACCATGCGGTGAGCTGGAGGCAATGGTGGCTACATCTTTGATTTTCTAACTAAGTATAGTTGGCCTAGCGAGAAGTCGAGGGATCGTCATAAAACATGCACACTAGTATTACAAGGACGTATTTATCGAATTGAAAATTATAATTATTATTAAATTAATTTTTAAAATGTAATACATAATTTAAGAAACCATAACTACTCTAAATCAAATTCGTAATGAATAACAAATAATTTTTGCCACAATTCTGCTGTATTACATTATTATAAATGTTTATGTAAGTGCATTTTCTTCTGGTCATAATAAATTAATTTATAAAAATAAAAACGTAAAAGAAAGTCAATATTTTAGTACAAATTTTCATATAAGTGTACATGGTTATTCATATTTCAATTGAATTTAAATAATTTATTATAAATAAAAGCTTGTTTATTGTTTGAAAACTAACAATATTTTATTGAATTTGGCTAAAAACACGACTACACGGCATGGAATATCATTATATACTGTTTAGAACAAAGAAACGATATAAAAACACGCAAAACAACATGATTTAACAGAAAACTAATCAACAAACATGTTTGAAACGGTTTCATAAGCCCTACACTTTCGTGCGGTAGGAACCACGCAACAAGGCCATTTGATGCATTCGACGCGTGTGTTTGTGTTTGTGAAAATCGCTCGCGATATTTTCGATCTAATTTCAATATTTAAGCATGTATTTGCACAAATTATTATGTTAAAACAATTATATTAATGTAATACAACTTGTAGTTATACTAAACCCGGGTTTAGATAAGTTTCAAATAGTTTTTTTAAGTGTTTTTGTGAATGTGACCTTCAAGCTTCGGCGTCTGGACAAAGGTAAAAATTTTTTGCTCAGTGAGCGTTTTCTTTGGGTAGAATACGATGCGCGCGCACCTACGATGTTTATATTCAAAATAACATTATATATGCGTTGTTTTTACTATATATTTGTTTAAAATAGGATTTTCTACGTACAATTACGCTGTTATTAATAATAATAACATTAAATATAAGGGATGTTGTTCGACAAGCGATGTATTTAGTATTCCTTCGTTTAAAATACGAGTTTGCACGAACAAACACGATGTTTTTTTTTTTAAACCGTTAATTATAAGTATTGTTGTTCCCCAAGCGATGTTTTTGTTTAAAATATGATTTTGCACGGACAATTACGTGGTTAATAATAATAATAACGTTAAATACATGTATTCTTGTTCCCCAAGCGATGTTTTTAGTCATTTTTTGATTAAAATACGATTTTGCACAGACAATTTTACGTTAAAATTGGAGATATATTGGAAGCTCCCAGTTTTTCATCAATTTAATTAGCATTTCTGGAATCAGCGTAGTCAAATAAATCTAAATATATGTTAAACTCGAAAATTTTTATGTGATTTTTTGGGTGAAAAAATGGTAAGGGGTACCCCTTACCGTTTTTGCGAAAATCGAAGATTTTCACTGTTTTTCATGCGGTTTGCTGTGGAGGTCGTAATATTATTCCAATTAAGTTGAAAAAATTTGACAATATACACCAAATATAGGTTGTTTGACTGTCCAAATTTCAACTCTCTATTTTTTATGGTTTGGTAGGAAAAAATTCGCAAAGTTTGATAAAAATGTCAAATTAAAAAAATTCCGTGAAATGTGTCCAAAATTTTTTTTCTTTTCAAACTGGCTGAAAGTAAGTTTCTATAGTAATTAAATATCGGGGAACTCAAATCTGTTAACGGCGGCTCGATACGATGCACCGTTTTTGAGTTATATGGATATTTAAATTTTATCAACTTTAAATCGCGCTAACTCAAATTCTAATGGTTTTACGACAGTTTAATTAGCATTTTTGGAATCAGCGTAATATAATTAATCTAAATATATGTCAAACTCGAAAATTTTTATGCGATTTTTTTGCCGAAAATTTAGCAAGGGGTACCCCTTACCGTTTTTGCAAAAATCGACGATTTTCACTGTTTTTCACGCGGTTTGCCGTGGAAGTCGTAATATTATCTCAATCAAGTTGAAAAAATTTGACAATATACACTAAGTATAGGTTGTTTGACTGTCCGAATTTCAATTTTCTATCATTTATGGTTTGGTCGGAAAAAATTTGCAAAGTTTGATAAAAATTTCAAATTAAAAATTTTTGTGAAATGTGACCAAAAATATTTTTCTTTTCAAACCGGCTGAAAGTAAGTTTCTAGAGTAATTAAATATTGGGGAACTCAAATCCGTTAACGGCGGCTCGATACGATGCACCGTTTTCGAGTTATATGGAAATTTGCATTTAATCAACTTCAAATCGCGCTAACTCAAATTCTAACGGTTTTACGACAGTTTAATTAGCATTTTTGGAATCAGCGTAGTCAAATTAATCTAAATATATGTCAAACTCAAAAATTTTTATGCGATTTTTTTGCCGAAAATTTAGCAAGGGGTACCCCTTACCGTTTTTGCGAAAATCGACGATTTTCACTGTTTTTTCACGCGGTTTGCTGTGGAGGTCGTAATATTATTCCAATTAAGTTGAAAAAATTTGACAATATACACTAAATATAGGTTGTTTGACTGTCTAAATTTCAACTCTCTATCTTTTATGGTTTGGTGGGAAAAAATTCGCAAAGTTTGAAAAAAAAAAAGTTAAAAAAATTCCGTGAAATGTGTCCAAAAATTTTTTTCTTTTCAAACCGGCTGAAAGTAAGTTTCTAGAGTAATTAAATATCGGGGAACTCAAATTTGTTAACGGGGGCGCGTTAATATTAAAAATTACGTTAATTATTAGTGTTTTGTGATTTGTGGTACTTGGACATACACTTTTGGAAACCTATGAGCGTTCTTACGGCACTATACAAATGTTTTTCATTTATTTTAATATGTTGTTATTATGGGTACACTTTATTTTATGTCCAGTAATGATACTCAAACATATCTCTGTTTTTAGTAAAAATTTGTACTGTTATGTTTCTTTCTTATACGATTGCTTATAGGAAGCATTTTCAGCATGACATCTGTGTGTCTGTGTGACTGTGAAAGCTCTATAGCCAAAACGGTTTTAAACTTAAGACTTTTATTTACACCGGAAGTAAACCTATTATTAAAAACCGTATAATAATAATTACAAATGGACTTGTAATTAATTTCAATGTTATGTATGTTATTATAATGTATTTATTGTATGTAACACGTCTGTGGCCAAAGTTTCGATTGCTTACAAAGTATTTAAATGTTCTTTTCGTTACTTTATATCAATTTTGGTGGCAATCATCTGTGAAACTAGTGCCAAAAACTCGGGATTTTCATTCGGAAAAGTTTTCAATACATTTTTATATTAAAGTTTCCTTATGCATACTTGAGGAGTGAAACGGAACTTCTGCAGACTGCAGATAACTTTTCTAGTTTATTTATACTATATTGCGCTATATGGTGATGTGTATTCGAAATACATATATACATATATATATACTTTTGACACTTCCGGAACTAGATGTATCTATCTAGATCTAGATAGATATATTTATTCATTATTTTTCGATTTATTTTGATGGGCCTGCAATTGATTTAGTACTATTAATAATGCTTTTTGTTTTAAATCAAGGCTTAAATTTATTAATATGTGCTTAAAATAAAATCTGGTGTGGCCTATCCTTCCAGTTAAATATAAAACGAATAAATCCTTAGCATTTTCGTAATATGTGTTTCTCTTATTATCAAAACACTTTCTTTTGTACAAAGTATACAAGAAAGTAATAACTAAATGTAGAACAGTCGAAACACGAATGAAAATCTCATTTTCGTACGAAAAGAAATTGCAATATGATCGATTTTCCATAAGCATATCACTGTAACAGGAATGTCTGTTATGAAAAGTTACATATTTGCCACAGTGGTTCGTTCTTTAGGGGAGGCGAATGAAATATTGCCCAAATGTTGCCATTGCCACAAGCCATGGTCAACCACCATCGCACGCAAACATAAAAATTACCACCGAATTTATCTTGCCCAAGTCCAAGTATAACAGCCATTTTCAATATAAATGCATTACGTTTCTTTTGGGCACAAATAATTTATAAAATTAACGTGGCACGAGTGCCTGCAGCTCGCCATAATTAATACTACTGTTTTAGCCGTAATTTGACTTCTAATTATATCCTATTTTGTAGGATATTTAAATGACATAATAAATGCTATAATTTGATTATTTACTTGACACCATATCTTTAGGATATTTCCGCTTCGCGCGTCATTGTCGCGATGACAATAGCTACCAGACGCTGTAGTAATTCACCGTCCTTATTTATAGTGTACGTGAAGGCATATAATGAACACAACAATATTTTGCTTCGCACTTTCGTTCGCGCGTGCGCACTTAAATATTTTCCACACTAAACGTAACTTGATCAGTGAAAACATAAAATTAATTTATTATTCAATGTATTAATTACGCTGCGAAACTTTGACACTGTTCTAGAAATTTCCAAACTTCAGAACATTCATTTTATAATATATTATATTACCGTGTTTAAATTTTACAACGCCAATTTATTAACACATTTAATTTAGTCACATATTTGATGTGGTCTTATGAAACCTAACCTCTAATTAATTTATACTACATTATATTAGCTTACCCAAGGACAGGTCTTACAATACACCGAGAGTGAATAACTGCAAATTGAATGTATATATATATTTTTTTTAATTGTTATTTGTTGGGTGGATATCTCGTCCTTAAGGCTAACAGGAGCTTGTGAACGCGGGCAGTTGTGCGGTTAGTAGAACTGGGAAGGGGGGGTGTTGATTTGATGCACGACCCATATCCACCCTTGTGCTAAAGTGTGCATGTCTAGTGGTGACGTTTCAAGTGCATTTGCAAGTGTAAACAGCCTTTACTGCGGCTAAAATATACATACATACATGTTGAATCATGCGATCAAGAAGATGGAAGCTTTAACATTTGTCTTTGCGCTAAAATGCACCCCTTAGCCTCCCCACACCACACGCCAATAGGGGATTTGCAGCTCAGGTGTTTTACCACTCTAGGTTTACTCTCTTAACCGTCAGCTAATGCTTAAGATTAAATAACCAAGGAAATATTCATTTAAAACATTCTTTATGCAAATACGTATTGATTGCCTGTTCCTCAAATGGAGGATAATTAAGCTTTATTCTTTAATTAAATTCATAGTCGAGCTGGATGCATTAGTACCTGTTTATTATACCACATATATATATATATATATATATATATATATATATATATATATATATATATATATATATATATATACACAGTCGTCACGATATATTACTGATTACTATACGTATAGTTAGCCCTAATAAATGATTTTGAACCTGAAATATGCCCTCAAATATGTATATTCATTTCTAAACACCATATAATTACAATTAGTAAACGTATTTTGTATTTAAATATAAATTATATATTTAACAATTACATATTTATTTGTTACAGTTTAAACAGTTTACTTATTTGTTCTTTCTAATATTCTTTGTTTTAATTTAAATAATAATCATTATTTTTATTATAATTATCACTTATACTAATGCAAATTAGATTAATGTGTATTGGTATTAGTGATAATAATAATACAAATAATAATAATAATTTATTTTAGAACAAAACATCTTAAAACAAAACCGAAAGTTAAACTGTATAAATGTTTAGAAAATAAAATTTATTAATATTATTATTATAAATTTACTAATTTAAAGCGTCTATATATTATGCATATAAGTATAGCAAATATACATTATTTTAAATAAATATGCAAAATATATTATTAGAGTTAATAAATTATATTTTAATGAGTTTAATATATATATATATATATTTACCCATAAATATATTGTACAATAGTGGTTAATATATGTATATTTACCATTAATATACATCTCGATCAGTGTATTATTACAAATATATTCAGAATTCAGGATGACTTTCTTAATATCGACAAAAATCCACTAATCTTTGAATAAACATTATTTATTGCGACAACTCGATTAATTTAAAACGTCTTCGACTTTTGTGACAATATATTTTTTTTTAATTAATATTATTTTACTTTTATGGATAATGTTTAAAATAATCGTGAAATGATTCAACAGAAATACAGGATTAAAACTCCTTGAATTGATAATAACTAATTATGAAATGATATCTGTGTTTGGGTGTGCGAATAAACTGGTAAATTAAGTTAGGAACAATAGCAAATATTTGTAAAATAGTTAGAAGTTTATTGGAAAAATGATTGAACAATACATATTGAATATTAACTATAGAGTTTATGAGCCGTTTATGTTGACAGTGTAAACTGAGCTTCATTGTGTGAATAAATATTGAACTTTACACATAAATCCTTACACCAGTCCGGAGATTACACTGTAAATTTCACCAGCCATAAATCCGAATTGAAAGTACACTTAACGACTTTAATTCAGACGCTTTATGCAAATTATGGTAATGGGGTCATATGTGACCCGCACATCCAATTTTTCCACACGTTATAGTGCCTTTGACCTACATTCAACTATTTTTACTCTTTTGCACCCTATAGTCAAGAGCTTAAGTATTTGGGGTGCATTTAAATATTATTAATCCGTGTATAAGAATAAGTAAAATCGTGGCATTCTATGCGATGGCGTGTATATTTACTGGTTATGGCACCTAGCCAACCATGACAACCAAGTAATACAGTCGCAGCAATTCCGTTTTACATAGGGCCGTATAGGGCTATAGTGTTACTCAACATGACGAAACAATTTATTAGTTCCACTTTATTAAATTTGGCATGGCTCGTAGACGACTGTCCTGGGATCCATCGCTTTATACAGCAACGCACAAATTATCTGCGTGTATCCCTCAATTGTGGCCACTGTCCTGATATTCATGGCATCATTACCAAAGGTGTATATGGGACAGAGAAAGAGATATAACCAGAATACCAGAAATAAACCAGACTAGGAGAGAGGGTATGACCAGAAAAGTAGAGAGATGAAGGGAAATAGGTAGAGGAAAACGAAAGGGAGAGACAGATAGAAGGGAAAGAGAGAAAAAGGGGGGGAAACTGAAATGTGAAGGAAAGAATGGAATGAGAGTGTTGTGTGCAGAATTCGTGTAATTCAACAAATCTCCGAGTCCTAGGTTGGTTGTGTATATATTTTCCTTTTTAATTGTGCTGCCTCATTGTGCAATATACGTATGTATGTATGTGTATGTGCCCAAGCACCTGACGCGATTGTGCCACATTAAGCACTCGCACATTTATGTTTCATTAACCTGTGTGTGTGTGTGCGCGCTATTGTTGTTTATGAAGATAAGAAGTTTGGGGTTATGTTTATTAAATTTACGTGTTAATTGCAGCGTTCCGTGTACTCTATTACATTATTTTAAACAATATACATGTTCTTATACGAATGTATTTAAGGAAGTATTGTTTCAAACTCGAGTTATTATTCATCACCGGTTTTAATAATATCCGGTATTATATTATTATAATCCAGAATATATTTTTAGGTACAGAAAATAAAACTTTTTTATATTTTTGTTTAATCAAATTTTATCGCTGTTTTTCAATCCAATTTTGTCTTTCTGCCTCGCCGAATATTAAACATTTTTCGAAGGATAATTTAAGCGTGCGTATTTCCAAAAAGTGCCTATTGCTTTCCATTGTTTTCTCCAGAATTGTGTGATATGGAATATCGATTTTGAATAAATTGCCGCGCCAGCTACAAAACTGTGGACATTCCTTATATAAGAACTGCTATAATTCTGATTCATTTTTATTTGTGCGGTCGAATTTTTATTTTTTTATATTATTGCAAGACATTCGTTTTTAGTTTGTCGGCGACTCGGTTGGCAGCACTGTTTTTTGTTTGCGTTATGATTTATACAATTAGTCCTGTATACATGTATCGCGATTTATGTGCATTTAAACAAAAAATGGAATTACGTATAAGCCGTTTTGACATATTACTTCCGAAGTGGCTGACATATTTGACATTTTTACCCATAAATCTAATCGCATTTTTGTGATTATTTTTGTTTGATTTTTTTGAATACCTGTTTATTCTTTAAATGTGTTACCTATGGGCCTAAATATACTATTTATACATAAACTATTTTAGGTAAAGCCGTAGGCACCATGTACCCTAATCATATACAAAATACAGTCCAATCCTCACTTATATAATAATATCTATTTTCCCTAGGCACCATATGCCCTAATCATATACAAAATACAGTGTAATCCTCACATATATAATAATATCTATTTTCCCTGGGCACCATGTGCCCTAATCATATACAAAGTACAGTCCAATCCTCACATATATAATTATATCTATTTTCTAACTATTTTCAAAGTTAAATCTATCTCTGTATGTGTGTGTGTGTCTATATGTGTATGTATTTTCTTGAAGTAATCCTATTGACGAAATAAGAAACTTAAAACTTGTAAATAACTGGATATGCAACTCTTATTGTAGTAAACAGATGTTTACTACAATAAGAGTTGCAGGATATAACCGTTATCACTTATTTTTTATATATTTCGAAAACAACACAAGATAGAGAAAAAGTGCATACTATAACAATTAAAGATACATAAATTTTAAACAACTTTTGTTTGAAAAGTATTTTGGAAAATTGTACCATTTACTGAAAAATTGCCTTTTTAAAATGGTTATTTTATATTTATGTTTCCTTTTTGTATTTGTTTCATAGTTATCGTAGTTTGAGCTTGAGAGAAAAAGTACATACTATATTAATTAAAGATACTTAAATTTTAAACAACTTTTGTTTGAAAAGTATTTTTGAAAATTGTTCCATTTACTGAGAAATCGCTTTTTAAAATGGTAATTTTATATTTACGTTTCCATCTTGATCATAGTTATCGTAGGTTGAATTTAAAACAAATTAAAGTAGTATTTTAAATATAGATAGTTTAAAGACAAGATAGTCGAGTGAAGGCCACTCCAGTTGTGTGTTGTTTTACAAGAAAAGCGTGAAAATGTTTCAAACAGATTATGAATTATTGAAATTGTAAAATTAGGTGCAGTGAATGAATGAAGAATGGCTTTAAGCCGCCGCCGCCGCGTTGATTTACGCTAAGAATTGCTTATTTTAAAGCCGCGTCGAATGATAAATAAATTACAAATAAAATATATTTGGGAGCAGTGCGAAAAAATGCGGATGACATAGAATTGGCACGGGTTCAATAGTAACACACAAAGGGCCGTATATTCGTTGGACTGTCTGCCCTGCCAGCAGCTAGTGCCCCCCTTTGGCCCCCCCAGTGCCAGTACGCGCTATCTCTCTCTCTTTATAAGTTATTATATACGTATATATATATATAACTGGGACGATTCTTGAGTTGGAGTTGGATTACTGGTGCTGGTTCGCAGGCACAATGGCGCCTATGAATTATGCGAACGCGCGCGCGCGCTTACGTTACGCTGCGTAGATTCTACGTTACGTTCAAACGTAACACCCATACATTAAAAGTATTATATACGCAAGACGTGCAAGAGACCATCATAACTCTTTGATAACAGATTTATTTTAAAACAAATTATTTTTTATGGCCCTTATGGCTTTAATTTGAAGAAACTGAATTAGCATAGGTACAGGCCCTCATGTCTTGCCGTATTATCTACTTGATAGACACCGAATAACTTAAACATTTCGTCGTGTGTCTGTAGCATTCTCGGATCAAAAAGGGTTGGTGTTTTCGCGTATAGAATAATATTTAAATACAACATTACTATTTATTTATTTATTTAAAATCGATAACTCACTTAATAACCATTGATAATTAATTCATTTGATCAAAATGATTAAGCTACAAAGTTAGGTATGTTTTCCTGCTGATGAATATGTTAGAATTCGGCTTTGTTCGCGGAGAATGAAAGCCCAAGGATCAGTAAACAGAATAATCCCACGCAATATCGAGGATTTGTACCAATCGTTACGATAACAATTTGCGTATCCGTATTACGAACTGTTTTTTACGTTCCACGTATCTCCAACAGATTAATGAATGACAGTAAACAATTCAAACTGCGACACTAATACGTCTGCTAGTCAACTAAATCGTAGATTGTGTAACGGAACTATTTGATTGCTCCAGAACCATCTGGAGAGTCTCCAGAACGTATTATGTTCCGTATATAAGCTTGCCTCGTCGACTTAAAGTAAGAAATAAATAGTGGTCACGTACAGACAGAAATGAACAACTGAATAGACATTTTAAATGTGTTAAACTTTGAACTTTGCACTAGTAATATATAATATTGTCTTATTTAGAATAAAATATATATTTTATATCTTAAGACAAAGTAGATTCATGCAAATGTCGACTAAATAAAAAAAAGTAGACTAAAGAAAAACTGATGGAACTCGTAAAGGTTATTATCCAGATGGAGTGAATAAAAATGCGCTCTAGTCCGGTGTGCTCCGGTGAAATTTACTTGTCTGAAGATATTAAAACATAAAGTAATACCTGAAGTAGTTAGTATGCATTCAGCGTTTAATTTGCTCATATTTTACAGTGTTCAGCTTTCAGTTTCTGTTCAGCGCTGAAGTTTTAGTCATGTTTCACCGGTGCTTATACTACACTGTAATAGCTACACCGAATTTCTTATGACTGCTTATTCATTTAAGGGCTTAACGACTTTTTATCATTTTGCAAGTTATACATTCTTAACTATACGTATATTTAATTATAACGTATGTTTGTTGCTAATATAAATATATATTAACCACTAAAATATACTCAACAATTTTTATTTATTTTTTACGTATATTAAACTCCATCAAAACAATATATAAAACAAGCTTAGGTACAACGCATCTATGCGTTCAGCTTGCCTTATAAATAATATATACGATGCAAGCAGCGCTTATTAATAATTATGACCTTTTGGTTAACAATTTAAAATTTTAATATTTAATTTAATTATTTATGACCTTTAGGTTAACTATATGAAAAAATCTCGTAGATATAAAATATCTTAGAATTATTATTAGAATTATTAAGTGTTTTAATTATTTGTATGAGGGCAGTATTAAGGGGGGTTCAAAATTTTGGGGCCCTATAACTCGAAAAGTATACGTGCGATTGGATTCAAAATAGGAGCGAATTCAAATGGTATGCTAATTTATATATGTACCAAATTTGGCGTGAATCGCTCCGGTACCTTCAGAGGAGTAAAGGGCACAAAACATGTAAATTATATATTTGGTCTAAGGGCGAGACAAACTTTTTTATTGTTAAGGAATTTTTTTGATTCAATATTTTACATATTAGAGCTAACTATTCGTATAATAATTAGTAATATATTGATATTAGGTTCCCTCTGTGTAAGCAAAACTCTTTTTCCAGTGCAAGTGTAAAAATATATATTTCATTTTAACGTGAAACCAAAGATAATTCTGAAACCGTAACTGTCCTACTTATAAGTCAAGATATTTGAAATGCCAGAAATCAGTTCCCATGTTCACATTAGCAATATATATATATATATATATATATATATACGAGCAGCTGACGTTTCGAATTCGAGACAGTTATCGATTGGCCGTTTTCGTGAATGTCTTCTTCGTGTCATAATTACGGCGGGCGACTGGGAGATAATGTTCGCTGCAGAAAACAGTTCAAGTAGTGTGCTATCTAGTGATTCTCGAATGTCATACCGAGGAAGCTTCGACAGTTCAATATTACACCGAGGACTCTTCGCTGTCTCTGCCGTCGACATGAAAAATTGCAATGCTTCACACAGGAATCACTTCGTTCAAACATCAAACTATTTTAAATTGATTATCAAATAGATACGCCGAGCTAAAACCACTTCTTTTGCTCATCAAACAGTTCTTTTTGTAGATAACAGACATACGTTATATTGAGCTTCACTCAAAGAATAGAACTTTTGCTTATATATATATATATATATATATATATATATATATATATATATATATATATATATATATAAACATTTCAAAATAATCGTTTGTAGCAGTCTTAGTAATTTATAAATTATATTAATATGGTATCGATGACGAATAGAGTATATATGATCTGGGCACATGTTGCCCACGAGTTCTAACCTAGTTAGAGATATAAAACGTGGGTCGATCGATCGGTGAAGTGCGGCAGTAAAATTCGCGGTGGCTGCGACCACTTTTTACGATAATAAACAGTTAGAAAAAGTGACATATTTGAAAACACACATCTCAGCAGGCTCTGGTCTGGCATCCGTTGCAGTCCACCCGTATCATGTTATATTCATGCCAACCATATCTTAAAGCCACTCGTATAAGTCTGCGTCAATACAACCAGATTATAATGCTTTATACTTTTATTCCATTATATAACGTTTCATATTTAAAATTCCATTAATAATCGAACCTAAATACCTCGATTCCATCTCATAACTCATCTAATACACTTAACTACGTTCGTAAACACTAGAGTCTTGAAAAAGACTGGTTTGAAATAATAAAACGTATTAGTAGTTAGTTAAACGTATAAGGAAACCTTTAACTGTCAAATGACAGCTCAGAAAATCAAACAGCAATAGTGTATATACATTTACGCCAACATCTACTAATAAAATAACCTTTCAATGTCCTAAACTACATATTTAATATACGAGGGAAGTATGACGTCATAAATACTACTTTTAAAAATGAATATATCTCCGAAACTAGATGCTTAAAAAAAGAAAAATTTATGGTAATTTTAGAATGCTATAATTTTGCATAAAATAATTAAAAACAACTTTTATTTTCGTTAAGCCAATTGTAAATTGCAAATAGTAACAAATGGTTTGTCCCACTGTAAAAATAGAGTAGCTCCGCCCCTGGTGGTAACCATGGATACAACGTTTCTGTAAACAAAGTGTCATTTTGCATATTTGGGAGTGACTTTAGTGTCTTGAATGTTATCCAGGTGTCATCACATATACGTCAACATTTATATACATATATAGATGCAAATATTTGAAAATAGCTTTATTGCTTATACATAATGTATATGGGGCAGGCGAATTAAGAGATCTAAAACATATTACATTTACATATTATTACACAAACAATGATGTGCGTGTGTGTGTGTGTATTACTTAAAAACTACTAAAGCGCAGAATAGCGCATTTTAAACCTGAAATATATTTGCCAAACTTCTTAGCTTTCGTATAGAATATATAAAAGAGGGATTGTGTGTCTGTAACATACAGACATAAAATGTTCTTTTCAGGCATAGTCCATACGATGTATTAAATATAATCCCATACATGCATATCTATGCAATACCTAATTAAGATTTTTCGTAACAGTTTTCGCGTAATTGGTACATTTTTCGAAAGAACTTTTCTTACAAAAGTTGTGCAAAATTTAAATATCTTTCATTATGTTTATGACTATTTTTGCCGTAAGTGCAACCGTTCTAGATATATTGGAGATAGAATAATAAATGAACAAATAAGAACATTTAAGATTTTCCATAGCAGTTTTCTCGTAACTGGTACATTTTTCGAAAGAACTTTTCTTACAAAAGTTGTGCAAAATTTAAATATCTTTCATTATGTTTATGACTATTTTCGCCATAAGTGCAACCGTTCTAGATATATTGGAGATAGAACAATAAATGAACAAATAAGACCATTTAAGATTTTCCGTAGCAGTTTTCTCCTAACTGGTACATTTTCTGAAATAACTTTTCAAACAAAAGTTGTGCGAAATATTAATATCTTTCATTATGCTTATAACTATTTATGCTCTAACTGCAGCCGTTCTAGAGATATTGGAGATAGAACAATAAATGAACATTTAAGATTTTCCGTAGCAGTTTTCTCGTAACTGGTACATTTTTTGAAAAAACTTTTCAAACAAAAGTTGTGCAAAATATAAATATCTTTCATTATATTTATGACTATTTTTGCTATAAGTGCAGCCGTTTTAGAGATATTAGAGATAGAACCGGAAATGAAATGAAATTAAACTTATCGCTTTAGTAGAATTAGCAATAGTGTTCACACACTGTGAACTATAAAGTTCACATAGATGTGAATGATCCTGTAAAAGGTTACTTGAATATTTATGAACCAATTTATATTAAGAAACATAACAATTTTATGAAGTGCGAATATTATACAAATAAAGAAACATATGTCGCATTTTTGTGCTACGTTTCAAATATGTAACAAGTTTTATATACCAGATACATAGCGAATGTGAACGATTTGAGATATACGTGTATGTTGCAGTGTGCAGTGTGTTTTACGACAGCAATATCTACAAGCATATCGCTCCTTTGAGAGAACTCGCTCTATAAATGTTTTACCATACATGTGACCATACAGCCTGCTAGATATTACCACAGACTTAGCTTTTACGACCATATTGCAAATATTACATTTACATAGGATGTAACGTATATATATATGTGATTGTATCTTGATATTTGAGATTGTTAATTACATCAAATATTACAAGTATCATAATTATAGTTATCTAAACTGTATACTAATTACATCGATTTCAAGAAATATTACACTGATTTATACGTCTGTAACATTCGTAAAGCATAGGTGCAAGCACCGTGAATACACCATAATAGATTTAGTTTTGTGTACATCGAATACTATAGCTCTTTTGTGCAAGGAGTTAAAACGACGTAAACAAACAAATTCAGTAAGCGTAGGACAGAGATAATAGAGGCGGTCGCTTTTAAAATACAGCTAATAAATTAGTCTGGTAGCAACAAATCACTGAGCTGCGTTTCGAAAGATTTAAATGTACAAATCAAGTAACAGTGGCCAAAGGACTCTTAGCGCAAGGACTTAGCGAGCGCTCGTAGCGCCTCTGGCGGTTCCGGTTAGACAAATAACCATCGGGCGGTGCTTGAAATAAGGGAAACATTCGTTTGGTCTGGGCCAATGGCCGGTGACATGTTAGACCGGAAGGGCGTCGTTTGTAACAATTAGGAAGGACTTGCCGAATAGTTTATGTGTGTGTGTGTGTGCAATCCTGTTATCCTTGGCTGCTATACTTAAACAGCGAACGTGTATTTCTAAATCACTGATTCCATGTCAAGCTCTCTGGGACAAGCTGGAAGCATTATTGCCCAGTGTAGGCCACCCCAGCTGTCTTTTTAATTAATTCAGTGCATTTGAAAACAATAGCAGTTCAGTCTCACGAATCAATTAGTATTAACATATTGAATACCGATAATATATTTATAATTTCGTTGTTACAAATTATAAATAATGTATATGCATTTACAAGTGCGTTTTCAATTAAAAGTCCTTTTAACAATTGCGCAACACACATGGTTGTTTATAATCAACGTTATTTGGCACAAACAACGAAAAAGCACACCCCAAGCTTGAATCATAATGTTAGCATACTTCAAATCATATTAGTCTTGCCCACACATCCATTAATTGCTATATATGTGTTCTACACACACAAACACACATACACTAACATTTTCAGAGTGTATTGTCATGAATTTTAGCCTCACGCGAATGGTTATCACGCATTATTTCAACATCGTTACTGAAAAAAAAACTGGTCAAAGTTCACATCACAAATTTCTAACCAAATAAAAACAAAAATAAATAAATAAAAAGTATTTATAACTAAAAAATACATATAGTATTTCCTGCACAGGTTTCAACGTTATTATTTTGTATTGTTTTGTTTGTTTTATAAAAACAGTTTATTTGTGGTAAATCCCATTAGTTGAATATTAAAAATTTACTGTTTTTTCACTATTTTAATTTTTTATATATTTTTTTTGGAACATATATTAAAATTTCTCTGCTATGAAAGTTTATTTGTTTTTACTTTTATATATATATATAAAATACAGTATTATGAACACAAAACAAAATTGACCTTTATATCTGTGTGTGTGTGTGTTTCGTTAAACAGAAGATATAAATATTAAAGATTTATATGATTTTAATATTTCGAGAAATAAATCATTTACTTTTGAATTTTTTTTTCAACCGATAGTGCTGGTTTGCTTGTGCTATTTTTCAATATATAGAAAACGACACGAGTTAAAGAAATTATGAACCTTTTAGAAGTTAAAAAAAATTCATGGTAATGGTTGAATAAATTTAAAACATTAAAAGACTATTTATTATAAATATGTTACGGTTTATATATAAAATCAGGTTTTTGTTAATATTTACCGGCCATTATTTACCGGTAATTATAATAAATATTAAATTGTATAATAATTATGTTTACCGGTAATTTATAATAATTTAACCAGCGGAAAACTGGGTAATATTCCATTTCTTTCCTCATATTTACCGAAGATACTTGGGAATTATTAATAATTACCGGTTTATTTGATGAATTCTTGCAAATTAACCACGTTGAGTTTTTTATTTAAATATTATTAACAGATTTATTACTTAAACCGTAATGTAATGTACGGCGAGCTGACGGTATTGGTGCTTGCGCTGCTGCTAAAATATATTTACTGATATAAACTGATTTTAATTTTTAAGTAAAGTGAAGCTTTTAATAGCAAATTAAACAAATATAGTTTCAACAAGATGTAATGTTTCTTTTATTATAGTTAAACTTTTTTATTATTTTAATCATTATTGACTCATTAATATAAAATTGTTTTACAAGTAATATAAACACAATTACAGTGAAAATGGACAATGAACATTGTATTTTGTTAAGTGGAAACAATTTTATGACCAATTTAATGTATATACAAATTTTTAATTACATTTGAAACAATATTATGTCTACCCTGAAGTGAAATGAAACTTTTCGGCAAAGTTTTGTGCAAATCTCATCTCAATTTATGCGAGTTAATTAACCTTTGAACCCGTGTGTTTGCACGTGCGAAATTTTCACAGAAAGTAAACACGGCCGTACACTTTCTTTTTTCTTTCTACTTGTAATGAAAAACATTGGATATTTTGCATACATGTTTTGCGGATAATTTAAACCAAAAATAAAAGACTAGCGTGGCCTTCACTCGACCCACACAAACTTACACTACCTGTATTTATAATTACGTGTTCTTTTGTTTTAAATGCACTCTAGAATTTTTTTAATACAAGAACAATTGCTATTGTTATTATTAAATTAGTATTTACGAATTAAAAGTATTTGTTCGAGATTATAGACCCTCTGTTATGAATAGAGAAATTTCAGTTGTTGCGCCAATACCCTAGTGTCATGTCAGGTAAATATTTGCAAACGTAAACTATGTAACGAGACCCTAACTAAACCTTAGGGATGTACTCGATGTCCTGGGTAATTTACTTTATCGGTAAACCCACGAGACTTGCATTGAAAACGACCGATTCAATATATAATATATATATATATATATATATATATATATATATATATATATATATATATATATATATATATATTACTTCGTTATATTTTTTTTGGTGAAGGTGCTAACAAAATAAATTAAACTTAAAATATATAACTGGTTTATGAAACGTAGATGTAACCAACATGTTGTTATTTATCATGCGATAGTTTCCACGAAGCATAGTAGTAATTTGTCATAAATGTTATATGTATGTTGCACGGATCTAATACATATATATACATGTATATATATACAAACATATATATATAATGTTGGCAAAAAGCAGATATATGTATATTCACTCCCCACGAGAATACACGAACCAGTTACCCTAAATATTATTTGCTATGGATACGACGGCACTGTACAATGTCTCACACTTACAAGCAACCCTCTTTTTATACACTAAAACCGTCATCCTAGTACCAGTAAACATACAAAGAATTGTATCCGTGTATAATCCGGGCGTCAACTTAAAATAAAGTTCAAATTATACCTTATTACTAAATATTAAACTACGTTTAAGCAATTAAAATGCAATACCTAATTTATAAATGTAAAAAGAAAAATTGCCATAGACGAGACTCGAACTGTCGACCGCTGGGGCGAAGAACGACAGTCTTAACCATTATATTTTTATAAATTGTGAGCACATACACAAGTATTATCAATTATAATTTATTACGTGAGTGAAAATCACTATAAATTCTATTTGTGAACCAAATGCCAGAAAAAGATTATTAAATATACCTTTTAAATTAATTATATTGTTGCAATCATTTGTTCAATATTCTGTGGTGGCTTTGAGGCATTTCCTAACGAATTACGTAAATTTAGCTATTAGAAACAACAGCGCAATTCTGTAAATATTTTTGAATCTTGTAGGCTTCTGTACTTTGCAATATATATTGTTGAGATTAAGATTGTTATGCAATCAAGAACAACATGAGAATATCGATTAAGCCTTCAAGGGTTTTGATAAGTGAACGTTGCGTAAACTCATCATAATATGTTACGTCTAGTGATTGTGTGTGTGTGTATGTACGTTCGATGACATATCAGATGAGAAACTTGAGAATCTAATTTCCTTACGCTTCATCACTGAACTAATATGATTCATTCGCGATTACATTTATGCATCTACCAAAACAAAGCAACACTTAACTGACACAAAAGTCCACATCATTAATCTTTAACTCAATTAATTTTATTGACAAATTGCAATTTAATAGATTTAGGCATTTAGGCCCAATATTATGGTTTATCCTTACATTATCCAAAGAAAATTAAATTTTAATTTAAAAAAGTGTAAAAATACAAATTGGCATTGACGAGACTCGAACTGCTGACCGCTAGGGTGAAGAACGACAGTTTAAATCATAACGCCAAGGCCTAATCGATTTTCTGACATTTTCTTTGATTACTACTCCTCCTTATGTATATATATATTCGTATAATGAAGTAAATAGTAAAAGTAGAAGTTAGAAGCAGAGCTGTGTTGATTATATAATTGTAAATATTGAGTGGTGAGTTGAGGCAGTTTGTATTTGTGATCAAGTCACCCGCTATAAATTATCTCGCTATGCAAATATTTATGCGATAATTAAACGTAATCGGGATAAATTACTAATTGAACGGTGTGTGCGTATACGAATGATGCTAAACTCTCGCCCATTAGGTAAGTCATTAATTTTTCGTTTAATTATGTACAGACATACCTCATTAATAGTAATTATATTTATTATGTAATTAATCGATACGTATAATAAACATATGTCTACAAATTACCTAAATTAAATAATACAATTAAATTATGTAAATAATAAAGACTTACGAAAGATTTACAATCATCTTTTCTTAATTAGAAAAACATAAGTGGCCCTCACTCGACTTTCTTGTCTATACAGTATCTGTATTAAATATATATATACACCCAGATAATAGGTATATAATTTAATAATTATTAAGTATATTAAATTAGATATATCATACGGGCACATAGTGCCCACGGGTTAGCTAAGTAACTAGTAATGGTTTATATTGCTATAAATTCATACTACGATTACTGTGAAATAAATGTAATATGTATTACAACTAGGGCAACGTACATATAAAATTATAAGATTTACAGGCGATTCTTTTGTAAGTCGTACATTTTACAAAAAAGTTTTTCAAACAAAAGTTACTTTAAATTTAAATATCTTTAACTTTTACACTAATTAGTTTTTCTTTAACTAATGCCGTTTTCGAGATATTGAAACTTTAGCTTGAATATATACGTACTTATATAATAATTACTTTCAATGACGATTTTTCATTAAATGGGGCATTTTTAAAAAATACTTTTCCAACAAAAGTTACTAGAAATTTAAATATCTTTAACATTTATTGTTATTAGTTTTTCTCTCACTCATGTGGTTTCCGAGATATACAAAAAATAGTACAAATAAACTATTACTTTTGGATAAGAATAGATTTCTTTTGAGGCATAAACAAAACTTAAGATTTTCAGTAATTAAGCTTAGCTTTATAGACACAGACACACAGAAATTATTTCAAAATGGTCAAAATGGCTTTATTTTTATTCTGTCCAAGCGAGTAAAAATGGCGAATAATTTCCAATGTATACCACCGAATCGATTTTAGAGCAAAATTCAATCGAATCCCATGGGATGTTTTTTTTTCCCCGTCAGTAAATCCAATAAATATATGATTATTTCCTTTGAAGGTTTGACGTCAGCATAAGAATTGTATTTTAAAAACAAGTTGGCTTGAATAAAAAATAAACTTTGCACATTATTGGCTGCGCTCGCAATCTTCCATCTATCTCTCTTTCTCACTTATCTATGCTTCTCTGCTTTTCTAACAGTGTAGATGACGAAAAGTTAGCCGCCATTGTTCAATTTCTATTCAGTTTGGGACAATATCGACAAAAACAATATTACGTACATTTTTAGACGATGAAAAGCTTCAATAGATTTTGACTCTCTTATACTCTATGTTTGACAGAAAGTATTCTTTTTTTTTTTTGATTCTGTAAGAATATTAGTTTGAATATCTCTTGAAACAATAATAATCTGTGTATTTGCTGGTCGCGTATGTTTGTAACGCCGTTGAAGTACTCTGTCAATTAGTAGTACATGGTGTTGTACGAGTACCTAGTACTTTTGTAAGGGTTGTTAGAGCTTTGTTGTGTACGATTAGTGGACCAGTACGGCCCTAATTATAACTTGTGCAGTGCATAACTGACTGCTTTTATATTATTATTATTATTTAGAATCAACTTTAGTTTGAAGAGTGTGCTGTGTAAGAGATATGGGCACAAGGGGCATAGGTACGAGTGTACGTAGAGTATAATAGGAAACCGGCTAATTCTGAGTTATGGCCCCTGCAATAACATATCGGCCGTAAGCCAAAAATATAATATTTCATTGGTAACAAGCATTTGCAATAAAAGCGCTTCTAGAAAAATGACGCGGTAATACGATATAAATTTTCGCTAACTATCAATAAAGTTTTAAATTTATATTTCTCTGAGAGAGAGAGAGAGAGAGCGACTAAGACTAAGCGAATACGAATATAAATTTTTAGAATCTCCGCACGTAATTTGAAAAACTAACGGTGTAACTTACACACTCGCTCCACCACGGCCACGGCACGGCGGAGAATAAAAAAAGAGGGCTGCGTACTGGGCCGAGCTAGAGAGCGAGTGAGATGCAAGATGCAAGTATATTTTCTGCCTAATTATCGATAATTTATAAGTCTTGAAAGTAGAACTTTTAATAAAGAAGAAGAGAAGTTAATTATGAACAGATGATTTATTGCACGCGAATAAATCTAACAACGTTGCTCCACCATTCTCGCTGCTTTCATGCCCCCTTTCCTTTTTTTTTTTTTTAGTTCATTTTTGATCAGTTTTTTTGTAATATCGCGACAATTTGTCACGAATACCAATTGATGATATCCTTGTAATAATATATTAAGGTTTAGACTCGCGACTTTCACGCTTAAAGTTATGCCAGTTTGCATTATTACAACAAACATATAAACAAACAAACATATATAGTGTAGATTGTGTTAAAAAAATGCTAACCATTGCGCTAGCAAAACAAATAGTAATCGCGAAAAGAGTTATTTACGCGAGTGAATTCGTCATTGACAAACAACAAATCGATTTGGAAGCATCGTGTTCCGGACACGTATCTCAGATCACGATGTGTCTGTGTGTTTGTGTGTGTGTGTGTCTTTCATGAAAATGGCGTCCGTGTGCATGTGAATTCAATATGTTATAGTAGGGTGACGGGTTGTAATCCGACGGCAGCCGATTATTGCCGGAACACGTTATGAATATAGACGAACCGATTTTTGGGGCTGTTCACGTTCATGTTCACGTGTGGCGTGTATCATGTGTTGTATGTGTATGCTACAATCGCTCAACAAGCCAAATCTGTCAAAACAAGTAAAAGTAATGGTGATTTGATTCCCGGCCACCAGGCAACGCTGACGTCCAATCAGCTTACTTAGAATTACCATTTTAAAACGACTAACATATCCTGTTTTATTAACCATATATTATTATCAACGCACATATATAGAGGCACAAGTTCTATTTTTTATCCTTTACTCCTCTGAAGGTACCGGAGCGATTCACACCAAATTCGGTACACATATTATTTAGTACCCTATTTGAATCCACTCTTAGTTTAAATCCAATCGCCCGTATACTTCCCGAGCTATAGGGCCCTAAAATTTAGAGCTCCCTTTCATTTTTTAATCCTCTACTACTCTGAAGGTACCGAAGGGATTCACACCAAATTTGGTACACATATTATTTAGTACCCTATTTGAATCCACTTTTAGTTTAAATCAAATCGCCCGTATACTTCTCGAGCTATAGGACCCCAAAATTTTCAACCCCCCTTAATACTGCCCTTATAAAAAAAATTAAAACACTTAAATATTTTACTAAAAATTCTAAGATATTTTATATAAACAAAATTTTTTCATATTGTTAACCTAAAGCGCTAAAAAAATTAATAAATATTATTATTTTGCATTTTAAAATATGCACTACAATTTTTTTTTTTTTTTAATAATCATGATTATAATACTTCTGTTCAAGAAAGTATATTTAAGTATTTCATCAGAAAATTAATTTCTTAAATATATTGATCCTTGATGCTGAGGGGTTGCAGATACTTGAATACTGTAGGCCTATTGAGCAAATGTTACGTTCTAAGTATATATATATATAGATATATGGAAGGTCGTTTCATATTTTATGTTTCCTAAAAGGAAAATACTCTCTGATCCTTCACTGTTTCCGGATGCGTCAAATATTTTTTTAGCATCCGTTGATAAATATAATATTGATTTTTCGACGCAGGAAAAAAAGAAAATACAATCTGATAAAATATATCTACTAGAGGGTACTCTTGTAAACCCAAAAAAATATAATATGTCCTTTGAAGTTCTATCAAATATATTTCATGAAAAAGTTTTAACGGAAACAAAACCTTTACAATTGTGCGATTGTGTGATTGTATTTTCCATAACATTGCTTTATATTTCCGTGTACTCATTAAAGCTAATTTGGCAATTTTTATTAAATACGTTTTTGTAAATATAATTTCAATTTAAATAAAAGTTGGATAGACAAAACCAGAATGGTTGTAGGTTGAAAAAATCAACTTTTAAAAATGTCGGTTGGATTCGTTCCAAATGCGTCCGCTAATGTATGTTCGTACTGATAACGGGGGCATATATTCCATCAAACAAAGTAGGCCATGCGTTCCCCCCTTTTTTTTTCTCTTGGCCGCCTCTTTATTATCTTATGTAGCACATAAAACAAAAAAAAAAAAATTACACCATTTTTCGGATAAAGCTTGTAATAACAGTGTATGTTGTACTATTTTGCAGTTTAGGCTCATTTTAAAAATAATAAAAGGTAAAAAGAAATGTAAAACGATATAACGCTCCTTAGTTAGGCGAACATTGAAACTAGAATGCGCCTAAGTTATAAAATTATCCACGAAAACATTTTAAGAAATGTATTTGAACATATGTCACCTTTGTGGTCTGAAAAGGGACAATATTTGTTGGTCATTATTTTGTGTAAATGTTCAAAGTGTTTTCACTTCGGTGGGGTATAGCGTGCTTGTTAAAATATTGATTAGAAAATGGGAAATATGTTAAGATGGAAAAGGATTTGTATATAAACGATAAACGGAAGGAAAATCTTGTGGAATTTCTCTGCATAAGAAACATATTTATTTTGGTTGAGTGATCTGTGAAATATGTGAAAGGAAACCGGCCGAAAATAAAGAAAAACAAATTTTCTTTTACGGGAATTCGTTTATTTAGATGTAATACAATTTTGGTTCGCTGAATAAGTAAGACATTTTTCAAATACCGATTTATATATGATACGTTTCTACATAATATGATTTTTTTTAAATTCATTCTTTTCCTGAAGCTTTACCGAACAGCTGATTAGCCTTTTTAGAATATATGAATTTTCAGTATATGCAAAATATGATTGCAGTTGTCAGAAACAATATTTAAATCAACAAACAAGTGTAGAGGCACCAGTTTCATTTTTTATCCTCTACTCCTTTGAAGGTACCGGACCGATTCACACCAAATTTGCTACACATATTATTTAACACCCCATTTGAATCCCTTCGCAGTTTAAATCCAATCGCCCGTATACTTCCCGATTTATAGGGCCCCAAAATGTTGAGCCCCCCTAAATACTGCCCTAATAAAATAAATTAAAACACCCACAAATATTAATATTAATTCTAAGATATTTTATGTCTACAAGATTTTTTCATATTGTTAACCAAAAGCCCAAAAATAATTAAATTAAATATTATAATTTAGAATTTTTAAACAGAGCTCGTATTGTTTTAGCATTACAATAAAATGGGTATTTATTGTCTTGAAATTACAAACTCAGCGTTGAATAATTCGTTGTTGTTGAGTTTATTAGAATTAAACAGAGATCAAAGCCTCGTTTGAGTCAGCGTTTTGGTAGATACCTGTTTGACAATCGTTCACAAACAAAATGCCAATTCAAAGTCCTTCAAGTAACAAATGAATCGCGTTCTTATTTCCAGTTTTACGTTCAAAGCGGTTACAGAATACACGGGCAACCAACATTCTCGAGAATTGCAAAAGTCCAACAATAAATTGCTAAATACGCTGCTACAGTACTGCCAACTGTCGTCTTGCGGGATAATAAAATAAGTGTCACTCTGACGTAGTTCTAAATTCGACGAGAAATCAAGTTCCAACTGTTATTCGCTACACTACACTGAATTCCACATTATTGTGGATATCAAATTGACTATACAGAGCTTAATTCTTGTTTATACTACAATTTTATTAAGCTTCCTGAAATATACGTAATTACTATACATATTTAAACATTATAAATAATATTCTACAGAAGTTAGATGTTTATGATTTTTCGTAGCAGTTTTATCGTAACTGGTACATTTATTGAAGAAACTTTTCAAACAAAAGTTGTGCGAAATATTAATATCTTTCATTATGTTTATAACCATTTTTGCTATAAGTGCAGCCGTTTTAGTGATATTGGACATAGAACAATAAATGAATAAATATGAACATTTAAGATTTTCCGTAGCAGTTATCTCGTAACTGGTACATTTATTGAAGAAACTTTTCAAACCAAAGTTGTGCAGAATATTAATATCCTTAATTATGTACATAACAATTTTTGCCATAAGTACAGCCGTTCTAGTGATATTTCTGGTTTAAATATTTATTTCTAAAATTAAAGGCCATTTACGAGTCTTAAGTTTCATCAAATTTCGTTTAACAGTTTTGGCCCTAGAGCGTTCACAGTCAGAAATTAATCATATTCAATGCAAAAAGGGTTAAAACGTGTATATAGGTTGAAAGCTTGAGTTTGAAATTATTGATTAACTATTAAAAGAAAGTATAAATACTATGAAAGTTATAAACATGGATTTGTTTATTAAATACAACAATGTTTAATGAATTTTAATGTTGTAAATATGGGGTATGGTGTTGACAGTGTGAACGGAGTGTCGTATTAAAAAGATATCAAGTAAAATTAACATTCCAGACAGTTGACACACAGACAGGGATTTTGTGTGTATTTTTTGGGCGATGACAAATGACTTGTACATGACTTGGTCGCACACAAACATGTGTTGAATGCATATTATGGCGTAATTTAGTATCTACATGTTTTTATCTAGTGTAAAGTCGATAAAAGTTTGGGCACGGTCCCAGCGCAGCGCCATCAACCGACCAACCAAAAATCGACCCCGAAGACACGCCAAAGACTTAAGACTTCCGATAAACTCGCTTCCAGCAGGAAGCCTCTTGCCCTGAGCCCCCTTTCACCCGCGCACATACTTCATTCCACATTCTATCTGCACTCTACGCACCCTTAAAAACCATAGATATTAAAAATACACTCAGGAATATTTAAAACGTTTGATTACAATTAATGTTCGTTAATACATAGCGTTCCGGATAGAAAACTAGACACATATGGTTCACTGCAAAGTAGACTATATTCTATATATGATACGGGCACATAGTGCCCACGGGTTAGCCTATATATATTTAATTAAAGAAATAAAAAGTACCTATAAAGTAATTTTTAACAAATGCTTTGAGAATCAAAATGCTTTGTTTTTAATTCATTATTAATTGAGTCAAGTTCATCATTCAATAAATTCTAAATACTTTTTAATTGCTTTGGGATCGGAAATTAAATACCTTTGTGGTCTGAAGATTACTTCCTCAAACAAGGGATTTAAAATTAGCGGTAATTTAAAATATAAATTCTAATAATTAAGCTACTGTGTGTATAAAAAATCTATAGTACCCTGGTGTGTATATCTGTAACATTTAAATACTCACAGTGCCAAAATGGTTGAATTTAAATTTAAAATTTGAATAGGGCCTGAGCTTTAGTTAGTCTTACGAACTTTGTCGACCAAATATGGCGCAAAGTATAAGTGGTGCGACTATAATAATGTGTCCTTAGTAGCAAAGCTCAATTATGGTGTAGTCTAAGCTGACTGCAGATATATTAGATGTTATCACAGCTTTGTGTGGCCATCTGACCCAGAGTTACGATACAACGGTGTATCTGATTCATGATCGTATTAAATATAGCCTCAGAGCCACCAGACCGTGTGGAAATTTATCTATTTTATAGTTTAACACGTTAAAATATGGGACGACAAAAATGAACTCTCGTCTACGAAGTTCAAAATCATAAAACGTGTGTTTGGTTATTTTCAGAACTATAGTCGAGACAGTGAGGGTTGGGACTTACGTCATCGACACATATAATATAAAAGCTAAAAGTAAAATAGTTTATAATAAATAATCTATTCATTAAAGCTTACAATATTTATAAATAACTACAGATTTAATTTAACAGTAATTATTTGACGATGTATCTTTGGTTGTAGTTTAAACTTTGCTTAAATACAGGATTATATCTATATTCAAAAATAACAGAACGAAATATCTTCGAATTTGATGGTTTATTTTCATTATTGAAATTGATTGGGTTTTAAACTAATGGTAAAACCATTTGTAAGCCATGATTACCTATTTTTTATTATATTTTTTTTATGAACCCGCAAAAATTGTGGTTTTGATTTAAAATGTCAATTCGTAAATGTAACACAATTGCAACAAGCAAAAAGCTGATAAAAAATTCATTTCTTTTATGGACCGGACATTTCATGCGTTTTAACTTTTAATTTGAAATTTAAATTTTTGTGTACTTTGACGGGACACTCCAGCTCTGGAGAATGAACGGCATTCAATTTGGAGCTTTCCAGCCGCAGATGAAAGGCGTGCAAATGCAAACAGAATGAGGAAAAATGACCCAAAACAAAAGGAATTTACGAACTGTAATTCATAATTAGAGCAATGCGTTATCGCTTTACTTGTATACACTCGCTGCATTGTTAACATATTCATAGATAACTTTCACTTATTAACTAATTTTCGATATTACACAAAAGCTGGAGTGGCCATCACTTTAATTATGTTTTGAATTTACGAATTAAGTACCCTTTTAATTTTAATCGATCAGAACTCGATATTCTGTGGCTAATTGCTGCAATTAACAATGTATGCATTTTGTTGCAATTGTTGTTGTTGTTGTTGTTGTAAGAAGTAATAAGCAATGTCCAGTGCAATTAGAGTGCATGAGCATCGTCATCGGCATCATCTCGAGTTCAACCTATTCCATGTCCTCCATTAGTTACAGACGGTGTTTCTGGAGATCACGTCGTCACACATCGTCACATTAAAGCACACACAAACAGACACACAGACAGTCTGATGGGAAATCAGAGGGATTGCTTGCTCCATTGTAAAAGCTCTCGCTACTCTGGAGCTTTTGGTCAATGTGATAATGATTCAACGTGTTCGTGTGTTATTTTCCCTTTTACAAACAGAGATAGCATGTTACCATACTCCCTCTATCTCCCTCTTTCTCCCTAAATGTTATGTTTAGCATCAATGAGTAGTTCCACTTGAGGGCATGACGCTTTTATACCGCTCGGTTCATTATAGGGAGTATTTAAAATTTCAACATTTTCATCAAACTATATTTGATGGAAACTGGAGTGTCCTGCACTCGACTTTTACTTAGTTTTCAATGCGTATTCATTCGGCTATCGCCATGAGATAATTTACAATTGCGATTCTTATAAATATCTTTTATAGAAAAGTGGTTGTAGTCGGTTTAATGAACAGATTCAGTAACAGATCCACAATAATGGGATACATTTTCATAAAACATTGATCTGCCAGTTTTATACAGCTCAATAATTTGAGAGCGATGACACAGTTCGTCATTATTGCTTGATTAATGTTTTGTCGTTTATATATTGTTATTTAAATTCAAAATAGTGTTTTTTAATACATATAGTGATGCATTGATTGTATTTACTTCCTATAAGACCAAGTGAAGACATAGGTGCTTGTACCAATGCCTGTTTTTGTCCCCCATAAGGAAAAATAAAATAATAATATTAATTTACCAGATTACACAGACATTTTTTAAGGATATATGCATCGATGATATATATTTATATATACGTAAGGTGGATGTTATGTGAACGAAGTTCAACTTTAGATTATCGGTCATATAATTCCACGTACCCAATTTCCCTAACAAAATCAGCTAGGCTCTATGAAGCAATGATTATCTTCTATTGTATATAGGAGGGTTACCCGAAGGGCGTTAAGATAAGGGCGGTATCTCGTAAAAGTGAATCCTCTCGTAGTCGGAAATGTTCGCCACATAATAGACGTTAACGCATTTTTACAGCGAAATTTTAATGTAGTGAAAATAATAATTTGACAAAGCCTTCATACGTATATATATATTTTATCTCGAATTATATTTGTGTTTGTTTTGCTACAAAAGTGATATAAATTATACAATGTTGTCTGATAAAAATGAAAATTCTATAAAAGTTATCATACATACATACATTTTTTATCAAAGTTGCAAACTAAAACCAATTAACTAATACACAAGTTTCTACTTTAGTATTTTTTTGAAGATACACTCTAGTAACTTTTAATAAACATTTTATTATTTGTTTTATAAAAACTTTAGCAAATACAAACAATATTCAACTTAACAAGAATAAAATTAAAAAAAAAAAACATCCACGACTCGGTACTTATTTTTCATTTTGTAACTGTAGCCATGGATATAGAAATGAATCCTCTCGGGACTACATTTAGTTTTAGCCCCAAGACTCCTACTTGAAATCCCTAAATATAATATTTCTGAAACCTTTTTTTACGATTATTCTACGTCCAGATTTGCGATCAGCGAATTTGAATTGTATGATATATATATATATATATATATATATATATATATATATATATATATATATATATATATATATATATATATATAAATTAATTTATAAAGACAAGTTCTAATTCAGTGTATTAATCTATGATCTAAGGGCTCAAAGCGTCCCTTATTAATTTCATCAGCTTAAATATATTTTTGACGTAAGCCAAAGACGAAAGTATATAAAATATGGCAAGCAGTAAAAAAGCGACAAGTCTATCCTTACCAGTTAACTAAGGGGTGTCCAGGAGTGAGCTGTCTCGACCAGCAGCAAAAACATTGGCCGTTAATTGCATTCGGGTAATCGGTCAACGTTAAAACAATATATATATATATATATATATATATATATATATATATATATATATATATATATATATATATTATTCGATAGATAGTGCCTTCGCCATTTTGTATGTGTGTGTGATATCCCATGATGCATTGCGTATAAATGGGATATCGTTTGCTTTATCGGTCATTGGACATAGTACATATTTTTATAGCCTGTCAATATTTACAAATATATTTGGTTGATGTTGATTGATGATGTGTCGGTACTATATAATAATTATTTAATTAATTATTTGTGCTTTACGCTTCTAATTCCACAAAATGGTACCGCATTCGCATAATTAACAAGATTGAACATCAAAATTATTAACTATTTGAGTTTATAGTTGAAATTTGATAAAGGTACGCTTAAAATTAATATGCGTTTCATTAAATATTCATTAATATATAAAATTTCAAACTTATTGACACATACATATACATATATGTTATCTAATTAATTATTAATTATAATTTTGAGTTTAATATTTTTTTTATTGTTACAATTTACTTTTGAAAGCATTCTTTTTTTTTCTTTAGCACTCGTTCATTTACTGGTACTACATTATTATTTTTAAAGGTTTATATATTAATTGAAAAATATTTTTAATTATCTAATTAAAAAGAAATTGTTGTTGTTTTCTGATTTTAATAATGATGTAAATATATATTTTTGAAATAATTATTGAAACGCGTAAAAAAGTGCAGGTTGATAATTAAATTTAAATTTGTTTATGATATATACATATATAATTATTTATATATAATCAGAGCTTATAATAAATAATTCAACATTCATACATAATATTTACTAATCATAATTAATGTTGTGCAGATTTCCAAAACATGATTAATTTTATGATTAAATAAACAATAATAAATTCCTGTAATTAGCCGAAGCCTATCGGCTATTTTTAGCCAATGAATTTGTGTTTAATCTATCTATTTTAACAACTATCCTGGTATCCATGCCTTTCTATTTGTTTATATAATATATATTTTATATTTCAATTGCGATTTTTTCGTAAAAAGTTCGTACAAAATTTGCTAATAAATTTAATATCTCTAATTAGTATTATTATCGAGTAATCCAGTTCGTTTAAAATACCGAAACAATTTTATTTATTAATGCAATATTTTTTTAAGTAAAACTGAGCCATTTGAACATACGTTGGTTAATAGTTTGGTAGCCACTGTTGTAGTGGTTCTAAGGCGGCCATGTATTTCTGTAATTATGTGTAAGAACATTTGTGAAATAGTGATAATAGTGGCTTATAAACTAAATGGCAAAGTACGGCGCTCTGGCGGTAGCAATATAAACTAAAGGCGAGTCTGTAGCCAACAAGTTGATGAATGTGAACACTTGCGATAGTCTGAACAGGTGCGAATAATTCTGCCTGCGGACAATGGCCACATTATAACGTGCTGTGTGCCACTGCCGCCCCCTGTAGCCGCCCCCGACGATGCAACTACTCGCTGGGATACCAATTACATTCGCTAATTTACTAACGCACAATTGATTAAATTTTGGGGCGAGAGACCAATCATTATCTGATGCACAAACTGACGATGATGCACTACACTATGTGTTTATTATTTCATAACAGTTACTGTAGTGCCCAAAATTAAAAAATAAATTCTAAAGAAATGCTGGAGTAACGTAGGTTGAAAATTGAGCTAGCGTGATATTTGCCGGTCACCGACGCTGCATTGACGGCCAACTGAAATCACTACACCCCCGTTAAATATATTTAAGTTCGTCATAATTTCTACGATGAAATATTAATAAAAACAAATAAGAAATGGTATTTTAAACCACAAGAGACCAATTTCTTTGCTAACAATATTGAGAAAATTACATTTGCGTTAGTTTAAGAGGAAAAAAAAAACAATTTATTTTATAAACTTATAAAGTAATATTCTGAACTCTTGAGTTATATTTTCCTTTTACAAAACAATGTTTTTCTTTTGTTTTACCCATTTTCTTCGCAGAATGAAAGATTAATGTGGTTCATATTATAGTTTTGCAAGCTTGGGAATATATTTTAACATATAATATTTTCACTAAATAGATATATCAAAATTTTAAAATGAAAGTAGTTTAATTGTGGGTCAAATTATGAATGTCGAATGTTATTAATTGAATCATAAGCAAAACAGAATTGATTGCAACAATACAATTCATGGAAATGAATATTTGTGGGTGTTATTGTTTAACACGTTTCTAAATGTAACAATTATTGTCTTAAGGGCAATAAAACTAGTAAGTGGGGGAGAATGGGGTAAGGGTGGAGCGAATAGCAAATATAAATGCAAATTATTTCTATTTACTTAAAATAGTTGCAAATAACCAACTGTATAATTAATGTATATATAGTAGGTATTCGTATTTAGTTGCAGTGTTGTGGCAGCCATGATAATTAGGTAAATTATAGGTACCGGGCCCGAATGATGATGGTCATCTCATCACCATATCACACTGCCCGGAATAATATGCTGTTTGCCGAAATTCGTCACACCCATATTTGAACACGCCATTATTTCTAAATTAATTTATAACCCACTTTTTTTGAAATTATTCACGACTTGGTTAATTTAACCTGCTTTATTATTTATACTTTTACTGGAACCCGCTTTTAGTATTGCAAATATTATTATTTCATACTTTTTTTATACAGCATAATTGGCGTGGCCTTCACTCAACTTTTCTGCCATTTATATTGGCTAAATTTAGATTAAAATTCACTCTACTATTGCAAAAAAGCAAATTCAATAAGTATGGTAATTTAAATTGCGATTTTTTAGTAACTGGTACGTTTTTTGAAAAAACTATTCTTATAAAAGTTGCTGGACATTCAAATATCTTTAACTTTTATAAGAATCACTTTTTCTCTAATTCGTGTAATTTTCGAGATATTGTTTATAAAAGTAAAAGGTGCACTTCCGAATTGCTATAAAATAAAAGCTATACGTATTACAACTAGGGAAACGGAAACGATTTTTAATACGTAGACTAATTAGTCTATAAATAATAAAATAATTTATGCATATTTAGCAAACAATAACAAAATGTTCACATATTGAACCTTAATGTACCATAAAACAAATCCCATCCATTATAACAAGTCAATAATCGTAAAAATATATCTAAATGACTATTTTCTAGAACAAAAGGGCCAAAAATATATGTGGTATAATATAAAATAGGGCGTAACTTCTATAGTAGGCCGTTTGATCCCATTTTTCGTGATATACTGGTATTGTTGAAATCATGCCATCACCATAACGGAATGCCGAATGCCAAACTTGCCTTACTGTCCTGAAACATTCACTCTTTTTTTGTTTAACTCCCACAGGCCCTTCAGCTGCTCCAACACCCACCACCCATCCGCCCCCTCCTCCAGCTGCACTTCCGGTAGTGAGTTAGATCAGGGTTTGACAGGCTGATCTCATCGCCGAAATGACCGAAACGTTACATTTCCGCTGGAACAAGATCAGTCTGTTAACCTTGCTTCGAGCACATTGATCACTTCTTATTCTTCTCTTGTTTGCCTGGCTTTATAAGCCTACTGCTTGCCTAAGGTCATCTCTACAAATTATTTGCCCTATTGTGACGAGATGACATATAATAATTATCGATATTTATTATTAATCAAGTTGAAAAAATTTTACAATATACACCAAATATAGGTTGTTTGATTGTCCAAATTTCAATTTTCTATCATTTATGGTTTAGTCGGAAAAAATTCCCAAAATGTGATAAAAATTTCAAGTTAAAAAAATGTCATGAAATGTGACCAAAAATTAATTTCTTTTCAAATAGGCTGAAAGTAAGTTTCTAGAGTAATTAAATATCGGGGAACTCAAATCTGTTAACGGCGGCTCGATACGATGCATCGTTATATGGAAATTTGCATTTTATCAACTTCAAATCGCGCTAACTCAAATTCTATCAGTTATTCGACAATTTAATTAGCATTTTTGGAATCAGCGTAGTCAAATTAATCTAAATATATGTCAAACTCAAAAATAATTATGCGATTTTTTTACCGAAAAAATGGCAAGGGGTACCCCTTACCGTTTTTGCGAAAATCGACGATTTTCACTGTTTTTTCTCGCGGTCTGCTGTGGAGGTCGTAATATTATTCCAATTAAATTGAAAAAATTTAACAATATACACCAAATATAGGTTGTTTGACTGTCCAAATTTCAAATCTCTATCTTTTATGGTTTGGTCAGAAAAAATTCGCAAAGTTTGAAAAAAATTTAAAGTTAAAAAAATTCCGTGAAATGTGTCCAAAAATTTTTTTCTTTTCAAACCGGCTGAAAATAAGTTTCTAGAGTAATTAAATATCGGGGAACTCAAATCCGTTAACGGCGGCTCGATTCGATGCACCGTTTTCGAGTTATATGGAAATTTGTATTTTATCAACTTCAAATCGCGCTATCTCAAATTCTAACGGTCTTTCACCACTTTAATTAGCATTTTTGGAATCAGCGTAGTCAAATTAATCTAAATATATGTCAAACTCAAAAATTTTTATGCAATTTTTTTTCCCGAAAAAATGACAAGGGGTACCCCTTACCGTTTTTGCGAAAATCGACGATTTTCACGGTTTTTTCTCGCGGTTTGCTGTGGAGGTCGTAATTATATTCTAATTAAGTTGAAAAAATTTGAAAATATACACCAAATATAGGTTGTTTGACTGTCTAAATTTCAACTTTTCATCTTTTATAGTTTGGTCAGAAAAAATTCGCAAAGTTTGATAAAAATTTAAAGTTAAAAAAATTCCGTGAAATGGGTCCAAAAATTTTTTTCTTTTCAAACCGGCTGAAACTAAGTTTCTAGAGTAATTAAATATCGGGGAACTCAAATCCGTTAACGGCGGCTCGATTCGATGCACCGTTTTCGACTTATATGCATTTTTGCATTTTATCAACTTCAAAGCGCGCTAACAGCAATTTCTAACGGTCTTTCACCACTTTAATTAGCATTTTTGGAATCAGCGTAGTCAAATTAATCTACGTATATGTGAAACTCAAAAATTTTAATGCGATTTTTTTGACGAAAATTTAGCATTTTTTGTTTTTTCACGCGGTTTGATGTGGAAGTCGAAATATTATCTCAATCAAGTTGAAATATTTTGACAATATACACCAAATATATTTAGTTTGACTGTCCAAATTTCAATTCTCTATCATTTATAGTTTGGTCGGAAAAAAATCGCAAAGTTTGATAAAAATTTCAAGTTAAAAAAATTATGTGAAATGTGACCAAAAATTTTTTTCTTTTCAAACAGGCTGAAAGTAAGTTTCTACAGTGTTTAACTATATATTTACGCCCACATATAATCAATAGTCCTCGTATTCCTTAAATGTGATGATCCCTCCACCAAAATATATTTGTAGTGTTTGTTGCTTAGAAATCAATTTTGAACTCAAACCGGTAAATAACTATTTACATTCCAAACGAAATGTATTTTGGGATTAGGTGCACTTGATTGCTTGGCTTTTGTTGATATAAGTGGATTTTGTTGTTTACTTGCGATGTATATTGATCCAATATATTTGGGTTAAACGTTTTATAATAATATTATTTTAATTTTAAATTTATATATTAAGAACATATGTTTTACTCGTTGTACGATTGTACAAGACAGCTATAGTGTTTAGTCGTGTATCTGTAACAATCTTGGATCACGATAATGTATATACTTTGAGAACGAATTTTCTCTGAAGGTTCCGGGTTAATATCAACCGTATGTTATGATTCGTACAGTTCCATATTATTATATATCCCAACATCAATAAAATTTCTGCACGATTTAATATTCAACAAAAACAAATCCCACTTGAACTAAACTAACGATAAATTAAATGCAACTTCGTACATTGTGTAATTAGTGCAAGCATATTACAAAATTTAATATCAATTTACGAATTATACGTTTACCGCAAGTCAAGTTTCAAACACAAGCACTATTATTTTTCAAGTATAAAACAACTAGAGTGGCCTGACATGTACATAGTTTTCTAGTTTACAACTGCAAATATATATATATATATCATCACATATCTTTTTATATAACAAGTCAAGTCTGTTGAAAAATGCTCTCGCATATAAAAATACTAGAATTGGTCAAAATAAACGCAAGGACGGGTGTGTGCTGGAATGGCGGGCAGACCCCCGTCGCTGGCGGGCATCAAGTGCGACCACCCCGGGACAAATTTGCGTGTCAAGTTGACTTCATCAAATTCATTCTATCTTCGTGGTGCATTTAAATTGTACCCATTCCCCTCACCCCCCTGTCACCTCGCACATTTTTATAAATTACCCCCCACCCCCCTCTTACCCCCCCGCCCACGTTAACCACTGTCGCTGGAACAGGATTTTCTGTCCGTTGTAAAAGTAATTATTTTTTACGATTTTCGAGTAAAAATTTAACAGTGACATTTTTCTTTTTGTCAAACGATAATAGGGGAATATTTTATTCAGATCGTTAAAGTCATGGATACGTTTCCGTTTTGTGAGGCAGGTTATTAAAATTATAAAAGATTCCTTTTTTTTTTTTTTCTTTTTTGAAACTTTCCATTTTTATATTTTATTTCACTATTAATAAGTTGAACTTTTCAAGATGTACTTAAAGTACTTTAACTCTCCCGCTGCCAACAAATCCATATATCATTGAACTGTGAGTATTGTTAGGCAAACCAAACGTCCCTTTACAAAACATTTTTGATTACAATAAAAATAAAAACGATGGCGCTCGGATTGGTTTGTGGTCACTAGAAATCGTTCATAATCGATTTATTTCGTGGTTCTTTTGCAGTCAAAGACCAGAAATGATTGGAAAACCATTGGAAAGTGGAAAATAAACCACATTTTTGATGGAATTCATTGGATTCTAAACACACGATTAATATTAAAGCGTATATGTACGACTAATAATTTAGAGTGTCCTTCACTCGGCTTAGATTGTTTTAACTAAAATAGAAACGTACAATTGTAATTAAAAATGATCCGTTAAATCGTCACAAAATGTAATGCGTTGCTAAGGCAGTACAGACTATATAATAAACTTTGAAGAACTATGTAATAGAGTTGCAGGGATTAAGTCGTTAGTAATTAGTATCGTTTATGAAATAGTGTGAGAATGTGGTGTGATTGATGGGTGTAAGTAAACCTGCGGCTGAAGTTAAAGTTGTCAGAAATGAGGTAGAGTGCGAAATAAATGGTTGAGGATGAGTGCAGACGTGTTAAGTATGAAAAATAAGAGGTCGTGCATGATAAGATTAATGAATGGACTGTTGCACGGCTGCCAACACTAAAAACGAAATATATATATTGTATACATGCGCATATAAAGCCCTTAATTTATCTCAACAACCCAATTTATTATTTCAGCAACAAAAATAAATTATATGTTTTCAATTAAATGCTACATATATTCGATGAATAATTGTTACCAAATACAGAGTAATGAAAAATAAAATATTTGAACATTTGTTGATGCAGGTGACATAGAATATTGTGACTTTAAAGTAGCGCTGAATCAGAGTGGCAATCGGATTGGAAAATCCACGTGTATAAAATAGATGAAAATGTTCATATTGTGTGATTGAGTGTAACAAAAGGCAGTACATGTATTCAGTGTAACTAGTTATTTGGATTAAATGTATTTCGGTGGTATTGTTTGAATTTCATCTGTCGCCAATGCGCACACTGGATATTCCAAGATAAATCATTCATTTCGGTAATGTAAAATGTATTTGTCAAACGTTGATTTCAGCCTTTGTGATGCCATAGATTTATAAATTTATTTGCTACCGCTTTTAAATACATTCCAATACGAATACTTGGATTATAGTTTTAAATACTCACTTTTCTTTTTTTAAAGACACATGTTTAAGCTTGTAAATGGGATTATAAACTTGCAGAGAATTTTCATGAGAATATAACTGTTAATAAAGTGCTTTAGAAGATAATAACTTGTTTCTACGGCTTAGTTTTATCAAAGAGGCGTAGTACGAAGTACCGAAGAAGCTAAGGCATTCGGTTGTGTGTCTGTAGCATTCTCGAATCAAACCATTTTATTAACAACAAGTTGTTCAATTTATTTTTTCCACTGTTTTTAAATGCCAGTGTACCCGTTTTGGTACATATTAGTTTTTTGCTGAATATGTAAATATGTTCGGTTCAATAGAATCCCATTGAGGTGCCCCCCTAGTGAACTGCACTGCACTGCACTGCACTGTAATGTCAGATAAGAATGATGTTATTGTCAATGGTCGAACAGGGGATTCAAAATCGATTATAGGTCTGCGTGAATAAATATCTATCTATCATCGTGTCGTGCCACCAAACGATATTTTTTCAAAGTTTCTTACGTTACTTTTAAGTAAAACGTGCCTTTTTCACATTCAAATCCTTCTACATGAATCATGAATCAGTTGACGATTTTCAGCGCGCCGTCGAATCCAAAAATATCTAATAACAAACAGTACTGCGCTGAAGGTACCGGAGCGATTTAAACCAAATTTGCTACACATAATAACTAGTATTCCATTTGAATCCGTGCGCAGTTTAAATTCAATCGCCCGTATACTTTTCGAGTTATAGGGCCCCAAAATTTAGAGCTCCCCTTAATACTACCCTTAGAAAAATAATTAAAATACTCAAAATATCTACAAGTAATTCTAAGATATTTTATGTTTACAAGATTTCTTCATATTGGTAGCCTAACGGCTGTAAAAAATTATTTAAAATTATAATTTTGAATTTTAAAATTAGGATTAATTTATTTTTGACTATATTAAAAAAATGTACTAAAAATTATAAGACTTTTTGTATCTATAATATTTTTTCAAATTGTAAACCCCATAGGCCGTAATAATTAAAAGCAATTATTTTCGGAATTTAATATTTTTTAAAACGTAGAACGGGGAAGTCCCGTGCCTTGTTTATAGTAAATTTAAGTATAATTAGTTATATTATAACGTTTAATGTTATAATATAGATTAATTAACTTATTTTTCGTGCAGTTAACGACATATAAATAATATTTCAGTAAAACAATTAATAAAATGTCTTTAAGTTATAGTTAAGTAAGTGAAGCATAATACAGATTAGTTTCACGCTATAATTAAACATTACACGCGGATATAATCGCAATAGTAAATCTAAGGTTATGTGTCGCAAACATTCGTTATAAATTTCTAATTGTACGTTCGATTTCGCTCGACTTGCAACACGATAAATCATGTCGTGTTGTCTCTGTCTGTGTGTCTGTGTGTACAGTGAAAAACTCTTTTCGAAATAAAATCGTCGTACAATAAATCGTCGTCATTGTGTCCTCGTTAGAGAGGGACGGATGCGAGTGGGACAGAGCGATATAATTGTGTGCGCTCCGAGCGATAATTGAGTTATTTTGAATTGTAGCCCAGCGCGCGCGAAAATAACATTTCAAATTGACCGTGTACGAATTGTCATCAGAAATTGTGACGCGTCATTAATTATATTGTTGAAGGACTCCACCTATTTCTTGCCACTGCTACACTGTTAAAAGCATACAAGTTAATTTAAACCCTGATTAACTATTACTACGTAACGAACTGGGTTTATATTTTCTATACAAATGTATAATTATTTACATTACACAGTTAAAGTAGTGGCCTGCATTCGACTTTCTTGTTTTAAAATCACCTTAAAGTTACTATGTTTTAAAACTAGGGAAACGGAAACGATTTTCAAATGCGATTTTTACGAAACTGGTACTTATTTCAAAAAAATCTTTCTCTACAATTGTTGTTGGAAATTTTAATATCTTTAATTTATATAAGTATAACTTTTTCTCTAATTCGTGTCTATTTCGAGATATAATTTTTAATAATAGGAGGTGCACATATGGTTTAGTTTCTTTTATTTTTCTTTCAACTGTATCGGATCTAAAGTGTTCACACACAGACAGACATCATTCCGAATTTAATTTAATAATGATTAAAACGTGTATTTCCGTTAAAATCTAAATAAGGTTTACTAGTAAAGATGTTTAATTTAAAAAACTATTATTCCATACGCGTTTAAAATGAAACCCTTTGTTAACTTTGTCAGTAAAACACAATAAAAGACACAGACACACAGACGTACATGCATTACAATCTAGATAGCTGCAGGACAAGCTGCACGGATAGCAGGATAACACACACCGAGACACGTAACAAATAAAGCACAATTTTCTGTGTGTGTGTGTCTGTCTGTCTGTCTGTATGTATGTTATATATTCTTGTTCGTTTTCTTCATGATGCAAGAATACACAATTCTTCTTCTAGTTCTTCTTCTGTCTGGAATACATTAACATTTCAAATCACGTATACCGATATGTAATTTGCAAGTGTATTAGTGCGACGTGGTTTACGCACATACAGACACACACATATCTGGGCGAACACATATGTTATTGACAAATGCAACCCCACAAATTAAATTCAAATTGACACTTTTTTTCAATATATATAATAGACTCTACAACGAACAATTGATGTATTTAATAAATGCAATATCCAATACACCATCAGTATTAGAAACTAACGCTTTGACTAACCAGTGATTAACGAACCGATCACCGTTCTTTTTTTTTTTATTACTCTCGCTAACATCGTTAGCAGCCCAGCGAGTATCGCCGTGTTGAGCAGCTTAAACGCGGCCCAAACTATAGGCTGCCCCTTAATACTTTATAAGCCGGGTAACGGATTAGAATTTGTCAATCTTTGCTGTTCTATTTTCTTCGCAATGTTGCACTATTTGCGAATAACCAGTGGCGCAGCAGCAGGGCTGATTCATTGCAGTATTGATCAGTTTTATTTGCATTTGTAAACTAGAATAGATTACGAATGATTGCTTTTATTACCATTCCAATACTTGGATGTGCTTGATGAACAATGGAATATACATTTATTACATTCTACAAGCATAGGTACATATGCACCAATGCCTATTTTCAATCCTTTATCTTAATAATTCTGCGTTTTGCATAATTCAGAAATTATGCGAGTTGGAGAAAAAATGTATTTATAAATGTTATAGATATTGAAATTTCAAGTAACTTTTGTTTCAAGTTTTTTTTTGTAAAATGTACCAATTAGTGAAAAAATCCATTCCAGTTATTATTTATTTATCTTAATAATACTGCGTTTTGCATAACTCGGAAATCATACGAGTTACAGAAAAAATGTATTAATATATGTTATAGATATTGAAATTTCAAGCAACTTTTGTTTGAAAAGTTTTTTTATAATATGTACCAATTAGTGAAAAAGGCCACTACAGTTTCTATTTATTTATCTTGAAATTGTTTATAGACAGTCAAATAATTATATGATAAATAAACATTAATAACAATTGTTAGTATCTATTAATGTTTACGCTACAATTTTTTTTAAATAATAATTATTATTTTTAATTAAAAAGTATACATATATATTATTAATGTGATGATACTTCTAGTCTTGCAGATTTGTTAAAAATTGTATTTCAAAATAAAAGATGAACTCGCTTACAGAGGAAAATCTACGTTTCCACAATTAAAAGTTATAATTGATTCAATTTCCTGTTATGACGTGTGCAGTTCAGTTGAACGCAACTTCCGTTGTTAGTAAAGAGATAATTTAAAAAGTTTACATGTATATATATATATATATATATATATATATATATATATATATATATATATATATATATATATATATATATATATAAAGTATATATCTCCTATACTGGCCCCAGAACTAATATATTGTAACTCATCCACATGTAGTAAGCGGCAGGCATTGGCGCACCATATCAAATTGATTTTATTACTTTTCTAATTTAGTATTTAGCAGTTTCTGATATTCCTTGAATAAAAATATATAACGACTGTTAATATCACCTTTGCTGGCCCCAGAACTAATATAGTGTAACTCATCTACATGCAGTAAGCTGCAGGCATTGGTGCACCATATCTAATTGATTTTATTACCATTGTTACTTAGTATTTAGTAGTTTCTGATATTCTTTGACTGCAAATTAATAATTTTGCAGAAGTTAGTTTTTGATTGCTCACTCCCTGTGTATGGTCTGGTTCTGGTACTGGAGAGTCTTGATTTGATGAAGGAATACAATAGTTTTAGTGAAAAATGAAGAGTGAGTGCGAGCAGAATTTAATAAAATGTGCTCATAAATATAATGTGTGGCAGTTTGCAGTAGTGTGCTCACACACTGTATTTGAATAAAAACTATCGTGTCGTGAGTCTAGCGCGGCAAATCATAAATATATATATGCACCGTCGTACACCGTCGTCGTCGTCTTATTCCGTACTTTCTTCCAACGTGTAAAAATGATTTAAGACACTGACAAGCATTGGACCGTGTGCTCTATTTAGATACGGAGATACTACCTCACTATTCTACGACTCTGCCAAAAATAATGCCGCAATTTATTGCCAAAAAAAGGGGTGATATTTTTTGTATTAGTGCATATTTTACAATGGTCAAAAACTGGAGTGTCCTTTACTCACCTTTCTAAGACGTAGATTCGAAAAGACAACCATCTGTTGTGGCATACACTGGGCACTTAGGGATAGTAAAGATTGTACAATCCTTTAAAAAAATGTCGAATTTAATTAAGATCCGCGCATATATATATTTTTGTACATGAAGCGAGATTGAGTTTTGGGTGAACCTCGTCGAGTGGGGTAGTAAACATAAAAAATGAAATCTCGTCAGTTAACAAAATTCCCGGGAGGGTTCAGGTTCGGGTTGGCCAGCAGTAAAAGCGGCAAGAGGTATAATAGTTTGTTGTATAAAATCTGCACGGTGTACAGTCATATGCAAAATGTATGGGCACATTTTGAATTTCAATGTAATCCGTGTAATTGAAGCTGAATGCTTAAGCTGCGCTGCTGAAAAGCCATAATAGCTACTTCGTTGTGGTGGCTTCCTGCATTTTTTATAAGGCCATAACTTGCAAAACGTTGCCCCCTTTCGTTATTTATTTATTTATTCTAGCGTCTAACCTTTCTTTCTTGATTTTATAATTTGAGCAATGTATGTATGTGTGTTTGTATGTGTGAACTTGACATTTTTAAATGTAGAATCAAACTTGTGTAAAGGAAGCAGGAGGTTAAAGAATAAACGGACAAAAAGTAAATTGATAAAATCAATAAAAAGATGAAAAAGCCTTTCAAGAATGAGTGTGTGGGGTGGGAGTGGAGGGAGGAAGGGGTGAGTGTCGAGCTTTTGAACGCTTCGGTGACGTCGATTGTTCTTTCCTGTAAGACTCAAGCACTGTCAACAACGGAGACTTCCTCTTCTTCTTCTTGAAGATGAAGCAGAAGAAATAGAAGAAGCCTCTTTTTGTTCACGCGAGTCTTAAAGTTTTGCGAATTTTTACAATGCCAACTTTCAGCAAACTGTGTTCTTAAAATACTTATAAGACACGAACAAGTTATGAACGAGAATTTCAAATGCAACTTTTTAACCGAATTATTTATCTATAATAAATACACATTGTTTTACCCATTAAAATTACAATTTTCATATTGTTATTAACAATTTTAATAGAATTTTCTGAAAAGTTTATCATTTTTGGAGCTTTACACTGGACAGGAGAGGTTCCTAAAAAAACCCTTTAATGTGTTCATTGTATATATAAAAAGGAAACTTCCTACATTTTTTTTTGATTATTCATTGACATAGAAGGGCTTTAAAATCGGATAAAAACGCGTTTTTGCAAATAATGCTATCTTTATACCGTTATATCTCTGGTTTTTTAAAATCGATTTTCATTTATATAGACTTATTCTCTTGGTTAGTTGTTGCCCTTTTAATCGAGTACTAATTGATAAAAATCGGTGGTCAAGATCCAGCGATACAATCAATTAAAGATAGTCATTAAAATAATAATAAAGGGTTTTAGTTAAATTGACGCCAAATCGAGCCCTTATCACCTAGGGCCTTAAATATTTTTATACATATTCTAGAAAATAAGAAAAACATATGAAGTCCATGGGCGTCTCATTTGGTTAAGGGGGCGCTAATATATGAATTTTTAAAGTTTAGGTTTAATTTGGACTATTTTTGGGCATTTAAGTGGCCCACAATAGGGACTATGATGACCTAGGGGTTTGAAATTTTGGGTTTGTACTTTGTTCAGTAAGCCTAACAACATACTAAATTTTAAGTACAATCCGTCACTTATGTGCGTCTGGTTTTTAAGAATAGTAATGGAAAGATTTATTACTTTAATCGATCATACAAAGTGGTTTTAATATTAATATGTTTAAGCAATAAAATAAAAAAGGAAATGTATTTCCCAGTGGTGTATAGAAGCACAAGTGTGCATTGAATGTGACATAAAGGTTGTACACGTACACGTGGCAGAATGTCGAGTCGACATCACACAAAGAATCGTTTGGCTGTAGCTACTTTAACCATTTGAATTTTTAATTCGGCATTTACCTTTTGCCAACAATAAAATAACAATTACCCAGCCGAACAATAGCGCCCCGGTTATAGGGGAATTAAGGACTTGAAGGCAGGAACACCAACCCCGTTTGGCAAAGAATACGTCCCAGCGGATACCTTCACTTTTTCCCTTTTGTCGAAACCGCCTCCGTGAGACTTATGTATAAACGTTAAGATTTCAACGGAAATACAGCGCGTTCTATAATCAATTAAGCTCAAGATATTATTGATATTTTATGGGATTATTTGTTGATTGATAATAATATTTTATTCTATTTTAAATTCAATCTATGATTGCTATTAAATAAAATTAATACTGATGTATTTCCCATTCGGTTTGAGTGCCACTGGATGGTCGAAAAAAATGTGTAAAAGGCCTAAGAGGTGAATAGTTCACAGTAACCGCAGTTACCCATATTTAACCCGGTTATTCGAGTTCGCTAACTCTGAATACGAGAAAGCGTAGCAAGCATTTTATTGCTGTATTTTTTTTTTATATATGCATGCATATGTGTGTGTGTATGTTGGGAACACTGTGTCTGCTCTTACTGGCCGTCAAGTTGGCACCGAGGCTCTGCCCCATAAATCTGTCTAAGGATCGCGCGAGTCCTTTTTTCCTGAAACGCACTGCGAACAGCGAACGCCGCCATTATCCCTGGCCATAGGGGTGCGTGGGGCACCCTCGCCGTGTCCGCTACAGATTAGAACATCGCACTGTGTTATGACCGCCGTGTACGTGTTGCCGGATATTGTAAATAGGGGGGGCTGGATAATGGAAAAAACGTATTAAAAGGTTGCGCAGCAAAAAAGAAAAAGAATATATCTTTTTGGGGTTCTAGAATTTACCAAATGGGCCTCAAAGGCCTCTTAAACTTTCACACACACATAAATAAATTCGATTCAAGGTCGATTTAAACTCATAAATCCGTTAGAATGAATTCAAAATGTTTACAATACATTATTTTAAATAAAAATCGATATTTAACTTACAATTAATACATTTAAATAAACAACTTTTGATTATCCATTACTCAAAATGTTAAACCATTACGGGAGTAATGACGTAAGCAGCATCATAAATGAGATAAACTGTATTTCACTTTACGCGTTACAATAGAGCGAATGCTTAAAATATATTTATTTGATTGTGACATGTCAATTCGCTGGAAATATATTGCAATGTGTTTGAATAAATCAAGTAGTTTTATTTTCAATTTGTTGCATACAATTTAGAGGTATGTGAGTGAATTACTGAAAGCGTTAAATATTGCTTAATTATTCTATTCGCTCAATTGACTTTAATCTATTTATTTATTACAGTTATTTATTTTTTAACCAGAAAATAAAAACTATAAATACATTTTAAGTTAATATTAATTATTTTGGTCGATAAATATTGCATTAAAATCGTAATTATTCGCTTTAAACGAAAACTAAAAAAGAAATGAAACATTCTCGAAGTTGTACTTTTTTTATTGACGCTGGAATTAACTTAAGCCTGGTTATTTTCCACTTACTTAACTATTAAGTTTTGTTTAACAATTTAAACTTGTTATACAATAGTTAACCAGTTAACATAGTGCCCATATCATATACAGAATACGATGTGATTTATAAATAATTCAATATTAATTATTAAATTAAATAATATATATATTTACTTAAACACGCGTACAGGCACCTATGCTTCAAGTTCATTACGTTGATTAAGGTTAACCAGAGATTGTAAATATTGTGTTAAGCAGTAATAATAGTACAAAGTGAAGTTAGTGGTCAAACAGTTAAATGTCTATAAGTACATAATAATACAATATAATGTTGTCGAAGTTGTAAGGCGATAAAAACGTTTGTTAGGTTAGCGAGGCATGCGCTGGAAACACAAGCGCTTTTTGTGGCCGAGCAGTGAGCCATGGTTAGCAGGATTGCACACGGATAGACAGACAGACAGACAGACGTAAGTCGTTGCGGAACTCGTTCACGGATGACTTTGCCTAGCTCCTTCGGGATTGGTAACAATTATTGCGCTATCCTGTTCCGGACACGCGGAAAATAAATATAAGACACGTCTGTCTCTCTCACACACACACACACACACACTTTTTACTTGTGCCCTATAACGTACCGGTGGTCGACCGGAGATATTGGAAAAATAATAAACTGTTTGGTTTTTCCGTCCGTCGTACAGTTACATGATACCGATTAAACGTGTGCCGCAGATTATTTGAAATTGGACACGTGCTACGATACCTAATTGCCCGTTTTGCCCAAATATAATGGGCCATCATACAGATATTTAAACTTAAATTTATTTGGATGTTTTTATTTTTGTTTTTTAATTCATTTATATTATATTTGCTTTGTTTATTTGTACAAATATCTCAGTTAAATTTAAATAGAAACCTAGGTAGTTCGTTATTTATGCGACAATTAACTTAGTTTAAAATATAATTAAAAATATGTATAGATACTTTAAACTTTAATTATGTTTTAGTTATAAATTTTATTGAAATTTAAGCGATTTTATATCAGAGCTGACAGTGTTAATATAAATTAAATTACTGTTTCTAATAATTCATACACATTATAAATTAAACATGGTTATACTGCGACTATTTCTATATTCACACAATATATTTATGTTGACATTTAATTACTATTTGACATTTACGAACGTTTTATGTACGACCAGGGCCACCACTTTATAATAAGCCTGGTTCCACCACTACTATTAGCCATAGAAACATAAAAACAAAGCGTTCTACACATAGATACATTCACTCACATATATATATATATATATATATATATATATATATATATATATATATATATATACTGTATATATATATATATATATATATATATATATATATATATATATATATATATATATATAGTGCAGATTTGGAAATATGAAATGAAGATGGCATTATCAATCCGGATTATTTAATTAATTAATTTACAGTATCAATACGAAAATAAATAAAAATAATAAAGGGCTGGACGCATGAGCGGATTAGTTGTCCCCTCGCGTTTTTGTGTTTAACCAAAAAGAATTAGCGGTACATCCCATTTTTAAATTACATTTTAATAATGTTATAAAAAACCAGATACAAAATTATGCGCTTATAAATGCATGTAAACATTTACATATAAATATGTGTAAATACGTGTTACATGAAATATTTTAAAATTAAAATCAATACCAGATTATTATTACGTCTTCGTTTAAAAGTTAAATCGATTGACAAAATTGGTACTTATTGAAATTGATTGTTTGAAATAACAACTACAATATTCCCATATTTACTTTCTTATACGAATGTATTTAAGGAAGTATCATTAAATAGTTAGAATTTAATGGAAATACAAGTATTTATTATTCTTGAATCGTTACGGAATATTTTTGAAATTATGTTTGTGCTTGTTTGTCTGTCTGTTTGTAAATGTAAGTAAAGGTCACTTCAGTTTGTTATCATTAGGATTGGGAGCGTCTGCACCAAGAAAGAACATATAATTGGTATGCAATTGTGCCCGCTTGTGTCTTTCAAGAATATATATTTGCTTTATTTTTATTTATTTGTGCTTTGTTAGCCGTGTTTCACTTTGATTTTGAATACAAATATATTTTAAATTAGCGAAGCACAAGTGTAACGTCTTTTCCTTTGTTGAATAAATTATATCAAAGATGCAGCAACAAAATAAAAGATTCATTTGAACCGACAAGAAATGCCAACATCATAACAACATATTTATAGCTCAGGTAATTGTTCTTTTCATATATACAAAGTACAAAGATGTCAATTACACGATTCAGTTCAGGACAAAGTACAAAAGAGCTTAAGCAATCGGTATACCTAAAAAATTATAAAAGTGTTGAAACAACAAATGGCGCAATATTTTTTAGTACGCCGCAAATATTTTACAATGAGTTAAATGCTACAATATAACTCTTCAATTAGATTCGGATTCGTGCGGTTATACTGTGCAGTCAATCGAAACACAGATAAAAAAGTTAATTATTTTCCAACCCTTTGCCCTGCGGGCCCTCCTCAACCACCCCCAGGAGATCGCAACACCACTTCCATTTATCCGTTTTATACCCTCGGCGACGCGACGCCTTCTACCTAATAAATTCTAACGATGTTTTACTTTTATCTAAAGAAAAATATATTTTCTGATTCATTTTTCTCATTTTTTCACCGATTACTTTCTAAAACCCTTTTACTAAAACTTTGTTTACTCTATTCACTAGAGTAAAACCTAATTTGTATTACTTTTGTACTATACATTTACGTACAGGCGCCAATGCATTCAACTGAAACATTATTATTTTTACATTTAAAACTGTGTAAACTTGCATAAAATAAATACAGTTTAATCGTATTATCAAAATGACGCAGAAGGAATTAAGTATCAGTAATGTTCATCAAAATGCAACTTTTGGCGAGTATTTCTGCAAAATGGCGATTATCTTGTCGTCTATATGTATATAGCTACCACTGGTGTGGTACTTCTGGAGCACTCTTGTTTAGATATGGTGTAATAATTTAAAAGCAATCTTGCCTTTCATCAGAGAATGAAAATGCCCCAAGCGCCATGTTGCAATTTCCGTAAGTAAACGTTTTCGGTTCAGTCTATGCCGTTACTTAGCATTTACTCACCCCCTCTACCCTCTAAACCATACATAGAAAATGGGTGCAAAGTGTATTAGGGGGGCAGGAAGTCAGGAGGAACAAATAAACTCTACCAAAATATTGGTCAATCAATTGCTTTTATTTCTATGTTTATTTTATAACAATTTGAGAAAATGGAAACTGAAATTGTTTAAAGTAGCAAAATAAGTGTAAGTAACCAGTGATACTTGGTTGTAAATGTTTCAATTAAGTTTCGTAAAGTATTAGGAGCACAAAAAGAATAAAAGTTTGGCTGGCTAAGCAAAACAATTCTCGTCAAAGCGAAAAGTATTCGGCATAAAAGTTGGAGTCATTTGTCAATGTTGCAACCACTGAATACAAACACGGCCCCTCGTTCGCTCGCTGATTCTTTTCACATTGGCCAACTTTTGCTTTGTCGCTTCATTACAATAGAATCATTAATTTTAAGATTTCGACTTGCCGACTGCCGCCAAAAATAACAAATTTCATTCTCACACTTTTTGAATCAATGTTTTGTTTTATGATACTTCAGCGCGTTGTTGTACTTTGACCAAACTTTCACGTTAATCTGGACCTAATTGTGTGTTTTACATACGTAGAATGTCAAAACGATTAAAATAATTATGAATCAATACAGTAAATGTAAATAATATTAATTATTATTAATATTATAATTAAAAAAGAATAAAATAAAATGATAATAAAACTAGGGGTTCGAACCGTATTTTTTTTCATTACGGTTCAATTAAATCCCGGTTTTGTTCCGTCAAAAATATGGAGTAATTTATTAATTAAATAAAATTTAAATATTTTTATTTTTATTAAAAATGTCTGCACTAATTAAATAGTTTATTTTTTATTTTTACGGCCTAAAAATCCAATATAGTTTTAAGCAAATAAACGAGTAAATTGAATCAATATATAGTGCGTAGATTCAACCCTTTAAGAGTTGAATTCAATTTGTGAAGTAGTGGAGAAAATTTGTAGTTTTTCAAACTTTCAAGCAGAATATTGATTGCAACAATTTGCTGGATAGTAGTAGTAGTAGTAGTACCTTTGATCTACGACACACTTTTTATTTGTCGCTCTGTGTCGCAAGACGGAAAATCCATCCAATATCGTCCAAGCGCTTTCAGCGGACTACAAACATTTGTCGAATTTAAAAATAGAATATTTATTTCCAGATTTACATTGACATCAAATATATTATTTGTTGTATTACTTTAAAATTCTAATGCCTCAATACTGAATTTAATAATGCAATTTTTAGATTCGTTAAAATAGTTAAGCCCCAAAATATATTTTTCTATTTTATTGATGTGATTGTTACGTAAAATGCAATAATGTCTGTATGAATCTTGTCGAGGCATTTCTCGATAAGCTATCGCGATCGAGAGTACATTCAACTGTCTGGAAAATATCTGGCGCAAAATAAATAATTTATATACTCTTCGATGCTGACATGAAAATCTATAATGAATTTTCTTTGAAAATAAAAACAAAACGAAAAATGTCTCGCTAACGTATAACTTTACAATAAGTTTCAAATCAGCCATGGATGCCTGGACAGCACTCAATGCATTCCGTTATAGCATAATGCTTTCTATAAATTAGGCAACCTTTTTACTCATCTATGTATACATTTCTTATTTTAATTATAATAGCGGCTAACATACAGTTATTATATATATATATATATATATATATATATATATATATATATATATATATATATATATACATATATATATATATATATATATATATATATATATATATATATATATATATTATAGTACATATCCGAGTATATTATGTTAGAGGCGATTAGAGGCGAGTACCAGGGGCATTGTTTAGGGGACGTGGAACAGGGGCAGTGGGCCGTACTGTTCACACGCCCCTGTCGGTGTGAATGGCGGCGTATTTAGTGTAAGGTTAAAGTTGTGGCTTTGACCGTTGTCTTGCCTGACCCATGTGTCAAACAAACATACACAATTCCGACGCATTCTCATCCGCCATTCACTCACAATTCACATTTATCACCGCCGTACTACCAACAGACATTATTCCGAAAATGATTAATTAATTTTTTTAATAATTACTACAATATTACAATTTATTTCTTCACGCAATTAACAATTAAAAATAATAATTCCTGTATATTTTATTTGCCCAATTAATAAAGTATTAATTTTATGTATTTTTGCGGAATCTAAATTAGCGAAGCACAGTATGTATTTATAAAACGTGGCACTATTTGGTGATCCTTAATCCGGGAAGACAAGTCAATTAAGCGAGATTTGCTGGCCGCATTTTAATTACGGGAAAGTCAAGAAATCGCGGTACAGTTGCGCAAAATCCAGAACAAACGAACAAACGAAAGAAACCGACCTGTGATAATAAATTGGTTGTGCCCTTATTGGCCTACTTCTTGCAGGGTTGCCAATTGTCGCTTACAATTTACCCCCAATAAACATTAAAACATCACCACGAAAAAGGTCAAGGTGATATAATTTGCCCTATTTTTATTTATTAATTTGTACTCTGCCAAATCTAACACAGACACATAGACAGACAGACAGATACACAGACGTGTATATCCGTTCGAAATATATCATAATTACACGACTTATTACTTTATAAAAGAAAAGAAAATTTTAATAAATATAAAACTTAAATGCATCAAGTAGTTTTTAATATTGTTGCGTGCCTGCGTGCTGCAGGCAATAGCGCTGCCAATGCTTGTATATATACGTAATGAGTCTCTTAAAAACAGGTATTTGTAATTGCAAAAGTTGAAGCTTACGATTGTGCAAAATTAAATATAAATTTATCTAATTTGAAATTCATATTTCAACCGAAAAGTTGGTACATTTTTATTTGTTAGAACAATGAATTAATTATTAGCGAGTGACAGCTGCCGTTTTCTGCGGAATGCACAGGTGTTGCCAAGGTGATCACCTGCAATTAATCATTAGTGAAAGTGCCGTGGAGGCTCGGAATGTCCCCCTATTGCCCTTTCCCAACTTTACCACCAAATATTAACCACAAAACTATGGCCTAAGTTCAGCTATTTATATTGCCAAACTAAATTAAATTGTTCGTCATTTCATAAAGCTCTTCTTACGTACAATAGGTACAGAATATACAAAAGAGTGCTCGGTCGTGTGTCTGTAACCATATCGGAACAAAACATTGCACTAAATGTTTATAATAAATATATATAACTCATACACATGTTCGTAAAACTAAATTATATATTACTCTGAAGGTACCAAAGCGATTTACACCAAATTTACGTAACACATTCTTTGGTACTTCATTTAAACTCGTACGCAGTTTAAATCCACTCGCCCGGATACGTCCAGAGTTATAGGGCCCCAAAATTTAAAACCCCTCTTAATACTGCCCTTACAAAAATAATTAAAATACTAAAAAATTCTACTACAAATTCTAAGATATTTTATATCAATTAGATTTTTGGGTATAGTTAACCCAAGGGCCATAAAAAATTATTAAATATTCCTAAAGAAAAATCTTGTTATTAATAACTTAAAGTTAACTAGTTGTGGTATAAACCGGATGAAATTATACTGGATAAACAGTGGTATAAACTTACCGATTCGGATGACAGGTGGCACTGCCGTCGCGAGATGCATCACTAGACATATCACTAGTAGGGTGGTCGTCATCGCTAGTAGCTAGTACAGTGGCGTGCTTAGCATGAGACTAGCTGGACGCAGCAGCACTGGTGCCGCATAGTAGGGATGCTCGCCGCACTAAGTTCATGTTCATAAATATGTTTCGTTTTCGGAATTAATATCGTGTCAACAATGGCAATGTGCTGCAGCCACTGTCGTTGTCACGGAATTGGTTGCTGGTTGCCTATGTCAATGTTGCCTTAGGATAAAGTTCATTCAGTCATCTGATTGCACAAATATTTACAATACAACCTGCATCCTCCAAGGGTTAAGTAATTAGGCACGGGGCTACTTTGTTGGCTCAAATACACTCTTATTTATTTGGCTTATTTGTTAGTTATACACACACACATATATATATATATACATATATATATATATATATATATATATATATATATATATATATATATATATATATTACATAGTCACACATATATATATATATATATATATATATATATATATATTACATAGTCACACACATATATATATATATATATATATATATATATATATATATATATATATATATATATATATATATATGTGACTATGTAATATATATATATATATTTATATATATATATATATATATATATATATATATATATATATATATATATATCACTGTATCAGTTTTGAATTAAACAAGTGAATCCATTATTATTTGAGATAAAAAGACCCCATATTTTTATAAAATTAAAATGCAAAAATTGAATACGTGAATATAAACATATTTTTGTACATACAAAAATATTATTTTTGTTCCAAAATTATAAATGAAAATATTTTCTAAATAAACCCAATGAGATTTCCGTGATAATGTTTTTGGAAATTTGATATTTTCAGCAATTTACATATGCATGAACTGGTTTACATCAAAATACACATTTTTAAAACTAATCCTCTTTTAAAAGTAGTCGAATTTCCACGCCCACAAAAGTAAAATGGTAATTTACTCTGTTTATAGTAAATATATAAAGCTATATACATCTAGGGTGGCCTACACTGGACTATCTTTTACAGATTTTACAGATATATACATACATATATATATATATATATATATATATATATATATATATATATATATATATATATCTGGTCCATTATCTTTAAAAAAGTGATATTTTCTTAGGCAATAAAGAATGTAATATTGTTCGTTCCTAAATTAAATTTAAGTAAGTTCGTAAGTGCTTTTGGAAAGAAAGCCTTTTATTAGATTTATTATACAACTATAAAGTAAATTACGGACAACAGTCCCAACTTTTTTCGATATCCACACAGACACACACACACACACACACACACACATTTATATGTGTGTAAATAAACTAAATATATAGGAAAATTTAAAACTAATATTGTTAACCTTTAGGGAAAAAATGTTTTCACATTTCTACGGTTAGCAGAATTAAATTATGTTGGCATGCCTGATGTTCAGAGATAATTTCATTTATATATCCTTAGGATATACACGAATATTTACAGTGTACCGCCTAATTGGGTAAACATGTTTTATTTACTCTGCGTAAAACATTAATTTAAACTAATAGTTACACACAAAATAAATATATTCATATTGATAAATCACTCTTAAAGTTAAAGGTTCAGGTTAGGTTACTGATACCGAATACTACAGCTCTTTTGTACTGCTGTACGTTTAACTAAACAATTATTAAACTAAATTTATTTCGCTATTGTTTTAAAATAAATTAAATTATAATTGTACTATTTCCAATAACATATTTCACATAATGCAATTTTTAAATTGTAAAATAAAATTTTCCGCAAATGTAAAATAATTTAACACTTGTCAAATATGTGAAAAAATATTTATTGTTTCGTTTTATCGCAGTTGGCAGTAAATTGAATGGAATATGACACAGTGTTCGCGAATTTATCAAACATACTGAATTTTATAAAAAGCATTTTTGTATTATATTTACAAAATGTATTTAATTAATATTTAATTAATAGGTGCTGGACTCATTTTAATTATATTAGTAATTTGAGTGTAACATTTTAATACAAAATATATCTCTAGTATATCATTACGTTTTCTTGCTCTAATAAAACGTTCAGGAAGGCAACTGAAAGCCCTGAAAATAATTACAGAGGGGCTGTTATCTTAATAATAGGCGAATTACTATAGATTTATGCGCGGACAGATGCTAAATGTTGAGATTCAAAAGTTAAATGAGACGTTAGATAAAGCATTTTAATATTGGCCCTATAGGGCTTATAGGGCTTGACAATTATTAATGAAATAAAGCAATCATAACAGAGACTGAATGTGTAATACAAATAAGTAAATTTAATTCATTATATTACGTTTTCTTCAACAAAAACAGAAGCTTACGCAGCTTCTTATTTCCCGGAATAAAATTTTCTCATACAATTGATGCCCTTGGGGTGTAAATTGGACAACAATTTACACGAAATTTAGCGTTAGAATTGTGTCAATACTATTTAAAAATATTTAATTAAAAATTATTATTATATATATATATATATATATATATATATATGTGTATATAATAATACTTAATCTAGTAATAAATACACTTTATATTTGCTAGGAAACAAAAGAAAATATATATTGTAACTAAGTAACTTAATTAAAAAATTACTATTTTTATACGCGATTAATCAATAAATAGTCAATAATATAAAAAATCTTTTCAGGCAAAAGTTGTTGGAAATTTTAATATCTTCAAATTTTATAAGAGTCACTTTTTCTATAACTCATGCCGTTTTCAAGATATTGAAAGAATAGTGAGATCAAACTGTTTAGAGATTGTTTTCTTAAATAGAGCATATAAAATTACTATTTTCAATTGCCATTATTTAATTAATGGTCCATAATAGAAAAAATCATGTAGAACAAAAGTGGCTAGAAATTTCAATATCTTCAACTTTTATTAGGGATATCTTTTCTATAACTCATGCCGTTTTCAAGATATTGAAAGAATAGTGAGATTAAACTGTTTAGAGATTGTTTTCTTAGTCTTAAATTTTCAGTTTCTTAATGTTGCTTTTAACAGTTTTGTCTTTAGAGCGTTCACACACACAGACGTCATTTTGAAATTAGTTATTTTTGATTCAGGGATAGTCAATAGTGTAAAAACGAGTTATAAAATTCTAATTAGACGATAAGAACTATTTTATATATAATTAATTAATAATATTTGCATAAAATTATAAAACTGTCGTTCATAAAAATTTTATATTATTTTAAAGCCAATAATTTTAAATGAAATTTATATTTAAATAATTTTAAACGTAAATGGAATTTATGTATTGTTTTACTTTTGCAAAATTTGCTAATATAGTTAGAAAATTAAACCAAAGGTAATATAAGTTAAGTAAGTCTTAAGTTCACGTGTGCCTAGACATACCTTCAAATACTTAACCCTTAAGGAGGAGCAATTGGTTTATATTTAACAAATCATTTAATTCACATTGAACCATCACATTAATTTACAATTAAAACTTAAACTTCGTTTAACTTAGCAACTTTTAAAGTTTATGCCAACAAAGACACACATATATAATTTAATAAACGATTTCCACTGGTGTCTGAGTTAGGGAGGGAATTTTAAAGGGCCACAATTTTTAAATTAAAATTTCAATTGACGAATATTTGGGGTTATGTTCGTAACAATTTGTGTGTGTGTGTGTGATACTGTTTACTGGGCCGATCACCGGCAGTTACTGGGTTCCGAGGACGCCCGGCGCCGCGACGGTCCCGAGTGGTGCTAGCGCGCATACGACGGCGCTTTACCCTCGTAGAGGTTGCCAAAATGTTGCATCTTTGGTCACTTTTATTCTATTTTATAATAATTGAACTCTTATTTACAGTTATTTAACATTAAAGCTAAGTTAAACTTAAAGAATTTGGCGACTCCACCAAAAAATAATTTTCACGATTACCTGACTTATTACTTCGTAAATGAAATTAAAAATACATTTTAGTGGTGACTCAATTTTTTAAGCAGTTTTATTAAAAACATTTGGGGAAATATTAAATAATTTAAGTTATACAATATTATTTAATTTAATTACTTCAAAATATTCAATTAATTTTGTGCAAATTTATTATGTTTCCCAGGGCTATTTTATTTTCAATAAATCGACGAGTAATTTTAAATTTAATTAATTATGCCAATGATTAATTAATATATTTAAATTAATTATATGCATTTTTTAGCGGATTTATTAAAAATATTAGACGGTTTATTGTTTGCTGATAATCATATATTGATTACACCGTTAATGAAATGTGTCAAACTGAATTAATCGTTTTATTATTTCTTTGTAATTTTTGTAAAACAATAAGTTTCATAATTGTTGTACAATTTTTAATTATTTTTAAATTTTGTATATACATAAAACTAATATCAGTATAATTATTTATGCCTGTTAATTGGAACGAATTACTGCATCCGGTTTGGTGTAATTAATTCTGGGTAAAACTAAAATTGTTTAAAGCATTTTTGCAAAATAATATGATTTATTAACAGTGTATATAGATAGTTTGATAGTTTGACTTTGAAGATTTGTAATTCGATGTCGACGCGGTGACATATAAAGTAAGTTAAAGAATTGATACTGATGAAGATTAATGCTTGGCTCGACCACATCTCCCGGAGCCACGCACGCACATACTAACCCCCTCCCCCCGCCCCGCAGAATGCCCGGAGTCAGAGATTAGCCCAGGGCAATACAACTCCGCGCGAAAGTATAAAGATTTTTACAAGTTTTGACCAGTTTTTCGCGCATCAGACAGCATCGATGATTTATCGGCAACAATTGATTTGTTGGCTGTAGTTCGACACACGTATCAGAATATGTTGAATACAAACGATTTTAAATCGGTATTCGACGTGCGCATAAGGTCATCGTTGCGGCCGAGACAAACATTTACATTTTTGGGGTCAGGATGACGTGAAAGGAATTTTTATGCACATGTTTTTTTGATTTTGCGATTGCTACAGACACACACACACACACATATATATATATATATATATATATATATATATATATATATATATATATATATATATATGGTAAGGGGTTTTTCAAAAAATCGACGATTTTCACTGTCCTTGCTGTAGAGCTCGTAATAATGCCCCAATCACGTTGCAAAAATTTGACAATATACATCTAATATAGGTTGTTTGACTGTCCAAATTTCAATTTTCTATCATTTTTGGTTTGCTTGGAAAAAATTCGCAAAGTTTGATAAAAATTTCAAGTTAACAAAATGTCGTGAAATGTGTCCAAAAATTATTTTCTTTTCAATCTGGTTGAAAGTAAGTTTCTAGAGTAATTAAATATCGGGGAACTCAAATCTGTTAACGGCGGCTCGATACGATGCACCGTTTTCGAGTTATATGGAAATTTGCATTTTCCCAACTTCAAACCGCGCTAACAGCAAATTCTAACGGTTTTTCACCACTTTAATTAGCATTTTTGGAATCAGCGTAGTCAAATTAATATAAATATATATCAAACTCAAAAATATTTATGCGATTTTTTTTCCGAAATAATGGCAAGGGGTACCCCTTGCCGTTTTTGCGAAAATCGATGATTTTCACTGTTTTTTCACGCGGTTTGCTGTGAAGGTCGTAATATTATCCCAATCAAGTTGAAAAAATTTGACAATATACACCAAATATAGGTTGTTTGACTGTCCAAATTTCAACTTTCTATTATTTATGGTTTGGTCGTAAAAAATTTGCAAAATTTGATAAAAATTTCAAATTAAAAAATGTCGTGAAATGTGACCACAATTTTTTTTCTTTTCAATCTGGTTGAAAGTAAGTTTCTAGAGTAATTAAATATCGGGGAACTCGAATCTGTTAACGGCGGCTCGATTCGATGCACCGTTTTTGAGTTATATGGAAATTTGCATTTTATCAACTTCAAATCGCGTTAACAGCAAATTCTAACGGTTTTTCGACAATTTAATTAGCATTTTTGGAATCAGCGTAGTCAAATTAATATAAATATATGTCAAACTCAAAAATATTTATGCGATTTTTTTGCCGAAACTGTTTTTTCATTTGTTTTGCTGTGGAGCTCGAAAAATTACCCCAATCAAATTGAAATAATTTGACAATATACACCAAATATAGGTTGTTTGACTGTCCAAATTTCAACTCTCTATCTTTTATGGTTTGGTCGGAAAAAATTCGCAAAATTTGATAAAAATTTCAAATTAGAAAATATTGTGAAATGTGACCAAAAATTTTTTTCTTTTCAAATCGGCTGAAAGTAAGTTTCTATAGTGTTTAAGTATCGGGGAACTCAAATTCATTAACGTTGGCGCGATACGATGCACCGTTTTTGAGTTATATGGAAATTTGCATTTTATCAACTTCAAATCGTGCTAACTCAAATTTCATCAGTTTTTCGACAGTTTAATCAACATTTTTGGCGTCTTTATATACTTATATATATATATTTATATACATACATATGATACGGTTATATTTTCTGACACACAGACAAACATATAAATGTTGAAAAGTTTTATTAATTGTGTATGTATATACATTTGTACAAGAGATGTCATCGCATGATTCGTTTATTTTACCTTGACGTACGTAACCAAACGTGTCACTCGCAGGTGTCTGGTTACCATGACATCAAAACCAAACTCATGAGGGGTGGAGGGTGCTCCAACTAGGAGGCAGCAGTGGAAGGGGCAGTGCACAGTATGCACACGCGCGATTAGTTCAAAAGTTTGCTATTACTACGAAACTTTATTTATTGTTGCAACGAAATATGCTTGTATAATTAAACATACACCAAATTAATAGTTTATAGAGGATTCAGCGTGATTTTCGCAAACACTTATAATTATTAAATATTTCACGTACATAAAACTAAACTTCCTATAGTCTTATAGTTATCTGTATTTATAATTAAGTTTAAATTGAATGTAAAATCAGTAATTATAAATTGAAAATATTTTCGATGAAGCCTTAGTTGTAAGGGTAGTGTATTGTACGGAAGTTGTGCTTTATCTAAAAGTTTCGAGGTTGAAAGCGATCATATGCTTTAAAGGGAGCTTTAAACTTTCATACTAATATTGTTTGCTCACAATTACAGCACCGCAACAACAACAACAAATTTGATATCTATATGTATACGAAATATACTGCCATTTAAGACAAACTTTTTACTTATTGCTACAAAATTGGTTTTCGTATTGTTTACAAACTTTATACTGTATTTTTGTTACAACTTTGTTGTAGAGTTTCAAACCATATTTGAAATAATTATCTGTATAAACAACTGATGCTAGCATTAATGCTTCTAGCTTGCAGAAATTAAACTAATTTAATTCGGTTAATATTATAAAAATATCCGCGTCTTTTGCTAAATATAAATTGTAGTAATTATATTTACCGGTAATTTTTTATAATTAATCGTGTTGCTTGATACAGACAGACAAACATACAGACAGACAGACATACAAGCAGACAAATAGACAGCCAAACATCAATAATAAATATTTTTTGCAGCCCGTTAAAGCCAAGTAATTTAAAATAAATTATATTCATCAATACTTGTTTAAAATCTTTCTTTAACATATTGCAATTTATTGATTGCAAATTAAATCGTAACAATTAAATTAATAATACACTTTTTTATTTATTTTCAATAAAATTGGCTTGATTCTAATAGACTTATTTTACTGAATATGTCAGCTAATTATTATTACCATTTTAATATTAAATATTGAGGAATTGTTGAAATAAAAGTTAGGATATTTTGAGAGCGACTCAAAACTTAGTTAAACCGTAGAAATGGAGTTTAAACTAGCGCCGTAACAGGAAATAAAAATATTTCTAAAACTATACACACACAAGTTGCACTCTAAGTTATAAGTTGTTGCAACGCGGCGTGCGCTCAGGAGTAGTAGAAGAAGAAGCAGAGATTATGATAGATTACACGCGTCATTCGTAGTCGCTTAGCAAAGTGAATCAGGCTTACCAACCTTAGAGAATTCTCCCCCATGTTGCATGTCACTCAACATTTACATACGAATATATTTTTGCTTTTAGAAACATTTATAAACGAACTTTACATTTTCCTTGCCGAAAAAAACAAAATATACAAAATTAGAATATTTAATAATTTTTTTCGGGCTTTGAGTGAACAATATGAAAGAATCTTGTAGATATAAAATATCTTAGAATTATTAGTAGAATTTTTGGGTGTTTTAATTATTTTTATAAGGGTCGTATTAAGGGGGGTTGTACATTTTGGGGCCCTATAACTCGGGAAGTATACGGGCGATTGGATTCAAACTACGTACGAATTCAAATGGGGTGTTATATAATATGTGTATTAAATTTGGTGTAAATCGCTCCGGTACCTTCAGAGTTATTGAGGGCACAAATTTGATTTACGAGCAAGCGACATATATATTTTCCTTTATACTTTGCGTATAAGAAAGTAATACTGAATAAAGGCTATGAACCGTATTATGAGTAGCTGTAATATTGTTTGTTATTTCGTGGTGGTGGAGATTTATATAGCGGAAATCCAGGGACAGCTGTATATCACGCATACTTATTTACCGCTGCTAGTTCGTGGATTTGCCGAGGGGTTGACGGGCGCGCTAGTGTTCTTGCTTGTTGTGACATCACTTCCGGTGAGTCGCCGTCGACTCTCGCGCATTCAAAACTGATTTAGGTCGAGCTGTACCACTGGTACCACACTGTACACCTTTTCTTGCTGTGTCTACTTCAAGTTATATTGTAACTACAAGTAAGACATGCCCTTGGACACGCAAACAATAGTCGCCCACGGCCCTATCACCCTTCGCCAAATTAGATTTGGGACCAATTAAACATTCATTATTTGTTTGGTCAGTTTCGGACATATGTAATTAGATTCACTCTGTTTAGTGTATGCATTTGCAACATGTAGACATGTTATCCTGGTAACCATTGCTTAGTTTCAGCAGAATTGAGAAATTAAGTTGAAATGATCGTAGGTAATTATTTATATTTAAGTCACTATACAATTATTAATACTCGTGGGCACTTCGTGCCCAAATCATATACAGAATACATTCAGTTTTGCACCAATCCATGCTTAATTGAATAATTCGACGAGTGATGTAGATCAAATCATGGATACACAATATTAATAAAGGATACGTGTTTATATATATACTAGATGTATATGTGCCCATATTGTATACAGAATACACTTCATCAGATTCATCAATCTAATTATTTTATAAATGTAGACCTAATCATTACACGGTTTTCCCTTTTCGTTACTTTTTCGTTATATTGTATAAAATATGCACATGCAAGATTTGCTATTATATTTTTTATTGGCCATACAACATCAATGCCACTATCTACACACTAAATACACTACAAATCTTCAAATTAGTATTTTAATACATGAATGTGTTTGTTTTACTGATGGAATAATTTTTAATGTTTATAATGGCAGCCTTAAGTGCCATAAATTATGTTTGAGTTTCAGCAAAAGTTAAATATGAGCTGACGAGAGATGTAAACACAAACAGACACACACAGATTGTGTTATGTTTTTAGTGTACGTACATACATACACCTTGTAGCAAGTAGAGTAGAGATAACTCAGTGGCGTAAATCTTACTGGCATTCAGCTACGTATGTACGTACGTACGTCTGTCTGTCTGTTTGTCTGTGTGTGTGTTCTGGTAATAAACTTCTGCGTGTACAACAACTAGAATAAGGCAGAAGTAGGTAGCTAGCTAGCAACGCGATGTATTCAAACAAATAATTTATACACTAAAGTCACTGTACAATGACAACCTAAATTATTTGAGAATTCATCTCTTCCCACAAGATTTATTCGTGTTCAAAAGTGATTATTTACTTTTGCTTCTTGTATATCTTTTCGCGCGGTTAACAGAATAACGTAAAGTTTCGACTTGATTCCAAATTAAATGCTGTGCGTGAATTATTACTTTATAGTTAATCACTTAATCATGTTTATTTCTTTTATAAATAATCTCAATTTAATTACGTAAATCTATGAATGTGAAATAGGCAATTTGAGCATCTATAATTTAGGTTAGATGGTCGTTAATGCGTAGGGCAAAGGGTTAATAGAACAATGAAAATGGGGTAGCGCGCAGAGGACATCGTAAGTAGCCTTTAATTGTGAATTAATTCTTGCGATCTGTCTGTGTGCAATTGTGTGCCCAAGTACGTCCCTGTGCTTTAGCTGCAGCGGGGCTAATGCCGCGTTGATTACAGAGGCCTTGCAACTGTAGATTAGAAGTGGGGCCGCCCACATCCGGTTAATACCAGAAACCTAACAAATATTGTACCTAGGTAGGTAGATATAGGTAGACAAGCGTTGCTCACCTCCTAGAACACTTATGTATGAGCTGGGACTTACCGTATGGTTTCAATCAGGTCCCCTCATCAAATAATCACCACCAATATTCGTTTCCTCAACACATTTACAATACGGCACTATTTTTTGAACCGAAGATGCTACAGACACACGTCGATATCTGCGAAATTAAATATGATAATCATGAGACAATTTAAACGGAAATAAAAGTATTCAACTTTACTAAATTGATACTGTTGTTCTTTTTTACAAATGTATATAAATCTTGAGTTTACTTTCTTATATACGTTCGTATAAGTAAGTTGGAGGTCTAATGAGTACGGAATGTTAAGTCCCGGAAGATAGTACCTCTATGGAATCATACACCATGTCCAGTTTAATTACGTTATTGCTTCTCAAAGTGGGGTGAGTAAGACCGCCGTCTTAGTGGCACTAGTGGCTTATTGATTGTAATAAGATTACGTTTTAATTAATATACGTCCAAGCAATATATACTTCGTACTCAAAGACATATTTCCAATCATTTATTATCGACATTATCGAGAATATGTTACTGTAACATTATTTATTAAGTGCACCAAATTATAAGATTTACTTTAATTATATTCAAAAATATTTTACTGGTCTTCTAGATGGCAAAAAAACATAAATGAAAGCAATTTGTGTTCATTGAACAATACTAGTCTTTTAATATGAACACAGAACGCATGCGTACGCGCTACAATCTTTAAATTTAAATATATATATATATATATATTACTGCTTTCTTGAACAAATTCTATAACGCAATTAAAACACGAGTTTTTAATTATCCCTGAAGGGAATTAGACTTAAAGTGCCCTTGTGTTAAAGTCTTGGTGTGAATAGGGTGTTATGATATGAACCTAGACTGAATAGTGAATATATGGAACAAGTCTGGTATAACTAGTTTTTGTTGGTGTGTTATCAGTGAGGTGGTTCAGTTACATTTCATTTCGTTCGTCAATAAGTTTGTAATAAAACACCGGTAGAAAATTCGGTTATAGCCGAAGCTCGTATCATCGCTTACCGATAAAGGTAGATGCTCCACATTTACTGCCACATTATGGCGCCGTTTATTACCGTTCACTTTCGGTACTTCTTCCAAGAAATGCATAAAAATTCCACCTTAACCCTCGAATATTGTTATGGCCAGAATAATATATATATATATATATATATATATATATATATATATATATAACCCGTTTTAAAACGAATATGAACTTATATATCTTTAAGCAAGAATATTGAACGGGGAGTATATTTAAGTTGACCGTCAGTGCACCGTCAATGACCGGCAATTTTCGCGTTGCTTATATTTTCAACCTACTTGAAAATTGAACGATTGCTTACTAATGTATAAATGTAAATTTGTACAAGTCAGTTCGGTTAAGGGAGTAATTCGGTTTTAATAAACAGTAAACCTCCTTAAGATGAACTACAAGCTTATTAATAATATCAAATAACCAACCAATTTCGAAGCATCAAATTTAATTAACTTAATGAATCATATATGTGTCTGTCGGCTGTAACTAAGTTAATAATCTACTACCTATCCGAACGTATCTGTTGCTATCAATTTCGACTTTAATACAGACTGCTATTCCCTCTGCCAGGACTAACACACAGACACACAGACAGACACACTATGCATCTTGTATGCACCACAGATTAGTGCATCTGTCATAGCGGAACCAAAGCCAACTCCAGTTTAATTAGAATAATGAAAAAGTTAGTGCCAGCCAGACAGACACACACACAAATTATTATTATTACTCTATTTTTACCAAGTGCATGCATCAGTGACATGTTTTTTAAATGGCTGCTACACGATTCTATTCCTGTTTTCGTTTTGCCAAAATTATACGCTTTTATAAATTTTAACATTTAACAACTATAGCTTAATGTATATATATATATATATATATATATATATATATATATATATATATATATATATATATATATATATGTGTATAGTGAATAAAGCGTTCCACACATACATCTGTGTCTCTTCGTATTATGGTAATTGCAGATTAAAAAAATTGTGTTAACTTTGCTGTAAAAGTAAGTTTAATTTTAATGTTTTTACCACATATCTTGATACTATTTCAAAAGCTTACTCTATAATTACTTAATAAGTAGGAATTAACTCTGACTTAAATTACCCTTACATTAAGTTTAATTAAAAGGAAATAACAAGCAGAAACATTTATTTAAATAATAATAATTTTTAGTATATTTAAAAATTAAAAACAAACACAATTCGATACGTACAACGCACCAATGCGTTCAGCGCACCTTATAATTAATGCGATACGAGTGGTTTTTAATTAATATGGCCCTTTGTTTTGCAATTTGAAAAAATATTGTAGATATTTTGAAAATTAATATTTTTTTATGGCCTTTGGGTTAACAATATGAAAAAATCTTGCAGATATAAAATACCTTAGAATTATTAGTAGAATTTTTAGGTGTTCTAATTATTTTTATAAGGGCAGTATTAAGGGGGGTTTAAAACTTTGGGGCCTTATAAATTGGAAAGTATACGGGCGATTGAATTTAAACTGCGAGCGGATTCAAATGGGGTGCTATATAACATGTGTATCAAATTTGGTGTAAATCGCTCCGGTACCTTCAGAGTTATAGAGGGCACAAATTTGGTCTTACATGCGAACGACAACTAACATACAAGTATTAAGTTATATATATATTTTTAGATTCAGGGCGACACTTTTTGTTCATGAAATTTTTGATCCGATAATGCTACAGACACACGACCGATTGCTTTAGCTTCTTCGGTAAAAAATTGCATTAAAATATTGTATGTTGTTACGCGGTAGTGTGGTCATTTCTTTTGACTTACGAAAGGTTCTGGTAAATGCGAAAAATTATTATTATTACACACACACTGTAAAAATAAAAGTACACTTTCAGACTGTAATCGTCCAGAACAGAATTCGTTATTTACGCGTTTTCTAACCACTGCTTTTATAGCAGTGGTTGTTCAACTTTTGTTTGCAATTTCCGGTAATTTTGTCCCGGTAAACATCTTTAACAACTGCGATTATTCTGCGTTATTTATTTTCATGTTTTTGACCCGGCGTCAAATGACAAATGTTTCTAGATTAAATTCAATTAATATTTTATGGTTTACTAAAGTTTTTAATTATTAATTTTAATTGATTAATACCCAAAATTAATAATCATGCGATTTGACAAGCCTTGTTGAATTTTGATGAGTGATATTTTATGACCTGAACGTGGAATGGACTTATCTCGTTTTGTGGGTCAATATGCGTAAATGACTTTATGGTTTGACATTAAACAAGCAGTGCCAACCTAATAAAAACATTTTATCACCCGTTGCTTAAATCTATTCAACGCAGGATCCATCAAAATAATTATTTCATTTCATGGCAAGTTGTTATATGCTTGTTAGCTCACCGCACGTAGTACAGAAGAGATAGAACATTCAGTTGTGTATCTGTAACATTCTGGGATCAAAATATATGCTTAACAAAAAATTACGCCCTAAATTCAAAAATATTATAATTCATATACGTTGTTTGTTCACTAAATAGCTTATACAGTGAGCTGTAGGCATTATTGCTTGTACCTACGCTTGTTTTTATTAAAAATACATATAATATTAATCATAAATTATTTATTTTGTAAAATAAAGTTACACTTAAAACAATATTAATATTTATAAATGAACATATAAAAAGGAAAGGAACTTCCTTTTACGTTTTCATGCTTTCTCGGTTCATCTCTCGTTTATTCCCTTTATATTCGTCATGCATTATGTTCGTATATTATTATTATTTATTTATTTTAATAATAATTATATTAAAACTATGAATATTACTTTCAATAATAACTTAATTTATTTGGCATCTAATTTTATACCCATATAATCTTACAAATCATTTTAATATCCATTAATAAATTCAAAGAAAGTTATCGCCAAATAATCTATGACCGTTTTCGGCAAAGTACGGATTCGGCGTCACCTTTCGGCTCTAAAGTTGAATTCATCATTTAATCTTGGTATGCAGGGCCACCGGACATTTTCCGAATATCTTCACCTTCTGATGTCAAATACAGTCGTCCACCTAAATACCCCATCGTCACGCATACCAATTTAATGAAAAACCTTCAGAATTTCATTTGGATGTTTGCTATTTTTTCTATAAATTAAATAAAAATGTTTTGAAACACATTTACTTTATAATATTTGTTGAATTAATTAATTTATTTGTACAAACAACTCTCACTTAACGAACGTTTGGTTAAACACTCACTGAACGAATCTAAATAAATCGATAATCGATTTTAAAATATGAAATATTTTAGCCTGTTAATAAAATGTTAACAAATGTTTGAAATATCTCAAGATTATTGGGCAGTAAATACAGAAAAACAGTTATTAAATTTTGGCGTAATGGTTAAGAGTCTAGAGGTCTTGGGGATAGTTAGGGTGCGAATCCTGCTCATGCCAGTTTGTATTTTTACAAATACATATAAACAAACATATAAATAATACATCTAAGTGTTTATATATTAATTAAATGAAGCATTAATTAAAATATTTAAATTCCTACTTATATTTAATACAGCTGTATTTAATCAAAGGTAATATTTAAGTAAGGCATTTAAATACAGCGTGTAGACTTGTAGATTCTTTGATATGTGCCGATAAAGTTGAATAAAATGGTTAAAAAGAAAAAGCTCCCACTTGAGGCAAGCATTTTCTATAAATCTGCCCCGTTACGGATCTGTGTTATTGACAGCCGTCTGCTATCATATATGAGCCCATTTTTACATCTGGGTCATGTCATTATGTCAATGCAACCGCCTTGTATGTGTCCTGGTGTCCATGGCCGTGTGTGTGGTTCATTCAAATTCGGATAGATGTCAGGCCAACGACGCCACACCGGTTGGCGTCGCATTGAACCATCGGCGGCGCCACCAGTCTGTGCGGAGCACCGATTCCACAACCACAGACTCACTCACTCGTGCGATCACCACTGATATCATATAATATCACACACACTGGATAGATTATTAAATACCAAAAAAAATTAAACTTATTTGCAATCATAAATATTATTAATCTCAAAACGATTATTACATTTATATTTTCGTATTCCAAGTAAAAAGTTATCATGAAAACGGATATACACGTATATATATATATATATATATATATATATATATATATATATATATATATATATACATGTATATATATATATATATATATATATATATATATATATATATATATATATATATAACAAAATTCAGGTTTCTGTAAACTAAAATGTCTTCTGATCTAATTTTGCGTTAAGAGTGATGAAAATGTGGGTCCCATTTTTTTTTTTGTGTTGCTTCAGGCAGATTGTCGTAGTGTGCGCTGCTTATCAGAAGATTGTTGTCAGGAATAAGAAAATGAAAGCGATTCAAGTCGCATATTTATTCAAGTTTAATATATGCTAATTGTTTTCCAATATTGAATTTTGTTTCGGGATGTACACATTATTTTTTTGTTTTGCGCGACGTAAAGCCTTCTCATTCATCTGGGTGTAATATAAAAGAAAAAGATTTGCTTTTCCATTATTCTTTTATCTTTGTATTCGTTATGGCATCTGTTATTGACGCGAATATTAATTTTCTTGTATTATTGATTCTATTTGGACATAAATAACAAATATCTCATTTAGATATATAATGGTTTTCACGGTAGATATCCTAATACCACTATAAATGTATAGGTCTAAGCACCTATGCCTCCAGCTCGCCTTATAATAATTAATAAATTTATTTTATTATTTAAATGTCCTTTGGGTACACAATTAAAAGATAATTGATTTAGAAAGTCTAAATAATTTTAATAAATCATTTTCCTGTATATAATAAATATGATTTATATTAAAAAATACTTATGGCCCTTTGGGCTTGCAATATAAAGAAATTTTATTGATGAAAAGCATGTTAGATTTAAATGTAGAATCTTTGATTATTTAAATTCTTTTACTTCAAATTTTGGGGCTCTACAACTCTGGACGTATATAAGCGATTGGGTTTAAATTAGGAATGAATTCAAATGAGACTCTAAATAACATGTGTAGCCATTTTGGTTTAAATCGCTTGGGTACCTTCAGAGGAGTACAAGGCACAAATTTGTTTCAAGTATTTAACACACAAATATATAAATATATTAGGTACATCTGAGTGTTTCTACCGGGCAACGACGGTGCACTGACGGTCATTTGAAACTACAACCTGGGTCAAGATATTTTTTTTGGGCTTCACTAATCTTACAGACAGACGATTGAATACTACAGGTTCTTTGTATTACTGTATAGCAAATTAACGATTTTCTTAAATGCACACCTTGTACTTTTTAATTATATTAAGATAATTAGAAGCGGTCATAATGACCGTTAATACAATTATCTAGTTAGTAGTCAACTAAAAAATGAAGCATGAATTTAAATTTGAATTCTTAAGTCAGGCTTAAATTAAAATGCATATAATGTAATGCAAAGATTACAAATTAAGAACTACTTAGCTAAAATACAATTCGCGCTTTCTACAATTAGCGGGTACAGAATTACCGTTAGAGGCGTTTCCAATGCTGTCTTTCATTAGCAAATTAGGCCCTTAAGTCAAGCGAATATTCACGGCTCAGTACGTCCATTAGCTTAAAGTCTGTGGTGCTCTCGTCGGTGGGTTAGATTGACCGGGTGCTTCGCTATCGACGACGCTCACTTAAGGTTTTGCGTGATCCACGAACATGGCACGGTACATTTCACTATCCTTAGCGGGGATCAGTGTCTCTTAGCCCCACCTTGCCCCTATACACCCCTGTCTCAATCGCACTGTGTCTTGGTGAACACGGGCCCCTTCCCCCCACCACCCTCCCCCCTTACACATAATAAAGCGTGTTCCCTTTGCCAAAGTTGAGTCTGCGGTAACTGCGATCCGAATTTACTTTTGTTCCAATAGCCACGTTATCGGAATGAATTTTTTATCGATTTTCCTGATTAATATTCTTTTGTTGGTGTTCTTCCTCTTCTTCTTATTCTTCTTCTTGGAATTTAATACAACATTTTTGTTGTTTAATATTGGATGAAACACATCTGTATTTATTTATTTATTGTTTCTATAGGGTTTGGAGCACACTAGGGATTCTTTTCAATCGGTGTTTTATTACGAAAATATTTATATATATACATATATATATAGCCTAAAGCTAAACGTGGCTTAAAGTTGTGTATAACTCGTTTTAAACCGAATATAAACTTATATATCTTTGAACAAGAATATTGAACGGGGAGTATATTTAAGTTGACCGTCAGTGCACCGTCACTGACCGGCATTTTTCACGTTGCTTATATTTTCAACTTACTAGAATTTTTGTCAAATTGTGAACCCAGGGGCTATAAATTAATTTATAAATTAAATCATATATTTATTTATAAACTTTTAGCAATATTAAAACAGTAACAAATATATATTAAATTACAAAAATAAATTCGTGATGCACTTTTTGTAGTCAACAATATAATAAATTATATTTCTCTGGACTGAAAAGGAGAAAAAAGAAACACTTTGGGCATCAAATAATAAATTTGTGCTGCACTATCTGTGTGTGTGTGTGTACAATTTAGTTTGTCTGTCTAAAAATAGCGTGGTGAGTGAGAGAGAAAGCGAGAGTTGTCGTAATTTTGAACTTGTTTGTGCGATTAACCTATCCGTATAAAAACGCTAGAAATAAATCAAAATAAGGAGCCGTGTAACCAAGATATATCGTATGTACGACGCTAAATGGAATATGATATACTGTATTGACCAAAAAAAGTAGGGGAACCCCCGCGCTCGCCCACCTTCACCCCATCGTGATTTTTTGTCACTGTAAAGGTTTACCGAATTTATATAACTTATAAGAATGTGTTTATTATTTTCCCTGAATTAAATTCGATTATTTCCGGTTTAAAAAGACTAGATTATAATTATATTTATGTTAAAATGCGATATGAGTCTGTTGTTAGTGTGTGAGGTGGCCACGGTGGCGTCGTCATATCGTGGCAGCACTGTCGTTTCCGGTCACTCGTTCACACTGCACTTTGTGTATATATACGAGTACATAGATTTGCTTTCGCATGTTTCAAAGATTTGAAAAAGTTTTCGTCGCTCGCACAGAACATAAACTTATCTGCGCATGCGATTTTTTCCTTCTTTTTGCGAACGTATATGTTTGCTGATACAACTTATATGTATGTTTTCGTTCTGTGAAATATATTTATATTTGAATAAGTATATTTGCACGAGAACGAATTTCACAAACAAATATTACTTCTTTTAAATTTTTTACGCAAATATTTAGTTTGTGCTTACGAGATTTTGACTGTTGCAGAAATATTCATATTTAACTAAATTCCTTATTATTATTGAAAGTTTGCTCCTGCAACTTTTTTAATATCTCGAAAACGGCATAAAAAAACAATAAAAACTGCAGATATTAAACTTTTAACAACTTAAATTAAATAAATTGTATGAAAAATGTTAATTTACTAATAAATCGTATTTGAAAATCATTCATTACTTCCAGAACTATCATTTTACTTTTGCTCCTTATTTAAAAACTCGTAAACGACACGAGTTATAATCCATTTACAATGTTCCATTTAGTATAAAAATCCAGTTAGATCTATTACAAATATTGTAAACGTTCACAGCAACAAAACTAATAATTAAAACATTTATTTTGTTGCTGTGAATGCTAGCATTGTTTATCACAAAACAAACTGAAATATTGTTTGTACTTTTACTGCAAAAACAACATTAAAGTAAAAATTATAGATATAAAAGTAGATGTATTAAATTTTTTTTCGCAACTTTTGATTAAAAAATTATTTTGAAAATTGTATTTTTTCATTTTTACGTAAATGGTTAATTTTTTAGACGATTTTTTTGTAGAAGTTTAAGATACAAAGTTTTATGGCAACTTTTATGCTAATTTTTTTTCTAAAAATGTATTAAAATTATTTAAAAATCCTTTTTAAAAATAAATTTATATTGTCAGTATTATTAGTATTTTAAATCAAATTAAAGTAATATTATAATTAATAGATAGTATATGCATAAGTAAAAAGAAGGCCACTCCAGATTATCTAAAATTAAATAACTTACTATAGTTTATAAATAGGTATTATTCTAAATATATATTTTTCATTAAGTTTAATTATGAGCTTCAGATGCGCTGGAGGCATTGGTGCTATAATAACATTTTGAGTTGTTCTCTTATATTAAACATTAAAAGTAATAAAATTTCGTTGTAAAAGGCTTCTACTTTACTCAATTATTTATATATATCTAAATAAGTCTGAAATTAATTGGTATTTACCGTTGCTAGACAAAGAACGAGATAAACAAAAGACCAGCACTTTAAAATAAAATTATATGAGTTTATAAAATTGTTTATTATTTATATTAAAGGATGTATTAATTAAAACAATTATATTTCGTTTAGTATAATTATAAGCACAACTAGCGCAGTAAGCATTGATGCTTTCACTCAAATAACACTATTCAGGGTTGCATTTGCATATATAGAACAATGTTTATAGGGTTTTTTAGTTCCGCAAAATATATATGTTTGTTAAAATGGCGACTCCATCAAAAATAATTATTTTTCGTTTAGTATAAATTTAAGCACAAATTGCGCAGGATGCATTGGTGCTTTCACTCAAATAACACTATTCCGGGTTGCATTTACATATCTAGAATAATATATATCGGGTTTTATAGTTACGCAATATATATATATATATGACTCCACCAAAATAAAAAACAAACAAAGTGTTCAACTGTGATGAGCATAAAAGCCAATTTCGCTGAGCGAATCCGTTAATAAACCTGAGCCAACAATACGTGTATGAAAGGCGCAGGCGAGGCAGGGCTGCCACTCAAAACAGGCCCTTATAACCCCCAAAAACAGCGATAATCCTTACGCGTAGCGAAACTTCGTAGACCTATTAATGTACAATGTATATCTTGGCTTTTAGCTTAAAAGCACGTGGAAATCAACGCATGCGCTAAGTGAAAGCTCCCTGGTGCGCCTGTGCTTTCGCTCGGCGCCGATTTTGAGGCATGTGTGTGTGTCTGTGTGTCGGTGTGACTGTGTTTACAGCGGACGCCACCGCGACGCTCGGATTACTGGCGTAGTTGTCAGTCGTGCACCGGAACGTGGTTAGTTACGTATCGCGGCGCCCGGATTCGTGTACTTTACCGGAGTTTTAGTTCGACGAGCGTGCGAGTGCGACAGATACACTCACACAAATTATTTGTCGGTAAGAATATGCATTACATTTTTATTTAATTCATAAACAAATATTTAGTTTTGCATTTTAAATATTTTTTTTAAATAATTCGTAGATATAATTTTTAATTATAAATTATTTTACAAACAGTAATTTTATACTTGTATTATAGCATTTACTAAATATTTATCCTACCTATTATTAAACTGATTAGTTTTTAAACAATATATAAATTAATAAATGTTGAGTGGCCCACACTCTACTAACTTATACGTAGTTTGCACTAAAACAAACACAGTACGTTATTCAATTACTGTTTCTTCAATTTAAAATATAGTTTGCTTGTTTAATATTTTTAATTTTATAATTAAAATTAATTACCATTAATTTTATGCTATTTTGTACCCGTGAAAAAATCCAGCATAGGTCATTCGATTTTTTAAAATATAATGTGTACCTATAGCAACATAAATAAATACCTATAAGATTTTCCGTAGCAGTTTTCTCGTAACTGGTACATTTTCTGGAAAAACTTTTCAAACAAAAGTTTTGCAAAATATAAATATCTTTTATTTTGAAAATAACTATTTTTGCCATAAGTGCAGCCATTTTAGTGATATTGGAGATAGAATAATAAATGAATAAATAATAGCAATTGAGATTTTCCGTAGCAGTTTTCTCGTAACTGGTACAGTTTTTACAGAAACTTTTCAAACAAAAGTTGTGCGAAATATTAATATCTTTTATTATAATTATTACTATTTTTGCCATAAGTGCAGCCGTTTTAGTGATATTGGTGATAGAACAATAAACTAGTTATATTCAATTCTGGGAAACGTTGAAATCTCGGGTTTTTAATTTTTCATCATTACTAGACTTTGTAAGAGGAAGTAAAATATAATTTAATAATCTGTATTGGCCTTCACTGACCCTCTTATACAATGTTTTTAATATATATGTATATATAATTATTTATAACTGTAGTACTACTATTTTTTTAAATACGTAATAATTATTAAAGAAATTTGAATATCTTTGACTCATACAAGCATAATAATATTGACAATGTAGCAAGAGTAAACTGTTATTCTTGTGTGAAGTATCCTTTATGAAAAGGATGTACACATTTTAAATTCAAATCATCATAAACATTATCATGTTTAACCAAGAAAATAAAGGAAATTGAGAAAGAAAGAAAACCATGTATCAAATGGAAATATATTTGAGTTGGAGATGTGACATGTGCGCTCTTTTGGGACACAATATGTCCTCTCCAGAACGTTACAAGGGGAACCTTGTCAGCTTATTTATTAATGTTATTGGAGTGCAGGCAATAATTTCCAAGTATATAGTAATGTTTCAGTGAAATATATGACCGTTGGAGATGTCATGGTTGTGCTCTAATGGGTCGCTCTGCAAAACTATTTTTGTACCGGGGCAGTACATTTAATTAGGTTTAGTGCCCCAGATTTCCGAAAATACATAAATCCTTAATGTTTTTATTATTCTTTGGCTGTCTTGCTGGGTTGGGTGCCTTCGCGCTTATAAATAACTGCGGTAACATTATTATAGCAATATTTTCCACATGGGATTTCCCCCGATTTCCCAAGACTGAACCCCGAGAAAATGCTTTCCGCAAATATTTATTTGTTATTTTTTCACTATTTACTCACGGTTATTACAAGAAAATATTGGAAATTGAAGGGTGGATTTATCGGGCGAAGATGGCTACATTTTATATATATATATTTATTTATTTATTTATTTCTAGCTTTATTTTATACTTCAAAATTATTATTTATCACTTTTAATACGATTTGGTACGCGTAAGACGCTCCAATGCGTCCTGCTCTCCTAATAAGTTATATATTTTAATTATTATGGCCGTTTGGTTAACAATTTGAAAAGCAAATTACAAGATAATTCGCCACCTGAGATAGTGAACTATATTCTGTATACAATATGGGCACATGATGCCCACGGGTAACCCTAGTAACGACAACAAAACATAATAGTTATTTTAATAGTGAAAGTTAGTATTATAATCGCGTCATTCTGTAACCCGACGTATTCCTGATGCAGTCGTTCTCAGGATGATTAAAAGTTGTTCCGTTCAGCAGCCCTCGGGTCGTATATATACGCATGTAGTCGGTCCGCCGTGCAGCCAATATGTTTACAATTTTCTAGCTTATTTATGAGTGCACAAGTTTTATTGCAGCCGCGCAACTTTGATAGCTGCACCCGGTAGTTTATTGATAGTTTAGTTCGGCTTTGAACGGCACATTTATTATGAAACTTATGGTATACGAACACCTGCAGCGCCAGACGTGTTTTTTTTTATTTTTGCGCGCGTTTGCGTGTCTAGTTTATTAATAAAAATACATCTTTAATAATGTTGCCATATTTTGCTAAAACTTGGGCACTTTAAAAAGCTTCTTAGCTTCTTGCCCCACCTGTGTACAAAGTCATATATTTACAGTATATATATATATATATATATATATATATATATATATATATATATATATATATATATATATAAATATATATAAAATCGCCACCCGTTAAATTATTTAATTAGACAAATTACTCGGTGACGAATAGACTATATTTAATATATGATATGGGCACATGGAGTGCTCACGAGTTGACATAATTAAATCTAAAATGAATTTCAGTTTCAATATGAATCCAGCTTGGTTCTAATTTGTATTATCCTGTAAATGAAACTGATACAATTGATTAAACAGAGAATGCATTTTAATTATTTTGTGTTTTAATTTCGGTCGAAAATTAAGTGTTACAACTGTTGTAATTAAGAATAAATTGTGCGAAATATCTGTTCGTTTACATGGGCACGCACTACACGAATGGGTGTACCGAAAAAAATTAAAAGCTCTTGGTGAAAATCCTGACGCAGCAGTGTCCAATTAACCTACTTTAAATTGTAGTCAGCTGATTCTTAATTCGCAAAACAATTTATAATCAAGTGAATGAACACATTTTCTATTGTAATATTTTAGGAAAATCAAATCAAGTTAGATTTTTTATTATTACATTACGAATTTTTGGATACTTTAAATTTAAATTTAATAATAATTAGTTTGGCAAAGCACATTTATCATGTTATATTTATTTTAGCGAAAAAGCGTAACGTTCACCTAAAATTTGTTTACCGTTCCGAACTGTTTAACCGCTCGCAAATATTTTACCGTTTCCCGAACTCGTTCTAACCGGAAATTTAATGTTATACCTTTTACCCACATAAGCGAGGATTCCCGTCAGTAAATTTGATTACGTTATTTATTTTATTTGAATTCAGATATTTAAAAGTTATCGTAACATTTTATTGAGTGGGAAATAAAATAATGCAATTAGCGAATAGCGCTAATGCAAAATAGATTGAATATGTTTCTGGTTCACAAAATGTATATGAGGTAATTGCTAATAGACACATACACACACAGAGAGTTGTGCCTTTGGCGATCTAATCTGCACTAACATTAGTCTGCTAGTTAGTGCATAACTCATAGTGGCCTGAGAGGTCCGCGTCTACTTTGAAATATGAAATAATGGAAATTGTGTGCTCGTCTGTTCACAAACTACTACTAGATAACACTCAAGCGAATTCGACTCATTTCCAAATATATACGTCAATGCACTATTACTCATTCGAGCACCGTTAATTCAATGCCAAAATTAAAATTATTCAACTTATATTTAATAATGTAATGTGAAGTATAGTATATTTATTAATTATACGGCGAGCTGTAGGCACTAATGCCAGTATTCATGCTTGTTTATGTATATATATATATATATTTGTTGTACGTCTGAAAATCGGATTGGATTCTTATATTTGTGTGTTTAATTTCGTTGAATGGGTGCAAACGATAAATAAATAAATAAATCAATAAATAATTCAGCGCATGAAAATCCCAGCTGCAAGCAAATGGTTCTTAGGTGAAGAAGACGCAGTCAGCATTCTTCCTGCATAGTTTAATCCTATTCAGGATACATACATACATACAGACATACATACAAGACTGCGTTAGCTAACACACACACATAAAACAAAGAGTAGTCTTTGGAATAGAACGCGACCAGCTTGCTAGATCCGAAGCGTCTATCTGGGGAGAATATAAGTCTAATGCCGTGAGAATTCCGACAAATACAATTTTATACCGTTTCATTGGCTGTTCTGATCATACGATTCGCTCCTATTCGCTCGACACAACTTTTCTTTTGTTTTGATACACTTTCTAGCATTTGTTTAATGTCTTTCTCAACCACCATTTTTGATTTAAAATTCAAAACAGGGATTTGCATATGCAGTCTTGATCCCTTTTAGAAGTTTTCTTGCTGATACACATAATCATCTATCTATATTTATTTATACAATACACTACATAAGTATTTGCACATCCAAAACAAACTAAAATAAACTCTTGAGTATTTGTTTTCAAGGCCATATTGTAACAATATATGTAGCAGTTTTCTCGTAACTGGTACATTTTTAAAAGAAAATTTTCAAACAAAACTGGTGCGAATTATTAATATCTTTCATTATGTACATAACTATTTTTGCTATTAGTGCAGCCGTTTTAGTGATATTGGAGATAGAACAATAAATGAATAAATAAAAAGATTTAAGATTTTCCGTAGCAGTTTTCTCGTAATTGGCACATTTATCAAAACAAAAATTCAAACACAAGTTATATGGAAATTTGCATTTTATCAACTTCAAAGCGCGCTAACAGCAATTTCTAACGGTCTTTCACCACTTTAATTAGCATTTTTGGAATCAGCGTAGTCAAATTAATCTAAATATATGTCAAACTCAAAAATAATTATGCGATTTTTTTTCCGAAAAAATGGCAAGGGGTACCCCTTACCGTTTTTGCGAAAATCGACGATTTTCAATGTTTTTTCTCGCGGTTTGCTGTGGCGGTCGTAATTATATTCCAATTAAGTTGAAAAAATTTGACAATATACACCAAATATAATTTGTTTGACTGTCCAAATTTCAATTCTCTATCTGTTATAGTTTGGTCGGAAAAAATTTGCAAAGTTTGATAAAAATGTAAAGTTAAAAAAATTCCGTGAAATGGGTCCAAAAATTTTTTTCTTTTCAAACCGGCTGAAAGTAAGTTTCTAGAGTAAATAAATATCGGGGAACTCAAATCTGTTAACGGCGGCTCGATACTATGCACCGTTTTTGACTTATATGGAAATTTGCATTTTATCAACTTCAAATCGCGCTAACATCAAATTCTAACAGTTTTTCGACAAATTAATTAGCATTTTTGGAATCAGCGCAGTCAAATTAATCTGCCACACCCATGCATACGTACATTTTGTGTATATCGCGAAAACTAATTGCACTATTATCTGCATATGTGTGATAATTTCGAGACAATATAATTAAATAAAGGCAGTGTGTCCGAAGTGAACGTTAATTAATATAATCTGCACACAGGAGCGGAAAATAGTGTATTGTCCCTTTGCGAAAGTTGTATAGCCGCAAGCAAATGCGAATTTGCCAAACAAAATACACGATAAAATGACGAACGTACGTGCGAGCTAGCTGCATACAGACACTATAGATTGTCGGTGCACTACATCTTGAATAATATTACAACATTGGATAAAGCATTTCAGATTTGTTTTGTTCTTGGCTTGCATTTGCGATACGCTGCGCCACAAAAGCCCTTTTCACGAATATCATACTTGAATATAGTTAAGGTAATACTTATTGTATATTCGCTTTGGTTTCACATTCTTCTTATTCGCTCTTTCAAAGATATATATATATATATATAATAATTTTTGCATAGTTTGCCATTTGCCAATTACATGCAAATATTCTGCGAATTTACTTCAACGTAATCGTAAACATTAACGAGGTAACGCTTATTTACAATTCAAAACTAAACTGAACTTTAGTGAACTTGAAATATCAGACGAAAATGCAATTGTAGCAAATAAAAACAAAATAACTTTGTAATTTGCATAAATATGATAATTTTATCACAAAATTAAATCCAGTGCTACTTTCACTGTCTACGTAACTACATTTATGCAAATTTCTCACTTGAGCATTTTTTTTGTTAAGTTTATTTTAATTTTACCTGCATTTTAAATTAGTTTTAATTTTATTTTTAGCTTTAAGGGAAATCTACAACTAATTGCAGACAAATTACCGAATACTATAGGTCTTTTGTACTATCGTACGTAGAGCTAAAATTGAAGATATATATATTTAATTTAAATTAATTTTAGTTGAGGTTAGGGATATCTAGAACACACTACCGAATACTATAGGTCCTTGGTACTAAAAATGCTTCTTATTCTATTGCAGATAACGCAATTTGTGTGCTTTATTTTGTAATTAATGTTATAGTTGAGAAGGGTAAATCCCATGGCATTTGAAGTGTGTGTGTGTGAAATTTGGATACACAAAACATATAATAACTCTATTAAAAGGTGGTAGAGGTGCGTCGTGGCGCGTGGCGTCGCCGTGGTGGCGCATTAATTGTCTCTTAATTGTCGGTTGTACATTACACGAAATAATAATTCATTTATAAAGTTTCACAAAATTATTTACTTTTCAGTAGCAGCTAATATTATTAACCCTATTCCTTTGTACCTTCATTACTATTTTAATACATACATATATATATATATATATATATATATATATATATATATATATATATATATATATATATATATATAATTTACATGAGCTCTAGTTTATAAGTTAAGCTAACTTTTAAAATCAATTAGCACTTATACTTTCTTACTATCTGTTTTTAATAATTAAACTGTAATTACAACATATCAAAGAAATTCAAAATATTTTTTTTTATTTTCTTTGCCATATTTGCAACAATCTTTGTCTGAGAGATTTTCTTCTAAATATGATTTTTATTGGTTTAAAATATGAATGAAAAATGACCAAATCGTGTGAAATTACAAAAGGGCAAATTTAATTTGTAATAACTCTGAAACTTAATGTCTAAAAATTCTGAAAAAAATCACACGCTTTAAACGCTCTTTTTATATTCATAATTTCATAAATTCTTATTTTTCAAAAAACAAATATATATTATTTTAATGAATATTTTAAATTTCAATAATATTTATTTAAATTTGAAATTTAGCAATCGCGATAATATTTTGAAATATTAATGGATAATAATCGTGAAATATTAATGGAAATACACATTTGATTATCCCTGAATGGAATCTGATTATGTGTGTGTGTATATGTATGTGTCTAAGAACGCTTTAGAAGTAAAACTGTTGAAAGTAAAATTATGAAAGTTAAAACGAGTTAAAAATTCGTTTTATTAAATAAATTTAAAATCGCGATTGTTTCTGGTGACAATCTCAGCGTTTTTAATTAACTGGAAAACGCGAATGCACCTTCCTACCTATTTGCAAGATGATAATATCTACGTGTTGTGCTGTAATCGCATTAAAACTTTAAACCAGTCTTTAAATTGCTTTGTTTTTAGTCATAACCACACAAAAAGATATTACGGGATTATTAACTTGCATTGTTTTACACTTTTAAACTTTCAACGCGATTATCTTGGCCAAAAATACTTTAATGAATTATTTTCTAATAAAATTAAACCCGACTTTCTCATATTAAATTTTTATTCTCATATACTGAGTAATAAGTAAGTAAAATTAAAATTTCGAGCACGAGATATTCACGGAAATACACGACTCTCGCTGTGAACGCTCTAAAGTTTGTTGAACATAAATTTATTATCTCTCTATTAATTAAAATAAAAAAACGTTTGCATTTCCCAATTATTCCCATTATTTAAACAAAAGTAACTGGAAATTTAATCACTTCAATTTTTAATAGACTAATCACTATACATTTTGTACGATAGCTAAAAAGTGGGATTAATATTGTAAAATGGATACGTGGCACCTTTGTGCCCTAAACGTGCAATTGTTTTACATTTCTAAGCTTGAATAAACTGTTATTTAATAATTAATGAAAGTTCAACAACGTAGACTATCGTTAGAATAGCAAGTAATTTAAGTGAAGAGAATATAGAGTGTTTTAAAAGTGCTTTTAGTGCGCACAGAGAGCACCTTTGTGCACTGACTGTAAAACTATTTAGTGAACATGAGAATAGTAGTGGGTAAATGATTCATTTAAAATCGAACCCGAAAACTCATGCACGGCATACGTAATTTTCAGTCGGCTTTGAAGTGATGCAAAACCAAGGCCAACCAGATAATGATGAGGGTAGTGTACATGTATTAGGGGAAGCACACACACACAATAGAGTTAGAGTCTAAAGTTACAATAGTTGTGTCGTGTCGTCGTCGACTTGTTATTAAATACGAGTCTATTGTCTGTTGATTTTAGTTTCAATGTATTGATACGGTGTGTCCCCGTTTCACCTATATGTGAACGTACCACATTATTTAAATGTAATTGAGCACTAGACACGGATGCCATCAGGACATTGGCTATTGTTTCACTATAAACGACCAACCACTTTAGTGGTTAACCGGTTATCTGTTTACCAAGTAACCGGTTGGTAACTAAAGGAGCAAAAGTAAAATAATGAAACCATATTTAGATATTCTGGAAGCTTTCTACCGAATTTCTTTTTAAATACGGGTTTTCGAATAAATGGGAAAAAGAGAAAAGGATTTCTATTCCATACAAATTTGATTTATATGTAGCTATGAAAATATATCAAATATTGAAGGGATGCCTGTCTGCCTCTGTGTGTGTGTGTGTCTGTACATATACATTTCTTTTGCAATAGTAAATTTATACGGATATTATCTTAATATCCATATCGTGATCCTGACTGATTAACTCGTCATTTAGAAAATTATTTGATTAAACAAAATGTATTGATCTCGACGGTACGGTAGAGCCACCTACAGAGGTGGCTCTACCGCTTTTAAGCATTTAACTTAAACATAGTATAATTAATTTTTATATAAACCATAAGGATTTCGAATAATAATAAAAATGAGCTTTTTTTGCTAATATGATGTTAATACCCCCTTAAGCTAGCTTAAAAAATAACTTATACTATGGTTCATTATAATTTGAGCTTAAAATGCTCGTGTGAAATTTTTAACAAAGCCTCATCTGGGGTTTAAGAACGGATTAATCCATTTTTAATTTATTCATTTTGGTAAAAATTAGTTCAGGGTTTACAGATAACATTTAGGATAATTAGGAACGAAATAAGGTTTATTTATATATCCTGATATCCATGTCTGTGTGTGTGTGTGTGTATGTATGAAATGCTTACGGAAGCACACGTATATTAGAGCAAGCAGAAGCTGAAACCAAAAAAATGTCCGTAGCATATAACGTATTAGGAGCGCATGACTGGTCTTCAATTCAGACACACAGACACAGACACACACACACACACTGCAACTCAATTCTAGCTGACCCTTGTCCATTTGCCTTGTATTCATATCATGACTATATTATATACAGATATGTCTACGGATATTTGTTTATTTTACTAAACTGCTGAATCAACAATTCCTTTAACTTTATCTCCTATTTATGTTGCTGACAGACGTACAGATACACACACACGACACAGCTGTCTAATAAATATCTTTAAATCCAACAACAATACCAATTTTTCTACAACACGTATCTCCCCTATTACGTCTAAATATTGCTTCGAACTGAAAAATGGGAAATCGTTGATATTTGACATCTAACCTTTTTCAAACATGATTGATAGGGAATAAATCGCCTAATGTACTGTATCAAAATGCCATTTATCTTAACTGCTCACATATGCCCTAAAAAACTACTTAGTTCGGCCCTGCATTAACTACAAAATGTCTACAAAGCATTATTGTGCACTAAAGACTTTGGGCACACATGGAATGCAATTCTAAATCTAAACAAACTATTTTTACTTTCTTATACCTTCGAGGATTCAAAGGAAATTCATTTTTTGACGCGACATTATTTATATAAGGGCAGTATTAAGGGGCGATTGGATTTAAACTACGAGTGAATTAATACTTTTACGTAAATATATCAGGCGAGATTTTGATACAGCATTTTTATCTTTAATTATAATTAGGAGTTCTAATTAAACATGGTACAGTGCGACGTGCTTCACTGCGGCACTAGCCAGAACTAATGAGACAAAGCTTTGATCCACCATTATTAAACGGCGACGTCACACATTTGTAGAGGCACCTCCAATATATATATACTTTTTTTTTTCACTTTCAACGCGTATAACGAATCCATTTGAGACCGGATTAAAATTGGACGCCATTTTGAAATAGGGGTGACATAAGCTTCATCAAGCTCACGCAAATGGATATACGCACGTACACTTGAATAAACAATTAAAATTCGTCATTTGCGAATTGATTTAACGCGGCACAAAAATTGGAAAATTATTTAAAGTTGAATAAATCATCTATTGATTTTTATATTGGCTATTAAATCGTTGTAATCTGCTGTGTGATCTCCATGGATAAATAAATGAGCTGGAGTGGCCTTTACTCGCATGTTTTATACGTATAACTGTTAATAAATTTATTTGTATTCACAAATTTCGTAAGATTTCCCTTAAATAATTGATATTTTAAACGAATATAATATTTAAAAATACGGTTTTAAACGTTTAAAAATGGTTACAGTATATTTGTGCAAACTTTCTAAGGGTGTATTTAATTCTACAGTGGTACTAAAGTGTTATTTTTATTGTCCCGTAACTGAAATTCGTAAAATTTCAGTAGCGCTTTTTCAGTAAAATAAGCACGTACTTTGACCTGCTTATACCCGAACCTAATGGCTTTTAAAACTTTTCATACTTACTGCAGAACTTTCAAATAACAAAATTCAAAATAATCACTATACACCAGTTAATATTGTTATAGTTTAAGTGCCTTTCCATGCAGGATATTAATTAATGATTGTTTCTAAGTGAGACAGACGCTATCACAAAGTTAACGGCAAGTGAACGACATAATACACCCAATCAAAGAACTTAACTGGGTCATCGGTTATCAGGGCCGCCGTTTATTTGGGACACATTCTTAAAATTAAATACCACTTTGGGTTGAGGAATATTTTTATCCAAGAATATTACAGACACACGAGTGAATGCTTGTTATTTTAAATAAATATGTTCCGTCAAATGTTATTTATTATTTCCTGCGAAGCGCTACACAGTAAAACTCAATGTACTTGACTATTTATTAAGTTAAACTATCTATGGTATGGCTTCGTTAACCATTAGCTTAAAATTAGCTTAAGTTGCAGATAAGTCAAACTAAACAATGCAATATAATATTTAAACCAAATTACAAAATATATTTAAATACATTATGTAGTGTTTTTAAATTATACAATTTTGAACCAATTCATTTTAAATGTAAATAACACTTTAGTACCACTGTAGAATTAAGTACAACTTTAGGAATTATTGTTAAGTTAGCACAAATATACTGCAACCATTTTTACATTAAATACACATATATTAGTTTAAAATAATAATAATTACCAGAAATCTGTGAATATTAGTAAAGTTGGCGCCTCTACAAATAAATGTATTATTGGAATAACTTGAATTTATTATAAGTAAGGGTTTCACTTAGCTTTCTGGGCGTAAATCAGTTTATTTATGGGGTAAAAGGTGTAAAAGAACAATGTAGAATTTGGCTACACAGATATTCAAATGTAAGTGCCGTTTGGCAAGTACGGATAAATGTGTGTGCCAATTTTGGTCCGGCCGCAAAAGACACATGGTCATGTTTTGGTACTGCTGGCATACAAGCACCTTGGCACCTACTCAAAAATACGCTAATTTATCGGCGATGCATCTCTACACGTACCGCACTATTATTCATTGCGAACTTTATCACCGAAAAACTACTAAATAATCCTGGTTTACTTGTACTACACGTACCGTATAAAATATTTAATTTATATTTTCTTAAACGAATGTTGTATTATATTCATAAATTATTTAGATATTATAACACGTTTTGACCTACTTTGAATTGAAACTTTTAATCCTTTAGGTACCACTGGTTTTAGTGTGTAACAATTTACATTGAATTTTAAATATATATTTATTTATTATAACAACTAACATTTAATTATATGAATTATATGTTTGGTCTAAGGGCGACGATAAAACACTTTTTGTTAATGACATTTTTTGATCCGAGAATGCTACAGACATACCACCGATTGCTTTAGCTTTTTGGTAGTGTCAATGCATTTGAATAAATGTCTAAATACAGTCTGGATGAAGTAGCGAAAAAGAGATTGAATGTGACAATTCGGAAATGGTTGCAAAATTGAACGCTTCAATCTTTAGTCCCTGATAAAAAATCAATAAAACTAACTGTTATTCTTCTTCGTTTTCTTTTCCTTGTGTTCTTCTTCTTCTTTTGCTTCTTCTTCTATCGTTCATTCATCGCGAGACAAAAATATCGAATTTATTTCGTGCCAGAAAAAGTTTGTCTGTCGCGGATTTGACTCTGCTTTGTTCATTGGTTCCCCCCCCTTTACCCCCCCGCTCCCCTGTTTGACACTATCACAATGTGTCACGAGACGAGACTGCGAGATAGTGTGCTCTGGATAAATGGAAATCTATCCAGTCATGGATACACAGCGACTGCAATACCATCAATTTCTGTATTTCCAGCATTTTGTAAATCTCGGAATATTAATAATGCTTCATTGTTAAGTGCCATACAAATCGTTTATTTCAGTTAGGAACTTTTTATTTATTTATTCGTTCAATTTAAACAAACAATTTTGTAAGGAAAAGTCTACACGATTATTATTATATATATACTTGGATGTAAGTCGTCGCTCCAAATTTGTACCCTCTACTCCTCTGAAGGTACCGGAGCGATTTACACCAAATTTGCTACACATATTATTTTAACATCCTATTTGAATCCACTCGCAGTTTAAATTCAATCGCTTGTATACTTCCCGGGTTATAGGCCCCCAAAATTTACAACCCCCCTTAATACTGCCCTAATAAAAATAATTAAAACAGTCAAAAATTCTACTAATAATTCTAAGATAATTTATGTCTACAAGATTTTTCATATTGTTAACCCAAAAGCCATAAAAAAATATTAAATTTTATTTTTACCTTTGCTCGTATATCGCATATATTATTTATAAGGCGAGCTGGACGCATAGGTGCGTTGTTTACCTAAACTATAAATATTCGGTAGGCGATAATTTTATGGACAATGCTATGGGTTAAATTTAAATAATTTTCTATATATATTAGTGAGTTGTGTGTGTGTGACACAAATCCAATTCCATCAACGAATTAAATATCTGTCGCATAGTTTAAAAACAAATAACCATATTTAATGTGTATATGTAAATTTGTGAATTTCGCATTTCAGTAAAATAAATATTATGAGTAATTTGGATGTATAATTGTTGATTTCAGTGTGTATAAGTGATGGGGTACTGGCGGGCAGAGTCTCCGGATCGAAGCCGGCAATGAACCATGCCAGGCAGCAGCTGGGGGGCCATACTGTGCCTCGCCGGACTGCTTGCGGGGCCTACGCTCGCCCTGCCACCAGTCATTAAAATTGGTAAGTTATAATAAACTGTACGCACACCTGATGCCTGAAGCGCATCCTTTTCCCCAATTATTTATATTTGCATACTTTATACAGAGTTTGTTTCAAATATAACTTTGAAATTATGTATTTATGTTTCAATCGCCGCTAGAAATACCCTGTGGTCACCCTTCCATTTGGTAATCAACTGTCGAAATATTGCCACTTAAGCGAAACGTAGAATTATTATTATTATGAAACTTTAAAGCTCCTATTTTTGAAAACAATTGTCTAAACCAAAAAATAAAACAGTTTACTCCCGTTATTTTTGCTATATTTCGGAAACGTCATGAGTTACAGAAAAGTGTTATTAATAAAAAGTGAAGACAATAAAATTGCTAGCAACTTTTGTTTAAAAAGTTTTTTTGTAAAATAAACCATTTACTGTAAAATCGTATTTGAAAATAGTTAAATTATATATACGATTCTCTAGTTACAAAACATATTGTAGGGTGAATTTACTAATAGTAACAGAAAAATTTTACTAATAAAAGGTGAAGATATTAAAATTACTAGCAACTTTTGTTTAAAAAGTTTCTTTGTAAAATAAACCATTTATTATAAAATCGTATTTGAAAATAGTTAAATTATATATACGATTCCCTAGTTACAAAACATATTGTAGGGTAAATTTACTAATAGTTACAGAAAAATGTTATTAATAAAAGGTGAAGATATTAAAATTGCTAGCAACTTTTGTTTAAAAAGTTTTTTTGTAAAATAAACCATTTATTATAAAATCGTATTTGAAAATAGTTAAATTATATATACGATTCCCTAGTTACAAAACATATTGTAGGGTGAATTTACTAATAGTTACAGAAAAATGTTATTAATAAAAGGTGAAGATATTAAAATTGCTAGCAACTTTTGTTTAAAAAGTTTTTCCGTAAATTGTACCATTTACTGATAAATCGCCTTCAAAAATAGTTAAATTATATATATACGTTTCACTAATCCCTAATCCAATTATTTCATTGTAACAATTTATAAATTGGATATTTAATTTAAGAAACAGAAAATTTAAGTTTCTGAGAATGTAACGAAAAAAATATCGTCAACAATTTAAGCTGGTCTTACACTAAGTAGGGATGTCCAAAGCAGATTAATTGTTTAATAAATGGCAGATATTGCTTTTATAACGAAAAAAGGGGCAGAGCAAATTGATAAAATAACAAAATCGAATCATGCTGCTTGACAAATGCTCTTATTTTTCTTATGTCCAATAAAATTAATTGGGTTTTCCTGTCAAAACCCGATTTTCCAAACAGGAAATACAATTTTCTTTACTCTGGATGGACGAGAGAATTCTTATCATATTTCTTTAAGCTACCTGCTGCCTGCTTTATATTTTTGAATTCCTTGCCGCGATTTATTGCTATTTCGTTAATAAAAAATCGGAATACGGAATTTTATTTATTTGTAATTTATGTTCGATTCGTATTGGGCAGGAAATACACTGGTGTCGTGTCGAACGAATTAACGTTACGTATATAAATTGCAATGTAAGAATAGCCTCGCCACTGGTTATTTATAAGTAAAAAATGGTTCGTTAAGAAATATAAAAGTTTAATTAGTTTTTATGAGTAAAATAAATTTATAATCCAAACGTTGACTTAGAGAGAAAACAACGAGTATACAAAAGCGTGCTCATGAAGGAAAACCGTGTAATTTATCGTATATGGTTTGAATATGAATCGAAATAGGTTTATATTGGTTAGTTTTGTTTATTAAATTAATTAATAATAATAAATTGATGATTTAAACGTTAGAAAAGTAGTAAATGGGGTACATTGTTTACAAACGGAAGTTTGACACGTTTTACATTGGATGTAGGCGAGTGTATAGGTTCATTGAAGCCGTTCAGTGCACTTGACATTTTAAATAAAGCGAATTAGTGAAATATTTTGGTAAACTAATGGCCAACATCCATTTATAATGTCTGTCCCATACACGAATTCCTTCAACATTATATTTTCATTTTAAATAATATTTCACGTCAGACATGACATAAACGCCTAATTATTAATTAATGTCCTATAATAACAATATATTATTGTCCAATAACAATATATTATTATTATTACAAATTTATGCATTTACATACATCGACAATTCAGTTTACAGTTTACAGGTGCGAATCCACTATATATTTTTACATTTATACATATAGTAAAATAATAGTAATTCAAAGTCTCAATTTTGAATAATTAGGCATACGTTTTAATTAAATTCACATATGAATGTAATAATAACAGTAATGTTAATAACTTTAATGTGACATTCATTAGGCAAATGACTAAAATTTATTCGCCACAGTTTTCTATCAGTTAAATAAATGAAATTAATTAAAATAATATATATGTACTCGTATGTATATCTCTCTCTCTCTCTCAAACAATGGTAATTCTTTTTGTAAATTGGACAATAGTGTGCTGTGCATGTAATAATACCACAATTATCCCAGTGAGCTGAATGCTCCGGACATTTATTGAACTATATATATATATATAGTACAACTATAGAGCTTAAATTAATGTTCTAGCTGTTACTGTTCTAGTCTAGAACAATATTTGTCCGAGCACTCTACGATATTACCGATTCTAGCGTCAAATATTCAAACTAAAACTATAAATTCCGTATTACTTGTATTAGAGGGGCATTCAAACTTTTGCCGCAAAAAGGCTATATTGCTACTTTGTTTATATTGCCCAAGCACGAAGAGCTTAAGGGATCGGTAACATTATTAATTAATATATTCCTTATTCTACAATTGATTAAATTATACTGTATGCACTAGTGCAGCAGTGCTTGTTTGGCCCATTAAATGAAATGAAGTTCTTAATGAAGAGATGTGTTGTCATTTATCACATGAATATTTGGGATTCCCCCGCGTTTTAATGAAGCAAAAATGCCGCAAATGAACCAACGCATAAATCTCGAGATAAAAATTAACACGCCAACAAATGTGCGATGATTTTCAGCTTTCAGGCTTTCTGAAACTGAAGTTCATAAAGTCGCCCACACCATGTTTTCTTATCAGCAAAAAACAATCAAAAGGGCCCTTTTAATTTATTTTATTTATCTATTCTCAAATTAAACTTAACAGTTATTCGTTTTGTTAACTATGTGAACTCGTTTGCACCTTGGGCCCATATCATATACACGAAACAGTTCATTCTTTACCGACATTAACATTAACAACGCACCTATGCGTCCAGCTTGCTGCGGTTTTTAATTATTACCTTTTAGTTAACAATTTTACAATTACAATTTTTTGCAATTTAAAAAAAAACCTTTTGGAGCCTCATTAAACTCACTATCTATTGTACTACCTAGGAAATACATCGCTCTGCAATTAGTAGCGATAACAATAATGCGAAATGCACAAAACACATTGAAATCAAATTGATAATTATTTGGTCAGCTGCTCATCATAATTAAAAGTCTATAAAAGAGTCCATTGTTGCTCGAAAAATTAACGAGTATTCTTACTGTCTGTCTGTGTGCACTCGCGGTAATTGTCGACATTTTCATTACGTGGTTTGTTGTATTGTGCGGGGGGGAGCAGGGGGGTGCAGGGAGTTATACGAGCTTTCTAGCCGCATTATTATTGCAATGGCGTATACGAGATTTTTCACACTCACGCATAAAACCGGCCACGTCATAAATCTTTAGTCGGTGAAGGTTGGGAGTCGTGGAATTATTAATAAAAATATTGCGACGTAATTATCCGTTACTGTTCGCATCGTGATACTACGCAATTTTGATTTATATATATATTGTGGGTGTAGTCGAAGACCAAATTTGTGACCTCTATAACTCTGAAGGTACCGGGGCGATTCACACCAAATTTGGTACACATATTATTTAATATCCTATTTGAATCCGCTCACAGTTTATATCTAATCGCCCGTATACTTCCCGAGTTATAGGGCTCCAAAGTTTGGAGCCCCCATTAATACTGCTCTGTTAAAATTATTATTTCCGAATATTATACAAATTATTAATTAAAATAATAATAATAGTGGCAGAGAATTATGTTGTGTATTGTTAATAATACGTGTAACTTTAAAAAATTGATTTCAACAATGTTTCCATTCGCATCTTGTAGGCTTGAATTAATACAAAAGCAGAAAAATGTGCTTGGCGGTAGATTGTTGTTTTTATATATTAATGAAAATCCATCAGAGTCCGGGAGCAAATGCGATGGCAGAATTGTCTGTTTTCCACAGTTTCTTAGATTGAGTGGAAAATACTTTCTTTGTTTAGTTCAGTCTTCTGCCGAAACAGGGATTATGTTCAAGTCAATCTCACGTCTAGGATAAACGGAAACGACCTACTGGATAAACGACGTAAAACTACACAAAAAATAAAAGCTGGGGTGACCTTCAAACGACTCTCTTACACGTAGTGCTCACTAAAAATATATATACCAAATAAACGGCCAAACACTTCACCGTTATTATTTTATTACGTATTATCAAATACTGTTTCTTCAATATTAAAAATAAATTGATGCTCTTATATTCACCTTATTAATATATAAACACGTCGATCTATTTATGTGATTACACTATTTCTTTATACACATTCGTATAAGAAAGTAAAAAGCATCTTTTCTTTTACTGATTACAGCTTAAACTCCGCTTATATTGAAGTGCCCTTTTTACTGAAAATACGTCATATATATATAGGTTTATTTATGGATACGATCAGAGGTACAAAAAAGTTTATCTGTTTTTTTCTTTCGTTCACGCTCTACGAATTGGGTAGTATCTTCTACAAATTTAATGTAATTTATTCGAGCAGGACTCTGAATTGTAGGGACTTTTTCGATAACAGCGTACATGATTGCTTAGGCGGGATGAAGAGGGGGGAGGATTATGTAATCTTGTGTGTGTGTGTGTGTATTCGTGAATAGCTTTTTTATTGCGATCGAATATGATTTGTAGTTGTATTTTTATTATTTACTATACGTAAATGTTACCCTATGAAGTTGAATTAATGTTGTTTGTACGAATTTGTGTACTAAAGTATGCTAAAACATTTTTGGTACTGTCTAATTAACAAAACATATTTATTTGAAGTAGTAATTATGCAAATTGTTGAGTTTGGTATGAAATAAAAAATATATATCCCACTTCTGATGTTGCATACGTTGTAACTTGAAATCGTGTGATTAAAGTTAAAAAGTTTTTGCCCCCATTGTCCCTTTACTGGAGCCGCACCTGCTGTATTAAACAGAAATTATTATAATACAAATATATACAGATCACAGATACCTCTGCAAATAAAAACCAAATATTATTGATTGATTGATTGATTGATTGGTAACGCGGTGTATGTTATTTATATTTATGAGGCGAAGCACTCGAGATTATCATGTGGTATTTAATCAGTCGTATCGTTGTAATCATGTCTGTAGATGAGTTGAGTGACGTTAAATAATGCATGAGCTTCGAAATATGCTTTTAAAATTTTGGTTCACCATATTTTTGCGACATCAAATATATTTTACATATATTTATGAGCTAATTGAGAGTTTTAAAAAGTTCAGTTCTCTGAATTAAATCACGGAAGTGAACACACCAATGCTTCCAGCATGTTTTAGGTACAATAAAATATGGTAATTATTATTTAACTTGTCTTGAAATTTCGATCCACGTTTTGGCTATCCCTGAATTAATAATTAAAAATTAATATTTTTAAATTATAATATTATGCCAAGCTTGGAGTAGGGAGGGAAGTCTGCTGCTCGTAACGCATTTATTACGTACTTATAAAGCGAGTTAAAAGCATAGGTGCCTTGTACTTAAGCTTGTTAATTAATTATTCTGTATTTTAAAACAACCATTTCCAAATTAATGTTCAAACATTTAAATTATATATTAACGAATATTACCAATAAAATTTAATTAATAATAGTTAATTGAACGAATGCTTAAGCTCTACAAGATTTATAACGCAACCAATCCAATGGCACTCAACCTTTTTTACGTAAACCTTCTCGTACGTAATTCTTGTCACCTCGGTTTTTTATTTAAGATCACATAAAAATCGTTATCCAAAGATTCGGTCGTACGAATTCTTTGATTTAAATTTTTTCTTTAACGTGTCCAGTTTTTGATAACTTTCGCCCGTTTCAAACGAGGGGTGTTATCAGCGCTTTCATCACTCCCTTAGGAACAAATTTTAAGACATGAAAAGGGGGTGGGTTGGGAGGTGGGTGGTTCGGTGGTTCTGGTTCAGTGATACGATTCTAACGAGATACCACAGCAGCATTGGAGATCGTCAAACAAGTCCCTTCCTTCTTTAAGTTTATATTCGTTGCTTCTTTCGATTGCTATATACCAACTCGTACCAACTCGAATGAGATTTGCATTGCTAGAGTGGTCCCTGGGTCACACTCAAACATTATCAGTGCTGCCTAAACTTTAGTAGATTGTCGACTCCGTAATCATCAATTATATATATATATAATTAATGTTACTAGAATTTGTTTTAATTAACGCAATAATTAGTGAAATGTCTCTCAGATTAAAGCTTCGTTTACCGAAGAAGCTAAAGAATTTGGTCGTGTGTCTGTAGCATTTTTCGGATCAAAAAGATTAACTGTCTTAATAACCGCGAAATATTTTTAATAATGTTTCTAATATGTAGTTTAATTAAAATATACATTATTATTGTATTAATGAACAATGAACTGTATATGATATGGGCACCTTGCACCCCTAGTTCTAAATAGAACTATTTAAAATATTTAAAATTAATAAAAATTATTCTAAAATGAATAACTTGTAAAATAAATTATATTTAAATTATTATAAAACTAAATAAATTGTATTGATTTTCAAATTTAATTAAGAGCCCATTGGCAAATTATGAATCGTTTTAATAAATTCCAAAATATCGTATTAAGAAATTTACATAAATTTAATACAACAATTCGTTTATTAAAATATTCAATTTGAACCAATAAACCGAGAATAACTTTAACAAAAATATCGAACTAATTTGATTTACGCAAATAAATCCAATATAACTTAATTGATTTATTGAAAAATTCCACACATTATTATATATATATATATATTTATATATATATATATATATATGACTGTAAAAAATTTCATTAAGTTTACAGTTGACCGATAAAATAGTGTTAGTAACTTTGCATATTTTTATTTATATTTAACATAACTTACATTTGCATATATGCAAATTATTTGCTTATAAAAATGATAATTTTATGTTTTCATAAAACATTTTTACCATATTTATGCTAGAAAATGCATAGTTTAAAAATACGATTTTATTTATAATAATTACAGATACATTAATATTATTATTTAATTATTTTAACAAATACAGACGCACACATAAATCAGTACCCTTCATCTAAATTTACTAAGGCCTTAATAAGAATTCCAACCCTTAACTGGGTCCAAGCTAAGGGTCCGGCGATCAATTAAATCATTTTGGAAAAGGGTATTCGAACAAGACATATATCGTAAATCCCGTTTTACGACTTCTATTGGCCGCAATTAGCTGTAATTGGAATTGAACAGGAAATTAGCGAAGCACATGTTAAATAAGGCACTAGTATTTCCAGCTCACCATATATTAATATGCATTGTTCGTTTTGGAAATTTGTGCCCTATATTTCTCTGAAGATACCTGAGCGATTCACACCAAATTTGGTACACATTTAATTAGGTATCTTATTTCAATTTGCTCGCAATTTAAATTTAATCGCCTGTATACTTCCCGAGTTATAGGGTCCCAAATTTTAGAGCCCCCCTTAATACTGCCCTTACAAAAATTATCAAAACTCTTAAATATTCTACTATGAATTCTAATATATTTTATATTTACAAGATTTTTTCATATTGTTAACCCAAAGGCTGTAAATAATTATTAAATATTTTTATTTTTTTTATTAAATGTTTTTGCCGTTATTTTTGTACAAAAAAATTACCCTAAAAAAATTACAATGAATGGCAAATGTGTAATTTGGCAAACAAGGTAATTTATTTAAATTCCAGTGACATTTCAAAGCTGTAACGATGATGTACCGAGATAATAAAATTTTCAGTGGCTGCAATATATAAAATGTGTTCCCTAAATAATAATACTTCATGTATGCAAACATGTGTGTCTGTCTGGCTGTGGCTCCATTTTAAAATCAAGTCGGATTTATTCGGCGATACGTGCTTGGGTTACATGAGCGCCCGTGCAACTGCGCATGCGCCTAACCATCAATTATGTAGCTACAACGTCTACTTTAAATTTATTGCATTCGCATACGAAACTATTGACAACTATAAATCTTGGCTGGTATAAGTGAAAAAATTACCGAGCTCAAATTCAAAAGAGTTTTTCTATAGGCCGGAAGTTATAAATTTTGGTTTTGTTGCGTTTGCTTAAAGAGGAGAAAGACATTTTATAAGAATTAGTACGCTACGAACCCAAATCCCATTTAATGCGAAATTGTATATAATTTATCCGAATATATTTATTTTCTATAGCAGTTTTCTCGTAATTGGTACATTTTTCAAAGAAACTTTTCAAACAAAAGTTGTGCAAAATATTCATATCTTTCATTTTGTACATAACTATTTTTGTTATAAATGCAGCCGTTTTAGTGATATTGAAGATAGAACAATAAATGAATAAATACGAACATTTAAGATTTTCCGTAGCAGTTTTCTCGTAACTGGTACATTTTTTAAAGAAACGTTTCAAACAAAAGTTGTGCCAAATATTAATGTTTATTATTATATTAATGACTATTATTGTCGTAAATGCAACCGTTCTAGTGATACAGACGTAATTCCAAAAATGGTCAAAACCATTCAGAGGTTATAAATTATTAATTTTTACTTTCTTTTACGAAGTAATAAGTAAGTATAGGGATCACCAAAAAAATCGAACTCGAGATTTCAACGGATATACACGTTTTGAGCTTCCCTGAATCGAATGTGACTATTTTCGGAGTGACGTCTGTGTGTGTGTGTGTGTGTGTGTGTGTGTGTGTGTGTGCGTGTGTGTGTATGTGAACGCTCTAGAGCCGAAACTGTCCAACGTAAAATTATGAGACTTCAAACTTAAGACTTGTATATGGTCTAGTTGTGCACCTCCTATTTTTGAAAAGAATATTCTAACCGGCAGTGCATGTTTACTCTATGCATTTTTTGTTCTATCTCCAATATCACTAGAACGGCTGCACTTACGGCAAAAATAGTTATGTTCATAATGAAAGATATTAATATTTCGCACAACTTTTGTTTGAAAAGTTTCTTCAATAAATGTACCAGTTACGAGAAAACTGCTACCGAAAATTATGAGAATCTTGTTTACGTTGTCATGGATTCGAATGTAGCTTAATAAATCGGATCATCTGCGCCTGTCAATATTTCGACAAGAAAACAAAATGGTCTGAATTAGATAAATGACATTTCAGAATATTTCTGTAGAGAATTGTTTAGTTTTGATAGTTAGTTAGTTCAAAACCATTACAAATTGGTATTGGTATAATTTTCAACCCATTCATTTATATAAGGTAAGCTTGGTTTTCATATCGTTTCTGTTGGATTATTATTTCCTAATATTATATTTTTATAATCAATAAATATTGATGAAATCTACGTAAAAGAAAGTCCCGCGTTGGCCACAACCCATTTTTTTATTTAAACACCAATGGTTAAAGGAATGATTTCAACAATCAACCACATTAGAATAGAAGCTTTAACTGAAAGATTAAAATAGCCCTCTTCCACCCCTTCCCCCCCCCCCCCCCCATACTGAAAATAATCGTCAAAATAACGAGAGAAATACCTATAGAACTGTCGTCAAATAACCGAATCACTTAATTTCAAATCAATTATGTACGCTATTTATTCATTCGTGAGCAAGGGGGGGAGGGAGAAATGTACAACAAAATTGATGAAGATGGTTCTAAGGATGCTACAGAGAGATTTACATAACTAGAATAGCTCAAAGATCCTCTAGACATCATTTTTTAAATCATTTATAATATATTTGATTAATTGTTGTAATATTTATAGAAATACACCTTTGGCATTTTATATTAACTTTAATAACAGTTTTTTAAGTGTTTGTTGTTGTTGTAATTAAACAAAATGACTAAAATTTGCATAAGCATGCACAAGAAATTGCATAAAAAATTGACGTGGTAGTTTAAGACCTTGAGAGTTCTATTCAAGTGTGCTACAACGGTTATGTTTTTGTTGTGCCACAGGTGCGATATTCACCGAGGACCAAAAGAACAGTAGCGTAGAGTTGGCGTTCAAATACGCCGTGTACCGCATCAACAAAGACAAGACATTGTTGCCGAAGACGTCGCTAGTTTACGACATCCAGTACGTACCCAGAGATGACAGTTTTCATGCCAGCAAAAAAGGTAAAACCCTTTTTTTATTTATTTTTTGTTAACAAAAGTTTTCTTTTACCTCTACGAGAACTAGTATGTCAATGGAATATTAATGCCGTTGTTCCAGAAGGGTTAAATTACTATTCATAACATTGCTTGTCTTGTTTATATATCCATATCTCTGTCTAGCTACGGTTAATATTTATTTATTACAGACTAATTTAAATAATTAAGAAAAGTAGAAGTCTAAAAATTATTTAAATGTATCAAATAATTTGCTGAATTTACTGAATTTAAAATTAGTTAATTTCTCGATACTAGTCATGGCACTAGTGATTTAAATCTCATCAGCTAGACAATGCGATCGTAAACAAATTTTCGGTGTGTAAAGTTTGCAACCCTGCCAATGTTTGGCGGGTAGTATCCAATATATGAGCTAAGTATGGCATGTCAAGCATCGAATGGCATTTGTGCAAAGTTTTAGGGTGATCTAACACGCCCTCAAAGGTTGCTAAATTGTGTCCCTTAATATAGCCCTTTGTGGTGACGTCGTAATTATGGACTATCGACTTGGATTATGATACAGCCCGGAAATTACTGATTTAAACCTTGAGATTCCACTAACTTTCGTATATAAACTTCCGATTTGTTTGTGAGATTCGTAGACAGTTATTATAATCAAAAGAAATCTTGAACTCGAGACTGAATCAAGCTAAATGCATTGGTGCTTGAAAATATTTTAATTTTGTTATTAGGGAACGTAATAATATTTATTTAACCATCAGTAGTTAATGAAATATTTTCTATATATCAATAAAGGAATTAAAACAGTCACCAAATAAAAATGTGGCAAGCTAAAGGCATTGGTGCTTGCACATATTTTAATTTTGTTACATGAGAACGTAATAATATTTATTTGTGGCTTTTAAAACCAGCAGAAAGGTTTCACTTGCAATGATAAATAATTAATTGCCATAATTGAACATGTTTTTTCTTGGTTCGCTCACTCAATATATTTACGTATATTTCTATCGAATCGCCGGTTGCTATAGAAACTTGTTTATACTACGCTTATTTTACTAGTAAAATACATTGTCCACATTTATATTTACGTCTGTGTACAAGTAAAACCCAATAAATATTTGTGTCTCTGCTGGAATTCAATAAATTGTTTTTTCGTAGTCGGTAAAAAGGTACAAAGGTAATTGAACTTAATCATTTTGACACGTGCCTTGTTCACTTATTATAAATGGTTAGTTTTAAATTAAATAATAATTTGAATCCGCAGAACCGCGGATTAATATATCGCGTTTAGGTTATTTAAACTAATGGGAATTTTGTCAAATTTACAAATATACTAATAACAAGTATTGTATATAACCAGAAGTGCATGTTTACTCTATATGCATATTGGGTTCTATCTCCAATAACACTAGAACGATTACTCTATACATTTTTGTTCTATCTCCAATATCACTAAAACGTTTGCACTTATGGCAAAAATAGTTATGTACAAAATGAAAGATATTAATATTTTGCACAACTTTTGTTTGAAAAGTTTCTGCAAAAAATGTACCAGTTACGAGAAAACTGCTACGGAAAATCTAAAATGTTTTTATTTATTCATTTATTGTTCTATCTCCAATATCACTAAAACGTTTGCACTTATGGCAAAAATAGTTATATACAAAATGAAAGATATGAATATTTTGCATAACTTTTGTTTGAAATGTTTCTGCAAAAAATGTACCAGTTACGAGATAACTGCTACGGAAAATCTTAAATGTTCTTATTTATTCATTTATTGTTCTATCTCCAATATCACTAAAACGTTTGCACTTATAGCAAAAATAGTTATATACAAAATGAAAGATATGAATATTTTGCATAACTTTTGTTTGAAATGTTTCTGCAAAAAATGTACCAGTTACGAGATAACTGCTACGGAAAATCTTAAATGTTCTTATTTATTCATTTATTGTTCTATCTCCAATATCACTAAAACGTTTGCACTTATGGCAAAAATAGTCATGTACAAAATGAACGATATGAATATTTTGCACAACTTTTGTTTGAAATGTTTCTGCAAAAAATGTACCAGTCACGAGAAAACTGCTACGCAGTTAGTGGGTGTAGAATAATTTCTTTAAATTCCATTTTATTAAATATAATTGATCTTTTATGTAGGCAAACTTTTCGCAGACTTCAACCTTCTTGCTAATTTCAGATGTGATTACCTATTGTTTTAGTACGACTGTTTTTCTCGTGCAAATCTCCGCGCCCGTTTCTCTGAAGCGTAAACGCTATGCAAATTTTTAGTTGAAATATTACGACTTTAATTCAAAAATCCATTAGTACTTTTATTTTTCTTTCAAATTCAACCAACTTTTCTTTAAGTTAATGTATTTTACTCGAATTATTACTCTTCTATATATGTGATATGGTTACATTTAATATTTTAATAACGCTAGAATAATTCTACGCATAGATTTGATTCTGGCATGTTTCAATCCCACTTCTGATGTAATATGTATTTGAAGCGCAGAGACTGAGACTGTCTTTAAATTATGAATGTATATTTATTCATAGATTGTAATTTGACACGTTGCGAATTAATTTAAGAGATATGTCGGTTGTTGTAAGTTGTGTGTAACACAGTCAGACAAACAAGTGTGTAAGCCGTTCCAATGTTTGAAACCGAATGACATTATTATAGAGAGAGAGAGAGAGAGATAGATAGATATATAGTGCCTGGGTAAATACTTATTATTATGTAAATTGTATTGAGAAAGACGGTAAAGTTGCGGGTTCGCTGGAGCACGTGGTATTAGCATACAGATGCTAATTCTATCATAGGTTCCAATAAGCTTTTATGGTTACACGCTGCTTACGGACCGGTTACGTCTTTGTTACAACTTATGGCACACACTTGTTACCAACATATTGAAAAGTTACGTTCTACTCACTTATATACGTAAGACGCATTTTGTTTACAATATATATATTTCGTAACATAAGATATACTATTGTCTTCATTTTAAGTAGAACTTAAATTTATTTCACCATTGAAATATATATTTAAAACCGTTTAATTTCAACTAGGCTGAAAGTTATGTGAATGCGGTCACTGACGGTGCACTGACGGCCAACTGAAATTACTACCCCGCTAAATATTATTGCTTTTAACTATATAATTTTTTTAACTCGTTATCTGTGATGTGAACGAAAGATTAGCACGTACATCACAGACATATAACACAATGTGAACACGTTCCCCTATTAAATAAGAATACATATTTTATGGATGTGCTGAAATTGTATCAGTCTGGCGCAGTCTGGCAACGTCGCGAAACCCATTTTGCTTATATGTATTAATGGTCGACGCAAAAATACGCGCAGATAAAACAGATACACTCAATAGAGCCTCTTTTTATTGCCTCTTAACCCCGTGTATATATGATTGCGATTTTAGATGCTCCAATAACTTTACACGAATAAAGTACCACCTTAGGCTGTCGTCTACCTAACTTTTATTTCTGCAAGTAACGACTTCATTATTATTTTATGGAACCATAATACAGTAGTTTAGTTGTGTATCTGTAACAATGCAAATTTCAAATCGCGCTAAATCAATTTCTAACGGTCTTTCACCACTTTAATTAGCATTTTTGGAATCAGCGTAGTCAAATGAATCTAAATATATGTCAAACTCAAAAATATTTATGCGATTTTTTTTTCCGAAAAAATGGCAAGGGGTACCCCTTACCGTTTTTGCGAAAATCGTCAATTTTCACTGTTTTTTCTCGCGGTTTGCTGTGGTGGTCGTAATTATATTCCAATTAAATTGAAAAAAATTGACAATATACACCAAATATAGGTTGTTTGACTGTCCAAATTTCAACTCTCTATCTTTTATGGTTTGGTCGGAAAAAATTCGCAAAGTTTGATAAAAATTTAAAGTTAAAATAATTCCGTTAAATGTGTCCAAAAATTTTTTCTTTTCAAACCGACTGAAACTAAGTTTCTAGAGTAATTAAATATCGGGGAACTCAAATCCGTTATCGGCGGCTCGATTCGATGCACCGTTTTTGACTTATATGCATTTTTGCATTTTATCAACTTCAAAGCGCGCTAACAGCAATTTCTAACGGTCTTTCACCACTTTAATTAGCATTTTTGGAATCAGCGTAGTCAAATTAATCTAAATATATGTCAAACTCAAAAATATTTATGCGATTTTTTTTCCGAAAAAATGGCAAGGGGTACCCCTTACCGTTTTTGCGAAAATCGACGATTTTCACTGTTTTTTCTCGCGGTTTGCTGTGGCGGTCGTAATTATATTCCAATTAACTTGAAAAAATTTGACAATATACACCAAATATGAGTTGTTTGACTGTCCAGATTTCATATCTCTATCTTTTATGGTTTGGTCGGAAAAAATTCGCAAAGTTTGATAAAAATTTAAAGTTAAAAAAATTCCGTGAAATGTGTCCAAAAATTTTTTTCTTTTCAAACCGGCTGAAACTAAGTTTCTAGAGTAATTAAATATCGGGGAACTCAGATCCGTTTTTTTATTTTTCGTATAAGAAAGTAAAAATGTGTTTTCAATTTTGTTTTATTATTTTCAGTAAATGTCTTCCATCATATAAACATGTGACATGTTTTCTGTACAAGTTAAATTTAATAACACGGATTTTCAGTGGCTGTAACGGCTGAAAATGTGTTGTACATATGAAATTGAATTCGTTCCAGAAAAAATAAAATATATTCAGGATTAAGTGTATTTTGCGAAATTTTAATAACACTCATTTCATAAGTTAAGCTTAAAAATAGAGGCTTAGGTTACATTTTTTTTTGGCACATTTTATGCGACTATTTTTAATGAATTTTGTATAAATGATTTTTTATCATAAAAACACTGCTACTCGCATATCGCATATATTACTTATACGGCGAGCTGGACGCATAGGTGCGTTGTACCTAAGCTTGTTTTTTATTAAAATAATCTACAAGAAATTGTAAAACTTTTTATATCTATAACATTTTGCTTTAATTGTTAACTAAAAGGCTATAATAATTAAAAATTGATGCTCGCATCACATATATAGTTATTAGGAGAGCATGACGCATAGGTGCGTTGTACCTAAGCTAATAGTAATAGAGCTCAATGTTTATGACAATCTTATTATAATTTATCAAAAACAAAAAAGGTGTAGGTTCGCTTCCCGAATGAAATAAATAGCAATTTCGAACTGTAATTACATAGAAAAAGTCATGTCTTTGACGAAGCGACCGTTTGCGTGAAAAGTTACATCAACTTTTCCGTCAAATAATATGAATTTGTGTCGCGACGCCCGGCGTCTCGTGTCAGTGTTGAACGACCCTCGGCAACCTTAACCAAATTGATATAAGACGAGGGTGCAATGATTCAAACCGAAATTGCTCAACACCAAGAATAACATGCGGAAATACGAGCTTGTTTTCACTACGGAATTTAATGAATTTGTGTGTGAAATTTTTACGTTTTATTACACGACTTTAAATAAATTTATAAATCCCAACAGATTCACCCGCCCTTGTTTTTGCTTCAAAAACTTATTAACTACGGATTAAGGCAGAAATAAAACCCTAACTTTGTGCTACAACACCTGATTTAATGGATTTTACATAAAATAAGAATATTATGATTTTCCAAAGCGATTTTTTCGTAACTGGTACATTTATTAAAAAAACTTTTTAAACAAAAGTTGTGCGAAATATTAATATCTTTCATTATGTTTATAACTATTTTGCTATAAGTGCAGCCGTTCTAATGATATTGGAGATAGAACAATAAATGAATAAATAAAAACACTTAAGTTTTTCCGTAGCAGTTTTCTCGTAACTGGTACATTTTTTAAAGAAACTTTTCAAACAAAAGTTGTGCACAATATTAATATCTTTCGTTAAGTACATAACAATTTTTGTCGTAAATACAGCCGTTCTAGTGTTATTACGGTTATAGATTTAATCCGGAAACGAAATACATTTGTTTTGCAAAATCTATATTTTCATAACTTTGAACTTTGACATTTATTTAATAAAACGGATATTAAAAGTAAACTAGTTTGACATTTCTCACAAAGTTTAACTGTGATTCAAAGAATTGGTTTTTTTTTTTTGTAATAGCTCTACAGATAACGTAGCGACTAGATAAAGAGTTTTTTTGTAAATAGGGGCGAATGGAATGATTGACGAATGTCGTTATTTTTATCAAGATTCATCCAAATATTTTAAAAGTGGAATAGTACTGCATTGATCACAATGCCAAAAAGCCTTTGTTAATTTAAATTGAAATGTCTATAGTATTTTCATTTTCTTTTAGTTAATCCAACAAACAGAAATGATATAATAATAAATAATTTCTCTATCTTATAATTATTTATTTTATTTAACAAACTGGTAATTTCTAAGCAAAATAATTAATTGTTGAGCTGTAAATACACTTTAAAAGTGAAGAAATATGTATGACATGTAAAATATGTCTTCGTAATTATTAATATTATCATAATAAGGCGATCAAATTTAAAGTAGTTGTCACCAAATTGAACACGAGTGAATCTGGGCAATTGGCAATTAAATGCGGATTATGTGGGATGAGTAATGATGTTTTTAAAGTGTGTGTGTCAGTGAGTGAATGTCATCGCACATGTACTACACTTTTTCGTAGCTTTTCCTGCAAACCGAAACAATAGCGGACGGACAGACACTTTAAAACGAGTGTCCAAACGTTTATCTCTGCTTTTTAGATTGATTTGTGTTGGTATTGTTGTTGTCTCTGTCCAACTACATTGCTTTTGTGCTTTATACATCACAAAAACACACACAAATGTTTCATTGTTACACTAAACTAGTCTGGGCTCGTACTTTGTGATTAATTTATTATAGTTTATATATATATATATATATATATATATATATATATATATATATATATATATATATGTACATAAACGATAGCCTACGGTTGAATGTGGTTTACATATTTTATAACCCATTTTAAAACGAATATGAACTAATATATCGTAACACAATTTTATGAAGCGGGGCAGTAGTTCCAGTTGGCCGTCAGTGCACCGTCGCTGCCCGGTAAAAACACGCAAATGTACAGGCTTATATGCTTCTATTATATTTATGTGTAAAACGTTTTTTCTTTATAAAATACAAACTGGAATAGAACCACCAACATTCACCATGAAATTCTAGCTTTACGCCACAGTAATAATTGAGTTTCTGTATTTATAAATCATAATTTTGTAGAACGTTTCCAGACAGACAGACACATAGACAAACAGACAGAGTCCGAAAATAGTCTCATTCGATTCAGTGAAGGTTAAAACGTGTATATCCGTTGAAATCTCGAGTGCTAAGATTGTCATGATTACAATACTTACGTGTTAACGAATCAATACTAAAAGCCACAGAAAAAGCGTAACCTTTTGCCAATATAAATAGCGTGTTGGTTCAGTATAAAACAGATAGTAAAAATGTGATAAATAAATAGTATTTTGCAGTGCGTCCAGAAAGCGATAAGTCATAAGTGAAAGTCTGACGGGGCTGTAACTGCAGTAGACCAGTCGACGCCGTCATAAAATGCCATTCGGGCTTTAGTCGATAGTCAAAAACTTTACGGAATCATCATAAAAACTGTCGCTGATATTTTACCGTCGACTTTTTCCGTTTCGCATTCATGTAAAGGTTGTTACCCCTTAAAAAGTTTCAATGGAATTCAGTTCACTTCAAATTATACATATTCAATACAATATCTCATTTATTTCAACAGATAACTTAAATAAATCATATTTGGCTTGTTTTACTATATATGTATAAAAGAGCTATAGTATTCAGTTGAGAGTTTGCAACAATTTTTAAAGTTTTTGGATAGGAATACGAATTTCGAAAAGGTGGATCACTTGTTAGTGAAGAAAAGCAGGTCCTAGTCTAGAATTAACATAAAGCTCGTAGGTAATCAAGCTTCTGACAAGTAAAATACGCCCTTAATCCTGAATCCGTGTGGCGCGTTTTAAAGACAAACTTCCGGATATACATTTATTCGCATTCTTCTTATTGTAACAAAAACTTTGGTTACATTTGTCTTGCCAGTGGTAACACGACCAAGTGAAATTAAACACTTAAAATATAATCTTAGTTATGTTACTTAGGGGACTAGTAAGCGCAGGATTCTCAGTTGGGAAATGGGCGGATAATTCCGTTAATTAATCCTTGAAGTATACTTGAGGTGTGCTGCAACAATTGGCGCTGCGATATGCACGATTTTTAATTATTTATTGTTAAATACATTCCTTATTACATACGGGAAATAAAACATTAATAGAGTGGCTATTGTTGCAATCAGTCAATTATTTCAAATAGTGTTTTTTTTTAATTTAAATTATACTTGAGGTGTGCTGCAACAATTGGCGCTGCGATATGCACGATTTTTATTTATTTATTGTTAAGTACATTTCTTTTTACATCTGGGTAATCAAATATTGCAGGGATCGCTATTGTTGCAATCAATCAAATAGTATTTTTTAATTTACGCAACAGAGGTTAAAAAATTAATTATTCTATAATATGAATAATGAAAACGTCCTTTGAATATATATAATAAAGTGAGCTAAAAGCATTGGTGCTCGCACCTATGCTTGTGTTATTTTGTATTGTATATAATAAAGTCAAAATATAATATTTCAGAAATTATTGACTGTTTTGTCAATTTAATACATAAACATTAGCATAAGAATGAAATATGAGAAACATAATATCTTCCTGTAAATTTACAGTATGGCGCTGAAAGATAAATATATGCCATTTTCTATGCGCTAATGTGACGTAGGTATCGGAGAATATATTATTTTGTGAAAAATAAAATATTCCACTTCCTCTGGGGTACGGAAAAGTCTAGCTGTATTTTGATATAAACTATTTAGTTCGTCGTACATAATGTATAAACACGTTATAGTGATCAGTCGCATGATTGCAACAATTGTTTTCGTATGTATTATGAGTTTTTATAATTTTATCGCTCCTATAATTAGTTTTACACTTCTGTTAAGACATCAGTGGTTAAAATAATAATTAACAGTAAAATTCACTAAAAACTAGACACGGCATTGGTGTTTGCACCCATGCTTGTTTACCAGAGAGCTTTGTGTTGGGCACAACAGATATGATTCTTTACATTAACTAAACTAAAAGGTTTTCTTTATGTTCTTTTTTCTGTATTTTCTGCATTGTTTTAAGAAATGCCGATTTATTATTAGAACTGCCATCAGATTCTTTGCAGATTTCTTTAGTTTCTCAGTCTTTGAGAATTAAGAACAAAAACTGTGCTTATATCGATATTTGGAGCACAGCCAACTACTGCAAACATTTCTTTTTGTTTTGGTTTTATTGTATTTTGTTTTGGAAATATGAAACGCCTTCACACAGAGTTTAAAAAAATACATATCAGTGCTTAAATATTTAGTATTATAGTATTAAGTATTGTTTAAAATCTGAAGCAATTGGTTGTGTGTCTGTAGCGTATATGGTTCGATAGTAAAAATAAGTATTATTGCAAACCAATCGACGTAATATTTGAATAGAAATAAATCGCAGAGTCTTAACCCAAAAGAAACAAAAAATAAATAAATATGTACTTTGTGAGATTGTGAAGAGTGGCAGAACGGCCGTAATAGCAGAGTACGACATTGTTTGCTTTAAGATAAATACAAGCAAAAGTATTCCCAACGGGCAAATAATGATTTCCAGTGCTGTAAACACAATTGCCAATGGGAAAACGAACGCCTTCTTGCCCAAGCGCCAGCTCCACCGAGACTCATTCGCCTACGTGATGCAATTCATTCACTAGTTGTCTGCCAACAACTATATTTCTGTTGCTTTCGCGACGAATTCCCTTCAATTATCTCTGCTATATACGCGCTAATGACTCCAGCTTACTTGCATCCACGATGCAAGATGCGGCGCCGAAATGTATCTGTTTTTAACTCGCTACGTGCCATGCGTCCTAATTTGTTGCCACACGAAACAACAAGTTGATATTGATCTCTCGGCATATATATATATATATATATATATATATATATATATATATAACTTCGTCTTAAAATATTAAAAAGAAAAATGGATAGCTTTAAAAATGTTTATATACTGTAAAATGAGCTGCAGGAATTCACCAATGCTTGTTTATTTCATGAAATGAAGTCAGTGATTTAAAAATGTTTTATTAACGTCTAGTCTGCACGTGTGTCATCGTCAGGAGTGGCACAATTAATGCAATAGTATTTTTAAAACACCTTTAACTGTTTGAAAAATGAATATTTCTTTAATCGAACAAAGTGTAAACCAATTTGATTATTTCCGCGTCCATTTTGTAAACAGTGTTTGTATTGTGTTCTTATTATTATTATTATCTAAAAAGGAATCGCCTTTTATACGCTTTCTTTAAAACTTTCAAGAAATTGGTTCCTGTATTGAGTTTATAACCCAAAACGCGCGATAGAACCTTTATTTTTACAAATGCATTTTATTACTTTATTTTCTAAAGTAATAAGTAATTCCTTTAATCAGGAATTATTTCGAACTTGAATCAATAAATCTCATCGTTTTTCAGTATACGAAATAGATTATAAGGCGAGCTGAAGGCATTGGTGCCTGTACCTATATGCTTCTAATATTTAATATATAAACCATGAACATGTACGGCCCCAAGAAATTATTCTACGGACCTTTCTGGTAGGACCAACTAATAATGCGAGTTTGATATTATTGCAGCTGTCGTAGACCCGATAAATGAAATAAAACAGTGTTTCTGTGTAATATAAACGAATTGGTGGTAATTCTAGGATATTTTAAAGTAAATATTAGTTTTTAAAATGCTGTAATAATTGTATGAAAAATGAAATAATTAATAATTTATGAATGTTGAAATGATGGAGCGATGTTTGAAGTGTATATTGGATAGAAAGTTCGTAATAATGTTCTACCTAGAAAAGTTCGTGCTTGTGCAACAATTGCATCCTTCTATAATAATTGTTTTGCTTACGCGAAACGAACAACTTTGGCTTTAATTTGATGACTTTTCTTCATACGAACTTTTATTCTTTCTTTGACAATAATATTTTCTACACATATTTGTCTGTTTGACTATTTAATTTTCACCTACTTCCATATATACGTTCACACTACTGTTTTTGGTTAATAATTAATTTATATGTTTAATTAATTTAATTAAATTTAATCCAGACAACATCAAATTGCAGATTTATATTTTGCGGCTGATTTTTCATTGGTCGTCAGAAATATGAAATATATTTAAGCTGGAATTATGTTCATGGTTTTGTGAAATCTGCAGGATTTTAATTAGGAAGGCAAAATTTGTATATTAATCGGAATTAACCTTAACTTTGTGAATTGTGACATTTGTTATTGTGATGAACTCAGATATAGAGCAATAATTCAATGTAAGTGGCAATTAGAATAATTAGGTGAATATATCACATTTACTACAATTTGTTTTATACATTCTTTTGGGTATAATTTTTTATTTTACATATATAAATAATGTGTTAGTCGTCGCTCGCTCGTAAGACCAAATTTGTGCCCTCTACTCCTCTGAAGGTACCGGTGCGATTTACACCAAATTTGGTTCACATATTATTTAACATCCTATTTGAATTCACTCCCAGTTTAAATCCAATCGTCTGTATACTTTCCGAGTTATAGGCTCCTAAAATTTAGAACTCCCCTTAATACTACCCTTATTAAAATAACTAAAACCCTCAAAAATTCTACTAAATATTCTAAGATATTTTATATCGACAAGATTTTTAAATATTGTTAACCTAAAGGCCATAAGAAATTAAATTAAATATTATTATTTAGCATTTTAAAATATACAGTCCTCTGAAGGTACCAAAACGATTTGAACCAAATGTGCTACACATGTTACTTAACATCCCATTTGAATCCGCTAGCAGTTTAAATTTAATCGCCCGTATACTTCCCGAGTTATAGGGCCCCAAAATTTAGAGCCCCCTTTAATACTGCCCTTATAAAAATAATTGAAACACCCATAAATTCTAATACTAATTCTAAGATATTTTATGTCAACAAGATTTGTTCATATTGTTAACACAATGGCCATAAAGAATTAATAAATATTTTTTAACAAAATATTTTACAATAAATTGTAAAACTATTTATATCTATTACATTTTTTCAAATTGTTAACCAAAAGGGCATAATAATTAAAAACCGTTCGTGTCGCATTACTTATAAGGTGATTCGAACGCATAGGTGCGTTCTACCTAAGCGTGTCTTATCTGGGAATGCTACAAATACAGTACCGAATGCTTTAGCTCTTTAGTACTTCGTACGGCGAGCTAAGAACTACATTATTTATAATTAAATTCATAAAATATAAATATATATATATATAATTTATAATAATATGTACGTGTTTGAAAGTCGAGTGTCTGAATAAATAATAGAATGGTATAATTCTTTCTGTTGCAGCATGCAATCAGATGCAGTTCGGAGTGCACGCAGTGTTCGGGCCATCTGACCCGATGCTGGGCACTCACATCCACTCCATCTGCGATGCGCTGGACATTCCCCATCTGGAGGCCCGTCTCGACCTGGACACCGACGTCAAGGAGTTCTCCATTAATTTGTATCCCGCTCAGCACCTACTTAACAATGCTTTCCTCGACGTTATGACCTTCCTCAACTGGACCAAGGTCGCCATCATTTACGAGGAAGACTACGGTAAAGTACCCACCTCTATTTAACTAAATTTATAATTAAATATAAATATATAATCAGTTAAACATCCAATAAAAATTATACAATTTTTTTTGTATGCGAATTAATTAAATTGAGGAAGTTAGATCGGTTATAAGAAAAATGCTGTTGTAATATTCGGGATTGTCTCCTCATTTTCTACAAATTAGGGATTTTTAACATGAATATAGTCTTAATAGGAAGTAATCTACACTGTTACAAATGAAAATAAATATATCTTTGAATATTAATACAGGAAACGATGTTTGAACACAATGCAACTTTTAACCAGTTAAAATATCAATAATTTAAACAAAATATTTCAATAATAAATACAGCCCCGTGTTGCTATAAGTCATAACTTTAGTAGAATATTATTTAAATTGAATAAATATGGATATTAATTCCGTAAAATGAAATATTGTATCTTAATTGCAATTTATTTTGTTTTATTTCGTCACAAAATTACAATTGTGACAGTCACAACTACAGTCAACGTTTCAGTGGCCTATTTCAGTAAGCGGATTTGTCTGAAACGTAAGCCAAAAATCCTGTGGCTGTTATATAAAAATAAACAAACTGATCCTGTCAACTGATCCAGATCAATTACGAAATAAACTTTGTTATCTAGTATTTTTGATTGGTCACTAAATAAAATATTGTTTGCAACAATAATATGGCCATATATACAAACTTGAGTTTTCAACGGATATACACGTTATATATATATATATATATATATATATATATATATATATATATATATATATATATATATATATATATATATATATATATATATGTGTGTGTAAGGACGTAGGTCGTTACTTGCGTAACGTATGGCGAAGATTTCAGCAGGGAAAGTGTTCAATTTAATATTGATTGGAAAACTGAATTTCCCTAACATAAACGTAATTCCTTTATATAACGTGAAAAGTCTATAAACGTAAAAATTAAAGTTGTTTTCTGGATAGTGTCGTCCAGAATGTGCATTCGCGAATACTAATGGAAGCATTTGTAAAATTGCTTTACCAAGAGTTACCACATTTTGCCACTAGGGACTACTTGGTCAATATTTACCATAAAACATCTGGAGTGCCCTTCACTCAACCATATAACTTTATTTTGTTTAAAATTAATTCTTTTACTGCCATGAAACAAAGTAATTAATTGGCGCAGTAAATATAAATAAAACTAAATATTTATATATATATTTTGGTTAAAATGTCTTTATCGATTTTATTTTGTGTTCACAATTAATATTTTCTTTTATCCGATACGAATAAAAATACAATAATTAAGAAAATGAACATATAGAGTCAAAATCTATGCCCAGTAAAGGGTTAAGAGGTTAATTTAGGCCATTAGCAAGCGATTCAATTAGCAGGATGTTACAGAGGGGTCCTTGAATTCAATGTGAGAGGTTTGGTCATCTTGGAACTAACCAAATTACACACCATATAGATTATTATTATTATTATTATTATTGATTGTGTATTTAGGTCATGTTGGCCATAAAGGCATTATTTCAGCTACTGATTAACGATTTATAGCCATCGTATTATTATTACTAGATTTAAATTTAATACAATAGTTCTCTAATGCTATATTTACACGGTTTTCCTTCTTTAGAGATTACTGTTTTTTAGCTCAGGTGAACTAGGCCCCCTTAACTACAAAATTTGAAATTAACTAAATTTAAAAGAATTACATTAATATTGAGACATTTTTATTATTTTATGAAAACATGAGGAGTGGCCTGTACTGAACTAAATAGTTTTAATTTATAGTTGATTCAATACGATTGTTTTATTAAATTGTCTGTACAACCAACTTTGACCAAATTTATTATTGAGCTGCACAAATAAGTAGTGGCTTCGCCAATGCTTACAGCGTGCCGTAGGCACTTGTAATATGTAGTGTGGTTTTCAAATTAAATATTAACTTAATTGCTTAAATTACGTTATTTATTATATAATCTAAGTTTTAGGATAATTCAGTTTAATTGGGTACAGTATTTTTTAACAGTGTACTAAAGCGTTCAAAAAAAATTAATTCAATGCATTTAATTCGTTTTCTTTGTGCTTAATTACTTGCCTAGTGAACATCGTACAAATTTAATTTCTTTAGTGTGAAAATTGAATCGAGTTTAATTTAGTTTTATTTTTTACACATTAAAGGAAAGTTTCTCAAACAATTAAGCGACAGATGCTAATATAAACTTTGTAATTATTTGATCATATTACAACATCCTTTGTTTTTATTTTCTTCTATTAACGCAAATAAATTCTAAATTGATTCCATATTGTGAATTACGTAAATAATATATATATATATATATATATATATATATATATATATATATATATATATATATATGTGTGTGTGTGTGTGTGTGTGTGTATGTATGTATGTATGTATGTATGTATATACAATTCTAGACTTCAAACAAATCGTGATAATAAAAATGCGAGTTTCTAAATGAATTTTGAATATTAATTAAACGAGTGTTATTAAAATCTCTCAAGAATTTAATTATATCCTCAAGAAATATGTTACAGTTATATTTTCATCTCGCAATAACTCTCAGAAGTCACATTTATGCAACAATAATAAGCGATTCTGTATATTTCTGTATTATTAATACCTTTCTTCTACACTTTGCAGGTTTGATTAAATTACGCGAACTCGTTCGTTCTCCGAAGAATAGAGAAATGGAAATCCACCTCCGCCAAGCGGACCCGGAAAGTTACAGGGGGGTGCTGAAAGAAATTAAGAACAAAGAAATTAATAATTTGGTTATTGATACCAAACCGTCGAATATGCAACACTTCCTCAGAGCCGTAAGTTTGTTTTCCCATTTAATAATTTAATTACCTCTGAAGGTACCAGAGCAATATAAACCAAATTTGCTACACATATTATTTAACATCCTATTTAAACCCCCTCGCAGTTTATATCCAATCGCCTGTATACTTCCCGAGTTATAGGGCCCCAAAATGTACAACCCCTCTTAATACCACCCTTATAAAAATAATTAAAACACTCAAATATTCTACTAAAAATTCTAAGGTAGTTTATATCTACAAGATTTTTTCATATTGTTTACTCAAACCCCGAAAATAAAAATTAAATATTATACTTTTGTAATTTAAAAGTTTGGCAATCAATCAATAACAATAGCATTATTATATTTTACTATTTATGTCTTTTAAATGCAGTGGTTAAATAATAGGTATCTTTTTTAAACATTGGTGTTTAAAAAAATGTTTTTTGCGTAAATATAAAAATTTAAACGTTTACGTAATAGTTAATTAGGCGAGCTACAGGCACTGGGTGCACCTGTGCTTTTTGAGCAAATTGCAGTCAATTTCACGTAATTGGAACTAGAACATTGTCCAGTTACTTTAACTACCAATTAATATGTTGTTTTCAAGAATACAAAAACTATAAAATTAAATTGATTTAATTTAATCTTCAATGGTTTTAGTTACACACACACACACGGTTCAATTAATATTAGTAGTATTGGAAAATACATATATGTATACATATGAGTTCAGTATTGATTCAAATCAATTTTTCATGAATATATATATATAAAAATATCCATGAAAGGAAAAAGGAATTACTAATTCTAAATATAATCCGCTTAGAATCTTATTGAATCGACTTGAATCAGTAAATAACAAACGGGAAAATATTGTTTTCTTTATTTCGATTTCCTTTGATTGTTTTAATTAAATCCAAGTTCTACACAAACATATATACATACACACACATCGACACGTTAGTCGGAAAATAATCAAATTCAATTCCTAGTTGGTTAAAACGTGTATTTCCGGTACAAACTCAAGCCTGAAATATTTCATGATTACATTAATTTCTTTTAGACGTAATAATAAATATTGAGACCTCCTAAATTTTATAGTGAAGAAATGAACCCTTATAAATGTAAATAAATTGGAATATATTTAAAGTTATATCTTTTAAACAAGTTTCCAGCCAAAATAATACGTCTGCAGTTTTCAAGGTCACCGCATGTTTTTCTATGTTCTTTTTGCAGATTTTGCAATTGCAAATGAACGACTACAAGTACCATTACTTGTTTACAACATTCGACATTGAGACATTCGACCTAGAGGACTTCAAATACAACTTCGTCAATATGACTGCGTTCCGGGTGGTCGATGCGCACGACTTGGCTGTCCGCGAAGTTCTGCGAGACATCCAGAAGTTCCAGCCGTCACATAACTTCGCGTTACATAATTTCACCGTCATTCAGGTAAGTTTTTACCCTAAATATATCATTGACACACCTCAGTTATTTGTGTCTGGTTTAAAAAATGAACTAGCAATAATTTATTTTAAATTACGGAATATACGGCGAGCTGAAGGCATTGGGGATTGTACCTAATGTTTGTTGTAAACAAATCGATGTTGTTTACAAAACTGCGCATACAGATATATGAATACAGTGTGGGATAATTTATGATTGTATGCAAAAAGGGAAACGAGTCCAAGGGCAGGTCTTACAAACTATGTTTACAAGGGGAGTGCATTTCTATAACGTATGAGTTTGTTATGAAAAAGATATCGCGTATAGATTTACGAGTACATGTTTGTTATTTTCGAACAAAGACAGTAAAAAAATATATGCAACTATTGGTGATTCCCCGTGTTGTGCAAAAGTGTAAACAGCCCGGCCGTATGTCCCCTATTTGTGCCTGGGTAAAAACACACACACAAGCGTGTAGGTCTCGATTGTCTATGATCGAGCTGCGAGTGAACCGCCAAAAAGTTTGGCGCCAGTTCCACTGATATCATCTCAGATATGGGCCATCGCTTCGCTCTGCAATACCCCCCCCCCCCCGCCCCTTCCCTCACCACCCCCGCCCCCCTTAGCACACAATATCTTGAATGCTCTGTCGTGCGAATGCCTAGGACATGTTGATCATTAGACAAATTCTCGGTGGTGCTAACAACGCACCCTGAATTTTAGGTGACTCGCGCGCACTCGCAGTCTTCGTGCCGTGACGACTGACGCTATTATTATGATTATTGCACGGATGAGCCGTACGGCACGGAAAATCGTGCGTGAACTCGTCAAAGATGCGACTTCTTTTCCCTGGCAACCAGATGTTGCAATATAAATGAACATTGCGGTTTACGTAATATCTTGTATTCATTTTTAAATGTATACAACTTTGTACGATTGTAAGTCGAAAATGGTATGAGTTAGAGAAAATATGTTTTCATAAAACGTATAGGTATTTTAATTTCTAGCAAATTTTGTTTGAAAAGTTTTTTTGAAAAATTTACCATATACTAGAAAATTGCTTTTTAAAAATGCGTATTATATGATTCATAATAATGAGTATTGAGGGTAGTAGTGGTTTACTTTTGTTTAATTATCTCGAATACGGATTGGGTTAGAGAAAAAGTGTAAATTATAAAACGTATAGGTATTTAAATTTCCAGCAACTTTTGCCTGAAAAGTTTTTTCGAAATACTTGCCATATGCTGGAAAAACGCTTTTAAAAAAAGTCTATTATATGATTAATAATTATGAGTATTGAGGGTAGTAGTGGTTTACTTATGTTTTAATATCTCGTAAACGGCATGAGTTACCGAAAAAATTAATTCAATAAAACGTAAAGATATTTAAATTTCCAGCAACTTTTGCCTGAAAAGTTTTTTTGAAAAACCTGCCATATGCTGGAAAATCGCTTTTTAAAAAAGTCTATTATATGATTAATAATAATGAGTATTGAGGCTAGTAGTGGTTTAGTTCTGGTTTAATATCTCGTAAACGGCATGAGTTAGAGCAAACGTGATTATAATAAAACGCATAGGTATTTAAATTTCTAGCAACTTTTGTCTGAAAAGTTCTTTCGAAAAACTTACCATATACTAGAAAATCACTTTTTAAAAAAATCTTGTTAATTAATGCGATAATATTTTATTTTACGGAATTATTAACCATTATTTTAAATTTTAATTAATATTCTACGAATGTAATGATTTTTAGCTACACGGGGCCGTATTTGTTGTTGCAATATTTCGTTTAAATTATTGATATTATACACTATTAGTAATTCTATGTTGGTGATATTACGTTATCTTTAACTAACGAGTAATCGGTTTGATTTTGATGCGACGATAAATTAAGTTTGACAATAACAACGGGCATAAATCCTAGATACAAGTCATTGATTACGTAAACATATTCGGAAACTGTCATTCTACGATTCTCATTATAATTTAACTGTCAAATTATTACAAGGGTATTACACGGAAACTATTCGAGATTACGACACTATTATCCGTTTTCGTTGTGTAATTTGCAATTTAGGTCTTTCAATACATTTTGATTGCAAAACATATTGATTATTGTTGCTAAACTTCAACCCTGAGAAACTACCCTTATTTATATTAGTTTCTTTGTCTAACAACGATTAATATTAATTATTTTATACATATTAAAAATTATGTTTAATTATTGTAGCAATAAAAGGATATTTTGCGAAATTATATCTATAATTCTGTAAAAAGGCGATTAAATTTAAACAGAGACTAGAATTTCTTGGCAATTTATTTTGATTGCAAGTTTACTAATTAAAATAGTTAATTATAAGCACCCCGTATATTTTTCTTTGCACAAAATAAAAATGCCATAGTCTTAATAATTCATAAACTTTTTTCCAATATATTTTTTTTAATGAACACCTTAATTTAAAATATAATTACTTAATCAAAATCTCTAATCTTAAAGTTGTCCTTTGAATACGCTGAACTTTCTTAAATTATTTTTACTTCCTTGAACGAAGTTTAATAAGCAATTTTTTCCCACAAATCACAAATCTGTACGGGTTAAAAATAATTCTTATAATAGTTAAACATATTAATATATTTTAAAACGTTATTATTATTGATTTATGGTGAAAGTTGTGTAACAAATATTTTCCCCCGATAAAAAAGTGGGAAGTACGTTATGAGGGTTGTCCAAAATGCCATCTATAAATGTCTGCCCAGTGCACAAACCACAGGTAACCATATATTTCATGTTTTTACTGTGGGAGTTTTATTTTTTTTTGTGCAGCAATCCACGGAACAGATATATTGGTAAACGCTGCTAAAACATGTGACGTTAATGAAAAAACTTTCATTCGACATCGCAGTGGGCTGTGTATGACATTGCTATCACTAAATTATTATCTGAATTACGTAAATAGGATATTCTGTCGCAGACAATCCAGAAAATTGTTTTTATAACTAATATTTAATATAAAATGTATTTTCTATTTATATTTCGTGCATAAGGAACCTATTTATATAACATGCTAAATGCCACCATGCATATATATTTTCCGTTCTCTGAATATTTATTAATTTGGTCGATGTTTTAATATCGGAAATCGTGAATTAAATAACACGTTTTGAGTTTTATGAATCGTAATTACAATTAAAATTTAATTATTATAGATAGTGACAAAGTATGAAGGTCGAGTGAAGGTTACTCCATCGTTATTAATTAAAATGAAACACGTATATGATTAATGATAATGAGTATTGAGAGGAGCGTGTAGCATCGCATTATTATTGAGCAGCTCTATTATTATTATTTCGTTGATATTATTGGTTAAATTTGCAAAATTGTTCTGCGGAACATTGTGAATATGAATATAGCATACACACACACACACGTGTGCGCACAGGGCCTTGTATGCAAAACACAATGTTAACTACGGCACGGGCGTATTTTAATAACGACGTTACGCTTTTATTTTTCGCCAATTTTTTCCTTTCTTCTTCAGCCAACGTAATTGACATCATTTCCCATATTTTTTCAAACTGTTCCTAAAATACATTCTCATACGTTCACTCATATAATGCTAAACACCTGAATGCGTGTTTGTGAATGTGTAGAACGCTTTGACTATAGTAACTAAAATTAAAAGATAATTCAAGACTACACAGAAGTTATTATTATTATTATAAAGTTTTATTCGATTGTTTATTGCATTAATACCGCTGCAAGCACTGATGCTTGTGCCACAGTTTGATAACTTGTGAATTCAGCAACAATAACAATATATATATATATGTTGAAGAAGGTCATGAATAATCTGCGAATCGCATAAACTATATTTGTTTTGAGTTGACGTTTTGCCCAGACAATCTGTGTTGTCCCAGTTTGCCCCCCCGTCCCCCAAACCGAGTGTTTATCGTCTTCACGTTCCTTGCACGGTCGGTAGTGCAGTTACCGACTTGCAAAAACCCCCACGACACTCATAAATATATCAATACACTCCCCCAACGAACTGGGCGGACAAACGTTCCAACTTATCTAAAACCAACCTTCCGAGAATTGTGTAACATGCTCACGGCCATTAATTTACTTATTTTGTAAATATATATATATATATATATATATATATATATATATATATATATATATATCGTATATATATATATATATATATATATATATATATATATATATATATATATATATATATATATATGTCGCTAAAATATATTATGCAAACTAGATAATTGAGTGTATATATATATATATATTCTATGTCCAATTTAAATAGCAGACTGTGTAAAATATTTAAATTAATATGATAAATGTGACCGTCAAGATCATATGTCCGTGTCACCATATTTAAACGTTTATTTTCTTGAACGCTGCAGAGACAAAAAATCGTAATAATTTATCACGCGAATTCAATTAAGTAAAAATTTTGAAATGCCAATTTTTATCTGGCATAAACTGCGAGATATCTCGACTGCGAAAAAGCCCATTCGTAATTTATTGTTGTTCGAATTTTGTACGCTCGATTTACACTCGCTCCTATTCTATTTAAACAAACAAATGCGCACCGCGCGATTGCCTTTTTTTTTTTTTTGTTCGGCCATTAATTTATCTCTGACAATTGTTACGGTTTTGGAATATTAGACTTTATTTTATTGTTCGATTACAAGCTGCAGGCAAAGGGTATAAATTCGTTTTTCTATACACAAAATCGCAAACGAAACTTTAGTATTGCAAATAAAGCATATAGAGTCGGAAACAGACCGTATTTGTGATTATCTAGTTAGCAAACTTGTAAAAACATTGGACAGAATTAAATGAATCTATTTGATGTTCGTAACCAACGAATATTTAAACGTATATTTGTTGAGAGAGTTTCTATTGGTAGCTAATATTTAATTCAATTATTTATACACATTGCGAAAATTAAAATGTATTTACGATTGCACGGAGTTTTCATTTGAATCCATATCTAAAGTATTCAAATATTAAATCTATTTAATTGTTAATTTTTGTATTGCAATAAAACCATAGAATATCAATTATTGAAAAACAGTTTCTTTTTCGTTAAATAATTAGATTCCATAACAATAATTTCTTCTCGGACCTATAACTTTAGCATATTGTGAGCTGAAGGCATTACTGCTTCACCTATACTTGTTTAACTGAACGTAACAGACACACAACTAATCACTACACCTATTTTCATTTCTATATCGTACATCGAGCTTAAAATGCGTATTGTGTTAAACCGTGGATATATCACTAGTGTGCTCCAACAAACAGTAGACTATTTAAGGAAAAGGTTGAGTCTGTAACGTACACAACCCCCCTGCGCACTCTTCTATCCCCTTAATTACCCGTGAAACACCTTGAATGGAAGCTTTCTATCGGCTAACAAATTGACTTTGTCCATGTTTGCTGAGTGGACATTTTCGTGCAAACTCTTTACGTGTTTAATACAGTGTTTGTGGTTCTTCGGTTGTAGGCAGAACCAGCGCTGATGTACGATTCCGTGTTCGTGTTCGCCATCGGTCTGCAAACGTTGGAGCAATCGCATACGCTGAGACCGTCAAACGTGTCCTGCGACCGCGAACAACCTTGGGACGGCGGACTCAGCCTCATCAACTACATCAATGCGGTGAGTTATTGCCATTTTTATTATCTTTACTTCAATACCAAATCTGTGCTAAAGCTTAAGGTGTAGAATAAGATAACGGTTAATTTCGTATCAGTTTTTAAGTGCGGTTTGAAATACAATTAAAAATCGTTTGTTTGACTTTAGCGATTTTATTCATGAATAATAATAAATTAATCTGATGAATAATTCAATGTGATACAGTTTGAAATTATTTAAATTTTGACAACGTTGCCAAATTAATTCTGTCGCTACTTGCAAGACAACGAACAGTTAAAATACACACATTTCCAATTTAACGGTTTAAATATCGTGTATTTAATCATCGCTTTTCAATTAATTTATAAATGAATGTATCTTCTAAATATCGTAATTTTTATTATAAATTATTATATATATATATATATATATATATATAAAGACTCAGATGTGTGTGTTTATATGTTTGTTTGTTTATATGTGCGTAAGTTTATATTTGTAGAACGCAAATTTAACGGTTTAAATATCGTGTATTTAATCATCGCTTTTCAATTAATTTATAAATGAATGTATCTTCTAAATATCGTAATTTTTATTATAAATTATTATATATATATATATATATATATATATATATATATATATATATATAAAGACTCAGATGTGTGTGTTTATATGTTTGTTTGTTTATATGTGCGTAAGTTTATATTTGTAGAACGCAATAATTGTGTTTGTTTTTGTTTATTTGTGTTTAAACGACAAATTGAGAAACAAATATAAATATATAAGGTAACAGATACACAACTCAACACTATAGCTCTTTTGTACAACTCGTACCTAATGTTTGAAGGTTTATATATATATATATTCTTAGTAGATATTTGATATTTTCATCAAGGGCGTGTGTAATCAATGTATTTGTGAATATGAAGAGATAATTGGATCGCTATAGAGATTGCTAATTACAATGAAATTTAAGATGAACTTCTATATTTAGCCGTAAGTTTGATCAACAAACTCATTAATGAAGCCAACTTGAATTGTTTTATTTTTGCGCTCATCTTCCGTGTAGATTTAATAAAAAAAATTGATAGTAGTTTTTCTAGAAAACCACGACAAGATAAATTGAAGTTGTTAAAATTAATCTCGAGAGTTATAAATAATACAAACCTTTGCCAACTTCATTTCTTATCGGGGCTTATAAAAAATTACACGCGAATGCCCACTTTGTCTCGTGTCTAAACTTAACATATACGAAATATTGTTATTACTTGGGCAAAATACACAAATTGAAATTAAATTTAACTAATATTTATTACATATATATAAATAAACGACAGCCTACAGCTAAATGTGGTTTACATATTTTATAACTCATTTTAAAACGAGTTTCTATTAATATATCTTAAAACAATAATATTGAACGGGACAGTAGTTTCAGTTGGCCGTCAGTGCACCGTCGCTGCCCGCCAAATAGAACGTATCTCCTTAGTGTTAAATAGTTCTGGTGTCTGAGGTAATATATACGTATATATATTATTATTACGGTTGATATAATAAATACAGTATATATTAATAATAACCAGTCATTATTAATAATATCCGCGTCTTTTTTGATAAATAATAAATTGTAGTAATTATATTTACTTGCTAATTATTAATAATTAATTATGTGGAGTGAATTCTGTTTATGATACGGGTATATGGTGCCCAAGGGGTAGCCTAGTGTATTAGACTAGCATATATAATGGTATTAGGACATTGCTTGTTTTATAGCTTGATTAAAACAGTCAATAGTTTCCTTTGGTGTAACATATTTGTTTCTGAAAATTGGGTAAAAGTTGCAAGCGATGTTAGTCGTTCTAGAACCGGTAAAGTTCGGTGTGGATTCGAAATGTAAACAAGTTACTAGAATTGTCTGATAACTCTGCAGTTTATCTGTGCCCAAATGCCAATGTTAGTTTTATATAGCAGTGTTCTTGAGACCTTATCTACAAAATGGATATCGGTCGTCAATTTTGCGCGCACCGCAGGGGGCAACACACTTGTGCCAACACCCATTTGTTACTGCGGAGCTCTTTTTCTATCGTAAACATGTCATTTCCGCTCATTTAAAAAGTCGAAAAATGCTGATTTAATTGATGAAAAACTGATAGCATTTGAGTTAGCGCGATTTTAAGTTGATAAAATGCAATTTTTCATATAACTCGAAAATGGTGAATCGTATCGCGCCACCGTTAACGGATTTGAGGTCCTCGATATTTGATTACTCTAGAAACTTACATTTAGCCTGTTTGAAAAGAAAAAAAAATTGGTCACATTTTACGACATTTTTTTAATTTGAAATTTTTATCAAACTTTGCGAATTTTTTCCGACCAAACCATAAATGATAGAAAATTGAAATTTGGACAATCAAACAACCTATATTTGGTGTATATTGTCAAATTTTTTCAACTTGATTTGGGTAATATTACGACCTCCACAGCAAACCGCGTGAAAAACAGTGAAAATCGTCGATTTTCGCAAAAACGGCAAGGGGTACCCTTACGAAATTTTCGGCAAAAAAATCGCATAAAATTTTTTGAGTTTAACATATATTTAGATTAATTTGACTACGCTGATTCCAAAAATGCTAATTAAAGTGGTGAAAAACCGTTAGAAATTGCTGTTAACGCGATTTGAAGATGATAAAATGCAAATTTCCATATAACTCGAAAACGGTGCATCGTATCGAGCCGCCGTTAACGGATTTGAGTTCCCCGATATTTAATTACTCTAGCAACTTACTTTCAGCCAATTTGAAAGAATAAAATTTTTAGACACATTTCACGAATTTTTTTTAACTTGAAATTTTTATCAAACTTTGCGAATTTATTCCGACCAAACTATAAAAGATAGAGAGTTGAAATTTGGACAGTCAAACAACCTATATTTGGTGTATATTGTCAAATTTTTTCAACTTGATTCGGATAATATTACGACCTCCACAGCAATCCATGTGAAAAAACAGTGAAAATCGTCGATTTTCGCAAAAACGGCAAGGGGTACCCCTTACGAAATTTTCGGCAAAAAAATCGCATAAAAATTTTCGTGTTTAACATATATTAAGATTAATTTGACTACGCTGATTCCAAAAATGCTGATTAAATTGCTGAAACACTGATAGAATTTGAGTTAACGAGATTTGAAGTTGCTAAAATGCAAAACAGTAAGAGTTATAGAAATGTGATTCTTATAAAAGTTGCAAATATATAAATATTTAGCAACTTTTATTCATAAAATACACAATTTGCAAAAATGTGATAACTATCAATGGAGAAAAAAATTATTAGATAAATTGATGTCGAAGAAAAAATTCTTTGAAACTTTTGAGAAGATTTTTTCCTATTTTTGTGTGGCAGGAAGTCTTTAATCTGGAATGGTGGTAGTGTCCAGGCACTTTTCCAGCAATTGACCAGACAGAATGGCCTGAATCCCTATATTTGAGTGATACGTTACTCCGTTTTGTTGACCCTCTTTAATGGACGCGCATTCGATAACACTTTAAAATGGTTAATGCTGATTTTAAATCGCGCTGACACGGGTTACGCAATTTCGTATTCGTTTTTTAATATTTAGAAATGTGTGTCAACATTTTTTCATTAATTTTGTGATGTCAATAATCTGTCAATAAAGTCTGACGAAGGTTAATATAATATGAGCTTCAATACGTTGAACTGTGAAATTTTATTTTTCATTTATAAAGCATCGTTTTTAATATTTTTAAATACTGTTTTCAACATTTGAATTAAATAATATATTACGTGTTTTATTTTTATTATTCGCCTAATCAATTTGGGAGTATCAAGAATGTGTCTGTGACGAATTGACGAAGCAATAAATTGTCCCCCGATGAATAGAGTTGATGAGTAATAAAAGTTCAGTTTTGAATAGCATTCAAATTACGCACTAATCACGCCCTTTATACGTTCGCCCAAGGGCTGCACTCTGTGTTAAATTACGGACAAAAGTACGTTCGAGTACTAACACTTCAGGGCGAGCAAAACATCAAACATTCTTGTCGTCGCAGAAATTCAAACAATTTCCATGATGCAAAATGTAACCACTTTCGTGTTACTATTACACATCACTTACGCAAATTGGATTCTCAGTTATCACTGTTAATTAATTGAATAATTAATTAATTTGTTAATAATCAATATTGTTAATTATTTACACTATTTGTAATTGGTATTATAATATTTAGATGCTATCGCGTCCAAAGATGTAATTAAGATGTGGTTTAGTTTCTTGTGTTAATTACTGCTAAAGTTATTAATATATAATAATGATTACGGCATTAATTTGAATGTATACAAAAGCCATAAAGCACCAGATGAAATAATGTAACAAGCATAGGTGCAGGCACCAATACTTTTGATGTAATTAAATTATTTGTAGTGCATATTTTTTAATTCAAAATCATATTTTTGAATAATTTTTTATGGCCTTTGGGTTAACAATATGAAAACATTTTATAGATATAAAATACCTTAGAATTTATAGTAGAATTTTTTTGTGTTTTAATTATTTTTATATGGGCAGTTTTAAGGGGGGCTTTTAATTTTAGGGCCCTATAACTCAGGAAGTATACGGGCGATTAAATTTAAACTATGAGGAGATTCAAATGGAATACCAAGTAATATGTGTACCAAATTTGGTGTGAATCGCTTTGGTACCTTCAGAGGACACAAATTTTCAATAAAATATATTTTAAAATTCAAAGTTATAATATTTATTAATTTTTTATTGCCTTTGGGTTAACAATATTCAAAAATCTTATAAATATAAAACATCTTAGAATTTTTAGTAAAATTTTTAGGTGTTTTAATTATTTTTGTAAGGGCAGTATTAAAGGGGGCTCTAAATTTTGGGGCCCTATAACTCGGGAAGTAAACGGGCGATTGAATTTAAACTTTGTAGAGATTCTAATAGGATGTTAAATAATATGTGTAGCAAATTTGGTTCAAATTGCTTTGGTACCTTCAAAGGAGTAGAGGGCACAAATTTGGTCTTAAGAGCCTTAGTTACAATGCACATTATTATTGTTTTATGGTAAACGTGTGGTTAATTTATAAGAAAATCTAGCATTATTATAAATTGTAGATATAGTATTGGGACAGGAGAGTCGAGTAAAGGCCACTCCAGTTTTATAATATGATGATTTAAAATTAATTTTGTGAGAAACTAATCATAAATTACCTAGTTATAATATGTTAAATTCATTTCCCATTTGTAATAAAATAAATCTAATATATATCTAATTATATAGTCAATAAATAGACGTGTAGGTGTGACGAAGATGCTACAATATAATTGTGTGCAGTGCCACGACAATATTGTTATACCCCCCCTGTAGTGCCGCTCCAGCCCCAGACCCCCAGAGATTGCCACAAAAACCTCAAAAGCTAGAAAAGTCGGTAGAAGCAAACGGGGACGACGAATGAATTTATCTGAGAACACAGGTCGTCGCACATAAAGCGAACGTGTTCTAACCTGCATCAGCGATGCTATACGATGCGATGCGATGCGACGCCATCACCAAACAGCGTCAACACATATTCTCATCGTTCCCACTACCTCTCATTGCCAAACATCCTACTACTTGTTACAACCGGTTGCGCGTGTGTCTAATAATTCAATTTACCGGAAGTAGAAGTAGAAGCGGGTGACGGTAGCTTTATTTTGCCGGTTCGCGTAGCCTGTGCGCCTAACTTCCCCCTATAACAGTTTAGCGACGACTGGTTCAAGGTTGCCGCTAGAAAGTATAGCGTGTGCCGTGCTTCTTTAGTGCTGGCTGTGTATAGCGCTGATTAGCGAGATTTAATAAGCGGCCGTTGATGAGAAATGTGTTGCTGCTGTTGCTGCTGTCTTCGCTACGTTTCGCCATCAGATGAGATTTTCATATCTCGTTTCACAACGCGTGTGTTTTTCTTAAACGCGAATATTTTTGTACCTTCTACTAAATCGATTCTGTCAATTCAATTTACATGCATTTATTGCCTAGGCATCAATGCTTACAGCTTGCTGCCAGACGACGTATTAATCGCTAACACTATATATTTTATTTTTATTATAAAAGAAATCTTGCATGGATTTAAGTGCCAATGCCTACAGCTCACCCTTAATACTACTTGTAACTATTGAAGTAGGCACCAATACCTCCAGCTCACTGCACAGCGACCTATTAATCTCGACAGAAATTAAATCTATTAAATATGTTTCATATTCATTATAAAAAGGAAACATGTAAATATGTAGGTGCCAATGCCTCCAGCCCACCCATAGTATAACTTGCAAGTATTAACGTAGGCACCAATGCTACCAGCTTGCTGCTAGGTGACCTGTTAATCCCGGCAGTAAATGTATATATGTATATTTCTTTTTTATTATACAAGGAAACATGTAATTGTCTAGGTACCAATGCCTTCAGCTCACCCGTAAGACTACTTGTAATTATTGGCGTAGGCACCAATGCCTCCTGCTAGTTATAACCCCTTTATCTATTCGATTAATGGAAGTTTGATTGCATATAAGTATATTTTGTATATTTAATAAATGTTTGTGTGTGTGTGTCAACTGTAGTTAATTGTATGATTGTTAGTTGAGTTTGCAATCAGAATTATGTGTCGGCTTGCCAAAAATATTCGCATAAATATTTGTTAAGTTGCAAGACGAGAGGGGGTGCGAAGTGAGGGGTAGGCAGACATGTTATTGTGCCAAGTTGCATCCGTTAGTTAGTTAGGGCACTAATCTGGCTTTATTGTTGCTGTACTAATATATATATCTCTACATAATTAACATAACAATTAGTCGGAGACGTCATTACTGCTGCTGCTGCTGCTACAACTAACTACTACTCACCGTAATAGGAAATGCACAGAGACTCCTCTATTCACTCTATGTGTGTGTGTCTCGTCACATATATATATTCCTTTTCAGAACACACACACACACACATAATACATGCATAGATGCACTATACACATATATAAGTAATGATAAGATTAGTTGACGTTCGTGTATCTATTTGTAGTTGTACAAATACATTACAGAAGTGCAATTGCTTTTCGTAAAAGGATTCCTACAAAATCGAATTCAGATGCACGGCAACAATGATGCACTGAATTCGGGGTGGCCAGCACTCGACTCTCATATATTTATTTTTAGATAGAGGAAAAGGAATCTCATAAAAGTTGAAGATATTAAATAAGTCGAGGCACTTTTGTTCCATTTACTATTTAATTGCGTTTGAAAATAATTATTGCATATTTACATTTCCCTATTTATAATTTTTATTGCTTTCGTTTCACAGCCAACATTTTTATTAATTTAGAAAATTAAAGTATAGGAAAGTCCAGATATTTAATATTATTTAATAATATTAAAAAATTTGAATTAATTGTTTTATTTATATAAAAATAACTGGCCTTATGTTTCAAGCTTATAGTTTATCCTATAACTATTTTGTTCTTAAAGTCTTTTCCAAAATGAGCAAAGAAATAATTCGAGTAAACCAGCACTTCAGGTTGTAATTAACTATAAAATCGTAGATTTTCTTTATTTTAACACTGCAGAATGCATTTATAAATGTTTCTTTATATATAGTTATACTATTAGGTATTTTCGGGAATTCCAGCAATTCAGCCGTGTGAAAAAGGGCATTCTCTAGCGTCAGTTTTTCTTCCAGCAGAAATACAGTATTATTATAGGGAGTGCAGTGGATATTCGCGATGGCATACATTCAATGCATAGCTGAGATGATTCTGGTAACCGGCCAAATGCTGCCCCCGCTACCGCCGCCCTGGCCCCCCTTTCATGCTCTGTCCGCATTTTATTTTGCTTTCATTCTTTCGTCGGCCACGGCATAACACACTGCTAGCTTATCGAGTGTGGAAATAAATGGCCTTAAGTCTCAGTTTTTGAATTTTTATTTTTCTTTTTTGTATATCTGTGAATACAATTATTTAATGTTGCGGCAAAATATGTCACAAATATTTCTGAAAGTAAATACATATTTGGTGTGGCATACGCTTCGCTGACTTGGTTAATACTGCTTTTACAAATACAAGAATTGCTTAATCATTTTATAATATATATATATATAAATTTTTTATTCATGGAAATATACGTTTTGAGGTCCCCTAAACACATTGACGTCTGTGTCTGTTAATGTAAATAATTAAACATAAATATATGCTGTTTTAATTGATGTATTCACAGTTAAACAATTAATTTTTGGCATTGTAATGGTTGCATTAATTAGAAACATAATTAAGCTATACAATATATAAGATAGGTGAGTGTAGGCCACTCCAGATTATTTTTATTACGGTTTAAATCAAGCAATTATTTGCGACAAGTAAAATATTAGTTTTATTACGTATAAGATACAAAAATATCAACAAATAAATTTTGTATGTGACCCGAGTCAAAAACCAAATATATAAATACTCATTATGCCACACCATTTAACCCAAAGAGGTTGAATTATGTGTTTGGCTAGAATAATATAAACATCAACTACGTTCTTTTTGAAAAAGTTTCGTCAATAAATCAGCGGGGGGTGAAGGGGTAAACAAATATATTGCAAGGAAACAGAAATATTGTCGTTTACAATGCGTCTATTTTTTTATACAATCGTCTGTACAGGACCGGAGTTATAGGGCCCCAAAATTTAAAGCCCTCCTTAATACTGTACTTAGTCAACTTTTAAAATTTGTAGAATTTTTTAGTATAAATTCTAAGGTGTTTTATATCAACAAAGTTTGCCCAAATTGTTAAACCAGGGGCCGTAAAAAAATCATAAACATTGTTGAAATTTTAAAATAATGTTGTTTGCTTTTGAGCAGTTTACCATAAGCAGTCGCTTTACTTGTATGTACATAGCACCTTCATTGAAATATGCGATTTATTTAAAATGTTTTCAACGAATTATTTTAATGTTTAAGACATTTAACTTGTTTGAAGAAACAAATGAACAGAATTAGGGCTGTAGAATTAATGTTGCAGGTGATTTAGTGGGTGTATCCTGAAGAATGACAGGTTTAAACCAGTTGTCGACGAGAGGCGTCGCGACGCCTCCTGGTTTTAGGACGCGTCGCACAGCAAAACAAATGAAGTCATGGCTGCCTTGTCCCATGATAATCCTTATATTGTTTTTGCCAGACAAAAGGCAAGATATTGCGACGCTGTTGTGACAGAAATGCGTATTAATTTCCCTAGAAACAGATTTTTAATTTTCTTTATTAATTGCCGGCTCTGTGAGCATAATGTCGATGATTTAGAATTATATATATACGTATATATATATATATATATATATATATATATATATATATATATATATATATATATATATATATATATATACGTATATATATACGTATATATATATATATATATATATATATATATATATATATATATATATATATATATATATATATATATATATATATATATATATATATATATACGTATATATTTTGGTACATATATATATATATATATATATATATATATATATATATATATATATGTATATATATGTATATAAAGTTTAGAGCCCCCGGCAAGGCACTAAAGTTCCAAATTTCCCGGTTAATTTTGCAGGTGGACTTCAAAGGGCTGACAGGGCCTATAGAGTTCAAAGAGGGCCGCCGCATCCAGTTCAAATTGGACTTATTGAAATTAAAACAACACGCCATCGTTAAGGTGGGCGAATGGATGCCATCCAGTGGTGTTAACATCACTGATCGCGAAGCGTTCTTCGATCCAGGCCAAATGAATGTTACCCTTGTGGTTATTACGATATTGGTAAGCGAATTTCAAAGCATTACCCCTTAATTTACCCAAACAAACATCCGCTTTTAGAATTAAATTTATTTTTAATTCAAGATTATACAATTCTAAAATTAGCGTAATTATTTTAAAGCTTTTTGGTTAGGAAATATACATTTTCAAAGTATTCCTGTTAAGGATTTATGACGTCATAATCTTCCCAATTGGACAACAAAATATATAAATGAATAAAAACTTCGATATATTTAGATAATCGACTGTGTTATTTGAATCAACTCCGAAACTTAAATCTCTTTTTTTTACGTATAAGTTTAGCGAAGTTTGAAAGACTTTCAGATCAATATTAATAAAACTTTGGCAAAAAAATTTGGGATAAAAGTTTATCATCTAAATACAGTCCAAAATGATTGATTCTTTGCATGATTATTATTTGTTGTAATAGATATATATATTTTTTATAAAACTTATGATTGATTTCGTTCCCATTTTAGAAACAAAATACGTTCCTTTTATGTGAATTTGTTTTTCTTTTTTAGTTATTCGTGCAAATTGCATGAATATTTATATTGATTTTATCAGCTATGCGATGCAACTAGGTGCATTGTTGCTAGGGAGACACTAACGAGCTCAGTGTGTCTGTAACATAAACGGAAATGTTCACAGTGATCCATTTTACGTATTTTAAATTTATTTAAATGTATGTCTGTCGCTCAATCGGTTGTATAATTTTCTAAATGTATTTTAGCCCAATTTGGTAAACGAAATGAATTTTTTTAAACTTTATTATTACATTTACATATTATTTAATTACAGCATTGCATTGCGCATTACCTCCTCTATAGCCACATGTTCTTAGATTGTTAATGTCTCGTTTAGTTTTCGTGATTTTGTTATTTAAGTGCAACGTGTTTAAGTGTGTGAGTGCCGATTTTCTGGAACAACGATGCGTGAAACACAGATGTGTTTGAATATATGTATGTATGTGTGGAACGCTTCCCTTCACTAGATTATCCTTTTTTTTAAGTAAAAAGAACATTTCTACAATCTTTAGGAATTTTTTTAAAAATGTGTAGACATTTGATTAGTTGACTAAATTGTTTTAAATGTAATATATATTATTTTGAATGCCTGGAGGCGATTTTGAAATTAGTGGAAATTGAAAAACAATTGAAATATGCGCCAAAACATCGAGGATATTGATTGATTTGTATTTCAAACTCTCCATCAATCAATTTATCTAATTATACAGATGGATCGGTGATGAATGGACTGTATTATGTATATGATATGGTCACATGGTACCCACAGGGTTAACTAGTATATATATATATATATATATATATATATATATATATATATATATATATATATAAATATTCAATAACAAAATGCATAGATGAATAATGCACGCATATAATTAGTGTGTGTCTGTTTAAAATTTTGCATGATTCAGGGATATCTGGGGGGGGGGGATACAATGGGTAGACAATGTTGTAGAAAGTCAGGTGAACAAAATAATATGATCTCAAGTGTCTTCATGCAATATGCATCAAGAAAGTTATTCGTTCGCAGTCGGGATAAACGCTTGCATATGCATTACCGAACTTTTGTCATGGTTATACCTCGCTCTACTAACCGTTACCACATCGGTTTACCGCCATTTTATCGGTGTATGGTTTCCTGTTTCCGTGCCTCGAAAACTCAACCGCAAATTCGTGTTACAGCTAATTTATATTTCGTTTTAGTGGTTATTCGAATTTCATTAGTCACTATTAATTTACTACTAATTCAAAAATATATTACAGTTATTTAACAACCACATTTTTAGCTCGACGTATAATACAAGACAGTTTTATGTGTCTGTAACATTTCTAAAAATTGGGGCCGTTCTTAATACTACCCTTAATCATATTTTGAAAATATTATATTTTATTGCCTTTTATTTTAATTTAATAATTTTTTTCGGGCTTAAAATTAACAATATGAAAAAATCTTATAGACATTAAATATCTTAGAATTATTAGTAGAATTTTTAGGTGTTTTCATTATTTTTATAAGTGCAGTATTAAGGGGGCCTTTAAATTTTGGGGCCCTATAACTCGGGAAGTATACAAACGATTGGATTTAAACTGTGAACAGATTCAAATAGGATACCAAATAACATGTGTAGCAAATTTGGTGTAAATCGCTCCAGTACCTTCAGAGGAGTAGAAAGCACAAATTTAGTCAAGCGAGCGACGACTAACATTTAATTATATGAATTATATGTTTGGTCTAAGGGCGACGAGACAAACACTTTTTGTTTCATTCGAGAATGCTACAGACACACAGCTTCTTTGGCTACAAATCTTTATACAATGAATGTAATCATTGTTGTATATATATACGTTCCGGATAGAATACTAGAAACAAAGACATAAGTTTCGGGGTATTTTTAATATTAATTACACATTAATATAACTGTGAGTGGATTGTATTGTGTATATGATATGGGCACGTGCCTACGGTTTCATATAGGACTTTATAAATATTTTATTTTCGTTGCTATTTGCAAATTACATTAGATATAATAATAATATATAAATGCATGTGTTTTTGTTTATTTACTCCTGCCCCCCTCGGTCCTTCCCCCCCCCCCCTTGTGTGATATTAGGAAACCCCGTATATGATGATGCATGGTGGGAAAAACTTTTCGGGAAACAGTCGTTTCTATGGCTTTTGCGTGGACGTGTTGAACGCCGTGTCACGTGAAGTCGGCTTCGAGTACCTATTGGAGCTGGTTCCGGACCGGAAGTACGGTGCGAAAGACCCGGAAACCGGTGAATGGAATGGAATTGTCCGGGAACTTATGATGCATGTACTACAATATTATTATTATCTACGTTATTATTACAAAGCACTATTTTAGAACACCGCTTTTAGATGTACATGTTTTGTGATTATTTATTGTTAGATCGTTTCATTTAGAACATAAAAAAATCCACTTAATTATTCTTGTATCAAAACATAAGGAATCCCCTTGCTTTTGTAATTGCTAGCCCCTAATTCCTTCTAGGAGCAACCTTATGTTATGCTACGTCCATTTTCTAACTTAACCGGAAACCTACGCTACGAAGGCTTTTGCATAGATTTACTTCGTCTAATCGCAATTATGGTTGGATTCGAATATCGAATCGAACTTGTTCCTGACGGAAAGTATGGAGTCATCGACCTAGAAACCGGCGAATGGAATGGCATCGTTCGACAATTAATGGATAAGGTAAGTGGTACTCGCAATTCTTACATTTTTTTTGCCGTTATAAATCTAAGCTAGCGTACCCTAAACTTAGCCAAACAGTAATTGAAAACTGTAAAACTGTTTTATTTATTGACACAAAACGCTAATTGTAGCTTAAATGTGTTTCTTTATTCCTTTAAAATATGAATTATTAAAGTTTCCTATTTGTATTTCAACAACAGGTTAATGTGGCAAGCTGGAAATATTGATGCTTGCTACTATTTATGTAAATTGTCTTGCATGTTTCCAGAAAAACTTTATACTGTGGGAGTTATCACTTTTGTGCTCTAAATAGTTTTACGTAGAGACGTCATTAAATATATATATATAGTTCGGGTTTTTTTGTAACAGTGTATAAGAAGACACGTTTATTTTGTCGGGTTCCCTAGGTAACGAGAGACACGCGTAACGATTAAATGTCCCAATTAAATTGGCGACAAGTCATTTTTCTCAGACGTGTGTCTCTCGCAACCTAAATCTATCTGTGGCTCGGTGATTGAAGCTGTTTTCTTTGATTTAAAGACAAAGGAAATACGAATTACGTGGGCACTACGGGACCCTTTTGATTTGGTGACAGTAATCGTAAAATAAAGATTGAACTTAATTATAATATGACAACATATTCGTTTTCTCTTGGTATTAAAATATAAACGGTCTTATCGCCGAACGGCAGCGAGAACGATGCACTACGCCGTACATGCTTCTACTAGGCCGCTAACGATGAGGCACTGCCCGCCAGCTAATGTCGATGTGTGGGTCTTAATATTGCATTGTCCTTGAAATTACGTTTACCGTATGAGGTATAGGCTAAACACCGAACGGCAGCGAGAACGATGTTCTTGAAAGGGGTGAGTGCTATGAGGCGCTACGCGCCTAGTTATAACGAATGAGGCTCCTATTATTACATTTTACATTAATTGATAAAATGCTAAACCCGTACGTGCTAGTTATAACAAAATGTGTACAAGTAAATTAGATTTTTTAGCCATTTTTAAAAATACTTTCTATTAGAGTTACACGCTTATCACCGAACGGCAGAGAGAACGATTTTCTGAAAGACAATAGATGCTTTTGCTTGGCTGTTAGTAGTAAGGCACTGGCCGGCAGGTTAGGTCTATTTGTGCGTCCTACAACTTTTATTATTATTTTGTTTTCTTTCGCGTGTTTACTTCGTATTGTTAGACAACTTTTAACGTAATAAAATTTATTTTAATTGTCATTACATGAATATATCTTTTGGTTCTTTGTGAATATAATAATGTAACTATATTTCAAATACTGTTTACAGTATTCTAGTGTTGTAGAATTAGAACCACACGGTGCCTGAGACTTTGCTCATTAGTAGTAAGTGTCCACTTAAAGTTTGCCACTAAGTTTACACAATTGTTAAGCTTGACTTACCACCTAGTAAGTTCAATATTGCATTTCACAGTGCTTTTATGTATTGTATTTTCCGTTTCATATATTTTTACGATATTTATATATATATATATATATATATATATATATATATATATATATATATATATATATATATATATGTATGTATATAATGTACTGGATTTACTCTACCAGGGAAGTTTCAAGATATTCTTAAGGAAGTTATAGTTTGTGTTTGAGAGCACTCCTCACCCAAAAGCACTTCTAAGTGAAGCTTTTTTGTTAAAGAAAGTTCATAAGATAGTGTTTGTCTTACATATAACTCAGGCTTATCCTCTCTTACAAATAATACTATATATATATATATATAATAAATTACAATATGAAACATTAAATTCCATAAATAGAATAATACACTATAACAAATAACTGATAAAATGTTATAAATTGATAAATATATTCGTATATTTCGAGGTATTTCGTAATTGGTTACATAAATAACGGTTCTTTCACAAGATTATTATTATCTTATTTCCTTTCTGGAATTTTGTTTGTTTTACTTAAAGTTATATATAAAACAAAGGCTGTAAGCATCACTTTCGCTAATACGCCGTTTACAATTCAACGTTTTCAGAAATATTTAGCACCTTAAGTATAGCATTTAGCGTCTTGCAAAAACAAAGGATTCAGTTTCTAAAGCCGCAAAGTATAATTACAACTATTCCATTTTTCATATGTGTGTAATTCAACGTTATTATCTTCTATAAACAACGAAGTATTCATGAACAATTTAACGCTTAAGTTTTTAGTTTTAAAAATTGGTTTCTGTGTCTATTGAAACAGAAGAAATAGTGGAGACATAAGATTTGACTGGGATTAGAAAGATTCCCTAAATTTAAATGCTTTCAAGCAATCCCATTTCCTTTGCAGACATTCTTTGTTCAAAACTTGATCAAGTTTCATAGTTATAAATATATAAAATAGTAAATCTGCGAGCGATTCCGTGTAGATAGGAACGGTGAACATTTTTAAACGCAGACAATTGAAATAAATGTGTTCGGAAGTTTTCTAGCTAGCAATAAAATACCGAAGACCTAATTTATTAAGAGTTTACAGTGTACTACACTTCTTGGCACTTTTACAAACGTTTATTACATTCTTTTCGGTTAAATACTCATAAATCAGCAAACATTTTTTATCCTTCCATTTATTTCGGACATTCTACATAGCTTTAAAACATGTAGTCAAACTTTTATTCCTAGTTTTATATGCATTTAAAAGCGAACGCTTTAAAAAGGCTACAATACAAAAAGTATTACTAATTATATACGTTTACACAGATTTATTTCTTTTTAGCTGCCTTAATTAAAAAAGCTAGAGTGGCACTCACTCGATTTTCTTGTACTTTCACAATCTAACTTTGTATATCTATAACATTTTTTCAAATTGTTAACCAAACGGCCATAATAATTAAAAACCGCTTCTCGCATATCGCATATATTACTAAAAAGGCAAGCTGGACGCATAGGTGCGTTATACCTATGCTTGTTTACTATCAAAATAATCTACATTAAATTGTAAAACTTTTTAAATCTATAATATTTTTTTAAATTGTTAACCAAACGGCTATAATAATTAAAAACGCTCGCATATCGCATATATTACTTATATGGCGAGCTGGACGCATAGGTGCATTGTATCTAATTTTGTTTTTATATCAAAATAATCTACAAGAAATTGTAAAACTTTTTATATCGATAACATTTTTTCAAATTGTTAACCAAAATGGCATAATAATTAAAAGCAGCTCGCATCGCATATATAACTTATTAGGAGAGCAGGACGTATAGGTGCGTTGTACCTAAGCTTGTTTTTACATCAAAATAATCTACAAGAAATTGTACAACTTTTTATATCTATAACATTTTTCCAAATTGTTAACTAAAAAGCCATAATAATTAAAAATCGCTGCTCGCATATCGCATATATTATTTATATATCTTAAAGTAATAATATTGAGCGGGGTAGTAGTTTTAGTTGACCGTCAGTGCACCGTCGATGACCGGCAAATAACACGTTCGCCTAATTTTCAACCTACTTGAAATTATTTAAATATATATTGAGCATTGGTCGTCTTTAAGTTAACAAAACTGTCTTCTTCGCCTGTCGACTTTAAATGATGGTGTAATAAATGCCTTTGTGAATATTCTTTTTGTTTATTTTATTTTGCGTAGTGAAATGAAATAACTGAAATATTCGCGAAGGGTAACCGCGCGCCTGCTTGCTTCATTATTATTATTATAACCAGTGGATGAGTTGGTTAGTGAATGCGTGTGAACGGTAAAGGGCAGCCAAGCATTTTCGTGGCCGGTCGTGCGCAGTTGTACGAAGTTGACGAGTTGTGCGACCGAAACCTGCTTTCAATCAATCGATACATACATACATACAGACAGATAGATATCTGAATTTGGTTTTCTTGTCACGACATTCGAATCAACTCATATCTCTAGTTCCAGTTTCGCTAATTGGTAGATTAGCGAAATTAGAGCAAATTGATAGCCATGTCCCTCCGCTGAATACCTGATGACCTTGGACCAAACATTTTCGGTATTTTGTTTCAATTTTCTCGTAACTGGTACACTTTTTAAAGAAACTTTTCAAACAAAAGTTATGCAAAATATAAATATCTTTCATTGTGTTTTTAACTATTTTGCCATGAGTGCAGCCGTTCTAGTGATATTGGAGATAGAATACAAAAAATGCGTTAATGATTTTCCGTAGCAGTTTTCTCGTAACTGGTACACTTTTTGACGAAACTTTTCCAGCAAAAGTTGTGCTAAATATTAATATCTTTCATTATGTACCTAACTATTTTTGCCATAAGTGCAGCCGTTTTAGTTATATTGGAGATAGAACAAAAAATGCATTAACGATTTTCCGTAGCAGTTTTCTCGTAACTGATACACGTTTTGAAGAAACTTTTCCAGCAAAAGTTGTGCGGCATATTAATATCTTTCATTATGAATATAAGTATTTTTGCCATAAGTGCAGCCGTTTTAGTGATATTTTAAGAATATATTGTATTTTTATCGATACGTTAACAAATACGTTGACAGGAATCCCACAATTCAAAGATGATATATTCTTGACTGTACAAATATAAATCCATATTTGAGAAAGTCGACAAATAACATGTTTATTTGGCAATACGTTTCTGTGGCGGGCAAACAGCCCCTTTTAAACAGAAAGCAGCTGATAACAATGCGAAGAATGATATATGAATGACAACGTTTCTCACCGCAGCATTTACATTCATGATAAATGAGACTTGCACACTAGCCACTTTTTAATGACTATATAAACGTCTACAGCGCAAATTACCATAATACTTGAAAAATATTTAGCATTCTGAATTATTTTTACATTTTTTTTCGTCAAGCGACAGTTGTTACGCACCCGTACAATGGTTTCAAACATTCTGTATACAACATTTATTTTTCTTGAACATAAATTTACATATATTTCGTAATTAGGCTAAAGCCACACATTTTCCCCATAAAGGAAAGTAGTAAGAACCCTCAATCTGAATATTTCATACGGATTTATTGAGAGTGAATATTTGGTTGGTACGCCACTGGAAGCATTCAATTTACGCACGAAATACGTTTCGTGGCCAAGAAATTCACTAGGTTTCTAGAACATATTCTAGAACAACTTAGATACATACATACATACCTAGTGCCTTATTTGAGACCGTAAAACCTTTATTACATCGTATAGTAATATAGGTCTACCCTTTCACCTCATTTTCCCACTTTTCTTTCACGTATTACCCTCAAACGATCTTAGCACCCCCTTTTACTTTCGTATTATTAAACACACTAAATTTTGCTCATGTAACGAAATCCTAAAGTCAATTTGTACCTGTTTATTTTTAATTTTGCATTCATATTTTGTCCTTTCACTAATATCACGAGAACGGCTGCACCTATGGCAAAAGTACTTATATTCATAATGAAAGATATTAATATTTTGCACAACTTTTGTTTGAAAAGTTTCTTTAAAAAATGTACCAATTACGAGAAAACTGCTACGGAAAATCTTAAATGTTCTTAATTGTTCATTTATTGTTCTAACTCCAATATCACTAGAACGGCTGCACTTATAGCAAAAATAGTTAATTTCATAATGAAAGATATTAATATTTAGCACAATTTATATTTGAAAAGTTTTTCAAAAAAATGTACCAGTTACGAGAAAACTACTACGGAAAATCTTACATTTCTTATTTTAATGCCAGTCGAGTACAGGCCACCTACTACATTTTATTTAATTTTCGTAAACCCCTAAATATAATAGTAGATAAAACTTGATTTAAAGTTTTGTAAATTTGAGACAAACAAGTTGGGAATCACTGCTTTAATATTTATGTAAAATAAAGTAGATATTAGACTACTATTCCAATAAATTCAATTTAATTGATTATTTACAGTGGACCAACCGTACCTAAACAAATATTAATTCAGTTGAAATCGAAATTAATTTGATAATTCAACAGGTCCACTATTAAGGAAATTAATAACAGTTTTCCATGCAGAGGTGTTGACAGATAATTAATACAGATATTAACCCAAGTTTAAATTTGATTTCAGTTAATCGATACTTCAAAACTTTAGCCTAGTAATAAACAGCAACTATTATAGATTATAATCTATAAATTATTACATTTGTGAACCATAAACTTGGGTAGAAAATTAAGAAGTGTATTTATTATAATTTGCCCGTCACTGACGGTGCACTAACGGGTAACTTATACTACTAGCCCCGGCTCAAAATTATCCTTTTTAAATTTATTATTTTTACTCGTTTTAGAACGGTTTATACGATATTTAAGCTACACTTAGCTTTAAGCTTGTCATTTACTTGTGGTTAAATAGTAAATAAACATATTTAAGCTGCACTTAGCGATAAGTAGAAGCTGTATAAGTCGTAGAAGCTAAATATAATTGAACTTTTGTATTTTTTATTTTTGTGGCAGAAAGCCGATTTAGCCGTTGGGTCAATGACGATAAATTACGCGAGGGAAAGCGTAATTGACTTTACGAAACCGTTTATGAACCTTGGAATCAGCATTTTGTTTAAGGTAAGATTTTATTTTTAATTCATTAATTTTGAAATATTTATTTATGTAAAAATGCGCCCAAATATATTAATTTTATTTTGTAATTTGCGACTCATAAAGGGTTAATATTGAAATATCCAATCAGGGTATTAGTACATTTGGAATTGGGTATTTGATTTTCAAAGGTTACCAATAAATTTACCCAGAATGATGTGTGGGAGTTTGGTATTCATAATTACCGATATAAATGTTGATTGAATACAATTGAACCATGCTATGATTGTATATTGTTAATTATATATTGTTCGAAGAGCTTGAGTGTTCGGACGAACTCGTACAAAATTATTTAATTTTACATTTGTTTATTTTGTTGATGTAATTTTATAATTATGAAATAACCATGGATACAATATTTATATTTATTGTTTTCCAAAGCGATTTTACTACAGAACAAGCACCAATGCCTTCAGCTCGCTTCACTGTATAATCATTTATTACGCGAAATTATTTATTTTGGTTAAGGGACAATAACTTTTAGTTATGAACATTTACTGATCCAAATATGTAACAGACACACAACTAAACACTATATCTGTCTTTTGCTACTGTATACGACAGGCTAAACTAACTGTTTGTGCTTTTTACCGCTCGGTGTAGTTCATAAATATATTTTTATCGCGAAATAAAGTATTAATGGACTTCCTGCGCTCAATTTATTTCGAACCGATCATTTTCATTTGATTTTCGGGGGCCCTTTGTCAAGAACTCAACGATGCCTTTATCAAACGAAAGTAGGTACCTAGCAGACCAGCGCCAGCCATTCATAAGATTGTATTATCTGCTTTTTCAATAAAAAAAAAATGCTTTGTTCCAAAAATGAGTGTTACAAATATTCGATATAGTTTTTACTTTCTTGGACGAAGAAAATACAGAAGCAAGAAAATGTATGGTTTAAATTAAATACAGAAACTCAATTATTGCTGTGGCGTAAAGCTAGAGTTTCATTGTGAATGTTGGGGTTCGATTCCTGCTCATTCCAGTTTGTATTTTTCAGAGAAAAATACGTTTAACACAGAAATATGAAAAATATAGAAGCACGTACATCTGATTTTATTTGGCGGGCACTGACGGTGCACTGACGGCCAACTGTAACTACAACCGGGGTTAATATTATTGTGTTAAAATATATTAGTTCATTCTCGTTTTAAAATGGGTTATAAAATATGTAAACCACATTCAACTTTAGGCTATTATTTTTTTATATATACATACATGTATATATAATATAATTTTCAAATACCAGTGGTTCTAAACATGTCCACGTTATAGTTGTAACGCTATTTACTACCTGTGACCAATTGCTATAAAATATCAATTTATTTTAAGTGTGTTTCACACACGACCGAACACTTAAGCTCTGTGCACAGTACGTGCAATGTGTGTTATAAGTCCGGCATATTAAAGGTGCCCACAGACAAAGAGTCGACATTTTTTACGTTCATGTCACCGCTCGGCTTTGAGATTTGGATTTTTGTGGTCGGCGGCTTTTTCATGGCATCGTTCACACTGTTCACACTGGCCCGCTTCTCGCCGTACGAATGGGTGAACCCACGGCCGTGGTTGCCCGCTGATTCGCTAACAAATGCCTTCGATATGTCCAACAGTTTCTGGTTTATCACGGGGACTTTACTCCGGCAAGGGTCCGGAGTTAATCCCCAGGTATTTTAAAAGGATTCACTACTGCACCATTTTTATTCGAGGACTCGTCTGCCGGATTTACAGATATCACTGAATTCAACAGTTTTTAATTCTAAATTGTTTTTAATCATATTTAAAAAATATGGTTTTATTAAATTTCTAGACGACTTCTAGAACAATCTACGGGGTAGCCCAGAGTGTTACAATAAAATAGAGAATAATACATTTTCATATTTAAATTATTATGTATTTAAAATATGCAAAATGTATTATTATTTTTCGTTCATAATTATTCTATCGTAAAATGCAAATAAGATAAAAACAAAATCGATTGTAGTTCAGAGCAAAAAATATGTAATTAACAGACAATTCGTATAAAAATGGTTGCTGTAATTACTGAAGTATAAATACTTTCAGTCTATTGACTTCAGTGAGATATGCCAGAAACAGAACACTCTTCAGCGCTCAAACAGAAATTATTTTTTATACATCGATGCATTTTTAAAACGATTTCAATAAGCGCTGGTTGACCTAACGCCTTTCCGATAATAAATTGGAAAAAAAACGTTGCTCATTCTCCATAAAAACTATTTTTAAGTTGAACAGTCCAGTCCAGTAAGAGTATTTATTTATAACATAATTATGTACAAGATAAGTATAACATTGTATTACAAATAAAATTACATAAATAGAATAAATATATTTACTACGTTTTGATAAGCCACGCCCTCTTTTAAGAATTGCCTACTTTCTCATTTCTCGAAGTCATAAATCAATGGTAATGTTTCTAATACTGATTTATATGAAAATTGCAAGTGGATTAGTGGCGCCACGTACAATAATACCCCATTTTGGAATATAATTAACTTTAAATCGCATTTCCTTTGTTTTAAAAAGGTCCCAACGAGTGCCCCTACCCGACTATTTTCATTTATGAATCCCCTGGCTGTGGAAATATGGCTGTACGTTTTGGCAGCTTATATGCTCGTGTCCCTAACAATGTTTGTTGTCGCCCGATTTTCCCCATACGAATGGCACAACCCCCACCCCTGCGATATGGAGAATGAGTTGGTGGAAAATCAATTTTCCTTAGCCAATAGTTTTTGGTTCACCATTGGGACCTTAATGCAACAGGGATCCGATCTGAATCCGAAGGTACCTTAAGGACTAGAACTAATATGGTTTTGGAAACATTTATGCACGGTTACACAAAGGAATAACAAATAAAATCACAACCCAAAAAGCATCATATATTTTATTAATTTTTTTCTCAGGTTAGAAACAAAGGTATCAATTTGTGGTTTAAACCACTTTAGAACTCGCCTTTTTGTCTACATAAAAATAATTATTTAGTAAAAAAATATATGACGGTTTATTAGTTAACGCGAAAAGTCACTACTAAATGGGCGAACGCGTATCTCCACAACGGGTGATCCAAATCTAATTTTAATGGTAGATTCTAAAAGCGTATAAAATTCTCTAGAGCTTTTATCAACATTTAGTGTAATTAGTTAATATTTGACAAAATGGCGGCCGGGTGAAAAATATAGTTTTTTCTTTTTAACTATAGGGCACTATATATAATAGAAATGTATACATGTTATTAGTGTAAGCTCTAGTAAATAGTTTTTACTTTCTTTTAAAATAAAAAACAAGGAAATCGGTCCAGTAGTTCCTGAGAAAATAGTTCGCTCAGTTGTGACATTTTGTTTTATTCCTTTGTCCGTAAATTTAAATGATTCACAGGACTATAAAGGATGTATGTATTTCAAACAATTCATAAAACAATATAAACATTTAAAATATTGTTCAAAACATTGGCTTATGTCTCTATGCGAAGTTTTTGGTACTTTCCATTTGTAATATTTTGAGTTATGGCTGACATACTTTACATTATGTCGAAAAAGTTGAACAACTTTTTGTTGTGTGTCCACAGAGATTTCTATATATGATCCCTATCCTATGTTTTATGTAAATAACTGAAAAGTTCTTAAATCGACTTTCTTATGCTTAGTTTTCCCTATATAAATAATATTTTGTTTAAAAATAAATATATATATATATGCCAAATGTTATTAATGTAATATTAATTACATTAGAATTATTTTAATGCTAAATTACGAAACGGTCACCCACCCAAGTATTAGCTTCACCCAGCGTTGCTTGACATTCGTTCATACTCGAACCTTTCCGTAAGACCGAAACGGTCACCCACCCAAGGTTACACTTCGCCCAGAGTTGCTTGGCGCCAGTTCAGATTCAAACCTCGATTTCGTAATATTAATCATATATTATTATAAGTTTACTAACATATATAAAAAATACGTTACATTTGATTATAATAGCTTATATTAAATTAGAATTATCTTAGCTTAACGGGTTCGTATTTAAATTATGTAGTAAAATATTCCAAATGTTATTATTCATTTAGAATTATTTTAAAGCTAAATTATAAAACGGTCAGCCATCCAAATTTTTACTTCGCTGAGTGTTGCTTGACTTTAGTTCATACACGAACCTTTCCGTAAAAAAAAACGGTCACCCAACCAGACTATGGCTTCGCACAGAGTTGCTTGACTTTAGTTCATGTTTGAACCTTTATTTAGAATTATTTTATAGCTAAATTACAAAACGGTCACCCATCCACATTTTTGCTTCGCTAAGTGTTGCTTGACTTTAGTGCGTACACGAACCTTTCCGTAAGACAAAACGGTCACTAACCAGACTATGGCTTCGCACAGAGTTGCTTGACTTTAGTTCATGTTTGAACCTTTATTTAGAATTATTTTATAGCGAAATTACAAAACGGTCACCTATCCAAATTTTTGCTTCGCTCAGTGTTGCTTGACTTTAGTTCATACACGAACCTTTCCGTAAGACAAAACGGTCACCGAACCAGACTATGGCTTCGCACAGAGTTGCTTGACTTTAGTTCATGTTTGAACCTTTATTTAGAATTATTTTATAGCGAAATTACAAAACGGTCACCCATCCAAATTTTTGCTTCGCTCAGTGTTGCTTGACTTTAGTTCATACACGAACCTTTCCGTAAGACAAAACGGTCACCGAACCAGACTATGGCTTCGCACAGAGTTGCTTGACTTTAGTTTATGTTCGAACCTTTATTACGTAATTTTACTTGAATATTATTTTAAATTTACTACTATATGTAGAATAATACGTTATTTTTTATTATTATAACTTATATTTATTTAAATTAATTTTAGGGCAGGTTAGTTCATCCTCAAACCATTATATATTTTTTAAAACTTAGTAAACTAATATAAGTACTTATGATGGTTCTAATTTTTATAATATACCTAAAGTTCCATAGTTTTAACTATCTTTAGTTTTATTTGTGTGAAAATAAACCGAATTGTTTTTAATACATACATTATTTCTAATAATAAGCACTCATATAATTATTTCTCATAAATAATCATTAATAATATATATATGTCTAGTAACCTTTACTGTTTTTGGTACCCTGCATGTTAATTAAGCACCCAATTATAGTAATTCCATTTTTCATACTTCTAGTTTTAATTAATTGTTCTAGAAAACAAATTTTATATCTTCCTAGAATGTAATAATAATAATATTTATTTTGCATGGTTTTATCATTAAATGAATCTTCATAAATATATGGGTGCTTATTAGCAAAGGGGTACCCTCAGATTAATGAATTAAAAATTGTGTCATTTTAAATTTGTTATTAAAAAAAACAGTGTTCAGGTTCTGGCATATATTCTAAAATTATTATTTATTTATATATATATATAAATAAATAAATGTCCGTATTATTTAGGCGACTTCGACCCGTATTGTGGGGGGCATTTGGTGGTTTTTCACCCTAATAATAATTTCGTCGTATACCGCGAACTTGGCCGCGTTTCTTACAGTGGAACGAATGATCACACCGATCGAAAATGCCGATGATTTGGCCGGTCAAACCGAAATCACGTATGGCACACTGGACAGCGGCTCTACGATGACTTTCTTTCGGGTAAGTGCCCTCTTTTTATTATCATAATAAAGAAAATATGATTTTTTATGTGGCAAATGTTTTTTTTTATCCTTCCTCGTTTTATGTGTTAGATTTAAGATCTCAATTTTAAGGTTCATCGATTTATAAACATATTTTTTTATTATAGTTAGATTTTTTGTTTGAAGTACTGATTATATGTTTACCAGGCAAAATTCAGCAAAATGTTTCAGATAAAAATTATAAACAATAATTAAACCAACAACTTTAATAAACAACTTTTTTTAATATGTCTTACCATTTCAGAGATAATTAGTAAATTAGGAATGTATTAAATCTTAAACGTGCTATATGCTGCTTAAAGTTCAAAATACAAAAAAGTGTTTCAAATAGAAGTTGTAGATAGAAATACATTTAATAATTGTTAATAATAAAAAAAAATTCTAAGTCTTATGGTGTTAGAGATATTAATTAAAAATATAATAAAGAATAAAAATTAAATAAAATGCATCGGAATTCAGTGAAAAGTTTCGAATAAAAGTTGTAGATATTAAAATAACAAACAATTATTATTAACAACAAAAGAGGCTAAGTCCTACCATTTAAGAGATATTAATTAATTTATTTTCTATTTTAGGCTTAGAATTATTTTAGTAAAAACTTCAAAATACAAAAAAATGTTTCAAATAAAAGTTGTAGATAAAAATTCATTCAATAATTGTTAATAATAAGAAAAATTTCTAGGTCTTAAGGTGTTGGAGATATTAGTTAAGATAATAATTAAAAATTAATACGCTACGGAAATCAAAGAAAAGTTTCGTATAAAAGTTGTAGATATTAAAATAACAAACAATTATTATTTACAACAAAAGTGGCTAACTCCTACCATTTAAAAGATATGAATTAATTTATTTTCTGTATTACGTTTAGAACGATTGCAATACAGGAAATAAACTATGTTTTGTGTTCTAAAAATAGCGAGAACAATTTAAAATTCAGAGCAAATTTTCTTCGCCATAGTTATTGCAAAAACTTATCCAAAGCAATAAAAGAAGTGGTGTTAGTATTCTGTATGCTTACAGCTGTCATTTGACCACAAGACGTCGTCTTCATGGAGACGTCTAGTGAAAATATGTCTCGCTCCCTATGGGAGCACTCGGTTAGGATGTCGGCAAAAAATGTGCAACGAAATTCAATGCGAAATATATATAGCTTGAATTGATTTCCAACTGAAATCGTGATAAGAATCCCAGAATTATATTCTCTCAACTCGGCTTAACAATAATATTTCCACAATAGAAATATTCGAGATATTTTCTATTGAACTATATTAAAAAATCCCTTTCACAATACACGTATAATATATATATATATATATATATAATTTCGTAATATCATAACGCCCATTCGGTCACCCACCCAAGTATAACTTCGCGCAGCGTTGCTTCACATTTAGTTTATCCTCAAACCCCTAAACTTTTTAATACTTTATACGTCGTTTAATATTATTAAAAAGTATCCAAACATATATAGAATAATATATATAATTTGATAACAATAACCTTAATTCATTTAGAATAGTTTTAGAGCTGTATATTAAAACGGTCACCTACCCAAGTTATGCTTCGCATAGCGTTGCTTAGCATTAGTTCAGCTTCGAACCATTACGAGTATACGAGTTAAAAGTAAATACGGTCACCCATCCAGGTATTACCGCGCACAGCGTTGCTTGGTATTAGTTTATCTTTGAACCTGGGTCACAATTATAAACGGTCACCCACCCAAGTTAAGTCTCGCATAGCGTTGCTTAGCACTAGTTCATCTTCGAACCATTATGGGTTAAAAGTAAAAACGGTCACCCATCCTGGTTTTACCGCGCACAGCGTTGCTTGGTATTAGTTCATCTTCGAACCATTACGAGTTAAAAGTGAAAACGGTCACCCACCCAGGTTTTTCCGCGCATAGCGTTGCTTGATATTAGTTTATCTTTGAACCTGGGTCAATTAAGAACGGTCACCGATCCATGTTTGGGTTCGCACAGCGTTGCTTAGCATTAGTTCATCTTCGAACCATTATGGGTTAAAAGTAAAAACGGTCACCCACCCAGGTTTTACCGCGCATAGCGTTGCTTGGTATTAGTTTATCTTTGAACCTGGGGCAATTAAGAACGGTCACCCATCCATGTTTGGGTTCGCACAGCGTTGCTTGATATTAGTTTATCTTTAAACCTTTAATAGTCTAAAGTAAAAACGGTCACCCATCCAGGTTTAACCGCGCATAGCGTTGCTTGGTATTAGTTAATCTTTGAACCTGGGCCACAATTAAAAACGGTCACCCATCCATGTTTGGGTTCGCACAGCGTTGCTTAGCATTAGTTCATCTTCGAACCATTATGGGTTAAAAGTAAAAACGGTCACCCACCCAGGTTTTACCGCGCATAGCGTTGCTTGGTATTAGTTTATCTTTGAACCTGGGTCATTTTATCCATGTTTGGGTTCGCACAGCGTTGATTGATATTAGTTCATCTTCAAACCATTAAGTCTAATGTATAAACGGTCACCTAACCAGATTTTGGCTTCGCATAGGGTTGCTTGGCATTAGTAAAGCTTCAAACCTTTATAAAACTCAATTTTAGTTATATATAACTAATATTTTATAAACAAATTATTACATTTTGTAATGAAAACTTTTATTTGCACAATGAGCCCTTTGTACCTTGTACTTTGGTAATAAAATAGTTATACATGAGAGAATATTGTCAAAGACGATACAATAATATATTTAAACTCAATATATATGTACAATTCAATTTGACGGTAAAGAATGTGCTAATACAAGAATGTTGTGCGACAACAATTGCATGAAATTGGCTACACATTCTCAGCGTATTCGACGTGAAATATGTTTGATGTTTAGGACTCGATGATCGAGACATATAAGAAAATGTGGCGCTTTATGGAGAATCGAAAGCCTTCTGTGTTTGTCCCGACGTACGAGGAAGGCATTCGTAGAGTCTTGGATGGAAATTATGCGTTTTTAATGGAATCGACAATGCTAGATTATATTGTTCAACGCGATTGTAATTTAACGCAAATTGGTGGACTTTTAGACACTAAGGGCTATGGGATTGCTACCCCTATGGGCAGTCCTTGGCGGGACAAAATTTCCTTAGCTATTTTAGAGTTGCAAGAGAAAGGGGAGATTCAGATGTTGTATGATAAGTGGTGGAAAAATTCGGGGGACACCTGTACGAGAAATGAAAAAGGTAAGTGTTGTTATTTTTTCAATGTCTCGTAATCGGCATACACTAGAGGAAAAATGGTTCTTATAAAAGTTAAAGATATTTAAATTTCTAGTAACTTTTGTTAATAAAGTTATTTTGAAAAATGTACCACGTAGTGATTAATCGCTTTTTAAAATAGACATGTTAACTTTTGTTATTTTTTCAATATCTCGTAATCGGTATACATTAGAGTAAAAGTGATTCTTATAATAGTTAAAGATATTTAAATTTCTAGCAACTTTTGTCAATAAAGTTATTTTTAATAATGTACCATGTACTGATGAAACGCTTTTTAAAATAGACATGTTAACTTTTGTTATTTTTTCAATATCTCGTAATCGGTATACACTAGAGAAAAAGTGATTGTTTTAAAAGTTAAAGATATTTAAATTTCTAGCAACTTTGATTAATAAAGTTATTTTTAAAAATGTACCATGTACTGATAAATCGCTTTTTAAAATAGACATGTTAACTTTTGTTATTTTTTCAATATCTCGTAATCGGTATACATTAGAGTAAAAGTGATTCTTATAATAGTTAAAGATATTTAAATTTCTAGCAACTTTTGTCAATAAAGTTATTTTTAATAATGTACCATGTACTGATGAAACGCTTTTTAAAATAGACATGTTAACTTTTGTTATTTTTTCAATATCTCGTAATCGGTATACACTAGAGAAAAAGTGATTGTTTTAAAAGTTAAAGATATTTAAATTTCTAGCAACTTTGATTAATAAAGTTATTTTTAAAAATGTACCATGTACTGATAAATCGCTTTTTAAAATAGACATGTTAACTTTTGTTATTTTTTCAATTTCTCGTAATCGGCATACACTAGAGATAAAATGGTTCTTATACAAGTTAAAGATATTTAAATTTCTAGCAACTTTTGTTAATAAAGTTATTTTCAAAAATGTACCATGCACTGATAAAACGCTTTTTAAAATAGACATGTTAACTTTTGTTATTTTTTCATTATCTCGTAATCGGTATACACTAGAGAAAAAGTGATTGTTTTAAAAGTTAAAGATATTTAAATTTCTAGCAACTTTGATTAATAAAGTTATTTTTAAAAATGTACCATGTACTGATAAATCGCTTTTTAAAATAGACATGTTAACTTTTGTTATTTTTTCAATATCTCGTAATCGGTATACACTAGAGGAAAAATGGTTTCAATAAAAGTTAAAGACATTTAATATTCTAGCAACTTTTGTCAAAAAAGTTATTTTTAATAATGTACCACATAGTGATAAATCGCATTTTAAAATAGGCATGTTATATATGTATACGTTAACTTTTGTTATTTTTTCAATATCTCGTAATCGGGATACACTAGAGGAAAAATGGTTCTTATAAAAGTTAAAGATATTTAAATTTCAAGCAACTTTTGTTAATAAAGTTATTTTTTTAAATGTACCACATAGTGATAAATCGCTTATTAAAATAGACATGTTATATATATATACGTTAACTTTTGTTATTTTTTTAATATCTCGTAATCGGGATACACTAGAGAAAAATGGTTCTTATACAAGTTAAAGATATTTAAATTTCTAGCAACTTTTGTTAGTAAAGTTATTTTTAAAAATGTACCATGTTCTGATTAATCGCTTTTTAAAATAGACATGTTATCTTTTGTTATTTTTTCAATATCTCGTAATCGGCATACACTAGAGAAAAAATGGTTCTTATAAAAGTTAAAGACATTTAAATTTCTAGCAACTTTTGTTAATAAAGTTATTTTGAAAATGTACCACATAGTGATAAATCGCTTTTTAAATTTGACTCATTTTCTTTGCGAATTAAATGAACAATATTAAAAAACATATATCGTTGTTGTTTGTTTAATAGGTAAAGAATCAAAAGCCAATGCTTTAGGTGTCGATAATATTGGGGGTGTTTTCGTCGTGTTACTTTGTGGTCTTGCGTTCGCTGTAATTGTCGCAATTTTCGAATTTTGCTACAATTCCAAACGGAATGCCCTTACTGAAAAGGTAAGACTATTTATTGTACAATTTAATATGTTCTACTAGAAAACCCAAGTCCCAGAATGGGCGAATTTAATTTTTGTGTATTTCCAGCGTTGTTCTGGGGGCCCACATCAGTCTCTATGCGCTGAAATGGGCGGGGAATTATGCTTCGCACTACGTTGTAGGGGCTCCCGGCAACGTCCGGCCTTGAAGCGGCAATGTTCGAAATGTTTACCTGGGACAACGTACGTCCCAGCCGTTCTCGATATACCAGTGCCCCAACTAACAGCCCAGACCCATACGCACACACACAGCCACAATCAACAAGTCCCTCATAACGGTATGCGAACACCCGGCCACCATAGCTGCAATTCGACCGACGAGAGATCGGTAAATAATATATTCATCATTTTTTTACATATATATATATATATATATATATATATATATATATATATATATATTTTAACCCATTTAAAACGAAAAGGAATATATCTTAATACATTAATAATGTACGGGGTAGTAGTTTCAATTGGCGGTCAGTGCACCGTCAGTTCCCGGCAAATTGTACATTTGCATTATTGCTCTTTCTAGTTAAACAATTATGGAGTTAATATAATAACTCTGGTTTGTTTTATTAATAACCGGGCTTTATTAATAATATCTGCGTCTTTTAGTAATAAATGGTGTATTTTTGCACCAATTTAACCATTGTTTCAGAGAAGGGGCAGCATAGGTATGGCGATAGAGCTTCAGCAGCAATTCCACCAACACCAAATGCACCATCGCGGTATGTCACCGGTGTCCTCGCATCACCAACACGATTACGAACCCACTTGACCCTTACCCTGCCAATGTGACCCAAATATTAACCCAGATACAGTGCATACAATTTGTTAGTGAAACTTTACAATAAAAAAATGAACGACTACAAAAAGATTAATAACAATTTAAATTATTGTGTATTTAAGTATTAATTAGTGAAAAATAGTTGTAATTACCACGGATGTACACCATTTAATTAATATTAATAATTAGTTAACATGTTAGGGAAACGTCTGCATATAATTCGTATTATTGAAGGAATATTAAAGAAAAATTATTATTTGTGTTTATGTTTGCATGTTTTTACTTCTTGTACAGGATAGTTTAGATAAGCTGCGTGGACTTAACTGAAAATGGAGTTTCTGCAAAGGTTTGATTAATATATAAGCATAGGGGATGACTGGGGGAAGCTGCCCAAATATTTATTTGATATCTATATTTTAAATGTTACATTTTGATGTTAAGGATTGGGTGATTAAGCTGCACGAATTCTATCCAGACGTATATTTGTTTTAATAGAGCACTTGATATTCGATGTTTAATTTATTAGTCAATAAGTATTTATAGATATATTTGCCGATTAATTTATTTTTTTTAAAATGGCGTAGATTTTGTTCTAAATTAATAAAAATACAATAATGTTTAAATCGTTATTGTGTTTAAAACAAATAAATATTCAATTGTAAAAACGTTAGATAAATAAAATTACAATTTTTAAACCTGTAGCAGAATTTTTGGGCATAGAAAATTGTTTTAAATTTGGGACAAAACTTCTGCTATTTGGATTATTTTTAATAATATTCAATTCATTGAATTTATAAACAATATTTTTTTAATCGTACTTTTACGAATTATTACATTAATAACTTTATACATATATTGTTTATAATTATTATTAGAAATGTATAGCTAAAAAAAAACTATGAGGGTTATCAAAATTCACTTCGATTTATAGTATATATTTTAAATAGTTTAAACAATCGCCTAGAAAAATAGTTTATTATTATATAAGAACATTAATAATTCATCAATTGTATATTATTTATAGACATTTTTACTAAATAAAAAATTGTATAAAATAAATTACTTGTTTTTCTTGCATTTTTTTACAGGAATAATTCCAGTGTTTTTATTTATTTATATTTTTAATTGTTCTTATCATTAAAAGTATGAGAAAATAATATAGGCCATGTTTCAAAATTGTAATCTTCACCGGAAATATTAAATTAATATAATTGTTGATAAAGTTTATCACAAAATTGTGGTTTTTGTGGTATATTAATAATATAATTTAAACATTTTAAATGTTTATAATCAGTTGTGAATTGAACTTCAACGAAGACTCGCTTAAAGGTAAGTTATTTATTTATTTTTAATTATTTAAACAATTAGAAAATAAATAATTATTTATTTGTTGCTATTTTATGCAAATATTATAAATAATAGCGATTTTTAACTATCAAAACGCGCAATAATTACTTTGTTGTATATTTGTAAGAACAATTAGTTTATTTATAAATATAATTGTTTATAAAGTTAATAATATAATTAAAACAATTTAAAAGTTAATAATCAGTTGTTTAAAAATGTAAATAATTAATTATTTGTTGCTATTTTCCATTTATTATATTTATTATAAATAATTGCTACAAACAGAAAAAACCAGACTTTAATTCCTAATAATGAACGAAAATCTTAAAAAGTGACCCTTATTTTAAAAAGAAATTCACCCATAAAGAGCTGGGATGAACAGCTTATCCCGGATCTTTATGGGTGAATTTTTTATTTCTTAAAGTTGGACCAAAACCTAAAAGACGGACACTTATAACGGAAAAAAATCCGAATATTGAACAAAAATCTTAACAAGTGACACAAAATTTAAAAAGAAATTCACCCATAAAGAGCTGGGACAAACAGCTTATCCCGGATCTTTATGGGTGAATTTCTTTTTTCTTAAAGTTGGATCAAAACCTAAAAGACGGACACATATAACGAAAAAAAATCCGAATAATGAACAAAAATCTTAACAAGTGACACAAAATTTTAAAATAATTTCACCCATAAAGAGCTGGGACAAACAGCTTATCCCGGATCTTTATGGGTGAATTTTTTTTTTCTTAAAGTTGGACCAAAACCTAAAAGACGGACACTTATAACGGAAAAAAATTCAAATACAGAACAAAAATCTTAACAAGTGACACATAATTTTAAAATAATTTCACCCATAAAGAGCTGGGATAAACAGCTTATCCCGGTTCTTTACGGGTGAATTTCCATCCCGGATATTTACGGGTGAATATTTTTTACGTGCTTTAAATCAAATTGTCTAACGTTTGGGCACAATTTATTTATAAATTCTAACGACTTTTATTATATTTATATTCGTTTTATTTTCCTTAGTAATTGTTATTGTTTATATGTATTTAAACAATATATACGGTTATTTATTATTAATAATACTTGTTTTAAGGATTATTACAATAAACTGTTTCTATGGGCGTTTCACGCAATTGTTATTAATTAATTACTCACAGTATAAAAACCCTTCTTTTAAGGGTTTTTATAAACAATTAGCAACATTACCTTTTTGTAGAGTCCTCTAGGATATAGACACAGCTGAAAATATAAACAAAAGGATAACAGGATTGTTTTTAGGAATGATAAGTCATCATATAACGTTTAATACATTTATTTAAACATTTATTACATTTGTTAAGGGTTTTTTAGACCCCTAAACACTATCTAAAAATTCCAATTAATTATCTAACATGTTCTAGATTAAATGTACACATTTTGGACATACTCATTATGAAATTTTAATGCATTTGAGGTAAATATGTATTTATTATAAATAAATATATAAACAATTATTATTTAGAGAGGTTTTTAGGGCAGAAATTCTATCTTGAATATTTATTAACAGTTCTATAAATAAAAAGAGACTGTTTTGAGTAAATATTACTCAAAATAACTACACAAATTTAAATAAAAGGCGATATCTTAAATATTTCACCCAGAAAAACATTTATATTATCAATATGACATCGCTAAATATCACAATAGTGGTTATATTTAAAAATCTATGCAATTCATAATATATTTGAGGGGGGGGGGGAGGGGGTGGTATTCTCCAGGATAACTGCGATGGAGGGCTTCGTCTACGAGTAGGTCTTCCTCAGGCTGAACGTCGCGACGCTGGCGCCCCGCCGTAGTCTTCCCGGCAGGAACAATTGTCTAAAAACATAAAGAATATATTGTTAAATAATGTTACAGATCGTAGTTATTATTTTAGGATGCTCAATTGCAAAAAAAATAATACGATTTAATTTAATAAAGACAAATAAAATACTAAATATATATATATATATATGTATATATACTTCTAAATAACCTATTTGCTAATAATATATACTTATTTAGACTAAATATGGGTTAAAATTGTATATAACCCATTTTAAAACGAATATAAACATATATATCTTAATACAAGAATATTGTACGCGGTGTTTATTTAAGTTGACCGTCAGTGCACCGTCGATAACCGGCATATATTACGTTTTCACCCTAGTTGAAATTCAACTGTTTTTATTTATATATATATACGAGTATATTTTCTTAATAGAAATTGTTTTTGCCCTTTTAGAGAGCACTTTTGTAATTTCTATTGTTATTTCTATTGCTCAAATTGTTCTTGTATTGTTTAATATTTCCGGTTAGTATTCGACAATTACATATTTATGTACTGTATATTGATTATTATTGCCATTTAGTGTCTCGATTGTATTTGCAATATTGTTTGTTATTTCCGTGTCATTGGCTTCAATTTTTCACCCATACGTAAGATACCTGTATTTTAAATAGAGAATTATTTTTGTAGTATGCTTGTTATTCCCCTTTATTGTTGAAATGTGGGATGACACGCAATTGAAACCCATAATATAAATGCAACTTATAAAATTGTTTGTATTACATTTTATTGTTAAAACAGGATAATTTGCATATAAATTAAGGTTTTTCTAAAAACGATTCAATATATGTATGTGATATTATTTCCTTTCAGGGTCTGAAAATGACATATTTTGTGTTTGCGATATTATTATTCCCTTACATGTGAAAATTGTTCTTATATTGTTTAATATTTCCGGTTAGTATTCGACAATTACATATTTTTATACTGTATATTGATTATTATTGCCATTTAGTGTCTAGATTTATTTTATATATTGTATTTGCAATATTGTTTGTTATTTCCGTGTCATTGGCTTCAATATTTCACCCATACGTAAGATACCTGTATTTTAAATAGAGAATTATTTTTATAGTATTGCTTGTTATTCCCCTTTACTGTTAAAATGTGGGATGACTTGCCATTGAAACCCACAAAATAAACAAAACATAAAGAATATATTGTTTAAAAATGTTACAGATCGTAGTTATTATTTTAGGATTCTCAATAGCAAAAAAAAATTCTACGATTTAATTTAATAAAGCCAAAGAAAATACAAAATATATATATATATATGTATATATACTTCTAAATAACCTATTTGCTAATAATATATACTTATTTAGACTAAATATGGGTTAAAATTGTATATAACCCGTTTTAAATCGAATATAAACTTATATAACTTAAAACAATAATATTGAACGCGGAGTATATTTAAGTTGGCCGTCAATGCACCGTTGATGACCGGCAAATATCACGTTGGGGTAACAGTAATTTTAACCCAAGTAATTCCCAGTACAATACGAGAACAGTAAATTTTACAGCATTTAAAAAACTGCAACAGTATAATTTATAGTTTAAACGTAGGATAAATAATATTAATAATATAAAATCGTTTGTAGATAATTAAATAAATAATAAAACAATTATTTTTCAAAACAGATGTCTGAAAATTTAGAAGTAGAACTGGTGCATTTATACCCGTTAGAAAATGCGAAGCTGCACCACACAGAGAACTTCGAATTAGTCCATGACGAAGTCCCAGTGCCCATATTGCGCAGGGGTCAAAAATTTTCGGCCGCCCTACGATTTACAAACCGAAAATTCGATGTCACAAAAGACCTTGTTCGAATGGTCTTTAGTTATGGTACGAATTTAAAAATAAAAAATAAACATTATTTTAAATTAATTTTGAAGATAATAAATAATTAAAATGTATATAGGGCAAAACGCAAACGCTATTAAGGGCACTAAAGGATCTGTTCGCATAAATGCCAAATGTCAAATTTTGGAGGGGTCAAAAGTTTGGGCCGTAAATACAGTCGCAGAAACAGACGACAGTATTAATATAGAGGTATTAAATTATATTGTTTATAGTCAGTCGTACGTTAGTACAAAAGAGCTATAGTGTTCGGTCGTCTCTCGAAATTTAAAAATGCAATGGAAAGCACGTTCAAAGTTGCGGACTTTAAGCCCTTTTGACGCCTTTATGGGAGCTTCAAGCTTCATTAATTTTTTCAATTCAATTCCAAAGCCAATTAAATTGATTTAAATCCCTTTTTAAACACAATATTAATATAAAATATAATTTTTAAGTTAGTAAGTCCAGCCGATAGTCCTGTAGGACTTTGGAATTTAAAAGTGGAGACATCTGTAATTAATTCAAAAGATCATCCTACCATTTACGATTATGAAGAGCCCATTTATTTTCTCTTCAATCCTTGGAATTGTGGTACATTTTTACACAAAAATATTTATTTTTTTAATTATTATTATTAATTAAACATTTTAAATAATAGAGGACTTAGTGTATATGCCCGATGAACGCCTTTTGGACGAATACGTCCTTACCGACGTAGGGAAAATTTGGGTGGGCCCCTGGGGCTCTAGTCGTGGACGCGAATGGATTTTCGGGCAATTCGATGCTTGTGTCCTTCCAGCCGCTATGTTAATGTTCGAAAGATCTGAGCTGACTGACGTTGCGTAAGTTTTAAATAACAATATTGACCCAGAAATCACAAAATTAATTTGTTTTTATTTTAAATATATTTTAACTAATGTTTTAAACAATTAATTTGCAATTTGTGGTTGTTTACTTACAATACTAACAATAATAAATTAAAACCCCAGTATTTTAACAAAGCCAAATACGTATATAGACAATTAAATTGTAAACAGTAGCGAAATAATTTATTAATACTGTATTAAAAACAAAATTTAATTAAATGAGTCGCCAATTATACTAACAACATAATAATATGTTAATTGTTGCTTTAAACCACTATTAAAAATTACCCTACATGTTGTAAAAATTTGGCGGTAACTGCGATGGGTATAGCGGCCAACATTATTAATTCAGGGACTTACGTATAAGCGATTTGTATACTTAGCTAACTTAACGCTGTTTTTAATCATATAAATATTTGATGCTTAAAGCACAAAGGTGATATATTTTACTGTATCTATCTAAAGGTATGCAAATATTTAAAATATCATATTTAAACGCTCATATTTCCGTGAAGGGTTAAGTTACAAACACAAATTAAATATTGATATATAGAACGCAATCTGCTCTTTCATTTTAGAAGAATGGTATTTATCAATATATTGTTTTCTAACCCACTTTACAAGCCCTTTCGTAAATTTTGAGTTGAATATTCAAATGATTTTTAATTTACTAAGGGTTAAGTTTAGGGGAAAATATTAAGGGAGACGAAAAATGCGTAATGGACTGCACGATTTTTCATTATAAGAAAATATTTCGCTATCTTGTTTTGTTTAGGTTCTATACTCTTCTAAACATATTTAAATTATTATAATTAGACGAGGCGATCCAATCTTAACAACACGAACTATTTCGAAAATGGTAAATTATAATGATGACGATGGAATTTTATTTGGGCGTTGGGACGGTGAATATGAAGACGGAACTCCTCCAGCTGCCTGGACAGGGTCAGTGGAGATCCTCCAGCAATACCTAGAGACACTTGAGACCGTTAAATATGGGCAATGTTGGGTTTTTTCTGCAGTTGTTGCTACAAGTACGATAATATAACTATTCAGCTATGAAAATTTATTTTGCCCAGCGCTAATTGTGTTACATTTTATTATAGTTTGCAGAGCGCTTGGTATTCCATCAAGAGTGGTCTCAAATTTGGTATCTGCGCATGACGCCAATTCGTCCCTAACCGTAGACAAATACTACAACGATAAAGACGAAGAACTAGAATATGACCCACTAAATCCTAATGGTGAAGACTCAATCTGGAACTACCATGTGTGGAATGATGTCTGGATGGCAAGACCAGACCTTCCAAAAGGTTACATATTTATTTAAATAATTAAATATTTAATTACAATTTTAAATTAATTAGGTTATGGGGGATGGCAAGCTATAGACGCTACGCCACAAGAGACTTCGTCAGGGTTCTATCAGTGTGGGCCTGCTTCGCTAGAAGCGATCAAAAAAGGCGAAGTCGGCTATAATCACGATGTAGGTTTCATGCTAGCATCAGTGAATGCTGATTTAATGCGATGGAAAGAGGACGATAAATGCGATTTAGGATTCTCGAAAATATACTGCAATAAATATCAGTACGTTTCGTTTAATTTTCTTTTAATATAAATATTTAATTAATATATTTATAGTATTGGCCGTTTAATTCTAACGAAACAACCTTGGATTTATGACCCGAATGGGGACAAAGATCGTGAAGATATCACAGAGCAATACAAAGCAAAAGAAGGTACTCCCGCTGAACGTTTAAGTCTTTACAACGCTGTACGAGGAACTCAACTTGCGAAAAGGTAGTTTAAAAAAAACAAACAACGTATATACATTTATAACTAAAATATATTTTCAGTTTCTACGACTTACCAGACCCAGGCTTAGAAGATATGGAGTTCAGCTTGCAAGAGCTAGAACGTATTAAAATTGGTGAACCATTTAAAGTCGAAGTAACAATTAAAAATAAAAGCGCAGAAACACGTAATGTTAAAGCTGTACTATCAGCTGGTAGCGTATTCTATACAGGCATTAAGGCTAAGCAAGTAAAAAAGGCACAAGGCGACTTTAAAATATTACCCAACTCAAGTGAGTAGAAATGTTCAATTGGGTATATGCTTATCACCGAACGGCAGAGAAAACGAATTCTATTAATTGTGTATACTGTATACCATATAGGTATTAAGCGTAAATTAATGTAATTTTAACTGACTTATGTGTAGAAATTTTCAATTGGGTAAATGCTTATTACCGAACGGAAGCGAAAACGAATTCTATTAAATGTGTATACTGTATACTATAGATGTTTTAAGCGTATATTAATGTAACTGTAGCGGACTTACAAGTTGAGTAGAAATTTAAAAATTGGGTATATGCTTATCACCGAACGGAAAAGAAAACGAATTCTATAAAAGTGTATACTGTATGCCATAGATGTTTTAAGCGTGTATTAATGTAACTGTAGCTGACTTACAAGTTGGGTAGAAATTTAAAAATTGGGTATATGCTTATCACCGAACGGAAGCGAAAACGAATTCTATTAAATGTGTATACTGTTTACTATAGAGGTTTTAAGCGTATATAAATGTAATTTTAGCTGGCTTATAAGTTGAGTAGAAATTTAAAAATTGGGTATATGCTTATCACCGAACGGAAGTGAAAACGAATCCTATTAAATGTGTATACTGCATACCATAGATGTTATAACCGTAAATTAATTATTTATTCTAGCGGAAGTACTAAGAATGGTAGTAAAACCTGACGATTATCTGGATAAATTAGTTGAATATTGTATTTTGAAACTATATGCAATTGCTACTGTAACTGAAACTAGACAAACGTGGGCAGATGAAGATGACTTTCAAGTTCTAAAACCTACAATCGTTATTAAGGTATACAATAAAAAAAACCCCATCTGAAATAATAATCTTCATTGTTAATATAAATAATAACAGGTCCCCAAAGAATTACCAGTGAAAAAGGAACTTACCATTACAATGGGCTTTAAAAACCCGTTAAAGAAAGTCTTAACAAACGCCAAATTCCGTGTGGACGGGCCTGGATTAACGAAATCCCAGATTATCCCATACAGGGATATTCAATCAGAGGAAGAAGTTTCTGTTAGCGTCATCTTGATTCCGGTCGCGATTGGGCAACCCAAATTGGTCGCTACATTCTCATCCAATCAGCTGGTTGATGTTACTGGAACCGCCAAAGTTGAAGTTTACGACGATGATGAATAATAATTTTCTTATATTTTTTTTATTATATACAGCTTTTACAATATAAAATCGTACTATATTATGTATGGTGTTTGCAATTTGAATAAACATAAATGTTTTATTAAGTTTATTATTTAATATTGTATATATCGTGTCCTATTGGTAGGAGGGCGTGGCAAAATTGACCAATCAGAGACTAGCATCATTTCTGTCTACTGCCTAGCGTTCAAACATCTTTGTGTACATTGCATGATTGGAATTTACAATTTTTACAAAGGCCACAGATAGTATTCATTAAATTAAACAATCAAAACAGTAATAACATATAATATAAATACCTTTCAAACTATGCAGACAGCAACGAAAAACGCATTGGTAAGACATGGCCGCACCTAAAACAAAATCAACCATTATTCTAGCATAATCCAAAATATATTAGGACAAAATGCAAGATTTCTTTCAGTTATTTAAGTTGTGGCCCTGAAAAGGGCCGATTTTTATTAATTTCCAAATTTAACCACCAAATCCGTACAAAGTTCTGCCTTGTCGTTTCAACGCATACACAACGTCCATTGCTGTAACAGTCTTGCGTTTCGCGTGCTCAGTGTACGTAACCGCGTCCCTAATAACATTCTCTAGAAATACCTTTAAGACACCGCGAGTTTCTTCATAAATCAGACCAGATATACGTTTAACACCACCGCGACGTGCTAAACGACGAATTGCAGGCTTTGTAATACCTTGAATGTTATCACGAAGAACTTTGCGATGCCGTTTCGCACCTCCCTTCCCTAAACCTTTGCCTCCTTTACCACGACCAGTCATTATGATACTAACAGTATGAAATCAAACACTAGAATGTCCTAACAGGATTTTCGAATTTTCTTATATAGCTGTATCCCCTCCTAAAAGGAGGCGTGTAAAATTTGACCAATGAGAGCGCTCTACGAGAAATGAACCTGTTACGTATGTACGAATTCCCCATGGTTTTATTTTATTACGAGTTTTATTACAAAATAAAATGTTATATATGTAAAAGTAATAATTCTATTAGCATTCTTGTCAAAAGACAGATTAACGGGGGTGAAAAAGCGAAAATTCTGCCCCCAGTATACAGTATATTTTATTAGTATAGTCAGAAAAAAGCGATTGTTTATTTGGCAGTCTCAAACGAATGTTTACTTATAAGTAACGAGCCAAAATGCAATTTTCTTTATATAAATGATTGGTGGCCCTGAAAAGGGCCGTTTTTAAGGGATAATCATACCATATGATCCAATTCACTTCTTTTTTGGTGATGTCTTCTTCGCTGGTCGGCCTCTGCCTTTGGCGGCTTTTGGTTTAGGCGGAGATTTCTTTGCAGGTGACTTAACGGTTTTCTTAGCTTTAGCTGGCGAAGCTTTAGTCACTTTAGCCTTCCTCGCCACCCAAACTTTACTATTGCGCTTAGCGACAGGCTTCTTAGGTGACGCCGGTTTCGCAGCTTTGACTTTTCTAGCCACAACCTTTTTAACCACTGGTTGTTTCTTAGCTTTAGTAGCTGCAGACCGTGTAGATTTAATTACTGATGTAGTAGCCAATTTGAAAGAACCAGACGCGCCTTTTCCTTTCGTTTGCACTAACGCTCCATTGACAACACTAGCCTTCAAATATTTCTTGATGAAAGGCGAAAATTTGTCCGTGTCAATCTTGTAGGTAACAGCAATATATTTCTTGATGGCTTGTAGCGATGATCCACCGCGTTCTTTCAACGTTTGAATTGCTGAAGTCACCATTATTGCTGTAGTTGGATGGTTTGCTTTAGGCCTTGCAATTTTCTTATCTTTCTTCGCACCTTTCTTCAGAGTTGAAGCATCAACAGCGACAGCAATAGTAGTATCAGCCATTATAGATGAAAATTGTATGAGTAAAAGTACAATATACAAAACTAGTATAGTGAACAAGTGACGCTGCGCTGAGAGAGCTTGGGTATCGATGCGTATTGCCGAACGGAGTAGAGAACGATGGGTTTGAAATTTTGTTTACTCATGGCTACTCTGTATGATTCGTGCGTATACATCAAATATTTTGTATTTTTATTGTAAAACAATGAATGCTACACTTTTTCTAATATTTGGATAATTTAACTTGAATATTATACAACAATTTTAACTACTTGTATTAGTAGAAAGCGCTCACATATTTGAAATTACAACAAATAAACATCAAACTGCACCATAATATTTGGTAGTTCATACATTTAATCTTAAATATTTTAAATATTAACGATTATTTACTATTGTAAATGTGATGAATACGAAGTAGAATGATATATTTTGATTCTCCAATCGTAAAAATTAGATGGTAATTCAAGAAATATCAAAAATAAATGAGTAAACATTTGATACTGTGGGACTGATTTCTGCGTCAGTAATAGTACTACGTATTAAAATGGTATACTAAAATTAAATGTATAAACATAAATAATTATAATAAAAATTGGTATTAACGTTTATTTAATATAATAAATTATAATTCATTATTAATATTAAGTGAATTTCAATTGAAACACGGAAATATATTAAAAATAACATTGTATTTCCAATGCTTTGGTCTACATGATTCACATAGTACAGCTATTAATATACATAATATAATTATATTTATAAATCCAAAAAGAAATTAGATTTAAGCGCTATTTAATAACTATTACTATTATTAACTAGAATATTCAAGTATATCTTCCATATTTTCATAAATATATTAAATTATAGATACATGAAAAATTAAGATTATATTAAAAAAAAAAGATATATTTACTTTAGTCATTATTATTATTTTAACGTATTAAAAAATACCATAAGTTATTTTTCTATTATTAAAATTAGTTTTTGTACATTTAACAATAGATTTGTATTGTGGAAGGGATAACCTAGATTTGTACACCAATTTAAAATATAACTGTAAATTAATGCTGTAAGATGTAGCTAAAAATATTGTACTTACAAATTATATACATTTTATACGATTTAATTATAGGAAAAAATATTTAACTAGAATTAATATGTAATAGAAACAAGCATAGGTGCAAGCACCAATGCCTTCTGCCGTATATTTATGTAGAATACACTTTTTAAACCACTGGTGTTTTTAAGGGAAAAAAATCTAATTTAAACGGCATATTTTTGAATAGATAAAATTATAAATAACAATAATGAAAACTCTTGCAATTATTTGAGTACAAATATTGTTGAAATCAATCAATCAACATTATTAAACATATTTTTAATTTATTTTTTGGCCTTCAAGTTCACAATCCGGGAATATGTTATAAATATAAAATGTCTTATAATATTTTAAAGATTATTTTGATGTTTTAATTTCTTTATTATAATTTATTTTTGTCTTGTACTTTTGTACGAGTATCATATAATATATTACGTATAACTATTATTTTATTATCATATTAATATAAACAATCGAAAAAAATTGCGTATTATTGTGTCTGGGAATAAATATTATTGAACTGATAACAATTTATTTTTTAAATATAGAAAAACATAAATTGCTAACATATTCCGGCCTTATGTGTGATTAGTGGCGCTACGTTTTGGCAATATTCAGAACTATTATAAGATGGTAAGGCAGGGATCCTGCCCTATTAGGGCCCTATTTATCAAACATATGGTATACTACGATAAAATTCCGTAGGATGGCTTCAAATATACATTGAACTTACCGTATTTTGTAAACAGGAGATATATATATGGTTATAGGTACGATAAAGGCACCTGTACACCTGTGTATTTTAGAAATGAATTTGGCACGAATTTGTCTATACTATAAAATTGTAGTCAACATCTTTTAGTATATAAAAACAATGTATATAAACTTTGGGTTCAATTTACATAAAAAGAAATAAAGTAAATAGTATTATGCGATATTGACACCAAATAACACACTGAATAGGGTGTATACGTATAATTAAATAAAACTTTAATATAGAAATTCGAAACTTCTTCAGTTTTAATTAAAAACAATTGATCTGACAATATTTTGTTTTACTATCTTATACGTATATATTTTTTGATTCGAGAATGCTACAGACATACCGTTTTACTTCTTCTGACTGCAGAAATTCTTTACTTTATACATTCTTATCACCATAAACTATATAATACAGAATACATATCACGATTTACAGCCTTTTTCCAATCTGTAGTCTAACCTTTTCATTTATTCTATTTTCAATTTATAGTTTCTCTATAGAACTATGAATTGGAATCATATGAAACGACAATAATAAAAATGTGCCAATATACAAATTTTCTGAAGTCACACCACGGCGCAAAGACTTTCTCAATTTTTATTCAGAATTCAGCGATTTCTCGTCCTTTGTAGTTGGTGTAAAAAATCTTATCTCAAATGACATGCAAGCCGGATATCTTGTACGACCGCTGGGATTTGCGACAGGGAACTCGAATTTGCAAGGCAAAGACGATTGTTTACTCAGAATTTAGCAATTGTCAAAGCCGTGTCAGCCTTCAAATATTAGAAATTTGTTCACGAACTATAATCCATTTTTAATGTATTCAATTCCACATAATCGTTGTTTAACATTATAATACTAAACAGCGATTATAATGTATAGTTGCAGTTAATATATTTATGTATTCGACTAACATAAGATAGTACCGGTAATAATACTATTATAGTTATGTTGTGAACAACCAAAATAGTAAGAATACGATTTAAACCTACAATTAAATGTGGTCTAATTCGTAGCGCGGTTACCCGTTGAACAGTAAGTCCCGGGTTCGAAGCCCGACGGTGGCTAATATATATTTCACAATTTAATTGTTTCAAAAATAATATTTATATATATGTAATATATATAACTTATATACTAGGACGTTAGTCGTCGCTCGCTCGTAAGACCCTCTATAACTCTGAAGGTACCCGAGCAATTTACACCAAATTTGCTACACGTATTATTTACCCTCCCATTTGAATCCGTTTGCAATTTAAATCCAATCGGCCGTATACTTCCCGAGTTATAGGGCCCCAAAATTTAAAACCCCCCTTAATACTGCCCTTATAAAAATAACTAAATCACCCAAAAATTCTACTAATAATTCTAAGATATTTTACATCTACAAGATTTTTTCATATTGTTAACTCAAAGGCCATAAAAAATTATTGCAAATATGCACTAAAAGACGTTTTATATCTATAACATTTTTTCAAAAGGCCATAATTATTACTTATTAGGCGAGCTGGACGCATAGGTGCGTTATTGGGTGCAGAATTAAACTTTGGTGCAATTTAGTTAAAATGTATCAGATAAATTTACAATCGAGTTAAAGTTTAACGCGAACAAGGGTAGCGTCAGAATTAAAAATACTGGGATAGTTTCGTCGTAAAATGTGTATAGTGTTCCGGATAGAGAGCTAGATACATAAACGAGATGTTTATATATATATATATTATTATTATAATATCGGTATGCCAGTGAATAGGTGGCCTACAGGTAGTTGTTTTATTATTATAAAGGGGCGGAGCTTACCAACAACAACATACGGTTTTTATAGGTAACATTCTAAATATCAGTATACTGTATACATAGAAACATGTGATTTCTGTACCGGCGCTACTGAGGTCTAGATGGGCAAGTGATGGGTAGGTCTGGGCGATACAAGTTCGCGCGCGCACGCAGAAACCGGTTTTGCTCCGCCGTGTACTTTATATGCTCGGCTAATGTAAATATATGTATTAGGGTAATGTGGTTTAAGAAAACAGTGTAGCCCCATTCTGTACGGCTGTTCTTGGTGTAGTTCTTGGCTTCGGGGCCATTTGCATTCGTTGAATATAATTAACGAACGAGAAGCGACGTACGGGTTACGTAAAACGCGCGCGCGAGGCACAAGTGCTTCGCTCTTCGCTGCATTTCCAAGTTCTTATAGGTACAATGATGCCCGATCACTTCTTGCACTTACGAGAAAACATATCTGGGACAATCGATGCCAACTTGTTACAGCTTCGGGATTATCGGTTTTAGTTAAATTCGGGATTGATTTATTACTTTTTAAACTATACACTGTTAATAAGCCTCGACTTTATTTGTATTTATCGCTTTAAGTTATAGATATTCGGGATGATTCATTACTTTTTTAATTTATTCGACGATTAAGTTCGAAGTTATGATTACAATATTGCCTTTTAGACTTAGTCCCAATATTAAAGCATCTACTAAATAGATCTAAAGGACCTGCACCTATGCTTGTTTTGTTTTTAAATGTCCGTATTGAATTGGCTTGTGTAAGCAAGTATACAAATGTCTTAAAAATACATAAAAATTGAGATATATGAATTGCAATACTTTGTATAAGTGTATACGCTGTGTTGGCAAAAATCGAGCCATGGCTATCTGGATGATACGTACGGTTTTTCTAACGCATACAGCGTAGCAAGTTCGTAAAATCGATAGTAGCACAATATTGGTTCAGAAATTTAAGGGCTGCCGCCTGTCAATAGCACAGATGGTATATCTATATATAAATCTATATTCCTTGGTAATCATACGTCATCAATCATGCAAATTACACAAGAATGTTCTGATGCCAATGTCGTTGCATTATATGACTTATTGCAACAGCTACAATTTTTTCTCTTTTTTATTTTTCGTACTTTCCGTCATTTTATTATTTCCTTGCATCGGTTTTCTTAGCGATGCATTATTTTTAATATGCTACATAGTAATAGTGTCAATCAATTTACTATTATGGAAAACTGCATATTTATGGCAACATAAATATAATTTTCCGTAGCAGTTATCTCGTAACTGGTACATATTTTCAAAATACTTTTCAGATAAAAGTTGTGTGAAATATTAATATCTTTCATTATGTACATAACTAATTTTGCCATAAGTGCAGCTGTTCTAGTGATATTTGCAAAATAATAAAATAAAATATTCAATATGTTCAACGTTTACGATATTCCATAGCAATTATCTCATAACTGGCGCATTTTTTCAAAATACTTTTCAGACTAATGTTGTGCGAAATATTAATATCTTTCATTATGTACATAACTAATTTTGCTATAAGTGCAGCCGTTCTAGTGATATTTGCGAACGAATCAAATATAATATTCAATATGTTCAACGTTTACGATATTCCGTAGCAGTTATCTCGTAACTAGTACATTTTTTTACAATACTTTTCAGACAAAAGTTGTACGAAATATTAATATCTTTCATTATGTACATAACTAATTTTGCTATAAGTGCAGCCGTTCTAGTGATATTGGCGAAAGAATAAATTAAAATATTCAATATGTTCAACGTTTTAGATTTTCCGTAGCAGTTACCTCGTAACTGGTACATTTTTTCAAAATACTTTTCAGACAAAAGTTGCGCGAAATATTAATATCTTTCAATATGTACATAACTAATTTTGCCATAAGTGCAGCCGTTTTAGTGATATTTGCGAAAGAATAAAATATAATATTCAATATGTTCAACGTTTACGATATTTCGTAGCAGTTATCTCGTAACTGGTACATTTTTTCAAAATACTTTTCAGACAAAAGTTGTACGAAATATTAATATCTTTCATTATGTACATAACTAATTTTGCCATAAGTGCAGCCGTTCTAATGATATTGGAGATCGAATAGCTCTAGAACGATATATATATATATATATATATATATATATATATATATATATATATATATATATATATATATATATATACATATATATATATACATATGTATATATATATATAGTATATAAGTACATAATGTATATTTGTTATTATAAATGTCGTCTAGTAATTCTAATGCAGTGTTGTTTATCTTTATGAATACCAACATAATTTAAAGCACGTTAATCCAGCTGTTAGTACTCAAGCTATATAAACAATAACGTTAAACTACAAAATATAACTTATATAACTATAATATTAATAGTTGTTAGCGCTGGGTAAGTCCCCGCTAAGTTTTCTAACTTTTCAGGCCTAATTGATTTCGCAGTCATTGTTCTTGTGAACATAAATTAGAGAAAACATCAGTCTGCAAAACTTAACGAAGCAACGCTCTATTTTTGGGGGGAAATTGATAGCGAGCTTTTTTTATTATTATGGGAAAAGTTCCAAGCGAAGAAAGGAAAAAAAAATCTTTACGAATTCTCAGGTTTGCAGAAGATGGCACAGCGAATTTATTAGTTAGCCCTATATTTCCGGGACAAAGAAAATTGTTTATCTATGTGTTTGTTTGGTGAACATAGAATTTCACAGTCTTATATCATTTTTGTTTGACATTCAACTACCATCATAGACTGTGGAATCAAAATCACTCTCAGCAAAAACCTTACACTAAATTTACATAAATATAAATTACATTAAACACATAAAACATAAAAGAATCGGGTTTACTTAGTAAATAAGTCATTTTTATTTAAAAACCCTTACTAAAAATTGTTTAAAAAGTACGATAACTCTCAATCTATATGGTTTAATTTAAAACACAGCTTAGGTACAACGCACCTATGCGTTCAACTCGCCATTTGAATAAAAACGAAAAGAAAACTAATTATTATAAATATTTTGGTTAATAGTTTCATAAACACAAACATAAATACTAATTTACAATAAATCCTAAATTCAAAATGCTCATATTTATGCAACTAGCATAGCTTAAGTGTTATGCAAGTAGCAAACATAAAAATATCGGTAATTAAACCTGATTAATTACTGACTAGATTAACTTTATATATATTTTATGTTATTTGCGCTTAAAATCTCTATATATTTAAAAAAAAAGTATAGATATAAAAGTCTATACACTCAAATTTAAAAATGCAAAATTATAATTTTTAATCATTTTTTATGGCCATTGGGTTATCAATATGAAGAAATCTTGTAGGTATAAAATATCTTAGAATATTGTGTAGAATTTTTGGGTGTTTTAATTATTTTTATAAGGGCAGTATTAAGAGGGGCTTTAAATTTTGGGGCCCTATAACTCGAAAAGTATAGGGGCGATTAAATTTAAACTGCGTATATATTCAAATGGGATGCTAAATAATATGTGTAGCAAATTTGGTTCAAATCGCTTCGGTACCTTCAGAGAAGTAGAGGGCACAAATCCAAGTATATTAGTTATATATATATTTGGATTCAGGGAGACGAGATAAACACTTTTTGATAAGGAATATTTTTTGTACTTATATACAATGATTCTTTTGTACTTATGTACTAAAAGTCGAGTGCAGGCCACTCCAGTTAGCTCAGTGCCATTAATTTAATTATTTTATGCTTATAACATATCCGAAATAAATCGAATTTGTTTTAAAATTGTTCATTGTCAAATTGAATTTGTGTTGTTGGGAAGTAAAAGTCTGAAATTCTTTCAGTCTTAACTGAAATCGATCCGGTGGTGAAAAGGGTCGCTGTTTATATAGAGGCGCTCACGAGGGCGGTTTTGCCTTGTGTGACTGTGTGTCTGTGTGCCTGTGTGTCCTCTGACAATTCATAGAATTCAGTTTGCTGAAAGGGAGTGAGTCCGTGCTCAGTGTGGGTGTAGGACCCAAACAGAATATAACCGGCACGCTTAAGAAAGAGCTATTCAATAGCTAAATGTCAACAACCGCTTAGATTTCGTCTGCAAAATCGCAAGAAAATTGACGAAATATTCGAATTGACAAGCGAAAATCTCTATCTTATATACACTCGACTTTTTTATTTTGCTTTCAGGCTTCAGTAAATCTGCTGAAGGTGTATATACATATATAATTAAATGCGCAAGAAACTTCAGCTGCTTTTAAAATGTAATACATTGTATTGCTAAAGTTGCAGTTTTTTATGATTGTAAAATTGTAACTAATTTTAAAGTTTGTAAAAGTAATCATTTTTATTATTTTACTTTATTGTACGCGTTCACATTTTAGTATCAAACTGGGACAAGTTTGGAGTTTAATTTAAATGTCGTTTTTGAGAAAGCTGGAGTGGCCATTCACTATCTATATTATTTATATTTATATAGAAACTCAGATGTATGTGTTTATTTGTTTTTATGTTAGTTTTTTCGCTTTAAAAAAAATTGTTGCAAACTGGTATGGGCAAGTTTCGAACCCCGGCCTTTAGGGTGAAAGACGAAAGCCTTAACCATTACTCCATAACACAATAGTTATCTTAGGCTCAACTTGGGATATTCCAAACATTTGTTTATGCTAATTTCTTAAAAATAATGTCATTTTTAGTTATTTATTGTTGCCCAATAAAATCTAAGTAATGCGGCCGATGCAAGTAATAAATAAAATAATATTACTGACAATTCTGTGAATGTCAAGCGTTTGTGAGCGATAAAGGAGATGAAACTAGCAGTAGAACAGGAAATACTATCAAATCCAGCGTGTTCTATACCAATGTCTGTGTCATTCTTATTCTGATCGAAATACGTTGGGTGAATAAAAATATATGTCGCTGGTCAAGCGCAGATCTGACGATATTTGATCTATGCGTTTGTATTACCGAAATCGAAATGTGTCACGTTCTAGGCTATGATTAAGGTTGTGCTTGGCCGCGAGGGACGGCGCCGACGCCGGGTGGGGACCAGACAAGACCCCGTGATTTTTCAATTTCTTTCACATGTTCGCCGAGCTGATTGGTCACTTTATATCTGGCAGTTCGAGGTGTATTATATTGGTTATTTGATATTTAACTGGTCTTTGTACAGTTATTACAATACAATTGTACTTTTATGATATTTTGGGTTAAATTAAACCTAACTTAACCAATGGAAAACTGGATACAGAATATACATGGAATATTTCTAATTCTTTCCATTTACCGTAGATAGTTGTGAATTATTAATAATTACCGGTTAATGCGATCAATTCTCATAAATGAATCACTTTCACCTTTTTATTCATTTAATATTAATAATGGTCGGTTATTATTAATATAAACAAATTGATTACTTGAATCAATATACAATTCAATTATTGTGGCAAGTATAATAAAGTTGAGGCCACCCTAGATGAATTTTATCATTCTGTTTCTTTTCGTAATAAGTATAGGTATATGCAGTAATGCTTGCAGCTCACCTAATAATCAATTTAGTAAAGACTAAATTAAATAAATATTTAAACGAATTAATTAATTAATTTCTGTAAAACCAATCAAGATAGATTATTATCCTTTTCAAGGATTAATAATTAACACATTAACTATTTAAAAATAAACTTTCAACAATTTTGGTTGTAAACTGCGAGTGCTACTAACGGTTATTATTAATATAAACAAATTGATTACTTGAATCGATATATAATTCAATTATTGTGGCAAATATATGAAAGTTGGGGCCACCCTAGATGAATTTTATCATTCTGTGTCTTTTCTTAATAAATATAGGTATATGCAGTAATGCTTGCAGCTCACCTAATAATCAATTTAGTAAAGACTAAATTAAATAAAAATTTAAACGAATTAATTAATTAATTTCTGTAAAACCAATCCAGATAGATTATTATCCATTTCAAGGATTAATAACTAACATATTAACTATTTAAAAATAAACTTTCAACAATTTTGGTTGTAAACTGCGAGTGCTACTAATGCTTGCAGCTTACCTAATGTACAATTTAGTAAGGAATAAATTAATTTTTATATATTTTTAATAAATAATTTCTGCAAAACCAATCAAGATAGATTATTATCCTTTTCAAGGATTAATAATTAACATATTAGCTAATTAACAATAAACTTTGCTTTTGTTTGAACCATGGATAAAAGAGTAGGAAGGCCAGGGATAGCAGGAGGCCGCCCACGCTTTCCAACAAACTTTCATATACAAAAATGCGTACATTAAGGGTTGTATAAACGGCATAAAAAGGCGAAATGGGCGCATGCGCACCGCAAGTGGTACATTTAAATTCCCGAACACGGGTGGGGTGGCCCGAAGTGGCATCGGGCGCGTCGGCGCACAAAGGGTTATGGGACGCGCAGTGCGGGGGTTGCAACAAGGGTAGGAAATAAGGGATGCGTTGCGCGCATGTCCTGTTACACTTCGCCATAATATCGAAGTATCGGCGTCTGGGAGTGTTGGTAGTCCACCCGCGAGTCTCGCGTTCGACACCCGTTCTCGTGAGGCACCCTTAACATGGGTACCTCGAAGTACTCACTGTATTTCAACAGTTTTCTCAGTAGTTTTCTTCTAGTTTCTTGCAAATGCTTTTGAATGGGTGGTTTGCTTATCGTATTTGTGTATTAACTCAAATGTTGGGTTTGTACTTTATTTCTAAATTTCTTACTGTTTTCACACATACTTTTTACTTCTGCTAAATGGGGCTACTTTGTACCTCAGCATTCTTTTACACAATTTACGCAAAATTAAATTAATTCATTAAATCGTACACTTAAAAAATTATCATTATGAGCATCTCTTTGTAAAAACTTCATACTTTTTTCTGTTAAATGGGGCTACTTTGTACCCCAGCGTTCTTTTATACAAAGTTGCACGAAAAATACTTTTTTAATCATATCGTACACACAAATAAATCTATTATAGTTAAAAATATTTATTAAATTTAAAAACATCGTCAGATACGAAATATATTTTTTCTAAAACTATTTTCAGTTTAATATAGTTCAATGTTAATCTGGGGTTTAATTTAATTTAATCCCGTTTTACGTTTCTTGATAAAGCTTATTTTATATTCATGGTGTTTTCATACATAAATTTTCAATTTGTATCTTTAAGTTTAACGAATTATTTTTACATTAAAATAGAAAATTATTTTAATATTAATTAATTCTGTTTTATTAATTAAGAGTTTATATATATAATTCATCAGTTTATTGCGGTTGTAAAACTTGGAAAAGCATATTTAATTCACTTTTATTTTAAACCGGAAGTTCAGTATTTAATTTAATATTAAAAATATTTAAATTTTGAAATGAATACCTTTAATTAATAATGTAATTACTTGCAATTTGTTAATAATGCAATATTACAAAAATAATATTTAAATATTAAGAAAAATACGTTTAATAAACAATTTAAACCGGTAAACCAAATATATTATTAATTTTATTTTTAAATTACTTGTAATTTGTTAATAATAATTTACACCAAATCCAAGTAAACTTTAATAAAAACTATAAGTTTTACTTACAGTAAAAACTGTAAACTTAAATTTCACAAGATTACAGTAAATGTAATAATTACGTAAATATTGTAATTATTATTTTAAAATTAGTATATATATATTAATATTATTACATTGTCAATGTGGACATATCACTTTTGTGCACTAAGAGGGTGATGGTGTTATTAATACGTTAAATTAGACACGACAATTTATATTATGTTACAGTAAATGTAATAATAATTACGTAAATATTGTAATTATTTTAAAAATCAGTATATATTAATATTATTACATTTTCATCGTGGATATATCACTTTTGTGCACTAAGAGGGTGATGGTATTGTTAATACGTTAAATTAAACACGATAATTTATAATTAATATAACAAACTACAAGAATAATTCTTAGAATTTTTAGTTATTAAATTTTTATACTTGTATACATGTCACTTTTGCGCTCTATTTAAATGGGTAAATTGTGTCAGTAGATTAGATATGATTTTAAATTATTGTTTGTGTTTTAAATAATTTTATTTAATCTTATATATATTTCGACTATATTAATTTTCCTTCAAATACTTAATCATTTATTCAAAAAGTAATTAATTAATTAGTAATTGTAATAAAAATACGAGAAAAATGAGAAAAAAAAATTCTTTCTAAATTATTTGATGCAATCAGTGTAATATGTGGTTGGTAAGGGATAGCCGGTGTTTTGTAACGATTGGTCAAGCCGTCGATGACCATTCCACGTGCGACTAATTAACAGATAGATTAAAAGTCGAACGTTTGACAAAGACAAAGCGCTGCCAATGCCGCCTCCATCCATGGACAAAGAAATCAGACAAAGAAAGAATTCGTGCTACTGTTTCAGCAGGTAAGTTTCAACTAATTATTTTTGTTACCTGTTTGTGGACTTATCAGCTTTTTGCCCTATTAATTAAAATTTTATAATGACTTGTATTCGTCGAGTATTTAAAAAAAAATTAATTACTGATATATCTCATTTTTACTAAATACGCTATAAGGGCCACTTTAATCTAAGTCCGGGCGATGCATTTTTCAAAAAACTTACTTTCTTATACGTAGTATTCATTAAATATACCAAATATACTGTAAATTGGTATATAAACACATTTTTGAATTATACTAATTAAGAACTACAACAAATTAAATTGCGCTATAAAAAATACGCCAAATTGTAGATATTGTATGGTTCTAGGCTTCTACTTTACTCAATTATTTAAATTAATCGTAATAAGTCTGAAATTAATTGATATTAACCGACAGAGAACGAGATATAAACAAAACGAGCACTTTAATATTATTTTTTACGAAATACTTATTATTTAAATAAAAATAAATTATACTATGTTTAAGTTAAATACTTAAACTTAATAAAAATATTTATTTATATATATTTTTTTGCCTCATGCCCCCTGTACGGCACCAAGAAAACCGGAAGTAAACGGTGCATGATTTCTCGCCACAAGATCGATAATAAAAAAAAAATTAAACGGGATTTTAAAGATATATTAAAATACTGTGTATTGAACCTCTAAAACAATTAGTTTATTAAAACGCCTATAATTGTCGTTTTTTAAAAAAAAAAGTGGCGAAAAATCGTTACAATTTTCGATTTAAATCGTGTATTAAAAATCGAGGTTTTATTCAAATTGCATTTTTGAAGGTTCAATGTGTAAAGGGAACAATTTTGAATAGAATGGACAAAACTATAAGTTAATTGGACTTATAGGTTTTTTTTTTAAATTATTTGCGCCAACTTTGAAAACGTTAATTTTAATAATTTAATTTTTTACTAAGTTTCATTGATTAATAATTTATTTAGAATCGTACTAGTAATCATTTACTCCTTTTAATATATATATATTTTTTTAAATAAAAATATACGTGTTTATAATCAAAATAAATTGAATAGAAAAATAAGATGGTTTAATTAAAAGTTATCTAATTTTTTTTTTAAGTCAAATTTCGTAAAACGCTTTTAGGAATATATTCTAGAGATATTAATGTATAAAAGAAAAATTATTCCTTATTTTTCACAATGTGAATACCCTTTAAATAAATTAAATAATAATTATCAATTATTTACGGCATTTTGTAGATTCTCTCGACTTTAATTAATACGCTGATAAAATTTTAGTACCCTTGTGTAAACACTGTTTAAAAATTTGATAGAATTAAGTGATGCAAGACGAAGTAAAAATTTAATGAACTCCACCTGAGGGAGATGGTTTTCATTCTATTTTTTTTTCCCTTCCGTGGGCTTTCATCACGTTCTTCGGGTAAGGTGTTGAGGTGCGCGTGAGGTGTGTTAGGATTTCCGGCCATATAAAATACGGCAAGCTTCTGTGTGTAAGAAGAAGTTATAAAGTTTACGCCCCGAGCGTACGGACCAGGAATTTTTTATGCACAGATAGATCTATTTACCTGCGGAGCAAAGCCGGCCAAGTTTACGAAATTAGTTTACAGTGTATGCCGACTTTTGTGCCATGTATTATTTACCGCATTATATTTTTGCATTAACCATAGTATTCACTTATTAAAAAAAAATTGGGTGGCCTACACTTGGCTCTCTTATACATAGTATTTACTAGATTCGTGATTCGTGACGAGACAAATAATCACTGTCGTTTCGTCTTATTAAAAAAAATAAAGAGTGGCCTGCACTCGACTTTCTCATTCGTAGTTTACATATATTGCATTATTTTGTGTTAAATGCTACGATTGCCATGTAACAATATCAATATAAACTAACTAAAGAAACATATATATAATATGACTAATTTCAAATGCGATTATTTAGTAAATGGTACACTTTACAGAAAAATTCTTTTAACAAAACTTGCTAGAAATTTCAATATCTTCCCTTTTTATAATAACAATTTTTCTCTAACTCGTACCGTATTCGAGATATGTTAAAAATCATACGAGTAAACAAGAATTTTCAAAATATGCAATTGTTACATTCAAGAATTTTTTTTTTATATTTAACGATATTGGCTGTATTAGAATACACTGTAAAAAATATCTAGCAGTAATTTGTAAAATTATATTTGCTAATTACGTAAATTTACCCCTTGATTAATCTTGTAAATTTAATGAATATAAATATAAATGTGCTACTATTTTTACAGTGTAGGTAGACGATACACTGTATTAAATTGTAGTAAATTAAAACTTTTACTGTGAAACTACAACTAATAACAATGTAATTTTACTAAATTTAATACTATTACTTGCAAATTAATGCAATTTTACTATAAGTAATTTTAAATTAAATTAATATTTTGTTGTTCTTTTATAATAACAAATTTACATTATGAACTTGCTCAGGCACATATAAGCTCAACAAGATTAGGTGCAATGCACCTATGCCTACAACCGTTTGGATAGAATCAGTGAAAAAAAAAAATAATTATATTTTTGTATATTTTTTTATAGCGTTCAGGCTCATAATATTAAGAAAATCACTAAATACAAAATAACTTAGAATATTTCATAAAATATTTCTATATTTTTAAATTTATCCTACAAGCAGTATTAAGGGGGGCGCTAAATTTTGGGGCCCTATTACTCCGGACCTGTACACACAATTAAATTAAAAATACGATGGAAGCTTTTTGGCCACCTATATTTCATGTATTCCAAATTTCAGTAAAATCGGTCCGGTAAAAAGAATTCATTTTTAATTACAAAAATTATTATTTTTTATATATTTTTTTATAGCGTTCAGGCTCATAATATTAAAAAAATCACTAAACATAAAATAACTTAGAATATTGCATAATTTTTTTTAATATTTTTAAATTTATCCTACAAGCAGTATTAAGGGGGGCTTTAAATTTTGGGGCCCTATTACTCCGGACCTGTACACACGATTAGATTAAAAATATGACGGGAGCATTTTGGCCACTTATATTTCATGTATACCAAATTTCAGTAAAATCGGCCGGGTACCTTCAAAGTAGTTACACACATATACGCACACGTAAACACAGAGGCGTAGAGACAATTGTTAACATTAATATTGAGGTATAAAAATGTGTATTTCCGTCACGAAAATGTGTATGGTAACAATACGTCGTTTTAGAAGTTGGCAAAGTGGGCAAAGGAGCGAAAAATAAATTTAAATCTGCTCTGTAGAGATTTCTCAATCCAAATCACACCCGCTTAAGTATTCCCTACGCCATTCGCTCCCTACTCACTGTTATCATAGCATTTAATACTCGCTCGTAAAACCTGTGTAAGGAATAAAACGTTACGATACGTCGGCTACGTTACGTTACGTTACGTCGTGAAACGCAATGCTTCGCTGCCACGTAAACTCTAGTGCTCTAGTCTTTCGTCGAAAAAAACACAAAGACAATCCTCTCGACAGGATATTCTGGTCACTATAACGTTTAAGGATCGTGCCATGGGGGCGCAGTGCACTATCTTCGCCACTGTGGCGTGACTGTCGTTCATAAAATATTTCGACCAATCACGAGACGCGCAGCGATTTATTGGCAGAAACTTGCCCAAGGGAAACAGCTATGAATTTTGCTTGACTTATGTTATGTTGTTCATGATGATAGTTTTCCTACAAAAACGCGTCCTTGTTCAGTTTTAACAAGGATTATTTGCTACTACTTCATTATTCTTTACAATAAACACATTTCTTGTTAAGGTCCTACTGCGTCAGCTGCCATATATATATTCACAATTTGAAGAACTATTTTTACAACTTTGTTAATTGGAAATATTTAATTATTCAAATTTTCGAGACCATATATGCAATACGCGAGCGTTTTTAATTATTATAGCCTTTTGGTTAACAATTAGAGAAAAATGTTATAGATATAAAATTTTTAACAATTTTCTGTAGATTATTTTGATATAGAACAAATTTAGGTACAACGCATCTATGCGTCCTGCTCGCCTTATAAGTATAATATGCGATATGCGAGCGTTTTTAATTATTATAGCCTTTTGGTTAACAATTAGAGCAAAATGTTATAGGTATAAAAGGTTTAACAATTTTCTGTAGATTATTTTGATGTAAAAACAAGTTTAGGTACCAAGCACCTATGCGTCCAGCTTGCCTTATAAGTAATATATACGATATGCGAACGTTTTTAATTATTATAGCCTTTTTGTTAACAATTTGAAAAAATGTTATAGATATAAAAAGTTTAACAATTTTCTGTAGATTATTTTGATGTAAAAACAAGTTTAGGTACCAAGCACCTATGCGTCCAGCTTGCCTTATAAGTAATATATGCGATATGCGAGCGTTTTTAATTATTATAGCCTTTTGGTTAACAATTATAAAAAATGTTATAGATATAAAAAGTTTAACGATTTTCTGTAGATTATTTTGATGTAAAAACAAGTTTAGGTACCAAGCACCTATGCGTCCAGCTTGCCTTATAAGTAATATATGCGATATGCGAGCGTTATTAATTATTATAGCCTTTTGGTTAACAATTAGAGCAAAATGTTATAGATATAAAAAGTTTAACAATTTTCTGTAGATTATTTTGATATAGATCAAATTTAGGTACAACGCACCTATGCGTCTTGCTCTCCTAATAAGTAATATATGCAATATGCGAGCGTTTTTAATTATTATAGCCTTTTTGTTAACAATTTGAAAAACTGTTATAGATATAAAAAGTCTTGTTGTAAATAATTTTGATAAAAAGATCGTATCATTTTAATGAAAATATTCGTTTATCGGTAACTGTTGATAGCAATTATCACGTTGCGTGGTTCTGTGTATCGTCCTATTTTTATGACATTAATTATTTTGAACTTTGAACTGTGGTTCGTGCTTCTAAAAGGTTGGCAACTACTGTTTTTGCCCTACATTCTTAAATGTTGCCCATCGCATGATACAAAAATTGATTCGTTTTCAAACACGAAATGACAAAATTATATTTGTAAATCTCGTGGAATTCTTTGAAAAATTTACTAAAGTTTTTCCAATACACTACAGTACAGTACTTCCTGGTATAGTGAGTTTAGAGTCTAATTATACTATGTCCTTGGGAAATTTTAATAGTGCAACAATATAAATAAATTTGTTATCTTACAAATAGTTGATTGAGCAGTTTAATTGGTTGATTGTGCATTTTATAATAAAAACAAACCACATAACAGGAAAAAAATGTAAACTAGGAACACAGATTGGCAAAATTGGCTTTTATTCATCACGATTTTTAATTGAAAATCATAAAAACAATGATGCCAACATCAATCAGGAATAAAATTTTCTAAAATGACCAGTAATTTTTTAGCTAGGGGCTGCCATAACAAAAAAAAAACAACTGTCACGTACAGTTATAAAAAAACAGGTGTGGCCTTCACTCAACCCATATTTAATATTCTTATTACAATAAAACCTCGCTTTACTAAGCTCTGTAAACAATAACGTAATTTAAAATAACCATTATGTATTGTTTTAAAACAGCATTTAAATAATTACGTATATGTAAGTCGAGTTAAGGTCACTCCAGATTTTGTACTATCCCGAAAACGGTGCAAGACAACTATTAGTATAAAAGTATTAAGATATTAAAATATTAGAAACAATATAAGTAATTAGGTAAATTGTCACAATGATTAGTTCTAATTTACGTGTCTCTTGAGGGAAATCAGTGTAACAGCAATTATTCGTTAAATATAATTAGATTTCATGTTTAACGTAAAGCGATATACAGTGCGGCATTAACAACGGTCATATTATAAGTCCCAGTTCAATTTCAACTCTTATAAACTATGGATACCCTGGTTGAATCGTCAGGGGACTGGTAGCATACAATTTTCACGTCCAAAACTACGACACTATGCAATATACACGTAATTTATGATTGTATTTTCAAGAGAGAGAGACAAGACTTTCATTAAATCTGTTATAAACCACATATGGTTTCTGTAGAAACGTATATACATATACGTAAATTTGTGAACTTTACTCCTCTGAAGGTACCGAAGCGATTTACACCAAATTTAGTACACATATTATTTAGTATCCTATTTGAATCCGTTCACAGTTTAAATCCAATCGCTCGTATAGTTCTCGAGTTATAGGGCCCCTAAATTTGAAACCCCCCTTAATACTACCCTTATCAAAATACTGAAAATATCCAAAAATTCTACTAATAATTCTAAGATATTTTATATCTATAAGATTTCTTCATATTGTTAACCCAAAGGCCATAAAAAATTATTAAGTATTAAATATATTGTTATGTTCCAAATTTCCAAATTTGTGCCCTTATTGCTCTGAAGGTACGAAAGCGATTATCACCAAATTTGGTGCACATATTATTTAACAACCTATTTGAATCCACTTGCAATTTAAATCCAATCGCTTGTATACTTCCCGAGTTATAGGGCCCCAAAATTTTAAACCCCCCTTAATACTACCCTTATCAAAATAATGAAAATACCCAAAAATTTTACTGATAATTCTAAGATATTTTATATCTGTAAGATTTCTTCATATTGTTAACCCAAAGGCCATAAATAATTATTAAATATTAAATATATTGTTATGTTTGCTACTTGTACAACATTTGGGCTATGCTGGTTGCATAAATATGATCAATTTGCTAGGAATACTATTATTCGATTAGACAGGTGAATCGGTGAGTATTATGCGTATGATATGGGCATATGGTGCCCAGGGGTACACCTTGTGGATAATATAATATAATAGCCGGGGATGGAAGGTCCAGTAATGTTTTTTAATTATTTTTAAAGGCTGTCACGTTTGACAATTCGAATACTGCAAACAGCAGAAGTTAGAATGGCCTGCAGACAAACTGAGCTTCATATCAATGATAATACTACTGTGTTTGTATGTTTGGACAGCTTTTGCAGGCGTCCACAATGATTTGATTTCATTGTGTGCCCAGAGCAAAGGAGGAAAATACTCGAAACAGTGGTTCACATTGCAGCCATTTTTAAAAGCGGGGGAAATATAGAGTGGCACTAGTACAATTACTTTTTAAAAGTGTTATGTCCAGTCATAAAACTGAATAGTTTGTAAGTATAGTTATAACCGGAAGATAGTATCTTGTAATTTGGTTTTTACTACACAAAAGGTTTTATGATTTTCAGTCAAGAATATTATTAGATTAAGGGGTCTTAAAAACTAAGATGAGTGCTCTTCACTTATACTTACAATTCTGTATAAAGCAAACTGAGGTAGGACGCACCTGCGCGTCCTGCTCTCCTAATAAGTTATATATGCGATATGCGAGCCACGAATTTTAATTATTATGGCCTTTTGGTTAATAATTTGAAAAAATGTTGTAGATATAAAATATCTTAGAATTATTTGTAGAATTTTTGAGTGTTTGAATTATTTTTGTAAGTACAGTATTAAGGGGGGCTTTAAATTTTGGGGCCCTATAACTCGGGAAGTATACAAGCGATTGAATTTTAACTGTGATCGGATTCAAATGAAAGACTAATTAATATGTGTACCAAATTTGGTACAAATCGCTTCGGTACCTTCAGAGGAATAGAGGGCACAAATTTGGTCTAAAACTATTTTCAGGAGTAGTTTGAAAATATACGTGAATTTTCTTATTTGCAATAAACAATGATTTCGCAGTAGCATTATAAAAATCTATCTATCTAATAAATATATGGATTTTGTTATAGTTTAAACCATTTCATATCGAAGCATTTTTGAACTATACAATAAAATGTGTAATAAAAAGTCGCGTATATACGATTGTAAATATACTTCGATAAAGTCGAACTTTTATATTATCAAGTATCTTACAGATGCGTATTTGAAAGTTTTGGCCAACACTTTCCAAATATCGATTTGTTGAAATGCAATTTTGCAACTTTATTAGAAATTTTCGCAACATTTCATAAACTATTTTATATTTATTGTAAATTTTATTTGCAAAATATAATATAGTAGTATTTTTCATAACACGTAATAAGCAGAATATTTCCGGTATAGGGACAAGCACCAATGCATTCAGCTTCCCATATAATACACCTATTTAGAACCATTGATTTTGGAAAAGGATAAAATACATTAAAGCAATTGTAATTGATTGATTGACAAACTTGCGTGTATAGAATTGATTGCAAGAATACATTTGGTCGTTTCAACGCATGCGTACGCACTACATTGTTATAGATACAACGCACATCTATACATCCTGCTCTCCTAATACATTATATGCGATGCGAGCCACGAATTTTAATTATTATATCCTTTTTGTTAACAATTTGAACAAATGTTATAGATATAAAAAGGCTTATAATATTTTGTAGATTATTTTGATAATTATAGGCGTTAATAATTTGTTGGGAGTTAAAATAATATCATCTTACAACCCAATACGTAAAGTATATAGCGTATAGAAAGGGTTAACACAACATTAATTAATGTAATAAACTTATTTTTGTATTTGAAATATAAGTTACCGAATATAATATTACCTACTGCTCGAATTACAATTGGTAAATTACATAAAAATATTGACAGTGCATTGAGTGATTGGGTTGTGTTATTTCGGGTGTTATGTGAAACTTTGCAACACCGGAAAAGAAATCTTGCAAAAGAATGAAAATAGTTGTGTGTAAGTTGAAAAGCTCTCAAGGGTTTTTGGTCCCTTAAGGCGAGCACGGACCAAACACTAGTATGTATCAGCCGTTTGAAGATGTCTCTACGGTGGCTTTCGTTTCGGTTCCATTCGGAATCCCTCGGGTAATGTCGGACACTACTCCCAAATGTTCATCTATTATTACGAGCAAATAAAGTTGCTTGCTTTTATGATAACGCTTAGAAATTGTTTCTTTATTAAAATCTACAGGGGCCTACACTAAACATTCTTCTACACACACACACACACACACAGACGCCATCTTGAAACTAGTCAATATTAATTTAGGGAATACGTGTATTTCCGTTAATAACTCGAGCTTGAATTTATTTATAATTACAATAGTTCCTTTTAGACTATATTCTAAAGAATAAAAAGCTTTGTTTCAAGGATATATATATATATATATATATATATATATATATATATATATATATATATATATATATATATATATATATAAGCAGCCCCGCCCCCCCTAAAGATGACAAGGGTGTCGCTGGTTGAATAATTTTAACCTCATTGATAGACCAGAAGCACAAATTGCTTTTATGTCAAATCGGTCGAGATGTCGGTTTCAAAACCACAGATAAATTACCGGCGAATCCCCACGCATACCCGGACAAAATTGGGTCCTCGCACTACAATAACGTCCAATTTGTGTGATCAGTTAATATTAATTCGTTGCACAGACATTTATTTCGTCCAGAGTCTCTATTTCTGTTACTCCATAATCTATAATGCAAAAGTTCATTCACCGTTTTACAAATATAAACGTTCTTTGTCCTGGTATCCATGGATCCATCTAATTTATGCCTGTTTGAGCTGTGTCAGTGTGTGTGTGTGGGTCTATAATTGATTATGTATACCTGAGTTAATCAGTAACATGGATTTTAATCGCCAATTAATTCTGAATGACAAATAATTAAACATCTATTATTGTTGTAACAGTGTAGCTACGTTGATATTGTAAACAATGTTACAGTGTATATTACAATATTTATATTAGCTCAAGGAATTTATATTTATTTATTTTAAGCTATTGGTGTTTATATAATAATCTACTTTATTATTTACACAACTGGATATGCAACAAACTGTCGTCATTTTGATACCCACACAATTATTTATATTGCCATTAATAATTGATAGAACGGTTCAAATTTACTATTTTTTATTTATTATTAAATATTAAATTAACTACATTTAATAATTATTTTGACGCTTAAGAACGTAGCTATATTTATTGTAGGACAAAAAATCGATAACCGTAAGGGTAAGAATCTCGACTTTCACGGTGAAAATCGGGGTTCGATTCCACTTAAATATATAAATAAACACGAACATCTAGGTGATTATATATATTATAATATTTGAGACATTTCTGACATATCCAGCAAACTTGTAAAATAAGTTTTACATTAAAGCAAGTTAGGTATGTTAATGCCAACATATGCCACCCTGGAGTGAAAACAAATAAAATTTCCGGAGCCCGGAAACACATCAATTCTCTCACTCACTGACAGACATTGAAACTCCGGCAAATAACTTTTGGGGCTACACCAAAGTAAAATATTTAAATAAATTCAATTGTATTATCCGTTCGTAGCAAACAATTGTAGATTTAGAATTTGCTACGAAGGAATCAAAGAAAATAACAAAAAAAAAAGACCCCCCCGAATGGTAATCTTTAATCAAGTTTGGAAATTTCAACGTTAGAACCTTTAATGCAAATTTTTTAATCCATTAAGAATATCCCAATTAGTAAAGTAGATTTAGAAATATAAATGACAGGATTAATTTTTCATTATAATAATTACAAAAAGTTTGCGAAAAATAGTTATTCATGTTATACTAATTACTACTCTACAGATTCATCGATCTAATAAATGTTTAATTAAACCGCTGCTCGCATAGCGTATATATTACTTATAAGGCGAGCTGGACGCATAGGTGCGTTGTACCTAAACTTGTTTTATGTCAAAATAATCTACAGAAAATTGTAAAATTTTTTATATCTATAACATTTTTGCAAATTGTTAACCTAAAGGCTATAATAATTAAAAACGTTCGCATATCGCATATATTACTTATTACGAGAAAAGGACGCATAGGTGCGTTGTACCTAAACTTGTTCTATATCAACATAATCTACAGAAAATTGTAAAACTTTTTATATCTATAACATTTTTGCAAATTGTTAACCAAAAGGCTATAATAATTAAAAACGTTCGCATATCGCATATATTACTTTGTAAGGCGAGCTGGACGCATAGGTGCGTTGTACCAAAACTTGTTTTATATCAAAATAATCTGCAATAAATTGTAAAACTTTTTATATCTATAACATTTTTGCAAATTGTTAACCAAAAGGCTATAATAATTAAAAACGTTCGCATATTGTATATATTACTTATAAGGAGAGCAGGACGCATAGGTGCGTTGTACCTAAACTTGTTTTATATCAAAATAATCTACAAGAAATTGTAAAACTTTTTATATCTATAATATTTTTGCAAATTGTTAACCAAAAGGCTATAATAATTAAAATCGTTCGCATATTGTATATATTACTTATTAGGAGAAAAGGACGCATAGGTGCGTTGTACCTAAACTTGTTTTATATCAAAATAATCTACAGAAAATTGTCAAACTTTTTATATCTATAAGATTTTTGCAAATTGTTAACCAAAAGGCTATAATAATTAAAAACGTTCGCATATTGTATATATTACTTATTAGGAGAGCAAAACGCATAGGTGCGTTGTACCTAAACATGTTTTTTTTTGTAAAAATATAATATGCTTTGATAAAACAATAAATATGCAATACGCATAATGGAATAAGTACACTATTTCCTGGAAATTTTCGTATATTCGTTAGTATTTCGTAATTTTTAATGAAATCTGCCGGTTTCGCGAATAAATGCGACGAATAGTGTGCAGAGGAATACACAATAATAAAATCATAATGCAACAAAAGAATTTCGGGTAATACAGGTATACAGAGATAACGGAGAATGGACTATTAACGGATGAATAAAACGTATATTATGGGGACAAAAGTCTCCATTTTTCTATTCAGTGTTTCTCAGGTCCTATGAAAGGGAATGAAATAAAATAAATACGTGATTCGCTCCTAACGATATGTTGAAGTCGCGATGCGTAAAATTACACAATATATTTATTATAATTTGTTTTATACAGCGTGTTCCAGAACCTGGTTTCATTCCGATTATTTATAATCTTATATGAAATTACGTAATGGTTCACATCCTATATTTATTTTTAATGCAACTGTGTAAAATATAACACGCACCTATGCGTTTATCTCGACTTATTATCTATTCAATAGTTTTAATTTTTATAACTACTTTAATTTAAAATAAAAATATTTATAACCACTGAATATTAAAATGATTAAACGTAAAAGATAATAATGGCATTGGCATTGATTGCAACAATAGCCATTTTGTGCGATCTCTACAATATTTTAAATTACAACATTATTATAATTAACTTTTTTCTTTGGCCATTGAGTTCACAATTTGTAATTAACATTATAAATATAAACAGACTTTTAATTAATTGAAAAATTTTACGTTATAATAAGAAATATTAATTAATATGTTTATTTTAAAATAATTATATTTTATAATTCCTTTTGAAGAACAGATATTAATAATATTAATTAAGGCAGTTTTAGGTGAGGCTCCAAATTTTGGAGCCCTATTAATCCAGACCTGTAAAGACGATTGGATTTTAAATGTAACGGGATTTTTTTGCGCACCCAAATTATATATATAACCCGTTTTAAAACCGTATGAACTTATGTATCTTAAAACAATATAACTGAGCGCGGTATTAATATCACTTGACCGTCAATGCACCGTCAGTGACCGGCAAAAACTAATTTCGCATAATTTTCAACCTAGTTGAAATTATACAGTTTTTGTACCAGATGTAATAATTTTATATATATATATCAAATTTCGTGAAAATTGACTTGGTACCTTCAGAATAGTGGTGATCGAGCGTTATATTTACTTCCAAAAAAATAAAAGAATTATATTTATATAAATTATCTACGAACACATTAAAATTTTAATAAAATGTTTCGATTTTTTATGCAATATGCGTTGAATCAGCCAATGCTACAGACACACAACTGTTTACTATAGCTCCTCTGTACAACTGAGCGTATAACCCGTAATAATAAATTAATAATAAATGCAAGAATGCGCGCACAAAAATTACAATTTACATTTTTCAATTTTCTATGCAATATGCGTTGAATCAGGCAATGCTACAGACACACAACTGTATACTATAGCTCCTCTGTACTATTGAGCGTATAATTCATAATAATAAATTAAAAATAAATACAATAATTCACAGTTTAGTGAACTATGCATCGCAGTAGGTTATACTGTATTGACAGACATGTCTGTGCCAGTCCATTAAAGCGAATAGTGTTAGTTGGCTAGGGTGATATGGCACGGGGTGCAGGGGGGGTGGGTGATAAAAACCCCTAGCCACTTTCAACGGACAGTATGACAAGAGAAAGATGATAAACGATGATGGCAAAGCATGTTATAAGAAGACTTTTTCGTCTTCTTCCACGAGGAGATATTTAATACGAGACACCCAAAGGGGGGAAGGGGGGCAGGGATGAGGAGAGGCTGCGCTCCATTAGGTTCCAGCAGCGGCTAATGGATAAAGTGCATTTGGAGGCAGGCGCCTAATGTGGGATTCGAAAGGGTAAAATGGCATATCATATGAGAGGTTATCCTAATGTGTGCAGTTTGAAAAATAACCCCAAAAAAATAGGGTTTTTTTCGTAAAAGATGAATAATTTTATGTAGTAAATAGCTACCGAACACTTAAGCTATTTGGTAGTATTGTACGGCAAGCTATAAATATAATCATTACAAAGGTAATGAAAAACAAGTACTTCTAAATTAAATTCTTTTTCTTCTATCAATTACGTATTGACTGGTCCACTGTATGTGACAAAGTTAATAAAAATGACAAACAAAAAAAAAGAATATGATTACAAAGTTAATCAAATACTAACACACAAAAAGTGTGTGGAAGTTTCCATTGATTGGAAATCGATCACAACGTGTATAAAATATATAGACGGCGAATTTGCGTGGTTTGTTGTTTATTTTCGTGGGTGGTGGGCGCTGCGCGGCCGGAGCCGGGCCCGCGTCAAACAGTTGTGGGGAAGTGACAGGGGCATTTCGGCGTGAAATCTCAAACCCCGTGGTGTGAAATGCGAAACCACACACACAGCATCACTGACTTCGAAATGCTTTCGCTATGCCATGACATCGTATATGAGTCATGATACTCTGTCAATTACGACACTGACATAGAAAATATTTTCGCTAAAATAACGCCTTCGTGACATTTATAAAGACATCCAGCACATAGGATTCTATTACTTATACAATTGTTTATTACTATAAGTGTCCAATTACAAAGTTAAAATATCATTAATGAAAGGGGTTGATTTTCCAAAATATTGAAACTAAAATGACTTTTAAATATAAATAACGTTAAAAAAAATGAAAGAAAAATATAAACAAGCTTAAATACAACGCACCTATGCGTCCAGCTCGCCTTATAAATATAATAAATACGATATTTAATTATTATGACCTTTTGGTTAACAATATGAAAAATCTTGTAGAGACAAAATATCTTAGAATTAATAGTAGAATTTTTGGGTGTTGTAATTATTTTTATAAGGGCAGTATTAAGGGGGGCTCCAAATTTTAGGGCCCTATAACTCGAAAAGTCTACAAGCGATTGAATTTAAATTGCGAGTGGATTCAAATAGGATGTTAAATAATATGTGTACCAAATTTGGTGAAAATCGCTTTGGTACCTTCAGAGCAATAAGGGCACAAATTTCGTCTTACGAACAAGCGACGTTTAACATCCAAGTATATAAGTTATATATATTTTTGGATTCAGACATTCAGAACGACGAGACAAACACTTTTTGTTTTTTGTTTTTGTTGGAAATTTGCTGGTAACGTATGTCGTAGAATTAAAATAAATATAACAATATTATATTTATGTATTTAAAATATTAAATTGTGTTATCTGCCACCCCAGTTCTTTATGTAAAAATGTATGTTTGTATATATGTATGTATGTGTGTTTACATGTTATATAGGCCCCTCCACCAAAATTCTAAATTTATTTATTTTCGCCAAAAGCCAAGAATATAATTTTTATTTACAATTTCCGTTTGTTGATTACTTTATTTCAAAACATATTACGCCGTTCCACAGGTTTACAAATTGAATAAAATTCACTGAACCACGCTACTAAATTTTCAATTTTTTTTTTATTAACTATACTGACACGTATAGGTGCCTTGTACCTAAGCTTGTTTTACTTAATAACTATGCATCTAAATATAATGCGCTTTTAAATACATTATATTAAATATATACAACAGGCCAAATCCTCAAAATTACAAATCAATACCAAGCGGTTCGTTTTATTTTCCGTGTGATCGTGTATATCGGTTTGTGCTATATCCCATAGTTCGAGAAACACCCGGTATAAACCAGTGTTGATTGAATTCTCGTGTATGTGGTTAGAAAAAAAATTATTTGTTTTATTGCGGATGGGTATCTTTGCGATGATAAGTTTAAGTACTTAAATGAGGTTTAAAAACGGTTAAAAAAAACAGCAGTGTTGGATTTAGGAGGTTTAACTGAATATTATTGAGGTTCGCATGCCAATATTTAATTTTATTTATTAATATTGAGGTAAATATTGATTTAGGGATTATTCATAATTGTGCCAAATATGTGACACGTTTGGAGCATCGAGGATTAAGTATAAGCACGTTTATGTATAATCACCCAGTATTATATATATATATATATATATAATTATTACATCTGGTACAAAACCCGTTTAAATGCAAGTAGGTTGAAAATGATACGAATGTGGTATTTGCCGGGCACCGACGGTGTACTGACGGTCAATTGAAATAACTACCCCGCTCAATTTTATTGTTTTAAGACAGGTTAGACAATTTTAAACCACTCTTTTAGCAATATTTACGAACAAAATTGAAATAATATTATTTATTTATAAGAATTATAATAAATCTAGTTAGAATTCTAACTCATCAGTTTATAGACATTTGTTTTAACAGTGTAGGCGTATATGTTTAAATTAATTGTCATTTCTAACAACGTGTAAACAAATTGAAGATATGTAGTTTATACTAAAGTGGTTTAAAAATTGTATAACCAGTTTTAAAACAGTATGAACTTATGTATCTTAAAATAATAAAATTGAGCGCGGTACTAATTTCAATTGGCCGTCAGTGCACCGTCGGTGACGGGCAAAAACTATGATGCGACCCTACTTGAAATTATACGGTTTTTATACCATATGTGATAATTATATATATATATATATATATATATATATATATATATATATATATATATATATTTGCGTTTCTATGCGAGTTGAGCTGTGTGTATCTACCGCTAGAGATGTCCAAGCGTGTAACGAACCGGTAATTTATGCGAAACGGAATAAATCATGACGAATTACCGGTAGCAGGGCCGTATACACTATAGGTCAGACTTTGAATTATGGCCGTTGTCCAACGGCCGTTTCTATCAAATACGTTAACGAATAATTATAAATTATTACGTTGCCGATACGCGCTCAGTCGATATGTTCAGGTTATCGATACGCTCGCTGATCTATCAGTGAAATATTTGTCAAAAGCGCGACTTTTCGACACGTCCAATGACACTTGTCATAGATCAAAGTCTGTCAAATTAGATTTTCACAAATGCATGATATGTTTAACAGGTGCCACGCAAAATTTACACAATATCCATAAAAAGGGAATTTTTTTACATATTGGGAATCGAATTTTACTTTTATATACGTAGTAAAAAGTAAGTTTTGTATTCACGTAATATTTTAAAACAAAATATTTTGATTTCTCGTCGATTTCTTGCGATTTAACGCCACTAAGGAATGTACGAATGATAGATTAATATAAGTAAGTCATCAATTACGGCTGGCGTCTAATAGCTTGTAGAATTAGGTTGTCTGTGTGCCTCCCGTTGACGTATTTAAGAATTAGATGTAGTGGTGTATTGTAAAATCGCTTTTGACGAACCAAGAAACGAAATGTTGGCCTTAATGATGTTTATTTTGTGAAATATCTGATGAGGGTAACGCGCAAGACAGATTATACTAGGGAGCCGCTTTTTTACGAGGATATTCAGCGAGCAAGAGGATAATTTACGAGAAATGAGCTTCAAAATGGATCAAGGCACTTTTGGTCAAGTTGCAAAGAAATGCTCATTAATTATACTTGTAAATACAGTAATTCTTACATTTGATACGACACCATTAGGAGTTTCTTAACGGATTTTGCAAAGTGATACATGGATTTATTATACAAGGATAAATATATATATATATATATATATATATATATATATATATATATATATATATATAATTATTAGATTTGGTACAAAAACCATAAAATTTCAAGTAGGTTGAAAATATTAATTTGGCCGTCACCGACGGTGCACTGACGGTCAATTGAATCTAGTATCGCGCTCAATATTATTGTTTTAAGATAAATAAGTTCATACTCGTTTTAAAACAAGTTATATAATTTTTATACTACGTAGCGTTATATATATATATATATATATATATATATATATATATATATATATATATATATGTATATATATATATATATATATATATATATATATATATATATATATATATATATATATATGTATATATATATATATATATATATATATATATATATATGTGTGTGTGTGTGTGTGTGTGTGTGTGTGTGTGTGTGTAAAAATAGCGCCTTAATGAAAATTCCGGAAGCATTATACGTTTAAACGAATTTAAATTCTAGTGTGTCCGTTCTTATTGAACATATTTCTGTTCGTTGAGATAGATCGGGTCGAGAATGACCCGCGACCCAAAGCGCACTTCATCTCATAAAGTACTCTGTCAAGTTAGCCCAACCGGCATATCTTTATTTCGTAACTTAGTCGGCGGTATCTTGAGGCAACTTTGAAATTTATTATACGGATTCTGATGGATTGCAGACCGTTTTTATTAAGTTTAAAACGAGATTCTTGAGGCTGAATAGATTAATTTAGTACCTTCAAGGGAAAAACATGCCCTTAGAGTACTGAATCATAATCTCTGTTTATTTAAATATGTGATTATGTTAAGTTTTTTTCAATTTGCGAAAAAGTAAAGTAATTTTATTTTAAAAGGCACATAAAATTTTTATTATTCATAATAATAATTAATGTAATCGCACAACAATTTGATTAAAATGTAATTTGAATTTTAATCTGCAAAACTGATATTTTACGACCCAATAAACGGACGTATAAAACTTGTCATAATAGTGTAAAGTACGTGAATACATAATTTTATATGCGAACATCCGGTATATTCTAACCGGTTTGATCTCGTCTGTTGTTGTCCCAAAACGCCATTAATTCAGTAACAACATTTTATTGCCTTTATTCATACTATCCAACCCTTTGTCATTACAATATCGCGGTTATTGTTTGCACTCCACTGGAATTTTAAATATTTTCGGGGACTATTAGAAAATATCGACCCTTATTTACATAAAGGGTCAGAAAATCGTCATAAAGGAAAGAAAATCATATCCAAAAGTTCAAGTTTATAATTTGTAGCTTCAATTAAAACCATTTTGGATAAAAAAATAATAATGAAAACAATAAATCTAATAAATATTTTAATTAATAAATTAAACAATTCTATTGTATTTTAATAAAATATATAAATTAATATGTAAATTGCCTACAATGGAATATGTAATTTAAAGCAATTTTAAATGTAAATTTTATTGCAAAATTATTTTTAATGCAATAATTTCATAATTGGGCATCAAAACAAAAGTTTTCGGAAAAACGGTAAAGGGTACATAAAATTTTTCGAGTCTAACATATATTTAGAATAATTTGACTACGTTGATTCCAAAAATGCTGATTAAATTGTTGAAGAACTTGAGTTAGCGAGATTTGAAGTTGATAAAATGAAAATTTCCATATAACTCAAAAACGGTGCATCGTATCGAGCCGCCATTAACAGATTTGAGTTCCCCGATATTTAATTACTCTAGAAACTTACTTTCAGCCGGTTTGGAAAGAAAAAAAATTTTCGACACATTTCACGATATTTTTTAACTTGAAACTTTTATCAAACTTTACGAATTTTTTCCGACCAAACCATAATTGATAGAAAATTGAAATTTGGACAGTCAAACAACTTATATTAGGTGTATATTGTCAATTTTTTTCAACTTGATTGAAATAATATTACGACCTCCACAGCAAACCGCGTGAAAAAACAGTGAAAATCGTCGATTTTCGCAAAAACGGTAAAGGGTACCCCTTGCCATTTTTTCGGAAAAAAAATCGCATAAATATTTTTGAGTTTGACATATATTTAGATTAATTTGACTACGCTGATTCCAAATATGCTAATTAAAGTGGTGAAAGACCGTTAGAAATTGCTGTTAGCGCGCTTTGAAGTTGATAAAATGCAAAAATGCATATAACTCGAAAACGGTGCATCGTCTCGAGCCGCCGTTAACAGATTTGAGTTCCTCGATATTTAATTACTCTAGAAACTTAGTTTCAGCCGGTTTGAAAAGAAAAAAAATTTTGGACCCATTACACGGAATTTTTTTAACTTTAAATTTTTATCAAACTTTGCGAATTTTTTCCGACCAAACCATAACAGATAGAGAGTTGAAATTTGGACAGTAAAACAACCTATATTTAGTGTATTTTATTTAATTTTTTCAACTTAATTGGAATAATATTACGACCTCCACAGCAAACCGCGTGAAAAAACAGTGAAAATCGTCGATTTTCGCAAAAACGGTAAGGGGTACCCCTTGACATTTTTTTCGAAAAAAAATCGCATAAAAATTTTCGAGTTTGACATACATTTAGATTAATTTGACTACGCTGATTCCAAAAATGCTAATCAAATTGTTGAAAAACTGATAGAATTTGAGTTAGCGCGATTTAAAGTTGATAAAATGCAAATTTCTATATAAGTTGAAAACGGTGCAACAATATTACGAGTTTTTAATGTATAATTTTATGACTAGTTAAACAAAACACATTTCTGACAGTTTCGAAACAGTATACCAACTTCTAGTTCCGTACACAAACATAATAAAACAAAAAATCCCCAAAAAATATGGGTGTATAATTTATATAGTAAGATATAACAAAACAGAAAAATAAAAATTCATCCATGTACAAAATATTACAGTGCACAACACAGAGGACAGGGATTTTATTTTTTCTTTTGCTTGGGTGGTCACACTGCTTGCCTACGTGATATATTCATATCGCGCGAAACCGGAAACCAGATATCTGACCAACACCACGAGAATAACATTTTTATTTTGTGGGTAGGAATGTCACAGAAATTTATTTGACCAATGAAAATGAAATTAAATCAGTTTTTCGACGGGCTACATCGTAGTTTGTGTACGAAAGAGCTATAGTGTTCATTTTTAATAACTATTACATATATAAGATTACTTTTTCAAACTCATGTGGTTTCTCAGATATGTAAAAAGCAGGAAAAGCAAAACTATTACTTCCGGTTATATTATTTTCAAAAGAAAAGGTTTTCTTTTGGGGGATTTTTTTTTTCACGGCTCTTAATTCTAGAGCGCGTACACACAGACACACACACACACACACACACACAGAATTCGATTCTAGAAAGAACAAAACATGTATTTCCGTTAAAGTCTCGAGTACGTGATTTTTCATGATTACAATATTTCCTTTTGGACTTCGTCCAAGAAAGTAATTATAATTTATTATGGCCTTCGGTTTTATAATTTGAAAATATGTATATTATATAATTACATTTACAATTGTTTATAAATATTTTTGGAATACGCAAAATAAATAAAATTAATGCATATTTTAAAATACGAAATTATTATATTTGATATTTATTTATGAGTTATTGTTATAAAATAACGAGGTTCTTGAGAATTTATTCCCCTTAGAGGAATAAGGAGGCTCTAAATTTTAGGGCCCTATAACTCCGGAAGTAGATTCAAATTATATTTAATAATTATTTATGGCCTTTGAGTTAACAATATGATAGAATCTTGTGGATATAAGATATCTTAGAATTAATAATAGAATTTTAAAGTATTTTAATTATTTTTATAAGGGTCGTATTAAAGGGGGCTCTAAATTTTAGGGCCCCATAACTCGGGAAGTATACAAACGATTGAATTTAAACTGTGCCTGGATTCAAACGGGATACCAAATAACATGTGTACCAAATTTGGTGTAAATCGCTCCGGTACCTTCAGAGGAGTAAAGGGCACAAATTGGGTCGAGCGAGCAACGACTAACATTTAATTATATGAATTATATGTTTGGTCTAAAGGATTGTTCACAGCTAAAGAATTAGTAATTAAGCTTAGAAATTTTAAGTAATAATTACAGTTTGTTGTATGACATACAAGGTTAACGTTCACAGCAACAAAATTATCATAAATTGTGTTGCTTGGAATGTTAACATTGCTTGTCATAATACAAACTAGATTATTATGTGTAATCTTCTAAGTTTAATTACTAATTGTTTCGCTGTGAACAATCCTTAAGGGCGACGAGACAAACACTTTTTGTTTTATTCGAGAATGCTACAGACACACGATCTTGGCGCTCGCATTTTAAAACTGTACGTGTAAGATAAAGTAGTATTTCGCGAATATATAAAATATATTTAATTTAATAACCTTTCTGGAAGTCAAACACGAAATATATGCAATATAGGAGCTTCCAGCTTATATTTTCTTAAAAGCGGAAACGAAACGCTAGAGCGAAGAAATGATATTCTCTGTGCGAACGTAAACAAGGTCTATTTTTGTTGCCGTGGCAATATCTTTGGAATGAGACAAGCAAGCAAGCAATATGCAACCTTGTAGAACACTTACAACTGTTTCAAGAATACACACTTTAAATCGACTTCGACGAATACTTCATGAGCACAATCAATATATATATATATATATTTCTATGTATTGGTTCGCAAAGCTAGGGAAAAGATAACATTCGCACTTTTAACACTAAACCACAGATATTACAATCGTATTTAATGAATGTTAGAAAGGGTTGTCTGGCACCCCATTTATAGGAAACTCGTAATATTAAGTCTATTTACAAGAGAATTAAGAAACTATAAAACAAATTCCAATTATAATTATGTAACTGCAGATACAATGTTAAGGGGGTTATTTCCTGTATCCTGCAGTACAATTGTGAATTACAGTATACACTGTTATATATATCTATGGTACACAGTGGGTAACACGTTGTGCCCAACTCACGTGTTTTAGTCAGCCCGAATCTACCCGGTCGATATAAACCAGATTGCGTTATCCCCCTGCTGTGGCTCCTGCTGGAGATAGAAGTGGAGATTGAGGGGCGGGGGGTGGTGGGTTTGGGTGCGTGGGAGGCCAGGAGTGGCAGTAGGGGGGGGGGGCTGAAAGACACGTCACAGCAAAAGGACTGGAATGGGGGGTAACTGTCGCCGACAGAAGTTGGAGTTTTCTGTCCTAGTGTGTGAAATTCATATGATTTGCTTCTCTGCAAGGCTGCGTATTGTATCATATACATAACAAACATGGAGCAGTGCCGTAGCAAACATATTTTACTTCCGGCGTTACATATATATACATATACTAGTTATTGGTTTTTAAATCAATAATTGGGTTGTAATTAATCCATGTAATGGAACAATAAATGAATAAATAAGAACATTTAAGATTTTCCGTAGCAGTTTTCTCGTAACTGGTACATTTTCTGAAAAAACTTTTCAAACAAAAGTTGTGCGAAATATTAATATCTTTCATTATGTACATGACTAGTTTTGTCGTAAATGCAGCCGTTCTAGTGTTATTGTAAATAGAACAATAAATGCATAAATAAGAACAATTTAGATTTTTTGTAACAGTTTTCTCGTAATTGGTACATTTTCTGAAGAAACTTTTCAAACAAAAGTTGTGCAAAATATAATTATCTTTCATTATGTAAATAACTATTTTTGCCATAAGTGCAGCCGTTTTAGTGATATTGGAGATAGAACAATAAATGAATAAATAGGAACATTTAAGATTTTCTGTAGTAGTTTTCTCGTAACTGGTACATTTTTTGTAGAAACATTTCATACAAAAGTTGTGCAAAATATTAATATCTTTCATTTTGTATATAACTATTTTTGCCATAAGTGCAAACGTTTTAGTGTTATTGGAGATAGAACAAAAATGCATAGAGTAATCGTTCTAGTGTTATTGGAGATAGAACCCAATATGCATATAGAGTAAACATGCACTTCTGGTTATATACAATACTTGTTATTAGTATATTTGTAATTTTAACAAAATGCCCATTAGTTTAAATAACCCAAACGCGATATATTTATCCGCGGTTCTGCGGATTCAAATGGTTATTTAATTTAAAACTAACAGTTTATAATAAATGAACAAGACACGTGTTAAAATGATTAAATTTACTTACTTTTGTACCTTTTTACCGACCACGAAAAAACAATTTATTGAATTCCAGCAAAGACACAAATATTTATTGGGTTTTACTTGTACACAGACGTAAATATAAATGTGGACAATGTATTCTACTAGTTAAATAAGCGTAGTATAAACAAGTTTCTATAGAAACCGGCGATTCGATAGAAATATACGTAAATATATTGAGTGAGCGAACCAAGAAAAAACATGTTCAATTAAGGCAATTCATTATTTATCATTGCAAGTGAAACCTTTCTGCTGGTTTTAAAAGCCCCAAATATATATTATTACGTTCCCATATAACAAAATTAAAATATGTGCAAGCACCAATAGCTTTAGCTTGCCACATTTTTATTTGGTGAATGTTTTAATTCCTTTATTTATATATAGAAAATATTTCATTAACTACTGATGGCTAAATAAATATTATTAGGTTCCCATATAACAAAATTAAAATGTGTGCAAGCACCAATGCCTTTATGAGTTATTACAAATTCGTGGAGGAAAACTTGGAACCTTTCAATGTGAAAACAAATAAGTCTAGGGTGGATCCTAGTTGAAATATTAGTGTGAGATTATGAAGGAAGTTAGTGACAAACTAAAATCAGGGTAATAAATGTGTTTCGAACGCGTATGCGGAAGCGGCGTGTGACATAGAAGAATTGTAGGTATCGCGGTGCTAATACAATGTGTAAGGAATCCGTCGTTTGTAGAATGCCCCAGCGAGACAATTCTGTATTCTGTCATTTCAAAGTAATATCAGTTAGTTAGTTGGCGTTGCCAAACTGGGTAACTTTGCCACGCCAAGCACTCTGGCAAACTTAACATTACTCATTCTGAGATCGCATGTCATAGAACCAGCGTAGAAAATTGATATTTGTGGCCAACTACAAAGGTGTAACTTTTAATTGATTGAGTTTTGGGAAGATTCTGTATATCAAGGCATTCTAAGCATCCTGCTACCCTGATACGAAGCTAAAGCAATCGGGCGTGTGTCTGTAGCATTAAAAAAAATCCTTCGCACTGAATCCAAAAGTATATATAACTTATATACTTGGATGTTAGTCGTCGCTCGCTCGGCAAAATAATATAAAACAATAATATTAAGCGCGGTAGTAATTTCAATTGACCGTCAGTGCACCGTCGGTGCCCGGCATTCGTATAATTTTCAACCTACTTGAAATTATACGGTTTTTGTACCAAATGTAATATATATATATATATATATTGTTTGGTGTCGAGTGCAATGGGGCAATGCACAAGTTTTTACTTCAGCTCCGGAAGAACTGACACCGGAAGAAAGTCATTAGAAATTTTATGAAAATTGGGGCTTCTGGAGCACGATCTCCAGGCTACTTATGCTTTACAGAATCTAGATGGTGCATATTCAAACTTAACATGCGCATGGCTAGCAATATACTTTGAGAAATACTTGAAGGAATAAAGTTTTGACTCTGTCATACATTTAAAAGAATTAAATTTTAATGATTTGAATAGATTAGATAATTGAAACTGATTAAAATGATTTTTAGTTCGTTGTACAGTTTGCAACCTAACTGCTCGGAAGGTACCTGACAGATTTTACGGAAATTTGGCACATATAGCATTTAGGTGTTCAAGAAGTTCTCGTCACATTTTAAATACAATCATCCATACAGGTCCGGAGTAATTAGGCCCCAAAATTTACAACCCCCCTTAATACTGCCCTTAGGAAAAATTTAAATATATTTAAAAATTCTACAAAGAATTATAAGATATTTTATATTTAGTAATTTTCTTAATATTGTTACCACGAAAGCTATAAAAAAATATAATTTTAAAATTAAATATATATTTTTCAATTAAGTGGTAAATGCTTGTTAATTGAATGTCCCAGAAACCTGGGGTGGCAAGAGTTGATTTATTAAATAAATGGGGCGTTAGTGAATTTATTTTCGCGCAACCAAAGATAAATGTTTTGCCATTCAAGCCGAAAATTAAACTGGCTGCATGAAAATTTGTTAGTTGTGACAGCAATTGAATTTAAAACTGTTAGTAGTAGTTAAATAATTGACCGTTAATTTGCGTTTAACGGTAAAATCAATACGCCGGCGGCAGCACTGTCGCTTGCACAGAGCGACAAGGACAGCAGGATAATATTATAAAAGAGGAAAGTTAAATTAGGTTTTATTTAAATAGTAAATTTGCATCTTCTTTGTATAATTAATGGGAAATTTTCGCAGTAACTTCAAGTCTTCAAGTTAACAGTTACCTCGACAAATGAAAACTTAACTGTGTGACTTCAAAAGGTGTTTAAAACTTTACCTTAATTTATGCCCCCTTCAATTGAAACATATTTCAATTATTTTTACTTATTATTCGATTCTAAATGTCTTAAAACACATTTACGGTAATTTAAACTAAACATTATTAATACAGTATATATATAAAGAATATTTTAATTCGTGTTGTGTGTCTGTAGCATTCTCGGATCAAAAATATTCATAGCAAAAAGTGTTTGCCTCGTCTCCCTGAATCCAAAAATATATATAACTTATATACTTGGATGTTAGTCGTAGCGCGCTCGTAAGACCAAATTTGTGCCCTAATTGCTCTGAAGGTACTTACGCGATTTGAACCAAATTTGCTACACATATTACTTGGCATCCCATTTGAATCCACTCGCAATTTAAATCCAATCGCTTTTATACTTCCCGAGTTATAGGGCCCCAAAATTTTGAGCCCCCCTTAATACTGCCTTTATAAAAATAAATTAAACATTAAAAATTTTTACTAATAATTCTAAGATATTTTCTATCTTCAAGATTTTTTCATATTGTTAACCTAAAGGCCATAAAAAATTATTAAATATTAAACTATTGACTTTTTATATCTATAACATTTTTTTCAAATTTTTAACATGTTTTCAAATTGTTTTAAGGATAGAATAGCTTTTTTAAAACAATATATTTATTGTTTCTATTAGTTTATTACAAATAGCGAATCCCTATTTTTCATTAGGCTGTATCTAATGAAATGAGAGCGACCTTTTTGTACCCTCATTTTTGTCAACGCATTCAATCAAGAAAACAATTGCTTGAGAAGCTAAAATTGTATCAGTGACTGTACACATATCGAGCCGAAGTTATAATCTAAGGAAGGCCGTTGCCCGTTTGCGTTTGTCAACAAAGTATTAGCAAGAATAAATATTTTCTTATGAATATTGATTGCTTGAGTTGCCAAGATATTCACATCATGCAAATGTTTTCGTATTATAACCAAAGTTTACAAATTGTCTGTAACTTAAACAACCCTATCACAAGCCGTTAAGAGAAGCTTATAATTTCGACACAAAATAGACGCATACATATATTGTTCTAGAGCCACAACAGGCTTAGACCTTTTGGTTAACAATTTGAAAAAATATATCAAATATTAAAAAAAAAAAAAAAAAAAAGTTTAATAGGCATTTCATATTTTTTTATGGCCTTTAGGTTAACAAAATGAAAAAATCTTGTAGATAAAAAATACCTTAGAATTATTAGTAGAATTTTTAGGTATTTAAATTATTTTTATAAGAGCAGTATTAAGGGGGGCTCTAAATTTTGGGGCCCTATAACTCGGGAAATATACGAGAGATTAGATTTAAACTGCGAACTAATTCAAATAGAATACTATATAATATGTACAGCAAATTTGGTTCAAATCGCTTCGGTACCTTCAGAGGAGTAAAGGGCACAAATTTGCTCTTACGAGCTACGACTAACAGTATATAAGCAATATTAATTTTTTTTTATGGCGTTTGGGTTAACAAAATGAATAAATCTTGTAGATATAAAATACCTTAGAATTATTAGTAGAATTTTTGGGTGTTTAAATTATTTTTATTAGGGCAGTATTAAAGGGGGCTCTATATTTTGGGGCCCTATAACTCGGGAAGTACACAAGCGATTGGATTTAAATTGCGAGCGAATTCAATCAAGATACCAAGTAATATATATAGCAAATTTGGTTTAAATCGCTTCAGTACCTTCAGAGGTACAAATTTGGTATTACGAGCTACGACTAACAGTATATAAGTAATATTTAATAATTTTTTATAGACTTTAGGTTAACAAAACGAATGAATTTTGTAGAAAAAAAATACCTTAGAATTATTAGTAGAATTTTTGGGTATTTAAATTATTTTTATAAGAGCAGTATTAAGGAGGGCTCTAAATTTTGGGGCCCTATAACTCGGGAAGTGCACAAGCGATTGGATTTAAATTGCGAGCGAATTCAATCAAGATACCAAGTAATATGTATAGCAAATTTGGTTTAAATCGCTTCAGTACCTTCAGAGGTACAAATTTAGTATTACGAGCTACGACTAACAGTATATAAGTAATATTTAATAATTTTTTATGGACTTTAGGTTAACAAAACGAATGAATTTTGTAGAAAAAAAATACCTTAGAATTATTAGTAGAATTTTTGGGTGTTTAGATTATTTTTATAAGGGCAGTATTAAGGGGAGTTCTAAATTTTGGGGCCCTATAACTCGGGAAGTACACAAGCGATTGGATTTAAATTGCGAGCGAATTCAATCAAGATACCAAGTAATATGTATAGCAAATTTGGTTTAAATCGCTTCAGTACCTTCAGAGGTACAAATTTGGTCTTACGAGCTACGACTAACAGTATATAAGTAATATTTAATAATATTTTATGGCCTTTAGATTAACAAAATTAATAAATCTTATAGATATAAAATACCTTAGAATTATTAGTAGAATTTTTGGGTATTTAGATTATTTTTATAAGGGCAGTATTAAGGGGAGTTCTAAATTTTGGGGCCCTATAACTCGGGAAGTATACGAACGATTGGATTTATACTGCAAATGGAATCAATAGGGATACCAAGTAATATGTGTATCAAATTTGGTTGAAATCGCTTTGGTACCTTCAAAGGATTAGCTTTATATAAATAATATCTTGGATTTATTTTTTCTTTCCCGGGATAAAAATTAAATTCAAAACATATTTCCATGTAACACGCACACAAATTGTTAAAATAGATTTAGGTACTGTGTACATTTAGTGCAGTGATGGTCAAAATGTTTTACTCAAAGAACATGGAATAAATATGTAAATGCAAGAAATATATTAAATTTATTCATTTGAAACTCTTTTAAGAAAACTTTAAATATTAAATTTCCAACTGTTTAACATAATTATACATTTAAGCAAACAATTCGTTGTAATTTACAGTTCTGAAAATGTTTCTGCGCGTAAATTAATGCAGGAAGTGTTTGAATTTAACATAATTATTGTTATGTAAATAACTGATGGAAATTTATATTTACAAAATGCAATCAGATGTTCTGAAATTTTTAAATAACTTTTTGGTGCCCAGACAATTTTGTGATATATTTTATGGGGTTTTGAAGCTTTTGTACGATTTATTAATGACAGTGTTGTTTTTCAAAAGCAATAAAATTAACAGGTAATTGAAAAAAAAGTTGTAATTAACTCTTTTCTAACTATCCAACCACTTCCTTAATTCATTTGCCGTGTTCTGTACAAGAAATGATTGTAATTTCTGCGCGTTTCGTATAAAGAGACTGGTTAATTGAGTGCCTTGGTTCGCGTCCTGCTTCGACACTTTTGTATGTCGTTGCCTAGCGGCGCCTCTGTAGCCTTCGCTTGCAATTTGTGGCAATTTGCGGCAAAACAAATATTTATAATCAAATGTATATTCATTGAAATGGCTTCGCAAAGATTCCGGCGTATTTTCAATTGAAGAAATATATATACATATATATATATATATATATATATATATATATATATATATATATATATATATATATATAAGCTAACTATGGTTTAAAAATGGTTAAACCAACGAATATGAACTTATATATCTTAAAACAAAAATATTTAACGGGGTAGTCATTTCACTTGGCCGTCAATGCACCGTCAGTGACCGGGTAATAACTCGTTCGTATAATTTTCAACCTACTTACATTTAAACAGTATTTGTACCAAATGTAATAATAATATATATATTTATTTATCGAAAATGGGCAATTTGGTGAGTACAGCCCTGTAGCAAATTATATACAAATTCTGTGGGCTTGTATCTATTTAGGTACCCTCATTCTCTATGTATAATGAGTCGCAGGTCTGCCAATATTGTATATAACCTCTGAATCGCTATGCCGTCGTCCGTGTTGCTAATTTTACAGCAATCTAGTGATCCGCTGAAATTAATTCGTCTAATGTCAATCAATGTCACCCCTTTACAAACGCTTTCAAATTAAACTACGCCCGGTATACACCGATGTATACCGGGTGGTTGTTGTAAGACTGGAGAGAAGAGGATGCTATTTGAATGAACTTACTGGGACATCGGGTCAGAATACGAATGATCTGCCACACCCATTTGTCTAACTATTATTATGTAAAATTCAACAACATAATTCTGATATTAATTATTTTTCGAATAGATTTATTAGCCTCAAAATTATAATATTTAATAATTTTTTATAGCTATTGGGTTAACAATATGCAAAAATATTGTAGTAATAAAATATCTTAGAATTATTAGTAGAATTTTTAAGTGTTTTAATTATTTTTATAAGAGTCGTATTAAGGGGGGTTGTAAATTTTGGGGCCCTATAACTCGGGAAGTATACAATCGATTGCATTTAAACTACGAACGGATCCAAATAGGATACCAAATAATATGTGTAGCAAATTTGGTGTAAATCGCTCAGGTACCTTCAGAGTTATAGAGGGCACAAATTTGATCTTACGAGCGAGCCACAACTAACATACAAGTATATAACTTATATATATTTTTGGAATCAGGGGGACGAGACAAACACTTTTTGTTCAGGAAATTTTTTGATCCGAGATTGCACACGACCGAATAAAAATAAAACAATGGTTTGAAAATTAAAGCGAGTGTAGAAAGTTTGTAAATTAATCGTTTCCAAATATTCAGTTAATGAACATTTAATTTAAAAGTTTATTCAACATATGGTGAAGTGCTATGCGAGAATTGTATAAACTATGTTTTTGGTACATATATAAATATGTAACATGCATCTTCATGAAATATAAAATATGGCGTAAATCCGACAAAATCTAATGGACCGCCCCGACAGAATATACTATAAGGCAAATTTAATTTAAATATAAAACGCATCAAAATGTTTCTAAAAGCCGAATGAATTTGAAAATGATAACCTCCTACATTTACTTCCATTTACTAGCCAAATGTTGTAATTACTAAAAACTACATACACTTAAACTATATTTCTAGGGGAATTATGCTTTAGAAGTATAATTCAAATTATAATTAGACTTCTACTAACAATTCTAAGATATTTTAAGTCTAGAAGATTCTTTCATATTGTTTACTCAAAGGTCGTAAAAAATTATTAAATATTATAATTTTGAATACCAGTATAACTAACCGTAATTTTCATTTTTATTACCCTCTAAGTAGGGCTTAACTAGCTAGCCACACCTTATAATATTCCAAGAAACGAACAAAGACCATTTTCTTTTTGTTTTGTGGAAAAAATCAGCGATAAAAAATTATCCCGCGCAAGCCATCCGGTACTATTGGGGAAATGCGGGTACTGGACCAAAAGAAAGTAAAAAAATCCCCCGGTTAAATTGATCGAAGGATAGAGAAAGAACTAAGGAAGATAAAGTGTGACGAACAGAGATGCAGGGAAGATTTACGGGTCTGTCAACACATCGAACTCGGCGAGAGCCATTAATGCGATAGGCAAGTTTTTGTGTGCGATCCAATAGTGATGGAATGTCCAGAATATTGACTAATTTTTACTATCTTATACTTCATGTATTAAAGAAACCATTGAGAGAAACGATTGCGTAATTTTAATATATATATATAATTATAAAAATACGTTTAACTTCAACTAGGTTAAAAATTATATGAACGTGTGGTATTTGCCGGTCACCGACGGTGCACTGACGGCCAAGTGAACTTACTACCGCGCTCAATATTATAGTTTTAAGATATATGAGTTCATATTCGTTTTAAAACTGGTTTAACCGTTTTTAAACCATAGTTAGCTTATACATACATACATTTTTGAGTAAATATGTCTGTACAGACACACTGATACATGTATAATTATTACTTTTAACACAAACAGTATTTAAATTCAAGTAGGTTGAAAATTATGCGAACGAGTTATTTCCCCGGTAACTGACGGTGCATTGACGGCCAAGTGAAATGACTACCCCGCTCACTATTATTGTTTTTAGATATATAATATTTTAAATCGTTTTAAAACGAGTGGATTTTTCTAAAATGTGTAGAATACAAACGAATTAAAAGTAGATAATGTATAAAGTAGTACATTAATACAAAAACCTTCTTAAGTAATTTACAAAGAATTATGAATAAACGAAACACGGTACATTAAGAGAGTACTTGATGAGAAATATTCGTTATATAGTAATACCAGAGTAGACTGTTGCCACAGAAGAAAAGTGCTTTGAAATTACCCATACTTTGTTATAACGTTTCAGCATGAATGTCACGTCTTTTTCTCACAATACCCGCCGCTATTTATGAAACGAATAATTTTATTTTTATTAAACTTCCGCCAAAACGACCAAAAATACGATTGCCATAACATAGCAGATATTAAATTCAGCTTAAACTTGTAACTCGTAAAGATTAACCCCGTTATTTACGGCAGCAAAATGACATTTGATCGAGCATAATTATTACAGTTTCAACATGAATACCAAGATAACGCACGCTGAATACTCATTGACGTAATTCGCACACGAAATTTATTGCAACTGAATCGGGACAACGCACAGATGCGTCCAGCTCGCCTTATAAGTAATATAATTAGTCTTTTGGTAACTATTCTAGTTATAGATTTAACTAGTAAGCCACCCAATACTCGATTAAATCTATACATGGTGCAACCACGGTTTCCAGGACTATAAACTAGATGCATTTTGAGCGAATTTGCGAGAATTTACACACATATACTTTGTATGCATTTACGCACACATTCGATGCAAAATGAAAGCCCTATTTTGTTACTATAGCAACGGCACGTCTATATTATACTCCCACAGTATTGTTGGTGCTTCAAATCTATACTCTGTCCCACATAGTATCTTATAAATGTAGATAATAACGATATATCTATTTACTTAAAATATATAAAGCCCCAAAAACGGGGTTTTACTTATTACAGACCTTAGAAATTTTTTAAACACAGCAAAATTATTTTCAAATTTTTATTTGTCCAATATCACGAAAACGGCTGCACTTGTGGCAAAAATAGTTATGTACATAATGAAAGATATTAATATTCTGCAAAACTTTTGTTTGAAAAGTCTTTTCAAAAAATGTACCAGTTACGAGAAAAATGCTACGAAAAATCTATATAAAGTAGATTAAACGCAACGATTATAAAAACATATTTTAATTTATTCAGTTCTTTATTTGTTGTGTATTTTATGTTTGTTAAATGTCGTAATTGTGGAACAAAGTATAAGGCCCTTTGTGCAAGAAACGAAGGGCTAATTCGTCCATTAGGTTTCTTCACTGGAATTTCCATCAAAATATGATTTTTATTCATGAGATTGCGAGTTGAATTTCTTTAAAGCTTGACACAAAAGAACGTCAGTATATAAATTCCAAAGAAATACTTATAGAAAATCCTATAGTTTGCTTATTTTTAAATAAATTTATTTAAAAAAAATTAATGCATATTTTAAAATTCAAAATTATAATATTTAATTTAATTATTTATGGCCTTTGGGTTAACAATATGAAAAAATCTTGCAGATATAAAATATCTTAGATTTAATAGTACAATTTTTAGATGTTTAAATAATTTTACTAAGGGTAGTATTAAGGGGGGGTGGAAATTTTGGGGCCCTATAACTCGGGAAGTATACATGCGATTAAATTTAAACTACGAGGGGATTCAAATGGGGTATCAAGCAATATGTGTAGCAAATTTGGTGTAAATCGCACCGGTACCTTCATAGGAATAAAGGGCACAAATTTAGCCTTACGAGCGACGACTAACATCCAAGTATATGAGTTATATTTTTGGATTCAGGACTTTTAGAGTGCTACAGACACACCACTGATTGCTTTAGCCATAATAATTAACAATAATTATTTAAAATATTGTAGTGCGTACGCATGCGCTAGGATTGCACATTGTCTTGTAACAGCAATGCGCAGTTTATATTTACAATGTATTTTAATCAATTCTGTATTTCATATTTGTCAATCAATTAATAACAATTGCGTTAATTATTGTTTTTCATTATATTATCTCTTCAAATATCAGTGGTAATAAATAGGTCATTCCTATCGCACGCATAAACCCACCCTCCCTCCCCCCGCACAATATTTTTCGAAATAAAAAGAGTATTTAAATTTCTATATATTATTTACAACATAAAAATAATGTAAACACATATTTTACGAGTGTCGCCATAAAATATATTAAAAACATTTTGCTGAACAATTTTACAGCACCACGTGACTGAAATTCAGCGTCAGTGTTATTGTTTACAGGAAATTTCATCACTGGAAATTTCATTTTCTCGATCTATATAATATATAATCCTGAAAGGGGGTGTGTTGAAAAATGCTCGTAAACTTTTCAGGTTTCATTACAGCTTGCCGTGGACAGAGGACTGAAATGGGCGTGGCATTAAAGAGGAGGGGCTGCATAGGGCATTTTGACTAGACACCCCCTACCCCCCCACCCAACACCCCCTGCCGCCTCGTGATCATTGCGTTTTTTTAAGTTAAGTAAAATTACTATAGGGTTTTCGGGGCTTCCGGTTTTTCGACTCATCAGTAAGAGGGTGATTATGGTAAGCACATTTGCCAGGGCCGTCGTTAACTGAATTAAATATGTTTGCCAGATTACCCAGATGTATGTGTAGAACGCTTGTTTATATGTGTTTAGAAATTACTTGTTTAATTATTCAATAAGATCGATGGATCAGAAAGGACAGAATTATGTTTATGATACGGGCATGTGGTACCCACGGGTATATCTATTTAGTTTAATGATTAGTTTGGCTTATTGTTTTTAAACAATTGCCTAGTTTGTAGATTGAATTTGTAAGATTTTATTTCTTTTGTTAATTTTCAATGAATTTTTCGCCCGATCCGATATTAATATCTTTTATAGAAAACATTCTTAAAGAAAACGATTGAAATTTGGCAAAAAACGGTGATAAATTTTATGAATAGAATAATGAATTGTCACTCCATTGACTCTATTATATGTGTGCATTAATGGATAAAAAAAAACTCGAAAATTAAAATTCGCAGTTGATGGAGAGAGATTGGAATATCGTAAATCCTTTGAATTCATACATTTTTACTTATACGTTGTGTATTAAAGAAAGTATATCGATCACAAATATATATTATCGGAATAATCCGATTTTAGTGTCCTTGAAAACACAAAGATATTTCGTAGCAGTTTTCTCGTAACTGGTACATTTTTTAAAGAAACTTTTCAAGCAAAAGTTGTGTGAAATATAAATAACCTTCATTATGTACATAACTATTTTTGCCATAAGTGCAACCGTTCTAGTGATATTTGAGCAATAATAAAATTTAATATTCAATATGTTATCCCGTAACTGGTACATTTCTTGAAGAAACATTTTAAACAAAAGTTGTGCCAAATATTAATAAATAAATAAAAGTAATAAATAAATAAAACTCTTTAGACTGTAAAAGCTAATAAGTTTGATAAACTAAGCAATATATTTTGCGCCAAAGAAATTATTTATAAACATGCGCGTGTGTTCGGTGTAGAATATTAAAAAATAAACACAAATATTTACAAAGCTATAAAATGAATAAATTTAGCATTCGCGCTACAGGACGTAAGAAAATATATGTAAAATTATTTTGCATTTACAAATCACGGCGTCTTGTGCCCATAATTCAATGCAGTTTAAATCTTGACAGCCTCAACTAGATTGATTTTCCCAATTTGTTAAATAAATGGGCACCAGATGAGATCAAAATTTTCTGGCACCTGAGCTCGTAAACAGGCTTACACTTTTGTTCAACTTTACTCTAATCTCTTTAAGAGGTTACACCTGTTTATATCACCTGTCTATATATTCAAATGTTATTGATTGCAACAAAGAGAAGCGAAATATAATTATTATAACTGTAAAATAATAAATTGCAAAAAGAAACAATATATTAAATAAATAATTGAAGTATAAGTTGAGTACCGGCCACACTAACTTTTCTAATGCAAAATGGAATAAAAATAAAATTTCCCAAAATATTTACAAGTCTTATAAATCGGTTAACTGATGTAAATGTAATGTAACATACAGTTTGATCCTTTAAATAGACTGATATTGAAAAAGGTATCGACAATCAATCAATCAACCTGTCAACGTCACTACTAACTGTCACCACGAAACGACCAACCCAACTTCACTACGGCCCGTGTCAATGGGAACATCCTGTAGATGTACCGTCATCAATTTCATAGGATATTGCATTCACTATATCCTAATTTTGCGAACTTGTACTGATTACAACGATACAATTTTGTTCTGTACACGTTCTACACATATATACATACATATATTCATGCATTCACACAACCACATTCATCTGCGTGTTTAAAAAAACGAGTATGAACATATATATCTTAAAACAATAATATTGAGCGGGGTAGTCATTTCAATTGACCGTCAATGCACCGTCGGTGACCGGCATTCGCATAATTTTCTACCTACTTGAAATTAAACGGTTTTTGTACCAGATGTAATATATATATTATTCTAGAAAATATTAATATCAGAAATTCTCATAAATATTTGCATCACAAAATTAGGTTATATTATTGCAAATTACTGCATATTATTTTGTTTACTAATATCAAATATTATAATAACTGTATTTTCCCGTTTAATTAAATGTATATATTAACAAGATTATCCGGGATTAACTGTGACATGTTCATTATTTAATCTCTGTATTTAATTAATTAAATTGGATCTTCCATAAAATGTATTATTAATCTAAAATATTCAAATATTTCTATCTAAATTAAAATATAAATATAGATCTAAAATCATTTTTATTTTTTTATACAAATGGGTATACGGGTTTATTATAATAATGCACGTTTTAAAATACAAGGTATTAACGGAAATACACGTTTTAGCTATCCCAGAATCGAATCTGACCGAGCAAAATACTTATTAGTAAAATGTTTACATTTAAAACGAACATTTTCGCTTGAATTTGCCAAATCAAAGATTTGCATACAAATGTTGCTACACTGTTAAACAAATAGGAGACTCTATCGTATAAAAATCTACGTAGAATCGTAAAAAAAAAACGCTGCGAATAGTGTAAATACGAGTACCGACTCAATTAGGTCCACAGTCCACACAACTGCATTTACCGTGTTTTGTTCTAAATTCTCTTTTTATTTGTATTTTGTCTGTTTTGATTCAAGTTTATTAACGAACAGAACCGATTAAGATATCCTATACGATCGGCCGATAAAAATAAAGAAAACTCAACTTTGCATATCGCAGAATTAAACGATTCTATTGTCAATAAAGGGAAATGCAATAATTGATTTTATTTACGTATGAATATATATATTATTTACATAAATATATATATATATATATATATATATATATATATATATATATATATATATATAAATATATTTTTACAGTGTAAAGCTGCATAAATAAGAACATTTAAGATTTTCCGTACCAGTTATCTCGTAACTAGTACATTTTTTGAAGAAACTTTTCAAACAAAAGTTGTGCGAAATATTAATATCTTTCATTACGTACATAACTATTTTTGCTATAAGTGCAGCCGTTCTAGTGATATTGGAGATAAAACAATAAATGGATAAATAAGAATATTTTAGATTTTCCGTACCAGTTATCTCGTAACTGGTACATTTTTTGAAGAAACTTTTCAAACAAAAGTTGTGCGAAATATCAATATCTTTCATTTTGTACAAAACAATTTTTGCCATAAGTGCAAACGTTTTAGTGATATTGGAGTTAAAACAATAAATGGATAAATAAGAATATTTAAGATTTTCCGTAACAGTTTTCTCGTAACTGGTACATTTTTTGAAGAAACTTTTCATACAAAAGTTGTGCAAAATATTAATATCATTCATTTTGTATATAACTATTTTTGCCATAAGTGCAAACGTTTTAGTGATATTGGAGTTAAAACAATAAATGGATAAATAAGAATATTTAGGATTTTCCGTAACAGTTTTCTCGTAAATGGTACATTTTTTGTAGAAACATTTCATACAAAAGTTGTGCAAAATATTAATATCTATCATTTTGTATATAATTATTTTTGCCATAAGTGCAAACGTTTTAGTGATATTGGAGATAGAACAAAAATGCATAGAGTAATCGTTCTAGTGTTATTGGAGATAGAACCCAATATGCATATAGAGTAAACATGCACTTCTGGTTATATACAATACATGTTATTAGTATATTTGTAATTTTGACAAAATTCCCATTACTTTAAATAACCCAAACGCGATATATTTATCCGCGGTTCTGCGGATTCAAATGGTTATTTAATTTAAAACTAACAGTTTATAATAAGTGAACAAGGCACGTGTTAAAATGATTAAATTCACTTACATTTGTACCTTTTTACCGACCACGAAAAAACAATTTATTGAATTCCAGCAAAGACACAAATATTTATTGGGTTTTACTTGTACACAGACGTAAATATAAATGTGAACAATGTATTTTACTAGTAAAATAAGCGTAGTATAAACAAGTTTCTATAGCAATCGGCGATTCGATAGAAATATACGTAAATATATTGAGTGAGCGAACCAAGACAAAACATGTTCAATTAAGGCAATTAATTATTTATCATTGCAAGTGAAACCTTTCTGCTGGTTTTAAAAACCCCAAATAAATATTATTACGTTTGCATATAACAAAATTAAAATATGTGCAAGCACCAATAGCTTTAGCTTGCCGCATTTTTATTTGGTTAATGTTTCAATTCCTTTATTTATTTAAAAAATATTTCTGTAACTACTGATGTTTAAATAAATATAATTACGTTCCCATATACCAAAATTAAAATATGTGCAAGCACCAATGGCTTTAGCTTGCCACCAGTAAGTGTTTCCGTTAATTAAAAACTCCAATATTTAAAAGTTGCGTTTACAGATGAGCCTACTAATGGGCTATTAACGTAACGATTTGAAAATTTTAACAATTTGTTTTAAAAACGCTTTTGTGTTACTTCCCTAATCGTGATTTATTATTTGCACATTTTTCTCCCGTTTTTTTTTTTTATACGTTCATCTTACGCGTCTTATATAACGATGTAAACAGAATCTATCATTAAAAAGCTAAGAAAACATTGGCGCCTTGTAATTACGGCCAATTTGCTTATTTTAAAAAAACATGTTTTCCATTTAAGCTCCACTTACTCATAATATTTCTCCATTTACTTAAGAAATCTTTTTAGACGTCGTTCATAAACATAATACATGTGGAGTGACATACACTCGACTTTTTAATACGCGATGTTTATATTTTGGCTCTCATTAGGCTAATTCACTGTAGATACCAGTGGTACTAAACCCTAAACAACCTGATATTATCATTGTGTAACTATTAAACTAGGCAGATATCGTTCTATATGCATATTTCACTAATCAATATACCATTGAGTTCGATTAACGGAAAATCGTATATAAAGTCAAAGCACAAAGCCTGTTTTACACTGCTTTATAATTACATGGTTGGATTCATGAAATTTATAATGCGTTACAGATACACACACATTTCGCTTCGCTTGTATCACACGTAACACATTTCTTAACTGGTTAAATAAACAGTTTTTTGTAGTCTTCATATAAAGTGTTTCTGTGTTATTTTTATATTTAATGTGACAAGGAAAAACACTCTTTTCAAATTGTTTATACACGTCTTATACGTTGTATAAAAGAATAAACACTTCGCTTTTAGTGTTTTTTCAATTGTTGATTTAATTAACAATGCTTAAATGCAAGATTTTAATAAATGAAATAGAATTTTTTATAAAATATTTTTTCGTAAACTCAATTTCAGTGATATAAAAAAATCAAGTTATTAAAGGACGAAAAACTTGAAAACAAACCGGAAGGAGATAAGACAAACATGGAGAAGACAGCCCTTTCAGTTTTGACAGGGCGGATAAGTTATAGATAATCTTTTTTAATATAAACCTCAGTTTCTGGCCCGAAAATTGCGATTGGTTATTTGATTAAAAACGAAATTAAGTTCCTGTGCGCTTCTCATTATTTCAATACAGAACAAATTAAATATTTACTCTGGAATGAAATTAAAATATGGCATTTTTAAATAGCATTTTATTTTCTGTGGTCCCAGTGTTATAAATGGTACGATTTGAGCGACAGGGACTTACAATTTTTTTGTTAACATGCCATTTTTATGACATACTGGACAACAGTATGACAAATTAGTTTTAATTTTGGTTTAATAAATGACTACAACGGGTACAATTTTTTTTTACAATTAAACTAAGGCCACATTAAATTTCAGAATATACAAAACCCTTAATTATGTGTTAAGAGTTGTGTATAACATATTTCTAAATAATAAATTAATTGCATGGTTATGGTTGGAATTATTAAGCTCGATCGTAGTGGCCATTGAAACTATGATGTCACATTGGTTAAATTTGTAGTATGTGAACAACCACAGAGTACTTCAGAGTACTATTAACATTGTGACCATATGTAGAACTTGACACTGTCACAGCTTGTGATCCTATTACATATTACATTGCATCACACATATGGTGTATTTGTGGCTAAAAGTTACATGAGAATACTTGCAAAATTGTAAATAAGCTTATATATTTTAAATATATATAATAATAATTACAACTGGTACCAAAAACTGTTCAATTTCAAGTAGGTTAAACGAATATATTAATTTGCCGGTCACCGACGCTGCACTGACGGCCAATTGAAATTAGTACCGCGCTCAATATTATTCTTTTAAAATAAATAAGTTTATACTCGTTTTAAAACAGGTTTAACCATGTTTAAACCATAGTTATCTTATATATATATATATATATATATATATATATATATATATATATATATATATATATATATATATACATATATATATATATATATATATATATATATATATATATATATACATGTATGTGTAAAATTTAGAAAATTGTAGCGTCACAAATAGTAGCATAAGTAATTAATCACCTGCTGTCGCTTATATCTCATTTTAAGTGTTCACATGCAAATCACACGAACACTTTTGTGAAAAATAGATGTTACTAGTACTTGTACGAAGTTTTCCGACTATTTACGAGTAGGGCCGAAGGCATAAGTGGTCGATGTTTAATGGAAACGTAAGAAAGGAAATATACAATGTACTAGGGTCGCATAAAAAGACGACCCATAAGATAACACACTAGGGAGAGGGGTAACGCTAAAACTGAGGGGGGTACGGGGGTGTTTGTCGAGCACTTGACAGAGACATCTTGTGCGTGTTACGGGAAACACTAGCCCCTTAACAATATCGTTTTAAGATTCGACGAATACGATTGTTTGAGGTTGAATATTGTTAGTTTAGGGTTCGCTTAGCTTAGAATGTTAGGTTTACACAATTTAGGGACTTGTGTGGATATTTAGATATCATTTCGTGATGTTGCGAATTTAGGGGGCCATTTTAAGACAGTATTATCTTATTTATAATTTCATCAAAGACTCGATAATTCACGTTAATTAATTTGAAATAAATTAATTAAGTATTTTAAGCCTAGGCAAGTCTCGAAAAATTAATTATCTCAAGTCTAAGCTGCGGCCCTAGTATTAACATTCAAAGTAAATCTCGGCCTAGAGCCGTTTGGTGCTTTGTATATATATATATATATATATATATATATATATATATATATATATATATATATATATATATATATATATATATGTGTGTGTGTGTGTATATATATATATATACAGGGTGAGTTGTAAGTTTCCTTTTCAAGTTCTGACTTCCTTAATCCAACACAAACTTGTATAATCTGTTTATGGTAATACTGTTATTTATATTTTAGAAATATTTATTACAGACACACACATATATATATATATATATATATATATATATATATATATATATATATATATATAGATAATTATTACATCTGGTACCAAAAACTGTTTAACTTCATGTAGGTTGAAACTTATTAATTTGACGGTCACCGACGGTGCACTGACGGTCAATTGAAATTAGTACCGCGCTTAATATTATTGTTTTAAGTTAAAGAAGTTCATACAATTTTTAAAACAGTTTATATAATTTTTAAAGTACGTAGCGTTAGATATATACGTTTATATGTTATTAATGTATGTATGTTTGTATTTATGTATGTGTAGAACGGTGTAGAATGCTTATTTCGTATGTAAGTGCCAAAACAGAAGAATACAAAGAAGAATTTGAAGATTTCAACGTTCAATTTTAGGCTGTGATTGTCCAAACGCAATTCTTGTGGTTTTGATAGTCAAGGACTGTGTATGGACATCATCGCTTGAAATGAAAATCAACAATTATAAAAACAGGACGTCTAACGCGTTAGTTTAATGCGCCGAGGTGATAACTCCAACATCACTCACTTTACAGGACATCTGTATAATTTATATTACTGTTGTAAATAAAAAAATAATTTTTAGTTTCGCTCATGAAATAATATCAATATGTGTATTAACTAAAATTGTATTCATAGCGAACCAATTAGTAATTAAGATTAGAAATACAAGATAACTGCTACGGGTATTCTTAAACGTTGAACATATATTATATTTTATCCTTTCTCAAATTACACTAGAACGGCTGCACTTAGAGCAAAAATAGTTATGTACATAATGAAAGATATTAATATTTCGCACAACTTTTGCATGAATAGTTTCTTCAAAAAATGTACCAGTTACGAGATAACTGCTACAGAAAATCGTAAACGTTGAACATATATTATATTTTATCCTTTTTCAAATTACACTAGAACGGCTGCACTTAGAGCAAAAATAGTTATGTACATAATGAAAGATATTTATATTTCGCACAACTTTTGTTTGATAAGTTTTTTCGAAAAATGTACCAGTTACGAGATAACTGCTACAGAAAATCGTAAACGTTGAACATATATTATATTTTATCCTTTTTCAAATTACACTAGAACGGCTGCACTTAGAGCAAAAATAGTTATGTACATAATGAAAGATATTTATATTTCACACAACTTTTGTCTGAAAAGTATTTTCGAAAAATGTACCAGTTACGAGATAACTGCTACGTAATAAAATAATAAATGGTGGAATATATTTATACGTATTAGAAAGTTGAGTGCAGACCACTTCACATTACGTATAGGGGTGTAAAAACATTATCTGATAACTATTTTTATTATTCTAGTCAATTTACTAAATTTTAGTATTGGAAAAGTGTAATAAAAATCAAACTTAAATTTAGAATAAATCCGGAATAGTTTGTTTAATAAAACATAAAGTATATATATAAAAAAAACTTTGGCTATAATCGGTAAATCGAAATAATTTAATCGTATTTTAACAACGTAATTTTATTTTCAGTGTAACCACCTTACATAGCGCAATTCTTTTATTTGCGTCCATTCAAAACAGAAGTACCTCATAAAGTAGTTCTCAATAAAGCATTCGAATAGTCATAGAGATATCTGAACGTTGCACCGTATCGACTGCTTTCCAGCGTAATATTTCATCTGTAATGCGCTAGAATATTCTTCGTTCTCGATATTCGTATCAAATATATAGACCGTGAACGCACGAAAAGGAAAAAAAATTGCTACATTATATAGGTAGTTACTATATATGAAGGGGAGAAATATAAATAAAACTTCAAATAAATCGGTGATCTTTGAAAATGTATTCTCGTGAATAGGCATTGTTAAATATAAACCGTATTTTACGTGTTTTTGCCTGTACCGACACGCTAAATCTATAGTTCTACACACCACCGTGTTCGATCAACTTGCTTAAACGATTTTCGGCTGACGCTTATCAACGACTACGAGAACCGGCTGTCACGCAGTGATGTATCGGCCAGCGACGAGGGGGTTGCCGCTACACGTTAATGCAACACCGGCCTTCACTTTCAATGCAATTAATTTTTATAATATTTTTTAATTTTTTTAATCTATAGTTACTCCTACTTAGTTTTCACTATATATATATAATTATATTTAAAATTCATTCTACTATTGCCATGTAACAATATATATTTGCTAACTACACTGAAAAAAAATTGTCTTTATAGTTATTTGAGCATATCTTTGGAAATATTTATAATTTTAAGAATGTTTCCTTTAATATTACCCAATATATTCATTTATTACAAATATATTGTTTATTTTAGGTTACTCTGTCTTTATTATAAAATAAATTGAATTTTCTCAGCGTAGGCAAAACGTATTCACAGCGTAGATTAGAAATTACAATTAATAATTCCAGTTTCACTGCATTAAAATTAACACAATTGTTGTTACGAAAGCTAGAATATTTTATAATAAAACAAACCGTCTTTATTATTAGTAATTTCTACGTTTAATTACAATTAATAATCGAATTTGTATTAAGACAAGCAATGCAACAAAATTTACCCAATTAATTAAACATTTTGTTGCTGTGAACGCTAGAATTGTTTATAATAAAACAAATTGTCTTTACTAATTGTAATTTCGTATTTTAATTACAATTAATGATCCAGTTTGTATTAAGACAAGCAATGCAACAAAATTAACCCAATTAATTATACATTTTGTTGCTATGAACGCTAGTATTGTTTATAATAAAACAAACTGTCTTTACTAATTGTAATTTCGTAGCTTAATTACAATTAATGATCCAGTTTGTATTATGACAAGCAATGCAACAAAATTAACCCAATTAATTATATATTTTGTTGCTATGAACGCTAGTATTGTGTATAATAAAGCAAACTGTCCTTACTAATTGTAATTTCGTAGTTTAATTACAATTAATAATCCAGTTCGTTTTCTAAAAAGCAATGCAACAAAATTAACCCAATTAATTATACATTTTTATGCTATGAAAGCTAGTATTGTTTATAATAAAACAAACTGTCTTTACTAATTGTAATTTCGTAGCTTAATTACAATTAATGATCCAGTTTGTATTATGACAAGCAATGCTAGCATTCATAAATATTAAAATAAATGTCAAATTATTATTATTCAATTTTGTTTCAAATATTGAAACGTTTATGTTAGATTTTAATGGATATAGCCGTTTTGAGGTCTCCTGAGTATAATTTGAAATTTTTCGTAATTCTGTCGATCTGTGTGAACGTGTGTGTAGAGACAAAGCAAATCTTTTGCTGTTTACAGAAGATATTTTGTTTTTATTTTAAAAGTAGAAAGATTATTAGATTCCTAAGCCCCTAATAATTCGCTACATATATTTCCAATGTCTTTTACAAATATTGCAATACCTTTCGCTCAATTGGTACTTTCTCTAGCACTGTTTAGGCCGTAAAGAAAGACCTTTCTCCACCGCAAAAGATATAGAAAATATATATTTGTGGTTATTGTTATTCGAAACAGTCGCTGTTCGCTGAATTTACATTTGATTCACGGAATATTATTAGATAATATTGAACGATTCGATTGGCCTACACTCGACTTTCTTATACTTTATTTATAATATTGCTTTATTTTTGCTACACTGAAATAACCGGCCTTTATAGTAAATTAATTTAAATTGATTAAAAAAAATAATCAAATGCGCATTTTTGAATTTTTATTAGTTCAGTAGCGCTACTATAGGGCATTATTTAAGGGATCTGCCATAAAGAATTAAATAGTCATATTTAAGGGTAGAAAAAACTAATAAAAATGCAATTATTTTTTAGCAAATGGCAAAGTAACAGTTTTTATTTTTCATAAAAGCAAATAATTCGTAAAAATGGTTACTTTGCAAAAATGCGAATAAAAAATAATTTCTGGGTTATATTTGACGGGATATGACATAATTTTCACTTAAGGGCACTCCCAGAAAGGGTATTAATGGCCCATAAGTACTAAAGTTGAAGAAATAAACACCAATATAATTTTTATAGTACACCTAATGATAAAAATTTTAGTATCTTCGTAAATGTCAAAAGGAAAAAATAATAATCGCAAAAAAGAAAATATACAACGATCTGAAGTGGCCTGCACTCAGACAAGGTTTTATTACAGTTATAGATCAAATACTAAACATACAACTATGTGTGCTACACTGTAAATAATTACATCTGGTACCAAAAACCGTTTAAGTTCAAGTAGGTTGAAAATTATGCGAAAATATTAATTTGCCGGTCACCGACGGTGCATTGACGGTCAATTGAAATTAGTACCGCGCTCAATATTATTGTTTTAAAATAAATAAGTATTAAAATAGGTTATACAATTTTTAAACGTTAGATTTGTACGTTTATATGTTATTAATGTATCTGTGTATGTGTAGAACGGTGTAGATTGCTTTTTTTTTTAATTTAAAGATACTCAACGTTGTATTTTAATTTCCGGAAATGAAAGAAAAGTAATTTAAAGTATAATTAATATTCATTACTTTTACCTAAGTATTATTGTAATATTGCCAATATATGTACTAAAAATATGCAAATATTAAAAAAAGTCATCAATTTAAATATGCAAAATTATGCCCTAACAAATACGGCCCAAAAATCGTAATTTCGCCAAAACAGTCACATGAAAAAAATATGCCCGAGCTTATTTCCGGTTAACATAATAATTATATGTAGGAGTATCCAAATATTGTGTTTTTATCCATAAATATTGCAATATATTCAAAAAACAGCCCTTGTATTGTTTGGTAAACATTTTATCTTTTTCAATTTGTATCTACTAAATATTTATAACATTTTAAAGAAAGTACAGTTGTATCAAAAGCCTAATTTCAATATTTTATTCTTTGTTCGAGCGATAAAAGAAATAAAAATATATATTTTACACATGTTTGGACAAGTTTCCAAAACGTTGAACATCTACGATTTCCGCCACATTTTTTTTTAAACTTACGATTCATTTCCGGTTTACACAGTGACTTATGTACCGGGTTTTACCGGTTCATTTACAAACTAGAATATTGCAAACACACAATACGTTATATTTACGACCACAAAATTAATTTTTGGTATTATATTTCATACTTTACTCTCTTATTAAGAAAGTATAAGTTGTGTTGGAGACACCAGAGATTTTCTGAAATGATCCGAATTCATTTGATTAAAATATGACTCTGGCGTTCGAAAAGATTGTATTGTCTATGTTATTTAATAAGTATTTTGTAATATTTGTTGACATTTTGCAACTGAACAGTCGCGTTGACGTCACCAATAAGTTGTAAACAAATTATTAAATGTCAGTGACTAGGAAAAAAATATATTGTGTTTGAGTGTAATAGTTAATTAAACAAGTCCTGTTAATTGAACTTTTGTTTAATTATGGACGTTTGTTTGCTCGATTTATAAGTTCAGCCAGGTTTGATATTAAGCCAGCGGTACTCAAAATGTTGTACTCGATTCTAGCATTCATATTTCTCGTCTAATTCACATTTTAGCTCATTGCAAACTGAGTAATATTTTCGAATATTTACAAAATAATTAATATACGCCTTTAATAATTATAAAATGTATATACTTCATATACTTGGATATACATTGTGGTTTTCCTCAGTCGATAATGTAGTGAGAAAAATATAATCTGTGGTTAATATAAATATTTTTTTGAAAACTATTTCTTAATTGTTTAATTGTGTAATTTTGTCAATATCTCGAAAACGGTATAAGTTAGAGAAAATTTTATTCTTATAAGAATTATAGATATTAAAATTGTTAGTAACTTTTGTAATAAAAGTTTTTTCAAAAAATGTACCATTCAATGAAAAATCGATTTTAAAAATAGGCATGTTTCACTTACACATATATAGTTTTATATATATTTATATATAGTGAAAACTAAGTAGAAAGAAGATGAGTAAAGGCCACTCCCGATTTTATTTAACTTTAAATACGTATGAAATAATATGTTATTGTTTCATGAATTTTAAACAATATAAAGTAATTTTATATAAAATAGATAGTAAGTATTAAAAAATAGTCGAGTGATGGCCACCCCAGTTTTTCTTTTTCAATTAAAAAAATCTACGAATCATTATAAGCCTATTTATATCTATTAAAAAAATTATATTCTTGGACAAAGTCTAAATAAAATTATTGTAATCATAAATTATAATATTTAATATTTTTTTATGGCCTTTGAGTTAACAATATGAAAAATTCTTGTAGATATAAAATAACTTATAATTATTAGTAGAATATTTGGTGTTTTAATTATTTTTATAGGGGCAGTATTAAGGGGGGTTGTAAATTTTGGGGCCCTATAACTCTGGACGTATAAGAACGATTATATTTAAACTGCGAGGGGATTCAAATAGGCTGTTAAATAATATGTGTAGCAAATTTGGTGTAAATCGCATTGGTACCTTCAGAGGAGGAAGATGCACAAATTTGGTCGAGCGAGCGACGACTAACATCCAAGTATATGCATTATATATTTGGACTCAAACACTTTTTGCTAAGGAAATTTTAAAAATAGTTACGCAATAATTATAAGGGGATGATTTTGCTGCTTTTGTTGAATGATGTGCCCCTTAATACGTGCCTAAATCAACAGGGTTCATTGTTCCCGAAATGACACCGCGTCTACTATATATACATATTAAACATAGAATCAACAATGTCCGTAGATGTCACTAGGTGACCTGAGTCCGCCGGCAAAACAAATAGCTAATTTGTCCGCCATTGATTTGAATATATTGCGTATACGATACACTATCTCGCACACATATCCTGTTATCCACGGCTTTGCGGCTACCGTTTGGACACTAGTGAATTTATCTGTGATCCGTATCGCCCTATCATTCTAACTCACTCTGGCCTACTGCGATGTCAAACTAATTAAAGACGAAATTTGAATGTTTGATTATGGCCTTTTGATCAATGTCTATGGCCCGAGTACCGACACCGATATACCTATATGTCACAAATTAACTGTGACACGTAATAATCCTTATTTTATGATAACACGGGCGAATTTGATAAGTAGACAATAGTGTCTATTTGGTTTTTGATGGGGTTAATTGCGATTTGGGATCACGATCAGATTTTATTTTTATTGAAAAAATTAGGAGTAGCCTGCACTCGACTATACATATATGTATAAAATTATAAATTCAAAAATAATTATTTTTAATTATTATAGCCTTTAAGTTCACAATCTGTATTTTTTATTATTGAATTGTAACGTTTTGCAATTTATTTGGTATATTAAAAAAATTAGGGGTAGCCTGCACTCACGCGCTTTGCTGTGGAGGTCAAAATATTATTGCAACCAAGTTGAAAAAATTTGACAATATACAACTATCACAGGTTGTTACGCCCTCCAAATTTCAACTTTCTATCATTTATGGTTTGGTCGAAAAAAATTCGCAAAGTTTGATAATAATTTCAAGTTAAAAAAATTCCGTGAAATGGGTCCAAAATTTTTTTTCTTTTCAAACCGGCTGAAAATAAGTTTCGAGAGTAATTAAATATCGGGGAACTCAAATCTGTTAACGGCGGCTCGATACGATGCACCGTTTTCGAGTAATATGGAAATTTGCATTTTCCCAACTTCAAACCGCGCTAACAGCAATTTCTAACGGTTTTACACCACTTTAATTAGCATTTTTGGAATCAGCGTAGTCTAATTAATCTAAATATATGTCAAACTCAAAAATAATTATGCGATTTTTTTTCGAAAAAAATGTCAAGGGATACCCCTTACCGTTTTTGCGAAAATCGACGATTTTCACTGTTTTTTCACGCGGTTTGCTGTGAAGGTCGTAATTATATTCCAATTAAATTGAAAAAATTTGAAAATATACAGCAATTACAGGTTGTTTGACTGTCCAAATTTCAACTTTCTATCTTTTATAGTTTGTTCGGAAAAAATTCGCAAAGTTTGATAAAAATTTAAAGATAAAAAAAATGGTGAAATGTAACAATTTTTTTTTCTTTTCAAACTAGCTGAAAGTAAGTTTCTAGAGTAATTAAATATCGGGGAACTCAAATCTGTTAACGGCGGCTCGATACGATGCACCGTTTTCGAGTTATATGGAAATTTGCATTTTATTAATTTCAAATCGCGTTATCTCAATTTCTAACGGTTTTTCACAACTTTAATTAGCATTTTTGGAATCAGCGTAGTCAAATTAATCTAAATATATGTCAAACTCAAAAATGTTTATGCGATTTTTTTGCCGAAAATTTAGCAAGGGGTACCCCTTACCATTTTTGCGAAAATCGATGATTTTCACTGTTTTTTCACTCGGTTTGCTGTGGAGGCCGTAATATTACCCTAATCAAGTTGAAAAAATTTGACAATATACACCTAATATAGGTTGTTTGACTGTCCAAATTTCAACTCTCTATCTTTTATAGTTTGTTCGGAAAAAAATCGCAAAGTTTGATCAAAATTTCAAGTTAAAAAAAATTCGTGAAATGTAAAAAAAAATTACTTTTAATTATAATAGCCTTTCGGTTCTCAATACAATTTATATTTATTTAAATATTAAGTTTTGCAATAATTTGATGCATTTAAAAAATTAGGAGTAGCCTGCACTCAACTATACATATACGTATAATGTTTTAAATTCGAAAATAATTACTATTAATTATTATAGCCATTGGGTTCACAATATGAATGTTTAATTATTGAAATATTAAGTTTTGCAAATTTTTATTACCGTTGAAATCTCGAGTTCGAAATTTTTCATGATTATAAGCCGTCCTAAAATATTTTCATTATACGATATTTTAAAATGCATAATTATTATAATTAATAATATATAATGGCCTTAGGGTTTACAATATGAAGAAATGTTGTAAACTTTTGTAGAATATTTGTATATTTTTGATTTTTTGCTAAGGGTCGTATTAAGGTGGGTTTTGAAGAGATATCGAATTATTAAAATGTACATTATTATTATTACATTTATGACGAATGGATTGAGTATGATATGGGCACATAAGATTAAGATTTTTAACTATTGCATTCCAAACAAACCAAATTACAAACAAACAAAGTAGTTCCGCGCATTCTTACGTGTACAATGGAATACGTGGCCTGTTAATCCCGGGTAATCCCTTACCTGTCAAGGATTAATCTTTATACAAGCCACTACGACTCCTTACAATCTTCATTATATACTTTTTCACTTCGGAACACATTCCGCCCGATTTAAGCCCAAAAATATATCTTACAAGCTTTGTAAACTTAATCCCAGATCAAATTGAACTGCTTCATTTAAGGACAAAACATTTTTTACTTTCTTATACGTACTGTATTAAAGAAAGAATCAGTGTTTTCTCTCAGAAATTAATGTACACTCTAAAAACGTGTAATGACCAACTACTAACTTTAATATTGCAAGTGTGTACACTAATAAAATGTCAGCGAAAAAGAAATAAGCGATCAGAAATTCAGCGTGTATATTGCTATACAGGAAAATAGCGTTTTTCTAAGTTTTAAAAGTTAGGTTATTAGTTTTGAAGAACGCAGGCTTATAATAGTATTGATTTCGCAGTGCAGATGATTGCCTAACACGCTCCTTGCCCCCATGGTCAAATCTGGACAAAAACATTTATATTGGTCGCCCGGACAGACAGACAGAATAGGGCGTCATGCTATCAAAAAACTTATATAAAGATTTATTTTTTATATTGTCGTTTGCTAGCAAGCTGTTTCGCCCTACAAGATATTATTACTTTCTTATACGAACGTATATATACGGAAGTATTGAACATCTTCAAATTAACATCTGCGCGTATTTGTGTTTGTTTAAACTTGAGACTTATTATATAATTATTAAATAATAATTATAATAATAAACAAGCTTAGCTACAATGCACCTCTATGCGTCCAGCTCGCCTAATAAGTAATATATGCGATATGCGAGCAACGGTTTAAATTTAAACAAGCTTTAATTTTTAATTATTATAGCCTTTTAGTTAACAATTTGCAAAAATCTTACAGATATAAAAAGTCGTACAATTCTTTTTAGATTATTTTGATATAAAACAAGTTTAGGTACAACGCACCTACGCGTCCTGCTCACCTAATAAGTTATATATGCGATATATGCGAGCGTTTTTAATTATTATAGCCTTTTGGTGTTAACAATTAGAACAAAATGTTATAGATATAAAAAGTTTTACTATTTTCTGTAGATTATTTTGATGTAAAACAAGTTTAGGTACAACGCACCTACGCGTCCTGCTCACCTAATAAGTTATATATGCGATATGCGAGCGTTTTTAATTATTATAGCCTTTTGGTGTTAACAATTAGAACAAAATGTTATAGATATAAAAAGTTTTACTATTTTCTGTAGATTATTTTGATATAAAACAAGTATAGGTACAACGCACCTACGCGTCCTGCTCACCTAATAAGTTATATATGCGATATGCGAGCGTTTTTAATTATTATAGCCTTTTGGTGTTAACAATTAGAACAAAATGTTATAGATATAAAAAGTTTTACTATTTTCTGTAGATTATTTTGATATAAAACAAGTATAGGTACAACGCACCTACGCGTCCTGCTCACCTAATAAGTTATATATGCGATATGCGAGCGTTTTTAATTATTATAGCCTTTTGGTGTTAACAATTAGAACAAAATGTTATAGATATAAAAAGTTTTACTATTTTCTGTAGATTATTTTGATATAAAACAAGTATAGGTGCAACGCACCTACGCGTCCTGCTCACCTAATGAGTTATATATGCGATATGCGAGCGTTTTTAATTATTATAGCCTTTTGGTGTTAACAATTAGAACAAAATGTTATAGATATAAAAAGTTTTACTATTTTCTGTAGATTATTTTGATATAAAACAAGTATAGGTACAACGCACCTACGCGTCCTGCTCACCTAATAAGTTATATATGCGATATGCGAGCGTTTTTAATTATTATAGCCTTTTGGTGTTAACAATTAGAACAAAATGTTATAGATATAAAAAGTTTTACTATTTTCTGTAGATTATTTTGATATAAAACAAGTATAGGTACAACGCACCTACGCGTCCTGCTCACCTAATGAGATATATATGCGATATGCGAGCGTTTTTAATTATTATAGCCTTTTGGTGTTAACAATTAGAACAAAATGTTATAGATATAATTTTTTTTACAATTTTCTGTAGATTATTTTGATATAAAACAAGTTTAGGTACAACGCACCTACGCGTCCTGCTCTCCTAATAAGTTATATTTTGGTTAACATTTAGAACAAAATGTTATAGATATAAAAAGTCTTACAATTTCTTGTAGATTATTTTTATATAATAAGAAAAATTTAAATGCATATTTAAAAATTCAAAATTATAATATTTAATAATTTTTTGTGGCCTTTAGGTTAACAATATGCAAAAATCTTGTAGACATAAAATATCTTAAAATATTTAGTAAAATTTTTGGCTGTGTAAATTATTTTTATTAGGGTCGTATTAAGGGGGGTTTCAAATTTTGGGGCCCTATAACTCGGGACATATAGGAGCGATTATATTTAAACTGCGAGGGGATTCAAATAGGATATTATATAATATGTGTGGTAAATTTGGTGCAAATCGCTCCGGTACCTTCAGAGGAGTAGGAGGCACAAATTTGGTCTTACGACCGAGCGACGACTAACATATATAAATATATATATATATATATATATATATATATATATATATATATATATTTGGATTCAAAACGACTTTTCGTTAAGGATTTTTTTTTAATCCGAGAATGCGTTAGCTTTTTCAGTACTTCGTAAGTATAATTAATCTTTTTATCTTTGCCCATTTAAAACTTTAGATCACCTCAGTTGAAAACTGATGGGCCATATGCCAATTTTGCCCAATTCGCGCATTTGCTGAAATAACCTAATCTGTGTAATAGCACAATTAATTTCGCGCAGTGGTTATCAGCCACCCTGTATATATATATATATATATATATAACCGAACATAGTGTGTATATGATCTTTATTATCACAAATTGTAGTTTATGATGTTATACTGGGGGTTCTGTTGGCATCGGACAACATATAGATTTATTATTATTAAATATCGTAACCTATGGTTGGACTATTTGCACGGAAATCGATACCAACAGCCGCTAAAGGGTTGAAAGCAAAATGTAATCTTATTAAGTTTAATATATATTGATTTAAAACCTGTATGCAAAATTGTCAAAAAATAAACTTAGGTATAAGGACGCATTATTAAAATATATGCAATACCATCAGAGGACTCCTCTTCTTACTATGCGCATGCGTATTATATTTTGTATTAAAATATAATTGTGTTTAATTTTTCTGGCCTTAGATTTATTTGTAGATTTTTTAATATACTGAAAAATTGCTTTTGAAAATAATTATTTTATATTTTTATCTAAGAAAAGTAATTTTGTTTCACTATTGTTTATTTTGATATTAAAATTTAGAAAATTGTACTGTATCTTAAATTGTTTAAAATAATTTCTTAATACGTTAAAAATTAATAGAATATGGAAGTTTTAATACCCTATTTTATTTGCTTTTCCAAAAACAAACTCGCTAGAATTTAAAATGTTTGAATAATTACGCAAAAAACGTTGATAAAATTAATTAAAATCAAAACAATAAAATTTGTTTATCGCCCTGACATTTTATGTTTCATTGGATAAAATATTGCATGTATATTTTTGTTGAAATATTGTTTTTGTGATTACTGCGTACAGCTAGATTTTATTTGGTTACATACATACATATGTTTGTAAATATAAATAAAACCTATGTACTAAAATGTTCGTAAATTTCAAATAGGTTGAAAATTATACGAACGAGTAATTTGCCCGTCACTGACGGTGCACTGGCGGCCAACTGAAAGGACTTCCCCGATCAATATTATTGCTTTAAGAAATATAAGTTCGTAATTCGTTTTAAAACGCGTTATATCATTTTTAAACCATAGTTAACTTATATATATATATATATATATTAAATAATCTATTAGTCAGTCCACTCTGCCACACCCATGTTTATAAGATGTAGGGAATACAAATGACGAATAAAGTAAAATATCTTTTATCTACATGTCTGATAATAAAACGCAAGAAAATAATTTAACTTATACGATTTTTTCCCCTTTTACTCTTTTGTTTCTTCTGTCTTGACTACAAAGAGTTTCATGAATTCCTAATGAGCTTGTGTAGAAAACTAATTTAATATATTTCCTTGCTAGAACTAAGCAAGTAGCAAATTTATTTAGTGGCAAAAAAATAAATAAAAACGGAAAGGAAAACTAAAAAATTCCTCACACGGATTCTTATAACATTTCGCTGCAAACTTATCCAAGTATTAAGTAGAAAGTTTACAGCAAACTATTTTATTTTTCGAAAATAAATACAGCCTGAACTGATCGTCAAATATATCGATCCTAATACCAACTTATAATACTTATAGATGGTTATTTATTATATATAGTTTAATTTATTATATTTTATATATATATGAAAAAAAAAATTAATGAAAATTTAAAATAATATAATTTTTTATGGCCTTTAAGTCATCAATATAAAAAATACTTGTAGATATAAAATATCTTAGAATTGTATGTAGAATTTTTAGATGTATTCAATATTTTTATAAGAGCAGTATTAAGGGGGGCTCTAAATTTTGGGGCCCTATAACTCGGGAAGCATACTGGCAATTGAATTTAAACTGCAAGAGGACTTAAATGGGATACTAAATAGCATGTGTAGCAAATTTGGTTAAAATCGCTCCGATAACTTCAAAGAAAATAACATCCAAGTATTATATTTTATATATATATGAAAAAAAAAAATTAATAAAAATTTAAAATAATATAATTTTTTATGGCCTTTAAGTTACCAATATGTAAAAATCTTGTAGATATAAAATATCTTAGAATTTATTGAAATTTTTTTAGGTGTTTTCAATATTTTTCTAAGGGCAGTATTAAGGAGGGCTCAAAATTTTGGGGCCCTATAACTCTGGAACTATATGGGCGATTAAATTCAAACTGTAACAGGACCCAAATGGGATACTTAATAGCATGTGTAGCAAATTTGGTTAAAATCACTCCGATAACTTCAAAGAAAGAAACATCCAAGTATTATATACAAATAAATATTTTAATACACCACAGCAAATCAATATAATCGATTGATTACCCTTTTAAAATCAATTAAACATCCAGAAAATATTAAATCTATAATATATACCTTCAATAAAAATGAAAAAAAAATACGAATACCAAAAGTCAATGTTTGCTCGTATACCCAGAACATAGGCGATATATATACACAAAAATCATATTGTAGAATCCATAATCGATAAATCAATACTGTATAATCACTTACCATGGTCTGATAAATCGATTTCTTGCTGTGAACCATTTATAATAACAAATAAAACTGTATAATTCGATAAATCAATACCACTGATCACTGCACTGACAGATCACTCAGCGGCCATTTTGCTTTCTCGGCAAAACAGGAATTAAATTGAAAACTTGGGGAAGTTTCAAATTTACTTTAAAAGCAATGAAATATCGATAAATGTTATTAAAAAAAGATATTTTAAATTTCAATATTGTTTATTTGACAATTTAAATCAATATTATTGATGTAAGAAGATGTCTTTTACTATGAAATTAATGTGAAATTTAGTTTTCTGTCGGTGTGTGTGATTGTGAACGCTCTACAGTTAATATTATTAAACAATATAATGAAATTAGTATATTCCAGGAATTATAACTTATTATTTTTGAAAATAATATTACTCGAGTTATTATTGTATATCTCGAAAACGATACGAGTTAGAGGAAAGTGATTCTTATAAAAGTTAAAGATATTAAAATTACTAGTAACTTTGGTTTGAAAAGTTTTTTTGAAAAATGTACCAATTACTGTAAAAGCGTATTTGAAAATTACCATATTACATTTGATTGCATATGGATCAACCGAAAGTGCTTTTTAACTCGTATATTTTTTAGTATATCTCAAAAACGACATGAGTTACAGAAAAATAGTTCATATAAAAGTTAAAGATATTAAAATTTCTAGTAACTTTTGTTTAAAAAGTTTCTTTAAAAAATGTACCATTTACTGAAAAATCGTATTTTAAAATAACCATATTACATTTACGATTGCATATGGATCATCCGAAAGTGTTTGTTTACTCGTCTAATTTTTTATATATCTCAAAAACGACAGAAGTTAGAGAAAAGTAACTTCAATAAAAGTTAAAGATATTAAAATTTCTAGTAACATTTGTTTGAAAAGTTTCTTCAAAAAATGTACTATTTACTGAGAAATCGCTTTTGAAAATAGCCATATTACATTTACGATCAACCAAAAGTGTATGTTTACTTGTATAATTATTTGTATATCTCAAAAACGATACAAGTTAGAGGAAAGTAAGTCTTATAAAAGTTAAAGATATTAAAATTTCCAGTAACTTTTGTTTGAAAAGTTTCTGTAGAAAATGTACCATTTACTGAAGAATCACTTTTGAAATTGATCAATCGAAAGTGCTTGTATACTTTTATCATTTTTTGTATATCTCAAAAACGATACGAGTTAGAAAAAAATGATTTATATAAAAGTTAAAGATATTAAAATTTCTAGTAACTTTTGTTTGAAAAGTGCCTTTAAAAATTGTACTATTTACTGAGAAATCGTATTTGAAATAGCCATATTACATTTCCGTTTGCAGACATATTGATATAGTTTCATGGCAATCATAGAATGGTTTTAAAACATAATAAAGCTATATATTTTGAAAATTAAGTACACATCAAGTTCGTAAGGTGACGAAGTTGTTAATTAAATTATTTGTTGTTCTTGTAAAGTTAATTATATTTTTTAATCAAGTAAATATTAAAATATTGTAAATATATGACATTTTAGTGTTGATACATGAATCTAATGTATATGGTTTTCTTGTTTTGTGACGCGTAGTACATTGCTTGCATTCTTAATTAAGTTTTTAACAGTGTATTTTAATGCACGTATTTCATAACTCATATAAGAATTCCCAGGTTAATAATAATTTTTAGCAAATTAAAATGCAAAAAAATGAATAACTATTTATACTTTATTTTGACAATAGACAACTTTGCTGTTGTCGCCATTATACTGTCAAGTCTCGAAGGGGTTCAAAGTTTTCTATATTAATATGACATAAAAGTTTTGTATAATACAGACATTTTATTAGTTTATTTTTGTTTCAAAGAAAATTATTGTGTACAGTTTCCAAATATCAATGCAAGTTTTTACCCTTTGTCCTCTAAACAGTAAACAAAATTAATTTAAAATACGCGATAATTTAAAATATTGTTTAAAAGTAATAATCTTCTTGGACAAAATTTCTATTTGAAATATTCGCAAATTACTATTTGTTTTTTTTTTTCAACTATGTAATTTGTATTTTCGTAATTAAGTTCGCTGTGTTCTAGTTCTAATTTCATTTGTTCTGTTCTGGCTACAATCCACTCGTTAATTTCATTGCAATTGTTGAAAAGATTTTAACTATTCCAGAGCCAAACTAATTTAAAAATTAAATATACAAAAATAATTATTATTTAATTTTGTTTCACAATATTGGTATTGCTTCTCAAATATTGTAATTTTATTTAAATTAACAATTCCGGAACTATGTAGACACTCCTGTATTCAATTAGTCGTTAATGATTGTCTATTTGCATCTAAACTTTATAATTTTCCTCTAATTTATATTATAAATACTGAGAAAATGATTTACTGTATAAATGCAAGTAGGTTGAAAATTATACGAATTTGGTATTTGCCGGGCATCGACGGTGCATCGTCGGCCAACTGAAACCACTGCCCCGCTCAATATTATTGTTGTAAAATTTTTAAGCTACATTTAGCTTTAAGCCCGTTTAGTTAAATAGTGTTTGTGTTATATGTAATAATTATACATGTATCAGTGTATCTGTACAGACATATTTACTCAAAAATGTATATATGTAAGCTAACTATGGTTTAAAAATGGTTAAACTCGTTTTAAAACGATGAAAAAAAAAAAATTTAGTGCATATTTTAAATTTAAAATTATAATATTTAATAATTTTTTTCGGGCTTTGGGCTAACAAAATTAAAAAACCTTGTAGATATAAAATATCTTAGAATATTTAGTAGAATTTTTAAGTGCTTTAATTATTTTTATAAAGGCAGTATTAAGGGGGGCTTCAAATTTTGGGGCCCTATAACTCGGGAAGTATACCGGCGATTGGATTTATACTGGGAGCGGATTCAAATGGGATGCCAAATAATATGTGCACCAAATTTGGAGTGAATCGCTCCGGTACCTTCAGATATACTATATATATATATATACTATTATTACATTTAAGTATATTAATAATAATTTCCTTTTTACGTTGATTCGGTTTACGCTAGTTCGTTCTAGAACATAGCATCGTAAACCGAGGGTTGCCCATACTGGGAATATATTTGCATATGTATTATTTAAAATTTACCACGCTGTATATAATAATCGTATTCGCAGAATGTAGCAAAACTTAAAATCTGAATCTGTAATCTAAATATTAAAATTTAAATTGTCGCTACTATTTTCCAGATAGTATTTGGCAACACTTGAAATGACAACAGCGCGCCGCCGAGCAACGGAGACCGGCGAGTGGATTATCATTATAATATCACCTGGCGACGCGCCAAGCGAACTTGTCGACGATATTACAACAAAAGCAATTATTAGCGTCATGCAAACTCGCATGCTTGGCCCATCTACGGCCCAAGCGGGCCAAAGCATCGTTGCCAACCGACGGCAGTACACCGACTCAACCGGGCAACACCGACACCAACGATATGGCCACTATTATCATCTGTACCCGCCCCCACCATTCCCCTATGTGAAGTTGCAACATTAAAATATACACGAGTTTTGATAATTCTCATGTAATTACTGTTCTATAGTTTGGTTCACGAGTTTAATGCTAAGCAACAGTTGTAAGATTGTAAATGTATCCACTGATTTTGAATAAAACATATTTATAACCACAGCTGCGCAAAATCAATTCCTACTGGAATTGAATTCATAATTCACAAGTATTTAAAGAGATAATTCACACATGTATACTAATTAAAAAACACTCCAATGATAACAATAGTTATGTTAAATATTATAAATTTATATATAATTATTATTATATTAAGAAAAAAAAAAGTTTTAGATAGTAAACTAATTTTGGTTTCATAATACCGGGAGACTGGGTTCTTGATGCCGGCCAGTGCACCGTCAGTCACCGGTAATTGCAACAAGAATACCCATGCTATATTTAGATATAATTATAATAAATTCTAAACAAAATGGATTTGTATGAAACAAAAAATTTATTTAATTAATAATATTTTAATTTAAAACTGTATTAACTATTATATTTTTAAGAATAATATTTATTTAAATATAATTAAGTACTTTTTGTAAAATATTTTGTACCTGTAAGTCTCACCGTTAATGAATAAATTAGAAATAAATTATTTACTCGTAAAGGGTTCATTTTATAAAAAAAAAATCATATAAGAGTTTTACCTAATTGTATATTAATCAATAATTAAAAATTCCGTAACTTAATAAACACAATTTTTAAAATCTGTAACTTGTTACAGGTTGACTTTACAGAAAAATGTTTCCTATAAAAAATGTAGCCATAAAATAGCTAAATAATTTTTGTAATTACCAAAAAGTCTATAACTAACCCGGTTTTGGAAATAATCAAAAAAACCTATTTTGAATTTAATTAAACACATAGTACTAAATGCTTAACCGAGAAATTGATATATTAATTATTTTATTTTATTAATATCTCGAAAACTGTAAGTCTACTCGAAAAAATTATAGGAATAAAAAGTGTAGATTTAAGTAAGTTCTATAACTTTTGTTAATAATTATTTTCTGTAAGTGTAACCATTGGCTAATTAAACAATGTTTAAGCTAGAGTATTTAAAAAATTGTATAGCTTGGTTCATAATTACTAATATATTATGTTATATAAAAATAAAAACTATTGTACTCATTTTAAAAACTATAAGGAAGCTAGTGGTGACCTTGAAATAGCCCTAAAATTAGTAGTAGTGACGTGAGACGCAATTATTTGAGCCTAACAATCACTGGGGGAATAAAATAATTAATTTTAGGCAACCCGCTAGGCACTCAATGAATGCTGGTTGCATTTACACAAAAATAAGAACAAAAAACGTGAATCTAACTATAGAGGAAGCTGATAACATAAACGAAACATCCTTTTGTCAATTACAAGAATAATAAAAATTGCAATTGCCCTATTTAACACGGAAATTGTTACTTTTAGACAAACAAAACCTTAAATTGTAGACAGTAACGTTGTAGAATGAAATAGAAGCCATAAATTCGCTACAAAAATGTAGTAATTCTTGAAATTAACACTAGATTGTGTATATCTTTGCAACGTTTCGGTTTTAATCAAAGAAAAAACTATTTTTCATGCTTTTATATTTTAATTTCAAGTAGGGCGAAAATTAGGCAATTTGCCCGTCAGCGACGGTGCATTGACGGCCAAGTGAAATTACTACCGCGCTCAATATTATTGTTTTAAGATTTATAAGTTTATAACTCGTTTTAAAACGATTTTAAAAATACATAAATGTAGGGATAATTAAATAAATTTAATTAGGGATAAGAGAAATGTATACAGGAATTTAATTATTAAACATATTAATTAATAAAATATTTATTTGTACAATTAACCGCCATGTAGTGTAGAAATAAAAATTATTTTATCTTTTGGTTTAATTAAATAATTTACTGTATCCTGCAAAAAAATATGTTACAGACACACGATAAAAATGCATAATAGTTATAAATTACCATAAGTTCCCAATCTGCATCGTTTATAAGAACTAAAATTCCTGGTCTCCTGTTACATAAATAATTTAATCAATTAAATTAATTAATTAATAAGTTTATAAATTAAACTTACACAGAATCGTCTTGCATAAACAATTCTAAACGCTCTTTAAGTAAATTATCTCTAATCCAAAATAGCAAATCCTGCATTGACCCTATAATAACCATAACTCGTTAAATAGACCTATTTTTAAAGCTACGATTAAATTATTTTGGCGGGAAACACCACATTCACTAAACACGTAAAATATCCATGATGAAAAGGTGTTCTCATCATAATTATTGCCTGTATTTAAATACAAAATGTGCTTTTCCCGCCTTAACCTAAAAATAAAACATAACCTACATTCAGATTTATTTTCTAGCGGCAATAAAACATTATTAACTTTCTTTTTATCGAACAAAAGCTCTGCCCCACCTCTAAATTGTAAAAAAACCATTAAAACCACTAATAAACATTACCAAAATTAGTAAATTACCCAAATTCAATAGTAATTGGTAGCGTTTTTTCAGTCATTTTGGTATAAAATGACTATAAATACAACTTATAATGCTTTATTGTTGTTTAATTATTGTTTTTACTCCCAAAAACAACTTTAAATTGAGAGAAATGTCACTAAAGTTGCCCGTTTATACGTAAGGTAGCGTTATTGATTAAATGAACAAATGGCCATTGCCGCCATTTTGTATCCAAAACTAAGAGGTATCAACATGTAGCCTTACGGGTTTAAAAACTATATAAAATGGACGAATACGATGTATTGGCCAATGTTAATTTTTTGTATGTATTAAGAACAGTGTTGTACTTTAGTTATGATTGGGTATCAATAAATATCTATTTTGTGAATAAACTGTATGAATAAATTACTGTAATTGTATTTATTGGGGATATTATGTATTAAATGCATGAGTGGCCATTGGTGCCATTTTGTATCTATAACTAAGAGGTATTAACATGTACCCTTACGGGTTAAAAATGGACGAACACGAAGTATTGGCCAATGTGAATTTTTCTTTACGCATTGAGTTAATTAATAACTTTAATTACAAATGAGTAATTAAATTGTATAAATTAATTACTTTAATGGAGTATTTATGTATTTAAACCTAGAATAAAATTATTTCAAGAGGAAATGATACGAATTTGGGATTTTGATGTATTTATTTGTAGAAAATGTACAAAATAAAATCTGAGGTGGCTTGTACTCAACAGGGAGAAGTGTTTTGGGGTGTTTTGGATGAAATGGAGCAGGAAAGAGCGTAAAAGGTGAAAACCAATAGATTAATGGGGTGATTCGGTGTACAAAGATATATTTTTGGAGAATATCTTCAGAAATACGAAACATACAACTTGGCCCATTACATAATTAATAATTGAACATAAAAATATGTAGCTTTATCATAAATTTTATCGAAAAACAATTAATATTTCAAAGTTACGAAGATACTTTATGAAAAAGTATCTTCGCAATTTTAAAATGTGTTAAATTTATTTAAAATGGTACTTAAAATGTGAAAATAAACATTTTAAAAACTATTTACATAAATTCGTAATATTTAACCCTATTCAAAAAATAAACAATATTTTTTATTAGTTAGAAATTTAATTATAAGAAAAATAATCAATCTTCATCTGTCTTCCCCTTCTTCTTTTTCTTCTTCTCAGATTTCGGAGTCTCAACCGCCTCAGTGGCTTCCACAACCTCCTCAGACACTGACTTCTTCTTTTTCTTCTTCTTCTTGTCAGATTTAGGCTCCTCTACCGCCTCAGTTGCGACTTCCGTTTCCTCAACAACCTCCTGTTTAACTTTCTTCTTTTTCTTCGGTGTTTCCTCTTTAACTTCAACAGATGTTGAAGCTTCATCCAGTTCCACCTTTACCTTCTTCTTTTTCTTCTTAGGCGAATCAGTTTCTGGGTCTTCCTCTTTAAACTCTTCCGTTTTAAATTCACGTTTTCGTTTACCGGATTCCATTGTTGAATCGGCGGCCGCTGGATAAGACTTGAACTCGCTACAAGAAATTTTCGGGTAAAAAGAGGGTTTTTACCCCCATTTTTAGGTAAATTGAGTTTCATGGCAATTACGTAAAATCAAGTCTAATTGAAGCAAACGTCGATAACAGAAAAATCTCCGATTAGATCTTTATAAAAAATATATTAGTCGATGCGTAATTACTTAAGTAATACCTGCTATAAATGTTATTTAGTTTGAATTTACAGTTTTGGAGATAAAAAATAAAAACTATAATAAATTGAGGTTTCTATTACACAAAATCAAGTCTAAATGAAACAAACTTCGATATTAGAAGAAAACACCGATTAGATCTCTATAAAAAATATATTAGTCGATGCGTAATTGCTTAAGTAATGCCTGGTATAAATGATGTTTTGTTAGAATTTACAGTTTTGGAGATAAGAAATAAAAACTATAAACGTACAATCAAATCTAATTGAAACAAACCTCAATAACAGAAAAAAACACCGATTAGGTCTTTATAAAAAATATATTAATCGATGCGTAATTGCTTAAGTAATGCTTGGTATAAATGTTTTTCTTTTTGAACATACAGTTTCGGAGATAAAAAATAATAAAGTATAATAAATTAGCTATTTTGGAGGTTTTTATTTTTATCTTCGAAACTGTACGTTCCAAATGAATACTATTTTTACCAGGTATTATTTATGCCATTACGAATCGATTGATTTAATTTTATAAAGATCGAATCGGAGTATTTCTGTTTCCGGTTTGATTGTAAATGTTGTAAACATAAAAAATCGTTTTTCTCGGTAAGTAATAGTGTATTTTGTTTACTCATTTGTTCCGATCAAATCGTAAATTAAAACAAGAGATTCGATAAGTATTATATTGATGAAGATTGGGTTATGTATGATATGGGCACGTGGTGCCCACGGGTAAACTGACCTAGTACTATGGTATTTCTCGAATTTAGCCTTTGCTTTGCCAGTACCACTGATTCTTCTTAGGTTCCCTTCTTCTAAAATGCGTAATCGAGCCTCCAATTTGACCTTGTGCTCCGCCCCAAGGTCAAACGTTGTATCTTCGCCTAACGCATCAACTCGAGTAGCTAACGAGGCTTTCGCCGCCAACATACGCGACATTTTCCCCTTATTTTTCGTACTTGACTGCCCTACTAATTGCGTATGATAAATCAACCCATATTTAGGGGTATCTTTCTTAGTTTTTAACGCCCTAAAAAGCGCTTTTTCAGCGCCTAGAATCTGTACAGTTGACGCCGGATGTTTAGCGAGATTAATTAAGGAACCGGCATGCGAAATTAGCCGTGCGCCAACTAGTTCACCGACTAAAACCGTTAAATTGGGGGCCATTGCCATCATGCGCGCTTTTAAATATTCGTATAATTGCGTACGATAACTAGAAATTTCTATGACTTGGTCACAAAGTTGGTGGATGTTTAAAATGTCGTCTTCGGATATTTCAGTACCCATGGATATTTCGGCGGCTTCCTTAACTTTCTCTTCGATTTCCTCGGGCAGGACGTCGCTTAAATCTGCCGCGGACGTGTTTTCCCGTGTACCAATGATTTTAATAGTTTTAACAAACGCGATATTATCCGTTATGATTCTACCGACTTCCGGAAAATGCCAACCGTACCATTCGCGACAACGCATTATATAATTATTTAACTCTTTATCTAAATCGTCTAATAAACAAACGGCTTGGATGATCATTGTGTCGACTTTATCCGGGGAGAATTTTAGTTTGTACCGCGACAGCGAATGGGCCAACCCGAGGGCCATTGCTGTCATTTCCTTTTTAGGTAATCCAGCGATTAGAGAATCGCTTTGCGACCGAATGCAACGCATCAATTCCTGCACCGATGTATTCGAAACACATTGTAAGTTAAGTTTATCTTTAATCGCAAGGCCTAGTTTAGCGTCAGCTACACAGAGTTGATCCTGTAGGTCTTTATCGACATATTTTTTGAGGATCTTCTTCAGTGATTTAGAGACTTTGCCCTCTACAGCTGCCGTAGTAGCCGCTAGGGCTTCGGTCGTGTCCACGAATTTCTCAAAATGCTTTAATTTGAGCCTAAGGAAACGAGTGAACCGATTAAGATAAATATTCAACAGTTTGAGTAGGACTCAGGAACACTGGATGGAAAAACGGGATTTGTAAAACGTCTTGGAAGACATAAGAGGACCTGGAGGACGTAGAGTACCAGTAAATGAACAAAACACCGCTTGTGGCGATGTTTTGGACATAAATCAAGAAAACTAGAAGGATATACGAGTGGTTTTATAAATTTAAAACCTTCTGGAAGAATATAGGAAGATATTGGGAGACCTGGATGACCTGGAGTACCAGTAAATGAACAAAACACCACTAGTAATAGAAAAAAACAATGTTTTGGAGACATAATTCAAGAAATCTAAAGGAAATAAGAGTGGTTTTGTAAATCTAAAACCTTCTGGAAGACTATAGGGGACCTGGATGACGTGGAGTACCAGTAAATGAACAAAACACCGCTAGTAATAGAAAAAATCGATGTTTTGGACATAATTCAAGAAAACTAAAGGAAATAAGAGTGGTTTTGCAAATCTAAAACCTTCTGGAAGACTATAGGAAAACATTAGGGGACCTGCAGGACGTAGAGTACCAGTAAATGAACAAAACGCAGCTTGTAATATAAAAATTCTATGTTTTGGACATAATTCAAGAAAACTAGAAGGAAATAAGAGTGGTTTTATAAATTTAAAACCTTCCGGAAGACTATAGGAAGACATTGTGGGACCTGGAAGACCTGGAGTACCAGTAAATGAACAAAACACTGCTTGTAATTGGAAAAATTGATATTTTGGATATAATTCAAGAAAACTAAAGGAAAAAAGAGTGGTTTTGTAAATCTAAAACCTTCTGGAAGACTATAGGAACAAATTGGGGGACCTGGAAGACTTGGAGTACCAGTAAATGAACAAAACGCTGCTTGTAATTGGAAAAAATCGATGTTTTGGACATAATTCAAGAAAACTAGAGTGGTTTAGTAAATCTAAAACGATCTGGAAGACTATAGGAACAAATTGGGGGAACTGGAACACGTGGAGTACCAGTAAATGAACAAAACGCGGCTGGTAATAGAAAAAATCGATGTTTTGGACATAATTCAAGAAAACTAGATTAAAACGAAACAAAAACATTTATATAACTTATATAGTAGAAGAAATTTGGATAAAAATTGGTTTTTATCTTTGTATTTACGAAATAAATTGTTTTAATTTAATAAACAATTCGTAGAAAAATCTATAAGGACAATTTGGAACATTTTAAAGATGAAAAAATATATATTTAGGCAAGAAACAAAAGGAATAATCAGGAAATAATATATTTACGACAATTTTTAATACAGAAAATAAAAAATCACTCACACTTTGCTGGCACGTTCGGGTGTCTCGAAATCGGTGTACAAATTCTCGGTTTGGGTGAGTTTCTTATCATCCAACAACTTTTGCACAAAATCAAGCATAAATCTTCCAGAAACAACGAAATATTCGCATAAAATGTGCAACTAACCTTAAAAATTGCGTACCCCGCCGGGGTTTCGAATAACACCAACATTTCAACTCGATACACTAACGCGAATTAACACAAACTACACAATGTGCATAATTTATAACACAATTTAAGGACTTAAACGTCGATTAAAACGAAATTTACAGTGTACACGTGCGTAGCTATCAAACATGAGGTTTGTATTAGCGGAAGTTTAGAAATATGAAGCGGATGTCAGCCATTTTGGAAATTCAAATATTACGAGATTTAAAATGGACATTTACGGGATTTTACGCATTGTTTTTAACAATTAAGGATAATTAACTTATTATAATTGTTGTATTTATGTATTTCAATTGTTTTTATTACTTTTAATAACTATTATATATTTTGGTTTAAGAGTTGTTTTATTATAACTTAAAATCGTTATTAAGTGGAAATTGGGGCTTTTATGATTAATTTAGCATATTAAACAATAAAACAATTATATTTTAGTAGTTTTCTTATTCTTTTTGTAACCTTTTTGTCAAATCACAACATATGTTGTGACAGTAAATATTTGCGTAAATAAATGTTTTAAAATAATTGAAATACGCATAAATAATGGCAGGCTCTGCTTTACGTCGCTTAATGGCTGAATATAAACGTAAATATATTAAACAATTAGGTTTATAACCTCGAAACTACAAGATTCATTCTAGAATTAACGCTAAACCCTCCAGAAGGAATAATCGCTGGGCCTATAAATGAAGAAAACTTCTTCGAATGGGAAGCGTTAATCACGTAAGTATAAATTAATTAAAAACTGAACACATCTAATTTTTAAATATTAGGGGCCCTGAAGGCACTTGCTTTGAGGGCGGTGTTTTTCCAGCGAAATTAATTTTCCCCCCTGATTACCCACTGAGCCCCCCCAAAATGCAGTTTACATGCGAAATGTTCCACCCAAACAGTAAGAAATTGTGTTATTTCAATAAAGTTTAGTGTAAAAGTGTAGTGTTTTTTTTTTTTTTTGTGGTAGTTTACGCTGACGGGCGTGTGTGTATATCTATCTTACACGCCCCCGGCGATGACCCAATGGGTTATGAATCTAGCGCGGAACGATGGTCACCCGTACAAAGTGTCGAGAAAATTTTGCTGTCCGTCGTTAGTATGTTAGCAGGTAATTATTTACTTACAGTCACAATCCAGTTAAACACTTTACGGAACACTACAGTTTATAAAAACACTACGTTTTCTGTGCCGCAAATCAAATATAAATCTAGGGAACTAATGTTACCAACTTAATTTTACTTGCATTTAGAACTAAATGATGAAAATGGCGGATATTATTATTTAACATGGTCACAAACCGGTAAAACACTACGTAACACATTGTTATATCGTTTTCTGTGCCGCAAATCAAATATAAATCTAGGGAACTATTGTTACCAACTTAATTTAACTTGCATTTAGAACTAAATAATGAAAATGGCGGTTATTATTATTTAACTTGGTCACAAACCGGTAAAACACTTAACGTAACACAATTTTATTTCGTTTTCTGTGCCGCAAATCATATATAAATCTAGGGAACTATTGTTACCAACTTAATTTTACTTGCATTTAGAACCAAATGATGAAAATGGCGGTTATTATTATTTAACTTGGTCACAAACCGGTAAAACACTTAACGTAACACAATTTTATTTCGTTTTCTATGCACAAATCATATACAAATCTAAGGAACTATTGTTACCAACTTAATTTAACTTTCATTTAGAACTAAATAATAAAAATGGCGCATGGTTATTATTATTTAACTTACGGTCACAAACCGGTAAACACTTTACGTAACACAATTTTATTTCGTTTTCTGTGCACAAATCAAATATAAATCTAGGGAACTATTGTTACCAACTTAATTTAACTTTCATTTAGAACTAAATAATAAAAATGGCGCATGGTTATTATTATTTAACTTACGGTCACAAACCGGTAAAACACTTTACGGAACACAATTTTATTTCGTTTTCTGTGCACAAATCAAATATAAATCTAGGGAACTAATGTTACCAACTTAATTTAACTTGCATTTAGAACTAAATAATAAATATGGCGCATGGTTATTATTATTTAACTTACGGTCACAAACCGGTAAAACACTTTACGGAACACAATTTTATTTCGTTTTCTGTGCACAAATCAAATATAAATCTAGGGAACTAATGTTACCAACTTAATTTAACTTTCATTTAGAACTAAATAATAAAAATGGCGTATGGTTATTATTATTTAACTTACGGTCACAAACCGGTAAACACTTTACGTAACACAATTTTATTTCGTTTTCTGTGCACAAATCAAATATAAATCTAGGGAACTAATGTTACCAACTTAATTTAACTTTTATTTAGAACTAAATAATAAAAATGGCGTATGGTTATTATTATTTAACTTACGGTCACAAACCGGTAATTTTATTTCGTTTTCTATGCACGATTCAAATATAAATCTAGGGAACTATTGTTGCCAACTAAATTTTATTTGGATTTAGAACCAAATGATGAAAGTGGCGCAAATGTAGACGCGGCAAAAATGTGGCGGGAAGATAGGGATGAATTTAATCGAATAGCGCAACGGATTGTACGAAGAACACTTGGATTATAATTCGGCAAATTAAATGTTTTTATTATACAGTGTTATATGTTAATTTATCCATAAGTTTGATGTAATCTTGCATAAATAATAGAAATAAAATGAATTTCCAATTGTTGTTTTTGTTAATAGAAGGTGGGTGTGGCCACCACTGTACTTTACGATAAATATACATTTTTAAATGTAACGAAATTTGGGTTTTTATTTTCTTAAAGTCTGATCGCCAAAATTTTACCGGCGAATGCCGTGGCACTACCCGCCAACATATCAAAGTTCCGTGCTCTACTAGTTTCATTCAAAATTATATATTTAATAATTTTTTTTGGGCTTTGGGTTAACAATATGAAAAAATCTTGTAAATATAAAATATCTTAGAATTTCTTATAAAAAAATTGGGTATTTAAATTATTTCTATAAGGGCAGTATTAAGGGGGTTTTTAAATTTTGGGCCCCTATAACTCTGGAACTATACAGGCGATTAAATTTAAATTGGGAGAGGATTCAAATGAGGTACTAAATAATATGTGTACCAAATTTGGTGTAAATCGCCCCGGTACCTTCAGAGTAATTGCGGGTTCTAATTATGTGAATCATATGTTCTAAATTTTGTTTATAATTGGCAACACTGGTGCGTCAGTTTTGACAGTTAAACTGTCAAACTTCAATTTATTTATTATTTCATTAAATAAACGTGTTTTTAAGTGAATTACGTAGAATGGACGAAGATTATGACGACCGTTGGGACGGGGGAGATGCAGGCGATGATGTAAGTAATTCTAACCCTACTTTACACTTAAATTTAATATATTTTAATCAAAAAAGAGCGATGGGGGCGACGACCCCCTAGAGAACCCCGCCGAGGTTCTTTTAGAATGCGCTGACAAATTCGCAACCCCTGATTACATTATGGAACCCGGCATTTTCGCTCAACTTAAACGGTAATCAAAAACCTAACCTCAAAAGTGCCTTTTTACCGATTTTTCTTAGTTATTTTCAAGCTGGCGGTAATCCAGAGACGGTTATCGAGCAACTATCACGCAATTATACAGCGGTAGCCCAAACTGCTAATTTATTAGCGGAATGGTTAATTTTAGGCGGTAAATTTGAATTTTGTGGTGTTAAATTGGGGTGTTTATATATGTGTTTATTAGGTGTAAATGTGACGGATGTTCAGGCAATGGTTGAAAATCATTTAAAAGATATGATTTTAAAGACTTTTGACCCTAAAAAGGCTGATACTATCTTTACCGAGGAGGGGGAAACCCCGGCGTGGCTAACTGAAATGATTGAACATCCAACATGGCGGTCGCTTATCTATCGCCTCGCAGAAGAGTACCCTGATTGTTTAATGTTAAACTTCACAATTAAGGTAGTTTTTCGCATAGAAATATAGTTTAGGCGTGAGCAAACAACGTGTATTAAAATAAATATTGTAACTAGTAAAATAAATGTGTTAATTAATTTTTGGATTATTAGTTGATAAGCGACGCAGGTTTTCAAGGTGAAATCACTAGTATATCAACAGCTGCCCAGCAAATTGAAGTATTTTCGCGCGTTTTAAAAACCGCAATTACCGGTTTTTTAAATAATACCGAAGATTGGCAGAACAGCATTCAAGATTGTGCGGTAAGGCGAATTTTAAACGATTTTAAACCTAGTTTTTTTTTTTTAATTTAAAACATTTTTCTAGAAAATGGTGTGTCATGGACAACATACTTATGTGTATTCACAAGTTTTAATTCATGTTTTGGCCCGAGAGCCTAAAGGGGGCTGTAGCATGAAGCGCCTAAGCCAAGAAATCACTAGGTGCGCCCAACTTAAGTAAGTTATACCTAAAAAAAAAAATAGTTTTGCGCTAATAAATGCATTTTCAAGTGGACACGACGTCACCCCAATAACTATGGCTTTAAATGGGGCGGCAGGCCACCCCCAAGCCTGTCAGGCCCTTATGTCTATGTTGTCACGGAATAACTTAAACCCCGCTGATATTACAGTATTATTTCGGAATTATTCCACTTCTGACCCCCCTCCTATTGATTTGATTCGGACACCACAGTTTTTAGGTAAGTTACCCCTTAAATGGCGCTAGGAGGCGTATTTTTCATGTGATTTAATTGAAATTTTAGGGGAATGTTAATGAAATATAAGTTATTAGGGGTGATTTATTTCAATTTTTTAGCTGTGATAGTTTTTGAGAAAAAAATTATTATAGTTTTGATTGTTAATGATTAGTTTCCCATTTTCTATTCAAACGGCGCTATTAGTTATATTTGAGGTTCAATTTAATTGAAATTTTAGGGGAATGTTAATGAAATATAAGTTATTATGTGTGATTTTTTTCAATTTTTTAGCTGGGGCAGTTTTTGAAAAAAAAATTATTAAAATTTTGATTGTTAATGATTAGTTTCCCATTTTCTATTCAAACGATGAACAATGAAATATAATATATTTTGTGTGATTTTTTTCAATTTTTTATCTGGGATAATTTTTGAAAAAAAAATAATTAGGTTTGCAAATTTATATTCAAACGGCGGTAGCACTTTTATTGTAAGTTCAATTTAGTTGAAAATTTAAAGGAATATAAATTAAATATAGGTTAATAACTGGTAATATTTTCAAAATTTTCTATTGAGTAGTTTTATTTAAAAAAAATTATTAATTATAATATATTTTTTTTTTTTTAACTAGAACTACTAGTAGACGCTTTATTTAAGCCTGGAGTTAAGTTAAACCCAGAGCATAAACCCAAGTACGTGTACTTATTAGCATACGCAGCTAGTGTATGCGAAAGTTTCACAAAAAAGGGCCAAAAGAAAAATATAAGCAACGACGAATTAAAACCAACGATGCAAGCGATAGAAAAAGTGCATTCAATTTGTAACGTGAATAAAGGTTCATCCGAATTAATTGCAGACATCGCCACGCTGTACCAGTGCATGAGGTGCGCGTATAAATACGTCTGGAGCGTAGAAATATTTTAATAAAACTAAATTTAACAGATTTCCAGTGGTTAGTGTCGGAGTTGTACGTTGGGTCAAATGTACAGTGACTGAGCCAAGTTATTTTAAATTATCTACAGAACATTGTCCGATACATTTGGCCCTTTTGGACGAAGTGGTCACTTGTCACGCACTATTACATCCAACTGTGTTGGATTTACTCGTCCAATTGTTCGAATCGAAGCAGGATGAGTTAGAAATTTTGGTCCAAGTTAGTATTAATTAATTTATAATAATTATCGGGGAAGTCCCGAGCTTTAAAAAAATTAAATTTTTAAAGCTCGAAATGCGCAAAATGGTTCTGGATCGAATGGTTAATTTACTAAGCGGCGGTTATGTGGTTCCAGTGGTTAAATATATAAAAACGTGTTGGCAAAAAGGCGATACGGATATTTCGCTAATTCGTTATTTTGTTACTGAAGTTAGTATTTATGGTGTTACTAAAAGAGATAGAATAGTATATATATATTTTTTTTTTTTAAGGTTTTAGAAGGGATAGGGCCCCCTTATAGCTCAGAATTCGTACATTTATTTATGCCAATGGTTGAAAATGAAGAAATTACAGGGACGATGCGGGGCGACGGGGAAAATGACCCAGTTTCCGAATTTATAGGTAATTTTTTAAATATATATATATATATTATCCTGATATCCATTTATCGTATTTAATATACAATTTTTTACAGTGTACTGCAAAGCGAATTACACTGTTGTTGGATAATTTAAATAAGCTGGCTTATATTTATATTTAAACTAAGTATTCTATTTTTAGACACATTTTTACATAATATACAATTTAATTATTAAAATAAATTAGATAAAAATGCGTGATTTATTCATTTATTTCATTCTTTCCTGAATCGTGTTTTAAAATGCGGTTGAATTAAATCTAATTATTTTAGAGTTAATTTATTTTGCTTCGCCGCCGATTAAAATAAGTATATTTATTGTAGTTGCCCCCATAATTATTCCTAGGGCCGCCACTGGCTTTTTATTAATGTTTTAAATAAAGCATAACTATTTTAGATCCTCTTATAAATTATCTTAGCTTCGCCACTGATTTATATTAATTTTAATTAAATATACGTATTGTAGAGTTCCCCCCGTAAAAATTCCTAGTACCGCCACTGGGGTTTTATTATTTTAAATAAAGCATATTTATATCAAAACTCCCCCTTTAATTTATTTTGCTTCGCCAACGATTAAAATAAGTATATTTATTGGAGTTGCCCCCATAATTATTCCTAGGGCCGCCACTGGGGTTTTATTAATATTTTAATTAAAGCATATTTATTCCAAAGCCCCCTCTAATTTATTTAAAACATATTAAACTCTAAATGTAATATTTGCAAACATTTATTACAGGGGCCCTAATTTTCCTAAAGCCACCTCTGGTATATATATATAAATATTTCAAAACAAAATGCAATTCAATTAAAAATAAATAATTTAAACTTACCAATTGCCCAATTCGATTCGGTAGTATCGCCAGTTTTCTAATTGTGAGTGTGTTACCATGTGTTTTAGGAGATAGGATAATGTGGAATTGGATGAGTACATGTGTTTAGTCCACTAGAACAAAAATGTATTTCTAAATTAGACATTAATTAATTAGTTAATAGAATTATGTAATGTATTATTTTCCATGCATATCTAAGGGTAAATAACCCCTGAATACATCCCTGTTGAAATCAATACATAAATAAATATTTGTTGATTAAATAGAAAATTCGCAAATTTGAACAATGAATCAATTTATTATTCGTTATTTTTTACATAATTGTCTCATATGTTTTAATGTTTATTTGAATAAATTCAATAAACAATTACTTTGGTATATTTATTTTTGTTTCATTAACATTCACTTCAGTTGCATAAAAATCCTTATCAATCTTATCAATAATATTATCAATATTTTTTAAAAATATGGACGCAACAACAGTATTTAATGAAACGAAAAATATTTTTAAACTAAAAAGCTCCTAATACTCAATAATAAAGCCACAAATAAATCATTTTAATTATTTAATAAAAAGCGCTAATTTAAAAAAAAATCACATTTTCAAGCCTCTTTTAATCTAAGATCACAAATCTGCTTTGGTCTGTTTAGCTACGAAATTAAAACTAAGGAAAATTGCACGAAATTCGTTAACAAAGCTAATCATTTTTTTAAACCCTTTTCGGACAAACTTAAGGACCCTTTCACCCAAATTCGTATTCAATAAACCCTACAAAGGATTTTAATCACATTTTGTAGTCGAATTATCGACGTATTCAGCCGTAATTCCGAAAAAAGGGGTGACTAATACCACTTAGTAATATTTTCGAAGATAAATCACATTTAATACATATAACAGGGTTGAATTTAATTAAATTTTTTAACTTTTAAGCCTTAAATAAATTCAAGACTAAAAAAAAAATTCAGTACCCAAAACACAGGGCTGTATTTAGTAAATTTCAAATTATTATAGTCGAAAAGATATAATGGTTGAATTTAATTCAAATTTTTAACTTTTAAGCCCTAAATAAATGCGGGAAGGACTAAAAAAATTCAGTACCCAAAACACAGGGCTGTATTAAGTAAATTTTTAAATGATTAGGGCCCAAAAAATATAACAGGGTTGGATTTAATTCAAATTTTTAACTTTTACGCCCTAAATAAATTCAGGAAGGATTAAAAAAAATACTGTACCCAAAAAAGGGCTGTATTAAGTAAAATTTCTAATTATTATAGTCGAAAACATATAACAGGGTTGAATTTAATTCAATTCTTTAACTTTTAAGGCCTAAATAAATTCAGGAAGGACAAAAAAAATTTCAGTACCCAAAACACAGGGCTGTATTTAGTAAATTTCAAATTATTATAGTGGAAAAGATATAATAAAGTTAAATTTAATTAAAAAATTTAACTTTTAAGGCATAAATAAATGCGGGAAGGACTAAAAAAATGTCAGTACCCAAAACAGGGCTGTATTAAGTAATATTTCAAATTATTAAAGTCGAAAAAATGTAATAGTTGAATTTAATTCAAATTTTTAACTTTTAAGCCCTAAATAAATTCAAAAAGGACTAAAAAATTTCAGTACTGAAAACAGGGCTGTATTAAGTAATATTTCAAATTATTAAAGTCGAAAAAATGTAATAGAGTTGAATTTAATTCAAATTTTTAATTTTTAAGGCATAAATAAATTCAGGAAGGACTAAAAAAAAAATTAGTACCCAAAACAGGGTTGTATTTAGTAAAATTATAAATTAATATAGTCGAAAAGATATAACAGGGTTGTATTTAATTTAAATTTAAGCTATTAAGACCTAAATAAATTCGGGAAGGACTAAAAAAATTGCAGTACATAACACAGAGCTGTATTAAGTAAAATTTCAAATTATTATGGTCGAAAACTACTAAAATATGTTATGTACGTGCAAACAGGGTTGCATTTAGTTAAAATTCATACAAAAAAAATGCAAAATCAAACTGAGAAAATGAACAGGGTTGTATTTAGTAAAATTTAAGAGCTAAATTCGACCGAAAAGAGTAAAAAAAATCGTAATACGTAGAAAATACCCTGGTATCAATTCGTTTGTTGACTAATTTTCAAGATTCTCGCGTAATCTCGCCATTATTTATTTCTATAATTTGTCCAGCGGTTTCCTGTTCTTCGTTCGTGGGCGTACGTGACATAGGGTGGTTCGGGTCACTGTCATCACTCTCTAATAGTAGTTCGGAGTAATAATGCGGAGTGCTTAGGTAATCGATGATACGTCGAGGTAAAGGTAGCCTAGATATTAAATCTTTTCGGACTAGTTTTAATATTACAAATCTGAAATATTACATTTATTTTAATTCCATGGGGGGGAAACCTATAGGGGAGGATGGATACCTGCACATATGCTGTAAACTTTGGGTTTGCTTAAACCTAGACACAGGGTGCAATAATTGCACTCGCATAGGGCCTAAGACAGGGCGGCGATGCAGGAAAAATAAATATCGCCCACTTCGAGAATGTTCCACAGCGTTTTCGATGAATTCAATAATTGTATGCGACTTAAATTTGGTGCATGAACCAAAACTGAAGTTCCCTATACACAAAAAAGCCCGAAATAATTTTTAAAACGCATAAATTGTATCGGTTTTATACCCTGATCGTGTTCTATACGCACGTGACGCACGCCACTGTTTAATTTGAACGTTAAAGAAAATATATAATGATCATCGCTACTATCGCGTACGATAAATGAGCCATTTGGCTCATTGGATAAAATTTTTTCGGCTGCTTCCGACGAAATTGGACCCCAATACCAACCGTACTACAAAACGGTAACACAATACAAAATATAGAGTGGCCTACACTCGACTTACATCAAATTAAATTAAAAAAAATAGTATACTTACTTAAATTAGTATTAAAATATAATTAAATTATTTTAAAACTAAAAATGTTGAATAAAAAAACACAATCATATTCTATATTATACACAAAAAAAAAACCAGGCCCGTATTAAAATATATATATATATATATAAAGCAGTAAAAACGCAAACTAGTGTAAAATATTAATTGAAAACCGTAAAGGTCAATTAATAATTAACAAAATTTATATTAAATGCGCCAATTTACGTGTAAAGGGGCATTTATAATTGTTGCACGTCACTGTACGTCAACAAAATGTATATTAAATGCGTTAATAATTAATTACTTGCCATAAAATACACTAATTAATTGTAATTTATAATCTTAAAGGTGCGTTTATAATAGAATTTTCTACGGTGATTTACGGAAAGTTTCCGTGGAAAACCGTAAGCGAATTTACGTGTAAAGGGGCATTTATAATTGCCTTGTTTCACGTCACTTTACAGCAAATTTATATTAAATGCGTTAAGACAAACTGATTAATTGTAATTTGTAATATTAAAGGTGCGTTTATAATAGAATTTTCTACGGCGCTTTACGGCAAGTTGCCGCAGAAACGATAAAGATAGTGATGACCTTAAAGGTGCATTTATAATCGAATTTATATGTAATAAGTGTAAAATATGTTTAATTTCTTACATCTTTGACTTTCTGGATGTTCGCTGCAAAATCTCCGGGCACATGCGTCCGTTCTTCAGGGGGTAAAGGGGGCAAAGCCCTACTTGCAAGCGGCCCCTTCCGAGAATCAGTCTCCGACACTAATAAATCATTATCGTACGTCGCATCGTCTTCCAGCGAGCGTGACGTATGTCGCTTCTCCGGCGACACGTACCGCCGAAACCGGAATAAATTACACAGCGTTTGCTTTAAATTCGACGGGAAATTCCGTACCGGACACCGTTTTTTCTCGTGCTCCGATATATTATTATTCGAAATACGTTTGTCATTCGATTTCTTCGAATTTTTACGGTTTTTCGACTTAGTAGTAAGTTGTTTGGTAATTAACGGGTTTTCCCGTTTATTTATAATATTATTATTTGTCAACGTTTTGTGCGTTTTGTCAGTTTTATGAGTTTTAAGCGTTTCCTTTGATTCAGAATCGCTTGAGTTTGAGTATAAAGTTTGGAGGTATTGTCTGACCTCTGCCAAGGTCATATGGATTGGCTCGTCCTCATGACGTATCGAGGTCCCAGGGACTGAATGACGTTTGCCTGGTGCAATTTCTGCAGTAAATTTATAGGTTTGGGAGTTTTTTGATGTTTTTAGCTGGGTTTGCGGGTTTGTTTGAAAGTTAGATGTGTTTCGACGCCGTTTTCGCGGTATTTGGATGCGTTTTGGGCGTAATGGGGGTTTTAGTGTGTCAACAGGGACTGAATACATATCGCTATCGAATGGGACGTTATATAAATCGCTGATTTGATTGGAGGTTAATGTGTCGTGGCTAACGGCTTGGGTAATGAAGCTGGAGTCGTCCGCGTGACACGTGGCAGGGACTGAGAGTGAGTTGTGGCTGCAAGAGAGCCGAGAGCTGCCGAGTGAGCTTCGCGAAGATGGCCGACCGCTCGTGTGGGAGGGGCTAAACGGCAGCCAATCAGAGGTCCAATATGGCCGCGACGCAATCTGTTTAACCTGTGCTTGCGTATGGGGTTTGTAATTTTGCCCTTTTTGGCAACAAATTATCGCGTCTTTAATTACAGTTAGTACTAATTGGTTTGCGAGCTTATTTAACCATTTGGGTATTTTATGCGCGGGTATATTAATAAATGAGGGTTTGTCTTGGAATTCGAGGGGGGGCTCGATGGCTAAAGTGTGTTTAGGGGACAGTTCGGACCAGTTTGGCCCTTTTTTAAGGGTGTTAAAATTTTCGCCGCACATTATATCGGACATATCGTCCAATGAGTCCGCTAGCGAGAGCGATTTGTCCTCGCAATCACTATTTTGGTACTGAAATACAATAAACAACAATAGAATTTGTTGTTTTTACCTTTTTGGCACTGTTTAATATTTATTTAACAGAATTTATATATTCATTTGTTTATAAGTAATTCTGTAATTTAAATTAAATTCAATCGCTCGTATACTTTCAGAGTTATAGGGCCCCGAAATTTACAACCCCCCTTAATACCACCCTTAGAAAAATAATTTAAACACTCAAAATTTCTACAAAAAAATCTAAGATATTTTATATCTACAAGATTTTTTCATATTGGTAACCCAAAAGCCATAATGAATTATTAAAAATTCCCAAATTTTGAAGCCCCCTTAATACTGGCCTAAAAAAAATAATTAAAGCACCCAAAATGTCTACAAGGAATTTTAAAATATTTTATGTCTAATGAGTTTTTCATATTGTTGCCCCTAAGGCCGTAAAAAATTATTAAAAATTATAATTTAGCATTTTACAATATGAACTAAAAAATATTATTAAAACAACATTATTTGTTTATAAGTAATTCTGTAATTTAAATTAAATGCAATTACTCGTATACTTTCCGAGTTATAGGGCCCCAAAATTTACAACCCCCTTAATACCACCCTTAGAAAAATAATTAAAACACCCAAAATTTCTACAAAAAAATCTAAGATATTTTATATCTACAAGATTTTTTTATATTGTTACCCCTAAGGCCGTAAAAAAATATTAAAAATCATAATTTAGAACTTCAAAATATGAACTAAAAAAATCTACAAAAAATTATAAGACTTTTTATATCAGTAACATTTTTGCAAATTGTTAACCAAAAACGCTATAATAATTAAAAACCGGTCGCATATTGCATATATTACTTATAAGGCGAGCTGGACGCATAGGTGCGTTGTACCTAAACTTGTTTTATATCAAAATAATGTACAAAAAATAGCAAATCTTTTTATATCTGTAACAATTTTGCAAATTGTTAACAAAAAACGCTACAATTAAAAATCGCTGGTGCATCGCATATATTACTAATAAGGCGAGCTGGACGCATAGGTGCGTTGTACCTAAACTTGTTTTATATCAAAATAATGTACAAAAAATAGCAAATCTTTTTATATCTGTAACAATTTTGCAAATTGTTAACAAAAAACGCTATAATAATTAAAAATCGCTGGTGCATCGCATATATTACTTATAAGGCGAGCTGGACGCATAGGTGCGTTGTACCTAAACTTGTTTTATATCAAAATAATGTACAAAAAATAGCAAATCTTTTTATATCTGTAACAATTTTGCAAATTGTTAACAAAAAACGCTACAATTAAAAATCGCTGGTGCATCGCATATATTACTAATAAGGCGAGCTGGACGCATAGGTGCGTTGTACCTAAACTTGTTTTATATCAAAATAATGTACAAAAAATAGCAAATCTTTTTATATCAGTAACAATTTAGCAAATTGTTAACAAAAAACGCTACAATTAAAAATCGCTGGTGCATCGCATATATTACTTATAAGGCGAGCTGGACGCATAGGTGCGTTGTAGCTAAGCTTGTTATATATTAAAATGGGGACAAAAATAACTGAATTGAAGTTATAAAGCGTATTAAAAGTATGAACCGTCAAATGACAGATCAGACAACAAAACAGTAATGGCGGACATATGCGCTCACATCTAATAATAAAATGCCCTAATTATCTCTTTATAACCGCCATTTTGATAATTTAACTACGGATTATTTATTTATATTGTAGTTGAATGTTGATACATAAATATTAAACAGTGTCAATAAAAGTTTTTAAATAGTTACATTAACCCTAGAAAATGTAAAATAACACACTAGCATCCGAAATAATTTCAAAAACAATTACTAGTAAATAATAGTCTTACTTCTAACGCAATTTGGCATCTGCTGTCGCCGCTCATACTGCCGCTAGATATAGAACCGCTAGTTAGCAGCAAACCGCTATCATCGCTCAATATAAATGCCTCCGACCACGTTGAGCATGAGGGTGGCGATTCCATTTTGCCCCTCTTTTAAACAACACTAAACCACACACAGTAAAAATGCTACAAAACGTAACATTGCACGCAAAACTACACACAACTATATTCCCATGGCACACAACATGTTAATTGTAGCATACATATTATTTTGTTGCACTTATTTGCTGAATAACTATTGATATGTAACGAATATTTCTAAGTATAAAAGGTAAAATAAAGCAGCTGTCAAAATGTTTATGTTGGTATTTTATGCAGAACGCAGTGTTACCAACGATCAGAAAATTAATTTAGAACAACTTTAAATTGTCTAAAAAGGAGTTAAATTACTTTAATTCAGTTATTCATTAGTAGTTTTCAACATTTTGATGTATATTTAACCATATTTCAGTATTTTTAATACGCAAAATACATAAATAATAATTTATACGTATTTAATGGACAGGGTTGGCTTCAGCCCTAAATATTTTTACGTAAATCAATTTTAATATTTTAATGAGTTTTCAACGCGTTTTTATACTTTTTAACTTTGCAATAAGAGAAATAATACTAAAAAAAATTCTTTTAGTGCACAAACCTCAATAATTATTACGTAAATCAATTAATTTTCATATTTTAATGAGTTTTTAACGCGTTTTTATACTTTTTAAACTTGCAATAAGAGAAATAATACTAAAAAAAATTCTTTTAGTGCACAAAGCTCAAAAATTATTACGTAAATCAATTAATTTTCATATTTTAATGAGTTTTTAACGCGTTTTTTATACTTTTTAAACTTGCAATAAGAGAAATAATACTAAAAAAAATTCTTTTAGTGCACAAAGTTCAAAAATTATTACGTAAATCAATTAATTTTCATATTTTAATGAGTTTTTAACGCGTTTTTATACTTTTTAAACTTGCAATAAGAGAAATAATACTAAAAAAAATTCTTTTAGTGCACAAAGCTCAAAAATTATTACGTAAATCAATTAATTTTAATGTTTCAATGAGTTTTTAACGCGTTTTTTATATTATTTAACCCTGAAATGATACTAAATTTTTTTTTTTAGTGAACTAAGCTATTAAAATAAGTAGGGTTTAAATAAAAACAATTTATATAGTTATGATAAATTGATTAATTGTACAATAACAGTATTCGTTGAATTACTAACATATATTAAATATAACAATAATAAACTAATTTAATTCTAAGTAACTAAAAATGGTCCCATTATTTAAATTAATTTAATGGCAATTTTTTAATTCGAAAAATAATTATCCGATTTGTTTTATGCAATATTTGGCCGTATTTAAAGCCAATTAGTAAAGTTTGCCTTATGGGAAACAATGCTAGCGTTCACAGTAACAAAATTAACGTATTAATTGGTGATATTCGATTAGATTTCCTTGTTTTAAGACGGTCAAATTGATTACTTTCGATGCGTGGTTTGTTTTTAAGGTTTACTGTGTTTCTATGTTTAATTTTAAGCCATTTACATTTATTAAACCTAGTTTAACTTATGTAACAATGCGTTTAACATATTCATAATTATATTTAAACCGTAAAATTCGTTTATCTTGCAATTTTTCGATTTTATCCATCGATTTAACGTCCCGGCATTTTGCACAAAATTCGCTGGCAATAATATGCATAGGAGATTTGAAATAAACATTTTTATTTTCCAGTTTTTTATTCATTTTATGTGCCCAAACGTGCAAAATAACTTCAAGCATAGCGATAATTATCGATGTAATTGCAGGATAAACAAATAGGGTTGGCAATAAGAATAAAAAAGCCGGGCTCCAGTCCTTGGGGTTGTGCGGTTGGTAGCACTGCTTTGCCCGCCGTTTAGGCAGAAATTCCCTGGGAATTTTAAACGGTTTACGTTTCTCATTTAAAAACGTTTCGATTTCACCCGTTTCCAGGTTTAACGTTTCGTAAATCGGTATTAACTCGCCGGTTTCGTCGTCACGATGGTGTTCTCCAGTTTCCATATCCATATTCTGTAAATCTTCCTTAAATTAATTTAAGCAAGCTTAAATACAACGCACTTGTGCGTTCTGCTCTCCTAATAAGTAATACATGCGATATGCGAGTGTTTTTAATTATTATAGCCTTTTGGTTAACAATTAGAGCAAAATGTTATAGATATAAAAAGTTTTACAATTTCTTGTAGATTATTTTGATATAAAATAAGTTTAGGTGCAACGCACCTATGCGTCCTGCTCTCCTAATTAGTTAAATATGCGATGCGAGCGTTTTTTAATTATTACAGCCTTTTTGGTTAACAATTTGAAAAAATGTTATAGATGTAAAAAGATGTACAATTTTCTGTAGATTATTTTGATATAAAACAAGTTTAGGTGCAACGCACCTATGCGTCCAGCTCGCACTTATAAGTAATATATGCGATGCCCCAGCGATTTTTAGTTATTATAGCCTTTTGGTTAACAATTTGCAAAAATGTTATAAATATAAAAAGTTTTACAATTTTCTGTAGATTATTTTGATATAAAACATGTATAGGTACAACGCACCTATGCGTCCAGCTCGCACTTTTAAGTAATATAAGTGATGCACCAGCGATTTTTAATTATTATAGCCTTTTGGTTAACAATTTGCAAAAATGTTATAGATATAAAAAGACTTGCAATTTTATGTAGATTATTTTGATATAAAACATGTGTAGGTACAATGCACCTATGCGTCCAGCTTGCCTTTTAAGTAATATATGCGATGCACCAGCGATTTTTAATTATTATAGCCCTTTTGGTTAACAATTAGAGAAAAATGTTATAGATATAAAAAGTTTTACAATTTTCTGTAGATTATTTTGATATAAAACATGTATAGGTGCAACGCACCTATGCGTCCAGCTCGCACTTATAAGTAATATATGCGATGCACCAGCGATTTTTAATTATTATAGCCTTTTGGTTAACAATTTGCAAAAATGTTATAGATATAAAAAGACTTGCAATTTTATGTAGATTATTTTGATATAAAACAAGTATAGGTACAACGCACCTATGCGTCAAGCTCACCTTAATACTACCCTTAGAAAAATAATTATAACATCTAAAAATTTTATAAGATATTCTAAGATATTTTATTTCTATAAAATTTTGTTATATTTGTAACCCAAAGGCTATAAAAATTATAATTATATATTTTTATAAATGCATTATTTTTTTTAAGGCGAGCTGTAGGCTTAGGTGCTTGCAGCTGTTTAAATCACTGTATTGAATTGAATAAACCCAATTTATAATTTAATAAACCATTAATTTTTTTAACCCAAAGTGGCTAATACGTCCCTGTTTATGATTTACCAACAATTATTATTTGAATATTTTCTGTATAACCTTATAATGAAATTATAAAAAATGAACTCTATAAACTATGTAGTTGTTTTTTTCTAGAAAGTTCTATTCTAATAGCGTATAAAAATAAATTATAATTACCAAAAATAAAAAAAATTATAAATCAAGGCCATAAAACATGTAATAAAGTATAATAATCTATGTTTATTTTGTTGAAAATGGCATTGAATTTTTATTATTACCTGTATATAAAATTCTATTTTTAAACATAGAATTATCTATTAAAAAACTACTAAAAAATAATTACGACTTCCTAAAAAACCTATATTTAAAATAATAAAATTGTGTAACTATAAATTAATTCAATTGTGCCCTAATGAACATAATATATTATTATATTATTAATTGACCTTTCATGTATTATTATTGTATTGTAACCTTAAGTTTGTTGTATTTAAAAATATTAAATTAAAACCTATTTGCATATAAATACAATTAAATCACCTATAGAATGCACAATTAATGTCGATAAACTACAATTACCCTTTTAATAACATTAAAAACTTTTTAAAAATATGTAGATTTGTTCAAAATACATTAAAAATAAATAATAATTAACCTTAAAATTTGAATAATATTTACCATTTTGTGATGCGCATTATCCAATAGTTCCACCACTTAAAGCACTAAAGCACTGTTATATTTAACAACAATATCTATAACGTTTAAACAAACATACGCAAGCTTTAAACTACAATATTTAACAATTAAATAAAAACTTTGGTTGCACAAAATGGCAACCTTACACGATAAATGTTGCCAACTAACTACAAACAAATTGTTAAAGAATGCCACGTCCACGTCGCGAATTTAAATTATCTATACGCTTATTTATTTATTTAATTATAAGTGAAACTAATTGTAAATCAATTAAATATTAAGTATTTGAAGTCAATTCTATTCGAATTTTCAACTTATTTATTTTAGGGTTGTAAATATAATTTAAACGTTGTATATATTAGGTTGGCAATATTGAATCGTTAGAAATTTTACTGATGTACGCCATTTTATCAACATAGTGATTTTATTATCATATTTTTGTAAATAATCACTCAATTGTAGTGATTTTAATGCTTTAAATAGTGCTACAATTGTTATATGTAGTGTTGTTAAACATTTGTTAGTGTTTTATGTGTGCATTGTGTTTATATTGTACACCATTTTTGCTACGAACCTTTCGCAATGTTTTATTTAATCAATTGTTTTAAACATTTGAAATGTATTAAAACACTTGCATCGCTAGTGTTTCATCGTTAGTGTTATGTGTAGTGTTTTTTTCCAATTGATTTGGATATTTGTAGCAAATAAGTGATGCATTGTGTGAATAAGATGGCTTTGTCATCCGATATTAAACCAGAAATAATCGATTTAGAAGGTAGTGATTCTGTGTGTGTGTTAAGTGATAGTGTTATGTTTCTAAATTGGTGTCGTTTTTCGATAGATACCGAATCGATCGAAAGTTCTAAACAAGGTTTGGATGCAACACCAGAATGGATATTGGTGTTCACTAAAGAATTGTTGAAAATAAATGGGCAAAGATGCCCAGAGAAGCTCGATCGGATGATGGGCGAATATTTAGAGTGAGTTTGCTATGTTTAAAGCTATATTTAAGTAACGTTATATTTTTAAAATGCGATATTTACTACGTTTACATGACATTTCAAGTCGTCAAAATAACGTTTATTTGAGGTTATTTATATTTAGAGTGAGTTTGCTATGTTTAAAGCTATATTTAAGTAACGTTATATTTTTAAAATGCGATATTTACTACGTTTACATGTGCATTTTAAATCGTCAAAATAACGTTTATTTGAGGTTATTTTATGTTTAACAATTGTTTGGAAAATGTTTTGTCCCATTTAGCAAATTTTGAGCCGTTTTGAAGCTGATTGGATATAAAATCAATTAACGCGTGTTTATTATTTTAAAGTTATTATATTTTTAAATTGTTTTTATATGAAATAGTGAAAGATTACGAATGTTTATATTATTAAAATAAATATTTTCTACTGAGATTGATTAAACGCCGAAAGGCGAACTGGATGCATTGGTGCACCAATGCTTATTTATTTATCTACGATTTTTCTTTATATTTATTAGCAGAATTCTGTTAATAATATAGGTTTTTTTATAGTAATTTTAAGGCCCTAAACTGGTTTTTATCTCTTTCTCTGTCTAGCAACGGTAAATATTTATTTATTTCTGACCTATTCTAATTTAAAACCTAATTTTTATGTATCACTACAAAAAATAATTTTTATTTTCTAAAATGTCCGATCGACAAAATTTTACCGGCGAATGCCGTCGCACTACCCGCCAACATATCAAAGTTGCGTGCTTTCATTCATTATATATTTAATAATTTTTTTTGAGCTTTGGGTTAACAATATGTAAAAATCTTATAGATATAAAATATCTTAGAATTATTAGTAGAATTTTTGAGTGTTTTAATTATTTTTATAAGGGTTGTATTAAGGGGGGTTGTAAATTTTGGGGCCCTATAACTCGGGAAGTATACGGGCGATTGGATTTAAATTGTGGGTGGATTCAATTGGGATGTTAAATAATATGTGTAGTAAATTTGGTGTGAATCGGTCCGGTACCTTCAGAGGAGTAAAAAGCACAAATAGATTATTATTTAAAAATAAATGTATTCGCCCTTAGATTAATGCGTATCGAACTGATGAAGTGCCAAATTAGCCCAAATCGTAGTTATCATATTGCGAGTAAAATGCAAAAATTCTTAGCGTACTTCTATGGATATTATCAGGACATCCGCGAGGTAATGCACCAAATTAACGCTGCACACAGCGAAATTTAAATAAACAATGCTTGTTTTTCCCAACAGTACTTCGTTGTAACGCGCTGGAATGAAAATGTAGTCGAATTAATGGCCATTTATTCGTATCTCGAATTAAAAGCGGCGATTCGACTAAAACGGCGCGAAACCGATCAGGCGTTAGCGTCACGCATTTTCAAAATGCTGTACCTCTACTTTGAAGGCAACGAGGAACATATAATACATACATTCCTAAAAACTCCGATGTCGAACCTTAAATGCAAAAGTATATACGATTTAATCTTTCGGTGAGCAAATATCTAGGGATTAAAGGGACAACGCAACAGGCACATTGGGTACATTGGACCCCAGGGTAGAAAATTTCAATATTTTTGAATGAAATTTTTTTTACATATACTTGAGGGCTTTTACTGTAAGATTACATAATACTTAAAACCAAATTTCAATTAGAATTAATTAAAAAAAAAATATTGCATAAAAATATTTGAGTTTTATAGATTTTATATTTAAAAAATTATTTATGGTATAGAGCGTATGTGCCATTGCGATTGATAATAAGCTGGGGTCTGATGAACCCCTTGGGTCCCCTTTTCGATGTAGAATTAGATAAAAATGTCTCGAATAATTTGAAACGAATCCGCATTTTAGGAAAGTTTTGGTTACAAACCGAACGAATCGGGCGCAAACGCACACCGATTTAGAATACATTCGGAATCTGTTATGTTTTAAAATTTGGAAAACTTTGTATCCAAAATCGGAAAAGCAAATTGTAACAAACTATGCGCTTTCACATAATAAACCACCGTCGAATTTATCGAATTACATTCGGAAATTTCGATTCATCCCGAAAGCGATTGATCATTCGGATTTACATAATAAACTATGTACGATTCCGTTACAGATCGACGACGGTATTCGGGTAATATTCCACTTAATTGTTAATTAAAATCATTGCTGATTCGTTATTTTTGGGGTTTAGGAATATTTTGAGCGTTTAGAATCAAAAAACGGCAAACATTTCGGCAGCGTAAAATCGAAAGACAAGAAAACATTTATTTCGAGACTATTCGATGTGTTTTCCAACATTGGTTCAACTTCGGACGACGTTGGGGACAGTTTTATGGTAAGTCCGACCCAAATTACCCCGAAGGGGTAATTTAAACTTAATTTAAACCCTTTAGGACAACCTATTATTGGATCAAATCAAAACGGAAACGGAAGAACTTCGTTTCGAAGAAGATGAAAACAGTGATGACGACTGCATATACGTGGATCCAAACGAACCAGCTCCACCTCCCCCGGTCGTAGAACCCCCCCAGGACATCTTAATCGATTTAACTAATAATGAACCGGACACTGACGATGGTGAACCAAACGATTTAACACCAACATGGTGCGTAAAACTCCTCAATCAACTGAATACTAACAAAGAACCGTTAAATACAGTCTGCGAACCGGAAAAAATTTGCAAACCGATCGAAATTGACTATGAAACTGTGAATAATAAATTAAAAGAGTGCGAATTGGTGCAAAAATTGACTGACTGCCAACCGGTAAACGTTGAAAGTGTCTCGTCTGTACTCCCAGTCGTTAGCGTTAACGAAATGGACTGCGAACTGGTAAAAAAATCAACAGACTGCGAACCGGTAAAAACTACAGACTGCGCACCGATTAACCAAAGGCTGTCAGGGTTCGAAACCGAACCCCCAGTGGTAAATGGTTTCAAAACGGTGCATTTACAAAAAGACTGCGAACCGGTAAGTTCAAAAGACTTCCAACCGGTAAACGGCACAATTAAACACTGCAAACCGGTAGATATACCAAAACTGAATAGTGCTATAGTTAATCCAGTAGACGACTTCGAATCGGAAAACTGCAAAACTGATTCCCAAACGATACACAACATAGATGAAGAACCGGAATATTTACAACCAATGGACTGCGAACCGGTAATTAACAGCAAACCAGTAAGTTCTAATATAATAAACGGTTACTCAGTGAAAGATACAGACTTTGATGACTTCGAAACGGTTAATAATAATGTAAAATCTAGTACGGTTGAACCGGTTAATACAACAGTGATTTGCGAACCGGTAGAGCACGAACGAGACACTACAATTAATTCCCTAGAAGTTGAAGACTATTTAAATGATCTTCAAACCGAATCGGAGTTCTGCGAACCGGTTATTCGTAATATTAATCGTGAAAACATTAATAAAACGCCGTTAGATATAATCGATGATTTTTGTGCGTCGGAGGATGAATATAGTTTGCCGGAAATTACTAGTACTTCGCATGACTACATACCGGTGCAGTCTTCGGTTCAAACTAGAGAAAACATGCAAAGTCCGACAACCGGAAATAAAACGCCTAACGCAGCGAATAATTGGGATCAGTCATTCGATAAAGCGGATTCGACTAGTAATTTTACCGAATCGACAATAACGCCGTTTTTCGTCGAAGAAAACGAATCATTCGCGAAACATTCAACGAATCATTCGATCGATATGATTGTTTCAACGCCGAAAGCGCACGATTTAAGCAAACTAGTGCCGCAGTTGGATCAATCGGATTCATTATCCGAAACTAGTTCGATTGAGGGTAATTTGGTGATAAATAGTAATAACGCCGTTTTGGATGATCGTGCAGACGCAGATGAAGTATCGCCGGTAATGGAGCCTATTTCCGGGAATGATTACGCTGATTATTTATCGAGTTTTGAGCAGGAGCGATATTCGGAATACCAGAAAGATACAAGTGCGCCGAATTTAGAGTTGGTTGTGAATAAAAACGTGAAAATCCGTACTTATAAATCGTTTAAACCGCGTCCGAAACCGGTTCCGGTGGATGAACCGCCGATTAGTGTGTTGGAGCCGGAATGTCGGGTGCCAGTGAACGGGGAAAAAGTGTTGCGGTTCGAAACGGAATTGTGGGAACCGGTTTTTCTTCAAACTTTTAAACTCAGTAAAAAGGAGTATCAATTGTTTAATCCGCAGGTGAAAGTGTGCAAAAGTGATAAGAGGGATTATGGTATTTTCGACGATTTAGTTGAACCAGGTTTATTGTATGGTGGTAGTGGGACGGCGGTTAAAGGCGGTTGCAGCGCTATGGACGCGTTACATGCGCCAGTGTATAACACTGCGAAAACAAAGACAATCTTGGAGCGGCAAGATTACGTGAAAGATGAGAAACAAACGCGCGCGTTGGTTCAAACTCGGCCACTTCGATCAAAAAGTGTTTCGCGTAAATGTGGCGAAGCCCCAAAACAGCCAACAAATCAAGCGAAAAAACGAGGTATAGATTTAAATTTATTTTCTTCTCCAGACGTTTCGGCGTCATTGAATAATAGTTTCCAACATCACTTTTGCAGCGATATATCCACATGCTCCTCAAACTGTTATTCCCCAACGCTTTCCGCGCAATTAGACACTGGCCCAAATTACCCCTCTCAATTCAACCCCCAATTTAACCCAAATCATCTAAATTTCCAACTAAAAACTACACCAAATCCACTAATAGTTCCTAATTACCCTAACCTAAGTGATAAAATCCCCCAAACTGCCCCTAGTAACCCAATGCACCCTCAATCAGTCCAAAATCCGCAAATATGTGGTAAATTGCCAATACCTCCTCATCCACAGTTTAATTTGCGCGTAGGTGACGAATTCGCACACCCCCAACTTAAATCTACAATTCACCCGAACCTAACTGATAAAATCCCCCAAACTGCCCCTAGTAACCCAATGCACCCTCAATCAGCCCAAAATTCGCCTAATCCACACTTTAATTTGCGCGTATGTGATGAATTCGCGCACCCCCAACTAAAATCTACAATTCTCCCGAACCTAAGTGATAAAATCCCCCAAACTGCCCCTAATAGCCCAATTCACCCTCAAATATGTGATAAATTGCCAATTACCCCTAATCCACAGTATAATTTGCGCGTATGTGATGAATTCGTTCACCCTCAAGTAAAATCTGCTCCAATGCACCCTAATTTGAGCCTAGAACCTGTTCCGAAGCCCCCTAGTACTCAATACAATCCACAAATACATGTGAATGTGTCGCAAAGTAATTTAGCTGGTCTAAATCACCCCAGCGTCCATTTCAATGAAAGATCGCGAGAACATAATGCAATACCAATACAATCTGACTTAAATCACCCCAGTACTAGCTTAAATCACCCCAGTTCGGGCTTAAATCACCCCAAGTGTGAGTTTAATGCGGATACGGTGCCGCTGCCAGCGCCAATTCCTGATTTAAACACGTATTGGCAAAGCGTAGATCCTGATCAGTTGGTTGGGACGAATTTATCGGTTAATATCAATTTGGATCAATCGAATGCAGATCATGAGATACATTTGCCAATAAAAAAGCGGCGTGTTTCGTCGTTGAAAGTGGAAATTAAGGATGAACTCTCTTATCCGTGCACTCCGATGATTTCAATTGCGGAGTTGGAGAGTATTAAAACGGAGCAGCGTAATTTGCGCCCCTTTAAAACTCCGGCAGAATTGAAGGAGGTGCCCCCGCTCCCCCCTAGTTATTTGCTAACCGTTCCTAACCATATGGTTAGTGGTAATTTAAATATAAACCATACATTCAATAATCCGATCATAAATTATTTGAACAATGTACCGGTTATAAATTTCCACCAATATCACCAACCGATTTTGGTGCCGAATTGGCAGCAGCCGGGTTACAGTTACGTGCCACCCAGTGGTAAGGGGGTTACCACAACGGCAACAGGGAAGAAGAGAAATTCGAGGGCAACTGAAAGAAAAAAGGCCAAAACTAAATCGTAAAATCATTTGATTTCGATTGTTAATCACTTTTTTTGCATTTGATCGACATTTATCACATAAATATGTCTATTGATTATTGATCGGTTTTAGTTACCTCTTAGGGCTGTGATTTATTTCATTATTAATTTATTATTTATTTTATAATATATAACATAGCTACAAGAAGAACCCAACATTTACGTTTATATACAGAATTAGCTTCATTTTTCATTAAAATAGCATTTTACATCTCTGCGACGTTGCATTGCGGTACTTGCGATGTCTTGGACTCGTCTCAGTAACGTCACACGTTATATTTTCTTTAAATAATAATTTAAAACTAAAATGCAAGCTCTATTACTGTCGTATACGTATAATACATATCTACGACATCGCTAAATGACCTCTTAGTAACATCACAACTGCAATATCTCTCAAATTAGTAAAGTTAAATCATTATTAATTACAAACATACGAGTAAAACATCTCTGCGACGTTGCATTGCGGCTTATATTGTATTTGCGATAACTTAGAATCGTCTCAGTAACGTCACACAATTTAAAACCAAAATACAAGCTTTATTACAGCCTAGTTATGAAACACGTGTAATACGACATTGCAATGTGAGTACCTGCGATGTCTTAGAATCGTCTCAGTAACGTTGCACGTTATATTTGCTTTAAATAACAATTTAAAACTAAAATGCAAGCTCTATTACAGTCTACTTATGTAACACGTATAATACATATCTACGACATCGCAATGTGAATACTTGCAATGTCTCATAGACCTCGTAGTAACATCACAACTGTGATATGCCTCAAATAACTATTTTATACGAAAATTAATGCTATTTCACTGTATATAAACGTAAAATTAGAAGAATGAAGATTATTTACTGTATAAAAACATTACAATTTACATAATTTAAATACGTAATTTAGTATATACGTTAAACTTTTATTTAAATTCAGAAGAAAGAAGACTTAAATGTGTTTAATGTGTATATTTGATGAGATAATTTGATTTAAACTCAAAAATTTGATTTAATGCATGCACGTTTTCAAGATACATGAAAATTATGAAAAATTATTGCTGTAATGAACAAAAATCGTTCCTCTTTCAAGGTACAAAGAATTCGACAACGGAAGTAACGAAGAAACGAAAAGTATCAAGAAAAAATACTGCTTTAACGTGAGTCAAAAGTTGTTTAAACAATTTTGTGGGCATCGTTAATTAATTAGGTATGATTTCGTTTTATAATTGTTTGCTTTTTGGGTGAAAATCGTTTTTGAACTTTAATATTGGTTTTTTTTTTATACGCTTTGTGATGTTATATTTATATGTTATGTTTAAAACATTAAATTAAATAAATTTCATGATTTTTTTTGCTTTTTAGGACCCCTGATTCTGAAACCAGAGATGAACAGACAATATCACCTTGGAGATATTAAAAATTGTTTGTTTTTTTTTTTCTTTTTATTGTCACATTTTTCATTATTTTTATCCTTTACAATTTTATTCTACGTAAAATATTACGTATTTTAATTAAATTAAATTATATATATAAAAAATACTTATAATATTTTTGTTGAACATTTTTTTAGTTTATTGATTAATTTTAGGTTTTAGTAATTTTAATTTAGCAAAACACATAATATTTTGCGTAGAGATCATTAAAACTGCATAAATACATTAATTTTTGTTGTAAATAATATATTAAATTAATTATTGTGTATATATTATCAATTTAATTATATAATTAAGTACAAATGTTTGTACAGATATAGAAAATAATAAACAAAATTTTTATTCTAAACAAAAATGATTCACATAACACAAATAGGTAAAAAAAAAATCTGAAAAAAAAGCCCGGCTATTTCAATAATTCCCCCGGCCAGCGACGCATCGCTAACGCAGTAAATTTCATTTTGATAATGGCAGAATTTCAGACAGCGCAGGCGATTCCCAAATTGTTTGGCTGCTCTGATTCACCATATTTTTCACCTCTTTGTCCATTCGCTTCATTCGCAATGATTCCTCAACACTGCTAGCTTCAAATTGTATTTGTTTCGGCTTTTCCCAACAAACTGGATTATCAAATTCAACAACGTCATTAATCCAAGGTGTTCCATACTTTTTCCACATTTCTACACGTTGGCAAAGGTCATTGATCAATAGATTTTCATTGATTGGGGTCGGTTGGATCTGTGACACATCAATACATAGACTTTTCGATCGTTTTTTAGGCGCTGGTTTCACAAATGGGTCCTTTTTGGGCTCCGTGCTTAGTTTGATCCATTTTTGAGATTTTGACCCAATTTGTGGGTCGTTTTGAGACAATTCAGCAGGTTTTGGGTCGTTTTGAGACGATTCTGCAGATTTTGGGTCATTTGGGGCCTGAATCAATGAATTTTTAGTTTTTTCTATGTTTTTATTTGGGTTTAAATCATATTTGTCATCTGTTGTAACTATTTTTACAGTTTTATTAGGTTTAAGTGAATGATCTATACATTTTTCATGATCTATAGATTGTTTTTGATCGATTTGCATCATTTCCGAATTAATTTCTGGTAATTTGATGATCGTAGATCTTTTTTTAATCCAATTTGACGGTTTTTGTGTTTGTTTAGTGGAAAGATCTATATTTGTTTGAGGATCTATCAGTTTTTTCGGATTTTTATTATCAATTTTCGTAATTTTAGGAGATTTTTTACGTTTGATTTTAAAATCACTTAGTTTTTTATCCAAATTTGTTTGAATATCAATCATAGTTTTAATTGCAGCAGGTTTAGTCTTTTTATTAACGATTTTTGTTTTTATTGTATTAACACAAGGATCTATACGACTTTGATCCGTAGATCCTTTAAAATCCATATTATTTTGAGGACCAATCGGGTATTTAACGATTTTTGCTTTTTTTGTATTACAAGGATCTATAGATCTTTTAAAATTAATATTATTTTGAGGATCTATCGGATTTTTAATAGGTTTATTGAGTATCTTTGGTTTTAACAAATGATCTATTAGTTTTTTATCGTTTTGACCCATAGATCCTTTAAGATCTATATTATTGTTATTATTAATCGGATTTTGAGCGATATTTATCGAAGGATTTATGTTTTCTTTATCTACTTTTTGATCTATAGATCCTTTTGGAATATTTTCATTCAACAAAACATTATTCTTGTTTATTCCATTAATGCGAAGTTTCCTAATAAGTTTTTTATAGATCTTTCGCGATAAATCGTTATATAAATCACATTTATGATTTTTGCAACATTTACATGCGTTTGATTTTAATTTATTTGTTTTCAATACACGTTTAATTTGTTTGAGTTCTTTTATTAATAACGTTGTGTAGAATGTGTCATTGTTTGTTATGGATTTATTTTGATCGAATACAATCGAATCAATACGACGTAAATCGATTTTGCAAATTAAGTGATTTGAAACTAAGAATGGGATAGTCGAAAACGATTTATTTGTTGTTGAAATGAATGATTTCGATGTTGAAACAGTTATATTCGATTTATTAAACGATTCTTCGATGACTTTCAGTTGCTTGGCGAATTTGAAGGCCCTTTTGAGCCTTCTGGAATAATCCATTTTTGTAAAACTATAAAAGAAAATGTATTCTAAAACCTAAATGTTTTTATTTCATATTTTGTCTACAAATGTTTGTAAAATAAATATATATTAATGTTAATTTGTTATTTCATTGTGTTCCCCTAAAATGGGATAGCAAAACTAATTAATTCTCGCAATTAACATAAATAATGAGCCGCAGGGATGTTTAACTCAAGGTAATACGAAGTCTAATTGTAAATTCGGGCCTAAATCACGTAAAAAGTCAAGTATCTAATCTACTAGCTTTTTACGAATCGTTCTCGCTTCCGTTCGCTTATTCCAGGTATGCTTACAACAGGAATAACAGGGTAGTTACTGTGATTGGTTGAAAACCACAGCCAGGGGGAGTGGCCTGTGGCATGAGTATATAAAGAGATTTTTTACCGGTTTATTGTTATTTGATCTTTTGTTTTGAGCGAAGGTGTATCTAATGTTATGAGATATGTTAGTAATAAGTGTTTTAGTTGTAATGTTTATCATAATGTATAGTTTAAAGAAACTTACGTACTTTTTAAACGCGCAAACACTCCGTGCTTCACTAGAATATCAACTACACTGGTCTGTTTTCTAACTTGTAATTGTATCTTGCAGCTTTAGTAGTGGGGAGCGTATCTCGTAAATAATCACGCAATAGAAAATCAAAACAGTTTGTTATTTTATGGTGTTTTTACACCTGCTTAAACTTAAACTTAAACAATAAATAGGGCAATTGTTATTGGATTAACTGTTTTAAAACCTTATAGTTTACAATTATTGCTTTAGTTTCATAGCAATTTAAGATAAAATAAAGTATAATAAATACAGATAGTTAAATATTTTAAACTTTAGAATCGTTTTTGTTTATTATTACATAAATATCTTGGAATGTTTTAATATTAAATAAAAAGTGCGCTAAGTTCGTAATTTGCGGGATTTTGTGAACTTTATAAGATGGACGCCAGGTGTACTGTCAGTGCAGTGAACAGTGAAATTGATTTATCGAATTTTAGTGATTTATCGTGGATTAGAAGTGGTTTAGTGCTACAAATCCATCTACTAGATTTGGGTAAGTGTTTTTATATTATTTATAGTGTTGAATACGTTATTTATATTGGGTTTTTTGTGTGTAACATATTGCCTATATGTCGAACGAATTTCGACATATCATAAGTGAAAATTAGTGCATTATATTGATTTTAACTCGTAAATTAGTTATATAAACTTATATTTCGACACACTTATCGATTTTTCGACAAACCGAACTTATATAGAATAAATAAAAAGAAATTCATTTTTATTTTCTTTATTTTAAGTATTGTGTCCATATAACTATAAAAGTGTAAATAAATGCAAAACAATAAATATATATATATAGATATATAAGTGTTATGAAAAATAATAGCATGCATATATATAAAAATAATTAAGAAACTATATCATAATCAGGTAATCCAGCCCTTTTTGATTGCAAGTACTTAATATGCACTTCAGTATCTAAAATACTGCACTTCACTGCTGAATCTTCACACATTGCATTCCTCCAATCCATCTAAAAAAACATTTACTTATATAAAAAACCCCGCAGTTTCCACTAACTTGGCGGAAAGTGCCTCGGCACTTCCCGCCAATTAAATGAACTGTCCTAGCATATTTACCAAATGTTTATATCGGTCTTTCTTCATTATAAACTGATTGCCGCCGACCAGCGGTAATAAATCGGCGCGTTCACACCAGGGCCACACCATATAATCGAGCATACCCGGTTCAGTGCCCCCAAAATATGTAGTACCTCTGTTTCTTAACTCACGATCAAACGTTTGCAATCCTTGCATTATAATTTGTTCATAATCTTCCAAATTATGTTTATCGTTGTTCAACATTACTTTAAACATAGTGTTGATGATCTAAACAGGCAAAACAAGTTTTAATACGGCCCTGTTTGCTTGTAAAAGTGGCAACCGGCTATACATAGTCGTATTGTTGGTTGCAGAACCAGTTTGTAATACTTACTATCCCAAATTGGTCTATAAGCAATCGATCTTTAGCTTTTCGCAACGGATCCTTAGGGTATAAAGGTCTTTGTGGATATTTTTCATCGAGATAATCCGAAACAATTAGACTCTCATATAAAAATTCGCCGTTTTCAAATTCTAGTAATGGAACTTTGCCTAGAGGATTTTTATCTAGTAGCCATTCGGGTTTATAAGTTAAGTTTATATAAACTACGTCGTATCTATAACAAAACATTAACTAGATGTTTTTAAACGTCTGGAAAACCCTAATTTGTTTACAAAGTAAGCATAAATTTCATAGTAGTAGTAGTCCCTAAGTTTGTAATAAGTTGGCCGCTAGCGCAAGCTCGCTGCAGGCTAAGAACAGAAATCTACATGCATTTTTAGTTATCGTTCTCTCTGCCGTTCGGTTATAAAACACATATAGTTTCAACTAGGGGGTGTGGCTTATCCACGCGTGCACTAGTTTACTTGCAGTGTCTTGTTGTCTTTATTAAAATATTCCAAGGTTTAAACTCTTTTGTCATAATTATAAATACAATTAGTAGATTACCTGTAATTTTTCTTAAAAATCCTAAACAATACTTACGGTATTTTCTTCGCGTCCAGTACTAAGTGGGCCCTTTGAGCAAAAGGACAGTACCGCATGCTGTACAAGCGCAATTTGCCCTTTTGTAAGGGCGGTTGCTTTGAACCTAAAGATAAAATTATAGTAATTTTGACCACAAATTTTGATTAAACATATAAAAATAGTCATGATGTCATTTTGACTAGTTGGCCTTTATACCAGTGGTACTTCAAATGTCAAGCTTCAAGTTTAGCCATACATTTATAAAATGTTTTCCACAATTGTTACTAATTATAACAATAAAAAAACACGTGTTTATAACACACCTACCTTTCGCTAAATGTTTAACACTCATTTTAATAACCCGTAAATTCGTAATAAATCAATAACAACACGTTTTATTTATTATTATTTATATTTCTCAACAATTATACTGTATATATTATGAGCACATTCACTCTACGACCTATTTAGTCAAACGATAGGAAAATTATGTTGATTTTTCAAGTAAAACATCGTACTATGATCACATCAGCTGTTACTAGTCACTAGTTAGCGACAGCTTCGGTATAAAAGCCCGATTACTCGTTTAAATTTAACGCGGGTCTTTCTACCGGTTGTATAAATTAGCCTACTACACTATAGAGGGCACCACTAGTCGAATTTTCGTATATTTTCATTATTTTTATAGATTGTAGATAAAATTAATAATGAATGGTTGTTGTAAGATTAACAATAACGTTTTAAATTCGTTTTAAATGAATTATTATTTTTTGAAAAGTACTCAATGTAGTTTTGAACTCTTAAGGCCTGTAAGAGGTCTTGTGGCGCAACGGATAACGCGTCTGACTACGGATCAGAAGATTCCAGGTTCGAATCCTGGCAAGATCGATTTTTATTCCTTCAATTTAATGTATAATAAACACTGGTTATGTTTAGTGAGCAATACACAATGTATAACACATTTATAGTAGATTTTTTATTAATAAACAAAATGAGATAATTAATCCGCTGCTGCTGGGATTCGAACCCAGAACCCTTGGAACATAGGACATGGAATAAACACTATAAAGCTATATAATATATTATAGTGAACACTGTAAAAGGAAGTCCCATTCCAGATTATTTTCAGTAAACTTATTTTACAAAATAACCAGAGTTGGAGTGGCCTTCACTTGACTTTCATGTCCATTCAGTGCTTTATTTTGTGTTAAATTCACTCTAAGATTGCTATGAATTATTATATAGTTTATATATATTATAATAGAGACAGTATAAGAAATTCTACGCTTTTAGTTTTCCCTTTTTTGAGTATTCTCTGTTTTGGTTTCTACAAATCTCTAGTATTAATGAAATAACCAATAGGGCATAACATTTTGTGTGTATCTCGTATCAAGAGGGTAACTCTGATGTCATCCAATACATTATTACGTCATTATGTGGCGCGTGGCATACGTTTCATGCTCGATTTCTTATACACATGAATATAGCTCCTATTCGGGTTCACTTTAACGAAATAGCGGCCTGCCTTTCTAGAATGGTTTGCGTTGCATTGGGATTACCCCGCTTCGCTGCGATGAGGGGATGTTTATGTAGCTGGCAGTTGTTATTGGCCAGTCGAGCAAAAGTCGAACCGTTCGACTGGAAATGAGTAAAATGCGAAGGATGTGTGTAAGCACTATATATGGGACATTGCTATACAATATTATTGGGGGTTGAAATAGATTTTTGCTCCATTCTAACAAGCTTGCTCATTTTTACATTCTAGACAAAATCCACTTTGTTATTTTGCTCCTAGTGCAACCTTGACTGCCTGTGCGTGTTTGCAACGTGTTACAGTGAATACTGAACGTATGAAACCGGTTTTGGACAACACAGAACTTGCTTTTACGTTTTAGTAGTACGTTTGTTTTGGTTAGATACGTTAGAAAAATGTTTAAATATAATTTAAACTTAAATATTATTGTTTTCAATTGTGTTAATCGTCTAAATCAATATATATTGTTTTCATATTGTAAAGGAACTACGTTCTTAAACGTCAATATACTAATTAAATATCGAAATAAATATATTACGTATATATTATTCGATTTTTGAATAAGCTACAAAATACCCACAGTTTGTTGATATTCAAACAATATGTATTTTCTCCCCTAGGATGGAATAAAAATTGCGTTATACAATATTGATTGATTGGAAATGTAGGGTCTATTTACTCGATATTAAATTGCATTGACCGCTTGACCAAGCTTATTCTTTCGCTAAATCAAAGAAATCAAACAAAATGCAATATTATTTTATTATCGTAGTTTCTAAAACTGTTTTTAGCTACCGAAAAAGTTAAAACAATCGGTCGTGTGTCTGTAGCATTCTCGGATTAAAAAAAGTCCTTAACAAAAAGTGTTTGTCTCGTCCCCCTGAATCCAAAAATATATATAACTTGTATACTTGGATGTTAGTCGTCGCTCGCTCGTAAGACCAAATTTGTGCCCTCTATAACTCTGAAGGTATCGGCCCGATTCACACCAGATTTGGTACACATATTATTTAACATTCTATTTGAATCTGCTCGCAGTTTAATTCCAATTGCCTGTATATTTCCCGAGTTATAGGGCCCCAAAATGTACAACCCCCCTTAATACGACCCTTATAAAAATAATTAAAACACCTAAAAAATCTACTATAAATTCTAAGATATTTTATGTCTACAAGATTTTTCATGTTGTTAACTCAAACGCCGTAAAAAAATATTAAATATTATAATTTTAATATATTTACAAATTATTAACGAAAAGGGCAAATTACTTATAAGGCGAGCTGAACGCATAGCTGCGTTATATCTAAGCTTGTTTGAAACTATAGGATAATTATGAAAATATATTTATAAATATTCATTACATTTGTGTATAGTCTAATTATTCTCCCTCGTTGTTAAATTTTATTTCTGAATTAATGGCCGTAAGTAACTGTCTGTTGAGGATATTAATTAACACTATACTGTATTTAAAATCAACTTTATTTAACTGCTTTAAATATATGCATAGGGTTACTGAAGCAGATATAATTTTACTACGCTTAAATTATAAATATGTAAGGGTCGAATGAAAGGGCCCATTTATTATTATCATGACAATATAAATAAGAATTTTAAGATTTTCCACAACGGTTCTCTCGTAACTGATACGTTTTAAAAAAAAACTTATTAAACAAAAGTTGTGCGCAATATTATTATCTTTCTTTATGTACATAACTAATTTTGTCATAAGTGCAGGCGTTTTAATGATATTGGAGAAAGAGTAAAATATAATCAATATGTTCAACGTTTAAGATTTTCTGTAGCAGTTATCTCGTACCTGGTACATTTTTTCAAAATACTTTTCAGACAAAAGTTGCGCAAAATATTATTTTCTTTCATTATGAACATAACTAATTTTGCCGTAAGTGCAGCCGTTCTAGTGTTATTGGAGATAGAATAAAAATGCATATTTAGAACATATACAAGTTTCCAGTTTTACGTTCGACAATTTCGGCTCTAGGGCGCATTTCTTTTCGTGATTTGATTTTTCTTTTGGTATGTTCGATCAACCGAAAAATGGGGGAGAACTATTTCCCCCCGCCGCACTCCTCAAAAGTCGTCACTGTTGTCAATTCATTGTTGATTTGTCATGGTCAATCAGACCACTCTCTCTACCCCCTCGATAAGCATAGCTATTTTAGTTTCCCCCCCATATAATTTAGCAGACTAAAAAAAGGGCGAATACTCCCTATTTTATTAATAGTTACTACGCCCCTGCAATTTTATTATTTTTTTAGAAAACAATGTCTATATTTTTACGCAGTAATGCGGGATATTAACAGAAATATAATTTGCTCATAGTAGTAGAGCACGCAACTTTGATAAGTTGGCGGCTAGTGCCACGGCACTCGCCGGTAAATTTTTTTTGTTGTTGGGACTTTTAGAAAATAATATTTATTTCGATTTTTTTTTAACTATTCTATATTTTTAACATGTAGAGTATCATATACATTGCACATTTTTAATACAGTTTTTTTCTATACAGACAATTAGTTCATGGGATACTTGTACCAGTATTGCAACAATTTAAATTTTAAATCACAGTTATAGTAGATATATTGTTGGGTTTCTGGTTAAAATATCGGATGAACATTTATAATTAATTGATAGGGTCACATTTATTTATACAATTTTAAATTATAGTTACAATACATTTATTAAATAAATAAATAATAAATAATATTTTTTCTCTGCAGTTTTTACATAATATATATTGACTAGACATTTGGGACTAACAAATTAAATATAAATCTATTTACTATACAAAATACACTGTTATTCTAACTCTAAAAGGCGTATATACACTGTAAATAAATCACCTCATAACAATTCTATTGCAAATTTACTAAATTTAATTTTATATTAATTGTAATGTAAATTCACACTATTTTTTACAGTGTACGTCAATTTTTAAAGGGGCACAAAAATGAAATTTAAGTTCTCAATATTTATTAAACCCCTTAAAAAATGTTAATCCGGCCCTGGATTTGCTCTGAATTGTTGAAAATCTATTAAAAAATCCAAATACGTCCCTTAGAGTTAGCAAATAGCAGTGTCCTAGTTAAAATACTCTAGTACAGGTCCGTATTAGGTGTCACTGTTATAGGTTATATTCTCTTTCAATACAAAAGTCACTTTTTCGCGAAAATAGTCCACTTAAATTAAAGAATATAATATTAATATAGGAACATACCATTTTAAACATTTTCATTTTCAAAATTGGTTAATTGTGGCAGGGGCACTCGCATATATTACATTTGTAAACGCCGTGTCCAGTCCCCCCCACTAGCGGACGCCGCTGGTGATGTGGGTCATGCGTAGTGTGGGTAGGAGCCCAGGGGCGGTGCCCCCAAATGGGGCCCAGCGTGGTGCCCTATCGAGTGCGTTCCGGCTGCGATATTCGAGTACAAATTCGCACTGGGGTTACTCCAATAGGAGCCCGGCGATGGAAAGATTGAGGCTGGAACAAAATAGCCTAAATTTAGTTGTATAGAAAATTAAAATTTTCTTTAAAATCAAAATTAAATCTTCTTAGATTGGCCGCTATTGCATCAAACATCAATTAGAAACGATTCAGAGAAAAACAAAACTTGTATTATTTGTAAATGCAATACTTCCCAATATACATTCGTATAAGAAAGTACCATTTACTAAAAAAACGCTAAATATTTATATTCCACCAAAAACGCGCCAAAATTTAAGCTAGACATAAAGTTAAGTGCCATTAATCTTTTCTCCTGCAATCGTCTTATAAAAATAAAACTGTCCGCCTAGCGTAAATTTACTAGGCTAGTATGAATGCCATATGCAGTAGTGGGGCTCTGAGTATCCGAGTGCGTAGTTAGTTAACAATATTCTTATTTACTTCAGCAGTGCAGTGTGCTGGGAGGGTAGCGAGTTAAATGATGTGTAATGGACACTTCTAACGCGCTTGTAGCCGCTAGGGGGGCTAAACAATACACAATCAGAACACATTACGTTGTTACACTGGCTCAATGTAGCGTAGTTCTTGAATACGCGATATTATTTAACGCGAACGTCGTTAGAAATTATTATTTGCTAGGCGTAGTTAACATGTTATGAAAATACGCATTTTAAACATAAGAATTCGTCTAGTAAAGTACAAGGCCAAGCGTGTAGCTTCACGGCGGCAAGCGACGCATCCCTGCCCGCCAAACTTGTCCGCGGACTCACTTTCTCTTTTTCAAACCTAATACACCTTACATTATGCTATTAGGAACACAGAGCTTTTAAAATACATGGTTTAAACAAGCATAGGTGCAGGCATGCTTTATTATTTATTTATATAGAACTAATGTTTAAAGTTTGAAGAATTAAACTGTAAAGGATAATTAAGGGATTGTTTTTGATTAATTACAATAATAACCAGTCTTTGCTACAATATTTTTGAACTTTTCTGAAGTTTTTGTTCTAATAAAAAAAGTTATTGTTCTATAATTTTTTATAGCTTTTGGGCTCACAATTTTAAAAAATTTGCTAGATAAAAACTGTCTTAGAATTTGTTGTAGAATTTTTTGAAATTTTCAAATTTGTTCTAAGGGCCGTATTAAGGGAGATTTCGGGCTCACAATTTCAGAAAATTTGCCCGATATAAAATATTTTAGAATTTGTTGTACAATTTTTTTAAATTATCAAATTGGTTCTAAGAGCCGTATTAAGGGAGATTTGGCTTTCAGGGCGACGAGACCAAACATTTTAAGGAAATATTTTGATCTGAGCATGTGTTACAAACACAACTATATTAACAATTCGGTTATATTTGCGATACTTAATCGATATTTGATTTTAAATTTGTATTATGTACGAGTGTAGAGGTCGTTTGGAGGTTTCAAGTGTATATTTGGCTATCTGCAAATGACATTTGGATATTATGGCGTAACAAAATCGATCAGTAGACTTAATATACACATTTGGTGTATGTCATTTACATTTGAGACGGCACGTATCGCTCGGAGTGCTTTGCAAACAGTATTTGAATCGAACTTTAGCGACGGCTGACTACTTGTCACTTACATATCAACCCATTCAGTGGGGCTGGTTTAAAAAAGAATGGAGTGGCCTTCACACGACTCTCACCCGTAATTATTATTATTCAATACATTGCTTCGTGTAAAACAAGCATATAGCTAATTAAAATTAGAAATTACACTTAATAATCTAGTTAGCGTTCACAGCAATAAAATTTATAATGCCTGCGTGTTGATTTTGTTATTGTTATTTGCTTAATAGGATGAGGCATATTTAGAGCGCTAAGGTGACATGTACCGTGTAAATAATGTAAATTCACGCGTAAACATAGTTATTTGATATGTTTGAGTGACAAAAAGTGTTTTATTGTAAATATTAAATATCAAAGCAAGCATTTCGCGTTCATTGTAATAAATGTCGCATTGTTTTTGACAGGGGAATTAAATGAATGGCATTGTTGCGTTGCATTGAATAGAGTTTCTGAAAAGTTGAAGCCCCTCACAAATGTAGTGTAACACTCAGAATTATAATCAAAGGACCTTGAGTATAAAATAGTGTCGGACCTTTTTGGCAGCCATAGGCGGCGCATTAGGGTATTATATATATGAAATTTTGTTAATAAAAAATATAGACATACCTGTGGAACTCGGTATACCGGCATGGGGCCCCATGAACCCGCCCAGCTTCGCGCTATGGTGATACGACGACATGAATAGTTCGCTTTGGTATTTGTAACTGCTTGGGTCGCTGGTTGCTGGCTGGGTGGCCGCTGCTAAGCCCTGAAAGTCGAACTTGTACGCGTATCTTTTGCCGTGGACTTTTGTCATTATATTTTTGTCATAATAATATCTGAAAATAAAATAAAATTGCATTAAATTTGCAATAGTGTGAACGGCTTAATATTCAAATCGGACAAAAGTGACAATATGCTCTAGCAGGCAACACATTAAAGTGAAGTTGTCGTCCGGTGGTGGTAGCGAGCGAGCGCTCTGAAGTCCGGGCGGATGGCTGGTTCCGGCCGGCAGCTCCGGACCGGAGACGACCACATCCTCCGGGATCCGGCAACTACCGTTACGACACCCGCTACTGTCGCGGCGACACAGTCGCTACCTACCGACCGAACGGACGCGAAACCGGGCCTTATATTGATTTCTCAATTACGTCTTGACATCTCGACGGTCACACACACACATATATATATATATATATATATATATATATATATATATATATATATATAATGCGCCAATGCATTTAGCTCGTTATTCAGTGGACATATTAATTGTTTTATTAATATAGAAACATATTTATAACCACTAAAATTTGAAGAGATAAATTATAAACGACAATAATTACATTGTTATTGATTGATTGCAATAGCAACTTTTTAATATTATCGCTACAATATTATAAATTTTACTACTTTTTATTTAAAAAATAAAAAAATCGGGCTTTTTGGTTAACAATCTAAATAAATGTTAACGAAATAAACAACTTTTAAATAAAATTAAAATATTCAAAATATAATAAATATTTAATTACAATATTATTATTTTTACAATTTGAATATATTAGAATTTTTAATAATTTAATTTAATTTTTCTAAGGGCGGTATTAAATGGGGCTCCAAATTTTTAAAGCCCTATTACGAACAATTAGTTTTAAAATGCGACAGGACCCAAATAATTTGGGTGCACTAAGGGTAAAGGGGGCCCCAAATTTTAGGGCCCTATTACTCAGGACTCATACGAACGATTAATTTTAAAATGCGACAGGAACCTATAGAGCACCCAAAAAATATACCACATATAATTTGGGTGCGCTAAAGGTAAAAGAGGCCCCAAATTTTGGGGCTCTATTACTCCGGACCTGTACAAACGATTAAATTTAAAATATATAAGGAACCTTTTGAGTATTCAAATTACATGTATACCGAATTTCGTTGAAATCGGCCTGGTACCTTCAGAGAAATTGCGGTCACCAATTCAGACCTTACGACATCCAAGTATATGAGTTATATTTGTTGTGTTGTTATACATTTTTATAAACTGAGCATGTTACAGACACACCAATCCCTATAATTATTTTGTACATTCTGTACAACGAACTAAAACCTCGAACCAAATACTAAATAAAGAAACAATCCAATCAAATTGCTATTCCTATAAGCGCGTTTCATCTACGCAGAATTCTGATTCTTGCCTAATGATATTACCACCGATCAGTCCTGCTAATTGCTGCCAAACGAACACTCGGCAATAGGATTACCACCCCCCCCCTAAACCCCCTGCGGGGTGGCCCTACCCGCCCACAGGCCTCAAATCACAGAAATCGTTAGGGGACTCGCCCGTTATTTCATACAACTGCCCAGTAAAATACTGTACACCCTAGTCGCGTCTAAATCACACGAACTAACGAACACAGTGGCTGGAATAGAGAAAATAGTATTTGCCATTTGAACCAGAGAATATAACATTTTTATTGGATCAAAAACAAAAAAAAAAGAATTGTTTTTTATTTCGATTACAGTGTAGGTCGATAGATATTTATTATACTGGGTGTTTCGCAAACGTTGGGGGGTTAATTGCAATGTCCTCTATAAATTGTAATTTGTTGTTTTGATTTTGTCTAGTCTAGTCTTTAAATATATTTTAACTCAACGTATACAGCATAGACGAGTTAAACCACTCGGTGTGTGTGTGTGTCTGTAACAATTAAGGAGTCCAAAAAAGTTATTGTCTCGCCGTGAATTCATATATATATAATATCTCATATATTTGCATGCGTCGTACAATAAAATTTATTTTCTCTGAAGGTACCAATGCAATTTGAACCAAATTGGCCTCACATATTTCAAGGTACCCCATTTGAACCCGTGTGCAATTTAAATCCAATCGCCCGTATACTTCCCGAGTTATAAGGCTTTAAAATTTGTAACCCCCCTTAATACTGTCCTTATACAAATAATTAAAACATCCAAAAATACTACTAAGAATTCTAAGATATTTTATGTCTTCAAGATTTTTGCATATTGTTAACCTAAAGGCCACAAAAAAATATATAGTTATAGCGCGCCAATGTTTGTAACCCCCCTTAATACTGCCTTTATAAAAATAATGAAAACACTTAAAAATACTACTAATAATTCTAAGATATTTTATGTCTTCAAGATTTTTGCATATTGTTAACCTAAAGGCCAGAAAAAAATATATAGTTATAGCGCGCCAATGTTTGTAACCCCCCTTAATACTGCCCTTATAAAAATAATGAAAACACTTAAAAATACTATTAATAATTCTAAGATATTTTATGTCTACAAGATTTTTGCATATTGTTAACCTAAAGGCCACAAAAAAATATATAGTTATAGCGCACTAAAGTTTGTAGCCCCCTTAATACTGCCCTTATAACTATAATTAAAACACCCAAAAATACTACTAATAATTCTAAGATATTTTATGTCTACAAGATTTTTGCATATTGTTAACCTAAAGGCCACAAAAAAATATATAGTTATAGCGCACTAAAGTTTGTAGCCCCCTTAATACTGCCCTTATAAAAATAATTAAAACACTTAAAAATACTACTAATAATTCTAAGATATTTTATGTCTACAAGATTTTTGCTAATTGTTAACCCAAAGGCCACAAAAAAATATATACACAAAAAATAATTACCGTAAAGCCCGAGACAGTTTGTCGTAGTTCATGTTGGGCTTGGACTTCCTTTCGCCCCAACGTCGAGCAACTTCGTCCGGGTCCGTCAGTTTGAATTCCCCGTTTGTCCCTTCCCAAGTAATGCAAGCAGCGTTCGAAGAGTCGCTCAGTAATTCGAGTAGAAATTGCCAAAGTTGAATTTGGCCTGAACCTAAAAAATAAATAAATAAATAAATACATATTTGAAAAAAATGAACTGTCTTGTGCAGGCCACTCCACATTTTAATTATTAGCCCCCCATGAGTGAATGAATAATTAAATATACAGTTTTGCTAGTGGCATGTGTTGTGATTATAATTATTCCCTGATTTCACTTGCAAATGTGGTCGAGTTAGGAAGGAAGGAAGTAAGGGCATGTGTTGATGTTGTTCATGATTTAATAATAAAAACATGCACCTGGGTTGTCATAGCATACAGCGCGAGTCATGGATACACGGATAGCACACGCTGACACTGCGCCAAACATGACGCTATTATGCTAATCATTTCCTTACCGCTAAATTTAAAATTCTGATTAGATATTGATAAAAATCGGTACATATCCGGCATTAAAATTACTTCATTTTAATACATTTTTCACAAAATTAATCCCAGATTCCCAAAATATATTATAAATTGTTTGCAAACAATATTTTTCAATCATAACAAACCATTAAGTAGTTCGTATAAATTACCTATATACAATATATCGTTTTTTACAATTCATGTAGGCCCGCACGTGCCGCCGCGTGTACAGGCGTGTCACACGTGTGATTATGCGTGTTCAAACGTGCGTAGCGTGACCTTAGGGTATACTTGGGGTGGCTGAGCACAGGGGAAACTGACCCTGGTTTCGTGTATGTTTCTGCGTCACTGGTCGAACCTACTTGACTTTTAACACCGTGAGAATTTTAAATGCACCTTTGTGGTGACGTCTCTCACGTCACTACTAACACACCTATTGTGTTCTGTAAACATATTACTTGATTTCATCCTATATAAGTATATAAGTTATTGCACCGTTTAAATAATAATATAGAGTATATAAGTTGAAAATGTTGGCCGGCAGTGCCCCGTCGCTCACGGCCAAAACTGTGAATCTGCGGACTTTCTAACTACCAAATAAATATATTTACAACTTTAGTTATTAGGATAGCGTTTTAATATCAATATATACAAAATCTGGAGTGGCCAGTGTTAGAACAGTGTTCAATATATTTAGCCTAATGAAATCTAGAGTGGACTATAATCAGATATATAATTAAATATATTAAACATGTGGAGTGGCCTACCTACAACCGTATTTAAGACAACAATTTTAATAATTACATATATCTGGGGTGGCCTATGCTAGAACAGTGTTATATATTTAACATAATGAAATCTAGAGTGGACTATAATTAGATATAAACAAACATATTAGAAATGTGGAGTGGCCTAACCAGGACCGTGATTAAGTAAATAAAATGACAGGAATTTTAATAATTACAAATATCTGGGGTGGCCTATGCTAGAACAGTGTTTAATATATTTAATATAATGAAATCTAGAGTGGACTATAATCAGATATAAGCAAACATATTAGAAATGTGGAGTGGCCTACCTAGAACCGTATTTAAGACAACCATTTTAATAATTACAAATATCTGGGGTGGCCTATGCTAGAACAGTGTTATATATTTAACATAATGAAATCTAGAGTGGACTATAATTAGATATAAACAAACATATTAGAAATGTGGAGTGGCCTAACCAGGACCGTGTTTAAGTAAATAAAAGACAACAATTTTAATAATTACAAATATCTGGGGTGGCCTGCGTTAAAACAGTGTTTAATATATTTAACATAATGAAATCTAGAGTGGACTATAATCAGATATAAGCAAACATATTAGAAATGTGGAGTGGCCTACCTACAACCGTATTTAAGACAACAATTTTAATAATTACAAATATCTGGGGTGGCTTATGCTAGAACAGAGTTATATATTTAACATAATGAAATCTAGAGTGGACTATAATTAGATATAAACAAACATATTAGAAATGTGGAGTGGCCTAACCAGGACCGTGTTTAAGTAAATAAAAGACAACAATTTTAATAATTACAAATATCTGGGGTGGCCTGCGTTAGAACAGTGTTTAATATAATGAAATCTAGAGTGGACTACACTCGAAAATAAAACGTTTAAAATATGTAGCCTATTTTAAAGTTATCTAGAGTGGACTATAATTAGAAAAAACATGTTATAAATTTGAGGTGGCGTTCTAAGTAACAAAGAGCAAATATATAAATGTAGTAATGGTTATCAGGATAGTGTAACTGATTTAAAATTGCATTTTAACCCTAATATTGATATGAAAATAGTGTGTGTTAATCATTATCACAGATTTATTGTTCAAACAATAAAAAAGGAGTTAAAATGATTATTATTACTGCAGACCTTAATGTATATTTAATAATAGGGTGTTTTTGTTTGAAGGGGGTTCCCCCTATGACTTGTGCGAGTTCAAAAAGGTATGAAGTTAACATACAGAGGGCACCTCGCAAAGTAGGCACGCATATTATTACGTCATCAATGTAATTATGTATATATATTTTTTTTTGTTTCGTATTGTTTTTCCATTCCTTGATTTGATTTGTACATGCGACTGGCTCTTGTGTAATAACAATTTAATGTCAAATGTCTTTTCGAGTAGTTTAATGAGTTTTTTAAAAATATTTACGTGACTTTTGCGTGATTTGCGCGCGTCGTAAAGTTAAATTGACTTTTCTAATAATATTATTTACCATTTTCTACCAATACCATAATTAGTAAATTTAATTGACTTAGTTTTATTTATTATTTAGAGAATAATTGTAAATTACCTGAACTTGCTAGTCTGCTGCTTGTAGGCCCAAACATTTGATACGGATCTGTAAAGAAATAAATTATGTTTATTTACGATATAAATAGACAAATGTGCAATAAAAGGAACAGCCCTTGAGCTGTCCGAGGAAATGAATCGGGCTATAAAGGGTATAAACGCAAACCCTTCACGCCCTGCGGCAGCTCTGATTGACCTTAAGGGTCATTTTCACACAACAATCAAGCCGTAATTGCGTCTACTGTTCAACAAATACCAATTCTAGTTCTTAAGCACGTTGAAGGGCTATTGAAACCTAACCTAAAGGCTAAAGGGCGTCTTACTCAAATAGCGCGAAAGAAACTATGTACTCTTAAATTAAACTTGCATTGACATAGCCACCAATGCCTTCAGCTCACCGTACAGTAACCGAATGTTACTAATTTAAAATAAAGTGCATTTTTGGTTTAATCTCCAATATCACTAGAACGGCTGCATTTAGGGCAAAAATAGTTATGTTCATAATGAAAGATATTAATATTTTGCACAACTTTTGTTTGAAAAGTTTCTACAAAAAATGTACCAGTTACGAGATAACTGCTACAGAAAATCCTAAATGTTCTTATTTATTCATTTATTATTCTATCTCCAATATCACTAAAACGGCTGCACTTATAGCAAAATTAGTTATGTACATAATGAAAGATATTAATATTTCGCACAACTTTTGTTTGAAACGTTTTTGCAATAAATGTATCAGTTACGAGAAAACTACTACGGAAAATCTGAAATGTTCTAATTTATTCATTTATTGTTCTATCTCCAATAACACTAGAACGGCTGCATTTAGGGCAAAAATAGTTTTGTTCATAATGAAAGATATTAATATTTCGCACAACTTTCGTTTGAAAAGTTTCTTTAAAAAATGTACCAGTTACGAGAAAACTACTATGAAAATTCTGAAATGTTCTTATTTATGTTTTGTTTATTATAAATCGTATGTGTACGCCACTGATGGCCACCATTGCTTTTTTCTTATCTACATGCTCTATTCTAGTGAATATACGTAGAATCTTCCATAGTAAAAGAAGGGGTGTTAGTTTCTTAGCATCTAGCGTGACTTATATATATATATATATAGTGGTTGGCAAGCATAGATCGACCTAAGAGATTACCGCGCTTTCTACAAATCGATGTCAGGCAATCTATGAGACGTACAACAATATTTCTTCCCCTAACTTTTATGTTAGACAACACCCTTGGTGAAATAATGCGTACAGAACATCATATGTCACAGAAAATTGACTCCATAGAACGCCTCTGTTATATTTATTGTCAAATCGTGTTTCGGGACATAGAATAAGCGTGAAATTAAAATATGGCATCTTTAACGACACTTTTGTATATTCTTCAATGAATAATACGAGTTTATTAGGATCAAAAGAGCTATAGTCGTGTGTCTGTAACATTACATTTTCTAACAATATAAAATATAGATTGTTTAAATGTATTGAAATGCATGAATTTATTTAATTTTAAATTATTTCACTGTTTGACCACACAATACAATGTCCTTCGCCCCTATTCGGTTTTCTAACCCCCTAAGGGGCCACCACGAGGGTACAAGGAGACGCCAACTTCCGGTTCGTCACACATTAACGCTTCCAGCGACGCCCGGGCGTCATCTAGACGTTTTTGCACCCCCTAAAGAAAAAATATTACGAAAACGCAAGGCTAGCTGACTAATGACAATGAACTACCATTAAGACGGTCATGGATGACCTGTGGTTCATATCTGCACCCTCCCGTAGCGCTGCAGTCGCGTTTAATTTTAATTTTTACTTTTTTAGACAACGTGTCTAAATGTAGTATTATAATCATGAAGGTTTTAACGGAAATACACGATTTGAATAGCCTGGAAGTTTTATGTTGTTGTAAATAGGATTTAAATGTACTTTTTTTTCTATTATCGATGCTAAATTTAATATAAAATTGTGTTGCCTAAAAATAGACGATTTTATTGATATGTTTAGTGACAAATTTGTTTTGATTTGAAGTTCTGATCGGTTTTCAAATTGTGCTAATTCGTTCGAAATTACTATCATAACTCAATTGAACTACGAATCTCATCGTTGATTGCTCCGTTTTATCCAGTGCCAAATGCGAGTTACAGAATATCGAATTACACACTTTTTAGCTCGCCGTACGTAGTACCGAAGCAGCTTAAGCATTCGGTCGTGTGTCTGTAGCATTCTCGGATCAAAAAATGTCATTAAGAATGATCCAAAAATATATATAACTGGATGTTAGTCGTTGCTCGTAAGACCAAATTTGTGCCCTCTACTCTACTCTGAAGGTACCGGAGCGATTCACACCAAATTTGGTACACATATTATTTAGCACCCTATTTGAATCTACTCTTAGTTTAAATCCAATCGCCTGTATACTTCCCGAGCTATAAGGCCCCAAAATTTAGAGCCCCCCTTAATACTGCCCTTATAAAAATAATTTAAACACTCAAAAATTCTACTAAATATTCTAAGATATTTTATGTCTACAAGATATTTTCATATTGTTAACCCAAAGATCCTAATAATTAAAAACCGCTGATTGTGTATCGCATATATTACTTAATAGGCGAGCTGGACGCATAGGTGCGTTGTACCTAAATTTGTTTTCTATAAAAATTATCTACAAAGAATTGCAAGTCTTTTTATATATATAACATTTTTTCTAATTGTTAACCAAAAGGCAATAATAATTAATAACGCTCGCATCGCATATATTACTGATAAGGCGAGCTGGACGCATAGGTGCATTGTACCTAAGCTTGTTTTTTATCAAAATAATCTACAACAAATTGTACGCCTTTTTATATCTATAACATTTTTTCAAATTGTTAACCCAAAGGATATAATAATTAAAAACCACTGCATATCGCTAATATTATTTATAAGGCGAGCTGGACGCATAGGTGCGTTGTACCTAATCTTGTTAATAGTGTCAAAACGTATAATTAAATATTTTAGAACTAGTATTCTCAATATTACTAATAAAAAAAAAATTGTTTAGGAAAAAGGCTATGTATGTTATAAAGTTGGCCGTCAGTGGCTTGGGGGTTGCCGCCAACACTATAGCGCTTTGCGGGGTTATTAAATTATATGTACTTTATCTCATTTTAAACGATTTTAAGCCCTATAGAACACTAAATTATTAAACTATAGTCACTTATGTATTATAAATACAGAGATAACCCAAAGCCCGAAAAAAATTAAATTAAATATAATAGTTTTGAATTTCAAAAAATTGAAGTATTTTCGTGCCTACGGCCCTTTTAAAAATGTGTCACAGTCAACTAGGAACTGTCTGATCGATTTTCAGGATTTCGTAAATATTAGAAAGTCGATAAACCGTAGGGAGAAATGCGCTTAGGGTGAATCTTCGCCTGTTGGCCTAATCGCAACAATTATTGAATAAAGATTGACAATCAGGTAATTATTGAATCACTGGGGTACAATTGGTGTGTTATTAGTGACAGAAGCCGCCCCTTGAGACACCCGGGGGCGCCGACTAGCGAACTACGATCCCTACTTGACGACAAAATGAACAATTTCGTCACTAATAAATTGCCATTTTCGATTTTCGCTCTAATTGCGATTTCTATTACAGTTCTTGCCAATTCGGACTATCGTATTTTCCTTTTCGAATTTCTAAACCATTATTATTATTTAATTCCGAGAATGTTACAGACACACGACGAGTTAAAACCATTCTCAAAACTATATTTTTAATATATTTATATGTGAACGCTTAGGAATGCTTGGAGGTGGTTGGGGGGGTGTTTATTTGAGAGGGGAGGATAGTGCATTAGTGCTGCACAGAGTGGTGTGAATGTAAACAGACTAGATGGAACTTGCAAGGGGCTAGTTGAGTTCATTTCATCGTTGATCCATATATTTTCTACCCCTAATATTGACTTTACGATGACCAGTGTCGACTTATCGTCTATATAATCAACAGTACGTTATCGTGAAAATAGTTTTAGGGTATTTAGGTTTCGTAAAACACATTTTTAAATAGGGGATTTATTGAAAACTGTTCTTACCTGGTTGCCGTAAGTGGCTGTGAGGGTCTAATGAGGCTTTCGTCATCCCTGATAACGTATTTGAACCATAACCTGTAATTAAGAAAGTCTCAATTAAAATAAATGTTCACTCATGCGACTGCAAAAGCCCGCAAATTGTATAGATAGCGGGCAGTGCCCGCGCATTCGCCGCCAGGATTAAAAAATTGCGGACTATAAACTATTATGTTTTTTTTTTATCGAATGGTTGAAATAAACAAGATACTTATGCGTCCAGCTCTCCTTTTAATTAAGTTAACAATTAGAAAAATTGTTATAGATATAAAAAGTACAATTCTAAATTATAATATTTAATATTTTTTTATGGCCTTTGGGTTAACAATGTGAGAAAAACTTGTAGATATAAAGTATCTTAGATTTATTAGTAGAATTTATTGGTGCTTTAATTATTTTTATAAAGGCAGTATTAAGGGGGGTTCTAAATTTTGGGGCCTTATAACTCGAGACGTATGCATGCGATTGAATTTAAACTGCGAATGGATTCAAATAGGATGTTAAATAATATGTGTAGCAAATTTGGTGTAAATTGCTCCGGTACCTTCAGAGTATTTAAGTACTTTTTGTTTTATTCGAGATTGCTACAGACACACGACCGAATGCTTTACCTTCTTTGGTACTTCGGCGAGCTTTTTTTTTACGCTATACTCGGAGTTTTTAATATGTCGTAGGGGGAGTTTGATGTGTGCATTTAAGCAAATGGTGGAAAGATAAAATAATAATATAATCGTACAGACAATGAGAAAACGCGGTAGCTGACAAGTGACGTCTGTTATTCACTCTTATTTTAAATAGAACGCTGGTTCAGCTGACAAGATTATACGGTGTATTCACGGCATGCGATATCGCGTTGCGTTATAATTAAATTTTAACGCGATGCACACAGCTATGAACATCACAGATTATACATATTAGTATTTTTATAAAACGACGCTCTCAGCTTCTGGACATGGAATATTATGGCAGGCATCTAAAACGTAGAGCAAGTGGCTATAAAACTAAGATGCAAACTCCACTTTTCAACCCTCAAAATACAAAATAACCTGAATACGAAGGTGAATAAATTTAATATTCAAGACACGTTACGACGGGTTCGTTGTTATACACACACATCATCTGATTTTTGGGGTGGGGAGAACTACGAATATACACGAGCAGCAGTGTTCAGTGTTCACCGCGAACGTCATGTCGAACACCAAAAGAAGCGGTGTTCAACTGTTCATGATTGCCCAAGATCAAAGGCAGCCCCGGCAGCAGACTGATGCGTGTTGCCCCACAGGCATTGTGATTCACACCCGGGCGCGCTTCTTTGACAATTGTTTGTTGATTGCATCAGGCAACGTTTCTATGTGTCTACCGTCCTTGTATCTATGCATTTACGCATCGAAATGTATTCTTAAAAACATATCTAAACCAGTGCGCGTTTGCATTAAATTAAATGTAACTTTTCTAATACTTCGAATATCGATTAACCGTTTTAGGGCTTTATACTACACACTAAAGGGCCCCAAAAAAACAAATAAATAAATTTATTCAACGGCATACATTAAAGATAATAAATAATAAAAATAACTAGAAATGTTTTATATTCGATAATTGCATTTATTTAAAAATGCGTTTGGGTTCCCCTGAAGCCGGATCTGTGTAAGCACTGAACTGCAACCGTTATTGTTCCATTAACCTTTCAAATAATGAACTAAAAACCTCAGTGAAATCGTCGGAGCATTTAAGAGTTGCCATTGAATGGAGTTCTCGCATTTATCCGTAAAGCACTTCGCACAGTATTGGTATTCAGCTGTGGCGCAACTTAAAACAAGGTTTTCGTTGGAGTGGCGGATAGGATTCTCTTGTCCGGTTCTGCACGAGTGCGTTACCCACTCTTGCCCCTGCTCTGAGGGTAAATAGTGTGCGGGCAACGTGCGCCAAACACTGAACCCAAATACTACCATTTTACGCTTATACCAATATATGTATACAAAATAATAATTCTAAGCTTGTTTTATTATTAATAAAATATAATTTAGGCCCCTACATTTATTTTTAAATTTTAGATTACATACACCACAATTGTATGTATGTTTTTTAATTAGCACAGTAAGAATATATTTAACATATTATTCATTGGCTCAGTAAAGCTGAACCGGGGCAAACAGGCCTTACGGCGAATTCCCTTTAACAATGCCACTAACCCGTAAAATCGCGCTGAAATAACACACGGCGTTTGAAGTGGCTTTGGCGGGTCGCCGCGGGCGCCTAAGCGGTCCTGTGATCTCTGGCAGCGAGCCGTGAATTCGTCGCGCGTATTTGGCCAAAATAATCAACGCTGTCATAATCCAAACGTGTGATGCTTCAACTATTATATTAAGTTTGAACAGCGCCAAAACCGCCGTTGGCAGATTAATAACAAACGGCGGCAGGGGCTCTTTTCGCTGTTTTGTGTTATTAAACAAAGGGGCTTTACTACTACACTGTAAAATGCTTCGATATTTCACTAATTATTATCTTTTTGCTCAATTTTTATTCTACTAGTACATTCACGAATAAATTAGTAATTAAGCTTAGAAATTACAATTATTACTCCGTTTTATAATAAATAATGCGTTAACAGCAACACAATTTATAATTATTGTGTTAGTTTTGTTGCTTTTTGTTCAATTACAGCGAATCAATTAGTAATTTAACTTAGAAGTTACAATTATAATAAACAATGCGTTCACAGCAGCACAATTTATAATTATTGCGTTAGTTTTGTTGCTTTTTGTTCAATTACAGCGAATCAATTAGTAATTTAACTTAGAAGTTACAATTATAATAAACAATGCGTTCACAGCAGCACAATTTATAATTATTGCGTTAGCTTTGTTGCTTTTTGTTCAATTACAGCGAATCAATTAGTAATTTAACTTAGAAGTTACAATTATAATAAACAATGCGTTCACAGCAGCACAATTTATAATTATTGTGTTAGTTTTGTTGCGTTTTGTTCAATTACAGCAAATCAATTATTAATTTAACTTAGAAGTTACAATTAATTACTCTGTTTGGTTTATAATAAATAATGCGTTCACAGCAGCACAATTTATAATTATTGCGTTAGTTCTATTACTTTTAGTTCAATTACAGCGAATCAATTAGTAATTAACTTAGAAGTTACAATTAATTACTCTGTTTGGTTTATAATAAACAATGCGTTCACAGTAACACAATTTATAATTAATGCGTTGATTTTGTTGCTTTTTACAGTGAATCAATTTGTAATTAACTTTAGAAATTACAATTTGATTTTATAATGCACGAATTAATTAGTAATTCAATTCATGATTCTGTTTGGTTTATAATAAACAATGCTAGCGTTCACAGCAACATAATTAATAATTATTGCATTAATTATGTTGCAATGTTTATTTTAATACAAACTGAAGTATTATTTGTAATTTACTTAATTACTAATCCAACTTTTTGTTCAATTTTATTAATAATCCAAGGGCTCATTTACTACGAATTAATTAGTAACTAAGCTTAGAAATTACAATTAATTATATTGAATCGAATTTGCTGACTAATAATGCAACCGGAAATAATAGATTATTTTTGCTTCTTTTTAAATATCTCGTAACTGACATGAGTTAAAAAAAAATGATGCTAATTAAACTTAAAGATAATAACATTTCAACAACTTTTGTTTGAAAAGTAGTTTAATTTTTTTACTATTTACTGAACAAATTGATATTCTTTTATAGTAATTAATATAAAAGAAATTAAATATATTGCCAGCTTTTGATAAGAAAGTATTATTCAACAATATATATTTATTAGTTCGACTTAAAAAAGCAGGGTAGGTATCCTGGTATCCACGGCTGTATACACTTAAATTATGTGTGAATAGACCATTTTGTGCAGACAGTCTTCAGGGACAGGAAATTCGAGGACATGAGTTCCGCGCGTCGAGGTTTCCGTTGTCGGAACCGACGGTCCCCGGTACTAATACAGCTACTGCACGGGGCATTTCCGAATTGGCACTGCCATAAAACCCCTTAAACGCTTAAATGTTCTGGCGATAACATACATCTTCGATTTCGAAATGTAATCAAACTCCTTTTTATACACAAACACTCAGAAATGTGTGGTTTTATTTGTTTAAAACCGTTTATTTGTTTATTTATATTTGAACAACGCTTTTTGTTGCAAAAAGCAAATTGGCATAGGCAGGAATCGAAATAAAAATATATATATATAATCAATGAGTCTATATTGAAGCATAGACGCAGGCACTAACGCTTTCAGATGTCTGATTAGTTTAAAAAGGGTCTTACCTTGGGTTTGGGCAGCTGAGTGCGAACTCCATGACCCTTTGTACGAGGTATCTGTAACAATTATAACATTTAAAAAATTAATACAATTACGACAAGAAACTGTTAATTTCAAAATCTTATAATATTTAATTGGAAATTAATTAATAATAATATCAAGACTAATATTATTAAATTTAATAAATTATACTTAAATAGATTTATAGATATTCAAAATTTAACAGATTCCTCAGAATTATTGCAATTTAATGTATTTTCTGAGTAAAACTATAAATCTATAGTGAAATTTATAAGTTATTAATAACGCTATAACAGTTTAATGAATTTAAATAATTTGTAATTATTGAATTTATTAATTTTTATGCAAAATATAAACATTTAAATATTTATAGAATAACCTTTTCCGTGTATTAGTTTTAATTACTAATTATAATAATATAACATTTACATAATGTTATTAATACGTATCGATTATTGATTGACAAAACAATCAATTCACTGAAATGCTATTTGAGTGTATATAAAAAATTGATTCATCAAATTTGCCCATTAAACTTACGCCTGTTAATGGTTTAACAATAAAACATTAACGAACTTTCTAATTAAATCATATTTCATATAGAAATACAAATTTATTATTGTTTCCTATAAATAACGTAGCAGAAACCATTTTTTTATCGAATAGTTATCAATTATTTATTAAAAACACAATATTTCGTAGTACAGTCCTTATAGTAGCACAATTCTATTAAATTTCCCTATAAATAAGGTGCCAAGTCACCCTATTAATTTAAATCAGCATATTTATTAATTAACGTAATTATTAATAATATTTTAATGGTGAAATTAATATTAGAATCTATTATTTATCGAATGGTTATCATTTATTTATTAAATGCAATATTTCGTAATACTAACCGGCCTTATAGTAGCACAATTCTATTAAATTTCCCTATAAATAAGGTGCCAAGTCACCCTATTAATATTAAACAGCCTATCAATTAATTAACATAATTATTAATAAAATTGAACTGTAAATCTATTCAGCTTTCCCAAAATCTTAAAAATCCCCTTATAGATCTATAGACTAGCTTAGATTCACCCAATAAGATTATTTTTCCTTTAGAACAAGGTAACAGACGACCCTTTAAATTACCATCAACAACAAAAGAACTAGTTGATTAATATTAAACCTTTTAATGTAGTGTTCTGATAATATCTTATATATTAATCAAACAACTTAACAATGTATATTTTCCTTTAAATGAGGTAAGAAAAACCCTTGTATTTACCTGCAAAGAGCATAGAAAAATTACTAAAAGTCCCACTGCGACTTAAGTAATCGGCTGATGTCTTAATATCCAACATGATGTAAATTTACAAATAAATCAATTAAAATAATTCAAACATTTCCGTTAAAACCTGTTTTTAATCACTGAATTGTTTTTATTTGCACACCGTGAGGCTCAAACCGGTTTTTAACCCTTGAAAAACCGGTCTAACCAGTTTGGCAATTAACGTAAACCGGTCTAACCTGTTTTCCAGGTAGTAGAACCGGTCGAACCCGTTTCGCAGGTAACTCAAAACCGGTTTTTCGCTAGTCTTAAACTGTCAAACATTCAGATTCAGAACGTATGAGTGACTGATTCGCGTTTTTCTTGTCCCCAAATGTAGCGACGGACAAGTTTATGCGAGCCACACTAGGCGTGTACTCAAGGGTTGAAAAGCAACCAATCAGAACCCCCCGTCACGAATGGCTTGTTGCGTCATCCCTTAGCTCCGCCTTGTCGGCACCCCGCCTATTTTTGCATAGGGGATGATAAGTTCTATTATATATATATATATATATATATATAGACTTGATTTTCAAATTGATTTTTGCCGTTAACACGTTATTTCAAAGGATAATGCTGTAAACTTTCAATGTTTGTCTGAATTTCTGAGAAGGGGGATTTTTTATAGGGGGGGAGAGGGGTGTTCTACAAGGGGGGGGGGAGTAGATGATTTGATTTTAAAGGAAATTGTGGTTTGATAACCTGTTAGGTGCAAATAAATAATTAGGTTTTGATTCTATTTCAAAATAGATTCTTTTTTTAGTGGAATATATTTTCCAAATTGGATTTTATGGATTCGTTTAAAAACTGAAGTGGCCTGTACTCGACTTATACGTCCAGTTCCTGAATGTGTTATTTTCGGAATGACGTATGTGTGGAACGCTCTAGAGCCAAAAATAGTGAAACATGAGTACATTTAGTAGGAAAATATTAAATTTCTCTATATAGACAATATATATATTTTGTCCTGGTGTCCATAGATCTAATCGCCAATGTGTGTGTTTGGGGATATATGTCCTGTTGTTCACGGTTGTGTTTTATATCTACAATAATCTTTTTGTATCTATACTATTCGGATACCGAAAGGTTTGGGGGTGAGTGGGGGGTCGTGTGCAGGTCGTGTGGCGACCACGCTTAAAACCACTCTACACACACACACATACACACACACACACAGGGGCAGTGTGCCCAGTCACACAGTTCTATAGGCAAGCCCAACAACCATGGTATATCGGAGTTCACTTCGCGCCACACTGAGTGCCAATTGTCTCCGGGCATTGTCAGGCTAAATTGTCAGCGTATGTCAATTGTCACCAGTGAGCCCGTACCATGGCCTAAACAAATGCTATTGTTAACGGACCTAACAAAAGAAATGAACATCAATGTATTTATTTATATTATCTGTGTGGAGGGTTGGTCGCTTTTGGTTACAGTACACTGGTCGGTTACCACTCCAAAACTTGACTCATGATACTATAGGTACACTATAGAAATATTTGTAGAAGAATATGTTTCAGAAAAATGTTGACGGCGACCGCGATGGGTCTCGCGGTCAAGATACTGAAACTAGGCACTTTTTAGCGGAGCGTCTACTAAATTAATTTAAAACCTTGATTCTGGATTAGGTAATAGGAGGAGGAGGATCTTAGGGTTAAACAAAGCTTAGGTACAAGGCGCCTATGCCTTCAGCTCACCTTATATATGCAATTTATAACTAGTTTTAATTTTTCAAACTTTTTAATAATTTTTTTCTCCCGAACTAGACGGTAGAAAAAATTGATATTATTACTAAATATTCTTTATATAAGTAGGCTTCGATGACATATTTTTAAAGTTTGCAAATATTGTAAATAACTCATTTTTGTTATTGCAAACATTATTGGCGATTATCACATAAATCTAAAAATTATGTGACTATTCGGGCGAACATATGATTATAGCAATACTGCATTTTTAAGTGGATATCCCGCTGGTGGGAATACTAGTGCCTTTATTAGCCTCGACCCCTGTGCCACGTGGCGATCCACCCCGGTGCACAATATGTTTACAGTGATCCTCCACATGTTACGACACGCGAACACTGATTTCAGATTATGATAGTTTTGTAACTTCAATGATTGGTTGATTGTATTCGCTGATTTTTGATATATGTTTCATTATTGTAACCCTGTGCTATATTCAGTGATATGTGAGAATATTTTCTAATACTAGAATATCTGGAGTGGCCTAGTACATACATATTTACAAAGGCGATTTTTTAATAAATAGTACATTTTTCGAAAAACTGATCAAAACGTTTTAGACTAAATTTGTTCTCTGAAGGTACCAAAGCGATTTACACCAAATTTGCTATACATATTATTAGGCATCCCATTTGAATCCCTACGCAGTTTAAATCCAATTGCTTGTGTACTTCCGGAGTTATAGGGCCCCAAAATTTAAAACCCCCCTTAATACGACCCTTATAAAAATAATTAAAACACTTAAAAATTTTACTAATAATTCTAAGATATTTTATATCTACAACATTTCTCCATATTGTTAACCTAAAGGCCATAAAAAATTATTAAATATAATTTTAAATTATTTTAAATTTTTTATATCTATATTTATTATATATAGGTAAAATTAAAAATACACAAAAAATCTACAATGAAATCTAAGATAATTTATATTAACAATATTTCTTCATATTGTTAACCTAAACGCCATAAAAAATTATTGAATATAATTTTAAATTTTTTATACCTATAACAATTTTTCTCTTAGGTAAAATTAAAAATACACAAAAAATCTACAATGAAATCTAAGATATTTTATATTAACAATATTTCTTCATTTTTTTAACCCAAACGACATAAAAAATATTAAATATAATAATTATGAATTTTATAATAATATTTTTATAGCAATAACATTTTTTCGGATTGTGAACCCAAAAACCCTATTAATTTTAGTAATTTAAAATACATATATATGTATTTACTTGGCGAGCTGTAGGCACAGGTGCCTGTACCTAAGTTAGTTTTCCCCACCATAATTTTATTACTGCGAGCTAAAGACATTAGCGCCTGTACCTATGCTAGTTTTCTTGTAAATCCATTATTTAATATTTTATAAAAAGTACCCTACATATTGTAAAAGGTTGGCGGCAACCGCCTAGGCACTTACGGCCAAAATAATTGAACCAGGGACATTTTACAAAAGTGCTATAATATACACACCGTTTTCAGTTTAAGCGACACAAACATTTCCACACGTATATCAATAGATACTAAGGGGTACAGAAAGCATCCGTGTAAGGGTTGCAAATAGCTTCAATCAAGACTTCTATTCATTAGTTCTTTCAGCTGTTAAGTGCTGACAACTGCCTCAAGTGTGAAACACTGACAGTTGCAGAACAAAAGAATACAATTCTTAGTACCGAATAAGCTAAAGGAATCGGTGGTGTGTCTGTAGCAAACCCCCAAAAAGTGGAACAAAATTTGTGCCTTCAACTCCTCTGAAGGTACCGGACCGATTCACACCAAATTTGCTACACATATTATTTAGTATCCTATTTACATCTGTTTGCAATTTAAATTCAATCGCTTGTATACTTCCTGAGTTATAGGGGCTTAAAATTTGGTGCCCCCCTTAATACTGCCCTTATAAAAATAATTTAAACACTCAAAAATTCTACTAATAATTCTAAGATAGTTTATATCTACAAGATTTTTTCGTATTGTTAACTTAAAGCCCGGAAAAAATTAATTGAAATTAAAAATTGCTGCTCGCATCGTATATCTTATCTATAAGGCGAGCTGGACGCATCAGTGCGTACCGAATCTTGTTTAGGTTTTAATTTCGTCAATTGAATACATATAGCATGAGTTTTAATACATTTAAATATCTCTGAAACGGTAACAAATATCTACAAATGTTATAATTAAATGTGGTTTATTTCACAATTGTTTATAACTTTTATTTGAATTATTTTGCTAAATAAATTGTTTAAATATTATGAATATATTATTATATTTATATGGGAATCCAATGATAAGTAATTCAAGGTTTTAAAACGAACAAAAAGTCTTCATTGCAATGATAAATTCTTAATTGGACTAATGAAACATGTTTTATTTGGTTTGGCTGACAGAATATTCGTATATTTCAAATATATTTGTGTTTTTTCCTGTTCAATCGTCGTTTATTATATAAAATCGTATACCACAGTTTATTTTGAGGGTCACAGAAAATTTATGCATTTATATACACGTACATTTATATGTTCGTCTTTATACAAGTAAGTTCACAAAATTTTCTGTGTCTGTTCGAAAAATCAATAAAACTGTAGTTCCAGTATCGGTAGATAGTTTGAAAATTAAGTGTAGTTAATTATTTTGACGCGTTAGTACTTTGTTAATCAATTATTAGGTGTTAAAAACAATTAACAACTTTAAATAATTACGCGGATCGCAACTATTTTATAAATATATCGAGTTTAGACTTAAATGAACGGGAATTTAATCAGGTTTAATAATACACTAATAAAATACATGGATATAGGCACCAATGCCTTCAGCGTGCTGTTTAAATAATTTGGTGCAATATATCTTTTAAATTTATGCAACGTTTTAATTACGTTATTACTAATAAAGTAACTCGATTTATAATCAATAATATTTAGTGCAAAATTACGTGTTTTTGTGTATAAATTTAACCGAAAAAACGAATAATTAAGGTAAGATGTTTATTTATACTTAGGGTCGTTCTGGCATTTATATTTCGCCTTACGGGAGTATAAAATATATATAAAACTATATATTATTATTGTTTTTATATTATAAATGGTACAAAAAACCCAAAAGGCCATAAGGCTTTAAGAAAGTAAAGAAAAAACAAATAAATTTCCCAATTAAAAATATGTCAATTGTTCTGGGCAATCGAGCCTGTTAATGTTGCAATGGGCATATTATAAAACATTTAGTTTGGGTGTTTGGCCGTTGTGGTGGCAAATGGCGTGGTGTGCTAGTGTTCGTGAACACACTAGCACACCAGACAACACACGAAGTTCCGACGTTCCGCCGTTCCGGAAGTGTAGCCATGGGAACCAGGCAGCAACGCCACATCGATTGCCTTCACCACCGCGACGACCGGGGTTCTATACCCGTTCGCCTGCTCCGCCATATACACTCTCTGACGAAATTACTATATTGTAAACCGACGCAAGCACTTTCGCCAAATTTACCTTCCACCTAAGTACTACACAGATTATATGCAATTTTAACCACCCTTACGGGGCAAGATGAAGCTCAAATTATTTGAAATTTATATTTTTAGCTCGCCGTATATGTTAAACTCAAACAGGCTGAAAGTAAGTTTCTATAGTAATTAAATATCGGGGAACTCAAATCTGTTAACGGCGGCTCGATACGATGCACCGTTTTCGAGTTATATGGAAATTTGCATATTTTATCAACTTTAAATCGCACTAACTCAAATTCTATCAGTTTTACATCACTTTAATTAGCATTTTTGGAATCAGCGTAGTCAAATTAATCTAAATATATGTCAAACTCAAAAATATTTGTGCGATTTTTTTGCCGAAAATTTCGTAAGGGGTACCCCTTGCCGTTTTTGCGAAAATCGACGATTTTCACTGTTTTTTCACGCGGTTTGCTGTGGAGGCCGTAATATTATTCCAATCAAGTTGAAAAAATTTGACAATATACACCAAATATAGGTTGTTTGACTGTCCAAATTTCAACTCTCTATCTTTTATAGTTTGTTCGGAAAAAATTCGCAAAGTTTGATAAAAATTTAAAGTTAAAAAAATTCCGTGAAATGGGTCCAAAATTTTTTTTCTTTTCAAACCGGCTGAAACTAAGTTTCTAGAGTAATTAAATATCGGGGAACTCAAATCCGTTAACGGCGGCTCGATTCGATGCACCGTTTTTGACTTATATGCATTTTTGCATTTTATCAACTTCAAAGCGCGCTAACAACAATTTCTAACGGTCTTTCACCACTTTAATTAGCATTTTTGGAATCAGCGTACTCAAATTAATCTAAATATATGTCAAACTCAAAAATAATTATGCGATTTTTTTTCGAAAAAAATGTCAAGGGGTACCCCTTACCGTTTTTGCGAAAATCGACGATTTTCACTGTTTTTTCCCGCGGTTTGCTGTGGAGGTCGTAATAATATTCCAATTAAGTTGAAAAAATTTGACAATATACACTAAATATAGGTTGTTTGACTGTCCAAATTTCAACTCTCTATCTTTTATGGTTTGGTCGGAAAAAATTCGCAAAGTTTGATAAAAATTTAAAGTTAAAAAAATTCCGTGAAATGGGTCCAAAAATTTTTTTCTTTTCAAACCGGCTGAAACTAAGTTTCTAGAGTAATTAAATATCGGGGAACTCAAATCTGTTAACGGCGGCTCGATACGATGCACCGTTTTCGAGTTATATGGAAATTTGCATTTTATCAACTTTAAATCGCTCTAACGGTTTTTACCCCTTGCCGTTTTTTCGAAAATCGATGATAATTATACATAAAATTGATTATAGGGCAAGCTGAAGGCATTGATACATATGCTTAGTAAATTATATAAACAAAATATTACGTTTTTTTTATGGTAAATCGAATTATGGTATCATTATATTCGAAATTAATTAAGTTTCCCGAAAAATTTCCATTTTTATTGTGTGTCCTTATTTATTCTTTCTTTTTTTTTTGTCCTGTTATTTTCAGAACAATACTTGTAAGGTAATTAGGCATATTTTTCAGGCATTGTCTTCGCGATATTTATTACTTTAGTGACGGTTTCTTTTTTTTCGTAACGTAGTCTTATCAGATTGATGTAATGAATACTGTCTTCTGAGGAAAGAATTTTCAATTAAGAAAGTTGCATTCTGATTAAAAATAATTGTTATTTTTAAATTGTATTTTATCAGTTTCGTAAATTAAAAATTCGGGAAAATATCGCTTGGCTTATTGTGTTAAATTTTGGGCATGCGTACAAAGTCTATATAGAATATGGAATTGAAAATAGGATAAAAGGGCATATTGTATGCATGTGTGTGTGTGTGTGTGTGTGTGTGTGTGTGTGTGTGGGTGGGTGTGTATAGAGTGGGGAAAATCATCGTTGCCATTTTCCATACGTGAAAAGTGCCATTGTTATTTTTATTCGCTCGAGTGAAATCGGAACGAATTTATCTTTTTATCACGAATGGATGGTCAAATAATGCACACACACACACAAACATGCAGACACACACACACATACAGACACACACACAGACCACTGTTAACAGATAGGTTTATATAATATTTATTTTGTTCTCTTGTAAGCGTCAAATTTTATCCTAATATTCCTATATATATAACCAATATTGTTAAATATTTATTTATAAATAAATAATAATGCCTGGTTTTTCAATAATTGGTTAAGTGTTGATTAATTGTAACCATTGGTTAAAACTATTTTTCAAACCGAAAGTGCATTTATTGTTCTATCTCCAATATCACTAGAACGGCTACACTTACGGCAAAAATAGTTACGTTCATAATGAAAGATATTAATATTTTACACAACTTTTGTTTGAAAAGTTTCTATAAAAAATGTACTAGTTACGAGAAAATCGCTGTAGAAAATCTTAATATTCTTATTTAGTGACAAATTTGAATTTAAAATTGTATATCTTTAAAACGGCTGCAGTTATGGCAAAAATAGTTATGTTCATAATGAAACATATTAATATTACGCACAACTTTTGTTTGAAAATTTTTTTAAAAAAATGCACCAGTTACGAGAAAACCACTATGGAAAATTTTAAAATTCTTATTTAGTGACAAATTTGAATTTAAAACCGTATATCCCTAAAACGGCTGCAGTTACGGCAAAAATTGTTATGTTCATAATGAAACATAATAATATTTCGCACAACTTTTGTTTGAAAAGTTTTTTAAAAAAATGCACCAGTTACGAGAAAACCGCTACAGAAAATCTGAAAATTCTTATTTATATTATAATCATGAATATATTTTCAACAAAAATGCGAAGCTTTGAGCTTTCGTAAATAATTTCTGACTATTCTGAACATCTGTGCGTGTGTATGTATGAGTATATAATCTGAATGATGAGTGCTTCAGAATATTTCAGACCATGAATATACTGAAATGACAGTAGTTACACCACCAGGCATTTTTCTACCACTTCCAGTGTGAACGCTCTAACAGAAAGTCTGTTAGCGAAAAGATTACCTATCATTATCTCCCAGTATCGCACCACAGTCACGTGAAACCGGTTCATACATTCTTCTTTACTCTTTCACCCAATTTTACAGTATTATAAAAAAAAATATATATATATGTATATATATGTATATATATATATATATATATATATATATATATATATATATATATATATATATATATTCGCTTATCGGCGTTATCACAACGCAGCGCCCGGAGTAGTGCAGAGGCCGGAGAGTGAAGAGTGTACTGGTTGGCGGAAGGCGTGCGCTCCGGGTGAAATTGGTCGCTCCGGGAGAGGAAGTGTCCCGGAGACAGCGGTATCCGCCGGCAGCCCGTTTCCGGGACTCGAACCCGGACCCGACCACTCTACACTCGGCATCGCGCGTCCTAGCTACACTTTCAAACACTAACTGCTCCAATGTGTCCCTCTGTGTATATATATATATATATATATATATATATATATATATATATATATATATATATATATATATATATATATATATATGTGTGTGTGTGTGTCTGAATTTATTTTATTTGTTAACTATTGTTGCATTGAACATGAAAAAATCCGTAAATTATATATATATATATATATATATATATATATATATATATATATATATATATATATATATATATATATATATATATATATATATATATATTAATCAAACTATTTTACATATCTATAAATCAAATTTGTTTTTGAATTGGTATAATTATTATTCTACGCCACTGACTTAAGGGTGGTATGCCCCCCCGCGCAGCCCATGAGCTTCTTTAAGAGGTAGCGGTTGCGATTTCGTGCAAAGCATACAGGAGGGGCCGTAGGGGGGGAGCGGGCGGTAGTTTGAAGGCGTTCTCCGTAGAGACCTGTTAAAGTCTGATAGGTACATTAGATAATTCGTAACGTCAGACACTATATGCGACGTAGCTGTAGGGCTGGAAGGGGCAATACGAGTGGGAAAGGGTGGCAGAGGGTGGGTGGGGGGAGCAATGTGTTATCCGGCTTTAATTTAAAATTAATATAACGTCGAGGCGGCAAGGCCCGGAAATGAGATTCGGGGACGAGCGTGAAGGCATCGCGACGCTTTCTAAGTGCCGGTGGTTGGGGGGTATTTGGGGGGGGAGGGGAAGGTGGGTGTAAATTGTAGCATGAGAGATTGATAAGAGCAGCAGAGGGTACGGGGCTGATAAGAGGAATTGTGGAGGGGGGGGGGGTATTCCAAGGTGTGAAATATATGTGTGTATATTTGTAAATCCAACAAAGTTAAATTAGTTTTGTTTACTATTGTTCGTACCTAGAAGAAGAAGAAGTAAAGCCTTATTTGTTTTCTAAAGATTTGTATTCTACGAATTGCAATATTTAGACACATTCAAGACTCATCCGCTATGTTTTTTTTTACCAGTGCCGGATTAAACGTATTCGGGGCTAATAGGCACATTTTTGGGGCCCTTTTCCATCAAAATGTATAGTACAAAAAATTCATTGCAATAGTCCTTTGACAACATAGATTTTTGTTTCTTTTATTAATTATAATAAACTTATTAGTCAATTATTAGAAAGAAAGTTAAAGTGAAAACGAATAAACACGTTTTCAGTATTAAATAACGAAGTATATAAAACAGAATTTTACTAATAACGTTTAAAAACCACAGTATAAATTTCTTACCTAATACCAGTTTGTATTATCAAAGCGTTCTACACATATATACATTCATACATACACAAACACATACCTCTGGGTGTTTATGTATATATTATATATATATATATGTATATAAATATTTATAAATATATATAAAGGATATTTTACAATATACATAAAATTGCTAACAATAATTAAAATATATTCAATTTAAGCCCAGTTTAGTCACTCAGCGTTAAGTGGAACGTTCAATTATATAACTAATTGCATTAGAAATATTTGGAATGCCCTAATTTTGAAAGAACAGCGTTAATTGAAGCATAAAATTCCTATACATATTTCTAAGTATTTTTAGTTAGATAGTACAATGCGCTCTCTAGCGGCGAAAGGCTGAAACTCAGCTAGGGGAGACATCTGTACGGCGACGCTACGAACTAACAAAAGACGTCGGAACAATGAACCATAGCAAGCGTCGCGCTGGTTCGCGTCCTAAAGGCGGTATTGATTTTTGTTTCCCTTTGAGCTCCTACACATAGGCAATTTCTATTCAAGTTGTTCTGGTTGCCTACCCTCTTAAATTATATATATATATATATATATATATATATATATATATATATATATATATATATATATATAACAAAGTAAAAATTAAGCTTATGTAAACGTCCGTATTTGAATAAAACAATAAATTTAAAATATGAATATTCTTAGAATAATAAATCCGCGCATATGAGACCAAAGAGCATCTTTGCACTGCAATAGATTCCAGTAACTATGACTAATACACGGTATTTCCGTTCTGGAATGGTGGTGCCACACGTCCCTGCCATTTCCGGTTCCCGCAGGCGCCCCTACTGCCCCCCCACATAGAATACCAGTCGTTATTTGGGGGGCGAAACCTTTATTCATCTTTAACTAACTTTATAAAATATACATTTGCAAACTACTCCCCCTCATCTCCCCCATGCGTTATAATTTGTTACATAAAAATATAACCATTAATTCTTACTTTAACGATCTTACAGATTTGCAATTATAATCCTTATTTTAAAGTTTCTATAACCGTATATTGTAAATGTAAGCCGTTAGCTCATAGAACTTCTATACTATAGCAGTAAAAGAGACCGCAAGTTAGTTATAACTTGCCGGCTAATGCCTCATCGCTAGCCGGCAAGCTAAACCAGCTATTGGGGCTCAAATTAGAAATCGTTTTCTCTGCCGTTCGGCTATAAGACTATACCCAGTACTCCTTTAGCAGAACAGTATTCACCTCACTAAAACCGTTGTAATTCTTGTATTTTACGAGCAATGGTGCTGTAAATTTATTTTTAGATAAACAATACTTTAAGTATGAAAATCTGAAGAGCGGAATTTGTGTATGTTAATTAGTTTTTCGTTTATAATTTACTGCATGTTTCATTTATGTATACGAAACTTATTGTTAGCACTAATGGTTATGGCACGTGTTTGAAACTTGAAAATACGCATGTTCAAGCGTACAAATCATAAAAAGCCCTTTGTTTTATCGACAATTGTTCTTTTATTTGTCACCCTTTGCCCTAAACACGTGTCTTTAGTTTAAAATTTTTATTTTTTTTTGTTTACGTATGGTGCTAATAGGTGTTATAAATATTTTAAAGCCCTTTTAGTGATAAAATACCACGCATAGAATATGTTCCCTTGTCAGTTAGTTATATATACGCAAATATGATATATTTGAATATTAATTAGTATTAGATATATATATATTTTTTAATTTGAAGTAATATGGTTAATGTGCCAGTAAATATACATGTACCTATGAAGGAACAGTTTTAATCGATGCTAAGATTTGATTTATATTTAAATATGACTCACCACATTTCGAGGCAGTCCTGGTTAGGGATTCTGATAGACTGTTGTATCCTTTAGGAGATCCTACATGATTATGAGATGATTTTTCATTACGGTCTTGCCCTGAAATCAATTAAAACAATTTTTTAATTCTCCCTTAATGAGAAATAATTGTTTCTCCCGGCTTTTTGTTTATTTTTTTGGACAAAGTCTTAAATAGTAGTATTATTATCAGAAACTAATTTCAAACTCAACATTTAAACGGAATTACACGTTTTGAGCTACTCTGAATTGATTTAATTGGATGTTAGTCGTCGTTCCTCTGAAGGTACCGAACCGATTTGAACCAAATTTGCTACACATGTTATTTAACATTCCATTTGGACCCCCTCGCAATTTAAATATAATCGCTCGTATACTTCCCGAGTTATAGGGCCCCAAAATTTACAACCCCCCTTAATACTGACCTTATAAAAATAATTAAAACATCTAAAAATTCTACTAATAATTCTAAGATATTTTATATCTACAAGATTTTTTCATATTGTTCACCTTAAGGTCTAAAAAAATTAGCAAATTTCTAACACTGGTACTACTTTACGTAATTTAAAGGAGTACTCAAATCACGGTAAATACTGCAGCTCCTTTAGTATTACCGGCAAGCTAAATAGTATACTGAATAATTATAAATATGTAATGTCGAATATTCGCGTATTTCGGTACAGGAATCGATATAAAGCTATTTGATCTGTATACATATAGCAGGGAGGGCGTTACTCAAATTGATAGTGACGTATATCCGGTAGCTAATTGACGTGTGCGCCGTGATTGATGCCGCACATCCGGCCGCCATGTTTGTTTTATGTGGTTAATTGCAGTGGCGGGATTCGAAGCGAGCACCTATAAAATAGATGGTATATTGGTATACCCAAGGTATATAATACCGATATATCATAAACGAAGCCTCGTTTGTTTGACTGAAGCAAAAAAGGGCATTTTTCATTGCACGGGTCAATAACGGATGCTTGGGTCAAACTGTATTGTGAACCAAAAAAAAAAAATATATATATATACATGACAACATATATTGATTTAAACCAATCAGATTGAGACAAATATATGTAGAAAACATAATTTGCATATTTGTAAAAGTATTGGCGATAAATCTAATTGTTTTTTAAATCTATTTAGTTAAAACTACGTAAAAAAAGTTTTTTTTTATAAAATCACTTAAAAATTCTATTATTAATACGTTTTAAGGCCCCTAAAATGTTTAGATTTATGTGCTGTATTCACTGTAGTAACAATGCTCGTTAATTGTGGCTGGATCGTTTTAAATAACGACCTTTTGGCACGAGATCGCCAAGCGATTCCCTTTTCGTGTTCATATTACGTGGGAACTATCGCTTCTCGATTTCTTTCGACTGGTCACAAGGGGGGCTTTGTACATCATCGAAACCCGCCCTACATCGTGCCCTAATTGGTTAAATGGCTTGGAGCATATGCTTTTGTACACCCCTGGGTCGCATGTCAACATTTGGACAATAAATAAAGAAAGGAAAAAGAACATTATATGTTTTATAATCGGTTGTGTGTCTGACAAAATTTGTGCATTCTACTCCTCTGAAGGTACCAAAGCGATTTGAACCAAATTTGGTACACATGTTATTTAACATCCCATTTGAATCCCTACGTAGTTTAAATTCAATCGCTTTTATACTTCCCGAGTTATAGGGCCCCAAAATTTACAACCCTCCTTAATACCGCCCTTATAAAAATAATTAAAACACTAAAATATCCTACTAATAATTCTAAGATATTTAATATCTGCAAGATTTTTTCATATTTGTAACTCTAACGCCATAAATAAATATTATAATGTTGAATTTGAATCGCTCGTAAGAACAAATTTGTGCCCTCTACTTCTCTGAAGGTACCGAAGCGATTTGAACTAAATTTGGTACACATGTAATTTAACATCCCATTTGAATCCCTACGTAGTTTAAATTCAATCGCTTTTACACTTCCCGAGTTATACGGCCCCAAAATGTACAACCCCCCTTAATACGACCCTTATAAAAATAATTTAAACACCCAAAAATTCTAAAAATAATTCTAAGATACTTTATATCTACAAGATTTTTTTGTATTGTTAACTCTAACGCCATAAATAAATATAATAATGTTGAATTTTAATCAATCGTAAGACCAAATTTGTGCCCTTTACTCCTCTGAAGGTACCCAAACGATTTGAACCAAATTTGATACACATGTTATTTAATATCCCATTTGAATCCCTACGTAGTTTAAATTCAATCGCATGTATACCTCCCGAGTTATAGGGCCCGAAAATTTAGAGCCCCCCTTAATACTGCCCTTATAAAATAATTAAAACACCCAAAAATTCTAATAATAATTGTAAGATATTTTATGTCTACAAGATTTTTGCATATTGTTTACTCTAACGCCATAAATAAATATTATAATGTTGAATTTAAATCGGTCGTAAGACAAAATTTGTGCCCTCTACTCCTCTGAAGGTACCGAAGCGATTTGAACCAAATTTGGTACACATGTTATTTAATATCCCATTTGAATCCCTACATATTTTAAATTTAATCGCCTGTATACTTCTCGAGTTATAGGGCCACCAAAATTAAGGAAACTATTATATTGTAAAGGACAGTCAATAATTTTCTATTTGAGAAATTATCACAATAACAACGTTGTATTTTATTTGCAGTGTAAAAGAATGTTAGAAAAATGAGTTTTAGATAGTGTCAAGCAGTAGTTCGCACGCTTCCCGCGCCCGGTGTTGGCGGCGTGACTGTCGACTTCCGGGACACCCAGATAACGTAATAATTACAGGCTGCCAACATCACAAACATTTAAAATACACACGGCTGATAAATACAATTTTTTATTATATTTTTCTACCCCAGTTGTTGATAGCGAATATAAATCAAAAAAATAATTATCACTTTTTTGTGCAAACAATGGAGCCCTTAATTAGTATATTTTTGTCTGGTTTGCCCTTCAAAACCTTATAGTGAAAACGTTTTTGTATCATTAGAGCGTTTGAGATGCAGTACGGAGGTTTATAAGTTGGCGGGAAGTGCCTGAGCACTTCCCGCCAACTGAACAACCTTGCGGAGTCTAAACACACATTAATTTCAATTTTATTTTTTGTACTATCAATCTAATAGTTTTGGTTCTACCTTTAATGTGTTTATATGTTTAAAAAAAATGTGGTGTGGCCTGTACTCGACTTTCATATACAAACCAACTGTTAAACCAATAAATACGCCAAATTATGATTTTAAATCAACTATAAATATTAATATTTATTTACTACAGATACATTTAACTATTTAAGGGTTAAATTTTTCTATATCTAACCCCGAAAAAAGCTCTTAAAATGTTTGAATACCTAATGCGTCTACTAGGGTTTTTTATATTTAACTTTTTTAGTACTTTTTACACCAAAATAAAGTGTTAGAATTGACAAAAGATACGTGTCAATAGCGACTATCTTTTCACATTGGGGTGAGTACAGGGGCGCGAATCCAGCGGGGGCATTCGGGAGCACACAATAGTTTGATATATGAGGTACAATCTAAGCCAAAAATATGTTTCAAAATACACAAATATTTAATGTTTCAAGAACGAGTATAATAATAAAAGATTTATTTAGCAAAAACAAGCTAAGGTACAACGCACCTATGCGTCCAGCTCGCCTTATAATATATGCGATATGCGAGCAGAGGTTTTTAATTATTATGGCCTTTTGGTTAACAATTTGAAAATATGTTTGATCCAAGAATGCTACAGACACACGACCGAGCACAAAACATTATAAATATATATATATATATATATATATATGTATATATTTAACCCCTCAGGTGATAGTTCGCCATTTGCAAAGTACGCTCGCTTCCGGTTGAGGCTCCTGCGCGTATTTCCGGCGCGGCCATCTTGTGTCTTGTGAAAAATAAATCAAGATTTTGAAGTCTGCAAACAGTCGCATAGGGATATTTTTTATTATTATTATATTCTATTGTGGTTTCTCACAGTTTTTTTTTTATTCTTTAGACGAACTTTTCTTTTGTTAACCATTTGCGTAGCTTTTCTTTTTTTCTTTATTCTTATATTCTTTGAATTTATAATTCCAGTTCTTGGTGACTATTTTTCTCTTGTCATTTCTTTTTTTTTATTTTGTTTTCGTTCTTTCAGTATATTCTTTTCGTATTTTATTTGAATTTCATTGCGAAATTTTAAATTTAAGAGAATTCGCGATTGTAATATCGCCAAATAATGCGCGTCGCTGTAAAATTTACGACGTCATAGAGAAAATGTAAATGTATATTTTACTCGTATTATTCAAAGTTATGGGACAAATTTTATGGGCGCTTTTACTGTTTTAACTAGAAATTCTTTAAGTTCTTAAGGCTTAAGGGTTAAACTTTCCGATTTAAAGCTGAAAAACTATATAATACTCAATACTAGAAGTCAGTCAAATTCATAATTTTCCGTTAAAATATCATTTTTTTCACGATTAAAATTCAATTCAATTTTATGTGCGATTTTATTGTTTTATCTAGAAATTTCCGTAGCAGTTTTCTCGTAACTGGTACATTTTTTAAAGAAACTTTTCAAACAAAAGTTGTGTGAAATATTAATATCTTTCATTATGTACATAACTATTTTTGCCCTAAGTGTAGCCGTTCTAGTGATATTCGGTTTTAAATTAAAATTGCTCACAAATGTATATCATGACAATATGAATAAGTATTTTAAGATTTTTCATAGCAGTTTTCTCGTAACTGGTACATTTTTTGAAGAAAGTTTTTAAATAAAAATTGTGCGAAATATTAATATCTTTCGTTATGTACTTAACTATTTTTGCCCTAAGTGCAGCCGTTCTAGTGATATTCGGTTTTAAATTAAAATTGCTCACAAATGCATTTCATCACAATATAAATATGTATTTTAAGATTTTCCGTAGCAGTTTTCTCGTAACTGGTACATTTAAAAAAAAAAAATTAAATAAAAAATGTGCGAAATATGAATATCTTTCATTATGTACATAACTATTTTTGCCATAAGTGCAGCCGTTTTAGTGATATTGGAGAATGAACAAAATATATGAATATGTGTGCTAACTAGGGTAACTTAGTTGTTTTCAAAAATGAATTATTAGTAAATGGTACATTTTTTCAAAATGACTTTTAAACAAAAGTTGCTTGGAATTTTAATATCTTTAACTTTAATAAGAATAACTTTTTCTCTAACTCATACCGTTTTCGAGATATTCAATAATTAGTAACCTTCGCGGTTAAAATACTTTTCAAAAATGGAAAGATTTCGTTCTCAAAATAAATAAAACTTAAATTCAAAACATTATATTTATATATTTAACTGTGTTAAATGTAGAGCGTTCACACACGTCTTATAAGTAACATATATATTTCTTATTGCGGTCTATTATTATTGTGATTCAAAAACTAATTTTAATTCATTACGTATAAAGAATTTAAAAATTAGTAGTGACATGAAGAGTACAATATTGATTGTATATACACTTTAAAATCCCACCAAAACGAACGCATTTCACGGGGTAATGTAACTGCAACCTATCATTTATGTATCAAGCACGTATGATATCTACTAGTTTGAGATCTCATATTCCCACGAGCACGAGATAGTTGCGAATGTATCGAATGGCTGGTAGGGCGCCACGCGACAGACCGCGGCCAATCTATCAATTACCGCGCAAGTCATGCCTCATCTCCCGGTATAGTTAACCACCAGGGCGTGTCGGACAGGCATAACAATACGAACACCCTGTATATGTATCTCTATCATCTCATGTGATGATTTGCTATTGTGTCATGAGATATATATATGTTACGGGTGGTCTGTCTCCCTCACTATGTTTGCTATTATTCTGTATTATGAAGCACCCATTATAATATTTATTTATTTATATATATATATATATATATATATATATATATATATATATATATATATATATATATATATATATATATAAATGGGATTAGAGTCAAGTAAATATTAGTGATTTTAAACCTAAAAAAAAATATATATATAATAGATTTCGAATAAATACGAAAAGCAAGCTTATGTACAACGCACCTATGGGTCCAGCTCGCCTTATAAGTAATATATGCGATATGCGAGCAGCGATTTTTAATTATTATGGCCTTTTGGTTAACAGTTTGAAAATATGTTATAGATATAAAAAGTCGTATAATTTATTGTAGATTATTTTAATAAAAAACAAGCTTAGGTACAACGCACCTATGCGTCCAGCTCGCCTAATAAGTAATATATGCGATGCGAGCAGCGATATTTAATTATTATAGCCTTTTGGTAAACAATTTGCAAATATGTTATAGATATAAAAAGTCGTATAATTTATTGTAGATTATTTTGATAAAATACAAGCTTAGGTACAACGCACCTATGCGTCCAGCTCGCCTTATAAGTAATATATGCGATATGCAAGCAGCGATTTTTAATTATTATGGCCTTTTGGTTAACAATTTGAAAATATGTTATAGATATAAAAAGTATTACAATTTATTGTAGATTATTTTGATAGATAAACAAGCTTAGGTACAACGCACCTATGCGTCCAGCTCGCCTAATAAGTAATATATGCGATGCGAGCAGCGATTTTGAATTATTATAGCCTTTTGGTTAACAATTTGCAAATATGTTATAGATATAAAAAGTCGTATAATTTATTGTAGATTATTTTGATAAAATACAAGCTTAGGTACAACGCACCTATGCGTCCAGCTCGCCTTATAAGTAATATATACGATGCGACCAGCGATTTTTAATTATTATGGCCTTTTGGTTAACAATTTGAATATATGTTACAGATATAAAAAGTCTTACAATTTATTGTAGATTATTTTGATGTAAAAACAAGCTTAGGTACAATGCACCTATGCATCCAGCTCGCCTTATAAGTAATATATGCCAATCGAGCAGCGGTTTTTAATTATTGTGGCCTTTTGGTTAACTTTTGCTTAAGTGCATATTTTAAAATACAAAATTATAATATTTACTAATTTTTTATGGCCTTTGAGTTAAAAATATGAAAAAATCTTATAGAATTTTTGGGTGTTTTAATTATTTATATAAGGGCAGTATTAAAAGTAAAAACGTGATTAAAACGATAACCTAAACTTTGCAATATGTTGGCGGCCAGCGGCGAGTGCACTAGCCGCCAAGTAAAATCAATCATGGCCCCATTAGATAATAAACAATTTTCACATCTATTAAAACAACTGTTATTGGTTGACAAGTTAACCAATACGCTTCCACTTGGTGTCCTAAGACCCAAATCTCTTGTAAGTACAAAGGCCCGAGCTTTTCCCGTAATCTAGCTACTAAATCTGCAATGGCGACTAAGCTTCACTGCACATTCAACCCCACTGGTTAGACAAAGAGCTTATAAGCTCATCACCGATAAAGCCGCGACGCGTAGGTGGAAAAGAGACACTATATCAACCAATAGGGGGCGGCGACATGTTACTATAGCAACCGCCTCCCTGCTCCATAACACCATCTTACACTAGATCGCTTAAGATTTTTACGCATTTTATAATTAAACTTACCATGCGATCGTTTTATTTCTGTGTCATCCCTCGTCCTGGCGATGTCCTGGAGGGAGTCCTGGGGGCGGCTAGAGCTTGCTACACCGCTGTAAAGGTCGCTGAATGCGCTACCAGCCCCTAAAAACCCACTACGATCCTGGAACAACATACATTAATTATTAAAATAGAAGTATCGTAAAACGATATAACGCTCTTTGGTTAGGCGAATAATGAAAACTATATTTATATAAATAAATTTGAATGAAGTATGTTTAGTTTAAAAGTGGGTAGGATTTGGGGGGTTACCTGTAGGGCGGCCTTGGCCTTTTCTACGCTCTGTTTAAGTTGCTCGAAGGTACTAGGGTTGCAGAAGCGATAGGCAGGCCAGTCGGGAGGTGCAGCCGCGAACTCCTCCGACTTGATGCCCGGGCAGCCGGCAGTGGTCGTGGGGGCACGTTTCAGCTCCAACGCCGATTGGTAGGAGCACGAACTCTCGTACATCGTTGCTTTACGACGTAACGGACACTTTTTCCTGTAATTTGACACAACAAAAATGAAGATACTACAAAGAACATTACATATATACATAATACATCGTCAGGCATTTTATAGTCTACTGTTATATACAAGTTATATTAAAAAAAGAAATGTTTTAATCGTTCTATGAAACTGGGGTAGCATAAACCTTTTATCTCGTCGCCCTGAATCCAAAAATATATATAACTTATGGATGTTAGTGCGTCGCTCGTAAAACCAAATTTGTGCCCTTTATTCCTCTGAAGGTACCGAAGCGATTTGAACCAAATTTGCTACACATGTTATTTAACATCCCATTTGAATCCCTACACAGTTTAAATCAAATCGCCCGTATACGTCCCGAGTTATAGGGCCCCAAAATTTACAACCCCTCTTAATACGACCCTTATAAAAATAATTAAAACACCTAAAAATTCTAAGATATTTTATATTTTTAACATTTTTGCATATTAATAACCCAAAGGCCTTTTAAAAATTATGAAATATAATATTTTAAAACTAAAATTGTATAAACGACCGATCCATTAAACTGAGGTGGCATAACACTTCTGGTTGAAAAGTACCTCAATTGACTTAGTATGTCTTGTTTAGGCCGTATTAAAATGACGTTTATTAGGCGGAAATGTGATTATGTTGTTAATAAATTGGGCGGAAGTTAGAATTTATTTCATGAATTATTTTTTTACTGACAGCAAAATTTAAATAGGTAATATTTATTTATAGTTCAAATTAATATTATTTCATTAAAGTTATTATTATTATTATAACTAAGTAAGACTTTTTTGGAATATTTTAAACGGCGGATATGTCGTAATATACATTTAAAAATATGTAGATTTGGTCAAATTACTGATTAGTGCTTCCTTTTATTAAACAAAATATGCAACATTATTTATAAAGTCACTAAATATTTTTAAACGAACGCGAAACTAAATAAATTTTATTTCAAGGTATTTAAAGTTTATTTTTGTGAACGCGATTTTAATAGCTATATAAATTATAGTTCTAATTTAATTTTCTTGTATATATCCGTTTCCGCTAAAAACATTTCAATTTAAATTGTAATATTTTCCTGTTTTAAACTCATCGCATTTCAGTGAATTTCACACTGAATATTAATTACATTTCCTGTCTGGGACACGTGTGGTTGGATGCCGTAACGTACTGTTTGTTTATAACCATAATAATTAAAACGAAGTACCGAAGAAGCTAAAGCATTTGGTCGTGTGTCTGTATCATTTTAGAATAAAACAAAAACTGTTTGTCTCGTCGCCGTTAGACCAAACATATAATTCACATACTTAAATGTTTTGTGCTTCCTACTCCTCTGAAGGTACCAAACCAATTTACACCAAATTTGCTACACATATTATTTAACATCCCATTTGCATCCCCCTCGCAGTTTAAATCCAATCGCTCGTATACTTCCAGAGTTATAAGCCTCCAAAATTTCTAGCCCCCCTTAATACTGACCTTATAAAAATAACTAAATCACCCAAAAATTCTACTAAAAATTCTAAGATATTTTATGTCTACAAGATTTTTTCATATTGTTAACCCAAAGATCCTAATAATTAAAAACCGCTGATTGTGTATCGCATATATAACTTAATAGGCGAGCTGGACGCATAGGTGCGTTGTACCTAATTTTTTTTTTCTATAAAAATGATCTACAAAGAATTGCAAGTCTTTTTATATGTACAACATTTTTTCTAATTATTAACCAAAAGGCAATAATAATTAATAACGCTCGCATCGCATATATTACTTATAAGGCGAGCTGGACGCATAGGTGCATTGTACCTAAGCTTGCTTTTTATTAAAATAATCTACAACGAATTGTACGCCTTTTTATATCTATAACATTTTTTCAAATTGTTAACTCAAAGGATATAATAATTAAAAACCGCTGCATATTATTTATAAGGCAAGCTGGATGCATAGGTGCGTTGTACCTAATCTTGTTAATAGTGTCAAAACGTATAATTAAATAATTTAGAACTAGTATTCCCAATATTACAAATTAAAAAAAAAATGTTTAGTTAAAAGGTAGTGTATGTTATAAAGTTGACCGTCAGTGGCTTGGGGGTTGCCGCCAACACTATAGCGCTTTGCGGGGTTATTAAATTATATGTACTTTACCTCATTTTCAACGAATTTAAGCCTTATAGAACACTAAATTATTAAACTATAGTCACTTATGTGTTATAAATACAGTAATAACACTACTTTACAACGAAAAACAATTAGATTTGTTTGCACTAGGTTAAAAAAAATATATTTAGTTTTATTAATAATTGAATAAAATTGCGCATTTAGTAAATATAATCACAATATTAATGCGCGTATTTTTACATAAATTGAGCAGGAAATTTAGCATATTTAACATAAATTATCACAGTTTAAAATCGTGTTTATTTACAATTACACTAAAAAAAAAAAAACTTTGGTTTAAATTCACTAGTTTAAACACTTAATATTTTCGATTTTGACGATCACTGAGTATATTTAAGCAATGTCCATGGACAATATGACAGTTGTACGTTAGTTTGGCAAGGCAATGTGTCTGTGCCTGTGTGTGTGTGTGTGTGTATATAAGTTTACTTCTATATAACATGAGTATGACTCGATTGTCAGTATCCTGTAGTTTCAATTAACGCATAAACGAATATGTGTTTCACAGGAAGCGGCCTGCGACCCGCGGTTGTGCACAAATCATCTAATTTTTGTCACTCGGGGGGGCGGCGGGTACGGGGGGGTACTATAAACTGTTCAATTTTTACTTTCTTCACACTCTACAAAAAGATTTAATTTTAAAAGTTTAAATTTACAGTTTGTAGTTTATAGGAAATCTATTTTTGTAAACGTATATTAAATCGCGATAATCATAATTGATTCTTGTTACTTTCTTACCATTTTGAATACGGCACTATAATAGATATTGGCATATATTATAATCAGACTAGAATCCAAATGTGGGTAAATTACTCTCAGATTGTAATTAATTTTAAATTAAGAATTACACAATTATTTAGATTTTGAAAAATTGCAATTTACAAGAAATTGCGAGTAGTTGTAATTTACAAAATTACAATTTTGTCATTGAAAATATGTAATTAAATTACTTCAATTACAAATTACTTATTATTATAAATAACACAGGGATTGACTGTATTTAATTAATTTGTAATTGCAAAAGTTATTGTAATTGCTTCTCCAATTGGAGTATTTTAACAATTGTATTTGTTTTTAATTACAGAAAATTCGTTCTTTTTGCGTATGTTACTAAATTAAATTACAAATTACAGTAATATTTATGTAATTGTAATTTTAAAAATTACATTTTTTTTTAATTGCAAATTTGTTATTAAATTAATTAAATTATTTCAATTACACATGGTTTTTCTGTAAAATTAAACATGGAAAATGGGAATATTAAAAATAATCTAACAGATTAAATTAATTTCCAATAGTAAACGTAATTGTAATTGATTCTCCAGTTAGAGTAATTACACAAAATGTAACAATTGTATTTGTTTCTAAATACAGAAAATTCTTTGTGCAAATATAATTAAATAGAATTACAAATTGTAATTGATTCTCCAGTTACAGTAATTAAACAAAATATAACAATTGTATTTGATTCTAAATACAAAAAAATTATTTTCGCAAATGTAATTAAATCAAACTACAAATAACAATAATATGTGTACGTAATTTAATTAAACCTAAGAATTTATCGTAAATTTTACAATTAATACACTTATTAAATATATTTCTTACCTTAAATATTAACAGCAGTCAATTTTGCAACAAATTGGCATAACTCCAGCACAAATCACTCGCGAAAACGTTGCAAAAAGTCTTAAGTCCACAATTGAACCATTTAAATAATTCGAAAATAGTTTTAAAAAAATAACACAATTGTCTCTATCACAAATGGCGGTTTAAAATATCCTGAAAGTGCATCTTAAGCGTCGCATAACATTGCCGCTTACGTAGAGCTTACAGTAGCCTCCAAATATTTATTAATGCAAATATAAATCACATTATTTTAAATATATAAAATAATATTCACTAAATAATTATTTATATTTTGTAATATTATAAGTGGTTAAGGAATTTTAATTAAAAATTGTTTTAACCACTTTGAATTAATCTCAAATTAAATAATAATTAAATCAAGATTACGTATAAATCGAATACTTTTTAAATATAATTACAAATCCACAATTGTTTATTTGTATTAAACTATTATATTAATTATTAAACTCTCGCGAATTCTCTGTTTGTAGTTTGATTAGTTGAGGTTTAAAATTCCTGCAAACTTAGTTTGCAACTAAAACAAATGTCCGCGTTGTCGTGGCAGGAAATCGGTGTGTCCCTGCAACGGGGTGCAGGAAGTGTTCAGGCAGGTCCGCAGGAACACGACGCGCCAACAGGAATGGCAGGAAGAGCAGGAAGCAATATCGCAAGTAGTGGTTCCTACAGCCCTGGCTCTGGCCAAGGCGGGACAGTTAAACTACCCCCACCAGCTCAACTAGGGGTTGATACGTTTGGTCGAATAGTACCCCTGTACCTTCATACTGGTGCCGCTGGTTTAGTACCCCTTCTTCTACCTGTACTTTTTGCTACAAGTCTATATATAATATATTTACTTTCTTATACATTAAAACAAAAATAATCCACCTTTTAGTTTAAAAGGATTAGTCAATTTCGAGAGTCCTTGAATCCTGTGTGTGTGAAAGAGAGAGAGGGAGACAGTGTGTATGTGAACGCTGTACATAAAATACAGTTAAACATAAAAATATGTTATATTCCGGGAGAATGTGGTATTTGCCGGTCACCGACGGTGCATTGACGGTCAATTGAAATTACTACCCCGCTCAAAATTATTGTTTTAAGAAAAATTAAATTATCTATATCGGTTTTCTCGTAACTGGTACATTTATTAAAAAAACTTTTCAAACAAAAGTTGTGTAAAATATTTAAATGTTTCATTATGTACCCAACTATTTTTGCTATAAGTGCAGCCGTTTTAGTGATATTGGTGAAAAAACAAAAACTCATAAATGCAGTACTATATGAGAATATTAAAATTTTCTATATTGGTTTTCTCGTAACTGGTACATTTCTTAAAGAAACTTTTCAAACAAAAGTTGTGCGAAATATTCATATGTTTCATTATGTACATAACTATTTTTGCCATAAGTGCAGCCGTTTTAGTGATATTGGTGAAAAAACAAAAACTCATAAATGAAGTACTATATGAGAATATTAAAATTTTCTATATTGGTTTTCTCGTAACTGGTACATTTCTTAAAGAAACTTTTCAAACAAAAGTTGTGTAAAATATTCATATGTTTCATTATGTACATAACTATTTTTGCCATAAGTGCAGCCGTTTTAGTGATATTGGTGAAAAAACAAAAACTCATAAATGAAGTACTATATGAGAATATTAAAATTTTCTATATTAGTTTTCTCGTAACTGGTACATTTCTCAAAGAAACTTTTCAAGCAAAAGTTGTGCGAAATATTCATATGTTTCATTATGTACATAACTATTTTTGCCATAATTGCAGCCGTTTTAGTGATATTGGCGATTGACTAAAAACTCATAAATGCATTACTATATCGGTTTTCTCGTAACTGGTACATTTTTTAAAGAAACTTTTCTTACAAATGTGCGAAATATTTATATATTTCATTTTGTACATAACTATTTTTGCTATAAGTGCAGCCGTTTTAGTGATATTAGCGAAAGAACCAAAACTCATAAATCTATTACTTTAAATAGGTAATTAATAAGTGTTCTATAATTAAATTTGTTTGCCAAATACAGTTTACTGAATTGTTTTAAAAATCGGTGTGTTTACTTGGTCCTGAAAGCCACGTGAGCATCCTGAAAAGTACATCTAGCGCATGGCGGCTCATCGTTGCTCAGGCTTGCGCAATACGCGTAGGCGTGGTTTATTTAATACCCCTGATGTAGCCAAGGGGTAGGTATTTAGGGGAAGTACAGATAACTCTGGTATCATCGTTGTGTAAAAGCACTTATAAATTCAATTGTCATAGTTTAGTTTTAGAATTTACGCACGATTAATTACATTTTTTAGTAATTTACAAATAAATAATTACTAAATTTACGTATTTAAGTATTTCGTAGGTGTTTATATTTATTTATAAGCATATACAGAGCTTAAAGCTCAACAGGTAAATGCGTGAGTGCGCTTTCGTGAGATTTAAATCGGATTATAATCGGTTAATACAATGCCAACACCTCCGTAGTTCATTCGTTCGCTGCTAACCGGATTTTAAACAACAACCTGTTCCCAAAAGTTATATATATATATATATATATATATATATATATATATAATTAAAATAAAAGAATCATATTTTAGTTTGCCCTAAAATTGATATAAAAAGGTTTGCCGAGGTTTTAGTTTCAATCATCGTTGACAGCGGGTTACAAATCAAAGTCATATTAAATTAATATCTACAGTATCGTTAACAAAAGCTTCCCTTCTCCGTTTAACACTGACCGCAAAACCGGTTTGGAAGTCGACTTACCAGGTGTATTACCACACCCTAAACTCGTGCGGGTGATAATTAAATAGTATCAGCTGCTCAGGTGTCATGCTTCATTAATTAAACAATTTTATCGCTGTTAATTTGATTTTAAATGGCAAGAGATTTTGTTTACATGGAAAATAGTCTAATTTCTTTCGAAAATATAGTGGCATATATGTGAAAGTGGCTAGCTTAAGTATCCTGGCCGCTAGACCCACCGCAGTCACCGCCAACATTTTCCACCAAGTAGGGTAAAAAAAAAGAGTGATAGAACTTCGATTTTTACGCTCAATTTTTCGTGATCAAAGTCCGCAATCTTCAAGACGAATAAACGGAAGTCATTTATGGGCAAATTGATGAGTAATTACGAGTGAACGATCAAAGGATCAAATCACAAACACTGTAGCACAGGATAGCGCATCATTATACTATACTTGAGTTGAATAGGGGCAGTATTCAGCTTCGATGAAGCATATTTTAATCTTTGGTGACACTTTTTTGTAATCGGTGCAACTGAGAGTTAAATATTTAATTGTAGATCGATTTTTGTTATTTACACTTCGGCAAATCGTATAATTGACTTATTACATATATGCAGTTATGAGTTTAAGAGATTTGAACGGAAATAAAATAGACTCAAATCAGTTTTTATTTTGTGAGAAAGATTCTTATTTCTGTAGTACAGTAAATTATATCTGGGGGTTGCTAAGATCGCGTGTTGACACTTTGTCCAATGTCTGACGTCACTTCCGGTCGTGTACCGACCAAGCCAAGCCTGCAGATCGCCTTAGCTGACCCTAGTCAAAGAATAAACGTTCTTAAAATCTGGTTTATGCATTTTTTCTCCATGTTTGTAATAATATAATATAAATATTCTACCAAATGAAGGAAACGAAGACAATACTAGTAATTAAATGATTACTAAGTGTAATTATTAATTAATTAACGAATAACAAATTAATTTGTGTTTCAAAATGAGTCAACACTTAAAATTGTGTGTGTGTCAGCAAATAAATGTAAGAAAACAGCTTAATTCTTTTAACAATTCCATTAATAAAATTCACTGCAATAAAAATAATAGAAAAACAACAATAACAAAATAAGTGGACATAGTATATAATGTAAGTACTCATGTATCGTGACGAAATTACTGTCACAGTGACAGTTGACAATGACCGATAGTCATGAGAAACGAAAATTTGAATTTGATTATATTCAAAGTTGCGAAGCAAATTCTATGCCGCAATTAATAATCTACATAAGCAAATGTTTCGTGTTCGATTCGATTTGTTCTAGTGTAATTAGGGCTTGGAAAGTTGTTGTATATTGCAGACTGATATTAAATATATATTATACTTAAATATTTCTTTTACATAAGTTTTCTGAACTTATTATAATTATTATATTTATTCTAATCGACTTATGTTTTTCTATATTTAAATTTTTTAATATTGTTCTGCTATTTTCGTAACTAGTGGTGAAATAAAGCTGTATTTAATAACATAATAAGCTAAATGGTAATATTTCAGAGTATTACCGTGGAGTATTGGTTCGTTTGGCATATATATTTCTAGTAAAAACTATGATTTAAAAAGTCGAGCACTCCACATTTTTGATTTTTCATTCAAGAAAGTCCAGTATGTAACATAATATTGTTTTTAAATAGTTTTAATATTGTTATTGATTGCGCATGTGGATTACAATAAATGGTAATGTAAATCTGAGATAATTCGCACCCCATTACAACTGTATTGAATATATTTTGGTGTAACGAATTGCCACAAGTAGAGGGCCCTTTGGGCCACGTGCCGTAATTCGTTTTGTCCGCCTATCAACATTATATATATATATATATATATATATATATATATATATATATATATATATATATATATATATATACGAAGTACCGCAGTGTGTCTGTAGCATTCTCGGTTTTCCTTAACAAAAAGTGTTTCTTTTGTCGCCCTTAGACCAAACATATGATTCATATAATTTAATGTTAGTCTCTCTCTCTGAAGGTACCGGAGCGATTCACACCAAATTTGGTACACAAAGTACTTGGTATCACATTTAAATCCGTGCACAGTTTAAACCCAATCGTCAGTATACCTTCCGAGTTATAGGGCCCCAAAATTTACAACCCCCCTTAATACTGCCCTTATAAAAATAATTAATACACCCAAAATGTCTACTAGTAATTCTAAGATATTTTATATCTACAAGATTTTTTCATATTGTTAACTCAAAGGCGATAAAAAATTAATAAACATTATAATTTTGAATATTAAAATATTTTTCAAAAAAAGGATGATTAAATATTATATATTTGAATTCCATTATGTTTATCAAAGACTTTTTATGTCTATAAGATATTTACAAATTGTTAACCAAAAGGACTTATAAGACACGCATAGGTGCATTGTACCTAAGCTTATTTTAATATTAATATATATTCACCTTACGGCAAGCTGAAGGCATTATTGCCTGCATAAATGCTTAGTTTAATACATTTTAAATATAATTTGATATATTTAGGTACACGTTAATGTGTCACATTTAAGCTGGGCTTTAATCTAAGTTTGAAGTACTAATATGCCGCTTGAAATGATAGGGTACCCGATGGCTGTGAAGGGGCTGAACTAAATGTGCATATGTAACAGCCATAAAGATCTATAGTCTAGATATCGTATGAATTATTAATACAGTATTAATTACTAGATACTGGCTCTATGGGGGTAGATGCAAACACCCTGTATACATATAGTTATCGCTGCGATAATACATTCATCTGTGTGTGTGTGTGTGTGTGTGTGTGTCTGTAATAATACCTATATCGCAAAACACTTAAATTAAATTCAAACCGAAAAATAAACGGCATAGTCATAGTTACTTTGATGTAACTGCGACATGTGTAATTAATGTCACACCTATTATTCAGATATTACGTATATATATATATATATATATATGTGTATGTATATTGGCCCCCAGGGCTAGCGCCTTAAGGGCACGCGGAATATTCGGTAGACTAGACAAAGGACAAGTTGTAGAAAGAGAAATAAATGGCATTGTTAGGGCGCGAGGAATACGGATAAGACAGAGAGAAGGCACACACACACAGAGACAGTTAGTTGTAGCAAATGCCACAGTGCGTAGCGGCAGCGCTAGTGTCAGTCAGTTGTCAGCGGAAGTTGCATTGTGCATTTGCGCAACCGGAAACGAGCGTCGTGCACGCCGAATCCGAATATTCGGCCGTAGACTTCGGCCCTAAACAATATATATATATATGTGCCATCCCCTCTATATATATATATACAGTAACTGCGTAACAGTACTTTGTGATTTTTATATACGATTCGATATTTATTTGTTATCCTATTCCAGCCAAAAATTTGCATCAGATGAAAATGAATCAACATTTATTCGGGCCATATAGGCAGTTGATATAAAACATCAATTTTAATCAGAATTTTGTTTACTAGTTTTTATTCAATCTTATATTTACGTATTTTTTGTTTTTTATTATTTATACTACTTATAAACATTACATTAATTGGTCTAGTGTCCATTTTTGGTTCATATAGCATTGTACGTGTTAAATAGAACATATAACCTATAGATCTTCTTTGAGAAACCATCTTTGATGCATTCATTTACCTACAGATAATTATTTTACATTATATTAATAAACATGTCCATTTTTGGTACATATAGCATTATACGTGTTCAATAGAACATATAACCTATAGATCTTCTTTGAGAAATACATCTCTGATGCATTCAATTACCTACAGATAATTATTTTACATTATATTAATAAACATGTCCATTTTTGGTACATATAGCATTATACGTGTTCAATAGAACATATAACCTATATAGATCTTCTTTTAGAAACCATCTTTGAAGCATTCAATTACCTACAGATAGTTATTTTACATTATATTATTAAACATGTCCATTTTTGGTACATATAGCATTGTACGTGTTAAATAGAACATATTAACTGTAGATCTTCTTTTAGAAACCATTTTTTATGCATTTAATTTATGTAGATTATAATATTACAATATATTAATAAAACATGTCCATTTTTGGTTCATTTAGCATTCTACGTATTAATTAAAACAAGTAACATATACGTATAAGAATGATTGATTTTTATAAATTCTACATATAATTGCCTATTGTCTAAAAACGTGCACACTTTGGGTTCATATAGCAGTCTACCTGTTAATTGTTTATAAAATTTCCTATTACATTTTAAATTATGTATATTTTTGGTACATATAGCAATCTACGTGTTAATTAGAACCAATTACCTAAACTTAACATTTACAACAATTTTGGTTTATGTAATTTCCTAATACATAATTTATATAATTGTATTACATTAAAAACCATGTCCATTTTCGGGTCATTTAGCGTTGTATGTGTTAAAAACCTATACTTCTTTATATATATATATAATAAAAAATTAGATTACTAAAGTAACTTTAATTGTATATGTTTAATAAACAAGTTTAACTAGTTAGAACATTTCGAACAATAATGTACCCTAAAGTTGCAAGAAGTTGGCCGGCACCCCCTCATCACTGACGGTCAAACTATTTTCATAAAGTGCCTACATTTTTAGCACGTCGTACAGAATGTACAAAAGAGCAAATTATGTGCCTGAAAGCTATAAAAAAAAATTAAGTATAATAATTTTGAAATAAATATATTTGTGGTTGCATTAAACGACTGAGTATTGTTGCAATCAATCAAAATGCACTGGTTATTAATTTAAACAGGTTAAGAAAATATTATTTCTTTAATTAAAAAATAGATTATACGGCTAAATGAAGACATAGGTGCCTGTACCTATGCTTCTAACTAAATATATGTATAAATATACTTTGTTTTCGATTAGTTCTCATTTCTACAAGAATTAAATAGATTTTAGAATTGTATTTTCAAGAAATGATGTATATATATTGTCCTGGTGGACAGTATTTATTCGTATATCTTTGTTTTTCCGGTTGAGACAGGTCGGTAGTGACTGTAACCACACGCTTGATTTGTAACCGTTTCAAATCGGTGTCTTTAGACAAAAGAAATAAATGATACATTGTCCTGTCCACCAGGAGGCTACCATAACCGGACAGTGGACAGCGGACAGCTATCCTATATAGAAAATTTATTGTTACGTATACATAATCAATGAATATATTATTCAGGGAATAAAGGAAATTATATGGTTGTATTTATGGGGAAAATGGAGAAATTCTAAGAAAATGATGCAACCGTGTATAAGGAAACGGAATATATATATATATATATATATATATATATATATATATATATATAACGTGTATAAATAGATCTACTGCATATTTTTAACCCGGTTTTCCTTCGATGCTACGGTTTTCTAAGGAGTGTAAAATTGTTCTGCATTAATACATATCGTAATTACAGAAGAAATAACTCCAAAAATGATATATCGAGTATTCACAACATATTATTGATTCATGTATTAATAATAGGTCATTTATGATTTAGTGATTGGTCATTTTGGGGTATGTGAGTGTTAATATGATAATGAGGAGTCTTGGTTGTCTGTACACGACTGTTTATTAGCTAGAACGGTTACTAGAATAGGGAATACGTATATAGATCTGACTGTTCTTCCGTACTATTCAGACACGTAGATTTACTGCGACTAAATATCGGGTATGTGAATTGATATATGTGGCAGGTACACTCTCACACAAAACACCAAATTGGAATTCGTATATTGCGTAACAGACACTCCCCCCAATTAATTACAATAAGAAAATTATTAATTTTCATTAATTTAGGTCTATTAGACGTAAAAACAAGCTTAGGTACAACGCACCTATGCGTTCAACTCGCCTAATGAGTCTTACAATTTTTTGTAAATTATTTTAATAAAAAATATATTTGGGAATTTTTTACGGCCTTTAGGTTAACAATATGAAAAAATCTTGTAAATATAAAATATCTTATATATATTAGTAGAATTTTTGGGTGTATTAATTATTTTTATAAGGGCTGTATTAAGGCGGGTTCTAAATTTTGGGCCCCTATAACTCGGGAAGTATCCAAGCGATTAGATTTAAACTGCGTAGGGATTCAAATAGGATATTAAATAATATGTGTATCAAATTTGGTGTGAATCGGTCCGGTACCTTCGGAGTAAATATTATAATATTTGATCATTTTTTACGGCCATTGCGTTAACAATATGAAAAATCTTGCAGATATAAAATATCTTAGATTTATTAGTAGAATTTTTGTGTATTTAATTTATTTTTATAAGGGTAGTATTAAGGGGGTTTGTAAATTTTGGGGCCCTATAACTCGGGAAGTATCCAAGCGATTAGATTTAAACTGCGTAGGGATTCAAATAGGATACTAAATAACATGTGTATCAAATTTGGTGTGAATCGGTTCGGTACCTTCGGAGTAAAAATTATAATATTTAATAATTTTTTACGGCCATTGCGTTAACAATATGAAAAATCTTGCAGATATAAAATATCTTAGAATTATTAATAGAATTTTTGAGTGTTTTAATTATTTTTATAAGGGTAGTATTAAGGGGGTTTGTAAATTTTGGGGCCCTATAACTCGTGAAGTATCCAAGCGATTAGATTTAAACTGCGTAGGAATTCAAATGGGATGTTAAATAATATGTGTAGCAAATTTGGTTCAAATCGGTTCGGTACCTTCAGAGCAGTAGAAAGCATAAATTTTGTTTTACGAGCGAGCCAAGTATATGCGTTATATATATATGTTTTGATTCAGGCCGTTCTACGACTCCCTAAAATATATTGAATATGGGGTGTAAAATACCCGTAAATCTCACACTGAACCTATATTTTATGTTCTCATAGTGTAGTAAAACTGCACCTTATAGTTTTTGTGTAATATTTGTTTTATAACACGTGTAATATTAATGGAAGCAAACATTTTATCAAATATTGACAGAATGCAGTATGCGTGTGTGATGCACTTAACTAACCACAGGGTTAAATGTGATTGTTAACACCTTGACTAAGGGTTATATTAAGTATTGATGAGTCAGGAATTTTTTTTATAGTATAGATTGTTTAATGTATTTTAGGTATACAGTCTATTTATAAAATACAAGGTTTATTATCGATTTGTTGACACGTTGGTCATCATCAGGAGAACACACTATATTATACAATATATATAAAGGCGGTCGCCGTGGTCGAGAGGCTTAGAGCTACCATTCGACTCACACTAGATCTAATGGTTAGGGTTCAAGTCCCGTCGCCCTATAAAAAAATAATTAAAAATATTGTTTACGCGTTGTATTGGTTATCAATCAATAACAATATCATCTCTTCAATATGCAGTGGTTATAATTACAACCACATAATTAATGAAAATATTGAACCCGTTTAGAATTAAAATTCTAAAAGCTTTTAAATAATTTACAACACGACAATTTTTTTAAAATACTACGCGAACTTTTAATTATTTTCAACCCTTGCACTGAAACTTTTTCTCTCAAGGCAATTAGCGCGCACAAGTTCACCCTTAATTAACACTTCATTCTTTCGTTTTTATTCCTCATCTTTTTAATTTAAAACCAGCAATTTTTTTCTAGTTGTATTTTCACTTATAATTCAGTCCGCTATTTTCCTCAAGCGGGTTTTTGCTTTATTTTTTACCATTTATTTTCTTATTCCGTACAAATGAGATTTTAATGGCTAAAGATAGTCGATTAGCACTTTTATAGCTGTATTGACGAAGGGGCTAGCATTTTCTCGGAAAAGATACGTTCTTGAGGAAAAACAAGCATATACAGGCGCCAATGCCTACAATGCATAATTATTATATTTAATCATTTTTTACGGCCTTTAGACTAACAATATGAAAAAATATTGTAGATATAAAATATCTTAGAATTATTAGTATAATTTTTGGGTGTTTAAATTATTTTTATAAGGGTCGTATTAAGGGGGGTTGTAAATTTTAGGGCCTTATAACTCGGGAAGTATAGGGGCATTTGGATTTAAACTACGTAGGGGTTCAAATGGGGTGTTATATAATATATGTAGCAAATTTGGTGTAAATCGCTTCGGTACCTTCAGAGGAGTAGAAATCACAAAATTGGTACTTCGTACAGCGAGTTAAAAAAGATCCCTATATATTTATATTATTAAGTAATACCCCAATAGAGGGCTAAGGGTGAAAGTAAAGAAAGTTTTCCTGTATTGATTTTCGTGTAGTACCCCTACCCTTTTATAGGTGTCACTAGTACAATAGGGCTAGTACCCTTAAAAGGGAAAGCATCCCCTAAACGTACAAATATCCTATGGACTTTAATTCATAATTCAGATGACGTAACGCCGTCGTGGCGCTGTACGACGCCATGTTCGGAACTATTCGATTTTTCTGTAGCTAAAGGCTGTACCCCCATATATATAATGCCGTTGACAAATATTCTCTCGGATAAAGTAAATCGTTGTAATTATAGTGTAATGATTTAATAAACGAAAGTGTGCGTGTGTACTTGGGTGGGGGTGATTGGCGAATTCGTGTCATGTATTGAAAGATTATAGAGGAACATGGTAGGAATGGCAAATATGGAAGAACATGAACGAAAAATTGTGCTAGAGTTTTGCCATTTACTGGAAAAGTCCAAACAACTGTTTAATGGCTTAAGGTACGTCGTTAAGGGGTGCCCCACACTTAAATAAGGGATACCTGTTAGGTATTTTTGGTTATAAGCCTATTTAGTAATTTGGTATTTTAAAGGCCTTAATTTTAATAATTTAGAGTGTTTTAGATGTTTTTATTTAAATATATGTTTTATTTACTCAATATTTTATTTGGTATTGTCTCTGGGTGAGTTTGTACCACTTGGGGCCGTTTCGTGCCACGTCTTAGGCTCACGCAGTGTCTACCCCGGCGTGTAGTCCCGATTCGTACCACTAGCGAAGCTTTTAACTGTTTTCTCACCACAAAATAGACAATATACAAAATTTGCTTTAGTAATTTTTGTAAAAATAATTAATAATTTATTTTATTTGCAAAAAACCAATATTGTACTTCACCAGGGCTCGAACCTGGGACCTTTCCAAAGTGTCTTATGTTCGAGCCCAATTTACGAATTAATAATTAAACTACAACTATTTTACTTTAAATATTACAGAGATTTGCCCCAATATGGGCATAAACAATGGCAAGCCTATTTTGGGCGAACATTTGATATATATACGAAACTATGGAAGTTCCAACAACAGCATAGACTAACATTGGATACTAAATATGGGCTAAAACGTTGGCAAATCGGAGAAATAGCCTCGAAAATAGGACAACTGTATTACCATTACTAGTAAGATCGACTTTTCTCCCCTAATTTTACTAAATGAAGGGTGTCCCCCTCTTATAAGCACTCTTAGTTACAGGGATGTATTTAAAACATTGTTGTTTATTTAAATGGTTACGAATTTTAATTCCAATAGTTTTATAGTTATTTATATGCAGGGCAGGCTTTAGGGGTATTATAAATAGGGTATCAAAATGTTGTCAATTGTATCAGAATTCTAATGCCGCAAAGTTCAACTCTCTATTTAATTTAGTTCCTGAGTTATAAGCTCTCAAATTTGCCCCCCTATTTTCCAGTCTCCGAACTAGCGAAACCAATTACCTGAACGAGGCGTACTCATTCTACGCAGCGATTCGTGGCAGAGCCTATTATTCTAGGGCCGCAAAAGAGGACCGGTAAAATAACACAAAAACAGCCCCGAAAAACCCCCAAAAAATCTTGCATTAAAGTGTGTCTTTTAGGTCGGAACTAATGGTCAAAAAGTTACGCTACTATGCTCGCTTTATTGTGGTGTGTTTGTTGCTAAGACGTATGAAACTGGTGCGTGAGTTGGTCGCTGAATTGGACCGGCATATCGCGGATTACACCAGCACGTACGAGCCAGATGATCAGCTCGAGTGGAGCCTTGTCTTGGACGAGATTAAAAGTTTTATTACCGCTGATGCAATTGTTTCTGTTATACACGCGGATACAAATCCGATTGTATTATCTCACAGGTATACAAAATACCCTAGAAATACCATTTTTAGGATTCCTTATCCTGGGATGTCCTCATTATACTTTTTTCAAAACGTTGTGGCATATATTTTTTGCATCATTCCTGAAATGCCTAGGAGTCGTAGAACTACGCATCCAAATCCTAGGAATCCTATAAAACTCAAGACCTATCTTCTAAATTCCTCCTAGGAGAATTAAGACCTAAATTTGATAAACATTCTTCATATCTGGATTTTAATATCTAGAATAACTTGCTCCAATCTTGATATTTCTAAGAGTCCAAATCCTGGAATTCCTACAAAACTCCTGGTTTCTTAACTCAGCTCATGAGAATCCTATTACCGTAATTTTAGATTAAGTCCATTAACGACTCCTCCAGTAGAGAAATCTCAATTTATGACGTTGACACTCCAAGAAATCCTAATCGTTGGTAATTGTGCTGAGCAAGTGAAATTCTCTGAACTCACCATGGACATGTTCCGAATGCTCCAAACATTAGAGCGGGAGCCTCAAGACGATTTCAACCACATATACGATGCATCACCTGCCCCCACGCGAGGCCCTTACGCAGTACCCGGCTCCAAAGGGTAAGAACCCCAACCCCCAAGCATAGAACAATTACAAAAATGTTCCCCTTCAAACAGTTATTTAGAAAACGGTGACAGACCTTCTAGAAGGGAAAACCCTCACAAATACTTATTATATAAACCAACTCTGAGTCAAGTTTTGGTCTTCCTTGCCTCTGGGTTCAAGGAACTCCCATCAAATGGAGCTTTATTGTTATATTTGTCAGCTGATGGTTGTTTTTCAACAACTAAACATCCTGAAGACAGTAAGTTGGGATTTGGTGGTTGTAATATGTTTGGGGACTAAATCCTGGACTTGTTTTTAGTGGGATATGATTTAGGTGGAGTTTTAACTAGTAGCAAACGAGATAGTGAACATAAAAATAAAAAGGAAGCTCATTGTTTATATCCAGGAGATTTGTATCCGTTTACTAGGAGACCATTGTTCGTTATAGTGGATTCAGATAATAGTTTTGTATTCCAACATATCCCTAGGTACTTTGGGCAGCCCTTAGTTACGCTCATGTCGCCACAAGATACCCCACCAGCGTTCCAGGGTAAGATACCCTCTTTTTGTAACTTAATTTAGTGTTTTATTAATTTACGGTTGCATTTTTTTGGCTGAGGGGCTTAAAATTTTAGGGCCTTATTCAAAAAACTATAAGGATTCTAATGCCGTAGAGTTTGGATCTTTATCTTGTTTAGGTTTTGTGTTATAGTTCGTTAAAGTTTGATTAAGTTTAAGATCTAAATGGATTTTTGGTTTCTTTTGGTATTCATCATTTATTTTTTAGTGGTCGTATGTTTTGGTTTATGTTTTTGAAAATTTAGGCACTTATAGAAGAAATTATAAGGATTCTAATGCTTTAAAGTAGAAAGTTCTGGTTTTTGAGTTATGGGTTTTGGAAGTTTTTGAAGTTTGAAGAATCTCTGATTAGGTTCTATTTGGTTTATGATTTTCTTTTGTCGTACTTTTCGTTAGTTTCAAACAAATATGTATTGAAAAAACTATAATAATTCGAATGCCGTTAAATAAAAAACTCTAGATTGTTTGAGTTAGGAGTTATGTCCCATTAAATTTGCTCCAATTCGATGCTCTATAGCAACTTTTACTTTTATTTTTCCTGCGGCTATTATTCTTGTTTAATTTTGCTCAAAATTTGAGTACATACGCAAAAAACTATAAGAAATCGAATGCCGGTAAAAGAAAATGCGTATCTTTTTTGGTTTTCAAGTTATATTGTTTGGAACTCAGATCAATATTGGAGCTGAATATTTTCTGGTTCACATTTAGATCAACAACATAATGGATCGCTGTTTACACTATTCCTTCACTCACCTTTAACCGCCTTCTGTTATTGTTGTAATTTATCAAATATTCCCATCCACCACTGGGAGCGGTGTCAGAGCTACGTGGACCGCTTCGTCACAGAGGCGTCACGCCTGTTCACCAGGTCTCGAGTCGGTGAGTATGACGAAGGTAAGTTGGTTGTAAAGAAAACTAACTTGCCTTCTTTCTAATTCTACTCTTTACGCTATTATTTTCGTCCCTATTATCCAAAAGAGCTGCACTTATTCTCTCTTTGCTTTCTGTTACCCTGATACTTGCTCCCTACTGTTGCTTCGATTTCTCCTGATTTTTTGTTGCTTTTAACACCCGTAATTGGTAATAATAATTACGCATTACTAGATTCTTCATACCTCCAATTCTTCGGCGATGATTTCCTACGGTTGCTTCTGCTCCGGTACGTCTTCTGTGACGTAGTGTTACACCTCCATAGAGGTTTTAAGGGGCGCCAGTATCGACCGCGCTGCCAGCCACCTCTTCCAGAAGCTGAACTCCTGGAACATCCATCGCTTCAACATCTTGTCTTTGATTTAGCTGCCCATTTAGAGGTCCGCTCACATTTTATGGACAACCACGAAATGGACTGATCCAAGGCAAGCTTGTTGCGTGTAGGATTAAATATGGCAGTGCTTAATCGGGACAGCTTTCTGTTTATATCCTTGATTAAGCAATCACGAAATATTATTTCAAAATCGTATTATGAGTTCGTTAACGATTCGACATTAAATCCGGGCAGCTTACTTATTGAATCCTTTCCATATTATTACAAACTTTCAATTATAATTGAAGTATATTTATTCTTCATTTTTATAATATTGCATCGTGAAAGCTTATTTATTACATCCTTGACTACATTTATTTATTTGTATTCTACCATTTCGATTAATTTTAATTCGTGGAGGCCCAAAATTAATCGTTGCAGCTTATTAATATTATCCTTGTGTATACAATATATACGTTTATTTTCTATTAATTTATTTCATGCGATTTTAAAGTATGTTAGAAATTCAGTGAATTCTGTATTAATTTATTTCTCTAAGGCCCATAGGCCCGTGATATTAGCAAGACTCAAAATTGAGCCCAATACTGTCTTTCAGTACACGAAATATTCATAATATTCACAACTATACCTAATTCAAACACATTATTAAAAGTAATTATTAAATTTGAAGTTTAAAATTGTGACTTTACATCTTTTTACATTGTAATCATCATCGTATATAGGTATAAACCTGCACAAAACACATGAGTCATGTATTTCGTTTTCGGTTCCGTTCGGCAGTAAGACTGTACCCGCGTCACACAATTTTAATACAATTGTGAGTTTAAATTAGTCTAACTCGAAACTAAACGGTACTTAACTTGTTTATACATTTTAATCTTACGTATTGAGGTATACAGTAGGTTTAAATCTACTTCATATGTTTGAGTTCTGTTTAATACTATATTAATTCTCTTTTTAATGCTGAGATTGAAGAAAGTAGGTCTAAACCTGCACAAAACACATGAGTCATGTATTTCGTTTTCGGTTCCGTTCGGCAATAAGACTGTACCCGCGTCTCACAATTTTAATACAGTTGTGTGTTTAAATTCGTCTAAATCGAAACTAAACAGTACTTAACTTGTTTATACATTTTAATCTTACGTATTTAGGTATAAAGTAGGATTAAATCTACTTCATATGTTTGAGTTCTGTTTAATTCTATATTAATTCTCATTTTAATGCTGAGATTGAAGAAAGTAGGTCTAAACCTGCACAAAATACATGAGTCATGTATTTCGTTTTCGGTTCCGTTCGGTAGTAAGACTGTACCCGTGTCTCACAATTTTAATACAGTTGTGTGTTTAAATTCGTCTAACTCGAAACTAAACGGTACTTAACTTGTTTATACGTTTTAATCTTACGTATTTAGGTATAAAGTAGGATTAAATCTACTGCATATGTTTGAGTTCTGTTTAATACTATATTAATTCTCATTTTAATGCTGAGATTGAAGAAAGTAGGTCTAAACCTGCACAAAACACATGAGTCATGTATTTCGTTTCCGGTTCCGTTCGGCAGTAAGACTGTACCCGCGTCTCACAATTTTAATACAATTGTGAGTTTAAATGCGTCTAACTCGAAACTAAACAGTACTTAACTTGTTTATACATTTTAATCTTACGTATTGAGGTATAAAGTAGGTTTAAATCTACTGCATATGTTTGAGTTCTGTTTAATTCTATATTAATTCTCATTTTAATGCTGAGATTGAAGAAAGTAGGTCTAAACCTGAACAAAACACATGAGTCATGCATTTCGTTTTCGGTTCCGTTCGGCAATAAGACTGTACCCGCGCCTCACAATTTTAATACAATTGTGTGTTTAAATTCGTCTAACTCGAAACTAAACGGTACTTAACTTGTTTATACATTTTAATCTTACGTATTGAGGTATACAGTAGGTTTAAATCTACTTCATATGTTTGAGTTCTGTTTAATTCTATATTAATTCTCATTTTAATGCTGAGATTGAAGAAAGAACAAAACACATGAATCAAGTATTTCGTTCTCGGTTCCGTTCGGCGGTAAGAGTACGTAATTTTAAAACAATTGCGAGTTTAACTTGTTTATGCATTTTAATCTTACGTATTGAGGTATAAAGTAGGTTTAAATCTACTTCATATGTTTGAGTTGTGTTTAATTCTCATTTTAATGCTGAGATTGAATATGTGTTTTGGTGGAGTTATCGTTCTCGGTTCCGTTCGGCTGTAAGGGTAGCGTTTGCGATGATTTGATTGGTTGAAGACTAAGCAATGAGATGCACAATTTGAATACTTCAAATTCAATTATTGCTAATATGTATTATGTACATAACAATATTAAAGACAAATTCATCTAGTTAAATGCTTTCCACCTTCTGTATTCATGACAGTATTTATTGATTATAAATAATAGTATAAAACAAAATAATGTGTACATACACCATACATTAAAGATAACCACGTCAAAATAACTCGAAAACACCTACAATTTGACGGCCAATGTATATAATAAAACAAAAATAGTTAAATTAAATTCATATTAACACTTTTCCTTGCAACAATAACAAATTTCATCATAATTGAGTTCAAAATGAACTCATTTATGATTTTCATTGTTTTATTGTTGAAAAACAAACTAAAATAATAATGTATATATGCCTCAAGTCTATAAATAGCATTTAGGCTCGTGTTTTATTGAAATGTCCCTATGATAAGTTATAAAATAAGGGATTGTTTTCTAAAAATTATGAAATTATTCACAAAATTATAGTAATGTCTTTTCATATCGTCTAAATCACTTATCTTCCGAAAATTATGTGGAAAAAAACAATTGAAATTGTGTTTAAAGGCGCGTTTAACCCTTTCAACGCTGTTTTAAACGTATTAATCGAATACATTGATATTTATTGCACGCAATTAAATTATAATTTATTGAAAATTAACTTTAACTAGTAACAATTGGATATAATATAATCAATAATAAATTAAATAGAATTTATAAAAATTGCCGAATTGCTCATATGGTTATAAATATATTGTAAGTAAATATAAATTTGTTGTGTAAAGTTAAACAAATATGAGCTATATTTTATTATTAATTTCCAAACTATTTTTAAATTGGACTGAAATATATTAGCGAATTTCATTTTTAAAAAATGCTTGCAATAAATATATGTTATTATTTGAATATTAAACGCACAAATATTATAATTTAATTTAATAGTAATAAACCTACAAAGAATTTTTAATATTTTAATAAAATTATTCGTTTATTTTGATGATTGAAAGACTTGCAAACAAGTTACGGGTATTTTTCCGGTACCCTTTAATAATTATTTTCCATATCACTAATATTGCTGCCCCCTATTACTAAAATTGAAGACAATTACCCAAAAAAAAACCAATTATGCTGTCAGCAAGTGACTCTCACAATATACATATTAATATTATAACGCCTTTCATGAATATAAATTAAGAATTAAAAATATTTAAAATATATTTATATATATATAGAGTGGTGCATTGAAAATAGCAAATTTTCTAAATACCACCCTGTATATAGTTAGTTGTATAAATGGTTATCCGAAAGAATGTATGACTTACAAAAAAAAAAACAAAAAAGAAAAAAGTTATAATAAATAATTTATAAACACAAAAAAGAAAATTCAAGAAAATTAAATATATATATATATATTATAAATGCCTCGTGAATTTCATACTTTCATAATTTCTGTGTGGTGCTTACAGTTTTTGAACGATTAAAAAGTCAAAAAATAATTAATTAAAATAATTATTACGTTAAACTAATGTTTCCATATATAAAGAAAAAACCATGGTGTTCATTAAATCTGATCCATTCTTCGTAAAACGTAAAAAAACACAAAAAAAATAAACAAATTTTTAACCCTTATATAAGTATATTATTCGGCATTTAATGCCTAATTATATTTGGGCTTAAATGGTATTTTTTAATTTACCAAACCGAAAAAATACCATTTTTGCTTTATTATTAGTTAAATTTATATTTTTAACTATAATTACTACAGTTATTAATTAATTTTACAATTTACTATGTGAACAGTAGTACTAAAACTTTATTTATGCATTTACCCTTTGGTTAAATAGGAAAATAATCACACACTACAAAATAACATTAAATTAAGAACAAACAGAATATTTAATTATATTATAAAATAAGCAATAACTTATATATATAAATATAATAAAATATATTTCTATTGATACCAGTCATTCAAAATTTAGAAATAATTCTCAACATTTTTTATTGATTTTGTTAGCATTATTCTGTGATACAGTACCCCGTTTTTAATTGTTTTTAAACATACGTAAATCGTTTATTTTTATTATAAAGTAAAATGAAAACAAAATTATCCGTCGCAAAAACAATAATTTTATAAACCAATTTTTAAAAAAGCACGTTTTCGTCCCTATTTTTAAACAAATTAATTTTTGATTCTCTATAATGTACACAAATGGGCACTATTCATAAAAATCTTGTATGCTAATAACCAAAAATAAATTCGATATAATATAAAATAATTATCAAAAAAAAAAAAAAAAGTGAAAAATTATCATATTATTTATTTTATTATTTTTTAAATCACATGTTTTTGTTTTAATATTATCAAATAATATAGTTACTAAATGTTTTTTATAAATTATAAAAATGTAGCATTTTTATTTCAAAATATTTGTTTATAACTAATAATATTGTACACACATTATTATACTGATTCAATAAAAAATTATTACAAAATAATATATGATAATTTGTTTCAAAACTATAAATTAATTATTTCATCCAGTTTGGTGGGATATTCCGTGAGTATAATTAGAATATAATAATTAAATATATATATATATATATATAAATAAATAAATATTTTATCTTTTGATGCGTTCTTACGTAAAAATAAAAATAATTTAATATTCTGTTAAATTTGACTATTTTAATAATTATTTTTAAATTTATTGTAAAAAAAACATTTTTAAATATGTTTTTAATCGATTAACATTTTTATTATAATATTTATACGATCCTTTTATTCCTTTTTTAAGACACACCTATTTAGTCCTTTGTAATACGTGCTTTTCCCATAAAATCGTTTTTGGGCCACTTTAGGTTAAAATGATATTCTAATATTTAATTATTAGTAAAATATTTATAATAAAAGTCGTAATGTAAAATTAGAAATATAAAAATTATTACGTTTAGGTAAGTGTTAAATAATATTAATTTAATATCATTTTATAAATTTTATTTATTTTTAATATTATTTATTACTAATACAAAATGATTTGTATTTTTATTATTATATTTAACATCGAAACTAGACTAAATGCAGTGAATCTCAAACTTTTAGGGTTATGTAGTGTTCATATACGAATTATAATGTATGCTAGGGTCTAGTAATGTCGTTAAATATATTTATAATAACATAAATGTAAATAGAAAATAATTTTAGATGGAATTAGGTTTATGGAATACATTATGGGCGAACAGTGCATTTTGCACAACATTTTTAGCCCTTCCAACCCTGCCCCTATTAGACCAAAATATCCAAATAGCTGACGACCAGCTACGCCATGACCATGAAACCCAAACTATCGAATTCTCTTCGTCTGACTCAGAAGATAGTGATATTCAAGATGACTCAGATAAAGAAACCCAAATAAATGAACCGGCAGACATACAGAATGACTGCTCGAATTCCGATAGTAACAGTTTACAATCAAGCCATAACGAAAATAATAACATAGACAAGCCTACAGAGGCAGACGTTAAATCACATCAAAATGCTAAGCGAAAGAAGTCATATCAACGAATTAGGTAATTTTATACGTCTAATATTAGTAAATCTGTGTAAATACAAACATATCCTCTTCAAATTACCTAAACCACTAAATACACTCAGCGTGGTTATAAATCCAACGTGTATAGAAGCATAATATAGCTAGTTGGTGTAGTAGGTATGGGGGATACGTTAGAGTCGCGGGAACTGCGCAGACACTTCCCGCCAACAGAGAAACAAAATCACCGGGGTTTTTAACACGTAAAATATGGATGCATTGTTGTAAAGTCTTTAGCCACGCCTACCGTACTCAAACATTACATATTTTCCGTCAAGAAATATAAACTGTTAGGGGGCGTGATCGAATTGACCAATAGGAATGTAGGAAATATAAATAAACTAAAAAAACTTGTACATTTTTAATCATTTAGCACTGAATTAACTGCAATACAAACTTGTAGTGTTGGTTGCAGGTTGTATTCTTTCAATTTTGTAAGGCAAATAGATACGTGTTTGTATTTATTATAGATTTATCCTGCTATTTTTGACAATTTACCAAGGGGCGTGGTTATTACAAGTGCAATATTTGATAAAAATAACATAATAGTTAGTTGTAGTGCATTTTGGGTTAAGGGGCGTGATCGAATTAGCCAATAGGAAAGTAGGATATATAAATAAGCTAAAAAACTGTTATACACTTTGTAATCTAAATAGCACTGATAATTTAAACTGGATATACTTGCAATACGACTATGTAGTAATGGTTGCATATTCATCTGGGGCAATTATTCTTTTAATTTTGTAACACACGTGTTTGTATTTATTACAGATATATCCTAGTATTTTTCCAAATAAATATTGTTTATGTATATAAAATTAGGTATAGCCGCGAGGAATACAGATGCACTATGTGTTCGTACACGTGCACAACAGAAAGAGCATTTTTAAAACATTTACGATCACATTCTAGTGAAACAGACAATGCCAGGGATCAAACCCCGGACTCCCCTAGACTATCATGCCCTGTGTGCGGTAAAGACCGCACCGGGGAGCCCGCATTAAATAAGCATATGTTAAAACACAGAGATAATCGTTATTTTTGTTGTGATATTTGCTCGTTTAAAACCGTACAACTTAAAAAGGTACCATATTGCCGAGCTACGCTATGCTTTTATTACAAAATTGTTTTTGTAATTCAGTTAATTCAGCATCGGAGAATGCATACAGGAGAACGACCCCACTTGTGCCCGCACTGTGTTTACCGGGCGGCTCGTAGAGACAATTTAAGATCGCATGTGCGCAGAGTGCACAAGAAAGAGAATTTGAACTGCGATACGTTTAGTCCGCGGGGTATGCTATTAATACCCTCGAAACCAACGAAAAATGATCAGAAAACTGATTTAAAATAATACATTTTTATTGTAAATATAATAAAAATGATTAACAATAATTACCATTGAGAAAATATATGTGATTTTGTTTAAATAATATAAATGTAACTAGACTGAATATTTGTTAGGTCAAACATATAAATTAGGTATTTTTTAATTAATCTATTAGGTACCAACACAAACTGACATAATTAATTGGTTCTAATCTTACAATTAGATAGGGCAGTTAGCTAGATTGATCCCCAACAAGAATAAGCTAATAAATTTTAATTATTTAGTCATCCCTGGCTGTGTTATTAATTTTTAAATTTGTTAATCTTCGGTAATAAAACGTATTTTATTAATAATAAGTTTTATACAATTTAATTTTAATAATATTTATTATAACGTTAATATTCTAGCACATATTACTTATAAGGCGAGCTGGACGCATTGGTGCGTTGTACGTTACAGCATATATCAAATTATTTATAGCATTAATCTAAAATGCGTAACTACTTCATATTTTCAGTTCCTAAATTATTCTGTCATGCAAAACAGACATGTAATGCAAGTTGCTTCCATTAGTTTGTGTAAAAAAGATTTTCTATCGTTTTGATATCTAAATATAGTGAATATTGTTATAACAATGTTGATTTGACAATGGGCGTGGTTGAATCAACCAATGGGGAAACAGAAGATCGAGGGTATATAGAAAATGTTTTTAATTTTAGTTCTCACTTCCGTTCGGTAATAAGCATAGGTAGAACTGAATATAATTTGTTACTGTTAAGTTTTATACAACGTATAAAAAAATATATACTATTATTACATATTTTCAGTTCCTAAATTATTCTGTCATGCAAAACAGATATGTAATGCAAGTTGCTTCCATTATTTTGTGTAAAAAAGATTTTCTTTCGTTTTGATATCTAAATATAGTGAATATTGTTACAACAATGTTGATTTGACAATGGGTGTGGTTGAATCAACCAATGGGGAAACAGAAAACCTAGGGTATATAGAAAATGTTTTTAATTTTAGTTCTCGCTTCCGTTCGGTAATAAGCATAGGTAGAACTGAATATAATTTGTTACTGTTAAGTTTTATACAACGTATACATTCAAATTTTATTTAATATCATATTTAAGTACATGAAAAGTCCATTTTCTTGAACAAGACTGTTAGAAATAATCAAATGTGGCAAGGGTATGTGATTTTTAGTGAAAAAAATCATAAATAAAGAATGAAAATCGTAATTGTTGTGATATGTAATACACTTTAATGTTAAATGTATGTGTTTTTTTCTATTAAAAATATATCTCCCTTTAACTCTAAATTGTTTAATACAACAAATTCCATTAATATTTGATTATTTTGAAGTAAAAGTAAATTTATGATACGCCCCTGGAATATAACTAACTTCACACCACATACATTTCCTCCTACGTGAACAAAACTGTCTTAAAACTAATTATTAACAGTTTAATTACAAATATAAATGTAATTTACATTACATATAATAAATTTACATTATTATTTACGTAATTTGAACTGTAATCAAAAGTTTCCCCTGAAGTATGTAACAATTGCTGCGACATGACAGCATGTCTTGTGCCTGTGAAATTTAACTGTTATTAGTAGTTTTTGTGTATAAATTAAGTTAAAATCGAACAAACACTAACGGTAAGACATCTATTTCTGAATTATACTTTGATTTATATATATTTCTGTACAATTACCTATAAATTTGCCCAACATCCGTATAGTGACCTTATTTATTAGGCAAAATTTTGACAGGACCTCTATTTAGGAATGATTATTTATTTTTGTTCAATTATATAGTGATTTACTTTACTAAATTGATTATTTCTAAAGTTATAATAACCAAATGGGGGAAATTGTGTAAAACTAACCTATTTTACGCTATAATTTTTTTAATTATGTGTGCTGTATTTGACTTTAAATTAAATGTAGTTATTTATTGCCCAAATTTGTGCCTTTTATGTAGAAAGTTGATTTTTAATCATATTTAGGGGGTTTTGTAACGTTTTCAATTTTATTTTAACATAGTTTACTGTTTTATTTTAATTAAATTCTAGTTTAATTGATGTTTTCTAACATATTGTAGTAATATTTACGAGATAAACAGTTAGATGTTTTCGTACACTTTTGTTTTTAATAGTTAGTACATCCTATTACTTTCATAATGATGTAATAAGCCAAGATTTGGTTCGCACGATTAAGAAATTTTGATTCAATAGTAAATTCAATTCAATAGAATTGCGAATTAATCAAAGGCTTCAAGCTCTGAAATAGTTTATAAGTCCTCAAAATGGCTTCAAACCATCAATTTATTTATTTTCAAATAAATTCAATTCAATAGAATTACGAATTAAACAAAGGCTTCAAGCTCTAAGTTGAATTGTGAATTATGAATTCAATTCCACTAGGAATTGATTTTACCCAGCGCTCCGTTGTGCTCTTAAATTCCATTTCAACAAATTTCACAATAAGCACATGTCCCGATTGCGTTCCAATTGTGTTAAATGCGTAATCCAACCATTCCTCGATCTATCCAACTTCCAACCACCATAAAACAATGGAAGTAACATCCAAATTTGATCTACAGATGCGGTAACTATAGCTCACCGTCCGTGCAATTAAAATTATTTCGGTTTTACCTCCTTAAACGCAACACAAACGGAATGGTTTGCGCTACAATCGCTAATTCATCGAATTTACCGCGAATGGAATGAACGACGACGAGTTATTGCAAAGATCAGCTGAAGAGCGTGAAAAAATCTTCCGACGCTATGAGAAAGGTCGCGAGGAGGGGGCCGAGATTGACCCGTGGGAAGACCCACAATTCGAGGTCTATCACGCCACCGATCGCTATGGATTCATACACGACAAACGTCTGCCGACAAAAGTCGATCCGAACGAGTCGCGCAAACAACAAATCGAAATGGAACGGGTCAAAAAATGGCTCAAAATGCTCAAAAGTTGGGATTCACAACTCACAAAAGAAAAATTGCATAGGCGTATTTATAAAGGGATACCGAATTCACTACGGAGTCAAGTTTGGTGTAAATTATTAAATCTAGACGATTTAAAGCGGCAGAATAAGGGGAAGTACACGGAAATGTGTCGTTTAGCTAAAAAATGGTCGACGGATGCGCGACAAATAGATTCTGATGTGAATAGACAATTTCGTGAACATATTCACTACCGTGAACGGTATTCTATAAAACAGCAATCTTTATTTAATGTATTAACTGCGTATGCCATGTATAATACGGAAGTGGGATATTGCCAGGGGATGTCTGGGCTTGCTGGGGTTTTATTAATGTATATGGATGAGGAGGACGCGTTTTGGGCCCTTTCTGAGCTGTTATGCAATAAGAAATATGCGATGCATGGATTGTATATTGAAGGGTTTCCGAAATTGACGAGGTTTTTGGCCCACCATGACCGGATTTTAAATAAATTTATGCCCAAATTGAAGAAGCATTTTGATCGACATGGATTGGACGCCATTTTGTACTCGTTGAAATGGTTCTTTGTGTGTTTCGTTGAAAGGGTAAGTTTTTGTGTATATTTAATCAAATTTATATGTATATGATATGGGTACATGGTGCTCACAGTATAATGATTCAAATGGCCGTGTATGCTTTGTGTATTATTTGCTTAATAAACGTATTCTCATAATTGTCTATAGATTTATTGCTATTTTTGTTTCTTTCTGAAGGTTCCGTTTAGTTTGTGTCTTAGAGTTTGGGATATTTACATGTTGGACGGTGAACGTGTAGTCACAGCCATGGCATACACAATATTAAAACTACATAAACGTGCTATAATGCGACTCAATGATATGGACAGTATTGTACAGTATATACAGGTAAAAACAACAATATTTGTTAAATAAGAACAATCAAAATGTATCCCTGTAACATAGAATAGAAAATATGTAAAGACCGGCGATGCATAAGTTTGCGGTGAGTCCCTGTGCATTAACGGTCAACATTTTCAGAAATTTGCTGGAAATTGTTTATATATATCTTGCTTTGCTATTGGTTTATTCAACCACGCCCACTTTTACACTTTTTTTACTCCATTGTCGGTGAACATTTTCAGTTACTACTTCACAAATTTGCTGGAAATTGTTTAAATGTGTTTTGCTTTGCTATTGGTTAATTCAACCACGCCCACTTTTGCACTGTTTTTTTGCTCTATTGACGGTAAATATTTTCAGATACTATTTCACAAATTTGCTGGAAATTGTTTATATATATCTTGCTTTGCTATTGGTTTAATCAACCACGCCCACTTTTGCACTGTTTTTTGTTCCATTGTCGGTCAACATTTTCAGATATTACTTCATAAATTTGCTGGAAATTGTTTATATATGTATCTTGCTTTGCTATTGGTTAATTCAACCACGCCCACTTTTGCACTGTTTTTTATTGCTCCACCCTTACTTTTTAGTACGTATAATTTTGTACATGCTATACATTTAAATGCATGGGACATGAATTGGGGTATATAATTTTTTCAACTATAATAAAATTCTAAATATTTACTTCATAATTAGAGGGAAAATAATTAAAAATTACTAATTTATCGCCAAATATCTATTGAATAATAGAAATATATTATAGATTTAGATTATAATTGTGTATTTCGTCGTATTTAGGTCCATTTATACAAGGATTTCGGGTTAGAAAACGACGTCGCGATTACAGGACTAGAACGGTGCATGGACGAATTGAAAAAAGCGAAACTGGACTATCCAGGACCGCCGAAGGACGATGAACTTCCACATCGAGTATTCGGTTCGTTTATCGAACCGACGTTCGAACGGAAAATTGGCCGACGTGCCGAAGAGTTTAGCGATGTTGAGAAACAAACGGCTGAAACCGTTGAAACGCAACGGGAAATTACGGCACGTGAGGTCGCCGATTTCCAGGAAACGTGTATTTCCGTCAGCGATGGCGGCGGTGTCGAGTTAGCAGGTACGGCTAGAGAAAATGAGTGCACTAGGTTGTAATTGTTCATTGGGTATGAATTTGGTGTTTTTTTTAATGTGAAATCGTTTAATATGAGATTAAATGGTTCGGTTTATATTTTATAATAATGTTAAATTAGGCTCACAGCAAAGGAATTGGAATTACGGTTTTTACGAATTGTTTTGTGATTATATATTTATTGTTGGTTATTAAATTATAGATTCTTGTTGGGGATATTTCAGTGATACAACTCTATAATTAAATTCAAAACGCGGAATTATGTTTTTTGCGATTTTTTTAAATTTCAGTTTTAGATTCTTGTTGTGGATGCGTTAGGGCATTGATAGTATGCCATATTAAACGATTTCATTTGTGCAATAGCTCCGCCCGTCCATTCGAACCCTTAATCTCAAGTATGTGATTTAATTGTATATTTTTACAAGTATTATAATTTGTTTTAATTTAATACTCCACTTTTTGCAATATTGCAAATTCTCAAAAGTTACTACTAATATTAGAATTATTCAAAATATTAATAATAAAAAGTATTATTTAACTTAATTAATTTTAAGTTGTTACATATGAACTATTAATGAATAATTATTTAATTTCTTTCTTAATTATATGTAACATAATCAAATATATATTTTTTACGCATGTGTAATTGGCGCATGCATTTTGTGATTACAATTTTTGTATTATAATTTGGAATTTTTGATATATAAATATAGGATTGTAACTAAACTGGTTTTTGGTATATTTTTAATATATAATTGCACCCTTTTGCTTGTAAGTTTTCAAATTTTCGCATTTTCCCTACACTAATTTCCAAATAAGTGTTTTATTAATTTTTCGTACTCTTAGTCTTACCAAAAGTCAGCATTTGACGGACATAGAATGTTACGGTACGTTTATTGGCACATTTATTTCGTTTTGCACCCTGAAATTTTCAGTAAAACGGTTTATAAAGCAATGCGATTAGTAATTACAAATAGAAATCAATACACTCGCATTTAATATTTGTATTTCTTCTAAAAATTGCAGAAAATTCAAGACCAATTACGAATAATTTGCAAAACTATTCGTTAGCATTTAATACTGATTTAAGAAAGTCGCCTATTTTGCATAAATCTATTTATTTTTTACGAAACACTAGCACCGCCTCCAGAAGAATGCATTTTGAATCATCGAACATATTTGTGTTTAAATAAATTCATTTTGGTTGTTTTATTCAGGTTTGTATTTTCTCATTTTTTTTGTAGTTAGAATTGGGAATTTGAAATACTGTTGTATTTATAAATAAAGCATGTATTTGTTATGTTGCATGTTGTTTTTTTTTTTAATTAATTTAAATCGTTTTGCTTCGCATTACATTTACATGTGCTTTTGGCTAGTTAATATATATGGCAAATTTTACAACATGTTGGCGGTTAGTCCCTGGGGACTTTCCGTCAAGAAAAGTTACGTTCCGACACCATTCAATACTGTAAAATTGTTTAAACAAGTTTCATTGGTTAATATCTAACCTCAGGGGGTGTGGTTTATAAACGGGTATGTTTTAAATGAATGCGGATATTTTATTATTATTTATTCTTTGATAAATCGCAATTGGTCGATTACTCACCTACAGGGCGTGGCTTATTTACGAGTATATAAGAAAAATTTAAGCAATTATCACACATTTGTGTTATGTCCCCGATACACTATGCATATCAAGCGATCAAAAAAAAAATTTTGTGTTATGCGTATACATTTTTCATAAAATTTAATGTATTTTGTTTGAAAACAACTGTCATTGGTTGATTATTTGACCAATAGTAATGCATGCATTTGTTACATACAGATATTTTACTGTTATAAATGCGGATGACTGGCCCGAAAACCAATAGTTTTTACAAAATTGTATTTTATTTATCTGTTACGTTATTAATTGAGTTCAAACGCGTACCAAATCTTGTTATTTTTTGTATATAAGACTTATTCGGAAAAAAATAAGCAAACAGATAAATAATATACATTTTTGTATTAAATTGGTTTTTGAGGCGATTCAATACATGGGGGTTAAGACTAAATATGTGGAAATTCTGTAACTTGACGCAATTTCGGTTTGAAACCAAACGAATTACTATTATTTTTCTATATAATATAAAGTTATTCGGAAAACAAATAAGCTAATAGATTAAATAATATACAATTTTGTGTTAACTTGGGTTTCGAGACGATTCAATACTTCGGGGTTAAGACTAAATATGTGGATATTCTGTAACTTGACGCAATTTTGGTTTGAAACCAATCGAATCCGAGAAATATATATATAATTATTTTATTGTTAGATTTAAATGCTTTTTGTCGATTTTTCTGTATTGGCAATAACTTTTAATGCCAAATTTGTAATATAAATATAAAATAGACAATTCTTTGCATATATATCTGTTTATTGTGTAAATAAATTGAACATTCGCACTAATTTTATAGGTTCAAAATTCTCATTTGATCCAAGCATAGACGACACCAGTTCATTGCTGGAATGCAACCACGGAGGCTCTCGCCGCTCATTAGCCGACACATCGGTCACATCCACCGCCGATTTAAGTGTATTCTCGACAATAACGCGATCGCAGGCGCACGAGAACTCCCTGGACACCCACAGCAACATGTCCGACGGGTCCGCGGGCGGCGCCAGCTCTGTCGGCTCCGCCGCCAATTGCAACACACATCACCGTGCCCTTTCGTCCCATTCGACCCCTAGGGCTACGCCCCATGCCCCTAGCCCTGACGTACTACGAATTTACGTACCTTACTCATCGCCCCTGCAAACCCCAATGGTATCCCCTAGTAATGGCGATGTTATCCGGGCGCCCCCATCTAATTTCCCTGAATCGAATAAAATTCGGATCAAAATTGACCAGCAGGATGATCTGCCCACACCGTTAGTGGAACATGGGCAAATTCGCGCGTTTGGCATTGAGAGCCCTACTCTGGATTTAAAATAAAAATATGTTTTTATAAGCAATAATTTTATAATTTTAAACTCAGTAAATAGTATTATAAATGTGCAAAATTTAGCTGATTTAATGCTCTGAAACTAATTAGATTAGAACAGTGGTTCTAAACATGGGGGTAATGAGAAAATTTAAATTATTTTATATATTTATATAATTTTAAATAATGGTAGGGACATGTTAAGTACCACTGGATTAGGAAGACATCCGATAGGGAATTTCATGAATAAAAACATACTTTTTTGATAATGTATGATTGTACAAAATTCAAAATATACTCAAATTTATTTTACAATAAGTCATAATAAGTATCGAATTATTGTATCAATGTGGAGTGGCCTGTACTCGACTCACTTAAACATAGTTATATATATATAACTGCGGATAAGTAAGTAAAACCGATTAAATGAATTAGTTTTGGGTAAAAAAGCGATAATTCGATGTTTATAATACGTTTAAACGTCCAAAAATTAATAACAAATTAGGTGCATGTATTATTTAGGTGCATTTTATAAATAATCATTCCATAAACGCTAATTTAATTCGTTTGCGTTTGGTATTTCATAAATACGTAATTTAATAAGCGCATTATGCTTTTCATTTCATTTAGGGTGCATTGTAATGTTGGCGGCAACCGCCTAGTCACTGTCCGCCAAGATAACTGAACCACGGGCTTTTACGGTAAAACAATTTTCTTACTTTTAAACAGTTGTGCCATTTTATATTTAAATCGCTTGTTTTTATATATTTAAATCGCATTTTTCTTTGTTTATATTTAAATAATATAATTATAACATACAATTTCCAGGTTATGTATACATTTACTGGTAAATATGAATACTTAAGGTAATATCGCAAATGTTCATTTTGTATAAAGAATATAAATGATTTCTCTCGTATTTTGAAGCAATGCCAAATTGAATGCAATTTCTGTATTATAGTAACTTTGAAAATAATATATTCGGTAATTATAAGTAATTTTATTTGTGGCATTATAGCCTATAGTATTTTCAGCCGTATTCATAGACAAGACTAATTATTTAATTAGACTATAAATATGGCTGTATAAATTAAAAAAGCAAATTTATGTAAATATATAAATTAAAATACTCTTTTTACAACTAATATTATTAAGAAATAATTTTTATATTTTATAACAATTATAATATTAAGTTTCTGAACATTTCTCATATGATTTTAGTCAATTCCAGTATTTTTAATTGATTATTAGATCTAAATTGGAATATTATATGATATTAATATTTCTTTCTCAATTGTAAAAACAATAGAGTGGCCTGCACTCGACTTATACGTAGTTTTCACTAGAAATAACCAATACTCCACAATATAATTTTATTACGTTACTGTTTCTTTAATATATTTAAAGATTTATTGAATTTACTGCGTAATTATTGCAAATATGAAAATAAACACTGGTTTAAATGAATTTCCAAGCAGAAAACTTATTTATTTGTATATATATTTCTGTTTTGTGAAATTCAAACTATATATCTATCAATTTCTCTATCTGTCCGACTATTTTTAGTAATAATGAATGTTTAATAAATCAATTGCAACTATCTGGTGGAAGAAATAATTTGTGTAGAGTAAAAATATTGTATTTTAAAGGCAACAAATTGGTTTAAGTAGAGTATTGCAAATCCAGTGATAGAACTGCAATAAGAATCATTTAAATAATTAAGTGTAGGTATTTAAAAATTGTAAACCCAACCAATAATACGTGTAAATTGTTATTCTGTCAAATGGACATTTAAATTTCTTAATAAAAATGTATAAAAAGTTACAAACGCATTTCTATTATTTAAATATGTTTATAATTTATTCCTGTGAACATTTTTTCTAGGAAATGAAGCAAGTGGGGTAATTTTTTTCAGGTGTTTCAGTATACGCTTGCGTAGTACTATTGATTGAAGCGTTCTAGCTTTTCAGGAGTTGTTTTTCAGGACGACCATGCCATACAGTTCCTTCAGGCAACCGTCATAGTTTTGTGGGTTTTATTTATAAGTTCTGCAATCTTTAAATAATAATGGAAATTAAATTAACGAATTTCTTGTTGAAATTAATTGTAATATGTAAGTATAAATCGTAGAATTATTCATAAAACGAATATAAATATAACAAAAGTAGTTAGAATTTAAAAATAAATTGTGCCCATACGCACGTAAAAAATATTCACCCATAAATATCCGGGATGAAAATTCCGTTATAAGTGTCCGTCATTTAGGTTTTGGTCCAACTTTAAGAAATAAAAAATTCACCCATAAAGATCCGGGATAAGCTGTTTATCCCAGCTCTTTATGGGTGAATTTCTTTTTAAATTTTGTGTCACTTGTTAAGATTTTTGTTCATTATTAGGATTTTTTTCCGTTATAAGTGTCCGTCTTTTAGGTTTTGATCCAACTTTAAGAAATAAAAAATTCACCCATAAAGATCCGGGATAAGCTGTTTATCCCAGCTCTTTATGGGTGAATTTCTTTTTAAATTTTGTGTCACTTGTTAAGATTTTTGTTCATTATTAGGATTTTTTTTCGTTATATGTGTCCGAAAATTAGATTTTAGTCCAACTTTAAGAAATTGAAATTCACCCATAAAGATCCGGGATAAGCTGTTTATCCCAGCTCTTTATGGGTGAATTTCTTTTTTAATTTTGTGTCACTTGTTAAGATTTTTGTTCATTATTAGGATTTTTTTCCGTTATAAGTGTCCGTCTTTTAGGTTTTGATCCAACTTTAAGAAATAAAAAATTCACCCATAAAGATCCGGGATAAGCTGTTTATCCCAGCTCTTTATGGGTGAATTTCTTTTTAAATTTTGTGTCACTTGTTAAGATTTTTGTTCATTATTAGGATTTTTTTCCGTTATAAGTGTCCGTCTTTTAGGTTTTGGTCCAACTTTAAGAAAAAAAAAATTCACCCATAAAGATCCGGGATAAGCTGTTTGTCCCAGCTCTTTATGGGTGAATTTCTTTTTAAATTTTGTGTCACTTGTTAAGATTTTTGTTCATTTTTAGGAATTTTTTTTGTTATATGTGTCCGAAAATTAGATTTTGATCCAACTTTAAGAAATTGAAATTCACCCATAAAGATCCGGGATAAGCTGTTTATCCCAGCTCTTTATGGGTGAATTTCTTTTTGAAATAAGTGTCACTTTTTAAGATTTTGGTTCATTATTAGGATTTTTTTTTTTTTATTATAAATAATATAAAATATTACCTTTTTGTAGAGTCCTGTAGAGTATTTCACACAGCTGAAAATATAAACAAAAGGATAATAGGATTGTTTTTAGGAATAAAAGTCATCATATAACGTTTAATACATTTATTTAACCCTTTATTACATATGTTAAGGACTTTTTGACCCTTTAACACTATCTTAAAATTATTATTAATTATCTAACATGTTCCTAGACTAAATGTACCCATTTTTAACATACATATTATGAAATTTTTATACATTTGAGGTAAATATGTATTTATTATAAATATATATATATATATAAACAATTATTATTTAGAGTAGTTTTTACGGCACAAATACAGGTTACAATTATTTAAATTACAATTAAAATAATATTTTAAACTATTATTTAAATATATCTATTAATTGACGAATTATTTAAATTAACAGAGAATAATTAACTAATTTTACACAGTTTTATTTATAGAAATATTAATTATTCAAAGAGCTGCACTAATTTAAAACATTTTAAATTATATATATATTCGGAAAATAGTTTATTTATATTTAATTAACAAAGATCGCTATTTATTTATAGAATAACTTATTCAAATAACAATTTACGGATGCAATTCAATTTATTTTATTGTAAACTTATATATACGTATTTTATTTGAGCTAAATTATACAGATATATTTAAATTAATTTATTATTCATAAATATTATTACTAAATTGCAATGCGGTATTTTTAAATTTAATTTCGCTGCTCAAAAAACAATTATATTAATGAAAATATAACAATAAATTACAAAGGAAACACGTATGACCTAATTCCGGCTTACATTATATATCCGGAAAATAGTATTTCGTATTTTCACTCATCTAAATATACCCAATATTTATTTCCTACTCATATAAATTTTTACCTTCCATATGATTGTCCGGTTTGAATGAAGAAACTTTTTTAAATACGTTCCTGAAGTCCAATTCTAACCTGAACATAAAAAAAACATTTATAAACAATGTAATTGTTCGTGTAGGTACAACAATATCTCTAGTTACATCTTTAACATTACATAATTACACAACTAGAAAACCCAGAATAACTAAGTATATGACGACTACCCCAGAACCTGGGGCACCCATTGGCGGAGCACCAGCCACAACAGATGCCCCGGTTACCCAAAAAAATCAACCTTTATACCGGGTAACCACAAACACCGGAACTACTTGTATTCTTCTGACAACGGATGCCCTAATCGAGGTAAAAACAATATGTATTTATTACGAATCCATTACATAAATCAATATATCAACCTACGTAACGCCCATAGAATTACCTGACCCTTGACATTTTACCCACCAAACTACGTGTTTGGGTTAAAAATTTCCTTAAATACATAAAATATTACATCATTTTTGTAGTTAACTTGAAAAAACATAAATATTATTTATTTAAAACGAATATTTTAAATATAGGTGCGATTAAAATCAAATATCGGGGACGAAAAAATCGACGCCTTTGTCCCAGACAAAGCGATGATTGAGGGCGACTGCAGGTATGAAGATACAGCCACTATGACCATTTCATGGCCAGGTTATCGCCTGGAATGGAACTTCGCAAAAGTATTCAAAAATACCAAATAAAATTTCATAGTACTATATGAATTATTTATTTTTAGACACCAGGAGGCGAAAGATGGTACGTCGATAAAATATCACTAGTTGTTAGTGCGAGTTTAACCTCAGAACTACATCACTATCACAACATTGCTTCTCAAGGTAATATTACACTTGTGTGCAAGGGTTGATACATAAATGCTAAGTGTGTTGCCTAAATTTCAGTATATATACCTGTAGTAATTGTTACTGCTTCCCTATTGGTCAATTTTGCCACGCCCACATATATATCACATTGTTTAAATACGTGTGAATACAACAATATATATATATATAAGTAATAAGGGGTGATACATAAATGCTAAGTGTGTTGCCTAAATTTCTGTATATATACCTGTAGTAATTGTTACTGCTTCGCTATTGGTCAATTTTGCCACGCCCACATATATATCCTATTGTTTAAATACATGTGAATATAACATAATATAAATAAGTCCCTAGTTTAAAAATCTTGACCGCAAGACCCACCGCGGTTACCGCCAACATTTTATTAGTACACTGTTATAAAGCTATAATTTAAATTACAGGCTCAACGTTTAAACTAACAGTAGAAACCAACCAATTTCCCACCCCGGTCGGTCGTTCTTTTTCCTGTGCCGAGGCCATCGTCGAGTTAGGTCCTGACCCAGACGTCGCTAATATCCCTGGTCTGTCTGGGACAATTTTCCTGCGGGAAATACAGTTGCAACCGTTCATGTATAAAAGTGCGGACTTCAGTCCGGACTACGAGTGCAGTCTATCGTCGAGAATCCGTGATGAGACTGCTCCGATTGCCGTTGGGTCGACACTGGCGCTTGCAGTCTTATGTATGATTACTGGGTATGGTGCGTGGCGGTACTTCAAAGTTAAGAAAGTCCAGTATAATACTATGGAGTAAGTACTTCTAGAAGTACTCCTAAAAGGGTATTACGAATTTTTTTAGTTAACTACGTTTGTGTGGCATACACTTAATTTATAATTTATGTGGGCGTATAAAAAATAGGGAGTGGCCTACACTCGACTTATAATTTAATAAAATACATATATAGATAAACATATCTTAAAAACATTGTTATTTAATATCTTAAAATTATTTAAAACATATCTACATTTTTAACTATTGTATGATATACCATTTTAGGAGTTATTTTTATGAAATTGGGCACTAAATAATTTGAAAACACTTCATAAAATAAATGTGATTACATTATTAACATATCTGGTTATAGTAATAATCAAAATTTACCCGTAGTATTAAAAACAATTGAAATAACTGAAGAAAATATAACAAATACAATTAAAAATTATTGTTCTTTTCTTTTTAAATTAATTTATGCATAGGCGTTTCTTTTCTAAGGGGTAACAACACCAACTTATACTTCTGGGTACCCCCACTTATATTTTAAATAACTACGTCTATGCTCTATTTTGTACGGGTAGAAATTTGTTATTTTTTTTAAATATCTATAGATACTTGTTTAGTAGTAATTATTGTTGAATATTTTAATAATAAAAAATTAAATAAGGTAAATTTGCTTATATATTGTATAGCTTATTCATAAAGAACCAGTTATGGGGTATATATTTTAAATTAAATATAATTGTTTTAAATATTTCACATATCTACTAAAGTGGCTGGTAAATTATTGTCAAATTGCCTAATTTTTATAAAATGTACCTATAGTAATATTAGTTTATTAGATACATCGAAAATTGTTTGAAAATTCGGTTCATTATTTTTATTTGTGTATTGTATCATGTGTAGAATAGTCTTTATGTATTAAGCTGTACTTAAAATAAACCATATAGTTAAGTTGCCATGGGTAAGTCTTCCATAAAAATATATAATTAATAATTAAAATATATGTCTACAATATATAGGAGTACATGTATTATTAAAAACGTTAGATTGCAATGTAAAATATTAAATTTCAAATAAACAAGTTATCAAAATACGCCTAGTAGTCACTAACCCGCCACACACAACTGCTGTATTAGTTTCCTACCCTACTGGCGTCTAAATTATTTAAATTTCTTATATACCCTTGGATATTATTAATACTGCATTCCTATTGGTCAATTTTGCCACGCCTCTCGCCACATATAATGTTATATATTTTTTAAAACTAGCAATGAGATAAAGAAAGTTATAAATAAGTTATCAAAATGTAGCTAATCATAAAATACGCCTAGTAGTCAGTTTCCCGCAATACACAACTGCTGTATTAGTTTCCTACCCAATGTATTCTAAATTGTTTAAATATCTTATATACCCTTGGATATTGTTAATACTGCATCCCTATTGGTTAATTTTGCCACGCCTCTCGCCACATATATTGTTTATATTTATAACTAGTGAAAGTACGAGATAATCGACAAAAAACTAACAAGTAATATGAGTTAAAGAGGAACCTATCTGTCACCTCATACTAACTGATAAGGGCAGTAACATATGTAAAGCGTCTTATTTCGAAACACATGCCACACGTGCTTAAAAAACATGCGATTTTAAATTGCTGTCTGTTTGAAAAATTGTGCGCGTATATACGTAAATGTTTAAACTATTTTGATTGGCTGACACGTTTAGCCAATCTGCACTCTGGAAGTATTTAATATTAAATTTAAAAGCATGTATTCACACTTGAGAGTACTTACAGAGTAATATTAAATTTAAGGCTATATTTAGAGCATGTATTGACACCGTGACACCTTTCAATGCATGGTACAAGGGTACCTTTTGTGTGTACTGACAAGGTACCCTTATTGTAATCGCTAGTACCCATCTCACATTGGGTAAAAGGGCCTGAATAATATTGTTACCACAGTTGGTGACAACTACACGTAATAATCTATTGTTAAATTGCTTGAATGCATGTTACAGCGGGCATTTTGCGGGTTATTGTGTTACGTATGAATGTACAAACAGTATTCATTTTATTTTTAAATAAAATATTTTCGGATATATACCCTAAAACTGTTTAGTAAAAGTATATTTAGTGGTAGCGCCAGTTGCAATTCGATATGTGAAGGTCGTACGTGCTTCGCGGAGAAAATGCTTACGGCAGGCACTCCGTGCGATTTTACCGCTCCCACGGTCTAACTACGAGACATACCTAGGTCCAACGACCCTCTGGTGATGTCTCCGACCTTCTTGCCTAGCGGGGTCAAGATCACTAATACCAACTGAATTAAATATCACATATTGCAACATTCCATAAATCTAATCCATTTATTAGCGGAAATTAGCATATTGTACTTTAGGAAACTGCGTGCTAAATATTTGATTTTACCGAATTGCATTATAATTTTTTTCATAGATGCAGCATTTTATATTATGCACGTTTTAATATAATAAACAAAGTGATTTTTTCATGAGTTTGTACTAATTTATTTATTTAAATGTAATAAATATATATGTATAAATGAAATTTGTTTACGTTTTTTTATGATAATTTGATATCTCTGTAATATAGTATAGTAATTTTTTGATCTACTGACATAAATATTCATGTTTCTATTATTGATTAAAGTTAAATACGAAATCTCCGATACACGCTATACAGCGTAGTTAGGAGGGTAGTATTATTACAAAAAATCGTTCTCCGGCCATGTTACAGACACACAACGAGCTAAACGTTGCCTACCTGTACGCAATATTTCTAAATTAAATTCGCTAATAAAAGAATCCTAAAAGGCGACGATGTAATGAGCTAACAAGCCCTTATTGCTATTGAGCTTAAGGGTGATTTTGCTTTAATTTCGGGGCGAATGACAGTGTGAAGCAGTGCTCGGATTACACTACAAATCACTTTGTTCTCTAGGGGGACTCCGACGATAGAAACCAGCGTAGTACACGTATTAAAATCCCAGCAAGATCACACTCGTGTGTCTGTACGGAACACTAGCCCTTATTTCGGGCTGGAAAAGGCGGTATAACCGATATACAGAATCGGGTTTAGGGGCTCAAATTTTGAATAGTTTTAAATTAAATATTAAAATTCGTCGATTTCGTACAGAATTTAAATAATAATTCGCCTTATTAGTATAATATATGCGATGCAAGCAGCGGTGCATGCACCTACGCTTGTGTTTGTGTATAAATCCGTAAAATTCTGGTACAAAAGGTTAAATAATTTAGTATTTATCGAAATAGACTTGAGCTGTCTCTGGGCAAATAAAAGCACAACAATTAGGTAGTAAGGTGCTCCGCCCCAGTCGTCGGGTGCCCCACACCTCTACCCAGCGTGTAGCCGCCGACAAGCGTTACAGGGGCAAAGCAGGGCAAAGTGGGCAACGAAAGCTGTGAAATCTGAAACGTGGCTATTGTTCGGTATGTAATAATGTCGCAAATCTGCGCCCGACTATAGATGCTTCTGTATACCACGCCCAGGACCGGACTCAGTACTGTTCTGATGCCCTAAACTATTACTAGTTATATGCCCTTTTATAATTTCAACTTAAGCCAAGCTTAAAGTGTGTTATATTATGGATATTAAGTGAATATTTAAAATTAAATAAGTGACAAATAGCTTAAATAAATAAAAATATATTGAAAGATTTGTGTTTGTTCGACTAAATTTGTGCATTTTACTACTCTGAAGGTACCGGAGCGATTTACACCAAATTTGGTACACATATTATTTAACATCCTATTTGAATCTGTTCACAGTTTAAATCCAATCGTTTGTATACTTCCCGAGTTATAGGGCCCCAAAATTTACAATTCCGCTTAATACAACCCTTATAAAAATAATTAAAACACCCAAAAATTCTACTAATAATTCTAAGATATTTTATGTCTACAAGATTTTTTCATATTGTTAATTAAAAGGCTATAATTATATAAAAACGCTTGCATATCGCATATATTACTTATAAGGCGAGCTGGACGCATAGGTGCTTGGTACCTAATCTTGATTTTAAATCAAAATAATCTACTAGAAATTGTACGTCTTTTTATATCTATAACATTTTTTCAAATTGTTAACTCAAAGGCCATAAAAAATTATTAAATATTATAATATTAATATTTAATTTTTTTAATACTGCCCTTATAAAAATAATTAAAACACTCAAAAATTCTACTAATAATTCTAAGATATTTTATGTCTACAAGATTTTTTCATATTGTTAATTAAAAGGCTATAATAATTAAAAACGCTCGCATATCGCATATATTACTTATAAGGCGAGCTGGACGCATAGGTGCTTGGTACCTAATCTTGATTTTAAATCAAAATAATCTACTAGAAATTGTACGTCTTTTTATATCTATAACATTTTTTCAAATTGTTAACTCAAAGGCCATAAAAAATTATTAAATATTATAATATTAATATTTAATTTTTTTAATACTGCCCTTATAAAAATAATTAAAACACTCAAAAATTCTACTAATAATTCTAAGATATTTTATGTCTACAAGATTTTTTCATATTGTTAATTAAAAGGCTATAATAATTAAAAACGCTCGCATATCGCATATATTACTTATAAGGCGAGCTGGACGCATAGGTGCTTGGTACCTAATCTTGATTTTAAATCAAAATAATCTACAAGAAATTGTACGTCTTTTTATATCTATAACATTTTTTCAAATTGTTAACTCAAAGGCCATAAAAAATTATTAAATATTATAATATTAATATTTAATTTTTTTAATACTGAACTTATAAAAATAATTAAAACACTCAAAAATTCTACTAATAATTCTAAGATATTTTATATCTTCAAGATTTTTTCATATTGTTAATTAAAAGGCTATAATTATATAAAAACGCTTGCATATCGCATATATTACTTATAAGGCGAGCTGGACGCATAGGTGCTTGGTACCTAATCTTGATTTTAAATCAAAATAATCTACAAGAAATTGTACGTCTTTTTATATCTATAACATTTTTTCAAATTGTTAACCAAAAGGCCATAATTAAAAATCGCTGCTCGCATATCGCATATATTACTTATAAGGCGAGCTGGACGCATAGGTGCTTGGTACCTAATCTTGATTTTAAATCAAAATAATCTACAAGAAATTGTACGTCTTTTTATATCTATAATATTTTTTCAAATTGTTAACTCAAAGACCATAAAAAATTATTAAAATATTATAATATTCTACAAAAAATTATAATCTATTTAATTGATAACCAAAAGGCCATATTACTTAAGACATTGGTGCTTGCACCTATGTATCTGTTAGAAAAAGGTTAATTATGTAATTTAATACAATATTGATATATAAAAAACATGCAAACATAACATTAACACGAATATATTGTATTGTTTAGAAATGTATGCGTAATGGTTGTTTTTGGTACAATTGTACAAGTACGCATAAATAAACAATAATTGATAGTGTCTCCGAACTCAGGTTCATTGCAATATAAACAATAATATTTATAGTCTAATTAATACTATTAAAATACGCGTGCATTCATAATATTACAAACGATTGAAATGCCAATAGACTTATTCGCCTTTCTTCGTCGGCAAAACATTAATAATCTTTCTAAACATTCACTTTATCTATTATCAAGCATCAACAATCTTACAAAATATAATAACACATTTCTGTGTACGTCCACCAGAACAGGACAGGTGGTATGTTACCTTGCGACGGCGACGGCGACGCCAACACAGACACCGACGGGGAATTATCCAATTTCAAAATAACTCATAACGTGTGTAACAAATTAGCTTTGATTAATTTAGTTATAGAGTGTACAGCGCCCTTATCTCTACATTCACCTTAGTAAGCTGTAGTTAAACTAACTAAGGGTTAACTAACCCACCCCCCTTAAGCCTAGTAATGATGATTTCACCCTCTAGTAAGGGTGTATGATTGAAATAATTATAGGTCCCAATGGGTCTTATTAAAATATACAAACGGAACATAAAATTCTATAAAATAACAAACCCTATAAACAACGCATTTATGCGTTCAAGTCACCTAAAAATGATTGCCCTCAAATTTTAAACAAAGCATTTTGTTATGGTACACTCCCGTAGACCCTTAGCTCGTCGGGGTTAACACTGAACATAATTGGGAGGTCATAAATCTCGTCGAAATTTATGGGTTTTCAAACCCCAAATAATAAAAAAATTCGGAGGTCCATTTCAAAAAAACAGGAGCATAAAAAATGCACATATTTGTTTGAACTGCAGATTATGTATATATGTTTTTTTTATTTCACGGTTAATAATTCAAAAATAATGGCCTCTTGATTTATATTTTGAGACGACGGCTTTTTTGGTTTTCAATTTCTAGTAAATTTGTGAAATTTGATAGTTTTGACGAAATTAGGGTTTTTAATTAGGTTAAAAATGGAATTTGTTAAATATTTCAACAGAACTTTTATAGTTATTTATTATTAGCCGTACAGAGTACAGAAGAGCTTAAGTCTTTGATCAAAAAAGGAACAATAAATGAATATATACGAACATTTAAGATTTTTCGTAACAGTTTTCTCGTAACTGGTACATTTTTTGTAGAAACTTTTCAAACAAAAGTTGTGCAAAATATTAATATCTTACATTTTGTACCTAACTATTTTTGCCTTAAGTGCAAACGTTTTAGTGATATTGGAGATAGAACAATAAATGGATAAAAAAGAATATTTAAGATTTTCCGTAGCAGTTTTCTCGTAACTGGTACATTTTTTGTAGAAACTTTTCAAACAAAAGTTGTGCAAAATATTAATATCTTACATTTTGTACCTAACTATTTTTGCCTTAAGTGCAAACGTTTTAGTAATATTGGAGATAGAACAATAAATGGATAAATAAGAATATTTAAGATTTTCCGTAGCAGTTTTCTCGTAACTGGTACATTTTTTGTAGAAACTTTTCAAACAAAAGTTGTGCAAAATATTAATATCTTACATTTTGTACCTAACTATTTTTGCCTTAAGTGCAAACGTTTTAGTGATATTGGAGATAGAACAATAAATGGATAAATAAGAATATTTAAGATTTTCCGTAGCAGTTTTCTCGTAACTGGTACATTTTTTGTAGAAACTTTTCAAACAAAAGTTGTGCAAAATATTAATATCTTACATTTTGTACCGAACTATTTTTGCCTTAAGTGCAAACGTTTTAGTAATATTGGAGATAGAACAATAAATGGATAAATAAGAATATTTAAGATTTTCCGTAGCAGTTTTCTCGTAACTGGTACATTTTTTAATAAAACTTTTCAAACAAAAGTTGTGCAAAATATTCATATCTTACATTTTGTACATAACTATTTTTGCTATAAGTGCAACCGTTTGAGTGATATTGGAGATAGAACAAAAAATGGATAGAGTAATCGTTCTAGTGTTATTGGAGATAGAACCAAATATGCAAATAGAGTAAACATGCACTTCAGGTTATATACAATAGTTGTTATTAGTATATTTGTAATTTTGACAAAATTCCCAATAGTTTAAATAACCCAAACGCGATATATTTATCCGCGGTTCTGCGGATTCAAATGGTTATTTAATTTAAAACTAACCATTTATAATAAGTGAACAAGGCACGTGTTAAAATGATTAAATTCACTTACATTTGTACCTTTTTATCGACCACGAGAAAACAATTTATTGAATTCCAGCAAAGACAGAAATATTTATTGGGTTTTACTTGTACAAAGACGTAAATATAAATGTGGACAATGTATTTTACTAGTTAAATAAGCGTAGTATATACAAGTTTCTATAGAAATATACGTAAATATATTGAGTGAGCGAACCAAGAAAAAACATGTTCAATTAAGGCAATTAATTATTTATCATTGCAAGTGAAACCTTTTTGCTGGTTTTAACAGCCACAAATAAATATTATTACGTTTGCATATAACAAAATTAAAATATGTGCAAGCACCAATGCGTTTAGCTTGCCACAGTAACAATTAAATTCGTAATATTTTTAATATTACATCCCCTTATAAAAGATGTCATCTTAAATGACTTGGTTGCTATTGGTTGGTAAGGGGTATTGCTGTCATAACGACGAAGGTACACGAATTTCTATTGGTGGAAAATTCGCGGTAGGAGGAGCTTTCAAAATTTGTCAACCAAGGCCTAAGTCGGGTATACATAAATGTATTAAATGTGCCCGAGTTAACATGTATAAATTAAATTTGGTGGCTTAAAAACTGAGAATGGTGTAAAACTACAAAAAAAAAACAAAAAAAACCATGGATAGCGGTTCTAGTGTGTCGAGTGACTCAACCTTAAGCCCTTTTACGCTGAATAATAATAACCAGAACTTTTACACGAATAATATGTACTGTACATTATCGAAAAAGACCGAATATGATAGTTTTTTTAATCTTAATAAAGATTTTTATTCAGATAAATATGATAGGAAATGTGAATTTAGCCCTAAAGACCAAAAAACAGACAATAAGTGTATTGAGACTATAAGTGTGACAACAAAGACTAAAGCTAGTATATTTGATAGTTTTTATACTACCAAAAAGGATGAATTTTGTGAGAAACGCTCGCTAGAAATTAATTATTACAGTGATAATGGCACTAAACAATTAGATGTGTTTAATAATAAAAAAACAGACATTGTTGATAGTATTTGTATGAATATGGTGGAGCCATTCCCTAAAAAGTCCCTAAGTTTCTCCCCTGACCAAGTAAGTATACGAAAATCAATAATTATTACTATAAATTACCATATAATACTCGCACAAGTGGTGTTAAATACATTAAAACATTATATTCAATTGTTTTGACACGGGGTACAAGTACACAGATACCCGCAACTGCACCATCACTCACCGGGTAAATTAAAAGCTCAGCCCTACTTATATTTCGGAACTGTTTAAATCATTTCTTATCCCGTGTTACTATTTCCTGTATTCTAATTGGTCAATTCGGCCACGCCCATTAGCTTTATTATTAAATAAATTGTTAAACAATTGTCATATAAACTATAAAACAAATTATTATACGATGGCAATAACCATTCTGATAGTTTTTTTAAACAATATGAGCAAAATTGTTGAAAACAATATTAACAGATCACCAAAATTGTTTAAACAATCTTATATTAATAATTTCTGCGGTTTCCATTGGCTGGTTCAACCACGCCCATTTACCTTAAATTAAATGCGCTAACGTAGACACCGGAATGTAATTTGACTAAACCCCGCAATTGATTTATCTTGGCGGAAAGTGAGCAGAGAGTCGCCGGCAATGTTTTGCTACTTTAGCGGGTTAATATAGAAACATATTTTGTACTATTTTATTTATGACTAGTTTAGTAAAAAATACACAAAATACTACAGTAAAAGCATTTTGTGTCATTTTGTACCAACAAAATTGGTAGTGTCCGACGCTAGACGTTCTTATACGTTAAATATAGTATATAGTAGGTAGACCGCAATTGCTCTGAAGGTACGGGCCCGATTTAAATGAAATTTAATATACATATAATTTATACACCCGTGAAGTTCCCATCGCATTTTAAATCTAATAGTCTGTACAGGTCCCGAGTTATAGGGCCTCAAAATTTAAAGCCCTCCTAAATACTACCCTGAGTCAATTTTAAAAATAATTAGAATTTTCTACTAATTATTCTAAGATATTTTATATCAACAAAGTTTTTTCAAATTGTGAGCCTAGGGGCTATAAAAATAATAATAAGCTAAATGTGGTTTGTTTGGGTGCCATCTTAGCGAATTAAATTTAAAATAACAAAGGGTTTATTTTGTAGGTACAATGTATGTGCGAAGCCCTACAGCAGAGAGGCGACCTAGAGAAACTGGGCGCCTTCCTCTGGAGTTTACCGCCGTCAGAGCTCCTCAGGGGCAACGAAAGCGTCCTCAGAGCTAGGGCAAGTGTAGCCTTCCACCGAGGCGCCTACCAGGAACTCTACGCTATATTAGAATCCCACTCATTTAATTCTAACTGGCATACAGATCTACAAACCCTTTGGTTTAGGGCGCATTACAGGGAAGCCGAAAAGATACGGGGGAGACCTTTAGGTATTCAAATACAATGCGGTAATTAAAAAGCGAATTTAAATAAAAAATGTTTTAATTTAGGCGCTGTTGATAAATACAGACTTCGCAAAAAGTACCCATTACCAAAAACGATTTGGGACGGGGAAGAGACAGTGTATTGTTTCAAGGAACGCAGTAGGAATGCTTTAAAGGAATGTTACGCTCGTAATCGGTATCCTACGCCTGACGAAAAGAAAGCCTTGGCGAAGAAAACAGGGCTGACCTTAACGCAAGTGTCCAACTGGTTTAAAAATCGACGGCAAAGGGACAGAACACCACAAACACGGCCGTAAGTTACATATTTGTCAATTTTGGGTGTTTTAGGGCCGTCATAACTATTCGGTTATTACAATTTTCGAAAAAAACTAACCGGTTAACCGGTCTTGAGTAACCGGTTATCGAATTATGCATTTTAAATTTTATCAAAATATTCTAAGACTTTTTATATCTATAACATTTTAGCAAATTGTTAACCAAAACGCTATAATTAAAAACTGCTCGCATTAGCGAGCTGAACGCATTGGTGCGTACCTAAGCTTGTTCTTTTCTCATAACGTATAAGTAAATACATTTTAAAATCAATGTGAACTCAGTTTTACAACCATAACGGATTAGTGTTTTGTCTACGAGGAACGAAGTTGACCATATAAGTCATCAACAGTATATATATATTCTATATACTGTAGTGGTCAACTGTATTTTATGCTAAAAGTTGCCCTTTTGCCCATTAATACTTAATTTTTTATATAACTTTTATTCTGTACTTAGAAATAATAAATAACAAAAGGAAAATGCGAATCATATTTGTAGAATTTATAACATAGCACCTTTGTGCTCTAAGGGGTACTAAAAAGATAAATACATAATTCATATGTATGTAAAATTTCCTTTGCGGAAATATTTGCAAAACTACCGGCTATTATGCATTTTCTGGTATTAAGTCGATCAAAAAACTGTTTAATTTATTTAAGAATGTTTCTTACAGAGACTTACTTATTTCTAATATGAGCATAAACCAAGTGTCGATGTCGTCCCAAGGGCACCACCCCCAAAGTCTGGATATCGCCGCGTACCAAGCGGCTTCCCGGCTATTTGAGCCTAACTGCAATCCTTGTTACGTCGATTACCAACAAGTATAATAGAATATGCAACCCCTATTGGGAACGTTACACGAGTCCAAATGGCAGAGACAATACACATTAATATAATAAAATCGCGTTTAGTGGCAAATATAGCAACAGCTTCTATATAATGTTGGGAACATATTGAATAAGTGTGCATTTCTAACAACAAACACTACAAAAGAGAAAGTTAGTCAGCCATGACAACCGAAACGAACCGATATTAGCCGAACCTTGAATGTTCGGCAGTTCACATATTTGAATGGACGAATCAGAGTGCCACATTCGGTTATACAATTGCGCATGACGATGCAAGTTTTGAAAGAAAGAATTTGCACTCGAAATACTTATTTATTACTTCGTTAAACGAAGTAAAAAATGGAGTTTACATTTTTAATACATTATTTAACACAGATAATCACATTACAACTGAAATATCTACAAAAAAACTATGTTCCCCCGTCTAAAAGGGTACCAAATGCCACCATTTTGCGTCTGCCAGTTCGTGTAACGATCTCAATATACTTAAATTGTATTTATATATATATGTATATGTGCCAAATATGTTTCTATAGTCAAATTGTACAATAAAACATTTATTAATTATATATCTTGTATTATTATCCACTTCAACATATAAACTGTTAAAATAAATAAAAACGGCACAAAAACTATTTAAATAGGTAATTACCTTTAATAATAGTTGAAAATCGTTCTTTTTAGAACGAATGAAGCTGGAAAATTCACTCCCTTAAACCAAACATATAATTCTAATAAATTAATGTTAGTCGCTCGCTCAATAAAATTTGTGCCCTCTACTCCTCTGAAGGTACCCGAGCGATTTACACCAAATTTGCTACACATGCTATGTAACATCCCATTTGAATCCCTACGCAGTTTAAATCCAATCGCCCCTATACTTTCCGAGTTATAAGGCCCCTAAATTTGGAGCCCGCCTTAATACTGCCCCTAAAAAAATAATTAAAACACACAAAAATTCTACGAACAATTCTAAGATATTTTATATCTACAAGATTTTTTCAAATTGATAACCAAATGGGCATAATAATTAAAAAAGCTCGCATATCGCTTATATTACTTATAAGGCGAGCTGGACGCATAGGTGCTTGTTTAATTATATCAAAATAATCTATAAAAAATTGCACGACTTTTTATATCTATAACATTTTTACAAATTGGTAACCAAAAGGGCATAATAATTAAAAACGCTCGCATATCGCTTATATTACTTATAAGGCGAGCTGGACGCATAGGTGCTTGTTAAATTATATCAAAATAATCTATACAAAATTGTACGACTATTTAAATCTAGAACATTTTTACAAATTGGTAACCAAAAGGGCATAATAATAAAAAACGCTCGCATATCGCTTATATTACTTATAAAGCGAGCTGGACGCATAGGTGCTTGATTTTCAACATTTTCTAGTCCAAATTTTCATGAAAAGAAAATTGCATAACATATATATATATATAGGTTTCGGAAAAATGCACAATTTTCCACACTGGGGTCTAATGAACCCACTGTGACTATTATATTATTTATAGGGCATACAAATAATATACAATTATTTTTGAAGCTCTTACGAGCTTTAAGCCCCCCTATTCCGGAGGCAGTCAAGTTTTAGGGGAAGTTTCTACACCTTGGGCATTATACGAAGTGGACGACTATAAATACATAATTTGGGTTTATTAATTATTTTTATTACTTTATTAAATAAATGCATAAATTGTAGAATATATTTGGAATGTTCTACAAAAAATTCGATGAAATTTATAGTATATTTTCCTCTCGAAATAAACTTAAATAATAATAATATTTGCACATCATAAAAACTGTAAAATACAAAATACTTAAATTAATTGTCCATCATATTTTCAAGTTAAAATAAATCCTACGAAGTGGCTCTACTGCCCAATTTCTTTAAAATACCGAGACCCTGTTCCTGGTACTCTTGTTTCGACAGCCAAAATGTGTCGCGATCCTTCATCACCTCCGCCAAAACGGCCCCCCCAATAAACACCATATCTTTACGCCGGGGCGGGTCTTCAATACGGATTTTGAATTTATGCAGCTTATCTATATCATTTTTTAAAACTCGTTCAAGGAAAAGTTGCTTTATTTCCCGCTCTAAACGAGAGGGGAGACCCGGGTACATAGTAGACCCCCCCGAAAGGACTATATGCTTATACAGTTCCGATCGCATATCTATATCAGCGGCCTATAAAAAAGACATTTTTTTTTAAAGTAATTGTATTACAATTACTTTTTTTTTAAGTAATTGTATTACGATTACTTTTTTTTTTAAAGTAATTGTATTACAATTACTTTTTTTTTTTTACTGGCGATAATATAGACCTGAATGGTTGAAAATACGAGTTCAGCGATGCCCTGCCCTTCGACGTTAATTAAATGGGGCTGAAATAGGGCTTCGGGGGCCTCGAATCGTTCGCCCCCGACTTTAACAACGCGGCCGTCCGGCAACGTGTAGGGCTCCACTAGAACAGTCGTCTCGAGCGCTAATCGTTGCTCGGTCTCGATATCATAACCGATATAGCATAATCTTTCTTTCATCATTCGTACAGTTTCAAAATCTGCACTATGATTAAATGCGTAGCCCCTTAATAGGAGCAATTTAATTAAATATCGGGTGATATCGCGACCAGCGATATCTAGCCGGCGAGTTAAGTGGGGTATCGCAAACCCCTCGTACACAGGGCATATATGAGTGACTCCATCACCAGAATCAACTACTACACCGGATAGAAGCCCCTTTTTGAATAGAAACATACATATTAATAATCTAAGGGAAAGTATTTTCCATCAAGGATTTATGACGTCATACTTCCCTAATGTTTTAAATGTGTAGTTACAAGTAGATAATAGAGTTATTTTATTGCTAAGGTTGGCATTGGCCATTGCCATTGTTAAATACTGTCCCTTAAACCCTTTAAATATGCTGTAATCTTCTTCTTACCTGTGCGTAAAGGGTTAAAACGGCTTGTATCGCAACATACGCGCCGGAAAAGCCGTATTTTTCAAACATAACTTCAATCATTTTCTCTCGATTCTTGGTTGGATTCATTGGCGGTTCCGTTAATAATATCTACATAAAAGTACATAATAAACTCCGAAAATTCATAATAAACTACACTATAGGATTAGTAACTAATCCCAAATCGTACTTTAGCGTTTGTGGGATCAATGTTCATCTTAGATTCGCCAAATGTGTAATCCCAGACGTGACACATATCTTCCCAGTTCCGTACGACACCATTTTCCATCGGATAGTTTAATTCTAAAAGCGATCGCAAAGCAGACGCTTCATCGCCCACCATTAAATCCTAAATATGCCCAAAAATTGCTTAAAACTAATAATAAAACAATATTTTTATTTATTTCATACAGAAACTTCAGCTAATAACACTTATTAATTGTTAAACTACACGAATACATAATAATTACGTAGTTTTAATTGTACGGGCATTAAAAATCAAACGGGCCTATAATGCTTAATAATCTATTAAAACTATCCGGTTATAACGATAATCGGAAAAAAACTAACCGGTTAACCGGTTAATCGGTTATATAACCAAGTAACCGGTTATTGGTTTTTCAGGTAACGATTATTAATATTTAATATTATATGTAAAAATCGTTAAGCCACAGGAATAAATAATAATTACGTAGTATTTCTTTTAAGGGCATTAAAAATCTTAAATAAGGGCCTATAATAATATGCTTAATAAACTATTAAAACTATCCGGTTATAACGATAATCGGAAAAAAACTAACCGGTTATATAACCAAGTAACCGGTTATTGGTTTTTCAGGTAACGATTATTAATATTTAATATTATGTGTAAAAATCGTTAAACCACAGGAATAAATAATAATTACGTAGTTTTAATTTTAAGGGCGCTAAAAATATTAAATAAGGGCCTATAATGCTTAATAATCTATTAAAACTATCCGGTTATAAAGATAATCGAAAAAAAACTAACCGGTTAACCGGTTAGTACTAATCGGTTATAGAATCAAGTAACCGGTTAACCGTATAGTAACCGGTAATTGGTTTTTCAGATAACCAGTTAATGATTGCAACGATAATTGACTATATTAATATCATATGTAAAAATCGTCTAAAAAGCGGCAAGTCGGTTATAACGATAATCGAAAAGAAACTAACCGGTTAACCGGTTACTACTAATCGGTTATAGAACCAAGTAACCGGTTAACCGTATAGTAACCGGTTATTAGTTTTTCAGATAACCAGTTAATGATTGCAACGATAATTGACTATATTAATATCATATGTAAAAATCGTCTAAAAAGCCCGGTAATTTGTATAAGTTGGCGGTAAGTCCCAGCGCAGTTGCGGCCAAAACATTTAAATTACCCGGTCTATGTTATATTAAACTAACGATGCAAAATATATTCCTTATACAATTATAATAGTTTTATAAAGAAATAAAGTGTAATTAAAACATGCAAACATATAAAAACATGCAATTACACAAATAAAAACCAATTACATATGAAATAAATCATACACATTCTCAAAAAAAAACCTTACACATATATTCGAACCTTACTTCAACATGATATCCCTGTAATAACATAAATAAAGGCTAACTAATCTATTATAACAATCAACTAAATAAAAAGTCTCGTGAAATTGTCGAAAATATGTAACCCTAAAATGTCCACTATACCTTAACTTCGATGTCGCCGATCTTATTAACGGCCCTAATAATGGGTCGACCGACCATCGATGGGAAAATATGGGCCGGGAAATTGGATCCGGCATACCCACACTTGACAAACTGCAAAATGGGTTATGTCCAATTTGACGTTACATTTACGTAGTTATTTGAATACGTACACCTGTCCCATTATCACAAACAATCACTTTACGCCCTTGGCTATCCATTTTAGCGATATATTCAACCCGTTGTATACTATAAATCCATTAAAATTTAACAAAATACATGAATCATAAACGAACCACACCTCCCACTGATAACACAGATGTTGACATTTAGAAGTGTTACCAATTCTAGTAAAAAAAAAAACTACCAGATAAACTGTATCAAATAATTTCGTATCCACATAATATACACTATAAAACCCTTAATTTAGATCTCTAATTTTATGCTAGGTTGAGAATTATCCCTTATCAGTACAAATTTAATAGAAATATATTAAATAACAATGTATTTTGCATTACATTGTTGCTGAATTCAATTAGAAACAGTGTTGCTACTCGTAGGGAAACATATTTGTTTTGTTCCACAGAAAATCTTATAATTAAATAGTTTCCATCTGCAATATTAAGCATCTTATTTAACTATTACATTATTAAATAAATCACCTAACATTGGTTATTGTTGTTTGTCTGTTATGTATATTTAACAATATAGGGATATTTAGATTTTCATGGGTGGCAACATTGTGTCTTTTAAATTAATTTCGTTTTAAAACTATCAAATTTATTATTATTTGCCATTTTGATTCGTGATTACTAATTGAATCACTGTGAATCCTCCTTAATTTGTAATTAAATTCAAATTTAAGGCTTAAGGTTCATTCTCAAACGAAATTTAACTTACGGAAATATGATCAAATGTGGCTCTGTGAACGGATACACATATTCCCGTATGTCGAATTTCGTTTGTGGATGATTTTTTATGTTCGGAATATCAATTTAGGATGTAGTATTTAATTATAAAGGGTGTTTGATTGCTACATTTAAAAAAGCTCTAAATAAATATGAAATAATAGAAATAAAAATGTATCTACTAGTCAAAAGAATGATTGACAGATTGTTGCAATATTATTAAACATTTATTTAGGCTTGTAAATGTACAATACATATTTTGGTCATGAATTTTTATGTAATTCGTAAGTCAGATGTTACAAAAAATGTTTGAATTAATGAAATATAGGTCCTTATTTAACTGTAAAATGCATGAAAACAAAATGGAGTTAAATAAGGACGCAAAATAAAACAAAAATATGAGAGATTTATTTTTTTATTACAAATGATCAGTATAGCTTTTTCACTAAACATAAAAGTGCCCATACCCCTGTTAAATTATTGTAATTTTTTTTAACAAAAGCAACACTGCTTCGTACAGCACTAACTATTATCTCTAAGCTGTCATCCTAACAATGAATTATAATTTTTTTATACTTTGTTACTACAGTATTTTTTTTTTGTATTTTTTTTAATCTTGAAAATTCAAGTTTAACTTTTGGTTAATAACTGTGCTGGTTAAACGAAATAAATAACATTGAAGGAATTACATATTATATGTCACAATATACAAGTAGGGTGAAATTTGTCTAAATATCGGCTGCCATTTTGTGTAGACATAATGCTAAAATGGCCGTTTCAAATATATAAAAAAGATACATAGACAAACCTCAATTATTTAAAACTCGCGATTTTAATGTGTTTTTTAAATCCGGAAATTTACAGTTTTATGTCCTTAAATATTAAAAAAATAATAAATTTCCTATTTAGTACAATACTATTAAATATATATATATAAACATTCTTTTTATTACCGAAATGACATTTAAAATTCTTCATTATAACACGAAGTTTCAATAAATACGCCATAATATCATTATTTATATATATATAAAAAAATGCACGATGCCTATGCGGCGCCAATGTACGCAGCGTAGACGTGCAAAAAATAAACAAACACATTTTTGTTTTATTTATATGATCGAAATTAAATTAAAATGACAGTTACAACTAAATAAAAAAATATTTAAATTATAAAAATGGGTTATTTGAATAAAAAAAAGCGTTATTAAAAAATAAACTGGATGAATGTAACACACAGTTTTCTAGCAAAAGTTAAACAGATGTTTGTTTGCCAGTTTGTGGCAATTGTCTAAGTACAGTTCTTACCTTGATTTGTGTAATACCAAAAATTAAAAATTGCTTTGATTTTGGAAAGCGTTTTCGACCACCGCGGTTTAAAGTCGACTGCGTGGTCCATTATTGCACAAGTACAATAATTATTAATATTATTCAATATAAAACGGTTCGATTTTATGATCTAAATGAAATACAGAGACCGATAAAATGTTTTGTATTTTTTTTTTTTCATTTCTTTTTTGAGATTATACAGTTATTTTTGTTTGCATTATTAATATTTTATGTATAACACCGTAATATCTCTCATTGTTCACTCATTCGCTCCATTCACCCTCATGACGAAATTATATTCATGCATTGGATACTTTTTGTTTTCTTTTTTTTTTTTGTTCACTCACTAACTAATATTTACAATTATATTTTCCTTTTAAAATGAAGCTTAATAATTTCATAATAACGAAATTCAGCGAAATGTCGCTCAATTTCAAATTACATTGATTTTGTAGGCTTTCTTTATCCAAAATTAAAAATAAGCCAAAGTTTTTATAAAATAACATTTAAAATATTGTCTTACAACAACTTCGACCTATTTTCACACTCACATTTATTTGCTACAAGAAAATACAAAATCAAAATGTCCCTGTTTTAAATTCGGGGGTAGGGGGGAGAGGGGAAGTGCTCTAATTTTTGAGTTTTCGTGTCAAAAATGTCTTTTTTTTTTCACAACAAATTATTCGCAACACACACAAATGCACAAGGGATTTTATACTTAGGCTGTGTACATATTCGTTATTTTACTTCAATCTATCCGCTGTTTTGTGTTTTACTTTATTTGTAATTTTAAACAACAAGACAGTAGCACGTACACTCATATTAAAACGTTGTAGAAATTAGTAGTCATTCTTTATTTAAGTGCGTTACTTTACTTAAAATAGTAGTTTTTTTTTTTTTGATAAAGAAAACGTTTTTGTTGACAACATTTATCTAATATTATATGGAATACGAGATTATTTATTTATTTACTATATTGGGTAGAGTGTGCTTAAGTTATTAAATAAATGATATATCACTTGAAAATTAAAGAGGTAGAAAGTGTACAATTTTTTTTGAGAAATTTGCAAATAATATCGCACAAGGCTACACTCTAACTGTTTCGTTTAATTTTGCTGTTTATGTGTGTGTTGGTTTTTACGTTTTCTTGTTTAATTTAAAGATGGTAATTGTTGTAATAGATTGGTTTATTTTACCGACTGAGCGCATTTACTGCTCTGTGGACACGTCAGGCCCACTCACGGGCAGTCACAGTTTCAACTCATTCGCAATCTTACTCGCAATGTTCTTGAACCCAATACTTGTACCTAAAAACATCAATTAGTCCCCCACTAAACCCCTCAATGCACACCCATACATACCGGAAATCCGCTTAAACCTGACGCCATTCAACGATAACCGCGGCAGCTTACACACCTCGATCTCCCACTGCACCAGACTGTCCGTGTTCGGGTCCCCATGCACGCACAGTAATAAAAACCGTTCGCGCTGCTCGTAATCGCAGTTATTTGCGTCCAACACTTTGCGTATCTCGGCCATTATCTCGGCAGGGTCTCGACTAGACGTAGTCTTCATCGACCAGGTGAACCGCAGCGAACGGGGCTTCACGTGCTCGTCATTTGGAGCCCCACTGCCGGGACCCATCACACCCACACCCCCTCCGACAACGCTTTTACGAAAGAAAGCAAAACTGAGCCCCAAGTCAAATATAACGTGTCACAAGATTGTCATCTGTGTGAAATGCCGATTCTGAACTGTTATATAGTAGTAGTAGTAGTATTAAGCCACGCCTACAAGTCAACATATTCATAAAATGGGTATTTATTGAAAAACGGCTGTTGTTGATAAACCACGCCCACAAGGGTGCGCTATATGGCAGGGTACTACAAATAAGCAGCGCAAATTGTTTGCTTATATGTGGCCACGCCCCTATATGTACCAAGTGGATTTATCTTGGCGGCAAGTGACGAGGGTGTTGCCGTCAATATTCAACAAGTGCGAAGTTACTAATATAACAATTCAGCATCGTAACAAATGTTATATTTGATAAATATTAAATTGCGATTGATTAAAACTAATTAATATAATTAAATCAGGTGTATACAATTAAAAGATTACGATATCTTATCACAGTTTCAATATAAATTGAGATAAAATAACTAGTTAAGTGTTAGAAAATCTTCAGAATTTAGATTTAAAATAGTTTTTGTTGAGTTTTGACTATTGTATTAAATAAAATTGTTGTTTATTGGGCATATTTTTAGATGCTTACCCGACAACAGGTAGTGGAGATTGTCCATGTTTTCCAGCTTGTCCAGGTTCCAAAGCTCTGGAATAAAAGGTACAAAATTAGGATTATATCCAGTTTAGATTAAAACAATTATTTCATAATTTTTGGGTATTTATATAATAATGAAAGGCTTCTGCCTCATTTTAGGGTAAAATACTGTAATAAAACGTAAAATTGGGTGCATTTGTATATTTACAAGAGATCTTAATACATGTTTTAAACATAAATTACAATAAGAATTATGAAAAATTATATAAACCGAACACACTCAATTTGGTGATTCAAAAAGTCTTTTGCAACACCTTAATTATAATAAACAATATTTATTTTAAAATAAATATGGTTTATTAACAATAAAACTATGAACAAAATTATAACAAAATAAAAATAATTGAGCTGATTGCACAAAAAATCTAAAATCTAGTTAATTATAAAAGCATAGTTTACATTTGGGGCTTATAAGCATTTATATATTCAGTACGACTTAAGTTACGACTCTAAACTAGGTTTAAGTAATCCAGTCAGTTAGAATCGTAATATTTCAAATGAAAAAAAAACTACTTGGCACTAATTTGAAGTTTTGCTACCCCAATTTTAAATATATAAATTTTCTGTTTTACATTTTATGTAAATGATACATAAATGAAACTAAAAATTGTAGGATTAAATCTTAAAATATCAGTTTTTATGTAGTGGAAACCGAATCAAGATATATGGCAACTTTTTTAAAATTGTAGACGTAACTACAATAGTTTTAATACATTTTGGGTACTTTGGACCCTAGTTACGCTTTTGGAATTTAGTTTTATGGATTGATTTGTTGACGTATTCAAAAATATTTCATTTTTAAGATTGTCCATTTATACTAAAATAGTTTATAACTAATACAAACCTAATTATTATATTTTTTTGTCAAATTATAACATTATTATAGTTATTTATACAAATTTATTTATATATTTCAAGCGATTTTTATATATTTTTATGTACAATTTTGATATAATTTACAAATATATTTTTTTATATAAAACTGTTTTGTAAATAATTAAAATTAATGAATATAGGAAAAGGTATGAGGAAAACTATTTAATTTAAACTTAAATTTGACTGATTAGCTTAATTAATAAACCAGTTTCTTTTACACAATATGAATAAAATAAATATATATATATATACTTGTAATTTTTATTTATTAATCTAACCAAAATGTATTATTGCGTTATCCGCCTTTTTAATCACCCAATTTTAAATTCTAAAGAAAAATGTCTTTAAACTTCTAATACTTTAAACCGATCTCAAACATTAAACATCGTTTAAAAAATAATAAATGTAAAATATCACACAAGAAAAGCATCATATTTTGGTTAAAACAGTCAAATACTTTTATAAATCTTTCAAAATTAAATAAGTCTTTTTGAAAACGATTCTATCGGTAATTAGCCCAATTGAAGCAATTTTGGCTCAATGTTGGCCCAATATTGCCCAATGTCGGGCTAAACCATTACTAAGTATACTCTAAACATAAAAATCATTTATAAAATAATGTCATTATTAAATGTCTGTATATATAATAATAATTCACACAATTTATTTCATTAATTCACTAAATACCACCATTTACTCCTAAATGCAATGAAATAGGAGCGCGGATTAGCCTCAAATGCAGCGGGCGATGTTGTTCCTCGATGGTACTTCAATCACTGGACGAATAAGTAACCAGATAACGGTTCTAGTGACTTTTTTCCCCCAGGTCGTGGGTTGGTACGTCCCAATCGGCCGCTTACTGCGCCGTCCTGCCAAATTAGCAATTTTTTTACTTCTATACTTTTTACCGAATTGTATATTCGGTTTATTTAATTTTAAAGTTAAGGTGAATCAGCTCAAACGGCCGTAAGGACGTACCATAACCACATGATTTGACAGAGGGCTCGCCGAATTCATTTTTTACATATCATTTATTTATAAATCAGAATTTTTACACATAACTAGTTTTGTACCCATATTTTACGAATTATTTAATAAAACTATCCCAATTTTGTAAACAATTGACTCAATTAAACTACGATTCTGAATTGCCATGTTGTAACCGCGTAGCTTCCAGCGCATTGGCCACGCCCTCGCATTATTTAATGTACGGACAAACACATATTTCGCTATTAATATAAAATTGGGCTAAACCAAATGTTCTTACCATTACACAGGTGTTAAACCGACCAATAGGAACATTTATATATTAATATATTACATTACGTGCTAATGCTGTAATATTATGGGCGGAGTTGAACAGGAACATAATATCTATTATGTTCCTATTGGTCGGTTCAACTCCGCCCATAGTCAACACGTATTACAGCATACGTAATTGTACTATATTAGTATTCTAAAAATGGGCGTGGATGAACCAACCAATCGCAGCAATTCAGAATCATATTGCTTATAAATAATAGTGGTAACTCACCGTTTTGAGAATCTCGAACTGAGTTTTGAGAAGAACGACGGCCGATTTGAGTGTGGCGAATCACCGGGCGAGCCGTGGGCATACGTGGACATAACTTTGGTCCGTGTTTGACCCGAATGGAAAGTGCTACGCGATGGGACATTGCGCGGGAACGCTTGTTGCCTTGTTGTTGATGGGGAGGCGCTTGTACGGCTTTTACATTAAAGAAAATTGGGTCACATCATTATTTGGTTATTTTAGTTTTAGTGTAAAAATGTTTTGGTAAAATAAATGAAATGTTAGTATAAGAAAACAAGCAAAATTGGTGTCCCAGTCCTAAAATATTAAAAAAACAAATATAAATAATAAACCTAAAAATATGGAAAATCAAGCCTAAAAACAAATAAAACGCCGTGAGAATAAATTTGTAGGGCTACCTGGATCTGAGGGGGTCTATGGCGGGTTCAGGCCCCCCGCTACTGACAGAGGCGCTCTTCACATGGCCCTTGCTGGGGCGTAACGTGTCCCCCGATGAGGTCACAATTCCCACACCCCCACTGCATTATTACATTACAGATCATGCCGTTAATATAGGTTACAGATGAAGTTACAGATAGATTTTTACAGGTTTACAGGTTCATATTAATATTTACAGAATGAGATTTTACATATATATATATATATATAGAAGTTTATAAACATACCTGGGACTATCGGCCGCCAAATTTGTTTTCTCGTTAGAGGCTGCTTTCGCCTCGTAACTTATGGTTGATCTTCGGCCCACTGAACCTCCAGATGTTAAAGGTTTACTAGTTGCACTGCTCACCGTATTAGATTTGTTTATGGGGCGTGGCTTACCAGGACTTTGCAAACCTAACAAAAACAGACATATGTTGCAAAAAAAAACAAATACAACAAAGCATGTCTTACTATTATCAGTATTCGGTGTAGTAATTTTGGGCTGGGCGCTCGCCGGTCGAACGTTCATCCGTTGGCTGTTCTCTTTAATCGTAGCACTGTCGACGGTGTTTTGGCGTTTGAAGCCACCGCCCGCCGCGGCGCCCGTCGCCGCCGCATGGTTATTTGTCTGCGCCGGAGTTTGAGACGCAGGTGTCTGGGGTTGACCGGCGCGAAGCGTCTCGCCACCGCTGGATGCGCGCCGGCTCGGTTTGGCATTAGTCGCGGAGATCGACCGGTGGACACCACGGTGACTGGGGGATTGTGCCGTCGGGGCCGGCGCACCACTGGCGGGCTGCCCGGCAATATTTCGTAAGGATAGGGAAGAACCACTGCGGCTACCGTCGCTTTCGGGCTAAATCAACCAAAACTTACTTCCGGGAGAAGAATATATACATAGTGATACATACATCAGTACTTTTTCGGCCCAGTAGCAAATATGTCGCGAACACATCGTCATATTTCGCCGCGTCTAGAGAGCCCTCGATGTCGACGCGCGAGTAGCCCAGACAGACCAGTGCTTCGATTCGTTTGTGGTCAGTGAGGTCCGCTTCCGGTTCAATGTACGGTTTCAATTCGTCACTCTCGTAGCTAGAAACATACCTAAGAATGAACAAAACGCCCACAGTTTTAACAGTGTTACCTTGTTCCGAGTTTTCAGATTCACTTGAAATTTTTTAATCAAACAATTGGTTTTATTTGTACGCATTTTTAAATATAATTTTATCACGACACCAAAGCGGTTCAACTGACTAAGTCAACTGGCGATATAGTAAATTACATGCTTTAAAATGCGCCGGGTTCTCAGAACAATGCAATAATGTTTCAACTTTTACAAAATAATTCAATAATTCTCTAAATTGTTGTTCATTCAATAACTAACACGGAGTTCTATATAATCTATAGTTAACTTTTGACAAATTACTAACTAAACAGCTGAAACAAAATTAATTAAGCCAGCAATAGATAGCTCTACAACCACCGATACTGTTATAATCGCAACTTATTGATTACTAACAGTCAGTTAACTATAATAAGCGATAATTAAAATTAATTGGGCACTTATATCAGTATTCTATTTTCAATTGGTGCAAAAATTAGTACTAAATATTTTTATTTGTGTTTTATATAACAATTACAAATGAGCAAGAACCTTTAGAAAATGGGGAATATTATTTAGAGTATGAAAAGCGATCTAAGTGTTTTTTTTTTTTTCTATTGGTGCAACTAGTAACATATTAAAGGCACTTTTGAATTTAACGGACTAAACAGAAGTTTTTTTTAAACAATTTAGAGAATTATTAACAATATAACTACTAACATAGGCCATATACCACTAGACAACCATATACCCCATTTAAACTACAAATTGCATTAATTTTCAAATTATTGTAACTCCAAAATATATTTTAATACCATACATACATAATAAATAGTAATAAACCATGTATAAACAAACAAATAATGCATTACTTATTAATTTAAAGATTCTATCTCGCTTATCCGATATTTATTTAGCGTTATCATAATTGTACCATTGTATTTATTAAATACTCTCATTTCTTTTATGTGTACCTGTAAATTTTTTCTATAAAGATGCCCCGACAATCTAAACGTTGATCGAACCGGCCATCCTCATCAAACCACTGTCATCTAATAATTTAAGCAATTAAATCGCGCATTTTCAACTAATTTTAAAGCGAAATTACAGCTCTAGTGCAAAATAACACTGGACAACACTGTGATTCTATAGTTTTAATAGTATTCATTAATTTATTACTATTTATTCAACAACTACAACTAGTTTTACCCTAAAATACAATACATAAACATACCACAGCGCCACAATACTAAATACAACAAGATTTAAACGATTCTGAACTGCTAATTGTTGGTAAAGATGTTAAAACGCTGCTTATATACCTGTACGTACACAAGCCACGCCCCTATACACTGTCATTGGTCAATTGGACCACGCCCATAGTAGAAACGGTATACACTATGTGTATTAAGCACGGTAATCTTTTATTTTGATATTGCAGACACTAGCAGTACAGAATCATTGAAAAACAGATAAAAACACGTGAATAACACACAACATACCCCATATTCATCCACTTATCGCGCATAATATTTTCTAGCGACGCTCTTTTACTGGGATTGAGCACTAAGAATTTTTTGAGTAAATTCTCACAATCTGTACTCATATAAAATGGAATCCGATATTTTCCGCGTAGCACCCGTTCGCGGAGTTCTCGCAACGTTGACCCGTCAAACGGCAGGGAGCCGGACACTAGTGTGTACAAAATGACGCCGAGTGACCAGACGTCCACTTCGGGGCCATCGTATTTCTTGCCTTGGAATAATTCGGGGGCGGCGTACGGTGGACTACCGCAAAATGTGTCTAGTTTGTTGCCGGGCGTGAATTCGTTCGAAAAGCCGAAATCGGCGATTTTTATATTCATCTCACTATCCAATAACAAGTTCTCAGCCTTTAGATCTCTGAAATAAAGGGGTATTACGTAGAATACACGAGTTTTCTGCTAAATTAGGGGGTTGTAGGTGCTTATTAAGGGTTTAACAAGAATAAACATGCAAACAACAATATAATAACCGTTGTAAGGCAATACTACCTTGAACATAAATTGATTTGACGATTACATTTATGTAAAAACCAAAAGAAATAACTATAAACGGTTTAAAAACTGTTATTATAAACGGATTTCCGCTAGTTTTAAATAAAAGTGAAAGTATAAATGTAATAATATTGCAAAATTAATGTGTTAAATTATAGAAAACTATTGATAACACAAATTAGTTTATGCATTTTTATTATAGATAAGATAATAACTTAATAATCACAGAAAATTACTTATAATTTCAATTGAATTGATATCAAATTACCGAGAATGCAACAAATAGAATTTATAAATATATTTTACGATCTAACTACAGTAAAAGTTTTATTATATCTCAAAACCTTCATAAAACGATATAACGGCGCCTAATTAGGCAAACTATGAAAATGGCATGCGTTTGTGAAGTCAGGGTGCAATTTTAACAAAACGGCGTTTTATGATAATCTTGGCCGTGACCGACGAGGCGATAGCCGCCAAGATATTACAAGCTTTCGGTGATTGAAAACGCGTCTTACCTATGTATAATCTTTTTCTGGTGACAATACTGAACGGCAGAGACAATTTGTCGGAACTTGGCGCGGGCCTCTTTTTCTTTCATCCGACCGTGTAAAACCAGATAATCGAACACTTCTCCCCCGCTCGCATATTCCATAACCAGGTACAGTGTCTTTTCAGTTTCAATTACTTGGAATAACTTAACTATGTTCGGATGATCTAACATTTTCATGATGCGAACCTGAAAATTAAAAAAAAAAACTATTAATATCTATATAGTTGGTGTATGAATTGGGGGAAGTACCTCGCGGAAAAGTTTCTGTAGTGAACCAGGGTTGAGTTGCGTCTTGTCGATGATCTTGATGGCGACTTCCTTGCCGGTTGGAACATGTTTGGCTAGTTTGACCTTGGCAAAGTTGCCTTTGCCAATAGTCTTTAGGAGTTTGTATTTGCCTATGTGTGGTTCGTCCGCGGTTCGGGACCGCGAGCTTATTCGACCACCGCCCGAACCTGCCGTATCACTTCCGGACTAAACAAAAAAACCACACTCAATCATTACCATTCTCTAAATTGATGCTCCTGCTCCGGAAATCTACGATTCTTTAACTCCCACCAGTTTTTAATTAAATATATATATATATAAAGTTTAAGAATCGCTGTTTGAGAGAGCATTAAAAATAATAAACAAATGTAATATATGTAAAAAATGCTAATATTGGTTGATTTGTCAATGCGATTACAAAGCCTCGGTTATCCAAGCCGCGTTTATACGCAATGGGCGAAGCAAGCTTACGCTCCAATGTTTTTTTTTTGCTTTTAGATAACCAAGACTCTGGGTCATTCATCAAAATTTACCTTCAAAACGTTAGTCACTACCGGCATTTTATTAGTATCATTCGCCACTATCGGTTTTCTAGTAACACGAGGCACAATCGGCCGTTGTATCGGCCGATCCTGACTATCGGACGCAGTCCGATCCAATTTGGGCGCGATTTGAGGCCCGGTATTCACCACCCCACCTGTACTATTCCGTGATCGAGTCCCTCTATCAAACGTGACATCATGCTGCTCTAAATCACTGATTCCCGGCTGCAACAAATTCTCATGTTCCCCATAAATATTCGTTGCTTTCTTATCATCCTTTTTCAGCGTGTTCGCCTCAATTGAATTGATTTGAGCCTCTAAACGATTCAGTGCATCAATCGAACTGATTTTCTCCTTAGATTCACTCTTCTTCGACTCACTAAGATCCGTATCCGGTGTTAAACAGCGAGAAATTATCGGTGGCTTTAGGCTTACAGGTTTTTGAGCACTTTTTGAGGTGGTATTCGTTTTATGAGCAATGTTTGAGCATTGTTTAGACTCAAACTGGCGTAAATCTATACAGCCTATTGGTTTTTGGGGTATCGCTGGTTTTTGAGGAATTGGACGTAAATCTATGCAACCTTTTGGACTAGTTTGGACAGTTCTTCGAGAACAGTCCATTTTGTGTACAATTGTTTCAACTTTTTGTGAAACTGTACGGTTTGTGGTAGTTTGAGCACGCAAATATTCTTCAGCTTGTCCATACGGATTTTGAGCCATATTTGAGCTACTAGACTCAATTTTTGAGCACACCTCAATAGAGGGAGAGAATTTATTGTGTTTTTCGGGTTCAAATTGCGTTTGGTTTAAGTTTGGGTTCAAATTTGGGTCTCTAGCAGTTTGGACGAGTTTATAAGATGTTAAATCCGACTGGTTGTCTAAAGAAGCGTTACTTATGCGTTTAGAATCTTGTCTTTTAATCTCATTTCTAAAAGACGCTTGTCGCGTAATACCAAATTCGTTTTTGTATCTATCTTGGTATTTTCCAGCGTGGGTGATTTTTAATCTAGACTCCTGAAGCGCCTTAAATGCGTATTCGGAGTAACTAGAGCGTTCCGCAACTGGAGTTTTGGGTTCTTGATCAGTTGGTTGAGGCTCCAAGTCGCATTGAGGCGTCAAATTCGATTTAGGCTCGGAATAGTCAGGTTCTGAACGTGCGGAATGCAAATAAGGCTCGGAATGTAACGAATTGGGTTCCTCATGATCTGAATTTTCTTCATATGGAACTTTGCGGGCTAATGGATGTTTATTACCTTTTAGCAATCGATTTTTCCATGTCATCCCTTTTTGGTCACTCATTTTGGCACTGTTAACACTAAGTTTTGGGTGGTTTTTCAAACAGTTTGTTTGTAACAGGAACGGTCACATTTTAGCCCCAAAAGCGTACTTACAGTTCACATAACAACATATGGTTTACACGTAAAACTGTTCACATAGAAAGCAGTAACAGAATAAAGCACTTGATATATCGCGTTATCAAAATTGACTTTTGATAAAATATTATTATCTACGTTTTGTGTATGATCGGGCAATAATAAAACAAGGCTGTAATAAATTCATAATTTGTCAATATTTTCGTAAATCGTTGTAGAACATTTATTGTCGACATTTCTGTACGAAATGCAACAATTTTTCAACTGTAACAACACCAAACAATAGAATTGTTCTGGATTTGGTTGATAGCGATAGGTCGTTAACTTTTGCTACAATATTCAAACTCACTGCATGACTAATAACTGCTGTTATAATACATTTTACAATTACTATTTGCAATCATTGTGACCTTGGGGCGAAATTATATTCAAATGTATCGATTCAGTCAAATATATTAGTTTTACTTTCATTTCTTATCAGGGATTAATAATAGAAGCTGTACCAACTAAATTAAACCTTCTACAAGTATATAAACTTTGTTCCGAGAATGCTACAGACACACAACCGCATGCTTTAGCTATATCTAGTTGGGCATTAATGTTAGAAGCTGTCCCCCAACACATTTAGCCCCCTTAATACGGTTCTGAACTAGTTTAGAGGTTTCGCATAATTACAGATAAACCTGACACATTATATTTTAATCTGTATTGATAAACATATTTGCAATTGATAATAAAATGTACACATTTTATTATTTAATAAAGCGTATAAATAAAAATAATCATTATTATAAGGGAAATAATGAATATGAAAGACCGGAACTTATATTTTCGATTAGTATGCGTAGATAGTGTATCCGGTATGTTTACTACTAAATTCAGAATGTAAAGTATCGAAAATAAATGCCAACAATAATAGACAGGCGAGCAGAAGGCATAGGCGCCTCTACCTAAGCTTGTTAACTAATAAGAATAGTTTATTTTTATTGCAATATAATAATAATTTGCCGTATATAGTAAATTGTATATGCAACCAAATCAGCACCAATGTATTGCGGGAAAGTATACCTCAAGGCGCTAAATATAACAAAATTATGTTGCTATACCCTTTATAAGCCTCAACTAACTGTACATTTGGAGTTAGAAAGGAGTTAAATACAGATTAAATACACGAATGTTTGCCGGATGAAGAATTATATAAATAAAACTGACACGAATAAGATAAGAAATGCAAAGATAGGCTAATAACTATTTGTTCAACGTCATAATCCTTGGAAATGTATTAATTTTAAACTGGTTAGACTATAAATGCACAAAACTAAAAATATTAAGCAATTACATCAGGCAAAAAGTGCCTTGCAACCCCTATATGTACGTCCACTTGTCTACCGGAAATACATGTTGATTGCCGATGCCATTCAGTCAATATCCGATGCTGAATTACTCACTTTCGTGAATCAAATAAAATTGTTCAGTCAACAAAACTGGATTCAATTTGTATTTACAAGTTCCTAACAGGTTCATCCTTCAAGGTGAAATAGTTAATAATTACGTAAACAATTTATTATATACCCTTATATTAGCCACGCCCACTGGTTAACCAATGAGAATTGTTTAAACAATATACTCGTAGTTTTAACTTAGCCGCTAGCGACGTGGGGGTTGCCGCCAGGTGAGTCAACCTGCTCCCCGAACTATAGTAAAACTAAACAATTTGCGTCATTTAAATAAAAAACCAAGTTCATCTACAAAAGAATCGATGACTTCATAGTTTAATTAATATTCTGTTCTCAGAATAATGACCCTGACTCTCAGTTTTTATGTTAACAGTTAACTGTACTTATAAGATGGGGGAAAATTATTAAACAATATATTGTGAGGGCATTTCGACAATTTTAGCGATGTCCTTAACCTAATGACCTTCGCGAAGGTCAAATATCGATCTAAAAATACAGTCGGAACCTTTAAACAAATGAGAAACGTTAATTTCACATTAAAGGATGGCACGCCTCTATCTCTATAATTATTATGCATTGTATAATGCAGATATTAAGTCTATAAACGGTTATTACGTTGTTTAGGGGTTGTATATAGGCTACGCCTGTAAGTCAGTATTCCGCATTACAGTTCTGTTGAGTTGGTTTCTGTACGGGTCGTTTATTAAAATAACGGTCATTTTTACAATACTATCATGTGAATACACAATTTCAAACTATATACACTTCTATTGCCTGAGAAAATCAACTAACGAAATGAATAACACGAATGCCCTTTTTATGCAAAATCCATGTAGCAGTAATCAAGGATATTTCATAAGTAAATTTCATGAAATACAGCGTATGCTGCAAGGAACTGTTGCAATAGAATAAAAATAAGTGTATACTATGTCTGTTATGGAACGATGCACTCAAATAATACGTCTTCAGCATATATTTCAAGGATAGCGAACCCATATTGCTAGATTGTTTAGAAAATGTTGTAACTTTCATTTTCATAATACAAGTTTTATTTCGTTTTGTTTTCAGTAAAAAAACATTTTTCCGGACTATGAGAATGCATGAAATTTAATTTATAACAGAGCAAAGAATGTACTTTCGTATACTTTATGGTATAAAAGTATTACGATTAGAAATAAAACTATATCCATTATATTAAATATAAGTCGAATAAATGCAACTTTAGTTATTTTAATTGTTTTATATAACAATAAGATGAGTCTTGTATTAATTTAAAGTTATTATATAATTAGTGTTACTTAATTATTTCTTTAGGAAGCGGAACTTAAATCAGCAGTATAACAGTATTATAATGTGTAATTGTTATAAATAAACCTGTTACATCATTAATATTGCAAAACTTAGTTAAATGGGGCAAAAAATTGATTAATTCAATCCAATATATATATATATTTTTAACTAATGTAGAATAAATAAGAACAAATATCTGGGAATAGTTTCAACGAATTTAAAAATCGTTATTGTCAAGAGACAGTTCAGATTCCTAGGAGAGCAGAAGTTTACTCTAAAATGGGCAAAGGTTCACGCTAGTGTGAACGCCCGAATTTTTTGAATCTCTTTTATACGCAAAAAAAAGTGCACGCCTATTGGTGGAAAAATAAACCAATGACAGTTGTTTAAACAATATAGATTGAAATATGTGTTTCTCTTTGCAAGAGCTACAAGTCCGTATAGTTAATTTATCTCGACGGAAACTGCCAGGGGACTAGCCGCCAACATATTTCAACTTTGTCGGGTTACCAATTCCTTCTTTACGAAGGATACATCAACTGTTTTGAATAATATCCGGCATGTTAAGGCTTCCTTCCGCTACCTGATCACGAATTCATACAAAACACCTTGTCAATATTCAAATATTGCTTTTTTTTTTAAATAGCCGGAATATAGGATGCAACCTGATTTACTAGAATTGTTACGAATCACACTCTGACAATACGAATTAATGAATCAGTGATTTAATAGGTCATTCTATTATCCTGTGAACTTTAGGAAATAATTCATTTGTAACGATTAAATGCCTTCATATCTAATAATTACGTATATATGCTCGGCACTATGTTTTAGCATTAAAAGTATTACGAGATTTATTTTTACTATCTTGAACAATTGGACAATAGTAGAAATAAATAGATTGCTATTGATTTTCTGAGAAATTACTAATTAACTTAGTACTATTAATGGGGCGTTATAATGTTATTGAGTGTGAAATTAAATTTTGCAACCAAAGTTACAGAGAAGTTTTGCGGGCTAGTCTACTAGTGCAATAAATGGCGGGCAGCGATGCATCACTTACCGGCATCCTTATAAGTTTAGGGACTTTTATAATAAAACAAATCAACCAATACGATGTGAAAAAGCTGGTTTAAAAAACACACCTTTTTGTTTTTGGCCCCAACAACAAAGGGTAGCCCGTCCACTATAGCAACAACTACCCCATTACGGGCCACTTGTACACTTTGCCGCTGATTCCCCCCCTGTGAGTCTCGTAATTTTATATCGTTAACCGGCGATGTCGACGGGGTTCTGTGGGCCATACTTTTCGATCGTTTTAAAAAGCGCATCATATGATTTTTAACGGTATCCTGCGGCTTAACACGGGCTGCATTTCGTATTGCAGCAGCTGCATCTAACCTGTTCCCTGCCACCGAGGATACTTCGTACATTTTTAAGTTTTTAACACTTTTCACTAGTTAAATAGTTCATTTATTTAAAACTAAACTACTTATTATGAACAACTTGAAATTAATAAAAATAATATCACAGTTTAAGTATCACACTATAATTTTTTTACACGAATAAATCCTGATTTTTTTTTGGTATGTAAGCTTTAATTTATTTTCACATGAATTATATTAAGTATAGCCCCAAATCACAACATTATTGTGCAAACCCGCAAATGTTGGGGGATTTGGACCGCGTTTGCAGTAGCGCAGGCTCTCGCGTTGCAACTGGCGTTCATACTGCCGTGATAGAAAATCGCGTAGTTTCAACAACACTGTTGTGTTCATTCAAGGATGTTGTAAGACAGAGAAAGGCACACGTTTGTCCTGTTTAGGTGTGTACAACAGAGACAGATACAGTTCACTCTCGTGTGAGTTGGAGGAACAACATTTGTCTACCTACTCTTCAGCTATAAAAGGTAAAGGCACCTGCCATTCTGAATAAGAAATGGACAAAGAAACACTTGTATTTCTTTTTCAATTTGTGCATTTCACGTATATGTACACAACTAGTGCTGAGTTGTGCCTCATCGCTACCGGCCAAGATAAATGAACTACCCTAAACAGGTGTACCCTTATATATATACAATCGTTCTCTATTCCGTTCGACTTTAAGCTCCCTATGTATGTTGTGATTGGTCCAGTGGGCGTGACTTATATATTAGGTTCGCCTAATAAGTATAATATGCGATGTGAGCCGCGGTTTTTAATTATTATAGTCTTTTCGTTAACAATTTGAGAAATTGTTATAGATTAGATAGATAGAAGTCTTGCAATTATTTTTGCAACCATACGAATATGCATAAACAATCACGGCTGTAACAATGACAAGATAACAGATATCACTCATTTATGTTATGAAATAAAGTGATATTCCTTTGATGACCTTGAAGCTAGTCGCATGCTTTTATTATATTTTGAAATTTTCACCAAATAGGTGACCTGAAAGGGCTTACAGGCTGTCAAACTTTGTTAGATGTCACAAGACATATTATATTTGTCAGTATAAATTCCCTTTTAGCTAAAAAATATGGTTTAAGAGCACTAGAAGTAAACCCTTAAAAAGTTTATATTAACTTTATGTGATTTTAATATAGAATGAATAATGCTGTTATAATTATATTCTATAATTAATATTATTACACGCTATAGTCTAACGGCTCTGAAACGGTAAGGTTGTCGGCCTAAAGTTCATTTACCGGTCTTCGGTAACAGTGGTAATACTAAAAACTATTTGGAGCTACGCCAAATCGCACTGATTTAATAGTAAATCTGTGATTTTTCAATAAACTGTTGTTTAATATTTGATCATTGTTGAAACAATATGGCCTTGTAGACAAAACAATTAAAAAAAAAATGCCAATTCGTAATTAGCAATGTAATTTGTAATTGCGATGCAATTACTTTTGTTTAATTGTCTATGCGGAACACCATGTTTTTATATTGCACCTGCGCTAAGTCCAACTTAACTGTTCAAAGTCAGTTTTTCATATAATATTGACGCAATGTCTTTGTTTACTGGTTTCCGTGTGTGCATGTATGACGACACTGCAGTACTTTCCATGTATTTACCAATTATTTCATGGGCAATTTAAAACTAAAGCATTTCTATTTAGAAATAACTGATTTAATCTTATTGCCTGCCTAAGAACTATTAAAGTTCTCACTACAACTGTATTGTATTAAAAATAAATAAAATTGTAAACATTATATTGAAAAGTGAAAGCTGTCATAGCAACACTATCTCGGCTTGTTGTAATATGTTGGCGGCAACCCCGTGTACACTCGCGGCCAAGATAAATGAACCCCCGGTCTAGTCGCAGATACTAGTCTATTAATAGGCGGGGTTGAATCAACCAATAGGAACAGGTTTTTAAGGCATAATGAGTTCTCTATTCCGTTCGGTTTTAACCATAACATTAAAGTACGTAGAATTAAAAACATATACTTTATACAAAATAACAAAAAAATAGATGATATGAGTTGAATATTTAGCATAATAAAGATAACGTTGCTATGCACTATATTTACATGGTTTAAATTTACCCAAATCATATTTAAACAATTATTCGTATAAACCTTCAAACATAATTTGTTTAATTATATTAAAATTAAAATAATAATAACATGATTCTACGAAACCGCAACAAAAAACTTTTAGCCATCAATTTTCATATAAATAAACTATCAACGCGCAAACACGTGTTCTTTGAAATAATAATAAAAAACATCTAAAATGAACTTTAGACCTTAAAATAATTAGAGCAAATGCTTTAAAGGAAAAAAAAAATAATGTATAAAATGGAAAAATTTCTTAATGCTGACAATCTGTCTGGAAGAATACCCTTGAATAAATTAACTTTAACCCGCTGGTTAATTTAACAACGCGATTTAATCGATGAATACGCGGGCAGATGAGTAATTATACTATTATTAAACAGTCATTACTGTTGCGAAGTTGCGATATATGTACCAGGCCGCGTATGATACTAAAATTATAAAGAAGTCCATTTTTAATTGTAATGTGTTTTGTTTGAATTCACTTTCTACCAATCATATTCTGTTATTATTGCAAATAAAAGAAACTATACTTATAGTTTTTTATTTATTATAAACCAATATGCATCCTTAACGGCTTTAAACGTAACTTAATGCCCTAAAAACCCAAGTTAATTTCTTTAGTAGGCAACCCGCAATTCTATATGTTATGCTGGTTGCATTGAATATTATAGCAAATTTAAACAAATGCAATATTAGCCCCTAAAAAGCGCCTATTTACCATTAAAAATGTCTTTCTAAAATTGCAATTTGTTAAATTGCCTTTATAAAACAATTTAATCATAAATTAATATGTATATTTTAAAAATAGTTGACAATTTAATTAAAATTTGATTAGAAACTTAATGAATCGTCGATTTAATACGTTATCGATCTAAATCAAATGTGGTCAATAAGTCACCACCAATATTCGTAGCACATTAGGAACGTCACCACTACATTCCTCATATGTACATACATACATAAAGGTCACCATGTGCCCATATCCTATACAGAATACAATCTACACCAATAATGCAATATAAATATGCTAAACCATCTGTATATATGTCTAGCTATCTATCCGGAACTTCATACACAAAACATGATTGTTTTTCTTACGCTACGGTTATGAAACAATTTAGGTAAATTTAGTAACCATGGCTACAACATATAAATAAAGTATTCCGGTTACACGTATATAATTCGCGAATAAATTATTTTAAACTGCAACCAACAACACAGCGATGTACAACGGTACACGTCAAGGCGTTATTTTTGGGTAAATTGCGGATATTTGTATGATTCACCCGAAATTCGGCGATTATCTTAAGAATAACAATGACAAATAGTTCAAAAAAGATATAAAAGAATAAAGGTTTTTGAAATGGATACGTTTGTAATTGCTAAATAAATAACAGTTGTGTTCCAAGTAAAAATACGTATTGGTATTGTATAAAAAGAAATCTGGAGTGGATTTTACTCAACTTTCTTATACTTAGTTTTCAATGGGTTTAAATTAAGTATTAATTTTAATAAGTTAAACAATGTTGTCATACGTTTTACATTGTTTAATTTTTGCTTGTTTAAATAAATTATATTTAAAGCTAGTTCAAACTAAATTTAACTAGTTGTTTAAACTTTAACGAGTAAAAGGGTAAAAATAAGTTGACTGACGTCAACTTAATCGATAGTAAATAGATGATTAATTATTTAATATATATTGATTTGTACTTTTCTGCACGAAGTCTAAACATATTTTATTTAAAATTTAAAGGGAAATACACGTTTGGAGCTTCCTTACGTTATATTTATATTACTTCGTAATAATAAACGAATTAATATTATGCAATTTTAAATATGTTAAATAAAACAAACATTTAAATTATAACAAAAGTTTCCCATAGATCTAATTGTTAAAAGTAAATTAAATTTCTTTTTCAAACCTTATTAAAAATCACGATTACATCAAATGTGTAACAAACTTTCTTTTTCAAGCAAAATTTTGCATTTTTTTTACTATTTTATACACAAACACGTGAGCTAAACTAGACAATTTGAAAATAATAAATTTTAACCAGTTGCTAGAAGGTTACTTGAGTAATTTAGCATCTTTTTTTTTTTATAACAACAATCATTTTGCAATGACAAATCACAACATAGCAAATTTTTTCCGCCACCGACACCAAAATTACCCAAATTTTAACAATATATTCGTAATTATTGCGATAATACCGCAAAAGTCGTGAATGTCTTTCAAGTTGTAGAGCGTTCAGGAGTTTTGCTGCCTATTTCTAAGAAATTGGTAAGAAAAAGAAGTGTATACGAACCCTCACCTTGTTGGTAATGGGCGTCCTCAGTTTGGCACTGGTTGTTACGTGGTCAGCAGGAAGACTTTCTGGTACCGTCTGCAGCGTGGTGCGCATTGCTCCAGACATGGTGCGCAACCACTTACTAACTTAACACCAACCAACTCACATAACCTTAAAAAACAAAAAATACGTTGTCAAACTACTAGTTTATAACCTAAACTTGATTCTATAAGCCTATGGGTCAGAAATTGTAGTAGAAACGCGCTAAACTACAATATAAGCACCTAAGGGTAAGACTAACTCATAGAATTATGTATTTAGCGCAATGATGTATCAATAATAGACCCGGTGCATCTTATTGTACAAGGGGGCGGTTACAAATATATTAACAATAAGTTATATTAGGTATAAGCTTATCGCCGAAAGGAGAAGAAAACGAACTATAGTAAATTTGTTATATAGGTATAAGCTTATCGCCGAACGGAGAAGAAAACGAACTATAGTAAATTTGTTATATAGGTATAAGCTTATCGCCGAACGGAATAGAAAACGAACTACAGTGAATTTGTTATATACCCTTAATCTGATTGGTCAAGGGGGCGGAGCAACTATTTAAACAATTCGTTTATAACGCATAGAGACACATTTTGTTTATTTTTGTTAATTGTTGGCCAATTTTAAGGGATATTTTAGTTGAAACTGAAATATTTAGGGATAAAAATACGAAAATAGAATTGTCTATATATAGATAATTACTCTAGCAGGAGATACTTATACAAATAAGAGAGATTACCCGGTTCTTTTTAAGTACGAACATAATATTAGCTTATGATTAGAATTGTTTGTTACTAAATTGACACAAAAACAATTTTGACACGGGTAAAAATAACACGTAACACTAGTGGAAATTAGGGTCAAAATATCGACATCTAAAATGACATATAAATGCATTTTGTTGATGTTATCACAAACACTGACTGGGATTATAACTAATAAGGGCCGTTTTTACTAAATACAAGGAGTTTTATTCATTTTTGTTTATATATTCATATTGTAAAGGTGACTAATAGGCCAAACGGCAACAAGCAAAAATAGGCTGTATGCACCAGGTAAAAACGAACAAATAGGGAAAAAAGAAAAATTATATGAAAATATTTGCTAATATTCACTAATTTTCGATGAATAAAACATTATTTTGTAGGCCCTACAAAGGCTAAGACAAAGGTTGCAGAGCTTTCAAACACTTAATTTTATACATTTTAGGTTTAAATAGTTTAGTCTACTATATGAAATTAATTTTAAAACATATATACACAATTTACAATGTTTCACTAGCTCCAATTTGACTTTTAACTCATTTTAGCGAAATTTACAAGAACATGAGTCTAGTTGACTGGTGAAAGCGGTCTGACAAAAACTACTTAACACCGCCTTCAAAGGCCGTTACACGCGTCAATCATCCACCAAAAACATTCACCACTATTTCATAATAAATGTGAATAGTAACATACCCATTTAAAATCCCTGGCCACTTGATATTTAGCTAAAGTCATACACACACCTCAAATAAGCATACTTTTAACAAAATGGCTACAACAGATCCCGTACACATAAGGCACGTTCTTTCAGCCACAAACACAACCACGTTCACTACACACAACCAATCACTACGTATATATAGGTCACGTGGTGTCAATGCCTGCTACAGGATTGGCCACACAAACAAAACTCTAGCTTGTTTAGTACTGAAAGAACACATTCGCTGGTGCGAATGCGCATGACCGTATTGGATAGCTGTTATTTTTGTACGCTGCTCAAACTGTTCAAATTACACCCTCAATAATTAAATTATATCTCTTATTTACACTCAATTGTTACTCAAATTCACAACTACAACCAAAATACTATACTATTACATATTTCCTACAGTTTAGTTTAGTATATACACATTTTAAACCAATGCAACTTTAAAAATTAAATTTATAATACAAAAATGGAAGTATTTTACTACTTAATAGCATTTTTAAGGTCCTAAACTAAGCTTTTATGAGCATATAGACTAGTTTTATTTGTAGTTTCATTTACAATGTCTACATTTTAATTTATATTACGTGTAACATTTTTCTTACTGCTCTTGACAGAACGGAAACCCTTGGAACTAGATTTAAGCGGGCTTTCAAATTATTTAATTATGCTGTTTTTCAACTATTATTAATAAATATAAACAATTGATCTGTCAGACTTTTTAAAATTTGACAGTTTTGCTAGTATTAATTAAAAATGGCGTCAGTTGCTCACATTATCTATGATATTTCACCATTATTAGAGGAATTATCGGAAATTAATCGGTGAGCCGTATTATATTTGCTTTATATATAAATATATATATATATATATATATATATATATATATATATGTGTGTGTATTTTTTAAATTGCGCCTAGTGTTCAGGCAATTTAACGTACATTTGTGTAATGCAGGGCTTGTGGCCCTGAGCGGGAGGAGAGAAATAAGGCAGCTTTGTATATTCAGAGGTTTTGTCGTGGTTATTGGTGTCGAAGGGCTTTACGAAAGTTACATGATGCAGCAACGATAATTCAAAAATATTATAGACGATATTATGTAATAACACATATCGGCGATATACTAAATGATTTTATTCATATGAGAAATGTGGTTTATTATAATACGATGGCTACTAAAATCAAAGCCTATTGGAAAGGATATTATGTAAGGGACAAAAGGGCATTATTTATTATTACTGTATGTGCTTATAAATGTGTGTAATAAATTATTTAAGCAACGCGAATATGTATTTAATTTTTTGGAATTTTATCGCAAAAAAAAACAAATGGATGAACGTAATCGGCTTTTATTATTAAAAATTAAACATTTGAATGAAATGGAAGCAAAAGACTACGAATTGCGTAAAGAAAGAGAAGCTAAAATGAAAGTTATGGAAATTATAAGTAGAATGCATCATTTTTTACGTACAGATAAAGAAGGCATATATTCATTACACGGGAAAAGGTTTCTGCCACCCCATTTTATAAAAATATCTCATTGAAGCCGTTTTAAGGCTTTGAAATTTAATTCATAACTAGTAATTAATTTTGCCCAGCCGTGGTGTCTGTACCTATGCTTTATTTTTATTTTAAATTACAAAGTGAACCATCTTGGATTGAAGAGTTAATGAAAAACGCCAAATTTACAAAATATATGAAAGATCTTCGCAGAGAATACAATAAAAAGTGTAAAATCCCCAAACCGGAGTTACATCTCACCGGTGTTTGGAAGAATTGCGAAGAGGCCTATTATTTACGCGATAAATCACACGATACTCGCGAGATCAAAGTACCAAAACCACCAATGTGTTTAGATCAACCGTAAATACCGCTTAAACATTGCACTAAAGTATCTCCCTAATATATTTGTTTTCCTATAGATTTTCTTTAAACACGCGATATAACTACAATGACACAGTTTTATTAACAAAAAGCGAATATAAAAAAGCTATTACAGATATAATGCGTACTACAGATAAAACAAAGAATATATCCGCAACTGATTTTGATTTAGGGGGAAAAGATGAAAAATTTGCACCTAAAGTACCCGAATACTTTGTAGACTTTTGGGAAAGAGTGTGTGAGATACATAATATTGAAGAATAAATTGTATTTAATATATAAATGTTTTTTATTTACCAATTATACCCGTATATCCTCCCGGCTCTGCACCTTAGTAACAAATGAGCAAAATGGGTGTACACAATTGCTTATATACCCTCGGTTTGAAAATCCTGCGTTCCTATTGGTCGATTACGTCAACAATGCCCCGCCTGTTTTTTGCGGGCTTCAATGTCAAATATACGTAATTTAGAATCAAATACAAATACACGTCTTGTTTATCTAAAAATAACGATTAATTTGGTTAATTTCAATGTTTTATTTAGTAATAATGCAATAAATAGTACCATTGTTTAAGTTTCGCGCAATATACGTGTATCCAAACAAACAACAGTTAGACAAAAAATACTTTAACGTATTACAAATCAAAAAATATATTAATAATCTGGTCTAAAACTGTTGACTATGCGTAGTTTTATTTATAAATTAGTTAATAAACTAATTTATTTTTAATTTACCGTCACTTATTTCTATTTAACTGTTGGTATGACTGGAGTTATGTCAAATAAGGAAGATGGTGGTCCTGTAGTGTTCCATTGTTATTCAGTGCGTTTTAAAACTAGTTACTGATTTTCTTTTGTGTTTTTCTGTGGTTTTTAAAACAGAAAAAGACATGGGAAAGCGTAAAAACCAGGCTTTAATTGATTCGGACTCCAGTAACGCCGAGTACAGCGATTTAGATTCGGTAAGTACGTTCGTAAATGCGTGTGAAGGTTAGTTTATCGCGGGAAGCCAATTTCATTTAAATCTTCGCTTTTATATCCGTTATTTTACACTAATAGGAATATTGGACAGGTTTTTTGTTATTTTATAGCAAAGTTTATTCATATTAGGTTTATAATGCAACTGATTTGGGTATATATTTTAATTTTGGAACGTGTCTTCATATTATAGATTTGGCATTGTTATTTATGATTTTTTTAACAGAATTATTTAATTTTTAAGCTATTTATGCCATTGAATATATTCATTAATTGTTTTATATATATATTATAATTTGCATAATTGTGTCATATAACCTCAATCTTGGGAAAATTTTTTGTTACGCCCATTTTTTATATAATTTGGGGGTTTTATGAACTTTTCCGAAAATACCCATTGATTTTTTAGCTGGGGCCCTAGTTTTTAAAGCATATTTATCGAATTATTTTGACCTTAGGATGAAGGAACCTTGGGTTCGAATCCCGGCCAAGGCTTGTTTTAAATTCCTTTAAATTTAATATATATATATTATATGATATTTCAACATGCGTCTTCTTTCCAGGAATTCTTAAGCTTAGCCAAGAAGAAAAACAAACACAAGAAAAAAGAACACTCAAAACACAGCAACGATGACGCAAACTCGGATTCCTCCGGATCCGAATCTGACCACGACGACAAAGAACCACCCCGCAAGAGCTTACCACCGCCGGAAATGCCGCCACAACCGAAGAAACATCCGAAACGAAGCTCTTCAGTCAGTTCCATTTCGGAACCAGAGACGAGAGAACCGGAACCGGCAAAGGATCCAAATTCGGAACCGGAAGAGGGCGAAGTGTCCGATTCGAGCGGAAGCAGCTCGGAGGAAGAGTTCAATGATGGATACGACGATCAATTGATGGGCGACGCTGAGGATCGCGCCCGCTTAGCTAGTTTAACGGAAAAGGAACGGGAAACCGAAATTTTTAAGCGGATCGAACAGCGGGAACTTATGAAGACACGGTAAGTGTTTATTAGTAAGATTTTTAGCTAACGCATTCGGTCGGCTCCAAACATAATTTATATGCTTAAATGTGAAGTTACCAGAGCGATTTGAACCAAATTCGCTACACATATTATTAGGCATGTCATTTGAATCCGCGTGCAGTTTTAATCCAATCGCTTGTATACTTCCCGAGTTATAGGGCCCCAAAATTTGAAGCCCCCCTTAATACTGCCCTAATAAAAATAATTAATATACCCAAAAATTCTACTAATAATTCTAAGATATTTTATATCTACAAGATTTTTTCATTTTGTTAACCCTAGGCACTAAAAAATTTTTTTTTTATCAAAATAATTACAAAAAATTGTAAGACTTTTTATATCTATAACATTTTTTCCAAATTGTTAACCAAAAGGCTATAATAATTAAAAACGCTCGCATATCGCATATATTACGCATAAGGCGAGCTGGACGTATTGGTGCGTCGTACCTAAGCTTGTTTTTGCATAAAATGTTTCAAATTAAAGAAGCCTCGTATTCAATATTTTGATATTTTTCTGAAACGTGGCAATTACAATGTAATTGAATGTATTAATTTAGTTTAATTTACAATGTAATTCCGATAACTACACTGTTGAATGTAGATTATATTTGGTTGTAGTACGCTACTAAAGGTCCATCCTGTAGGTCGTGCATTTTGTCGAGTAGTGTACAAAAATATTTGTAATTGATTGTATCATGTTTCTTATTTACAAAATATTAATTACAAAGTAATTGAATGTATGATTAAATTAATTAAATCATAACATAGGCGCATTTCTTCGTCTGCTACGCAATCAAATCGATCGTGATTGAATAATGCATTAGATTACAACGGCATATTTGTTAAATATTATAAAATCAAAAGTTTCGTTTTGAATATTTTGAAATTAGTTTCGTTTTCGGGTAAATTGTTAGACGAAATAAATGTAAAACAATTGGTGGTCGTATTGCTATAGCAGCCAAATAGTTTGTTTGTTTCGGCGACGGTAATAACAAATACGCGTATTAATCCGATCATTAACAGATTTGAAATCGAAAAAAAGCTTCGCCAAGCGAAAAAAGCCGAACGAGCCAAAGAGTCTGGCCCGAAAAAATGGAAGGATCGTAGTCTATCGCAATCATCATCGAACGCGGGCGACTTCGGCACCGGCGCCATCGACCACAAGGAGCGCAGCAAAGAGCGGAAAAAAACAGTCGAGGAAAACCGTGGGAAGGTCGACAAACGTGTGAACGCGATGGCCGAGCTGAAGGCGCGTCGCGACGGCGCCAAACAGCGGCGCGAGGAACTAGAGGTGCAGCGTCGCGAAGAACTGAAGAAAAAGGAGGAAGTGGAACCGGACGACGATATGTCGCCGGGCGGCAAAAAGGAGACAAAACTCAAAGCATCGGACATTTATTCGGATGACAGTGAAAGTGATTCGGGCGGTGGCGGTGTGAAGAGCTCGCCGCCGCCGCCCCGCCCGGTGCTAACGCGATCCCGATCCACTTCTAGTTCGAGTGACTCGGATCAGGATGAAGAAGATTCGGGCAAGAAGACCGTACATGTTTTGACGAAAACCGAACTGAATCAGATCAGATTGTCACGGCATAAGTTGGAGCGCTTCGTCCATTTGCCGTTTTTTGACAAAATGGCCAAAGGCTGTTTTGTCAAAATTGGTATTGGCCAACATAATAATATGCCGGTGTATCGCGTCGCGGAGATCACTGGCGTCTATGAAACCGCGAAAATTTACAATTTAGGGAAAACCCGAACAAATAAGGTAAGAGTTTTTCATGTTGCATTTTTAATGTTTATTAGGTGAAACAATTGCGTTTTTGGATGTTTTTTTTTAGGGTTTTAAGATTTCTAATCGGTTTTTAGTTTGCGCAATGGTATTTTATACTTTTTATATATGTATATTTTACGTTTAGGGTTTTTTTTACATATTTTGATGCTTTTATATGTATAGAATAAGAGGTTGAAGTATCAAAGTCTGCCTATGTTTATTGAAAATACATTTATTTTTAATACTAAATCATTAGTTAAATCTTTATACGCGTTTTTCTCAAAACTGCACAACAATTTATTGTCACGATTTAAATTTTATTTACATGTTAGACATGGATTTTTTTATGGTACCAAAATACGGCGAAAAATTTTAACTTTTTTTTCTAAACGCCGTTACTTTTATAATTTTCAATATTTATATTTATTTTAATGATCATTTAGTAATATGGAAGCGCCAATTACGGCAGCAGTGGCCCTACTGGGGCATAAATCTCGTAATTTTTTTAATATTTTGGCCGGAAAAATTAGTGTGTTATCGTAAATACATATTAAATATGTATCCAACATTTTAAATTATTTGGTGCAGTAATAAAATATTTATTGGTTTTTTGCGCGTTTGTTTTTGCAATTCTCAGGCCTGTACTGCCCTAATTATAGGGTTTGCGTGTCCGGCACGGGGCCCAGGAGCGAGTATTTAGACTAGAATTTGTCTCAAATCAAGAATTCACGGATTCCGAATACAGTAAGTGGATTGAGGCGAGTGCGGCTGCAAATCTATCACTTCCCAATAAGGCAGTTATTGATACGAAAATTGCGGATATTCGGGAAGCCATTACTTATGAGTATAACGAACAAGATATTGAGAAAATGGTAACAATATTACAACCCTTCGGTCTCGGCTTTCATGGGGTACTTAATTCGTTTCGGTTTTCGTTCCGATTCAATTAAATATATATATATATATCAGTTCGGTTCCGGTTTTCCTTCCGGAAAATATATCGGTTTATTCGTTTTTCGGTTCTGCTCCGATTTATTTAAATGTTTTTATTTGTATTAAGAATTTATTGTACATCTAACCGAAATAAATCGATTTGTTATATCGGTTCATTTCCGGTTTTCGTCTACAAAAATACGTTTTTTTTTTTTCGGTTTTCGGTTCAGTTTCCGTTTGTAAACGATCGACTGGTTAAAAATTGTGTCGAATTTAAAAGAATGAAGTTACCGCATGAGATTGGAGACCGAACGTGTTTAAAATCCAAACTAACGTGTTTTTATGTATATAAAATCTATTAGGTAAGAGAAAAAGAGCGTTTCAAATCAAATCCATTTAATTTCGCAATGAAAAAAACGCAATACATGAAAGAGAGAGACTCAGCAATAAGTAGAGGTGATGAAGACGAGGCGAGAAGATTGGAGAAGAAAATCGCAGAGTTAGAAGAACGTGCTAGTGAATTAGATAAAATGAGAACTTCAACAATATCGAGTATTTCGTATATAAACGATAGGAACCGGAAGCGGAACGTGGAGCAAGCAGAACAAGCGATTATGGAGGAAGTGCGGGCAAATAAAGGGAAAAAGGCGAATGATCCGTTTACGCGGCGGTCAACGAAGCCCCGCATGAACTTCAAGCAAGCCCCTGACGAAGCTGACGCAGACGCTGCTGTTATGCGGCCACCGGCAGATGTCCCGATAGTAGAACCAAAAACTACCACCAATCATGAGCACAACAATCGGGGCGAATTGGCGCGCCAAACTCCCTCGCAACCGACGCAAGATGATTTGTTCTCTGCGCACGATTTCGATATTAAAATCGATCTAGAAGTTCCTTTACCCAGTAAGTACCATTAGGAACATTGTATCGTTTTTATAAATGAAACACATAATCACATAATCTGTGATTAAGTAATAAACAATGAAAAACATTGTTGTGTGTTTTTTCTGTTCTAGGTACTCCGGTTAGTGTCACCCCCAAAACTGCCAGTAAAGAATTGGGTCCTAGGCGCAGTTTGAATTTACAAGACTATAAGAAAAAGCGCGGTTTAATATGAGCGGTTTAGCAATGCCCGGTTCGCGAAACGGTAAATGAATAAAACTCTTAATTACGACTATAAATAATTGCGCAAATATGTGCGCGATCAGATATTTTTTAATACTTAGTATTTTCTTATTTTATACAATATTTTTAGGATTCACCTTATTTAAGTAAAATCGCGCCATTATTTGTGCCCCCCCCCTAAAAGAGTGGTGATACTTTTTAAACCCGACGAATATCTGGATACGATTATTTTGATTTTTTTAATGTTTTTATTTTGGAATGGTTGTTGTGTTGTGTGGAATTATGATGTTTAATTTAATTTATCCCGTATAATAATCAATTACATTATTGTCAATGTAGAAAAATGGTTATTTTTTAGATTATTACCTACATATATATATAATGAACATTTATTTGTAATAATATGATTAATAAATGATACGTGTAACGAAAGTAATAAAGTGAGCAAAGAAATATGTGTGAACTGTGACGAGAAATCCGAATTTCGCGTTAAAGTTTCGATTTCTAATGCAAAATATAAAACAACATTGTTTTTCTATCACCCTATCATATTTTAACATGTATACACGTTGAAAAAAGAAAATGCATGCAAGACCGCAACTGGCAATATGTTTGCGGCTAATGCCTGGTCGCTAGCCGCCAAGTTAAATGTAACTAAGGGTATAAAAGAAATAGACAATTCGTTTACGCCCCTAATTGTTTAAATATCGTTTTCTAACAATGAACTATTGTTTATATACCAAATGGGCGGGGTTGAATCGACCAATAGCAATGCAGGATATTTTAACCGAGGTTATAAAAGAAATTATTTAAATAATTTTCGGTCATTTAACGTTTTAGTTACGCGTGGACTTGTAGCTATTACGATATTTAGTATATTTAAGTAGGATTGAAGGTGTTAAGGGCTGTTTAGTTATATATAAGGGTTGATATTTTCACGTTAACGATAGCTTTCATTGATTTTCAAGGGCGTGGCGCGAAGTTTCAATTCAAGTGCAGCCATTGTGGATTTAGTAAAACGAACGTTGACCATTTATGGGCATTTGTGGAAAGCTGCGCTGACATTGGTTGAAAATGGTGACTCATTAGGGGACTATCCACTATACTTTTCTATATTTTTACCCAATTAAACTCATATTATTTTACACAATTGTATGCAAATTTTGCTTAACATTTACAAATAAAGCTTCTAAACAATCAAATATTTGAGTTTTTTCGGTAGTGAAAGGCGTCAAGGGAAGTTTAAAATCTCCCACTTCGTTTCCTCCGCTATAACAAATAGGCATCACCGTTTTTCATCATTCGTATATTTCGTAGTAGTTCAACTACGTGTATTATTTAAGGAAACGTTGATTAGGCGTAAATAGTTTGATTTTTGTGTAATTTGGGCGTAATTTTGGGTGATTTATTTGAAAATTGTAATTATACGCGTAGTTATATAGGGGTTTTAGTGCGCATGCACTATCACTTGTGAACACCGGCAGATCAACGTCCGCTTCAGACCTCCAAAAGCGAACAGTCGTTTTTATAGAAGTGTTGGGCCCCGTTCATTTACTACTAACGTTTTAGATTAAACTAACATGGTAAGTACACATTTATTTCACATAAATACATGTGTAATTACACATATTTAACCAGTTTTCCATGTTTGCTGATCTATAATTTGCAAAGCCGGCCGCCATATTCACGATTTTTGCACAGTTAAAACCGATTTTAATTATTTTCTTGCCATCAACTATTTGCTGCAGTTTTATTTAAACTGTTTTTGTGCTGTTTTTTGTATAATTTTTTATAAAATAAGGTTAATTTCGTTTGGTTTGTGATTCATGCGACCTCGCCCAAGTTCAGCAAAACTCATAAAAAATTGCATCTCTCACTAGATTACTCATATTTGGCATATTTATGAAGGTCAGCACTTGTCATAAATAGTTTAATTAATTTTTAAATGCAAGACTAAACTGTTGTATACGTTGGGGGGTAAATGTGGGGGCTTCGCCCCTTTCTGACATAGTGTTAACTTAGTTTCACTAGAACTGCATTACCTTAAAAGGAGTTCAACCTAAATACATGCTCAATAAAAATGACTAATACGTTATAACACTTTCGCTTATGTTTGATTCCTTTATGGTTTTTAAAAATAACTTTTCGAATTATTCTACCCCACAAGTTGCAATATGTTGGCGGCAACCGCCGCGTCACTTTCGGCCAAATCTACCAACCACCGTGCTTTTACCATTTTTTTTTTTTACTAGTCAGTGTATATATTTAATAGACCAATGTGCAGGTATATAAAAATAGGCGTTTTGCACTAGGATTTGCCGTTTTAATTACTATAGAACCTAGCTTAAATTAATATATTAGGACTTTATTGTTGTAATGCACCCAAATTGGAGGAGTTTTAGTGATAAATATTGGTTTAGGCGTCAGGTGTAACTGTATCTGATGCATGCAAAACAACTTATGAGGAAATCAAGAAAGACAAGAAGCATCGCTACGTGATTTTTTTCATTCGGGACGAGAAACAAATCGATGTCGAAGTGATTGGCAATAGGAATGAGGAATACGATAATTTCTTGCGTGATTTACAAGCTGGAGGCGCTGGCGAATGTCGTTACGGCCTATTCGACTTTGAATACATGCACCAATGCCAAGGGACCTCTGAGTCCAGTAAGAAACAGAAATTATTCCTAATGTCTTGGTGCCCGGACACCGCCAAAGTTAAAAAGAAGATGTTGTACTCTAGGTAAGTAACTAAAAACGTGTATTTCCGTTTTGAAATTAATTGTTTTATATGAATGTAGCTCATTCGATGCGCTCAAAAAGTCGTTAGTAGGTGTCCAAAAATATATTCAGGCTACGGACTTGTCCGAGGCGAGCCAGGAGGCAGTCGAGGAGAAGCTGCGCGCTACAGATCGTCAGTAGGGCGTTCGGGGGGCATAGCCCTACAACTCTCTGACCCAACAACATGATATACTCTGTATTACGCGTGCTGAAACCATTTACGGCGCAAATTTAACCAAAACTATCAGATGAGTTAAAAGCAACAACAACAACAACAACAAAATGAAGAATTTGTTTGCCGCATTATGACGTCACCAATTTCTACCTTTACTTCTTACACTTACTGTATTCTCTGAATTAATTAATTAATTAATAAATTTGTAATTTATCAGTCGAAGTTTATTTCTTGATTTATTCTTTGGTTTAATTTATTTTATGATATTCTTCAGTTATTTCCACAGATAGAAGTGAACAAGACAGTATTTCTTGATTATATATGTGTGCGTAATAAAAGCAAATAAACTTTAGTGTTATTTTGTATATCATTATTTAAAATTTTTATTAAACTTGTGTATTTATACTTGAAATTATCGACTTGGTGTTTCTTTTACTTCCTTTTTACTTTCATTTACAGAGTAATAAGTAAGTATAGGGATCACCAAACACATCGAACGGATATATACACGTTTTGAACTTCCCTGAATCGAATGCGACTATTTTCTAGAGCCGAAACTGTCCAACGTAAAATTATGAGACTTCAAACTTAAGACTTGTATATGGTCTAGTTGTGCACCTCCTATTTTTGAAAAGAATATTCAAACCGGCTATGCATTTTTTGTTCTATCTCCAATACAACTAGAACGGCTGCACTTACGGTAAAAATAGTTATGTTCATAATGAAAGATATTAATATTTCGCACAACTTTTGTTTGAAAAGTTTCTTCAATAAATGTACCAGTTACGAGAAAACCGCTACCGAAAATTTCAAGTATCTTGTTTACGTTGTCATGGATTTGAATGTAGCTTAATTAATCGGATCATCTGCGCCTGTCAATATTTCGACAAGAAAACAAAATAGACTCAATTAGATAAATGACATTTCAGAATATTTCGGTAGAGAATTGGTTAGTTTTGATAGTTAGTACTTCAAAACCATTACAAATTGGTATTGGTATAATTTTCAACCCATTCATTTATATAAGGTTTTCATATTGTTTCTGTTGGATTATTATTGCCTAATATTATATTTTTATAATCAATACATATTGATGAAAACTACGTAAAAGAAAGTCCCGCGTTGGCCCCATTTTTTCTCTCCCAGGATCATTACACTTGCCGGCAAGTGATTGCGCATTCGCCGCAACTACAGGGGGTTAAATATCTATTACCGAAATCGTACCTATATATATATATATACAAACTAGATTATTTTTAATTACTCTATGTTACAAGACTCCCAGCGTGATTATACTTGCAGGCAAGTGGCGGTGCACTTGCCGGCATTGTAGCTCAACAGGGTAAACTAAATAAAAGAACCTAATGTACAGAATAATAAATTCAGCAAACATTTTTATTGCAAAAATTTCAATGAGCGTTGGTATTCGATACATAAATAATAATATATAGGTTATTTTTATTATAAATCGGGGGGGGGGGGGCTAAACTCAAATTTCAACTCAAAGTCGTTCAGTTGTAGTAACTAACAGATAGGACTAGTGTTTTTATAAAGAACCGGGGGCGGAACGCAAAACTGTTTACTCGACGTCCTCATCTTGTAGTAGGGGCTCGGCCCTGGACATCCGAGGCGCGATCAGGGGCAATCGCTGTACGAGTAAATGGAACACTTGTGGTGGTAACGTTTGCTGCAGCACCTGCAGCAATTGATTCGGCTGGCCGCATACGGCGACAGCATTGCCGAGATGTTCGACCCCATTTTCTAAGTCACCTGCAGCGAGCAGCTCTTCGCCGAGTTGAACTTCTTGCAAGAAAAATCTCTGCACTGCTTCATGGTCCTTCATATCGGGCAGTGGAGGGCCCGCTTTTCGCCCACTAGCCTGGGCCACCCGCTGGGCACGACGCCCTAATCAAACATTACAACATTGCCCACTATCGATTAACCCATATCCCAAAAAAATAATTAATATAGCTTAGATACAACGCATCTATGCGTTCAGATCATTTAAGTAGCTGACGCGGCATTGGGGGGCAATATGAGTTAATACCGGCAAAAAAATTACAAATATAAAAATAATTTTCCAACCCGCCTAATACATTTTTAAATAGTTTATATTAAAAAGCAACCGCTTAAATGGGAAGACGAAGCCGAGTAACAGTATCATAATTTTATAACCCAAGTTTTTCCCGACATATCCCTAAATAAATCTCGTGCAGTTAATATTTTAACAGAAACAAACATAAAAATAACAATTATCGATAAAATGTAAATAAAAAGAGGCGAATTCGACGAATAATACGCAAGTTTGTAAATGTAAGGAACATGGAGACTTACGTTCACGTAATTTTTTCTTAAAATCAGGATCTTCATGCCGTTGTTTATCGAAATAAATACAATATCCCAATATTAATGTACCACATACACCCGCTGCAATACCGATAACCGCTTTTGAAGATATCATTTCCATAAAAATTTAATGCTAAATTTGTTCTTAATATTCAGCCATCACGTTTAGGCAAAAAAGAGATAACAAATGACGGTTCACTACGACAGTTCGCCGAACTAAATATTACCCCGCTGTATTTAAAACACGCCAAATATACACTAAATGACCGATTTTAACGATTTTTACACAATAATTACTTAATTTAATACACTATTATTCCTTTTTATATAATATTACATTAATAAGTTACTTGAAATTTCTAAAAAAAGTCTTTTAAAATAGACACTATGGTCACCCAATTTTCTCAATTTATTTTTTGAATAGTTTGCTGTTAAATAATAAATGGTAGTTGTTTATTAAATGGCAATTTTTAGATAGAAGAGCATTTTAATTGTGTATATAATTGGGAAAGTTGGGAACACTGCGAAATAATCATTGATTCGTGTAGTGCCAAAATGGCTGTAGCTGACCCCTTAGTAGCTATAAATGCATCAAATTTAGAGAAAATAGAAACGTAAGTCACTATTTATCTATAAAAACATAATGAACAATATATCTAGAGTAGTTTCCATTAAAATCCTGAATCCGATCCATTAGTTTATGGCTAAAATGCCGTTGGCTAACGTGTACGTTTTCCACAGTTTTCTTAACGATTCCGCGTATCGCGAAGCCTTAGAATCATCTGCAAATTATAATACGCGATTATGTGTAGAACGGCGTTTACGTATGCCGTTTTTAGATAGTCAGACGGGCGTTGCCCAAAATCATTCCGCTTTGTTTATGTCGAAACGGCAACGGTTGCCGGGGCTTCACCCCGGCCAAATTTATAGCTATCCGCGGGCGCGCTGGCGTAAACGGCGACGCCAATATTTATCGTTGCATTCGCGCTCGTTTGCTCGCGCCGCCGATTCCATGCTAGATCAAGAGGGTGATTTACACAGCATTTCGCAAGTGGAAAATCCAGCGTTACAAGACACTGATAGCAAGGATAGCCAACTGCTCAAAGACGAAGTCGCTAAAGTAAGTTTTTTTCCTGTTGACGTTGCATAGTTTTAAATGTTTTGTCCATTTTCTTAGGATTGGTTTTACGATGAACAAGACATGCTGGAAATGGAAGGCTACGATGAACCGGACGCAGATTCGGACTTCGACTATGAAGAATCGTACAGTAAACGAAGAAAAGCCCGAAAAAACGCAGCCAAAGTGAGTATTGCTTCCCACTAGTTGTTGTAACTTAACTAACGGTGAATTTGTTTAGCCCCGCGGTGTTGATTCACCTAGTACACCTCGCAGGGGCAAAGGCTCCGGTAGAGGTAGAAAAAAGGCCAATCATTCCTATGATCCCATGCCCGGTGACCCAGACAAGCCGTTTGGATGTGAGCGTAAGTGAACTGACACCATTCGCTCATTTTTCTAATGTATTCAAGAACATTGTTTACAATTTAGTCTGTAAGCGTTGAAAAATACTGCATTTTTAATGTCTGTGATAGGTCAGATTTTTTTAGGCTGAGCATTTTGATTGATCAAATTTAGGGGTGGAGTGTTCCGATTGGTCGAGCGTTAAACCAATCATGCATGCGTAGTTAAACAATTAAAAATTATTTGCAGTGTTCTTCAGTACAAAACTCGTAATACTGTTACTATTTTATTTAATGATGATATTTTTATTTTCTCAGTTTTGTTTTTCAGTTTTTAAAACATTCTTTTATACTATTTAGTGAGTAGTTTTATTTTTTTCCTAACCTAACATAATTGCTCGTTGCTTTAGTAAAAAGCTTTTCTTCCGAACTCTTTTTCCAAACGTTTTACCAGGCAGGGACTCGAACCGAAATCTTTTTCAATTATTAAACTTATTAGAAAGAAAAATCGGTCCCTAAATTGGTTCAAAACCTGCCTAAATTCGACTTTTCGGTTCGGGTTCGACGTGTTCTTCTACTGGCTCGGTTTGGTTCAGTCGGAGCTACCATTAAACCATTTATAAGTAGTTTTGTTGTGGTTAGATTATTATAAAAGCACACCTTAGTAGTAAAATTCCTCAATTTTATTTTTATTTAACCCTTTAGAAGATAATTTGTACCGGCGGAACAAAATGTACCAAATAAGCCCACTGTTGCTGCGAAGATTCGGCATCTATTCGGTTCCAGTCCCTACTGCGTTGAGAAATTCGTGTTTTTTTTTTGTTGTCTTCTTAATATTAAAATGGTGTCTATTTTCCCTTGCAAGTTTGGTAACTTGTAACAATTTATCCTGAAGCCCTGATTTTCCTTTCTGTAGCATTAATAGACACCATTTAAATGAAAAAGAATTGAAACGACATTCGTGTAAATATCAAAGAAAAAAAAATGCATAAAAGTCCCATCATGATTCGGTTTCTTATTTGAAACGTTTACAGTATGCGGTGCACGGTACAAGACCCGCCCTGGTTTGACATACCACTACAGTCATTCGCATCGGGATGGCGCTAGCGATGAAAATTCACGCGATAGTGTCGTGCCCGCTGTGCCTGTGCCCGTGCCCGTGTCGCTCACGGCTCAAAACGGCCAAATCGCCGCCGCTATCGGCCAGCCCACCTTCGGCCTGGGGGCGGGCCTTATGGGCGGTGCGTTAATTGGCAATAATGGGGGCGGGGCCTGTCAACCACACCCACCACCCCCACCACACTTTCAGGGGCTAGGAGTGGGCGGGGGCGGGTTTGCGTTAAGCAATAACGCGAGTAACTTGAGTTTAAGTAATAGTTTGTTGGGTGGGGGTGGAGTTATGGGCGTAGTTGGGGATTTGGGCGTGGCGGGGATGCTGGTAGGGGGTGGGGAGGCGTCTCCAGGTGGTCAACTAGAGCAACAAGGCCCGACGAGTCCAGGACATGTGTACCAAGATAGCTATGTTACATTTTTGAACCACCCGACTGGTACTGCCTAATTCTTTTTACTTTTTATTTTCTGTGTTTGTCGTGTGCTAGCATGTGAATGGAAACCATTTATTTATTTATTTATTTATTCAACGATTCAGAATTAGTTTGTTCAATATATTTATATGAATGATTATAGTATTCGTTTTGCACCCAATTATTAATAAATATTTGATAATTACAAAGTTACCCATTGGTTTGCATGGTGATCAGTAATATAACTGCATTTTTGATTATATTTCTTGTAGTGTTACCAAATTCTTAAATAATCTTAGTTTGACCGAAGTAGTATATTTATTATTTCAGAATTAGATATTTTATTAACAATTATATTTCATTTTTCATGCAATTAGAGCTATATTTTGCATGGTCCTTATCCAGAGATTACAAAGTTACGCCATATTTATCCTCAATCCAACACTTTATAATTTTTTATTTTATTTTTACCACTTTTAGCTCCACATAAAGAATATTTATTTTATTTTCGGAATACAAACCGTCAATATAGGTGAAAATTACAATGGGATAACATAAATGTCTTGTATATATATATATATAATTTTGAACCAAAGTCGACTTCTAGTGAGCATATATATGACATTGTTTGTTTATCCCCTTGTGGTCGATTCATAATTTTTGTTGTTTGAATATGTGATGTGTGAATTTCTATCAAACAAAGTCTTTATTAAGTGTTTCGTACAATTTTGGTATTGGAACGGTAGAAAAAATTTAGAATAACCACAGATTTACTTCAATAGGTACCCCAACTCGCCGTGGACGTCACCCAAATAACCCAAACCCCTCAAACCCGAATGCCCCGCCTCTTATGCCACCCACGCCTCCTTTATCCACGCCCCCCGGTCCACAAATCCTACCCCCTACTGCCCCGCCAACTCTGCCGCCTAATCCGCCCCCTGTGTCCGTACCTTTACCCGCGGAAGACCCGCCTATGCCGGTTTTAGTACCGGAGAAGAAAATTAAATTGGTTACGGAGGTCCTGGCGCCTGAGCCTCTAAAGGAAAAAGCTGCGCCTAGCCCCTATTGTGATTTCTGCCTTGGGGACGCGAGGGAAAACAAAAAAACTGGTACTTCCGAAGAGTTGGTATCATGTTCTGATTGCGGTCGATCAGGTAAGGCTAGATTAGATCTAGAAAAAACTAGTAATAGCAAAAAGGGTCGGAAGAAGAAGACGTTCTAGTGTAGTTCGATTTTTGAGGGGCATACTTGATTTTAGTTAATTTAGTCTGAATTAACTATCAATTGAGATCGAATCGGTTCAAAATTCTGACTGAATTTCATAAAATTAAACCAAAAACTAAATTTTATTTATTATTTCCATTTTGGGCATTTGGTATATTCGAATTTTGGTCTGTAACATATCAGAACCATTAAATTTTGGCTATTTTGAAAGCTTTTTTTATTTTTCGGGCCATAAAATTATGTTTATTTATATATATTGAATATGTTATTGGTGTTAAACAAAAAGAAATGTAAAATTTTATACCTATGTTACATTTTCTTGTTAACTAGGTAAAATGATAAATATTAAGTGAATTTTTTGAGTGACTGAGTAATTTATTTAGCGAAAATTATAATTGTAGCTAAATGCGTGTAAAAGTACCCTTTTATGTAATTAGATGATAAACCCGTACTGATCCTAAAATATACAATAATTATTTTCGCTATTTAAATATAATTATTTAATCTGGTGAGACTGGACAACCAAAAATATAAATATTGTATAATTTTTCATTAGAAAATTAAGCGTATTAGTTTTTAATTGCATTTTGGAATTGTCTTCCAAGTTATTTTGGGCATCAAAAACATAATTGTTTGTTTTTAAATGATTTATTTTGCGACAGACAATTTTGAGTCAGCATTAGTGATAATGCAAGTTCCTGCGTTTTAATTCATTTCGTTTTAAACTTTAAATAATTTAGATTTGTTGATTTAAGTATTTGCTAAACGTTATCATAGCCATTTTGTGTCCAAAATATAATAAAAATTCTAAATCATCACCAAAACATTTGATATCACTTATTTTTTTGTAAATAGTTGTAGTCTGAATGCTTTTACATATTTTTGAAGCTGCATTTCTTATTATAAGCAATCCACGTTAAGTGATAGTAATAATTAGTGATAATTTGTTGATTTTTAGTGGATTTCGTTAACTTGATGTAATTATATTGCTTTTATTTGAAAAATAATCAATTATCATACAAACAACTAAAATTGATTACGTTTACTCATTATGAAATTGTTATTAAATACCGAAACAACATTAAAATCTAATATCTTTGAGCCTACAACATGCAATAAGTTGGCCGAAAGACCCTCGTTACTCTCGGCCAACATGAATCCCGTAAAAACTATGTTATATATGTATGCAAAAAGTTCTGAGGTACGATGAAATATGGGCGTGGCTGAACTGACCAATAGGAGAAAAGAATGAAGAAAATTATAAACAATTTATTAGTCATTTGTTACTGGAATGCAGAGTCCCGGAAAATTGTATATTTTGGCGGTGAGTGCCCAGGCACTCACCGATATTACTTTTGGCTTGCCATATTTGTAGTTATCAGGATGTGTAGACGTAATCAATGTTTTATGTATAAAGTAGCACTATAAATAATTATATATTGATTTTATTCTTTGAATAAGGGGAAAATAAAGTTAAAAACGTTGCAATTGCTATAAAAACACCAATATAGATAAAATAAAACCAAATTTGTAGATTGCATTCATGTTTAAGTTGCTGTTTTAATTCAGTAGATTTTTATGAAAATGTGAAAACTACGTGGAAATTTGTTAATTTGGGTTACGCTGTGTGTTAAATAAAAGAACAGTAATTTTCCAAGCGTACATAAAGAAAATGTATTTGAGAAAACTAAAAAATAGTGCAATAAAAAAATAATGAAGTAAAGAAAAATGGTGTGACTATTTTTTTAGTGCTGAGGATTGGTGCACTTCAATTTATGTGAATTTTTCCGTCATTTTCTTGGAGAATCGACACGAATCATTGGTGGAAAAGTACATTAAATTGAATTTTGATTCATTGAAATATATAAAAAAAATCTAATAGTTTAAAAAAAAATTGCATAACTTGGAAAGTCACTGTTCTTCGGCACTGTTTAACCCTTTACCAAATCCTGTCGTTATATACAGAGAGCGCCTTACCATAAATAGTTTATCTACTTATACGACTTTGGAATATCCTGAAGTCTGTAGATACGCCCCTTAGAGATAGTTAAATTTGTTTAAAATTTCATTATACGGAATATATTTTTAATATTAATAGATAAGAAGCTATTTGGAAATTTTTATTAAATATCAAATAACAAATAAGGTGATTAATTAATTGTTTTATTATCTTTTAATACGTTTATCAGAATAATAAAGGTATTACCATTTATAACTCTGTCAACAATATATTTAAATTATCTATTTTTAAATAATGATCTACAAATAAATTAGAATATAATTTTATATTTCGATTCAATAATGCGATCATTGAACTAGTAATTTATTTTGTTTGTTTATAAATTTTCAGGTCATCCATCCTGCCTACAGTTTACGGCTAATATGATAATTTCGGTGCGTAAATACAGGTGGCAATGTATAGAGTGCAAATGCTGTTCCGTATGTGGGACGTCTGACAACGATGTAAGCATAATTTTCCTGAATACACTCCCTGTTTTCTTTAAATATTAAAAGGCATTTCTTGCCTGTGTTTTTAAATAAATAAAGTTGCTCTAGATTTTGACGATAAATTGGTAAAAATGCATCGGTTTGTTGTGTTTATAAATATTCAACCTCGACACAATTAGATAAATATGAAAATAAAAGTGCATTGCATTGAAGGCTCGTTTGATTTCGTCCACAAAGAGTTATAAAGGTCATGTCTCAAGTAGGAAAAATATAACTGCTAAGTTATATGTCCTAGGCGTTTGAAATCATAACCCCGGCGGTCGCTGTATTGTGGCGGCTAACCCTAAGGCGATGGCCGCCAAAGCACACGGGTCGACCTGTTACATTTCTCACGTAGTGTAAATATTAAAGCTTTTTTTGGTGGGCGGGGCTTATCTACACAATAGAAATGTATAATAGACGAGGGTATATAAGACATTTTGAAATGAATGTAGAACATAATTTAGATTTTAAATGTATTATAATTATTCCAGGATCAACTTCTATTTTGTGATGACTGCGATCGAGGCTATCATATGTATTGTTTATCACCCCCCTTGTCCACTCCGCCAGAGGGGTCATGGTCTTGTAAATTATGTATTAATGAGTTCCATAAATAGATCTAAAAATGTACAGCTATATTTTCAACCCCCCCTCCCGCACCTCGAATTTATATTTTCAAATATATTTTAAGAAAAATGTACATTTTATATATATATATATTCAATTTGGCCTAACATTTTATTTGAGAGAAAGTGCATATTTTTTTCTTTTCATAAGTTTTAATTATTTAAGATTTTAATATAGGCTAAGTACTTAAAATTAAATAATTGTTAGTACTTAATACTTAAGTATAGGTGGCAGATTTATTTAAGATTGAAATGATAATATTAAAACAAAAATAGTTGTCATTTAGTAAATTCAAAATTTTCGGTAATTTATGCTACTATTTATTTTATTTTATATCCAAATGTGTCCATAACAAAAAGTAGCCTACCTCATTTCTAAATAAACGAAATAACGTTTATTGTTACACCCTATTTTTAAAATTAAACTGTCTTTTTGGCAGTATTGTATTCATTGTCAACAATACTGTCAAAGACATATAAGTTTTTTATAATTATAAATAATATATATATATATATATGCATGATTCGAAATAAAGATTTTTTCATGAATTATTACTCGTTTTGCACATTCATTCGGTTCTATTACCCCAAAGAAATTAGTGAACGTCTGTGGTTGGTCAAATAGACCGCCAATGGGTGCGTGTTGTTTAGGGGTATATAAGAAACTCTGCAAATATTTGTTTAGTTCATGAACAAAAGCGGCCCGAACCACAACATGCTGAATTATTTATTCAGATTATAATGTTTTGAATATTGATGAAGTATTCTTAGTCATTTTAAGATATGACTCATTGGGATTTAGCCATAAAAAACGAACATATTTTGATCTTTTTAGACTATAAATATAGTTGAATTAAAAATAGATTTTAAAACCGAAGCAGGAGAGATACAAAAATACATATAGGATAATTTATATAAATATATATTTTTAGTTGTTTTAAATACAGCGCTGTTTTTATCAACAGTTTATTTCCGATGCAGTATTGCCTTGAAGTAAAAAATATGCATTTTATAATTAATTTAGGGCTGTTTTCTATTAAATTGTTCATGTTTATTTAGTTATTTTGGCTTTTTTAGCTATAATTTTGTATTTTTATGCAATGGTAAAGGTATAATTGATGTTTTCTATAGATTTGAAACGTAGTTGCAATGGGGTATTGTTTATATATAGTTGGTAACACTGTATCTGATGACTCAGTTCCTATTCGCCATTTCATGTGTGTTTGCTTGACTGTGCGTACGTAATGTCGAATATTTCGTAACATAAGGTGATTTCTATAGTGTTTTAGTGTATACTTTGCGTGATTTAACGTTGCTAAACTCTTAAGGTAAGTTAAATAAATGTTTTAAATGCAAGTGGTGTCCCAATTAGCGAGAAAACTAATGTAAAATATGTGTATACGTCCCCATTAATTTTTGCTTTGTTTGTTACAATCTAACAGTTGTTTTGGTTTCAATAGCATATAGGTCGCGTGTAATGTGTAATTATCGCGAATTTGTTAATAATAATGGTTGATTAGGTGATTATTCACGTATTTTGTGAATTTCTTTGTTGATACGTGCCCAATATGTAGTACCGTATGGCCAGTTGGTGTTCATTGTTTGTATTCATTTGCATATAGACAAAAACATCTGTGTTAGATTTTTTTTTTTGTTAGATTTCATTGTTTTCCTGAAACGTTTGTTGTGCGTTTACAGTTTTTGGTAATTATTATTTCATTGTAACGTGGCCCATTTTTAACTAGTCCAACCACAGATAGTGGCTTTTATTTCCGTGAATAATACGTCATTTTGAATAATACAACAAAAAAAAAAAACTATGTATGTTTGTTTCAAAACACAAGGTAAATATGACGAAGTTTCTAATTTTTAAACGTCCTCGTTGTTGAAATCATATCAAGACAGCATTTTCTAATGTTTAAACGTTGTTTAATTACAACATAACATCAATTTTATGTGTAAAAATGTGCGTATTTTGTGACATCAGTGTTTTTTGTGTTTGTGCAACGCGATAATTGTCTAAATAGTGTATTTCTTGTAGGTAACGTTTTATAACAAGAAAAAAAATAAATAAAAAAAATCAGTTGTGTGTGTATCGTTTAATTCGTTTTAATTTTACCCTGATGTAAAATTCAAACGAAGCGACCATGAAAGACGAAATCCTCGCCGCTGTTATGTTCCTAGTCCGTTTCATTGAAAAAAGTGAAACTTTTCCACGAGATCAACTCGAGAATTTTAAGAATAAACTCACCGTACTTCTTACGCAAAGGTTAGTGCACACATATTTTCTCTTTTTTAACAGTTTTTTTGCACACATTTCACAACATTCGACACCCAAATATGAAATCTGTGCTATTTATTCATTTCACATACTTTTACACTACTTTATACCAATTTTACGCTCTTCTGATATTTAATATAATTTATTTAGCCCTATTTAAACTTATATTTTAGAACATTTTACCTATATTTGATTATTTTTATATATTTATGTTCCGAATATGTTTATTTACCGTACAGAAGCTAAAGCATTCGGTCGTGTGTCTGTAGCATTCTCGGAACAAAAAAATGCATTAATAACAAGATTTGGTACGCGTAAAACGCACCAACGCGTAGAGCTCGCCCTTAGCTAAAATATGCGTTGCGAGCAGTGGTTTTTAATTATTATGGCCTTTTGGTTAACAATTTGAAAATATGTTATAGGTGTAAAAAGTCTTACATTTAATTTTAGATTATATTGATAAAAAAATTTTTTAGATTTTATACTTTAAAATGCAAAATTATAATATTTAATAATTTTTTTCGGGCTTTGGATTAACAAAATGAAAAAATCTTGTAGATATAAAATATCTTAGAATGTTTAGTAGCATTTTTAAGTGTTTCAATTATTTTTATAAGGGCAGTATTAAGGGGGGCTCTAAATTTTGGGGCCCTATAACTCGGGAAGTATACGGGCGATTGGATTTATACTGCGAGCGGATTCAATTGCGATGCCAAATAATATGTGTACCAAATTTAGATTATATTGATAAAAAATAATTTAGTTGCATATTTTAAAATTCAAAATTATAATATTTAATTTTTTTTTTCGGGCTTTGGATTAACAAACTGAAAAAATCTTGTAGACAAAAAATATCTTAGAATTTTTAGTAGCATTTTTAAGTGTTTCAATTATTATTATAATGGCAGTATTAAGGGGGGCTCCAAATTTTGGGGCCCTATAACTCGGGAAGTATACGGGCGATTGGATTTAAGCCTGCGAGCGGATTCAAATGGGATGCCAAATAATATGTGTACCAAATTTGGAGTGAATCGCTCCGGTACCTTCAGAGGAGTAGAGGGCACAAATTTTTGTCTTACGAGCGACGACTAACATCCAAGTATATAAGTTATATACATTATCGGAATCAGGGCGACGAGACGAACACTTTTTCTTAATGACATTTTTTCATCCGAGATTGCTACAGACACACGACCGAATGCTTTAGCTTCTTCGGTACTACGTACGGCGAGCTAAAAAGTGTTTGTCCCAAAAATTCTACGAATGTTCTAAAAAAAAATTCATATTGTTAACCCAAAGGGGTTTAATGCCCTTTTTATTCCATTTGATTTGAATTCCTGCACAGCTCTTGAGTATATATATATAAATGTTTTTTTTTGTTGACCTACGCATGCAATAGGTTAAGAAAAATAAGTACTATCGCCAATGTACGTACATTGCATATAATATTACAATATGAACCCAATTTAAAACAGGATCAGTTTCTAGATAACTGCGTTGAAAGTTCAAACTAGATTTCTAATTTTGAAAATATTATATTTATAATATATAACCAAAATTAGCATAGATGCCTCATAGACAAACATTTGAAATTTTTATTCAGGTGTGTCACAACTGATTTATCAAAAGAATTCAAACATTTAACATAATGCGATATCAAAATAAAAAATATACGTATTTTTTTATAAACATATAACTATCAAGTTTTGAAATAACATCGTTTCGAAACTAGCATGTTTGAAATGTTGATTCAAATTAAATTCACTGCGTGCTCATTCGACCAAATCACTGACTAGGGTGTGGGAAAAACCGTTATTTCGGTAATTACACCAACAGAAATTAGAATTTTGTATTAGGGGAATCAAAAAATGCCATTAATAAAAAGTGATTCTTTCGTGCCCCAAAATTTACAACCATCTTATAAAAATAATTAAAATGCCCAATAATTCTAAACCCTAAAGGCCATAAAAAATATGTTAGAGTGGTAATAAATATGAAATAGGTTCGAGAAGCACTGGTTCCCTGAAGTTCCTGCGAGAGGACAAGGATATCGTTGCATCCGCGTGAATGGTGTAAATCCAATCGACATTACCCTGCATAAGGCTGCCATACAGTGTGGACTTAAGTACCGAGATCTGCGATTACCGACCGAACTCACCGTCTGGGTCGACCCTAATGAAGTCTGCTACAGGTTAGTGTTAAAAACCAAAAAATAAATCCAAATATTTTGTAATATGTTGTTGTTTTGTTCCATTAGTGGAAAATTATTGATCGCTTTTATCTTATCTGGATGATAATGTATGTTTTTATTTATTTTTAGGCTATTATACGTTTGCGATAAATGTATTATTATTATTTTTATATATATATATATATATTGTTTATACAATTTGTTTTTTTCGCGTACTAGATAACAACATTAATTTTATTATATAAATGAAAGTAAAATATTGTTTATTGTTGTTACTAATAGCTATTGCGTTTTATGCATATTTAATTCGGATGGAGAAACTTCTTTTTTTTGTTTTTCATGTTTGTCCTAGTTAAAAGTTCGATTTTTGCATATGAATTGAGTCAACCTAAATTTAATGTTTGGGGCCTTTAATTAATTGTATTTATCTCAAAAACAAGATGAATCCCCCAATAGGAATACTGAGCTAAACGCATTAGTGGCTACAGCGCACAGGATAGTGTCAATGCTGTTAAATAAATGATTGTTAAGTTAAGTAAAAGGCAAACGACCTATGTCTCAATGAAAGGAAAGACAGAGACTAGATAAAAATGTATGACACGCATTTATAAATAGTTTGTAACCATGAACACAGTAAACAATGCTTATAAATTATGTAAATACTATATATCGTGTTCCTATAAAGGTGTGATTGTTTTCTATCCACCTTACGTGTGCCTCATCACGTAATCTCATTCTCTACCCTTATCATTTTACGAAATTTATTGTAAAATTACTTTAATTATAAGTGGAACAGAGAACAGGACAAACGAACAAATATGGCGAGCATTTGCGCGCGACAGTTAAATGATTAGGCTAGAAAACGGAAGATAGGATACTTATGTAGCGTGTCCATTTTAGACTGGGAGAAACTGAAGGCTCGTACTGCACGTTAGCAACATTCCCGTCCGATTCATCGTCGTCCGGCTCACCGTCGCCCACATCCCCCCTGGACAAGAAAAAGCCAATGCTGCGAAATCACCATCGAATTCCATACGAATTCAGTGCAAGCAGTAAATATCATCAGCGTACAACGCCGTTCGGGACAATATTAACGTCGACAGCAACCACGGGGACATCGCCAACGGCTGCCGCGTTACGGATGCGTCAGATGAGCAACGCGTTCAACCTTAGTGCCGCTGCCGCTGGCGCCGCCCCGAACAGGAACCCAGCGCAGTGGCGTTGCGACCGTCAGAGCTATCATCATCCGATGCAGCCGCAGAATCCCTATCATTACGGCGCCCATCGTTACATGCAACGGAATTACAAGAATGTGGTCACTGTTTAGTTTATTAATCACACGAAAATATGAAAAAAACACACGTTTTTATTGATAGGTAACCACACAATATGTTAACGAAGATTAAGAAGACACCTGTAATATTACGAGTCTCCGCTAAACACACATTTATTATAAAATAGGTAAGGATTAACGGTAGATGTTTAATATATTGCGTTTAAGTTGATTTTGCCTTTATAATCCACCCCAATATGTATATCTCTTAAGAGACACCCACAAATTGCCCTAAATATTTACAAACTAAAAATCAAGATTTTGAGCAGTTTTAGATAAACCACTCCCCCAATTTGTTAAATTAAACCTCTTTGAAATGAACACGCAGTAAAGCAGTTTTAAATAAACCACGCCCCCAATAAACATTTTGTGCGTTCCGCCCAATTCTAAATAAGCCACGCCCCCAATTTCTATATATTACAACTCTCTTAAGAGGACCCCCTCTCATATATATGTGCGTACTTTATAAACTGTTCCAAGTCACCCCCACCTTTCAAACGCATGTGATTCTATGTATGCATAATGCATGTTTCTTTTATAATTAATTATTCTAAATTATTTTTTATTATTGTATAAGCGAAACTTACAACAAAAATTGTGCCTTTTTTACATTATTTTCTAGCATTTACACACAAATTTAATAAGGAATTTAAAAAAAAAAAACATATTTATAAATGCTAAATATTCACCCCTAATTTTCAGTTATTCATTGATATATTGTAAATATTACTATAAATAGAACTACTAGCATTCATTTAGTTTCTAATTGTGATTTTTAACGTAATCCGTACCTAACACGTCGGGCGGATTTCCGCAAATCGATTTTATCTATGAATTTTTTAGATAATAACAAAAATAACAAATATATATTTAATATTTCAGTACCTAAACTGAAAATTCATAGATAATATTTACAATCGCGGCTTCCTGTAGTTAATAGTTGTAATGAACACAAAAATATGGCCAAATATAAATTATTTTTGTGATATAATCAAAAGTCACCGGTCTAAGTACAATTCGACTTGTCCTGATTCATTTTACCTGTTACAAGTCGATTTAGAAATGTAAACGTACGCGACAATATATATATTAGTCTAGGAACGTTTACATGTCGCTATTTGAACCCTTCGTTAAATCGGTTTAAAAGTTCACAAAATGACGTTTGCCAAAACGCATTACAAATTCCAATTGTGATGAATCTAATTAAAACACTAAGTTTACAAAAAAATATATACATACATATATGACTGAACTTTTATATATTACATAGACTTTAAACCAAAATATAAATAAATAAATAAATACATATTTATAGTATAGTAATCATACTTAGATCTTTTATTATATTTATTTTTTATTAAATTCTACTGTTTTCATACTTATAATGATACTGTATATATCGAAAATGTTTGCTAGTAGTTAATTTGTATATAATATAATTGATTTTATGTAAACGTTTGCGATCACTACGTTTACATATCGATAGTTAAACCAGTCCAATATAATAGCATGCGTTCTCAAATATAAATTCTATCTTGAACCAGTATTTATAACAATACTTTTCTAATATACTCTTTATTGAATATCTAAATAAGACTGGCACATAATAAATGGTCCAATTAAGTATATATATAATTACAATTAATGTAATGCTACTTGCTTCATTTCAAACAAATTATTTGAAAAATTACAAACCAATAAAATCGTATATTTTTGGTATAAAATGACAAAAATTGTGATATAATTTTGAAAGTTTCAAATTCGGTGCAAATATTGACATTTCGGCTGTGAAAATAACAAATTTCTGCTTTTTAATACTTTAATTGTACTTAAAATGTAGCAAGTAACATACAATGTATATAAATATTTAATTTTACATTACTTTCAGTTCAATTGAAACTCGTACGTTTTTATTTTAATATTATTTATTTAAACTTCAATTTTCTAATTAATCGATTCCCTATAATGTAAAGCCGATTAAGCTGTGTGTACTAGTATCATTCATATAATTGACCCCGCTACTTATTATACTTGGCCGTCACTGAGGTGTCGGTGGCCGCCAAGTTTGAAAAGCGCCCCCGGGTAGCCATTAATGTTAGAAATTGAAGTGTTTAAAGTCTAGTCGTGTAATTGTGTATAAATTAGTGTTGGAACGGAATAATAATGGTTTGGAATATCCCGTTTTGTAAATTAAGTCCCTCAATTTGTCCCCTGAAAGTAATGAAAACTAGTAAATGTTTGTAAATTGAATATTTTGAATGTTTCTTTCTAATTAATATTGCCCTTGTACCATTGTTATTATTACATAAAAAAAAAAACTGCCAAGACATATGTGTGTATTAGGGCACTATTCATCTATCGTTAATCTGCAAAATTAGGCGAAAAAGTGATAAATAATGATTGATATAAATTTACATGAACAAAAACATTTCCGTAATAATTTTGAAAGTTTTTCTCACAATATTTATAATTTTAAGCATTTCGTTTGTAGATATTTTTAGTTAGGTTTAGGATGTATTTTTTTTTTAATTATAGTGATTAACGAATTATAAGTGATAATAAAAACGGAAGAAATGAATTTAGTTTTTGATTTTGTTCATGTAAGTAAAATAAATGATAGAATCAGCCTTATTGGGTAAAAGCAGGTAATTGTAAGAATATAAATGGAAACAGAAGAAAGAATTTGATGGATTCGGTTTGATTCAAGTAGAAATTTTGTGTATCATGTAAACGTGCTAATAATTGGATTAATTTTGGGTTCTATAATATTAACCAGTGATAAAAAATATTTATAGATGGAAATAAGGCTGTATAAGAGTTTTTTATTTGTATACTGCACGTAATTTTTCACAAAAGTTCAAAGAAACAACATATTTTTTAGTTACGTAGTGTTTAAACTAAATATATTCAGTGATCATGAGATAAATGTATATTTCTTTTTTACATGTAAAACGCATTGTAAGTAACTGTCTAGTGCTACAATCGTGATGTTGCGATGTTTAACACAATACTGTAGCCAGACTAAATGTGGTCCAAAACTATGACGAAATTCGCGATTTAAATGTTTAACGTTTCGTTTATAAGGTTCTTTTTATTCATGTTTTGTAAGGTAATGGTTATTTAAAAACAAGTCTTTTTATTTAGGTGCAGAATTGTGTAATTATTATTTGCAAATTGTTTATTTTGTATAAATCGAAAGTACAAAGTAGTAAAAATTGCTCGAAAAACGTTTAAACATGTGATTTTACTCGTAAAATGACAAATAGCGGCCATTTTATATTGGTTTGACAGTTAAATCAAGATGGCGGCAACACACATGTCAAATCATTTTACGATTAACTATTTAATATAATCTACTATATAAAAACTTTAGAGACAATTCTGTACGGCTACCTATAATTTTTTAATACATCTATATATATATATTATTTTCATTTTTGCAATTAGGCGTAAAAATCTTGCGTTGTTTACGAATATAAATATAAAACTAACAGGGTTTTTAAGTACGGTTCATTTGCATTTTGTTTTAAATTTGATTCAAATGATATAAATAACTAGTTATATAAACAAAAATTCAGGTTTTCGGAATTTATATATATGTAAAAAAAGAAAAACAAAGTCATAATAATATTTTAATATAAATTTTATCGAATAATCCCCGATATTGTATGAATCAGATTTATAATATACTTGTAGAAAATGTATGTAGTTTATTTTCAGTGTAATATAATGAATATAAGAATATAATCTAATGTTATATGAAGTGCAAACACGTGCATTCTATTGCCCAACACTTCATCTTGCCCCCAGAACTTTATACACACATATAATGTTCAACTAGCCCCACCTTCAATTCACATTGAAGGCGTGGCTTATCTACCCACTGTTCTATCAGCACAAATATAACTTCTAAGCTTTATTTCGGCTACAGGAGTACGATTTTCATTATTAAACGGTGTCAATCGCCTAGTTACTATCTAAAACATACGATATATGTTTCTTTTTGCGCATAATAAATTAAAGCAACCTGTATTTGGAGTTAAATACTATTTTTCTTAAGTTGGGAACACTGTTTATACATTTTACAGATGCCAACATTTGGTGAAAGTTGTCAGATATGCATAACCTTTCAATTAGTTGTAACATTTAGTGCAAAAATGTTTAACATAAGTCGCATTTACATAGTTTACCTATTAATAATAGTCAGTTTTCACACAATCTCAACTACCCATATAACACTTCATCTTGCCCCCAAAACTATGCATACATATAATATGTTCAACTAGGTTGTATAGCGGTTAGTAAGCCACACCTTCAATACACATTGAGGGCGTGGCTTATCTACCCACTGTTCTATCAGCACAAATGTAACGTTTAAGCTTTATTTCGGCTACAGGAGTACAATTTTCATTATTTAACGGTGTCAATCGCCTAGATATTATCTAAAACATAGGATATATGTTTCTTTTTGCGCATAATAAATTAAAACAACCTGTTTAATACTATTTTCTTAAGTTGGGAACACTGTTTATACAATTTTACAGATGCTAACATTTGGTGAAAGTTGTCAAAAAAATGACAGATATGCATAACCTTTCAATTAGTTGTAACATTTAGTGCAAAAATGTTTAACTTAAGTCGAATTTACATAGTTTACCTATTAATAATAATTAGTTTTCACACAATCTCGACTACTCATATAAGAGGCACATTTAAAAGCAACGATTTCTTTAAATTTTTGGTCAAATTTGGTTTTCAAAAAACGGACAGACATCAAAAAGATACACATGGTTATATATTCGGGAATATTACGTCTCGAGCAGCGTCTGCAGTGCCAATAACATTTGCAGTGCTGGATAGAGTGCACTTTTTGGAATATTATGCAAATCGGTTGGGGTATAATAAGGAATTGGCATGTGAGAAAATGTTTAAGAAGCTAAATGATACATCGTACGATTCTAAGTGTAATGCACGTGGAATACATGACTTTTTACGGCGAGTTCCTTGTCCAAATGATAAATTGTGCGTTGATGAAGATTCTAAATGGAATGTAGTGCCAGGCAACCAATTTACTTATATTATCGAGGATTTTCGGCAGCCAAAGTAATAGAATCGGGAACCAAATAGTTTCTACAATCTAAATGAATTTCTTTTAGATTTTGGTATATTTCAATTGTATCTTGCCACCACAATACGACAACGTGTGACTGGCATAATTTCGATCAAAAGCATTTGGGTTACGAGATAGATTATGATATATGGTTGGTAAATGGGAATCCGAATCAATCAACGTTCAATACGTTAACATACCAATTTTCATTCGATCAACAAAACACGTTAGAATTATATTTGGTGTTTTGGTTGTGTTACATGGTATTAGTTCCTTTGCAGTGTTATGCGTCGCGTATTCAGAAACATCCCGTTACTAAATTGTTTACTGCTAGTTTACTCTTAGACTTTATAGCTCTTAGCATGATTTTGTTGCATACTTTGAAATTTGCTCTGGACGGCATTGGCTACCCAAAACTGGCGATGGTTGGCGATATTTTTGATATATTATCACGGGTAAGTCTCATGTAGTGTTCAATCCTCAATAATTGTGTAATTACTTATCGATTTGTTGTTATTTTAGACCTCATTTATGTTGTTATTACTATTACTAGCGAAAGGTTGGGCTGTTACTAGAATAGAATTGACTTGGAAACCTCTAGTATTTTCTATATGGTTGTGTTATGGCATTGTTCATATACTTCTTTACGTCTGGAACTTAGTAAGTTATTTATTTATTTATTTATTTACGAAACTAAACAGGCAATCTGCCTAAATTACATAGTTTCACATATAAAATATATTAATATACATAAAGAAATAATAGAAGTCTAAACTAATTTCTAATGATTTTATGAAATAATTTAATTTTGAACAAAATAGGTCAACAGGTGGCCTGCACTCAACTTTCTTTTACGTATTTTCAATAGATAGATATTAATATACATATATATCCCAAACAAACCAATTTATAATTGATCTGAATTTGAAGTACTTATCGTATTCACTCTTAAACAGTCAAATTTCACAGTAAAACTCTGAAATTGTTATTTAATTATGTTAGCAAATATATAATATAAATTGATTCTATAATTTACCTGATACAATTTATTCTAATAAGAATACAATATTTTAAATATGCATTCATACAGTTAACTGTCAATGTAATGCTTGTTTGTTTTCAATAAACAAGAAACAAATGATGTAACTCATGGTTGATCCGATTTAAAAATAATAAAATTTGTCACAAGTGTATAGCTATAACTATGGCAACGTAAATAAGATATTTGAGTTTTTTCGTAGCAGTTTTCTCATAACTGGTTAACAATTTATGAAGAAACTTTTCAAACAAAAGTTGTAGCGAAATATTATTATCTTTCATTATGAACATAACTATTTTTGCCGTAAGTGTAACCGTTCGTGTGATATTGGAGATAGAGTCAAAAAATGTATAGAGTAAGCACTACCGGTTTGAATATTCTTTTCAAAAATAGGAGGTGCACATCTAGGGTATATACAAGTCTTAAGTTTGAAGTTTCATAAGTTTTCGTTCGACAGTTTTGGCCCTAGAGCGTTCACAGACACACACACACATACAGACACACACACACATACAGACAAACACACACACACACAGACGTCATTCCGAAAATAGTCACATTCGATTCAGGGAAGGTCAAAACGTGTATATCCGTTGAAATCTCGAGTTTGAAATTTTTCATGATTACAATACTTACTTATTACTCTGTAAAAGAAAGTAATAATAATGGTCCTAGGTTTGAGCCTTGTGGAACACCAGAATATACAATGTATTTTTCTGCATTTTTGTTACAATAAGTAACAAACTGCAATCTTTCAGATAAATAAGTTTTGAAAAATAAAACAATTTATTTGCATTTTAGACGGAAGTAGATATAATTGAAGAAATCGATGAATACCAAACATGGCCAGGCTGGCTAATAATTATATTCCGATCTCTAATCATGGTGTGGTTCGTCTTCGAACTCCGTACTACAATGCTCTACGAGCATAACACTCAGAAATTGCATTTTTTCCTCCACTTTGGTGCCAGCAGTCTTGTCTGGTTCATATATTTGCCAATTATCGCATTAATTGCACTACATATATCCCCTTTATGGAGATACAAGTTTTTAGTAGGTAAGTCACGTAAAATTATATGCAGTTCTAGAAGAAACAGACTGTTTTCTCTTGAACAGGTATCACATATTCAGCCGATTGTTTTGCTTACTGTATAATGGCCCATTTACTGTGGCCAACACGCTCCGAACAATATTTCCTCTTAGCTAGTAACACTGCTGCCGAAATGGAGGAATTAGACGAATTCAACGAAGCACCACATGTGATAAATCATTCCTATGCGTCTCTATCCTCAGCCAGTCTTAGTTCCCTTGAAATCAATCATTTTGATCGTGGCGAATGCACAAAACCCACGGCATAAACGGTAAGCGAACAAAACAAACTCTTAAAGCGCGTTTACTCGACCGCAAAGTTGTAAATTTGTAAGTGTTTTGTATGTTATATGTGTATTGGTACACGTATACCCCGTAGATTGTTAAAAACATGGCCGCTAGCGACTAGGCACTAGCCGAGATACATTAAAATCTTGAGACTTTGCATCATATTACCCAGTGAATATTTTTAAACAATTGGATTGGTTGAGTAGATCAGCGAATCAGTGCGGTCTGTTTAGGGGTATATAAGAAATGTTTTAACCTTTTACAGTCATTTGGCATATAATGTTTTATATGTACACATATATGGTTCGAACGTATTTTTAAACAATTGTGATTGGTCGAATAGGTCAGCCATGGTTGGATAACATCGTATTATTATTGTTTAACATATACAATGCCAGATTTACGACTTTTGCTATTGAAATGCAAATATTTAAACGAAAATACTGTGTCAAATAGTTTGATTACACGCTCAACTGATTGTGAATGCACCTCACTCTACTAATTTTAAACATTATGGTTGTTATTTGATGTGATTTTAAATTACTCTCTATAGTCAATGTTTTAAATACGTTTTTATTTTCACTTATACGTAGTTTTATGATTGTTATTATAAGTAACTACAACGTTTTACATATTGAGATATCCAAAGATTTATAATTGCACTTTTTATGTTTGTACTAGCATTTTTTTTAGTAATAATTTATATTTTTTAATATACAATCTTGCCTATTATGAAATCAAATGCAATTTTTTCACGCTAATTATAAATCTAATTAGTATGATAGCGGGTGCCAAATGTTTTAATTGTTTTTTTTTTAAAGAATGTTTTATAAATATATATATATATATAAAAATATTTTGATTAAAAAATAAGCATTTTATGGATGAAACTATACGATTTAAATGTGTCAATTTATTCTACAACTGTGAGGATTAATTACTGTAAATATTTAAACTAGGTTTAGGTAAATTTAAGTATAGTATTTTGTATAAATACATTATGTGAAAATGAAAAAAAAACAATTTGTAAAAACTGTGCACGATGATGTACTTACACAAAGATAATAACACAAACAAACATTTATTGCATTTATTAATCCCTAAAACCAGCAAAATAATACAATTATTACAATTTCAACTACAACAATTTCAAATTTAAACTAATTTTGTCAATATCAGTCGATAAATTAGGACCAATTCCTAAAACAGTAAATGATCCTTGTTTAATTTGCGTTTTCCCAGCATCCCTAACTAAACAAGCGTTTAACCCTTCCCCTTTCGCTAAATCATACAGTTTAATTAAATTTTCCTCGCAATTTTCATCGATTTTTAACACAATTTTCGGTTGACCCGAACTTAGCCACGGGTCCCTATTTGATGCCGACGCTGCCGCGTATAAAGACACTGCAGCATGCGCACATTGGGCCGCTATTTTACCCTTGCTCATTTTTAAATCGGTTCTTACAATTAAAATCATTTTTGTTTTTATTAACTTAAACATATTATAGACTAAGAATAATAGATTATTGCGCGTTTTTGCGTTTTGAATATTGGTCCATGCAATGTCGAAAATCTTTGACAACGTCCTGACATTTACGCCAATCTTGTTTATCAGCGATGCATTCCTGTAATAAATACATTTCGCGTGAAATTAATGCCGCATAACGCTACAGTTTGTAAGTGTAAATCGAGCTTTAGTGGCAACGCGCAACGTCCCGTTGTGTACATCAGGCTTTATAAGGTCGATGTAAAATTCAGCGCAAGTTAAAAATATGGTTTTAAAAGCAGTTATTACATGAGATGTCTCCAGAATACGGTAGATTCAACTAATATATTTCATAATTACAATAAATTACGCAATTTATGTATAATATCCTTGCCTGTACTTTATAATGTAATGCAATGCATCCAGTTTTTTTGAGCATTTCTTCAACAGGATCAGTTTCATTCGCTTGTATTTTTGCAATTGTCATAGTTTATAATAATTTGCATATAATACTTGCCGATATATCGATTTTTTAATCGAAATTCGTTGAGTGGTTGAATTTAGGCTAGAATGTATAGTGCCTCTCACGTATTTTATGTTTGTATAGTTAGTTTCATGTATTTTATGCAGTTAGCTATCACGGTATAAGCATTTTATTTATTTAATGCAGCATTTTTATCTTGTAATTCAATATTTTTGTAATTAAATACAACGAAATTGTTATTTTATGTGTTATCTGTCTAGCTAAATATTTATTTAATACTGATCAGCTTTTTCAATATATAAAAATGATTTTTAATGTAATTTTGGGGGTCAAATGAACGAAATTTAATATATTTTTGCTGATTGAATCGAAATAAAATGATTTAATCAGCGTTTTTTTTTTAATATGGTCCAATAGTCCAGGTGTTTCGGCCACGTTGCCAGCATTTGATGCCTCTCTAATAATAAATTGAACTTGAGAGTAAATGTCGTTCTACGTTATTTTATCAGCTCATTCATATCGTGGTCTACGTCACCCCACATTTGTGGGCGTGTTCCTTGTAGTAGGGACTCAGTATTAGTTTGTCTACAAGGTGAACAACATTATTAATTTTATTTATACACATATAAATCGTTATTAAACATTAATTTAAGTGCTATTGTCAACGTAAGTGAAATTCGATTACATTTCATATATTTTAAACCGATATTATTTCATAATTATTACGTGGAATAATTAATTTCAACTATAAATCACATTGTTTGATTATTTTGGCGCGGTTTACTGCATAAATTGTACGTTTTGCCGCCAATTATTGTGCTTTGCCGCGTAAATTATATGCTTACTGTAATAATTGCGCCAAAATCTATTATTTAACGATTAAAAGCAGGTTTTTTTGACACGTACGTGTATATGTGTTATCAATAAACAATATTACGAGGTGATTGATTTGTTCAAAGTTTGATTTTTATATATATATATATAGATATAATAAATAAATACACTTTAAACTGTAGTCTAAGGGAAAGGATAAGGAAATCGAGTGAAGGCCACTTTAGTTTTTTAGCTCGCCGTACGTAGTACCGAAGAGGCTAAAGCATTCGGTCGTGTGTCTGTAGCATTCTCGGATCAAAAAATGTCATTAAGAAAAAGTGTTCGTCTCGTCGCCCTGATTCCGAAAATGTATATAACTTATATACTTGGATGTTAGTCGTCGCTCGTAAGACCAAATTTGTGCCCTCTACTCCTTTGAAGGTACCGGTGCGATTCACTCCAAATTTGGTACACATATTATTTGGCATCCCATTTGAATCCGCTCGCAGGCTTAAATCCAATCGCCCGTATACTTCCCGAGTTATAGGGCCCCAAAATTTGGAGCCCCCCTTAATACTGCCCTTATAAAAATAATTGAAACACTTAAAAATGCTACTAAAAATTCTAAGATATTTTTTGTCTACAAGATTTTTTCATTTTGTTAACTCAAAGCCCGAAAAAAATTAAATTAAATATTATAATTTTGAATTTTAAAATATGCAACTAAATTATTTTTTATCAATATAATCTAAATTTGGTACACATATTATTTGGCATCCCAATTGAATCCGCTCGCAGTATAAATCAAATCGCCCGTATACTTTCCGAGTTATAGGGCCCCAAAATTTAGAGCCCCCCTTAATACTGCCCTTATAAAAATAATTAATACACTTAAAAATTCTACTAAGAATTCTAAGATATTTTATATCTATAAGATTTTTTCATTTTGTTAATCTAAAGCCCGAAAAAAATTATTAAATATTATAATTTTGCATTTTAAAGTATGAAAACTAAAAATTTATTTTTATCAATATAATCTAAAATTAAATGTAAGACTTTTTACACCTATAACATATTTTCAAATTGTTAACCAAAAGGCCATAATAATTAAAAAGCACTGCTCGCAACGTATATTTTACCTAAGGGCGAGCTCTACGCGTTGGTGCGTTCTACGCGTACCAAATCTTGTTTTTTCTTAATAATTATTAATTTCATATAACTATAAACTAATAAATAATTATTAGAAATATTTCATAAATACCATTGATTGGGAAAATCACGTCATTTTAGACTTTTCTAAAATTATTGGCAAGTCCAAAATGCATTACTGAATTTATATTCCCCCAATAAATTATTGATCAAATATTATGAATGTATTGATAAGTTTTGTGTTGTTCAACTATAGTTTAAAGTTTAAATATTCATATCAAATTTGCATACGCTATTCAAATACGCAGTCAGTTGGAAATTATTATACTAGTTTTATATCAATATGTATCAAGTAACAAAATTTTACGAAGGTAAAATATAATAATAGCTTGCAATTTGTTAAACCTAGTTTAAATCCAAGATTACGTGTATTGTTTTGTGGTATAAACCTTGGGGTTTCTCAAGGTTTGAGTAATGGCATGTAGAAAATAATTACGGCTAACGATTTTATATAATCAAATATTTTAAATGATTAGTTTTAATAAATGTTAATTTATTCTGAACAAAAACAGAAAGTTGTTTACGAAAATATTCTTTTAGTTAGTGAATTAGTTCCAATATGGTTTTCTGTCGATGTGTTTATTGTAAATATATTATTAATAATTTAATCAAGTTTTACTAATAAATATAGTATAGGTATTGGGGGAAAAATGCCGGTTCCACAAGAAAAAGTCCCACTAATCGGGGTAATTGATGCTGGCTCGAAGACTATCGAATTCGTAGTATTTCGTAGCCAACACACCGACGAATTGGCCAGCTATGAAGTCGATGTCACCCATATTTGCCCACAAGAAGGATGGTTAGAACAAGAACCTAAAGAAATACTCCAAGCCATCGATAAATGCGTGAAGAAAGTCGCTGAAATACTTCCTGCAAAAGGTAAACCATCATTTGTACTTTAAAACAAAAATGTGAAGTCCGTAGATTTATAAGCTATAGGGGGTCAGTGCCGCGTCACTGTCGGCCAACATAGTGAACACGCGGGGTATAGACTATCCCGCTATACATATATGTAATGTTGGTTGCAGTTTTATTTATATTTCGTGTAATTCAGCGCATTTTCAAACAGTATATTTCTATGAAAAGTGATTAAAAAATTATCTTTGGTGCCATTTTATCTAATATATGTTTTGCCATATATAAATTTATAATATTTTACACGGAAAAATATATATATTAAACTAAGCTATTATCTTTTGAACATATTACTTAAATTTATGGGCTATTTATTCTATTATTAGATAACTAGACTAGCCTTTGGGCACAATTATATATAATTGAAAATTCGTTTATAGGATATAAAATTAGTGATATTGCAACAATTGGTATAACAAATCAACGGGAAACAACCATTGTTTGGGATAAAACAACTGGTGAACCATTATATAATGCAATTGGTAAGATTTGCACTAATTAACGGGGACAAAACTAGCAATAATTTATTATTTATAAGTGTAGCTTGGAATGATATCCGTACTGAGACAACTGTAGAGAAAATTCTAGCTAAATTACCTGAAAATAATAAAAATCATTTTAAACCGTTGTGCGGGTTGCCGGTATCGCCGTATTTCAGCGCGCTTAAACTGAAATGGCTGAAAGATAATGTCCCATTAGTGCGAAAAGCGTATCGGGAGAAAAAACTATTATTTGGGACAGTTGACACATGGATTCTTTGGGTAAACATTACATTTAAAAACATATAAGTCAGTTTTTATCTAAATTTTTACACTTAGAATTTAACTGGGGCTGTAAACGGTGGTTTACACATGACAGACGTTACGAACGCTTCGCGTACCCTGTTAATGAACATCGAAACATTAAATTGGGACCCGTTGCTCTGCCGTACTTTTAGCATTAAAGAGGACATTTTACCGGAAATTCGTTCAAGCTCGGAAATTTATGGACATATTAAATACGATTCATGTTTGGATGGCATACCGATTTCTGGAGTGAGTTGTTGCGAGTTCATTATGGTGTTTATATGGTTAATGGGTGGATTAGATTTTAGGCAACCAGCAATCAGCGTTAGTTGGGCAACGTTGCCTGAAGCCTGGGCAAGCGAAGAATACTTATAGAAGTGGATGCTTTTTAATTTATAATACAGGGGCAACAGTAAGTTTAATTAATTGCGTTTTTTGGGTAATATAAATGTAATTTCGTCGTTTATAGAAAGTTCAGTCTTCCCATGGGTTAGTGACAACAGTGGCGTATCAATTAGGACATTCTGCCCAGCCTGTATACGCTCTCGAAGGTAAATGTTGTTTATTTTTTTTTTTGGGTAATAGGTTGTATTTAAATAGAAGAGCTGTATTTAAGTAAAACAGGTTGTATTTAAATAATGCAGGTTGTATTTGTCTTGTTTAATTAGGTAGTGTCGCAGTGGCTGGCGCAGCCATGAAATGGCTTCGGGATAATATGGGAATGGTGAAGGATGTTGTAAAAGACACCGAAGAATTGGCTTTAGAAGTGTTTTCTACCGGAGATGTCTACTTTGTGCCCGCATTCAAGGGTCTATTCGCACCCTACTGGAGAATGGACGCTCGAGGGTGTGTAAGTTCAAATTTCTTTCAAAAACTACGCGAAAATTGAACATATTTAACATTAATCCATATTTTAAAACTATTATTACTTTTTTATACGTAATCGACTCCATGTCTTAAACAAATTGGTAATAACGACTGGGGGAAACCTTAATAAAAACAAATGAATATGTTTCGGTAATTAGTTTCTCGGAAATGATTTCTACTGTTTAATTATAGGATATTGTGTGGCTTGACTGCATTCACAACGAAAGGGCATATAATCAGGGCCGCATTAGAATCAGTTTGTTTCCAAACGCGTGATATTCTGGAAGCGATGCACAAAGATTGTGGATTTTCGCTTTCGAAACTTTACGTAGACGGCAAAATGACACAAAATAATCTCTTAATGCAACTACAGGCTGATATTAGCGGCATACCAGTTTGTACGTTACACATTTTATTGTTTACGGGGCCACGTATTTACTTAGTTTTGTATTAGTCCGGGCTCAATCCCAAGATATTACAGCCCTTGGTGTTGCAATGGCTGCCGGACAAGCCCAAGGTATCGCCGTCTGGGATATGACCGCTGAAAACCATGAAACGGTTACAGTTGATACGTTTTTACCAACCACTACCGATGAAGGTTTGTTTATTCCTCGTCTAGCTGAAGGCATTGGTGCCTGTGCTTGTTTATATGATTTTACTTTAATTATCATGTATTCATCGAGAGGAAAGCCCGAGGGTTGTTATAATGGCGGCCAGTGCCACCGCACTGTCCGCTAAAATAACCTAGGGCGTTTCGCTTTTTATAATTGATGTTTTGTATGTTTTTTTATGTATAGAAAGAGATGCTCGATATACTAAGTGGAAAATGGCGGTTCAGAGGTCTTTAGGTTGGGCTACAACGAAAAAATCGGTAGCGATGACAGGTATAAAAAAATTACGCAAATATTAGTTTTTTGATTATTGTGTGTGCCACTACTACTATTTATTTCTTAGCTTCTTATAATGTGTGGTTCTACTACTAGTTGTTATATATGTATGTGATACTATGCTATAATTTTGGTGTTGGTCTTTAGCAGCTTTTTTTTGTATATGTGTTAATAAATATTTATTTAATTTATTTAAACGTTTTTGTTTATTTTGCATGTGTTTTTACAGTTTTAAACCAATTTTTGTTTCAGATGAACGCTATCGCTTACTCTGCAGTATTCCACCAAGTTTATATTTAATTTTCAGTTTCGGAATGTTAATTCTATCTGAAATCGTTCGTAGGTAACAACGGGTTATTCAATTACTAGTAATTGTTATCAGTTTTCAATTAGTATTGCCGCAATTGTACATTTTTACGTCACATGACAAATAATTATTTAAATACTATTTTGAAGAATTCCAAAACGTTGCAATATCTATATGCGAGGTCTTTGTTACTTAACCGTGTAATGTTGTTACACACATGCTCAATGTTACATAGATGTTACAATAACATGTAAATGGGACGTCGCATAGAGATATGTTCGCTTGTTCCTTTATATAACCATGATTTTAATATTTGTTATTTTATTGTATTGTAAATTTCAATATATTTTACTTAAATGATTCAGTGATTTTTTATAAAATAAACTATTAATTGTGAATTATTTGCATTGAAAAATAGTTTTTATTGTAAAAATGCCTTGTTATTTATTTGAATATATACATTTTGAAAGAACGCTTAGGAAACAAATGAAAAACTATTCGAAACTTCATCTATAACAGAAATGCAGACTTAGAAGACTTCCGTAAAGGTATTTGATGCATTTCTATAATTTATATACATAAAATGTCTACTTAAATGCAATATTTATAATGATTTTGTTTATATTTTAACTAGAATACGATTTTTATTGATTTTCGTTTGCAAACTTTGCAAAAATGTGAGATAACTGTGCTATAGTTGGCCCTGCTTAATTTAGGGGCTCATTTTTTTGTTGTTTTTTTGTTGTTTTTTTTAATGAATATCAACAGAGCTGGGCAGGAATTAAAAAGGGCTTTTATTCATTTCATTGAAGCCATTTCAATTGTTTTTTTTTTGTTGTTTTTTTTTTGTTTTTTTTTTTTTTAATGAATATCAACAGAGCTGGGCAGGAATTAAAAAGGGCTTTTATTCATTTCAATGAAGCCATTTCAATTGTATTTATGAATTAATCAATAGTTTAAATAGAAATATTTTGGACCCGATTGTTGAATAATCCGTATATTTTTATAGTAATGCGTACATTTTGTTTACTGGGTTAAAAATTAAATTTTAAAATGGCGGATGCTTCTGATCCAAACAATGAGTATACTATAAAAGATATAGCAGAAGTTTGGAAGTCTGACGATGTAATTACTCCGTATAATGTACCACGGCAAACGCAAAATTCGTTAGGGAAATATGTGATACGTACCGACGGTAAATACGATTATCCGAATCAGAGAATTTACGTGCACCCAACATGTTTGAGTAATTACACAAAGGCACACCGACATTTCTGGGTATTTGCACCTGGGACAGACGACTACTTTGTTCATTATATGCATAAAAAATATTCATTTAAAATCGCTGATTACAACCCTAAATATTCACATCCAAGTAACAATATTTATTCAAGATAAGCCAGTACGAACACAAGGAATAATCGATGCGTATTTACATAAATAATTCCTCGTGTTTGATGGTTTATCTTAAAATGGGATCGTTTTTAAGTTAACTAAAGCATATATTATAGAATTATTAATGCCACGGCCGTATACTTGTGATTTGGAATATATAAATGGGGTTAAATTAGCTGGGATTATCAATATTACGGATAAATACCACTTATGTAATCCTGAGGAATTAGAAAAAATTGCGAAAAATATCCCGAAGGAGTATGGGTGTGTATCGTTAGCGCCATTTTGGTATCCGGAAATGCAAAAGGCTATTAAGGAGGAAATTAAAATGGAGATTAAGAGGAAAATTGAGAAAACCCCAATGGAAAGATGGAAACCGGCTCCGAATTATCTACTACATGCAACTCTGACTGCGGCTCAAAGAAAAGCGCAATTATCTTTGTAATTTCTATTGAAAAATTATATTTATAACTGTTTACAAATTATAATAATTATAGGGTTGGTCAACCTTTTCTACATGAAGCTTGCACTTTTTATAATGAACATTATCCAGCTGCAAAACTCAGTATTTTCAAATATAAATTCTGTTAATTGTTATAATAATATATTTTATATGTTGTTAATAAATTATTTTATAGTAATAGGTGTATATATATATTTAACATAATCGATATAGTATTGAGTATTCCGGATTAATATTTTTGTAATATATTAGAGTTTCTATATAAAAACAAGTTAAAGTACGACGCACCTATGCGTCCAGCTCGCCTTATAAGTAATAAATACGATACCAGCAGCGGTTTTTGTAATATATATATTATAGATATTGTATGGATGTAGAATTCTGCTTTATAAGATGATTTATTTAAATGTGAATAAGTTTAAAATCAATAGATAATAATTGTTGGTAGACAGAGATGAAGATATAAATAGAACGAGCGCCTTAATTTGTATGTCGAGAAAACAAAATTGTTTAAAATAAAACAATGTAAAATAAAAGTTGGCTTCTTAGGTGACAGACAGTCTTGTGTTTATTGACGTAATTTTGACATATATTAAATTCTAAGTTCAAATAAAAAGACTCGTCATGGAAAGAATAGTGACGGAAAACTTATTTCTGCTCGAATTTCTAGTAGACCAATGTTGTCTGCTACCGTGCGCGGTTCCATGCGAGCTTTGCAACGTAGTCGGTGAGACTTGCGTGTCTTTCAAGTTCCTCGACAATGAACCTCTAGATGTTTGCGAAGAAGACTTCACACCAAAACGCAACTACAAAGACGAAGACAGCCAAATGAAAAGTGGCAAATCATGCCTGTTCGCGCTGTCGCCGCAGCAAGCCGAGGAATGCAGCGAAGCATTCGACATCGATGTCCTAGTATTTAAAAAACTTACATCCGGAACACTACCCGACAAAATACAAATTGGCATCTCCAGCATCCCAATCGTAACACTATTCCAGGAACTCATCCAACTAGTGCAGTTGAGTCAAGAGCCTGGCACCCAATCACGCAACCTGAAGGATTGCTATAACATCGTAAACGCACAAGACAAAACTATTGGCAGTGTAATGGTGTTCATTCGGATGTCTTGTTTCGGGAAGCTGATTGTAACACAGTTTCAAATGAATTTAGAAGAGAAATCTGTGTTTTTTAAGGATAAAGAAGGTAAATCATTGTATAAGTACAGGAAGGCGTCCAAGGCGGAGATGAAAGGGGACGGCAAATGCAAGCCGTTAAGGCCTGTTAGTTTCCAGTCTGGGTCGTCGCAGCCTTTCGAAGATGATGGCCGTTGTGCCGAATGCACTCCAGACGCGGTGGCGCCGTACGGAGGCAGCGGCGGCGGTGGCGGCGGCGGCGTCTACGACATGTACCAAAACCATCCGCGCCTACCCCCAGAAGACCCAAAGGGCTGCTACCAGGAAATAGGTGCTGAAATGAATGGTAATGCACTGACGATACGAGTACACAAGAATCGGGGCACTGCAAAACGTTTGGACGGTGACACATCAGACACATACATGACCGACAAGAATTCATGCTTTTGTTTGAACGACAAAGGACCAGGCAAAGGTGGGGCCCCGCCTTGCTATTGCCTTAAAACAGGTGGTGGTGGCCGTGGGGGTGGCGGTGGAGGCGGGAGCCCCGCGTGTGCAGAAAAGCAGGTGCTTAGTCTGAAACCAGGCGATGATCCTAATAACCCATTTGCTTTTAAAGTCTCTGGATGCCAAAATGCGGGCAATAATAATGTAACGGTGGTGTCTCCAACGAATACCAGACCAGATGGAATGCAGGTGACGGAGATTTCTGATCCGAATAAAGACGTGTTCATTCTGCGTATTGGTAAGAAGAGCGAGGGTACTGATAAGAAAGCGAATCTGGAGTTGGAGTTGATTACTCCGAAAGGCATTGAGCGGAAACCAATACCCAGGAAGGAGACACGTGAAACACAGTATTTAGAATCTGACGCTGGCCCAGAGGGCAAAAAGAAAGGCAAAAAGGGCAAAAAAGGGAAAAAAGGTAAGAAATGAGTGAGTGAAGAGACGATACAAATTTAATTGTGATATATAATAATCTTGATTAAATTTCTATAACATTTAACTACTTTGTGATTATTTATTAAATAGTTTTTCGGCATTTTATCCAGAGATGAAGCGACCAACACCAGTGTCATACCCACTAATTTTTAGTTCTCCGCAAAATTAATTTCTGGGTACGCCACTAACATATTCGGTAAAAATTCTGTTGGTATAATGAACAGAATATTGTATATAGGGGGACTGGTATATTTTCTTGACTGAATGGAATAAATCAATTTCTTGAGAATTTTTATAAAATTGGTAATAATTTCATACAAATTGTATAGTCAATATATGATGGCATAAATATTAATTAATTTTATAAATCGACTACATTTCCCAAGAAATTGTTTTCTTTCCTTTCATAGTGTTAATTTGGCCAATTGTGTATAAACGTTATAAAAAAAGACTACAGAGCAACGGAGAGAGGGTTTACAATATTTGTAATATTATTCAAAGTATCAGAAGTGTTTTAATCTCGTTCTCTGTCTAGCAACACTTAATATCTATTGATTTCAGACTTATTCAGATTTATATAAATCATCATGTAAAGTAGAAGGCTACACCCATACAATATCTACAATATAGCGAAATATTATTATTGTAGCTGTTAATTGGTATAATACCAATTAATAGCAACCGGTAATAAAATTTCGTTGTAAAAAAGATGCCATATTGTAAATATTGTATGGTTGTATTCTTCTGCTTTACCTGATGATTTATATAAATCTGAATAAGTCTGAAATCAATAGATATTAAGTATAGCTAGACAGAGAACGAGATTAAAACAAAATGTGCACCTTAATTAAATAGCCCATCAAAGAATATCGTATGTTACCCTCTAAATATTAAAAAAAAACTCCCAAATAGCATAGCATATTTGCCGGGTTCCTTCTCTCTGGTCCTCCGAAGTCTCAGCGCCGTACTCGGTAATTAAAGAATGACTATTTGTCCAGGTAAAGGTAAAGGCGGCGGTGACGACGACGACCAGGGAGAAGAATTGTACGGCCCCAACGGCGAGCTACTGTCAAGACCAGGCGGAGGTGGAGGCGGAGCCGGAGGACGAGGCACTTCGAGAGCAGGAAGGGGAGCTGGGGGCTGCGGCGCCGGCGGTGGCATTATGATGAAACAAGACCGCCTGACACAGAGGAAACACCCAGAGCCGGCGTCTTGCTGGTTGCCAGCCTATTGTGGTAACCCCTGTTTCTCGTCCGCTCGTGGCCCGTGTGCTCGTGGCCCGTGCGATCCGTGTGGCCCGAGTTCCCCGTGCGGCCCGTGTGCCCCAGCGTCCCCCTCGTGCTGCTGCCAGCGCTGGACAGTGCCCAGTGGCACGAATTTATCTTGTTCCGCGGGACGAATACAGCAGTGCATGGCTGCCTGTCCCTATTGTTGCCCATGACGATATTTTTATGTTTATTTGCATATTTCGATTAATTATTGTGGATTATAAATTATGATATTGTTATAATATTAAAGATAAAAAATAAGAAAACCTTTTTACTGTCACCGACTACTTAATGAACCAATCTGTACTGACCATCAATAAACGTACATACACAACAATAAAAGCTATTTTTTAATACAATATTTTCAACGAACGAGATATAAAGCAGACGAGCACCTTAAGGCGTATTTTAAGGCCGGGAAGTATAAGGGTAACTGTTATTCGCGAGGAATGTGGTATTTTTATGACTATGCCGTAATTACCTACAGTGTAGGAATTATACTAAACAATGAAAGTGCAATTGTTATAAAAATACGAAAAGCCGCTGGTCTGCGCAAATTATCACGCAGGGTGGGGGTCACAAATTCAAATATATAGTTCTCAGCGTCGCAGCGCGTCCGTGGACGGCAGTTCATTGCGAGTAACTTTAGGGTGAAGTGTAGTGTGTTGTAAAAATAGTATTTTGATCCCGTATTTTGAAGTGCTTTCACCGAAAACGACGTGTTTATGGTGGGTACATTTATAAATATATACATTGCAAATGTTATTTTATATTTAGTATCATTCATTAGTTTAGTGGGTAACCACGTGTACCACAAAAATATAAGACATACACGAAACTCCCCGTACATATTAGCATTTATTTTAATAATAACACGCAATAGATTTCATTGGATACTTGTCTGACCAATCAGGTTGTTGTTTAGGGTATATAAGAAAATATTTAAACAAATTCGGTCATTCAACAGTTGAATGTCGGAGTGAAAACATTGCGTTTGAAATACACGCAAATTTCTTCCGTAAATATACTTCAAGTTGTTTGCATATTGCATCATCACCACATGTCAAAATGGTTAGGTTAGGGTTGACTTAAAAGTTATTAGCACGAAATTTTAAATTTTATTTATATATAATCAGTAAAATAGTATGTAGATTAAGTTTCAATTCAAAATTAGGTTAAATGTTTAGGTAATTTAATTATAAGTCACATTAATGAAATTAAGTGTATTTATGTATTTATATAATTATAATTCGGTCTTAAAATTGTTATGGTGATATTTGAATGTTTTAAAAAATGTCAGCTTGTATTTTTAACATTGTGACATTTGTAGTTTGTGTTATTTCATACCGCCCTTGTGGCTTCTGTATAAGTTATTTTAGGCGACATTAATTTGTGTGCCAGATATTTACCTCGCTTGAAATGTATTAAATAATACAGTAATTTTGTAATAATTAGTTCCGCGTTAAAACTTTAAGCTTTATCGAATTATTTACGTTTTCTTTTACATATCTGTACATATCGTTTATTTGTGTCTACCGGAAGTAAGTTTTGATAATATATTTGCGATACGTTCAAATGTAAATAATACGCCGAAACTACGTACTTTTGACTTTACGCGAAAATTGAAAATGTTTTATATGGCTGATGCAACTGCGTATACATTTATAAATCATAGATGCGCTAGATACGTCATAACGTAGGTGTGAAATACCTGAAATACTAATGAATACTTAGTATTCGTTAATAATTATATATGTATTAAGCTATTTCATGAATTAAATTATAAATAAGACTATCCTTTCATTCAATAACAACGTATACGTACGATGTAGTATTGACCCTGTAAGGAGACTATGTTGGCCGCAACGCCTGAGGTACTTTCCGCCAAATATAATGAACACACGCGGTCTTTTTTTTTTTCAGTTTTATTTTATTGGTCAGATTTATTGATACGGAAGTGTTATCTGTGTTTTTATTTTATTAATTTTACGATTAGATCTCCATATGTTTACACGTCGTACTGAGAATTGGAGATTCTAATGCAAAATGACTGCTTTATATATGTAATTTTGTTTATGTTTCTAAAAATGAAATGAAATGTAATACTAGAAATTTGCATGAACAACAAGTACTATACAATTACAATGAACTGTGTTATTATTTATCTGATGCAATTCTTCGTCAGCGAATATTTTGCCAATTTTGCTAAATAATAAATATATATTTAACGTTTCATGCATATCTAACGCAATAATAAAAATGTTTGTATAATTTGTGACTACATATAAGAGATTAGATTAATTTTACATGCATATTCATTTGAATATATTACTATTGACTATTGACAATTTCTATCTGCGGTTTAATGACGTTATCTTTTATTTTCGGTTAGGTCAGTTTTATTAGCATGCATTTATTGTTTGAAAATAAAACATATTTATTTATTTATTTAGTAAACAGGATTTGGTACGCGTAAAACGCACCAACGCGTATATGCGTTGCGAGCATTGGTTTTTAATTATTATGGCCTTTTGGTTAACAATTTGAAAATATGTTATAGATGTAAAAGGTCTTACATTTAATTTTAGATTATATTGATAAAAAAATGTTTAGTTTTCATACTTTAAAATGCAAAATTATAATATTTAATATTTTTTTGCGGGCGTTGGATTATCAAAATGAAAAGATCTTGTAGATATAAAATATCTTAGAATATTTAGTAGCATTTTACAGTGTTTCAATTATTTTTATAAGGGCAGTATTAAGGGGGGCTCTAAATTTTGGGGCCCTATAACTCGGGAAGTATACGGCCGATTGGATTTATACTGCGAGCAGATTCAATTGGGGTGCCAAATAATATGTGTACCAAATTTAGATTATATTGATAAAAAAATAATTTAGTTCATACTTTAAAATTCAAAATTATAATATTTAATAATTTTTTTCGGGCTTTGGGTTAACAAAATGAAAAAATCTTGTAGACAAAAAATATCTTAGAATTTTTAGTAGCATTTTTAAGTGTTTCAATTATTTTTATAAGGGGAGTATTAAGGGGGGCTCCAAATTTTGGGGCCCTATAACTCGGGAAGTATACGGCCGATTGGATTTATACTGCGAGCAGATTCAATTGGGGTGCCAAATAATATGTGTACCAAATTTAGATTATATTGATAAAAAAATAATTTAGTTCATACTTTAAAATTCAAAATTATAATATTTAATAATTTTTTTCGGGCTTTGGGTTAACAAAATGAAAAAATCTTGTAGACAAAAAATATCTTAGAATTCTTAGTAGCATTTTTAAGTGTTTCAATTATTTTTATAAGGGTCGTATTAAGGGGGGTTGTAAATTTTGGGGCCCTATAACTCGGGAAGTATACGGCCGATTGGATTTATACTGCGAGCGGATTCAATTAGGATGCCAAATAATATGTGTACCAAATTTAGATTATATTGATAAGAAATAATTTAGTTGCATATTTTAAAATTCAAAATTATAATATTTAATATTATTTTTCGGGCTTTGGGTTAATAAAATGAAAAAATCTTGTAGACAAAACATATCTTAGAATTTTTAGTAGAATTTTTAAGTATTTCAATTATTTTTATAAGGGTCGTATTAAGGGGGGTTGTAAATTTTGGGGCCCTATAACTCGGGAAGTATACGGGCGATTGAATTTAAGCCTGCGAGCGGATTCAAATGGGATGCCAAATAATATGTGTACCAAATTTGGTGTAAATCGCTCCGGTACCTTCAGAGGAGTAGAGGGCACAAATTTGGTCTTACGAGCGACGACTAACATCCAAGTATAGAAGTTATATACATTTTCGGAATCAGGGCGACGCGAGACGAACACTTTTTCTTAATGACATTTTTTTATCAGAGAATGCTACAGACACACGACCGAATGCTTTAGCCTCTTCGGTACTACGTACGGCGAGCTAAAAACTACGTATAAGTGTCTAGTGTAATCTAATCCATTTATTTTTAAATCTTAGTTATTATCCCCTTTTATCTTATTTTATAAGCCATATATTTTATTTGTGTATTAAAATAATATATGATATTCAAATATAATCAAAAATGTAATTAAAAGATAGACAGTTTAGGGATTTATTCTGAAATTCATTCGAATTGTTGCATCAGCTATTTTCACGAAGTAGTTCAAGGTGTTTTATGCACGACATTCTCAGCCCCTAATACTACAGCCACCCGAACTCACGCTAGACGCTCGTAAAACGAATAATAGGAGTTCAACATTGTATGCAACCCGTACTACAAAATCATTACTGTACTCATGCTGATTTAAAACAAAAAAAAATGCGTTTGCTTTGATTTGATTGGTGGACCATAATTTTCTGAAAAGCTATATAAGAAATTCTTAATATTTCTGCTCATTTTACATTAAGAACTCTCGCTTACCACCGAACTGCAGAGAGAACGATACACATACATGGTTGATGTGTTTTGGCGGGCAGTGATGAGGGGTTTGCCGCCAAGATTTTACAGCGACATCGGGGTACATTTTATTGTTAAGGATTTTATTTATTATCTCTCATATGTTTATAAAATAATCATATGGTACATATTTCGTAGAGTTAGGCTCATTTTAGTGGGACATTCCGTGTATTCTCGATTTAGTAAACACTTCTAAATATAATTCCAATTGTTTTTATGAAAGATAACTAGTGACATTTAGTGATTAAATACACTTCAATCTAATTTTCGAATCACGTGCATTGTATTTGATTATTTTGTGAACAAATTCATACTTATAGGTGTTTGAACAATCTAAAAATTGATTTTAAAATAAATAATGATATCGGTAAATCGTAATTGATTATAGTTTTACTTTCTTTGCAACTATCAGCTCATGGCCAGTAGGCAAATTTAGGTCAAAAACATGTGTGGTACTAATACGCTATGTATGTACATTTACATAAAAAACATCTGTCCCTTAGAATATAAGTATATGATATTTTAGTAATAATTATAGGGTCCGAAATGTATGGTATATTATCGATTGTTTTATAAAGCACCAAAATATATTTAATATTTGCCTAATTTTGTCTCAAATACTAGCGGGGTGTCGCTGAATAAATTGGCGGGCTTTGCGCTGGCACTTGCCGCTAAATTGTGGCATCTCCCCTGCTTTTGACCAAACCAAACTTGATTCATACATAATTCTATGAATAAACAAGTATAACTGTATGCACCAATGCATTCAGCTCGCTGTATGAGGAGCATATGACGATTAAACAAAATGGAATGCGTTTAGTAGTTTAATGAACTAAAAATATATTATTTATCCGTGTTATTATGCCAAAATAAACCTTTTTTTGTAACCAAATACAAGAATACAAGGTCTAATAAAATATATTATGTAAAAGGTATATATGTCAATGACTTTGAATATGCTGGATCGATAATACGGAAGTAACTACGTAATCCGATATCTGAATCTAGTTAATGTTTTGCAATAAATGTTCGTATATATTTATAAACATAAATTATACAATTTTTTTTATTGTTTGAAGTTTTAGGTAACTTGAAATCTTGTTACTAAGTTCAAAATAGTTACGTTTTGAAATAAATGTCATGGTTATAAGAAAAATGTCAATTTTTAATTGCTACCTTTTAAGTTTTTGTAATAAAATATTTAAACAATGTATATTAAAATTGTTGCTAAGCAAATAAAATGCTTATATTTTTCATAAAATAATTTGATATTGTTGAAAAATGAATAAATATCTTTAATTTCTTATACATTTAAATATGAATTGATACAAAGTACAAAACGAAGAGATAGCGATCATTTTAATCTTTCAATTAATTTCAATTAATGCACAGCGGACACTTTTATAACCTCAATGCCCTTTATTGAATTAAATTCTAATTCGATTATAATCAATAGATGTTTGTGTTTGATCATAAGTAGTTTATAAAATATGATTTAAATTACTATTTCTTTACCCGACTTTTTAATAATTATTATACTGCAATATTTATCTTGAAATTCTTATAAATAGTAAGTACGTTTCTTAAAAATAAATTGTACATAATAATCAGTATGAATTGCGTGTTAAATATATAACTTTCGATAAAAGCCACGTTCTTGAGCAAAATTATCAGTAATTCATGTAAAACATCAAGTTCCTGTGTTATTTTTCAATTTAGCAAACTCTGGACATTTGTACGACTTTCGTTAAATTATAGTATATCCTTTTACTAATTTTCTAGCATTTGTTGCTCTTCTCGGTTTTTTTTAGTGTACGAACAAATCTTATTGGTCCATCGGGCAGCCAATAGGGTGTCAGGTTGAGGGTATATAAGAACTTTTTTTTGTACAATTGTTTCATTTGGTTAGGTTAGGTTAGGACATGTTAAGTATATTTGTATTCGTGCATTCATTTTAAGCGCAGTTTTTTTATAAACAAAACAATGAACTATTCTATAAATAAATAGGTTCCAGTAGAACAATAGCGTTACTATTGCCAAGTATAATTATTTCGTAAATGGTATTTTGTAGATGTTTACATTTATAAGCATTTTATTCACTATAAATAGACTGTAAATATGAATTTTGGCGCATGAATTAAAGTGTCATATGATGTCCATGCTCTTAATTCAAGGTTTAATTATTTAAAGCGATTATTATAATACCAAGATTAAATTATAATAATTAACAAGTTGCATAGAAACTGGTTTGTGTACGAATATGTTAGCATAGGTTATATATATATATATGTTTTATGTATTAACACAATACAGATTACATAAATTATAATATTTATTTAGGTGACACGTCCATATTTGCTATAGTTTTATCATTTTTAATACATTAATATACGACGCTATAAACTTAATATATTTATTTCTGGCAATTGTACAAAATTATGCACACGTGTATTGTATACAAAATGTATATAAAATAAAGGCTTTGTTTTCTAACTATTGCCAAAAATTTCTATACGAAAAAAGAGCGCAACTTGCAATATGTTCGCGGCGTATCCCTCGTCACTAGCCGCCACTATAAATGGTGTGACCCTAAAACGGTACTTTACCTGGCAAATGAAACAAATGTATCATTTAATTTCAAAACATTCACAAATATGTTTTATATAAATATTTGTAATTTTTATCTGGATAAGAAGCTGTTATCTGGATGGCCGATAGTTTGTAAATAATAACAATGGGAATATACGTATTTATCACATGTCACAAGTTCAAAAACGTGCTTTTTACACATATTCAAGTGCTTTGCGGTACATGTTTACTTTATACATTTTTTGGTCTATCTCCAATATCACTAGAACGGCTACACTTACGGCAAAAACAGTTATGTTCATAATGAAAGTTAATAATATTTCGCACAACTTTTGTTTGAAAAGTTTCTTCATAAATTGTACCAGTTATGAGAAAACTGCTACGAAAAAACACAAATATCTTATTTACGTTGCCATAGTTATAGCTATACACTTGTGACAAATTTTATTATTTTTAAATCGGATCAACCATGAGTTCATTTGTTTCTTGTTTATTGAAAACAAACAAGCATTACATTGACAGTTAACTGTATGAATTAATATTTAAAATATTGTATTCTTATTAGAATAAATTGTATCAGGTAAATTATTCAATAGAATCAATTTATATTATATATTTGCTAATATAATGAAATAACAATTTCAAAGTTTTAGTGTGGAGTATGACAGTTTAAGAGTGAATACGATAAGTACTTCAAATACAGATCTATTATAAATTGGTATAATTATCTAGTTATTATTAAGTTATAGTCATTTAATTTGAATTTTCATTTTATATTGGTCAGCAAAAGATTTTGTTATCACTTATTAATAATTATTATTATCTGCGCCTGTTTTTGCCAGGAAAACACAATAGACAGTTTGTTTGGGGTATATATATGTATATTAATATCTTTCTATTGAAAACTACGTAAAAGAAAGTTGAGTGCAGGCCACTCCAGTTCATATGAATGTTGTTAATTAATATACAAATATGAAATATATATATGACGTACGACTTTTTCACACGGTTGTTTCAATGTCATAAAAATATTATATAAAACTTTTTTATGTGTTCATAATTTCCATGTAGATAATTGTTCCTTTTATTCATATATCGCCGTATTATTTTCCACTAAATAGCAGTAAACTTACTATATGTAGGCCATATACATGGACGTTCAACTGGTTGCCTATTCTACAACACTTATTTTATTATATATATATAACTATTTAAAACATAATAATTATCAATAATATTAAGCTATTTAATTTTCTTTGCTTACGAACGACATTTATCAATGTCGTGCTAATATTCTTAACAAACATAATATTATTTTCGGTGATAATAACAAATATAATTTTGAATGTACGTACGTAATAACTCGTGCGTTCGCACGTCATGTTTATTCAGTAAAAATTGTTATCGCAAACTGCGAAACACCAGAAGGCCAACATTTGAGGACTACTTATAATTATCAGTGTTATCAAACAAAAAAAGAATTATTGCAACAATCATAATTACAGATTATCAAATAGATATTTCACTCTTACATCATTATGATTTTTGTTCCCCTTAACGACTTAAGGCATTCAATTTCTTTTAAATATATTTTAGTAACCATTAAATCATTTTTGAAAGTATAAAATTAATAATTATATACAGTACCTTGCCAATTATTGGAAAGAATTCGAAAATTGAAAGTTTCATTAATATATTTCCTATGTTGTAAAAACTGGGGTGACCTTCACTCGACTTTCTTACACTGTTATAGCATATAACGTACAGCGAGCTAATGGTATTAGTGCACCTATGCTTGTTTATTATTATGAATGAACGAAAAAGGATTTTTTGAAACAATTTTAATACGAGATTTGCAATGAATTTGCCTATTTTGTTTAAATATCCGTTGCTTAATAATAATATAGATAACATTTACATATTTCATGTACGAAGTTCATGTAATGTATTTGATACAGTGGCGTCCCATTTGGGTGTGTGTTTACTATCTAAATAAATAGGTGTCTGTCTTTGATGAAAATGAATCTAGTGCACGACACTGGCATTTTTCTTAAGACATTTGGTTGTGCAGAATTTTATAAATGACCTTCGGTTAGTAGGTTTGTGATCTTTGTGACTAGTACTAGTGTGTAGGAGAGAGGGTCTTACTACCTGCTTTTTTGGGTACTAGACAAAAATGTGAGTTCTTTTCTTTAATTATTTCTAAGGGTCATCAAATACCATTATTTTGTTATTTAAATTTAAAACTAGGCTATTCTGTAAATTCAAAAGAATTATATTTTACAGCAAAATTTGTTGAATATTCAAGCCGGAAGTGCATGTTTACTCTATGCTCACCGTACGAAGCTAAAGCATTCTCGTATCAAAAATATTCTCAATATTTTATTGTTATTAGGCAAATTATGAATAATAATCATTTATATATTTCATTTAAAAGAGAATCAAAGTTCAAACTGCAGTATTATATTTAAAAACGCGATGCTGTTCAACTTTGATAAGAAATATTTATCCCTAGGCGTAGAATATATATATTTATCCTCAATATATATCGCATAACAAAAAATATATATATATATATTTATAATTATTTCCTTATGTTATGATTTATAATCGTTTAAGTACTTGAAAATTATTTGAAAGTATCCTTCAATATATTTAAGTATCTTGTAATTTTTTTTCCGCATTAGAATACTAAACATATTTGCTAAGGATACTACGCGCTTTGTATTTAAATTATTATCATAAATAGCGTGACTTGCTTTGTTAAACACAATATAAAAATAGTGAAAAAATCCAAATATATTGCAATGCAGCGAACATTATTTTATTACGTCGACTAGAGTCTAAATAAAAGTGTTAGTTATAATAAAAATAATTGAGTGGGTGTCCTACTATATTTTAACGTAAATTTATTTTAAATAGCGGGCCAAGATATCATAATATAAAAATAGTTATCTTTGCCAACCAAGATCAAGGCCAGGTTCAAGATTTTGTTAATTGGTGATTTTGCGCCTTAAAAATGGTCGATTGTAATCATAGACCAATTAAAAAATAGTATTACAATGCCTATACGATTGATTTTTCAATAAAGTTGATTATTTATGAATTTAAAGTTTTATAAAGCCGATAACTGCTTTCACTTATATGTACTGCGGCATAGCCTAGATATAGGCGTATCCCAACTTTACAAATATAATTCGGTTCACAGATAAAACTGATAAAAGGTTCATGTTTATATTTACAACATTAATTGCGATCTTATGTTTTATTTAAAAACGTATTTATTATGGCTATATTAACACTTTTTTTTTGTTATTGAATGTTTGAACATGAATAGTGAATAATGCCGTTACACGACATGATAAAAATTACTTTTTATTTTCGAGTCATGCAAAAAATACTACGCAAAATTTTGGGGTCATTGGCCGTAAACAATGATCTCTAATGAGAAGTTTATCTTAAATCATTTATAAAAGAATATTTACATTGCTAATAAAATGAAAGAACTTTATTATTTCATTTAGTTTTGTATTGAAAATAGTGTGAAATACATTTTAATTTTTATAGTTTCAGGTATTTTCGACTCAACTCGTTCTCTAGGGGCATTTAATAGGGCCCGAAAAACGTATCGGGGCCACCAAAATGGTTAAAGCACCTGTAAGTCTAACTAAAATATATTCCTATATTTTTTTATCTTAAAAGCATTTTTAATTATCAAATAATTATAAAATTGACTAAACCGTTTTGATTATTGATTTATAATAAAAAAGGCATGTAATTGATGAATAAATTATTTCGTAATTCTTTTCTAGGAACAAAATGGCCAATCGGCTACCGAATTGGAGACCTTTTTGCCCCAAGACGGATCGAACATCAACGGATCAAAGTAAGTATTTAATTGAGCAACTCGGCTTTGTTTTAATATTTAAAATAATTGCATATATGTATTATGAAAATATATTATTGATGGTTTTCCCCCCTTATATTGTTTCTTTGATAGCAACGTCATAAACATAGATTAAATGCATAAATATTGGGTCAAAAATGACTCGAATTTCGTAGAATTTTCATCACTTTTTCGGCCAAAACTAGTTCAAATGTACATTGGTCTTTACGTATTACACTACCATGCATAAAACATTTAAAAATACCATAATGTTATCCATATTTGAACTGATTTATCTGCTATTTAACATAAACAACACCATTAAGTGTTTATTTTCACAAAAATAAAAAAAGTTTGCAAAAAATAGCCTACTATATTTACTTTTGTCAATGTTGTTGAAAATATATTTATAGATAAACAATTGTACAGTTACCAATCGTTGTCTGACGTTGCTAAATTTATATTTGTATTTATTTGAAATATTTTACTATTTTTTCGTCTTTTCGAAAATGTACCCTACACGCTACAAATATTTTGCTGACTAACGCCCAGCCATTTACCGCCAAGGTGTTCTCTGCCCCGTTCAGCTAATATGTGCTATTCGTTTTCGGTTCCGTTCGCTTTTATCCCTTACAGGGTAAGAGGGTAGAGAGCATCTCTTATTGGACCTCTCAATTGGACCAATAAAAGCACTATATTTGTGAAATATTTAATAATAAAAATAACTATTACGATTTAACAGGAAATATGTACATATATATTTATGAATTGTAGTAGCATTTTTAGATAATTTAGCAAGTGTAGGCCTTGAATATCGTTCAAAGTGGCAAATTTCACACAAAAATAGTGCATAGTTCATTTGGTCAAAGCTGGCAAGTGCCAGTCAGTACACATACTTAAATGTTTTAAGCATGCTGCTTCCTACAGATAACAATTCTATCAATAATAATAATAAATAAAGAATCTTTGCACTGTCCCACCAAACCCCCTGCGAGCATACATATATAAATTACATTGAAATGAATCTTTTTCAATCAGTTATTGCAGTTAAATCGTACAATTATATGTTTTGTGTGATTAATACAATGTCAAAGAAACAGCGAGAGACCAAATTGTCAACATCTGACGACAGTGAATTATATGTGAAATTAGTTAATACGTTAATGTACGTATTTTATATATTATGTCCTTTTGCCAGAGCTGGTTTATTCATTCATTTTATTATCCATAAATTAGCAACAAATACTTGTACCCATATAGCACAGAATGCCTAAAGACGTAATAAAGACGTCCAATAGATGACAACTTGAAATATGACGTCTATTCGACGTCTTTATTACGTCTTTAGGCATTCTGTGCTATATGGGAAGAGCTACTTTATAAGTAGTATTTATTAAGTAGTAATTATAGTTTCAAGATGAATTTCTGAACTATGGGCATTGAAGGGTAATTATTTGTTTTGTTTCTTTTTTTTGTTATTGTTTATATACTTGTACCCATATAGCACAGAATGCCTAAAGACGTAATAAAGACGTCCAATAGATGACATCTTGAAATATGACGTCTATTCGACGTCTTTATTACGTCTTTAGGCATTCTGTGCTATATGGGAAGAGCTACTTTATAAGTAGTATTTATTAAGTAGTAATTATAGTTTCAAGATGAATTTCTAAACTATGGGCATTGAAGGGTAATTTGTTTTGTTTCTTTTTTTGTTATTGTTTATATTTTGAAGTTACAAATATAACTGTGTCAAGGTTATTATTCGACAATGAATTTGAGTTATCAAAAACAATTTTCGTTATATTTAACTTTTATGATAAGCTACGCTCAACTTAAATCCCCGGTGCTCGGCGTACGGTAGTACAAAAGAGCAATCGTGTTCGGTCGATTGTTCAAGCATTCAACCGGTTAACGGTGAACCCGTTATTTTTTATATATATATATATATATATATATATATATATATATATATATATATATATATATATGCTTTAATTTTTTAAATCAATTTAATAATCCTATTGTGTAATTTATGATGGAGGCATTGTTGTCTGTACTTTGTACTATTATTTTGGGTATTAGGATATACGTTGATAAGATTAAAAAAAAATATTGCAATAATGCGCTTCGTTCTTATAAATAACAAGAATGTTTTATTTGTTTTACGATTACCAATAATGTTTTGCTCCAGGTACAAAGTTAGCGTTGTATCGAAAGATGTCGAAGCCAATGAATACAATGGCGAATTCGACCCTTTCAAAGCGCGACAATTGGCGAATCCAACAACGTAAGTACTAATTGAATAATTATTATCCCTTTTAAAAATTATTTAATTAATTGAAACCTCTAGCAATTCGATAGCTAGTCGAGTGTTCTACCAACTAAACTACAACCAGGGGAGAATACATTTTTAACTTTTCCCTATAAAAAGAAAATGTATCTTTATTGCGATATGACTCATATAGCACAGAATGCCTAAAGACGTAATAAAGACGTCCAATAGATGACATCTTAAAATATGACGTCTATTCGACGTCTTTATTACGTCTGTAGGCATTCTGTGCTATATGGGGAACTGAAATGAATGTTTTTAATTTTCAGCGACTGCGACACCCTAACTCACTTATTAAAGGCCTCTTTAGGCACCGGTATTCTTGCAATGCCAATTGCCTTTATGTACTCAGGCTTAGTTGTGGGCATTTTTGCAACAATACTCGTAGCACTAGTGTGCACTCACTGCGCATATGTTTTAGTAAGTTGTATATTTCTGTATTCGTCTAATTAATTATACAATTGCATTTTAGTGGTTTTATAAAATGTATTCCGGTTTTAATTTGTGTAAAAATCGTATTAATATTATATGATTATGAATTAGGTGGTTTGCGCACACGAATTATACAGGAGAACCAAAGTAACAGCGATGAGTTTCGCAGATGTGGTAGCCGTGTCTTTCGCAAATGGCCCCCAATGGTGCCGGAAGTTCTCCAAAGTTGCGCGCCAGGGCGTCCTTATTAATTTATTTGTTACCTACTACGGTACATGCAGTGTTTATTCTGTATTAATCGCAGAAAATTTTCAACAGGTATTAGTTTGATTTGATTATTCTGGCTAATAAATCTATGTTTGTTTGTTTGTTTGTTTGTTTGTTTGTTTTAAATGTAGGTTGCGAATCATTATCTGCCTGAACCTATTAGTTTACGAGTATGCATTGCTCTGTTACTAATCCCGTTGATTCTACTATCATGGGTGCCAGATTTAAAATATTTAGCGCCAGTGTCGATGATTGCGAACGCCTTTATGGCCGTCGGCTTAGGCATCACTTTTTATTATCTCGTCATGGATATACCAGCTTTTGAAACTAGAGAATTGGCTGCCTCCATAACTACTTTACCAGCGTTCTTCAGTATTGTCATATTTGCAATGGAAGCCATTGGAGTTGTAAGTATTATTATTATTCCATAATTCAGCTAATTAAACAATTGTTTAAATTAGGTAATGCCCTTGGAAAACCAAATGAAGACTCCACAGCACTTTACCGGCCCTTGCGGTGTTTTGACGCAGGGCATGTCCGGAGTTACCCTTATCTACATTTTCTTAGGTTTCCTAGGCTACCTTAAATACGGGGACCAAACTAAACCCAGTATAACTCTCAATTTACCGCCACATGAATGGTAACCCTAATTGAGATTGTGGTTTAAACAGAGCGGTAACAATTTTTTTTTTGGTTTTCTAGGCCTGCTCAAGCTGTTAAAATCCTCATCGGCCTTGCAGTATTCTGTACTTTTGGTTTACAATTTTTCGTATGTCTAGAAATCGCGTGGGACGGCATTAAGGACAAATTAAACAAAAACAAACGATTTTACAATTATGTACTGCGTACAGTTCTAGTTATTTTCGCGGTGTTAATCGCGATTGCGGTGCCTACAATCGGCCCATTTATGGGACTTATTGGTGCGTTTTGCTTTTCGATTTTAGGGCTGTTGTTTCCGGTTGTTATAGAAATGGTCACGTTTTGGGAGCAAGGTTTCGGCAAATGGAATTGGAAAATTTATAAAAATATCATTGTTACCATTTTTGGCCTTTTAGCCCTTGTTTTTGGCACTGAATCGGCGGTTAGGGATATAGCGCAATTGTATATTGGGGAGACATAATAGTAAATTGAATTTTAGGGATTTTATTATTGAAACGAAAAAATCCAGTGGGTTAGATTTTTGTTGAGTGAAATTAAACTATTGTTAATATTTTTTTAAGATTCCGAATTTTAAATGTATATTTTCACATCTTACCGAGCGAATAATTTTTATAAGTGCCTAATCTATCTGTAGATAAGATCTAACGAGATCTATTATATTATTATTTATACTTGTGTTATTTTTTAAGTTTTAATGAAAAAATTGTATACGAAATATTTTCATTTATATTTCAAAAATGGTTACCTAACCAATTTTAATAGAAATTGAATTTATCATATTTTATAAATATGTTTCAAGAAGCCCTTTTTTTATTATTTTCACTGATTTTCTAGAGTATACACTACCCAGAAAACATTTTCATTTATATAACTTCGTTGAGATGTCGCTGCAACATAACATATAATTATGCGACATCTCATAGATGTCTCATGCACAAAATGTTTACTGGGTATTTAAAAGTTGCATTTATACGGACTAGTGTAGGTGTGCCTTATGGAAATTGCACTGCAAATTGTCATTTATACTCGCAAATTTACATATATTAAAAAAAAAAAAGGTTTGAGTTGTGAAAATAATATCTAGAAATTGTTTTAAGTAAAATTTGTACCAAATTTGATGCTAGAAAAGTGAAGGAACTTTGTTCTCAAATAAATTCTTTTAAAATATCCTGTTTTTATCTCCTAAACTTAATCTGCATTCCTAAATGCTACAAGTATAAGTCAAACTCCCTTTATTCCTGTATGGCTCGCCGTACGTAGTACCGAAGAGGCTAAAGCATTCGGTCGTGTGTCTGTAGCATTATCGGATCAAAAAATGTCATTAAGAAAAAGTGTTCGTCTCGCGTCGCCCTGATTCCGAAAATGTATATAACTTCTATACTTGGATGTTAGTCGTCGCTCGTAAGACCAAATTTGTGCCCTCTACTCCTCTGAAGGTACCGGAGCGATTCACTCCAAATTTGGTACACATATTATTTGGCATCCCATTTGAATCCGCTCGCAGGCTTAAATCCAATCGCCCGTATACTTCCCGAGTTATAGGGCCCCAAAATTTACAACCCCCCTTAATACGACCCTTATAAAAATAATTGAAACACTTAAAAATTCTACTAAAAAATCTAAGATATTTTTTGTCTACAAGATTTTTTCATTTTGTTAACTCAAAGCCCGAAAAAAATTAAATTAAATATAATTGTGAATTTTAAAATATGTAACTAAATTATTTTTTTATCAATATAATCTAAATTTGGTACACATATTATTTGGCATCCAAATTGAATCCGCTCGCAGTTTAAATCCAATCGCCTGTATACTTCCCGAGTTATAGGGCCCCAAAATTTAGAGCCCCCCTTAATACTGCCCTTATAAAAATAGTTGAAACACTTAAAAATGCTACTAAAAATTCTAAGATATTTTATATCTATAAGATTTTTTCATTTTGTTAATTCAAAGCCCGAAAAAAATTATTAAATATTATAATTTTGCATTTTAAAGTATGAAATCTAAAATTTATTTTTATCAATATAATCTAAAATTAAATTAAGGCCTTTTTACACCTATAACATATTTTCAAATTGTTAACCAAAAGGCCATAATAATTAAAAACTAGTGCTCGCAACGCATATTTTACCTAAGGGCGAGCTCTACGCGTTGGTGCGTTTTACGCGTACCAAAACTTGTTTTGAACTGATTAAATCATGTGTTTCTTTAAAAAAAAACAACTATGGCCTGGCTTGATTTATTGGTAACTAATCGACCGATTTGCTTGTTCTTTATTTTTTTGTTCGAGCTTATTATTTTAAAGCGCCCTTAAGTGAAAACTAAACTCGAAAATAAGGCATTTTTATTCACACAGCCGCCATTTCGTGAAATATAAACTTTTTACACGAAATGGTGGAATAAGCTCCAGAGAATTCTATATATACGCGCTTTTAGAAACGAATTGTTGAATATTTGGTTTGGTAACTGTGTAATTCAAATCCAGTGAGAAATTTACGAAGTTGGTGTGATGGCATTGAACCAAAATTGTTTTCTAGCTGTCAACTGTTTATTTTAGATTATATTATAGAATAATTTTAAATTGTCACTAATGTCGGAAAAAATGTCATTACAAGAACAAAGTGAATTTTCATTGGAAAGCTACGCCATAAGAATTTTATTAAACACAGCTTCACATCCAATTGAATACGCCAAAGTACTTATACAGGTTAGTACTGTCAAATATCTTTTATTACAACAAATCATTGTTAATATTACGCTGAAAAACATTTATTTTATTTTATACTATATATATATTATGTTAGATTGGTTATGAACCGATTGCTCCACTACCGTGTTACACTTTATTCGGAAAGCCGGCATTAAAATTGCCGAATATTTTTCAATACGGTACGATTATTTCCTTTAAGGGGGTAAACAATAGGGTTTTAGAATATATTTTCGCGTTTTTAGTGCAACATATTAAAACTGTCGATGGCTTTTACGGGTGCTATCGCGGTTTGGTACCGAAACTATTCGGTAATATCGCTAGCGGTGTCGCTACCCATAAAGTGATGCAAAAATTGGATGTGGTGTACAAAAAACGTAGGCCAACCGACGAAAATGAAACCCCTACATCCGAACAGTAAGATTTATTATCTGTTTATTTACCGTTATTACATATATATACAAAAAAAATTTCGCAGTGAGATCTTTATACAAAATTTAAACCGGGATTTAGTGACCCGCTTCACAGCGATTGTTGTCAGCCAGCCATTTCACGTGGTCACTATTAGAATGATGGCGCAATTCGTAGGACGCGAAACAAAATATAAGTTAGCATATTTTGTACATATATATATTGAAATCTTTGATTGTTATTGTTAAATGTTTTTAGTGGAGTGTTTGAAGCGATTTTTGGGATTTATCGAGAGAATGGGGTGCTGGGATTTTTCAGTGGGTTAATCCCAAGGTTATTGGGCGAAGCCCTTAGTATATTTCTAGCGAGCACGCTCGCCTATGGCATTAACCATGTTGTCGAGACAAGTATGAAGGTTTACACGTCACCAACAATGTCGGTAAGTCACCTAGCGGCCATCTTGCTCAGAATGATCGGCAATGTTCGGCAAGCCATTCGGCCATGTTCGTTATCCCTAGACATATATATATATATATATTTTGTTTTAGTTCCTAGCTAGCGCCCTCACATACCCATTCCAAGTTGTGTCCAACTGTATGGCAGTAACAAATTCAGGGTATTATAATTATAACTAAGTGTAAGCTTAGTTTAATTTTATATAAATATTGTTTGTATGATTAGATTAACAGCTGGTTCTCCGCCGTACATGCCCCACTACGTGTCATGGTTGGACTGCTGGAAGAATCTATCTGAAGTGAACCAACTTAAGCGCGGCTCCAGTCTATTTTTCCGCTACTACAGCGGCCCCCAAGTCATTATTGGCGGCAAGGCTATGCCCCTAGCGAAGAGTTTACAATATTAAACTATAGCTTAATCTTTTGCGGAATAATTGCTTGTATATTGGACGAGTAATAGAAAATTGAATAAAAATCGAGAACACAATTTGTATATTTTCTAGTTTTCTTGACTTTATTGTTATTTTATTAATAAATGTTTGAAAATTTATTTTACTATTCTACATATTTTTAAATAACTAACTCAGAACATCTAAATGTGGCGCCTTTACTAGAAAATGCTAGATTAAGCCGGCATTCACCTTTTGCGGATTCAAAAAATCGTTTTTTTTTTTTTTGCAGAATAGGACACTGAAGTGTTGACTATGGGTCTCTGAACCCGTTTTTTGAAATTCGAATTGGCAATATGTGAAATTGCGATTTAAACAAAACGTTTTCGCGCGCGTCAGTGTCTGAAACCATATTTTTTAAGTCGCGCGGTAGAATATCTCGACAACAAATTAACCGATTTAACTCTCAATAAGCGTATCTTAAAACTAATAAAATTCTCTAGGAGTTGACCTTCGACGAAATGTGTCCGACAATTCTTAATATTGTTTAAGGCCCGCGCCAAAGGAGAAAAAAGTGGCAAAAAATAACTTTTTTCGTACAATGGTCGCCATTTTGGTCCAAATGGGCCACCCGAGGATCAATTCCTAGACAATTTAATATACTTTCAAACCATTATTACTTATTTTTTTTTAAACAACTGGGACCAGAGTTTAGCTACCGCGCGCCTAAATTGAGCTGCCCACTTTGGACCTAGACATCTTCGCCGGGGCTGAACGTACCCGACTTTAAAAAATACCTTATGAAAATGAGAAAAGTTGAATAAATACGATACAAAAAACGCAATGCGAATATCTCGAACGTACCCTGAGAAATTAAATGTTAAAAAACAGCTTTTTTTTTTGTGCTCCCACAAGAAATTATATGAGTTCTCAAACTATAAAATTAATAGACCAAATTGCTAATAGTGTCGAGCTTAAAAGGTGTTTTCGACTTAAATACTTATTATATATGCCATATATAGTGAATTTAAGTCGAGAACACTATTTCATCGTGTTTAATTATTTAATACAGAATGTGCCAAGACAATTTCGATCGTTAAATATTCGTGATTTCAATACTTCTTTATTACATTCGTATAAGAGAATAAAATAAAAGTTTGATAACAATTAGGTGACTTAAAATAGAAAATGTCAAAAGCATTTAATGTTCGTAATGTGTGTCGAACATGTTTATCAAATGTTCATTTAAAATCACTGTATGATAAAAGTGCAACAAAAAATAATTTAGCAGAAATGCTAATGATTTGCACACCAGTTGAGGTAGTTTTACGTTAACTTCATTGAAAAACAAGGTTATTCAATTTTAAATGAATCTTGTAGTATTATGAAAACGATGGCTTGCCAATAAACATTTGCGTTGATTGCATCAGCAAAATAAAACAATCGTACGAATTCGCGTTACAATGTCGAGAATCCGATGAAAAATTACGGATTCATCTGCAAAAGCTTCTCCCAGATAATTGTGCTGAAATGATTCACGATAAAGATGAATTTAGTGAATCTGTATTAGCTGTTATTAAACATGAATTCATTGACAACGAAGTGGAGATTGAGACTGAACCGGAACCGGATCCAACGACAGAAGCAATTGAAATGATTAAAGTGTCACATTACGCTGAATCTGACGAACAACAAATGAAAAATGGAATAAAACAGACGGATATTTGTAACAAAGCCGAGAAACAAAATGGACAAGGTACAAAAAATTTGCCGGCCACCGACGGTGCATTGACGGTCAATTGAAATTACTACCCCGCTCAATATTGTTTTAAGATATATAAGTTTATACTCGTTTTAAAACGAGTTATACAATTTATATATATATTAAAGCCGTTTTTGTTTTTCAGTCAACCAATGCAATAAACTCCACCAAAAGAATCACATTAAAGTAAAAATCGGGGGTGGAGAAAGACCATATTCGTGTACAGCCTGTGACAAATCGTTCAAACGAAAGGATCACTTAAAAAATCACAAACGAACACATAGTGAGCAAAAACAATACGCCTGCACAGTTTGCCCATCTTCATTTCACAGCGAAATTACCTTAAATACGCATGTGAGGACACACGCAGGCGATAGACCATACGCATGCGAACAGTGTGAACGTTCATTTAATTTAAAATCAAATTTTAATCGCCATTTACGAATGCATGCTGGTGTTAAAGTGTATGCGTGTTCTGTATGCCCGAGTGCGTTTAGTGAGAAATCTGATTTAGCGCGACATATGCGTAAGCATACCGGGGAGAAGCCATATTCGTGTAAGATATGCAACAGTACATTTAAGCGGAAGGACATTTTAAAGAATCATATGCGTACGCACACTGGGGAGAAACCATATGCGTGCGCTATATGCGGTCATTGCTTTAATCACCAGCACCACTTGAACAACCATGTACGAACACACACAGGAGAGAAGCCGTTTTCGTGTACGATTTGCAAAAAGTTATTCCAAAGAAATGATACATTAAAAATTCACATGCGTCGACAACATACCAAACAATAACTTTTATTTATTTACGAACATGTATATTATTTTAAAGAATTCTAATAAATTTATATAAGAAAGTCGAGTGCAGGACACTCCAGATTTTTAATCCTATATGTATTTTATATAATGTAAAACGTTATTTAAGTTATTTGCTTGTCAATAATCATAATTTCACTAAATGTGTTTCATGGCAATGGCATAAATTTCAATTAATTGGTGAAAACGTATAAGAAAGTCGTGTGACGGCCACTTCTGATATATATCAAATCGTTTTTCTATTTCGATTGCATATAAACATACAATTAGTGTGAGCCAATGGACGTTCTTTGGTTTAGGTTACTGAATTTCATATATTAGTGGTCTTGGTCCAATTGTCAAAATTGTTGCCGTTTTTCTATGCATAAAATGTTAGGTTGCTACTTCATATAAGCCCAATTATGTCGAATTCGGAAGAATTTAATTTTCATAAAATCTGCCGAACGTGTTTAGCAACCAGAAATTTAAAGCAATTGTATGTTGAATATTCGCCAGGAAATTGTTTAGGGGAAAAGTTAACGATTTGTACATCATTGGAGGTAAGTTATTATTTGATTAGGAAAAGGACGAAAATAAAAGACTTCATTTAGCCACTGATGCCTTCATAGAAATATATTATTTTTATTCATGAATTTCATTTGAACGTTGTGGACGCACGTACTCTTGTTAGCTCGCCGTAGTACCGAAGAGGCTAAAGCATTCGGTCGTGTGTCTGTAGCATTCTGGGATCAAAAAATTTCATTAATAAAGTGTTCGTCTCGTCTCCCTGATTCCGAAAATGTATATAACTTCTATACTTGGATGTTAGTCGTCGCTCGTAAGACCAAATTTGTGCCCTCTACTCCTCTGAAGGTACCGGAGCGATTCACTCCAAATTTGGTACACATATTATTTGGCATCCCATTTGAATCCGCTCGCAGGCTTAAATCCAATCGCCCGTATACTTCTCGAGTTATAGGGCCCCAAAATTTGGAGCCCCCCTTAATACTCCCCTTATAAAAATAATTGAAACACTTAAAAATTCTACTAATAATTCTAAGATATTTATTGTCTACAAGATTTTTTCATTTTGTTAACCCAAAGCCCGCAAAAAATTATTAAATATTATAATTTTGAATTTTAAAATATGCAACTAAATTATTTTTTATCAATATAATCTAAATTTGGTACACATATTATTTGGCATCCCATTTGAATCCGCTCGCAGGCTTAAATCCAATCGCCCGTATACTTCCCGAGTTATAGGGCCCCAAAATTTGGAGCCCCCCTTAATACTCCCCTTATAAAAATAATTGAAACACTTAAAAATGCTACTAAAAATTCTAAGATATTTTTTGTCTACAAGATTTTTTCATTTTGTTAACCCAAAGCCCGCAAAAAATTATTAAATATTATAATTTTGAATTTTAAAATATGCAACTAAATTATTTTTTTATCAATATAATCTAAATTTGGTACACATATTATTTGGCATCCCATTTGAATCTGCTCGCAGTATAAATCCAATCGCCCGTATACTTCTCGAGTTATAGGGCCCCAAAATTTAGAGCCCCCCTTAATACTGCCCTTATAAAAATAACTAATACACTTAAAAATGCTATTAAGAATTCTAAGATATTTTATATCTATAAGATTTTTTCATTTTGTTAATACAAAGCCCGAAAAAAATTATTAAATATTATAATTTTGCATTTTAAAGTATGAAATCTAAATTTATTTTTATCAATATAATCTAAAATTAAATGTAAGACTTTTTACACCTATAACATATTTTCAAATTGTTAACCAAAAGGCCATAATAATTAAAAACTAGTGCTCGCAACGCATATTTTACCTAAGGGCGAGCTCTACGCGTTGGTGCGTTTTACGCGTACCAAAACTTGTTTTACTTAAAATTGATTGCATTTTCTATAAATAAATGATTGCAGAATTATGAAAACGATGGTCTACCAATGCATATTTGCGACAATTGTATTGACGAATTAAACCGTTCTTACACCTTTGCATTAAAATGTCGAGAAACGGAAACTAAGTTAAGAATGTATTTAGATAAATTAGAGGCATTTGGCAAACCGCTGAATGAGGAAGCGGCCGTTTCGTTAAAAGATCCATTAGAAATTACTGAACTACCACGGGAATCTGATTCAAAAATCGAAATTAAGAATGAAATCATTGATATTAGTGATGTTGAAGATGCAAATGTATTTGAAACTGTGAATGTATCAGCGATAAAGAAAATAGAAAATGATATTATTTCCGATGCACAATGTGAATCAGAAGAAACCGATGATAATATTAGCGAAATGCCCGTGTTTGTAGATACAAAATCGGCTGAACCAGAAGGTATGGTATAATTTTGTTAGGCCTTAAAATAAATAACAAGAAGTATTTCTTTTTGCAGCATTTCAATGTAACATATGTTTAATAAAGCACAGTTCATATCTTAAGCTTAAGCAGCATCACCGGCGTCACGGTGAGATATTCATAAACTGTGACGAGCCAATTCCAAAACCATATGCGTGTCAATATTGCAATAATTCGTATATGCGCGAAATAAACCTAAATCAACATGTGCGCACAAAGCATGTGGAGAAATCATTTCCATGTCCACAATGCTCGAGTGTATTCGGTCGCAAAGCGAACCTAACAATCCACATGCGAATACACACTGGCGAGAAGCCATATGCGTGCGAAGCATGTCCCGCAACATTCAGACAGCCGCAACATTTGCGCGGACACATTCGCACCCAACATCGCGAATACCTGGCAAACAATGTACTGCGAAAGCCATACTCGTGCTCCATTTGCGGCGAATCGTTCCGCCGCAAAGACTACTTGAAGAGTCATATGCGCGCGCACAGTAAGGAGAAACCATATCCATGTACAGAGTGTACGGAGTCGTTTCGGTATAAGGAGGAGTTAACATTGCATATGGTGACGCACACTGGCATTGATCAGTACCCGTGCACAATTTGTAATCGGTCGTTTTTGAAGAAAACGAGTTTAAATACCCATGTACGTAGACATCGACTTGATACCCCGTATTCGTGCTCGATTTGCTCGCGCTTGTTTTCGCATAGACACGGTTGGAAACTTCATATGCGCCAGCATGAGAAAGCGAAACGATTAACGTGTGAACAGTGCGGTCAAATATTCGATACAAAAACGTTGTTAAACACACATTCGCTTCTCCATGGCGAAATGAAATTGTTTCCGTGTACAGTTTGTCCCATTTCATTTAATTTATTTTCGAATTTAACGAGTCATATGAAAACACATGATTATTAATTGAAATTCGACCGCTTATAAACATGTTCACTTCACATGACTTCAATTGTCTTTAAAAGGACTCCCTACACCCAGTACCGTGAAAACAAACATTTGCGTTTCGCTCTTGACGTTTTATGATCATACATTCAAATATATTCGTTCCAAATATATATATATGTCGATCTATAGCACAAGTGTACAAAATCTATGTATTTTACATAGAAAAAGAAATGAAACATTGTTAATAAATTATATACACATACTTAGTTTTATTTTGTTCAATAGTCGCGTCGCCCTGAATCCAAATATATATATATAACTAATATACTTGGATGTTAGTCGTCGCTCGCTCGTGTAAGACCAAATTTGTGAAGGTACCAGAGTGATTTGAACCAAATGCGCTACATATACTACTTGGTATCCCAATTTGAATCCGTTTGCAGTTTAAATCTAATTATCCGTTTACTTCCCAAGTTATAGGGCCCCAAAATTTGGAACCCCCCTTATAAAAATAATTAACACACCCAAAAATTCTACTGGATTCTTATCCTAAGATGTTTTATATCTACAAGATTATTTCATAGTGTTAACCAATATATCATCTATCGCTATCAATTTCTGCAGAAAAGCCGGTTTTTAATATATTTTTATTTCCATGTTAAAATAAAAAATTATCCAAATCAAGTGCTATATATTATAAACAGTCAAGATATATTATGATAATTTTATTTATATAAACCTACTTGTTGTTGTTAATATTTGCGTAGAAATAATTAAACAACGTTAAAGGTAAGTCAATATTTATTTTTTATTGATATTTTAGCGTTCATTTTATGAACCCTATACTTTCTTTATAAGAAAATAAATAGTAATAATTAATTTATTGGCGAAAATGTTTGGTTCTCAAAAAATCACAATACAAACGTAAAAGACGTCTTTTCGATAAGTTTAAAATACTCACAACACTTAACATAGTAAAACGTAGTGTTTTAATTTAATATTTATATTATTTGTCTTTATGATTTGCAGAATTAAAATTAAAATAAAATTCAAAATGAATCTTCATCATATTTCAATTATTTTGATCTTAAATTGTGTGATCAAAACATCGATGTTGAGACAATTTCATGGTCATAATTATCCATCGAAAAATATTCCTGTCGGAACTACCAAGCAGCCACAGAGAGGCATACACGCAAATGCAAGACACCACTTCAATCTAATATCGCTAGAAAAGCCGTGTTTGTTGAAGAAACCATGTCCATTAATGAAATGTGCGGCTGGCTACCAAGCAACATTCGATCTACTCAATTGCCAATGTCCTATTTGCCAATGTGCCCCTTGTTTAACATTAGGACGCGAATGTCCTAACAACTACCGATTCGTCCCGGATAAAACCGCATGTAATTGTCCAATATGCGAATGCATTCCGAAAAAGTGTAATATTCCACGGTGTCCCGTTGGGTACAAGTTATGGAATAATCCCCAGGGATGTGAGTGCCCTACCTGTGTACCCCCACGGCAAAAGGAACCCCGAATGTAATAAATCATAAAGTATTTCTAACTTTTAATAAAAGTTGTTTAAAATTAGAATTTCTTGAGTTTTTAGCTCACCGTACGTAGTACCGAAGAGGCTAAAGCATTCGGTCGTGTGTCTGTAGCATTATCGGATCAAAAAATGTCATTAAGAAAAAGTGTTCGTCTCGCGTCGCCCTGATTCCGAAAATGTATATAACTTCTATACTTGGATGTTAGTTGTCGCTCGTAAGACCAAATTTGTGCCCTCTACTCCTCTGAAGGTACCGGAGCGATTCACTCCAAATTTGGTACACATATTATTTGGCATCCCATTTGAATCCGCTCGCAGGTTTAAATCCAATCGTCCGTATACTTCCCGAGTTATAGGGCCCCAAAATTTACAACCCCCCTTAATACTCCCCTTATAAAAATAATTGAAACACTTAAAAATTCTACTAATAATTCTAAGATATTTTTTGTCTACAAGATTTTTTCATTTTGTTAACCCAAAGCCCGAAAAAAATTATGAAATATTATAATTATGCATTTTAAAGTATGAATTAAATTATTTTTTTATCAATATAATCTAAATTCGGTACACATATTATTTGGCATCCTAATTGAATCCGCTCGCAGGCTTAAATCCAATCGCCCGTATACTTCCCGAGTTATAGGGCCCCAAAATTTAGAGCCCCCCTTAATACTGCCCTTATAAAAATAATTAATACACTTAAAAATGCTACTAAAAATTCTAAGATATTTTATATCTATAAGATTTTTTCATTTTGTTAATACAAAGCCGGAAAAAAATTATTAAATATTATAATTTTGCATTTTAAAGTATGAAATCTAAAATTAATTTTTATCAATATAATCTAAAATTAAATGTAAGACTTTTTACACCTATAACATATTTTCAAATTGTTAACCAAAAGGCCATAATAATTAAAAACTAGTGCTCGCAACGCATATTTTACCTAAGGGCGAGCTCTACGCGTTGGTGCGTTTTACGCGTACCAAATCTTGTTTTCACATTGAATGGTATTGACTGTAGAGCGTTCACACACACACAGACTCATTGAGAAAATAGTCAAAATGGACGCGAGGTCTTCAAAAAGAAAGTAAAAATTTGTTCCTATAATGTTACAGAGACACGACTAAATGTTTTAGCTATTCTGTATATAATATAAATACTGTTTATCATGTATCAGGAAATATTTTTTAGCAAAACTGTATAAAATTTATTTGAAAGTAAACAAAAGAAAATACATATTCGGTAATAACTAAATAAATCTTAATTCATAGAATTGCATTCTTTATATTATAATTATTGCAAAATTAGGACTAAATAAAAAAGATACGTTCAATGACGTTAATAGATGCTAGCAAAACGGAAGTGATATATATATATATATATATCCTCTAGCTATCAAAATATTGGGCGGAACTTATAAATCAATTCAGTAGTAGTTGAATATTGGTGCTTTTTTTTTAATAACGAACATTTACGTAAATTTGTCGACGAACAAAAGAATTTTTGAAATAATATAAAAATACTGTTTAACTGAATTTGAATCTCATTGAACGAACCTAATCACACTGCACAAGTGCATTTTCTTCATATTATAATTATTCTTTAAGATAACTAAACTATATATATGATGATGGCATTTCTTCGTCTCGCACAAAAGTAGGATCATAAACTGAAGCTGTATAACGTTTAGGTCTAGGATGCATTTGATAACTATGTGTAATTAAATCATGTCGTCTTAAAAATGAATGATCGCAATATCTGCACCTGAATCCCCTGAATTCACGCGCATTTAATACTTTATGACGTGTATACGCGTTATTATGTGAATACCGTTCGGTTTGATGTGTGCGCATATGATAGGCAAATTGTGGTCTTGTTGTTTTGAATGCTGGTGAAAAATCGCCACACAAATAAGGCGCGGACGCAAGGTCCTTGTTCTTATTGTAGAGTGCACGTTGATAGCGCCGTTCTTCATGGTGAAAACGTTTGTGTTCCTGAAACTTTTTAATACCTTTCACCTTATAATTGCATTCCCGACACGAATACGGCTTCTCGCCATTGTGAACAGGAATATGTTCCCGGAATTTATTCACATCATGAAACGTGCGAAAACAATATCGACACGAATGTATCTCCTAAGGATAACTGTTTGTCAAATGTATTCTCGTAAATTGTACACATAAAAGGAGCTAAAACAATAAAAATATGATTAGGTACAACGCACCTATGCGTCCAGCAGCACTGTTTCATTATTACTTTCATTTACAGAGTAATAAGGAAGTATTGTAATCATGAAACATTTCGAACTCGGATATACACGTTTTGACCTTCCCTGTGTGTGTGTGTGTGTGTGTGTGTGTCTGTGAACGCTCTAGGGCCAAAACTGTCGAACGAAAAATTATGAAACTTCAAACTTAAGACTTGTATATATGCCCTAGATGTGCACCTCCTATTTTTGAAAAGAATATTCAATGCATGTTTACTCTAAACATTTTTTGTTTAATCTCCAATATCACTAGAACGGCTACACTTACGACAAATATAGTTATATTCATAATGAAAGATATTAATATTTTGCACAACTTTTGTTTGAAACATTTCTTCAGAAAATGTACCAGTTACGAGAAAAATGCTACGAAACATTATAAATATTTGGGTTACGTTGCCATGGATGCGCATGTAGCTTATAAAATCGGATCATCTGCTATTTTGACATAAAAACAAAATAGACTCAATTAGATAAATGATATTTCAGAATATTTCTGTAGAGTATTGGTTAGTTTGACAGCAGGTTTTGGATATATATATATATATATATATATATACATATAAATAAACTTTAACTAATATTAGATTATTAGAAAATATCTGGAGTGGCCTGCACTCAACTTTCTTTTACGTAGTTTTCAATAGATAGATATTAATATACATATATATATATATATATATATATATATATATATATATATATATATATATATAATATAATGAAAATAACTGGATAATTATACCAATTTATAATGGATCTGAATTTGAAGTACTTATCGTATTCACTCTTAAACAGTCAAATTTCACAGTAAAACTCTGAAATTGTTAATTAATTATGTCAGCAAATATATAATATAAATTGATTCTATTGAATAATTTACCTGATACAATGTATTCTAATAAGAAATCACTATTTTAAATATGAATTCATACAGTTAACTGTCAATGTAATGCTTGTTTGTTTTCAATAAACAAGAAACAAATGATGTAACTCATGGTTGATCCGATTTAAAAATAATAAAATTTGTCACAAGTGTAGCTATAACTATGGCAACGTAAATAAGATATTTGAGTTTTTTCGTAGCAGTTATCTCATAACTGGTACATTTATTGAAGAAACTTTTCAAACAAAAGTTGTACGAAATATTAATATCTTTCATTATGAACATAACTATATTTGCCGTAAGTGCAGCCGTTCTAGTGATATTGGAGATAGAGCCAAAAAATGTACCACCGGTTTGAATATTCTTTTCAAAAATAGGAGGTGCACATCTAGGGTATATACAAGTCTTAAATTTGAAGTTTCATAATTTTTCGGTCGACAGTTTTGGCCCTAGAGCGGTCACAGACAGACGTCATTCCGAAAATAGTCACATTCGATTCAGAAAAGGTCAAAACGTGTGTATATCCGTTGAAATCTCGAGTTCGACATTTTTCATGATTACAATACTTACTTATAAACAGTAAAAATGATCAAGAAACTTGGCGAACGTGACTAAAAATATTTAATCAGCATTTTATTCAGATTACAAACTGCGGTAATTAAAACCAAAAGACGATAACATAATATAAATTAATGAAAACTAAGCAGTTTTGCGGTGTCGGTATTAGGTTGCCGCACATTCATACCAAAATAACAAGCATAGTTGCAAGCACCAATGCCGTTAGCTCGCCGAAATATCTATTCATTAGATGTTTTAATGTATTTATTTATATAAATGTTATTTAAGACAACTTTTTATTATTTTTATTATTCATTCTTACCTTCGTCTTTTTGATTAGATTTCGCAATTGTTAATTTATCATTTATATTTGATGGTTTTCGTTCGAAAATGTCGGTTTTACATGCCTCAATGTTTTTATTTGTTTTATCTACTTCCAAAATGTCAGTTTCACAATCACTAACATCTTTTTCTGGTTTTTCTACATCCAAAATGTCTGTATCACAATCACTAATATTTGCATCTTGTGTTTCCGCTTCCAAAATTACTGTATCACAATCACTAATATGTCCATCTGCATTTTCCGTGTCTAAAATTTCTGTTTCACAATCACTAATATTTTCCAATTTAATATTCATTGTAAATTGTTCAATTACTGGTGTAATTGCTCTAAAAATGTCATTTCTTTCATTTTCTTCACCAATATTCAGTGATTGTGGTAATGCCTTATTTAAATGTGATAATGCGAGATCTAAATTATGTGATATTTCATGATCTAAGTGTGTTTGAGCGATATTATTATTTGTTTCTACTTGATCTAAATTTGGTCGTTTAGTCAATGCTTGATCTAAATTGATTTGTGTTTTAGATTGATCTAACAGATGTGTGTCTAATTTATGTCTTTCTAGTGCTACATTATCGGTTTTAGGCATTTTTGGATCTAAACTATCAAATATTATTGGTGTAACTTCCATAAAATTGTTAGTTATTTGATACATATCGGTTTTTAACGTATCGGAGTTTCGATTAGAAGACTGAAGATCTAATTTTTGTAGATTATGATGGGATTTTTGGTCTAAATTGGTTTCATTTTTGACTGCATCTGGTTTTGAATTGTTTTGCATTTTTAACGTGGTAATTATAACACTTTGTCTTTTTGCATTTTCGACGGATAACAGTTTTTGTTTGTAAATGCGGAGTTCTTCGTCGATTTCCTGACATTTTAATGCGAATTTGTAAGATTGATTTAACTCTGATATGCAATCGGTGCACATATGCATCGGTAGATCATCGTTTGCCAAATACTAAAATATACGACTAAATAATTTCTTTGCAATATTTGCAAATAAAATAAAATATACATCGACATTTCGTATTATAGGAATGGAATTGAAATTACCTTTACGGATGTGCAAACCATTAACATATTTGCTAATGTTTCTTCAGTGGACGTTTCATCGTACAACGATTCCAAACTACCAAATGATAAACACGTTCTACACACATTTTTAAAATCAAATACATCAACAATCGACATGCTTATAGATGTTTACGACACCGTAAACATCTTCCAACTAAATGAAACTAATTCAAACGAAACAACAACTTTAAACCGCTCAAATACATTTACATTAGCCACTTGAACCAATTTCAAAACAAGTACACTAGTTTTCTGTTGCTGACCTACGTAAATATACCCTGATTTACGATATATACAATTTGTAATCACGAATTGAAATTAAACATGTTTAATTCATTCATTAATAACTATATATATAATTATTTGCCACAAAATAGAATTTACTCATTTCTTACAATATTACCATTCCATATGGTAGTATTATACCAGGCAGAGGTCATACTTTCTGCAGTGTTTAGGATCATTATTTTACTATAACTGTAGTGAAATAATGGAGCCAACAACAACAACTAAAACACTACATTATTGTTTTGTATTATATAGAATACAAGTCACTTCTTATTTATTCATTGTTAATACGAGCACCGTGTCTACAAACAGACTGTTGGGTTGATAATGTCTCTGATAAGTCGCGCTATTTACTGTGTATCTCGTCTTTAGTTGATGGCCTTGATTTCTAACATTTTTTTTTTGATTTAATCAAACGTAGAATGTCTTAGCCCCCCTTAAAATCATATAATAGCAGCAAAAATAAGCAGTTCCTTTTCCAAAATAGTTCTAGAATCTCTGATCATCCGAATTAATTTTAAAAACTTGTTTACATTGTTCATTTTGTTTTGTGACCCTCTATTTTGTTACTTCCTGTATTTTGCTAAATGTCAGGGTTTACATATATGAATTAGATGTTTTTAGCTCGCCGTACGTAGTACCGAAGAAGCTAAAGCATTCGGTCGTGTGTCTGTAGCATTTTCGGATCAAAAAATGTCATTAAGAAAAAGTGTTCGTCTCGCGTCGCCCTGATTCCGTAAATGTATATAACTTCTATACTTGGATGTTAGTTGTCGCTGGTAAGACTAAATTTGTGCTTTCTACTCCTCTGAAGGTACCGGAGCGATTCACTCCAAATTTGGTACACATATTATTTGGCATCCTATTTGAATCCGCTCGCAGGTTTAAATCCAATCGCCAGTATACTTCCCGAGTTATAGGGCCCCAAAATGTACAACCCCCCTTAATACGACCCTTATAAAAATAATTGAAACACTTAAAAATGCTACTAAAAATTCTAAGATATTTTTTGTCTACAAGATTTTTTCATTTTGTTAACCCAAAGCCCGAAAAAAATTAAATTAAATATAATTGTGAATTTTAAAATATGCAACTAAATTATTTTTTATCAATATAATCTAAATTTGGTACACATATTATTTGACATCCTAATTGAATCTGCTCGCAGGCTTAAATCCAATCGCCCGTATACTTCCCGAGTTATAGGGCCCCAAAATTTACAACCCCCCTTAATACGACCCTTATAAAAATAATTGAAACACTTAAAAATGCTACTAAAAATTCTAAGATATTTTATATCTACAAGATTTTTTCATTTTGTTAATCCAAAGCCCGAAAAAAATTATTAAATATTATAATTTTGCATTTTAAAGTATGAAATCTAAAATTTATTTTTATCAATATAATCTAAAATTAAATGTAAGACTTTTTACACCTATAACATTTTGCTCAAATTGTTAACCAAAAGGCCATAATAATTAAAAAGCACTGCTCGCAACGCATATTTTACCTAAGGGCGAGCTCTACGCGTTGGCGCGTTTTACGCGTACCAAATCTTGTTATGTATCACACAGTATATATATTTATATATATATATATATATTTATAAAGGATCATAAAATTTAGACTTGGGCACCTTGATATTTTTAGCTCGCCGGATCAATCGATAATCCAATCATCAATCAATAAGATAATCCAATCGGATTATCTTATAGTACGTAGTACATTGATTATCAATACACTTATAGTACAGATACTATTATATACAAGCCTGTAAACGTAGGCAATTTGTATCTTATCGGATTTGGTGCAAAATGTATTGCGTACGTCGCATTTGTTGACATTATATGCAATACATTTTAATAATGTAGAAGTTGTTTGTCTGTTATTGAATCTATAATCAGTAGGAATATATGTGGCTGAAATAGTAAAGTCGTTCTCATCGTTGAAACCATGCGTATCCGTGGCAACATAAATGTATTATTCAGATTTTCTGTAGCAGTTTTCTCGTAACTGGTACATTTTTTAAAGAAACTTTTCAAACAAAAGTTGTGCGAAATATGAATATCTTACATAATGAACATAACTATTTTTGCTATAAGTGTAGCCGTTCTAGTGATATTGGTGATATAACAAAAATGCACAAATAGGCGGTGCTGTTATGGCAAAATTATACGCAACCAGCATTGACAATGTGTTATGCACGTTGCGAACATATAGGCTGACAGCTTTTGGTTTTTTCTGGTACTGGTGATTTATTATATATAATTATTATACAAAACTATCGAACCGGACGAATAACTAAATATATATATATATATATTTTCGATAACAAAAAATAAAATTAGAAACACGTCTTTGTATATTCAGGCCTTTATTAAACGTATCGTCAATGTTCTCCGTGTATATCGATGGACATATCGAGGAGAAGATTTACCCTACCAATTATTCGGCGAAAGGCCTAATGGATTTGTTGAACATTTCCTTGAGAAGATCTCACAAGATTTGACAAATGATTTTTGCAATATGCGTACACAAAAGCTGTTGCAGATAACTTGATCGAAGAACGTTGCCAATTGGCATCTTTAGGCCATCAGGAGGTATTTACAAATGTTCGTGAACACAATCACCTCAGATGTATTTTAATATCAAAATCGCGACAGATGCTTCATCAGAAAAGATGACTATCAATAAATATTCAAATGACTACAATTATAGACTGTAATAGAGTTGCTAGGTCGTAAAGTGATAAATCTAGCAGTTTATGATAACTAAAAGGTGAATATCAAAACAGGATAATTATCGACTAATTGTGTTCTAGGCACGCAATTTGGCCGAATTTTTATTGTTATGATTTGCCTCAAACGAAGGACACGGCTATAAAAATTGATTTATTTTATATAAACTTGTTTGGATGTGAAGGTTAAATATTGGCCTGCATCATATTTATTAAAGTAGCAATTCATTATTCATCTCAGTCTTATTTACATTGTTAACAAAGATGTCTGCTGAATCTGTGCTTATTGTGACTCCTGCTGAATTAGAACAGATACATAAATTGTATGGAAGAACTGATGAAGACATTGCCAAAGATGTTGAATTGATCCAAGACTGGGTTAGAAAACAACCCCACTTGCCACAAAATGAAGGTAAGTGTTTTTAGGGGCAATAGTTGTTATGGTTATTTAAAAGAAATCCCTACCCTACCCAGTTGCTCCAGAATAAATAAGATTGTGTACAAGCTGTAGCCACTCACTTTAGGGATATATGGATTTTGTTAGATGTTTTACCCCGTTACAGCAACGATGCCGCCATATCACAAGCTTTACTTTAAATTGTTTTTTTAGATGTTTTTATAATAGAGCGTGCATTAAAATTCAATAAGTTTAGTGTAGAACGATTAAAACAAAAATCTGATTATTATTATGCAGCCAAGAGCTGCGCACCGGAATATATGCAAAATATTCATCCGTTACATCCAAGTATGCAGAAAGTTTTAAATTATTCGTAAGTAAATCTACGAAAAATATCGCAAGCTTAACCCGTGGGCACTGTGTCCATATCATATACAGTCTACTCTACCAATTCATTTATATATATAATGAATTATTTTAAGATGTTTCGTTCCAATGCCAAAACTGTGCCCGGATTTTGGGCGAATTATAGTGTCAAAATTATTACTCGAGAACTGCCCAGACTTTTCAGGTATTGGCTGTTTAAAGGGTATTTTAATGCATACTGAATTTCGAGTGACGTTTGACAGTCATATGCATGATACAGTCATCTACGATATGATAAACCACAATTTCGCAAATGCTATAGCGATGCATCCGACTGACGTCAGCAAATGCTACAATATACTTATAGTAAGTTGTTAAATGTAAAGTTAATGCCTAATTGCGGCTAATTTTTCCTTGGTCAAAAATGTGAAATATATTTAAGGGCAGGTTTACGTAACTCTGCCCAAAAAAAAACGATCTATTTCGTGTTTTCTTTTGCAAATTTATATTTATTGTTTCTATGTGTAGAAAGCTTATTCGGCGAAAATCAAAGGAATCCATTTTTTGAATGCGCCAACGTATGCGATGGGATTTATAAAATTACTCAAACATTTGTTAACAGATAAAATGGGAAAAAGGGTAAATGATTATATCACATATCGTCTCATAATACTACAACTCTGGCTAACTGCCCATATAGCACAGAATGCCTAAAGACGTAATAAAGACGTCGAATAGACGTCATATTTCAAGATGTCATCTATTGGACGTCTTTATTACGTCTTTAGGCATTCTGTGCTATATGGGTACAAGTATATAAACAATAACAAAAAAAAAGAAACAAAACAAATAATTACCCTTCAATGCCCATAGTTTAGAAATTCATCTTGAAGCTATAATTACTACTTAATAAATACTACTTATAAAGTAGCTCTTCCCATATAGCACAGAATGCCTAAAGACGTAATAAAGACGTCGAATAGACGTCATATTTCAAGATGTCATCTATTGGACGTCTTTAGGCATTCTGTGCTATATGGGTGGTATCGAATATCGGACGGTTTGACTAAAAATTACCAAATATATTCACGATTACTACTTAATAGTTGAATAAAAATCATCTTCGAAATAATGCCGCCTCCGATCCGGGCAATTTCTGATATTAAAATTGCTTTTGAAAATTAAAAATGGCATTTCTAATAAACAAGGAATATCTAGTAACCTCCGTTGTATTATTAAAAGGATATATAATATTGAATGATTTTGTTCATACGAAAACAGAAACTCAATTTCAGATCCACGTGCATGCGAATTTAGAATCTTTATACGAGCATGTACCAAAAGAGAATTTACCAAAAGATTATGGTGGCAATGAACTTCCACTAATCGAATTACATAGTAAGTATTTTAAAACTAAGTGCCCATATCATATACAGAATACAATCAATTCTTCACCGATACAATAATAATGCATAGGTGTGTTGTAGAGCATTGAGAGTTATTAAGATACAATATACATTTTTAATTCATTTGAGCGCTAACGTGTCATGTCAAAATTAATTTTATATATTTTATAGAGAATTGGGTGACATTTATGGAGAGCAAAAATGAGTGGATGTTAGAAAGGGCTGAAATGAAATCTAATGAAAAACTCCGAATTGGCACCCCGCTGGACATTGAAGTATTCGGAACGGAAGGAACCTTTCGAAAAATAAATATCGACTAAATGGAATATTTTTTATATTACTATTATTATATACTATATATATTGGAATAAAATTTTATAAAAAATGTATTTTTTTACTATATTATTATTATAACTGTAAAATTATGTTTAACCATTATTTTATATATATTAAAATATAATACGCGTTTGAATATTCTTTTCAAAAATAAGAGGTGCACATCTAGACCATATACAAGTCTATAAGTTTGAAGTTTTACAATTTTACGTTTAACAGTTTTGGTTCTAGAGTGTTCAAACACACACAAACGTAACGTCCTTCCGAAGAGTTGGAAATATTTCATGATTACAAGACTTACTTATTACATCGTAATAGTAAGTAAAAATATAGTTATTAAGAAAATAATTATAATTTATTCACAACAATAAAAATCGTAATGGTTACATGGATGAATAATATAGTGATATTAAATATCCGAATATTTTGAAATAATTTACTTTCCCAATGAAATATTCGAGTGTTTTAAAAAGTAATTTCAAAAATGAATCTTCTACCCATTATAATTGTAGGGAAAAAGTTAATCACGATGTACATTTGTTCAAATGTGTGTCTTATGAACCTGTGACATAATCAGCTAGCACTGTGTCATCATCAGATGAACTCGAATCTTGTTCGACGTGCGTCCGCATATGTTTCGTTAAAGTAGTTTTGGTATTAAACGAAATATGACAAAGTGTACACGAATACGGCACGTCTCCAATATGTGTTAGTTTATGGCGTGTTAACGTTGCTTTCTGAATGAATGAACAATTACACACTGTACACGTATATGGTTTCTCACCCGTATGTCTACGCATATGTAGTGTTAACGCTTGTTTACCACCAAGCAATTTCTTACAAACGGTACACGCATATGGTTTCTTTCCGGTATGTGTCACTGTATGCCGTAATAATTGTTGCTTGTTACTAAAACAACTATTACATAATGTACACGCATATGGTGTTTCACCAGTGTGATGTGATCGCATATGCGATTTTAAACGTGTACGACTGTTGCACGCATAATCACACACTGTACACGAATATACCTTTTCTCCGCTACTATGCTTAGCTAAATGCAGCTTTAATTTCGCGATTTTATTAAACGACATACCGCAATCTAAACACTTATACTTTCTATCGCCACTATGTTGTCGCATGTGAAGTATAAATTTTAATTTGTCCAAGAATGATGTATCGCATTCTGTACACGAATATGGTTGCTCACCGGCGTGCCTTCGCATATGTACTACTAAATTGTGCCTTTGACTGAACGAAATGTCGCATGATGTACACGCATATGGTTTCCCTCCGGCATGTGCCCGCATATGACGCAATAAACTTGATTTTATTTTGAATGTACAGTTGCATATTGTACATGAATAAGGTTTTTCTCCGGTGTGTGTTCGCATATGATTTATTAGGGAATCATTGCGCGAGAATCCACTGCTGCACATTGTACATGAATACGGTTTTTCACCGGTGTGAATTCGCATATGTTTTATTAGACCTTCATTTCGAGAGAATCCACAGCTGCAAACTAGACACGAATATGGTTTCGATGCGGTATGCGCTTGCATGTGCCGAAGATATTCAAATGTTGAACTAAGCGTAGTGTTACAAACTGTACAAGTATATTTGCATGGTCGGTTCGACTGCATTTCGTTTGTTGTTTGTTGATTTATCGGTGAATCCATTTTTATGTCATCCTGGTTATTAATTTCATGATTTAAGATATCTAATTTTTGGTCCAATTCATATTGCATTTCGACCAATTCTAATGGATCCTGTGGTGTAATTGCATCACGATTATGAAGATTGTCCATACTTGAGTTCTCTGAAAATGCGGCTAGTTCCTTCTTTACTAACACCTGCTCAAAATTATTACTATTTATTTTTGTAATATTACATTGTAATCCGTTATTTAAATTTGTTTCGGATTCAGTTATACTTTCTGAGTTATCAGGAAACTCGCTTTTTATGATAATATCATCAAATACGTTGTTTTTTTGTCCGACGTAATTCCGCAATACGCTATCTGATTTTATACAATTCGATTGAAATATAGTAAATCGATTCAGTTCGTCAGTACAATTCATACAAATGCCTGTGGGGAAGCCATCGTTAATGTTAAACTAAAAATAAATTTAAAATTTGTAAAAATAAATAAACTATTCATTATTTTAACCAATTATTCTAGAGCTTACTGTTTAAAGTTATGTAGAGTAATGGTTAATAATGCCAACTAACATACAATACAAATAAATGCGCATACATTATAAGACAAAACGGCAATTACATTATTATTTCATTATGTTAACAAATATATAATATAGATTGATTCGAATATTAAATGTTTTTTTTAAGTAACAAATGATGAACTGAAACCAAAACTGGAGTTCAAACCATGACTGTAATTGTAATAGCAGGCCTAAATGTTTATATTTGCTATAGAAATCCATCTTACTTTCAGTGGAGTGAATGACATTAAAATATCAGCTAGACAATTTTCAATGCCCTCATACAATGATTTCATATGTTCAGAAGGCGCTAAACATGTTCGACACACTTTATTCAACTCTATTTCACTTGTTTTAGACATTTTAAGCTGACAAATTTACCGATATTGCGTACTATTTCCAAACAACAGTTTGACAGACAATGGTTAACCAAGTCCAAGAAGATTGTGACAGGGCAGGGCTGCTCAAATTGTAAATATTATTTATTTGGCAATGAAGTTTGTACAAGTGCGGCCAAGGTTCATCGTACGACAAAAGATGTCCTTAACATGAGTTACATCGGCAGCAAATATAAAAATGCTGTTTGGAGTAAAACGCATTTAAGGATTTTACTAGTGGTTCATTAATAATAAAAATTAATGTTTCATACTTGCTGTATTTTAAAATATCTGTAGTTTTCAATAGATAGATATTAATATACATATATATATAATATAATGAAAATAACTGGATAATTATACCAATTTATAATGGGTCTGAATTTAAAGTACTTATCGTATTCACTCTTAAACAGTCAAATTTCACAGTAAAACTCTGAAATTGTTAATTAATTATGTCAGCAAATATATAATATAAATTGATTCTATTGAATAATTTACCTGATACAATGTATTCTAATAAGAAATCACTATTTTAAATATTAATTCATACAGTTAACTGTCAATGTAATGCTTGTTTGTTTTCAATAAACAAGAAACAAATGATGTAACTCATGGTTGATCCGATTTAAAAATAATAAAATTTGTCACAAGTGTATAGCTATAACTATGGCAACGTAAATAAGATATTTGAGTTATTTCGTAGCAGTTTTCTAATAACTGGTACATTTATTGAAGAAACTTTTCAAACAAAAGTTGTGCGAAATATTAATATCTTTCATTATGAACATAACTATTTTTGCCGTAAGTGCAGCCGTTCTAGTGATATTGGCGATATTCTAGATATAATAAATAAAATATTTGGTTTTTTATTATTTTCACCCTTGGAATGATTTGGCTTGTTTTATTCAAATATACATTATTATTAATATTTGGTGGCCACGGGTTAACCTACTATATGTATATATATATATTAATATATATATATATATATATATATATATATATATATATATATATATATATATATATATATATATATATATATATAAATTTAAGCTATTTTATTAGACAGTAGGTTACAAATTCTTTGCATTTTCAGTTAACGAATGTTTTAGATTAGTATTGGGCTTCGTTTTAATGTATGTATTCCAGTAGAAATCCCCAAATAATATGAACATGAATAAATTTTGGGGAATTAGAAGTAATGCCACCCATTTGGGATAATTGCAGTTAGATTGGAATAGAATCTGCCCAAACATTATTAAGTTGAACACAAATTGTAGCTAAAATAATATAAAGGAATTAAATGCATGATACAGCGCATAAAGCCTTGTTCATCGCCAGCCAATTAGTAATCACGAATAGTAATTACATAATCCAGTGTATTATAGTTTGTTCCAACGCTTGTTTTAAAACGGTTCTCACTTGATTACTATTCGTGATTAGTAATTGGAAGTAATTCATCCGCAAAAAGAGAATGTTTACCAATTGAAGTTGTGTGATGTGTTTTTTCCACCAAATGCTTTTTTTATATCTTTCATCCCAAACCGACATCAAATAATAGAAGTACATAAAAACGTGAACAATACAGTTGACGTAACCCAAAAATAATCCATGGCCGCCGGCAACGTATTTCACTCCATTCCAAGCCAGTATAACCATACCACAATGATGATACACATGCAAGAATGATATTTGGACAAACTTTTTCCGTAACACGAAGAATATCTATTGGAAACATATATATATATATTTGATTCAAATCAGCAATTTATTTATTTATTTACCGTGTCCATTAGATCCATGAATTTAATTAACATATACATCCATGAGTAATAAACAATTTTCATAGGTAATTCATCATATGAATAATCTATAGGTTCGCATCTCCAATTAAATTGAAGAAAACATAATCGATTAAACTAAAACATAAACATTATTATGATCATTCACTGTGCTGAACTTTGTCAATTTGTAATCATGAATAATAATCCAGTTTGTATTATGACTAACAATGCAATCCCATATAGCACAGAATGCCTAAAGACGTAATAAAGACGTCCAATAGATGACATCTTGAAATATGACGTCTATTCGACGTCTTTATTACGTCTTTAGGCATTCTGTGCTATATGGGAAGAGCTACTTTATAAGTAGTATTTATTAAGTAGTAATTATAGTTTCAAGATGAATTTCTGAACTATGGGCATTGAAGGGTAATTATTTGTTTTGTTTCTTTATTTTGTTATTGTTTATATACTTGTACCCATATAGCACAGAATGCCTAAAGACGTAATAAAGACGTCCAATAGATGACATCTTGAAATATGACGTCTATTCGACGTCTTTATTACGTCTTTAGGCATTCTGTGCTATATGGGATTATTATACCGTTCTTGTCGGTCACAGCTACAAAATTAGCGCATTCACCTAATAAAAAATAAATGGTATACAAACTTGATTTGGAAAATATTATCAAAATTGCCATCTTACCTGCAAAACAATAATAGCGCATGCTACTATTTGCACTATATTAAAAACAATTAGGATTTTATCAACGTTCATTGGTTTACGATTTTTCATGAAATCGGGGCCCCATTTTAAGACAAAGTATAAATATCCACTTAGTATTAAAAGTATAGGTAATGGTGACGACATTAAAAACAAGTTCTTTGTCCGGGGATCTAGAATCATTAGAATTACTTTTTGATACCATATACTTAATAAGTCGAGTGCAGGCCAATATAATTTTTCTTTAATTATTAATAGGATATGTAATATATTTTATACGAAAAGAATTTAAAATAAAATGATACAGATACATCTAGAACAGTTTTTATAAAAATAGTCTAAGCAATTTGAAATTTTGATTTACTTGCTTAGAAATGATTGTCGTGATGCTAAATTTGAATAATGGAACGAAAACACATATTCTTCCGTATATCAATGTACGTGAAATTTCGTCAAATTTAAACATTTATATTTTTCTATCGCATCTAAACAAAACTAAAACGTAAAAGAAAGTTCTGTGTTGCCAAAACAACCAATTTTTTATATAATATAAGTATATGATGTACCTGCAATATCTTCGTTTAAATAGATATATGTTTTCCAAATTTTCTTTAGTAAAATTGCCATTTTGTCTCAATTGTAAATAGTAATTACTTCACGCTTTGACATTAACATTTAAATGATCAATAAATGTGCATATTGTATCTATATATATATATATATACTTTTCATAATTTATGCGAAAATGTAAACTTGAATGACATGCACTATTGTACTTGAACTAAGCTATTATAAGGTGAATACATTTAAATAAACATTAAACAAAGGTTAACCCATGGACACCATCCATGTGTCTAGTTAGGTTCATAATGAAACATAACATTTTCTTCCGAAAAAACTGCTACGGAATATCTTAAATATCATATTTATGTAGCCCTAGATATGCGCATGTATGGGGATTATATTTAATAAATCGTATGAACTTTAGCTGACAATATTTTGACCAAATTAATTAATATTTACTATTTATTACTGGAGGACGGAATTATTTGAAATTAAAAACTCTGAAAATATGCGCATATAAATGCATAAAAGTAATTAAAATCTGCAAGTTTTCTAAAAAATATGCAACCATTTCTTTAAATATGCTAAATATTTGACCGTACAGCAACACAATAGAACTAAAGAATTTATGTAAATAACTTATTTGTATTATAAGTAATAAATTAATGTAAAGTAAACACTATAAAATATTACATTTTATTGTTTATAGTATAGTAAATATAAACAATCATATATTTCTCTAAATTTTAATAATATATATATATATATATATATATATATATATATATATATATATATATATATATATATATATATATATATATATATATATATATATGTGCCCATTTGGCCAACCCTGACAAAATGGATGCAAGTGGGCTTGGTTGGGCAAAGAGTGTTTTTATTATTTGTGTTCAATTTACAGCCAACTAGGATTTTCTTGCTTATTGGCACCGTTATCATTTAATAAATATGTAGTTGTTTTATTTAAATGCAATAAATTGTGTCGAATTGTGCGTTTGAAAACACACAAAAAATCATTCGACGCTGTTATGATGAAATGTCATTGTCTTTCATACCGTTCATTGTGTGTGAGTGGTTTTTATTTATATTTAAACTAATGCCATTTGTTAAATTAATGTTACATTTACATTTTCAAATAAATACTACTATAAACGTTCTAATTGACATTGTTTTATAATAAAACATTTTACGTAATCATAATAAACATTGAAACTATTTGAATTTATTAAATAATATTCCATTACTTAACCCGTGAGCACAATGTGCCCATATCATACACAGAATACATCTAACTACATATAGCTACACTATATCTCACTTAAGCTGCAACTTACGTCTAGAATTTTCGAATATAAAAGATATCTATAACATTTTTACAAATTGTTAACGAAAAGGCTATAATTATTAAAAACTGCTGCTCGCATCGCACATATTACTTATAAGTCGATAGCATAGGTGCGTTGTATCTAAGCTTATTTTTCAATAATATTGTTTTTAGTGTTAAGATAAACCAACAAACTATCCAATTTGCCACAATTGTATTCGAGAAGTAAATCAGTGCATATTTTGATTGATATCTTTAGAATCTTACAAAATGTTGCGAAAACAAGGGGGAAAAAAACTGAGAGCATCGACATTTAATCAAAATTCTACAAGTGAAAATTGCGAACTAAACAGTTCTAGTTTGTTAAATGCGCAAAGTTCTGTAACTAGAAAATCCCTAGACCATGAATCAGTTTCGATTCAGCATGAAGAAGAAATGGATAAGGAAAGTCGTGCTTTTGAAGAGGTGTCTATAAAATGTGAGTTTCCCAGTCCAGAAACTAGTGCAGCATTCGAAGAAAACCCCGACCGGAGTATTGCGTTTGCATTTGCTGCAGAAAATATAATTAGTCAACGATGTAATAAAACAGAAAATTCTTTAAAAGATCCTTTATCAATTACTGACATAGACCAAGAATTAGTTGTCGTAAAACATGAAATAAAAGTTGATGCTGGGATAGAAAACATGAAAGTTACCTATGTGGCCAATAAACAAGACGAAGAGAAACCATATTCCTGTACAGAATGTACTAAGTCGTTTAAAAGCAAGCAAAATTTACAAATTCATGCTAAAAAACATATATGTACAGATTGCGGTGGTAGTTTGGTATCGAATAAACAATGTTTAAAGTGTCATACGCAGATGCATACCGAGGCGAAGCCATATTCGTGTACAGTGTGTAATAGAACATTTACTCTAAGACGCAGTTTAAATATACATATGCGAATACACACAGGAGAGAAGCCTTATTCATGTACAATTTGCAGTAAGTCATACATTACAAAGCAACAGTTAACGTACCATATGCTAAGCCATAGTGGAGAAAAACCATATTCGTGTACAGTGTGCAACAAAGCATTTAGACAAAAACAAATACTACAGTCACATATGCTAAAGCATACAATAGCAGTTAATTCATGTACAGTTTGCGACCGGACATATAAATCAAAGGTTTGTTTAGCGAAACACATGAAGACGCATCTTGGGGAAAAACTATATTCGTGTACAGTGTGTCTTGGTACATTTCGGAGCAGTGAGGATATGACCATTCATTTGGCAACGCATACGGGAGGAAATTCACTGCACTGTTCTGATATATCATCAACCGAAATGACATCATTAGATCAAGATTTAGGCTTCATTAAGTCGAAAGAGGATATGAGTGAGAATCGACGACATTTTGAAGAGGTGTGTATAAAAAGTGAGTTTCCTGTAAGTCTAGAAGAAACAGCAAAATCAAAAGAAAAGAAATATTCGTGTACAGGGTGTAACAAATCATATAGACAAAAGCAATATTTAACGAATCATCTAAGGGCGCATTCGGGAGAACAGCCTTACATTTGTAAAGTTTGTGATAGATCATTCAAACTAAAACAGCATTTAAATTGTCATATGCGACAACATATTGAAAAAAATCCATATACGTGTACACTATGTAAGTTATCGTTTGGTCAACTGCAACAGTTAAAGTGTCACATGCAGATGCACGCAGGAGAGAAGCCTTACACGTGTACCGTATGCGAAGGTTCGTTCTATTCAAAGCATCAGCTATCATCACACATGCGGTCGCATACTGGACTAAAGCCATATACGTGTTCAATTTGTAATATTTCATTTAGTAAAATGCAAACTTTAACAATGCATATACTAGAACATACTAGAGAGAAACCATATTCGTGTACAGTGTGTAATATTTTCTTTACCCAAACAAACCAGTTAAATGAACACATGCAAACGCATATCGGAAAGAAGCCCTATCCGTGTACAATTTGTGACCGTTCGTTTAATACAATGTTCCATTTAACGTATCACATGGACACGCACACGGGAGAAAAACCGTATTCGTGTACAGCATGCAAAAAGACATTCAGAATGAAGCTAAATTTAAAGCAGCATATGTTGACGCATACAGGAGAGAGTCCGTATTCGTGTTATGTTTGCGAACAATTATTTCCAACAAAACAAAGTTTACTGGATCATATGGAGACACATACTGAAAAGAAAAAATATAATTGTACACTATGTAATATTTCATTTCTCCATGAACATCATTTGAATAATCATATTTGTAAGCAAAAGGATTTGAACATTTAATGTTTTTGCTCTCTTATGTAAATCGTGACGACGTAACGAACTAAAATAATAAAGAATTTTTGATTGAATTGGTATTTATTTATTATACATATATATAATTACATATTGTTTTACATTCATTAGCCATTAGCACCCATCTTTTTAGACAAAACAAAAAATATGCATCTCACATTTTTTATATCTAGTTTTGGAATAAATATTTTGACCAGCCTTAAATAAATTATAAGTTAGTTGACATACGTTTACTTGACTTGACTTTGTGTGTTCGCATGTGATTCGTTAAAGTCTCCTTTCGATTAAACGAACTATCACAAACACTACAAGCATAAGGCAGCTCTCCAGTATGTTTCCGTATATGAATTGTTAAACTAAATTTATGACTAAATAACATATTACAAACTGGACACACATACGGCTTCTCCCCCGAATGCTTTCGCATATGATTAATCAGCGTATCTTTCCGATTAAACGAACTATCACAACTAGTACAAGCAAACGGCTTCTCGCCAGTATGCGTACGCATATGAATAATTAAAGTAGACCTATGTCCAAACAAACTATCACAAAATGTGCAAGCATACGGTTTCTCTCCGGTGTGACTACGCATATGATTAGTTAAACTCAATTTTTGTTTAAACGTATTAGCGCAAACAGTACATGAATACGGTTTGTCTCCTGTATGTGAACGCATGTGGTTCGTTAAATTCTCCTTGTGTCTAAATGGACGGGCGCATATTGTACACGCGTATGGTTTCTCTCCGGTGTGCGATAACATGTGTCTAGCAATGCTTTTTTTGTGGATGAACGACATGTTGCATACTGTACACGTATATGGTTTCTCTCCAGTATGTGTTCGTATGTGGTTGGTTAATGTGGATTTTTGACTGAATGCACTGTCGCATATTTGACATGCATAGGGTTTCTCACCGGTATGTGTTCGCGTATGTCGCGATAATGCTTCCTTGTGTTTAAAGGAACTGTTGCAGACTGTACACACAAATGGCTTTTCTCTACTATACAACACTATGGAACTATGAGCAACTTGAGATGTTTCTGGTTGTCTAGCATTCATGATGACATCGTTTTTAGTCATGACAACATTCAAACTTGTTGATTGAATCATATTTTGTTTTGATATATTAGCAATGTCGACTTGACTTACATGTGAACTGTTTATTGCACTTCTAGTGGTAGTATTATCTATTTCGGTCTTAATAAATATTTCATGCTTAATGAAATCCAAACCTTGGTTCAATTCCTCTTGGATTTCGCGACTTGATAATTCATCATTTAATAATTCCTTCTTAATATTTGTTCCTTCAACAGGATTAACAGAACATGATGAATGTTCTTCCATTTTAATTATATTCTTTAGATTTCTAGATAACACACGGTTTTCCTTCTTTTAACGAACTATACCATAATTGAAAATAAACGTTTGTAAAGCAACATTTCTAACACCATATAAAATATATGTCTAGAACTACAATAATTAATGCTTAATCAAGTCCATCAAGATATTTAATGTTCTGTATTTAAGACATGGTTGGCCAAACATAAACCAAATTTCAACAAGAAAACACATATAATGCCGATGTCCCAGGTCCCACTATCATTCATATGACTGATGGTGAATGATAAATCTTTTGGTCATTCACCATCAGTCACGACTAACTTCATTCGTGCACAATGGACTACAAAAGTGATGACGCGGAAATGGCGGCAAAATGCAATTGCAGCCGAGCCGAAATTTGTTTCTTTTGGGATTTAAAGAGGTGAAGTTTGCATGTTTCTACCGTTCTTAATGTAAAGTTGTGCGTATATTTGTGACGGTATAAAATGTGCGGCACAAGCCATGTCGGAAAATAGTATTCCTGTACATTTTGTGGTAAGTTATGTGTGACGAAAGCAAATGAAGTTAGTCATATATGTATCATATACTGGAGAATATTTATTTATTTATTTTTGGACCCATTACACGGAATTTTTTTAACTTTATTTTTTTATCAAACTTTGCGAATTTTTTCTGACCAAACCATAAAAGATAGAGAGTTGAAATTTGGACAGTCAAACAACCTATATTTGGTGTATATTGTCAAATTTTTTCAACTTAATTGGAATAATATTACGACCTCCACAGCAAACCGCGAGAAAAAACAGTGAAAATCGTCGATTTTCGCAAAAACGGTAAGGGGTACCCCTTGACATTTTTTTCGAAAAAAAATCGCATAATTATTTTGAGTTTGACATATATTTAGATTAATTTGAGTACGCTGATTCCAAAAATGCTAATTAAAGTGGTGAAAACCCGTTAGAAATTGCTGTTTGCGCGCTTTGAAGTTGATAAAATGCAAATTTCCATATAACTCGAAAACGGTGAATGTATTTCTTAGTGAGAAATGTGTAAGTCCCGTCACCATGTCAAAATTAATTATATTTAATGCACCGCATATTTTAAAAATACTGAAGATTTGGCTGCAAAGTGCGACCTTAATTTCTAATTTAATTTGGAGATAGCTAGCGAAAAGAGCCTATTTATATATTATATGTAAACTGATTAGCAATAATGCTTGTTTTACCCTACGTTTCAAACATTTGTGCCGGTCCGTTCGACACACGTAAATAAATATGTATATCTACATATATATATACATATATTTCTATACAATATATTAATTGCATATATATGAATGAGTACAACATTCTTTTTTGTCGTAGTTTTGATGTTTCTGAAAGGAAATGTAATGACTAGAAGGCAATCTGCCAAAGGGGCAGTGTACAGGTCCGGACTTGCACACTGCGAATACTTTAAAAGAGCGGATGCCCAGCAACCAGAACTGGGACACCCTAACTTTAGTGACATGTAAATAAGTACAGTTATCAGGGGTCCACCTCCGTCCTCGGGTGGACCCATCGTGACGCTACGACCCCACGGCAGGGTCAATCAACCAACGCACCCACCCGGTCTCGATGCCAAGTTCGGTAACACCTTGCTTCTCCACTGCACTCTGGCCGTACAGCGGATAGGCACGGGGCCGTCCCTGACACCGAGCGCACCTACTGCCAACAACAACCATCAAACTTTTGTGCCCCTAACGGAGCTTACTAGGTATATCAGACACGTAGAGACAGATAGGCTTCTTAGGAGATGAGATTGGTCAATTTGACAAAACGCGCCAATATTAAACATTGTTAGTAATCTCATTTGGACCAAAAAAAGAAAATATGGCAAAATTGGTGTGTGTAATAACTCTCCAGCTATATAACACCAGCCCATCACTAGCTTTGTACGTTTCTACACCGCAGCCTGGAACTTCCAGCCCCTTACCCTGGCCGTCGTCTATCGGTATATCCAACCAAGAGCCCAACTGATACCGCTGAGTTATTTGCCAAACGGACTCGCAAATACTAACGATTAAACAGCCGAACAAATGGAAGCTACGATAGGCGACAGGGCCCAGAACACAAAGCCCAAACTGAGGGTGCATACTAAGTACCCCGACACCCGTAATGCCGGTCGAGGCGATGGGAGCGCGCAAGCCATAAGTATACTTGAATTAGCCAACTTGTTGATTAAAAACCCTGAATAATGTCAGCTTGACTTTAAATTAAATAACAATGAAATAATAATCAATATTCGCGAACCGACCACCCCAATACACCCGTGATCATCATTCATTTCCCTCCCACAAAAAATATATACAGGATCTGAGATATACAAACGACTCAGTCCAACACTTATTTAACCCATTTTAGGCCCCGGGGCCAGTTAGGATGAGGTGTTGTGTTGCAGGCGCCCCTACTTGTAGCAGAGGGGCCTGTTGATGATGTTGTTGTTGTTGTTGTTGTTGCACCCAGGTGGCGTTTATGCTTGTTTGCCCATTCCCTAACCTAACCTAACCTACCTACTTTCATTTCTATTACGACCTATTTTATGGGCAACACAAACATGGCCCCCAGGTGTCCGTTGTCCGCTGCGAAGCGTTGTTATAAATATTTTATGATGCGCGAAGTTATGTTGAAGTTAGGATGTACGAATATATAATGGGGGGGGAGGAGTCGTGCCATTTTTCAAAATCGCTTATTCCCTTAAATATTTGAACTCTTATGTTTAAAGAATAAGGCAAAAGGGTAAAATAAGTGATTATGCTTTATATTTCCCAGCTGTGGAAGGCGTAAGTCGTTCTAAAGTCAAGCAACTCCAGAAAGACTTACTTGAAAAGAACTTACTTAAGTAACACCCGCACGACTCTCAATTCTTTTGTTATAACAACAAAATTCATTAGAATTGCAGTCGATTTTGATTTTCGTTCGCTGATATTAGGATTGAAAAACGACTCACCGCTTAAATCCAAATTTGTTCCTCTCCTATACCAACCAGGGCAATGTGTGCCCAAGTCACAAGAATCTGCCCAAAAAATACTCAAACAATATTGGCATAAATGTATGCAATTTTACTTAAACATTTTTTTGGCAGACTTCTAGACAACTTGGCAACATTGAGCTGGTTGGGTACACCACAGCCGAAGTTCTAGTTGTCCTTTTTGACTGGCGATAATGTCACTTTTTAGAGTCCCGCGAATTATGACTTTAAAACACTCACTTCACATATTTTAAACGATTGTTTCATTATTTTTATAACACTGACTCTACACTAACGATTCACTGACTCTACACTGACTTTTCTCACTGACTTTTCTCACTGACTATTCACTGCCTTTTCACTGACTTTTCACTGATTTACCACCGACTTTGGCAATTTACTATTGCATTTGAAAATAAACATTCGCGTAACACCACCGAATGGTCAAAATAGCGTACGGTACATACATACATAAATAAATAAATATAGAAATATAGAAATCAGGTGGGAAATATAAAGATGGCACGTGGGGCTAATAAAAAATCACTTACCCCATTTTCATTTCATTTCGGATGAGGCGTCTTGCTTGTTATCGGGAATGTTCCCTCTTCAGCGTGTTGTATGGTGTCAGTGTTGGTGGGCGATGTTGCCATTTTGTCCCTCGGTGTTAGTTGTGTTGGAAGAACGCGCTGACCGGAGATGTTGTGTAGTGTAGTTGTTTAGTGTAGTTAGGCAGCAAGGGAACCGGAGTACCGTTGAAACATCCGTTGAGTGAGTCGGGAGATCGGGAGGCATCTGTCTTCTTTAACTCTCTGTCTGATCTGTAACAAGGTAAAGGAGACAAATTTAGTACAGTTGTATATTTTGAATATTGTTGTGGAATAAGCTGTTCACAAACTGGTAGAAAACAATTTCAATTTAAATTTGAATTATCTGGTTGGTTTATTGTTTGATTATGTATAGTGATTTTAATTTTATTTTTATTGTAGTGATGTATTTAAAGGAATGAAATAATAATGATTAACACTTACCAAAGCAGACTTCCTCATAGGCATTCTCTTCTTGTAGCAGCCGGAACTTCTGAATATTTGTATATTTATATTTTGTTGTGTTGTATCTAACAAATAAACGAAATATAGACTGAATTATATTACGGGTTATAGAATACCCTTGAATGATAACGGCATTTTCTTTAATTAGTAATGTTGGGCTAGTTTATTTATTATTATATTTAATCTGTTAACAATTTGTCCATGTTTTGTTCTTTTTTGTTGCAAAATTTCCCAAATAATAAAAGCAAAATCACTCCACTAGATACACGAAAGATAAACTAGAAATGTGAATACATGTTTTGAAATAAAGATTTAACGAAGACCTGTCTGTACTCACTGGTTATAATATGCTAATTAAGAAACGGATGTTACTAGTATAATTAGACTGAATCGTCACAAGCGTCGAAATAAAAAGGTATTGTTCGAACTTGTATTTAGGTATGATGTAAGAAGTAAACAAAATTTATATCCACATTTAATACCTATATTTTTCGTTGCAAAGTTTCAGATATGATCAATTCAAACGTTCTGAGTATTCGAATCACTTGAAATTTTTATTTATTATTAATTTAAGTTAGTAGTATAGAACCCTTTATTTAGTACCTCTGCTCTAATATTATTATATCAAATTAGAATTTAAATTTAATTTATACATGAAATAATATCGATCGTAAATTATTATTATTTATAATAAAAGAAAATTTAAAATTGATTATTAATTTAAGTTAGTAGTATAGAACCATTTATTGGGTACTACTGTTGTAAATTATTATTTCAAGTTTGTATGTAATAAATCGATCGTAAATATAATTTAAAATGTAAAAGTAATTTATTATTTTGAAATAATTAAGAAACATATATTAAAATACCGAAAATATTCAAAATTATCCAGGACATGTCACCATTTTGCTCTAAAGAACCAATATTCAAACAAGCGAAATATTGCTTAAATAAATATAAATACTGCTTCGCTAAATTTAAACCGATTACTTAAGCACCTTGTAAATATATATAAACTAAAGTGGTACAAAAAAATATCCCACTATTTAGAATAAGTGGAATTAAATTAATTTAATTTAAAATTGAATGAAAAAAATTAAAATATATCAAATAAATTCACTAACATAAATAAAATGCAGAATAAAAAAGTTTCCACTATTAAAATCTACTGAAAATAATTTAAACTTCCGCTTCAGGAACGTAATTAATAAAAGAAAAGTTTTAAATAAATCTTATATAAATTAAAATAAAACAAAACCGCTTATAAATACATATATGTAAATAGCCCTATAAACCTATAACTATATTCGAGCGCGAACATTCAGTAATTTTAGCCGCGAACGATGTATCAGTTCGCGCCAAGCCCGAACGTAAAGTCCCCACAATTCATACACACATATAATGTGTACACACAATTATTAACATAGGGGCGGGGGGCAATGGGGGAGAGGAATACATCAAATATAAATGCAACATTATATAGAAATGAATAAATATTCATATAATTACGCGAAATTTGTATATGAAAATTAACGCTTACCGAAAAATGCAAGTCACCATATTCATGTTTTATTCTACACAAAGGTTGAAAGTTTCATATCAACATTTTAACATTAATTTCGCGGCTGGCGCCCTAATTTTATGCTCAAAAGTTTACGTGTAACATTATTCATCGATTTGCAATAGTTATTTAGCGATTCTAATAGATTTATTAACGATTTTCAATGAAAATGTGGGAGAGTTTCACGACACGACTGCACCATGAGGAATGAAAAGACCACCTGATGATGCCGCACGCTGATTGGTCGACACGTCTGTTGATTCCAAAGCTTACTCTGATCTAACCGAAAAACACCGATAAAAATTCGAATTTCTTCTCAAATTACATGAAAAAACTATGCAAAACTAACGTAACAGAAAAATTACTCATATTTCAAAACCTATAAATATAATTTTAGCTATTTTTTAAATATATGAAAATTGTAAATGAAATATTTAATTTGTCGAAAATTCATTTTATAACGTTTCGCTTTAAAACCGATTACTTAAGCGCCTTGTAAATATGTATGAAAGAGCAGGCAATCTGAATATTTATTTAATTTAAGTTTAAATTAAAATAATTAAATTAATCCACTAACATAAATAAAATTAACTATTTAAATCCACTGAAAATAATTTTACAACTCCTATATTTCATAACTAATTTTAAAAAAAAGCTAAATTATATCAAATCTTACACCTTGATTAAATGAAAACAAAACCAACTATTTAGAACCACTGGTATATATTTCATTAGCACTATAAACAGGTAAAATATTTTACCCACGAACGAGGAAGACTGAACCCAATACAAACATATTTTTAAATATTTCATAGAATAAAAATCGTAAATATTCAAAATTATCTAGTACATGTCACCTATTTGCTCTAAGGCACACATATTAAAAATTCATTTTTTTTTCTACACTATTCTGTATATATAATATAAAATAAAAAAAAAACCCTACTATTTAGAAGCACTGGTAATAAATGATTGGGTCTAGTCCAGATGTTAAATTTAAAAAGTAAAGTATAAATAAAATGAAGAATAAAAAAGTTTCCACTATTTAAATCCACTGAAAATAATATTAAAACTCCTATATTTTCGTTTCTGGTATTTTATTAAATCATAACTAATCAAAAATAATAATTGTTTATTTATATCAAATCTTGATAATAAGTAAAACCAACTATTTAGAACCGTTGGTAAAAGGCAAGTAGCGTCGCGCCGCCGCAGTGGTTATTTCACCCGCGAACGTGTTATCAGTTCCCGCCAAACCGAATGCAATGCAATACATATTTATATATTTGTATTTGTATGTACACCGAATTAAAACATAGACACAGAAGGGATGGGAACACATTAAATATGAATGCAATATTATATAAAAACCAATAAATATACAAAAACAACACTGTTCAAATGAAAGGAAATAAATAATAATTGAGAGAAAATTTACCAAGAAACACAATTCGCCATTGATGCATGATGCCATGGTGGTTCACAGGGTGATATTTTGTATATCATCATTTTAACTTCAATTTCGCGCGATTGATGCACACATTTTAAGTTAAACAGTTTACGCGACCGATTATTAACCGATATGCTACAGTTACTTCGCGATTGCAATAGTTTTATTAATGATTTACACTAAAATATAACACCTTGTCTACGTAACACAACGTCGCCGTCGACTTGAGTTCGGTCAGACTGGTGTTTCAACTTTCAACCAGTGAACGTACTGCGATTTTGCGGTCTCTGCGCACGCCGTGGCGGCGTTCGGTATATATGTCCGTTACTTGTCAGATATTTGAAAATGCCCGGTACAATTTAGAATTTAAGATTTATTTCCTACCAAACCATTAATATCAAACAGACAAAATTATGTTTATATTGTCAAATCTTTTCAACTATAAGCATTCATGTTTGCACCAACTTGTACCTACTCTTTATATATACACTAAATGTGAATATCGTTTTCCTGGACAAAATTCAACTCAAGGCCGGTGTTTACACGCCTTGTTATTTGGATTGTCTGAACAAGTCTCATCGAAACTATGCAGGGATTATAATTTGTTAGTAAGTTTTATTGTATATTCAAATCAGTAGTGAGATTTTGTTGTGTGTGAATGTTTGTTTTTATTGCTTCTCAACAAAATGGTAAGTTGATTTGATAATATGTTGGAAATTTTAACTTTAATAAGTGTTTGCTTTTTAAATAATATTGTAAATAAAATCTTTCGAGTTTAACATATATTTAGATGAATTTGACTACGCTGATTCCAGAAATGGTGACTTTCTTACAGGGGAATTCGATGAATTTCACGGTTTTTGCACTGCTTTTGACTTTTAACGTACAATTATTTGACAAATGCTTATATTTAGTTAGCATTTAGATGATATGTATATATATAGAACGTTTGAATTGATCATATCTGAAACTTTGCAACGAAAACTATAGGTATTAAATGTGGATATAAATTTTGTTTACTTCTTACATCATACGTAAATACAAGTTCGAACCATACCTTTTTATTTCGACGCTTGTGACGATGCATTCTCATTATATTAGGAACATCCGTTTCTTAATTAGGATATTATAATCAGTGAGGTCTTCGTTAAATCTTTATTTCAAAACATGTATTCACATTTCTAGTTTATCTTTCCGTGCAATAGGTCGTCGTGTATATATCTAGTTTAGTGATTTTTATTATATTTATTATTATTTGAGAAATTTTGCAACAAAAAAGAAAGTAAATTCAAAATTAAATGTGTTATTTTAGCAGAACCAAATTGACACGGACAAATTGTTAAAAGTTTAAATATAATAATAAATAAACTAATCAAACATTTTAATTAAAGAAAATGCCTTTATCATTCAAGAACATTCTACAACCCGTAATCTAATTCAGTCTATATTTCGTATATTTGTTAGATACAACACAACAAAATATAAATATACAAATATTCAGAAGTTCCGGCTGCTGTAAGAAGAGAATGCCTATGAGGAAGTCTGCTTTGGTAAGTGTTAATCATAATTATTTCAATCCTTTAAATACATCACTACAATAAAAATAAAATTAAAATCACTATACATAATCAAACAATAAACCAACCAGATAATTCAAATTTAAATTGAAATTGTTTTCTACCAGTTTGTGAACAGCTTATTCCACAACAATATTCAAAATATACAACTGTACTAAATTTGTCTACTTTACCTTGTTACAGATCAGACAGAGAGTTAAAGAAGACAGATGCCTCCCGATCTCCCGACTCACTCAACGGATGTTTCAACGGTACTCCGGTTCCCTTGCTGCCTAACTACACTAAACAACTACACTACACAACATCTCCGGTCAGCGCGTTCTTCCAACACAACTAACACCGAGGGACAAAATGGCAACATCGCCCACCAACACTGACACCATACAACACGCTGAAGAGGGAACATTCCCGATAACAAACAAGACGCCTCATCCGAAATGAAATGAAAATGGGGTAAGTGATTTTTTATTAGCCCCACGTGCCATCTTTATATTTCCCACCTGATTTCTATATTTCTATATTTATTTATTTATGTATGTATGTACCGTACGCTATTTTGACCATTCGGTGGTGTTACGCGAATGTTTATTTTCAAATGCAATAGTAAATTGCCAAAGTCGGTGATAAATCAGTGAAAAGTCAGTGTAGAGTTAGTGTAGAGTCAGTGTTATAAAAATAATGAAACGATCGTTCAAAATATGTGAAGTGAGTGTTTTAAAGTCATAATTCGCGGGACTCTAAAAAGTGACATTATCGCCAGTCAAAAAGGACAACTAGAACTTCGGCTGTGGTGTACCCAACCAGCTCAATGTTGCCAAGTTGTCTAGAAGTCTGCCAAAAAAATGTTTAAGTAAAATTGCATACATTTATGCCAATATTGTTTGTGTATTTTTTGGGCAGATTCTTGTGACTTGGGCACACATTGCCCTGGTTGGTATAGGAGAGGAACAAATTTGGATTTAAGCGGTGAGTCGTTTTTCAATCCTAATATCAGCGAACGAAAATCAAAATCGACTGCAATTCTAATGATTTTTGTTGTTATAACAAAAGAATTGAGAGTCGTGCGGGTGTTACTTAAGTAAGTTCTTTTCAAGTAAGTCTTTCTGGAGTTGCTTGACTTTAGAACGACTTACGCCTTCCACAGCTGGGAAATATAAAGCATAATCACTTATTTTACCCTTTTGCCTTATTCTTTAAACATAAGAGTTCAAATATTTAAGGGAATAAGCGATTTTGAAAAATGGCACGACTCCTCCCCTCCCCCATTATATATTTATTCGTACATCCTAACTTCAACATAACTTCGCGCATCATAAAATATTATTAACAACGCTTCGCAGCGGACAACGGACACCTGGGGGCCATGTTTGTGTTGCCCATAAAATAGGTCGTAATAGAAATGAAAGTAGGTAGGTTAGGTTAGGTTAGGGAATGGGCAAACAAGCATAAACGCCACCTGGGTGCAACAACAACAACAACAACATCATCAACAGGCCCCTCTGCTACAAGTAGGGGCGCCTGCAACACAACACCTCATCCTAACTGGCACCCGGGGCCTAAAATGGGTTAAATAAGTGTTGGACTGAGTCGTTTGTATATCTCAGATCCTGTATATATTTTTTGTGGGAGGGTAATGAATGATCACGGGTGTATTGGGGTGGTCGGTTCGCGAATATTGATTATTATTTCATTGTTATTTAATTTAAAGTCAAGCTGACATTATTCAGCGTTTTTAATCAACAAGTTGGCTAATTCAAGTATACTTATGGCTTGCGCGCTCCCATCGCCTCGACCGGCATTACGGGTGTCGGGGTACTTAGTATGCACCCTCAGTTTGAGCTTTGTGTTCTGGGCCCTGTCGCCTATCGTAGCTTCCATTTGTTCGGCTGTTTAATCGTTAGTATTTGCGAGTCCGTTTGGCAAATAACTCAGCGGTATCAGTTGGGCTCTTGGTTGGATATACCGATAGACGACTGCCAGGGTAAGGGGCTGGAAGTTCCAGGCTGCGGTGTAGAAACGTACAAAGCTAGTGATGGGCTGGTGTTATATAGCTGGAGAGTTATTACACACACCAATTTTGCCATATTTTCTTTTTTTGGTCCAAATGAGATTACTAACAATGTTTAGTATCGGCGCGTTTTGTCAAATTGACCAATCTCATCTCCTAAGAAGCCTATCTGTCTCTACGTGTCTGATATACCTAGTAAGCTCCGTTAGGGGCACAAAAGTTTGATGGTTGTTGTTGGCAGTAGGTGCGCTGGGTGTCAGGGACGGCCCCGTGCCTATCCGCTGTACGGCCAGAGTGCAGTGGAGAAGCAAGGTGTTACCGAACTTGGCATCGAGACCGGGTGGGTGCGTTGGTTGATTGACCCTGCCGTGGGGTCGTAGCGTCACGATGGGTCCACCCGAGGACGGAGGTGGACCCCTGATAACTGTACTTATTTACATGTCACTAATGTTAGTAAGGATGTCCCAGTTCTGGTTGCTGGGCATCCGCTCTTTTAAAGTTTTCGCAGTTTGTACTGCATATATGCAATTAATATATTGTATAGAAATATATATATATGTAGATATACATATTTATTTACGTGTGTCAAACCGAACGACACAAATATTTAAAACGTAGGGTAAAACAAGCAATATTGCTAATCACTTTACATATAATATATAAATAGGCTGTTTTCGCTAGCTATCTCCAAATTAAATTAGGAATATAGGTCGCCCTTTGCAGCCAAATCTTCAGTATTTTTAAAATATACAGTGCATTAAATTTAATTAACTTTGACTTTGGTGACGGGACTTACACATTTATCACTTAGAAATACATTGAGTAAATAGTTAACTGAAATCAATGATTCATTAAACAATAATAATCAGTCTATTTAAATGTATCAGTAAGGGGTGCTAACCAATAACTCTACTTTAAAGGACCGATATTGTAAACCCAAAGGCCATTAATAATTATTATATATAATAATTATGATATTTAAAGAGAACAAATATTTTTATTGTATGTACAAAAGAGCTATAGTGATCGGTCGTGTGTCTGTAGCATGCTCGAATCCAAAAATATATATAACTCATATACTTGGATGTATGTATTTCGCTCGGTCGGTCGTAAGATGTGAGTTTGTGACCGCAACTCCACTTAAGGTACCTGGCCGATTTTAATAAAAATTTGATATATAATATAATCTCCACGCCCATGAAGTTCCTGTCGCATTTTAAACCCAATCGTCTGTACAGGGCCGGAGTTATAGGGCCCCAAAAATTAGAACTCTCCTCATACACAATTATACTAATAGCCTAAATATACACATATATAGTTTGAATTATGAACGTTGCCGAAAATTAGTAATATTATTAAGCATTTATTCAGGGGTCCTGATGATGAATCAATAAATAAATACATGTTTAAAATTAGTTTAGCTGTCATGTCGAATTTAAATTAATTGGTAAAAGCAGTAATACTTTACAGCCAATCAAATACATATCTTGTGCAGAACTTCAACTATGTATACTTACTATTACCATCGAAAATAATTATTATCAAAATAATCGTTTTTAACGCGCTTTGAAGTTGATAAAATGCAAATTTCCATATAACTCAAAAACGGTGCATCGAATCGAGCCGCCGTTAACGGATTTGAGTTCCCCGATATTTAATTACTCCAAAAACTTAGTTTCAGCCGGTTTGAAAAGAAAAATTTTTTTGACACATTTCACGGAATTTTTTTAACTTGATTTTTTTTTCAAACTTTGCGAATTTTTTCCGACCAAACCATAAAAGATAGAGAGTTGAAATTTGGACAGTCAAACAACCTATATTTAGTGTATATTGTCAAATTTTTTCAACTTAATTGGAATATTATTACGACCTCCACAGCAAACCGCGGGAAAAAACAGTGAAAATCGTCGATTTTCGCAAAAACGGCAAGGGGTACCCCTTGACATTTTTTTCGAAAAAAAATCGCATAATTATTTTTGAGTTTGACATATATTTAGATTAATTTGAGTACGCTGATTCCAAAAATGGTAATTAAAGTGGTGAAAGACCGTTAGAAATTGCTGTTAGCGCGGTTTGAAGTTGGGAAAATGCAAATTTCCATATAACTCGAAAACGGTGCATCGTATCGAGCCGCCGTTAACAGATTTGAGTTCCCCGATATTTAATTACTCTAGAAACTTAGTTTCAGCCGGTTTGAAAAGAAAAATTTTTTTTGACACATTTCACGGAATTTTTTTAACTTGATTTTTTTTTCAAACTTTGCGAATTTTTTCCGACCAAACCATAAAAGATAGAGAGTTGAAATTTGGACAGTCAAACAACCTATATTTAGTGTATATTGTCAAATTTTTTCAACTTAATTGGAATATTATTACGACCTCCACAGCAAACCGCGGGAAAAAACAGTGAAAATCGTCGATTTTCGCAAAAACGGCAAGAGGTACCCCTTGACATTTTTTTCGAAAAAAAATCGCATAATTATTTTTGAGTTTGACATATATTTAGATTAATTTGAGTACGCTGATTCCAAAAATGGTAATTAAAGTGGTGAAAGACCGTTAGAAATTGCTGTTAGCGCGGTTTGAAGTTGGGAAAATGCAAATTTCCATATAACTCGAAAACGGTGCATCGTATCGAGCCGCCGTTAACAGATTTGAGTTCCCCGATATTTAATTACTCTAGAAACTTAGTTTCAGCCGGTTTGAAAAGAAAAATTTTTTTTGACACATTTCACGGAATTTTTTTAACTTGATTTTTTTTTCAAACTTTGCGAATTTTTTCCGACCAAACCATAAAAGATAGAGAGTTGAAATTTGGACAGTCAAACAACCTATATTTAGTGTATATTGTCAAATTTTTTCAACTTAATTGGAATATTATTACGACCTCCACAGCAAACCGCGGGAAAAAACAGTGAAAATCGTCGATTTTCGCAAAAACGGCAAGGGGTACCCCTTGACATTTTTTTCGAAAAAAAATCGCATAATTATTTTTGAGTTTGACATATATTTAGATTAATTTGAGTACGCTGATTCCAAAAATGGTAATTAAAGTGGTGAAAGACCGTTAGAAATTGCTGTTAGCGCGGTTTGAAGTTGGGAAAATGCAAATTTCCATATAACTCGAAAACGGTGCATCGTATCGAGCCGCCGTTAACAGATTTGAGTTCCCCGATATTTAATTACTCTAGAAACTTAGTTTCAGCCGGTTTGAAAAGAAAAATTTTTTTTGACACATTTCACGGAATTTTTTTAACTTGATTTTTTTTTCAAACTTTGCGAATTTTTTCCGACCAAACCATAAAAGATAGAGAGTTGAAATTTGGACAGTCAAACAACCTATATTTAGTGTATATTGTCAAATTTTTTCAACTTAATTGGAATATTATTACGACCTCCACAGCAAACCGCGGGAAAAAACAGTGAAAATCGTCGATTTTCGCAAAAACGGCAAGGGGTACCCCTTGACATTTTTTTCGAAAAAAAATCGCATAATTATTTTTGAGTTTGACATATATTTAGATTAATTTGAGTACGCTGATTCCAAAAATGGTAATTAAAGTGGTGAAAGACCGTTAGAAATTGCTGTTAGCGCGGTTTGAAGTTGGGAAAATGCAAATTTCCATATAACTCGAAAACGGTGCATCGTATCGAGCCGCCGTTAACAGATTTGAGTTCCCCGATATTTAATTACTCTAGAAACTTAGTTTCAGCCGGTTTGAAAAGAAAAAATTTTTTTGACACATTTCACGGAATTTTTTTAACTTGATTTTTTTTTCAAACTTTGCGAATTTTTTCCGACCAAACCATAAAAGATAGAGAGTTGAAATTTGGACAGTCAAACAACCTATATTTAGTGTATATTGTCAAATTTTTTCAACTTAATTGGAATATTATTACGACCTCCACAGCAAACCGCGGGAAAAAACAGTGAAAATCGTCGATTTTCGCAAAAACGGCAAGGGGTACCCCTTGACATTTTTTTCGAAAAAAAATCGCATAATTATTTTTGAGTTTGACATATATTTAGATTAATTTGAGTACGCTGATTCCAAAAATGGTAATTAAAGTGGTGAAAGACCGTTAGAAATTGCTGTTAGCGCGGTTTGAAGTTGGGAAAATGCAAATTTCCATATAACTCGAAAACGGTGCATCGTATCGAGCCGCCGTTAACAGATTTGAGTTCCCCGATATTTAATTACTCTAGAAACTTAGTTTCAGCCGGTTTGAAAAGAAAAATTTTTTTTGACACATTTCACGGAATTTTTTTAACTTGATTTTTTTTTCAAACTTTGCGAATTTTTTCCGACCAAACCATAAAAGATAGAGAGTTGAAATTTGGACAGTCAAACAACCTATATTTAGTGTATATTGTCAAATTTTTTCAACTTAATTGGAATATTATTACGACCTCCACAGCAAACCGCGGGAAAAAACAGTGAAAATCGTCGATTTTCGCAAAAACGGCAAGGGGTACCCCTTGACATTTTTTTCGAAAAAAAATCGCATAATTATTTTTGAGTTTGACATATATTTAGATTAATTTGAGTACGCTGATTCCAAAAATGGTAATTAAAGTGGTGAAAGACCGTTAGAAATTGCTGTTAGCGCGGTTTGAAGTTGGGAAAATGCAAATTTCCATATAACTCGAAAACGGTGCATCGTATCGAGCCGCCGTTAACAGATTTGAGTTCCCCGATATTTAATTACTCTAGAAACTTAGTTTCAGCCGGTTTGAAAAGAAAAATTTTTTTTGACACATTTCACGGAATTTTTTTAACTTGATTTTTTTTTCAAACTTTGCGAATTTTTTCCGACCAAACCATAAAAGATAGAGAGTTGAAATTTGGACAGTCAAACAACCTATATTTAGTGTATATTGTCAAATTTTTTCAACTTAATTGGAATATTATTACGACCTCCACAGCAAACCGCGGGAAAAAACAGTGAAAATCGTCGATTTTCGCAAAAACGGCAAGGGGTACCCCTTGACATTTTTTTCGAAAAAAAATCGCATAATTATTTTTGAGTTTGACATATATTTAGATTAATTTGAGTACGCTGATTCCAAAAATGGTAATTAAAGTGGTGAAAGACCGTTAGAAATTGCTGTTAGCGCGGTTTGAAGTTGGGAAAATGCAAATTTCCATATAACTCGAAAACGGTGCATCGTATCGAGCCGCCGTTAACAGATTTGAGTTCCCCGATATTTAATTACTCTAGAAACTTAGTTTCAGCCGGTTTGAAAAGAAAATTTTTTTTTGACACATTTCACGGAATTTTTTTAACTTGATTTTTTTTTCAAACTTTGCGAATTTTTTCCGACCAAACCATAAAAGATAGAGAGTTGAAATTTGGACAGTCAAACAACCTATATTTAGTGTATATTGTCAAATTTTTTCAACTTAATTGGAATATTATTACGACCTCCACAGCAAACCGCGGGAAAAAACAGTGAAAATCGTCGATTTTCGCAAAAACGGCAAGGGGTACCCCTTGACATTTTTTTCGAAAAAAAATCGCATAATTATTTTTGAGTTTGACATATATTTAGATTAATTTGAGTACGCTGATTCCAAAAATGGTAATTAAAGTGGTGAAAGACCGTTAGAAATTGCTGTTAGCGCGGTTTGAAGTTGGGAAAATGCAAATTTCCATATAACTCGAAAACGGTGCATCGTATCGAGCCGCCGTTAACAGATTTGAGTTCCCCGATATTTAATTACTCTAGAAACTTAGTTTCAGCCGGTTTGAAAAGAAAATTTTTTTTTGACACATTTCACGGAATTTTTTTAACTTGATTTTTTTTTCAAACTTTGCGAATTTTTTCCGACCAAACCATAAAAGATAGAGAGTTGAAATTTGGACAGTCAAACAACCTATATTTAGTGTATATTGTCAAATTTTTTCAACTTAATTGGAATATTATTACGACCTCCACAGCAAACCGCGGGAAAAAACAGTGAAAATCGTCGATTTTCGCAAAAACGGCAAGGGGTACCCCTTGACATTTTTTTCGAAAAAAAATCGCATAATTATTTTTGAGTTTGACATATATTTAGATTAATTTGAGTACGCTGATTCCAAAAATGGTAATTAAAGTGGTGAAAGACCGTTAGAAATTGCTGTTAGCGCGGTTTGAAGTTGGGAAAATGCAAATTTCCATATAACTCGAAAACGGTGCATCGTATCGAGCCGCCGTTAACAGATTTGAGTTCCCCGATATTTAATTACTCTAGAAACTTAGTTTCAGCCGGTTTGAAAAGAAATTTTTTTTTTGACACATTTCACGGAATTTTTTTAACTTGATTTTTTTTTCAAACTTTGCGAATTTTTTCCGACCAAACCATAAAAGATAGAGAGTTGAAATTTGGACAGTCAAACAACCTATATTTAGTGTATATTGTCAAATTTTTTCAACTTAATTGGAATATTATTACGACCTCCACAGCAAACCGCGGGAAAAAACAGTGAAAATCGTCGATTTTCGCAAAAACGGCAAGGGGTACCCCTTGACATTTTTTTCGAAAAAAAATCGCATAATTATTTTTGAGTTTGACATATATTTAGATTAATTTGAGTACGCTGATTCCAAAAATGGTAATTAAAGTGGTGAAAGACCGTTAGAAATTGCTGTTAGCGCGGTTTGAAGTTGGGAAAATGCAAATTTCCATATAACTCGAAAACGGTGCATCGTATCGAGCCGCCGTTAACAGATTTGAGTTCCCCGATATTTAATTACTCTAGAAACTTAGTTTCAGCCGGTTTGAAAAGAAAATTTTTTTTTGACACATTTCACGGAATTTTTTTAACTTGATTTTTTTTTCAAACTTTGCGAATTTTTTCCGACCAAACCATAAAAGATAGAGAGTTGAAATTTGGACAGTCAAACAACCTATATTTAGTGTATATTGTCAAATTTTTTCAACTTAATTGGAATATTATTACGACCTCCACAGCAAACCGCGGGAAAAAACAGTGAAAATCGTCGATTTTCGCAAAAACGGCATTTTTTTCGAAAAAAAATCGCATAATTATTTTTGAGTTTGACATATATTTAGATTAATTTGAGTACGCTGATTCCAAAAATGGTAATTAAAGTGGTGAAAGACCGTTAGAAATTGCTGTTAGCGCGGTTTGAAGTTGGGAAAATGCAAATTTCCATATAACTCGAAAACGGTGCATCGTATCGAGCCGCCGTTAACAGATTTGAGTTCCCCGATATTTAATTACTCTAGAAACTTAGTTTCAGCCGGTTTGAAAAGAAAATTTTTTTTTGACACATTTCACGGAATTTTTTTAACTTGATTTTTTTTTCAAACTTTGCGAATTTTTTCCGACCAAACCATAAAAGATAGAGAGTTGAAATTTGGACAGTCAAACAACCTATATTTAGTGTATATTGTCAAATTTTTTCAACTTAATTGGAATATTATTACGACCTCCACAGCAAACCGCGGGAAAAAACAGTGAAAATCGTCGATTTTCGCAAAAACGGCAAGGGGTACCCCTTGACATTTTTTTCGAAAAAAAATCGCATAATTATTTTTGAGTTTGACATATATTTAGATTAATTTGAGTACGCTGATTCCAAAAATGGTAATTAAAGTGGTGAAAGACCGTTAGAAATTGCTGTTAGCGCGGTTTGAAGTTGGGAAAATGCAAATTTCCATATAACTCGAAAACGGTGCATCGTATCGAGCCGCCGTTAACAGATTTGAGTTCCCCGATATTTAATTACTCTAGAAACTTAGTTTCAGCCGGTTTGAAAAGAAAATTTTTTTTTGACACATTTCACGGAATTTTTTTAACTTGATTTTTTTTTCAAACTTTGCGAATTTTTTCCGACCAAACCATAAAAGATAGAGAGTTGAAATTTGGACAGTCAAACAACCTATATTTAGTGTATATTGTCAAATTTTTTCAACTTAATTGGAATATTATTACGACCTCCACAGCAAACCGCGGGAAAAAACAGTGAAAATCGTCGATTTTCGCAAAAACGGCAAGGGGTACCCCTTGACATTTTTTTCGAAAAAAAATCGCATAATTATTTTTGAGTTTGACATATATTTAGATTAATTTGAGTACGCTGATTCCAAAAATGGTAATTAAAGTGGTGAAAGACCGTTAGAAATTGCTGTTAGCGCGGTTTGAAGTTGGGAAAATGCAAATTTCCATATAACTCGAAAACGGTGCATCGTATCGAGCCGCCGTTAACAGATTTGAGTTCCCCGATATTTAATTACTCTAGAAACTTAGTTTCAGCCGGTTTGAAAAGAAAATTTTTTTTTGACACATTTCACGGAATTTTTTTAACTTGATTTTTTTTTCAAACTTTGCGAATTTTTTCCGACCAAACCATAAAAGATAGAGAGTTGAAATTTGGACAGTCAAACAACCTATATTTAGTGTATATTGTCAAATTTTTTCAACTTAATTGGAATATTATTACGACCTCCACAGCAAACCGCGGGAAAAAACAGTGAAAATCGTCGATTTTCGCAAAAACGGCAAGGGGTACCCCTTGACATTTTTTTCGAAAAAAAATCGCATAATTATTTTTGAGTTTGACATATATTTAGATTAATTTGAGTACGCTGATTCCAAAAATGGTAATTAAAGTGGTGAAAGACCGTTAGAAATTGCTGTTAGCGCGGTTTGAAGTTGGGAAAATGCAAATTTCCATATAACTCGAAAACGGTGCATCGTATCGAGCCGCCGTTAACAGATTTGAGTTCCCCGATATTTAATTACTCTAGAAACTTAGTTTCAGCCGGTTTGAAAAGAAAATTTTTTTTTGACACATTTCACGGAATTTTTTTAACTTGATTTTTTTTTCAAACTTTGCGAATTTTTTCCGACCAAACCATAAAAGATAGAGAGTTGAAATTTGGACAGTCAAACAACCTATATTTAGTGTATATTGTCAAATTTTTTCAACTTAATTGGAATATTATTACGACCTCCACAGCAAACCGCGGGAAAAAACAGTGAAAATCGTCGATTTTCGCAAAAACGGCAAGGGGTACCCCTTGACATTTTTTTCGAAAAAAAATCGCATAATTATTTTTGAGTTTGACATATATTTAGATTAATTTGAGTACGCTGATTCCAAAAATGGTAATTAAAGTGGTGAAAGACCGTTAGAAATTGCTGTTAGCGCGGTTTGAAGTTGGGAAAATGCAAATTTCCATATAACTCGAAAACGGTGCATCGTATCGAGCCGCCGTTAACAGATTTGAGTTCCCCGATATTTAATTACTCTAGAAACTTAGTTTCAGCCGGTTTGAAAAGAAAATTTTTTTTTGACACATTTCACGGAATTTTTTTAACTTGATTTTTTTTTCAAACTTTGCGAATTTTTTCCGACCAAACCATAAAAGATAGAGAGTTGAAATTTGGACAGTCAAACAACCTATATTTAGTGTATATTGTCAAATTTTTTCAACTTAATTGGAATATTATTACGACCTCCACAGCAAACCGCGGGAAAAAACAGTGAAAATCGTCGATTTTCGCAAAAACGGCAAGGGGTACCCCTTGACATTTTTTTCGAAAAAAAATCGCATAATTATTTTTGAGTTTGACATATATTTAGATTAATTTGAGTACGCTGATTCCAAAAATGGTAATTAAAGTGGTGAAAGACCGTTAGAAATTGCTGTTAGCGCGGTTTGAAGTTGGGAAAATGCAAATTTCCATATAACTCGAAAACGGTGCATCGTATCGAGCCGCCGTTAACAGATTTGAGTTCCCCGATATTTAATTACTCTAGAAACTTAGTTTCAGCCGGTTTGAAAAGAAAATTTTTTTTTGACACATTTCACGGAATTTTTTTAACTTGATTTTTTTTTCAAACTTTGCGAATTTTTTCCGACCAAACCATAAAAGATAGAGAGTTGAAATTTGGACAGTCAAACAACCTATATTTAGTGTATATTGTCAAATTTTTTCAACTTAATTGGAATATTATTACGACCTCCACAGCAAACCGCGGGAAAAAACAGTGAAAATCGTCGATTTTCGCAAAAACGGCAAGGGGTACCCCTTGACATTTTTTTCGAAAAAAAATCGCATAATTATTTTTGAGTTTGACATATATTTAGATTAATTTGAGTACGCTGATTCCAAAAATGGTAATTAAAGTGGTGAAAGACCGTTAGAAATTGCTGTTAGCGCGGTTTGAAGTTGGGAAAATGCAAATTTCCATATAACTCGAAAACGGTGCATCGTATCGAGCCGCCGTTAACAGATTTGAGTTCCCCGATATTTAATTACTCTAGAAACTTAGTTTCAGCCGGTTTGAAAAGAAAATTTTTTTTTGACACATTTCACGGAATTTTTTTAACTTGATTTTTTTTTCAAACTTTGCGAATTTTTTCCGACCAAACCATAAAAGATAGAGAGTTGAAATTTGGACAGTCAAACAACCTATATTTAGTGTATATTGTCAAATTTTTTCAACTTAATTGGAATATTATTACGACCTCCACAGCAAACCGCGGGAAAAAACAGTGAAAATCGTCGATTTTCGCAAAAACGGCAAGGGGTACCCCTTGACATTTTTTTCGAAAAAAAATCGCATAATTATTTTTGAGTTTGACATATATTTAGATTAATTTGAGTACGCTGATTCCAAAAATGGTAATTAAAGTGGTGAAAGACCGTTAGAAATTGCTGTTAGCGCGGTTTGAAGTTGGGAAAATGCAAATTTCCATATAACTCGAAAACGGTGCATCGTATCGAGCCGCCGTTAACAGATTTGAGTTCCCCGATATTTAATTACTCTAGAAACTTAGTTTCAGCCGGTTTGAAAAGAAAATTTTTTTTTGACACATTTCACGGAATTTTTTTAACTTGATTTTTTTTTCAAACTTTGCGAATTTTTTCCGACCAAACCATAAAAGATAGAGAGTTGAAATTTGGACAGTCAAACAACCTATATTTAGTGTATATTGTCAAATTTTTTCAACTTAATTGGAATATTATTACGACCTCCACAGCAAACCGCGGGAAAAAACAGTGAAAATCGTCGATTTTCGCAAAAACGGCAAGGGGTACCCCTTGACATTTTTTTCGAAAAAAAATCGCATAATTATTTTTGAGTTTGACATATATTTAGATTAATTTGAGTACGCTGATTCCAAAAAAAAATTTTTTTGACACATTTCACGGAATTTTTTTAACTTTTTGTGTGCATCTTTTATCCCCATTACCATGTTGTTTAAGTTGTTATCTGGCCTTGTTGTTTTCATCAATAATACTAAATATTATTTGTTTGTTAGTAATATCCAAATATAATTTGTTTTGCAATATATAAACTGACTAACATGCTAATGATATAATAATGACTTTATATAGAATCAGATAAATGTATGTATTTCAAATATATTTGGGTTACGTCGGTGTATGTAGTACCTATTCGTTGAACGCATAAGTCGTATAGGATATCATTTTTTGTGTTCATTCCAAATATCTGTTGTGCATATTCTACCATGAAGAGCAGGATTACATTAATTATTATACTTAACGCATTATTATCCCTGAATCAAACTAAAGCTGTAAGTTCTCATTTATTTTCACTATACTAGCGGATACTAATTATAATTAACATTTTTTTATCAATAAAATAATAGTTACTGTAAGAATAAGAACCCTATTTACGTCGGACGTGTAACTGATGGTTACTGTTCACAAATTCACCATTTACGTCGGACGTTCTTATGTGAACATGTAACTGATGGTTACTGTTCACGAGTTCGCCATTTTGAGTGTGAATTTATTTAAATAAAACATTAATTAAATCTCAGAGTTGTATTAATAAAATTTAAACGTATCTAACAAAAGGTTTAGGTAGATTGAACAAATTATAAAAATACTTTACAGACAAAATGATTTAAAACAAATAGAATTATATTCTCGTTTGACTATTTGACAAATTGCTTAATTTTCAAGATTAATTCTAATTTAGTTTAAATAAAAGGTCTTTAACCAATACATAATATTATGAATTGTATTAAAAATCAACGCGATGTTAGTTTGATTTAGATGTATGAGTTTTGTAAGAACTGAACATATAACGAACATCGCTTGTTATTTTAACTTTGTTACTTTAGACACTGAGAGTAATATATAGCAGAGTGGAGGCTATGGAAGTATCCAAAGAGTCAAAAGTGCAGGTGCTGTCTTGCCATATAGTACCTTATAATAATTCATATTTCCAAGGAGAAATTGAAATACTACAAGATGTGGTCAGCAGCAAAGTGAAGGTTAGATTGCTACTCATATGCAAATATCCTTATAAAAATAATAATACATACATATATTTATATATATATATATATATATATATATATATATATATATATATATATATATATATATATATATATATATATGGGGTTTGCCATTTCGTAATTTGTGCCTTCTACTCCTCTGAAGGTACCGGAGCGATTCACTCCAAATTTGGTACACATATTATTTGGCATCCCATTTGAATTCGCTCGCAGTATAAATCCAATCGCCCGTATACTTCCCGAGTTATAGGGCCCCAAAATTTGGAGCTCCCCTTAATACTGCCTTTATAAAAATAATTAAAACACTTAAAAATTCTACTAAAAACTCTAAGATATTTTATATCTACAAGATTTTTTCATTTTGTTAACCCAAAGCCCGAAAAAAATTAAATTAAATATTATAATTTTGAATTTTAAAATTTGCAATAAAATTTTATTTTTTATCAATTTAATCTAAATTTGGTACACATATTATTTGGAATCCCATTTGAATCCGCTCACAGTATAAATCGTTACTGCTTTGGACTTTGCCAACCGAATAAAACAAATTATGTTTTATATATTTTAGATAGTTATTGAAGTATTTAGATGTTTGGTTGGGGAAGCACCAGACACATGTGAATTTCTCATAAAATTGAAGCCAGCGAACGCATGTTTGTTAATTAATGCTGAGAACACGGCATGGAATGCTATTACAGATGCATTTACCCCAAAATTAAGGTGTCCATTGAAAAAGGTAATTATAGTTATTCTATAAAAATCGAATTCTTGTTTCTAAAATTGATCTCTACAGTATTAATTTGGAAATATCCCAAGCGCATTTGGTTACTGTATCTAGAAATTTCAATATCTTTTACTTTTACATACGAGATAGTAAAAAGAAAGCAACAGTATACTAGCACTTCCAGTTAATATATTATCATCAACTGTTCTCAAATTTTAGGGTAAATATGTAGCAGATAAAATTACATTCGACGCAAATAAGTGGAACATATTTCCGTTGGATAATTTTCACTTCAAAGTAAACTCCAAAATATACGAAGGAGATCTATTATCACTGGGACTCATCACACAAGCTCGTTTTATTCGTGTGCACTAAATTAATACAGAAATAATAAATAATATATACAGGACAATGCACATGGGTACAAAACATATTTTTAATTGTATCTATTATATAAAAACATATTGTGTAATTGTTTCTAAGTTATAAAAAGATGTTCTAAAATTGTAACTTTATTTTAACCATTTCTTTTCCTGACAACACCCGTTTTATATACTAATAACTTGCTGTACAAAGTACAGAGTTATAGAGCATTAAGGCGAGCTCCAAACTTTGGGGCCCAATAACTCGGAAAGTATACAAGTGATTAGATTTAAACTGCGAGCGGATTCAAATTGGGATACCATATAATATGTGTACCAAATTTGGTGTTAATCGCTCTGGTACCTTCAGAGCAGTTGAGGGCACAAATTTGGACTTACGAGCGATGTAGTACAGAGTTATAGAGCATTAAGGCGAGCTCCAAACTTTGGGGCTCAATAACTCGGAAAGTATACGAGTGATTGGATTTAAACTGCGAGCGGATTCAAATGGGATACCATATAATATGTGTACCAAATTTGGTGGGAATCGCTCTGGTACCTTCAGAGCAGTTGAGGGCACAAATTTGGACTTACGAACGATGTAGTACAGAGTTATAGAGCATTAAGGCGAGCTCCAAACTTTGGGGCCCAATAACTCGGAAAATATACAAGTGATTGGATTTAAACTGCGAGCGGATTCAAATGGGATACCATATAATATGTGTACCAAATTTGGTGGGAATCGCTCTGAGCAAACAAAAGAATATTAAAAAAAAAGTTAGACAAATATGTAGTGTTGGTTACTATGGAGGACGACAAAAGCACGACTTGACACTTCAACAAAAAGGATACGTGAATTAAAGGATATAAAGCAATATGTTGTATATGTGTACAAAGGGTGCTATTTAGAAACAATTGACATTGATTCGAATTGAGAAAATGTGGGCCGCTGCCAATTTGCACCATGTCCAATGAGTGACGATGGGGCTCAATTTTGTATACTACAATGTTGGCGTCACTCAGATTGTACCCGGTTACTTTTTGATGATGGAAGGAAGACAAATGGAAAACCCGGGGGAGGACAACGCGGAAAATCTTGTCACGATACTCGTGATGGTCGGCGTCGTGGTGGCGTTCCTGGCATTCAGCAGCTATTTTGGTATTTGGTGGCGAGATATTTACTATCTAAATATATATGGTAAGCAATGGGTATTAGCAAGGAGCAGCAAATCCAGCCCGAATTAGATGCGATAGTTATTATGTGCAACAATGTTTTTTCTTGTCTAGCGAAGCTAATACTGCTGCCCAACTAGTTCGATGAGTAGAGACTGCCTCTGACTGGCAATTATTTCATTGAGGTGTAGGCAAGGTAGAACGCCATCACACACGTGACGAGTTTGCTGAACGCTGCGTTAACGGTGATAATGTATACGTTGGTTATGTGTGAAGCAGCCATCTGCTTCATTTTGGCGTCGACGCACGGTGTATTGCAGATGGGGGATATGTCAGTTTGACATATCCCTCTTCTACAAAACACCGTGCGTCGACGCCAAAGTGAAGCAATAGCTTCTTCACACATAACAAACGTATACATTATCACCGTTGTCGCAGCGTTTGGCAAACTCGTCACGTGTGTGATGGCGTTCTACCTTGCCTACACCTCAAAGAAATAATTGCCTATGGACAATGGACCGTGTCAAATATGGATGTGCTGTTTGGCATATCTGCAATATCCTGCTGACTGTGTCTGTCTGTGAAATTACTAATGTCGCAGTGGCCGTGGACTGTTTTGTTTTGGTTATTGCGTTCTCTGGGGCCACTCTTTTTGTAATGTCTAACTTTTTGTACGTATTTAATTCACTTGTACATCATTAAATAACCACCAAGCAAGAATTATTATTATTTGTGTTAGAATTTAAGTTTTGCTGCGCGTCCACATCTAGTATCTGTATATATATATATATATATATATATATATATATATATATATTATCGTATATATATCGTAGTTGGACCAGATTGCTTCCATTTTGGCACTTTGAGCACAAGTGCATTCACCACTATAATTACCATTCAGTTGAATATATATATATGACTAGGGTCACCCGTGGGTACCATGTGCCCATATGGTATACAGTACATAGGTCAGTTTTGACTGATGGCGAATTTTCATGACATGACAATAATAATTACACGGTTGTATGGTACAACTGGCCATAAGTGTTGTATCATTAAGTTGTATCCTTAATTGTATTACACAAAATACAGGATTATAAATTTACTTACGATTGCTGTTTATTATTTGAATCGATGATTCAAAAAATATGTATTACAAACCCTTTTTACACAACATTTTTAATGATTTGATTCATTATTGTTTTTGAATTAAATAATCAGGCTAGATTTTTGAATTTTGCAGTATTAAACTGATGCAGTGTCACAACGGCAGTTTTAAAAGTGATGATAATTAGTTATATGCTAAAATACAATGGATTGTGTCATCAAAAATAAAAGAATAAAATTGCCAACCAAACATGTTTCTAAATATGTTTGAATTTATTTCTCTAATAATTAGAATTATAAATTTACTTCCTTGCAGTTATTATAATTTGACGAACTATAAAATCTTACCGCAACTCATATTTTCAAAAATCACTGCATCTTGGCCATTTTGAAGTGAAAAATATTAACTATGAATTAAAATAAATGTACAGAAACACGTATTTGCTAAAAATATATGCTAATTAGGCAATAATATGCACTTATTGCATATTATATACTTAAAAATTGAAATTATAGCATGTTACTCCCCTTAAACTTAAGATTAAACTTTGAATTGAAGAATTATCACACAAAAACCAATTTTGACTGATTTCATTCTGACGTTTGATTCGTTTTTGTTTATTTCAAAGCAGACTGAGCCTTCTGAATCGTAGTGATTGTTTTATTTCAGTATAAACTATTTGATTATTTTTTATAACACTATTAACAGTCGCCATGGTGCAGTGGCGGTCGTGAGTTCGATCCCCGTCTATGCCAATCTGCATTTTTACAAAAAAAAGCGTTCTACACATACACACTCACTCACATACACACATTATATTATATTAATGATATTGTGATGGGGTTTTCAATACCCAAAGAAGGGGACGTGGCAGGGGAAATAGTGACATTCGATTCAGGGAAGGTCAAAACGTGTATATCCGTTGAAATCTCGAGTTTGAAATTTTTCATGATTACAATACCCTGTAAAAGAAAGTAAAAAGTGTAATTCTAAATATATTTAAAGCATAAAATTAAAGTTATTATATGTAGTGTTGGTTACTTCTAAGGTAACTATGGAGAACAACAACAGCCTGGATTTGACACGTCAACAAAAAGGATACGTGAATTAAAGGATATAAAGAAATATGTTGCTATTTAGAAACAATTGACATCGATTGAAAAAATGTGGGCCGCTGCCAATTTGCACCATGTCCAATGCGTGACGATGGGGCTCAATTTTGTATACTATAATATTGGCATCAGTCAAATTGTATCCGGTTACTTCTTGATGATGGAACGAAGTCAAATGGTAAACCCGCAGGAGGACAACGCGGAACAACTGTTTACGTTACTCGTGATGGTAGGCGTCGTGGTGGCATTCCTGGCATTCAGCGGCTTTTTTGGTATTTGGCGGCGAGACGTTTACTATCTAAATATATATGGTAAGTGGTTTAGCAAGTAGCAGCAAATCCAGCAAAATATTGTTTTGAAAGCTTTCTGCTTCTTTGTTCTTGGGCTGGTGACGATTATCGTACCGACCTATTTCTACATGGACCTGCGAAGATCTCACGCAAACATACGAAAAGAAATTAAGCTCACGTTTGCGAAATACAATGCAAACCCGAAAAATAGTACAGGGGTCGACGAAATACAGAATCAGCTGAAGTGCTGTGGCGCCCTCAGTTACAAGGACGCTATATTATGTACGTTCGTCTGAATAAGTATAGTTATTGTTGCAATAATGTTTTTGTCTAGCGGGGAACTTGCTGCTGCCGACCTGCTGTCCAAGTCATTCGACAAAAAGAGACTGCCCCTTTGTCCTACCATCTCCTTTCTACAAAATATCGTGCATCGACGCCAAAATGAAGCAGTTGGCTGCTTCACACATAACCAATGTATTCATTTTCACCGTTGTCGCAGCGTGTGGCAAACTTGTCACGTGTGTGATGGCGTTCTACCTTGCCTTCACGTCCAAAAAATAATTGCCTATGGATCAAGCTCTAAAATATAGATAATGCTGAACCTTTACTTTCTTTCTTCCATATTATGTAATTTGACGGTGTATCTGTTATATGTGTGATACAACAACAAAGATAAGATGGACATGTGATGGCTGGCCAGGAAAATGATTAGCATAGCATTTCATTAACGATTATTATTATTATTGTAATTAATAAAATGCAATTTTGCAATTGAAACAACTGTTCACATGATTGGTTGGCACTGTTCATCATAGCTGTTTAAATTGAAGAACCAGCTGTACATTGCTGCACATTCAATTCAAAGTTGATCAAATCTGCTGAATTTTGAACCAAATAGTATTTTTATTTATTAAAAGAAAGTTTGCGGGATCATATCGTATTGGGTGTTCCGTTTTGGGGTTCAAATGGAACTTATAATCCATTAGAAGTGTAGCCAATCCAACTTTGGTTTGGAGTAAACCAAAACGCATACCTATAAATGAAATATGTGGACACATTTCAAATTATATTTTTAAATAATATAAAGGCTATTTGCAAAATGAAGGAACTAAACTTACCTATACAATTTCTTGGCCCTTCACCAAATGGCATATATGTATATGGGTTTCTTTGAACCCTTTCGCTTTCGGCAAATCGTTCTGGATCAAATTTCATCGGTTCAGGATAATACTCGGGATCCCTATGAATACCCATTACCGGAATAAAAACCATTGTTCCTTTCTCAATTGTTAGATTTGTGTTCGGTACTTGATAATCGTTTGAACATTTTCGATTTAATAACGGGGCAATTGGATGTTTACGTAATGTTTCTGTAACATACGTAATAATATGTAATATAATAATGTAATATTATTTCGGGTCAGAAAAATTCACACAGGACATTCGTATGTTCTATTTATTCACTATATTCATGTCATAAATGTATGAAAAGTATTAAAGACGCTAAAAATTCGTCAATGTGTTCTAACTTCGTTGACTCTAAACCCATTTTTAACATTTTTGTATTTCGGCAAAAGTTTATAGAAAAGTTCCCACTTTGTGCTTTTTATTTTTTCAATTGTCAATTAGCAAATAAGTGTTTTTACTTTCTTTTACAAAGTAATAAGTAAGTCTTGTAATCATGAAAACATTCGAACTCGAGATTTCAACGGATATACACGTTTTGACCCTCCTTGAATCGAATGTGACTATTTTCAGAATGACGTCTGTGTGTCTGTCTGTAAACGGTCTAGAGCAAATACTGTCAAACACGTTAAATTGTGAAACTTTAAACTTAAGAAACCGGAAGTGCATTTTTTGTTCTATTTTCAATATCACTAAAACGGCTGCACTTATGGCAAAATTAGTTATATTCATAATGATAGATATTAATATTTCACACCATTTTTGTTTTAAAAGTTTCTACAAAAAATGTACCAGTTACGAGAAAACTGCTACGGAAAATCTTAAATATCTTATTTGCATATAGTTTAATCAATCATATTATGATTTGTGCCTGTCAATATTTTGATTTTTCTAGTAAAAACTACGTAAAAGAAAGTCGAGTGCAGGCCACTCCAGCTTTTTTAATACACCCTTAATTAAAATATGTATAACTCTTTAATTTATTTAATCGCCTGAAATTTGATAACACAAGGTTTTTGGGGTCGCAAATGACGAATCTGGCATCAAAACCGGTCTAAATACAAAATGGCGTCTACAAAGTGAATATTTTATTCACTTTATTCACTTTTATTCTTTAGATACTACACTATTTTGTATACAAAATTGCTGTGGAAGGCCTGTAAACCAAAGAAATATGAAGAGCGTTTACGTCACTTCGAAAATAGTCAGATTCGATTCAGCGATGGTCAAAACGTGCTCTAGAGCGTAAACACACGGACGTCACTCCGAAAATAGTCAGATTCGATTCAAGGAAGGTTGAAATCTCGAGTTCGATTTTTTTCGACTAGAACTCACCTTGTATAACTTGATCCAAATACTTCATATCAACAAACGCATCATAAGTCAATTGTCCGTTATGACTTTTCAAAACTGTCTGGATTTCATTTCTTAATTTATCTTGAATCTGTTGATTTTGAGCAAGCTCGTATAGGGCCCAAGTCATAGTACTTGAAGACGTTTCAAATCCAGCGAAGAAAAACGCGAAAGCTTGAGCAGTCAATTCATTTAAACTAAAACCACCTTCAGTGGTATCGTTTACATTTGCATCCATTTTATCATCTTCAACTGATCGATTATTTTTAAGTCGAATAAGAAGACTCATAAAGTCTTTTCGATCAATATTATTACGTTCACGATAGTCAATAGTTTCTTTGATAGCGTTAGTAAAGAATTCAGTCAATTCTGGCCGAAATATTTTGATTCTAAAGAATTTTAAAGCACCTACAGCAGCAAACTGTAAAATTCTAACCAGACTGTCTCTTAAAGTACTTCCAAATATCATTTTGCCATATTTCCTGAACTCAGATTCTGGATCTTTTAAGCTATTACACTCTAAACCAAATGCGCAAGAACCGATAACATCTGTGGTGAATCTACCTAAAATGTCTTTCATATCCATGGCCTCCGTATCATTAGTGACTTGGGCCATTGTCTCTTTCAGCTGCAATCCGCACGCTAGAAACGTTGGAAACATCATTTTCATTTTGCCAGTTGTAAATGTTGGTGATAGTTTATTCCGTATGTTGCGCCATTTGGTTCCAGCCAACAAGAATAGATTTCCGGTTAACGGTTCATTTTCTTCATCACTGAATATGTCTCTGTCATGAAAACTTTGGAATTCTTTGATTAATATCAATTTTATTAAATCTACATCTAAGGCTATAAATACTGGTTTTGTTAACGTATAAAAACCACCATATTTATAACCACGATTCTTTAGTTCAATGTAATGGTCTTTGACAACGACACCTAAAGGCTGTTTTTGCAGAACTGAAGGCCAAATGTTTCCAAATGGAATTGTTGGATTCAAACAAGGTACACCCCTTTTCTGCCAATACGAGAATTTATATTTGAAATAAATTAGGGCTACAACTATCAATGTTGACAAATATATCAATACGTCTGCGACAGATAGATTAATAGAAATCATCGTTATTCTGTGAATCTAAAATAAATGCAATTATTATTAAAGCTACAAGCTTAACTAACTGGCCATTATTACTTAGTACTCGTTATACGGGGATTAGTAGAATAAGGTTAGGCACAACGCACCTACGCGTTCAGCTCGCCTTATATAAGTAATATATGCGATACGAGCAGCGGTTTTTAATTATTATGGTCTTTTCTTTAACAATTTGGAAAAATCGTATAGATATAAAAAAGTCTTATAAATATTGTAGATTATTTTGAAAAACAACTTTTTTTTTTTAATGCATATTTAAATAAATAAGTACCGAAGAAGCTATAGCATTCGGTCGTGTGTCTGTAGCATTCTTGGATCAAAACATTTCATTAACAAAAAGTGTTTGTCTCGTCGCTCTGAATGTCTGAATTCAAAAATATATATATAACTGGATGTTAGTCGTCGCTCGACCAAATTTGTGCTTTCTACTCTGAAGTTACCAGAGCGATTTACACCAAATTTGCTACACATATTATTTGGTATCCCAATTGAATCCGCTTGCAGTTTAAATCTAATCGCCCGTATACTTCCCGAGTTATAGGGCCCCAAAATTTACAACCCCCCTTAATACTGCCCTTATAAAAATAATTAAAACACTTAAAAATGCTACTAAAAATTCTAAGATATTTTATGTCTAAGATTTTTTCATTTTGTTAACTCAAAGCCCGAAAAAAAAAATTAAATATTATAATTTTGAATTTTAAAATCTGTTTTTTATCAATATAATCTACTAAAAATTGTAAAACTTATTATATCTATAATTATCTATTAACGCATATTTTACCTAAAGGCGAGCTGTACGCGTTGGTGCGTTTTACGCGTACCAAATATTGTTTAAACGAATATTTAAACCGATAAATAGTCATATTCGAAACAGGGAGGTTCAAAACGTGTATTTTCGATATCCGATGACTTACTTATTACTGCGTATATTAAAGTAAAAATTACTTACCTACATCTATTAATGTTAAAATAAAATACTGTTTAAAACTAACAAATGGCACTAATATTTTATTTTCACTTCGGCATTCGGTAAAATGAACTCAAAGTAAATGAACCAACGTCTTTCTAAGTTTTCAATGACTTGGGATTCTGTTACTGACCAGTGTCCATCATTCACTAAGCAATCATGAATTATCTTTTAATTGAAGCTTATAGAACAGTGTTATCAGCAATTTAACATAGTTGACTAATTATATTTTCTTATACGCTATGTATAAAAGAAAGTATTGTGGTCATAACAATTTTAATAATAACGCCTGTGTGTCTGTGAACGCTCTATGAAATTTTAAATTTTCAGGGAAAGAACACCTTCTATTTACTACCCAAATAGAATAAATTAAAAACTGAAAAAGCTATATAACATATGTATTACAAATTAACTATAAGATAATCGAGTGTAGGCCACTTCAGATTATTAATTAGAGATAACATTTTTATCAGTAAATGACATAGCATTCCTAAATAAAAACTAAATTACATAATATACTATTGATTTGGCAGTAACTTATCAGATAGTCAATATTATTTTTAACTCGCTGTACGAAGTGCTAAAGCATTCGGTCGTACATATTCTTTGGTATCCCAATTGAATTCGCTCGCCCGTATACATTTAGGACCCCAACATCTACTGCCCATAGCAAAATAGTTGGAAGATCCAAAATTTCTACAATATATTCTTAGATAGGTCATAGAAACATATTAAGAATTATAATTTTTACTTTCTGTTTCGCTTACGAAGTAATAAGTGTTTGTTCAGGTTCTTCTTCGTTGAATCGTGCTTCAACGAAGTCCGCTCGGTATGTCTTTATCGTGTATCTATATTCATCCGAGTACTCAAGTACTCGGATAAGTATTCGATTCTTGAAAGTACTCGAATACCGAGTATTCGATACTTAAAAGTATTCGATTCTTTTTATCACTAATTAAAATGAACACTAACATATATTTTTATTGGGGGGGAGGGGGTGAATTTGACTGACCTACATTTAGCATAATATACAAAATTAAAAATTATTGTTTTTAATTGTTATGGCTTACGGGTTCACAATTACATACATATAAATTTACATAATAATTAAGGGTTTCTTCTATGTACATTTTTAATTTTTGTTATTGTTATTTTTATATTAATTTTGTTATCATTGACATATTGAGCGAATTGGTCTTCCTTTATTTGTATACCCCAGTCGCAAATAAACACATCACTTCCTAAAGTTGAAACGCATTGTCGCGTTTTCCCTGTAACCACATTTCGCAACTCTAATACACAAGTGTAATAGTGCAACTCGCCACCAAGAATCGGGGATCGCACAACAAAATAAAACATCGAATTATACATACGGTAAAAACAATGTAATCTGCCAACAGCGCTGCTTACAATTAATTCCTCAAGGGACATACTTTGTTTGATTTGCAATGTGAACGCTTCACCAGCCGAATGTGTTAGGTGGGAGTGAGCAGTTTGGTAGTGTTTTGCTAGAGGTTCTACTAAAACTGATTCACAAATGCCACATTTGTCACGGTAGTAGCAATAATACCAAGACAAGATTAATGCTTTTTTGGAAGTGTCTAAATGGGTGCAACCCTTTTCTTTATATCTGCATATTTGTTTATTGTCTGCACAAGTCGAACAAAGCCATTTCTTTTCTTCAGAAGTGAAATAAGCGAGTTCATAAGTAATTATTTTGTTACATTTAAAACATGTCAGCACTTCTACACGTTTATGTGTTCGTTTATCTTTCTTCAATTTAGATTCTTCAATGCAAGAGTTCACAGTTAGTTTAAAACTAGTTCCAGTATATCCCCCTAGGAACTCAATCAAGGTGTTTGTGCTAACAGCCACCGAATCACACTCTTTAATGGCCAAACACCCCTGTGGAGCCACCACACCCAGTTTAGTAAGTTTATTCCTTTTATTAGAAATTTCCAAATTGTAGCTATACTCCTTCATTTTGCTACTATCCCCTATTAATCTAACACAATGGTAAATCTTCTTCGTTTGCAAACACACCTTGGTGTGTATCAAGAATAGAACGTTGAAAGTCATCATTAAATAGTTTTGTGAATATCCTCGTGAGATGTTGTATTGAAAGACTGCTGGGTTGTTCACTACTTGTCCAGGGTGTTTCTCTTTGCAGTGTTGCAAAACGTCCATTTTACGCCCAAACCACTGGCACCTTCGCATTTCGGTCATGAAACACGAGACCTGTTTAAATTGGCACTCAGCTTCATGTGTTTGTATTACACCAAACAAACGTTTCTCCTTGCAACCATGTTTCTCGTATTGGCACGGGAATAGGAACTCTTCTGCCAAGTCTTCATACACTGTATTTCGTAGCACTGGTTGTTGGTTCGGGGCTGAGCAGCGGCCACACACGCTCTTCCCTTCTTTCAGCAACATCACTGGACCAATCGACAGGTACTCACCACAGTAGTCGCACAATAATTTCTTTAGGGTGGAACGTTTGATTTCCATGGTAGCAAATTAAACGGGTTCGGTGTGACAAGATTGATGACTTGGGTTGTCAGTGTTTGTTTTTATAGCCAGATATTTGTTATCAATGATAAGATGAGTGATAATTGTTTATAATGCCAATATGTATCGATTAATTGGTTATCATTTTGAAATATCATGATAGGTGCTTTTGAAGGTGACTGACGGAGACAATATTGCAAAAAGAAAAATGCAATACAAAAAGATGATGCTTGCAATAAGGGTTTCCCGTGAAAGAGATATTAACTTTATTCAACAGACAATATTATTTAAAGCCATATAATGATAAGTTACGCATATATTTCCTCCTATTAATTATAAATAATTATGGAAATCACGTTAATTTTCAAAAATATCACGTGACCAAAGACGCCCCTTGATTGGTCCTTCCATTGTTCGGAACTGTCAAACGCCTGCATGGGAAAACATAAAATGTAGGACACAGCGTGTTTCAGAATGATGAAGCTCGCTCATGCTAATTGCTCATGCATACTTTTTTTTTTTTCAAATGAAAATTTAAATAATATTCATGCCAGTAAGCTACAGTTTTGACTTTGACAGTTCCGAATTTGTGGAGGGAGATGTTTTAGCGGGAAACGAAATATGGCTTTTTAATAATTTATTATAGCTTAATTAATGAATTTAAAAAAAACTAAACATGTCTTCAGTAAGCATTATTTCGATTAAAAATACTTTTAAAACATGCGGGAAACCCCCTGTTACTTAAATTGATTTTATCTTGCATTTTCTAGAACTATCTAATCGATTTAAAATTATTTATTTCGTAATTTTAAACGTGCAAAGTATCAATCGGCATTGTAAGTGGTAGGATTATGAACATTGAGAAATTTATATTGTTTTATCTTAGCGTACGAAGTACAGATGGGCTAAAGTATTCAGGTGCGTCAGTAATAACGGCTCAAAAAATTCCCTCGTCGTCCTAAAATCAAAATGCCTGCACTCAACTTTCTTTTACGCAGTTTTCACTAGATATATATATATATATATATATATATATATATATATATATATATATATATATATATATATGTATATATATATATATATATATATATATAAATGTATGTATATAAATATATATATATATATATATATATATATATATATATATTTATTTATATATATATATATATATATATATATATATATATATATATATATATATATATTGTAATATATAAACATTGTAATGATTGCATTATAAGTTATAAGACTGACTATTGCAATCATTCGCTTACAATGTTATAATTATCTTTTACATTTTATCATTTAAAAATTCATTGATTATAAAAAGGTGTTTTCTATATTCAAACAGCGGTGGTTAACAAAATGTTATCTTTATAATTAAAACTATTCACTGAATAGATACGGCAGGATTTTATTTGCTTATATTAAACTAATCTATAAACAATTGTATAACATTTTTTCAAATTGTGAACTAAAAGGCCATAATAATGAATTACAATTAATTTTAAATTTAACAAGATTAGGTCCAGGCCTTGTAGGAAATATATGCGATGCGAGCAGCGAACTTTACCCTACCACACCGCACTTGCGCATAACATATTAAATTTTGGATTTAGGGCGACGAGACAAGAACTTTTGTAAAATACATTTTTTGATGCTACCGAATGATTTAGCTTTTCTGTATTTCGTACGGCGACCCAAAAAAGTGGAGTTCGTAGTCTGTTTGCCTAATTTTTTAAGCGTGAAAACTCCCCTTCCTCCATAAATCGTTGCATCCCCACCAAAGCGCAAAATGAGTGCTAAAATATTCTATAGATAACATATTTACGGCTTGTTTAGTTGCATTGATAACATTTACCTAAAAGTAAGTACAATTTTACTTGATAATAATTCAAATTATTATATTATTTATACATTTTAGATGCAACAAACATTGTTAAATCCTCGACGATATATAAAAATCGTATTCATAATTTTAGTTTTATTTTATTTTGTTACCTATTTCGATTTTATAAGTTTTAACTACAAGATAATTACAAAGAGAAATAAAACAATTTTGTATTGGAATAAATTTTTCTCCCGAAATGATATGGCACTTGGTTTAGGCCATAAAATATTCGAAAATTGTTCAGTGAATACTTGTTTTACAACCAATAATAAAACTGCAATCGCGGTTGAAGATTTTGATGCAATTGTGTTCCACATGGCTCGATTTTCCAAGAAAAAACATGGTATTCCTTCTAAACGAAGTCTACAACAAAAGTATGTGTTCTACAGCTTGGAATCAGCAGTGAATACTTATTTTGATAATAGTCTCAACAAAAAATTCTACAACTGGACTATGTCGTTTCGAAGAGACTCAGACATATATTTTCCATACGCCGTAGTGTACCAAAAAGAATTAAATTTCAAATTTAACAATAATTTAAATAACCGAACACATAAAGTCGCTTGGTTTGTAAGTAATTGCAATGCGAAAACACGTTTGAATTATGTGAAAGAACTTCAAAAATATATTCCAGTTGATATATATGGAAAATGTGGGAATTATACTTGTCCAAGAGCTGATAGTTGTTATGTAATGTTGGAGAAACAGTATAAATTTTATTTATCATTTGAAAATTCAATGTGCACTGATTATGTAACGGAAAAACTGTTTAATACATTGACTTATAATGTAATTCCTGTGGTTATGGGTGGGGCAAACTATACACAAATTGTGCCCCCTTATTCTTGTATAAATACGAATGATTTTGCTAGTCCTAAAGAGCTTGCGGAATATTTGTGGATGTTAGATAAAAATGAGGATGACTACATTGAGTATTTTAAATGGAAAAATCATTATTACATCCATAATTATGATATCGAATTTGTGCTGTGCCAATTATGTGAATTACTTCATAAACCACTCACTTATACTTGGTATGAAAATGTTAAAGATTGGTTTTATAAACCTAAATGTCATCGATGAGTCTTAAAATTCATTGCTCAATGTGAGAACAATAATTATTTTATTGCGTTATCAAATACTGTTTCGTCTATATAAAATATAGATATTGTTTCTTTAATATTCACCTTATCAATAAATACAAATATAATTTTAAATACGGGAATCTAATATGCAAGAATTCAAATGTATTCACGTAACGAAGAGCATTTAAATAATATTTTGAACCAAAGCTATTAAATAAAACTACCTACTTATATATGAACTAGGGTCACCCGTGGGCACCATGTGCCCATATGGTATACGGAACATAAGTCAGTTTGGGCGGTAGGCGAATTTTCATGTAATTTAATAATAATTACACGGTTTTTCTTCAGTTAGGAATCGTTTGACTATAAAAGTAATACAAATTTCCACATCACAAATAATAATAAAGCAAAAATCTTGTACTTCAATTGCAGTGTCACGGCAGTTTTAAAAGTGATGATAATTAGTTATATGCTAAATAAATAGATAACTTATCAAAGAATTGAACTTGCGTAATATATAATATATATATATATATATATATATATATATATATATATATATATATATATATATATTAATTAATTAAATAAAGCAAATATTGAGCAAATTGCATTTTGAGAATTGGGTTTCCCCTACATTTTACAATTCGCATGGAATCGCATCGCAAAAACTGGGATTCCCCTATTTTCTCTACACCTTAAGAATGAAGTTTATAGGACGTATTAAAAACAAATATAAGGTTCAATAAACTTACAAAAATTATACGAACATATAAATTTTCACTCAAGAAAGTTTTTTTATATTTAAAAATGTGTTATCTGATCGAAGAGAATCGTTTCTAGTTGAAAATTTAGTGAAATATATGATTGGTTATATTTACAATACTTTAAAAAATAAAATGTAACATTTTATAGTTTTTACTTTACAATAATTTAAGAAAATTGTTGCATATATTTAGAAAAGTGTTGTATTATTTAATTAAATTTTATATATATATATATATATATATATATATATATATATATATATATATATATTTTCAAGGTTTTTAATACATATAATTCCGTGCTCTACTCATAAGTCATAAGATAAGTATCCTTAATTATTTGACAACTCACAGTAGTATTTTAGAATGATGTTACATTTAAATGTATTTATGTTATTAAATTATAAATTGTTGTTTACAATTGAATATTAACCATTATTATTACATCTTCACCCATATTTTTTATATGTCTTAACTATTCTTATGAATCGATTAACTTAAAGTTAAAGTAATTTAAAATTATTAACACGGAAATAACCAAAAATGCACCATTCCCTGTGTTGTTAAGTACATACTTAAAAAATATAAAAATTAATTTAATCTTTTAGTGTAAACAGCAAATATTGATTTCACTCATATCTGGTTTTGCGATCAAACAGAATAAATGTCAAACAGGGAAATATTAGAGTATCAAGCATTGGTGGCAGGCATCAATACATTAAGCTCGCTGTATTATCTATTCTGTTGATGTTTTAAGTATTACTTTCTCTTACGAAGTAATAAGTACGTATAGGGATCAAAAAAATTGAACTCTAACACAATCACAGACGTGCAAATGTTGAAGATCAGTGCATTCTTTCAAAGTGAATTTGCAAGTGCTACAATATCGTATATCAAATCATAGACTAATTACCATAGCTAAATAGTTTTGTGATAATGATATAATCTTAATTATTAAAGCGTAACAACACAAGTACTTAATTTATTGTTATTTTATGTATCAATGAATATATTTTACAGAGCAAAAATACATAATTTGACATTTGGTTATCAGTTATATTAGAACGTCCATAAATTGACGGAAAATTTGTTTACAACACATAATAACGACATTAGCCAAAAATAAATGTAAACAATAACAAATAAATCTAGGTTATATCATATTCTGCAGAAGTTAGTCTAATTATGGAAATATACACAAACATACATACATACATACATACATACATATATATATATATATATATATATATATATATATATATATATATATATATATATATATATATATATTCCGTAAACTAGTAAAAGTTTTGGCCCAAAAGAAGCATATTTTTATGTATTATTTTCTAAGTTTAGGGGCATCTAAATCGAATTTTAATTGTAGATTCTAAAAGCGTATAGAATGCTCTAGAGCGTATATTAACATTTGGTGTAAAAAGTTAATATTTGGCAAAATGGCGGCTGTGTGAAGAAAACAATTTTTTTATTTTGAGTTTTGTTTTCACTTTAGGCGCTATAAATAATAGTTATTTATAATAATATATGTAATATTGTTGATCTAAGCTTTAACAAATAGTATTTACTTTCATTTAAAATAAAAAATAAGAAAATCGGTCGAGTAGTTCCTGATAAAATAGTTCGAACTGTTTGAAAAAAGTAGTTTTGAGAAATACGCGTTTAATAATTTACAACATATATATATATATATACTGGATAAATAAATATAATTTGCTTTTGTACTGCCTCAATAAGAATAATATTGTTGTTGTAAATTGGATTCCATATTTGTGACGCATATTCTATTATTGGACGTGCAAAAGTATTATATAATAAAATTAATGTTTCCTTTTTATCATAATTTGACATTCAATATACGAAGTCTAGATTTTTAAATGTCGTATTAACTATGAAATCAACACGCTCATTTAGAAGTAATTTAGAATAAATATGATTTACGAAGTAATAAGTAAGGGATCATCAAAAAATCGAACAGTGTTTGTGAACGCTCTAGAGCCATAACTGTCAAACGTAGAATTGTGAAACTTCAAACTTAAGACTTGTATATGATCTAGATGTACACTTTTTATCTTTGAAAAGATTATTCATAACGGAAGTACATGTTTACTCTATGCATTTTTAGTGAAATTACTTACGTAAAAGAAAGTAAAACATGATCTATTATAATTTGTTATCGTAAGATAATAAATATAATTTATTTATTTTGACAATGTTTATGTAAAAGAAATTGGACACCAAAATTAAGACACTGTCCAGTTGCCGAAGTTCTACCTAGACCTAGAGAAGTACTAAATATTTAAACAGGTACATTTTTACATATACTTTCAATTAATAATATTGTTCGATTCATTTATTATAGAATTATTTTACTATACTTATTATAGTTCTGTTTTAAATCGAATTTGTTTATTAATATATATATATATATATATATATATATATATATATATATATATATATATATATATATAGAGAGAGAAACAGACGTCGTTCCGAAAACAACCAGATTTGATGCAGGGGTGCTCAAAACGTGAAAATCCGGCAAAATCACGTTTCTTGTCGCATAAGAAGGCTCATATTATATTGGCAACAATTACTGTTCAATAATGTGTAAATCTTGGTTATATATTTTACTGGGCCTCGTCCAACTAAGTTTAGTTTTTGGCGGCAACATTTTGGTAATAAACTTTTCACCAGGGGCCAGTGTGATAAAGTTAATGGATGCAATACTCATTAAACTGGCTCCGTATCACAAAATCACATTGTACAGTCTTTTATATACGGAATTTTCGCATCCAAATGTGTCCAAAGTTACCGTAAACATTCCACCAAGGAACAGTTATTTTAGGTAAGTTAATTTTGATCTAATTTTGAATTGCTAATTGAAGGATGATTTCTCCGAGAAGATATAATTATACTCTCAGCCAATGTGTATATATCTATATCTAGTAAAAACTGCGTAAAAGAAAGTCGAGTGCAGGCTACTCCAGATATTTTCTAAGGCATTCAAATAATGTATACGAATGTTCGTTGTTTTACAAAAGTATGAATTATTTCTATTTATGCTGTTTGAAATCGCTTATAAATTATATGTGCCCCTTTATAATATTAGCTCAAGTAAATATAATATTATTATACGCAGAAATTATACACATATAAGGCACAGAAATTATACACTCAATATTCGAAATATACACTCTTTTATTTAGGTCAATTAAAACCTAAACCGTTGCCTGCTTCCGTCGTCGCTTCGGCATTACGCTCGGTAAAGAGGATGTTGCGTAACAATATTCTAATTATTATAGTAAAAAGATGTACGATATATATAAGAAAAAATATCATAGGTATTATTAAATAAAATGTAAATATTGCAAGACACTTAAAATAAACATTCGCTTTGTTCAAATTGATCATCAGTGATGTCAATTTGTATTATAGCAAACCAATTACCATAAAATTTAATACAAATCTTAATACCTTATACTACAATTTAAAATATATGTGTATTAGATTACAATAATCGAATTATATACAGAAACTCTGCGCTAAAGCGTATCCTCTATACGAAAATCTACAATGGGTCACGCATTACGTCACAAACCGGTCCCCGCCTGTCGGCGACCAGCATCAGCTTTACAAGCTAATTTCGTTATAATTTGTTACAGTGCCAATTTATTTGAGACTTTATGCAAATCAGGTCCATCGTACATAAGTTTTACGACAGGGACAAGTACAACAGAGGAATATATTGATCAGATTTACAGTAATGAAAACATTACAAATCTGATGGCATCCAATGATAAATATGATTTATTAGTAACCGCATCATTTTCTGAATATACAATGGCGTTCGCTCACTATTTCAAAGTTCCTTTGATTCAAGTACAGTCTATGTTCTTTTAGGCTGTCGTTTACCCTAACTTTTCGATAAAAACAACTACATTATTAACTCATTAGTTAAATGGTACAATTGCACTGTATTTCTGTGGAGTATTGAATTTTTTTGATAGTTTACTTAGGATATATATATATATATATATATAATAAATACTACGTAAAAGAGTCGAGTACAGGCCACTCCTCATTTTGTATTACACACACAGACGTCATCCCAAAGATAGTCAGTCTCAAAATGTGTATTTCTGTTAAAATATCGAGATCTAAATGAAGTTGTTACTTACCGAGAATAAAAGTTAGGTAAACGACAGCTTTAAGGGTAATATAATGTACTTTTAATTTGGGTGTATACAAATTTAGATATCACCAACAATACCATTACCGCAAAGTAACGATGCAACGGGCAATTTATTATTTCAAACATCCACGTTTAGTATAATGACTAATTGTCCATCAACACATTTTTTTAATCGACTCATCATATATGTAAGTAGTAAACATAACTTATACACACGGAAATAAAATAACCAGGAAAGTAAGAAATCATAAATCCTTGGCGAGAATACTTTTAAAAATGCATATCTTTGAAACTAATTAAAAACGACTATTGCATCAATTATTAATGAATTAAAAAAAACTAAACATGTCTTCAGTAAGCATTATTTCGATTAAAAATACTTTTAAAAATGCGGGAAGCCCCTAGCAATGTATTATTATGTTAGATAGACAATTTGAAACTACATTTGGCTAGCTATTGGTATTACTGGGATCGCATGAACCGAGCTGCCAAGTATTTCCCTCCAGGAACTCCAACAGCTCAACAAGTGAACTTAAACACGTCCTTCCACCTAATAAACATTAATCGTGCTCTTGGTTATGTGCGACCACAAATGCCGCATGAATTAGAAATCGGTGGCATTTATTGTCGAGCGCCTAAACCATTAGCATCCGACTTAGAAAAGTTCATTTTGGGAGCAGGAGAACATGGAATTATCTACGTCAGTTTTGGTAAATGCGAGCAAATTAAAAATATAGTATTTTCATTCATTATGTACTAGGTATGTCCATGACATCAAAAATACCGGAATCAGTTAAACAAATACTACTGAATACGTTTAAGCAATTGCCACAAAGAATTCTGTGGAAATGGAATGAGGAAATTGATGATTTACCCTCGAATGTTTGGGTGTCGAAGTTGTACTCGCAACAAGACGTTTTAGGTCATAATATGACCAAACTATTTGTCACACAGGGGGGTATTTTGTCACTACATGAAGCAGCGTATCACAGTGTCCCTGTGATGGCGGTCCCAATATTTATTGATCAACCAATGAATGCATTTTTGGTGCAACAGATGGGCTACGGGGAATATATAAGTTTCTGCCAGTTAACTGAAGAACTATTAGTCAAGAACATACAAAAAATCATCTCTGAACCAAAGTGAGTACAATGATGCCGTAGCCTTCTTGTAGTGAAGCATATTCAAGGATGGTTTAATGCCTTGTTTACAACCAAAGCTGATTTAAAGTACTTGCGCTTAACTTGATTTCAAGTTCGTCTAACTTAAAGACAGAGAATTGTGTCTTAAAGTGAGATCATCTAAACCAAATATGCCTCTACTAAAACGTACAAGAAAGTGTTGTGTTGGCCACAACCAATTGTTTTGTTTGTTATAGGTACAAGTTGAAAGTGAACCGAATCTCTGAGCTTATGAAAGAAGACCTAGAATATTTAGATGAACGGTTAAACCAGGCAGTGAATTACGTAATACGACACAATGGAAACCCAATTATACAACATTTGCCTCCCCGATTAACCGGCCTACAACGAATGGATGTTGACATTACTGTATTTTTAATTGTTGCTTGTGAATTAACTTGTATTTTTATAGTTTGTTTAATTTTCGCTATTAAAAAATTCATTTATAATTTACAGCAAAAAAAGATACATTCAGATTGAGTCAACACATATTTTATTGCATACGTATTTACTTTTAAAATATATATATATATATAATTGTCTTCTTTTATTTTGTCATATGGGAAATAAAATGGTAAAATGTTCACACAGTAATAAATCATAAAATGTCGAACACGTTTTTATCCACTCTGAATCGAATGCGACCGTATAAATATAATTGTATCATGAAATAAGTGATTTCTATTGTGTTTTCTTGGAAGGTTCCAATTTCATAGCATTATCAGTTAACGATTGTTTAGTAACGGGCTTCGTTTTAATATATGTGTTCCAATAGAAATTCCCAAATAATACGAACATAAATAAATCTTGGGGAATTAACAGAAGTACTACCAATTTAGGGTAAGTACAGTTGGGCTGGAATAGAGTCTGTCCAAACAATATAAGACAGAACAAAAATTGCACCTAAAAATAAAAATGATTGTTATTAAATCCATGATACAGGTATATTCACAGCTCGCCAATTAGTAATCACGAATAGAAATTAGAGATAATAATCCAGTTAGTACTATGACACACAATGCTAACGTTCACAGCGGCAAAATTAACGCATTCATTGGTGAAATGTATCCAAACTTCATCTATCAGAATGATACTACGTTTTTAATTGCGATTTGCCATAATCCTTTAATCGAAGTTTCATGCCTTAATAAATGTATATGTGAAGCGTAGGTACATAAGTACATAAAATTCAAATTTAATATAAATATATGAACTAACAATGCATTTGTAATGGTGCATTATATTATTATAGCTGAATTAATTAAAATAAACGCATGGTGCAGCTTCACGGGGAGAAATATAACTATATGTATATAAGTTTTGTTCCACAGCAAATGATATTGTAGAAGAAGTGAGATGAAATAGTTTACACCTTCAAAAATATCAAGCATCTTAAATAATGATTGCAATATTAAATAAATCAGCCAACTTTGGTTATTATTGTTTGTGTACTGACAATCTGTTATGTTAACTTAAACGTACTTTTATTTAAAAAATGGCTTATTTAGTTGCTCAAAGATGGTAGTATTGAGTTTGAAACTCTTTTAAGACGGTGAAATTGATTACTATTTGCAATTTCTATTCGTGATTACTAATTGGATCACCATGAATACACTTTAATATCCGCAAAAGGAAAATAATTACCAATTGGAGATGTGTGATGTGTTTTTTCCACCAAATGCTCTTCTTATATTTTTCATCCCAAACCGACATCAAATAATAAAAGTACATAAAAACGTGAACAATGCAGTTGATGTAACCAATAAAAATTCCATGGCCGCCTGCTACATATTTAACTGCAATCCAAGTCATTACAACCATACCGCAATGATGATACACATGCAAGAATGATACTTGGTTTAACTTTTTCCGTAACACGAAGAATATCTATTGAAAACATATATATATATTATTAAAATAAACAATAATAGGCGTACGCCAATGCCTTCAGCTCGTACATGCAATCTGCTCCGAAAACCCGGCTATTTAAAACTGAGTATGCCCAAATATTATTGCTCTTTCGTACGATGAGCGAAAACTAATTAGGAATAAATATTGCGTAAATAAGTTGCATAATATTTACCGTATCCAGTAGATCGACAATTTTTATAATCATGTAAAACCATGCGTAAAAAACATACTTCATTGGTAATTCATCATATGAATAATCAACTGGTTCACATCTCCAATTTAATTGAAAAAAACAATATCGATGAAACTAACAAAATAATTATTATTAATTTCATGTTAGTAATATAAGTACAAAATAGTATAGGTGGCAGGCACCAATGTCTTTAGCTCGCCATATTATATATTCGATGGATGGATATCTATACACCTAAATTTGGATAAGGTAAAATGTAACAAATAATAATGACATTGTTACCGATACTGATTCTAAATTATTTGATGTTCAGTGATTTTCTTAAAATTGTGAGCCTAAAAGTTATAAAAACATATAAACAATAAATTTGAAATGAACTACTATTTAGTATTTCACTTTTACTGAGTCGTAGGCATAGATGCGTTGTATAAATAACGCATTATGGGGGGCTCCAAATTTTGGGGCCCTATAACTCGGGAAATATACGGGCGATTGGATTTATGCCTGCGAGCGGTTTCAAATGGGATGCCAAATAATATGTGTACCAAATTTGGAGTGAATCGCTCCGGTACCTTCAGAGGAGTAGATGGCACAAATTTGGTCTTACGAGCGAGCGACGACTAACATCCAAGTATATAAGTTATATACATTTTTGGATCCAGGGCGACTAGACGAACACTTTTTCTAAATGAAATTTTTTGATCCGAGAATGCTACAGACACACGACCGAATGCTTAAGCTTCTTCGGCGAGCTAATTATCTTCTTACCTGGATAACTATGAATCCGCATGCTAATATTTGCAGTGCATTATAAACAATAAGGATGTTGTCAATATTAAATGCTTTACGGTTTTTCATGAATTCGGGTCCCCATTTTAAGACAAAGTATAAATAAGCACTTAGTATTAGGATTACAGGAAGCGGCGATGACATTAAAAACATGTTCTTCGAGCGGGGATCTAGAACCATTTCAATTCATATATACTTACAAGGAAAATAATGAAAATACTAAAGCGTGCTCAGAAGGAAAACCCGTGTTAAGGGAAATGCCTTATTTATATAGAGTAACCATGGTTAGGTCTACAATTACAAAAATAATACGAGAAAATTCGCCACCCGTTAAATTATTCAATTAGACAGATGGATCAATGAGGAATGAACTGTATTATGTATATGATATGGGCAGCTGGTACCCACGGGTTAACCTACTTACTCAAATTCGTACAGTGTTTAAAATCCATGATTTTTAATACCATAATCATTACCAGATTTATTAATAAATTAATTATATTTGGATTGATCGATTATTTAGTACAGCTCTACGCCATACTAAATTTTTTGAAATGCTTAACTTGCATTTATCTTATATTTGTATTGTATTATATATTGTATAAATGTTGAATTGAATTCGGCCAAATAAAAGCTATTTTTATTAAGAACAAATTTTAATTCAAAATATATCGAGTTTGAATGATTTATTTATAGTATTATTATATACCTGCAATATCTTCGTTCATATAGCCATAGGCTTCCAAAATTTTCTTTAGTAAAACTGCCATTTTATCTCAAATGTTTAACACTTTCTTATAATAGATTATTTACACTCTGACACTAACACTTGAATGATTGCAAAAATATTCCAAAATTGTATCATTTATAGTACTAATAATTTATGAAAATATGTATACGAAGACAATACCAATTCCATGAATTTATTTATAGAATTTGAATTAAAGCAACGTAACGTTAAAAAATTTAAATAAAATTTATTTAAACTATAATAATTTAACCTAAATTATCAGTTTGTACAATGACTGGCAAATCTGTTATTTTATGTATATATATATATATATATATATATATATATATATATATATATATATATATATATATATATATATATATATATATATATATATATATATATATATATATATAAATAACAGATGTATGTGTTTATATAGTGTTTTAATTGTTTAGTTTTTAAGTAAACATTTGTGGGCTTAGAGTCATTTTTGATTTTACCTTTTATGAACTTGGAATTTAGGGTAATTTTGGATTTAAATCGTATTATTTTTGAATAATTTACCATTATATTCGGCTAGTACCTTGGACTAAAATGATTATTGCTATATTTGTGAATATTACATTAGCAAGTAGGGCATAGAATGACGGGCAGTAATTAAATCAAATTCTATAAAATCAAAATTTAAAATATTCATTAAAACCATCCTTGAACCGAATTGGACTATTTTCGGAATGAAGTCTAAGTGATTATGTGTTTTTAAACGTTCTAGAACTAAAACTGTTGAAGGCAAAATTATGATATTTAAAATTTAAGACATGTTTCCTATTTTTGAAAACAATATCTTAACCCGAAATTATAATTTATTCTCGACTCTTTTTTAAATTGCTCGGAAATAGCATTAGTTACAGAAAGTTAAAAGTTGAAGATATTAGATTAGATTTTCTCAGTAATTAATACATTTCTCGAATAAACTTTTTAAACAAAAGTTGCTAGAAATTTTAATATCTTCAACTTTTATAAGAATAATTTTTCCTGTAACTCATCCTATTTCTGAGGAATTTAAAAAAGAGGCTAGAGTAAATTATTACTTCGAGTTAAGATATTGTTTTCAAAAATAGGATACAAGTTTTAAGTTTTAAATATCATAATTTTGCCTTCAATAGTTTTAGTTCTAGAACGTTCAAAAACAGTCACTCAGGCGTCATTCCAAAAATAGTCAAATTCGGTTCAAGGATGGTTTTAATGAATATTTAAAATTTTGATTTTATAAAATTTGTTTTAATTACTGCCCGTCATTCTAATGTAATATTCACAAAAACAACAATAATCATTGAAGTTAAAGGTTATGGCCAAATAAATATAAAAAGTTTTGGTACAACGTACAAAGCACCTATGCCTTCAGCTCGCCTTATATATAATATAGTTTAAAAATAATTGCTTTTAATTATTATGGCATCCATGGGTTCACAATTTGAAAACATGTTATTCATTTTTTTTATATAATTAAATTATTTCTTTCTTATTTATTTTATGTTATTGTTATTAAAGCTCAATGCTGGTAAAATGTGTTGATTCTTATTTATGATAGGTTTTCCAGTTATCGCTACACCTAAAAATTTGGGTAAAATTATATATTTGCAGTTTACATAAATTTTATGTAAATTTATAAACGTCAGTGCTTTAATTCAAGTTCAGTATATGAATTTAAGGTATTGGTATTGTTTTCGTATACATATTTGCATACATTATTGCAACTATAAATAATACAATTTTTGAGTATTTTTTAATCATTCAAGTGTTAGTGTCAGACTGTAAATAATCTATTATAAGAAAGTGTTAATTATTTGCGATAAAATGGCAGTTTTATTAAAGAAAATTTGAGAAGGCTATAGCTATATGAACGAAGATATTGCAGTTTTACTGTATATATATATATATATATAATAACAACAGTTTTACCAGTCATCGTATAAACTGAAAATTTAGGTTAAATTATATATTTGTAGTTTATATAAATATTATTCAATTTTTTTAACATTACGCTGCTTAAAATTCAAATTCAATAAATAAATTCAAGGAATTGGTATTGTCTTCGTATACATATTTTCATAAATTATTAGTAGGTACCATAAATGATACAATTTTGGAACATTTTTGCAATCATTCAAGTGTTAGTGTCACAGTGTAAATAATCTATTATAAGAAAGTGTTAAACATTTGAGATAAAATGACAGTTTTACTAAAGAAAATCTGGGAAGCCTATAACTTTGTAAACGAAGATATTGCAGGTATATAATAATACTATAAATAAATCATTCCAATTCGATATATTTTTAATTAAAATTTATTCTTAATTAAAATAGCTTTTGTTTGGCCGAATTCAATTCAACATTTTTACAATAAATAATACAATACATCTTATTTCCCTTAACACGGGTTTTCCTTCTGAGCACGCTATAGTATTTTCATTATTTTCCGTGTAAGTATATATGAATTGAAATGATTCTAGATCCCCGGACGAAGAACATGTTTCTAATGTCATCGCCGCTTCCTGTAATCCTAATGCTAAGTGCTTATTTATACTTTGTCTTAAAATGGGGACCCGAATTCATGAAAAACCGTAAAGCATTTAATATTGACAAAATCCTTATTGTTTATAATGCACTGCAAATATTAGCATGCGGATTCATAGTTATCCAGGTAAGAAGATAATTAGCTCGCCGTAGCTTAAGCATTCGGTCGTGTGTCTGTAGCATTCTCGGATCAAAAAATTTCATTTAGAAAAAGTGTTCGTCTAGTCGCCCTGAATCCAAAAATGTATATAACTTATATACTTGGATGTTAGTCGTCGCTCGCTCGTAAGACCAAATTTGTGCTCTCTACTCCTCTGAAGGTACCGGAGCGATTCACTCCAAATTTGGTACACATATTATTTGGCATCCCATTTGAAACCGCTCGCAGGCTTAAATCCAATCGCCCGTATACTTCCCGAGTTATAGGGCCCCAAAATTTGGAGCCCCCCATAATGCGTTATTTATACAACGCATCTATACCTACGACTCAGTAAAAGTGAAATACTAAATAGTAGTTCATTTCAAATTTATTGTTTAAATTTTTTTATAACTTTTAGGCTCACAATTTTAAGAAAATCACTGAACATCAAATAATTTAGAATCAGTATCAGTAACAATGTCATTATTATTTGTTACATTTTACCTTATCCAAATTTAGGTGTATAGATATCCATCTATCCATTGAATATATAATATGGCGAGCTAAAGACATTGGTGCCTGCCACCTATACTATTTTGTTCTTATATTACTAACATGAAATTAATAATAATTATTTTGTTAGTTTCATCGATATTGCTTTTTTCAATTAAATTGGAGATGTGAACCAGTTGATTATTCATATGATGAATTACCAATGAAGTATGTTTTTCACACATGGTTTTACATGATTATAAAAATTGTGGATCTACTGGAAACGGTAAATATTATGCAATTTATTTAGGCAATATTTATTCCTAATTAGTTTTCGCTCATCGTACGAAAGAGCAATAATATTTGGGCATACTCAGTTTTAAATAGCCGGGTTTTCGGAGCAGATTGCATGTGCGAGCTGGAGGCATTGGCGTACGCCTATTCTTGTTTATTTTAATAATATATATATATATGTTTTCAATAGATATTCTTCGTGTTACGGAAAAAGTTAAACCAAGTATCATTCTTGCATGTGTATCATCATTGGGGTATGGTTGTACTGTCTTGGCTTGCAGTTAAATATCAAGCAGGCGGCCAAGGACTTTTTATTGGTTACGCCAATTGCATTGTTCACGTTTTTATGTACTTTTATTATTTGATGTCAGTTTGGGATGAAACATATAAGAAGAGCATTTGGTGGAAAAAACACATCACACATCTCCAATTGGTAATTATTCTCCTTTTGCGGATGTTAAGGTGTATTCATGGTGATCCAATTAGTAATCACGAATAGAAATTGCAAATAGTAATCAATTTCAACCGTCTTAAAAGAGTTTCAAACTCAATACTGCCGTCTTAGAACAACTAAATAAGCCATTTTTTAAATAAAAGTACGTTTAAGTTAACATAACAGATTGTCAGTACACAAACAATAATAACCAATGTTGGCTGATTTATTTAATATTGTAATCATTATTTAAGATGCTTGATATTTTTGAAGGTGTAAACTATTTCATCTCACTTCTTCTACAATATCATTTGCTGTGGAATAAAACATAAATACATATAGTTATATTTCTCCTCGTGAAGCTGCACCATGCGTTTATTTTAATTAATTCAGCTATAATAATATAATGCACCATTACAAATGCATTGTTATTTCATATATTTATAATAAATTTGAATTTTATGTACTTATGTACCTACGCTTCACATATACATTTATTAAGGCATGAAACTTCGATTAAAAGATTATTGCAAATCGCAATTAAAAACGTAGTATCATTCTGATAGATGAAGTTTGGATACATTTCACCAATGAATGCGTTAATTTTGCCGCTGTGAACGTTAGCATTGTGTGTCATAGTACTAACTGGATTATTATCTCTAATTTCTATTCGTGATTACTAATTGGCGAGCTGTGAATATACCTGTATCATGGATTTAATAACAATTATTTTTAATTTTAGGTGCAATTTTTGTTCGCTCTTATAATGTTTGGACAGACTCTATTCCAGCCCAACTGTACTTATCCTAAATGGATAGTACTTCTGTTAATTCCACAAGATTTATTTATGTTTACTTTATTTGGGCATTTCTATTGGAACACATACATTAAAACGAAGCCCGATACTAAACATGTGTTAACTAATAATGTTATAAAACTGGAACCTTCTAAGAAACAACAATAAAAATTACTTATTTCATAATGCAATTATTTTTATTATAATCACAAATTGTGTGTGTGTGTGTGTGTCTGTGAACGCTCTAGGGCCAAAACTGTCGTAAACGTAAAATTATGAAACTACAAACTTAAGACTTTTATATACCCTAGATGTGCACCTTTTATTTTTGAATAGAATATACAAACCGGTAGTACTTACTCTATACATTTTTTGGCTCTATCTCCAATATCACTAGAACGGCTACACTTACGGCAAATATAGTTATGTTCATAATGAAAGATAATAATATTTTGCACAACTTTTGTTTGAAAAGTTTCTTCATAAATTGTACCAGTTATGAGATAACTGCTACGAAAACACTCAAATATCTTATTTACGTTGCCATAGTTATAGCTACACTTGTGACAAATTTTATTATTTTTAAATCGGATCAACCATGAGTTACATCATTTGTTTCTTGTTTATTGAAAACAAACAAGCATTACATTGACAGTTAACTGTATGAATTCATATTTAAAATATTGTATTCTTATTAGAATAAATTGTATCAGGTAAATTATTCAATAGAATCAATTTATATTATATATTTGCTAACATAATGAAATAACAAATTTTAGTGTGGAGTTTGACAGTTTAAGAGTGAATACGATAAGTACTTCAAATACAGATCTATTATAAATTGGTATAATTATCCAGTTATTATTAAGTTATAGTAATTTAATTTGAATTTTCATTTTATATTGGGCAGCAAAAGAGTTTGTTATCACTTAATAATTATTATTATTATCTGTGCCTGTTTTTGCCAGGAATACACAATAGACATTTCAGAGTATTCCTGTAGAGTATTGGTTAGTTTGACCCTTTGTTTGAGATTATATATGTAGACAGTTTGGGTATATATATATATGTATATTAATATCTATCTATTGAAAACTACGTAAAAGAAAGATATTTTTAATAAGCATTAATAACGAAATAACTGAATCCAATTTTAATTGCGGAATACGCATGCATGGTGTATTATTTATGTACGTAAATCATGCATTATCTATCCGTGAAAACGTTTACATGGGGATGCAGCTTTAATATGGTTAACTTCGATACTAAATGGTCTTGGTTTAGTGTTGTTGTTTGTTCGTTTTGGGACAAGGTTAGGTTGCATTTAGACGTTTTTAACAATGTCAAACGCAAATGTATTTGATTTTCATAACGTGTGCAGAACATGTTTAGCAACTGGCGAATTAAAATCATTGTATGAGGACTGTTCGGTGAAAGATTCGTTCGCTGAAATGTTAATAACATGTACATCAGTGACAGTGAGTTCATTTATGCTAGATTGGCATACCATAAAGTAGGCCACATTGATGCATTAAATAAACGCCAACACCAATATTGCTAAAATGTTTTTTTTTGGTAATTTGGTAAATGTCCTATTTTAGTATTATGAAAATGATGGGCTGCCAATACAAATTTGTAGCAATTGTATTAATGAATTAAATCGGTCGTATAAATTCGCAATAAAATGTCGAGAATCCGACAACAAATTACGGCTGTATATGCAAAAACTTGTCCCGGAAGAATATGCTAAATCGCCATTTTGTAATAAGAGTAATGTTGAACAAAGTTATACACCGATTATAGATCCACTTGCAATGCATGAAATACAGAATAAAGTTGTGATCAAAAATGAAATAGAACTCGTTGAAGCGGAAACGGATCATGTGGAACAATTGGATTGTGTAAAATTGGAAAAAAATCATATTGAAGATGAACAACCTGATATTTGTAGCATTAATACGCTACAAAACTCAAATCAATGCCGCCAACAAGGTAACAACCATCAAAAACTTATCACAATGGTTATAAATACGCGTTCTTCCTAAAATTATGAAGTATTTTTAAATAAATCTAATTTCCACCCAGATTAGTTCATTATAACACTGTCATGTAGCTTATAAAATCGGTTCATCTGCTATTTTGGCAGGAAAACAAAATATACTCAATTAGACAGTTCAGAATATTTCTGTAGAGTATTGGTTAGTTTGATAGCTGGTCGAATCGAATCACCGACCGAGATATTGCTCTAAAATCTGCGGTCAAAACAAAACTACGAGTCCGATTCGGCTGAAATTTTAACAGTAGCCGCGTCTAAGATAATGTAGTACACAATAGGTCATGTCTCTTGCGACAGTGGCGCCATAGGCCGGTGTCGTATATATATATATATATATATACATATATCTATCAATATCTAGTGAATACTGGGTAAAAGAAAGTTGAGTGCAGGTCACTCCAGTTATTTTATTACTATAAATCGTATTAATTTACATTTAAACACTAAAATTCAATATTTATTTCGTGTTGAAATGCTGAACTTCAAATTTTAAAATCATTTTGTCGTGCCTCATATCAATGGCGATGGTAAAAACGTGTATTTTCGTTAAAATTGTTCATGCTTATACATATTTGTATATGAAAGTTTGCCGTATTATAGGTTTTTTTAAGTGTTTTTGTGTAATATGAAAAAAAACCGGTAGGTAAATTCAAAATACTACATATATAAATATTTTTGTACATATGTAATGCGGGTATCAGACAATTTTTTTTTTTTTTTTGTGTAAAAATGAATCTTGTCTCTTATTATACCCGTTTTCCATTTCGAAAGACTAATTAAATATTGTCCAATTATAGAAATAACGCATTTGCAAGAACCTGATAATATAAAGTGCTTCTACGATATTGCGTCTATGAAGTTAGCTGTAAATGCAGTTAGAAGAGGATTATCTTTGACTGCAGCAGCAAAAAAATATAGTGTGCCAAAATGTACTTTGAGTAAACATTACAAAGACATTTTTGGGGTTGGAGCCTCAAATAGACGTAAAGTTACTGGTAAATATTTCGTAATTGCAAACTGAAGCACTCTGAACAAGTAATGCAGTTATTCTAGAATACTTGTATATATTTCCTATTTTTGAAAAGAATATTCAAACCGGTAGTGCATGTTTACTCTATACATTTTTTGGCTCTATCTCCAATATCGCTAGAACGGCTACACTTACAGCAAAAATAGTTATGTTCATAATGAAATATATTAATATTTCGTGCAACTTTTGTTTGAAACATTTCTTCAAAAAATGTGCCAGTTGCGAGAAAAATGCTACATGAAACATTATAAATATTTGGCTTACGTTGCCATGGATTCGCATGTAGCGTAATAAAATCGGATCATCTGCTATTTTGACAAGAAAACAAAATAGACACTATTAGATAAATGATATTTCTGTAGAGTATTGGTTAGACTGCTTGTTTTGATTATATATAGTGAAAACTGTGTAAAAGAGAGTTGAGTGTAAACCACTCCAGATATTTTTTTAAGCAATTGCCTGAAATTTGATAAAACAATGTTAAGGTAAAAACAAAATGGCGTCTTTTTATCCATTTTCAGTCACTTATTGTACGTTTATCCTTTAAAAACTATACTATTTCACTTTTTGTATACAAAATTGCTGTGGAAGCCCTATAATGTATAAATACATTTACAACAATACTAATTTTAATTTCAAATTAATGTGTATTTATTTCTGCACGACATTTTTAATTAATTTTATTTCAAAAATAGAAGAAACTTGATTATTAAACGAGTTGTAGTTCTGTTTATAATAATAAGATACATAATTCTTTTGCAGTGGTGCAAAAAATGCAAAAAAGTGAAAAAGTAAGATGCCTTTATGGCGTGTCTTCGTTAAAAGAAGCCGTAGACGCTGTTAAAAATGGATTATCATTGCATCAAGCATCGTACAAATACAACGTGCCAAAATCAACATTAGCGCGACATTACAAAACCAATAGTTTTGATTTAGGCGGTGGGCGGAAACAAGAGCTAACTAGTGGGGACGAAAAAAAAATTGCCACATTTTTATTACAATGCGGCTGTGAAGGTTTCGGATTAACGAAAGCCGATATGTTTCCGCTAGTTAAGGAATTCTTGCGAGACACCGGGATTAGCGCCAGTTGGGGCGACCAAGGCCCTGGTTTAACCTGGTTTAATTGCTATATGAAACGGCACCCGGAAGTACCTTGTCGGAAACGGGAAAAAATCAAACAAAACGGGTTTGAAATATTTTTGATTAATGCATGGTTTGAGTCACTGCAAAGGGTTTATAAGAGCGAGCAAATTGAAGATAGTGATGGCGGCCGGATATACAGTTGTGTGGAGACTAGTTTTACGCGTGATGGTAACAAGAACACGAGTGTGGTCGCTTGTTGTAGTGCTGATGGTAATAAAATGCCACCGTTTATTATATTTGATGGGGATTTCGTTTGGGCAAACTGGGTTTCTCCGGATGATTACCCAGGAACTGTGTATGTGGCAAAGAAAGACTGGAATAGCCAAGATATATTTGTCCATTGGTTCGAATCCATATTTTTAAAGAATCTTCCCTCGTTTGAAGTTAGAAATACTATTATACTTATATATGATGACGCCTTTACACATGTTAATTATAAACTAGCAAAGACTGCCTATGATAATAAGATCGTTTTAATGAAACTAAGTCCACATATGGCGCAACCTTTAAACAATACAGTGTTTTTACCGATGAAGACAATGTGGAATAAGTTTTACTTTGAATATCATGCAGAAAATCCAGGAACGGTGATGCCTCATCAGACGTTTTCGATGTATGTTAAAGTGTTATGGGAACAAACTTTCGATGTTGATCTCATTGTTTCGGGTTTTAAGTCAACTGGATTATTTCCAATAGACTCGCAACTATCTAAAACTAGTAGTGTTATCAAAATAGAAAAGGTTGATGACTTCGATAATATGAATCAATAAGCTAATAAATGTTCGTATATTATAGAAAATATTCCGTTTTTATTCCACCTATCCTATATGAATCCGCTGTTCCATCATTTTATGCTAGCGCCAGTGCTACTAGCTCGCCGTTCCGGTCCAATCGCAACTAAAAGCGATAGCAATTCATTATTGGAACATTTTCAAATTATTGTGTTATACAAACTAATCGGTATGTGTGTGTGTCTGTGAACGCTTTAGGGCCAAAACTGTCGAACATAAAATTATGAAACTTCATACTTAAGACTTGTATATACCCTAGATGTGCACCTCCTATTTTTGAAAAGAATATTCAAACCGGTAGTGCTTACTCTATACATTTTTTGGCTCTATCTCCAATACAACTAGAACGGCTACACTTACGGCAAAAATAGTAATATTCATAATGAAAGTTAATAATATTTCGCACAACTTTTGTTTGAAAAGTTTCTTCATAAATTGTTAACCAGTTATGAGAAAACTGCTACGAAAAAACTCAAATATCTTATTTACGTTGCCATAGTTATAGCTATACACTTGTGACAAATTTTATTATTTTTAAATCGGATCAACCATGAGTTACATCATTTGTTTCTTGTTTATTGAAAACAAACAAGCATTACATTGACAGTTAACTGTATGAATTCATATTTAAAATAGTGATTTCTTATTAGAATAAATTGTATCAATTAGAATCAATTTATATTATATATTTGCTAACATAATGAAATAACAATTTCAGAGTTTTACTGTAGAGTTTAACAGTTTAAGAGTGAATACGATAAGTACTTCAAATACAGATTCATTATAAATTGGTAGAATTATCCAGTTATTATTAAGTTATAGTCATTTAATTTGAATTTTCATTTTATATTGGGCAGCAAAAGAGTTTGTTATCACTTAATAATAATTATTATTATCTGCGCCTGTTTTTGCCATGGAAAACACAATAGACAGTTTGTTTGGGGTATATATGTATATTAATATATTTCTATTGAAAACTACGTAAAAGAAATTTGAGTGCAGGCTACTACCAGATATTTTTGGATTCAGGGCGACGAGATAACTTAGTTTTGTTAAGGAAATTTGTTTTGAATCGAGAAAGCTACACACGGCCGATTACTGTAGCTGCTTCGGCTAATTATTATTAATTATAAAATAAATGCTTATTTTGTAAATGTACAATATATAAATAAAGGGTTCCGGATAAATGCACACAATTGGGCACACATCTAAGTGTTTATTAATAAATATATTTGAAGCAGTTTAAACTGTTACATGTAAACACACTTGTACGCAATTTTAATATCGTAATGGTCTTGGTTTACCACTAAAAAGTTTGGTAACAAATCGAGAAACATCGCGTATATGAAAAATGTCAAATTCGGAAGAATTTGAATTTAATAAAGTGTGTCGAACATGTTTATCCACTACAGATTTAAAATCATTATATGCTAATAACTCTACTGAAGATGACTTAGCGGCTATTTTAATGACATGTACTTCCATGAAGGTTAATTTACAAATTGTTAAGTGGGTCGCAAATTTACGATTATATTTTATATTTTAGTATTATGAAAACGATGGTTTACCAATACAAATTTGTACTAAATGTATAACCGAATTACATCGGTCTTACAAATTTGCGGTAAAATGTCGAGAAACTGATAAGAAATTGCGGCATTACGTGCAAAAATTAGTGCCGCAAATCTATGCAATACCAAATTGTTCACGTGTTAACTATGAAAGATCTACGTTGAAGGATCCATTAGCAATGGCGGAAATACAAAAAGAGTTAAATCAAGAAATGGATGTAATCAAAAATGAAATCGCTATTAAAAATGAACCGAACTATTCAAGGGAAAAAATGGCGTCAGTAAAACAATTAGATATTAAGTTGGAGGTAGATAGTGATGTAGAGCTTGCAGAGGACGATCACCTAGATGGTAGTGATATACCGATGCTTCAACATCACAAAATAGGTATATTTATATTTTCGAACTAGTTTATTTCATTTACCTGAATTGAATTCTTCTAATGTGAAAACACCGCTTCGTGCATTTTATGCTTAGTCACTACAGCGCCATTGTTTAATATACTTTCGCGTTTGACCGCCGCACGGCGCTCATTGCACTGCTCAGTGAACAATGGATGCCAAATATTCTGTATTTTCTTTTACACTTTAATAAAATACGGTAGAATGATCTGCAGGCCACTCTAGTTTTTTTAAAACACTCTTAATTAAAATATGTATAACTCTTTTATTTATTTAACCGCTTGATATTTGATAACACAAAGTTTTTGGGGTCTGGCCGAATCTGGCCTCAAAACAAAATGGCGTCTACAAAATGAATATTTTATTCCCGTATTTCACTATTAAGGATTGTTCACAGCGAAACAATCAGTAATTTAACTTAGAAAATTACAAATAACAATACTAGCCATTCTAAGCAACAAAATTATCACAATGTATGATAATTTTTAGCTCGCCGTAGTACCGAAGAGGCTAAAGCATTCGGTTGTGTGTCTGTAGCATTCTCGGATAAAAAAATGTCATTAAGAAAAAGTGTTCGTCTCGCGTCGCCCTGATTCCGAAAATGTATGTAACTTATATACTTGGATGTTAGTCGTCGCTCTACTCCTCTGAAGGTACCGGAGCGATTCACTCCAAATTTGGTACACATATTATTTGGCATCCCATTTGAATCCGCTCGCAGGCTTAAATCCAATCGCCCGTATACTTCCCGAGTTATAGGGCCCCAAAATTTACAACCCCCCTTAATACTGCCCTTATAAAAATAATTGAAACACTTAAAAATTTTACTAAACATTCTAAGATATTTTTTGTCTACAAGATTTTTTCATTTTGTTAACTCAAAGCCCGAAAAAAAATATTAAATATTATAATTTTGAATTTTAAAATATGCAACTAAATTATTTTTTTATCAATATAATCTAAATTTGGTACACATATTATTTGGCATCCTAATTGAATCCGCTCGCAGGCTTAAATCCAATCGCCCGTATACTTCCCGAGTTATAGGGCCCCAAAATTTCGAACCCCCCTTAATACTGCCCTTATAAAAATAATTGAAACATTTAAAAATTTGACTAAACATTCTAAGATATTTTTTGTCTACAAGATTTTTTCATTTTGTTAACCCAAAGCCCGAAAAAAATTAAATATTATAATTTTGAATTTTAAAATATGCACTAAATTATTTTTTTATCAATATAATCTAAATTTGGTACACATATTATTTGGCATCCCAATTGATTCCGCTCGCAGTATAAATCCGATCGCCCGTATACTTCCCGAGTTATAGGGCCCCAAAATTTACAACCCCCCTTAATACTGCCCTTATAAAAATAATTAATACACTTAAAAATTCTACTAAAAATTCTAAGATATTTTATGTCTACAAGATTTTTTCATTTTGTTAACCCAAAGCCCGAAAAAAAAAATTAAATATTATAATTTTGAATTTTAAAATTGCACTAAATTATTTTTTTATCAATATAATTTAAATTTGGTACACATATTATTTGGCATCCCAATTGATTCCGCTCGCAGTATAAATCCAATCGCCTGTATACTTCCCGAGTTATAGGGCCCCAAAATTTACAACCCCCCTTAATACTGCCCTTATAAAAATAATTGAAACACTTAAAAATTCTACTAAAAATTCTAAGATATTTTATATCTACAAGATTTTTTCATTTTGTTAATCCAAAGCCCGAAAAAAAATATTAAATATTATAATTTTGCATTTTAAAGTATGAAATCTAAAATTTTTTTTATCAATATAATCTAAAATTAAATGTAAGACTTTTTACATCTATAACATATTTTCAAATTGTTAACCAAAAGGCCATAATAATTAAGAACCACTGCTCGCAACGCATATTTTACCTAAGGGTGAGCTCTACGCGTTTGTGCGTTTTACGCGTACCAAATCTTGTTTGTACAAGGAACAAAACTTTTTGCAGTTTATAGAGCATAAATTACTCTATTAAAAAACATTTCGAACAAAAACAAAACGATAAATCTTAAGCAAAGTTTTAATTTGTCGGAAATAGTTTGAGCCTTAATACAAAAATTTTAAACGATTTACCAATTACTAAATATAATAAATGAATGTACTTTTTGAAGTAGTACAATGGAATATTTCTATAGTAGTTCGGGTAGTTTCAAATATAGCCCGAAAATTAGACAAAAATGAAGAAACAAACCGCAATAAAGTGTCAATGACGAAGAATATCCTATTACAGATCAAGAAACTTCATCAGATGAAGACGAACTACATTCTACATCAGATTTCAACAATAAGGATTCTTCTAGCGAACCAGAAACAGAATACCAACCAAATATACCCAAAAAACCGAAACTAGATGCCGCAAATCCGAAATTAAAATGGACAAACTCGGAATTCTCACCGATCATCCACAAATTTGACGCTTCACATTCCGGCTGCAAACATCCATATCTAAGCGTAAACGCATCAATACTAGATTGTTTCGAAGTGTTTTTCACCCGGGAAATAATGGAAATCATCGCAGAGGAAAGCAATAAATATTACCATTTCGTATCAAACCAATGCCAGAACGAATTTTCGCGGCTTAAACGCTGGAAGCGAATCGATTATAAAGAGCTGTATTGCTTTTTTGCGGTCACTTTATTAATGCCGCAAGTGAAAAAGTTAAAAATCAAAGATTACTGGTCGAACGACCCAATGTTGGTGACACCAGCGTTTTCCCAGATAATGAAACGGGATCGTTACATGCTTATATTACGAGTGCTACATTTCGCCCAATTTGAAGAAAATGAGGACACATCAGTGGATTCACTCCGGAAAATACGCCGCATTATCGAATATTTACGGATTGCGTTTCGTAGCACGTTTGCTCCCTATCAAAACATTTGCGTGAATGAGAGTTTATTCCAATTTAACAATAGATATATTAAAAAATATATTCCTAAAGGGTTCGGTGTCAAATTTTATTTAATTTGCGATTGTTCGACCGGATATGTTCTCGATTTTATTATTCACACTGAACAGATCAGTGACACAGTTAAAAATTTAGAAAAACCTGATCAAATAGTCCTTACACTTATGAAATCGTATATGGGTAAAGGGCATAACTTGTACGTGCATAACGCTAGTCCGGCGCTATTCACACAATTGCACGCAAATGCCACAAATGTTTGCGGCACTGTTAAATCGAAACGAAAAAACATGCCGTGCCTAAACGAGAAATTAAACAATGGCCAAATCATTGCAAAATCAACTAACACTATGCTTTATTTAAAATATCACGATAGAAAAGACGTGAGGATTTTAACCACGTGCCACCGTAACGATTTAGTACCGTGCGGTAGAGTAAACAAGCAAACCGGTTGTGATAAGTTGAAACCGATATCACTGATTGATTATAATTTAAATATGCGTGTAACTAAATCGGATTTATTGATATCAGTGGATTCGGTGACGAAATGGTATAAAAAAGTCTTTTTGCATTTGCTGGATTTAACTATTTCTAATGCATGCGTATTACATGAGCAATTAACTGGGAAAACGATGACGAAGGCGAGTTTACAAGTTGATCTTGTGAAACAGATTGTGGAGCGGTATCATGAGCCGATTTCTCGTTCGGGTGGTGGTAGGAGATCGGGCCAAGATGATTGTCCGCTGCGATTGACCGAACGGCATTTTCCGCATCAGATACCGTCGACGGGGAAAAAGAAAAATGCGAGTAAACGTTGTGTTGTGTGTATAAAGACAAATAAACGGTGCGAATCACGCTATATGTGCACTGAATGTAATGTGGCGCTGTGCATTGTGCCGTGCTTCGAAAGATATCACATCGTCAAACATTATGAGATATTAACGGATTAAATTACATATTTATAAATGGATTATGAAAATATGTTATATAGATTTATTATATATATATTATTTTTTAATTGTAAGTTACTTTAAAGATGTAATATTGATATGCAATATTAACATGACTACGTAATCAACAAAAAATTGTTTTTTTTTCCATTTATAATAGTAACAAGCTTAGGTACAACGCACCTATGCGTCCAGCTCGCCTTATAAGTAATATATGCGATATGCGACCAGTTTTTAATAATTATGGCCTTTTGGTTAACTAATTGAAAAAATGTTATAGATATAAAAAGTCTTACATTTAATTCAAAATTATAATATTTAATAATTTCTTTCGGGCTTTGGGTTAACAAAATGAAAAAATCTTGTTGATAAAAAATATCTTAGAATTTTTAGTAGAATTTTTAAGTGTTTCAATTATTTTTATAAGAGCAGTATTAAGGGGGCTACTGGACTTTCTTATACATTTTTAAGTAATGATTATAAATGCTATAGAGTGTTGAGACCGCAACTTCTCTGAAGGTACCGGGCTGGTTTTAATGAAATTTTATATACATATAATTTCCACGCCCATGAAGTTCCCGTCGCATTTTAAATCCAATCGTCAGTACAGTTCCAGAGTTATAGGGCCCCAAAATTTGAAACCCCCCATAAATACTGCCCTTAGTCAACTTTTAAAATTTTTAGAATTTTCTACTAGAAATTCTAAGATATTTTATATCTTTAAAGTTATTTCAAATTGTGAGCATATAGGCTTAAAAAAAATCATATACATATATTTTGAAGTATATCAGACATTGAACGCCATCTATAAGTGAAACGAAGAAGTTATGTGCTAATAAGCACGAAAAGTATCTGGGTTGACTTGCACTAGACTTTCTTATACATTTTTAAGTCATGATTATAAATGCTATAGTGTTGAGACCGCAACTTCTCTGAAGGTACCGGGCTGGTTTTAATGAAATTTTATATACATATAATTTCCACGCCCATGAAGTTCCCGTCGCATTTAAAATCCAATCGTCAGTACAGTTCCAGAGTTATAGGGCCCCAAAATTTGAAACTTTCCTAAATACTGCCCTTAGTCAACTTTTAAATTTTTTAGAATTTTCTACTAGAAATTCTAAGATATTTTATATCTTTAAAGTTATTTCAAATTGTGAGCCTATAGGCTTAAAAAAATAATATACATATATTTTGAAGTATATCAGACATTGAACGCCATCTATAAGTGAAACGAAGAAGTTATATTTGTTTGGTTATATTTCCCATTATATAAACTGCTTCTGTGTTTTAATTAATAAAATTAGGATAATGTTCATCAAATCAAATGTTCAATATCCTTGGTTAATCACGAAACGAACAATATTAACGTTACCCTGTGTGCTTGAATGTGGAGTTATGGACATTAATACTGGGGTACAGGAATAAATAAATCTCGGGGCCATAATTGGTTAGTTTGGTACAGTGGGCACTGTGAGTATAATGTCGATGATTTCGAATTATATACCTAAAGTCAGAAATGCATTAATTCCATATAAAATGCAGAAGAAATGGCATCAAACATTCAAGACTACATAAACCATATTTTAAAGACTCGTATATTAATACATTATTGTATAAAAGAATAATGTGAATTTGTTCCAATAATGAATTGCTATCGCTTGGGCCGGAACGGCGGTAGCACTGGCGCTAGCGCTAGTTACAGACATACGATTTTTCTGTATTTCGTACGGCTAAAGTAGTTTTCCTCATTGTAGACATTTATCAACTGTATAACTCAACAACGAAAAAACTTAGTGAGAAATGTGGACGGGGAAGTGGAAGAATGTATCATGAAGAATGGTTTTACAAATTCGGTGTTATAGAAAAGAATTGCAAATCGTTTTGTATTATTTGCAACAATACTGTAGTTACACGAAGCTACAATGTAAAACGGCATTTTCAAACAAACCACAAACATCTGGTATCGTTGTCGAGCGAACAAAAAAATGAACTGTTTTCAAAGAAATTGGTGGAATACCATAACCAGCATGCAGTGAATACCCGGATAACTGATCTACCGAAAAAGTCAAAAACGGTAAAAGCATCAATAAGAAAGACTAAGCCGGCCGGAAGTGGTAGGCAATACCATGCGGATTGGTATTGCAAATTTGGTGTTATTGAAAAAACTGGCAAAGCGTTTTGTATTATATGTAATAATACAGTTGTATCTCGTAGTTATAATGTTAAGCGCCATTTTGAAACGCATCATAAACATTTAATTGCCTTAACGAATGATGAGCGAATTGTATATTTTTCACAATTAAAAGAATTAGAAAATAAATTTATCGATAGTAGCGGCGACAATAAGCAAAAATTACCACTTGAACTCGTACTATTAAATTGAAGCACCACTTTCTTATACGAATGTATATTTTCGAACTCTAGAATTAAAATGTTAGGCCGTGGTCACACTACAAACAGCGCACAATCGAGTACAATCAAGCAAAACGATATACACCGGTTAGGCCGTGATCACACAACAAACATAATATGGTGCATGATCGAGCCCGATTGATGCAATGTGACCATATGCATACATTTCTATATGTTGGTATTTTGCATGAACGTACTCGATCTATATCACTTGATAAGTTTTTTTTGCACTGCTTTTGGTGAATGTTCCCTCTTCAGCGTGTTGTATGGTGTCAGTGTTGGTGTGCCCACAGCCTAAGCCTTTAAGCTATGAAATGCACAACAAACATAATATGGTAACATAGGTAGCGTTCACTTAATGAATTGGGAAACTTAACAAATATTGGGATATTGTAGCTTTATAATTTGCACTAATTTATATAAATTATATTAAATATTATATTGTGTATTAGATGTTAAAATAAAAATTTGTTAATATAATTATTTGCTTATTATGTCCCTAGAATTATAAATGAAATTGAATTTTATAATTTGCACTAATTACATAAATTATATTAATTACTGTATTGTATTAGATGTTAAAATAAATATTTGTTACTACGACGTAATAAATAAGACCTATAATCATGAAAAATTTCGAACTCGAGATTTAAACGGATATACACGTTCCCTGACCTTCCCTGAATCGAATGTGACTATTTTCGGAATGACGTCTCTGTGTGTGTGTGTGTCTGTGAACACTCTAGGGCCAAAACTGTCGAACGTAAAATTATGAGACTACTTAAGACTTGTATATCCTTAAGGATTGTTCACAGCAAAATAATTAGTAATTAAGCTTAGAAATTATAAGTAATAATGCCAGTTTGTTGTATGACATACAAGGTTAACGTTGACAGCAACAACATTTATCATTAATTGTGTTGCTTGGAATGTTAACATTGCTTGTCATAATACAAACTAGATTATTATTTGTAATTTTCTAAGTTTAACCACTAATTGCTTCGCTGTGAACAATCCTTTAAGGATTATTTAGTAATTAAACTTAGAGAATTACAAATAACAATCTAGTTTGTATAATGGCAAGCAAGGCGCTAATTCCAAGCAACAAAATTAACACAATTTATGATAAATTTTGTTGCTGTGAACGTTAACCTTGTATGTCATACAACAAACTCAAATTATTACTTATAATTTCTAATTATTTTGCTGTGAACAATCCTTTAAGTGTAATATTTATAATTTAGCTACAATAGCTTTCCAAAAGAGCAAACGAAAATTGACCCAAAATCGTACAATTAAATTCTTAATGCGGCACAAGATTGTGGAAAAGTTATTATAAAGCATTTATGCTTTTAAATTCACAGATATTTGGTCGTTTAAGGATTGTTCACAGGGAAACAATCAGTAATTAAGCGTAGAAAATTACAAATAACCATCTAGTTTGTATTATGGCAAGCAATGCGCTAATTCCAAGCAACAAAATTAACACAATTTATGATACATTTTGTTGCTTGGAATGATTACATTATTATTTGTAATTTTTTAAGCTTAATTGCTTCGCTGTGAACAATCCTTTAACCCTGACATCTATATTACGACAAAAAAATTAAATATTAAACAGTTTTACTGTTTCATATAAACAAGCTTGAATTTTTAGTGGCCTTGGTTAAGCATTAGTGTTTTAGTTTACAAGAATGTCGATTTTAAATGAATTTGATGTAAATAACGTGTGTAGAACATGTTTAATAAGTGAAAATTTAACGCCACTCTATGATTATAATAATAAAGATACACAATATATTGATAAAATATTAATGATGTGTACTTTAATAAAGGTGAGCTAGATTCATTCAGCCTGGAATCATTCGTTGTGTGGGATAATATTAGGCAAACAGGCGACTGTTTTCCCGATTTTATTTACACAACGAATGGAAAAGTGGCCATTTTCGCTCATTTCAACCCGCGAATTATGAACATACAAACAACACGAACATTTACTGAAAGTCATTCGGCTCAATAAGGGCGTGGTCACGCTACGAACAGCGCGATCGTGCACGCTCGTGCAACATCGCGTACAATCATGCAAAGCGATATACACCGGTTACACTAGCCTAAGACAGGGGACAATGTGATCATATTTCGCGGGTATAAATGACGTACTCAACTAAAGTATGTAAGATGTCCATGATGAAAACGTGTCAAAGGAAATTAAATGATTCTAGTGTTATAAAAACGATGGTCTACCAAATCAAATTTGTAGTGATTGTATCACAGAAATAAAACGTTCACATAAATTCGCTTTAAAATGCCAACAATCACAGAACAAGTTACGAAAATACCTAAACAATGAAAAATATAAATCGCACACATCGTTGGAGGATCCACTGAAAATTCCTGAATCACAGAATGTGTTTGTTCAAGAATTAGTTTTAATTAAAAGTGAACTAGATGATCAATTGGGCAGTTCTGAAGTAAAAAATGAACTAGTTGTGATTAAGAATGAATGCGATATTGAAGAAATTAAATTAGAATATAACAATGATACAGAAGAAATGGAAGAAGAGCAACATTGTCGTGAAATGCCGACGCTTATAGATTCAAAAGCTGTTTTTACTGGTGAAACACCATATTCATGCGCAACAAATGGTGTTTGTACACTGAATCAAAGCGACGAGAAAGCATATTCGTGTACAGTTTGCAAAACCCACGAATCAAAATTAGAATATCTGAAGAAGCCATATTCGTGCGCCATCTGCCGCCGTTCATACTCCGATTTAACCGCGTTAAATTATCATTTTTATCATCATCGTGGAAAGAAAACCGTCAACAGATTTTTATGTTCTGTTTGCAATGCGACATTTAAGTACGGCGCTAATTTGCAGGCGCATTTGCGGTCGCACACTGGAGAGAAACCATATTCGTTCTCGCAGTCTAGCGCCACTGGGAAGAAACCATATTCGTGCACGTTCTGCGATAAAACGTTTAATCGAATAACAGCGTGTAATGATCATATAAATCTGCATAAATATTTGATGACGAATCCAGAGAAACCGTTTTTGTGCACGGTTTGCAATGGTTCATTCACCGTCAAAGCGAATTTAATAAGGCATATGCAGACGCATACGGAAAAGAAGCGGTTTAAGTGTTCCGTTTGTTCGGTTTCTTTCTCACGTTTACAACAAATTCAAAATCATTTGTTAACGCATGTTGATGATACACCATATTCACAAATTTACATTCAACGCATTCGTAAGGAAGAATCGTAGATTATTTAATTAAATGATGTTTTCGTTAACTCAAATATATGTTCGGTTAACGAAAACGACCTATTGTATATTAATATAATTAATGCGCACACAATATAATTACTATTATTATACTACCAAACCTATTTATGTTTTAATTGTAAGGATAAATTAAAAAAAAATCTTGCTCACATTTTACTTTCTTTTACAAAGTAATAAGTAAGTCTCGAGACGGATATACACATGTTTTGACCTTCCCTGAATCGAATGTGACTATTTTCGGAATGATGTCTGTGTGTGTGTCTGTGAACGCTCTAGGGCCAAGACTGTCGAACGAAAAATTATGAAACTTCAAACTTAAGACTTGTATATACCCTAGATGTGCACCTCCTATTTTTGGGCTGAAATAAACGGATGTGATGTAGCCACTTTTCTAGTCTATTGTCATAAAATGTCTGCACTAAAAGGTTTTATAATTCATATAATTATAATTAATGTATTTATCTTAATATTAGTAAAACAATTAATTATTTTTTTTTACAATATATAAGTACAATTTCTACTAATATAGTATATTTTAAATCTAGTTTGTGTGCTATTTTTGTTTTCTTAACAAGATTTGGTACGAGTAAAACGCACCAATGCGTAGAGCTCGCCTTTAGGTAATATATGCGATGCGAGCAGTGGCTTTTAATTATTATGGCCTTTTGGTTAACAATTTGTTATATATATATATATAAAAATGTTATAGATATAAAAAATCTTACAATTTTTTGTAATTATTTTGATTTAAAAAAAAAATAGTGCATGTTTTAAAATTCAAAATTATAATATTTAATAATTTTTTTCGGGTTTTGGGTTAACAATATGAAAAAATCTTGTAGACATAAAATATCTTAGAATATTTAGTGGAATTTTTGGGTGTTTTCATTATTTTTATAAGGGCAGTATTAAGGGGGGTTTCAAATTTTGGGGCCTTATAACTCGGGAAGTATAGGGGCGATTTGATTTAAACTGTGAGCGGATTCAAATGGGACGCCAAATAATATGTGTACCAAATTTGGTGTAAATCGCTCTGGTACCTTCAGAGGAGTAGAAAGCACAAATTTAGTCGAGCTAACATCCAAGTATATAAGTTATATATATATATATATATATATATATACACTTTTTGTTAATGATTTTTTTTGATCCGAGAATGCTACAGACACACAACCGATTGCTTTAGTTTCTTCGGTAATTCGGCGAACTAAAAATGTAACTATTTGTGTTTTGAGTAATTTCGGAGTATTTAATATTACATAAATTTGAGTATTTTTGGGTCGAATAAATTCGAATTCAAATACAGTAGTAGTGTTAGTGAGTTTCTGCGTGCGTTTTCATAATATGATTAGTTAAATGATTATACGTTTTGAAAGAGCTGCCACATTCCGTACACGAATATGGTTTTTCTTCACCGTGCGTCAACATGTGCCGCGTTAAATCCGATTTTAAAATAAACGAATTACTACAAATATTACAACAAAAGTCTTTGACTTCTGCATGTCGCCGCATATGTCGATTTAACTCAACTTTCGTAAAATAGGAAGTATCGCAGTCGCTGCATGAAAACTCTTTCAGTTCCGTATGCGTTTGTTTATGAATCATTAAATCCGATTTAACATCAAATGACTGATCGCAAATTTTACACGAATATCGATTGTTTCTCGTATGAATCTGCGCATGATACTGTAAGTGTTGCTGCTGCTTAAACGCTTTTTTGCACACTGAACACGTATATGGTTTTTCTCCTGTATGCGTACGCATATGCCGTGTTAAATCCGTTTTCCAAACAAACGTTCTATTACAAGTTGTACACGAATATAACTTCTCGCCAGTATGCTTTCGCATATGCTGCTCTAAACTCTGCGGGTGACTGTACGCAGCAACGCAAACTGTACACGAAAATAATTTCTCTTTATTATGTGTGTGCATGTGACTCTTTAAATGTTGTTGCTGGTTGAACGCAGTACTGCAAATCGGACATGAATATGGTTTTTCTCCAGTATGTGTACGGAGGTGACGAGTTAAATCTATGGACCGACTGAATGAAATCTCACAAAATGTACACGAATACGGCTTCTCTTTTGTATGGATGCGCATATGCATTTTTAAATGTCCTTGCTCTTTAAATGTGTTTTGGCATATGGTACATGAATATGGCTTCTCGCCGGTGTGAGTTCGCTGATGTCGATTTAAATTGCATAGTTTATTGAACGAGTTGCCACATACTGTACAGGAATATGGCTTCTCTCCGGTGTGTTTTCGCATGTGTATGATTAAATTGTCTTTTCGCGTGAATGTAGTGTCACAGAGTTTACATGAAAATGGCTTTTCCGTTTTCGTTGGATCTGTTACACTAGTGTCACTGTGTGCAGACGATTCGTTGACGAGTTCAATGACCTTTAGGTCGGCATGATGCTGGTGCTGGTGTCGGAGTAGTAATGATGCTTGCTTGAATCTTTTTTGGCAAATGTTGCACTCGTAGCCTACAATTAAATAAAACAACTTTCACACATGATTTATCTGATTAATTCTTATCCAAATGTGTTTATAAAAGGTTTGATCGCTGGATCTGCATTTCTTGTTCTGTTCATAATCTGTCTTTATTCATCATTATATGTAGAAAGACAAAACATGAACTGAACAAAGATTTAGCATACTCCAATATTTACACCCTTTTTAAACTATAGACTGAAAAAGTGGCCACGAAATACGAAAATTGGTCCGCTCAACGCGTGATCCTGGGTTATTATTACGGGATTATTACTTTAGGCCGAAATTCTCTTATGTGTTAAGTTATTGAAAATTTGAGAAATCTGATAGTGACAAATTTCCGGGCTTCCACAGCAATTTTGTATACAAAAAAGTGAAATAGTGTAGTTTTTAAAGGATAAAAGTGAAATAAGTTACTGAAAAAAGATAAAAAATTTAATAATAGTGATTAAAATATTCATTTTCTAGACGCCATTTTGTTTTTAGACCGATTTTGAAGCCAGATTCGTAATCTGCGACCCCAAAAACCTTGTATTATCAAATTTCAGGCGATTAAATAAATAAAAGAGTTATACATATTTTAATTAAGTGTATTAAAAAAGTTAGAGTGGCCTGCACTCGACTTTCTTTTACGTAGTTTTTACTAGAAAAAATCAAAAAATCGGTTGAATCAACGAAGTTAGAACATTGACAAATTTTCTTTCATACATTTATGACATGACTATAGTGAATAAAATTTGAAAATAATGACTAAGTTCGGAAAAAGTGAATAAAAGTGGAAATAGTGAATGCGTGGAAGCCCTGAAATGTAAACAGTTTCAATATAATGCCGGCAACATGTTTAATAAGTGTCCATTTCTAACAACAAACAAACACGACTGAACAGAAAGTGTAAGTGAGTCAGCCATGACAGGTCGTTTTGTGAGCCGAAATCAGCCGAAGGCTGCAATTTGCATGTTCGGCAGCTCAGATATTTTGAATGGACGAATCAGAGAGCCAGTTACGGTAATACAATGGCGCATTGCATTGCCGATCCAAGATATGAAAGAAAGCATTTGCATTTATCTATTTAATTTAGATATGTACACTTATTAAACATGTTCCCGACATTATATTGGAAGCTGTTTCAATTTCTCACTATCAATTTATTCAAATTGTCAATAACTTAACACATAATAGAATATCGGTTATCGGTGCGTCCCGAATCCGAATCCATTTTCGTATTTCGCGGCCGGATGTGACATGGCCACTATGTTCGTCTATTATAAAATAAATATGTACCAAGGCCACGTTGATCTGGATTTAGTTCTAGTAGGATCGGCACGTCTGGAATATCTAGTTCTGGTTCAGTAATAGTTTCTACTTTAATGGTGTCATTTGGTTCAAATTTGATTTGAGCTTCAGAAATATCTAGTGGTTTTTCCATTTGAGAACTATGTTCATAATTTATATTAGAGCCGTGTGGTATTGCGTACTCTTCAGGTACAAGTTTTTGCATATAATTACGCAATTTGGTGTCTGAATCGCGACATTTTAATGCGAATGTGTATGAGCGATTTAACTCATTGATGCAATCGATGCAAATTTGCACTGGTAGACCATCGCTTTCATAATACTAGAATAGATCATTTATTTTATTATGGTTTAATGGTATAACCACTCCCAAAATCACTTATAACGATGCTTTACCTCAATTGAAGTACACAACATAAGCTTTTCATCCAAACAATCTTTATCATATAACAATTTTAAATTTACAGTCGATAAACATGTTCTACACACTTTTTGAAAATCAAATTCATTCGACATTTTTATTGTTTAATTTTACTTGACTTGTTCATTTCACCAAGGCCACTAAGATCACAAATGCAGACGGTTATATACATAAAACGACTTGAAACCAATCAATGTTTTCGGTGCTGTTTATATGTGGATGTAATTTCGTAAATTGTAGGGATATATATTAAGCTGTGTGCAACATCAAGTACAATCAAGCAAAATGATATACACCGGTTACACTTGAAGTGCTATGAAGTAGTGTCAATCTTGTGAACTATGTTTATGTCACACTACAAACAGCGCGATCGTGCGACATCAAGTACAATCAAGCAAAATGATATACACCGGTTACACTAGAGGAAGTACTATCAAGTACAATCAAGCAAAATGATATACACCGGTTACACTAGATGAAGTACTATCAAGCGACATACGATATATTTCAACCTTCTTGTAATTATAAGAGTTCAATTAAAACAGTAAAATATTTATTTATAATAAGATAAAATGCTGTAATATACATATTATAAAATTTGATTTAATTTGGCCGCAGTTAATTTTCTATTGGCTGCAACTTCTCAATATGTTTATGCTTATGAAGCATTTGTACAGGCATATGGTTTCTCTCCGTGTTCATGAATATACTTTCTTCGCGGTATGCGTACGCATATGTCGCGACACATTACTTTGTTTACTAAATGATCTATCACACACTGTACATGAATACGGCTTATTGCCGGTGTGCTTCCGCATGTGTACAGTTAAATTGTAATTCCTCTTGAATAAAGTGCGACATACGGTACACGCATATGGTTTCTCCCGTTTTTCTGCGGTTTCGCCAACGGTTGGATATGTTGGCAGCGCAAATATTGCGTCCAACCAAGCTCTATTTTTTTCCTCAAACCACCTTTTAATACCGATACAAGAATCCCATCTTTGAGTATATTGCATAAGGAATATATGCACTTTTTGACATAATTCCGTTACATAATAACTCGGACAGTTCGCCGATAATCCTAACTCTGATAATATGTAATGAACGGTAGCAGGTTCCTCATTTTTATTAGCTGATAAATATTTATATACATCTCGCCGATAGAAAATAGGTAAACCTGGAAAGAATAAAAAAACATGTACAAAGATATTTATGACTGTCACTGATTTTTAATTCGTCATAGACCTGGTGTGGTGTTGTTCAAGGGAAGAGTTTGTATGACTTGTGACTATTTTGACAACCGCATTGGTACAGCTGAAATAAAATAAAGCCCATTTTGCAAATTACGATTTTTGATCCGACACACATCACTATAGCTGTTTTGTACTACCGTACAGCGAGCTAAACATATTTTTATTAAGATTAAATGTATGAGCTGTAGGCACTGGTTGAAACATGATTATTTAATAAGGAATAATTGAATAAAAACACACACTTAATTGGTTTTAAAAATAATTTAATGTAACTTAATACGTATTTCGGCTTTTACACCATCGTCAGAAGTGTCGGAGAGAAGTAAACTTCAAGGTATATATACGTACAAATAAATATAACAGAATTAAGTAGATTTTAGACTACTTTCTTTTTACGAAGTAATAAGTAAGTATAGGGATTACCAAAAAAATCGAACGGATATACACGTTTTTAGCTTCCCTGAATCGAATGTGACTATTTTCGGAGTGATGCCTGTGTGTGTGTGTAAACGATCTAGAGCCGAAACTGTTGAACGTAAAATTATGAAACTTCAAACTTAAGACTTGTATATGGTTGTGCACCTATTTTTGAAAAAAAAACATTCAAATCGGAAGTGCTTACTCTATACATTTTTTGGCTCTATCTCCAATATCATTAGAACGGCTGCACTTACGGCAAAAATAGTTATGTTCATAATGAAAGATATAAATATTTCGCACAACTTTTGTTTGAAAAGTTTCTTCATGAAATGTACCAGTTACGAGAAAATTGCTACGAAAAATCATAAGTATCGTTGTCATGGATTTGAATGTAGCTTAATTAATCGGATCATCTGCGCCTGTCGACCAGAAAACGACTGAATATTTCTGTAGAGTATTGGTTAGTTGTGATAGCTAGTACTTCAAAACCATTACAATTGACTGATTGTACTTTCACATATCCAATAATCACTCATGTTTAATAATAATGTACACTTAAGAATAATAAGAAAAAGGCTTGCCACATGCGCATTATAAAGAACATAAGACTAAAAGAGGTTAAGTAACATTTTCAGACAGCTAACAGCGTAGCTGAATCTACTTTTGAAAACAACTAAAATTTATTACCAACTTAATGGTAATAACCCTTACACCAAATAAGCCTATAGGCGTAGTACGTCATAGGCCTATAAGACGCGAAACTTAAATAATTCGTATCTTCTGTAATATTAAGATTACAGAAAAACAAAAAAAAATGTGTAGTTTAAAACATATTGTTTCCTTCCGGAAAAAAAATAATAATTCTCAAAACATACTCTGTCCTTGTTCATCCGGTGCTTCGAGTCGTGTAGGCGAATCTAGTTGGCTGTTTTGATGAAATTCCTCGTAATATTCGATTTCGGGTAACAAAACTTGATGAATTTCAAACGGATCTTGTGGCTCAAATTTAATATCCGGATTGGTTTCAATTTTCACTTTATGCACATCAAATTCATCATCGAGTTCCATTTTAATTCCATTTATGTCTAACGGATCCCTTAAAGATTTTATTGTAGTTAAACTTTGTTCCAATTTAGTATTAGAACAATCTTGTTCCATATTTGGGTTTGCTTGTTTTTGGATGTACATCCGTAGTTTTTTATCCGTTTTTTGGCATTTCGTTGCGAAAACGGATGCACGTTTTAATTCGAGAATACAATCACTACACATTTGTTCTGGTAGCCCGTCATTTTTAGAACACTAGAATCGAATGAAACCAATTGTAATCGACACTGAATGTTACTATTATTATTTTGAAACTTACTACAACTGTAGTACATATTAATAACATTTGATCATAAGATGATGCTTCATACAATGATTTCAAATTATTAGATGACATACACGTTCTACATATATTATTTAAGTCGAATTCTTCTGTATTCGGCATTGCTGCGTAAATATTCACTATTTATAACACTTTCTCGTCTTAAACTGTCGATAAACAGTGTTAAACCAAGACCACTAATATACCGTAAAAGCCACTAGTTTATATGAAGTAGTAAATCGGTTTGAAATAGGCATTGCTACTAAAGTGAATTTCAGATGTGGTTTAAAGGATTGTTCACAGCAAAAGAATTAGTAATTAAGCTTAGAAATTATAAAGGATTGTTCACAGCGATACAATCAGTAATTAAGCTTAGAAAATTACAAATAACAATCTAGTTTGTATTATGACAAGCAATGTTAACATTCCAAGCAACACAATTTATGATAAAACTATCAAAACTAAACAATTCTCTACAGAAATATTCTGATATGTCATTTATCTAATTCAGACCATTTTGTTTTCTTGTCGAAATATTGACATGCGCAGATGATCCGATTTATTAAGCTACATTCGAATCCATGACAACGTAAACAAGATTCTTAAAATTTTCGGTAGCGGTTTTCTCGTAACTGGTACATTTATTGAATAAACTTTTCAAACAAAAGTTGTGCGAAATATTAATATCTTTCATTATGAACATAACTATTTTTGCCGTAAGTGCAGCCGTTCTAGTGATATTGGAGATAGAACAAAAAATGCATAGAGTAAACATGCACTGCTGGTTTGAATATTCTTTTCAAAAATAGCAGGTGCACAACTAGACCATATACAAGTCATAAGTTTGAAGTCTCATAATTTTACGTTGGATAGTTTTGGCTCTAGAGCGTTCACATACACACACACACACAGACATCATTCCGAAATATCTTAGAATTTTAAAAAGAATTTTTGAGTGTTTATGGGTTGCTATGGTAACGAATACTATCTCTTTTTGTCCCACATATAAATGACATAAGACTATCCTTATTTTCCTTCCTGTAAAGTCCCTTTAGTCAGCATTATGGAATTTTATGAAACCGACACTAAGTGATCGACTTCGGAATAAGTGAATAAAAGTGGAAATAGTGAATGCGTATTAGCGATATTTTACACTTTTGCAAATCGATTTAAAATATCCTTTTGCGCAAAAAGAAAACGATTTAATTCGACCTTTATTAATGTTTATCAGAAAAACAAAACCAAAACTCTTTTTTTTTTTTATTACATATAACGTATATACAAATTCCAGAAAGTTTACTTATTCAACATAAGTTTAGATATTTCAAACAAAAAATAATATATACAACTTATATAATATATAACTCGCAAAATGCTAAAGATGTCTATTTGGCTCTATTGAGATTATGTTGAGTTCGCTTATGCGCCTGTAAATTCTTCTTTTGATTGAACAATTTGTGGCAAATAGAGCAGGCAAATGGCTTCTCGCCGGTGTGAATTCGATAATGATTCGTTAAATGTACTTTTTGGCCAAACGATTTTTTGCAAACGATGCACACATGCGGCTTCTCGTCCGCATGCATCCACATGTGACGCGTCACATTCGATTTCTCACTGAATGCCTTGTCGCAAATAGGACACGAATACGGCTTCTCTTTGGTGTGCGTTCGCATGTGTATTTGCAGTATGCCCTTTTTGCCAAACGACTTATTACAAACCGTGCACCGAAATGGCTTGTCGGATGCCGCCGGCAAATGTTCATACATTTCATTTTGTTTCACATTTATTTGTTGGCTGAATGAATTTTTGCAAACGGTGCAAGAGTATATACGTTTAATTGTCTTACTGCCGTCTATTTCCGTTTCGCCATGGATTTGAGGTGTATGATACACACAAGTGTTGCATTGTTTCACTGAAATTATTATAATTGTGTTTTAAATTCTTGCCATTTTACATTCACAAATTGCATTTTTCTCGCAACTGGTACATTTTTTGAAGAAATGTTTCAAACAAAAATTGTGCGAAATATGAATATCTTTCATTATGAACATAACTATTTTTGCCGTAAGTGTAGCCGTTCTAGTGATATTGGAGATAGAGCCAAAAAATGTATAGAGTAAGCACTTCCGGTTTGAATATTCTTTTCAAAAATAGGAGGTGCACATCTAGGGCATATACAAGTCTTAAGTTTGAAGTTTCATAATTTTACGTTCGACAGTTTTGGCCCTAGACCGTTCACAGACACACACACAGACGTCACTCCGAAAATAGTCACATTCGATTCAGGGAAGCTCAAAACGTGTATATCCGTTGAAATATCGAGTTCGACATTTTTCATAATTACAAAACTTACTTATTACTTCGCAAAAAAAAGTAAAAATAAAAATTCGAAAAAATTACCACGAAATTATCCCTATAAGACCTTTCGCATGCATCAAACCGCATGTTAAACGGTTGAGTAGAACCAGAGATATTTGAGAGAGATAGAAAAAACGTATATTTGAGGTTATGGGCGCTAGGAATGATTTTCGTAGCTGAAAATCTAGGGAAATGATTTTCTCTCGTAGATGAATCGAATGACCTACCTCGACCCTTAATCCGTTTGGGGAGGGAAACACAAAACGTATATTTGAGGTTATGGGCACTAGGAATGATTTTCGTAGCTGAAAATCTAGGGAGATGATTTTCTCTCGTAGATGAATCGAATGACCTATCTTGACCCTTAATCCGTTTGGGGAGGGAAAGAAAAAACGTGTATTTGAGGTTATGGGCGCTAGGAATGATTTTGCGAAGCTGAAAATGAATCGAATGACCTATCTTGACCCTTTGAATCTCTAAATAATATACGTTTAATAACGATTTAATTTAAATGCGATATTACCTGGTTCTCGCGGACTTTGAATTAACTCAAGAAAATGCGGCTTATCCAATCGATCAGTTTCATCAATATAATCCGTAACGGCTGGTTCAATTTTAATAATTTCAAATAAAACAGGGGGCACATCTCTATCATTTTCAAATGAATCATCTAATTCAGTCTTAATTTTAATATCAATTTCATTCTTAATCACATCTAATTGAGGGCCAAGTTCTTTTTGTAGTTCAGGATTTTTTAACGGGTCTATAACTTTGGTACTTTGGTCAAAGCTATTTTTAGAACGCACTAGTGAGTCAATGACACGTTTTTGTAGAAAATTGCGTAGTTTCTGGTCCGATTCACGGCATTTCAATGCGAATTTGTATGAGCGATTTAATTCGCTGATACAATCGCCGCAAATCTGAACTGGCAACCCATCATTCTCGTAACACTAGAATACACACACAATGTTGCACTTACTGTGCGATGCTATTTACATATATATTAAGGTATAATACCTCCACTGAAGTACACATTTTTAGAATGACCATTGAATCTTTCGGCGAATATGCCTCAAACAGTGATTTCAAATTTTCGGTTGACAAACATGTTCTACACACATGATTTATATCTAATTTTTCTATATTTGACATTCTTATTTGTTTACGTCAACTTTAATCAATGTTTAACCAAAACCATTAATGTCTAAAATTTATGAGGTAATTGTACGTTTATATCATACGGCTTGAAACAAAAGTACAAGACCTATAAGATTTAAAATTCTTAAGAATTGTGTTCACAGCGAAACAATCTGTAATTAAGGATTGTTCATACCGAAACAATTAGTAATTAAGCTTAGAAAATTATAAATAATAATCTAATTTGTATTATGACAAACAATGTTAACATTCCAAGCAACACAATTTATGGTAAAATTTGTTGCTGTGAACGTTAACCTTGTATGTCATACAACAAACTCAAATTATTACTTATAATTTCTAATTCTATTGCTGTAAACAATCCTTAATGCCAGTTTGTTGTATGACATACAAAGTAAAGTATTGTTCACAGCGAAACAATTAGTAATTATACTTAGATAATTACAAATAATAATCTATTTTGTATTATGACAAGCAATGTTAGCGTTCCAAGCAACACAATTAATGATAAATGTTGTTGCTGTGAACGTTAACCTTGTATGCCATACAACAAACTGGAATTATTACTTATTATTTCTACGCTTAATTACTGATTGTTTCGCTGTGACAACAATTACTAGTTAAACTTAGATAATTACAAATAATAATCTAGTTTGTATTATGACAAGCAATGTTAGCGTTCCAAGCAACACAATTAATGATAAATGTTGTTGCTGTAAACGTTAACCTTGTATGTCATACAACAAACTAGAATTATTACTTATTATTTCTACGCTTAATTACTGATTGTTTCGCTGTGACAACAATTACTAGTTAAACTTAGATAATTACAAATAATAATCTAGTTTGTATTATGACAAGCAATGTTAGCGTTCCAAGCAACACAATTAATGATAAATGTTGTTGCTGTGAACGTTAACCTTGTATGTCATACAACAAACTGGAATTATTACTTATTATTTCTACGCTTAATTACTGATTGTTTCGCTGTGACAACAACTAGTAGTTAAACTTAGATAATTACAAATAATAATCTAGTTTCTATGACAAGCAATGTTAACATTCCAAGCATCACAATTAATGATAAATGTTGTTGCTGTGAACGTTAACCTTGTATGTTATACAACAAACTGGAATTATTACTTATAATTTCTACGCTTAATTAGTGATTGTTTCGCTGTGAACAATCCTTAATAATAATTTACCTAATAAGAAATCAATATTTTAAATATGAATTCATACAGTTAACTGTCAATGTAATGCTTGTTTGTTTTCAATAAACAAGTAACTAATGGTTGATCCGATTTAAAAGTAATAAAATTTGTCACAAGTGTAGCTATAACTATGGCAACGTAAATAAGATATTTGAGTTTTTTCGTAGCAGTTTTCTCATAACTGGTACAAATTATGAAGAAATGTTTCAAACAAAAGTTGTGCGAAATATTATTAACTTTCATTATGAACATAACTATTTTTGCCGTAAGTGTTCTAGTTCTAGTGATATTGGAGATAGAGCCAAAAAATGTATAGAGTAAGCACTTCCGGTTTGTATATTCTATTCAAAAATAAAAGGTGCACATCTAGGGTATATACAAGTATTAAGTTTGTAGTTTCATAATTTTACGTTTACGACAGTTTTGGCTCTAGAGCGTTCACAGACACACACAGGTCAAAACATGTATATCCGTTGAAATCTCGAGTAAATCTCTGTAAAAGAAAGTAAAAAAAACAAAATGGATGTGTCTTATTTATTACGTATAAAACTTCCTAAACAAAATGGATGCAAACATAATTTAAACATTAAATAACAAAATGAATAATGTTAATCGGTATGAATCACATTTTTAGTAGGGGAATAAACGCGAATAGATAATTGTTGTTTGAATAAATCGTATAAAGTGTAACATTGGGTACAACATTGATTCTGATCATAATAAAGCAGAGTACAATGTTGATGCCTCCACAATCCATTTGGGGTTGGGCAGGCGATGTTAGTTGTGATATGTTTAGGCGGGTAGATGTTAGTGGTTGGCCCCCCATCGCACACTCTAACCGCATGCCAACTATTCAAACATTTTTGCAAGGCAAATCGATGTTTTATTTTAAAAACAAATTGCCACATTTTCGCTAAAAATACTTCGGAAATATGTTGATCTCCAACATAATAGGTCAATTTTAGCATTTCGGATATGTGCATCTGTTTGCGGTAGAGAGGCACCCCTGTATCCGATATCTCGCATTCGGATATAACGATCATGCGTTTCGTATCATCGTAGACTAACGAGTGAAGGCCCCATTCAGGACTTGGCATTAGGATCAAGTGCCGTTTTTTCCAAATTAAATTAAACAATTGATCCACCTTCACTTTGTTAGGTTTAACAATTTTATTGTTGATATGAATCAATTGTTTTCTTTTTTTGGGTTTATAGTTGACATTTTTGGGGAAAATTGACGGCACAGCCGTACTTATTAGTTTAGGCTTTTTCAATTTTATTTCGATCTATAATGAAATATGCTACTAACTAAATGCCTTTTAAAGGATTGTTCACAGCGAAGCAATCAGTAATTAAATAACCATCCAGTTTGTATTATGGCAAGCAATGCTAGCATTCCAAGCAACAAAATGTATCTTAAATTGTGTTAATTTTGTTGCTTGGATTTAGCGCATTGCTTGCCATAATACAAACTAGATGGTTATTTGTAATTTTCTACGCTTAATTACTGATTGCTTCGCTGTGAATGCCCCCTTAAGTGTTAGAAACATACATCTCCCGATTTCCAGCTGCGAATGATCTCCTCATTTCTAAAATGCTTTTCACATACAACGTCTTTAGTCGTAATCACCCTATCCAGTCTAGGAATCACTAAGTTCCACTTATGGCGTCTATGTCCATCTTTTGGTGCCCCAAACAATGATACCTTTTCTTTACTTGAACTATAACCGGACTTACAACCGGGTACATAGCAAGAATTATTCATTTTAGAGCCCTAATTATAATTATTACATTTATTTCAATAATTTCAATTAAAATTAATGTTTGGTTATAGTAACAAATTGAATTTTATGTCCGATTTAAATAGACTGAAAAAAATGGGCAAGTCACATCCGTTTATTTCTGCCCGCAAAATACGAAAATTGGTCCTCTTAAGGAGTGTTCACAGCAAAAGAATTAGAAATTATAAGTAATAATTGGAGTTTGTTGTATGACATACAAGGTTAACGTTCACAGCAACAAAATTTATCATAAATTGTGTTGCTTGGAATGTTAACATTGCTTGTTCTAGTGATATTGGAGATAGAACAAAAAATGCATAGAGTTTCAAGTCGAAAGTCGATTAACTGTGTTATATAGACGTTCACGAATTTAGTTCGTATGTGTAGTTAGTATATTTAGGTGGTCTTGGTCCAAGACTGTCAATATGGTTGACAATGGGAGTCGACAACTAAAAATGTTAAATTCAAACGAAATTGACATCGAAAATGTGTGTAGAACTTGTTTATCAACTGCAAATTTAATATTGTTGTATAATAAATGTTCGATTCAAGAACGATTGGATGAAAAGCTTATGTTATGTACATCTCTCGAGGTAAACATACTTGTAGCGTTTTATATGTAATTCGTACACAAAAATGTCCGGTTTTTTCACCAAGTAAATCGAGATTTCAACGTATATACACGTTTTGACCCCCCCCTGAATCGAATGTGACTATTTTCGGAATGACGTCTGTCTGTGTGTGTGTGTGTGTGTCTGTGAACGCTCTAGGGCCAAAACTGTCGAACGAAAAATTATGAAACTTCAAACTTAAGACTTGTATATACCCTAGATGTGCACCTCCTATTTTTGAAAAGAATATTCAAACCGGAAGTGCTTACTCTATACATTTTTTGGCTCTATCTCCAATATCACTAGAACGGCTATACTTACGGCAAAAATAGTTATGTTCATAATGAAAGTTAATAATATTTCGCACAACTTTTGTTTGAAATATTTCTTCATAAATTGTACCAGTTATGAGAAAACTGCTACGAAAAAACTCAAATATCTTATTTACGTTGCCATAGTTATAGCTATACACTTGTGACAAATTTTATTATTTTTAAATCGGATCAACCATGAGTTACATCATTTGTTTCTTGTTTATTGAAAACAAACAAGCATTACTTTGACAGTTATCTGTATGAATTAATATTTAAAATAGTGATTTCTTATTAGAATACATTGTATCAGGTAAATTATTCAATAGAATCAATTTATATTATATATTTGCTGACATAATTAATTAACAATTTCCGAGTTTTACTGTGAAATTTGACTGTTTAAGAGTGAATACGATAAGTACTTCAAATTCAGATCCATTATAAATTGGTATAATTATCCAGTTATTTTCATTATATTATATATATATGTATATTAATATCTATTGAAAACTACGTAAAAGAAAGTTGAGTGCAGGTCACTCCAGTTATTTTGTATACAAAATTGCTGTGGAAGCGCTGTGATTGTAAACATGAATTGTTTTATTTTAGTGTAATGAAAACGATGGTCTACCAGTGCAAATTTGCGGTGATTGTGTCACTGAGTTAAATCGTTCCTATAAATTCGCGTTAAAGTGTCGCGAAACAGACACTAAACTACGTACTCACATTCAAAATTTAATACCAGAACAATATGCACAACCAACTAGTTCTAATGTTGATTATGGCCAAAGTTCGCAAACAATAAAAGATCTATTAGAAATATCTGCATTAAATGAAAATTTGGATGCGATTCCAGACGTTAAGGTTGAATTGAATAAGTCGGATTCGGTTGAGTTCGAAATTTTACCAACAATGCCGTTTGGTGAAGACATTAAAGTCGAGAGTATCCAAGTAGATACGGATGAATCGGATCATCCAGACAATGATCTAACGGATACGGAGAATCTACAGGAGGAAGACATCGAATTTGGCGACGAATCTAATGAAAATAATTTAATGGGTCATATGTTAACAGATACAGATTTGCCATTTATGTGTAAACAATGCGATAAAGCGTTTTCGAAGAAAATCTACTTGAGTAGACACATGCGAACACATACCGGAGAAAAACTATATTCCTGTACCGAATGCTCTGTATCGTTTTATGTGAAATCGGTGTTAACGCGCCACATGCAAATACACACTGGAGATAAACCATATTCGTGTACCATGTGTGAAAAGTCGTTCTGTCGGCCGTACGACTTAACGCGTCACGAGCGCATGCATGCGAAAGACAAACCATTCCCATGCACAATCTGCGACAGCTCATTTATACGGCAGCAACATTTAGAATATCATATGCGCAAACATAAAATGCCGTACGCATGTACAGTATGCAATATATCGTTTAGTCAACAAATGCATTTGACTCGCCACATGAAAAAGCATGCGGCTCGCGAAACCTATCCTTGCACAATCTGCGATAACACATTCCCCGAGAAACACCACTTAAAATACCATATGTTATTGCACACCGGGGAAAAACCATTTTCGTGTCCAGTGTGTACACGTTCATTCATACAGCAAAGCGATTTAACGCGTCATGTACGCATTCACTCTGAAGAGAAACCATATTCGTGTACAGTGTGCAAGGATACATTTAAACAGGAATCATATTTAAAGATACATATGCGTAAGCATGCGGAAGGGAAACAATATACGTGTACGGTTTGCGCAACATCGTTCACTGAGCCAGATCAGTTACAGACACACATGCAAACGCATAGCGGGGAGAAAAAGCATTTTTGTACGATATGCGCAAAACCGTTTCCGAAGAAATCGAAATTACTGTATCACATGCGTACACATGAGAATACGCCGCACTTGTGTACAGTTTGTGATAAGCCGTACAGGCGAAAGGGCGCTTTGATAAATCATATGAAAGTGCACACTAAAGAAGAAGAGCGCTCTGGGAGTCCTACTATTGATTTTTTTAATATTTAAAACTTTCATTTTAGTCTAAGACGCGAATGCATATTGGGGAGAAACCATATTCGTGTACGGTGACCGAGTCATGCCGCACGCTTACGGGAGAAAACCAATATTCCTGTACGGTTTATAAGAAGGGATTCTCAAACGAAGAAACAATTTAAGTAAGCATATGATTCGGGCACTTTTCGCAAACAAAGCTAATTATTGTGCAGCAGGCAGTATATTTAATCAGATAACTTTTTTTTTTTCGAATGATTAGGCATAAATAGATTTATTCAACGTGGTTAGTTATTTCGCTACATAATAGCAAACAATTTAAATCATTAGAGTATTCATTCTCGAAATGTAGTTATGTAAACATGTATTTTCATATGTATATAATTATTGTGAAATAAATTTTCCTTTGCAATGAACGATTTGATCATGAAAAATGTCGAACTCGAGATTTCAACGGATATACACATGTTTTGACCCTCCCTGAATCGAATGTGACTATTTTCGGAATGCCGTCTGTGTGTGTCTGTGAACGCTCTAGAGCCAAAACTGTCGTAAACGTAAAATTATGAAACTACAATCTTAAGACCTGTATATGCCCTAGATGTGCACCTCCTATTTTTGAAAAGAATATTCAAACCGGAAGTGCTTACTCTATACATTTTTTGGCTCTATCTCCAATATCACTAGAACGGCTACACTTACGGCAAAAATAGTTAGGTTCATAATGAAAGATATTAATATTTCGCTACAACTTTTGTTTGAAATATTTCTTCATAATTTGTACCAGTTATGAGAAAACTGCTACGAAAAAACTCAAATATCTTATTTACGTTGCCATAGTTATAGCTACACTTGTGACAAATTTTATTATTTTTAAATCGGATCAACCATGAGTTACATCATTTGTTTCTTGTTTATTGAAAACAAACAAGCATTACATTGACTGTTAACTGTATGAATTAATATTTAAAATAGTGATTTCTTATTAGAATACATTGTATCAGGTAAATTATTCAATAGAATCAATTTATATTATATATTTGCTAACATAATTAAATAACAATTTCAGAGTTTTACTGTGAAATTTGACTGTTTAAGAGTGAATACGATAAGTACTTTAAATTCAGATCCATTATAAATTGGTATAATTATCCAGTTATTTTCATTATATTATATATATGTATATTAATATCTATCTATTGAAAACTACGTAAAAGAAAGTTGAGTGCAGGCCACTTCAGATATTTTTTAAATCGGATCAACCATGAGTTACATCATTTGTTTCTTGTTTATTGAAAACAAACAAGCATTACATTGACTTAACTGTATGAATTCATATTTAAAATAGTGATTTCTTATTAGAATACATTGTATCAGGTAAATTATTCAATAGAATCAATTTATATTATATATTTGCTAACATAATTAAATAACAATTTCAGTGTTTTACTGCGAAATTTGACTGTTTAAGAGTGAATACGATAAGTACTTTAAATTCAGATCCATCATAAATTGGTATAATTATCTAGTTATTTTCATTACATTATATATATATATATATATATATATATATATATATATATATATATATATATGTATATTAATATCTATCTATTGAAAACTAGGTAACTCCAGATATTTTTATATTAAATGCAGATGAAATATCATCAAACATTCAAGACTACATAAACCATATTTTAAAGACTCGTATATTAATACAATATTGTATAAAAAACAATAATTTGAATATGTTCCAATAATGTATTGCTATCGCTTTTAGTATTGTATTTATTGCGATTTGGCTCACTGGAACGGCTGATACGAATGTTAGACTTTGTCAAAACGTTGTATTTGTCTCATATAGACGTATGTTAAATTGCAATGTTAGTGGTTTTGGTTTAGCAGTGGATATTTTGTGATGGTTGATAGTTGACGGGTGAAATGGATTGCCTAGACAAATTGAATTTAAACGATATATGTAGAACGTGTTCATCTACTGCAAATTTAATCTCATTGTATGATGAATACTCGACTGAAAATTGTTTTAATGAAATGTTAGCGACATGCACATCGTTAGAAGTAAGTGAATATATTCATAAATGCATATCGATTCTACAAAACGTGATTCTTAGTTTTATTTGAGATATTAAACAATATTACGTGAAAAGGAAAGTACAGAGAAAGTAGAGTTTATTATAATTCTAGTGTTACGAAAACGAAGGGCTACCATTACACATTTGTATCGATTGTATCAGCGACTTGAATCGATCTTACAAATTCGCATTGAAATGTCGAGCCACAATCGACATGTTACGAATGTCTTTACAAAATCGACTTTCCGTTCAAACTATACAGAATACGAATTTAACCTTTGACCCAAATTCGGCGATTCATTCGCTTAAAGATCCGTTAAAACAAACCGATTTACAAAATGAACTAAATCGGGAATTAGACGTTGTTAAAGATGAACCGATTGATGCAACCGGATTTAAATTGGAATTTGTTGAATTAAACAATTCAATAAGAAACGGCGTTGAATTGATTAGTGAACATATTAAAGTTGAAGAACCGGATGTGGATGAACCAAACCAGACTACACAAATACAAGGTTTGTCTTCGTTTCTTTACTTTTATATAGACAGTGGCCATGTCACTTCCGGCCGCGAAATACGAAAATCGATCTGCTCACGCATAGTCATAAATGTATGAAAAGTATTAAAGACGCTAAAAATTCTAACTTCGTTGACTCTAAACCCGATTTTTAATTCCGGCAAAAGTTTATAGAAAAGTTCCCACCTTGTACTTTTTATTTTTCCAATTGTCAATTAGCAAATAAGTGTTTTTACTTTCATTTACAAAGTAATAAGTAAGTATTGTAATCATGAAAACATTCGAACTCGAGTTTTCAACGTATATACACGTTTTAACCCCCCCCTGAATCGAATCTGACTATTTTCGGAATAACGTCTGTCTGTCTGTGAACGCTCTAGAGTAAATACTGTCCCAAACACGTTAAATTGTGAAATTTCAAACTTAAACAACCAGAAGTGCATGTTTACTCTATGCATTTTATAATTCTATTACCAATATCACTAAAACGGCTGCACTTATAGCAAAAATAGTTATATTCATAATGATAGATATTAATATTGCACACAATTTTTGTTTGAAAAGTTTCTTTAAAAAATGTACCAGTTACGAGAAAAATGCTACGGAAAATCTTAAATATCTTATTTATGTTGCCATCTATTTCCATATAGTTCTATTGCGCCTGTTAATATTTTGATTTTATCTAGTAGAAACTATGTAAATGAAAGTCGAGTGCAGGCCACTCCAGCTTTTTTAATACACTTTTAATTAAAATATGTATAACTCTTTTATTTATTTAATCGCTGGAAATTTGATAACACAAGGTTTTTGGGGTCGCAAATTACGAATCTGGCACTTTTTTATCTTTTTTCAGTCACTTATTTCACTTTTATCCTTTAAAAACTACACTATTTCACTTTTTACTTTCTTTTATGAATAAGTAATTCTTGTAATCATGAAAATTTTCTTCCCTGAATCGAATGTGACTATTTTCGGAATGACGTCTGTGTGTCTGTGAACGCTCTAGGGCCAAAACTGTCGAATGAAAAATTATGAAACTTCAAACTTAAGACTTGTATATGCCCTAGATGTGCACCTTCTATTTTTTAAAAGAATATTCAAACCGGAAGTGCTTACTCTATACATTTTTTGGCTCTATCTCCAATATCACTAGAACGGCTGCACTTACGGCAAATATAGTTATGTTTACAATGAAAGATATTTATATTTCGCACAACTTTTGTTTGAAACATTTCTTCAAAAAATGTGCCAGTTGCGAGAAAAATGCTACGAAACATTATAAATATTTGGCTTACGCGTTGCCATGGATTCGCATGTAGCTTATAAAATCGGATCATCTACTAATTTGACAGAAAAACAAAATAGACTCAATTAGATAAATGATATTTAAGAATATTTCTGTAGAGTATTGGTTAGTTTGATAGCTGGTTTTGGTTATATATATATATATATATATATATATATATATATATATATATATATATATATATATATATATATATATATATCGAAAACTGCGTAAAAGAAAGTTGAGTGCAGGTCACTCCAGATATTTTGTATACAAAATTGGTGTGCAAGTCCTGCTATCGCGTTGAGTATTTCGCGTGCTGAAATAAACGGACGTGACGTGCAGCCACTTTTGCAGTCTATTATTCATGATTTCGAATCGGAAAAGTTATCGTTCTCGGGTTTCGTTCAATATAGTGTTTGTGCTTTAATCTCGACGGTCATACAGCGCTGCAGTACCAACCAACCGGCAACGTTACATCGGCCACTTAAAAATATAGACAAATACCAAGAAAAGCGTTTTATTTGAAATCATTTTCAGATGTCATGAGTACAAACGAAGCAAGACCGTGCCGATTGGTCACTGACAAATGTTGGCCAACAATACAGTACAAAAACATGAAACTGCAAGCGTTACGTGTCGCAGCTACCGAGAAACAGCGAGCGAAACGCGCCAACGAAACGCCAGAGGAGGCGTATATGCGTCGCACGTTAAACTGTGAAAGACAACGGATGCGGCGTGCGAACGCAACCGAGGAGCAAATGAAAGTGATGCGGGCCCATGATGCGCAATGGAAACGTGCGAGGCGGGCGCAGGAAAGTCAAGAAGCTAGAGAGATTCGGCGTGCGATTAACTGTGAATGGACTCGGGTGCGGCGTGCGAACCAAACGCAGGAGGACGCAGACTTGAGACGTGCTGCTGACGCAGAATGGAAGCGTATACGGCGCGCGAATGAAACGCAAGAGGAGCGGGATTTGCGGCGTGCTAGGCAAGCGGAACGGACACGCCTACAGCGCGCGAATGAAACTCAACAACAGACTGATAGGAGGCGTGCTATGCAAGCGGCGCGGACACGCCTCCAGCGCGCTAACGAATCGCAGCAAGACACTGATAAGAGGCGGGCCATGCAAGCCGAATGGCAACGCGTCCAGCGCGCCAATAAAACTTACATGCAAGATGACTGGCAACGCGCAAATGAAACGCAAAAAGAGATTTATATGCAGGAAAACAGTGATATGAACTGGCGTGCTACTGAAACACAACAGGCAGCTGATTTGAGATGTGCAACGAGGGAGTGGCAAGTAGCAGTGTTTCCCGATGAGAAATTCACCTCGACCGGAAACAGCACCGCTGAGAGTGTGCAATAGTAGTTTGCGCGTAAACTATCATAGTCATAAATCATGTGTATTTAATTTCGTTAAATTTAAGCGTGACATGTATAGTTTACATTTACACCGTTTAACTAATCACATCTAAAAGATTTTTAGGATGTGCATATTATAATAGTTATGTTGACAAATGTATTTTTTATTTAACTCGCGAAACATAAATATAAACGTACCAAATGAACTGGTTCTAGCTATTTTCAATTTTATTCCAGCCCAAATTGAATCAAATACTGAAGACAGTCGATCCAGTGTACATTCAACGAGTTTTAGTACAAAACATTTTTTAGATTGCGAATGTACGCAATGTGGCCATTTATGCGATACGCAACAATTAAAAAAACACATGCGTACGCATTCGTTCCGCCACAAACATATTCGTAAACATTTGGAGGAGAATCGATTCAGTCAAAAACATTTAGTGCATATGGGAGAGAAGTCGCATTCGTGTACCGTGTGTAACCGTCGATTTACTCAGAAAGGTGATCTAAAGAGACATATGCGAATACACACTGGAGAAAGACCATATTCCTGTACAGTGTGCAGCAAGAAATTCACGGGCCAGTCCGATTTAAGGCGCCATAAACGGTTGCATACAGGAGAGAAACCATTTTCCTGTACAGTTTGCCAACATTCATTTAGTCGCAGCGACCATTTTCGAAGACATATGAAGATGCACACAAACTAAAAACTACATTTTAATCATATATACCCAGTTGCATGTTTATGTATCTAGATTTCTAGTCGGAACGCTAGTTGAATTAACACAATATATATTTTAATAAACATTGTTTTATATAATTACAGTGTGCCAATACAACAATTTCAAATCGCAGACTTTGCTTAAACAACAACAAAAGATCAATTTCGAGTCAATAATCGATGACAAGAAGAAAACTATTGAAGAGAGTGAAACTAATTTAATTTTAAAACAAATGCGGAAAAAAAATTCCTTTATATGTACAGTTTGTGAGAAATTATACAGTCACAAACATTCGTTATTAAAGCATATGCGGTCACATACGCAGAAGCCTTATTTGTGCACCGGTTGCACATGTAAAACGGGGGATCTAAGTAATAGTGGAGAGAAAACATATTCGTGTACAGTTTGCAGCCGGTCGTTTAGCGCACGACAGTATCTGCAAAGTCATATGCGAACACATAACGGAGATAAACCGTACTTATGTACAGTTTGCAATATATCGTTTTCACACCAGCGGTACTTAAACAGTCACATGCTAACGCATACTAAAGAGAACCCCTACTTTTGTAAAGTGTGCATCACTTCATTTAGCGGTAAACCTTATTTAACCCGCCATATGGAAACGCACCATTCACGAATGGACGATGCACAGAAAATATATTCATGTAAAATATGCACTACGTGTTTTAGCGTTAAATCCGTTTTAGCGCATCATATGCGGACACACACCGGAAAACATAGCGGAAAATCGCTACATTTTTGTGCAATTTGTCAACACTCATTTGCATAGAACAAAACTAAATTTCTGTACAAAAACTTGTAAATAATAAGAAATCGAAATAAATAAATAAAGAAACCTACCGACTAATCTTTATAAAAAAAATATCAGAGAATTCGTAATTGCATAAATAATGCCTGGTATAAATGATTATTTTTTTGAACGTACAGTTTCGAAGATAAAAAATATAAACTCCCAAAAAATAGGTCATTTTTTATAGTTTTTATTTTTTATCTTCGAAACTGTACGTTCAAAAAAATAATCATTTTTACCAATCAGTATTTATGCAATTACGCATTCACTGATATTTTTTTTATAAAGATTAGTCGGTAGGTATTTGCGTAATCGTGGTTTGTTTAATCATGGTTTTGGCAATTCTGAGTTTACGTTTACCTAAATCATCGACATTATACTCACAGAGCCCACTGAACCAATCCAACCAATAATGATCTCGAGATTTATTTATTCCTGTACCAGTATTAATGTCCATAACCCCACATTTAAGCACACAGGGTAACGTTAATATCGTTCGTTTCGTGATTAGCCAAGGATATTGAAAATTATTTGATGAACATTTCCTAATTTTATTAATTAAATCACAGAAGCATATAACCAAAAAAATAACTTCTTCGTTTCACTTATAGATGACGTTCAATGTCTGATATACTTCAAAATATATTTATATATTTTTTTTAAGCGTATGGGCTCATAATTTGAAATAACTTTAAAGACATAAAATATCTTAGAATTTATAGTAGAAAATTCTAAAAAATTTAAAAGTTGACTAAGGGCAGTATTTAGGAGGGTTTTAAATTTTGTAGCCCTATAACTCTGGCCCTGTATTGACGATTGGATTTTAAATGCAACGGGAACTTCACAGTCGTTTAAATTACATGTATATCAAATTTCATTCAAATCGGCCTGGTACCTTCAGAGTTGTGGTCACAAACGCGAGCGAGCGAGATACATACATCCAAGTATATATATTTTTGGATTCAGGGCGAAAATACAAGAGCTTTTTGTTAAGATTCTTTTCCGATTCGAGCATGTTACAGATACACAGCTCTTTTATACATGTACAGCGAGCTAACTACCACATGTAAACGTATCATTTATGCCAGAATAGTCGTGGTCTTGGTTTAACATTGATATTAACCGTATTCTTAACTCATCTTCTTGCTCTGTCTACACATGGGACAGACAGAGCAAAAACATGAACCTAACTGAGATTTAGTGCGAAAAGAATACAGTTATTTGCATATGAGAGCGTTAAAAGTTGACATAAACAGTGAAAAATGTCAAAGTTAGATTATTTTGAGTTTAATACAGTTTGTCGAACATGTTTATCAACAGAAAATTTAAGCTCATTGCTTGATAAAGTTTCGAAACAAAGTTTAAATGAGATGTTAACGATTTGTACTACGGTCGAGTGTTATGAAAACGATGGACTACCAGAACACATTTGTATCGATTGTATCAATGAATTGAAGCGATGTTACACGTTTGCGACAAAGTGTTTAGAAGTTGATACCAAATTGCGGATGATTAAAGAAAAATCAATTAGAGAAAATAGTTTACAAGCGCCGTTAGCAATGCCGGTGTTACAAAAGGAATTGAAGCAACAGTTGGACTTAGTTAAGCATGAAATCAAGATTGAGCCAATGTGTATTGAAGAGGAAACAACAGCGTTAATTGAAGAGATAAAAATTGAAAATGTTAGTGATTCCGAATATTTGGCGGAGGATCAACCGGATATCGATGCGGCGATGCTTCTAGAACCGCAGCAGATTCTCCTCAATCAAGGTATTTTTCTTCAATTTTTTATTTTTTTATAGTGTTTCTATGGTTATATAGTGGTGGTATCGCTTTGCATTCGCAATACGTGTTCGTGTTTTCTGTGATAGTGTTAAGTGGAAAATAAATGAGTGGTAGGTAAATGAAATTTTTAAAATCCAAAATAATCAAAACAAATATCTATGTCTTTCCTATTCTTTTTCCAGGGCAAATAGACAAAAATGATCAAATAAACACGGATAAAAAGATGTTATTACAATTAAAAATATTGAAGGTGAATCAATTGATGAAACCGGAAACGAAATATATTTGTGAAGTCGAAGCGGAAGCGAATTTTAACGCATTTATTCAACAGCTACAATCGAATTGGATGTATAATACAAATCAAGCAGATTCGGATAATCTACAATTGGAAGATAAAAAATCGGTTAATATAGTTTCGGAAAATAAACGCCTGCTTGTTCCATGGACCATGGAACAACGAAATATTGTTTTAAAATATTTTAAAAAACATATTAATAAGAAAAAAGCACCACGACAAATTGAATGTGAATCGTTAATTGCTAAATATCCAATTTTGCAAAATAAAACGTGGCAAAAAATTAAAGTATTTATTCAAAATATATATATGCGAAAATCAACAAAATCAAAATACAAAGAACAATTGAAATAATTATATATATATATATATTAATTGTAATTTTAATTATATCAATAAATACATTCATACACAAATCTGCTACATTTTATAAAATGGTTAATTTTATTTTAATTTGATAAATATCTGGAGTGGCCTGCACTCAACTTTTTTTTACGTAGTTTTCAATAGATAGATATTAATATACATATAAAACTGTCTACATATATAATCTCAAACAAAGGGTCAAACTAACCAATACTCTACAGGAATACTCTGAAATGTCTATTTTGTTTTCCTGGCAAAAACGGGCGCAGATAATAATTATTATTACTAAGTGATAACAAAATCTTTTACTGACCAATATAAAATGAAAATTCAAATTAAATGACTAACTTAATAATAACTGGATAATTATACCAATTTATAATAGATCTGTATTTGAAGTACTTATCGTATTCACTCTTAAACTGTCAAACTCCACACTAAAACTCTGAAATTGTTATTTTATTATATTAGCAAATATATAATATAAATTGATTCTATTGAATAATTTACCTGATACAATGTATTCTAATAAGAATACAATATTTTAAATATGAATTCATACAGTTATCTGTGAATGTAATGCTTGTTTGTTTTCAATAAACAAGAAACAAATGATGTAACTCATGGTTGATCCGATTTAAAAATAATAAAATTTGTCACAAGTGTAGCTATAACTATGGCAACGTAAATAAGATATTTGAGTTTTTTCGTAGCAGTTTTCTCATAACTGGTTAACAATTTATGAAGAAACTTTTCAAACAAAAGTTGTAGCGAAATATTAATATCATTCATTATGAATATTACTATTTTTGCTGTAAGTGTAGCCGTTCGTGTGATATTGGAGATAGAGCCAAAAAATGTATAGAGTAAACATGCGCACTACCGGTTTGAATATTCTATTCAAAAATAGGAGGTGCACTGCTACGGAAAATCGTAAATATCTTAGTTATGTTGCCGTGTATTTGCATATTGTTTAATCAATCATATTATGATTTTTTCTAGTAAAAACTATGTAAAGTGAAAGTCGAGTGCATGCCACTCCAGCTTTTTTTAATACACTCGTACTTAAAATATGTATAACTCTTTTATTTATTTAATCGCCTGAAATTTGATAACACAAGGTTTTTGGGGTCGCAAATTACGAATGAATATTTTATTAACTTTTAGTCACTTTTATCCTTTAAAAAACTACACTATTTCACTTTATTGTATACAAAATTGCTGTGGAAGCCCTGATTATTATATTTTGCGAGACAGTGAACTTTCTTGTACGTATAATTAAACAATATGTATTGTTATTTTGTGGTATATAATTTAATAATAAATAAAAAAGCTAAACTATTATAAAATAACCGGTTAACCAGGTTCGTTATATAATATATTATAATTTATTAATTGAAAGTGCCACAATACTTCTTTTAGCTAATTTACAAGAAAAGGATTTTTTTTTAAATTTAATTTGTTAAAAATTAGGAATAATTATTATATTTGGCGAGACAGTGGACTTTCTTGTACGTATAATCAATATGTATTGATTTTTTGGGGTGAACCAGGATCTTTATATAATATATTTTAATTTATTAATTGAAAATGTTTTTTTTGTATATCACAATACTTCTTTTAGCTAACGTAAAAGAAAGTGAAACATTTTTTATTTAATTTCAGCCTATGAAAGCCAAGTTCAAAGCGAAACAAAGTTTAACGGAAGCGACGCAATCTGAAGAATCTCTATTTTCGTGAAAAATATATTTAATTAAACACATGAAACGATATGCAGGAGAAAGTTCATATTCGTGTCCGATTAACCATTTACAAACACATGCCGGAGAGAAATCATATTCGTGTACCATATTCGCTAATATACACACACACACACACATATATATATATATATATATATATATATAACCCGTGAGCACCGTGTGCCCATATCATATAAGTCCTGCAGAAAATTTACGCCACAAAACGAACACAAAACATATATTTATATAATTGTTATTGTGATTTAATAAATGTTTCGAATGTATTTTTAGCACAATTGTCGCGCAATTTGGTGCACGTGAACATTTTAAATCGAGATTACGATAATTATGAATCGAACAGCAACATTAACTATTGGCCAGTCACAAAATCACCGAAAGGCGGCACTAGAGGTCGCAAACCAAATGCAATTGTAAAAAAAACTGTGTTCCTCTTTCAAACAAAATTCGTTGATTATTTCCCCAATTCAAAGGAAAGTCGCGATCTCACCCAACGAGGCTTAGGTAAGTTGGTGTCACTTCCAATAATGGAACGTAGCTTAGTGTCGCTACAGTCAAGACAAATCGTAATAACTATATGAAATGTTTAAATTTTAAGGACTCATCAAATTACGGCCAATAAACAGATTTTGGACAGCGGAAGAAGTTGAGTCGTATCTTTGTAGTTTGTACCCAAATATACCACTGCAATTAGTGGGATTTCGCTACGGGAAATCAACAACGAGTAGAAAAATACATATAATTCCACATGTGGATACGGCTGAAGAACTGCTGCGCGAAGTCAAAGCAGGCATTATTTTGCTGATTCCGAATAGAAATCTCATTTTGCCCGAATTGCCGACGCACTATTTACCTCAGCTCGATTAAATCGAACTATTTGTCTTGACGAGTAGCGATTTTTTCTGTATGAAATGAAACTGATCGAAATTACCTGATGTTTAAGGGTACGTCAAGTTGCGGCCGATTAACCGTTTTTGGACAGCTGAAGAACTAAAATCGTATTTATGTTATTTATACCCAAACATTCCGCTTCAGTTAGTGGGATTTCGCTACGGTAAATCAACGAGTAGCAGTCGAAAAATTCATGTGATACCAAATGTTGATACGGCTAGAGATCTTCTGCGCGAAGTTAAAGCTGGCATTATACTACTAATTCCGGATAAAAATTTAATTTTTCCTGAACTACCAATGCACTTTTTACCTCAGCTCGATTAAATGCGATGCGGCGAATTGAAACCTGAACACTTATGGCGCTATGTGTAAGTTTTAGACATAATCTTGTGTTTTACTTATACAATTCATAAATAAATGTACCTGTTACAGATATATTTAAATATCTGAAGCATTAAAAATATATTAAATGATACAAATGCGTTCAAATATTTATTTAACAATCTTTCATTTGATCTAGGGCCCGAAATTCCTAATTTAATCTGGATATAGCTAGCTAAAAGGGCCTATTTATATCTAAAGTGATTGTTTTTACCATTTGTGCTGTTCGGTTCCAATGTTTATAAATGTAAAGTTGATTACGAACTCGAGATTTCAACGGATATACACGTATAGGCCTTCCCGGAATCGAATCTGACTATTTTCGGAATGACGTCTGTGTGTGTGTGTGTGTCTGTGAACGCTCTAGAGCCAAAACGGTTTAACGTGAAATTATGAAACTTCAAACTTAAGACTTGTATATGCCCTAGATGTGCACCTCCTATTTTTGAAATGAATATTCAAACCGGAAGTGCTTACTCTATACATTTTTTGGCTCTATCTCCAATATCACTAGAACGGCTACACTTACGGCAAATATAGTTATGTTCATAATGAAAGATATTAATATTTCGCACAACTTTTGTTTGAAACATTTCTTCAAAAAATTGACCAGTTGCGAGAAAAATGCTACGGAACATTATAAATATGTTGTTTACGTGTTGCCATGTAGCATGTAGCTTATAAAATCGGATCATCTAGTTCCGTTATATAACGGAACTATTAAAAAAGTGGCACATATAATTTATAGGCGATTTCCAACAGCAAAAATAGAAATAATTCTTACTTTTGTAATACAACGAACATTTATTCGTATTAATCATTCGAATGCCTTAGAAGTAAACAATTGAGAAAACGATATTAGGATTGAAAAATGACTCACCGTTTAAATCCAAATTTGTTCCTCTCCTATACCAACCAGGGTTTTAAAAAAATTTTAGTTTTCATACTTTAAAGTTCAAAATTATAATATTTAATAATTTTTTTCGGGCTTTGGGTTAACAATATGAAAAAATCTTGTTGCATTAAGCGGTTTGAAAATTGGATTATATACAAAGAGTAAAGTATAGGATTTTTGAATCTGATCTAGGACTTTTATTACATAAAACATATAATTCAGTCATTTCTTAATATATATTTGTTTTATACATATTTAATCAATAAAATTAAACATATTTAACGAAATGTGCAAATAGCGCAAAAATTCAAATCTTTACTTTTATGTTTTGCACGACTGGGTGATACATAATTTGTTTAAGGTGTTAATAGGGTCCATCGGGTATAAACCACATGCCCGAAACCCATTTATTATAACATCCGGTGTAATTATTGTATCGAAAGCCTTTTTAAAAATCGCTGACATCGTCAACTTAGTTATTGGTATTGCACTATGCGGTTTGTGTTTAAAATTCAAGCCATCTTCAGCCATCCAAGAATTTTTAAGCGTTTTATAAATTGAAAAATCACACGGTTGCATTATTTTAGTTGCATTTGCAAGTATACAGTAAATTAAAATTTGCTTTTCTACACAAAACTCAAACAATTGAACATTAATATGCGATTTATGCCCATCCAGAAATAATATTACTGGCAACTGAATATTATTTAAAATTAACCACGGGTGAAAACAATGAACAATGTACTCGTAAAATGTTTCAGACACCATCCAACCCGATTTCGAGCTTCCTACAAAAAACGTGTCATCACTCAGTATTTTTGTATGTGGCATCACTATCATAGGCGGCACTTTCGCACCTGCTGCCGAGAAATTACATAAAACAGTCACACATTCCTTGTCATTACACCCTAATTCCGATAAATTCCTATATCGTTTCGGGCCTAACAAGTGTCCAGTCGCCGTACAAAATTGCACGCCTGTCTCATCCGCACTGAAAATCCTAGCTGGATCCTTAAGGACCTCAACATACCCCGCCGCATCAATATACTCCTTGAATTCAGTAAACCACATTTTAATTGATTCTTCAGTCGCAATGCCCCGCTCTTTAGCCGCAATTTCTTTATTACGTCGCGCCACTTCTGGATGCCGTTTTAAAAACAATCGCAACCATTTAATGCCGGGTCGATTGTTTTTAAATAAATTGGGCCGTTTTGTTTCAGTCATTACAACTTGAATCGCGTCTTGGACGTCCGTTGGATGCATTGGGAAACCTAGTTTCGCTTTCGAAATAAGCCAATTACATATTTTTGTTTCTTCCGATTTCGTAACGACTGTATCTGGCCCCATTTTTCGGGCCATCGGTACTAAATTTCTCACTTTCATGTTTAATGTGCCTTTGGGTATGCCGTATTTAATACTAGCGGCGTTTTGCGTTAATTTGCCGCTACGAATGTCGTTGATTGCTTCCTTTAATTGCTCCTCGGAATACTTAAAGCGTTTATACATGATTTTTGTTTTAATGCGTGAATCGGACAACTAAATGAAAATTGCATTTAGTTAATGCTTGTTTCTATTTGTAATACATTCAAGGGAACGTGACGTCACAAAAACTAAATATATATATATATATTTATAGTTTAGCGTACCGTAAACGAATCTGGTTTCTCTCTGGTATGCGTCCGCATATGACTATCTAAGTATTTTCTGCGTGCAAATGTCTTATTGCAAACTGTACATGAATATGGTTTTTCTCCGGTTTCTTCCTTAGGAACTATTGGATATAAGTTCGCTGAAAAACATATTTTACTAAAAACAAGCGTAGCTACAACGCACCTATGCGTTTAGCTCGCCGTAGCGAACATAACAAATGTAATGCCATCTATTGCTGACTAGATTAGTTAATCTAGCCAGCAATAATTGGCATTACACTTTATTATTTCAAGATATACACACATACATAGATAAATCGGTGGCTCCTTAACTGCTTTGGTTGTGTCCCTGTTAATTTCTAGTTTAATATTATCGTCTAATTGTACTTCCGGTTTTATTAGTATCGGTTCACTCTTAACCACAACCAGTTCTCGAAACGTCGCACAAGTTGCGTTATAGCTACTATTAGGACAATGTGGTATTGCATATTGTTCCGGTATTAGTTTTTGCCGGTAATTTCGTAATTGTTTGTCAGTTTCTCGACATTTCGATGCGAATGCGTAACAGCGATTTAATTCGGCGATGCAACCAGCGCAAATTTGGAGTGGTAGCCCATCGTTTTCGAAACACTGGAACATATTATATGTGATTGGATTGTGGAATAATTTATTTTTATTACCTCTACTGAAGTACAAATCATTAGTATTTCATGAAAACAATTGTGCGTTGATTTGTCCCCGTATAACGAATTTAAATTTGCTGTAGATAAACACGTTCTACAGACGTTATGAAAATCTATTTCATTTAAATTTGACATTTTTGCTTTATACGTCAAGCAATACTAAACCAAGACCACTAAGATATCATAAATAGAAATTGTATGTTTATATGCAGTACAAACATTGTTTAACTAAATAAATATTCCGAATTTGGATCACAGTAACCGGTTACAACATGTATTCCCGACATTATATTGAAACTGTTTACATTTGTCACTATTAGATTTCTTAAATGTTCAATAACTTAACACATAAGAGAATTTCGGCCTAAAGTAGTAGTCCCATAAGAATAACCTAGGATCACGCGTTGACCGGACCAATTTTCGTATTTCGCGGGCTGAAATAAACGGATGTGACATAGCCACTTTTTCAGTCTATTCATCTTTTGTGTATCCGCATTGGGCATTAAACCAATTAATGAGTTTGTAACTTAGCCAGTTTTAAAAGAATACGGCTATTAGCCGTATTCTTTTTATAAACAGTCTCAGCTTATTTTAGTTAAAACTCATCTTCTTGCTCTGTTTACACATGGGGCAGACAGAGCAAAAACATGAACTTAGCTGAGATTTTGTGTAAAAACAATACGGCTAATAACCGTATTCTTTTTACAGACAATCAGCTTGTTTCGGTTAAACTTATCTTCTCGCTCTCTCTACACATGGGGCAGACAGAGCAAAAACATGAACTAGCTGAGATTTTGTGTAAAAAGAATACGGCTATTAGCCGTATTCTTTTTATAAACAATAGCATATTTCAGTTAAACTCATCTTCTTGCTCTGTTTACACATGGGGCAGACAGAGCAAAAACATGAACCTAGCTGAGATTTTGTGTAAAAAGAATGCAGTTAATAGCTTTGTACACTTGTCCTGCACTAACTGTCCAGTTTATAATTTGTCTCTCTTCACACTTATAATGAAGAAAAAGGACAGATTGTGAACTGAGCAAGTAATGCAGGTCGAACGAACAAACCTATTGTGATTTGTGAACTCTGTGTTTGTTGTGTTTATTTGTGGTTAATTTTATTTTTGACATACTTAAACAAGTAAATAATGTCCAATTCAGAACAATTTGATTTCCATAGAGTATGTAGGACGTGTTTATCGAGTGAAAATTTGCAATCGTTGTTCGGGCATTATTTGCAACATGCTCGCATCGATGACATGTTAACGTTGTGTACTTCAGTTAAGGTGTTTTTAGTTCAATTTGCATAAATAATTATGTATTTATAAGGAGTGCAATTTTAGTATAGTGCAAATGATGGTCTACCAGTACAAATTTGCGGGGATTGCATCGCCGAATTACGGCGTTCGTATCAATTTGCATTAAAGTGTCGACAAACTGACGACAAATTGCGAACGTATAAGCAAAAATTAGTGCCGCAAATCTATGCGACACCGCATTATTTGAATGCCGCAAAACCATTATCAGTTTTCGTTAAAACCGAATTGGATGTAAAACAAGAAAATATCAGTGATACAGAAGACCAAACAAGCACTGACACACCAATGCTTCCAGAATTAGCAAAAGGTTTTTTTTTCTCACTATTTTCGATAAAAATATGTTACTAATACGAAAATGCGATTTAATTTCAGCTTACGAAAGCAACGAAATACCAATATCTTGTATACCAATAATTACTGAAAGTCAATTAATATCCTTAGATTATAAGCGCGCGCGTTCAACCCAAGTAAAGCCATATTCGTGTGTGGTTTGTAGTAAGTCGTTCAGCCAGCAGCACGATTTAACGCGGCATGTGCGCACGCACACTGGAGAGAAACCATATTCGTGTCTAATGTGCAAAAAACAATTTAATCGCAAAACTAATTTAAATATGCATATGCGCGTTCACACTGTTACGAAACAATATTCGTGTAAGACTTGCTGCACCTCGTTTAACCGGCAACAATGCCTAATTAGGCATTTATGTAAACACACCGGGGAGAAGCCGTATCCGTGTACCGTTTGCGATAAATCTTTTAATCAGTCGCACGACTTAAAGCGACATTTACGCACGCATACTGGTGAAAAACCGTATTCCTGTACCGTATGCGGCAGATCGTTCACACGGAAAACATATTTAAGGGTTCATTTGCAAAAACATCATTACACGCTGAATTAGGAATTGGAATTGGAATTGTTTTTAATGGTAAGTGACGCTAACGTATGTATTTATAAGATTAAATGTATGAGCTGTAGGCACTTGTTGATACATGATTATTTAATAAGGGATAATTGAATAAAAACACACACTTAATTGGTTTCAAAAATAATTTAATGTAACGTATTTCGGCTTTTACAGCATCGTCAGAAGTGTCGGAAAGAAGTAAACTTCAAGGTATAAATATAACTATAGTTATATTTATTTGTGTGTATATATATACCTTGCAGTTTACTTCTTTCCGACACTTCTGATGGTGTAAAAGCCGAAATACGTATTAAGTTACATTCAATTAATTTTGAAACCAACCAACTGTGTTTTTATTTATGTTATAAAATATATTTTCTTTTAATAATTACACTTTTATATAACGAAAATACATTGATTAAACGTATATATTATAACAGTTTGCATCTTTAATAAAACCTATATTTTTATTCAATATTTAATAATAATATTTAATCTAAATAACAGTTCGCAATTAAAAAAAAAATACGACTTTCACAAAAAAACAAGATTTGGTACGCGTAAAACCAATGCGTACAGCTCGCCATTAGGTAAGATGTGCGTTGCGAGCCTTTTGGTTAACAATTTGAAAAAAATTATAGATACAAAAAATCTTACAATTTTAGTGCATATCGGAGATAAAAACTATAAAAAATGACCAATTTTGGAGGTTTTTATTTTTTATCTCTGAAACTGCAAATACAAAACAATAAACATTTTTACCAGGCTTTATTTATGCAATTACGAATTCACTGATTTTTTTTTATACAGATCCAGTCGTTGGATTTTTTTTTCGAGGATGTATGACCTTAAAGTTCAAAATTATAATATTTAATAATTTTTTTCGGGCTTTGTGTTAACAATATGAAAAAATCTTGTAGGTATAATATATCTTAGAATTTTTAGTAATATTTTTGAGTGTTTTAATTATTTTTATAAGGGCAGTATTAAGGAGGGTTGTAAATTTTGGGGCCCAATAACTCGGGAAGTAAACGGGCGATTGGATTTAAACTGTGAGCAGTAGTAGTATTTTTGAGTGAATTAATTATTTTTATAAGGGCAGTGTTAAGGGGGGCTCTAACTTTTAAGGCCCTATAACTCAGGAAGTATACGGGCGATTGGATTTAAACTGCGAGCGGATTCAAATGGGTTGCCAAATAATAATATGTGCCAACCCAGATACTTTTCGTGCTTATTGGCCTGCAGCATAATTAAAATAATGATTTCTGTGTGTCTGTAAACGCTCTATAGCATTAATAACCATGACTTACTTAAAAATGTATAAGAAAGTCTAGTGCAAGCCAACCCAGATACTTTTCGTGTTTATTGGCCTGACGCATAATTAAAATTGCTTAGAGAGTGTACAGTAATTAAATAATTGCAATTAATCGACGAATTAGGTAAAATAAATTAATTTCTCCTTTCCAAAATATATCGCGCGAGACTATAAAACGTTTGTGTAACACAACTAATAGCATCAGTTAGCTCAGGTTCTTTACAATCATCGCACAAAATGAAGTGTATTATTTGTGTTATTGTGTTAGTATCGGTGGTTAAATCAGAATATAATCAACAAAATTTCGATCAGCACCGCATTTACAGCAATAGTTACCTTAGGCGCCAACAAAATAACGATTTCTCCGATAATTCTGGCGGATATCAACAAGATAACGATTATTTAGGCATTAGGGGCAGTTATTACGGTCACCAACCAAATAACGAGTATATCGGTGCCAGTTATCACGGGCAGCACCCAAATATCGGCTATATAGGTGCCAGTTATCACGGACACCAACCGATAAACGATAATTCCGGCGGAAGTTATCACGAACAGCAACCAAACCCCGATTACAGCAGTTATCACGGACAGCAACCAAATAGCGATAATTCCGATAGTGCCAGTTACCACAGACACCAACCAAATAACGATAATTCCGCTAGTGCCAGTTACCACAGACACCAACCAAACACCGATAATTCCGGCGGAAGTTACCACGGACAGCAACCAAACACCGATAATTCCGGCGGAAGTTACCACGGACAGCAACCAAATAGCGATAATGCCGCTAGTGCCAGTTACCACAGACACGAACCAAATAGCGATAATTCTGGTAGCGATAGTTATCACCAAGACAGTATCGATTACTCTAGCAGCGGTTATTCACCAAAAGAGGATTATAGCCACTATGAGGAATACGTAGAAGTGACAAAACCGATAAATATACCAATTTATAAGCATGTTCAAGTCAAAGTACCATATTCTGTACCAGTTCCGGTACCAAAACCGGTACTAGTGCCTGTAGCGCAACCGTATCCGGTGGAGGTGCATGTACCGCAGGCGGTTCCGGTGCCAGTGATTAAAACGATTAATGTACCGGTGGAGAAACAAGTACCGTATCCGGTTGTCAAAGAAGTTAAATATGAATACGAGAAATTAGTGCCGTATCATGTAGATGTGCCCAAACCGTATCCGGTACATGTTCCGGTGTACAAACATATTTACATTGAGGCGAAAAAGAATAAAGATGGCGGATCGCAGAGCGGGTCACACAGTGGGTCACAGAGCGGGTCACAGAGCGGGTCGTACAGAACTTATAAAATTATAAAGAAAACATATTAATCTTGTTATATATTTAATACTACATTGTTAATTCTGTTATTTAAATGAAATACAAGTTAATTATTATTTATTTGATTGTTTTATTCAGTTGTGGTTTCCAATACAGCATACAATGAATATGATCCTCGCAAAATCTGCATTAAAATTAGTTTTAATTATATAGTATAATTATAATTTAGTTTAATTACCGCTTGTAATGTTTCAAGTGTAAGGCCACTGAATTTGCCAACGGTAAGACGTAAGGGCCGATTCATTCGAAGCATTGTAATCATAATACATTGTTTGTATTCGTAATTCGAGGATAACCAGTCACTTTGGTATAACGATTGTGGTATTCCCTTACCCTAAACATATTTAATTACGCAATGGTTTTGTTTTTAACTTAAGGGGGCATATACCTTTCTAACGCCTAAAAGTAACCTATGTTCATGAATTTTTTTTTGGTACAAGGAAAAGGTTTAGACGAATGATTTTTTTTGCAGTTTATAGAGCATGTATTGCTCTTTTAAAAAACATTTTTTCATCCCTGTAACTCCTTTATTCCGCCCCCTGCACTCTTTTCCGTAGACCATGTTTAAATATCTATCAAACGGTCAAACTAACCAATACTCTACAGGTTAACTGTCAATGTAATGCTTGTTTGTTTTCAATAAACAAGTAACTAATGGTTGATCCGATTTAAAAATAATAAAATTTGTCACAAGTGTAGCTATAACTATGGCAACGTAAATAAGATATTTGAGTTATTTCGTAGCAGTTATCTCATAACTGGTACAATTTATGAAGAAATGTTTCAAACAAAAGTTGTGCGAAATATTATTATCTTTCATTATGAACATAACTATTTTTGCCGTAAGTGTAGCCGTTCGTGTGATATTGGAGATAGAGCCAAAAAATGTATAGAGTAAGCACTTCTGGTTTAAATATTCTTTTTAAAAATAGGTGCACAACTAGACCATATACAAGTCTTAAGTTTGAAGTTTCATAATTTTACGTTCGACAGTTTCGGCTACATTCGATTCAGGGAAGCTCAAAACGATTTTTTTGGTCCTATACTTACTTATTAGTTCGTAAAACGATTTTTTGAAAACGCAAATGGTATATGCCCCCTTAAACTACTACTTACAGCCAGCGTTAATTCATTTCCAAACCAACAATATAAAGTTAACTGATATTCAATTGCTAAAACATATATAACTTCCACTAAGAACGTTTTACTTGTAACTGGAACCTAAAACAATTTTAAATTTGATTTTAATATATATGTAGGATATTAATAAATAAATTACTGTTGAAATAAGAAATAGGCAAGTACACAGGACAAAGAGAGACACCATTACTTGACAAAGAGTTTGCATTGAGTAAACATCTTCCATGAAATTGCATAATCTAAAAAAAAAAAATCTATATAATTTCCTGCCTACTTTACTAATTAATATTACCTTTGAACAGTTTGCAAATGATAAATACACTTTTTCATCTCTTTCATCATCGCCTCCCCCAATTCAGAGTCATCATGCAACATAAATGTTGCCTCCCGATGCAACTTATTCAACGCCCTAACGCGTATACTCGTAAACGCGCCTTGCAACACCAACAAATGTGCAGTAATATAATTAATCAACCCCATAAACATAGTATCAACAGCGATGATCATCAAAGTTAAGTAAATCATGGGAAACGATTGGAAAATCATCGCCGCCGCGCATCTCCATTCCGTGGAATGATCGAACGGAATCCAACTGAAGAACGGCAATGAGTTGCACTCGAACGTATGCGATTCGTTCGCGTAAAATGATTCAGGATTCAAGAAAAAGTTCAGGAATCCGGTTATATATCCAGACAATGGTACCATGAAACTCCACCAGAAGAACATGGTGCTTAGCGTGATGTTCGTTTGTTTCGCTTCCTGGATTATTAATCCGGGTTCGAAGTTATCGCAGGAATCGTAATAAAACTCCTCGCTGTTTAATGTAGCCATCAGGGCGAGCAGTTCTTTACGACGTACATACCAATTTATTACTTTTATGTTTGCAATACCGTGTGTTAACGCAATGCCTGAAATAGAAACTAACTACAGTTACGTAGAACTCATATACTAGGAGGCGGAGAATAGAAAGAGAGAAATGATACTACACAATATGCAAAAACTATTTAATTTTGCTCAATACTATACCAAATGAGTATTCTAAACTGATTTGCAAGAGTGCCAAATATCGCTAATGTAACCCATTTGGGATTTAGAGCCATTTTAAAATTTTGCCCATGTTAAAAATGGTATATAACTTACCTAAATTCATAATAAAGGCTTCCATGTCACTTTTTGTGTCCATTAAACTTATAAATTCAGATGGAGTGCAAAATACTATACAATACACAAAGGCAAACACGCTAAATGAAAGATAAATGTTTAGTCTGATCGGGGAATAATCTTCCGGGTACCAAATTGTTGCTATTTTCAATATATTTATGTTTATGTCGAAATAATCATCCGGGTAGTGTGTATCTGTTACTTTCGCATTTATTCTTTTTATATATCTAACCATATTAAGCCACATTTTTGAAGATAAATAATTTTAATTTCGTTTTCGAATGCATCAAAAATAAATGGCACCTAATATATATAGTTTTGGTAGTTTATAATTTATTAACTGATAAATCAAATCCGAAAACCTGTAATAATGTGCAACCAATAATTAGATATGAATATTTATGAAGCTGTCGGAGGCATCAAAATTTTGCCACCAAAATAAAAATATAAATATACAACAACGACGTGTAACATCAAACAGAAACTATATTTAAGTAAAATAAATTATAGGCATTAGGAAAATGGTAATTGCCCCGATAAATGATTCGTATTTCCTTAAACTTCAAAGGATTACCAAATTTATGGGTAATGGAACACATTTAGTTCGTTGTACAAACGGACGGAAAGGGAAATGGCCAATGACCAAAACAAGCAGTCAAACTAACCAATACTCTACAGAAATATTCTGAAATGTCATTTATCTAATTGAGTCTATTTTGTTTTCCTGTCAAAGTCGCAGATGATCCGATTTTATAAGCTAGATGCGAATCCATGGCAACGTAAACAACATATTTATAATGTTTCATGTAGCATTTTTCTCGCAACTGGTACATTTTTTGAAGAAATGTTTCAAACAAAAGTTGTTCGAAATATTAATATCTTTCATTATGAACATAACTATTTTTGTTGTAAGTGTAGCCGTTCTAGTGATATTGGAGATAGAACAAAATATGTATAGAGTAAGCATTTCCGGTTTGAATATTCATTTCAAAAATAGGAGGTGCACATCTAGGGCATATACAAGTCTTAAGAGGAATCATAAAATACATAAAAACTAGATATTGAAATGCTTGCGGTTTCAACTGTACCGCAGAAAATGCTCCAACAGTTTTTCAAAATATGACTATAAAATGTATTTTTAAAAGATATTTCTGTTAATAAATGCAAGTTAGAAGTACAATCTAGGCATGTACAGCCGTAAATTGCGAATATCGTTATTCAATTCATAATAAACTGATTATGAAAATCATCAATTTTTATTGGAAAATGTTTCATTTATTTTTATATGTAAAATGTATAAATTTTGTAAAATTTCGTCTATACAGTCGTGCATTAGATCATACTTAAGCGACATATATATTTTTGGAACGATTATATTTTGATTTAGGATCAGAAAACGTCAAGAGCGCGGAACGATGATTTTTGTTTTTATGCTACTGGGTTTTGAAGTTTCATAATTTTATGTTCGACAGTTTTGGCTCTAGAGCGTTCAGACAGACAGACAGACGTCATATCCGTTTATATATATTCGTAAAAATGAAAATAAATTGAAAATCAAGTACGCTGTTAGTTATATATTTTGTTTATACAGAAAACAGTCAAGTTTGACATTTTAATAGTTGGAAATGTTTTAATATTAATTAAAAACCAATAACATAATATAATTCATTTTGGGGACACGTTTACTTTTTTTTATCAGTAATTGGCTGATCGTTGGACAATTCGGGACATTTGGTGTCGGTCGGCCAGTCCTCGAGCGTCCATTTCATCTGGCTGGCGTCGAATCGGCGCCGCGGACGGACCAACGTCGGGGCATTCATTTTCACCGGATCATTTGTGCATTCAATGTAGTTTTGTCGTGTTGTCTGATTGATTTTTATATAATCCTTTTTCGCTTCCTTACCATCCCGCTGTCTTCGGATTGCCTTGCGTTTCGTTTTCGGTTGCCACCCGAAATTCCGAACGGAAACTGCTGGATTTTTGTGTTGCATTGGCACCAGTTTCGGAATTACGGATAACTCTCTTGATTGACATAATTTGTTTTGTGGTCGAAATAGAATTTCAGGTGTTCGCGCAGTATTTAGTAGACATAATTTCTAAACAGAAAAATAATTGCATTAATTTAGTGATTTATTATTTTAAATATATTTCAGTAGCGCGATATATCCCCCGATTATTTATTGACCTTTACCGCTAGAATCAGAGATCGATTTCATTTAAACTTACAGCAATAGAAATATAACGGGAAATTTGTAACTGAAATCGAAGCGTCATTCTGACATTTTAAACACAAAACACTACTCCAAACAAAAGATGTTCGAAAATAACATACATGATTATTAAAAAAACAGATGACTAAATGCGAAAGAAACATTCATGGAATTACATAATTTTGTGAAAATAAATAATAGTTACTATAACTCCGAAACGGTCCGAAAATTATTTTCTTATAGTATTTACCCAAATATTTTAGGCACGCCTAATTTTTAACATGGGTTTAATTTTAAAATTGCTATAACTCCGAAACGGTTCGTATTACCGATAATTTTGACTCTTGCAAAATGATTTAGAAAACTATTTTGGTATAGTATTATACTATGAAATAATGTTTATAGATTTATTATAGCAACCAGAGACAAGTAAATGTAAAATTACTATTTTAAAAAGCGATTTTACACTAAATAGTATATTTTTTAAAGAAATGTTTCTAACAAAAATGGCTAGAAATTTAAATATCTTCAACTTTTATAAGAATAATTTTTTCTGTAACTCGAGTCAAATAAATAATTTAGGCATCAATAATTTTTAACATGGGTTTAATTTTGAAATTGCTATAACTCCGAAACGGTTCGTATTACCGATATGTTTTACTCTTGCAAAATGATTTAGAAAACTATTTTAGTATAGTATTATACTATGAAATAATGTTTATAGATTTATTATAGCAACCAGGGACAAGTAAATGTAAAATTACCATTTTAAAAAGTGATTTTACAGCAAATAGTACATTTTTTAAAGAAATGTTTCAAACAAAAATTGCTAGAAATTTAAATATCTTCAACTTTTATAAGAATAATTTTTTCTGTAACTCGAGTCAAATAAATAATTTAGACATCCCTAATTTTTAACATGGGTTTAATTTTGAAATTGCTATAACTCCGAAACGGTTCGTATTACCGATAATTTTGACTCTTGCAAAATGATTTAGAAAACTATTTTGGTATAGTATTATACTATGAAATAATGTTTATAGATTTATTATAGCAACCAGGGACAAGTAAATGTAAAATTACTATTTTAAAAGGCGATTTTACAGCAAATAGTATATTTTTTAAAGAAATGTTTCTAACAAAAATTGCTAGAAATTTAAATATCTTCAACTTTTATAAGAATAATTTTTTCTGTAACTCGAGTCAAATAAATAATTTAGGCATCCCTAATTTTTAACATGGGTTTAATTTTGAAATTGCTATAACTCCGGAACGGTTCGTATTACCGATATTTTTTACTCTTGCAAAATGATTTAGAAAACTATTTTGGTATAGTATTATACTATGAAATAATGTTTATAGATTTATTATAGCAACCAGGGACAAGTAAATGTAAAATTACTATTTTAAAAAGCGATTTTACAGCAAATAGTAAATATATTTTTTAAAAAATGTTTCAAACAATGATATTACCCAAATTTACGTATATTGACCCTAATTCATACTATTCTTAATTAGAAATAGTTTCATATTGGCAAAATTCGAATTTAAATACAAAAATATTCGCGTACATTTATATTAGTTCAAGGTTTTGCTGTAAGATGGCAGCACTCATATTTCTATATTTGCTTATTTTCAAATTACAATTTACTTGATATTACCCAAATTTATGAATAAAATTGACTCTAATGCATACTTTTCTTAATTAAAAATAGTTTTTTATATTCACAAAATTCGAATTTAAATACAAGATACAATTGGTTATGGTTTAGCATGTTTGGTATTTGTTTATTTTGACGTTTCCTTGGTAACGAAAACTGTTTTCGTTAAGTAAATTTTAAAATGAGAACAATTCCTAAATGGGTGGATAAAATACAAGATAGTGACAAAATAGAGCAATGGTATATATATATATATATATATATATTCTTTGCACTAAATTTATGCTGGAGTATTCATGTATTTCAGTATTTACGATGTATGTTTCAATCCGAGCGGTTCACAGCTGATTGTAGCGAGCGGCCAACGTGTCTTAGTGTACAATACATCGGACGGGACGATCATCCAGACGTTGCGCGGCCACCGCGACACCGTTTACTGTGTCGCGTATTCGCGCGACGCCAAAAAATTCGCCAGCGGCAGCGCGGACAAGTGCGTCATTATTTGGAGCGCTAAACTCGAAGGCGTTCTCAAATACAGTCACAGCGATGCAATACAGTGTCTCGCCTATAATCCACTATCAACGCAACTGTTGGCGTCGTGCGCGTTAACCGATTTCGCGTTTTGGTCGCCGGAGCAAAAAGCGGTACAGAAACATAAAGTGCCTGCGCGGATCAACTGCTGTTCGTGGACCAACGATGGGCAATATTTGGCCTTGGGTTTGGGCAATGGGACAGTTTCGATTCGAAATAAGGTATAGTTTTTCGAGTTTGATTATTAATATAATTACCCAGAAATGTTTGTATGTGTGTGTGTAGAACGCTTTTTTTGTAAAAATACAAATTCGCATAGATAGGGATCTCTTAACCACTGCGCCATGGCGACTGCTAATAATGTTATTAAAAGTTCAGTCTGCTTTGAAATAGGCAAAAACAGTATTTCAATGTGCATTAGTGACGTACGAGTTACGGAAACATTGTGTTTGAATTAGTAAATCTTAAGTTTAATGGGAGTAACATGTTATTAAATTCAATTTTTAAGTATTTAATATGCAATAAGTGCATATTTGTGCCTTATTTGCATATATTATTAACAAATACGTGAAATTCCGTCCATTTATTTTAATTCCTAGTTAATATTTTCACATTTAAAATGGGCAAAAATCAGTGATTTTTGAATATATGAGTTGCGGTAAGTTGGTCAAATTATAATAACTGCAAGTAAATCGATTTTTTCTTTATTATTAATTGCGATGTGGAAATTTGTATTACTATTATAGTCAAACGATACAAACTGAAGAAAAACTGTGTAATTATTATTAAATTACATGAAAATTCGCCATCAGTCAAAACTGATCTATGTTCTGTATACCATATGGGCACATAGTGCCCACGTTCACAAATAATGTAGTATTATTGTTGTTTCGAAGATGGGTGAAGAAAAATCGCGGATCGAGCGGTCAGGCGCCCAAATTTGGGGTTTGTCGTGGAACCCGAACAAGGAGGCGGCAACGGATGTGCTATGCGTTACTGATTGGGCGCAATCCCTATCGTTTTACAATTTAGGTGGGAAACTAGTGGGCAAAGAGCGGCAAATCGGTTTCGAAGCGTTAAAAGTGCGCTATTTCACGATGGGCGAATATTTAATGATTTGCGGCACGAATAAAGCGTGTGGGATTTATACGCGCGATGGCATTAAATTAGGCGCTGTTGGTGCAGCGCAAAACAGTTGGGTTTGGTGTTGTGCTTCGCACCCAAACTCCAATTTCATCGCAATTGGTTGCCAAGATGGTACATTAGGCTATTACCAGCTAATCATAAACACCGTTCATGGTTTATATAAGGAGCGCTACGCGTTCCGAGAACATATGACCGATGTAATAATCCAGCATTTATTAACCGAACAGAAAGTTCGGATTAAATGCCGGGATTTCATCAAGAAGATTGCGATTTATAAACATCGACTAGCTGTAAATTATTTTTATATATTCAAGGGTCTTTCTGGTTTTCGCGTTACTATATATAAATATACATATATATATATATATCTCGAACTAGAAATAAAATTCTTCCAAAAAACCTTGGGAAAAATTGAAAATTCTATTTTTTGACCCCAAAAAACCAGAAAGGCGCCTTAAACGAATGTTGCTTTCCAATATTTACTTATATATATATATATATATATATATATATATATATATATATTATAGGTGCAGCTTCCAGAACGTATAGTCATATATGAGTTATACTCCGGCGACACGAACGATATGCATTACCGAGTTCGTGAGAAAATCACGCAAAAACTCGATTGTAATCTGTTGGTCGTATGCGCGCAACATTTAATCATTTGTCAAGATTGTAAACTGCAATGTGTTACATTTAACGGACAAAAAGAACGGGAATGGCTGATGGATACACCGATCCGATATATTAAGGTTGTTGGTGGACCTGCAGGGAAAGAAGGCTTAATTCTTGGCCTTAAAAGCGGTCAAGTTTGGAAGATTTTCTTAGATAATGCGTTCCCGATTTTAATGATGACTGTTAACGGCGCGGTGCGATGCTTAGATGTTAGCTACGAACGCAAGAAAATCGCTGTTGTCAACGACAATGGATTGTGTCAAGTATTTCGAATTGAAAATAGCGAATTATTGTTTCAGGTATTATCTACATTTTTTACTGTTAAATCCATTATATATATGAACAGTTCTATTACTTTTCGTAAAAACTGGACGCAAATAAGTCACGGATTCTTAGAACCTATTTTTATCGCTATTTTCTTTATCAGTTATTGCTCTTTATAATAAGTACGATAAAAATCGGTCATAAAAAATGCTTATTCTAGAGGATATGCCAATCCGTGAGTTACGTGCGTCCACTTTTATATATATATACACTCGTACCTCACCTAGTGCACCACCGCCTAGTGCACCTCCGCCTAGAACACGAGCTAATCCTCGCCTAGTACACCGGCGTCACGTCACCCCTCCGAGTTCCCCCACTCCGACCGTAGTGTCGCGCGCAATGTTACAAACGGTATTCCGAGCATTTCTTTCGTGTTTTACGAATAGCGTGGTAGCCTCTCAGCCGGTGCACTAGGCGGGGATTTCTGAATTTAATACCGTGCACTAGGCGAGGTACGAGTGTATATATATATATATATTTAGGAATATAATACGAATAGCGTCGCGTGGAGCAACAGTTATGAAGACATGCTCGCATTATCCGGAAATAACTCATTATCGATAAAAGTCGCCGATTTCCCATCGCATTGCCAAAAACTAAACGGTTTCGTTGTCGGTTTAACCGGTTCACAAGTCTTCTGTTTAAACGGGGCAGTAATGACTACAATCGACTTGCCCCTATCGGCCCCAATGTATCAATACATGGATAAACGCCTGTTCCAAGAAGCATACAACGTCGCTTGTCTGGGCGTCACTAACGGCGACTGGGAAGAACTAGCGTATACAGCGCTAGAACATCTAGAATTTGAAATCGCTCAAAAAGCTTTCATCCGTTTACAAGATTACACATATTTGGAATTAATTCGCGACTTACAGGTAATTACTATTTGTTATAAATAATAATTAATATTAATTAGTTGTAATTAGGACCGGCAGAAAAAAGGAGAATGCAGCCGGGAAGTATTAATTGCGGATGTTTTGGCGCATCGCGGCCGGTTTAGGGACGCCGCCCGTTTGTACCAAAAAGCCGGGGAAGAACACAGGGCACTTACCATGTACACCGATCTACGAATGTTTGATTTAGCTCAAGATTATTTAGGATCAGGCGACCATAAAACGTTAATTCGGCAAAAAGCGGAATGGGCGCGAAATATTAACGAGCCTAAAGCTGCAGTTGATATGTATTTATCGATTGGCGATACCAAAACGGCGATTAGTATCATGGGCGAAAACGGATGGACGGATCAGTAAATATATAAAACGGTGTAATCAGTTGTTTTATTTTTGTATAGATTGATTGATTTAGGGCGCAAATTGGATAAATCGCAGCGCGATTCATTGCTGGTTATTGCCGAGCATTTAAAGCGGTCCCAACAGACGGGCCCGGCGGCGGAGCTGTACCGGCGTTTGGATGATTCGGCCGCTGTGATTACGTTGCATATTGAGGCGAGGGAATGGACTCAGGCGTTTGCCCTAGCTGAACAACAGGCCCAATTCCGGCCCTTGGTTTATGTACCGTATGCGAATTGGTTAGCGGAGAATGATAAATTTGTTCAAGCGCAGAAAGGTTTTAGTTCATCTATAATTACATTGATTATTTAATTTATAATTGCATTGATTTCAAAGCGTTCCATAAAGCTGGTAAACCGAACGAAGCATTCAAAGTGTTGAAACAGCTTACAGAAAACGCTGTGAATGAATGTCGGTTTCAAGACGCTGGATATTATTACTGGATTCTGTCTAGGCAATGTTTGGATATTGCACAACAATTGTATGTTATACCCAATTTATTTCATTAATCATCAATTATCAAAATAAACTTTAACTGCAATTTAGTTTGCAAAACTTTTTGCTTACTGGGGTATTCACATAAGTTCACTATTTAATTATATATTTGCAATGTGTTCATATATGTTCACTATGTCTTCTATTATGTGTTCAGTACTTAATCATATATTTACTATATGTTCACCATGTGTTCACTACTTAATCATATGTTCACTGTGTTCATATATGTTCATTATGTTTACTATGTGTTCACTACTTAATCATATATTTACTATATTTTCCATGCGTTCAAATATGTTCATTACGTAATCATGTTTACTGTGTTCACGTATGTTCACTACGTGATCATATGCTTACTATATGTTCATATATATTTACTATATGTTCCCTACGTGATCATATATTTACTATATGTTCACATATATTTACTATATGTTCACCATGTGTTCAAATATGTTCAATACGTAATCATGTATACTGTGTTCACGTATGTTCACATGTATATATACTATGTGTTCATTTATGTTCATTGCGTAATCATATTTACTGTGTTCACGTAAGTTCACTACGTGATTATATGCTTACTACATATATTTACTATATGTTCACGTATGTTCAGTACGTGATCATATGCTTACATATATTTACGTGATCATATGCTTACATGTTCACATGTATATATATATATATACTATGTGTTCACATATGTTCATTACGTAATCATGTTTACTGTGTTCACTATATGATCACTACGTGTACGTGATCATATGCTTACTATATGTTCACATGTATTAACTTATATTTGTTAATAGTCCAGACCAAGAGAAAGAAATGCTGAACCTTTTTCATGAAAACGACAGACTCGCCAGTATTTATTACACATATAATTGCATTCACCGTTACTTACAAGAGCCGTTCACATCACATATGCCGGAAGGTCTCTTCAACATATCCCGTTACCTAATGAACGAAACAACGCATAACAAACCAGCCGCCGTATCAACTTTGTATCCTTAATTTCATGAAAATCTCAAATCCGAATCCAATAAAACCCTTAATAATCCAATAACAGTTCAATTTTGTACACTTTATCAAAACAGGCGCGTATCTTAGGCGCAAATAAACTAGCGAAACAACTATTGGATCGCCTTCAAACATTAAAAATCCCATCACGATTCCTAGAACAAGTCGAAGTCGCCTCACTGGCCGCCAAAGCGAAATCGTTCAGTGATCCCGAAGAATTATTACCGATGTGTTACCGCTGTTCTACTTACAACTCGCTAATAACAACCGGGAATTCCTGCAATAATTGTGGACAAAAATTCATATACTCATTCGCTGCATTTGGTACGTGTGGCCATACGACTGTCAGCCGCCATGTTGTTTCAAAGTAATATGTTTTTTTTTTCCCGTTAGAAATTTTGCCATTGGTGGAATTCGAATTGGATGAAGATATCGCTGACGCAGAAGCGGTCCGATTGATCGAAACGCCCCGCCGTTTCGATGAAAGTGATGAGGAGGGATTGCAAGAAGTTACGGAGACTCATGAAACGCTTCAATTAGAGGATAATGAGCATGCGCAAATTGATGATGGGTTTACGGAAAAATTGTTGAATTTTGAGGTGAATTAGTTTTGCTGTTTTGGAATTAGGAATTGAATTGTTTTTGTATTTAGAGCGGCGGTAATTATGTTCCGTTAAGTGTGGGCCGAAGCACTTTATTAGCGATGGATCGTGCGTCTGTGTTAATTTGCAAATGGAGTCCACCGTTGCGTTATCGATATTACAGGAATCTACTACCGGATGTAGCTGTTATTATGTGTAACGGCTGTTTTAAAGTAAGTATAAGTGACCATGTCACATCCGCCTGCGAAATTACACGATTTGAGTTTCCCTGAATCGAATGTGAACGCTCTAGAGCCGAAACTGTCAAACTGTCGAGTATATCTAATATTTATTTAAAATTCAGGCATTTCACGTAGACGATTACGAACTACAAGTACTACAAAAAGGTCACTGTCCTTACTGCCGATCATCACCGGAATCACCCGACGACTCAACCGACGATTTATTAAGTATCAATTAACAGTATTTTAAAACATAATATATAAATATATTAAACTAAATTAATCTAAACATCATTAACTCGCCCCCAGCCCATCCGTTTTTTCTTCATTTCCAATTTTAACCAAGACGGAACTCGATGCGAAATAGGTTCAGCATTAGGAAAAGGCACCTGCGCCTTAGGCCCGGCAAACGGGTGTATATCAGCGAGCTTCTGTTTGAATAAACGTTCAGCAACGTCCTTTGGGTTTTTATACTTGTCCATGTAGATGTTAAACGGTTTCCGCAGCGGAAACCATTCTTGCGGCCGGATAAACGCTGGCTCAAAGTCGTATTCGAATACCGGTTCGGGCATATCTAATTTAGTGTTAATGCATAAATACTGTTTTTAATTTATTTACTTAAGTTGTTGTGGTAGAAATCAGTCAGTGAACTGTCCCAGTCGGATTGGAAGAACGCTAAGCCGCTTGGAGTTAAATCGTCCTGGCGCGATTTGTAGAAATCGAAAGTGCTAAATGATCGATCCGCTAGATTCATACTGGAATAGAAACATTTTTTCTTTGTATTAAGACCCTAAATTTGGATCGATCAGGAACCCAAAAGAATGTTTTTGTTTAGGAATCCAAAATTTATTTTATTTTGATCAAACACCAAAATTGTTACTTTTTGATTAGGAACAAAAAAAAAATTATCACAATATTTTTTTCTCTTAATTTTAATTAAAAATAAATCTCACCTAACTGAAGATTGTTTTTTCAACGCCGAAAAATCTAATAATTTCGCCTGTTTATACAACACAAATACAAACCGATGGAAACCGCTTCCTTTCGGGGGAAACGGTTGTAAATAGTCCACAATTAATTCCCCCTCATCCAAACGGTTTCCCCGAATATTCCCACTATAAAACCAACAATTATTAAAATCATCTACGTATAAACCAGTACAAAAACTAACATCATCCAATGAAGATATTCCGTATTTTCTCGATTTAAATGTCCATCCAAATTAGTCATAACTAAAGTATAAAATTCATCCGTTTGTGAATCGCTATTAAAATAAATATTCGGTGCTTGCGTTGCATCCGCTGGTTTAATAACGTTTCCAAAAAAAACGGGAGATTCCGTTTCGTTATTAACGTACGCGATTCGTAACGCTTTGCGCGGAATAAAATACGCATCGCCGTATAAATGTTCGTAAATCGCGTAATGATCAGCAATTTTTCGTATTTGATGTGGTCCCCCCGTTTTTAACCAATCGGCGTTCGTTTCGCTTAAATCAATCAACACTAATCAAAAAATAAATGTTTTATATAAAAAAAAAATCTAAAACATACGATTTTTTTGTCTAGCCGATTTTTCAAGTTCGGTATTCCGCCGATTTTCCTTTAATTTCTGTAAGCGTTCATTTAAAACAGTTGTTCTTGTAAGGGCCGCTTGTGGAAATCCGATATCGACACGAGAACGTAATACTGGATTTAATTCTGTAAAACAAAAACATAACCCCTAATTCGGTATTAATACCATATAAAAAACTATGGTTACCGTTTAATCGTTGCTCTATAGAGCGGGCAACACCAGGGGCTTTGCCCCTCATGTGATGTCCATGTCGAACATTCTTAATTTGAATTCTACTAGTGTTTAACACTGTTCTTAGTACCGTCGCCATTTTATAAACAAGTATAGGGTACGGGCATGTACGTTAGTTTAAAACAGCTGTTTGTACACTATAGCAGGGGTGGCCAGACTTTTTGCAATAAGAGCCCTAGTTACCTTAAAATATTGAAGTTCTTGGAGAGAGAAAAGAAAAATGTGAATCATAATGTATGTCCTTTAAAGGATTGTTCACAGCGAAACAATCAGTAGTTAATCTTAGAAATTACAAATAATAATTCTAGTTTGTTGTATGACATATAAAAGTTAACGTTCACAGCAACAAAATTTATCATACATTGTGTTAATTTTGTTGCTTTGAATGCTAGCATTGCTTGTCATAATACAAACTAGATTGTTGTGTACTAATTGTTTCGCTGTGAACAATCCTTTATAGTTCGTAGAACCGTCGCCATTTTTAACAAGTATAGGGTACGGGCACCTACTTTAGTATAAGAAAACAGCTGATTGTATATCAGCTCTTCTTTACGATTTCTGCACAATATATCAGTCCTGGGACTCTGCTCTTTCGTGTTGCGATCGCATTACGTCATTATGACGTATTTTTGCGTGTTCTTACGAGTCGTTGTACTCATACCAAATGCAAAAGCGATCGTATGTCGTCATAAAAATGCGATGCGATAAGACAGAGTCCCAGCACGTGAGTTCTGCGAACTGCGATTTGCTAAGAATTCTCAGAAATCTCAGTTCGAAAGAACTGAGAGTCTGACAGTTGTTGACCTCTAAGCTGTAATCGTTAACCTTCAGTTAAAGTAGAAATGTATGAAAACCTTTCGAAATGCTAGTGTATTTAAGGTGAAATATTAATGTAGTCATAGAAAAGAATGGTTGCGCAACTGTGTACAATAAATAAGAGTAAAAAAAAATAGGTGAAAGGTTATGATTAATAATGATACGTGTCGGCATAACAATCGCATATTGTAGTCTGAAAGTGGCATGTGAATTCAGTGGCAAATGTAACATATCATAAATTGTACAAGTCGTAAATTTGATTAGTTGTTCAGTTTCTGACGCGGTGTATCTACGTGGTGTAAAGTGTAACACATGTGGCATTTGATAACAAGTGCATTTTGTGCATAGTGCTGATTGATTAAACGACATTAAAATGCTGCCGAACTTTTCGCCTGTGATGCAGGCCTTTTTGGGCACCCTATTCACCTGGGGCCTTACGGCGGCGGGCGCCAGCCTAGTACTCTGTATCCGAGGAACACAGGTAAATTAAACAATTTAATTCGCTTATATCTCTTTCTTTGTCTAGCAACAGTAACATTTATTTCGTCATCTACTTTATTGCATCTTTTTTACAACTATATTTAATTTATGTTGCAATAACAATAATATATATTTTGGTTTGTAAAAAATATGCCAAATTGTTATTGTTATTTCCAGCGTTTTGCCGTATCGTCATTTGGCCTTCTGTTCAAATGGCGGCAAAATGACGATACTGCAAAACGCCGACACGGCCAAACGTCGACACGGCAAAACGTCCAAACTGCTAAATGGCAAAACGCTGATACGGCAGAACGTCTATACAGTAAAAGGCTTAGACGGCAAAACGTCCATACTGCTAAACGGCAAAACGCTTAGACGGCAAAACGCCTACACGGCCAAACGTCCAACTGCTAAATGGCAAAGCGCTGATACGGCAAAACGTCTATGCAGCAAAACGCTTAGACGGCAAAACGCTTAGATGGCAAAACGTCGATACGGCAAGACGTCCATACAGCTAAACGGCAAAACGCTGATACGGCAAAACATCTATACAGCAAAGCGCTTAGACGGCGAAACGGCAAAACGCCTATGTGTCAAAACATCGAAACGGCAAAACGTCGAAACGGAAAAACGCCCAAACTGCTGAATGGCAAAGCGCTGATACGGCAAAACGTCTATACAGCAAACCGCTTAGACGGTAAAACGTCGAGACAGCAAAACGCTTAGACGGCAAAAAGTCGAAACGGCAAAAAACGCCTATACGGCGAAACAGCAAAACGCCTAGACGGCAAAACGTCGAAACAACAAAACGCCCAAACTGCTAAATGGCAAAGCGCTGATACGGTAAAACGTCTATACAGCAAAACGCTTAGACGGCAAAACGTCGAAACGATAAAACGGCCTAGACGGCAAAACGTCCAAACTGCTAAATGGCAAAGCGCTGATACGGTAAAACGTCTATACAGCAAAACGCTTAGACGGCAAAACGTCTATACAGTAAAACGCTTATACGGCAAAACGTCTATACAGCAAAACGCTTAGACGGTATAACGTCGACACGGCAAAACGTCTACACGGCAAAATGCCGGGAATAACACTAGAGGATAACGTAGACAGTAAATCGCTGAGAATAACAATTGAGGATAAGACATTTTGCTTAAGACGGTAAAACGTCGATACGGCCATTTGACGCGTTTCTGTTACTTAGTATCTATTTTATAAAAACGTGGTGGATTGTATTAATTGTGTGAAAATTGTTATGTTTTAGCGCAAACTATTGGATGCAAGTTTGGGTTTCGCTGCCGGAGTAATGATTGCGGCCAGCTATTGGTCGCTGCTGGCCCCCGGAATTGAAATGGCGGAAGCCTCGATGATGTACGGGGAAAATGGCGAATACGCGTTCGTGCCAATAAGTATTGGCTTCCTAATGGGCGCTGTATTTGTTTATGGGGCCGATGTTTTAATTAACAAACTGGGAATACATTCGCCGAATATGATGTTAGGTAGGTTCGGTTAAGTCTGTTTTACACTGTCCAATACGTTTTGTTGTAAATAACAAATTAACAACTTCAATGCATAATTAAAAAACTTTATTTACCATCAAAAAAAAAAATTATACTGATGATAACTTACTTTTTTTCAATTTTTTTATGGTAATTAGGGTTTTTTAATTGTTATTTAATTTTTTGTGTGGTAAATATAATAATTCCATTCATTAATCACGTTTTTTTATGTTATAACATAAATTGTCTAAAGTTCTGAAAGGTAAATTAACAATTAACTAATTAATTATGTTGATTGTTAATTTCATAACTATTTGACATTTCGATAACTTATCTTTTATCAAATTCATTGTATTTATTTATCTGTTATATTTTTTTAAGTATTATGTATTGAATTATGTTTTTTTACTTCCCCTTATACGCAGTAAAAAGTTTGTAATCATGAAAATTTTGAACTCGTTTTGCCGTGACGGCGTTTATCCGTCCACGGAAGATCAAATGGCGATACGGCAAAACGTTGGGAGTAACAATTACTCGTTTTGCTGTAACGGCGTTTTGCAGCCATTTAAACGGAAAATCAAATGGTGATACGGAAAAACGCTGGGAATAACAATTACTCGTTTTGCCGTTTCGGCGTTTTACCGCCATTTAAACGGAAGATCAAATGGCTATACGGCAAAACGCTGGGAATAATAATTACTTGTTTTGCCATATCGGCGTTATTCTATTTCGGCGTTTTGCCCCCAATTAAACGGAAGATCAAATGGCGATACGGCAAAACGCTGGGAATAATAATTACTTGTTTTGCCGTTTCGGCGTTTTATCCGTTCGGTGTTTTTCCGCCATTTAAACGGAAGAGCAAATGACGATACGACAAAACGCTGGGAATAACAATTACTCGTTTTGCCGTATTGGCGTTTTTCCGTTTCGGCGTTTTGCCCCCAATTAAACAGAAGATCTATTCCCTCTTTAACAAAATTTGATTAAATCGATCAAAAAATCACATTAAATAGCAAATGAGTAAAATTAATTTAGTATAAAACAGTAAGTAAATATACGATAAGGCAAATTGGACAGTGTAAGTCAAAGTTTAGTAAATGTGTCGCAACCATAATCGGGGTAATTCATTCATATTGGTGTTTCAATCATTTTAGCAATGCATGCTACTAATAAGCAAAAAGCTAAGTTGAAGGAAGACATGCCAACAAAAGCAACTAATCACTTGACTGTATCTACTGTAGATACGACGGCCATAGACGGCTTTAGCGATTGCAGCGCGCAGCATCGGCAGCGTCGTGGCCGCCGTGCCCGTAACTCAGAGTCTATTACGCATGCGCAAACATACGAAGACGTCTCCAACCTAGAGGAGATTCAGTACGGCCAGTGGAAACGGATCATGCTCCTTGTCATTGCGATCACCGTGCATAACATCCCCGAGGGCCTCGCCGTCGGCGTCGCTTTCGGCGCCGTTGGCACCTCTGCCTCCGCTACCTTCGAATCCGCCAGGTAATACTTTCTCACTGATTTTTTACTCGCCGGATCAAAAAATGTCCTTAACAAAAAGTGTTTGTCTCGCGTCTGTGCTTTGCACTCCTCTGAAGGTACCGGACCGATTCACACCAAATTTACTACACATATTATTTAACACCTCAATTGAATCCACTCACAGTTTAAATCCAATCGCCCCTATACTTCCTGAGTTATAAGGCCCCTTAATACTGCTCTTATAAAAATAATTAAAACACTCAAAAATTCTACAAAAAATTCTAAGATATTTTATGCCTACAAGATTTTTTCATTTTGTTAACACAAACTCCGAAAAAAATTAAATTAAATATTATAATTTTGAATGTACAAATATGTAAGAAAAGTATGCATGTCGCCATCTACTACATACAAGCGGAACTAAATTGGGTATCGTTTAGTTCCGCTAGTGTGTAGGATATGGCGCTGTGGCGCGAAGCGCTATATAGGAGGTCTATCGTTCGTCAATGAATGAAATGGACCCCGGGTGGGCTCCGGGTGCTGGGGGAGAAGGGGCTGGGTGGGAGATTGGAATCCGAGCCCAGAGCCTGGAGCGCCGGACATTCTTTGCTTTTGCTTTGCTCGGGTAAAAGATGTCTGCAGCACTCTGCATGGTGTATAAGTCGTGTCTGACCTCAGTTCTGTTGCTGTTTCACTCACTCTTCATAGGCCTACTTTACTGTATGTGTACATTCCACGCTGGGGTGGCATAAACTTCGCTATTATACTTATTTTATAGCAACAATGCCCTAACGATAATGCGCGATATATATATATATATATATATATATATATATATATATATATATATATATATATATATATATATATATATATATATATATGTATGTGTATATATATGTATATGTATGAATGAATGAACTTCCTAATGCATGTGAACACACATATACATAGAAACACACGCATGCGTTCATCCGAATAGGTATTTGTACTAAGAACTAGAGGAATCAGCACTGTCTAGGTCATTGACCTCACTATTATACATGCATTACAGCCTGTGTCTGTGTTTTGGAGACACACACACACACACACACACTAAATCTAACTGTTTTTTAATTCACACAATTTGATTATATTTATTTTTATTTAAGCAGTCGAACAACATAAATGCGATATATCTAAAAATGTATAACAAGTAAACTTAGGGGGTTTATAGACTAAATCTAACTGTTTTTTAATCCACACTATTTTTTTATATTTATTTTTGTTTCTCAAGTGTGCTATATTATTTAAACAGTCGAACAGCATAAATGCGGCATATCTAAATATGTATAACAAGTAAACTTAGGGGGTTTATAGACTAAATCTAACTGTTTTTTAATCCACACTATTTTATTATATTTATTTTTGTTTCTCAAGTGTGCTATATTATTTAAGCAGTCGAACAGTATAAATGCGATATATCTAAATATGTATAAAACAAGTAAAATAGGGTGTTTACTGTATCGAACGATGCGTATGTGTGTTGGAGAGTGTACATTTGGAGAATTCGGGACACTGTAAAAGTATTTCATAGTTAGTGCAAAAGAATGCAGTCCTGCAAGTATGTGTAAGAGAGATGTGAAGAAAATTCCTGCAGACCAAGTAGTTTTCTTTCTTATGTATGTGTTAAAGTCAGTTTGTCTGGTCAAGGTAAAAGAACTACTCACATTCCATTGAGTTCAAACTGATGCTGGCTTGCTTGCGCGTTTAGTTTATCCTTTAGCAACACTGTTATTGCTTACTATGTATATAACTGCATTCCATATTTTCATTTTAGACTGTAATTCAAAAATGATTATTATATAAGATATTTATATAAATGGAATGACGTGAACAATCAGCAATGAATCCGGAGTACATAATAAGTAACATCCTGTTGGTAGTCGGGGGGGAAATGAAATGATGTTCCTGATTCCAACAAATCAGCAACATCCGAATATACATATATCTAATTCGTATCCGTAGGAATCTAGCGATTGGCATCGGCATCCAGAATTTCCCGGAAGGCCTAGCAGTCAGTTTACCTTTACAAGCAGCTGGTTTCTCTACGTGGAAAAGCTTATGGTAAATATAACTTCCGGTTATTGCAACCAGCGATTAGTTTTAATTAATTGTGGGGCACAATTAGGTACGGGCAGCTAAGTGGGATGGTTGAGCCTATATTTGGGGTTTTGGGTGCAGTGGCCGTAAGGCTCGCCCAACCGGCCCTACCGTACGCCTTGTCGTTCGCTGCCGGGGCTATGATTTACGTGGTTGTCGATGATATTATTCCGGAAGCGAATACTAAGTAAGTTTTCTTCATATATATATATGTGTGTTTGTTTAATTGTTTTTTATTTGCTCTAGTGGTAATGGCAAATTGGCAACGTGGGGCTCCATATTAGGGTTCCTGTTAATGATGGCCCTAGACGTCGGTCTAGGATAACGTACTTAAACATTAATTTCCTTTTAACCGAATTTTATGACAATTTTTACAACATGACACCAGCAAATGCGAGCTGGACTTGCATTTGTTTTCTATTTTTTAAATATACTTAATATTTTTATATACATGACGCGGCCAATTAAAAAACAACTAGAGTTACGTTAACCGAATTAACGTTAACAGAGGTTACATGCATTTATCTACAATTTTCCTTGTATATATATATATATATTATTTATATATTTTCCGTTGTTACGACTCAATATTTTATAAATTAACTGCAGTATTTGGGTGCGCATACTTAATGACCAGATTAAACAATTTTTTTTTAATTAATTATGTTTATTTACACTGCCAAATTAAAATAAGACAATTAGACAATTGCATTTGAACATCCTATTGGGGTATTGTAGCACCCCTGTCAATTTTATGTACGGCTGTGATAAGTTTAGAACATAATATTCATTTATATTAAAAAAAAATCATGTCAAACGAATTGATACATTCAATTTATTACTATAAGTTTATATGTTACGGTTGATAAATCCAGATTGTTAACTCAAAACTCGAAAACAAGAATGATTCAATATGTTTTTCTAATTGTTAACTAAAGGGACATAGCTCGCATAGCATATATTACTTATAAGGCGAGCTGGACGCATTGGTGCGTACCGCATCTTAACCGATTATTATTTATATTAACCGATTAATTAAACCGTAACATATTTAATATATATAAAAGTACATATTATATAAACTGTAATAACTAGTTTAGTTTTATTATATTATAAAAATGTACATTATACATACAGTGTATATTATGTACAATATTTTTATTATACATAATATGCATTGGTTTGTAAATAAATAAACAAATTTGCAATTAAAAATATTTATTAACAATTTTTGAGTGTATAAAACTAAATTCGTCTGATTCGTGATATAAGGTAAGCTTAAAGCATTGGTGCCGATTATACATACAGTGTATATTATGTACAATATATTTATTATACATAATATGCATTGGTTAGTAAATAAATAAACAAATTTGCAATTAAAAATATTTATTAACATTTTTTGAGTGTATAAAACAAAATTCCTGATACAATTAAGTATAGGTAAGCTTAAAGCATTGGCGCCGATTATATATACAGTGTATATTACGTACAATATATTTATTATACATAATATGCAAACAAATATGCAATTAAAAATATTTATTAACATATTTTGAGTGTATAAAACCAAATTCGTGATATAAGTAAGTATAGGTAAGCTTAAGGCATTGGTGCCCATTATACATACAGTGTATATTATGTACAATATATTTATTATACATAATATGCATTGCTTTGTAAATAAATAAACAAATTTGCAATTAAAAATATTTATTGAGTGTATAAAACAAAATTCGTGATATAAGTAGGCATTGGTAAGCTTAAAGCATTGGTGCCGATGCTTGTTCCGTGTATATTTTTTCAATAACGTTTTGATTCAATGAATAACGGAATCCAGGTAAACCGGATAGCGTGTGTTAAAGTCCCCTAATAACTATTATTGTTTTTTTAAAAAAAAAACGTGGCTAAATCGTTAGGAAGTATTTGTGATCAAGAAAAAGTATGGAGAAATGTATATAAGTATGTAGATGGCGCATTCTTGTATCGGTATTTGAAAAGAATTCCACCTGAGTTTCTTGACACCTTGGGGCTACTTGTATCGCCTATGCATGTGTTCAATTCCCAGGCATACCATGTCCGTACTATAGTTCCATTCACACCCATGCCCCCTAACGCATTGAAACAAACGCCCCAGTTTACCGGCCAAGGACCCCGCTTATTTCACACACGACACATCTAGTAAATTCTACAACCAATATCGTTCAACTCGAGATAACACGCTATCATTCACTGATAAGAACCCTACATACACGTCAGCTCCAGTTTAAAACATTACTACACTAACAACTTTAATATGTATTAAAAACAGCCTAAATTCAAATCCCCAAACCTAAATATAATGAATTACAACACAGTATTAATATGACATGTTTTATTTGGTTTGAAAGTGATTGTATTGTGAATGTGAATCGCAGTATAGACGGAGGCCAAGTAGTATGGGGTATTCTATCAATGGTGTGTGTGCTAAGGCTGGTTCACTTGAACCAGAAGCACACTGATTGCCGAACGTTCGCGTGGTAAACATCCATTCATAAGGCCGGACAACAAAATGAAACCGAACCACGTGTGAAACCTTCAATTTACTGTATTTCGTTTACATTTTAGTGCTAAATTCGTTTTATATATATTTTAAAGTGAACTGAACACATATTTGACAGTGGTGCTTATTAAAATGTGATAATTTTGTGATATTCAGTGCTGCGAAAGTCGATTTTTGGATTAAGAAACAATTACAGGTAAGGGCTGGGGTAACGTATATTTAAATACGTGATTGTTAAGAAAATAAGTCAGACATAACATAGTACGGATGATCAGTCAACCGTTAACCGATTCAGACCGTCTGTCTGCGACTATAGACCTAATTCCGCGATTTAAATCCCAGAATTACATGCATATATAAATAGGCCACCAACGTTACGGGTGTGTATTGCGGGTCTAGTATATCCCCGCAAATGTATGATTTAGATGCCGGCATGTGATGGCTCAGTCGCCGCTAACGCAAGGGTTGTTTTCGCCTGTGTATTAGATATTTGCTATTTTAAGACAATACGGAACTTTAGCGTATTTGAACTCGTTCCAAATTGACCACGCGGTTTTTATGTCTAGTCTAGCTCACCTATAAACTAACAAAACTGTCGTTTGGCAAACTATCAAATATTAGATCATATGTCTGGCTGGTATATATATATATATATTTCTACAGTAGTTCTCAACAAACATGGGGAATAATATTGCATGTAATGCGTGTCGTGGGCTTTCCCACATTGTTTAAATACCCCTGCTCTAATCTACATCTACATTAAGCGGTATTTATAGCCAATCTTGGCGATATTCCCATCGTATTAACATATAATTATAATAATAATTCTATCAACACCATAAATATTTCATAGCGGCATGTGGATTCTGTAGGGCTTTAGGAGTTTAGGGCGTGCATGAATTCGCAACCAAGTTACGTTGGTTGCCTATAGGGCAGGCGTTATTTAATTTAATCAACTTGTTCACCCTGAATTTGACTAAATACAATAATTGTTTAAACTAAAAACGTAATATTTTAATATTACATATTTTAAATTAGTGCCTAATACGTTGGGGCGTATAAATTAAATTAAAACGAATTCGTTGCTAGATAAAAAATGAAAATTCTGCTGTTATATACATGTAAAAGTAGCAACACCCTAGATAGACATGTACAAACATGCATACATATCGGTAATAATAATAATAAGTGGTGAATTTGAGCGAAGGTCGCGGGTCCCCCGCTCTGCGCCGTCGGTGTGACGTCGGGATGACGTGAGGTGTTCACTAGGCGTAATCCTAGACATATGGCCGTGGTCTCTATCTTTTTCTACCTCATCGTAAACGTACTACATTCGCTATTACCATTTCCCCATAATATAACATTGCTTACAACAAACAAACTGACTTAGTGTTGCTATGCGCACATATAGTTTAGTTTTGTAACTTAGTTCGCCGAGTTATTTCGTTTAGATCAACTATCATTTGGATTTATAATTGTTTCATTACCGATTTTATCGTTTCGGTTGGTTTAATTTGTGTTGCTATGTATGGAAACAGTAAAAATTCGTGTGTGAAAGCGCCCCGACGCCATTTTCGCGTGATACACGGTAAGAATTCATGCAACGTACAGGCAAACAGTCGTTTGTGCGTTTGATTATGCATTGGAATGCTATGATTCATACATCCATTCATTCCCAATGATGAATGATGAAAATATTTCGTAATCATTGTTTCAAGCTTCCTACTTATATTATACATAATATACGTGTCTCCAGGGCCGTTTTAACAAATGTGCCCCAAAAATAAACTAGCCAAGCACTTTCGAACCAAAAATACACATTTTGACCCTTTGCATGTTTGTCCTTTCCCCAATATTACTAAAACGGCTGCACTTATAGCAAAAATAGTTATGTACATAATTAAAGATATGAATATTCCGCATAACTTTTGTTTGAAAACTCTTTTGAATAATTGCACCAGTTACGAGAAAACTGCTACGGAAAATCTTAAATATTCATATTATTTGTCCTTTCCCAAATATCACTAGAACGGCTGCACTTACAGCAAAAAGAGTTATGTTCATAATGAAAGATATGAATATTTCGCACAACTTTTGTTTGAAAACTCTTTTCAATAAATGTACCAGTTACGAGAAAACTACTACGGCAAATCTTAAATGTTCGTATTATTTGTCTATTCTCAAATATCACTAGAACGGCTGCACTTATGGCAAAAATAGTTATGTACATAATGAAAGATATGAATATTTCGCACAACTTTTGTTTGAAAAGTTTTTCTATAAAATGTACCAGTTACGAGAAAACTGCTACGGAAATCTTAAATGTTCTTATTATTTGTTCTTTCTCAAATATCACTAGAACGGCTGCACTTATGGCAAAAATTGTTTTGTTCATAAAGAAAGATATGAATATTTCGCACAACTTTTGTTTGAAAAGTTTTTTCAAAAAATGTACCAGTTACGAGAAAACTGCTACGAAAAATCTTACATATTGCTTTTTGTCTAACTAATTGTTTTAGACTTCGTCCAAGATAATAAAAAATGTTTTCCCATTATATTTTATGTTTATGTGGATGTATTATGTAATGAATATGTACATTCCACAGAATATAGGCGTCTACAGTCCTCAGACGTCACGTATTATATATTCCTATTATGTCATTCGCATATAACTTGAAACATCCTCATTAAACGTGTCAATAAATAAATAATAACTGATTTATAATCTCCTGTATTAGGAAAATTAATTTTCTTCGAGGGTGAAACCAATATGGGTAATATATTGAATTTAAGCCAAGTTTAAGGAACAAATATATATATATATTTCGAAATAACTTAGTTGGTACGGCCCTGGTAATGCACCTAGATCAAAGAATAATAGATCTAAAGTGCCAATTTTCCAATTTTTAATTACAAGTATTGTATAAATACGTACTTTTTTGTTAAAATTACCTACATAATATAATCTTATACATGCATTTCTACTTTTAAAAGTTGCATAAAAACGTGTTCATAGATAAAAATAAATTATAGGTACTTTAAAGTACATGTCACATCGTAATTATTGGGGTACATTATTTATTAACCGTGGATAATTCAATTTTCAGTCGCCTACGTATGCGTATGGCTACTTCTTATTCCTACAATTTTTTTAGATGTTTCAATTTTTTTGTCTTACCCAAATAGAGCCTCAAAATCTAGTAGCTTTGTATTCGCAGAGACTACTACACTATTATGAACATTCAACTCGTAAAACTAAACATTTAGAATCGAATATAGCATAGGTGCAGGCCCCAATGCCGTATTATTTATTCAGTGAATGCATTTTAATTATTACTTTCGTGTAATCTTAAAAATTACGAAAAAATAGACTGGTTAACATACACAACCCTTTACAGTTAACTGGGTTGCATATACAACAGGCGTTATCCAATTTGCTCCCCTTATAATATATATATTAAACTACTAATTTTATATTCAGACAATATATTAGAATACATTTAATAATTAGTAATATTTTGGCTTATGCTCTATAATTGTCAAAAGCATATATAAGCATAGTAAAGTTGCATATTATGTATGTATGTACCTGGTCTATGGAACCGTGCGACCTTTTCACAGATCCCAGTCCCACGGTCGGGTCAGGAACTCGCTACCACCTAACACTACCGATATATACATGCATACAGACATAACATATTGTATATTCCCTATCTTATAACAAATACAGTTATATTTACTAAAATAATGATTATTTTCGTGTTATTCCTTGTTAATTTAAGAAAAAACAAACAATACTAATGTTCACAGCGACAAAATTAACGTATTCATGCGTGAAATGTCGCCAAACTGCATTTGTTACGCGTTTTGCATCTAAATTTCATTACTAACGTATTTAAAATACACATTTAATATAAATATAATGAATAACAATGTAGAAACGCCTAATATGTGCGCTATCGCGCAATACAGTTAATAAGCCTGTAGTAGCCGAAGCCAACTTTACACAAATGTATTGCGGGGTTGCAGACGCGTTAGGCGTATTAATTTTGTAATGCGGCCCAGTTTGCCTTTGGCTATAAGGCGTATTATATTTACATTTACATTACACAGACAAAACAGTATTCAACAACAATTCTATTATAAATAAATTGAATATTTTAGACCTTAAAGTTCTAACTAAATTCTTTTATTAAAGTCTCTAGACGTATAATAGTGAATAACATGTTCTCTGCCAGATATAATTCATTACCAAAAAGGAATAACAAATTATAATATTATGCACATGTTCTCTCGGCATATGGTTTTAAATCAAATCTTATCCATTGATGACCGGAAGTTATTATTCTGATAAGGTTGACTGAGTGATGACACTATGGCCTTTTATAATGTATACATATATATATATATATATATAGTGTCGTAAATTCTTGGAAGTCTAAGAGGTCATCTAACCACATCTTGAATAATCGAAACAATACTAATTGCAATTATATTATTAATTTAATGATTGAAAAATATAAATAAGCATTTTTTTTTAGAAGATCGCAGACACGGTAGATAAGCGGTGACAGATGGGGTTCGCAGGCCGTGACAAACCGATCGACACCTAACTTACTAATTAAACTATTTCAGTCTTAGTCGCAGATGAGCAAAAAATCGTTGTACGCGCGGCACGAGTTCTTCGAACGTTCACCATGTACTTTGAACACACATTTTTTCTAGCATGCGCGCTTTTTCCTAGTAGACAATTAGTGAGCGCGGCCCACCTCATTTGAGTTGGCGGCAAGTGACGCCGCACTTGCCGCGACAATCCCAACTTTTTTAGGGACAAAAAAAAAATATATTTCTAATTTAATACACCATTTTAAAAAACGCAAAATTCTGGATAAATACACAAGTTTCTATGACGCATTTGTAAAAAATGTTTAGATTCCGTCATCAACACAGATAAAACATTGTTGTTGTGACATACTAATCTAGTAGATATAGTTTAATCGTATTGATGGTGAATTCATTGATGATTTTAGTAATTATTGTTGATTTTGGTTCGGTTTGCATCGAAATATTTATGTTAGCACCTCTGGTGGTCAATTGAATTCGCCGCATCAAGGTGATTAAAGGGCCAGGAGATCAGGAGTCAGCGCGTGGTCCTCATCACCGATGGAATGCACCTCGTCATCCTCCAGTCAGCACACGAAACTGGTTTTCTCAATGATTTGACAGATATATTTAAATCTGAGATCATTGTGAAAGCTGATTTTGTAAATCAATCACATACTTATATGTTGTATCGATCACGGCTTATTCAAATATTGGCTACATTATTTATGCATTTTTTATTGTATTTATTATTATTTATACTAGGTTAATCCATGGGCATTATGTGCCCATATCATATCTAAATACAATCCACTCACTGATCCATCTCTCTATTTGTCATCTAATGTTTTTGTAAATGTATTCCTAATCATAAATACACCGTTTTTGTCGTTTTCTCCGTAAACATATTTATTTTAAGTAAACGTTTACTTGTTTCCATATTTTAGTTTCAAATTAATTAAATTTACTACCAGTGTAAGAAAGACCTGGTAGTAACTATAAACATATATAAATAAGCGTTCTACACACACATTCATTCAAATAAATTTTATTATTGTTGTCAAACCTTAATCCTACCTTTAAACATATTATTTTCCAGATTCTACAGTGGTTCAAAGATATCTACATGACTATTCTACATAAGTAGTAAGTATATAAATAATATATACGTATTTATTTTTACTTTCTTATACATAAGTATAAAAATTGAGAGTTTACAAATAACAGTTTTTGAAATCGATAATACGGCGAGCTAAAGACGTGCCAGCACTTATTCTAGTTTGATCCGTGAATGTTACACAGCTAAAAATCTAATTTTGTTCCGAGAATACTAAAACACACAAGTGAATGCTTTAGCTCTTTTGTACTTTGTTCAGAGAGCTAAAAAGAAACATAATATATGATAATGCGGCGAGCTAAAGACTGGTGCACTTATACTAGTTTGATCCGAGCATGTTACAGACACTAAAGCTCTCTTGTAGATTGTGTACGACGAGCTATACATTTAATTTTGTGCCAACAATGCTACAGACACACGAGTGAATGCTTTAGCATAAAAGGTAGTATTGTAAATACGATAATACGGCGAGATAAAGACATTGTGCACTTATACTAGTTTGATCCGAGAGTGTTACAGACACTTGTACATTGTGTACGACGTGCTAAAAATCTATATTTGTTCCAAGAATGCTACAGACACACGAGTGAATGCTTTCGCTCTTTTGTACTTTGTACGTAAAGCTAAAAAGAAACCGCGCTATTGAATAATAATGCTGTATCATTTGCGGGGGTAAAAGTTTGACGTGCGTGTTCGATTCGTTTTATTTTATTTGCCGTATGGCTTCGGTACGTCAACACAAATAAACGTTCGTATTTTGTACATCTTGTGGGTGATACACGAAGTGAATGGGTCGAGGCTTCAAGTGGACTTGAAGTCCACTTGATGTAACATATGCGACGATCGCTTCGTTATCGTTTAACACTAGAACCTGGCTAGGTGGCATGTCAGACATTTCTACTTCAGTCATGACAACGAATCAAACCTTACATTCAATAGAAATTAACAAGATATTATGTATCTATCGACACACCGCCTTTTCTAAACTCGGCATAGTCATACGATGCTTCACTGGCCGATGTTAAAGTCATCACACGCCGTCGTAAGAATAAACATACTTATTATTTTAAAATTTGTGTAAGTAAAATTACATTTATTTTAGTTACAGTTTGACTGTAAAAGTGGTCAATTTTTCACAAAACTGTCTGAAGTGGCGTAACGATACATTTTCATAAGTAGTTAGTAAATTAAACTTACACATATTTCACTAATAGTTACGAATACTTATGTATAAGACAGTTGAGTAAAGGCCACTAAAGCTCTTTAGTTTAAAAGCACATTAAAATCTAAATATAATAAACTTTTAGTAATATTTATGTTATATAGACTTATCTAAATAATAAAAGTAAGTCGTTTTTTATGATTTTGACTCGTAAGTGGTCTAGAACACACAAGAAGTTGCATTTTAATAAATCACAAAATGCGAAGCAACCAACTTGACATACATGTATCCGATTGTACAGGTACAATTGCATCGATCGGTACTTTTGTTGTATTAATTTGCAATTATTCATTATCGGCAAAATGTATAATTCAGACATTATTTGCCCAATAAGCTAAATTATAGTTAATTAAATTGGTTTAGTTATTTAGAAGATTTTAATTTATAGATATTCTAAGAATTGTCTAAGTATTCTATAGATTGCTCAGGTATTCTAAGGATTGCCTAAGTATTCTATAGATTGCCAAGGTTATATTAAGATTACTTAAGTATTCTAGGGATTGCTTAGATATTTTAAGTATTTCCTAGGTATTCTAAGGATTGCCCAGGTATTATTAAGATTCCCTAGGTATTCTAGGGATTGCTTAGATATTTTAAGGATTGCCTAGGTATTCTAAGGATTGCCTAAGTATTCTATAGATTGCCCAGGTATTATTAAGATTCCCTATGTATTCTAAGGATTGTTTAAGTATTTAATATATTGTATTAGAATGCATGGTGTCTAATTTTGTGAGTAAAACATATATATATATATATATATATATATATATATATATATATATATATATATATATATATATATATATATATATATATATATATATATATATATATATATAATGGGGTGACAATTAACATATGAATATAACAAAAACAAAAGGCGTAAGTAAAGACAGATATCGTAGGATGGAGTAGTATGTACATGCAAATGTGAGATATACAGGATGGACATATGATGATGGGTGTGATGTATGAGCAGAGTGAATGGTTGAGCGGATGGAATGCCAACACACACACAGTCGGCCGGTCATTTAGTATAAGGCGCTGCTCTGTATTATTCGAATGTTGCGTGTAAATTGAATGTCTTTGATGATATCCTCGACTCGACACACTAATTGCAGCAGCCGTTGATTTCTCAACGTTGTCATGTACTTTACAGATGAATATCGTCTTTTCCCGTTCGTTTTCTCCTCTTTTTGCTATATGTGTTTTACACGGATTATGACCGCTACCACCATTTATTATAACTCAAAATAAATTGCCATTCTAATGATACTAAATGTTTTTTCACCCAATATTATTTCTTTTACACCCAGTTCACGGATTGTTTATTTTGCGGTGGCCCCGTTTGACATTCGATACTTGTTAATCCTTTGAAAGAGGCACTCGAAGAATATGATACGAAAGACATGGGGCAGGACACAGATACATGTATGATACAAAGCAGCTGTTACGGCTACTTTTATTTGGGGAAGAATTGTCTTTATTTTTCTATATTATTTACCATATTATTCAAAATGCAGTGGTTTATAAATAGATTTGAGTCTAATGAATTAATTGTGTAGAGTTTAGGGTTTATTAGTGGAGTGTTTGTCCTCTGCAGCCACCTTTTACGCGCTTGACTTCCGATAGTTAGTGGTGGTCGTAAAGTGTATGTCACATCACACCGTCATAGTAAATTACCATCTGTTTTTCTTGTGGCCGTAATGGCCCTATCGTAAAATCATTTATATGACTTTTTTTGAACTAACCAGACATTACATATTGTTTATGTTATTTCAAGTATATACGAATGGAATGTTTGTGTGTATTAGCAGAGTTTTTAGAAGTTCAATGTTGCGTGAAAAAGAGAGAAATATTATATACTTAATATATCTGTCAAATACATGTTGACGGACGGCTTGTCCCGCGCCGGCGACCGGCAAAGCGGTGATTTATAAAGCCTACAGATACATTTCTCCTTTAAAAACATCTGGTTTAAATTTTAGATTCACTTATTTTAATATACGACTTATAAGAAATATTATTAACGAACGGACATTACGAAATATTTAATCATTATATATATATACGTTCTTGAAATACTACAAATACAAAAACAAGCACCGGCACCAATACATTCAGCTCACCCTATAATCTATTTAGAAATTTTAACCACTGGTGTTTAAATTGATATTACTTGATTACAACTTACTTTCTGGCCTTAAATGATTGTTCACAGCTAAAGAATTAGTAATTAGGTTTAGAAATTATAAGTAATAATTACAGTTTGTTTTATGACATACAAGGTTTTAATAAATACAGATACTAAAAGGGCACTCCAGTTTCTTTCGCATATCGCCATATAGTATAACGCTCCGCTAAGGAAGGGGTCTGCATTCGGCGCTATGCCTATTTATAAGTACGGCCCTGGATTTACCAAGTATAGTTCGTATAACTATTTCTCATTGCTGCTAGAGGCAAAATGTTTATCAGACGCGAACGGATATGCAAGATATGTAGTTGGTACATTACACATGTATATAAATCAGTGGTGACGTGACGTGTGTAGCTCTGCTACCGCCCCACAAATATACATATATTTCACGTATATACATTGTATTAAAACAGGTTTTCGACTAATTAACATCGCATCTGCGATATTGTATACACGTATATTAGCGGTGTTTATTTGGCGAGTTAGTTGTTTCTGAAACTACTAGGCAAGCGTTTAATATTGTTTATCGTACGTCTCCATCTGCCTTGGTGGTATTCGCGATTTGTTTATTTTAGTCACAAAATTGCTGAGCTTGCTCATTAGGCGGACGGCGTTTAAAAATAGAACAAAACTAAACATACTTAGATAAATAAAAGACAACAAATTAAAATATATATATATATTTTATTATTATTACTATTATAAACTTTCATATACGTATTAAATAATGGTAAAAAAAGACAACTAAACTTACACTATATTCTAATACTAATGGAACGAGATTTCATTTATTATTCTTTTGTACAACATACATCTATAAAATATTTTTTTAATTTATTTTAAACAATAAACACATAGGTACAAGCACCAATGCGTTCAGCACCCCATATATTTAATGGGGAAATATTCATATAAAAAAACCACTAGGTTTTACGACGTATATGTACGCTAATGCCTTCAGCTCGCCGTATATTTAATATATCAATTACAAACCACTGGTTTTTGCCCAATAAATAGTAATTACACGAAATTCCAAGTGTCATTTGGGGTGGCGGCAGCCCCAGTCCCAGTACTATTCACAAAATTGCTAGGATTACCAAAAACCGAGCGTTGGTGCCCAATATATTGGTAATTCGGCAAATATTGCCCTTGATTATTATAATAACCGCTTGTCGTATTATAATTGTATACAGTGGACGTCGGTGCGACGTATTTTTCGTGTTTAATATTAGAATTGGCGGTGTGTGTCTGCAATTCGTGGTAACTGGGCATTGGGGGGTCCTCGAACGTGGCGTCGCAGTGCCGTTTTGTCTTATTATTGTTGTCTAAGTGCCGATTCGTATGTTGCATATGGTTGTTATATGTATTTATTGGGAAATATTGATCTAATTCGCTTCGATCGATAATACACTCGCTGCCGGATGACATTAACGTACTTTCTAAGTCTGGTAGACGGTAATCGCAACTTCCGGTTTCCCTAATCATCGTCATGTTAGTCTGGATGGGGCTTGATGGTCTTGAACTGCAGTGGGAACTCGGTGGGGTCGACGATAACCGGGAAGACGGCGAAATTGGACCCCCGCTTAGCGAATCTTCTTGTTTTAGTGGTCTTAAAAATATAAACAAGAGGTTTTACACCCATTATTGTTGCAGTTGTTATATTATATACAAACAAAACATGAATAAATATGAAATAAATGTATTGTTACCTAAACGCCACGGTGGCGGCGTGAGATCGTAATGGTCCGGGTCCATGTGGAAGTGATTGCTCCATTGTTCCGGAACCACTGGTTGTGTTCTTCGGTTGTTTCCGGCGTCGCGGTTGGTATTTGTAGTCCGGGTGTTCGCGTTTGTGTATTACTCTTAACCGTTCTGCTTCTTCAATAAACGGCCGTTTGTCGTCTTCTTTTAGTAGTCTGAAATTATGCAAAACCCATAACCTATTAATAAATATTTAAATATATCACACTTAAAATTTGTACATTTATTTGTTTTTAATCGTACGATAGTGTATTTGTAATTTTCTTGGATTAAAAATAGAATACACAGCGAGCTGCAGGTACTGGTGCCTGCATCTATGCTTGTATATCTTTGAATCTATTAAAAAATAAATGATTATCCTTTAAAAACATTAGTGGTTAAAAAATGTTTTCTACGTAAATAAATGAACCACCAAATAGAATATACGTTGAGCTGAAGGCATTGGTACTTGCACCAATGCTTGTTTATCATTGAATCTATTAAAAAATAAATGATTATCCTTAGGTTTTGTTCATTAAAAACATTAGTGGTTAAAAAATGTTTTCTACGTAAATAAATAAACCACCAAATAGAATATACGGCGAGCTGAAGGCATTGGTACTTGCACAATGCTTGTTTATAATTGTATCTATTAAAAAATAATTGGTTATCTTTAGGTTATCTTCCTTAAAGCAGTAGTGGTTAAAATAATGGTTTCTACAAAATACAACATTTTAAAAATTCACCAATTATAATATATGGCAAGCTGAAGGCATTAGTGCCTGCACCTATGCTTGTTATAAGGCATTGGTGCATAAAACCTAAGCTTGTTATGTATAATGTTCGGGATAAAATTGCGTAAATAATCAAAATCATAGTTAAGGGACTTCGAAATGGCTCTTAGAAATCTAGTATCACTTATATTAAAGAAACCACCAAATATGACGAGCTGAAGGCATTAGTGCACGACTGTGTTTCTCAAGAATTTTAATTTTCTTCATTCAATCAAAAAATCCAGTCAAGAAATATTTAGTAATTTAATGATCAGCTATACATTATAAGAAAGAAAGTAAGACGCCGCCGTCGGAAAGAAATCGGTCTTTAAGTCATCTCATGCTGTTTAAATATAAGATTAACGCAGCTGGAGACGAAGACTTACGGATAATTAAATGATTGGACATTTTTCGCATTGGTATTTACTCAGCATAAAATTGAGTAATGATTTCTTTTTCTGTAATACTGAAACAGCATATTTTCCCATATCTTTCAACAGCCTGTCGCTTAAAATATGATAAAAACGTTGATTAGCTTAGGTAAATACAGGTGTTTCCTGTTCCTACAACAATATTTACACCGGTATATTCTTTATTTCCGCAAGATTGCTCGCTCCGTCGACTATAAATATTTCAAAGTGTCCTAATACGCAGATTTTTATGTTTCTAATCAAGTGTTCTGCAAAGCTCAGCAGGGTGACTTTCGTAAGACAATTATTGCTGAGTAATATGACAAGCGGTTATTAATTTGTTGCTGATCATGCAACGAGATAACGACAAATTTCATTGTTCTATGTCCATATGCCGCCCGCACGATCATTACTGTTGATGATGACTACGTTTCGTATTGGGGTATCATAACAACCCTAGAAGTAGTAAACCCCGTGTAGCAAAAGGGGGTAATGACCGCGTTCCAGTCACCACTAAAAGCGCATCTGCTGTCAGCAGTGACCCGACCTAACCGCAACGACCCTACGGTCACGTGAGATATATAAAAGGCCTTATCGATACCAGATAAACATATATATATATATATATGCATTCAAACATAATTGCCGTTTAATTTTATATCCATTTCAAACGATTATTCTGCTCAGAAAACCTAGAAATTACAAAGGGGCCTTAAAAGGGGCAAAAACAAAAAAAATCTAACTCTTATACTTCTATCTAGTTTAAGCATTAAATAGATGGAGCCTTGACAAGTTCCGTAATCAAATTTTAGTCGGCGTATTGCATATTTTCTTTAGCGGATATCATCACAAGGAATATTGTCGCCATAAATAAGTTTATAGATATTAGAATTGAACACGTGCCCGATATTGCCAGACAGTTTATTTATTTTCCTTTCATAGTTTCTGATACCCTGATACTAACGCCGCGTCAGCCGCGCTGACAAGAGCCGGGTGCAGGGGGTGCCAATTACCCTGGGCCCGGAGCCCAAGAAAAAACATAATTTTACTGGTAGTTAAAGCATCGGGCCTGCGCGTCAGTAAAATGGAATATATTGAATAATTACCTCCATAATTTGCCAAGAGTTTTGCTGAGTTCTGCGTTGTGTAATTGGGGGTATTGGTCCGCCAATTTTCGGCGAGCTGCCTGGGCCCAAACCATGAATGCATTCATGGGTCGTTTGACGTGAAGTTTCCGCTTCTCTGACGAGGATCTATTGGCAAAACATACTTATTTAATAAAGCGTGAATTGGATCTATTATTTGGTTGTTGTAGATTCTGTATACGATACGGGCACAAATATAACAAAATACTATAATTACAAATATTTGTAATATTACATGTAAATTATTTCAATTTGCACTCGCCAAGGTAGCTGTAATGACAAATGCTTTTAACGAACGTTTTAGCGCATAAATTAACATGTATCTGACTAATTGAAGTCCTGAAATTTCACCTAAATATTGAAAATATTCGTTTGGAGCGTTGCACAATATGTGTCTTGTAATCATAAACAATTTCGAACGTAAATACACGTTTTAACCCTTCCTGAATTGTATGTAACTATTTTCTGAATAGCATCTGTGCCCGTGAACATTCTAAAGCCAAAATTGTCGAACGTAAAATTGTGAAACTTGTAATGGTTTCGAAATGAATATTCAAACTCTACGCATTTTTTGTTTTATCTACAATATCACTAAAACGGTTGCACTTACGGCAAAAATAGTTACGTTCATAATGAAAGATATGAATATTTCACATAACTTTTGTTGGAAAAGTTTTTTCAAAAAATGTACCAGTTACGAAAAAACTGATACGGAAAATCTTATATGTTATATATTTTTTGATATTGTGATACCTCCAACGTATAAATATACATATACAGTATATTTCTAAGTAAATATGCCGACTTGAAAATGTTTTAGCTCTTGTTAACAAACGGGATAAGTGTTAATTTGAGTGTTAAATGTCGGTGTATCTTTTAACTCATTAAAAATAGACATTTTCATTTCTTCACATGTAGATATTTCATATTTACCGTACATATATGAGTATATGTTGAACAAATCTTAAATGGCCTTCACTTAACTTTCTTATACTTAGTTTTCACTATAAATAAATATATATATATATATATATATATATATATATATATATATATATATATAATCCTCATATATGCGTATATATACGCTATACATAAATAAGAACAATACAGCTTTTCCGTAGCAGTTTTCTCGTAACTGGTACATTTAAAAAAGAAACTTTTCAAACAAAAGTTGTGCAAAATATTAATATCTTTCATTGTGAACATAACTATTTTTGCCGTAAGTGTAGCCGTTTCAGTGATATTGGAGGTTTCGTCTAAGGAAGTAAAAATGCATTCAAATTGCTATGTGTAACTGATTTTTGTTAGTATCCAGTCTAATATAATAATAATTCTTATCTACCCCTATTATTTAACTTATATAATCTACGATCACCCCAATTATTTACACTTTTCTTATCTTATTTCCCATTTATTTTATTATGAAATCTTTGAATCCACTTATATAAAAATTATTAATACCGAATCATTTTGTATATAAAGGTAACACGAAATACTCGAGGAAAATATAACTTGGAGTGTCCTTCACTCGACTTTCTTATACTTCCACTATCTATTTTATATAATATTTCCTTATTTTGTTATATAATTTTATCCTAAGATGAATATTTAAACTTACAACTTGTATATGTTCCGGAGAAAAGCATCCTATTTTTGAAAATATTGCATATCTCGAAAACTAGATGAGTTAGAGAAAAAGTAATACTTATATAAATTAAAGATAATCAAATTTCAAGTAACTTTTATTTGAAAAGTTTCTTTGAAAAATGTACCAGTTACTGAAAAATCGTCTTTAAAAATAATTATTTTATTAAATTAGATAACAGGGTGTTGTACAAGCATAGGTCCCTGTACCTATGCTAGTTTTACTACAATTGTAGTGATAGATTTATTTTAGACAAGAATGTATAAAATTCGAACTTACTTAGTGGCGATTGGCACTAAAGTCCAGTCGTATCCTTCAAGGACCTTTGTCACTGCGTCATTGATCTCAGTTTTGTCCATTATAGCACCACTATTCACCACTACCGACGAATTAGCAACGAACGTGTTAGATTGCTGCTGATTGATTGTTGCAGCCGCTGCTAAGGCTACACTAGCAGCTGTACCCGCGGTTAAAGTTAACACTGGCCTAACACCACCCAAATTACAATTAACAACACTTTTCCCAGATAACATCTTTCCGAAATGCAGATTTATGAACACTTTTATTATAAGAATCAACACATATTGTGGTTAGAAGTCCGTAAAGGAATAAGGATTCGTTAATAGAACAACGTCTGAATTATTTTCTCCTAATGTTTGTGGTGGGGAGCCTTACAGACATTGGGTACAATACTTTTTTCCTTTTCTTAACCTTAAGTTGAGCCCAAGACGCGCTTAGCCAATGGCTAACCTACTTTAAGATGGGTTACGCCTTAGTCTATGGCCATTGGTGCAATATTTTTCCAAATTATTCCATATTTATTTCATTTAACTCTCTTAGAACGATTCAAATAAATAATATTAATTAAATTAGCATTTCTGACCCCTTTCAAAGGCGTTCTACATATACATTCATACAAACACATACATTTCTAAGTGTTTATGTATACATACAATTATGTTTCTAATGTATTTTTTCCCTTCCATTTGTCTTTTTGGGAACTTAAACTACATAAAATTATGTAAAATGCATTTATTTCAAAAATTGTACATACACAGTAAATATGTATTTGGTATACTAATATCTTACTAGTTCTAGAACATATTTACAGGTACGGACTAGCCAGAAATGCCAGAAAGGTCCTTATTTAGATTCATGCTTTAGTCCGTCCCTGTATATATTACCAAAGAGAATAAATCATATTACAATTACCATTTTTAGGAAAAATAAATAATATTTACGTTTATCGATGATTTTAACATAAATACACGTTTTGAGCATATTTAAATCGATATTGACTATTTTCAGGATCGTGTGTGTGTGAACGCTCTAAACGCTCTACAAGCATATACGGTTGTATTTTTGTAAACAATAGTTTTATTATTACGTAAACGCCACGAGAAAAACAATATATTTCATAAATAACTAGAAAGTTGAGTGTAGACCACTACAAATTTTTAATTATAACATATCTTGATTAGTAATATTAATAAAATTTTAAATTCATAATAATTAATCTGTGATAAAAGTAAATAATTAATTATTTTTACCAAAAATGACGGTAATTATATATAATTACTGGTAAATGTGAATAATTACCGATTTATATATATATATATATATATGGATATTATAATTGATTCTCTTTGATTTTACATTGTAAAATATAGATGTTAATTTATACAACTTTTAAAGTATAAATCGTTAAATCAAGTAATTTGTTAATGTATTTAATTTTTACTGTAATTTAACTAATTAAAGTTTATTCGTTAGTTAAAATAAATAATATTGAACCAAATTGACATTTCGGATTTAAAATATATATATATATATTTTAATATTTTATTTTACTAAATAAATTTTAATGAATTTGTTTGTAATTTTATATTAAAAGTTGTGTAAATTTATCCATATTTTTGACAGTGTACATAAATGTAAGTCTTTTCGGGGTATGTATATATGTATATATATATATATATATATATATATAACAATTGGATAGATAAGTTTGATTGAAATATGTAGTAATTCTATCTAAAATTCCTAAAAATAATGTTTATTTTATCAACTGTTTAAATCACAGCCAATATTACCAATTCACCCATTTTTCTGATTTTTTGAACACTAATTTTTACTAGATTCTTATTTGGGATATCCTCTAGGGTCTAGGGCCTACAGTAGACCATTAAAAACTAATCTTCATTTAAATAAATTAATTCGATTTCAATTTATATGATAATCGATTGAATAATCGTTATTATTAATAAAATTTGGATGTTTAAACGTTATATTTCAATTTTAACCGATTATTTAGATATTTTCAATTTATATTCGATTTAAATTAATAAATTATCGATTTCATATTTTGTAAAACAACTAGATGATGAAGATATATATTTTTAATAACGTATATTAATTTATTAAAATCGATTTTTCATTTTAATACATCAATTAATTTTGGTTTTAAATATATTTTTCTATTATTGTTTAACCCATTACTAATTGTTTTTATTGACTTTTATTTCAATATCAGTTTTAAATATATATTTTTGCAGTTTTTAACCCATTTTGATTAATTGACAAAACTGCATTTTATAAATAAAAATCATCAATTTATAAATTCTGGTATTATACCCGCGGCGCAAATATAGTTAATCCAGCCCTGTACAAATAGGATATCCCCAATAACATCTAGAGGGTAATGGCAACTTAACTTAAATTGGAATACGAAACGGCGAACAATCTTGTCTAGAATCACGCAATTTTCTTTTGATATTATATGTATGTCTGTATCTATGTATATAGATACATTATTTATTTACGATTAAATTTGATCGTAACTAGTACACAAGGGCACTGGCAACGACCAATTACCGGTAATTAGACACATGGGTCGTTCCTCCAAACGGGATTCAAACCCGGGCTTGCAAGTCACTTGCAGCGAATCACCAGGCATGTAGGAGAACTTTGCTGGAGAAATAAACCCATTCTCTGGCTCATTCGGATATGGACATCTTGGTTTACCTATAAAATAATTTATTATATCATTTATAGCTTGCTTATATATACGAAAATAGTCGAAATGCAGTCAGAAATCCTCAAAACGAATATTTCCGTATATATATATATGCTTAGTCGACACGGAGACAATAAATAAATAGCGGCCTTGTACAGCAAGAAATCAATAGATGAATAGACACTTACAAAACGGGGTTGGATGCGACCAGAATCCAGTCTCAGTGCAAACGATGCTAGCTTCCCCTTCCAGTTGATAGACGTCGATGCAGGCAAACTGCACCAAGCTACCGACGGCGTATTTCCCACCGTCGGGTGTAGACACGGCGTCCACCTCCAGGAGGCGACCATTGACGGGGACGACAGGTGGTGGACATTGCACCGCGATGCACTTGGGCAATGATCCGCTCCAGGTGCCGTTAATTTCGCACTCGATACCTGGAGGCCCTAGGAGGCGGTAGCCCCAGGAGCAGCGGAACACTGCACGGCCCCCATAGCTCGCGTTGTGTTCCTCCATATGCAAATGAGACTCGAGGAGTTCCTCCGTACGGTTATCTAATGATGGGCAACGTACTGGCTCGCATTCAGGGACGGACCCAGACCACTTGCCGGATGCCTGGCAGGTTAAGTTGGCTGTCCCATTTATTTTGTAGCCCATGGGGCACTGGAACATCGCTGTGTGCCCCAGGCGCTCCCCCTCCAAGTGGTGGCTTATTCTCGGGTCGTCCACATTGAATTTCGGGCATACAATCGCTATTTTCAATAAAAAAAAATCCACCCGTCAAAACTGACCTATATTCTGTATACCATATGGGCACATGGTGCCCACAGGTGGCCCTAGTATTTAATATTACCTAAGATATGTAACGTAATACTATTGGTAATCCCACGTGGGGTAGCGCATGTGAATGTCCCAGAATCTTGTGGTTTCGTATAGTAAATTGATAATCGATATTTCCATTCCCGTTCCTCGGATGCGATGGCCCAACCTTAAACATACTATATTAGAGCCTTAGAACACTGAAAATTATAACAAGCTTAGGTACAGGCACCTATGCCTTCATTTCTTGCAATTAAAAAAAAAATGATATACCAAAAATAAATTTTAATTATTTTTTATGGCTGTTACGTTACGAATATGCAAAAATGTTGCTGATGTAAAATGATGTAGAATTTCATGTAGAATTTTTGGGTATTTTTTTTATTTTTATAAGAGCAGTATTAAGGGGGTTATATGATTATGAACACCTGTGAGGTACTGGCCAAGAGCTGTAGTCCAGGTCCAGTCTGGATTTCCTAATCGCCTTGAAAATAAACACTCCAAATGCAACGTGGATCCTGGATACACGGCCAAAATGCCATTTGGCTCCACTGAAGCCGAACCAGCCGGAATTCGGATTAATAACGTCGGCGGAGCATCCTCTATAAATAACATTATATATATATATATATATATATATATATATATATATATATATATATATATATATATATATATATATATATATATATATATATACTGAAAAGTTCGTAAACCGAAACAGTTTTTCGGCATACATATATATATATATATATATATATATATATATATATATATATATATATATATATATATATATATATATATATATATATATATACAGTCAATCCTCGGTTTACGAACATAATTCTAATGGTTCATCCAGCCATTTTATAATTATAATTAGAAATTACAAATAATAATCCAGTTAGTTCTTTGATTTATAATTGAACTAGATTATAATTTGTAATAACAAATTGGTCGAAATGCAGTTAGGGCCGTACCAGTAAAATTTGTAAGCATTGTCGTTGGAACACAAGAGGGCAATTTATTAGTCCATACTCCGTTTTGGCACCTAGGTTTAGCGTCCCCTAACAATTTGTACAATCCCAATTTTTTACATCTGACATACAATTGGGCCCCATGTGGAAACGTCCAGCCTTCAACCTTCTAAATAATTATTTTATGTTATAAATATTACATTTTATTATTTAAATTAATACGTACAGATATCGAAATATTCTGGAACGTTACTAATAGGTGCTGATTTATATGATCTAAACGACAACTACGAAATAATGGATGAAATCGCCCGCCATCTAAATATAAAGATATAATAACAGTTGCCCAGTTAGGTGAGATAAGGTATATATATACCTTGTTCGTTAATACACAAAGGGCCGACCCAATGCCCACCAATGCATTTAATTTTGCATAATCTTCGTTCTCCAAGCGGGCCGATTTGCCCGAAGAACTTTACCTCGCGAATCCGCGCATAGTCGTTCTTTAATCTCTGGTCATCACGAGGATTATCCAATTCGGAGCCATTCATCGCCAGCAACGGGGGGATACAACTTTCAGACGTGCTGCTTTCTGAAAATAATTCAATATTTATTACACAGTAGTGTAACTTTGGTTGCATAACCAAAATAATAATGAATGACCTGCTAATTGTTTATATATATTATTGTTTACTCTTTTTACATATATGTAACTCAGGTTGCCTGCGTGCTACTCACTGAAAATAATTCAATATTTATAATATTCCTGTTACACAGCAGTGTAACTCTGGTTGCCTGACCATAACAAAATAATGAGTGATCTGCTAATTTTTTTATATATATATTATTGTTTACCCTTTATACATATATGTAACTCAGGTTGTTTACCTTGCAATGAAGTCTTATTTATTGTCGATGAAGCCGTCGCCCAAAAGAACCATCCAATTATTAAAACTGATATTTTATATTCCATTATAATTATGATTATTCCGTCCACTTTAAATGCTTAAATATCGCACCTCTTTTATACATGCACATTGTAATATTTATGAATTTCCTGATTAACAATAACATTTGTTGATCGCATTAAATGCAACATCAAATTATTGGTGTTTTATTTCAATAAGTACATATATACAAGCGAGGAATTCGCCGTTCAATACTGTACTGAAATCTGAAGGGCTGCGCTGACGTGAAAAGCAGGTACAGTTACTGCAAGAAGCGCGCAACTTAATCTACGTCAGTGTTCTGCGGGCTAGTGTACTTGATGCAACCCAATATAACAGCGTGATGTGCGGGTAACATAGTTATAAAATAATTTATAAGAAACCACTAGGATCCATGTTTTATTAGCAATATTTATTTATTAAAAAAATCTTAATATTAATACAGTTAAAAGTAATCTTCACGAATCGCAGCTACAATTTCCGCAATACTTTCGTAAGTGCCAAGAACACAGCCAACAGCGCCTATTAGCAAAATTATGCTATTTTTGATAATCATCCATGTGGTTAATTCATGCTCTGTATATTTGAGGGCGAATTCGAGAATTGGCGGGAATAGCAGCGCCAGTGCAGTACTGCTGACTGCTCCGACCAACGAAATTAGATAGCTCAAATATGGTACGACTTCGGCTAAAATAACTGGAAAACAAAAACAAACATAATCTCCCTTCAAATATATATTCTATATTCAGGGTTGGCATGTTTAAAAATTGACTATGGCATAGGTGCCAGTACGCTTGTTTTTAGCTCGTCGTACAAAATTTACAAGGTTGTGTGTATTTATGTTGTAACCGTAACTCATCTGAAGGTATCCGGCCAATTTTAACGAAATTTGGTATACATATAAATTGAGAGCTCAAACGGTTCCTGCCGCATTTTAAATGCAATCGTTTGTACAGTACCGGAGTAATAGGGTTTGAAAGTTTAGAGAAAAATTAAGAAAATATCAAAAAATTCTAAGATATTTTATATCCAGTAAATTTCTTCAAATTATGAGCCTGAAAGTTATTAAAAAATAAATATAATAAAATAACCACTGTAATTGATAATACGGCAAGCCAAGGTGCCTGCACCTATGATTATTTAATTAAATTATTTAAAACGATTTTTGCCGAGCCTGAACACTATAAATGAATGTTACATGTGGCCGTAACCATTAGGGTTCTGAAACAAAGTTCACCAATGACTGGGTGCTTCATAGGGCCATATTTTTCGACAATTGGGGTCCACATGATCTTAATGGGAATGTAGAATTGTAGGGCGAAAGTTAGCATCACCCCTAGAGCAATGATTATTTTTACAATTTGAGCTAATCTAGAAAGAAATATATAATAATTACTAATTGGATTTTGGTGTGTCCTATAAGTTACTTACATTTCATCCCTGGGCAAATTCAATGTAACACTGCCCTCAATGTCTTCACCCCAATGTAAATAGGCCAAAAAGCCTGTAGTTGCAAACAAACAAATAACAAAAGACATGCCAACATTTAATACGCCCAAACGTTTGTCGAAGTGATGAGGCTCCTTCATTTCTGTATGCAAGGGCAGCACCTAATCAAATGTTACCCAACAATTATATCTGTTAATAATCGATATATAAATATATATATATATATATATATATGTCCGTCAATTTGGTTTGCTCCGCGTATTGGAGCAGTCCAAGTTGACGGGCATTCGGAGTTTTACAAGTCCAATGCCTTCAAAGGCAAAGAGAGCGGTGCCAAAGAATAGGGGCATGTTTTGCCAGTTGCCTACATACTGCCTTTCAGAAACCGCTGGTAGATCTAGGCACGCATAGTATATAGTAATAATGATGCCAGTGAACATAAACACGTTTGCAACGATTGATACAGGCGCCAAAAACTTGAGGTTCCTTATTAACGCTGTTAGGAGAATTGGGGGGTAAATAATTGCCATGTGAAAGTGGATATTGATGACGATGTCATAGTAGTCCAGGACTTGTTTGAAGTTCTTGGAAACGAACAGGAAATACACGCAGCAAAAGCCCAATTGGGTTGTACATAGGAAGATATTGACCAGTCTGTGTACGGTCCGGGCGTAGGGTTTCAGTTTCTCGTCGATCCCGAAACACATCGCGACAGTATCGGCGAAATTCGGTTTTATATCCATCCCGAAACGGTCCTTTATCTCCTCGGCTGCGTTCAACTAAAATTATATTCTAGACTCCACTACCCGCTCATTGTGCACATTGTGCATACTGCACAATGGGCGGGTAGGCGTGTAGTCGAGTAGGCATTCGGATCCTAGAATTACCAATAAATGCTGACAATGCACGCACACAAGCCCTAAAAACATGAGGACGGGTGGGCCAACCAAAATGCCAGCGTTCTTATACGCGTCCCCCATTGCCATCATTCCAGGCCCAATATTCCCGCGTAATAAATGCATCATTGTCTCCCAATATCTAAATTAAACAATATATCGTTTCGTGCAGACCACTCTACATATTTTAAGATAATTTGCTTTATTCTATGGTTACGTTAATATACGTTTTCTTTTTTTTTTTGATTTTAACAAAACTGTCAAACGTAAATCTAGTTTATATTAAAAATTGAGTGTACCAACGATTACTTACGAAGTTGGATGGTCAATTGGGCCTTCTACTTCAATCATTGTTCAAATTAGTGATGTTAATTACGTACGAATTAATAATAAAAGCACTGTTTATTTTTTATTCACTCCTTTACGTACAATAAATTAAAACAATTTGCAAATAATAAACAATTGCAATTACATATTTTTGTGTTGTTTGGAAAAAGTACAAATTCACATAAATAAGACGTTTTAGTTTAATAAATTGATAATTAAGCAAAGAAATCACAAACAAAATCGATTATGACATTTTAATAGTAATATTTGTTTTGACTATTGCCCTTTGCCCAACCCCCTTAATACTGCCATTAAAAAATATATTAAAATATCCAAATATTCTAAGATATTTTATATAAACGAAAAGAATTTCATCGTAGAATAATTCAAAAGGAAGTGTGAACGCTCCAAAAGATAGTAAACATGAAAAGATCGTTGCGAGCTGAAGGCATAGGTGCTTGTTTCAACCACCAGTGCTTGTTTACTCGTGTTATATATATTAATACGGTTTGAGCTAAACCATAAATTAAGCTTAAAAAAATTGTTATTAAAATTTCTAGCAACTTTTGTTTAAAAAGTTTTTTTTTTGAAAACCTGCGTTTGAAATTGCTAAATTGCCCCTTAATATATGTTACGCTAAAAGCCCCCAAAGTTCTAATACAGCTTTCAATGCTGAAATCCGCCGCAATACGTAATAAAACACAACATTAAAGTATAAAATCTTATCACTGTTTATTTAAAATCTTAACACTACAACAAAAATATATACAAAATAAATTATCAATACAGAAGTCAGTTTAAATCATCGGTAATCGCTTTAACAATCGACACAATACTCTCATACGTGCCAGTAATACAACCAAAGATGCCTATAATCAAGATAAGCACATTCTTGCAGACCATCCACGCAGACACCTCTGAAACTGACCACTTTATAGCCATTTCCAGAATTGGGGGGAACATCAACGCCAACGCAGTACTGCTTACGGCACCAACCAACGAAATAAAATGGTTCAAGTATGGAATTACCTCGGCTAACGTAACTGTAACAAAACCAAATTAACCCTAAACCAAACACACATTCACACGAATAAATACATGTAACTAGCACAAGGGCTGATCTAAAACACAACTCGCTGAACACTGGGTACTTAAACGGGCCAAACTTAGCGGTAACTTGAGGCCACATTATCACCACTGGGATATAAAACTGTAAGGCAAATGTTAAGAGGATCCCCAACGAAATTATCACCTTTACTACTTGTGATAAACTAGAAATAAAGACACATACATAGTATATTTAGAGCCTAGAGGGTTAAGGGGCACTTACATATTATTTATGTCCAGGTTTAATGTAACACTGCCCTTGATTGCGTCCCCGTATTGCAAATACGCTAAGAAACCTAAAGTGGTAAATAGGGCAATAACAAAAGCCATGCCAACGTTTAAAACCCCTAGGGGCTTCGCGAAGTGTTGGGGGTTCTTCATTTCTCGTTGCAAAGGCAATACCTATTAACATTAAAGTACCAAAGTAGTTCATAATAGAAGGGCTTTGGTGCCCCTTATATGGTGAAATCTTACCAGTCCAATTCCTTCAAAGGCGAATAAGGCAGTGCCAAAGAATAGGGGCATTGTGCTAAGTTCCCCAACATATTTAACTGACGATATTGCTGGAAGATCTTGAGTAACAAAGTACAATGTTATAATAACCCCAACTAACATTAAAATGTTGGCAATTGTTGATAAAGGTGCCAAATATTTAAGATTCCTAACTAGACAAGTTAGCAGAATTGGTAACAGAATAATTGCCATGTGTAGATGTATATCCATTTCAAGTTTATGGTGGTTCATAACTTGTTGTAAATTCATTGAGACAAAGACGAAATACACGCAACAAAACCCTAATTGTGTAACACAAAGGAATAAATTAACTAGCCAACGCATCGTCGGGGCTATTCGTTTTAGTCTGGGGTGTCCGGTAGAGAAGCACAACTCTACCGTCTGGGCAAATCCTGGATTTGTTTCCATACCTGTACGCACTTTCATCTCATTGGAAGCGCTTAACTGTGAAAGACAATTGTATAAAACATTGGTTTAAATACAATTTAAAATATTTTACTAATAAGTGTTGACAATGAACACAAATCACTCCTAAAATGACAACAACGATTGGCCCAACAATGATGCCAGCGTTCCTAAAAGCGTCCCCCATCGCCATCATTCCAGATCCGATGTTTCCCCTTAACAAATGCATTAAGGTTTCTGCGAATCTACACAACAATTCCAGTTATAAATAGATTTAAACATATTTTGTAGTTACGTACGATGTGGGGTGGTCAATACCGCCATGTCCATCGTCAACTTCCGCTTTAGGTGCCTTGTCTTGCAGTGCTATATTTACTATAGGGTCCTTCGACTGGAATTCTCCATTAAATGCACTATTTGAATATAATGGAATTAATTAATTGGAATTATAATTAAATATAGTTAATTACGTTTTATTTTCATTATTGCAAGAATCCTGGGATTCGTACCAGGGAACTGTTACGTGATTGGTGGAAATTGTGTATGTTTTATGGTCATCCATGCTGTAAAAAAACGGTTATTAATATAATACGGTTCCTTGCCTAACGATAACAGCTAAACCGGTTAGTCACTAAACGATAATCGGTAAACTGGTTACGTACGAACCGGTAATATGCTATTCGGTTACTCGTCTAACCGGTTATCTAGTACAAGTAATGTATATTTTTATTAGGTTCGCCATAATAAAATAATTATACAACATTTAAGTTACGCTTAGCGTACATTAAGTTATCAACGCATAAATAATGATTTCCGAGAATATTTGATTATATAATTTAATTTTTTTGTTTACTTGTTAGCCTTGTAAAATTATTAATTTACTATTTTAACAAAGCGTTATATTATTATGTATGTTACTGGTTATTGGGATTCCCAGGTGCAACTTGGGTTGCCTAACTAGTCTTAGGGGCAAACATTTAATACATTAATAATATAAATAGGTATACATATATTAGTTTTCTTATACGTAATATATAAAATAAAGAATTGTGTTGACAAAAAAAATTGGCCTTGACATTTTGTGGAAATATCCGGTTTAATGATCTTATCACTATATTCACATTGATTTCTGTGTGTCTGTACAGGGAATACAATTGAACATAAAAATATGATTTTTGTTGAATTAATAAATTGTTTATTGCGGGAAAGTAAAACGGAAATTTCGAATGTAATTAATTACTTTTTCGATATCTCGCTTTTGAAAAATAGCCATATTTTAAGGGGTCTTAAATCTATTTTAATTTTTTTTTTATGACGTCTGTGTGTCTGTTTTGAATTAATCTTTTGTATTTCCCGTGGAAAAATACTCTTATTTTAGAAAACATTAACTTAAAATTATTTACATAATCGATTATTATTATTATTTATAATGAAAACTAAGTATAAGTTAAGTGATACTTGATTACGATAAAAATGTACTACGTTCCGCTTGCGATTTTGACCATGGACTATATTAATTATATATATAATATGTTTGTTTTGAGTTTTTTTGTGTATTGTTGCTAATCTATAGTTAAAATGGCTTTGTTTAAGGTTCAAATATCGGAGAACTTAAATCAAATCGTATTGTTTGATAACGCATTGATTTATGCTATCTGGAATCAATCTAACAAACGAAATTAAAACTTTCCACTAATTATTATCTAATAATAAAATAATTATACAAAATGAATCTGCAATGTCCCACATTATTTAATTAATTTGTGTTATTGCTATTTTGTAATTAAGTTATATTATATTGTTTTAATTACGCTTATTTGACATTTAATAATTATCTTGACGTTTAAGACCGTTTAGAATTCGGCCAAGAAAGTATAAACAAAATTTAAGTTCGTATTTGCAACAACGATAAATTTTGCAAGACTTTCCAACTGGTTTTGAGATGAAATAAAACCCCGAAAAGTAACAATCGGGGTCAATAACCTTATTATGTTGTTTGTACTTAAATAAATAAATACTTTTTATTATATATATGACAAAGTAATATTATAATTACTTTAAGTATGAGTAAATAGTCTGTATTTCGCTATTTTAATATTAAATTATACGCAGTAAAAGTTAAAATAAATAAATATATATATATATATATATATATATATATATATATATATAGAGAGATAATGAGAATATAAGAAAGTCGAGCGTAGGCCATCCCAGCTTTTTTATAAGAGATGCTGAAAAATCAACCTGTTCCTGTCGGTTGTTGGCCCAGACAATAGGCCAAAATTTGAAGGTCAAACATGTCCGTGCGAAATAGGTAGAAAATTCTTTTTGTTTATATTATTGTGTTTTGTGTTACGGTTAGGCAAGCGAAACGGCCTTAAAATAATCACAAACATACATTTATATGTATGTTACGTACATATGTTTTATTGCACCTGTGAATCATAATAGAACTTAATCCGGCCCTGACACTAAAAATGTTCCATTTGTCAAGGGGAAGGTTACGAATTACTCCTGGCGCCTATTAGGGTTTAAGTATACAGACAGACACACAGACGTTGATTCAGAGAGGGTGAAAACGTGTATTTTACTTATTACTGTGTATAAGAAAGTAATAATTAATTTGTAGTGTAATTATGGGGTCATTAATGATTAGGTATATAAATAATTCCATGGTGACTAATTTGTTCGAATAATATCAGCAATTATATTATAAAATAGTTCCAGAGAAATATTTTTAGTTTATCCAGAGGAGTTCAAACTGTTCTCAAAATAGTTGCAAGTATATTTGGAATTTAGGGTATCGTTAGACGGCTTAGTTGAGTTGCAGTTTAAGATGTGTTGTCTACGGATTTAACCAGAAACATTTAGATAAAAATTAATTCAGGCCTTCAGGTATATTAAGTCGTTTCCTGGATAAATAATAAATAATATTATAGTAAAGTAATATACTGTGTTACTTTGGAAAGTTGATTATTTTGCCATGTCAAGGTTGACAACTATAGCAAAATTGGATTTAAAAACAGTTACTGTTTTGCAACTTCTAATACTATTCATCTCCTTACGTACTACGAATTTTTACAACCTTATACGAATTTATATATAAGAAACTATTCCCTAAACCCTAAATCTGAGTCTGTAAACTTAAGACAACCCGTAAGAAAATTTATTTTTGAAAACAACCAGAAATAGTAGTTTATTTTTACTATGTTTGCAATATCTCGAAAACGGCATGAGTTAGAGAAAAAGTGAATACTATATAAGTTGTAGATATTTAAATTTCTAGGCACTTTTGTTTGAAAAGATTTGTTGAAAAATTAATCATATACTAATAAAATGGTTTTTGAAAATGAGTATTTTATTACAAAAGACATTGTTTTAAAGCAATCACAGAAACAATTTAAAACAATATTATGCTATGTTATAAATATAAATAGAGACGGCTATTCCAGTTTTTTAATTAGTTGATAATTGTGTGTTGTTATCTATATATTTTAAGATAATTAGTTAATATATGCGAAAAATATATATATATTTTTCAATTTTGCGATCGAAATGGCTTTGGCGGGAAAATGCTGGCTATAACACGTAGGATATCTATGATGAAAAGGTGTTCTTGACTTAAATACTAACTAAAACTTATTATATATATATATATATATATATATATTTGTAAATAAATATTAGAAATAAACAAACCTGTAGTATTTTTAATAATATCCGTAGCGCCGAATTGTTAAGAAACAGTAAGTCGAATCTAGTCGAAGGTAAGTTCCTTCGGGTGCCTTAAGTTAAGTCAAACAACACACACAACCGTACACACGCGACTAATACTGGTCAAGCGTCAAGCGTCAAGCCGCTGCTCAAGCCAGTGACTTAAAACTTATTCGGAATTGGAATGGACATGACCAATTTCCCAATATAATAAGTGTGAGGAATAACGCGTCACTCAACGAATTATTCCCTCATCTCTACACTCCCCCCATTTTAAATAATATAATTATACTTCATACATAATATATAATACAGTAGATTATTATGATACTACAAATTGCTAAAGCATTCTTAAACATTGTTTTTTCTATAATCACAGCTTAAGGAATTATAAGTAAATTTAGAATTCGTTAAAATAGTCTCGTTTATTTTCGGCATTATATTTTTTGTTTTTCGTGTACGAAATTTAAAAGAAAATATCGTATTTAACTATTTTCGAAGTTATCTCTCTGTGTGTCTGTGTGTGTATGCGTTTCTGTCCCAAGGTTGTATCGAATTTTGTGGTCACAGTACTTTCTTTAATGCATAGAGTATAAGAATAGAAACAGAAATGTTGCCTTTTTATAAAAATACTAACTCGTGTCGTTTCGAAACATAGCATTTTTTCTATTCAAAAATAGGAGGTTTTCTTTCGGAACACACACACACACACACAGACGTGAATCCTAAAACAATTTTGGATTAGTTCCAAAGATAGCGAAAACGTGAGTTTTTCTTTAATTCCCCAAGGGTAAACTGTTTCTTAATTACATTGTTATCTTATTTCACGAATGCAGCATACATATACTTTCGTATAAGAAAGTAAATTATACATACAGGTATTTATTTGTAAGTAAAATAAGTAATTAACCAATATAAAACGATTTTTCTTTCGGTAAAATACGGTTTTAATAGTTTCTTTTCGTTTTTCGATCAATTTTGATTAATTTATTTCAAAAATCGACTAGCCTTAATATAATATTAATTAAAATTGCGATAATTACGATTAAAATTTATAATTAAAAACATAATATTATAAAAAAGATAATTCATTTTGTATTATTATGTAGAAATTATATACGTTTTGTTTATAATAAATATAAAATCACGTAATGAATCCATACAAAATAAAGGCATATTTTTTACCGTGTAGATCACAAACATGGTAACCATACAATACATATTATAAAAAACATAATTATTTATAATATTTATGAACTTTTTATTTATATTAATTATAATATCACGTAATGTTCCCATACGGAATAATTTATCATATTTTTTACTGTGTATTTTTTTTTTTTAAGTACGGCCCTGTATCAATCGAATCATAATACAAAGTATATTTATTGCGGAATTAGAAAACTGAAACCTTGATAGAAATATGAAAATAGTTCTGAGCGACTATATTAATAACCTTCGATTCGAATATTGTTTTTTCAAAAGATTCCCAAGAAAACATTCTTATTTATATTTTAAAAATAGACATAATATACGTATTTATTTTTTGTTCAAGTTTTTTGAACTTAACCCCATGCCAAGTATTATCAATTAATAGAATTTCGATGTATGTGTGTGTGGGTGTGTGTGAAGTGGACTGTATATGATATGGACACATGGTGCCTGCAGGTACACCTAGTATATAATTATTTGTAGTTTAATAAAAATATTGTTATATAATATCTGAAGTAGCATTTTAATAAAAAAATGTCCAAAGTACTTAAGTACTTGCATTGAATTTAAAATAGTATTATCTGATGCGATATGACGTCAAGAAAAGCCTCATTGTTTTATTAAAATGCAAAATACGCGGTGTAATTTAATAACAATCAAACTATAACTGACATCTCTATAAGAATATCAATTCTTTTTATTATATCTAAATAGTTATGATCTAAAACTATTACTTTATTGTATATATTAGTTCGTAAGCGTTCCGGATAGAAACCTGATACATACACATATGTATTAGTATTCTGTATATGATACGGACACATATTACTCACGAGTTAGCCTATTAAATTATAATCATTCATAAATTAGCTTTATTCGCCTTATTTATACGCAACCAACAATACATAACAGTGTTCCTGGATAGTAGTCATATTAGCTGTATTCTTTTTACACTAAATCATGTTTTTGCTCTGTCTGTCTCATATGTAGACAGAGCGAGAAAATAGGTTTTAACTGAAACAAGCATAGATTGAATACGGTTATTGAAATATATAATTATAATATACTGGAAATTAGGAATAAAACTACCAATAATATAATTATAGAATATTTATTGTATTTTTATAAATATGATATATTAAATTGAATCTTTTGGGACTTGGTATAGCATTTGTACCTGTCAAAAGTATTTTGAGGTTAAGCTAAATTTTAAAGGCAATTTAATTTTAAAAACGTATTTATGACTACACGAGATAATTTTGGGGATATAAATGAGCCAGCACCGGGTCCACCGGCGCCAGTAGCGCCTGGCCGAGGGGTATGTACTCTTACAAGTATCGTTGTTTCGGAAGCAAATAATGTGGGTTTCTAGCAAGGGTATCAATTTACGAATGATGAATTACGGGTTTTACGCGAATGTAACCGGGACAGTTTCTTCCAAAGATGTGTACCCATCGGTACTATACTGGGAGTAGCTACTTATTATGGGGTCCAAAACGGTTCGCGAGAATTCAACGTGTGTGTTCAACGATTTGGTGTGTGTGTAACTAATTTGTTTCTAGGTCAGTTAAAGGGGAGTCCACGATGGGGAGCTACCCCTAAGGTGATCGCGGCTTCCATTATAGGGTATTTTATTGGTAAGATTTCCTACCAGACGAAATGCGCGGAAAGACTAATGCAGTTACCCGATAGTCAATTGGGCGCCATTTTGAGACAGCGGAAACGGGGGACAGGCTTCCAGGAAAGGTAACTTACTGTGCTTACTCGTATAAAGTAGCATAGGCACCAATGCCTACAGCCGTATGATCTATTTAGTAAATTGTTGTTAGTGTTTTTAATTAATTATATAAACTAGCATAGGCACCAATGCGTTCAGCTCACCGTATATATATATGTATTTGTGTTTTTTTACCCATTTTAATTGTTCGTATAAACTAGCATAGGCACCAATGTGTTCAGCTCGTCGTATATATATAATTATTTTTGTTTTTAACACATTTTGATTAATAATATAAACTAGCATAGGCACCAATGCGTTCAGCTCACCGTATATATATATTTATTTGTGTTTTTAACTTATTTTAATTAATTATATAAACTATCATAGGCACCAATGCGTTCAGCTCGCCGTATATATATTTATTTTTATATTTAACTCATTTTAATTAATTATATAAACTAACATAGGCACCAATGCCTTCAGCTCGCCGTATACATTTATTTGTGTTTTTACACCAATTTAATTAATAATATAAACTAGCATAGGCACCAATGCGTTCAGCTCACCGTATATATATTTATTTGTGTTTTTAACTTATTTTAATTAATTATATAAACTAGCATAGGCACCAATGCGTTCAGCTTGCCGTATATATATTTGTTTTAACCCATTTAATGAAATATATAACCTAGCATAGGCACCAATGCCTTCAGCTCGCCGTATATATATTTATTTGTGTTTTTAACTAATTTTAATTAATTATATAAACTAGCATAAACACCAATGCCTTCAGCTCGCCGTATATATATATATATATTTATATTTGTTTTTAACCCATTTTAATTAACTATATAAACTAGCATAGGCAGATAGGCACCAATGCCTTCACCTCGCCGTATACATATATTTTTAATGTATGTAGAAGCATTATTTAAACTACTGATGTGTTTAATGAAGAAACCCAATTTATAACCAATCTAGTATAAGCACCAATGCCTTCAGCTCACCATATATATACTTGTAATGTATATAGAAGCATTATTTATTGTGTTTAATGAAGAAACCCAATTTATTATTTATTTTAAATTATTCTATAATTTGGTATAGACACCAATGCCTTCAGCTCGCCTTATTACTGGTGTACCAAGGAAATAAATGATCTGACGCTGTTACAGACACACTTAACCAAATGTTAAAGCTCTTTTATGCTACTGCACAAGTTAATAATGCAATATTTTGCAGTTTAGAACCAGGTTATGGTCCGGGCATGGCGCTGAGTCCATTTAGTAACATAAGTCCATCGGATACCTATAGTGACGTGGATCCAGCCCAACCAGGGGGTGGTGGGAGGGGGGCTACCCCTGATTTAGACACGACGCGGCCAGACAACTCAGGATTGGATGATAATATGCGGCCTTCCGTTGATAATAGTATAATATATTTAAAAAAATGAAATTAAAAATTATTTTCAAATTATTTTAAATGATTTTATAGATCCAGTCTTTGAAGAGGATTCAATGCCTCCGATTCAGGACAAAACGACGTCGTATGATGAGCTTCGGAAACAAAATCGCGAGGAATACCAGAAGCAGCGCACAAATTATAGGTAAGAAAATAAATATTTTTTAAATATTTGTGATTTTTTGATCGATGAAGTTAATTTATGGAATTATTTCGACAAATATATAACAAAAAATTACAATAATTAACAATATTTCTTATGTAAATGTAAAATACTCGTAAATAGACGAATAGTTTTATAGCATATATTTGTTATAAGATTATTAAAGGAATTTGCTTGTAGGACGGATAGTGCTCCAGACGTATCACAAGCGCGGGACCCGCAACCTGAACCAGTCCAGATAGCGCCTTATTCTCGCCACCAATCAACACCGCGGCAAACTAACATTTACGGCGATCCAATGGAATAATCAATCAATTGTACAATAATTTGTAAATGAACCACAACGCTTAGTATAAAATAAACTTATGTAGTTAAACATATTCAGAAACGGTTTAATAAAAAATAAAACAAAGGCCAGTCACACAAAACTGTCAAATAAATTCAGAAATTTTACTAAAATTTCAGTAATTTAAAATTCAAAAATGACTTATTATCACCCAGATTGTCGCGGCTTATATTATTGTTCTCCTAACGATAAAGTAGATGCGTTGACACTAGACAAATTGGAAAAAGGCTTCGAAGTACTTAAACAGCAACAATATATTTCGTTATTACAAAAGTATTTAACAACCGATATTTTTAATCAATTAAAAAATAAACGAACGCCCTACGGTACGAATTTCTACGATTGCATTCAATCAGGTATTGTATTCGCTATTATTGTATCCGCTATTCTATCGCGCATTGAAACACCTTTATCATTAGGTGTTGAGTTATTAAATTCGCGCATTGGGCTCTACGCGCCTGACCCTGACGCGTACACCGTGTACGCCGACATCTTCAACCCAATTATCAAACATTTGCACGATTTTAATCGACTAGAATTTCAACCCCCTAGGGATTACGGCGATCAAACCTATTTTGTCGATTTAGACCCTTTCAGGAAATATATAATTTCGACTAGAATTCGATGTAATCGAACTATCTCCAATTATCCGATGCAACCACTTTTAAAGGATTGCCAATACCAGGAAATGGAGAAACTTGTCGTATTTGCCTTAGCGTCGCTTACCGGAGATCTTAAAGGTCAATATATACATTTTCTACCGGTGGCGTAACAAGTTAAATAATCTAAATATAACTGGATATATTCCTGACCTGAATATATCCAGTTATATTTAGGTACACCCTATGCGTCCAGCTCGCTTTATTATAGATAATAAATGTCTATAAAAATGACATCATTCAAAATTATAATATTTAATATATATTTTTATAACAAGTTTAAATATAGGGAAATATTGGCCCCTTTTCGGCATGCCGCGTTCGGCCCAAGCGAAATTAATCGCCCAAAAGTGTTTGTATAAGGAAAACGACGAGTATTTGGAAGCGGGCCAAGCGACCCGATTGTGGCCCGTGGGCCGCGGCATACATTATAACGAGGCCCGAACGTTTTTCGTCTGGACAAACGAGGAAGACCACTTAAAAGTGATTTCAATGGAATATTACGGTGATCTCGGTTCAGTTTATCGCCGGTTTGTTAAAGCTATGGTTAACTTAGAAGAGTTATTACCATTTGTGCGCGATAACCGTTTAGGCTACATTAATCTATGTCCATCGAATATAGGTAACTGTCTAACAACCCTAAATAACTATTAATTTCTTTATATACGTATAATAGGTACGGCCCTTCGGGTGTCGGTGCAATTAAAGCTGCCGAAGCTCGCAAAGAAGAAGAATCAGCTGCGTTTTCAGGCAATGGCCGCCCAGTTTAATTTAATGGTGAAAGATCTACGAGTACAAGGCACGCCGAGGAAAAGGGCTGTGTTTGAAATCTCGAATCAACTTATTATTGGTTTAACCGAGTTTGATGCGGTTAAAAGTTTTCAAGATGGCGTCTTAGCCGTAATTCATTTAGAGGAAATTATTAATAGGCGTAAGAAACGGCCACCTACACCGGAGTAAAGGATATATATGTTAAGGACAGGGTTGTTAAGCTGCAGTAATTAACTATGGTGTTGTTTTACAGGCCCCGTATTCCGACGTGCTGGGAGAAGTTTTGCCAATATTGTCCTGATGATTATTAAATATCGTTTTTTGTTTTTTTTTTTAAGTTTTTAATTTTATACTGTTTTATATATATATATATAAGTAATAATGTATAGAAATTAAATTAATAAATAATAATTTAAACTAGCATAGGTCATTGTGTCTATAAGATTATACATGATCGTGACTATAAGATTATACATGGTAAAGAAGTATTAAGGAGGGTTCCAAATTTTGGAGCCCTATTACAGGGGCAGCCCTAATTTTTCAAGAAAGAGTAAAACTATCTTATACGACTGTGTATAATTATATACATTCGTAAAAGAAAGTAATTAATCAACAATCTAGTAATCTATTTAGTATTTTAAAACAAAATTTGCGAAATAATAATTTGACAGATAAATATATAAATAATAATAATATGAAACGTTTCTAATAGTAATTCTCAATGTTAAGATACATGCAAAGGTAAAGTTGCCCTAAGAATAAATATAAATTTAAAACTTGATAGATTTATTTTGACAATTTCGAAACAATTAAACAAAAGCAAAATATATTTAATAAATAATGTAAAATTAACTGTCAAACTGTCAAATTTTTCTAAAGATATTTCCGAAAAATGGGCACCACACCGAAATCTCCTTGCCGAGGTCGTTGCGCACTATCGGCAGTTGTAGACAAAACGACCCTTGAAAAACTGGAATCTGGTTACACTAAATTGGCAGGCTCCGATTCCAATTCCCTACTAAAAAAATATTTGACCAAAGAAATACTGGACTCACTGAAAATGAAACGGACCTCCTTTGGCTCCACGCTCCTAGACTGTGTCCAATCAGGTCCCTAATTCATATATACACTAGCGCCTAGCGAAGCGGAATTATTTTGATTTACGCTATAACAACGTTAAAACTACGTTACAACTACGTTATAACAACGTTACAACTACGTTATAATAACGTTATAACAACGTTACAATAATTTTATAATAACATTATAACAACGTTTTAATAACGTTATAACAACGTTTTAATAACGTTATAAATGTCAATTTAGGTTTCGCAAACCACGACTCAGGCGTCGGTATTTACGCCCCTGACGCTGACGCGTACAAAGTATTCGCTGCATTGTTCGACCCGATCATTGAAGACTATCACATGGGCTTCACGAAGACCTCAATGCACCCAAAAAAAGATTGGGGGGACCTAAGCTATTTCTGTAACATTGACCCTACGGGTAAATACATAGTGAGTACTCGTGTACGTTGTGGTCGTTCCCTCCAGGAGTTCCCGTTCAACCCCTGCTTATCGCAATCCCAATACAAGGAAATCGAAAATAAGGTCGTTCACGCCTTATCGTCCCTAGAAGGCGAACTTAAAGGCCAATATCACCCGTTACTCGGTATGACAAAAGACATGCAAGACAAACTAATCGAAGAACACTTCCTTTTTAAGGAAGGTGACCGATTTTTACAAACCGCGAACTCTAACCGGTTTTGGCCGATTGGCCGCGGCATTTATTATAACGAGAACCGATCGTTTCTAGTTTGGATTAACGAAGAGGACCATATGCGGATAATCGCGATGGAAAGCGGTGGGAATTTAGGGGCGATTTATAAGCGGTTCGTGGAAGCTTTAACACAAATGGAGAAAGTGTTAAGGTTTGGCTGTGACGATCGTCTGGGTTTCTTAACGTTTTGCCCTACAAATTTGGGGACTTCAATACGCGCCTCGGTGCATATTAAAGTCCCTAAATTGGCCCACAACAAGGCGAAATTGGACGAAGTTGCCGCTAAGTTTAATTTGCAAGTGAGAGGCTCAAGTGGGGAACATTCAGAGGCGAAGGGGGGCATTTATGATATTTCGAATAAACAACGGATGGGACTTACCGAGTTTGAAGCCGTGAAGACTATGCAAGAAGGCATCTTGGAGATGATTAAGTTGGAGAAGGGCTTCAAATAATTGTGCATTGTCCCCTTATATAGTATTTCTAGGTATAAGCATCGTAAAACAAGAAAATCACCCGGTCACAAGTCGAACAGTTGTACAACTACAGCTATCCGAAACGTTTTACGATAATCATTCTAGAAATACTATAAAATATATAACTTTCGTGAACATTATTCAACATTTCTACTTTTAACTAAAGTAACAATAACAATTTAAATTGGCATTGTAAAACGAGAAAATTGCCCCATTGCTTAATACCCCTATCACAAGTCGAACAGTTGTACAACTACAGTTAACCTAAACGTTTTACCATAGTAGGGATATACAAATATGTATGTTTCTTTTTTTTTTACAGCTACCGTTGGGACTCGTTTATTCGGTACTTTGTAGAGAAACGTTGAATAATGTTCATAATAATTAAAAAAAAAACAAAATTTAAAATATATTCATCTTATTCATATAATCTAATACATTGTTTAACATAACTGGTCATATGTGTTCTAGTAAATGAAAATAAAAACATTATCTAATAATAATTATAACAATTTGATATATTACAATAGTAATTGTGCTACGTAATATTAAAAAAAAATGAAATATATTTTTGTGCGCGTGTGTATCCCATATTTGTCCCACTTAAACCCAATTAAAACTACAATAAAACTAAATTACGCAATAAATCTGTTATCCGATATGTCATATGGGACCATTTCGAAGTCGATGAGCAAAATTTGATTGTAAAAAACGTTTCATTTGCGGTATAAAAGATAGTCACCCCATTTCTGGGGTCTATTTAGTTTAATTTAATTAATTTCATCGTTGATATATCACAATATTGGAACATATTTGTTGTGTTTGGGACAATAATAATGGAAATAGTTTCTATTCGTCTAAGCAGATTGTGCGTACAAGGGCCTCAGCGACCGAATAAGGGTCACAGTTCGACGAGGGGCGACGGTCCTCTAGGTACCCCTTCTTCTCCTCAGCGCATCCCCTAGGAATCCTAATACTGGCGCCCCGATTTGCTACACCTATATAAAACAACAAATCATTCATATAATTACCCAGAAATGTGGCAAGACTCTTAACCACTGCGCCATGGCGTCTGCTAAAGTTATAAAAAATAATCAAATAGTTTATACTGAAATAAAACAATCACTACTCTTCTGAAGTTACAACGATACAAACTGAAGAAAAACCGTGTAAATATTGTTAAATTACATGAAAATCAGTCAAAACTGACCTATGTACTGTATACCATATGGGCACATGGTGCCCACGGGCGACCCTATTACAAAGAAAATCAAATATCCTTTTTATTTGGAAAGAGTAAACTTACCAGCGCTAAAGTCGTGGATACTAGAAGTCTCATGTTGTCCTGTAAGACGTCTTTCGTTGTCCTTGCCCCCCTTAGGATCATAGGCTTGGATGTGCCGCAAATGATGTTTGCTTAACTTGTCAATTGCCTTTTCAATCTCAATTATCCCGTTATCCTCTCGCATTAACTTGGTTGAGAAGTTACAATGGGCCCCGGCCCCGTTCCAGTTACCCTCCATCGGTTTCGGGTCTAGTGTCACAATTACCCCGAATTCCTCCGCGATTCTATGTAGAAGGAACCGAGCCATCCACAAGTCGTCCCCGATTTTAATGCCCTCGCAGGGTCCCACTTGGAATTCCCACTAGAAACACCCGAAATAAATCATTCATAACTGTGAAGTTCGCTATTGGAAATACACGGATGTTAAGTTGGTTGCATACACACACGTGGGTAAAGACAATTCAACATATATCGTTTTCGACCAATCAACAGCACTGTTACAGTCACAAGACTAGTTTATTTTTAAATCCTAGACGCTGATTGGTTACCAATCAGCAACGAGCTACACCTATATTGCATATTTAAAATACGTTGGTTGCAGACACACGGGGCAAAAGAAAATACAGATTACTTTACCTGTGCAGGCATAACTTCAGCGTTTGTTCCAGAGATGTTAACCCCAGCGTACAGGCAAGCGCGGTAATGAGCTTCGACGATATCGCGCGCGTAGACCTTGTCCGCGCCGACGCCGCAATAGTAGGGGCCCTGGGGGCCAGGGAAGCCGTTCTTAGGCCAGCCAAGTGGCCGTAAGTCCATGTCCAACAGGGTGTATTCCTGCTCGATGCCGAACCACGGCTTTTGGTCAGCGCAAGCGTCCATTGCCTTAGCGCAATTTAGACGACGGTTAGACTCCGTTGGTTTATGGTTATATTTGTAAGTGTCGCACATGACCAGTTTGTTGTTGCCGCGACGGAAAGGGTCTTTGTAGATAGCAACCGGATATAAGAGAGTGTCCGAGTTACTACCTTCCGCTTGATAGGTTGATGAACCATCGTAGTTCCACACTGGGAGCTCTAGAGTTACATAAGTGTGTTGTTGGTTGCGGATACACGGGGGTTTATTTTCTTATACGAATATATTTCCCTTATTTTGTGTATTTAGGTTCATTGGCCTTTATAAAGTTAGTAGCAAATATATATTTTGGAGAATCACAAATAATCGTGTTGTACTTTTGGAATCAAATATAATTTGTGTTTATCAACAATTGTCATCTGCCCTTGCTTGATTAAATTTGTGATAATGATTTCAAGTATTTTTGTCATTCTGACTATGTGTTATTATCAATACTTATTTGTACATATAGACAATTATGTGTAAGTGTAATCAATATATATATTGTATTGTATTGACACATGTTTATTTTTTAAAAACGTGTACATGAGATAATTTCATGATTTTCTAGACAGTTAATTAATTAACTAATTACTAAGCGCAGCCACAACGAAATATCAAAGATATTCCATCGATTGTTTATTAAATATTGTTTCACCTTTGGTCCCTAATTCCCTAAAATTACTCAAAACCTATCATGATGTAATAAATAAAAATTGGCCCGATGTATTTTTATAAAAAAAATATAAATCAATACAAATCATTCGGGTCATGTTTGACCTCAAGTCTGAAGTTCACCTAGTAACATATATATATATATAATTGTGTGATGATGACCAAAAGGCCTAAACTAAAACTAAAGCGTTTTAATTTATATAATTATTTTATCTGAAATTTATCTAAAATCCTAGTTGATTATTTGACCCATATTAATTTCGGATTGCTTAAACATTGTTTTGATTTTAATTACGTTAGGTCATCGTATGTTGCAATTATTTATTAATATATAAGTAATATTATAATAGTTTAAGCCTTTCTCACTTGGTCTAAATAAATATTACCCCGCGTTTATTACCAGTTAAAGGAATATCGTTATATATTATTATTGCAATATTATATATCAATACAATCGATATAATAATAACTAGGTTAACCCGTATACAGTCTACTTCTCACTGGACCATCTAGATATGTATCTAGCGTTCTATCCGGAACACTATGTATATGTTACGAACTAAAATACAAACATACATATACGTATATCTATATAAATATATAATTTTTAATTATATATGATCCCTATGTAGCAACGCGTTGTATGTAGATTAATTTAGTTAATGAGGATGAGGATGTATTGAGACTCCCTAATAAATTAAGGATATTATTAATAAAATGGAATACATCCGCGCGAAACAAATACAATGTCATTACGAATAATTATTCGTGTAACTGCAACAACACAAACAACTGAAGTGTCCTTCACTCGACTTTCTTATACGTAGTTTTATTATTAATTATATACAATATAAATATATATATATATATAAATATATATGTAGAATAATAGGACATAATGTGCCCCTATCATATACAAAATAGAGTCACAGACATCAGTTTGAAACGTTTTAGGGTGGATATTTCCGTTAAAATGTCTAATTTGAAATGCTTTGTATATACATTCGTATAAGAAAGTAATAATCCTTGAACTTAAACAAAAAATATACTAACCTTCAGGTTTGGTCGGAATGAAATCTAAAGTCCGGGTTTTGGCCCGCACTTGCTCGCCTGTCCCATCAATCCAGATGTACATTGCCTGGCATTTGCCATCAGGCATGGGCAAGTCCATGTACTTTTTCAGCAAGGACTTCTCCAGGGCCGCATTAGGCGAATGTTCCAACGTTGGGTTCGGCATTTTACCCTTGATTTAATAAAAGAACAACAAACTCTTACTCTTACAATATTGAAGAGATAATTGTTGTTGTTCGATAGTTTTAAGGAGACTGAGAACGTTTTCACAGTGCTTCGCACTAATCAATCAATTGATAACACTAATATTTCGAGGGGGGGGGCAACGAGATTTGTTGCAGAAAACAGGGGTACACTTTCGTGGTGACGTTACACAGTAAGTTCATCTATAGAGGTTATCAGATTTATGAGAAATACGAATACTTTTAATTTATGTTAATTTATGTATAACAGATGCTTTGTAAAATTTCATAAATTATAACAGATTTTCATAGAATTTATATATCATATACAATGTTGTTAGACAGAAAACGTGATATAAACAGGTGTCCTAAAATCACGAGTATAAGACGGTGGCAAAGTCCTTCATTATATAATAAATATAATAAATATTAATCATATATATATATATAATTAAATGTCAGATAAACAATAATTACAGTTTAACATATGTAAATATTAATTGGTTGCAGATTGAATGGAATTTGTTACCCACGTAATATTTATATTAATATATTTTTTATATGCGCCACTCTAACGTAACTAAATAGAATAGACGGTGAGCTGAAGGCATTGGTGCTTGCACCTATGCTTGTTTATCATTTTATCTCTTCATAATTCAGTAGTTATAATTCGGTTATCTTTTTTATATAAATAAAAAAAATAAAAATCTACTAAATTGAATATACGGTGAGCTGAAGGCATTGGTGCATTTATGCTAGTTTATTATTTTATCTCATTTTTAACATCAATGGTTAATAATAATGTTTTCTATATAAATAAACAAATTTAAAATCTACTAAATCGAATATATGACAAGCTGAAGGCATTGGTGCTTGCACTGCTATGCTTGTTTGTTGCTAAGGTGACCTTAAAATTGAACAGACAACGGCGCAAAAAAAATCTAGTATAAAACTGGAATAAATATGAGATATAAATAACAATTGTTGCTAAAGGCATATAAACAAAACAATATATTTATAAACATCTTGTGGCAAGTGTATTGGCCTCATGTGTACTGGATCGTTAAAGACCTTTAAAATGTTCGCCTTAAATCTACAAAGATCCACAGCTCTAATTTATCAAGTAAACATAATTTTATTTGACTTTTGTCCGTGACCTAAAAATATATATATTCCACAATTATTTAGACAGTTATTAATTAATTTTAGATAATTATATTTCTTTGATTTCGTCGTATTAGCAAGGACATAACATACGAGTATAGATGCTCTTATTTGCGTTCGATCTGTTGATAAGTGGCAATTTGTTAATCACTGATTAAATCAATTGATAAGTAATCGATAAATACCTACAAAAATTTTAATTGATTTTTATTGTATTATTTTATAATATTAGCGGTTACTTTGATTTTTATTCATATTTTTCCTATTTTAATTATTATCTATATTTGTTTTGGGGTCCTTATCACCCCACTTATGTAATATTCAAATATATCATAATCACTAGTGTAAGTCCCGTGTAACTAAAGATAATATTTAAATTTAGTGTTTTTAAAAATATACCTATTATATAAATAAAATTAATTACTTTTTAGACTAAAGGCGTGTTCACAGCGAAGTAAATAGTAATTAAGATTACAAAATTACAAATAATAATCGAGTTTGTATTATGAAAAGCAATGCTAACATTCCAAGCAACAAAATTAACACAATGTATCATACATTTTGTAGCTACATAAATATTGCAATTTAGGCCACAATTTATGCAAGGATGTAAAACTGGTTGCCTAACTAACAGAAACAAAATCTATTATGTTATGTTATCCTGATATTTCGCAACAATTATACCTGTATTGTTGGCTTTACCCAACGTGTAATTACAATAAATAACTAAACAAATGTCACATATTTCAGGAGATAGCGTTAATTAGCTCACGTAACGTGAAAACAATATAAATAACGGTTAATAATGACATTGTTGTCAAAACTAATGTATATATTAAGATAAAAAAAAATAACATTTAACGGCCATTAATTATTTATGGGGGTCCAAAGGGACAGTTTTATTCTGGGAATAGGAAAATAATATATATAAGCAACCAGATGTATGTGTTTGTGTAGAACGCTTTGTTTGTATATACGTTTTGTTTATAAGTTTCGAAAAAAATTATAACGATTTTAATCGAATTTCTAATCTAGGAATATTATTGTTTTTATGTCGATCTAAACAACATCCTTGACAATCTAAATTAACCTTGATATGTCACGCGCCTTTTTTATTCTATCTCCATGCGTGTCACGCATCTAATTACCATAATATCCACAACAATTAAAATCACGTAAATCCAAAATTGATATTCTATAAATGGACTCGTTGATTTATGACACAGAATAAACATTATATATATAATATATCTGAATTTAAATCATAAATAAAATACAATAAATTTCGTGCTGCCTACAACAGGATCAATATTTTCCTTGCCTATTGCCTATTGCCTAAAGGCAATGCACTGAAAATCCGATAATACCTTTTGTCACAAAACACGTCCTTGAAACGAAAATAATACATTTATCAGCTGATTGTCTAAAAACCTTGACATTAGCAATAACAATTGTTTTATTTATATATAAATAGACAATTATGCACAGGTGCACCAATGTCTTCAGCTCGCCCTAATTTATATATTTGTTTTTATAAGTACAAGCAAAAACTATTTGGTGCATTTTTAATTTAATTTTACATTATTATAATATCTGTATATGATATGGGCAAATAGTGATATGTATTGATAAAACACGAATCTACAGCAAAGCTTTTATTGATTCAACAAACCCATTTTTAAGACTTGTAAACATTATTAATATAATATTAGAAGACGCACGTGTTTAGTTTATGACCAGAAGTTATAACCCCCCCCCCCTAAGTGCCCCCCTGTACCTAATTGGCGGTTTTCGAATGTCAGATAGTCCTATATATATATATATCGTAGGGAAATTTGCCAACAGAATTTGTTATTTGTTGTCGACAGAGTCCATCGACACGACTTTTGTCACCCAAGTTTTATAGGAAATAACACTTAAAATAGCTTTATTTTTAAAAATAGGGTGAATAAAACTTAATAATAATTAAATAACTAATTATTCAAAGAATAAATGCCCAAAAATGTAGTGTATATCATTAAAGTAAGACTGGTTGCATATAGACAAGGGGCTGTTTATTACAAGGATATATGTTAGGGCACCTTACTCAGGTAGTCCTGAACACAAACATGTATATATATATATAAATGTTTGTGTTCAGGACTACCTGGGTAAGGTGCCCTAACATATATCCTAATAATTAAGGAGTCCCTTGACTATATGCAACCAGTCTTACTTTAAGGGATGCTATATGAATATATATATATATATATATAAATGTTTGTGTACAGACACACAACCGATTGCATTTTGGTAATATCGTACGACGAGCAAAAAATAATCGAACAATTTGATTAAATTGTTTTAGTATCATATTCCGATTGGAATATTGCGATATCCAATCAATCAATTGACAATGTGATAGCAGACAAAGAAAAACTATTGTAGTTTCGTGTAAATTAAACTGAACCTGTTTAATTTATCGCAAAATATATATATATATATATATATATATATATATATATATATATATATATATATATAAATAAAAGAAATAGATAATTAAGTTTGCTAAAGTCGTTTTGCAACTTTTATCAAGTTTTTTTTTTTAGGTCTTGGACGAATAAAATTCTTGACCAGTAAAAAAAAACAGTTGTATTTTAAATGTATACGTTGCCCTATCGATCGTTTGTGCTGATGCACTTAAAATATATATACTCCTTGTTTTCCTGTACTCCTGTTCAGGAGACGTGGTTAAAACAACTTTTGTTTTTGTTTTCTGCATTTTAAAAACAATTCTAGGAGGCTATTATGTCAAGGTTATCTCTTTGTTGTCAATTTAGGAACACGGTTAAAATGACTCACATAGGAAACCTGTCCTCTGATCGCGCGATTATATCATTATTATTACATAACACTTAATATTACCACAAAAAAATATAAATGAACGTGTGTTTTAATATAAAATTTATCATATAAATATTCATATATGTTGAATTATGCATCATTAGTACCTCAGATGCAGGATTTCTCCTACAAGATTGAATATTGTGTGTACAAAGCATTTAAATTATTTTTAGGGCCCTAAACACAAAACCGGCCCTGTACACTTGACAGGAAAACTATTTTAGTAATTAAGGAAATTTCCTATTTCATTTCAGTGGGGAATACCGCATTTATAATATTCACAGTGACTTGATTTACACTACAGTAAAAATGGTTGCATACCTAAATAACGCACAACAAAGAATATTTACGAAAAATAAACTAGGAATATTTAGAAATTTATTTAAGGGTTTCAGGGTTTTTATTTATTTTTTACAATAAGTTTAAGTGGAAGATTTTATGCCTAAGTTTAGTTATTTTGAACCTAGCAGGAATATTACTATTTAGAAATTGCTGGAATATTTATATTTATAACAGGAGGAATAATAAATATGTTTAGGGTGTCCTACAGCAGGTAAGGTGTCCATTTTGGGTATTTGCAGGAATTCCGACTCACCAGTCTTTGTCCACACGATGTGTCAGCTGTTCTTAGGTACAAACGTCAAATAGTTATAAACAAAACACATACACGCGATGACCACGAGAATACAACTGACAGTTAGGCAGGATTCGCTACGTTTTATGCGTCTCCTACTGGTACACTTCACCCCTCAAAAACCGCGACGCTGCCATGCGCAGTATAGAGGTCAGAAGTTATTTAATATTATTATAAAATATAAACTAATACACAGTTTTTGTCACCCTACTTATGTAACCGATTATTAACAATAGTTTATTGTTTTATGATAATGTGTGAAGTTCACGTGCAATGACGTGGGAAAAACTAACGAAATTTACTAAACAATATAATCACTTTTAGTGAAAAGAGAAATCTTAAACCTGTCTTAAACTAGGTTTAGTTACGTAAACCATGCTTAAAATAGCCTTACGTGACCAATCTACTTATGTTCAATAATTTAATATTTAACTTCCATGAAAAATATTCCATAATTTGGATACTTATCTCATAATTATGTCAATAAAATTATAGTAACTAGTGGCATTTGTTATTCCGTACGGGCTCAAGTTGGTTTGGCGGCCAGTCCCTGCGCACTTGCCGGCAAGTTATGCCTCCAGCTCGCCGCATAATCTATTAGATTTTTAATATTTTCTTGTTTTATAAAAGAAATATTTTTTAACCATTGATTTTTAAATGAAAAAAAACCTATTTATAACCACTGAATTTTAAATAAATAATACGATAAATAACAATACATTATTTCATTTTCAAAGATATTTTTAATTATTTATTTATAGACTTTGAGTAGGTTATAAATCGATTAATTGGTTAAAATTAAAAAATAAAAACTATTAAAAACCAAATAAAATGTTTATATCAATATATCGTAATTTTGTCGATATTTTAAAATGAAAAATCAATTTTAAACGATTATATAAATGTGGTACGATGGGTACCCACATATTATATGCATAAAAAATGCCCGGTACCTTCATAAAAAATTTAACAATACAGGAAAAATAACAATATTCAGTTTGCTAACAACAACAAACTTATGAATAATAAAACCGATTTACATATAAAAAACTGGTAATTCCACTGCATAATAACGACAAAAACAATTTATTTAATCATAAGAGAGAAGTTTTAAATTTGTATAAATATCACATCGATTATTATGCGCTTTAAATCGCCATACAAAAATATAATTATTCTAACGAAAAGTATTTCAAGGTAAAAACAAATTTGTGATTGTCTCAAATGAATTAAATTGTTGCGACACAATTAGGCGATAATTTCATGAAATTGTCATACATTTTCTAGCTATAGTTAAGTTGTTAAAAACACATTATTTCCCAAATTGTTCTCGTTAAAAAAGAAATACACATATTTATGTAATTTTATATTGTTTCATGTAGCAAAACGTTTCAAATGATTCAACGTTTATTGCTGCATAATTGATTACGGAAATATCTGTATATAAAAGCCGCAAACGTATCCTGAACATAGTTGTAGAGCAACTCCCACGCTCACTTCAGCGAATTCTACGAAAGATTTGCTACAATATCATTTATTTCATACTTAATTAAGATTTGTAACACTAGTTTTAATTCACGGATGTCTACAATTGAAATAAACACCCTACTACATTCCCCTACGTTTATATTAATTAATAATTGCTTATTACGTAGATCATAATAAATATTCTATGCAATACACACATGTAAGTCTGGCTGCAAACACACAAGGGTTAATTTAATAACCCCTGTGTGTTTGCAACCTGACTCACACGTGTGTATTGCATAGACTTACCCGTAACGTCAGGCGTTGTACATATTTTGAGTTAGACTTGACAAAAAATTCGATAAACCATTAATAATGATCTTTCATTTTAAAAAAAAAACGAGCAATTTCAAATTTACACGACGATATATCGATATAATCAATTTTAATTTAATTTTTTTCGATTTTTAATCGACATTTTTCGGTTTTAAAACGATTATCTATAATATTTTAAGAATTTTAACGTAATAACGAATGACTTACTTTAATAAATGTGTTCCAGTTCACCCCAGGTATTAAATACTATAGGACATCTGTGGAACAAATAAATAAGGTACATTTAAACATTTGATTCTATTTTACACCGAAAAATACAAATTGTATATAAACATATATAGTAAATAAAATAATTCATTTGATAAAATCATTATTGCACAAAAAAGTAACGATTAAAAAATATTTTTTACAAAAATAAACTTGCTCAAAGCATAATACTATGGATTGCCTTTTTTTTTAATACTTCTTGAAGGTGGCCTGTATTTAGGGGCCAAATACAAAATGGAATGTAAATAAAGCACCGAAAATTGCAATACATCGTTAAAAATATTAATCGCCAACAAAAAAAAAAATGTTTAAAATAATTAATCACAATATAAAGGATAGATTTGCCAAGCTGCGCAGACAAAATCATATTAAGTAAAAATAAAATTGCCCAGTTTTCAGCGAAACATCGCTTAAGTAAACTACGAATAAATTAAACATTTACTATTGAATAACATATGTACCATTTAAATAATCTAAATATTCACTAGATTATGCAGCATATTATTAAAAAAAACTATTCTAGATTTTTTTAATAATTATTTCTAGAGGGGGGGGGGGCTACTAAAACATGATACTAATTTTAGTAGTATGCTTATAATAAAATCACGAGTTAAAGTGTAATCACAGCTAATTAGTAATCACGGATTAAAACATTTATAACAAATCGGCATTAATTGAACTTGTGAATTATCGAAAAAAATTGTGAATTATAATTCAATTCCAGTATTTGTTTTTTTTTTATTGCTTCTTACAAGCACAACTGTTCAGTTTGTTAGAAACTATTTAAAAAGTAATCTGTAATGTAAACTTAACCGGACTTTTATTTAAATTGTGGGTTATTTAGATGTTCATAGATGGCAGCATAATTTTAATTTAAATTCGTGATTACTAATTGGAGCGCTATGAATAAACCTTTAATTATATATAAAGGGGGACCGAAGATTATTTCATACCAAACTACTTTATATAATTCAAATAAATCACCCCACTGTCTTATATTTACGATATGAAATATATATATATTGTTTTCTAGAAACATTGTGTAAATAAACCAAAAATATTTGGCACTTTAAAATAAATTCTGCATTAATAAATGTGTAAATAAATCTCAATTTTACGCGTTAGGTATGAAATAACGAACATCTACAAAATATCAGTCAAATACAATAATTCAGGGACATTGGGAAGGGGGGGAACGGGGGGGTCAAACCGAATTCACGTGTTTGGAGACTCGTGTGTTCATATTCGTATCTGGTTTGTCGAGGATGGCTACGTCACTACTGATGGGCGGTGTTAAAGGATGGGATGGTGGTGACGTGCTCTCACTGCCGAATTGTAAACGTAACGAAGGGTCATCGATGCGTGGGTCTTCCAGTTCGCTCTCTAACGAGGAGGACCGTTTAGGGGAACCCCCCATCCAACGGTGCTTGAACGATTCCAGTTTCATGACCTAAACGACGATTCAAAAATAACTAAAACCTTCAGATACATCAAGCGAACCATGCGTAATTTATTAAAATGCAATTAAATTAAATAAATATATACAAGACATTCAAAGCGTTTATAAACTATAAAATACAGAAATAATAAATAAAAATAAATGCATTAGCAAAAAGCAGGCAAGTGATTTGTTAGTTGAAACTTACTCGAGCCATTTCCACGGCTCAGTGTCCGGACTCGTGATTGGTGTGGGAAACTGACACAAAATACAATTTATTTTATATAAAACAATCGAATTAATCCCAGGTAAACCCTAAATATACTAGAAATATGTTTTTTAATCACAGAACCGTAGTTATTACGCTAGCGGGGACTTTGCGTTTAAATATGGCGGCTGACGCCGCGCCACCAGCCCAGTAATAATTGCGCACGCCCCTAATATTTCTCAAGCATATTTATATATATATATATATAAGTTAGTGGTTATTAGCGATTATATACAAGCAGTTTAGACACTTTTATCAATATGTAAGCGTTGTGCAGTGATTTTAATTGATTATATAAGTAAATTTTGTAAAAAATAATTACCTCAGCTTGAAGGTCACCGACTTTATCCTGTAATTCACGAACTCTTTCACTGTCGTCCACGGAGTGGCTCCTTAATTCGCCTTCCGCCGCCATTTCTTCATTCTACAATAATTATTGGCATTTTTGTACCTAAACAATGTAAAGTGGCCTGCACTCGACTTTCTAAACGTAGTTTTCACAGTTCTCCTGTTTCTTTGATATACATTGTTTCTTTAACATATTATTAATTTACTAAGTGGCCTGCACTCGACTTCCTATACGTAGTTTTCACAGTTATACTGTATTAATTTATTTAATACTGCGTTTGAGTAACTAAAACTTTAAACTCACCTTAAGTTCCAGCTGGCTTATCTTCTGAGTAAGTTCAGCGACCTGTTGGGCCTTTTCGGCGTCCCTAATCCTGGCGTTCATGCATTCCTCTTGCATTTTAGTTTCAAGGTCATCGTAACGCCGTTGTTGTTCGAGTAATCGAGCAGCTGCGTCCCGTTCCCGAATGCCAGCTTCTTCTAGACCTTCGCGTAACTTCTTGTTTTCCTCGTCTTGTCGCCGCAGCTGATTTGTACTCACCTGCACTTGTGTTTCTAGTTCCATTACTTTTAAACGGAGTTCTTTTACTTCGGTTAACGTCTCCATTTCGCGGATTCGCGTAGTCATTAAGTCTTCTTCGAGCTTTTGGATTTCGTTGCCGCGGTTTTCCCAGAATAAGAGTTTCTTTGGTGTGCTGTCTGCTGCTGGAGCGTTGTCTTGGCGGTGCTCCTATATATATAAAAATAATAATAGTGAATCATTAAGTGGCTTGTTAAATTTGAAGAAAACGATTAATAATAGGTTCAAAAAAACGATTTAAAATTAAATGACGTAAACTTACTTGTAAATGCCGTTGCCATTGTGAACTAAGCTCAGACACACGTTGACGTAAATCTTTTAGCGACAAATTCGCTTCGGCTTCGCGTAATTTAACCGCAATCAATTCCTCCTGAAGATGCGCCACTGAATTATCGGGCGTTGTTTCCCGTAACGTTTTCTTATCTTCCTCCAACTCATGAATACGGCTTCGCAGTTCACGGATTAGCGCCCCGTTTTCAGCTTCGCTCAATCGGACTTTCACTAGTTCGGCTTGTAAACATTCGACCATGTCTTCGCGTTGGCACAACTGTTCTTGTTTCAATTGGATTTCATCCATTGATGACTGATGCGAATTGTTCTGGAATTGAATTGAATTAGAAATTGATGGGGGGGGGGTATGCGGGGAGGGGGTTTACATTTTCTTCTAGTAGTAAAGATAGGTTGCGGATTTGTTCTTGGGCTATTTCTAGGCTGTGCGTTGTTTCGAGATGGGCATGGCGTAGGACTGCCAATTCACGCTGGACTACAAATGTAGTTTCTTCTTCTTCCGCTCGACTCACTTGGCCCCGGACTAAGCGGTCTGCTAGTGCTTTTGATTCCTCTTCTAACATTTCGCAGCGCTGGCGAAGTTGGCGGTTTTCAGTGCGGAGTCGCTACACATAGAACACACACACATTCATTCATTAAATACAGTTTAATATCCACAAAAATCGATTAAAAATTGGAAAAAAAATCTAATAAAAATCATTATTTTGGCAATAAATTAATAAATGTGCACATAAATTAATAAATATCTTGTAGTATATATCTAATTTATAATGATTATTAATGTTAAATTAAGTAAAAATTAATTTAATTCTACTAGTAATTGGCCAAAGCTGTGCTTGTAATAAGCTTTTGAAAAACGATTCAAGAACAAAAGTGTTAAATTAAGTAAAATATGTCAACTCACGCGTAATTCCACCATTTCCTCTTGCTCCTTAGTTTTAAGTACCAAATATTCCTTTTCTAGTTTCTTCATTTTCTTCGTATTATACTTTATGTTATACGCCGAATTCAAAACTCCTTCCGGATTTGCTTCCGCTTTCGCCGGCAATTCCTTCTGGAAGAACTGAAACATTTCTCCACCGTAAATATGTTATAAATGTCGCAACACTAAATCAAACGCATGTCAACAATTTTATATTTACGCAATGTTATCATCAAGTAAAATTGCTGATAAGACTGATTACTTAATCAATAAATTAGGTCTTACCTTGAGCATACCTTCCATATCCAAACTTAATAACTCCTCCTTTCCTAGTTTAAGCATTGCAAGAGCGACCTTAAAAATAATCTCCATCCCCTCCGACAAAAAAACATCCATAATCCTGCACGCCACTGGTAACGACAACGCCGTTGTAAACAACGTCAAAAACCAGCTGGAAGCGTACATAGACGTATGGAAACTTTGCGATTGGAAATGCAAATGCAAATCTGGAAGATCCTCCATTACAAGATTCTCCAATTGATACATGCAAACCCCTAATTCGGCCATTGACGGCTTAAACATATCGCGCATCCGGTATTCTTGCATTATCCGGACTAAAACCGCAAATGCTTCCTCCTCGGGCATCTAAAACCATTAATTTTCGGTGTAATTGCTGTTTTCTGAGCTGTCATTTGACCAGTTACCTGCATAAGTAGCAATCCTACAATGAATCCGGATCCTTGGCAATATCCGACTTCCCGATCGTGCAACGAATACGCTTTCATCACATTGAATAAAGATTCTTGGCCTAAACCATCTTTTTCTTTAAAAAAATCATGTTCGGGGTACGTTCGAGCTATGTCCCTTCTGATAACCTTTTCGCAAGCGGATGTTGCTTTAATATACTCCGCATATTGTTTCTTATCCGGAGATTCATGCGCAGAGCACAATAATTGCCAGACGATACCCCGGAAATGATGGGGAACCCCTTTCCGGACTAAATCTTTAACGAATTGGTTCCGTTTCTTCCAATTGTTGTCCCAATCGTTGACTAAACGACCCCATAGGGACCACTGGTCCTCTTCGCCATCTTCAGGCCGCTCCTGACTCGAACTAGTACCTGGAATTTTATTTATTTCAACTATAAAGTATTTATTCCCATATCAAACTATATCAAAGTGGCCGACATTAAGTGTCACTTCTGATTAATTAAATAAAGGATATACTAACATAATAATATTAAACCACTTTGATTTTAGTGAATATATGGGAATAAATATGTTATAGTAGAATAAATGAAGGTACCGGAAGTCAAGGAGATCTGTGACGTATCCGAGGACTTCCGGGAGTGTCCTGATTGGCTGGCGCCACTGAGACTATTCAAGGACTTAGCGTCCGACTCAATGAGTCGGTTCGCTTCCTCCAGTTTGGCCAGGAGCGCCAGCTCGGCGCTGCTTACGGCCTCCTGGTGCAAAGCAGCAGTTCCGCTCGAGTCGCTGGTGCTGCTGCTTCGGGAGCTGGTGCTCGAACAGTAGCTGCACGGTTGCTGATGGCGCTCGTCTTCGTTGTGGTAATTTTCCAGCTGCTGCAGACAGTCGGTGGATTGGTGGACGCACTCTTCAACGAGCCTCATGACAGGCACCTGGGGCTCGTAGCACGGGCCATCTGATACTGCGACCAAACAGTTTAGCGACGCCAAGTGCTGACCACTTCTAAACAAAAATACACCTAATTAGTCAAAATTAAGACTATATTGTATTTGCAGTACATATTAAAAATATATTTGTGTCTCTTTGTGAACAATTAATAGGTGGGTTGCGTGACCATAAGCGGAAATGCCTACACACACATTTTTATGTATTATTTAGCATACCTTTGCCACAGGTACGAACAACAGTCATGCGATGACGTAATAACGGCTCTAAAATCATTACAATTGTGATACAATCACCTCGCGCTATTTGAGAGATGAGTTCACGTAATTGGAGGTCATTAATGGCTGCAATTATAATATCTAAATGATTTTTCGTAGAATTTAAGCTATAATTAGAATATTACTAGGGTATATTAGGTATTGAGACGCCCATAAGGGGCTATTTAGGGGACCGTTTTACAGTTATTTATTGTAGTGTTTTTGTAGAACATTTCCGCAAAGTTGCAAAATGAAATAAAGTAAACAATTCGGTGTTCTACTTATTTGTACATTGTTTATAAATACGTTTATGGCAACCAGGGCCGTACTAGCCCATGGTGCACTTGATAACACATATATTAGAGTATTTGTTTATCATTATTTTATTAACTAGACGTACCCGTTGGTACCATATATGTTACAGATACACAACCAAACACTGTAATAGTCTTGTACTTGCGTATGACGAGCTATAAACATACATTTTTACAAACAAAGCGTTCTAGATACATTTATACATACATATATTCATTCATACATATTTATATAAATACGTATATGTTTAAAAACATATGTTTGATATTTGATACGGAATTATCTAATATCCGCCCAGTGTTTGTATCATTTCAAATGTCTTTTAACATAATATTCATCACAATTTGTAATTAAAAGCCGGCAAACTAATTATTATACAGTTTATTTATCCTAACAACTGCCCATTAATCATTTGTACAGGCACCTGGTTATTTTGGCATTATAGTTAAGGGGTAAATGGGCAAATAAATCAGAACCGGGTGTACATAATTGATAATCCCAGGTACAAGGTGTGCTAATTACGACACTCCCTTAAAGATTTACACATTTACAGAGACTCGCCCTTATGTTAAACCACACCCTTAAGGCCTTTAGAGCTTTCACTACTACTGACCTCATTTTATAACTTTAAATATATATATATATATATATATTTCTTTTTTAATTACGAGATAATTAAATTATATCTCTATGGCATATATAACCAGCAAGATTTATGATTTACTAGTTGAAGACAATAATTACGCTAGATTAAATAATTGAGTACAACGATTTATTAGAAAGCTGGGGTGTCCTTCACTCGACTTGTAAATAGTATTTATTATAAATAATATATAGTAGTAAGTAAAAACGTATTTAAAATCAATTTACAAGAGTAAAAAATATCGCTTAAGCGACCCGTTCTAGACTTTAAGCTATTACAAAATTAAGCATATTAAAATATGCGAAACTATTTTATTTAACGTTTTTAAAATCGATGTACAACAGTAAAATATATCGCTGACGTGACCCGTTTCAAAGTTATAGCAATTTAAAAATTCAATTTCCCATCAAATGGGTTATAAAATGGAATATTGATTATTTGTAGCAAATATAGGGCCTTAATATCATAAATTATTAAGTGGGTCACTGTGATTTTGTCCGAAACGTGGGTTTACATCGTCGTATTAAATAATTAATGCAATTCGTCCTTAATACGGTCCACAGTATAGCCCAAACATGCTCAAACTTCCGCCGATACATTAATAAACGAATCAAACATTTAAATAAATAAATAAATGTATTAAAACATTAATTTGAAGTTCTGTATACGATATGGGCACATGGTGCGCAAACTTACTCAAAATGCTCAAACTTCCGTCGACAATTTTAATAATGTACATTAATAAACGAATCAAGCATCAAAATAAATAAATAAATGTAATAAAATGTGAATTTGAAGTACTGTATATGATATGGGCACATGGTGGGATTACCCGTAAGAATGTAGGCCAGAGTTTGAGGCTCCCTGGTATACTGTATAACTGTAGTGTATACAAACAATGTAATCAATAAATAATAGAGAAAATATTCGATAAATTGAGCGTGTTCCAAAATGAGGTGTTTCCGGTTGAACTTACCGCTTTCTTGGTCGTCGCATATACCAATATCTAGTAGGGATCCATCGGTGAAGTACCATATTGCCACTTCGCGCAATAGTCACAAATATACACGTTACATTTTAAGGCACTATAATAATATTTCCCCCAAATTTATTCAATTGTTATTTGTGGTACGACAAAAATATAGAGAACATAAATAATTATATAAATTACAGTGTAATCAAACGATGTTTCAAGTTTTGATGCATAAAAAACTGTAAGGGGGGTAAAGGGAATACAATTAGACTTGATTGCCTTTGAAAACAATTTTCGTACGATATATTTAGCTTCATAAAGTTTTTTTTTATTACGTAAATATTTTCGAAAGTGTGAAAATATTACGTAAATATGAATATTGTTACAATTTTCCCTGGGGATTGAAACTAATTTAAATTAAATATTCTATAACAAATTGCTATTGTTTTGCATTTGTGACGTGATATTACGTCAAATTTCCCTAGACTAACCATTAAATTTGACTAAGAATAATATAGGAAACATCATATATATATATATATATATTGGGTCCGCCGGGACTTCGTATGAAGTTGAAACATGTGCAAAACGAATTCTAAGTTATTGCTTGGCTAACATTATTATTATTAGATGCAACGAACCATAAAAACAAAAGTTTTCAATTTGCAAATGCATTCTGGCTCACTTTTTAGCTCAACGTACAGAATACAAAGCATGTGTGTGTCTGTAAACATTGTTAGAACAAAAAAAGGCCTTAACAAAAAGTTATCGACTCGTCTAAATCCAAAAATATCATTTAAATTAATTCCACTAAGTACATACAGCGAGCTGAGAGCATTGGTGCGTGCAGCTATGTTTATTTTTAAATGAAATTATATTTTAAACAAAAAGTGCTCCCTAAATTACTCAAGTTGTTTGGTAATGTCACTAAATTCTAAAGGCAAAGTGTAAGAGATATAAAAGGTACATGTCTAAAGAACGGATGCAACCGTCTTAAAGATTTATAGCGCCCCCCTTTTACATGGGGGGAACGTTTCAAATCACCCTGCTTTTAAAACTGCCACAAATAACAATTTCTAGTTGTAAATATACAAAAGGAACCGGGATCAATAAACTCGAGAACATAAACAAACCACTGACCTATTTACCCCCCCCTTTGCCCCCCAAACGTGAAAAAATAACCCTTATATAAACCTTAAATATTCTCCACTGTTTCGAATTATCACTGTACGAAAACAAAGCACTGCCTTTTTATTTAACTCCCGGCGAAGAACTATGAACTAACCTCAACTTTGTACCAGAAAGTTTCCCGTTGCAATCGTGTATTTCCGTCACGGCGACCAGGACGAAGTCAACCGGTCGATACAGCATCATTAAGGACGGATCCGCGAATTTAACCGGGCGAAGAGCAGGAGAAGGGGGAAATTAAAAAGAAGTATCCACAAAATTAAATTAATGGCCCAGAAAAATATAATTCATTCATTCTACAACTTATAGAGCATGAATTATATATAAGTTAGTCGTGGGCACCATATGCCCGGATCATATACAGTCAATAAGGTTCGACCCGGCACATACCATTTTGTATTTTTATAAACAAGCGTTCTACATAATATATATACAAACACATACATCTGGACGTTCTAGGCATATATACATATAAACACATACATCTAGGTGTTTATATATAAAATGACGAATTTTATTTTTTCACGAAGACACCGTGTGTGTATTTGGGTTGAAACTCCGGTCGTTCCCCGGAGTTATGTGACCGCAAAGGACCCATAACAACCAAAAATATGGGCGACCCAGTCACGATTTATAATTCACGAGCATTTTCAGACGTTCTTTCGCAAATATAAAAAGCGTTATTACTTTCAGAAGGTCTAATAAATAACTCGGGTGTTTTTGGTCTCTTAAACTACATCTAATAATGACTCTAATAATATAACACCACAAATCTAAACTTTAGACTCGAGTTATAACATGCACAAACACTGACAGTTAATAACTTTCGTAAATAAGACACCAGTGTTTTAGAACTACAATATTGTAGTTTCGGCTCTAGTTACATTATAGTCCGTTATTTAATTCGGATTAGCGATTAAGAGAATGTGGAGTGGCCTGCAGTCGACTTTCATATACATAATCACACTGTTTTTGAAAATATATTTATCAGTTTCACAATCGATCTATTTGTGTTAACCAGTGGAAAATGTCATATACAAAAAAAACCTTATAACTGCATAAATAAGATGTTTATAATTTTCCGTAGCAGTTTTCTCGTAACTGGTACATTTTTTAAAGAAACTTTTCAAACAAAAGTTGTGTGAAATATAAATATCTTTCATTATGTACCTAACTATTTTTGCCGTTAGTGCAGCCGTTTTAGTGATATTGTAGAATATATATATATATCATATGGATGTTTACAGGGAGGTCTAAAGGGTTGCCTGTGTATTAGGCGTAATTTGCATTTAAATATGTAATGGTCCTATGTTGGTGGGGCCCCAAAAAAACTAGCTAATCCCCCTCTGGCCCTTAACTGTCATTTGACTAACCTTTAGCGATATAAATGTATAAATTATCTCATAGGGCAATAACATAAAAATGTTTAATGGCGCGAAATACATGACATTCCTAGCAATGGGGGGGCTTACGCCCTTTACGACCAAATAACCTAAAACCCTATTTTTGCACACGTATCGGAATACTTTCAACATAAATGTATAAATAGAAACTATAAATATTTAAAGAATTTTCACTAAACAATTAGTCATGGTCTGAAAATAATAGTTTATACATTTCAAATAAATGAATTAAATACATATCTACACTGTAAAAGTTATTAATAACAAATTTAACGAAAATATGATACCAAGTATTTAGTTAATATGCGTAATTAAAATCAGTAGCGTGAAATTAGATTTGTTTTTAATTAAGAAGTTAATCAAATGTTTTCTGCTTAGATGAAATAGATAATGATTTGGAAATTTCTGCTAAATCTAAAAGGGGACTACGACGTATTACTAAGGGGGGGGGGGCATAGATACAAGCACCAATGCCAACAGCTCGACGTATTTCTATTTGGTTTAATATATATGTAAATTATTTTTACTATATATTATAAATAACTATTGGATATACACAATTAAAAGCACTAATGCCTTCAGCTCGCAATTTAATTCCAAAAATAGTCAGAAATGCTCTTTTTCGTTAAAAACGCGTGTTTTAATATTGTCATAAGTACAATTTTAATTAAAAAAAATTATATACAATGGTCGAAGACCTGAAGATGTTCATGAAAGATTGAATCTAGAAAAAAATTAATAAACAATGCATACATAGCATAGTTTTATGTAACCTTGACGTGGAATGTGTATCATATACCCATAATTTGTTTGATAACGCTTATAAATTTATACTTTTCCGTTCTCATTTGCATATATAAACATAATTATTATGACATTCACCTCTTGCTACTTCAAGAAAAACTATTTTCCGACCATTCAAAGTACTTCAGTTGTACATATGTTAGAACTTCAGTAGTATACTTAAATATTTAATTTACGGCTGTTCTTGAACCGCTTAGGTCGATAAAAACAGATGTAGCGTTATCAGGCCCGTATTTAGGCGATTTCAGACAGTATTAAGGGGGGCTCTACATTTTGGAGCCCTATAACTCTGGATCTGTGCAGACGATTAAATTTAAAATACGACAGGACCGTTTTGGTTACCCAAATTATATGTATACCAAATTTGGTTAAAATCGGCCCCTAATTAAGAGCATTGAGTACTCCTGAAGCCGCCTCTGTCCTCAATGGGATTCCCAGTTAAGTTTATATTAAAAAAAAATGATAATAAATATTGGCAAAACCAGAATGTCTGAAAGTCGTATTTATACAAAAGTTCTGGTAATTCCAATGACCACAGAACGGCTTAAGAAGTCGCTAGAGGCTGTGTAACGATTTTTAAACATGTTCTTAGCTGTTTAGTTCAGTTTGACGACTCCAAGATAAAACATCTTGAAAGAGTACGGCTTAAAACGTAAATATAGCGTGTTTTTATTAGTGTACACACGTGTAAACAGTGTAGATAATTGTGTTTTATTTAACAGTGTAACCATGAGAAAACGCCTTCAGGATTTGTGTGTATTTATTATTGTAATTATAGTACAAAATGGTTCCGCAAATGAAGAAACATGTACAACTCCAGACGCGCTACTAGGAACATGTATCCTTCTCCAGGATTGTACGTTCATCCAGAAAACACTGGAACACACCGCAACAGCGTCCACCAGAAATCAACTTTTACATAGTTACCATTGCGGTTTCGATGGGTCTTTACCAAAGGTCTGTTGCCCGCCAAATTATCCAATCGCTACAAGTGCTACAAGTACTGAAGAACCCGATGACGCACTTCGAGATATTAGCACACATAAAAATCTTAAGCTGTTAGATTTAACCAAATGTGGTATATATAACTACGATAAACTCTTTCGCGGTGATCAAGCCGACCCTTACTCTTTCCCGTGGATGGCTTTAATCTCTTACAAATCTCGTAAGTTGTTCATAACTATATGTACCATATATGTATAAACTATATGTAACACCTACATAATAAATATATACTATATACGTAACTACATGTACCATATGTAACATACATAAACACATACACAACATATACGTAACGTATATGTAACATCTCTATATGTACCATATACATATCTATATGTACCATATATGTATCACCTACAAAACGGTATATATCACTATCTACGTAACATGTATGTAATATATGCGTAACATGTATGTAACATACATACAACACATGTATGGATGATATACGTAACATATATTTGTATAAATGCAACAAATACGTAGCATACATGTAACAAATACGTAACATTTACGTCTCTGTCAAAGCACAAGTGTCACATACAGAAAATATTGACTGGGGAAGTTTCTAGCAGCGTAAAATAATCCCGAAAATAAAACTAAACTTATTTATTTAGGAAGTGGACTATCATTTCGTTGTAGTGGAACTTTAATAAATCAAAATTACATATTAACAGCTGCCCATTGCATAACGGGCATTACCAGTATAAAACTGTAAGTATAACACTCACTTATGGTAAGGCTCACGCCATTCATTTTCGAAGCACCTATGCCTTCAGCTCGCCGATAAAATAAATGTTTTTAATTATTATGGTCTATGGATATAAACTATCTTAGAATTCTTTGTAGAATATTTTGATATTTTTCTAAGGGGAGTATTAAGGGGGTTACACTATAATTAGTGGTGTTTCTAGGGCCGGCGTACGATTAGGGGAATACAATATTCTAACAGATCCCGATTGCTACTTTGAGGCAGGTCAAGAATATTGTTCACCCCCAGTCCAAGATTTCGCTATAGGCGAAATAATACCGCATCCAAACTACAACACGACGAATTACGGTCACGATATCGGATTAATCCGTCTCGATAAACCAGCAGTATTAACTGTTGATTACGTTAGACCTATTTGTTTACCAACAAAACAAAACGATGATTTCAAAGCAGACACTCACGCTTTAGTTACAGGGTGGGGGGTTACAGAAACTGGTAAGTTATTTATTTGAATGGGGGGGGGATGCATTGGTGTAGCTATGCTTGTTTCTAGGGTATTCTAGTCCAAGGCTTCTCAAGGTCAGGCTTCCAGTAATAACAAATGCACAGTGCCAGGAGCGATATAACGCAATTAAAGCCCCAGTTAAAATAGGGGTGGGGCAAGTGTGCGCTGGGGGTGTTAGCGGGAAGGATACCTGCGCTGGGGACGGAGGGGGGCCGTTGGGGAGTGCGAATAGTGGGGACGGTAGATTCACCCAATATGGCATTGTTTCGTTTGGCTCCAGGTTTTGTGGGTTGGAGAGTTTGCCGGGGGTTTATACAAAAGTGGCGCGTTATATGAACTGGATTTTGGATAATATTAGGCCTTAAGGACACCGGAAATATTGTGTTTACAGCTGCGAGGTCTCAATGATGTCACAGGGGCAAAATGTAGCTGTGTTTGTGTAATTATTTAGTTGAAATATATATATTTTTTCTAATTCGTTTCGAAGAATTGTCTTTTTTTTTGTACCCAACACAAAAAGTCGAGGTTACGGGTGACTCACCTGTTATATTAACAGTTACCCATAGAGAAAACATGTAGTATAAAAAATAAATGAATAACTATTATATATATATATATATATTTTTTTAATTTCTGATTCCTTAAGTACGTCTTACGAACAAAATGGCATCTTATACTTATCCCCAACAAGAAATAAACCACAAATAGAATTATAAATAATAAAACTCATGCCGTTTAGGAGTTATAAAAAAACGTAGCAAGAGTAAACCAATACTTCTGTTTTGAAAAATACGATGTTTTTTCCTAGCCTTATGCAAGTCTTAAGTTTAAAATTTGATCTTGAACAGTTTTTGCTGTAGAGTGATTACAGACACACACACACAGAAATACAGATAGACACACACACACCGATATCAGTCCGAAAATAGCTAGTAAACAGTTCAGGGAGGGTCAAAACGTGTATTTCCGTTAAAAACTCGCGTCCGATTACAATACTTCCATATATACATTCGTATAAGAAAGATAAAAGTAGAGCAATGATTATTACGACAATGATTGTTATAATTAAAATTACAGCAATAATAGCACAAAAATAGCTGTAAAACTAAGTAAATAAAATCGAAAATATAAGTAAAAGTCGCTACAAAATTTCTAATTTCTCGCAGCTAAATGACCTAATTTTAGATCGTACATTCAATCATTTTTATCAATGTTTTAATTATAATAAATTGTAGATATGTACTTACTTTATTTGGAAATTAAATAAATCACAAAAGGGTTTTTCATATTGAACACATCACAAATAATGTTTTTATTACACATTAACAACAATATTAAAGGAGATTATTGTAAAATTATGTATATCTATTAATAAATAGCGAAACTGTACCGAACACCAGGCAAATTGTCGAAAATTGAACAAACATTACTTCGGCGAGTACAATTATCAACTGACAACTGGACAGCAGACATTTGTGTCAAACAAAATGGAGTAAAACAACATGGAAACTCCCATTGATGTGAAACTAGCCACACATGACTTTCTAGATCTTATTTAACGTCCAAAATGACAATTTTACACTTACATAACATTTTATAAATATTCCGCAGACAATAGTTGCTATTTTATAGTTTCCAACATTAAAACAATTCTTACTAGTAGTTCAGAATCAATTTCTGGTTAGTGATTCTCCAACGACTTAAATTATATTTAAGCTACAAGTTTAATTGTAAATTGAGCTAATTTTAATAAAAAAGGAGCAATAAACTTATTACTAATAGTTTTCAAATGTTAATTCAACAATTTCTGAAAATATTTTTATAATTCACACTAGTGACGTCTTACATTATTTACTGCAACTTAAACCTATTCTTTCTAAGATAAATTCGAAAGTAGAACACTTTACAATAACCAATCACGTTGCAGTGTAAAATATTTTTATAGTTGATACTAGTGCCATCTTACAGCAAATGCTGCAACTTAAACCTGTCGTTCTAGAATACGAACGTGGATCACTTTACAACAACCAATCAGGTTGTAGTTAAGGGATCACGTGTCGCAAATGGCTCTATTTTTGAATGGGCGCCCAAGAAGTTGACACTAGATTAAAAAAATGGCGGACGAACTACCACCAGGGTGGGAAAAACGGTTAAGCCGGTCAACTGGTTCGTAAATTGCGGTTAATACAATGAGAAACGAATAAAATTCGTTGTATTACGATAGATTTGCGCGGTTTTCGAGTATTAATTAGTGTGTAATTGTGTGATTATAGGTCAACATTATTATTTAAATATTTATACGAAAGAATCGCAGTGGGACGCCCCAGATAAGCCGGCGGAGCCCGCGTCTACGGGGGGCCCGGACATGGTGCAGTGTTCGCATTTATTGGTTAAGCATAGGAACTCTAGAAGACCGTCTTCTTGGCGCGAAGAGAACATTTCTAGGGGCAAAGATGAAGCACTCGACGTACTTAAATGTGCTTCTTGTATATTTGTAACAGTGTATAAGTGTTTTTAATGTGGAATGTGTTTATGTTGCAGCGTATCGTGAGCAAATCGTGCAGGGGAAAGCTTCGTTCGCGGAGCTCGCCCAGAAGTACTCGGACTGTTCGTCGGCGCGTAGGGGCGGGGACTTGGGCCCGTTCGGCCGGGGTACGATGCAGAAGCCCTTCGAAGAGGCTGCGTTCGCGCTAAAAGTCGGCGAACTTAGCGACATTGTTGACACGGATTCCGGCGTACATATAATTATGCGTACAGTTTAAGTTTTTCCAGCCATTTCTATTTTTTTTATTGTTTTGTATTTCGTATTTTTATCGAATTAAACACGGAAAAAATAAATAAATATGTGGTTGTTTTGAATGTTCGCTGCCACTGTATAATAATTTGCTTATTATTTATAACTTAAGTATATAATCTATTAATATTGTACAAATGTTTTGTAAAATATTAAATAAATTCTTGTCCTCAAAATGTTTTAATTATTTTACTTCACAATATAATGTTTGGCATATCTCAAGATTATACAGATTTCGTTGTGAATGCTAGCATTATTTGTCATAAAACAAACTAGATTATTATTTCTTATTTTAATTACTAATCCAGTTTTTTGTACATATGTTGTTCGCAGTGAAACAATCAGTAATTAAGCTTAGAAATTGTAAGTAATAATTCTAGTTTATTGTATGAGGTACAATGTTAACGTTCACAGCATCAAAATTAATAAATAATTGTGCGTGTTACATGCAATCTAGATTCATATTTGTAATTTATAATCTTAATTACTAATTGGTTCCCTGTGAATATAGCTAAAGGATTGTTCACAGCGAAACAATTAGTAATTAAACTTAGAAAATTATAATTTATAATCTAGTTTGTATTATGACAAGCAATGTTAGCATTACAAGCAACACAATTTATGATAAATTTAGTTGCTGTGAACGTTAACCTTGTATGTCATACAACAAACTGGAATTATTACTTATAATTTCTAAGCTTAATTACTAATTTTTTAGCTGTTAAGGAACCCCTACCGCTATCTACAGCGCATTCATGCGCTGAATCCATCCGTTATAACTGACACCTATAGCCGTATTCATTTTACAGCCAATCACTGCCTGTTTCGGTGAAGACTCATTTTCTCGCTCTGTCTACCCATGAAATCAACAGAGCAAAAACATGAGCCCAGCTGAGTAGTTGTGTAAAAAGAATACAGCTATTAAAAAATGGCTAACTATTCGTGTTAATAACCAACAAACTGCGACAAACCATGGATGAAACTGGGGCAGAACAGTGTCGCGCCTGCCTTATTAGGCCCGTAGAAATGGTTTCTTTGGCCGCAGACCACGTTGTGTGTGATAAAGTGATGTCTGTGTTGGAGTTAATTCGTAATTGTGCTTCTGTCGAGGTAATCGTACCCCCCCAAAACACCTGATTTCCAATATACTAAACACCAATTTGATTCAAGATCGAGTTAGACGACGGTTTTCCGCAGTTTGTTTGCGTCGATTGTATTCATTTGGCGGAGAAATCGTTCGAATTTCGTGTTCAGTGCAAAGACGCCGATGAAACGTTGCGCTCTGGACCAGTTGTCGAATTCGATGTGCTACAATTTGAAGGTGAGGATGTTGTTTGTGAGGAAGTTGAGCCGGAAAGTGTTAAGTTTGAGGAACATTTGGACCAAAATGAGGAAGAAGAAGAAGAACAAGAAGATGAAGAAGAAGAAGCTCAATTAATTAAATGTGAACAAATCGAGGAGGAAGAAGAAGAGGAAGAAGTTTTTACGTGTTTAGTGTGCAACTGTACTTTCCCGTCTGATAACGCATTGATTAAACATCGTAATTCGCATCCGCCCAATTTTTACCAGTGCCCCCATTGCCCTGTAAGGTTAGTTCCCCTTAAGCCGCTCCTGTATTTTATATACGTATTAAATCGGCTTTAATGCGGTTTTAAGCGAATTCAAAATTAATTTTTATGCCCTTTGGAACAAAAATAAAAAAAATTGTTTCTTTAAGGGCCCTAATATCTATACATAGTTAATTTACAGATTCATCTCTGAGGAACTTCTAGACCGACACAAATGGAAACATTCTATAAAAGTTGCGCCTGCTCCGAACGCTAACACTAAGCGTCGCTTAACAATTAGTTTTATTTGCTCAGATTGTGGCAAAAAATTCAATTCATTAGCGCAACTCCATACACATACACGAAAAAATCACACCCTCGTCAAAAACCCATACAATCACACTTCTGATCATTCCCCTACACCAAATCCCACTTCTGATTTACTCAAATGCCACATATGCGACAGCCTATTTCACACCCAACAAAACCTCGAAAGCCACATGCAATCTGTACACATATTAACTAACAAAACCGAGCAGCAGCGTATACAATGTAAATTTTGTTGTAAAACACTTCCAAGCGCCACAGCGATGCGTTTACATGTTCAATGGCACGAAAAACGGAAAAACACGACATCGAACCACATCGCTTATAAATGTAAATTGTGTGATAACGATTTTAAAACGTTGACTGATATCAAAGATCATTTATCGACACACTTAATCGATATGAAATCATTATTTCAACATTTATTATATAAGTGTACAGAGTGTACGAACACGTTTCCGACTATATACGAGTTTTTCCGTCATACACCAATTCATACTGAAGTTAAAATAGAGAATACGAAAGCTGGCGCGACGCGCATCGTAAAAAACCGTCCGTATACATGTTTAGTGACGGGTTGCGATAAATCGTTTCCTAGTCCGAGCGCCTTAACAAATCACGGTCGGACCCACCAATCCGCTTGGCCTAAACGGTGCCGTTATTGCCCCGAAATATTGCAAAAATGGCACGATTACATGCGGCATTTAAACGAATCGCACGCAGATCAAAAAACATTTGTTTGTGCGCAATGCGGCAAAAAGTTTTTTAAAGAACGGAATTTAACGTGCCACCAAAAAACGCATACAGGCGAACGCAACTACATGTGCGATTATTGCGGCTTTAGTTTCCAAGCGCAAAACAATTTAGTGGCTCACCGCCGGATACACACGGGGGTGAAGCCCTATAAATGCACCTTGTGCCCCATGGCGTTCCCCCAACACGCCGGATTACGTTCGCATATGTTAAACCACAGCGGGGAAAAGAAACATGAATGTTCTGTGTGTAATAAAAAGTTTTTGCGACCCGGAGCCCTTGCGACCCACCACAAAACGCATACAGGGGTCAAAGATTACGCGTGCCATATATGCGGCGCCCGTTTTGGGGCCTCATCGACGCGAAAGAAACATATATTGACGCATACAGGGGAACGGAATCATGTTTGTGACTTTTGCGGCAAGGCGTTCAGCCGTAGCTCGAATTTAAATGTGCACCGCAAAATACATACGGGGGAAACGCCGCATGTTTGCGGCATTTGCGGCAAAGGGTTTATACAGGCGCATGTGTTACGTTCGCATATGAATACGCATAGGCGCGGTAGAGACAGTTTGAAAAAGGGCGCGAAAACGGAGAAACGCTCGATTGAAGATGGCGAGCCTGAAGAGTTAACTGTATTAGCGGATTTACCCGTTAAATTTATTACCGAAATTAACTGAAACGTTGTATTATAATTTGTTATAAATATATGAAAATATATCTAATTTTAATTATTTAATTGAAGGTACCGGAGCGATTTACACCAAATTTTCTACAATTTAAAATCAATTATAATATCGACACAATTTGATATTGCCGCGCTATAAACACCCACAAGTTGGCCGTATTCTTTTTACAGGCAATCTCACCTTGTTTAGGTTAAAACTCATCTTTTCGCTCTGTCTACACATGGGGCAAACAAAGCAAAAACATAACATTCAATTGAGCCTAGCAGAGATTATGTGTAAAAGAATACAGCTAATCACTACATATAAACGTAGTATGACTACGTTGCATCATATAAACCCCCCAAATATAGCTTGAACTACTTTATTATATATATATATATGTTATATTATATGCCATAAGAAAACATAACAGAGCCACGTTTGAATTTTATGACTATGTGCACACTTTTATAGTACATTCATACAGCTAGAATATGGGTATTTGGGCTTGAGACGGTCCTGTACTTTGTGCAAAATAGCTGTATTATGCTGGGCACTGGGCACATGTTTTTGCTTTGTCTACCACATGTGTAGACAGAGCAAGAAGATGCATTTTCACCAAAACAAGCTTAGATTATGTATAAAAAGAATACGGCTAATAACACCTATAAATTACTACTTAAATTAGTGTTAAATCTCTAGAATTAATGTAATAATGTCTATAACTTTAGATTTAAACTTTAAAAAAGCTGATAAAGTGTACTATGAAGGTGTAAGTTCAGTTTTAACGCCGGTTTTAGTATTGTTGGTTATGTGATTTGTGTTTAGGAGAATATAACTGGTACATTTCAAATAGTTTCGAATTCAGATGTGAAACACGATGGAATTTCGCTGACGATGGAAGGTGCCGTTAATTTGCAACTGAGTTCTAAGAATGTCGGCATTTTTGAGGCATTTTATAATTCGGTTAAGGTATTTATTAAACGAATGGGCGGTGAATTTTATTTTAATGGGGGGGACTTTTTGGGGCGATTTAGCCGATACAATTGGTTAATTACACTGTGGAAGTGACGCCTCCGGGTAAAATTCCGGCTGGTTGTACAGACATACCGTTCGAGCTGCCTTTACAGGCGAAACAGAACCGGACTTTATACGAAACGTATCATGGCGTTTTCGTGAATATTAGTTATACGCTGCGGCTGGAAATGAAACGGAATTTCTTGGCCAAAGATATAATTAAAAGTCAACAATTTATGGTTCAATATAAAGTAAGTTATTTTTATTATTTATGCAACAAACTGTCGCCATTTTAACGTTAAACGGAATATCGGAATATTCAAGATTGTACTTATAAGCACTAATAATCAAGAAAAATTTAAAACTGGATATAGACGTTTTGAGTCTCCCTGAAATTTCCATTACTTCTTTTTTCCAGAAATGAAAAATATGTTAAATAAAATCATTTTATTGTTAGATTCCTCCGAAATTTGTGAAAAAACCAGTGAAATTTTCAATAAGTCCTGCATCGCTACAGAACGCAAAAATCCGTTCGAATATTCCGGATTTTTTGGTTTCCGGGTTTTTAGACTCGACCGTTTGTAGTTTGACTCGACCTTTTACTGGAGAGGTACAAAAATATACTCATAACAAAAATAAATTAATATATATATATATATATTTTTTTTTAATTTATATATATAGTTAATTGTTGAAAAATGTGAAGTTCCAATCAAATCAGTGGAACTTCAACTGGTCCGCGTCGAGACGTGTGGCTGCGCCGAGGGCTACGCTAAAGATGGTGAGTACATATATATATATATATATATAACATACGATTGATTGCAACAATAGCCAGTCTTTTAATGCGATCGCTACTTACTTTATATTTAAATAAATAACAATTGAATGCATATTAAATAATCGTAATTCAATAATAGTCTTTCTTAACATTAAATTTAATCAAAATATTAATTGTTATATTTAACAAATTAAACTAAATGTAAAAGTTACTATAACTTAAATGCCAGGGTCAACGCAAATTTGATTCAATTAAAATTAGAAAATACAAAGTTTTCTTACCTAAAAAATCAAGGTTGTCTAACACAAATTAGGCAAAAAAGAAAAGGTTATTTTTAGGATTTTTTTTTTGCTCTTTTAATTTAATTTTATTGTTGTTTTGTAAGTTTAAGGATTTTTTGCTCATTTACTTTTATTAATGTTTTTTAGATTTAACAAATCTTTAACGTTTTATTTCTTATTTTGTGATCATATTGAATAAATATGATTTTCACAATTTAACGAAATTCCTATATGTGTTTTCGTTCCATTATTCAAATTTCAAAAATATTCGTTTTTAGCAAAATCTATATTTTTACTTTCTTTTTACGAAGTAATTGTCTCAAAAAAAAATCGAACTCGAGATTTCAACGGATATACACGTTTTTGAGCTTCCCTGAATCGAATGTGACGTCTTTGTGTGTGTGTGAACGCTCTAGAGCCGAAACTGTCGAACGTAAACTTATGAAATTTCAAAACCATTACCAATTGGTATCATTTTCCACCCATTCATTTATATAAAGTTTGCTTGGTTTACATATTTTTTCTGTTGGATATATATATATATAAATAATGAAAACTACGTAAAAGAAAGTCCTGCGTTGGCCACAACCCATTTTTATTTTAAATACAAACGTAAAAACAATTTAATATCAATAATAGCTAACAAATAAAAATATATATTTTTTTAAATAGAACATTCAGTGTGGAAGTTGGGGTTCTATGCCTATACCAGTTTACATTTATACTAAAACAGTGTTTATATATATGTATATAATAATGCATATAAGAATGATCTAATTTTAAATAAAAAGATGAATTTAATTTTTGTTTGCAAAAGGATCCTTTAATTTTAATAAGTCCATGCTAATGTCCCATAGTTTTACGCATTTAGCTTCGTCCATTGCAGTCGATGCAGGTCTGGCTTCAGAGCAATATCTATTCAAATTTAAATTCATTAAAAAAAGAAAATTGTATTAGTTTTAATTTAATTTTTATTTGTATTAAATCATATTTTGTTTTTGTTTGAACCATTTTTTTTTTTTTTTTTGTTCAGTACGAAAATTTGCAGGTCTGGATTCAGAATAATGACTAAATATGAATGAAAATAACTTACTTAAAGTAGCTGCCCGATTTGCTTTTTATGTTCTGGTCTAACGCACAATAAAGCGATGTTTGAGCGCCCATTTCGGGCGTTATCAAAAACCACCTTATTACATGTTTCCATATCCAACTTGTTCCAGGGATGTATTCGGAAAAATTTTGCCCTATATCTGACCCAATAAGACCAGGATGCAAACTATATGTTGTCACGTTATTTATTTGACATTCTAAAACATATAAATAAATATATATATATATATATATATATATATAAGTTTATTCGGCGAATGAAGTCACCTTGTAATCGTTTGGCGAGTTCTCTTGTAAACATAACTTGGGCTAATTTGCTTTGGCTGTACGCCTTTATTGGGCTAAAATTATTCGTCAAATTCAAATCGTCAAAATATATATTGGCCCCAAATAGATAATAAACTAAAAAATTCATTAATTACTATCCAATTAGTTTCATATTAATTGTAACCTTGTACGAAGTACGGAAGCAACCGAAAAAAAAAACAATTTTGTTTGACTTTAAAGTATTTTTTAACAGAATGTACAAAAGAGCTATAGTGATCGGTGTGTCTGTAACATGCTCGGATCGAAAAAAATCTTAACAAAAAGTTTTGATTTGATTTGAACACATATTATTTATTATCCCATTTGAATACGCTCGCAGTTTAAATCTAATCGCCCGTATACTTCCCGAGTTAAAAGCCCCCCCCCCCCCTTAATACTGCCCTTATAAAAATATTTGAAATTCTAAGATGTTTTATGTCTACAAAATTTTTTCATATTGTTAACCTAAAGAAATGGGGAATTGGTTCGCGTATCGGGTCTACGCCAGCTCGTACTTCGTACAGGCAATTATGCATTACGTACATCTGTGGAAATAAGATGAAACATTAATAATCCTAACAGGTCCGGACTTGATCAAAGTTGGCAGTAATAGAATGGTTAATAGAAAATGGCCCAAATAATTAACGGAAAAATGCGTTTCATGGCCGTCAATAGTCAAGCGGGAAAGACTACATAATAAGCCGGCATTGTTGATTAAAATGTCTATTTTTATGTCTTCTTTTAGAATTTCCATTGCGCATGCGCGCACCGACGCTAAATTCGATAAATCTAAATATTTCATAAGTAATTCTCCATGTTCGGATTCAATATTTTTCTTCAATTCTTCGATTGTTGCCTTTCCCTTTTGTTGGTCTCTGCATAATATCAAAACTCGAGCGCCTTAAATAACAAATGTTGTGATGCTAGATATGAATAATGGAACGAAAACACAATTTCGTTACATTTAAAAATGTTTCTATCGCACTAAACTAAACCAAATACGTAAAATAAATACATTTTGCCTTACCTCTTTTATAAAGGTCTTTAACTGTTTCTTTGCCAATGCCCGCGGTACCTCCGGTAATAACCACGGTTACACCATGTAACTGAATATCACTGTGAAATTTTTTTGAAACAGGCCACATATTGCTCTTGCAGCTGACAAATTGCAACTTAACAGTTTTAAGCAAAATATTCTAGACCTTCATAAATTATGTACCAAAAAAGAGGAAGAATTGTGGTAAAAACTAGTCATTATTTAATAGTATGTCTGTATCATTCTCGGAGCAAAAAATAACCTTAACAAAAAATTCTGGTCGGTCGTTTTTTGTCTCTCCAATTGCACTAAAACGACTGCACCTCGAATAATACTTATGTTCATAATTATAGATATGAATATTTCGCATAACTTTTGTTTGAAAAGTTTCTTTAAAAAATGTACCAGTTACGAGAAAAGCAGAAATTTAAAATATTGTGGGGATCGCATTAAAACACTGGCTATTGTTGCAATCAATGTCCATATATTTTCAAAATGCAGTGGTTATAAATAGATTTTTGTGCACCAATGCCTTTAGCTCGCCGTATTATTTATTTAATATTTGTATTTAAATGTTTTTGATTATACGTCGAGCTAAACGCATGAATGCTTGCACCTATGCTAATTTCTATTATTATTATGGCGCTATATCCACCTCATGTGTATTCATATGCGTCCGCAAACAATGCACTTGTATAAACCCTTTACCACACACCCGACATTTATGGGGCGTTTCACCGGTGTGTATGCGTCGATGCACCGTCAAGTTGGTGTACCTATTAAACGATTTGCCGCACACATCGCATTCATGCTTTTTCTCCCCTGTGTGTATCGTCATATGTCTTTTACGCTCTGAACTAAACGTAAACCGTTTCCCGCACACCGAACACCCAAACGGCCGATTATTCCGGTCGTGCCGCTTCTGGTGGTTCTTCATCGCGCCCAATCGCGAAAACGCCGCTCCGCAATCCGGACACACGTGATCCCGCCGATCCGAATGCGTTGCTTCATGCGACTTTAACGCCGCTTGTTGCGTGAAACTCCTACCGCAGGTTTCACACCGATAGGGCCTCGCCCCCGTGTGCACCCGCTTATGCGACGCTAAATTCCCACCTAACGCGAAACTAGCGCCACATATTTCGCACATATACGGTTTCACTCCCGTGTGCACCAACATATGCATTTTTAAATTCCATTCCTTAAAAAAACGTTTTCCGCATTGAGCGCAAACAACTTGTTTCTCACTCTCATGTTGATCCTCCATATGTTTAGACAACAAAACCGGATTTTGAAATATAATTGTGCAATATAAACACTGTTTTCCGAGCGATTCGTGTTTTTTGCGGTGTTTTAACATCGACGGACGATATTTAAACACTTTAAAACATATGTCGCAAGTTCGTTTATCCATTGGCGGTTGTTTCCAAACCCGAATTTCATCTTTTGGACGATTATGCGACCGTAAATGTTTCCGTAAATTCGTTACGAATGAAAATTTTGCGCCGCATATTGTGCAACTAAATTCTTTATGTGTTTTTAAGTGTTCGGATAATTGTTTGCGGCGGGTAAATGTTTGCGCGCACGAAACGCATTTGTATTCGTGAGGTTTTAAGTTCGGAACGATTGAGAACTGATCGGTGTGCGTCCGTAAATGCCGCCGCAAATTTGTGGGTAGTGTAAATTGTTTTTTACATAATTTGCAAGGGAAATGGGAGTGGGTACGGGTGTGCGCCCGGAGTTTTGGGAGGTCGGGAAATGTTTCGGGGCAACAAACGCAAACGTAAACGCCGTCTTCGTTTTTGATTATTGCGTCGCGTAAGATTTCCAGCGATTGTTCGTTGGGTTGTGGAGCGGAATCATCACATTCGGATTTAATGTCATCCGGGTCTAAATTATCTGAGTCGGATGATTCATCTGATTTGTGCCGCAAATGACGGATTGCGCGCAAATTGTTGGATGACGCCGATTCTTCTTTTGTTCTATTTTATAAATCAATGGATTATAAATGTCGATGGGGTTTGTTTGGGGTTTAGTAAAGTTTACAACAACTACCCCTGGTGAAAATCTATTAAACGATTAAATCTATTTTTTTGAGTTTTCCGTTTAGTTATTTTCTTGATTTTTATTTCAATTTTAATTAATATATTTTTTTAATTTATTCAAAAATTAATTTGGATTTAAAAAAAATGAATTTTACTTTCTTATACATAATGTATAAAAATCTTACGAGCTTCATTACAATTCATAACGTATAAGAAAGTAAAAATTGTAAAAGAAGGCCGAACACAAAACAAAAGAAAAGAAAAGAGAGATGGACAGGGAACGTGTATAAAAGACGAACTGCTCACCTCAGGGTATGATCGTGAGAAACAATTACACTAATCTGGCTAATTAGTTTATAAATAGAAGCATTACTTACTCATCAAACTGTTCCGCAATCTCCGACGACGCTTTAACGTCGTCCAATCGTTCGTCAATGGATTGAATCTCACTTTTTTCATCCAAAAATTCAGCATTTAACACTTGATCAGAAGTTTCGCATCTTTTAATAAACGTATAAGTTGTACACGCATCATTTACACAACGATTACAAACGTAATCATTAATAACACCAGTAAGCTACGAGTAAACAAACAATTAACTCGCATTTAATAACTTAATAGTCGATTATATTACATTAATTAAAGTGCAATAATTAATAATCTCAGCTACTGATAACATTTCGCCACAAATTTGATGTTTTTCGGTGATTAAACACATATTTGTCGTTTGATCTAAACATACACGACATTTTAGACCCATTTTAATGTATATTTTTATAGATAATCATTTAATTTTGATTTTAAACTATTGTAACAATTGTTTAAGCACGTATTGTACTATTAAACGTAATTTTTGATACGTAAAACAAAATCCTTGGGTGTTATACGACAAAATGCCTTATTATAAAATGGCGGATCACAATAGCCGTATTCTTTTACAGACATTCCAGCTTGTTTTGGTTAAAACTTATCTTCTCGCTCTATCTACACATGAGACAGACAGAGCAAAAAATAAGCATAGCTGAGATTTTATGTACAAAGAATACGACTGTTAGCCGTATTCTTTTTATACACCAGCTCAGCTTGTTTAGGTTAAAATTCATCTTCTCGCTTTGTCAAGTCATGGGGCAGACAGAGCAAAAACATAAGCCTAGTTGAGATTTTGTGTATAAAGAATACGGCTATTAACCGTATTCTTTGTACACAAAATCTCAGCTGTACATGTTTTTGCTCTGTCTGCCCCATGTGTAGACAGGGCGAGAAGATGAATTTTAACCGAAACCAGCTGAAATTGTGTATAAAAAGAATACAGTTAGTGGCGTATTCAGGTTATTTGTTGGAATTTTTATTTATGAGTGTTTTTTAGCGACAGAAATTCAAAATATACAAATTGGGGAAGGCGATGTCCCCCGTAAATTGGCAATACCAATTTATATGATTTTTCCACGATTATTCACGTGCCCTACGTTGACTACGCCTAATTTTAAAGTTGGTAAGTCCTACACTGTATTTTGTTTTACATTTAAGGTGTATTCACAGTGAAATAATTCATTAATAAGACAATTAAGAATATTTCGTTTTAATTTTACAGAATTTGAAGTGAATATTGTAATTGTGTTCAATGATGATCATTTAGTTACTGAAAATTTTCCGATTACATTAATTAGAGATTAAGTTTAAATTTATTATACCAGTAAAATGTTAAAATAAAGTCTTTTTATCTTTTCATTTTTTTGGTAAATTTTAATGAAAAATTAAAGTGTTTAGTGTTTTTTAATTCTGCTTATTCCAACAGGGGCGTACACTTATAATTTATAGGTGCTGCTTCTGTTCCTTTATATTCTCGTACGAATTTATAGGGCCCTAAAAATTGGAGCCCCCATAATTAGGGGCTCGTTTATTTAATTTTTGAACATCATAATAAATTTTAACCATTTTAATTATACCCAAAAAATTATATACTGGTGCAAAGCTCCAGTGCTTCCAGCTCGCCGTTCATATTAAAAGCGATAGCAAATGTAACAAAATTTATTGTTGCAATCATCCAACAATCAATCAACAACATTTTAAATTTCAATATTATTATTATTAATAATTTCTTTTACCTTCAAGTTCACAATCTGTAAATAAAAATGATTTTTTTTTATAAATAAAAAAAATTATGATTGCGATTTTAGTACATCGTTGACATCATTTGCAATAATTACATAGATAAATAACACATTTAATAATTAAAACCCAATTAATGTTTTATCTAAATTTTATTATCTAATTTATGAATATATTTACAATGGAGCACAAATTAGCATTAATGAATAAGGGTTGTAATAAGTCAATAGCGCGAGTTCTTCATCGTGTACAGGGGGGGTATCAATCCATTTTCGCTCCCTATAGTAATCCAAACAACTGGCCAACTCCTTTTTGTCGTAATCCAACACTGGAACCGGACAAAATGGATCTACGTGCTCAAAACCTTCCTTTCCTAATAAATATCTGCAAAATAAATAAAGCCGAACTTATAATAACACACACAATTAGATTTGGCCTAGCAATACATTCGATTCATAGATTCAAACTGATTTTTCTTTGTTTATAAATCAATTTAAATTAAATCAATTCAAAACAAAAATTCTAAATTTGCAAATCGACCAGCTACACTGAATTTATATTTGATTATATTCTTACATAGGCAAATGCGATTTTTGTGCATCCTCAGGAATCGCAAGTTCATCCACAGTCAACACACAAACTGCGTTCATCCAATCCGCTTTAGTGAGGTTTAAAAACGCCTCGGTTAACGTCACCTTCCCTGGGGGCACCGCCTCTTTTTTCTCCGTGTAAACACGAGTGTTCGGGTAGAAAAACGCGTTAAATCCATCCACAGCGACAAGTGTTTTACAATGGCCCGACGTAGTTAACTTTTTAATTTCCTCTGCCAACACTACTACACAATCCGATGCGTATTTAACTCGATTAATGCCATGGTCGATTAATTCGGATAATGGCGCTCCTTTCGGAGTCACCTCTCGCTTGCTCCAGTGGTAATCTTGAGATGTGACCAGTTTTGATTGACTTTAAAGTAATTTTAATTCATTTATAACATTTCTAGATGCGTTATTTTAATATTAGTTGCTAACAAGAGTAATATAAAGATAATTAATTATAAATTACCTGTTTCCTGTTAAAATGTGCGCGTTTTGGGATTTGAAGTGTATTAGCCAGGCCGCTGCATCTAGCGGGAGATCTACGAAGCTTTCCCGCGTTGTAGAATTACAGTTTTCTTTACACCGACGCATCCAACTGCCCACCCAAGGCACGTGAACCAATAGGAAGCCTGCCTGGTGCCCGTAGTGCAGAATGTGGGCGAGCGATAACGATTTTCCCGTCCCTATTCCAAATAAGGTAAGAATTACAACGTTTTAAAGATGAAATCGACATTGTTTTGGCATAACACGTAAGATATCCATGATGAAAGGGTGTTCTCGACTATTAAAAATATTAATTTTTCAATTGCAATTATTTAGGGAATGGTATAGTTTAGAAGAAAATTTTGTTAATTAAAGTTGTTTAAAATTAAATTTACTTGAGTTTTGATATCTACAAGTTTTTCTGTAAATGGAACCACTGCCAAGATACGGCTCAGCAAACACGTATTTATCCCTATATTTTATATCTTTGACTTAAAAGTATGTAAACACACTATGTCTTACCCTTCTTTCCATAAAGTACGAAGCGAACGGCCGGTTTGGAGTAATCTAACGTTTTTAAACACTGTATAACATTTAACGCGGGTTCGCGAACCATTAAACAATTTTCTGCAAACGTTTTCATTTGTATGTCGTAAGATTTCGGAAAACCTCCATTTTGATACAATTGTTTTTTGGTTTCGGCCGAAATTCGATAAAATTTAGCGCGATGATCCGCCGTATGATTTAACGGCTCGTTTTCTGCTGTTCGAAAACTATCATTGCTTCGAACGGCAGGATTTACGGCTGTTGATAGTTTGTATTTCGGCAGTTTAGGCAAACCGCGTTGTAGGACTTCTCCGGACACTTTTTTAAACATTTTTTAGTACTAATAATAAATATTTTATAACATCATCTGTTTAGTATTTAAAGATAAATTGTTCATATTTCGATTTATTTATCAATTTTATATGTAATTAAACATTTGTTATACAATTGTATAATTTAAATTAAGGTTAGGTTTATAATAGTACGTTTATATGCGACTTTCTAGTTCAAGCTACTTTTGGGTGGTTTATATGATGCATCTTAGTCGTACAACGTTTATATGTAGTATTTTTAGCTTGTATTACAAAACAGCGTACGGTATCATTATTTATACTGTAGTCAGTAACACTTTTATAAATATTGTTATTCGTTAGAAATAATTTAAAAAAAAATCGCTGTATTTTAGGGATAATTAGAAGTTGGCACTAATTCTAATTTCTAGCTTAAGAATCAGTGCTTACTGCCTCAAGCAAGTATAATATAATGGAGATATTCATTGAATATACGATTTAGTGCCAACTTCACAATGTTGAACATTACAGTGTTAGGAACATTTGAAAGGGAATTAATTGTAAACGAATGATATAAAGCATTTATTTAAATTAAAAACAGAAATACTAGATTCAAACTCGAATCTAATAACGTTCACACAATTGTCATAATACTAATAATTAATATTATTTTTATTAAGCGAAGCTCCTGTCCAATTTTAATACTTAAACTGTCAATAAAGTAAAATAGCTGACGCAAAAATATGATACCATATTTTTGATAGCTACCATTTTTAAACTGGGTTCATCTAGGGCTGCCACAACTAACCGGGTAACCGGTTACGATTTTCGACAAGGAACTAACCGGTTAATATATATATATATATATATATATATATATATCTCTAAATAACCAGTTAGCTAAGTAACCGGTTAGTGAGTAACCAGTAAACCGGTGAGTAACCAGTTCACTGGTTAATCAAATAACCGGTTAGTCGTATAATAATCAGTTAACCGGTGACTATTATTTAAATTACCGGTAAACCGGTTATAGTTTTGGTTGGTTATTGACTGCCCTATAGTTATCTACCTATTTCCTAACTTAACTCTGTAATTACGAAGCCAATTCGCCAATGTATTCGATGAAGTTCTGAAGTAAAAACACTTCAAAAACGACACATATTTCTCTAAAAATAAGTGCACAGTTCGCACCAAATTAATTATGAGTATTCTTTAATTATATCATTTTCCTTATACTGAACACAATCTTTATTATGTGGATGCATATCTCTGTTTTTAATATATTTTCATTAATAAATATTTAAAGTTTAGTTTTTACAAACAAATATATAGATATATATATAGAAAGAACCAGTGTTTATTTGAGGCGAGATTTGCAAATAGAAAAATAAAATGTTCCCAGAAACCTGAAGTATTTGAGACAAATCGCCTGAAAAGAAAACTGATTCTTTTTATTTCACAATTGAATAATGCGACATAAATATATTTATATATACAATTTATTTAAAGCATTTTTTATGTTTAGTATTAATTCGCAAATAAGTTGTAAAAAGGCCACAGTACACCACATTGTAACCTCGCTGATACGTCACAGAGATGTACACTAGCGTTTGTGACGTCTCAGTGACGTATCCGAGATGTTACAGCAGTACTGGGAAATAAAAGACAGCATGCAACAAAAATCGGGACAGTTCACAATCTTACGTAATAATAAATTAAAATAAAGCCGCTCCCGTTGCAAAAAGCTACGCCAAAGTTTTCATTTAGAAAAATAATCTTTGTTTATTTATGTAAAGTCTCGATTTTTCTATTGCACTTCGAGAAATTATATAATATTTTAAATTAAAAAGGGCTTAAAAACACTTTACTCATTGGTAAATTGTGTAAAACTCATTTAATAGACAACAAATGTAACTTAATTATATAACCGGGCGGGAAATTTGAATTTTTGTATCTCTCAGTGTCGACATAACCTCACTTTTATTTAAAATATAGGGTTATTTAAATGGTTCATAGATGGCAACATTGTAACCAATTTTCATAGCTAGCATTGTTTACCATAAAACAAACTAGCGTATTAATTGTATATTTTAATTTTACTTATTGAAACGCTCAAAATGGACCTTAAGGATATAAGGTTAATTCGCAGGAAAACCAATTAGTAATTACAATGATACAGTTTGTTGTATGGTAAATAATGGTAGCGTTCACAACAACAACATAAAAGATTATTGCATTTATAATAAACAAATTTTCATATTTCGGGACCGGATATTAAAATTCACTTATGTTCTCTATTAAGGCTACACTTGTTTTTATCTCGTTCTCTGTCTAGCAACAGTAAATATTATTTTTTTTCTGACTTATTAAGCTTTATAGCTTAATTTCGTAAAGCATCCCCGATAGAACCATACAATATCTATAATATAGCATATTTTTTAATTATGCAACTTTATTATTGCAGCTGTAATATGATAAATTGTCGTTTTTGGCGAAATGATTTAGTATTGCTAGAGAGAACGAGATGTGTAAAGGAATAAATAAATAAAAAAGCACGATTTCCTTTATCGGTGCTTCGTTTTGAGATACAAAAAACTGATAGACAAAATAAAAAAAGAGATAAGTCCTCCGCTGTTTAGTTGTAATTAATTACTGTATGGAACAACATTGGCATTTCGGCTTTTTTTTAATGATAACGTGTTCTATTTGTGACGCATCGCTGGCGGGAACGACGGTCGCCCGTTGCACCTCGACCTGATCGGCCGATTTGGGATCGGTCACCCCGTTCGCACTAGCATTTGTGACTTTCGCTTTGGGGCTGTGCGCCAAATCGTTGGACACGTTCGTTTTCGTAACAGTGCCGCCCTCAGCCGTCTGCAAGCCGTTGTGGCTGTGGCCGTTGTCGAGGACATCCTCGGCCAGCTGCGGCAATTTAGGCGAGGTGTTACCTACACCAGTGGGTGTCGGGGTAATTGGCTTGCCTTCTTTTATTAACTCGACTATCTCGTCGGCTTCTCGACTCAAATCGCCACCCGGCCGGAACGGGTTCTCCCAACCACTGTCCGTGCTTTAAAATAAACGTAGTTATTATTTACAATTTTGGATTTGAGGATCTTGGCCAACTGGATTAGGAAAGAATTTTAAAGTTGACTAAGGGTAGTATTTAGGAGGGTTTTAAATTTTGGGGCCCTATAACTCTGGCCCTGTACTGGCGATTGGAAAAAAGGTTTAATTTGCCACATAAAAGGAATTGCGTGCGGAAATCACTTAAATTTTGAATAGGAGCGCCTAATATGGCCCACACACCCTAAATCTAAAAATAACAACACGCGCTTTAACGCTAATTTAAATAGCGACAATTTGTATGATGTCATAGCGAACACAATTCGCGTTAATTAAACGCGTAGGATTCCGCGTTAATTGAATATAAACGAATTTATTTCAAAAGCCACGAACGAAATTCATTCATTTAAAAAAATTAAATATTTGCTTAGAATATTAATACTAATAGGGCCTTATATAAGGTACTTCCGGTAGGTATAAGGCTAGAGAACCGGTAACTTCCGGTTAATTTGTTGCCAAAGACGTTTATGAACGTAGTTCAGTATAAATGGATCTTATGGCATTGGTGCTTGTACCTATGCTTGTTATTTTATATTTAGGTCGCATTCATTGGAAACAATTGGTAATAAAAGTTTTAAATAATTTCTAATAGTTACAAAACAGAAACAGTATCGAAATTTAAATTAGAAATTGTTTAAAAAGCGAATCGAATGTCAAAGTCAGGATAAAAATAAAATGGAATAAGAAAGTTTGCCAAAAAAAAAAAAATATATATATATATATATATAATATACATACCTAACTTGTCGATTGTACACAATGTAGCTATTTTGCTCCTGTGCTAATGTAACTGTCGCCATTATTTCTTTGTATTCCTCTTTATATTTAATTTGATTTAAAAAAATGTAGACCTAAAAAAAAAAAAAAAGAGATTACATTGAAATTAATTAAAAATGCGTCGTAACATAAACAAATTTATAATTGTATTAGGTTAGAAATAAACATATTTCGCAAAATTATACTAATTACACAAAATTACAACTCCTAATTTGTGTTTCCAACTAAAGTTTTCCTAACTTTGCTAAAATAAAACGTTTTTAAACTATAAAATTATTCAATTAATTAATGAATTAATCGTATCGAAAGTTTGAAGTTTTCTTATTCAAAAGTGTATGACTTAAGTTTAATAAGAACTGAAAATCTTTGATTTAAAACAAAATATTATATTAAATTTCCTAATTAGTTGTATGTTAAAATTAGGGAATAATATATTTTACTAGTTGGAATGTATTTATTGTGACCTTATGACCTATTTAAAATAGTTTGACCTAATTAAACATACACAAATTGACAATCATACCGATGATTTATAATCAAAACTTCCGTACTTAAAACAAAAATGGGTGTCCAGAGCCGTATTCTAGATTTAGGGGTGTATAAATCACAATATTATTATTATTGTATGTACATAGATGTTTTAAATGAGGGCTTTTACTTTTACTTTTAATACATCATTTTGGCCTACCTGTTTGTTTATCTGACTGTTGCTGGGTCACTGTTCACTGTTTATACTGCGTCACTGCCCTGTTTTACCGTATTAAAACACATCAAATAATTTTGCCAAAACATATCGCATTTCTTTGAAACACTTTGCTTAATAAATAAACGCACTTATCGCACAAATATATTTGTTTTGCGTGTACTACGCCACACCTCAAACACACTAAACAGATCGAAATTACACAGATGCCCGAATCGCGCCGTCTGTTTTATCTCCAGCAGGCACAAACTTCCCGACCACTTGTCCGAAAATATATATTACGTTTAACACGGCTATCATCAACCGAATTAGACTTTTTATTGAGTTGAACAACAAATTTCTGTTAAGGTCAATTATTCATCATCCGTCATTCTACATACGCAATCGTGCACCACTACGCATGCGCACAAAAAGCCGGTATTACATAACACACTTTTTAAATTACTAAATACACAAACTATTTAAATAACAATAAAGCAATATAAATTAAACAATTTATATGGATAAAAATCGGGAAACGGAGTAAAAAAATAATTTAAAAATACATTGTTTCCAACATTAGGGAAATATTACGTCGTATTTTTATACAAAAATAATCACTGTATTTTCATTTTATAACTTGATTGATGATTTAAATTGATATTCTAAAGATAATAGATAACAAATCATGCAGTGAACCCGTGAAATAGATAAAAATGCGATAATAATTTGATAATTTGTTTAAGTTTGGCAACACTGCTAAATGTACACGTACTCTTTATAACCTCACACCCGGCCGTTAGGTCCAGTTAGGTCACAATGGCGTTAACTATAAAGTGAGTTATTATTACAAATATTACAAGAAAAACGTATATAAATTAATGAATAATTTTTTTATAGATGTGTATTGTTATTCGGTTTTATAATCGCAATAACAGCAGTGGACCACAATAACTTTAAAACATGTGATCAAAGCAGCTTCTGCCGGTAATTTCTCCTCGTAAAACCCCAAAAAACATACTAAATCCCGCTAATTTTATTGTATTAGGCGTTGCCGCAACATGAAACCGGGCCAAACGGCTTACGAACTAAACCTAGACAGTCTACAAGTAACAGAAAGTGAACTAGAAGCCGAATTAGTCTCTAAAGAAAGCAACGCTAAATATAAATTCAGTTTAACGGCTCTAACCGACTCAACTTTTCGTGTTTTCATCGATGAAACTGCTTCAATTTACCCCAGATACAAAGTGCACGAGTCATTAAACGGAAAACCTCAACCTGATAAGTAATACTGTCACCTGATTGGTTGTGCTAGTTGCTCAAACTAATTTGTAGTATGGTCGAGCGCAATGTCGCTTGAATTTGATTGGTTTTGAGCAAGTACACACACCCATTAGCCGTAATTTGATTGGTTCACGTGACTAATAGGGTTAATTTGATTGGTTTAAAGGATATAGGAATAGCTCAATTGTTATTTTTAATGGTTTTAAATAGGTTAAATGTCGAAGAACGCACTAAAGAGTTAATCACTATTACAAATGGTGATAATAAAGTGAAAATTCATGCAGCTCCCTTCGTAATTGAGTTTTTTAAGGCGGAAAATTTAGTTGCAATCACTAACGCGAGAGGGTTAATGAATTTTGAGCATCACCGCGAGAAAAAGACTGAGGCTGTTGTGTAAGTTTAGTCTTATTGATTGATTTTTTGCCAATTTATTTATGATTTTTGTTTTATTTAGTGAGGAATTAAATCAAAATGAGTCTGAAAATAAAGCTGAGGACAATGAAGTTGCAGCTACACATGTAAGTCACTTCCCCCCTTTGTCTATAAGCACTTTTTGGATAGTTGCAGGAAATTATTTACCAATTTTGAAAATGTGCTTGCTATATAGATAGAAATAGATTTATTTTGATTAAAAAGAAAATAATTATGTTCACTACTCTTTAGAACGTTCACGACATGTTCACTACTCTTTAGAACGCTTATAGCATGTTCAGTACTCTTTAGAACGTTCACACCTATTTGTACTCTTGTACAACCTCTTTAGAACGTTCACAAGATGTTCACTACCCTTTAGAGCGTTCACATACCTATTTGTACTCTTCTACAATCTATTTTTGCACGGTTTTTTGTATAGGAGGAGCCAGGCGCTTGGGAAGAGAACTTCAAATCGCATCACGACAGCAAATCGCGGGGCCCTGAGGCGGTGGCCCTCGACATAACATTCCCGGGGGCAGAGCGCGCCTACGGTCTTCCAGAACATGCGGATAAACTCGCGTTGCGCAGTACCGGACTAGGCGGTACCGAACCGTACCGCTTATACAATTTGGACGTTTTTGAGTACGAATTGGACAGTCCAATGGCCATTTATGGGGCGGTGCCCGTTTTATACGCTCATGGGTAAGACTATATACATTATTCTCATACTCTATAATAAAATGTGAACCTAAAATTGTTTTTGAACCAATTTAGGACCGAAGGATCATCTGGGGTGTTCTGGAACAACCCGACCGAAACCTGGATCGACATTACGAACAGTCGCGACTCAAACGTAGTGTCTTCTTTAGTGAACTTTGTGTCTGGAAGTAAAACGGATCCACAAGTTGAAGCCCATTTCATGTCAGAAGCGGGCGTTATCGATTTATTCGTAATGTTAGGGCCTAAACCACGCGACATCGCACGCCAATACGCTAAACTCACAGGGACTGGCCCATTGCCCCAATATTTCACGCTGGGCTACCACCAGTGTCGTTGGAACTACAATGATGAGGATGATGTACGCACTGTTGTCGATAACTTTGATGTACACAATATGCCAATGGACGTCATGTGGTTGGACATAGAATACACCGATAGCAAAAAGTATGCCACTCATTTTTCGGCTTTTGGTCGTTGTTTAACATGAATCTATTATAGATACTTCACTTGGGACACGATTAAGTTTCCACATCCACAAATAATGCAGCAAAACCTAACGGCGTTAGGTCGCAAACTTGTGGTGATCATTGATCCGCATATTAAACGCGATAATGGATATTTCTTGCACAATGAGGCATTAGAGCATGATTACTACGTAAAGAACAAAGATGGCAGTGTTTACGAAGGTAATATTACAAAAAAAAAAAAAAATTACTTTCCTTCCTGAACGTTTTATCATAATCATTGCTTTAAGCGGTTAATCTGTCTAGCAACTGCAAATAACTATTAATTTCTAACTTATTAAGCTTTATATCATAATTTCGTTAAGCATCCCCAATAGAACCCTAAAATATCTATAATTTGTGTTTTTTTTTTAGTACGAAATTTTATTATTGTAGCTGTAAAATAGTAAATTGTCATTTTTTGGAATTTTCTATTTTATAATTTTTTATTTTAATTGTTGTAATAATATAAATTTGTTGCAAAATAAGCATAGGTAAAGGCGCCAATGTAGATTATATTATAATATTAGAAAATTATATAATAATACAAATATTAAAATAATTTTAATTTAGAACGTCACTTTTTGGGGACTTTAAAAACTGGGGTAATTTAAAGGCAATTATTAATATTTGTGTTAAGATTTAAATTTGGGGCCAATTTTATTTTTATAAATGTAACATAAATGAATTAGTTATATGTGTTCGTGTTTATTTATCTAATTATTGTAGAGGTTTGACCTCGACAAGGTCATCTGGACAACACCCAAAATAGTGCTTTTGTTTAGGTTGGTGTTGGCCCGGATCATCTAGCTACCTCGATTTCTTTAAACCGGAGGTGCAACAGTACTATGCGGGTCTATATGACTTGTCCAAGTTTCCAGGCGCGACCCAAGACATGTACATTTGGAACGATATGAATGAACCATCGGTGTTCAACGGCCCAGAGGTCACAATGCCAAAAGATTGCGTGCATCATGGAAATTGGGAACACAGACACGTTCATAACCTCTACGGATTCTATCATGTAAGTTTTATAATAATAATAATAAATTTATTTAGCAAAATTGCTATACATGAAACATTATAAATATGCAAATGAAATTGAATATATTATATAATTTGAAAATAGCAATAATAACCGGGGATATTCTTGTTTTGGCGGCCTGTGATGCGTCAATCACGGCCAAGTTACATAATATGCCCAGGGTCTAATTTTATAATGAATATAACTTCCTAATGCGTCGCGTTAGCGATATTATTTACTCTTGAAAATAGTTTTAAAAAACAGTATTGAGCAAAATTTTATTCAAATTAAATAGTTTTGCATGGCTCAATTATTAACATGGACTTAATTTTAAAATGACTATAACTCTGTAACGGTTCGCTTAAGCAATATTTTTTACTCTTAATAATCGTTTTAGAAAACATTTTTGATATAGTATTGACTAAAATTATATTTAAATAATTTTACAATTTTAATTAAATATTTCTTACTATTAAAAATCGTTTTAAATTTAAAAGAACCTAAAATATTTCATTTTTTCATATATATAATGTGGGTTTTGATGACTTTTGTTAGACTAGGAGCACTTACCAGGGCCTATTAGCGCGATCGCACAACAAACGGCGTCCGTTCATCTTAACGCGGGCGTTCTTTGCGGGCAGTCAGCGTTTTACCGCGGTATGGACCGGGGACAATACCGCTGAATGGTCCCACTTGGCCGCTTCGTATCCGATGTGTTTATCTATCGCGTTAGGGGGCATCCCGTTCTGTGGTGCCGATATTGGGGGCTTCTTTAAGAACCCCGACGCCGAATTGTTGATCCGGTGGTATCAAGCAGGCGCTTGGCTTCCGTTTTACAGAGCGCATGCGCATATAGACACGAAACGCAGAGAGCCTTATCTGTTCCCAGAGGATGTACGAACGCGGATTCGCAACGCGCTGCAACAACGTTACCAGTATCTGCCGCTGTGGTACACCCTGTTTTGGGAACATGAACAAACTGGCGAGTTGGTCATTCGCCCCATGTTTTACGAGTATTACGATGATGTGCAAGTGGTTGATATCGATGATCAGGTGTTGGTCGGTTAGTATTTTAAATTTTATTTTATCTTTTCTGACTTATTAAGTTATTTAAATGATTTTATTAAGCATCCCCAATATATATACTCGTTTTGACCTTCTCTGAATCGAATGTGACTATTTTCGGAGTGACGTGTGTGTGTGTGTGTGTGTGTATCTGTGAACGCTCTAGGGCCAAAACTATCGAACGAAAAATTATGAAACTTCAAACTTATACCCGATACGCGAACCAACTCTGGTTTCTTACATCAGTTCTGCCTGTACCTATGCTTGTTATCGTAGAAATCTTACGTATTTAATTGTAAGCTACATTTTAATACAGAATATGATGATTCGCGCCAAGAAAATTAATTTGATGGACTTTTCCTTTTAAATAGGTAACGCTATTCTAGTGCATCCAGTAACAGAAGTGGCGGCTTCAACAGTGTCATTATATCTTCCGGGTGGGGCCCTGGAGTTTTGGTACGACGTAGAAACTTACAAAATGTACCCAGGTACTGGAACGATAACTTTACAGGCGACATTAGATAAGGTACAATAAAAATAAACCTTTTTTTAAACCGTTTTAATATAAATTTTACTTCAAATTTCCTAGATTCCAGTTTTCCAACGTGGTGGAACTATAGTGCCTCGCAAAGATAGACCCAGAAGGTCTTCCGCATTGACCCATAATGACCCGTATACTTTAGTAGTGGCTTTGAATGCTGAAGTAAGTAGCTAATTTTGGACCTGAAGTACAAATTAGCCGTGAAGTGCATTTTGGATGCTGAAGTGTACTTTAGACGCTGAAGTACTTATTAGATGCTTTAGAGTCTAAAATGCACTTCACAACCGAAATTGTTGTATAAGTGTACTTTAGACGCTTAAGTGTTCTTTAGACGCTGAAGTTCTATTTAGTACTTCAGAGTCTAAAGTTGTTTTATAAGTGTATTTTTGGCGCTGAAGTTATTTTTGGTACTTCAGCGTCTAACTGGAACTTCAGCGTCTATCAATGTAAATTTTAGGGTACAGCTGCAGGAACCCTTTATATAGATGATGGCGAAAGTTATGAATACCGCAACAAAAAATATTTGTACATGCAATTCGAATTTAAAAGCAATAAATTAATATCGAAAATCATTGATGGCAACAATAGCTATTCAACGCTAGCATGGTTGGAGCGAGTTATTATCGTGGGGCCCCCCAAGGGGATCAAATCGGCGACAGCCGCTAGCGAGAGTAAGTATTTTAGAAAATTGATAGTAATTTTCCAAAGAAATTTCGGATATATATATATATATATAAATAAAATTCGAATGTTTCAGGCGTTGGTTCAGTGATGTTGCAAACAAGCTATAATGGAGAGATGACGTCACTGGTTGTTCGTAAACCGGGGGTGAATATGGGCGAGAAGTGGACCATAGTTTTGAATTATTAAATAGGTAAAATAAGTTAAATTGTCCTAATTGTTTTTGCAAACTAATAATTTAATTGAATTTTCTATGTCATTCCGTAGTTATAATAATTATACAAAAACGTTTAGTTATATTTTATGTTATTTGCCCCCCTTTCCCCGCCTAAACAATACTTATTTAAAATTTAAATAATTTATAGCTGTCTTCACAACCAATTATTATCCAACACTTTCCTTAACTTTAAATTATTAAATAACTTTTTGAACAAGTTAGCGTCATGATTAATTTAAAATATAAATTGTTTTTAATAGGGGGTGGGTGGGGATCCACCCCCCCTAACACTATAAAACTGCCCCCTTATAATAATAAATAATATTCCATCATACAACGCTTAACAATGTACGTGAATACGGTAAGTGTGAATTTGGTAATTAGTCCATATTAAGGCGTGTTCACAGCGAAGTAAATAGTAATTAAGATTAAAAAATTACAAATAATAATCGAGTTTGTATTATGAAATGCAACAAACTGCATTATTATTTGTAAGCTTAATTATTAATTACCTGGCTGTGAATGCAGCTTTAATATCTATTCTAAAAAGCCAATTAGAAGCCAATTTATAATTAATGCATTTAAATTTTATTGCTGTGAATACTAGCATTGCTTATCATAAAACAAACTGGTTTCTAATTTGTAATTTTTTAATCTTAATTACTTATTGGTTAACTGTGAATGCAGTTTAACGAGAAAACTATTAATACTAATCAATTGTTTTATAAATTAGGAGCGCCAATTAAACAAACTGGTAGGCCAAATATTATTTGGGATGACTTTCGCAGGGTGTAACCCTTCCAATAATTCTATTTCCGGTAAAATTCTTTGGCTTATCTTAGTCGTATTTAATATAACATGGTTTATATTGTGTGCGATAACTTCATTAAAATTGGAAGACATGGAAAAACTTGGCAATAATATTATTAACCTTTTAGGAATATCACAGGTAAAGAAAAACACCAAAAATGTCCGTTTTACATTTAACAACAATTCTAGTGAAAATTACGTATAAGTGCAGGCCACTTCACTTTTTTATTTTATTTATGTCTGTAGCATTCTCGTATCAAAACAAATATATAACTTGTATAATTGGATGTTAGTCGTCGCTCGCTCGTAAGACCAAATTTGCCTGACCATAAACCCTCTTTTAATATTCCGATTATTTCCGAACAATTTGTATTTCTCTGTGATTTTATGAATGCATGAGTGTAAAACGGGTTGCCTAATCATAAACCATATTTTAATATTCAGATTATCTCCGAACTACTTGTAATCCGAGCCAACAGTACCAATTTCCAAAACATGATGACAATTTTACGTAAAAACTTCTGGACAACCGAACAATTATCCCCAAACAAAGCAATTACGCACCAAAAATTCTATAAATATTTAACTTACGCCTCTCAAAGTTATTGCTTTTATTTTATATTAATATGTTTGTCAATTGCCATTGATCCACTCCTACGAAACGAACGAATTCACCCGGTCGAGCTCCGGGTTCCTAACCCGGAGTTAATACAAAAATCCCCGTATTATGAACTGATTTACGTGGCTCAAATACTAACGATATTCGTAGCCGCAATTGCGGGGACTATTCTCTTTGATGTTATGTATTTTGTTATGATTTTATCAGTTTGGATTCAATTTGATTTATTAAAATATAAATTGGGTTCAATTAATATTAAAATGTCGAAAGACGAAGCGTTAGAGACTCTCCGACTTTGTATACAACATCATAATTTGTTGCTAGCGTAAGTAACAACTAAATACGTAAGATTTTCTATGATGAAAAGGGTGTTATCTGGTTACGTATTTAAATACAAAATATGTTATTTCCCGCCAATATTTTCAATTTCAGTCAATTTTTTAGCTTTTTAAATGATGTTCAAACCGTTTTCACATATTCGTTGCTAAATAAAATGTTATCCGACGTTTTCGTGATGTGTTTTACAAATTATCTAATAATGTCCGGCAAGTACGTAACTTTAACGCTAATATTTACAATCTTTGGATCAAAAAAATTTTCTTTTAATTGCATATTCCATATTTATACATATTCCAGGGTTGAATTCAGCCCAAAATACCCATTTCTAATAATGGGGGCCGTTATCCAAACACTGTGTTACTGTACAACAGGAGATGTAATCACTAGTCAGGTCATTAAAGACCTCAGTAGTTCACAAAAAAGAAATACTCAATTTCTACTGTTCTAGTGCGCAAGTATTGGAGAAATCGCGTATGAGATTGAGTGGGAAGTATTTTCGGGGTCTAATTTGACTAGGGGTATATCTATGATTATTTTACGCACCCAAAAAGATATAAAAATCATGGCTGGTCGTATTTTGGAACTGTCATTAGCGAATTTCGTGGCTGTACGTATTTTAATAAATATATAAATATATATATATATATATATATATATATAAATAATAACGATTTTGATTGTTATAGATAATAAGGGCAGCTTTTTCGTATTATGTATTTTTAAAAGAAGCAATTTTAGAAGAATAAACTCGTATTAAGGGGTTTTAGGGAGGTGCAAGGCCTTATAGATTTTATTGTTACCTTAAACGATTTTTATTTACGTTTAAAAATATTGACCCCAGCGTTGACGTAATTTGGTGGCTAGTGCCACGGGACTGACGGCCAACTATTACAATCTTCGGGGTCCAAAATTTCAACTATAGAAAAATAATAAAACACTGCTTTTTTTCACCAAAAACGGCGTTTATACACTTAAGGAACACTTTTAAGGTAAGTCAAATTGTAGAATAAATAAAATAATATATAAATAAATGAATATTTCGTTTTATTTATCTTAAAAAATAGCAATAATAAAAATACGTAATTTTCCTACCGTAACCGTAAAATTTCAGCTATAGCAATTTGGCAAATTTGATTAAAATCCGCATTAATGTGAGCCCTCCAGTACTTGCAGCGGCCCCAGATCACAGCCGGGTAATTCGGGCTTTGTATCCCTTGGAAAATTCGCGCTACGGCCCTGCCCGTAAAATTCGTGTCTTTATACATCGCCGTTAAATTTCGAATATCCGCAATCACTTGTGATTCGTTTAACGCGGTTTGCGTGTTAGATATGTCTATGTTTTTCAGCGGTTGTTCACAACTGAAATAGGTGCGAATACGCGTTTTCAGCGCTGTTGATTTTTCAGTGTAGGTTTCAGTGAGGCATGAATCGTAATGTTTTTCGGATACGGACGTTAATGTAGAATGAACGGCTTGTAGTTGTAATAGGGAGGTTTGTTCTTGCTCCTTTTTCTTCAAGGATAACGAGTCTAAGGCGTCGTCGAGTTCGGAGGGTGGTAGATTTCCGGGGGCGCGCAAATGGAACCCCAAATTGGAGAATTCAATGGTTAAAGTTGATCGTTTTGGCATTTTGTTTTCTATAATTAATAAAATGTTCCAATTTTAAGATTTTTGAAACTTATGCTGCATTATTTTGTAATAGAACAAGCATAGGTGGCACCAATGCATTTAGCTTACGTGTAATATCTATTTAGTGGAAGGTTTAAATTTTTTATTTATATAGAAAACAGTTTTTTAACTACTAAGACTATTATAAAGTAAAAAAATTACGTTGCACCTAAGCTTGTTTTATATTTATATTTGTGACGTAAACTGCTTCATAAAAAATGAGAAATAGCCAACATACCAGTAATCCATTCCAGATTTTTCAGTTTATTTTTAACCATTCCCGAATCCCAGCCCATCGCAGCTGCGACATCAACCACCGGAAACTCGAACACATTTGTCGTTAAATCTTTCTTGTGAAGGGCGAGAGCCATCGCCAGGGGTGCACAATCCTTGCTAGCCCTTTTTATATGCGTTGGGCCGCCATACGAAATAATCTTACAATCAATATACACCGGTGTTAGTACTTCTAAGTACCGCTTATCGTGAAGTTCCAAATAGCACATCAGCGTCGAAATATTCTCTTCAGGTACATCTAAATATTGAACTGTTTCCGCGACAGAAAATGCGACTTCATGACGTGGACAAACACCTTTACAGCCGCAAGGAACGAATATTTTCTCTAATAGTTTACGAATTGAGTGGCGATCCATTGAATTCGCGTAAATATGGCGTTTCAGCTCGTTTTGATCACGGCCCTAAATATTCAAAGATACATTAGTAGTTATATGTTTACGAAAAACTGGTTGTGGCCAACACAAAACTTTCCATTACATTTAGATGAAATAGAAAACTATAAATAATTAAATTAAACGAAATTTCTCGACATTAATGAATGTGTTTTCGTTCCACTTACCTCGGAGTCCAAAAACAAATGACAATGGGCCGGAAGTCCATCTCGTCCGGCCCGTCCAACTTCTTGGACGTAACTCTCAAAGTTTCTGGGCATATTATAATGAATTACGGCCCTAATCGTTGATATATTTATGCCCATACCTAAACAATTAAACTTATACCACTCGCACGATGTTAAATACGTCACTACTAAACGGGGCACTTACCAAATGCGACAGTAGCCACCACTATTCTTAAATATCCACCCATAAAAGCGTTTTGGACAGTTCTACGCTTACTAGCGGATAGTCCAGCGTGATAGGGCTCCGCCGTGGAGCTCAAACTCTTATATTTCTTTAGCGCTGAACTATTTGGAGGATCTCGAATATTTGTGCGCAAATACGCGGCGATACGTTCACATTCCTCGCGACGTGTACAATATATAATCACAGAATTAAATTTATCAAATGGTTCAGAGCCTAATAAGGCTCTTAGGGCTCCGTCGCGTTGCTGATCACTAGATACGCTCAAGAATAGATTGTCTGGGAGCGGAATATCACTGATTACTCCCTGGTGACCGTCTGGGATCTATAATAGAATATTTGTATCAAAAATCGATTAAAATCGATTTTTCATTTTAATAAAGCGATCGATTTTAAATTTAAAAGATAACTATATATCAATATAAGTATTTTTTTTCGATTATTAATCGGCTTTTAATAATTAATTTTGATTTTTAACCGATTATTAATCGATATTTAGCGTTTTTAAATCAATATTTGTAATCAAACCGCCGATATATTATAGTAGGCCTGGTAAAAAATCGATTAATGGTATAAAACGGATTTTTCATTTTAATTTTTTTTTCGATTAATCTAAAATATATTTTTTTCAAAAATCGTTAAAAACTAATTAAAAACCGAAATACATGAATAAAAATTGAAAAAGTCAATTAACAACCGCTAATAATAAATTTTTTCCGCTTTTTAATTAATTAATTTCGATTTTTATCCGCATATTACCAATTTTAAATCGAGTATTTCTTATTTGATATCGTTTTCAATTTACCTAAAAAATGTTTTCAACAATCGATTTTTAATTTAAAAATGAACCTAATCTCTATATTGAAGAGAATCACCTACCTGTAAATGCTCAACAATACTCGTACTAGTAGCATGCGTTGCAGTAGCAGTCAGCCCCAACACAGTTCGAATCCCCAATCGCTCCCGCAAAACTCTGCATAAAACCAAATAAGACGGCCGGAAATTATGGCTCCATTGCGACACACAATGCGCCTCATCAATGCACGCAAACGCAATCGGCGGCAGCTTCCTAAACAACGACCGAAACCCCGTTTTCTTCTCCCCCGCCGTCACCGCTTCCGGCGAAATAAGCAAAATATCCAAATCACCCGATTCGATTAACTTCATCACCTTTTCGCGTTGTCCCGGCGTTTGCGACGTATGCAAACATCCCGCTCTTAAAAACGCAGACATTCCAGCCACTTGATCCTCCATTAACGAAACCAACGGCGAAATAATTAACGTAATACATTTATTATGTTTCGCGTATAAATACGCGGGTAATTGGTAACATAGACTTTTTCCGGAACCAGTACTTAAGGTAACTAGGGTCGATTTACCCGAAAGTATTCGCATAATCGCTTGTTCTTGCCCGGAACGGAAGGAATCATGTCCGAATTGTTGTAACGCCGCTAAAACTTCCGATGGAGCCGGAATTGTTGATCCATTTGGGTTTAAATCGTATAACGGCGGAATTATGTTTTTAATGTTTACCGATTGGCTCAAAGTTTGATTATGTTGCGTATCTTCGAAATCGTCGTTGTTTAAAATAAACTGCTCCAATTCGGCGTCGGAATCAATGCCCGTATCGGCGGCGGTATCAATGACCGTTTCGGCGCCGTCAGGAATTAAATTCGGTGTCCGAATTGCGCAAACGTTATTTTTCGCCATATTGGACGCTTCTTCCAGCGACGCTAAAGTGCATTCATCTTCATTAAACGCCGCTAATGGTAATAATTCGCTGTGTAACACCGCTTTACACTGTCGAGCCATATGGCCAGTTTTCCCGCATTTAAAACACGTCAATGGCCCCCCATCGCAGCCCCCCATATCCATTTCAGGCCCGTACAACGATTTTTTCTTATTTTTCCACATTTGTTTCTTGTATTTCGTAAAATTAATACTTTTTTTACCGCGAACATAAATCTTTTTCTTCATATCAATGCGTACAAAGTTCTCATTTAGCGTTCCCGAAGCAATTTTTTTTTCTAGTTTTGTTTTAGCGATTCCTCGTTTTAGTGCTGCGCCCGTTTTAAGTGTTTCAACAGTTTCATTTATCACTAAATCGGGGATTAATTGTGTAAACCGTGGTACTGTTGCTGGAGGAGGTTCTAGAGAGTATTCTAGTTCGTAATCATCCGTTTTTGATTCTGGTTCGATTTGATCATTCGGTTTTGATGCTGTTTTACGCGGTCTACCCGATTTTCGATCAGTTTTACGCGCGGGCGCCGTTTTCGCGTTTGCGGTTTTACGTTTACGCTTACCGACCGTTTTTTTGGGGGAAACATCACTGTCTGAACTGATTCGGTTGCGGTTTACACTCCGTAAAGGTTTTTTCAACTCGTCATCTGATTCATTCTCCGAATCTTGCATTGATTTGGATATTAAGGGATTTTCAGAAGGGTTATATGATGATTGCGCAGTAGGAGTTTGATTTAGTGGTATTCGGTTGCGGTTTACACTACGTAAATGTGTTTTGAGCTTATCATCTGATTCACCCTCTGAATCTTCTACTAATTTTGAATTTCGGGAATTATCGGATAGATCAGTTTGTTCTAGTGATGATTGCGCATTACGAGTTTGATTTCGGTTGCGGTTTAAGCTGCGTAAAGGTTTTTTGAGCCCATAATCTAATTCGTTCTCCGAATCGTGTATAGATTTGGTTTTTACTGAATTTTCAGAATGATCAGATGATTGCGCATTAGTTTGATTTCGGTTGCGGTTTAAGTTGCGCAATGGGTTTTTAAGCTCATAATCTGATTCGTGCTCGGAATCGTGTATTAATTTGGTTTTTGCGGAATTTTCGGATTGATCAGTTTGAACAATTGATGATTTTCGGTTGCAGTTTAAGTTACGCAAAGGGTCTTTGAGCTCATAATCTGATTCATTCTCTTGCATAGATTTGGATTTTGGTGGATTTACGGAATGATCAGTTCGAACAATTGATGATTGCGCATTAGGAGTTTGATTTCGGTTGCGCAACGGGGTTTTAAGTTCATAACCTGATTTAAGCTCCGAATCAACTGATTTTGGTTTTACGGAAGTTTGATTTAATAGTTTTAAATCAATATTGCCCCCGGATTTTAATTCTAAAGTAGGTTCAAGCGACGAATCGATTGATGTAACATTAAAAATCAGTTTCGGAAGATTCGATTTCGCAAATGTAATTGTATCGTAAGTTGGAGCTAATTTTAACCGTTTTGCGGGGTGAAACAAACTGTTCTCCTCCGTATCCGAATCACTAACGATATCATCGTTTTCCGATTCAACGTTTTGTTCATTTTTACACAAATCAGTTGTTTCGGCAACACGTTGTAACCAACCCTTATCGATTTTTCGGGCTGGCTTATTTGCCGATTTATTAGTAAATAAAGTAATTGATTGCGAGTTTATTGCGTGAGAATTAGTTGTTACGCGTAAAGAGGAATCAAAGGAAAAAACGGGAGTGATTGGGAGCGGTTGGGATAATGATGATTGATTGATATCTGGTTGATTAATCGATTTGCGGGGGTTTCGTTTCGAAAATTTGGAATTGGCAAATAGTTTTTTAGCGAATGAAGCATTTGTATCGTCTCGTTTCGGCGTTAATTTTTGTGTAATTGAAATATTTGATTTATTTAAATGTTCCCCCCACACTCTATCTTTTATGTTGGAGACGTTTTCGGGCTCTAATTGGGGAGAAACTGTGTCAGGGGATGCTGTATCCTCGCCAGTAAGCACGAACGTTAATTCGGATGTGCTGGTAATATCGTCGTCCAGGATACCAAGTAGTGACTCTTCAAGCGCGGCAGTTTTTAATTTGAAATAAGTGCTGTAAGCATCGCGAACGTTTTTATCCGCCTCGCGAATATCTAGCTGCAAATAATTTGTTTTGTTTAGCTTAAAAACCATTACTTATTACGTTCAGTTTGGTTTACTTTAGACGGAGGTCGCCCGTAATGTGTTTTAAACTCGTATTCCCACACTTTCACTATTTTTTTACACTTATCGTATAACTGGTTTGTAATTGCCTCCATTTCGTTTAACTTATTATTTAATTATTTTGGCTTTTATTCATTTTTAACTAGTAACAACATATTTTATAACCTAAATGTTTCTATATAACCTAATTGTGTGTATGATTTTCGCGCCGGCAGTGTTGCCAACTGCAAAAATGAAATTATGTGACTATTACTAAAATTAGGCTGCATCCTCATGCATACGTATTTACGGATCCGTGATACGTGATTTACGTACGTAAATAATACGCCCGTTCATGGGGACTGTTCAGTTCATGATTTGTATCTCTTCCACTTAAAATGAAGAAAAAGGACAGATATTGAACTGAGCAAGAAATGTAGTGACAACGAATATACCTATTATTAAAATTATTAAAAAATTATGTTACATAATAGCTGTATTCTTTTTACACAAAATCTCAACTAGGCTCAATTAAATTGTTTTACTCTGTCTATGAAATCATTATGCTGACATCGGTCGTAGTGGGGAAATCTATACAATAGTTAGTTAAAGGTTGCTATAGTTGGCTGTAGTGAACTTCATACTGTTGTATGACAGTGAAGTGTAAAATTATAAATTCACGTGATTTTTGATAGAAAAGGTAAGTTATATTATTTTACATATCCGTTATCCTCAAATTTGTATAGATATAGATTAGAATTTAAAGAAATATTATATATATTTAAATAAAAAATTATTGCAACACATTGCAAGTTACATCATTAAATATTATTTTGCATTTTAGGGTAGTTTTGTTGTAATATTTAATTATATTAGGCAAAAAAATTAATAAGGTTGCTTGATAAAAGGGCATTTATTATGGAATATTATCATTTATATTTCAAGGTTAAAGTTATTTGGGGAATTCCTAGAACCATTATTCATATTTATATGATGTTCAAAAATCATTTAAATATTTACACGTTTCTCTAGAAAATATTAATTATACATTTTTATTAAAAAAAAAAAAAATGTTTAGATATAAAAATGTCGAGTAACCAAATATTTGACTATGTGGATGAGTCTCAATCTGAGCGCTTAGCCAGAAAATCGAAGGAAATGCCTGTATTTCCAATTGGTAATAAATAGCAAATATTTATTTACTCGCAACATTTTTGAATGTAATTCTATTATCTAGGTATCGCCGGATTAAGTTTAGCGTGTATGTATGGAGCATACAAATTTAAACAAAGGGGTAATATGAGTCCCAGCGTATTTTTGATGCAACTTCGAGTGGCGGCCCAAGGGACCGTCGTCGGTATTTTAACGCTAGGCTTAGCTTACACTATGCTTAGAGATCACGTTTTTAACAAAAAACCCAGCGAGAAGAAATAATTTACTCATTGTACATTTAGTCTTTCATAGATTGTAAATAAAAAGTTACCTAATCTATTTTATTTAAATGTATATTTATTTAGTTAATTTTGCATATATGTTTCTTAAACATTGAAACCAAATATATTTTTTATAGTACATTTACTTTGTGCATATAACAAATTGTTGTGTTTACACGTTTACAACTATTTTAAACTAGAACAAATTAGAAAAATTCTGCAGTATTTCCATAGTTAACAATTATATTTAATATAAATATTATTTTGAGGAATAATAAAACTTGATATGTTTTTGTTGATATTTATTTTTGTAAATCATAAAACAATGGGTCCATTGTTTAGGGCATTAATATTGAACATATATTTTATGAAATGAATCTTACAATGTTTTTTATTACCTAATTCATGATCCGAAGTGGGATGGGGCAATAAAAGCGATTTTTTAAAACTAATAAACTTTATTGGTTCCATAAACAATTTACAAAAATATTTATATTATTAAAAACTGTGAATCATTTGTGGAAATCAATAAAACAATTCCTTGTTTTCTTAATACATAAATTAAGTTCACATTTCGAGCATTTAAAAAATGTTTTTAGACCGCAACTAGGCTTTTTACACCTGGTTCTAGTTTTGCATTCTGTAGGCCAATGTCCTAAATTGTCGGTTCGAACTCCAACTGGAATTGGTTTCACTGGACCCCTTTTCTTCTTTATTAAAGATGACTCTTTTCTTCTCTTTAGTGGTTTATAGCCTGCATTTATAATTAAAATACATTCACTTAAAGTACCTCACATGAAAATAAAAAATGCATGCAACATATAGAAGGGATAACCATTACTCTTAATTTGGCTCGTTTAGCCGAGATTAAAATGAATTATATTCTAGTAAGCCAGGTAATTGTTAATTCAATACCTTGAGTTGTTGTCTGTTGAAGTAATGTATTTTCTGGTGAATTGCTGGTATTCTCTAACTTGACATCATTTATTAGGGATTCTTCATCATCGGTGTTAAATAAATACTCCATTGTATTCTCAGGTTCACTTTTGAGTATTATTAACTCAGTTTCTAGTGAATCTTGCATTATATTTGTCGCTTTAAAAGAATTAGCTGATTGTGGTATTGCATATTCTTGCGGGACAAGTTTTTGAATATAAATACGCAGTTTCGTGTCGGATTCTTGACATTTTAATGCAAATTTGTATGATTGCTTTAGTTCGCTGATACAATCGACGCAAATTTGCAATGGTAACCCATCATCCTTATAATACTAGAATAAGGAATTATATTAATCATGGCTTCCACAGCAATTTTGTATACAAAAAAGAAAACAAAGATCAATGATTTTTGAATATTCTTATTACTTTATTAAATGTTGGTGTTATTATAACACGTACCTTCATTGGTGTACATATCATTAGCATGTCATTAAAGCAATCTTGCGAGGTACATTTATCGTATAAACATTTTAAATTTGTGCCCGATAAACAAGTTCTGCAAACTTTTTGAAAATCATATTCATTTGACATTTTAAACGTCAACTAATCTACTTTTTATGGTTAACCAAGACCATTCGTATCGTATAAAATATTTTGTAATAGCTACGTATATATATATATATTATATTACGACGGCTTAAAATAAGACTTCAACGACAACATTTACATTATATTTCCTATTAATAATATAATTACCCAGAAATGTTTGTATAATGATATTGATATCACTTTATTTAATATTAAATAATTACAAAATATGTTAAAATGTTTGTAAAGCATCTTAATTAGGGAATAGTTACTCAATACGAGTGAATTCGCAAGTGGCAAGTTAAATTGGATTCTAAATTAAAAGACGCATCACAAATGGTGCAAGCATACGGCTTCTCGCCAGTATGCGTGTACATATGAAACGTTAAACTAGGTTGATTTTTAAACGTTGTATTACAAATAGTACACGTATACGAATTCTTTTCCCTAGCGTGCTTTCTTAAATGACTATTTAACTGAAATTTGCGTGAGAACATTGCCGCGCATTCGGCACACTTATACGTCAATTTGGCAGCAGTTTGCGGTCTCTTCGAGCGAGCCCTGCCTTTCGAGTGCTGCGTCTTCATATGCCCAGTTAAATGTTGCTGCTGTCTGAACCTAGCGTCACAATATTCGCACGCAAATGGTTTCTCTCCAGTATGTGTGCGAAAATGTATGTTTAAACTAGTTTTTACGTTGAATGTTTTATCGCAGAGTGTGCACGCAAATGGTTTCCAATCGGAATGCGTTCGTAAATGGATCGTTAAGTATATTTTGGCGTTGAACGTTTCATCGCAAAACATACATGGATATTGTTTCTCTCCGGAGTTGCTACTGGTCGTAGTTGCTTCACACTCCCATTTCTGGTGTTGTTTCAACAGCATGTATGATTCGAAACATGTTTGACAGTCCTCGCATTCGATTACTGCAAAAAAGTGCAATTTGGAACTAAATACAACGCAATAGAAAACTACGCTATAAGCGAACGTATAAGATTTAAAAAAAAGTTACCTTCTTCAGCCTGGTACTGGATGGAATCTTGAAGTGTTGGCATCCCACTAATATTTGCTATATTTTCATTAATTTCCTCATTTTTGATTTGAAACATTTCGTTTAATTGACTAATTGGCTCTACAGCGACCATTTCAAATGAATCCGCCATTGAATTTTCTGATTCGTCATCTACTTCATGTTTAATTTCAATAATTTCAATATCTGGTTCATGTTTCATCTCAGGTATTTCTAATTCTAATGGATCTTTGGCAGGATCATAATTTTGCTCGTAATACGAAGAATCGGTAGCTTGTTGTAGAGATATTCGTAATGCAGTATCTGTTTGTCGACATTTTAACGCAAACTTGTAACAGCGATATAATTCGTTGATGCAATTCAAACAGATTTGAAATGATAAGCCATCATCTTCACGAAACTAGAACATACAATCACGTAATCAGTGTTTATTTCGAACAATTTCTTAACATAGCAAACAAAATGGCGGCTCTTATAAGCAAATGGCCGACATCATAATATATGTACTTTTGTTTATTTCTGGCGTTTCATAAGAATCATACATGTCTAAATAGCATTTATATAACTTATAATAGTTCTATTAGATGAACTTAACGTATAATCGCTTGATATATAAATTAGGTTATGTAGATTGTTTACCTCCATTGATGTACACATGGTTAATATTTCATGTAAAGAATCGTGCACCGAATATTTTTCATACAATGATTTCAAATTGCCAGTTGCCATGCAAGTTCTGCACACATTTTGGAAATCATATTCATTTGATGTTGACATGTTTACGTCAATTTACACAACTTATGCTACACCAAAACCACTAACATCTAAAATTCAATATGCAGTAACTGTGTTCACATGGGACCATTTGAATCATAGTAACCGGTTACAAATTAACTTTAAAGAACCAAAATCACATATTGTCGATAATATTAGCGATTATAAACAATTTTACAGCCAATTTATAATTAAATAGCTATTGTATGTTCGAGATATTCGCTATTTAATACATTACCGGTTACAGTAATCCAATTTCAGAATATATTTATGCCTACAGTTGGCAACACTTCCTTTACTTAAACTTAGGTTAGATTTGTAATAGCAGCGTGCAAATACATGTAATTTTAGAAGCTATAAATATTGTTTAATCATGTCTGAAAATGTGGCGCTTGTTAAGAACAAGCAAAAATCATTTAATAAAACAGTACAAAATTACAAATCTCTTCTAAAAAAAGGCGAAATAAAAATATCAGAAAAAGCGTTTGTAAATAAGGGTATAAAGCCTGAACGTGGTATTGTGTATTTGGGTAATATTCCACATGGCTTTTACGAAGATCAAATGAAGGAATACTTTAGCCAGTTCGGTTTTGTGTCTCGGCTTCGCTTGGCTCGATCGCAAAACACTGGCAAAAGTCGTGGCTTCGCCTTTATAGAGTTTCGAGTTCCGGAAGTCGCCCAAATCGTTGCAGAAACAATGAATCGATACCTAATGGGAAAACGGTTACTTAAAGCTCAGTATATTGCGCCTAGTGAACAACACGGTAAATATTTTATCGGGAAAGCGTACTCCAGAACTAATTATTTGAAGAAAACAAATCGAAATAAACAAATTAGTAATATTAATTCTGAAATCAGTGAGGCGCAAAATGCGGCGATTTCGCGCCGCATTTTGGGGCATATCAATAAGGTGAAAAAGCGGTTAGCTAATCGCGGTATTATATACGATTTTGCATGCGTTGATATTCCGGATACGCTTAAAACGGAAACAAAAATCACGGATTCTGACGATGACGACCAGTCGGAACTTGCAAGCGAGGAAAGCGATGATGGTATCGTTTTTCAACCCCCGTCCCCGCAAATGATGACGAAAAGTGTCCCGAAACGAAAATCATCGGTAAAGACCAAAACTTTGACTAAACGAAAAGAAAATGCAGCTAAAGTTATTGTTGGAGGCATTTCGAAAAAACTGATTCAGAAACCTAAACAAAGCAAAGGTTTAGGCAATAAGAAACTCGATTTGTTGAAAAAGGCCGCTTTGAATTCGTCACAAGTGACATTGAAAATGGCGACTGAAATAAACAAAAATAAGAAAAAGAAAACTAAATAGATATTAATTTTTTATGATTTTTTTTATTTTTAACACTATTTCAATTGAATATGAAACAATAAAATTGTATAATTAAATGTGTGATAATAAACCTACCCCATTGTCCCCTATATAATTCAATTGTCATTTCCCTGGACCCAGCAGTTTTGAATTCATTAAAAACGTAATTCTGTTTGTAGTAAATATATTTTAATTATTTGGTTAACAATTGGAAAAAATGTTAGATATAAATATCTGGAGTGGCCTGCACTCGACTAGTAAAATTTAGTAATAAATCTACAAATCTGTTAGATTTATAGTAATGTAATATTTAAGAAAGAATTTGTACCGTAAAAACAACTATAAATAATAATTGTTTATATATATATATATATTTATACTTACCTCAAATTTATTAAAATTTCATAATAAGTATGTCTAAAATGGGTACACAATATTGTTTGTTATTTCCGTGTCGTTGGCTTAAATTTTTCACCCATACGTAAGATACCTGTATTTTAAATAGACAATTATTTTTATAGTATGCTTGTTATTCCCCTTTATTGTTGAAATGTGGGATGACACGCAATTGAAACCCATAATATAAATGCAACTTATAAAATTGTTTCTAAAAATCATTTAAAATATATAATTCAATATTTGGGTAATTAATTTAACTTGTAATAGATGTTCTTATTTCAATATTTGGGTTATTGATTTAACTTGTAATAGTTGTTCTTATTTGCATTAATATTATCGGTAAATGTTCAACAATTACCTATTTTTATACTTAATATTGAATATTATTGCCATTTAGTGTCTAGATTTATTTTATATATTGTACTTGCAATATTGCTTGTTATTTCCGTGTCATTGGCTTAAATTATTCACCCATACGTAAGATACCTGTATTTTAAATAGACAATTATTTTTATAGTATGCTTGTTATTCCCCTTTATTGTTGAAATGTGGGATGACACGCAATTAAAACCCATAATATAAATGCAACTTATAAAATTGTTTCTAAAAATCATTTTATATGAATAATATAACTGTTTTTCTTTGTATAATTATTAATCTTAAGTGAAATAATCTAAATATCTCGTTTTTTTTAACATTTGTTAATGTTTACTCAAATGATGAGTCTCTTTTTATTTAGAAAACTGTTAATAAATATTTAAGAAAGAATTTGTGCCATAAAAACATCTCTAAATAATAATTGTTTATATATTTATTCATAATAAATACATATTTACCTCAAATGTATTAAAATTTAATAATAAGTATGTCTAAAATTGGTACATTTAGTCTAGAACATGTTAGATAATTAATTGGAATTTTTAAATGGTGTTAAGGGCCCTAAAAAGCCCTTAACAAATGTAATAAATGTTTAAATAAATGTATTAAACGTTATATGATGACTTTTATTCCTAAAAACAATCCTATTATCCTTTTGTTTATATTTCAGCTGTGTGAATTATTCATCTAAACTCTACAGGACTCTACAAAAAGGTAATATTTTATATTGTTTATAAAACCCTTAAAAAAATATAAATAAATCGAAACCATTCTTATTTTGGACCAAAATCTTAATCACGGACACTTATTTCTAAAAAGAAAATCACCCATAAAGATCCGGGATAAACAGCTTATCCCGGATCTTTATGGGTGAATTTCAATTTCTTAAAGTTGGACCAAAATCTAAAAGACGGACACTTATAACGAAAAAAAATCCTAATATTGAACAAAAATCTTAACAAGTGACACAAAATTTTAAAAAAATTTCACCCATAAAGAGCTGGGACAAACAGCTTATCCCGGATCTTTATGGGTGAATTTCAATTTCTTAAAGTTGGACCAAAACCTAAAAGACGAACACTTATAACGAAAAAAAATCCTAATATTGAACAAAAATCTTAACAAGTGACACAAAATTTTAAAAAAATTTCACCCATAAAGAGCTGGGACAAACAGCTTATCCCGGATCTTTATGGGTGAATTTCAATTTCTTAAAGTTGGACCAAAATCTAAAAGACGGACACTTATAACGAAAAAAATCCTAATATTGAACAAAAATCTTAACAAGTGACACAAAATTTTAAAAAAATTTCACCCATAAAGAGCTGGGACAAACAGCTTATCCCGGATCTTTATGGGTGAATTTCAATTTCTTAAAGTTGGACCAAAACCTAAAAGACGGACACTTATAACGAAAAAAAATCCTAATATTGAACAAAAATCTTAACAAGTGACACAAAATTTTAAAAAAATTTCACCCATAAAGAGCTGGGACAAACAGCTTATCCCGGATCTTTATGGGTGAATTTCAATTTCTTAAAGTTGGACCAAAACCTAAAAGACGGACACTTATAACGAAAAAAAAACCTAATATTGAACAAAAATCTTAACAAGTGACACAAAATTTAAAAAAAAATTCACCCATAAAGAGCTGGGACAAACAGCTTATCCCGGATCTTTATGGGTGAATTTCTATTTCATAAAGTTGGACCAAAATCTAAATGACGGACACTTATAACAAAAAAAAAACAAACACTTTTGTTAATGAAATTCTTCGATCCGAGAATGCTACAGACACACGACCGAATGCTTTAGTTTCTTCGGTACTTCGGCGAGCTAAAAATGTTGCTAGATATTTTATATGAACTGAGATGGTTCGATAATAAAGTAAAATGTATTTTCTATTCATGAAATATTATTTTTATTTATTGTAAATATATATATAAATCTTCCAGGTAAAAATATAAATGTACACTATTATAAATAAATAACATCTGTCGAGCTCCCAGTATGTTCATTCACTGGTACTGCTCAACCTGTTTAAAATTCATAAAACTACCAATAATATATATATATATATATAAACTATTATACATGTTTCCGCATGTGATACTTTAAATGATGTTGCAATTTAAAGGAACAGTCACAAACTGTACAAGAATATGGCTTCTCCCCGGTGTGCGTACGCATGTGAATCTTCAAATGGTGCTGATGTTTAAATGAGCTATCACAAACCATACATGAATATGGCTTCTCGCCAGTGTGTGTTCGCATATGTTTTGTTAAATAATCCTTTTTCGCGAATGAACTCTGACATTGTGCGCACGGAAACGGTTTTTCAATCGTGTGCGTGCGCAAGTGCACTTTTAAATGGTGTTCATGCTTAAAAGCGCTCGCACACACTGTACACGAATATTGTTTCGCTCCAGTATGTTTTCGCATATGTTTATTAAGGTAGTCTTTTTTCGCGAACGCAGTCTCACACACGGTACACTGAAACGGCTTCTCGCCGCTGTGAATGCGCATGTGGTCTATTAAATTGTAGTTTCGTTTGAATGAACTCTCGCAGATCGTGCATGAATACGGTCTTTCAACGGATCTGCTGTCATTCTTTGTATCGTCGTGCGACTGCAAATGTTGCTCCAGTATTGGATTTGATTTGAAACTTTTCTGGCAAATGTTACATTTATAGACTAAAAACATATTTAAAAATTATTAAATAAACTAATTTTTAATAAAGCTAGTTTTTTATTTACCAAATGGCGTAGGTTGGAGCTTCGCTCCTAAATGTTCATTTTCGTGCTTTCGTAAATTCGAATACTTTTTGAAACATTTACCACAATCTTTGCATGCGAATAATTTATTTGAGCCACGATCATGTGCTTCTAAATGTTCTTTTAATACTTTTAACTACAAATCATAAATTAAGATATATACATATATATATATACAAAAAAAAAAACATTTACCTGATCGAACGTTCTGAAGCAAAATGGGCACTTATGATCTTCATTCTCTGCAACATTATCTAAATCTTTACTTTTACCTGGCATTTAAAAAAAAATATATATATTATATTTATTTAGATTACAATAAATAATGCAGAGCTTCCACAGCAATTTTGTATACAACATATCTGGAGTGGCCTAAGCAGTCAAACTAACCAATACTCTACAGAAATATTCTGAAATGTAATTTATCTAATTGATTTTCTATTTTGTTTTCCTGTCAAAATAGCAGATGAACCGATTTTATAAGCTACATGCGAATCCATGGAAACCCTGCATGTTGAAAAGTAAAAATTACCTGTAATATTTGTATCATTTTGCATCGCGTCTGTTTCATCACTTGGTTCATCTTTCATGATAATTTCGCAATTGGGCGAAATAACAAATATTTTATTATCGTTCGAGCTTAAATTATTTGTAAGATACGAATGTAAAATCATATCGGATTCTTCGCATTGCTTTTTGAATTTATACCCCGCTAATAATTGACTTTTACACGTAGCACAAATATTTTGGGGCATATTACTTGCATCAGGCTGCAACGGTGCAACAAATAACAAAATACGAATAATCAAATTGGCATTAACCTACTTGCAAAGTGCAGCATTCCACTAAAATATCTTCGAAAGTAATACCATAAGGCGACTTTTCGTTCAATAAGCACATTGTCGGATTTAAGGAACTCAGACAAGTACGACAACATTTATTTATTGTGTTTTCCGAGTTCATTTTTAACAAATAATAAACAACAAACGTTTTGACAACTTTTGCACATTGCTGTAGTACAGCTAATGTATGTTCAACCATGGCCACTAACATCTTAAAATACTTGTTTATATATGACATACAAGCGACTTAAAATGCATTACAAAAGGGGTCTTTCTGGTTGACACGGTTCAATATTTATTACAAAATTTATAACATAAATTAGTACAAATTTTAGTTAAAAAAATTGCATAACTTTTTATCATTAAATTATTATAAATGTGTGCCACACATGCAATATTTATTATAAAATTCACTAATGCGATACACAACAAACAATATATACTTTATAGGATAATGGTTATTTAAAAAGAAATCTGGAGTGGCCTGCACTCGATTTTCTTCTACGCACTTTTCACTAGATATATATATATATATATATATACCCAAAACAAGCAGTCAAACTAACCAATACTTTACAGAAATATCTTTAGGACCGGGCGGGGCGAGTAACTTAAATTCAAGTATGAATTATATTTACATAAAGTATGTACATGACTGCTTTAAAATAATATGTATTAATTTAATTTTTATGTTCGCGTTCTTTGTGTTTCTTCATGACCTCCGACTTATAAAAGCCTCTGGCGCAAACGGGACACGAAAACGGTCTTTCCCCCGTGTGTGTCCGCATATGTGCGGTCAAATTTGCGTTTAACGCGAACGACTTATCACACAGTGAACACGTGTACGGCCGTTCACCAGTGTGCGTTAGCATATGTCGCGTCAAATGCGGCTTCTGTACAAACGACTTATCACAAAGTGTACACGCGAACGGTTTCTCACCAGTATGCTTAAGAATATGTACTTTTAAACTCGGCTTTTGCGCAAATGACAAATCACACATAGTACACGAATACGGCTTCTCCCCCGTGTGTATTCTCATATGTGTTGTCAAATCACTATTCAGCGCGAACGCTTTATGGCACACGGAGCAAGGGTACGGCCGTTCACCAGTGTGCGTACGCATGTGCCGCGTCAAATGCGATTTTTGCCCAAATATACTACCACATTCAGTACACGAATATGATTTCTCGCCAGTGTGCGTTTGCATATGTATTTTCCAACTGATTTTCTCATCGAATGAGTTATCGCAAAAGTTGCATAAATAAGGCTTGTTGTCGTCAGTGTGCGTACGCATGTGGCGCACTAAAGCATTCCGTTGATTAAAACTACACTGGCATACTGTACATGAATATCGTTTATCACAATTGTGCTCACGCATGTGGAATTGTAAGTCACTTTGTAGCGCAAACGATTTGCTACAAACGGAACAAAAGTGTGATTGTTCACCGATGTGCGTTAACATGTGCCGTTTTAAAGTGTTATTTTGCCGAAAATAGCGGTTGCAAATTGTACATGAATATGGTTTCTCGCCAGTGTGAATTTGCATATGGTTTTTTAATTCGCAATGTCGGCGAAATGAACGATCACAGATATTGCAGGAAACTGGCAACTCTTTGGTGTGAATACGCATGTGAACATTCAAGTTGTACGCTTGTTTGAACGAACTACCACATACTGTACAGGAATATGGCTTCTCCATATCGTGTATGCGCATGTGACTGTTTAAATGGCATTGTTTTTCAAAGGAAATGCTACACACTGTACACGAATATTGTTTTTCTCCTGCATGCTGCAACTGTAAATGTACTTTTAAGTCGTGTTCATTTTCAAATAAGTCGCTGCAATTAGTGCAAGCATATGGTTTTTCTCCTGCATGCGTTTTCATATGTACAGTTAAGTTGTTTTGCTCGTTAAATGACTTATCACAAGCTGTACACGAATATGGTTTTTCTCTAGCATGCGTGCGCATGTGGTAGCGTAATTTTGATCGTTTTCTAAACGAACTTGTGCACACTGTGCATAAATACGCTCGTTTTACCGTATGTTTTCGCATATGTGTTGACATTGCAACTCGTTGTGTAAATGAAGCATGACAAATGGTACATGTGTATTTTTCGCCGGTATGTTTGCGCATGTGATTAATAAAATTCGCCTTTTTTCTAAAGGCACTATAGCATATTGCGCACGTATATGGTTTTTCTCCTGTGTGGCTTTGCATGTGATACTTTAAATGTGTTTCTTGTGCGAATGTTCTATCACACACAGTACACTGTTTTGTAGTTGTATGTGCTTCGTTTGTAGTTTTTTTGCTGCAACACATTAGTTGGTGTTGCTTAAATAATGTGTTGGATTCAAAACTTTTGTGGCAATTGTTACATTGGAAAACTAGAACGAATAATAATGTATTAGGGCAACCAGAAATATACTCGACTGTTTAGCTTATAGGCGATTAATAAATCGAATGTGCGATTTATTATAAAATGAGTTCATTGAAATTTGTATCATTGCAATCAAAATTTGAACTAAGTTTGTTATTGTTATTTTAATGAATGTAATGCAAGTTCGATAACAGGCTTATGTATGCATTCTTAGTGTTTGTTTCAGTTTGGCATATAAAAATATATTATATGCACGAAAATATTAATATATATACAGTAAAGCCCCCGGTTAACCGAATTCGAGTCACTTGAAACCCAGGTTATCCGAATAATTTTATACAAAAATGACTGCATTTTTTTAATGACTAATTCATATTTCTGGTTCTAGGGTAGTAATGTTACCTTGTCCATGGTGCTTGGGTGTGCTCGCTAAAAGTATATTGCTTGTTCCAAGAATATTTTCTAATTTTATTTCATCGTCACACGAGACTTCCTTAATCCGTTCAAACGAATCTGTTCCCGAATTCGTATCGTTTTCAATGTCAAGATTTATTTCCGCTTTTATCACTAGAAGTTCTTCATCAATGATTTTATTTTCTAAATCTGGATTAGTCATTGTGTTTATTGTATTATTATAATTGAAATGGGATGAATGCGGTCGCATTGTTTCATCTCTCATGTTAACCAATTGATTTCGTAATGTGTGCTCTGTTGCACGGCATTTCAATGCGAATTTGTACGATTCGTTTAATTCGCTTATACAATTCGTACAAATGTGGGATGGCAATCCATCGTTTTTATAATACTAGAATTTTAAATATAATGCAAATGTTTTAAACTAATATTTGAGCTTTAGTAGATAAACCTACCTGCAGTGAAGTGCATATTTGTAACATTTCAGCCAAATGGTCAGGTGTCGAACATTCGTTGTACAATAATTTTAAATTTACTGTAGACAAGCATGTTCGGCACACTTTAGTAAAATCTATTTTGTCTAAATTCGACATTGTCACATGAAAATGATTACTTTCTAGCATGTGCATAAACAAAATGCCACACCAACATCACGAATCTTTTAAATGCACTAATCAACTTATTACTGCACTTAAAACTCTATGTTTACATAAACAAGTTAACCGGTTTCAAATCAATCCTAAATGTCTTTGTCAGAATTAATTAATGTGTCCCTCCCCAATATGCTAAATTACTAGCTAAAAATGTTTATAGTTATTTGTTTTGATTGAATTTTTGTTAATTTTGCTTGTTTTTAATATTATTTGACTAAATTAAATAGTGTGTTCTTTCAATATGCAAAAACTGTCAGTAAAATTATCAACAGTCTTCTCCGGCCACGATTTCTGTTACTAACCTAAAAACAACAAAATCCCCTTGATTGATTTTGGCACTACTATTAAAACCAAAATAACTTCCCATTACTTAAAAATTAGACAACCACAAACAGCGAATATGTAAATAACCCGTTTGTACACAAAATCGCTGTTTGTGGTTGTCTAATTTTTAAGTGATGGGAAGTAATTTTGGTTTTAATAGTAGTGCCAAAATCAATCAAGGGGATTTTGTTATTTTTAGGTTGGTAACAGAAATCGTGGCCGGAGAAGACTGCGGATATTTTTACTAACATTGTATTTACGCACTGAATATAAAATATGATTTTTATTTTATTATATATATATATATACATCTTAAAAAAATCGTAACAAATAAACATGTATTACATTAGAAATGAACTACAAATATATGTCTTAACCAAGTCGTAAATTGAATATGTGAAAATAATATATACCCATGAATGCCAATAACAACAAACTAAAATGTACATACATATATTAAAAAATTGCTACAATTATAGCAAAACGCAATCAAACTGAACATAATTGCAGTTATCATAGAACTTCTATGTTCACTTTGAAAGTCGAACACGGCCTAACGTATCTATAGGCTCGTACAGCACAACATGGCGCCTGTACAATGTCTTTTTAAAATAAAACCTTAAATAAATACACTTGTACCTCGCCTAGTGCACGGCATTAAATTCAGAAATCCTCACCTAGTGCACCACGCTATTCGTGGAATACCGTTTGTAACATTGTACTAGGCGAGGATTAGCTCGTGTTCTAGGCGAGGTACGAGTGTAATTCTAAAATAAAAGTGATATATGCAACCTATACTATATCTGGGGATTTAAATTAAAAGTGCACATATATTATGAATTGAATATATAAAAATGATAAAATGTTGATAAGCAGACGTATTATATTTAAAAGCAAGATAAATATATAACTTGTATGTACATTGTAGCAATAATAAAAGAATTATTCGTAGACACCGATATCATTCCCAATGAAATGCTTTTGTTTTAAATGAAGCGTAAAATCCGATTGTAGAAAAAACGTTGAATTGCAAATAGTACAAGTGTACGGCTGTTCAATCGTATGCGTTCGCATGTGGCGAGTTAAATTTGCCTTTTGATTGAATGAATTATCGCACATAGTGCACGAATATAGTTTATCGCCAGTGTGCGTACGCATGTGATTTGTCAAATGGATCTTTTGAGTAAACGAACTTTCGCACAAAATACACGAATGCTGTTTCTCGCCAGTGTGCGTTTGCATGTGAATGGCCAGGTTCGATTTCACATTAAACGTTTTCTCACACACTGTACACGAATACAGTTTCTCACCAGTGTGCGTACGCATGTGAATCTTCAAATTGCTCTTCTGATTAAACGCACTCTCGCATATTTCGCACGTATATGGTTTCTCTCCGGTGTGCGTACGTATGTGATTCTTTAAATTGACATTTTGACTAAACGACTTATCGCATATGTGGCACCTGTACGGTTTTTCACCAGTGTGCGTACGTATGTGGCGCGTCAAGTCGGGCTTCGTACAGAACTTATTATCGCAAACTGTGCACGTGTACGGCTTCTCACCACTGTGCTTTCGCATGTGACTAATCAAACCGGTTTTGCGGCTGAATGAACTGCTGCATAGTTTGCACGCGTGAAATTTCTCACCAGTGTGCGTACCCATGTGATTTTTCAAATAGGACTTTTGACTGAACGCATTTGAACAGATGGTGCACGAGAATGGTTTCTCGCCGGTGTGTGTACGTATGTGGCGGGTTAAGTCTGGCTTTTTACTGAACGCCATGTCGCAACTAGGGCACGCATACGGTTTCTCTCCGGTGTGTATCCGGATGTGACCGTTTAAGCTTGCTTTTTGGGCAAATGAGCTGCCGCACACTTTGCATGTGTACGGCTTCTCACCCGTGTGTGTTCGCATGTGATTATTCAATATTAATAGTCGACCAAATAAACTGCCGCAAATCGTGCATGAATATGATTTCTCGCCAGTGTGTGTACGCATATGATTCTTCAAATATGTTTTTTCACTAAAGCAACTGTTGCATATTTCGCACGAATATGGCTTATCGTCAGTATGCGTACGAATATGACGTGTCAAATCGGTTTTTTGACTAAACGCACTTGGGCACACTGTACAAGCAAATGGCTTTTCACCAGTGTGCGTACGTATATGACGTTTTAAATCACTTTTCCGCCGAAACGCGCTTTCGCAATGTGTACACAAATGCGGTTTTACATCCGGATCTAAATACGGCCTTATTCTCTTTTTCGGGATCTTAGGCTCTTTTGGTATTTTAAGCGGAGTCACTTTCACTTTTACACATTTTTTCTTCTTAATCCGTTTTGATTTGCGACCGTTTGCTTTCGAATCAGTCGCCTCATCCGATGATTCGTAGTAATTTTTAATTTCTACATTTGCTTCTAATGGATCATCTGGTTTGATATCAATGATTTCGTTTATCGCTTTATCTGTTACGTTTGCATTTAATTGCATAGATGATTGATCATTCATTTCTACTTCAATGAACTCCAGCGGATCGACTATTGCACGCTCTAATTTTACGTCCATTTCGGATGTTATTTTTATTACAGTAATATCCATATTACTTTCATTCTTTTCAATTGTAGATGTATACTTTTTTAGTGATCTCATTTCTACTTCTATTTCTTCTGTATCAGCCATTTTGCTTACAACTCGATTTTTTTGTGTAAACAACTTGTAAAAATGCTGGCCAAGGCCACTCACATTCATTGTTGCACGTTTACATTGTTAGCTTTTATACAATTGTTTACATTTGATTTGATGGTCAAACACATCAATTTCAGAATATATACTATGCCTAAATCATTTAATAGTCTATATAGCAACTCTTAGCCGATTCATCTTACGTATTTAGTAATTATACAGAAAAATTATTTGAAATATGCACCAGAGTCGAGCTACTTAACGAACTTCAGATTACATTATTGCACTTAAACGAATTTAATGGGTCTTGGTTTACATGTCAAAAACGTTTTAAGCTTTAAATATAAAATGGGGCATAATATTGCATTTTTATTATAAATGTATTGCCTAACAAAAAATTGCAAAAATTCTCGTTTTAAATATCCTAATAAAATATTTATCAGTGTGCCAACAAAGGCTGATCAGCGGAATACGTGGTCGTAATCCTGAATGTTATTCAGTTAACTCTTTACTGTATATTTGTGAAGACCATTTTGATGTAAGTTACACACGCTGGAGGCATGCTTGCAGCCAAACTTGTTTTCCATCAACAATATAAGTAATTGTTGCAGCTCAAGAATGACATGGAAAATTATATGAGATATAAATTAGTTGGTGGTAAAAAAGTGATGAAGAAATCAGTTGTACCGCGTTTGCGGTTGAACAATCACAATGTAAACGTTGAAAGTATCGTTGATCGCGTTATAGAAGAGAACGAAAAGATTTTGCAAGGGTTAAATGTGAATATTAGGCGACAACAACGTTCGGCTACACAAGGGAAAGCGATACTAGTGGTTGCTAATCCGACAACAGTCGAAGCGCGTACGACTGCGAAACCGACAACAGTCGATGTGCGTACGGCTGCGAAACCGACAACAGCCGAATGCTGTACGGCTGCAATGGCGCCCGATACCAATAGTATTTTGCGCGATATGTTACCAGAAAATTTGCTTAGAAAAGGAACGAAACGAAAATTAAACACGTCTACATTTGACGTTGCTAATGTGTGCCGAACATGTTTATCAACTGGAGAATTAAAATCACTGTATCAGGAACAGCCGTTATGTAGTCGTTTTAATGAAATGTTGATGGTATGCACTTCAATAAAGGTAATTCTATTCTATTCTACATTTATACGTTTATATACGAGTTTTATTCAGTTTACACAATTAGCCGTACGAAGTACCGAACAAGTTAAAGTAATCGGTCGTGTATATAATAAAAAAAAAAAAAAAAATTGTAAGACTTTTAATATCTATTACATTTGTATGTATAACAAATAGTTCACCAAAACTGCTCGCAACGCATTGGTGCGTTTCACGCGTACCAAATCTTGTTATGAATTATTTTAGGTTCTAGCAACCGATGGATTACCCTTGAATATATGCACGAATTGTATCACTGAGTTAAATCGATCTTACACATTTGTTTTAAAATGTCGCCAAACAGACACCAAGTTACGGATTGCGAATAAGTACAAAAAACCTGTCTCAGACAAATGCACAAATATGCATAATAAACTTATTGTTGAATCTCAACACAGTTTAGATATGAATACAGAAAGTGGTCAAATAACGCAATCTTGTGATCCGGAATTAGTTTTGATAAAGCATTTGCCTAATTTGAACCATGAACCAACAACAAATGAAATTGCGACTGATCCGTTAGAAATCGTTGAGTTTGATTTAAATATTGTTAAAGATGAGATTGATATTAAAATTGATTCATATTTGAAAGTTAAAAAAGTGGCGACAATAAATCAAGATTGCGATGACAACCAACTGGCAAATATGCCACCGCTTATAGATATGGGACAACAACAACAAGAAGAAGAAAAAGGTTTTGTTGTTTGTAATTAGCGAAATATGATTTTTTAATGTTTGATTTGTGTATTATTTCAGAATTCCAATGCTATGTATGCCATAAACGGTTTGCATCATTCGACCGACTTGAGAAACATCATAAGGAAACGCATAAGACAAAAGTCTTTGACAAAGACAAACTACACATTTGTACAATTTGCCATAAAACATTTAAATACCATTACATATTAAAAAATCATATGCGATGTCACACAGGTCAAATAAACTCGTGCAAAATATGCCGAGCGACATTTGCGCACGAATCCGATTTGTGGCTACACAGACGCGTCCACCACAAACTATACACGTGTCGCATATGTAACGTAGTGTTCGAGCGATCAGTGAATTTAGAAAAACACATGAAATCCATCCACGATATACTCGAGTGTGCCTGCTGCCAGAAGGAATTCAATGACCAAACACTTCTAATGGACCATTTCCATAAAAATCACACGACCCTAACAACATCCTTATGCTCGATTTGCGGCGAAATATTCACCAGCGCAACAGACTTAAGTGAACACATGGTGAGTCACACCATTGAGAAAACATTCCCGTGCAAATTGTGCGACCGCTCTTTTATCGAGCAACGCTACTTGTGCAAACATATGAAAACGCACAAATCGAAGGAAATCTATTCGTGCCCCGCCTGTATTTATTGTACAGTGAAACCGGTGAATTTAGCAAAACATATGTTTGTACATAAAGGTGATACGTTCCTATCGTGCACTGTTTGTGACCGGGCATTCGTGGAGTTACCGAAGTTAACCGAACACATGCGCACGCATGCCGGCGAAGTGTACACGTGCACCATTTGCGACACGTCGTACGCCAAAAAAGACTATTTACATAAACATATGCATAAGCACACCGACAGGGATCACTTTTCGTGTCCGGTTTGCCACAAATTGTTCAATAGTCAAACAAGTATTGAGACGCACATGTCGAAACATGCACAAGAACACTCGTTTGCCTGTGTTTTTTGTAATGAGAAGTTTTACTGTATTGCCGATTTTATGCGACACATTCACAAATATCCCACGAATGTGCAATATATGTGCACCATTTGTAAAATTAGAAACAAAGAAATGTTAACGAATTATGTTCTATTTTAATCAATTATTATAATGTATATTACATTCTTAATTTATGCTATTCATACTTATCCTATAATTGTTCATCCAAGACCTTTTCCGAACTTCAACATCATTCAGTTGAGATTCCATTTTTTGTACAAAATGAACGCTAATCGCTAATGCGCTCTTGTTGAAAATGAAAATAGACTGAAATATCTGAAGTGGCCTACACTTGACTTTCTTTTACGCAGTAACTGCGTAAAAGAAAGTCAAGTGTACGCCACTCCAGATATATATATATATATATGTAAATAGTGAAAACTGCGGAAAAGAAAAACAAGTATAGGCCACTCCAGATATATACGTACTAGGTTATTGAATTCTTTATCTTGGTCTTTGTTTATTGTTAAATTGAGTAAATTAATTTTTGCTATAGTTGGTAAAACAGAATGCAATGCATTTGGGTGAAAATTTGTTCAAAATGGCGATGACAGGAGCAGTGTAAATGAAACGCCATTGTACAAAAGAATTTTTCTATTTAAATCATCTGTATTTCATCTAATATTCATTTATACGCGCATTTAAGTGTCGCTAATTATGTTTGTATTAGTGTTGAATTTTTTGTTCTAAAGATTGTGTTTCTATACTGTGATACATGTTCGAAAAGTGACAAGTGTGTGTTTTTTTTTTTTTTTTTAAATGAACGTAACTTCAAGGGAAATTGAACGTTTATTGCGGTAATGCATCGTAATTCCAGTCTAATATGTTGTACATTTGTGGCAAATTATTAATTGCCGGTTTTTCTAGATCTTGTCAACAATATGTTTTGGAAGCATAATAATACGTCGTCGCCCCAATTTGAAGCTGTGCTTCTAAAAAAGGTAATTTAAAAATAAATACATTTTAAAATGTACATATTTCATATGATTCGGATGTTTGGTTTTCAGGGCGTAACATTACAGGAACTAATGGAAGAGGATGAAATTATTCAAGAATGTAAAGCGCAAAATAAAAAATTAATTGAATTGTAAGTAAATTGAAGTGAATGATTTAATAGGTAAAATAAACGGCATTTTTTTTTTGAAGCTTATGTCAACGTAATATTTTGAAGGAGTTAGTCACATTGATAACAGACGAACCTTCGGAAGAATTAGACGAGAAAAGTCGCTTTAAATATCCGAAAATTGCGTGCGAACTACTTACCTGCGACGTACCAACATTAAACGAAAGTTTATCCCGTGATAACGAACTATTGGAGAAGTTATACTCTTTCATCGATAAGGAGCCGCCGCTGAACCCGCTGCTTGCCTCATTTTTGAGCCGGACCCTAAGTGTTTTAATCGTAAAACGAATAGATCAAGTAACTATTACATTTTTAATCGTTTTTGCATTAAAAATCATCGTACAGTATGTACAAAGTGGCTGTGTGTCTGTAACGTGCTCGGATCGAACAAAAAGTACTTGTATTTTCGCCCTGAATCCAAAAATATATATATATATATATATATATAACTCATATACTTGGATGTATGTAATTGATATTTGCCCATAGTTATATTATGTATGAATCGTTCTCTGTGCCGTTCGCTTATAGTGCATATTGTTTAAACAACCATTGTGTTTGTGGGCGTGGCTGTTTTGACCAATCGCCATGCAGGAAATATTATCATGTAGTTTTCTATTATATAAGGGAATGAATTAACTAATCAGAATACAGAAAATTATAACAGGCCACATTTGCCATTTTTATTGTGTATTGAAACGTAATGTTATTTACGTAATTTTATTGTTTATTCCACATAGCATTGGATTTCATATCAAGTAACATGTTTACAAGCGATGGGTTTCTTAAAAGATAAAGAGAATTTTATCAACTTGTTATTGAAGCATTTGGGCACTTCTGCCATCATGGATTTGACGCTCAAACTGATTACCGAAGTAGGCGATGTAGAACACCGCCAAAATTTATTAAATGTAACTTTTTATTAAAAATTTCTAAATTTTCGTGGCTAGTCTTGAATTTTCCTATGTTTTTAGTGGTTAGATAGTCAAAGGTTGATCCAATCACTGGTCGAGTTATTTGGTCCGAAAATCGATTCGGAACGGAACCATAACGCATCGCAACTGTTGTGCGACGTTTTGCGAATATCGCGCGAAGCGTTAAGCGATCAGCGTAAACGCATGGAAACGGATCCGATCCTCACACGATTAGAGGCGTGAGTTATGTTCCATAATTGGAACATCAATGATTTCTAATATATTTTTTTTAGCCCAGAAACAGCGACTTTGCTTATGGAACAAATGTTGGGTGAAGATAAAACAGATAGCAGTATTTTTGGGGGCGTTCAAGTACTACTAGCTTTATTAGGGCACAAAAATAGGTAAATCCATATTTTTAAAGTGCGCTTAATTGTCTAAAAATCCTAATTGCCCATTTTTTTTTAAATTAAAATAACTTTCGGTCAAATTCGCAATTTTTACTTAAATATGATTAAATTTTGATTTGGATTTTGTGTGCATTTAATTTACAGCCCTTTCGTAACTCGATGGCAAGTCCAAGACAGGTGGGTAATCACATATATTACCCTTCCCTTTTTTTGACAATAACGCGATTTTTCAAAAATAATGTTCATTCGTCGTTTTTTTTTTGTTATTTATTAATATATAAATCCAGATGTATGTCTGTGATGTATCCGGATTTATAAAATCGGTGAGGAGTGGAGTGCAATTTTGTATATGATATGGGTACATAGTGCCCACAAGTACACTAAATTATATGTGTGATTTATTTGTAGCTTTATTGATAACAATTTAATGTACAATAACGACAATGATGAAGCTGAGCTTGAACGTAAACATAAAGTAGCGCAAAGCACAGCTTTGGTAATATTAAATCGACTCAAAGATTTCCATCAAATTCTGCTCGATCCGCCCAAGGTAAAAACAATGCACCAGAACGCCTAATCGAATTTTAACAAATGTTTCTCTTCATTCCCATAGAAAACAACATTGAAAACTTCAATAGGTACATTAGACCCTCCCTTAGGCAATATTCGCCTACAAGTAACAAAATTGCTAGCTGCTTTAATCGCAACCGACAATTCGGAGGTTTTAACCGAAATTATAAACCTTGGGACCGTTGAAGTTTTGTTAGATTTGTTCTTTAAATATGTTTGGAACAATTTTCTGCATGCTCAAGTGCAACAATGCATTTCTTCTGCATTGGTTGCACATGTGAAACCAAAAGAGTCTGAATCTGAAGAAAACAGTGATAATCTTATGTATCCATATGTAAGTTTAAAACTTTAAATATAATTAATTTTAGCTCGCCGTACGAAGTGTCTGTAGCATTCTCGGATACAAACATATAATTCATATAATCGTCACTCGTAAGACTAAATTTGTGCCCTCTGAAGGTACCGGAGCGATTTACACCAAATGTACAACACATATTATTTAACATCCTATTTGAATCCGCTCGCAGTTTAAATCCAATCGCCCGTATACTTCCTGAGTTATAGGGCCCCAAAATTTACAACCCCCCTTAATACTGCCCATATAAAAATAATTGAATCACTTCTTGCCACTATATAATATATACTTACAAGCTGTTGTAGTTCATAAGCCACGCCTCGTAGTGCATATGTCCGTGTATAATTGTGTAACTAATGGGCGTGTCTGTATCGACCAATAGCAATGCAGGAATATTAGAAATAATAATAACGATTGTTTAATACAGGTGTTTATAATGTTTTCTTACAGCTTTTTATTAAATGCCGTTTACTTGATAGAATTTTAGACGCGTGGGGTGACAACGAACAAAAACAGTAAGTTTAAGTAATCGTTTTTAAAAGGATTTAAATTAAAAATTAGTTTTAAATTGTTTTAGAACAAAGCCTAAAGGAATAAGACAGGGTTATATGGGCCATTTAATAAATATAGCAAACGATATAGTACAGCAATGTCAAAAAAATAGTGCGTTAGATAATTTTATAAATAAAAATGTTGGAAAAGATACGTTAGAATGTTGGAATAAATTTGTTTCGACGTCACTTAATGAAACTAATATGATGCAACAAGTCGTACTGGTATATATAAATAAATAAATATATATATATATATATATATATATATATATATATATATATATATATATATTTATTGGAATTATGATCTAGGGCGGATTCCATCCAGCGTTTTTGTCGAATGAGGAAATCGATGATGCGATGTACCAAGTATGTAATAAAACCGTATCAATTTCAACTGTTTTATGTCTTTGAATTACGATTTTATACAATTTTTTTTAAATTAGAACGACTTATTTCAGATATACAATGAGTTCCAAATGCCTGAAATACCACCAGAAATTATGGAAAAAATGTCTGAATTCGAAATGCCCTATCCTGAAGATTCAATCGAGTTAGTATGTAAACAATTTGCTGTTATACGATTATTAAATTAATAATTCGATTAGATCTCAACCGGATCGATCAGCAAATAACGTAGTGGTAAATGAAGGTGATCTGGGTCGCCAAGCCGAATTATTCCGGCGAGTGTGTTCGGAATATATTAACACACTGGACGACGCGGACGACACTATTTTTATAGATTCTGCCCAAGGGGCGCGAACCGGTAAACTTCCGCCGGATGACTCCTGGGACCCTCGCGGGGGCAACAATAGCGATGAAGACGACCCCCCTCAAGTCGAACAAGCGAACATTGATCGTAAGTATTCTTTCGATTTTAAAATTTTATTCACTATAGTCATAAAAAATCGAGTGCAGGCCACTCCAGATATTTAACATATTTAATCGTAATTTAAATATGTTTACAGCGTGGTCTGCATTAGAGGCTCCACAGCTGCAACCGCCAGTGGCAGAGTCGAATGATCCGTGGAGCGCAATAAATGCGAGCGGCGTCCCGGTGGGCCAAGACGGTTGGGCCGATTTCGGTAGTTTTGCAACGGATTTTGAACAAACTAATATCGAACCAAACGATTCTACATCCGATATACTTCACTCGGCAGGTGACCAGAACAACATTACCGAAACACTACAAGCCTCCAGTCCCGTCAAACTGATTGCAGACGATCAAACGTTCGGAATAGAAGAGCTCGCGATCAGCGCTCACCAATCAGTGGAACAATGCGACAATCATGACACGGTGCCCACTTCAGATATTTCTACACCAGAAATGTAAGAGAGAAGAACACAAATTGGCATTATTTTTTTAATATGAAATATTGATTATCGTTTTGTACAATTATCCACAAATATAATTTGATAAAAATTTGAATGACGCTGTTTCTGTTTAGGGTAAGTGGGGAAATTAGTGATCCTGACGAGGATCCGACGGCTGAAGCGAAGGCTTGAGGTTTCAGCAGTCTGCACGAGTTCGTTGGCGCATATCAGTCTGAAAATATCGTTCGGTGATCGTAACCCAGCAACACCCTAAAATATCTATACATAAAATATAACAACCTATTATTATTAATGAAAGTAAAACATGAAAAAAAAAAAAAAAAAAAACCCTTTTACAGACAAAACAGTGAGTGCAAAAGTTTGTTGAGTTGTTCGCATCATTCACATTCATCGTTTTAATTCACAACATTTTCATTGTCGCCTCCAACAATTGTCCAGTTATTTTTAACAATTTCTCTGTCATCATTGAGATACAGTAAGCAATATTTTTCGAAAACTAATTGTATTTATAAACTATATATATATTATTGGATGAAATACGGCGTAACATTAACATGCTTCCATTTTCCACATTTTGAAAATATTCTTAACTGAAAAATGCCTTGTACTATTTTGTTGTCTTATTTTTTAATTAATTTTTTTCTAACAATAGATTTTGTGCATTTTTAAATTATTTTTATCAATAAAATTAATATAAATAAATAGTGCTCATCTCAGTTGAATACTTCATGCGAGGAACACATTGCGTATATAACATTTAAATACATTAGATTTCCATGATGAAAAGGTACATTTTAGCCTAGATTGTGTTTAAAACTAGACAAACCATCGAAGTAATCGTACATATTTAATTGTTCCGTACGTTTTAATAGTGACATTTTGAGTGCGATCTTTTAAGGAGATTCAATTCAGGTGAAATCTATGAACAATTGTGTATATGTTTACAATGTTTATTGTATGTTTGTTTGTGTTTATATTTTTGATAGTTTTGTTTTGCACAAGGTCTCTTGACCTTGTGATATACGCCACTATTGCAACAAATTTGACTAAATAAGAATGCAAATTTTGAAAAACTGCTGCACCTAAAATGGAGGCTCAACATTTTTAGAATGCATTAGTTACTTTATTGTGCCTGTTATAACAATCTTTAAAAATAAACTATATGTTTTTAAAAGTAAACAATTTTGTTCGTCCTTATTTACCCTTAAAATACCATTAAGAATCGTTTTTAACGTGTGTAATTATAAATAGAAGTAGTTAAGGGGCCTAAATATAAGTTCATATACGTTTTAAAACGATATATACAAGTGTGTGTTGATCAAATCCATTTTTGTATTTCGCGGGCGGATGTTTATGTTCCTACTTCCAACCAATAGAAACACTTACTTAATGAACTGATATACTACTGCTATATATTTTTAATAACCATAAGTATTCTAAAAACCAATTTAATTTAAAGTATATAGGGCGTAGATAAATATATTTATGTAAAATCAGGGTTTTAATTAATTTGTTTAATTATTTAATAAAAATATATTGGAAACACAAGATGGCGGATTAGTGTTGTAAACGAAGTGCATTTTTCACACAATTTTGCTTAAATATAATGTGAGTTTTCCAGTGATTTGGTTCCTATAACAATGTTGATTTGCTATAAATGACATGTTTCTTGTTCGTCATTAGATGAAAATTTAGTTTTGATAATTGTTGTTTGATGTAGGGCCAAAATGCGTTTGTCTGCCGAAGCCGATAAAGATAAGGACAAGGAAAAAGAGAAGGAGAAAAAAAAGGATCGAAACCGCGAAAAGAAGAAAAAGCGCGAATCGGGTTCGAGCAGCAGTGACAGCAGCCGCAGCTCGTCCAGCAGTTCATCCAGCGATTCATCCTCACACTCATCCAGTAGTTCATCATCCGGTTCCTCCTCCAGGTCATCCAGCTCATCCACATCGAGTTCTAGCAGCAGCGGAGACCGCACCAGGCCAAAACGGAGATCGCGGAGCAAGAGCGCGCAAAAGGAGAAGAAAGACAAAGATGCGAAAAAAGACGATAAAGACGGAAAGGATGTGAAGGATGATAAACGTAAACCGGCCGGGAATGCGGAGAAAAGTAAAGCGCGATCACGATCACCGTCCGATCGGCGGAAACGGCGGAAGCGCTCCCCAACACCGCGCCCCACCAAAATCCACATCGGACGGTTGACTCGGACGGTGAATAAAGAACACATCACGGAGATATTCGCCACTTACGGCGCCGTTAAGAACGTCGAGTTCCAATACGATCGGCTGCACCCGCACCTGGGCCGGGGCTTCGCGTACGTGGAATTCACAACGCCGGACGAAGCGGAGAACGCAATGAAGCATATGGATGGTGGTAATGTGTTTTTTCTTTAGGCCCTTTAGGGACGAGACATATTGTTTTTGTTTTGTTTTGTTTTAAAGGGCAAATCGATGGGCAGGAGATCACGGCCGCCCCGGTGCTGCTGCCCAAGCCGCGCCCCCCGCCTATGAGGCGCAGCCCCCTCGCGCAGCCGATGCCCATGCGCCGCCCCCCTATGTACGGCCGCCGTACGCCGCCCCGCTTCCGGCGGCGTTCGCCCCCCGGGAGGCGTCGCAGTCCCCCGATTGCGAGGCGTCGCCCCAGGTCACACTCTCGCAGCCCGCCGCCTCACCAGCGACGCGCTGGAGGTGGGGGTGGCGCCCCCAACCGAGGCAACAACAAACACAGCCGCTCCAGCTCCAGCAGTTCCAGATAGAAAGAACATTTGCTAACTTTAACAAATGTATTATTGATTGTGTTATATGTGTCGTCACTTTGACTTGGAATTGCTTTCATAAAAGTAATCCAAATATGTAATATCGCTCCAATTTATATGTATTGTAATTATTATTATTATATTTGAATAAAGTAATGATTCAACAACACAATGCGTAGGGCTAATTTAGGTAATTAAGATATGCGTTGCGAGCAATGGTTTTTAATTATTATGGCCTTTTGGTTAACAATTTGAAAACATGTTATAGATATAAATTGTCTTACAATTTTGACTTTCTTTTACGGAAGTAATAATTGTAATCATTTGCGATACGTTTACAAAATACTCAAAACATAACCACAAACAAAATTGACATATTACTATAACTGCGTTTAAAATGTTTGTAATTGTAATTATAAATCAATAAAAAATGAACCAAAGCGAAATCTTATTTGTTGAACCCTTCTATGGTGGTTCACATAAACAATTAATTGATACATTGATACAAGGTATATAGTATATTTATCGACGATCATTTATCAATGTATACAATTAATTATTGGTTTCTCGTAGAAATATCATGTAATTACAAACTAATTACGTTACCGGCGAAGAAATGGCCGTGGCGAGCACGCTGCTCCGCATTACAATTCAGCGAAATGATTCCGCATGAAAAATACACAACACTCTTTTGTAGCAGCGTATTAAGTCTAGCGGAATTGTTAGGGCTTCGCCCCGACTTGAATGCCGCTCACAAAATTATTTATTTCCATGAAAATCAATTAGTTTACCCAAAACAGGAGATTAAACAACGCGATTTCCAATATGGCTACAATCAAATTACATCATGGTACTAAATAAATAAATATTACATTCGAAATATAATTCTAATTACAATTACAATTACAGTTTGGCAGCAAACACAATTATATTTAATTCATATTACAATTACAACACATTTCTGGATAATATATCGAAATTCTTAAAACTAATGCCGGATTTCCGGCCAACAAAGATGGCGGACATCATAAAGCCAAAGTGTTGTGTTTTATATTTTCCAATTACGTTCGCAAACATTCCAGTGACAATAAAACCGGTGTCAACAGTGCTAAATATCGTATGGCCCCACCGGTGGGAATTCGACAAGGGCCCAGACGATTTTTTCGCCATTTGCTTTAAGTTACAAGATGCCGGATATCCATTTACAGTGGCCATTTTGGGTGAACAGTTTAGTGATGTTCCGGCCATCTTTAAGACTGCTAAAACGCGTTTATCTGCACAAATTGTGCATTGGGGCTACGCCTCATCGAAAGACAAGTATTACGATGTTTTAAACGCAGCGCACGTCGTCGTTTCTACCGCAAAACATGAATTTTACGGGGTTGCAATGTAAGATGATTGATGTTTTGTTTGTTTGTTTGTAACTGATTTGTGACTGGTTTTAGTTTGGAAGCAATTCATTGTGGTTGTTATCCAGTGGTGCCGAATCGATTAGTGTATCCAGAAATGTACCCCAAGGATTGTCTTTTCAACGACGTAAATCATGCAGTGTCTATTTTAAAAGGGTTCACCCCCGAATTGTGTAAAAAACGGCGCGCGAACATGAAAATTGATTTGCGGCATTATGATACCAAAACACTTATACCCAAATATAAGGCGCAATTTACAATTTATTCAATTGTAATTATTTCCACATTATCCTTTCTTTGTTCATCCTGTTTCGAATCTTCCTTCTTTGTGATACTCAACGAAAGAGGAATATTTAAATCCTTATTCGATTTATAATCCGCTAATTTATAATTTGGTGTAACGGTTATATCCGATCCTAATTTGCGGCTAATTTGCTTCATTTTCGGCGCGTTTGGCTTCCGGAAGCTTTTATCCGATTTAAAGAGGGTGTGCGGGGTGATTGACACCCCAGAATCGCCGGTTTGCAAGCCGGATATCATGGATGATGGTTGAGATTTCATGATTGTTAATTGAGACGGAATCGCGTTTGCGACATGTTTAAAATGTAATTTCGGGGGGGCATGCGCAGTTTTGGGGCTATGTGGCACTGGGGGCAGTGGAATTGATGATTTGGCGAAACTCAGTGATCGCTGGTACTGATTGAATAGTTCTACCGCTGGTGATTGTTGGATTTGTTGCGCGCCTTTTTGGCGCTCTGCTAATTTCTGTTGGAGCGTTTTCGATGGACTGGGCGGGGAAGGGTTAGGCGAACTTTTGCCCACCGCTTTTGGGGTAGAATGATGAATCGGCGTTATAGAAATGCCGGGGCGATCCTTAAACAATGATTTTGATGATTCGCCGTAATAGGCTTTATTCGCTTCTTTCGAATAGCGAATATTTGTTTCACGTTGTTTATCCTTCATTTTTTGCTTGTTTGTTGGAAGTTTGTTACTATTGTCCTTTAGTTGCTGATTTGATTGAATTGGGAAGAGATTTTGTTTACTTTTCGATTTATTGCTATCTAACATTTTGTTTTGTTTATGATATTCTTTAATAGCACTTAACGGATTATTGAGCACATTTGATGATTGCATCATTGTAGAAGCGAATGGATTAGTATTTAGCATTTGTTGTTGTTGTTGTTGCTGTTGTTGCGTAGAGTATTGCCGTATTAGTTCCTCTTGGTATTTAGACATCATGTAATTTAGTGCGATTTTCGGATCTATATTGCCGCCCATCGCGGTGGAATATAATAAGTTTTGCCATGCGAACGGATTCGATGGCGAATAGAAACTGTTGTCTTTGGCCGCTTTTGTTTTGGCAGCCATCAGATGCTTGTTTATATTCGGCGGCCGCCCGCGGGGGCGGCCAGGCAGAGATTTCGGAGATTTTCGCTGCGCCAGCTGAATATGTGCGTTTGTTGTTGTTGTTGTTGTTGTTGTTGCCGGTGACTAAAATTCAAAAAATCATTTACGAAAACAGAGAATTGTTGAGTGTATTAATTATTTTTATAAGGGCAGTGTGAAGAGGGGCTCCAAATTTTTTTAGGTAACATTGCGAGCAGTGCTTTTTAATTATTATGGCCTTTTGGTTAATAATTTGTTATATATAAAAATGTTATAGATATATAAAGTCTTACAATTTTTTGTAGACTAAATTGATAAAAAAATTTAGTGCATATTTTAAAATTGAAAATGAAACACGTACGGTTGTTGGTGTAGATTGCGGTGTCAAATATTTGGTTGTAGACGGCGATTGTTGTGCAGGCGCTGGCCGAATGATTGCTTTGCGTTGTTGACAGAATTTCACAGCGGCCTCCAACACATTCACATCCGATTGTTTATGTTGCGAAATATGTTTGTATGCATCAATTAATAATGCGGAAAAAACGGACTCCTTATGCGGCAAATGCTTCTGTACTTTTAAATAACCGCGATAAATATCCAGCAACACTTTTACATCCGATTCTGAGCCATCCGACGACTCCTGGCAAACCAATCGTTTTATAACGCCGCGCAACGATTGAATACAGATCGACAACGCCTGATCCGCGAGTTGTTGCCGTTCGGAATCTCGGATATAGATTCTGAGAGAAATTTATCTGTTGGAATAGTTTTAAACAGGTTTAAAGTAATATTACTTGTCTTGATCCGGTGTTCGTCGGAGTAAGAGGCATAGATCTAATAGAGTCTTGTGATCATCCGAATCCCGCAAGACTTGCATTAACAGTTGGACGCAGCGCGACATGTGCGCGGCAAAGCTGCCTGGCCGGTCGATTTCGGATGTTGGAATCCTCCAGACGCCCTTATACATAAAAATATAAAATAAAAAATCATGAATGTTATAAATAAATGTATAAATTACGTTAAAAAAATTCGTGTTGCGTCTTTCTGAAAATAAACCGACAACCGTACTAGAATCGGTGCATTTATATTCGGTTAACATCAACTGGCGACACTTGCTAAGATTCTTATACTGTTTATTGTTTAAATAAAAATGCGTCAGGCGATAAAGAGCCTTATAATTTTGGGGAAAACGCGAAATACATTGTTCTAAACTCAATAGACATTGATCCACCAGTTTCTTGATTTCCTCCGCCGTCATTACGCCATCTAGAAACCATTCATTATTATTTATAAATAAATAAATAAATAAATACGAGGGCTGTCCGACAAGTACTTAGCCTCACCGGCCTATGGCGCCACTGTCGCAAGAGACATAACCTAATGTGTAGTACATTATCTTAGACGGCCCTCGTATATATATATATATATATATATATGTATATACTTTCAGACTGTTGTTTGCTGTTTTCAGTTTCACTACTTTCAGAATCGCTATCGGAGCTATCGGAAGAATCATCGCTAGAGCTAGAGGAGGATGAGGATGAGTTGGAGGTGGTTGTAGCTGCAGTACTTGTAGTGCTGCCACGTCTACTTTGATTCTCTACAGGTTTCGCCTCCATTTTACATTCATCTTGATCCGTTTCTGTTTCCGATTTGTACTCCGGTTGATTAGCCATGCACTGTTTCATCATATCATCCATGATCTCCTGTGCGTTTTTCACGCGTATTTTCGGTGTTTTGGGCTCGTCATCTGAATCAATGATGACGACATCCGTTAATTGTTGTTTTTCAACTTTGTTCAAAATGTCGTTTAAAGTTTGGGCAACATCGTTGTCAATCTTGTCGTCGTCGTCCAGTCGTACTTTCTTGGGTGTAGTGTCTCCGTCCTCGTCCCCGTCAATTCGGTCTCGTTTCAGCGAAGCTTCCTGATCTGTTTTACTGGATGGTTTCGAGAATAAACCATTATCACTTTCTTTTAGGTATTTCTGGAAAACGCGTCCAACAGCTCGTATAATTGCTTTATCTTCGTGCAGCTCCAAGTACTTGAGGATTGACGCATGGATGCGGTAGTGGATCTCGAGTGCTTCGACCGATAAGTTTTGCGGATTGCTATAATTGATTTTTATCGGATATGTCGCTTTGTTTTCAAATAAGAATTTGCCAGCTTTACTGTAATGGTCCAAATAAACGGCGGGCTCTTGTTTTTTCTTCTCCGCAATTTTGCCGAGCATGTAATGGTGCAACCAACGCTCGTCGTGCTCGCCTGGTTCGTGCTCATTCGCTTGCCAACTGATATTCGCGGCAGTGAAACACTCGCTCGCCGTGTCCAGCATCGCTTCCTTTTGCGATTCCAGCGCTTCAAACTTCTCCATGCTCAACATATCAGTGTCCCCTTTCAACAAACGCGAACAAAACGAATGCGACATATACACGAAATTACCATATTCAATCCACAACATCGAATGCCCATTGCTCAACTGTAACGACTGTTTAAAGCAAATTTGGGCCGATTTCGCTTTCTCCAAAAATTCCACCTCATTCCGAAAGGATTCGCAGTGGTTTAGTTTCGTTTCTAATTGGCTGGCCATTGCTAGTGCCATATCGGCCCAAGTGTCTAAACGCGTTGGATTTATACACAAGTCTAATAAAAAGTATTTCAGGCCCTTGGATGGATCATGTAGTTTTAGATAGTAGTCACCTAGGAGGTAATAGATTGGTTTCACTTTGTATGGGAAGGGAAGGGCTTCCGGCATTAAATCGCAATTTCCTTCAACGAATTGTGTGATGTTTGGGACTAAGGTGCAAGGGTCGCGGTCGCGCGGCACTAGGGCCAAGATGCGTTGAAGGAGTTGCTCCATTTCGCTGCTGATGCTCGCGTACCGGTACGAATCGAATTCGGGCAGCGCTTTCGGCTGGTAGAACTCGTATAGTTGCTGGGCGTGGCCCCATGTGAGGGGCAGTGGGTCCACGTTGTGATCAGCGAGGTGGCGGCTCACTTTGTTCTTCTTCGAGGGATGCTGGTACAGGCAGAAGAACGCTTGCTCTAGGTGGATGTCGATCTTTTCACGGATCGCCTCGAAGATCGGAGCGTTTAACCGGTAGAGAATCACTTCCACAAGGAACAGTAACAGTTCGCCTGAGGACTCCAGACACCAACCGCGACTTAAAAATTCATTTTATTATTTATTTATCATTTCTAACCGAGTATTCGTTTCGGCTCTAATATATATATATATATATTTATATATATATACACAGTAGAACCCCAGTTAACCGAAATAAAGGGAGGAAGCCGTTTCGAATAACGTTTTTTTCGGTTAAGCCATGAACATTTAATACAGCCCATTCTGAAAGGTTTTGATGGTCAAATAAGTTCAAAACTCTCTTTGTAGACTAACTTAGCATAAGTTGTTATCTTGCAATTAGCACTGCTAATGATTCTAAAGTTATTTAAATTTCAAAGTAACTTTTGTTTAAAAAGATTTTGCGTAAAAATGTACATATAAGTTAAACAGTCGCTTGAAAAAAAAAAAAAAACCCGAGCATATTTCTGGTTCCCTAATAATATATATATATATGTATATTTATTTATTTATTTACCGGCCCAAAAACTCGTGGCCAGTGAAGAGAATCTGCACTGACGCCGGCACTTCTTGCTCCTCATCCTCTTCAGAATCGTCGGATTTTTGCGTGTGTGCTATCCGATTCTCGTCATCCGAATCATCCGAATTCTTGCAATGGCGGACGTTTCGTTTCGCTTGCACTCGATGTTCTTCCCTAAACCCACACACTTCATATAATTTTGTGATTTTACAATGTGTGTGAATTACAATGTAAATACCGTTGTAAGATGTAATGTAATAAGATCCATGGTTTCACACTTTCCAACGGCATTTTCGATTGGTTCTCCAATGTTTTTGATGTTAATTGATGACATATAATACTAGTTAAATTTTCTACTAATCGCGTCTGTGTATCTTTGATTAAATCAACTGGAAATTTTATATTTCAATTATATAATCATTTATTATAAATAGAATACTTACGGAGAATAATGCTTTCGTCTTTGATGCATGATTCCATCAAAAGCATGCATTTGCAAGCGACTAGCGACCAGCGTTTGTGCTCAAACGAATCGGGTTGCGCATGCGTTTTTAAATACATTGGCAATGCTTCGTTTAAACATATTTCGGACCATATAAAACATTCCTAAAACCATTTTTTATAAAAACTACTAATTTGATTTTATATTAAATGATATAATATACTTGTTTATCATTTATTAGCCATAACGCATGTAAAAGCATTACGAGTTGAACGGGACGATCAATTTTCGACTTAAAACGAGGTATTGACTTTAATAAGAATGTTTCCTTTAGGATCCCAATCACTTCTGGCAGCCGTTTTTGCTCAAAATATGATTCTAGTTTGCTAACATCCTGCAACCTGTACGTTATAATTAGCGCAACCAGAAATATGCTCAGGCATATTTTTTTCAAGCGACTGTTTAGCTTATAGGCCATTAATAAATCTGTTTTAGGCGAAATTACGCATTTTGGGTATATTTTACCTGTAAGTGCATATTTTTGCATATTTAGGTTGATATGGCATGTTTCTTAATATTTGCATATTTTTAGTGCATTGCAATGATACTTAGTTAAAAATAATTAATATTAACTATATACTATATATATATGCAATTACGAATTCACTGGTATTTTTTTTATAAAGAATTAGTCGGTAGGTTCTTATTTTCGAGCTTAACAGTATATTTTCATTTTATAGGGTATTTTTAAAGCGCTTAAAACTGATTTTTTAGAGCATATTTCTGGTTGCTCTAGTTTATAATTATATCAAAACATATTATTTATAATTTAAACAATTCCAATAATAACACCGTAATACTAAACATTAGAAATAATAATACACTTACATTTCAAGACTTTTTAAAAGCTTTACCGTAATTTGTAATGTGATGTGAGCATTATGCGAACAATTCGGCAACCGGAGAAAATAATCAGTTTGATCCCCAATGAAATAAATAATCTGTGAACATTTGCAAATCATTAATGATCGTTTTATTCATATTATATTTCGTTATTGACCCACTGTAACCAGTAACGTATAAGATATCGAATTTCTCGAAGTTTAATAGTATTTTGAAGATATAGATAGACAGTAAAATTGATTATAATCGCTAATACTATTGAAATAATGATATTATGGCTCTTCAAGGTCAATTAGAAACCGAATACATATGTGTAACCGGTTACTGTGATCCAAATTCGGATTATATTATCAAATGTATAAACGGTGCAAACGGATAAAGTAACTCACTGAATTCAATGACCGAATCGCTAAATCATGCCTAAGCTCCACCATATAAATGTTTGCTTTCAGCCAGTGCAGTCTTAGGTTTATTTGCGTAAAATCAGAGCCCCAATCATCTCGTTTAGTGCAAACTAAATCCAAAAAACTAAGCGATTCGCACGGCAAATGTTTCATCTCCTCCAATCTGAATTATTATTATATGATAATATTTGTTTTCCGCAACATTTTACTCACTTACGCCTGATTGTTGGTGATTGAAGATTGAACATTGTCGAAAATCAATTCACTGTACAATAGTGTGATGAGTGCATCGGTTTTTAGCGCAGCGAAATCTAAACAATCACTAAAAATGTGTGGATGATCGAAATGATTCCGGTAGATTTCATAGGCTTCGATGTAAACGGCGCGAAGACTTTGCGGCCATTCGACTTGTGAATGTTTCGATAAATCGATTACATATTTTTCAATCAACGAAATTATATCGCGTCGATCGAATGAGTGATTCCAAAATGTTTGCACGTCGTCTGTTTCGAGTTGAGTTCCAAAGTATAGCTGTTGTGCTGTTACGTCGCTATAAAATATAAACATTTATAAATTTGATATATATATATATATATATATATATTTTTAAATAGTCTCTGGATTTATAATTCAAAATAAATGAATCCGCTAGTGACTACACCCGGTCATTGTGCCTAAACGAAAAAGATTCATCTCGTTGGCTATCCTTTCGTTATTTGACAATTTCGTCAATCGAAGTCCGGAATGTATGCGCCCCATACATTCTGAATGCCTAATCGGCTAGTGACTACACCCGGTCATTGTGCCTAAACGAAAAAGGTTTGTCTCGTTGGCTATCCTTTCGTTATTTGACAATTTCGTCGATAAAAACTTCGAAATCATTCGGAATGTATGCGCTGCATACAGTCACTAGCCAATTAGGCATTCTGTGCGGATCCCGAATAGCCGCTTTGTGTATGTATTACATAAATAACAATAAAGTAATAAAAGTAAACTTCTCTAACATGTTATCTAACATCAAATCGGATGCTAGAGTTTCGGATTGACGTTCTTCATCTGCCACGAACAATTTGTAGAGATCCATTGTGTTTAGTGACGAATCATCTTGATGTAGCGAATTCAGTTGTTTGATTCGATCCGTTTTCAAACCATTCGGTCTATTGTAATCATATAAAAATGCATTATTTTATAAAAAAAAAAATAATAATAATAATAATAAAACTAACAATATGTTTGCGGGAATGATCCTCCGTAGCGCCCCTTCGATAGTGTCATCTTTATCGTTTTTGCCCATTTTCCTCGACGATTTCCGCTTGCTATGCCACGCCCACGGTTGCAAAAACGACAGTGAGTTGCGTCGACGCCGATTTGCCGTTTTTGACTTAGATTTCTCCTCAGTGTCCAATTTACTGCCAACCGGCGTTTTCGGCTCATCCGTTTTCTGCGTGTTTTCCTCTTGCGAACTACTCTTCGACGTCGGCTCCTCAGCTTCCGATTGTTTCTCAGTTTCCGTTTCGGTGTCATCGGAAACCGCCTCATCTTCTTGCCACTTCTTCTCACTTACATCCATTTGGTTGTCTTCCTTTGTTTCCGGGATTGCTTCGAATGTTGAATCAACGCACATTTTATATAATTCCGGTTCGTCCTTGTGTTCGGATTCGGTTGATATATTTTCGGATAAATGTATTCGGGATATATAGCTCTAAAATTGTGGGATTGTAGCAGTGAATGCGTTTAATTTGAATAAGCTTACATGCTTATTTTCGGTTATGAAGCGATGCATGTGTGTCAAAGAGTTGCCTAGGGCAAGCCATGTGTAATCTTTTAGTGGTTCGCTTATGTTCAAGAGCGGTAATGGTAACGTCTCGAATGTTAGCTCCAATTCCCGGATTTTCGATGCAATTTCAATCGATTCTTGTTCTAGTTGCTTGCCTTCGACTTCATCAAAGTTACTCAACAACGGAGGATCGTAAATACTAAACATGTGGTCAACATTTTATTTACTCTTATTCATTCATTAAAATAACAAGCGTTAAAGCACCAATGCGTTAGAGCCTTTAGGTAACATATGCGTTGCGAGCACTTTTTAATTATTATAGCCTTTTGGTTAACAATTTGTTATATATAAAAATGTTATAGATATAAAAAGTCGCACAATTTTTTTATTTAAATTTTTTTATAGTGAGTATACTTTTTTGGACTCAGAGCGACGAGACAAACACTTTTGATAATGACATTTTTGGATCCGAGAATGCTTTACCTTTTTTGGTACTTCGTACGGCGAGCTAAAAATACATGTTTAGGCACATGAAACTTACTGATCTGGATTAACCAGATGATAATAATCCTGGCTGGCAGGATTTATTTCGTAAATCCGTTTGCGTAAGTGTAATCCGCGGATATAATCTGGATCTAGTTGTAATCCGTGACTTATATATTGTAAACAGGCGATTGAATCGCGCATAGCGAATAATAGTGTTATTAGTTTATCTAATGTTGGCCAATGGTTTTTATTACAATCTAAACCCTGAAATATATATATATATATTATTATTTTTATAATATATATATATATATATATATAAAAAAAAAATACTTTAGATAAGGCGAAAGCGGATTGCTTAAAATGGTTCAATTCTAATGCCAATGAACCGATTTTAAACCATAGAGTTACATCGCGTTTATCTAAATGTGACGCCTAAAAAAATGAAAAAAAAAAAAAAAATTACAAAAATATGTCGATTAAAATAGAATAGAAAGAATACATTAGCGAAATGATCGAGGGCTTTTTGCTTGTTGCCCAAATGCGAGGCAATTGTGCCAATGTTAAGATAGCAAGAGTACTTTAGTGTCGACATTGTTTTGGGTAAACCCCCCCGTTGCTCCATCTCGGGTATATCCTCTTTCAATAACGAATGGAGCAACTCCTCTGCCTCCTCATATTCACCGCTAAATTGCGCTTTTAGAGCTTTGTTATATTTAGCAAGAGCATTTTCCTCCTAAACATGACATTACTCATATACATATTACTATTTATTACTATTTTAGTAACATACCTGAGCCTCTTTTCGAATGATTGGAACATCATCATCCGATATTGACTCTCGGTTTAAAGGCTTTATTTTAAACATTTTCTTTGCTAATGTAACGCTTCAATTGTGATTATTATCATTATAATGTATACATATTTTAAAGCGACGATAATTCACTTTAAAGGAAATAAAAATAAAAATAAAGAATTGTTGACAGTTGTCAAACAAACACTATGTCAGTAAAGTTATCCAAACTATTCTCCAGCCACCATTTCTGTTACCAACCTAAAAATAATAAAATCCCCTTGATTGGTTTTGGCGCAACGATTCAAACCAAAATTACTTCCCATCACTTAAAAAACAACGTAACCACAAACAGCGAAAATGTAAATAATTCGTTTGTACACAAAATCACTATTTGTAGTTACGTTGTGGTTGTTTAATTTTTAAGTGATGGCAAGTAATTTTGTTTTATTAGTAGCGCCAAAATCAATCAAGGGGATTTTGTTATCTTTAAGTTGGTAACAGAAATCGTGGCTGGAGAAAAGTATGGATAACTATACTTATATACGCGTTCTTTCAATGTGATAGAATGTTCAAGTGAATAAATAAGATGCAATATAACACACGTTTGTTTTATTTTAAATTACAAAACAGAATATAGTATAGTATTATATCATTAATGTAATAACGAACAATTTTTTTGGTGTGTGTTTTTGTCGTAATTTTTTAAAACAAACAACAATTACTTTTTTTTTTAAACATTTTTTTTTACGGTATTCTGCTAGACAAATAACTAACAATAACTACGGCAATACAAGACACAGAATTTCATATTATTGCGTTCAACAATGATTGTAATTATCACAGAAAGTTGTTAACAAAAACAGCGCAGATGAAATAAATGAACGATGTGATTGTTTGCAACAACAATAACAAAAAAAAAAAGTTCGCCGCTTAGTTTTCAAATGATAGTTTCTTATAATCATTTCATGATTGAAATGCTTTTGAAATGATAATGAATGTTTTACAGAAAGCGTATAAAATTGATTGCTTTTATTAGTGTGCTTATAAGCAATGGCTTATTATCTACTATTGCAAATGCGTTGATAAGCGAAATATAGGTTATGTTCATATATCCAAGTCCATATATATATCAAGCTTCATCTCTTAATATACAATTGGACTTATTTTTGATAATATGCATACATATATAGATTCACCTATTTGAGATTATTTACATACATACGCACATATTGATACTTAATGTTTTCATTTTTTTATTAATAAATCTAAATTCATATTTATTTAAGAGTTGTACTTGCTGTTTCATTTTACTTTTATTAATATCTAGAACGAAATATATGAGTAAAAATATAGTTTAGACATTTAGTTTATAGAAAATTCCGATTTGAGTATTAAGTGTTCTAAATCTATAATAGAATTGATTACTAAGCAGGTACAAGTACATACATACCTACATATACATATTAGGTAAAACAAATAAGTATGGTAATTGTCTAATTTATTTTCTAGTGCAAAGACAAATTTACCGATAATTTAGAAAAATCATCCAGTATTTTATCTGTTGATGGATTGTTTATTTAAATGGAGATGAATTTGAAAAATGTGTGTTTCAGTATAAAAATAATGCAAGAATTATTGTAATAAAGTGGATTCATTTTGACTAAACATAAAAAAAACCTGTTCATTTTTTATATAGGTATGTAATACTTGGGTATATATTTTAAACAACATCGTCTCGTGATATAAATTGAACACTTGTGTTTTATTAGTTTAATGAATAAAAAAAAAAAAAAACGATTCTGAATTGAATGGATTATTCAGCCCCAAGTGAAAGGGCTTGAACAATACGAGGATCCGCTTTGGAACCCTCTCGAAACTCTTCTAATGTCAGTCGGTCGTCGTGATTCTTATCCATCTGGTCAAAGATCTTATCCACTCGTTTCTGAGGTGTATTCTCGTCTTCAGCTTGTGGTTGTTGTCCCTTGATTGTTCAATACGAATTATTATTGAATTTAAATGAATTCCATACAAACTTACCACCATTTGATATATAGCATCAACAATATTGTACATCTCGTCTCTCGTTATGAAACCATCATTATCTACATCGTATAGACGGAATGCCCCTATAATAACAGATCATTATTGTTTATATATATATATATATATATATATATATATATATATATATATATATATATATATATATATATATATATATATATATATATATAGTCAGTGACTTGAATCGAATCGGAACCGGAACCGAAAACCGGTACAAAACCCATAAATTGATGATACCAGAACTGAAACTTTATTCAAGGTTAAAAACTGGAACCGAACCAGTCCGTTATTTATGTTTAAATAAGTATCGGAACCAGAATTGAAAACCGGTACAGAACCCATAAATGGATGGTACCGGAACCGGAAATGAAATTGCATTCAAGGTCAAAAATCGGAACCGAATCGGCACGTAATTTATGTTTGAAATAGGAACAGGAATCGGAACCCTTATTATGGATCTAGAAGAACCGGAACCGAAGCGATATACGATTTGGGTTCAAGTATATATATATATATATATATATATATATATATATATATAAATACATGTGATTGGACTTACAGTGTAATTTTTCGTCTAAATTTCCCCGAGACGTCACCGATAGTGCTCGAATAAATTCTTCAAATTCAATTGAACCATCCTTAGCAAGAAATAATTATAAATAAGATAATGTTTCTTCGGCAGCAGGTTTTTATATTCATGAAACTCACGTTATTTTCATCAAACACCCTGAAAACTAAGGTGGCAAATTTCGATGGGTCACCTTGAGGGAAAAATTGTTTGTAGATTTTGATGAATCCTTGCTCTGTCAGTAAACCGTTTGGGCAATCCTTTAAGAAGCCTTTGTGCCTATTTTAAAAATTATATATTATTATATTCAATGAAATAGTAAATACGCAACTTACCACTGTCTGATTTCCTTCTCAGTAACTGCAACAAACATTTACTTATCATTTAGTATATATATATATATATATATATACATATATAAATAATTATTGATTATCATTAAAATATATATGAGCTTATGTTGGAATTTGTTAGTTATTTTTAGTTGTTTGTGCTAGACTAGATTTGAATATTTTATTATTCACAAAATTGGGCTATTGAACTGACTACCGATTGGTAAACAATTCTTTGTATACAATCAATAATGTACATACATACATCAACATAAATACAGTTGTATAAATACATTTTTATGATTGAACTTATCACGTTAGGCCACCAACATAACATGTATGCAAGTCTACATCATGCAAATGCCGCGTATCGCGTATCTAGTTCGTGTTGGCCGGTAAAACATTTAATCGTAAAACAAATCTGCTGTATTATTATTATTATTATTATTATTTACTGTATAGAGTGTGTAAAGAGTTTCATTTTATTGATTGAAAATTGTAGCGCGTGTTAAATATCCGTAATAACAAACTAGTAAAATGTCCAGTCTATATGCTGTTTTAGTAACAGTGCCCTTTGGTAACCTGACCCTTACACCGAATCGATAAACCACACTTGAAATTTCAGGACCGTGATTTGTATCAATGTATGTCTATGTGTATGTGTATGTATTGCCTATGTAAGGTTATATCTAAGTATCGTGTTGCTCGCGAAAGTTCAGGAAATAAACACTAGCAGCTTTATATCGCCTGACTAATGATGTTGAAATTTAATCGGAATAAAAAAAAGCTCTGTAGGTCACAAGAATATATATATATATTATATATACTCCATGCATGTTTATGAAAACCAATAACGCGTGTTTATAACTATTCATTAAATTAAACTCTTTTGTACGAAGTTTAAACGTAATCATGAAATATTACAAACTCGACATTTTACGTGTTGAGCTCCGCTTAATTGATATTTACTATTAGATGACGTGTAGGTGTCTACAAAAATAACTATTGAAGATAAAATGATTATTTGATATAGTTTGGATGGCACGATCCCCTTTAATTATTAAACCAATTAATAAATATTGATTTGCCATTAGTTAGATTAAATCTGCTTAATAGTCGTGATAGCAAATGTTTTTAAAATATTATATTCCGTATATATATATATATAAATATATCGTAGCGATATTTATCTTCTTTTTCTTATTTCTTGCTCCTTTGTGCTTTGTTTCAAAACAATATGATGATATCATTTTTTACCGCAACAAGATGAAATCTAATATTGTATATTGGATAAGTTTTCGTTTTTCAAGTTATAAAACTTCGTTGCCAACTTTAGCAACTGCTCTCTATACTACCATTTTTTATACAAACTGCTACTAGCACTAAACAAAAGTACCAAGTACTTAAAATACCAGTAATATCATTTCTAATTACAGAGTACGTAGGTGGTACGCAGTACTCAGACTTTAGCAACTATATAGCTATAGTACCTATATTTTTTATACATTCTGAACTGCTACTAGCACTAAACAAAAGTACTAAGTACTACAATTCGGAAAAATGACAGTAATATCATTTTTAATTACAGTGTACCTAGGTGGGTACGCAGGAGTCCGACGATAAATTACCATTAAAATGCTTGCAGAAAAGTCGTTAGAATCTGACCCACTTCTGGGACAGTATTAATACGCGTTAGTATATTCTGGCCAAACATTTATTCAGTCGCAAATGAATGTTACGAGTCGTATATGTGCTATTTTCATACTATGTAGTTAAAGCCCAATTCAATATTTTCAGTCTAGCATATCGAAAAGCGAATACTTCAATCGCGCATTCTCATCTAATTACATCCGTTATTCAAGTGTACGCGCCGCCGAATGTAGAATTCTTTTAGCAATTTTAATCGCCAGTCATCTGGCAAAACTAATTCACCCCACATGATCAATATAGCTCATCGTAGGGTAAATTCTATACGGTTCGTGTGCCGGCAGCATTGGTGCATGCGTGCTTGTTATTTAATAGCTTCGTCAGCTAAAGATTACTTACATGTTATGTTGGTTGCCTATTACATCCAAATCATTTATTTTAGGAAAGATAAATAATCATAAAATGTATTTTTATTGTTATTTTGTTGCTAAAACTAAAATGTTTATATGAATTGCCGGTAGCATTGGTGCATGCGTGCTTGTTATTTAATAACTTCGTCAGCGAAAGACTAAATGTTTGTGTATTACATACATGTAATATTGGTTGCCTATTACATCCAAATTATTTTAAGAAAGCTAAATAATCATAAAATGTATTTTTATTGTTATTTTGTTGCTAAAACTAAAATGTTTATATGAATAGCCGGCAGCATTGGTGCATGCGTGCTTGTTATTTAATAGCTTCGTCAGCTAAAGATTAAATGTTAATGTATTACATTTATGTAATGTTGGTTGCCTATTACATCCAAATCATTTATTTTAGGAAAGCTAATCATAAAATGTATTTTTATTTATTTATTTATTGTTATTTTAGAAAACGACTGTTTAATTTGTTGCTAAAACTGAAATGTTTATTTGCATTGTAGAGCTTTGATGGCGCTTAGCTAGAACAAAGCTCGCAAGGCAACGCAAATTGTTGATTGTACTTGAAGTACTCACTCAAAGAGGCTACCTATCTACATGTTTGCTCATTACGGGCTGAGTGGCCCTACAAAGAGTACCTCAGCAAACGTTTTTAAAATTTTTTTTTAGTACATTCGCAAAAATAATTGTAAGAAACAAGTTGTAGTTTATTTTAAAAATTAAAAAAGTTTGGATAAACGTGTATTAAATATAATTCTAGTTGCCATTAAAGTATAGTAGTCTTTTTGAATATTTGACTTCTTACAGAATTAGACATCCTTTGGTGCAACTCTAAGGAATCTATAAAACCTGTAGGTCATTAATGAAAGTATTTGTACTATAAAAAATACCGGTTCTTCTTAGAACCACAGGATAAATTCATACTTACAGTATGTATCAGTAGTCAAACGGTTTATGGTTTCCTGCTTCAGTTTACTATTCTTTTTCCCCATAATATTACCAGAAAAATATCTATATTCTTATTAATTACTACTGACAGTTTGTGCACTCATCTTAATTACGCACTTATATATTTTAAAATGAAAAATCACACACACACACACTTTAATAATTGCGTAAGCGGCAAATAGACGTACGTTGGTGTTTTAAGGGCTGCCTACAGCTAGGGCTTTACCAAAGGTCACACTTGTACTGAAACCGAAAGATAGGGAGAGCGCCCGTTTCACTATTGCGCCTGCGCCTAGTTTCTATCCGCAGTGCGTAGTTGTATTCCCTGGACCTCCAGGATGTGATCCTGTAGGATGCTGTGTGTGCGTCTCATCTTCGGGACCAATCAAATGAGATAAAACGTCCTACCGTATTTATTATTATTATTATTGTTGTATTGGTGACGCAAACAGATCTATATTATTTATTTATTGTATAAGCATACATTTTAGCGATTAAGTTTATCTCGTTAAATCACTGGTTATAAATAACAGGCTCTTCAGTTACACTTGAGATTTCAAAGATATATATACATTATCGTACAATATTTATATATATATATATATCTTATAATTGATTTGGAAAACCCGCTAATAGAAAAAAATGAAATAATGTCACATAATATTGAATTAGTTATCGGTCTTATCTTTCAATCAAGTCTTATGAAGTAAAAATAAAAAAGGAGTCAATTTTTTTCTTTATTATTATTTGCGATGTGGCAATTTGTATTACTATTATAGTCAAAGGGTACAAATTGAAGGAAAACCGTGTAATTATTATTAAATTGCATGAAAATTCGGCATGACCTATGTTCTGTATATCATATGGGCACATGGTGCCCACGGGGCATATATATATATATATATATATATATGTTTTATTTGAAAACAATTTTTTTTTTATTCAATAGATGTTTTTATTAGACGTCATCCAATTTTCTCGTCAATTTTTAGTGCGGGAGGCAGTGGTGGATACAAGGGGGAACAATAGAGGCGTTGTCTTCCCTCAGGATGTTAGAACGCATTGAAAAAATTCGCACAGTTTTATACATTTATATAAAGAAACTAAATACATTGGAAATTAAATTATTTAAAATTATAATAAACTTATAACATAAATAGATGATTTCATGAACACACTTTTGTAGTTTAAAGTTAAACATAGGTTACTTAGCCGATTATTTGATCATCGCTTGACCACTATAGTAATTAAGTATCCTATAATTATATAATATTAATATATATATATATATATATATATATATATATATATATATATATATATATATATATATATATATAAATAAATACAAACCTGTTGTTATGTTTCGTGGATTCTGGCTTTGAAGGGCCGAACCATAATCTTAGAGCCCTTGAGCGAATACTTTGGGCCATGCCACTCGTACCAGTACATGCCGCCGTATTCGTATTGATCAGGCAATTCACCGTTTAAATAGCGGCCGTTCAAATTGCTGAGGAATTAAAATAAAAAAGTACTCAAGAGTAACGAAACTTTGTATTACTAATACATACCTGGTATCACATCCATTGTACCACCAGGCTCCTGTATGAGATTGGGCACAGTTGCCTTCGGCCCAATTGTCGTGGTCCATATCAAATGTTGAGAACTTTTGGCCCGCGTGATAAAGCAACGAATCACCTTTATACATATATATATATATATATATATATATATATATATATATATATATATATATATATATATATATATATAATAAAAGAAATAGCTTACCTGCCGACCCTTCGTAAGAGCCTAGAAAGCTGACTGGATATCCTTCCGTTTCTGTGCCAATGGCAAATGCAGAATAATGGGCATAAGCCTTTTCCAAAGAAAAGTCTTCTAGTTCGATATATAACTCATTTACCTATTTATAAATAGACATATATATATATATATATATATATATATATATATATATATATATATATATATATATATATATATATATATATATATATATATATATATATATATATATATATATATACATATATATATTAAAGACGCATATATGTATAACAAGCGCATGCGCCAATGGTTCCTGCATATATATATATATATATATATATATATGGAAAGACGTGCATTTCTATGCAATGTTAGAATTTTTAAGTGTTTCAATTATTTTTATACGGGCAGTATTATGGGGGGTTGTAAATTTTGGGGCCCTATAACTCGGGAAGTATACGGGCGGTTGGATTTAAACTGTGGGTGGATTCAAATGGGGTGTTTAATAATATGTGTACCAAATTTGGAGTTAATCGCTCCGGTACCTTCAGAGGAGTAGAGGGCACACATTTAGTCTTGCGACTAACAACATTTTTAGATTAACACATTTTCTTAATGACATTTTGTGTACCGAGAATGCTACAGACACACGAATGCTTTAGCTTCTTCGGTACTACGTACGGCAAAGCTAAAAAGACTTACATTATGATTAGTTAACGAGTGAATCTTTTCAAGGCCAAGCCAGTATTCACCGCCAATGTTGCCAAAACCGTGTTTGTAGTCTTGCCAGCCTTTATAGAATTCTAAAGTTCCTTCGGTTCGTCTTTGAATGACCTAAATTTTTGTTCACAGTTTTACTTTCAATTGAAACATATGTTAGACATGTGTACCGTCCACCCACCCCCGCCGTCACTACTATCGAGCTGGCAGTACACAAAAAATGGATTATTAGCCAATGATGGTTTAATTCTATACACTCCTGATTTATTTCCTGAGACTTCACTACAATCTTGCGGTAGAATAACGTCATTGGCAACAGGAGCCTTGCACATGAATTGCTCATTGGTTCGTTTCAGGTCCAATAGGGACCGTTGCAAATATTTCGTTGTTAATAATTGTGGTAAATATATATCTAAAACACTAATTAACTGTATATAAAATCTGCGTATATATCCGCTTAATTAAAAAAAAAAAAAACCTTGAAACATTAGCAACTATTGTCAGATTACGCCTAAGCAAAGACACATCATATTGCAAATTTTGCACCTTGCCCATTAATGACTGCGTTCCACGAACAATTTGCCCAACTTTGTTTGAAATTTCGTCATTTCCGGTTGCAATATTTGCACCTTTAAACAATGGTTTATTAATAGAAGAATGAATATATTATGGTTAAATCTCGTACTAGATGGTTGAGTCACCCGGAAATGTTCAATGGCTTGTTTTAAAAAGGCAGTGTCTGATTTTAGGGTGTCAAGGGCCGATTCCGTTTTACTACTTTGCCAATCTAACTGTTGGCTTCTTCTGCCCACTTCTTTTAATTCATTTCTGAGTGTTTCGATTCTTTCTTGGATTTGCACTTCCAATTTTGTTATTCTTTAATTCAAACATATGGTAAAGTAATATTTTTTTTTTTATTATTATTTACCCTGCGACACGTGTGGCTGTGTTACATTTTTAAATCCGATTCAAACACACGTTAATAGACTTCTGATTTTAAATGCTAATACCGCAGAGGCAACTCATTTCGACGCTTGGGGTTTGTCACACCCCATGTATCGCAGGGTTAATAAAAATACCTGTATTCAAAAGTTTCTAATCGTCGTAATTGTTGATCGTTTACAGAAGACATAACAGTCATACGGTCGTAAATCTTTTGCAATAAAACCATAACTGCATTATCAGTAATATTCTCGTTGATTGCTTCTTCAGCGTTTTCATTTTCAGGATCATGCTATGAAAATTACGTAATTTTTATTTGAATCGCAATAAATGGGATGTTATAATTTTTATTATGTCCGGAAACGCTATAATTATTTACTTACCGTTGTATTTGTTCCAATTCGAATTCGCCGTCGGGTAGGAGGGTTCGTGCCACCCCGATTTATTGGATACGATTGACTAGTCACATACAGTACTAGAAAAGTACTTATAACTAGGAACACTTTTATAATCATTGCTGATGAACACTTTAGAACACTATGATTCCTATGGAAGATCGCTAACATATTTCTTTCTAACAATTCCCCCACTTTTAACACATGTGTTGATTTTGAAGAAGGAAAAACGTAGCTAAAAGCTAATAAATATATTATTTAGTTGATTTAGCCTAAAAACTAGGCAATGTTTATTTTAATTGGGTATAAATATTGTCAACATTGAAAATATGTGTAAATAAATAAATATATAAGTGAGAAGCTTGAATTAAATTGTTTTCCACGCGTTTTTGTACTTAATTTAACGATGATACAAATTAATATCTGGAGTGGCCTGCACTCGACTTTCTCTTACGCAGTTTTCACTAGATATATATATATATATATATATATATATATATATATATATATATATATATATATATATATATATATAAAACTAACCAATACTCTACAGAAATATTCTGAAATGAATTTTTAAAAATATCTGGAGTGTCCTGCACTCGATTTTCTTTTACGCAGTTTTTGATATATATATATATATAATTAAGAGCAATGATTGTGTTTGTTAGTAAAATAGAAACAATTTATTGTAACTAACAAAGTCAAGTAACTTAGTTACTTTGACAGTTTGATGATTTGCCTGTATGCTGTGCGGAAATAATCACAATATCTTGGAAACAAAAATCAAATTCTTTTGTTTAGTGAGTCCAAATAAACATTTTTTTGAAAAGAATTCTTTCCGTGTTATATTTTAAAATTTTGATTTCCATAAGATCATTTGGTAATGCATTGCATGTGAAACCAATCAATGGACTACTCTTGAGTTGTACGAAAAATTCATGTTATTACAATGTCGGACGAGTTTTTTTATATCGAAGAGGTGGTGACACCCGAATTGACAGGCAAATATTAAACCCACGTTTAAATTCACCTAAAACACTACACATACAAATTTGACAGGTGCAAAAATCGAAAAGTGGAATCAGAATTTTATGAAACGTAGCCAAAATTACAAGGAAGAGCGGCAACGGCAGGCAAAAAAGGGCCAAGAAATACGTATACAAGGTAAGTGACTTTTAAAACAAGGGAAGAAATAAAAATATAACTGTGTGTGTTTGATTGGAAGAAATTGAGCAACATTTAAAATTGGCCGAATCAAAATGCAACACGCTGAAAGGTCAGGTGGAGCATATGCGGATGATGTACACGGAAATGAACACGGATGAAACGAAAGGCACGAGTCAGACGCAGAATCAGCAGCGAGCGCGCAAGGAGTCACCAGGACGATTTAATCGGGTATCGACGGCATCGGCCACTGTTGCTGCACACGAGGACCATGATCACCATCACAGGGAGTTAAATTCAATTAGTAACGTGTCCACTGTGCCACATCGGGACACCAACACCACCGTCATCAAATCAAGCGCTGTTAAATCGATTAATAACATTATTACTGATATCACACATTCAGTGAATCGCCTAACGAATCTGCAAGTTCACATTGGATCCTCGCATATTTTACACGGTAGCTATTATATACATACTTGTACATATTACAGTGGACTCGCGATTCTTAGCCCGCCGTACGTAGTACCGAAGAAGCTTAAGCATTCGGTCGTGTGTGTCTGTTGCATTCTCGGATCAAAAAACTTATATACTCGTAAGACCAAATTTGTGTCCTTTACTCCTCTGAAGGTACAGAGCGATTCACTCCAATATAATCTATATGCACATTTTATATCTATAACATTTTTATATATATATATATATATATAACAAATTGTTAACCAAAAGGCCAAAATAATTAAAAACCACTGTTCGCAACGCATATGTTATATACCTAAAGGCGAGCTCTACGCGTTGGTGCGTTTTACATATAGTGATTCCACTGAACTCTTCTATACAATTATAATATCATATTTTGATGTAAATGTTTCTGCTGAAATAAGATGCGGTTGGTATACAAACAGTAAAATGTTCACCGCGTATGGACTCAAACCAAAATGATACCCCTGAGAAACCCTACCAAACCCATTTAAACGACTCCGTAGTGAGTTTAAAGTCAAACCACCAAACGAAAGGGAAGAAAAAGTCTAAAGTGATATCGAGTAAGCATGTCTCGAATAAAAAGGAATCGAGCGCAAGCATCATGAAGAAAATGAAGGCGAATAGGCTGGATACTAATATTAGTAGCCTCAATAATAATAATAATTTGAGTAGTATAAAAGAAAAAAAGGGCAAAGTGACGATGGTGAGTTCGGCGACGGACGCAGGGACGAAGACTAAAGCGGCCCGTCGCACTCGCACGCAGTCGATGTCGACGCGCACGGTGAACGTGAAGCAGTCGCGCTCCAGTGACGAAGTCGCAAATGACCAGCGGCTCGTTGAACTGTACCATAACTCCGCGGTGCAAATGGCGACTGCGTCTGAGACCGAAGTAACTGGGGTGACCCGTGTCGAGGAGAATACACGCACTGTGCCGAAGGACTCCCGCCAAAAGCTGCTCATCACGCATGCGCTGATGGAACAAAATGGCGCTTGCACAATGATGAAACCAAGTCAGCATATGTACCGGAGCACCCTGCCGGCGATCCAGGAGTACGCGGACAGCAGCGCTTTGCCAGCAGTCAGTTATTCACGCAGCTACGAAGAGCCGACAATCGCTTCGAAGCTGAAGCAAGTCGCCAACAACTATTTCCGCAACGACGGTTTCCGGTGTATTCCATTCGTGGCTGCCAAATCGACGAGTCCTAGCCACAATTTAGGCGTGAACATCCAGCAAGTGTTATCGATTATTAAGGGGCGCAAGCCTATCACGGGCCTTAGCCCTACGCTGACTTATAACATCCAGCTAGCTGCTAATAAGTTAGGCTCGCGCCCCTTATCGGCACTTGTCTCTACGCTAGGCTCTCGCATGACGTCTCATCGGAACCCCTGCCCGTTGATGCGTCGCTATCCAAACTTTAACAACCTGCAGGAGATGGCCCGCGATATTCCGGAGGAGACGCTGGAAGAGATGAACTTCGACGAGGAGGCTGGCGCTTCGGGGAAGATAGACGCGGACGTCCAGGCGTCTGGAGACGTGAACACGTGGACTGTTGACCCGGCCAAGTCCAAGGATAAGTGCACGTGCCTGCCGAAGCCCGGTGTCACATTTAACGAAGTCTACCATAAGTATAATAGCAACACTAATAATGCGACTGAGTTGCCGGATAGTACGCCGACGAAGAAGTTGCGCAAACCTTGGAACCCCGCGCAACGTTACCACCACCATGGTCTACGTCATGGTAATCATTCGTTCCGCGATGCAGTGTCCAAGACCAGCCAGATCAACCGCAGAGAACGCTCGCTGAAGGAGGTGTTGAAAAATTTACACGACGAATTTGGCCGCATGAATGAGTAAAAATTCATTTTATATATATATATATATATATATATATATATATATATATATATATATATATATATATATATATATATTTCAATTTCAATTTCATTTATTAATATTTATAATGTTAGACGCTATGATGATATGAAGGAACAATTGAACAACAATGGTGGCGACCCAGAGCTGGTCCATCTGTTGGAGCAATTGGAGAAGGAGCTCCAGAACAAAGAGGATGAAATTACGATGGTGATGAACTTGTATAAGGAAGTGCTGCAGCTGAAGCAGCAAGTGAGTCAGTTGAAGAAACGTGCGAGCGCGTGCACTATTGCCAGTACGATGCAGTACCAACCGCAACAGTTGCGCCAGCGATCTTCGACGGTAAACAAAGACAGCAACGCATCCGGACATTTGGCCAATCTGTTGCGTTATGTGCAACAGTTTCAACGGTCTTTGAAGAAAACACCGCCGACGTCTACAGCACTTTAAATGCATTCAATCATATTATATAAACACATAAATATATATATATATTATCATGTTATCATATTTATTTATAATCCACTATACCTATTATGATGCGTGAAATTGTCTGATTGTAATTTTGTTTTCCTTTATTAATATGACCTTTTTTTGTGAATTCTCATTTGTTTTGGTTTTGTCTTTGTGATTTAGTTTATTAATAAATCGTATTTATTGTCTTATACTCGTAAGTGTTTAGTGGAATTTCCATTAAAATCTCCAGTTCGATAATTACCCAGAAATGTTTGTTTTATCGCATTACATATATAATGCATATAAATCGAATCAAGAACTGATACATATTTATCTGCTACTCAGTATAAAACAAATCCCATGCAGGTGTCCTCAATATGATCATATCTATGAAGTACTATGAAGTATTGGTTTTTTTTGGATTATCGCCAATTGTTGATAAGAATAAGCGGGTATAAAACGTGAGGGAAATCATGTAGGGGCATAGTAGCAAATATGAAGTTTGCGGTATTAGTTGTGTTGCTGACGGTAGCAGGAGTCTGGGCCCAAGTGTCCCGGTACGATAATTATAAAGTGTACCGGGTCGTACCGAAATCGGACCTTCAACTTTCACAACTCCGACAATTGGAAGAGAGCGGCTTAGATGTATGTAACTATTATTATATTATTTACGTATACAATATTTATTTTCATATTTGGTTTTAGTATGATTTTTGGAAGGGGGTATCGGGGAAAAATATCCCCGTTGATATTATGGTGGCTCCACATAAAATGGCGCAATTCCAAGAGATCCTAAACACTTTACAATTAGAATCAATTCCGTATATTAGCAATGTTCAACAGTAAGTTTATTTTATTTAAAATACGAAGTACCGAAGAAGCTAAAGCATTCAGTCGTGTATCTGTAGCATCCTCGGATCAAAAATTTCAATGCCAAAAAGCGTTTGTCTCGTCGCCCTGAATCCAAAAATGTATATAACTTATATACTTGGATGTTAGTCGTCCCTCGACCAAATTTGTGCTTTCTACTCCTCTGAAGGTTGTACGCGTACCAAATCTTATATTATTTATATGAATGTTTCTGGTTGTTGAGGAATAATTTCTTTGATTTGGTATATACGCGATTTGCTGTAATATATTTTTAAAAACGAACGAATGAACATTTAGATTGATTGATGAGGGCTCGTCGAAACCGAAAGCCAGCAAAGGATTTGATTGGAAAAGCTACGCGACCGGCGACGAAATCAATACCTGGTTGAAACAGTTGGCTCTAGAGCATCCCGAAACCGTAACGTTAGTCGTCGGTGGTAGATCGTACGAAGGCCGCGATATTCTTGGTGTCAAAGTATCGTTCAAAGCTGGCAATAAGGGGGTTTTCCTGGAGGCTGGAATACACGCGCGCGAATGGATTGCACCCGCTACCGTCACATACATTTTAAATCAGTTGGTGACCAGTCAAGATGCTACTGTTCGGGAGATTGCCGAAAGTTTCGACTGGTATGTCTTCCCCAGCGCAAATCCTGATGGATACGCATACACCCATTCGCATGTAAGTGATGCATTCGCGCACCTTTGGAATAACTTGAATTGAATTGAATTGAATTGCGGGATTCAATACCGATTTCGAATTCAATACCGTTCTCAATCCTCCATGATAAATGTTTTCTTTGGTTTAGGATCGATTGTGGAGGAAAACTAGGCAACCCCATGGTCTATTGTGCAAAGGGGCCGACCCTAACCGTAATTGGGGTTACCACTGGATGGGTAAACGGTTTATAAATATACAAAATATGTATAAAATTGTTTATTTTGTTGGATTTGTGATTAGATGGAGGTGCTAGCAGCATGCCTTGTGCTGAAACCTATGCCGGAAGCAAGGCGTTCTCTGAACCGTGTACGAAATCCCTATCCGAATATATCCGTACTATTGGTAATAATCTAGTTGCGTACATCGCATTCCATTCGTTTTCACAATTACTATTGATTCCATACGGACACACAAACACACATATGGATAATTACGAGGAATTGGTAATGTTACTCAGAAATAATCAAAAACAAATGGTTTCTATTCTCCTAATTTTAGATGGTTATTGGAAACAAAGCAGCGAATACTTTGGAAGAACGATACGGAACCAAATACACTGTTGGCAACATTGTAGATGTAATATGTAAGTGTTATTATTTATTTACTAGGCGAATTTTCATGTAATTTAATAATAATTACACGGTTTTCCTTCAGTGTGTATCGTTTAATAAATAACTAATCTACACATATGGTACATAGAACATGGGTCAGTTTTGACGGGTGGCGAATTTTCATGTAATTTAATAATAATTACACGGGTTTCCTTCAGTTTGTATCGTTTGACAAATAATCTACACATATTTTATATAGAACATGGGTCAGTTTTGACTAGAATTTATTATTACAATCTATTTTGTATTGTTTGTCAATGGCAATGAATCTATAGGATTATCATATTAACTCTTTAAAAATCAGGATTATTAAGTTACATATGGTTTTAATTTTTTAGTTGAATTGATTATTAAAAGATATATATATATATATATATATATATATATATATATATATATATATAATTTATTTATTTGCTTTTTATGTAATGATTATAGATATAGCGTCTGGAGGAAGTATGGATTGGGTGAAGGCAGAATTCAAAACCCCAATTACATTCACATACGAGTTACGTGATACGGGTAGACACGGATTTGTTTTGCCACCGGAACAGATTATTCCGACCGCTGAGGAGACGTTCGATTCACTTATAACCATTATGCAAGAAACAAAAATACGCGGATACTAATTTACTAATATATACATTTCATTGTCTTATACTTATTCTATAATAAATATTCATTTATAATATATGCCTTTTTATTAACTCGGTCGTGTGTCTGTAACATGCTCGGATCGAACAAAAAATTCTTGTATTTTCGCCCTGAATCCAAAAGTTGGATTGGGTCAGTGGGCACTGTGAGTATAATGTGGATGGTTTGGAATTATATACGTAAAGTCAGAAATGCATTAATTTCATATAAAATGCAGAAGAAATGTCATCAAACATTCAAGACAACATAAACCAAATTTTAAAGACTCGTCGTATATTAATACATTATTGTATAAAACAATCATTTGAATATGTTACAATAATGAATTGCTATCGCTTTTAGTAGTATTGCGCTAGCGTCATTTATCTATGTTCCGGCAACCAAAGTTACACTAGTGTACGGATTGCAGTCACTGAAAAATAAATGAAACATGTGCTGCCATCTAACTAAATTGCCGCGAAATGGCACCCAAAAAGAACGCTACCTTCGAAAAGAACAATATACATACATATAATTATATTACATGTTGATGATAATAAATAAATATTTAGATATTCGTTATTTATTATAAATTTAATAAAAACTAGGTGTTTGTGAAGCAGGCTTTTGTTCTGTCACAAATATAACCTATAAAATGAATGAATTTCTTTAATCAAAAATGATTTACAATTAATTATGCATATATGTAGATATTTTACATTGAAAACAATCCATAATGGTTCCATTATCAGTGCATTTTACACGGTTACGTGTAAATATCTCGATTTTACAAAACTGTAAATGTGTACATAACCAAGGGTAAATATGATGGTTATTGTGTTAAATGACCTATTTTGATCATATTTTGATGTATGTAGGTCGTTGCAGAACAACCAGAATAGTCTACGCAAAACTTTTCATAAAAATGAAGAAGTTAAAAAAATGCGGTCTTACGTACTTGTTCGATACTTTGAATATGTTAAAAACTATGAAAAAGTTATCGAAAAGAAGTTTCCAACCGCTATGCATTTATATCGGACGTTTAAAGTGGGCATGAAAGAATTTTACCGGGATCTTAAAACGTATATGAAAGTGATTCGAACCCTTAACTTAACCACCGATGGCCTAAAAACGCTTACGTTAACAGAAATCGAAATCTACCATAAAATGCCGTACGACATGTTAAAAGTAGCCCCCGTTCTATTGTTAAGCGCTCTGCCCCTTACCAACTATATCATATTCCCGCTCGCCTATTTTTTCCCGCGACAAATGCTATGTTCACACTTCTGGACTATACAGCAACGTACCGATTTTCAATTATATTATTTGCGAACGCGTTTACTTAGTCATCGGCCAACATTTCGTTGTGTACAAAATGAATTGGAGTCGTTAAAAACGCATGCCAAGTACGAGGAGTGGGCCGAAGTACTCGGTTTGGTGGGGAGTGGCGTGCAGCCTACCACTGAACAAATCGTCGATTGTAAACAATTATTTTCACACGCTCCATACGATATAAAACATCTAAAAGGTGCTCATGTGGTAAGTGCCGACTGCCATTTTGTATTTATAACCTATACAAAATGGCGACCATGCACATTTTTTCGTCTATGTTTTAGTTTCATTGTTTTTCATTTCAGAAATCCTTATTACGTATGCACGGTCTTCATACGTTGTTCTGGTTCCGGCGGTCCCGACTCCGGGAGCATGCGAAGCTTTTGCGGGCGATGGATCGTGCGATTTTACGCGAAAATGGGGTGCTTCATTTAAGTAACGACGCTTTAAAAAGTGCATGCTTTATACGCGGATTAAATCCGATAAATATGAAACACGAGGATTTAACCGATTGGCTGCAACAGTGGCTAACTATTTCGCAACTTGTCGACAATCATAATTTATCGTTATTATTGCATTGTCCTATTCTATTAGGTTATAATCATCCAAATAATTGGTTATTAATTTATTGATTGTTTTGTTCATTATTTATATAGTTTTGATTATTATTAAATTACGACATTTGCAATGATTCAACTATTGTCCAATTACTGTATTTATAGCTTATCTATGGAACTAGGGTCACCCGTGGGTATTTTTACACACACATACATTTCTGGGTAATTATATTAATGATTCATCAAAAACAACACACACACACACACAATATATAAAATAAAATTTATTTATAAAAAAAATAGATAAATACATAATTACAAATTTAAACAACTTACCCCATATTTAAAATGTAATCTACTCAAATGGTATGAATTGGGGTAAGGTTCCTAATTGGGGACGCTTGCTCATATCGTTATCAATGTCTAAAATAAGGGGCGACTTGGGCGCTAATTCACTTACCTGCGCCTCCAATGTGTCGGCAGGGGCACTCTTTGCTTCATTGTCCGTAATGGGTACTTCAGCGTAATACCTAATCTGTTCAATGACCTCCATTTGTCCAATTTTAGGATCAGAATCCGGTGATTCCGGGTTTAAATGTTCGTTCGATTGCGTTTTGGATACTTTTGAATTTAAATGTTCATATTTTGGAAGCTTAGAGATCAATTGGTTCGTTTTTGGGGTTGGCAAGTCCGTTTTGGGTTTGTGGGGGTAAATGCATTTACGTCGGGGGCATTTTTGGTCACGTTCGAAATTCGGGCATAAAAATTGATGTCGTTTATAACACTACAACATTTTCAAAGCGTATTAATTTTTTCTTTACTATACAAAATGATACTATTTAAAAATACCTGGGCCCCTTCTTGGCAGAATCCCTCCAAAAATTTGCGACAAATTTCAGCTTTTGGATTAATTTTTACATGCAAATAGCCACAATCACTACGTACACAACAACCTTCTAAAAAATATTTACAAGTGGGCATTTTCTCCAGTGATACTTTATGTGATAAAGCACATTTGTCCTCTAAGCATGCCCCTTGCAGGAACCTACAATATTATGAATATAGATTGCACTCTAGCCTAAAAGTACTAAAAACCAACTTTTTGCATAGAAATATTTGATTTGGATTATGTAAAAAATTACATCGGCCAGATTCCTTACGGCGGCATTTTCCAAAACGACGGTAAACGGGGCATGGTTGATTATTTTTACGTCGTAAATTCTGCTTAGTTTTCCTAAAAACAGTTTTAACACAAATAAATACGATTTTAAATAACAGTAAATGTGTTTAAACAAGATTTGGTACGTGTAAAACGCACCAATGCGTTTAGGTAAGATATGCGTTGCGAGCAGTGCGTTTTAATTATTATGGCCTTTTGGTTAACAATTTTTAGAATAGAATTTAAAAATGCATAGAGTAAACATGCACTTCCGGTTTCTTAAGTTTGAAGTTTCACAATTTAACGTGTTTGACAGTATTTGCTCTAGAGCGTTCACAGACAGACACACAGACGTCATTCCGAAAATAGTCACATTCGATTCAAGGAGGGTCAAAACGTGTATATCCGTTGTAATCTCAAGTTCGACATTTTTCATGATTACAAGATTTACTTATTACTTTGTAAAAGAAAGTAAAAACACATATTTGCTAATTGACAATTGAAAAAATAAAAAGCACAAGGTGTTGTTCTTACCTATGGGGGAACTTTTCTATAAATTTTTGCCGAAATACAAAAATGTTAAAAATCGGTTTAGAGTCAACGAAGTTAGAACATTGACGAATTTTTTTAGCGTCTTTAATACTTTTCATACATTTATGACTATAGTGAATAAAATTTTAAAATAGTGATCGATTTCGGAAAATGTGAGTAAAGTGGAAATAGTGAATGCGTGGAAGCTTTGTATATTTTTTTGGATGACATTTTTTGATCCGAAATTGCTACAGACACACGACCGATAGTTTTAGCTTCTTCGGTACTTCGTACGGCGAGCTAAAACATAATAACTTACTTTAGTGATTCTGGCGACACAGTTTTAGCTCTGATGTAAGTGTTTGATGTTTTTTGTACGTAAGTAATTCCTTTTACAGATATTCGCCGATAATTCGCACGGTTATTGATTGATTGACTGGGTACTAGTCGTAGGGTTTTTTTATCTGAGCCCAAAATATATTTTTGGCCCCTTGAACTCAATAAATAACGTTTGGCACTTTTATTACTATTATTAGGATTGGGAATAGTTTGTATTTTTTGCAGTTTATTTTTCGTTTTTTTATACAATACTCCACTTATATTCGCGAATTTCGAAGGATTTATTTTCCAAGTCCGATTTCGGAACAATTTATTCCGAACTAAATCAGAAATACCGCTTTGAATAATTTTCTTTTTAATGGTCGATTTATTGAATGAAGTTATCGATCTGCGATCGATTTTATATTTGTTGTTAAGAATAGGCGGTTTAAGCTGTGGCGATTTAGTCAACAGTGAACTTTTAACGATTTTATATTTACTATGTATAGAAACGCGTCTTTTACGATTTAAAGTTGGAGCGAAATTTGAAACTGCTATTGGAGCGTAATGAGACATAATTGGAGGAGCTGTTGGAGTTTGGGGGCACATATTTGCTGGATGGGGGATAAATGGCGGAACGACCATTTTGGGCTCCAAACGGGATACTTTTCGAGCATTATTCAATTCTGGACAGAATTGGACTAATAGTTGGGGGATTGTTGGCTCAATAGCCAAATGAGATACAAGTTGGGGGTTTAATATTTTTGGATTAAAATGGGGGGCGATTTTGGGCACTTTTGGGGCTAGTCGGGACACGGTACGGGGAATATGTGGGGAATTGGGCGCAAATTGAATCGAAATCCTAGACGGTTGTTTTGGAGCATTTTGAGTATTCACACCCGAAAAATTCGGGTTTATATGTATTTTAGTGTTTTGGTTAAAATGTGGGTTTATGTGTACACTGCGTTTAAAATTTGGGTTTATTAAAACTTTCGTGGAAGTCTGAGCCACCGGTAAAGGGGCCTCACATTTCTTAACATACTTATATTTATCGGAAGCAGCTTTGTGCTCATTAATAAAACCTAAATAAAAACATTTATATGTATTTGGAATTGAAAATGAGGTTATGTGAACTTACGCGAATAGTATGCTATTTCTTTCAATATTTGTTTTTCATCCATGATCACCGTTTGTATTTTAAGTACAAATTATTATATTATATTTATGGAAAACGTTATTACTACACCATATGTTTCAACTGTCATCATTTCACAAGGTTATATCATCAAAATCAAAACAAAACTTAACATCATCATTTAAATTTACCTTAAATTTAAACTAAAATTACGTTTCATAATTAATCGATTCATATATATATATATATATATATATATATATATATATATATATAGTAATCTATCGGGAACAATTTATTTATAAAATGAAAATTATTAATAATAGTTTTGATTAATTATTGTTACCAGTTGCTCGGAATGCTAACATTGCTTGTCATAATACAAACTAGATTATTATTTGTAATTTTCTATGTTTAATTACTTATTGCTTCGCTGTGAACAATCCTTAAGGATCACGCGTTGAGTGGACCAATTTTCGTATTTCGCGGGCTATAATAAACGGATGTGACGTGTCACTTTTTTTGTAAATGTAACTATTTATTAAGTACAATTTAATTTAAGTTAATATATAATTTGAAATTAGAGTAAAATTAGAATATAATTAAACATATAACATTTATATGATTTTCAACAAATTTACGTTTCTTAAAGTTGGTAATGGTTTCAAGTGAGTTTAGTTAAATATCCGGTGAGTGTGGCAGATCAATCTTTTCTTTTCCACCAGATATGGTAAGTAAACGTGTTTATATGTGATAAAATAGTATATAACTTGTTTTTAACTTAAAATTCCTTGAATAAAATACTCATAATGATAGTAAACAATGTTTAAATAATGTGTTACTTAAATATAAAGTAAATTTAGATAAATGTATTCGCATTTTGATGTAGCACATGGTGTTTGTTTGATATTTCTAGCCGTTTAAACGATTTGTGGAGACAGGCCGAGTGGCCCTGTTGTCTGATGGGCCAAATAAGGGCAAATTGGTCAGTATTGTGGACGTTATCGACCAAACTAGGGTGAGTTATGTGTAATTTGTTTATTTAGTGTTAAAAGTGATTGTTTATGATGAACCAATGTTTGATAGGAATTGCCGGCTGATACATAAATGAAGCCAAATTACATAAATATACTGATTTAATGAAAATTTAATGATTTTGGATAACGAATTATTTGTGAAAAGGAGAATGTTTAGGGTTGTTTTGTTGTGTATTAGGTGCTCGTTGATGGTCCAGCTGCTAGTATTCCACGGGGGGCGATGCGACTGAGTCAATTACACTTAACAAAGTTTCGAATCAAATTCCCGTATACAGCGTCGACTCGTGTGGTCCGAAAAGCGTGGTCGACTGCCAAAATCGACGAACAATGGCAGGCGAGCATGTGGTCTAAGAAATTAGAAGCTAAAAAACAGGTACATTGTTTTTTGTACATAATATATATATATATATATATATATATATATAAAAATGATGAACCTTAATGATAGGAATTGCCGACTGATACAAATCTGAAGCTACTTTTTATACTGACTTATATTCTTGAATAACAAATAATGTGTATCGCGAAAATTTCGTTGAATTTAATAAAATCGGTTGATTAGCGCGCCGCCCTCAGTGACTTCGATCGCTTCAAGCTGCGCAAGGCGCGTCAGCAACGCAATAAAATCCGATCGCAGGCGTTCTTCAAAATCCGGAAACACGCTAGCCGTGATGGCCGTTTGTTTGGCAAGAAAAACCTGGCCAAATCCAAAATAAAGCCAAGACAAAAGTCGAAAATTGCTGCCGCTGCCCCAAAGGTCGCAAAAGCAGCCGTTAAAAAATGATATGTAATTTAAATAAATGTTTAATAAAACAATTCTAAAATTTATTACGTTTTTTTCTTATAATTCATTAGGGCATACTTAGTTAAAAATAATTAATATTAATTATACTCGAACTTTTAATAAGTTATTTGAAGATGTTTTAGCAAATAGGAAAAACTATTTACGAAAAGTTTATTTTTTATATTTTCTCCTGAATCACAACCCTAAGAGATATTTATATATATATATAGATATTTATATATATATATATATATAGTATTTTTTAAATGTTTTAATTATTTGTATAAGGGCAGTATTAAGGGGGGCTCCAAATTTTGGGGCCCTATAACTCGGGCGATTGGATTTAAACTGCGAATGGATTCAAATAGGATGTTAAATAATATGTGTACCAAATTTGGTGCGAATCGCTATGGTACCTTCAGAGTAAGCACAAATTTGGTCGAGCGACGACTAACATCCAGTTAAATACATTTTTGGATTCAGGGCGAGACACACCCTTTAGTTAATAAATTTTTTTTGAACCGATAATGCTACAGACACACGACTGAATGCTTTAGCTTCTTCGGTACTTCGTACGGCGAGCTAAAAATATGATGTACCGAAAAATATGAAGTAACAAAGCGATTCTATTTTTGAGATTAAAAACAACGTATTCATTTGTTTTATTTATAATATGGACAATGAAATTGCAGAAAAAATCTGTCAAACATTATTCTATTTTATTCCTGCTGGTAAATATAGCGACATATAATTTTTGTTCATATTAACGAGCTCAGAATCTTTTAGTACCTCGATTAAAAAAAATATTTCAACGTTGGGTTGTGTTAAATGTGAAAGATAAACTGTATATTGATGAACAAATTGCAAATGTCTTCGAATGTAAAGATAAAATATTATATAAATCGTTGAAAGAGGCTTTCGTACGTTGGGATTTAGTTCAAGATACCGAAGGTTTGTTACAGGCGAAGTTACTTTAATATATGTAAATACAACGGAGCGGTTTACCCATATGCCGCTCTATATAAATCACAATTTAATTCTGAGCGTCCGTATATTGAAAATAGGTGCTCCCGGTTTTATTTTCGATGAAATTCATGGGCCCAAGTGTTCAGCCGACGTGCAAGAGGAAATCATGAGAATTTTGAACATTTTCGAAACAAATATAGATAAATTAGTGGAGCAACGCAATAATAAATATCGCATGTTTATTTTTGACAATTTTAATAAACGAACAAATTTGGAGCGTCGTAGTAGATCAATAAATGACATGTATTCCCCTAAAGTGAAAAATAAAAAGGAACGACGCAGAAAATTGAAGAAATTATACACTGATAATGGTTATTTTACAGATTAAGATATATATATATATATATTTTTTAAATAAGTTATAAATAAAAAGAAATAAAATTAACATTTATTATTAATACTTTGCGCACGAGATTTCGATTCGATCAAATTCGATTTGAACAACGACCTCATCTGAATCGGTAACGGTTATATCCGTTGTACCAATTTAAAACATAACAAAATTTAAATTTCGCGGCCGGATATAACATTCAAATTTGGCATTTTCGCCAGTATCATGTCACATCCGCCCGCGAAATGTTCCCGACATTATATTGAAGCTGTTTAAATTTGTCACTATCAGATTTCTCAAATTGTCAATAAATTAACACATAAGAGAATGTTGGCCTATATAGTATCGGTTATCGGTGCGTCCCGAATAACCCTATTTATCAAACACCAAACTATAAAGCTACATTCACAATTGATTTTTATAATCTAACCTGATTCACAATTAATTTATGTTTATAGGAATAGGTTTTATTTGTAAATAGTGTAAAATTAAATAAGCTCAATTCATATTTCATATATTGTACAACATTTGATGCTATATTAAGCTTAAATATATAAAATTGCGCAATTCAAAATGCTAACCTGAAAAATTTGACATTTGTATAACTATCGTGAATTTATTTGATTTGATAATGATTTTACTGTTGGTTTTATTGCAATGAAACCTATTTATTATGATTAATAAAACAGTGTTATTAAAAGTAAATGCACGAATGCAATTCGACGTTTTAAAATGCAAACTAAATACGATTTTATTATATTTACGGACAAATATTTGTAAATAAAAATGAACTTTAGTCTGATATCTTATCTAAATGTATTGTTAAAGTCAGTCTTATGTGAAACGTTAAACAATTTGCAAGAAAATGAATTTATCACGTCTGAAATTAATTACGTTTGATGTGACCGATACACTGTTAAAATTCCGCGTGAATTTAGGCAAACAATACAGTGAAATAGGTAAATTACACGGTGTATCATGTGATGAGAGGTTATTAGTGAAAAATTTCAAATCGAATTGGAGCCAGTTGAAAAAGGAGCACCCAAATTTCGGACGAAATTCGGGCATTTCCTGGGAGGAATGGTGGACGGTAATCGTACATCGCACTTTTAAGGACAATCATTTAGCAAGCGAGAAATTAGATGCGATCGCTGCTACACTCATTGAAATGTATAAATCAGCGGCTTGTTGGCGGGACAGTGTTGGCAGCACTGATTTGTTGCTTTACCTGACGAGCCAGAAGAAAACCTTAGGAGTTATATCGAATTTCGATACGCGATTACCGATTTTACTGGAAAACTCGAATTTATCGCATTATTTCAAATTTATCTTAACTTCGTACGAGGCAGGAATTGAGAAACCTCAATCAGGAATATTCAGGCATGCTCTAATCGCCTCCAATATTGAGCGAATTCAGCCGAATGAGTGCCTGCACATTGGGAATACCCCAATTGAGGATTATATTGGCGCCAAAAAAGCCGGATGGAACGCCATTTTGATTTCTAATCACAATCCAATAAAAAACAACGAAATCGATCCTAAACACGTTTATAATACTTTAGCCGACTTGCATAAAAAGTTCATTGATTTAAACGATTTTTAAAATAAATTATAAATTAGTGATATGCCTAAATTGTAATGTATATGTGCTACATACATACATACATATATGCTCTATATTTATCTAAAAGTCACATTTTGTAAATATATATATATATATATATATATTATTAATGTTATTATTATTCGTAAAATAAAGTTATGTATTCTATTATATTTTTCATTTTATAGGACATATTATTTATAAATTCACTACGACGCTCGAAATTTGATTTTTAGCTCGCCGTACGAAGCTAAGGTAATCGGTTGTGTGTCTGTAGCATTCTCGGGTCAAAAAATTTCATTATCCCTTCAACGGCTAGCGTTACTTATATGTAACTCGTGACAACCATTATTGATACATGTTCTGACATTTTCATATTTAAAATATCTGAAACCAGCTATCTTGTTTTTATCAATATAATCTACAGAAAATTGTGCGACTTTTTATATCTATAACATTTTTATATATAAACAAATTGTTAACCAAAAGGCCATAATAATTAAAAAGCACTGATCGCAATGTTACCTAAAGGCGAGCTCTACGCATTGGTGCGTTTTACGCGTATCAAATCTTGTTTGTATTGTAAACGGATTCTTTTTATTATATATAGTATACACTGTTAGAGGGCAGTAAATGTTTTTTATAAATAAATATTTAATTTATTTGAATAAATCTTATGCATTTACTGGTTCAATATGAATTCAATGTATTTTTAAACAATCACATACAATATAATAACAGTTACACAGACGAAATATTAAAATACAAAAGTTGCTGTATTGGACGTAATTGCATCATAAATAAAAACATTATGAACCGGTCTGTATTGATGGGTAATCAATTTGATTGCTTCCTGTGCAACACAGCCCCCTAAAAAACGAATATATATACATATATATATATATATATATATATATATATATATATATATATATATATATATATTTGCAACGTTTGGACAAAACGGTACAACAAACCTACCTAAAAACGCGGACACCGAATGTAATTCAGCGCCGCCGTATCGACACATTTCATGCACGTAATCATCCTTAGTTAGCGATTGCCACTGGCAGCCCCATTCCCCCAACAATTTCGAGATACACCCTTTCAACTTGGACACATCCGGTTCTACCTGATCATCGAATTCCCCCGGATATGTATTATACTCCGTAATAAATCTGTCTAATCCGCGCAATATTACGTAGTACATAATTAAACTATCCGGATTTTCGAGGTTATTCACTGAAAATGTTCCAATGCGACAGTTTTTATTCAGGGAACGTTGCTTAAAATAATAATAAACATACCGACATCATTAATACCGCTAATACTAGACGAATACTCGTCGGCTATGCAAGAGCCCCTTACGACGTCAATGTGGTAGGCATGCCTACAGAACAATTTCACTTCGTTCTCACTGATGCTGTCCTGTGCTTGCCCAATTTGTTGCAATAACTGCTGAGTCCGACGCTGCACTATTTCTGAATCAGTGTTCGCTTGTTTATGATAACTAAAATGGCAATTAGATTTACTTACCATTCTGTATACATACACCATTCCACCAGGGATAACACACTTACACTTTATATATAATGCTCTAAACATGCACAGTACAATAAGCGATGAAAAATAAAATGCGAGGAGATACCGTGGAGACCAGGATTGCACAATTCACTAAAACAAGCGATGGACAATGAGTGATTTAGGCTTCCACAACAATTTTGTATATAAAATAGTGAAATAGTGTACTTTTTAAACGATAAAAGTGAATATTAGTGAATAAAATATTCATTTTGTAGACGCCATTTTGTTTTTAGACTGATTTTAAGACCAGAAGATTAAACATCTGGAGTGACCTGCACTCGACTTTCTTTTACACAATTTATATTAATTATATATGTATGTATATAACCAAAACAAGCAGTCAAACTAACCAATAAAATTTTAAAATAGTCATCGATTTCGGAAAAAGTTAATGCGTGGAAGCCTTGTATAGGGATATAATGCACTAAACATTTAATACATTACAATAAGCGATGGGAAATAAAATGCGTGAGATATATCAGGATAGCACAGTTCAAATTCACTAAAATGAAAATAATACGAAAAACTTACAGTTGCTGCAACGAAATATAGCTAGATGTATCAGCGGTCATATCGGGTAGGGCTCCGCGCAGAGGCAAACTCCCCTTACCTTCATTTTGAACGAATTCCGCTAATGCCCGGACTAAAATCCAAAATGGTTTACTCTAAATACAAAAGAAATTATTATTATTATTTGTGTGCAATTTGTACGAATCGAACGAACCTCAAGTGTAATATTTACACAATTGCTATCATTTAAAACTGTTTGAACTGTGGCCGGCACAGTCGTTTCCGAAATGCATAAATTCACGGCCCTAATAGCTTCCTCAAAGTTCTCCTCGTCCTGAGGAATATCCTGATCATCCTTACGTATACCTATTTGAAAAAAGATCATTGGTGTATGCGTATGATCGTTAAATCAAGCTAAAATTTCGTATCTAGGTGTGTTTAATGCCACTAATTACGATTTCAAAGTTATAATTTCAAAAAAACAAAATGGCGGGTCCAATATGGTGGATCAAAAATCTAAAGACGTTAAATCAAGCTAAAATTTGGTATCTAGATGTACTTAATGCCACTGATTACAATTTCAAAGTTAAAATTTCAAATAAACAAAATAGCGGATCCAAAATGGTGGATAAAAAATCAATATATATATATATATATTAAATATGATTTTTCTAAAACATATACATATTTTACATACCACATGATGAGGATCTATTTTACCATTTTAAAATCGACTGTTTATAACCGATAAAGCACGCGTTTCAAATGAACTATACAGGGGAATAGCTGTTGCTCATGCGACGCCCCATTTAAAACAATGCACAGGTGCAGGTATAAGCAAATGATCTTATCCAATTCCATAATTGGAATTAGACGCAATGAATTTCAGTTTACCCAATTATTAAAAATCCCTAAATAGATACTTTTTTATTTTTTTCGACTTTTGACCAGCTTTTTGCAATTTGGCCCCACTGTTCCAGACCCACTGGTTCCTAATGTAATAGCGATTAACGAACCTTGCCGAATTAATTCTTTAAACTCTAATTTCTCTTTATAAGTTGCTGGAATTTTGCCATCGTGGTCTTCTCGCCATTTCACTAAATATTTATACAAAACAACCAAATATGGAACATGGCTATGCTCCTTTAAATCCATAGTATCCAGATTCAGTTTCTCCATATGTTCGACTAGTAATGGAAAGCCGCTATCCAGACGCAAATCTGGAGTCTATAAAATATTTCATTTATACAACTTTATAATCAAATTCAATTCATACGAACCTCATTGTCTGGCCGAGACTCAATGATTGTATGCTCCTTTAATTGAATCCGGAGGTAACCTAAAAATCCAATACTCCGGCAAAGAAGCAACGGAATATCTAACTCCCATAATTTACAAGAAAGCGCCACCAGAAATCTATAAAAATAATTATTAAAGTTCAGTACGAAGTGAAATTACCCCATTATTTTAAATTACTTCTCCGGTAGAGAAGTCGCAATGACTAGAGTAAACGAATTAAAAAAATCCGGATTATGGTTCAACAGATTCTCAGGAGATTCATCAATGTAATCGCCTCGAACATCCGAATTCAACTCCAACAAAACCCTAGTAGCCACCTGAGCCCTAGACGATCCCAAACTGTCGTTTTCAAGAAAAAAACTACATAACCACAATTTAATATATTAATAATCACTAATCCATCGAAGCACATTACTTTGATCCGATATCCTCATCGGTAACCGTTTTTCCGTCGATAATTGTAAACGCACCGATTCCTGGTAGCACCAGCGATTTTAGGATTTCGGTACCTAACGCTGTCGCATTTATTAAACATACCTTCGCTGATTCCAGCGATCTTTGCCCGTGGTCACCCCATAATCTACACACATTCCATGAATCATTTGAATTATTTTAAATGTACAAAACTAACCTCAATTGCCGGTCATATTTCTTTGATTTCTCGGTCTGTTCTGGAGATTTAGGAGCCGGAGAAGACATAATTACTTATTTTATTAATTATTTAACACTCTTATAGACTATTTGTAAAAACACCAACAGCTTTGACAATTTAATTCAATATAGAACCTCATTGCATATATGTAGAATGTGTTGCCTGAACACAGGGGTAGATTTATTTATTTAAAAAAAAAAAAACAAAACAAAAATGTAAATTTACACTATCTGCCCTAAATTTCAAAAGAATTTTGCCCCCTTTGTGAATTTAGGCCCGGTTGATGTGAATATAATTGTCAGCCCCAACGCCCAAATCGCTTTTTAGAATAAATGATCAAATTGTGTATTTGAATAAACAAAATATAAAAAACAAAATCGCATTCTTTTCTTTACCTTGGACACGAAATACAGTAAATAATATGTTAGTTTTTCAAAAGTATACTAAAAATCTCGCGTTAATTTGCTTAAAATTTTGAAAATTTGTGTTTTTTATTGGAAAAAATAATGACGTTACGTTTTATTGCCACAGAATTATTTCGAAGATCGTCTTGCTCTTTCAAATTACAATGTATGTCCATGGGGGGTTCGCCAACGGAACAAATCAGTCGCCAGGGCCTTTTTATTAAACGTATACTATTCTGTAATCGTGTAAATGTTAGCTGTATAAAGGGACGATGGAATTCCGGTACAATTGGATGCGGCGACGACCGACGCTCCGGTTTGGTCATCGGGGTATATGAAGTGCCCGAAGACAAAATGCATCCAGGCAAATTGACGCCCACCGGTGAAAAATACGACCGACTAGTCAAAGGAAAAATCATGCATGTGCTGAAAATGTTGAAGCCGCCACCACCGAAGGGGAAAGTCAGAGTTTTCTACGACCTAGAGCCTGAATTTGTTGCTGTGGCCGTTGTGGGTTTGGGACGCGAATGCTTGGGCTACGACAGCTTCGAGCAAATGGACGAAGGCAAAGAAGCCATTCGGATTGCAGCTGCTGCCGGCTCTAGGGCTTTGCAGACTCTACCACTCCACAAGCTATGCATTGAGAGTTTCGGACATGCTGAGTCAGCCGCCGAAGGTGCAGCCCTAGGCGTCTGGCTATACCAGGAGAAGAAAGCTAAAGAGCATCAACTCCGTATACCAGCATTGGAACTCTTCGACGACTGTGACTGGACTGGTTGGCAAATCGGTCTCCAAAAGGCAGCAGCCCAAAATTTAGCGCGCCAGCTCATGGACACTCCGGCCAACGCCATGACTCCCACTTCCTTTGCGCAGAACGCTGTCGAAGTGCTCTGCAAATCGGGTGTGAACGTAGAAGTCAAGGTACGCGGCTGGGCTGAAACCCAGAGGATGAATGCTTTCCTCGCCGTCTCCAAAGGTAGCTGTGAGCCCCCAATCTTTCTAGAGCTTAGTTATTACGGGGCGCCACGGGACGAACGTCCCATTGTATTAATCGGCAAAGGGATCACCTACAACTCGGGTGGACTCTGTTTGAAATCTTGCTCTAGACAAACGTATATGCGAGGTGATATGGGGGGTGCCGCTTGCATTGTCGCTGCGTGCAGAGCGGTTGCAGGCCTCCAACTGCCACTAAACATACGGGGGCTGATTCCCCTGTGCGAGAATATGCCTGGTTGCGCTGCGATGCGAGAAGGGGACACGGTTACGGCGATGAACGGGAAATCGATTAAGATTCAAACAACGGACGCGGCTGGACGACTAGTATTGGCGGACGCGCTGGTTTATGCGCAGAGTTTCTGGCCTAGATTCATCGTGGACATTGGCACCATGACTGTAGACATGTGGAGAGCGTTGGGGCCGTCCGCTTGCGGCGTCTTCACCAACTCGGAAGCGTTATGGGAGTATATGTTGGCCGCTTCTATGCACACGGGAGATCGTGTGTGGAGATTCCCACTGTGGGATCACTTCAACACACTGCTCACGAATAATACATCCGTCGATGTGAAAACGCATGGAGAAGGCCCCAAATACGGTATTGGTGGTGGCTGCCGTTGCGCAGCATTCTTGAATGAGTTTGTTCCGTGTGGTGATTGGATCCATATTGATATGTATGGGGTGATGCACTCGTCCGGCCGAGAATATCCGTATTTGCGTCGCGGCATGTCTGGACGCCCCACGCGTACTCTAGTTGAGTTCTTATCGCAGCTGGTTTGCCACAAAGAATAATCTTCAATATGAATAATATATGTTTATTTAAATCTGTATATCAAAGTGTGGGGGGACGGTCTACGAATAATAATTGCAACAAATTGTTGGTGTCTTTGCACAAAAAATATTTTTATTTAAATCAGTTTAAATCTTTGTCAAAATAACAATATCAATTGTATTTGAAAATGCAAATAAATTTCAGTTATCTGTATTACGCATTTCTTTTCTTTCGCCACCTAAAAATTGAGCTATTCCTGTTTGGTTGCTACATTATCTATATAAGACATCTACTTAAACAAAACACCTTATTTAATTCTGTAAACATGATTTCAAAGATAATGTGTTGCTAGCTCAGCCTAAATCGACAATTAGCCACGGTTATCATAGCACCTCTAGAGAACGGCACCATTTAGAAGCTATGCTCATTAGCCATGGTAATCATACCATGAAAACGCTCAATAGATTCACCTAAAAATACTGCAGACAAGAAGCTACTTTTTGTATTCAGATATGTTTGATATTTCTAGAATGTATCGCATTTTTAATATTGAATAATTAAGGCAATATTAATACTGCGTAATATTGAACAATTTAAGCGCAATATTTCTATATATATATATATATTTATACAACATGAAGGGCATGTTTCTTTTTCCGCTTAAAAACTGCGATACATTGGCGAAATAGCTGCGCACAGCTGATTGCAGAACTGCGCGGATTAAAAAACCGCAATTTTTGTACAATACAATATTTTCATACGTTATTAAACCTAACCTCAATCACCTGTCAAATTACAATTTTCGCGCGAATAAATACGTCTGCTAAAATGCAGTAAAGGGCGGTATCACATTACGAGGATATCGATAGTTTGACACCGATAAGCCAAGGAATACGAACATGTTTCATATTTAAACGCCTATTATTTGCTCCCTATCACATTAGAAATGACATCGGAAAATTGAAAAAACATCGCAAAATCGATGTCAAACTATCGATATCCTCGTAATGTGATACCGCCTTTAATAAAAAAACAGTTATCTGCAATGCAACCAAAAGATGCAATAATAAAAAAACGCCTTTCTGCGCAGATATACTGAATAAAGAAACATGCCCGAATAATGTATGTATAATTGACAGTTATCTAAATGAAAAATAAAATGGATGACATTTCTTCAATTTAATTCATTAAATAGTATAAAATTATAAAATAATTGATATAATACTGATAATATATTGGCACTACTGACTAAACGGCATGGTTAATATATTGACTGCTGTATGCATAGATTTTACACACACACACAAGTGGAACACTTTAATTATTTTCTAAATCTCATATTATGCCCTGAATTAGAACAAGAAATCCAGATCCCCCTTAACAATCTATATTTGTCAAATATTCACAAAAATGCATGCATGAAGAAATATTTGTTTTATTCCATTTAAAATTCATGTTGCTTAGCTTAACACACACACACAAATTTCTCAAATGAGGTATTCTATAGGATGTTCTTAGAATCTAACAAAATGAGTCTAGTTTTAAAGAGCTGTCGTGGAAGTTCGCGAAGGATTATTCCGAGAGGTGCTAGTCACTTGATCGTGGTCGCGACTAGCATGCAGCTATAGTTATGTCTGTGACTGTGCCAGCGAAATACTGGTTGATTCAGTGATAACATGCGTGGAATTCACCTTAACATCGAGCGAATTGTACAAGGGATACTCGCAGCACATGATAAACTTCAGGAACAATGGTACTTCAGAGTAAATGGCAGGCGGAATTGGTATTAATGGCGATGTAGACGTTTTGTACAAACGGTAATCGGAATCACTGTAAAACAATCAAATAACATCAGTTATTAACAGTTATTATTATATATCGGCCATTTCCACATTCTTTAGATTCAAATCATGTAACAAAATTGTATAATATGCCGCCGCAATACAGCTTAGCAATAGACTAAAAAGTGCCACGTCATATCCGTTTATGTCCCGCGCGAAATGCGAAAATTGGACCGCGTTATTCTTATTGGACCACTACTTTAGATCGAAATGGACTACAAAAGTGATGACACGTAATTGGCGGCAAAATTCAGTCGCGGTCGAGGCTATTTTCGTTTCGTATAGGATTTAACATAGAGGTGAAGTTTGCAAATTATGTCAATAATCATAATTTTAAAATAGTCATCGATTTCGGAAATAGTGAATGCGTGGAAGCCCTAAACCCAGGATGCGTGGACATGGTTACTTTTTTCGTCTATTGTGGTTGCATTTTAAGTTGAAATATTTAAAATCAAGAATTGTATAAGATGGGGTCAAAATGGCTCCTCCTTTAACTCTATTGATGACAAACTGTGTTCGGTAAATTCTTAAATGAATATAATAATAATACTTACTCTCGATATCGTTCATCGGAAGACTTTTCTAGAAGAGGCATACCAGATAGGAACAATATAATAAGCGTTGTAAAAATCGGAGATAGAATTGCGATCCATTCAAATCCATCCAGAACGTTTAGAGAAATAATAAAAATGCCCCACCACAATAAAATCTCGCCAAAATAATTTGGATGCCTCGACAGTCGCCACAACCCTTTAGCACAATACAATATAGCAGTTAAATGGTCCACAAGTGCAATTCGTGTTATATTACCGTCATTGCACCATTTGCCCTCATTGATCGGATCGGAGCGAAACGCGAATTTCTGCAAATCCGCGTATGTCTCCGCGAGTAATCCGACTACAAACATTCCGGTGCCCGTGGAGTCTAGCCGGGTCATTGTACTGGGCGCCTTCGGGATTGAATGTTTGGCAGAGTTAATTATGATCACTGGCAAACTTACAACAAAAACCCAGACTGCCTATAAAATAAAATAGACACACATTCGGATTATCAGAATAACAACACAGAACAACAAGAAAACGCACTTGAAATGTCCAAAATACCGCAAAACGAATCACGTTGCTCCGTTTATCATCGAACCGCTTATCTCGGCCAATTTTTAGGATTCGGTATAATAAATAGCCGGATAATCGAGCGCCCCACAGACACACGAAAACTGTTACCATCAACTGTCGACTATCATAAGTACGCTGCGGCCCAAATTACCCCAATATCATAATATAAATAATTTTAAACACTCAGGTATGAATTGTGATTATATTTATATATATATATATATATATATATACATATATATATATATAAATATATATATATATATATATATATATACATATATATATATATATATATATATATATATATATATATATATATATTGTATCTATGGTTACTACATTTACCTAAAAACAAGATTTGGTACGCGTAAAACGCACCAGTGCGTTGAGCTCGCCTTTAGGTAACATTGCGACCAGTGCTTTTAAATTATTATGGCCTTTTGGTTAACAATTTGTTATATATAACAAGATTTGGTACGCGAAAACGCACCAACGCTTAGAACTCGCTTTTAGGTAAGATATTCGTTGCGACCAGTGCTTTTTAATTATAATGGCCTTTTGGTTAACAATTACAAAAATTGCTATAGATATGTCGTACAATTATATTGATAAAAATAATTTAGTGCATATTTTAAAATTCAAAATTATAATAATTAATAATTTATTTCGGGCTTTGTGTTAACAATATGAAAAAATCTTGTAGACTTATAGATTCTGTATATTATATGGGCACATGGTGCCCATGGGTTCAGCTAGTTCTGTATTATTAATAACAAAGAGTGAATAAATAATTTTATTGCATACCTTGCCAACTTGGCCCAAGGAAAACGTCATTAGAGCTAAGATAATAAAATTGGTGCCCCCCGCAAAATCCGTGAGTTTATCCATTTGAAATGATGCAGCGATTATGAAGAAAATCACTTGCATACAAACGGTGACTAGGGCGCTAATGGCCAAATTATTTTCGTCCCAAATTTGGATAGGCATCTCGTTTGGGACAAAATTTGTGTCCGAAAATGTCCTAAATGTTATAAGGATTTGGAATTTTACGACACATATACAATAATGATTGTAAACTGATAAAAACAATTTTGGGTACAAATAGATAAAAAATTAAATTATTCCATAAACCATAAAAACAAATAAATATAAGATATGAACTGGTACATAAGTCAACAACTTCCCAAAATCAATATGAGAACTGATAAGCCGTAAATAATTATTAAAATAAATATAATACCATAATGAAAACAAAATACGTACAAAAATAACGCCCCGAAACACAAGATATCTTGGTATTTATCTAATAAAAACGTACTTACAAATCATTATATCATAATATTAATGTCAAATAAACTTAATTAGTCTTTTTAGTCCTATTTGCCGCTTAAACTACCACATTTTTCAATATATATCCGTAACAAACTAAATTATATTACAATGTCAAAACTGTCATCATACAAGGTCAAGCATAACCAAGACCCGTTGTATCTTTTGACTAAATATGTCTTTATTCATAATATTATTACAATGGACTACAAAAGTGATGACGCGTAATTGGCGGCAAAATTCAGATGCGGCCAAGGCCAGTTTCGTTTCTTATGGGATTTAACATAGAGGTGAAGTTTGCATGTTTGTACCGTTCTTACTGTAAAGCTGGTGGGTATGAGTTATTTTTTTAAATATAGGCTCAAGCTTCAACTATAGATTCATGTATTTAAAACTAATTAGTTTGTAATTAAAGAATAGCGACATTATGGGAAAATATCATTTAGTGTTGCTGAAAAGTGCTTGCATATTTGCGATAGATCGCACGCGTGAATTTTTTTGCCGAAAATTTGGCAAGGGGGTATTGTACATCTAATAATTTATGAAATAATGTTTTGTTAATTGTTATTTATTGACAGAAAAACTTTACAGTGGCATTCAGAAATAGCGACACATATTTCGCAATTGCACAACACAATTTTCGAAATAAATGTCTACTGTTAAATAAATTTAATATCGTACCGATGTTTGTATAACCGCCAAGGATGGTTGCTGCAAATCGGTCTATATTTCGTGTAGTTTATTCTTTAAGCATAGTATTAAATCTAATCGCAAATAACTTGATTCGAATACTTAGAACGTTTGGATTGATCATATCTGAAACTTTGCAACGAAAAATATAGGTATTAAATGTGGATATAAATAAATTTTGTTTACTTCTTACATCATACGTAAATACAAGTTCGAACAATACCTTTTTATTTCAACGCTTGTGACGATGCATTATAATTATATTAGTAACATCCGTTCATTAATTAGGATATTATAAGCAGTGAGTACAGACAGGTCTTCGTTAAATCTTTATTTCAAAACATGTATGTATAAACATTTCTAGTTTATCTTTCCGTGCAATACAATAGGTCGTCGTGTATATATCTAGTTTAGTGATTTTTATTATATTTATTATTATTTGAGAAATTTTGCAACAAAAAAGAAAGTAAAATCAAAATTAAATGTGTTATTTTAGCAGAACCAAATTGACACGGACAAATTGTTAAAAGTTTAAATATAATAATAAATAAACTAATCAAACATTATTAATTAAAGAAAATGCCTTTATCATTCAAGGACATTCTACAACTCGTAATCTAATTCAGTCTATATTTCGTTTATTTGTTAGATACAACACAACAAAATATAAATATACAAATATTCAGAAGTTCCGGCTGCTGTAAGAAGAGAATGCCTATGAGGAAGTCTGCTTTGGTAAGTGTTAATCATTATTATTTCAATCCTTTAAATAGATAATTCAAATTTAAATTGAAATTGTTTTCTACCAGTTTGTGAACAGCTAGCATGCACACTTATTCCACAACAATATTCAAAATATACAACTGTACTAAATGTCTACTTTACCTTGTTACAGACTCACTCAACGGATGTTTCAACGGTGGACAAGGCAGTTTCTCCGGGTACTCCGGTTCCCCTGCTGCCTAGCTATACAACACGCTGGTGACAGAGTAGGTTCCTCCATGTCATCTCCGGTCAGCGCGGTCTTCCAAGACAACTAACACCGAGGGACAAAATGGCAACATCGCCCACCAACACTGACACCATACAACACGCTGAAGAGGGAACATTCCCGATAACAAACAAGACGCCTCATCCGAAATGAAATGAAAATGGGGTAAGTGATTTTTTATTAGCCCCACGTGCCATCTTTATATTTCCCACCTGATTTCTATATTTCTATATTTATTTATTTATGTATGTACCGTACGCTATTTTGACCATTCGGTGGTGTTACGCGAATGTTTATTTTCAAATGCAATAGTAAATTGCCAAAGTCGGTGATTAATCAGTGAAAAGTCGGTGAAAAGGCAGTGAATAGTCAGTGAGAAAAGTCAGTGAAAAGTCAGTGTAGAGTCAGTGAATAGTTAGTGTAGAGTCAGTGTTATAAAAATAATGAAACGATCGTTTAAAATATGTGAAGTGAGTGTTTTAAATTCATAATTCGCGGGACTCTTTAAAAAGTGAATTATCGCCAGTCAAAAAGGACAACTAGAACTTCGGCTGTGGTGTACCCAACCAGCTCAATGTTGCCAAGTTGTCTAGAAGTCTGCCAAAAAAATGTTTAAGTAAAATTGCATACATTTATGCCAATATTGTTTGAGTATTTTTTGGGCAGATTCTTGTGACTTGGGCACACATTGCCCTGGTTGGTATAGGAGAGGAACAAATTTGGATTTAAGCGGTGAGTCGTTTTTCAATCCTAATATCAGCGAACGAAAATCAAAATCGACTGCAATTCTAATTCTAATCATTTTTGTTGTTATAACAAAAGAATTGACAGTCGCGGGTGTTACTTAAGTAAGTTCTTTTCAAGTAAGTCTTTCTGAAGTTGCATGACTTAAGAACGACTTACGCCTTCCACAGCTGGGAAATATAAAGCATAATCACTTATTTTACCCTTTTGCCTTATTCTTTAAACATAAGAGTTCAAATATTTAAGGGAATAAGCGATTTTGAAAAATGGCACGACTCCTCCCCCCCCATTATATATTCGTACATCCTAACTTCAACATAACTTCGCGCATCATAAAATATTGCAAATTAATTATTTTATTATTAACAACGCTTCGCAGAGGACAACGGACACCTGGGGGCCATGTTTGTGTTGCCCATAATAAAATAGGTTGTAATAGAAATGAAAGTAGGTAGGTTAGGTTAGGTTAGGTTAGGGAATGGGCAAACAAGCATAAACGCCACCTGGGTGCAACAACAACAACAACATCATCAACAGGCCCCTCTGCTACAAGTAGGGGCGCCTGCAACACAACACCTCATCCTAACTGGCCCCGGGGCTAACGTAAAATGGATTAAATAAGTGTTGGACTGAGTCGTTTGTATATCTCAGATCCTGTATATATTTTTTGTGGGAGGGAAATGAATGATGATCACGGGTGTATTGGGGTGGTCGGCTCGCGAATTTTGATTGTTATTTCATTGTTATTTAATTTAAAGTTAAGCTGACATTATTCAGCGTTTTTAATCAACAAGTTGGCTAATTCAAGTATACTTATGGCTTGTGCGCTCCCATCGCCTCGACCGGCATTACGGGTGTCGGGGTACTTAGTATGCACCCTCAGTTTGGGCTTTGCGTTCTGGGCCCTGCCGTCTATCGTAGCTTCCATTTGTTCGGCTGTTTAATCGTGAGTATTTGCGAGTCCGTTTGGCAAATGACTCAGCGGTATCAGTTGGGCTCTTGGTTGGATATACCGGTAGACGGCCAGGGTAAGGGGCTGGAAGTTCCAGGCTGCGGTGTAGAAACGTACAAAGCTAGTGATGGGCTGGTGTTATATAGCTGGAGAGTTATTACATACCAATTTTGCCATATTTTCTTTTTTTGGTCCAAATGAGATTACTAACAATGTTTAGTATTGGCGCGTTTTGTCAAATTGACCAATCGCATCTCCTAAGAAGCCTATCTGTCTCAACGTGTCTGATATACCTAGTAAGCTCCGTTAGGGGCACAAAAGTTTGATGGTTGTTGTTGGCAGTAGGTGCGCTCGGTGTCAGGGACGGCCCCGTGCCTATCCGCTGTACGGCCAGAGTGCAGTGGAGAAGCAAGGTGTTACCGAACTTGGCATCGAGACCGGGTGGGTGCGTTGGTTGATTGACCCTGCCGTGGGGTCGTAGCGTCACGATGGGTCCACCCGAGGACGGAGGTGGACCCCTGATAACTGTACTTATTTACATGTCACTAAAGTTAGTAAGGATGTCCCAGTTCTGGTTGCTGGGCATCCGCTCTTTTAAAGTTTTCGCAGTTTGCATTGCATATATGCAATTAATATATTGTATAGAAATAACATATATATATATGTAGATATACATATTTATTTACGTGTGTCAAACCGAACGACACAAATGTTTAAAACGTAGGGTAAAACAAGCATTATTGCTATCACTTCACATATAATATATAAATAGGATTATTCGCTAGCTATCTCCAAATTAAATTAGGAATATAGGTCGCCCTTTGCAGCCAAATCTTCAGTAGTTTTAAAATATGCAGTGCATTAAATTTAATTAACTTTGACATGGTGACGGGACTTACACATTTCTACAATAATACAAATGTATCAGTGAGGGGTGACCGATATCTTGATCCTCCCTTACTCTATAAGAACACTGTTTTTTCTCGCCATAGTTTATAAATTCACCTTAAACCGCACCCATCAAGGACTTGAAAATCAAATTTCACGTATTGTTTGACAATATACAGATTCTAGGGTTAGTAAAAAATAAATGAAATCCAATAAATACATATTATACACCAAAAAATCACAAATTTTCTCTAGATTCCAAAACTATAGCTTTTACATAGTTTTAAATGTACGATAAGATCACAAACACTCTCTTTACGCTTCCATAAATACATTACCAGGGATTCATTTAGGGACATTTGCTATGTAGTCATATCTTCCTTAATCGGTTTCAAATCGGTAATATTATTAGCTAGGACGGTTTTTCTTCCAATTTAACTCTTAGTACAATGGTTTTTTCGCCCAAAAAATCATTATTTAGGCATGTGAAAAAAGAGAATTTCCTGTAGTTACTCTCTGTTTAATTTAGTTAAATTGTAAAAGTGCGCTCTTATAATATGTATGCGTGAGTGTTCCTAGAATATTAAATTATGTTATATAATGTAATTAAACAAAGTATATATCAATAAAATAATGTTGTATTAATGGTTATTTTCTTAAAATATTGAGAACTATTTCAATGACAGTATATTAAATAAAAATGATACAAAAAGATCATTGTTTATTGGTGCTGCCATCTTACGATGACAGCGCGAACTAGTAGTAGTAGCATAGGCTGTCGCATTATATTTTCTCTATGGGGTACATTTGTAAATAGAATCTCTGTTTCCACATGGACATTTGTTTTGTTAATTATGTTATATAATGTAAATAAACAAACTATATATCAATTAAATAATGTTGTTTTAATGGTTGTTTACTTAAAATATTGAGAACTATTTCAATGACAGTATATTAAATAAAAATGATACAAAAAGATCATTGTTTATTGGTGCTGCCATCTTACGATGACAGCGCGATGTCGCATTATATTTTCTCTATGGGGTACATTTGTAAATAGAATCTCTGTTTCCACATGCACATTTGTTTTGTTAATTATGTTATATAATGTAATTAAACAAACTATATATCAATAAAATAATGTTGTATTAATGGTTGTTTTCTTAAAATATTGAGAACTATTTCAATGACAGTATATTAAATAAAAATGATACAAAAAGATCATTGTTTATTGGTGCTGCCATCTTACGATGACAGCGCGAACTAGTAGTAGTAGCATAGGCTGTCGCATTATATTTTCGCTATGGGGTACATTTGTAAATAGAATCTCTGTTTCCACATGCACATTTGTTTTGTTAATTATGTTATATAATGTAATTAAACAAACTATATATCAATAAAATAATGTTGTATTAATGGTTGTTTTCTTAAAATATTGAGAACTATTTCAATGACAGTATATTAAATAAAAATGATACAAAATGATCATTGTTTATTGGTGCTGCCATCTTACGATGACAACGCGAACTAGTAGTAGTAGCATAGGCTGTCGCATTATATTTTCTCTATGGGGTACATTTGTAAATAGAATCTCTGTTTCCACATGGACATTTGTTTTGTTAATTATGTTATATAATGTAAATAAACAAACTATATATCAATTAAATAATGTTGTTTTAATGGTTGTTTACTTAAAATATTGAGAACTATTTCAATGACAGTATATTAAATAAAAATGATACAAATAATTATTGTTTATTGGTGCTGCTATCTTACGATGACAGCGCGAACTAGTAGTAGTAGCATAGGCTGTCGCATTATATTTTCTCTATGGGGCACATTTGTAAATAGAATCTCTGTTTCCACATGCACATTTGTTTTGTTAATTATGTTATATAATGTAATTAAACAAACTATATATCAATAAAATAATGTTGTATTAATGGTTGTTTTCTTAAAATATTGAGAACTATTTCAATGACAGTATATTAAATAAAAATGATACAAAATGATCATTGTTTATTGGTGCTGCCATCTTACGATGACAACGCGAACTAGTAGTAGTAGCATAGGCTGTCGCATTATATTTTCTCTATGGGGTACATTTGTAAATAGAATCTCTGTTTCCACATGGACATTTGTTTTGTTAATTATGTTATATAATGTAAATAAACAAACTATATATCAATTAAATAATGTTGTTTTAATGGTTGTTTACTTAAAATATTGAGAACTATTTCAATGACAGTATATTAAATAAAAATGATACAAATAATTATTGTTTATTGGTGCTGCTATCTTACGATGACAGCGCGAACTAGTAGTAGTAGCATAGGCTGTCGCATTATATTTTCTCTATGGGGCACATTTGTAAATAGAATCTCTGTTTCCACATGCACATTTGTTTTGTTAATTATGTTATATAATGTAATTAAACAAACTATATATCAATAAAATAATGTTGTATTAATGGTTGTTTTCTTAAAATATTGAGAACTATTTCAATGACAGTATATTAAATAAAAATGATACAAAAAGATCATTGTTTATTGGTGCTGCCATCTTACGATGACAGCGCGAACTAGTAGTAGTAGCATAGGCTGTCGCATTATATTTTCTCTATGGGGTACATTTGTAAATAGAATCTCTGTTTCCACATGCACATTTGTTTTGTTAATTATGTTATTTAATGTAAATAAACAAACTATATATCAAATAAATAATGTTGTTTTAATGGTTGTTTACTTAAAATATTGAGAACTATTTCAATGACAGTATATTAAATAAAAATGATACAAATAATCATTGTTTATTGGTGCTGCTATCTTACGATGACAGCGCGAACTAGTAGTAGTAGCATAGGCTGTCGCATTATATTTTCCCTATGGGGCACATTTGTAAATAGAATCTCTGTTTCCACATGCACATTTGTTTTGTTAATTATGTTATATAATGTAAATAAGCAAACTATATATCAATAAAATAACGTTGTATTAATGGTTGTTTTCTTAAAATATTGAGAACTATCTCAATGACAGTATATTAAATAAAAATGATACAAAAAGATCATTGTTTATTGGTGCTGCCATCTTACGATGACAGCGCGAACTAGTAGTAGTAGCATAGGCTGTCGCATTATATTTTCTCTATGGGGTACATTTGTAAATAGAATCTCTGTTTCCACATGCACATTTGTTTTGTTAATTATGTTATATAATGTAATTAAACAAACTATATATCAATAAAATAATGTTGTATTAATGGTTGTTTTCTTAAAATATTGAGAACTAATTCAATGACAGTATATTAAATAAAAATGATACAAAAAGATCATTGTTTATTGCTGCTGCCATCTTACGATGACAGCGCGAACTAGTAGTAGCTGTCGCGTTATATTTTCTCAATGGGGCGTATTTGTACCGCCTCCGACCCCCGACCGCCCACGCCTATTTGTACATTTTTTACGTTTTGCTGTGGCGATCAATACTGGTGTTCTGGACAGTGGTGGAGGTGTAGTTCTTTGATTGCACACAATTAAATACAAAAGCACACACAATAAGTCCCGTCTTATGCAGTAATTGTAGATAGCACTTGTATTTAAGGTTTAAAAGGATTTAAGGCTCAAAGTATGTAAGGTTTAAAGGATTTAAAGGATTTAAAAAGGGTTTAAACTTAAGGTTTATAGGATTTGAGGTTTAAAAGTTTTAAGGTTTATAGGATTTAAGGTTTATAGGATTTGAGGATTTAAAATTTATAGGATTTAAGGTTTAATTTTTTTTAGGCGTATATGATTTAAGGTTTATAGAATTTGAGAATTTAAGGGTTACAGGATTTGAGAATTTAAGGTTTAAAGGATTTGAGGTTGAAAAGTTTTAAGGTTTATAGGATTTAAGGATTTAAGGTTTATAGGATTCGAAGATTTAAGATTTATAGGATTTAAGGTTTAAAAGTATTAAGGCGCATTGGATTTAAGGTTTATAGGATTTGAGGATTTAAGGTTTATAGGATTTGAGCATTTAAGATTTATAGGATTTAAGGTTTAAATTTTTTAAGGTGCATATTATTTAAGGTTTATAGAATTTGAGAATTTAAGGTTTATAGGATTTGAGGATTTAATGTTTAAAGGATTTGAGGTTTAAAAGTTTTAAGGTTTATAGATTTAAGGTTTATAGGATTTGAAGATTTAAGATTTATAGGATTTAATGTTTATAGAATTTGAGAATTTAAGGTTTATAGAATTTGAGGATTTAAGGTTTAAAAGTTTTAAGGTGCATAGGATTTAAAGAATATAGGATTTGAGGATTTAAGGTTTAAAGGATTTGAGGCATAAAGGATTTGAGGCTTATAGGATTTAAGGTTTACATTTTTTTAGGAGCATAGGATTTAAGGTTTATAGAATTTGAGAATTTAGGGTTTATAGGATTTGAGGTTTAAAAGTTTTAAGGTTTATAGGATTTGAGGATTTAAGATTTATAGGATTTAAGGTTTAAATTTTTTAGGCGTATATGATTTAAGGTTTATAGAATTTGAGAATTTAAGGTTTATAGGATTTAAATTTTTTAAGGTGCATATGATTTAAGGTTTATAGAATTAGAGGATTTAAGGTTTATAGGATTTGAGGATTTAAGATTTATAGGATTTAAGGTTTATAGAATTTGAGAATTTAAGGTTTAAAAGTTTTAAGGTGCATTAGGTGGATTTAAAGAATATAGGATTTGAGGATTTAAGGTTTAAAGGATTTGAGGCATAAAGGATTTGAGGCTTATAGGATTTAAGGTTTACATTTTTTTAGGTGCATAGGATTTAAGGTTTATAGGATTTGAAGATTTAATGTTTATAGAATTTGAGAATTTAAGGTTTATATAATTTGAGGATTTAAGGTTTAAAAGTTTTAAGGTGCATAGGATTTAAAGAATATAGGATTTGAGGATTTAAGGTTTAAAGGATTTGAGGCATAAAGGATTTGAGGCTTATAGGATTTAAGGTTTACATTTTTTTAGGAGCATAGGATTTAATGTTTATAAAATTTGAGAATTTAGGGTTTATAGGATTTGAGGTTTAAAAGTTTTAAGGTTTATAGGATTTAAGGTTTCTAGGATTTGAGGATTTAAGATTTATAGGATTTAAGGTTTAATTTTTTTAGGCGTATATGATTTAAGGTTTACAGGATTTGAGGATTTAAGGTTTAAAGGATATTAGGTTTAAAAGTTTTATGGTTTATAGGACTTAAGGTTTAATTTTTTAGGCGTATATGATTTAAGGTTTATAGAATTTGAGAATTTAAGGTTTATAGGATTTAATTTTTTTAAGGTGCTTATGATTTAAGGTTTATAGAATTTGAGGATTTTAGGTTTATAGAATTTGAGGATTTTAGGTTTATAGGATTTGAGAATTTAAGGTTTAAAAGTTTTAAGGTGCATTAGGTGGATTTAAAGAATATAGGATTTGAGGATTTAAGGTTTAAAGGATTTGAGGCATAAAGGATTTGAGGCTTATAGGATTTAAGGTTTACATTTTTTTAGGTGCATAGGATTTAAGGTTTATAGGATTTGAAGATTTAATGTTTATAGAATTTGAGAATTTAAGGTTTATAGAATTTGAGGATTTAAGGTTTAAAAGTTTTAAGGTGCATAGGATTTAAAGAATATAGGATTTGAGGATTTAAGGTTTAAAGGATTTGAGGCATAAAGGATTTGAGGCATAAAGGATTTGAGGCTTATAGGATTTAAGGTTTTCATTTTTTTAGGAGCATAGGATTTAATACTGGTGTTCTGGACAGTGGTGGAGGTGTAGTTCTTTGATTGCACACAATTAAATACAAAAGCACACACAATAAGTCCCGTCTTATGCAGTAATTGTAGATAGCACTTGTATTTAAGGTTTAAAAGGATTTAAGGCTCAAAGTATGTAAGGTTTAAAGGGTTTAAACCTAAGGTTTATAGGATTTGAGGTTTAAAAGTTTTAAGGTTTATAGGATTTAAGGTTTATAGGATTTGAGGATTTAAAATTTATAGGATTTAAGGTTTAATTTTTTTTAGGCGTATATGATTTAAGGTTTATAGAATTTGAGAATTTAAGGGTTATAGGATTTGAGAATTTAAGGTTTAAAGGATTTGTGGTTTAAAAGTTTTAAGGTTTAAAAGTTTTAAGGCGCATTGGATTTAAGGTTTATAGGATTTGAGGACTTAAGATTTATAGGATTTAAGGTTTAAAATTTTTAAGGTGCATATTATTTAAGGTTTATAGAATTTGAGAATTTAAGGTTTATAGGATTTGAGGATTTAATGTTTAAAGGATTTGAGGTTTAAAAGTTTTAAAGTTTATAGATTTAAGGTTTATAGGATTTGAAGGTTAGGTTAGGTTAGGTTAGGTTAGGTTAGGTTAGGTTAGGTTAGGTTAGGTTAGGTTAGGTTAGGTTAGGTTAGGTTAGGTTAGGTTAGGTTAGGTTAGGTTAGGTTAGGTTAGGTTAGGTTAGGTTAGGTTAGGTTAGGTTAGGTTAGGTTAGGTTAGGTTAGGTTAGGTTAGGTTAGGTTAGGTTAGGTTAGGTTAGGTTAGGTTAGGTTAGGTTAGGTTAGGTTAGGTTAGGTTAGGTTAGGTTAGGTTAGGTTAGGTTAGGTTAGGTTAGGTTAGGTTAGGTTAGGTTAGGTTAGGTTAGGTTAGGTTAGGTTAGGTTAGGTTAGGTTAGGTTAGGTTAGGTTAGGTTAGGTTAGGTTAGGTTAGGTTAGGTTAGGTTAGGTTAGGTTAGGTTAGGTTAGGTTAGGTTAGGTTAGGTTAGGTTAGGTTAGGTTAGGTTAGGTTAGGTTAGGTTAGGTTAGGTTAGGTTAGGTTAGGTTAGGTTAGGTTAGGTTAGGTTAGGTTAGGTTAGGTTAGGTTAGGTTAGGTTAGGTTAGGTTAGGTTAGGTTAGGTTAGGTTAGGTTAGGTTAGGTTAGGTTAGGTTAGGTTAGGTTAGGTTAGGTTAGGTTAGGTTAGGTTAGGTTAGGTTAGGTTAGGTTAGGTTAGGTTAGGTTAGGTTAGGTTAGGTTAGGTTAGGTTAGGTTAGGTTAGGTTAGGTTAGGTTAGGTTAGGTTAGGTTAGGTTAGGTTAGGTTAGGTTAGGTTAGGTTAGGTTAGGTTAGGTTAGGTTAGGTTAGGTTAGGTTAGGTTAGGTTAGGTTAGGTTAGGTTAGGTTAGGTTAGGTTAGGTTAGGTTAGGTTAGGTTAGGTTAGGTTAGGTTAGGTTAGGTTAGGTTAGGTTAGGTTAGGTTAGGTTAGGTTAGGTTAGGTTAGGTTAGGTTAGGTTAGGTTAGGTTAGGTTAGGTTAGGTTAGGTTAGGTTAGGTTAGGTTAGGTTAGGTTAGGTTAGGTTAGGTTAGGTTAGGTTAGGTTAGGTTAGGTTAGGTTAGGTTAGGTTAGGTTAGGTTAGGTTAGGTTAGGTTAGGTTAGGTTAGGTTAGGTTAGGTTAGGTTAGGTTAGGTTAGGTTAGGTTAGGTTAGGTTAGGTTAGGTTAGGTTAGGTTAGGTTAGGTTAGGTTAGGTTAGGTTAGGTTAGGTTAGGTTAGGTTAGGTTAGGTTAGGTTAGGTTAGGTTAGGTTAGGTTAGGTTAGGTTAGGTTAGGTTAGGTTAGGTTAGGTTAGGTTAGGTTAGGTTAGGTTAGGTTAGGTTAGGTTAGGTTAGGTTAGGTTAGGTTAGGTTAGGTTAGGTTAGGTTAGGTTAGGTTAGGTTAGGTTAGGTTAGGTTAGGTTAGGTTAGGTTAGGTTAGGTTAGGTTAGGTTAGGTTAGGTTAGGTTAGGTTAGGTTAGGTTAGGTTAGGTTAGGTTAGGTTAGGTTAGGTTAGGTTAGGTTAGGTTAGGTTAGGTTAGGTTAGGTTAGGTTAGGTTAGGTTAGGTTAGGTTAGGTTAGGTTAGGTTAGGTTAGGTTAGGTTAGGTTAGGTTAGGTTAGGTTAGGTTAGGTTAGGTTAGGTTAGGTTAGGTTAGGTTAGGTTAGGTTAGGTTAGGTTAGGTTAGGTTAGGTTAGGTTAGGTTAGGTTAGGTTAGGTTAGGTTAGGTTAGGTTAGGTTAGGTTAGGTTAGGTTAGGTTAGGTTAGGTTAGGTTAGGTTAGGTTAGGTTAGGTTAGGTTAGGTTAGGTTAGGTTAGGTTAGGTTAGGTTAGGTTAGGTTAGGTTAGGTTAGGTTAGGTTAGGTTAGGTTAGGTTAGGTTAGGTTAGGTTAGGTTAGGTTAGGTTAGGTTAGGTTAGGTTAGGTTAGGTTAGGTTAGGTTAGGTTAGGTTAGGTTAGGTTAGGTTAGGTTAGGTTAGGTTAGGTTAGGTTAGGTTAGGTTAGGTTAGGTTAGGTTAGGTTAGGTTAGGTTAGGTTAGGTTAGGTTAGGTTAGGTTAGGTTAGGTTAGGTTAGGTTAGGTTAGGTTAGGTTAGGTTAGGTTAGGTTAGGTTAGGTTAGGTTAGGTTAGGTTAGGTTAGGTTAGGTTAGGTTAGGTTAGGTTAGGTTAGGTTAGGTTAGGTTAGGTTAGGTTAGGTTAGGTTAGGTTAGGTTAGGTTAGGTTAGGTTAGGTTAGGTTAGGTTAGGTTAGGTTAGGTTAGGTTAGGTTAGGTTAGGTTAGGTTAGGTTAGGTTAGGTTAGGTTAGGTTAGGTTAGGTTAGGTTAGGTTAGGTTAGGTTAGGTTAGGTTAGGTTAGGTTAGGTTAGGTTAGGTTAGGTTAGGTTAGGTTAGGTTAGGTTAGGTTAGGTTAGGTTAGGTTAGGTTAGGTTAGGTTAGGTTAGGTTAGGTTAGGTTAGGTTAGGTTAGGTTAGGTTAGGTTAGGTTAGGTTAGGTTAGGTTAGGTTAGGTTAGGTTAGGTTAGGTTAGGTTAGGTTAGGTTAGGTTAGGTTAGGTTAGGTTAGGTTAGGTTAGGTTAGGTTAGGTTAGGTTAGGTTAGGTTAGGTTAGGTTAGGTTAGGTTAGGTTAGGTTAGGTTAGGTTAGGTTAGGTTAGGTTAGGTTAGGTTAGGTTAGGTTAGGTTAGGTTAGGTTAGGTTAGGTTAGGTTAGGTTAGGTTAGGTTAGGTTA